>CM077025.1:112370981-117170981 GCA_039090855.1 Macrothele yani
CCATGGGACATAAGTAATTGCGTCTAAACCTTCGCTGTGAGTGTAAACCCTATGACAATCGGGCCATGAAGTGCGTGTAGTATTGTTCAATATATGATGAAAACGTGTGCGATACCATTCGGTATGTGATTAAAAGGCTCAGTGTGTGTGCAGTATTATTCAGTAATGTGGGCATGGGCACACACTTCGCAGTATTATTCGGTAATATGATCAAAGAACAGAAGTGTGCATTGCGGGCCAGTTAATTTTTAAAATCACTGCCTCACTTTCTTAAGAACCCATCTGCACGGGCGGCAAAAGGTAGGGGATACGGGGGTCCAGATCCCCCTTGGAATTTCATGGTCCCTCACCAGGGATCTTTCTACGAAAGATTTCTGGTTCACATATTATGAGTTATCGTTTTTTTCAAGATGATCTCTTGGAGACCGTCACCACGCTATGCAGTTTTCTGGAAAAACGATTCAAGTACAATTAAAAAATTAATTTCGCACAAATAAGGTGAACAGTTAACTCATCGTTGGTTTTTTTTCTTTTAAAGAGATCATTAAATAATTCTTTAAATTGTTTAAAAGCAATAACTAGGGCAAATTTTTTTACCTCCCTCTTTCCGTTTTTTTTTTTTTTGTTGTTGTTTGCTTTTTTTCCATGTCAGAATGTGTCTTACTTGATATTAGAAAACCCAATACATCTGCCAAATAAATAACTGAAGAAAAAATAAATCGAACTCAAATTAAGCGGTAAATATACTGCTGCTTGTTGTACACAGGTATTTCTTGAAGTTTTGTCTCATACAAGATAAACGAGCTTGGACGAATGTATGTATGCTTTTGCTGCGCGAGCCTGTAACGTCAGTGGGCTGGACATATTGCTAGAAGAATTGACCATTGCTGAACAACTGAAATTTTAGATTCGACACCAAGGGGCAGGAAAAGATCCAGAAAAAGGCCACTTGGGAGATGGGTGAATGAAATTCGGAATGATGGAGTGACAAGCTCAAAACAAAAAGTTTTGGAAGGCACTTCAGGAGGCCATCCAGCAGTGGATCGATAATGATTGTGATGGTAATTTAGGGGCGTATATAGAAAAATTTGGGGGGCAACAAAAAATGGAAGTTTTTGAAATCCATCAGAATGAAATAAAACTTATTGAAAAATAGAAGAAAATTTTAAGCATTATTTTCTAATACAAGTTGATGTATTTTTATAAAATTAAAGCATTTTTTCTCTAATGTAAGTTGCATTTTAACAAAAAAAAAAAATTAAACACTTGGGAGCCCGTGCCCCCCCCCCCCATATACAGGGTGTCTACAGAATTATCAAACCTGATTTTCCTGACCAATTATAAAAGAAATCCCTGACAAATAGGTTTATTTGAGTTTTTCAATATATGTGCCATGATAATAAATAAAATTTAATTAGATAATTGAGAAACTTATATTATTTAAAAGTGTTTCCGTTTGACGTATAAAGTTTCCCAAATAACTGATTCATTTAATTATTTTTTTTTATCGGCCTCCACCTTCCCCATAGCCGTCCAACTCGCATCTTTTTAATTTTAAGTTTATTCTTTTTTCATGGTTTTACATTTATTGAAGAAACACTCAAACAAACCCATACACAATATTCAGAACAGTTACTATAAAAATATTACAGTAGGAACACAGTCACTGTTTTTATATTACACACCACTTTTCTTCTTTTCCCAATCTGAAATCTTCGCCTGCAATGCTGCTTCTTCCAACTCTAGTTCCTTCCGTACTCTTTGTCTTTTTTCCTTCAATTCCATTATTTCATGATAAATTTTTCTTTTTTCCTTCAGTTTTCTTTCTTCTTCGTTTTGAAGAACACTTTTTTTCTCAAGATGATCCTGATATCTTCGTCTGGAGGCTCTTACAGAAAGAAGAAGCCTTCTATTGATGGCAATGTGTTCTACTACTCCCACATTTTTAATGGCATCAAAAACTGTTCTCTGACAAATCAGGGATTCTTCCAGGATATTTTCCACAAGAAGATAATTTTTATTACATCCCAAAGTTCACCGAATTGTTTTTGGTTGTCAAGTACAGCACTGTAAAATTTGTCTAATCAAATGGAATCATCATGACTGTCTAAAAATTCATCAAACTGAGACTTTAAAGCAGACTGAGCTTCTACACACAAGGAAGTATACTGTTTATTAACTTTTTCAGCACAGTCATCTGAAATCCTGTTTGCACTAAGTAAAACTTCGAGCACAATTTCCACTCTCTTTCTTGCCTAGACTCGGCTGCTGCACTATAATATTTGGGTCCAAACAAGTTACCATACAGACAAACTTAAATTTTAGTGGGCTTTTCTCACGAAGTTTTTCAATCATACTGGTCACAAGTTTCCTAAATTCAAGCTTAAACTCCTATTTCTCCCTTTCTGAGCACTTCACTACTTTTAATAGCTTTTCAGCACTAAATCCAATATCAACTTTCTCAATTGAGAGAAAATTTTCACTTTTTGATGCATCTAAAGTTCACAGTTTTGAGACACTATCAGCTTCACTTAATTTGTCAGGCTTCAAGCTTCGTGTCTTCAAACTTTTCATCAGATCCAGCAAATCAGTGTGTAAGAAAGGAATTAAAGGCTTTGGGCTCTGGAACCTTCTCAAAAAAAGATTCACACTCTGAAGCTATAGTCCTAAATGTAGCCAAGTTGCATTTCAACAGTGGACTTTCCATGAATTCTGCAAGAAACATGAGCTGTTTGCTGGAAACCGATGATTCCTGAACATATTTCTTGATACTATCATAGACAAGCAATGCCCTAGTCAAACAATTATCGTTTTCCAACCACCTTACAGTGCAAAATTTCAAAGGGAAATTTTTACATCCAGTAATCATAGTATAATTTGCACGGCGAGCAGGACTATCTTTTAAAAGGTAGTACAAGTTACGCAGAAAGTGGTGTATATTCCATTTCACTGCTTCAAGTCCAGTTTTCATAGCTCCATTGACCACGTGAAGACCACATACTCCAATGTCAACTAATAATCTACCATCTGGATTTTCAGTTCTAAGTTTATCTTTCAGCTTTTGAAGAACGCTGAGATTAACGTTAGGTCCATCCATTGACACTTGTAGCATGTTATCCAAGGGAAGAGGTGCACCTTTAATGAATTTCTCTAAAAGCCCATCCTAAAAACACACTACTTAAGTATCTAGTGGAAACTTTTTGCAGATTGTCGTCCCAATAACGAACAAACTGATCCATTTGCCCACGCTGAGCAATTTTTTTAGTGATTCATCAAAACAAATTACAAAGTCAGTGCACTGCTTCAGATCGTTCATTAAACACTCTTTGAAATGTGGTGCCAATCCATGGTTTATCACATCAGATGCTTTCATTTGCCTAAATTAAATTTTGAAGCTATCGCACTGTCAGGAAACATTAACTGAAATTTTTTGTTAATCTGTGTACAAGAGTTCAGAGACATTCGCTTGGACAACGCTTTCATGGCCCATATTATTTCCTACTTTGTTACATCATCTTTCACTACATAAGCATTAAGGTCACTGGGCTTAACATCATCTTTCACAACATAAGTATTTGAGTCATTAGACTTAATATTTTCTAGAAGTACTGATTCCACATTTCCTGAGCTTGTTGATGGCAAGAGTTTGTTATTACAAAGAGAGTTCTTTTTCACAGAGGAAGTGAAAGACGCAAGACTGGGCTGAGACATTTTAGCACGGGTGTTTTTCAAATGATTAGGGCCATTTCCGTGGCTGGAGACTGCCCGACGCCCCATGTTGCTAAGCTTGAAAGTTTTAAAGCACACTTTACAAAATGCTGATTGATTGTCGCCGTTCACAGCAGCTATCCAACCAGAAAACTCAGGATTTAATTGTTCGTCCAACCATTGTTCATTAAACACACAACGCTTTGACATTGCTGCAGTCTTAATTGCCGTTTAACAAGGTATACACATGTATCTTATATCACAAATTTTCTTCTATTCCTTTGACCTAAAACAAAAAGAGAAATGTTAACAAGTAATGTAACACAACTTACAATAATAGGTAGGAAATACAAGGTTACATTAGTAGGAAGGGGAAGCTAGTGACTGTCTGCAACACGAAGTGCAAGTGTGTTGGACGATGAGGGCGTCACTCCACGACGCCGGGTTAAAACTATACTCGGGGCAAACTTAACCTGTCATTGGAAGGAAGGCTACAGAGTGTATACTTCCACTGCATAAAATAGTTCCGGTCTAAAAGCTCGTACTCCAGCTTCAACTGGCACTTAGAAATGACACAGATGTTCAATACGTTGTGTGTGTGTGCATTTAAAAAATTCAGATCTCAGTTTCAGCGGCATTTCTAAAAAATACAGATATTCGTGCTTTGGTGACGTCACTGATGGTTCTCTGTCACAGCATTCTTGTTTGGGTCAGAGTTAAGCTGTCAACCCAGGGGATATTTATTGCTGTGGGGGGGTGGGGGGTCATTAGTGGAAGGATGAGGGTGAAAAAAGTGTTTCCGAGAGCATTTCGCGTTTCTCCTTGATTGTTGTTTTAAAACACTCTTCTGTCTTTTCGGTTTTTTCGAATGGCATCTGCCGGTCACTCGAGTGTATTTCAGCCGCATAAACGTGGGAAATCACTACGAAGCTCTGCTAAGGTGATCGTTATGAATGTTTTCACTAAATTGATGGAAAAACATTCGCCGAATAAATCAAATGAATTAACAGTTCTTACGGCAGAACTCACTGGCGTTTCAAGTCGCACCATTGCGAGAATGAAGGTTGAATTTAGTACTGAAGTAACCTCAGATCCATTGGCAATTTATTTCTTCAAATTAAAATACAATTCTCGCTTGGCTTACATAGAACGTTTTCTCGAAATTAGTTTGGAGTTCCCAATTCAGTTCTCAATATAGGCCAAGAAACGGCCATCTTTTCCTTTTGAACTTTTGTGCGCAGTTGCCTTAAACGCGCATGAACCGGCATGAAAATTCAGACAAATGAAAGAGTTCCTTCCCTAGCCACACATAATTCGGAAACTTGGGAAACTGCCACACATTCAAAGTGTTCCTCGGAGGAACAGCAATTTGTGCCCGGCCCATCAATGAAAAACATGTGGCAATTTTCCAATGTGTGGCAATTTTCCAAGTTGCTGAAAGATGTGTGGCAGTTTACAGTGAACCCTAAAATATCATTTACCACAGAGACGGGCTCTTCTTGTCCAGTACTTATGGCAACACGGGGTAGTTAAAAATGCATACACATTTAACGGATGTCTGTTATAAAAAAAAAAAAAAAAATCTAATCAAGGCAAAATTTTTGAAAGAACGAAATTTTACGCATAACTGATGACATGTTAAAATTACTTTTAATTAAATCCCGCAGTTGGTAATCTTCAAGCAATAAGTATAAATATATGAAATATATAAAAAAATGGAAAAATATGTGAAAACAAAATTAGTCCACTTAAGACTGCTTCCCGTGTTTAGCAAAGATAATTTCATTTTAAAAGTAAGAAAGAAAGAAACGTTACACGTTCTGTAACATCTCCAAAAAAAAAAAAAAAAAAAAAAAAAGATAAGAGAGGGAGAAATAAAGTGCTTGTCTACTGGTCTGCAAAGCGCGCGGCGGTGGGGAGGGGTTAAAATAGAGGGGTTTGGTAAGGGATCACGGTGACAGACAGCCAGCCCTGAGGGCTTGTGGGAGAAGTTTTCCGAGTGAAGGTTAATTACACACCATTAGTGCGGAGTAATACTGGGAGTGAAAAGGTCACCGTAGCTTTGGCCCCATTGCCAGGATAGCTTTGCCCCGAGTATAGTTGTAGTCTAACTGTGATTGAAATGTCCCTGATAGGGAATCAGGGAAAGTCAGGAAAATGAAAAATATATAATTTTCATTTCTCCGACTTTCCAGAATGTGGACACCCTGTATATACCCTGATTTTAGCTCCAGAAGAAGTTGGAAATCCTCTGAAATTATTACGTTCCGCCGCCCGTGCCCATCTGTACTTATGTGTATATTTATTTTGCGTTGAAGTCATTTTACTCTCAAAATTGCAGAAGTTCTTAACGTAATTGTTTTTTCATTAAGCACAATTTATAGCACATTCGTGCACATTTCTGTGGAGGCCTCAGCAGAAAGCCTTCGCTTATCTTGCCACGTCTAGCGAGAGGCTGGCGCAGACTTCGTACGTCTGGGAAGCAGAAATTCTGCTGTGTACTCGGGCTCCTCTCTGTGCCATTTAAGAAAGTTCTTTTCCTTTTCTGATTACCTTTTTCGTCGGAAGTGTGAGAACTTAAAAAGTATTGCATTTGTTATATTATTCAGTAAAATTATTTGGTATGCGTGAAAACAAACAGCATTACTTCCACAGTACATTTTAATGTTTTCGTTCGGCTTTCAGCGAACGAATTTCTGTAACACCTTTTTTGCACATGGAAAATGCGAATTTATTATCATTGAGTTAACAAAAGTGCGTGTTTTGTCCATGTGTCTCCTTGTAACTGACATAATATCTCTGAATCTTGATCAATGTGTCTCAAGAAAGTCTCATGTCGTGGTATTTCACTCAGAATTATTCAAATATACATGAGCCCATTCTGATTTTGCCCCTGAGTAATGACCAAACGAATTTTTCCGATAGAAAAATTGTAACAAACAACCATTTCGGCATATGAGTTTCAGCAAATAGCTGTTGAAATTTGTATTAAAACTGCTGTGTTTCGGCGTAAGAATCTCTCCATTCTAAAACAAAAGTAACTGCCGCCGCCACTGTTTCAGAAATTTCGCGACACTCGCACTCTCCTAGCTCGCAGAGCAAAAAGTATTGCACACAAAAATATGAAGTTTACATCGTTTGTAGAGAATTGTTCGGAAAACACGACGCTGAAATAAACCATTTTTCGATTCTTGCGATACTTTAAGAGCTATTTTATTTCAAAGTTAATGTAGCAAAAGTGCTATAAAAGTGCTGTTCATCAAACCATTCCAATACATTAAACCTGCCAAGTGTCGGAATGGTTCGATGAACGCAGTGCTGATTTAAGATATCTCGAAATAGCCCCCAAACTCACCTGAGCTCAACCCTATCGAGAGCAGGCGAGACATTTGAACATAGTACCTTGCGACGTGCCTGCACCGCAGGACGCACATGAGATAAAGGCAGATAGCAGCGAGAGCATACGTACGCGTAGCTCAGTTGCACTGAGAAAAACGTTTTGTTAATTCAACAAAAATGTTGTTGAATCAACAAAAGATTTTGTCGATGTACAGTCAACAAAATCTTTTGTTGAATTTGCAAAATAATTTTGTTGAAAATTATTGTTGATTTTACAAAATTTATTGTTATCACGACAGAACGTTTTGTTCCTTTAACAAAACGATTAAATCGATTTTTGAGAATTTGTTTAATCCGACAAAACATATCGTTATCATGACAAAATGCTTTGTTGCAGCAACAAAACATTTTGTCATGATAACAATATGTTTTGTTGGATCAAACAAATTCCCCAAGATCGACCTAATCATTTTGTGAAATGAACAAAACGTTTTGTCGTGATAACAATAAATTTTGTTAAATCAACAATAATTTTCAACAAAATAATTTTGCAAATTCAAGAAAAATTTTTGTTGACTGTATATCGACAAAGTTTTTGTTGAATTAACAAAACTTTTTTTTCAGTGTGGGAGAACGACTTATTCCGGAATGTGGGGATCCGGTTCGATGCCCGGCGTGGACAAAGAAGACGGAGAAATTTACTTCGTAATATTGGCCCCCGAACTTCAAGAATGACCTGGACGTTAAAGTTCTCGCAATGGTGTGATGTTCTTTCCACACCGTGAGACGGGAAAAATAAGAGAATCCCTTCTTTAGCGCTTCGAAAAATAAAAAATATGTGTGATTTGACTGGGATTTCTCCAATGTACGTTCTTCAGCGGATGACTGCCTACAGCGACACATCGTCCCGGCTGACCCGTAGGCCATGCCTCCGGCCCTCTTTCGGGGAGGGAGGGGGAGATGTGACGTGCCTGCACCGCAGGACGCACATGAGATAAAGGCAGATAGCAGCGAGAGCATGCGTCCGTGTAGCTCAGTTGGGACAGCGACTTATTCCGGAATGAAGGGATCCAGGTTCAATGCCCGGCGTGGACAAAGATGACGGAGAAATTTACTTCGTTATAACCTTGCACTCTACTGAAACTGTAGACTACAATACAAATAGCTTATTTGCAAATCCTAACGCAATTTGTACAGACATCTCGTGGAGTTCACGTCACGTCAGGTTACGGCTGCTCTCCGGAAGAAAGGAGAGCCCACGAAGTATTAGGTAGGCTGTCGTAATTCAGAGAAATCTAAATATGTATCTATATAATATAAAGTTTAAACTTTATCGTCTACTACGTTTTATATCTGGCCTAAGGAACCTCTTAAAAATCAAAACTAGGAACCTCTTAAAAATCAAAACTAGGAACCTACATCAAAAATGTTATCTTTTATTATATTTTTCCTTCATTGAAATATCATTTTTCTGCTTAAAAGGTCTGTTTGGACACACACACATACACACGCATAATGCTCTATAAAAATGACGGGAGGTTGCACATCTTTCTGTATCTGGGCATGTTTGACGTTATAAATAGATTGAAAAGTTTTGTCGCCTGTTGCGATTATCGAAATTATGCATTGGCTGTCATTACGCAGCATTTGTAAAGTTCTTCTGACTGATTCTCACAGACTTTTCTTTCTTGGAACAATGTCAAATTGGCTGGCATCCAAAGGGAAACAATTGGCTACACGCGCGTGTTTCAATGCCGAGGGTCCGTCATTTCAAACGGCATCTGGCATATGTTCTCATTATTCTTTGCACGGAAGGTATCTCCTTTACGGTGGGCACCGCTGAACAAGGTCTTGCAAGCACGTCCCTGAATGAGTTACGATCTCTGGAATTCATTAAACCACTGAAACATATTTTCACAGAAACAACTTGCATCACCGAAGACATTTTTGTTGTTGTTTGTTTGTTTCTTGGTTTAACGACCACCGTGTTAAGCTCATAAGGATATAAGTGACCGCCCGTGCGTAATTTATGGCCACAGATTCCAGAAAGTGGGGGCGGAGCCAGCATCATCTGAGAAAGGCACACCACCTATACCTCATTTGGGACTTCAACCCGGACCTATGTCGGGCCTCAGACAGCTCAGCTACTGGGGCACACAGCAGAAAAAATTAATGCCCGGCCGACGTTACTACAGCTTCTATTGCCTGTGAAGAGGAATTCCACCCAACCATTAGGAGGCTATTAAAAATTCTACGTTATCCCACAGTCTCAACAGCGAATAAATGTTTCATTTTATTGAATTGGTTTTAAGCGGTAGTGCAGTCCGTTGAATTCGTTTTAAGCGGTATTGCACGGAGTAGGGTTGGCTCAAGAGGGCCGGACCCTCCCCATGAAGTATCATTTGGTAGCCCGTTCTTTGTTATTAGCTACTTATTTTTAAATATATTTGTATATTTTAAAAGGCAGGAGAACCCGCTTATATCGAGGAGATCGGGACCGACGAAAACTCTCGCTAATTCCGTTTTTGAGTGAAAATTCCTACCATGTAGAAATATGCATCGGTTTGTATTATATATATCCATAACAGTTGGATATACTTGAAAGATTTAATTAATTAACTACACTACTAGTATTGTTAATTAAATATTTCAATGACTGACACCTAAGACTGCAGTCATTGAAAGATTTGATTAGCTACATGACTGCCACTTAAGACTGCAGTCATTGAAAGATTTAATTAGCTACATGACTGCCACTTAAGGCTGTCAGCTGTTTAACCGCGCAACACGCATTAACCTAAAGCAGGCCCGATCCACCCATTGCAACGCTCACTTGGAGGGTGAAAGGGCAATAAGAAAAATATTTCTGGAATTGTTTTCTCTCGTTTCCCTTCTGGCGACATTCCCATTCCATCACTCCTCTATCGCTCTCCGCTGTAGTCGCCCAAAAACCCACTTACATAGATTTATATTATCACATATATTCATAACGTTAGCACAATTGCGTGATCCACAACCATTCTCTTTTGGTTTAAGAGTAGGTGACCATTCTCTTTTTGCTTAAGAGTGGCCTTTTTAACTTTTCTGACACGACACACCCAAGGCATAGCCCGTCGGAGTGGGTGACTGAAAGATTCTTTTACACGACTCGCTTGTTGAGCATTTGATGTACTATCCCCCAATTGCTTTTCTATCAATATTCTTCCACTACCACACTAGGATTTCCCTGTGCTGCTGCAGTTTCGTCCTGTATGCCACCATTTCTTTTCTTCATTCCAGGATAATGCTCAGTAGATTTTCATTACCTCGTTAAGTATGGAATTCGTTATATTTTGTTACTTTGCTTGTTAAAACTGATCATAGTTTCTCTTTCTCTCTCTCTCGTTAAATCCGTGGACTTCATTAAATTTTGTTCGTTAAAAGCAGTGAAATTAGCTTTGAATCGACAACAATATACCAAGCAAACGTTTTTTGCTCGTTAAATCCAGGATCTCGCTAAATACGGGTTTGTAATATGCAAGTTCTGCTGTTCACATATTTACGAATCAAATGAAACTCTCTTTAATATGGCAGAAACACCTGTTTTCCCTTCCCACTATTTTGGGACATTCCCGGTACTTTTTTTTTGCCCCCCCCCCCGCCCCCGCGCCCCGTGGAGAAACTCAGGGTGCTTCACTGGTTTTAAAGAAAAAATTGGACTGCAAGGGGTGAATGGTTTGACTCTTCGTCCAGAGCTCACAAATAATTCTCTTAGTTCAGACGAAGTACGGGATGTAATGTCTTTCCACCCAAGATGTCTGTTTTTGCTCTCCAATAATATACTTTTACAGTTATGAAAAGTATCTCAGTTATTTCCAGTAAGTCACACACACCAACTAGCAGAGCTTTTCCTTCCTGGCATTGCAAGACTTTTTAAAACTTTTCCATTAAAATAATCGCGCAAAACTTTTAAATCGCAAAGTGGGAAAAACAACTGAAAAATCAGCACTGGTTTCCTGGCGTTCAATTGCCTGCTTGCGAGGAAACGAGCACCATTATTTTTGAATATCTAGTGTTGGTAGAATCTTTCAAAATAAATTTGAGCCCTTCTATTGGGGTGGCTTAGTTTAATATAATTTCCAGCTTGAATTATCGAATCATTCCTGAGCAATATGGCCCGTAATTCCTCTTTAGAATATTCGTTTATTCTTCCGCAATGCATGATTCCCACTTCTTTTGAAAGGGGAACTTCCATTTACTTCACTTCATCAGGTCATTCCTGCGCCATTAATTGTCTTCACTTCATCAAGTCATTATTGCGCCATTAATTGTCTGACTTCTGTCTGCCGTTTGTGAGAATATTATATTAAACAAAGCAAACACACCCATTGCTTTTTGGGATCAGCCAAAATCTCTTTTCCCTTCCGCTCAGCTTCCTCTTTTTCTGAAACTCTAGCTGTTGTTATTTTCTTTCTGTTCTCTCTTTTTGAAGCTAGAACAGAACATTTAATCTCCAAATTCACAGCAAATTGTAATTGTTCTAGAAACTTTTACGAATATCTGAATTTATGACTATAAAAATATGTACATTATTTTTTTACGATCTTGGCGATTTAAAAAGGAAAAGTGTGTTACTGGGGAAATTGGCCCCAATCGCCCCCGCTAAATCCGCTAGTATTCTGAGTGAGGATGGGAAAATTTTTACAGGGAAATATTTGAACTTGTACCTTATTCTAAAAAATACCAGCTTTCCTGCAAACATGGAAGCATAAACGTGATAAATCGCGCGCTTCGGTTGCAGACCCCTAAAATGTGACATTTATTGTTGCTCAATTTTAAGGGTGATTGTGATAGTTATCAAACTCAAGAACCAGAAAACATCGTGTTCTTTTATGTCCAATGTTGATGTACATTATTATTCTCTGTATCCACGAGGGAATTGCTGCATGCCGAAAAAAGCCGGCACAACGAATTCCCACGTGTAAGTACAGACCGTAGTATTTAGTTCATGTTAAATACATGCCTTCGGATAGGAGATAATCTAATGCATTCTTTTCCTTCCTTTTTTTTTTTTTTTCACCAGCCCCCTACGGTCACATCATTCAGCTGGACTTCAGGGACGCCTTCCACTTGGAGGATTCCATCACATGTGAATACGACTGGCTGGAGATAAGGGATGGTCCCCACGGATATTCCGCACTGATTGCCCGCTACTGCGGAGAGAAATTTCCGCCGATGGTCAGGTCCTCGGACCGCTACCTCTGGCTGATGTTCTCCTCCGACGACAGCATAGAGTACGAAGGCTTCAAGGCCACCTACGAATTCATCCCCGAAGGTACGAACCTTCTGTTTATGAATTATTTATTGTGCTTACTTCCATTTTGCTCTTTCCGCATTGATCTTTCCGGGAAATGATGAAAAGTAGATAACAAAGAGCGCAAAAGTGACGACTTCAAAGAAATGTAACAAAAAAAGATGGCTTTTTCAAATTCAGGAGGGAAAGGTGTTGAGGATTTAAGAAGAAGTCTTCCTTAGACCGAAAACGCAAGTGTTCCTTTTGATACTGCAAGCGTCCTTACGCCGTACATAAATCATCTGAACACTGTAAAACGTTGCCGTAAATAGTCAGTGTTTCATCCGGATTAAGACGGTTTACAGATCGTAAGCACGCCACCTGGCGGTCAACCATAAGTTTTCGGTAGATAAATATGTTCATGGTGTTTATACTGTTTGAACATGTTACTGTATTTTACCCTTGGCAATCTGGTAACGTTCTTCTTAAAGTGGTATATACACAGTGCGTCAAAGAATTTTTAAGACTGCGTCTGTAAAATGAAATAGAAACAAGAAATTATAATTTGTTTTGGTTTGTTATTCAATATAAGTCCCTCCGGCTTCAATACACTTGTTACAGCGATTTAATAATGATTTGAATGCCTGTTCCAGTTCACTTTGCGGAATTGCCTCCAAAGCACGCGTCGAAGCTGTTTGTATGGTCGAAATATGATCAAAATAACACCCTTTTAACGTCATTTTAAGTTTTGGTAACAAAGAAAAGTCGCAGGGTGCTAAATCAGACGAATACGGTGGATGATTCAACACACAGACGTTAGTTATCGCCAAACATCTACGAACAAGAAGTGAGGTGTGACTGGGTGCATTTTCGTGCAACAAACACCAACTGTTTTCATCTCGATATTCTGGACGAATGCGACAAATTCTGCCCATCAAACGCCTCAAAACATTTAAATAAAACTCACCAGTAATTGTTTGTCCACTTGGAACAAATTCTTTGTGAATAATAATACCCTTACTATCGAAGAATGTAATGAGCATTGTTTTGATTTTCGATGGAACTTTTCTTGTTTTTTTTGGCTTGTGGCGAGTTTTTTTACTTCCATTCCGCACTTTGTCGCTTTGTTTTAGGATCATATTGAAAACACCATGTTTCATCACCTGTAACAATCGATTTTAAGAAGTTTGGATCATTTTCAGCGGCTGAAATGATGTCTCTGCAATGTGCACTTCTCCTTGATTTTTGTTCATTGGTTAACGTGTGTGGAACAAATTTAGCACAGACTTTTGTTTTGCCCAAATCTTCATGCAGGATGGTTCGAATCATTTCTTTGTTGATGTTTAAAGATTCTTCCATCATTCTTAGTGACACACATTGATTGTTTGCCACGAAATCAAGTACTTTTTCAATAATCTCAGGTGTCCTAGATGAACTTGGTCTTCCGGTATGCTTATCTTCTAGCGTCTCTCTTCCGTCCAAAAAACGTTTGTGCCACAGTGAAAACATATGATCTACTTAAACAAAACTCACCGTAAACATGTTTCATCATTTGGTACGTTTCCGAGGCACTTTTACCAAGTTTTGCGTTAAATTTAATATCAACCCTTTGTTCCATCTCAATAATTCAACATGAAAAAAAAAATTTCTTCTCTAATGAACGCCCGTTTCGTTTGAGTTACTTTAACAACTGCGCAGTACTTTTGGCAGAAAGCAAGCAGATGGTAATGGTTTATAACGCATTCGCGATTACACTGGTGGCGCCACCGTAGGCTGAAATCTAGCGCCAGTCTTAAAAATTCTTTGACGCACTGTATATATCTGTTTTTTCACGCGCAACACCTCTGTCGACTGGCAACACTTCTGTGGGCAACACGTTTTTATTTCCCGGTCATTAGACATGTTATTGAACATAATATGTTTTATTATTTATTTGTCATTAGACATGTCAATGAACATTATGGTCATTAGAAGTTTTTATTTCCCGTTCATGAGACTGTTAATGAACATTACGGTATGGTACTGTAAAATTACGGTTTATTGACTGGCTACTAAGCTGACGGTCTATCTACTGTAATTTGACCCTGCAATATTTTACAGCGAACTTTAACAGCGGTAAAAAAACCTGAACGCAGTTGTTTTCGCAAATGTAGCAGATCATTTAAATTCTCAAATGGCCTTCCCACATGGAAAGGTTTACCAGAAAAGATGCGAGAATTTTATTTAAACACCGTATACCGTAAAACCACTTTGGTGGTGGAATTCGAATTCACATCTTCCCGCTCCTGAGCCGGTTATTCTGCCGAGTGAACTACACCGGCCTTGGTGGTTGCCATTTTGACTTTTGCGCCACCTCAGTGGTGCGGCACAACCGTGTGCAAGTTATGAAGCAAATGTTCATCGTGGTGGCGTAACTTCTGAATGGAATCAAAATTTGGTCTCCCTTTCCGTCCTACGATTCACGTTCAACAAATATGTCTGTCGCCATCATCATAGGATTCATGTTTAATATGTATACTTTGTCAATACAAAGTTGGATGTTGTGAATCCGTTTTTGTTTTTTGTTTTTTTGTTTTTTTGGTGCAAATATGACAAGGATGGTAAGTCAGATAATATCCGAAAACTTGAAAATTTCGTCGTCCCGGAGTGGGAAACGAAACCGCGTCTCCCGGATAGCGCCGGAGTATGCTAACCACTACACCACCCAGAACGACCAAGTTTCCGCTAACATCAATAAACGGATTCACAACTTCCAAATTTGTATTTTACAATGGTGTAATCCCATATTTCATTCATTGACATATTTTGTCTCCCAATGTCATTCTATGAATCGTACTCAAGAACAGGGTTGCCATATTGGATTTTCTCACGCCAAATTCCCGAAGTGTGGCTTTTTTTTCGAATTGATTTGGCTTTTTACATTAGTTGCAAGAAATATACATACCATCCTCTTTTAAAACAATTTTAAAAGAAGGTATTTTTGCTCCAAAATGGCAGCATTTTAACAACAGACTGCCCAAAAATCGGAATGCACTCAATTTAAGATTTGTTTGATAGTTGACTCGCAGTTGCAGGTTATGTTTAATATTTTTTTTTTTGAATTGGGAAGAGCTAAATGCTTATATCAGTAGTCCTAAATTAGCCCAATCAAAATTTGACGCAAAATTCAAACCAAGACTGTTAAAGTAAATAATGTTTGACTACAAAAATTGATTTTTCTTTGTGTTTGCGACACCTGTTGTACAGGAATCTGTAACGGTCTATTTCAGCAAACCAAAGCTGATCCTCACGAATTGTACCAAAAGTTATTCTTATACCAGAAAAGCCTTCAGAGCAGAATGTATGATGTCGATGGGCAGAGAAAAAATATTCATGTTGATTTTATCACATTTTTAACAGAATGTATTATGTGCTTACAGAAGAACAGTACTGAGGCTCATTTAGAAATAAAAAATGTCAAAGAAAGTGTATGTGTATGCTAGAAAAACTCTCAGACAAATTACAAGTAGATTTTCCTCGATGACAGATACACAGTTGAGTCACATTACTGTCACCACCTCCCACTTTTGACGTCAACAGCGCGTAGCCAATGAAAGAAGGCAAGAGCTGGCTTGGAGGGTATATAAGGTGTGCTATAAGCATTCTGTAAACATATCACTCGTTGCTGTCATGGACAAAAGGAGAGATTTATCAGATTTGTAAAAAGGTATGATTATCGGCTTTCTGGTTATGGGTGGCAGTATTTCTGAAACAGCGCAGTTTGTGAACTGTTCGCGTGCTGCTGTGGTTAAAGTGTATCGTGATTGGAGAAATGGCACCATTGCGAATAAGCGACGTGGAAACTGCCGACCAGCACGTGCCATTGATGTGAGAGCTGAACATCGGCTTCGAAGGTGCGTGAGAGCCGATTGACACGCTACAGTGGAGCAACTCACTGGCCGAATGAACCAGGGGACTACCGGGAGTGTGTCCATTATAAAACGGCAATTCAGAGAACAATGCTGCGTATGGGTCTCCGACGCAGGCGGATGGTCACAGTACCTATGCTAACGAAGGTGCATCTGCAGAAAAGGCTTACATTTGCAAGGCAGTATCGGAATTGGACCTCAGCTGACTGGCAAAGGATTGCCTTTTTCGATGAGTGACGCTTTCTGCTTCATCGAACGGATGGTCGTTGGCATATAAGGCGAGAAACATCTGAGAACAAACACTTTTCAACCATTGCTGGAAGAATACAAGCTGGAGGGGGCAGCGTTATGGTCTGGGGAATGTTTTCGTGGCATTCTCTGGGTTCACTCATACCTGTGGAAGGCACTATGGACCTAATTCGTTGTGAATTATCTTTGCAGACCACGTAAACCCATACATGGCGATTGTCTTCAAAGTACTTCCCTGGCCGCCTGATTCCCCAGACCTAAACCCAATTGAGCATATGTAGGACCACCTCGATTCTGTTGTTCGCTCTATGGGTCCTCCACCGCGCACCCTCCAGCATCTCTAAGATGCACTGCAGTCAGCATGGCTTCACATACCTGTGAACACCTTTCAGCACCTTATTGAGTCACTCCCAGCCCGTCTAGCTGCTGTCCGCGCTGCACACGGTGGTTACTCTGGATATTGGCTGGTGGTCACAATAATATGACTTGACCGTGTATGTTTCAAAATCTATCAAAATTGAGCCCTAAGGTCATTTTAAACCAGCTTTCAAGGACCGTGTTTTTAGGGTTACTCTTTATACACCTTGCAGAAAACAACATCAGCATTATTGAAAAACAATCCAGAAAAATGCTTTTTGTCGATTGGAAAGAAGAAGATTCGTTTAAAAGAGATGGACTCCCTACGGACAGAGAACAGTTTGGGATTGGTGTGCTTTAACATCAGACATTTAAAGAGCTCGCCACTTTTGCCCTTACCGCCCCGGTGGCACAGTGGTCTAAGGCAATGGCCTCTGATCATTCGTCCGAAAAGGGTCTTGGTTCGAATCCCGGTGAGGCATGGATGTTGTGTTTGTCTTACGGCACTGGCTCTCTCCCTTCCCTGGAACCAGTGACCCTAAATTAGGGACGGGCGACTGCTTATAGCCCATTGAGTTGCTCACGGTGGTCGTTAAACCTCCAATCAAAAAAAAAAAAAAAAAAAAAAAAAACTTTTGCCCTTACGCGTCTAATAACCTCAGTTAGTAATGCCGTAGTTGAGAGGATATTCTCTCTTGTAACCCCAGTTAAATTAAAGCCAAGAAACAAAATGCAACTGAACTTTCTTGATGCCATTGTGAGAATCAGAGGAGAACTATTGCTTTCAAACCACTGTTACAAGGACTTCACGCAATCTGCAAAAACGCTAAAAGACTTTACATCTGAAAAGATTTATGCTGTAGGTTCTATTTGTTTCAGTGAGGATCACAGTAATAAACTGGATCTAGAGCGTTTCATGGGATATGAGTCTGAAAAATATGTTTTAATAAGGTTTGGGTTTTTTGTAGTATTGTTTATTTTTAAATCAAAATTTTTATCTGGCAAATCTGCTCAAGAATTGTACACTGAAGCAGCAAATTGTTAGGAACACTCAGTAGCAATCAGACACGTGCGATCCTAAATTACATATACGTTTATGCGGTTGAAAAGGCTTTATATACCTCTACTGGGAAAGATTCAGCGACTTGTAAAGAGGTATGACAGTGAGCGCTATGCAGAGGCAAGCATCTCAGAAACTGCAGATCTTCTCAGCTATTCAAGAACAACTGTATCTATGGTGTCCAGTGCGTGGTGCACAAGCAACAAAACAGCGGACTTCCTGTGGGCGAAAATGAATAGCTGATGTTCGTTGAGAGTTGCGGCTGTGGGGGATTGTACGAGGCGACAGACCAGCTCTACAGCATCAAGTAATTACGCAGTACAACAGCGGTATCAAGACGAGAATCTGAGCAAACACAGCCCTGCACGAATGGGCTATAACAGCAGACGTCACCTTCGTGCACCACACATCTCTGATAAAAATCGACAAATTCATCTGCAGTAAAAAGGGAATTGCCGAAACTGGAAACTTGAGAACGGGCAAAAGGTCGCCTAGTCCAATAAAGGAGTTTTCAGTTAACACACATTGATGAATGGACCAAATTATGGCGTCAACAGCACAAATCATCTACCTGGCATTAACTGTAAAAGCTGGTGGAGGAGGTGTAATTATGTGGGGTCTGTTTGCCTGACGGGCATTGGTTTTCTTAATACCTCTAGAACAGCATTTGGATGCAACGAGGTATCTTAACATCCTTGCGAACGAGGCACACTCGTACGTCTGCATAGTTTTTCTTAATGGAGAAGACTACTTCCAGAAGAAGAATACCCCGTGCCACAAGGCACGGATCTTCACACAGTAATTCCAGGTGCAAGACAGTGGCTTCAAATTGTTAAAGTGCCCCCACAGTGACCAGAATTTAACCCAGTTTAACACCTGTGGGATGAGATCGATATAACTATTCGCAGCAGATATTCTTCTTTAGCGAACATCCACTTGGCTGAACATACCCGTACGTAGAACGATATCAGCACCTGGTCGAATCCATGCCACATCGAATCGAGACTGTTTTGTACGGCATTATTAGAAAGGTGTTCCTAATGATTTGCTACTTCAGTGTATGGTTGTAACTGCCATCGTAGGATTCACTTTCAATAAATATCTTATCGCCCCTGTCGTCCTATGATTCAGTTTTAACAAATACGCTGAACGGAAAAACTATTATATTCACCCCAATAAAGCAGAAATATCGCGTCTAGCCAAATTTGTGACTTTGAAACTGGCAATGTCTATAAACAGAGCATGTCTCTACGTGAAGGAACCCAGTCACGGAAAAGTGATCATGGTCTCTACGTATTGGAAACCAGTCACAGAAAAGTGATCATGGTCTCTACGTATTGGAAACCAGTCACCGAAATATAATCATGCTCTCTGCGTATTGGAAACCAGTCACGGAAAAATGACCATAGTCTCTACGTATTGGAAACAAGTCACGGAAAATAATCATGGTCACTACGTATTGGAAACCAGTCACGGAAAAATGATCATGGTCCTTACGTATTGGAAACCAGTCACGGAAAAATGATCATGGTCCTTGCGTATTGGAAACCAGTCACGGAAAAGTGATCATGGTCTCTACCTATTGTAAACCAGTCACTAAAAGTAGTCATAATCTCTACGTATTAGAAACCAGTCATGGAAAATAATCATGGTCGCTACGTATTGGAACCCGGTCACGGAAAAATGATCATGGTTTCTACGTATTGGAAACCAGTCACGGAAAAGTAATCATGGTCTGTACGTATTGGAAACCAGTCACGAAAAAGGGATCATGAGTAAAAGCCGCGTCGTAAATGAGTTTCACCGTGGCCAAAAGAGGAGTTACGAGGAAGGCCAGCTGTTAAATTACCGCAACTCCTGATCTTTTGGGATTTCCACCTCAGACCGTCCCACATGTATACCAATACTGCGTGAAATACGGCAAAACTTCAAAACAACGGAAGAAATCTGGCCTTAAACGTGCAATTGACTCTCGAGGTTCCGCCACCTTTGCAAGAAATCTCTCTGTTACAACAGAGGAGATAACATTGGAATTTAAAGTGGGCGCTTCCACAAGCTTATTCGCAAAGACTATCCGTCGTACCATGGAAAAAATATGGCAGTGTATGTCTACATCATGTCACCTTGTTGGTGGCAAGGCACACCGAAAGGTTAGGCTCGAGTTTGCAAAACCAACCGAAACAGTAGTAAAGAGGACCGGCAACATGTCATCTAATCTGACGAATCACGGTTTCAGCCATCATGCTTATCCGAGGGTGTGTCTGTCGGGTAAATCACACAAGACGACCGTCCCAGCTTGCCAGGTTGTTGTGATACAGGCAACTGAAGAGATATAACAGTTTGTGATGCGTTTACATGGGATTCCTTAGGGCCATTTGAACCCTTCGAGAACTCCCTTACCGGTACAAGGAATATCCTTGCCGACCATCTGCACTCATTTGTGACGATTCTTTTTCGACACCATAACACCATCGTTCAACATACAACGCCACATCGCATACTTCCGGAGTGGTTACCAATTGGATTCAGCAGCATTCACTTGAGTTTACCACACTCGAATGAACCCCTCGATCGCCGGACCTCGAACCTATTGAAAATAAATTTGTGGGATGAATTGTGGATGCTTAACGACAAGGGATCCTCACTTCACATGCGGAAATACCACCTCCGTGTTTTCAACACCTTACTGGGTCCTTACCCAGACGCCTTGGTGCTGCTGTGAGAGCAAAAGGTGGAGCAATACGTTATTAGGTAGGTGTATATAATAATTTGTCCATTCAGTTTATACAAGTGTAACACTCATCGTAGTATTAAATTTATATTTTGTGGTAGACGATGTCGTAGGTTTCACATTCAGCAAATGTATGGTTGCGCTAGCGTCCTGGAATTCGCGTTCAATAAATTCTTTGTCATCCTAGTATTCATGTTGAACGAATATTTGACCATCGCTGTCATTCCAGCATTCACAACAAGCATCTTGTTATCTAGTCAACCTGGGATCACGTTTAACAAATATTTGGTTCTCTTGTCATTCCAGAATTTACGTTCAAGAAATACTTGGCAATCACTGTCATCCTAGAATTCATGGATTTACATATTTATTATGTACTTATAATGTACATGTACCTAGTTTTATATATACTAGCCGAAACTACAGTTCGAACCATGTGCCCTGCAGCGTGTTCTCAGTAATGGTCGAAATGGCATTGTTGATTCTCGATTTCAGGTCATTGATGTCCTTCACCTTTGTCCGATAATCTATACTCTTCACATATCCCCATACAAAAATGCCCAGAGGTGTGACGTCGGGGGAGCGAGGTGGCCATGCAATTGGTCCATCCGGTCCAACACACCTCCCAGAGAACGTTGCGTTTAAAAACTCCCGAACGTGACGTCACCATTGTGGCGGCGCACCGTCCTGATGGAATATCACGCTTGGTTTAAGGTCCTCTAACTGTGGCACAACATACTAACGCGAAACATCCAGGTAAGCATCTGCTGTCACTGTTTTCTCACTGAAGGAAAATGGTCCAAGGACTCGGTTATGCATAACACCGCACCACACGTACGTTTTAGGACTATCTCTCGCAAGTTCCACAAAGGCCTGATGATTTTCAGACCTCCAAATCCTGACATTGTGTCTGTTTAACTGCACAGAGACATGAAAAGTTGCCTCATCCATAAAACAAACATGTGTGAGAAACTCGGGATCTTCACTCAGTCTATCCAGCATCGTTCCTGCGAATTATTTTCATCGTGGTTTATCGTTCGCCTCACGTGCTTGTAACAGTTGTACTTTGTATGCATATAAGCTTAGATGTCTATGTATCATCCTGTGTACAGTGGACCAGGGCATTTGTAGTTATCTGGCAGTGGAACGAATGGACTTCTTCAGGTTTCGTGAAAATGAATCACGAACACGTTCGATGCCTTCATTCGATGTTCGTGGGCTGCCACTACGATCTTGATCCAACGCGGACACAGTCTCCATGAATTTCTGGTGCCATTGGCGGATAATTGGACGAGATGGCGGGGTTTCCCATACCGTGGACTGGGGCATTTGTAGCTCTCTGGCAGCGAAAAGAATGGACTTCTTCGGGTTTCGTGAAAATGAATCACGAACACGTTGGATGTCTTCATTCGATGTCGTCGGCGGCCACTACGATCTTGATCCAACACGGACACAGTCTCCATGAATTTCTGGTGCCATTGGCGGATAATTCGACGAGATGTCGAGGTTTCCCATACAGTGGACCAAGGCATTTGTAGTTCTCTGGCAGCGGAAAGAATGGACTTCTTCAGGCTTCGTGAAAATGAATCACGAACACGTTCGATGTCTTCATTCTATGTTCGTGGGCGGCCACTACGATCTTGATCCAACACGGACCCAGTTTCCATGAATTTCTGCTGTCATTGGCGGAAAATTGGATGAGATGTCGAGGTTTCCTATATCGTGGACCGAGACATTTGTAGTTCTCTGGCAGCGGAAAGAATAGACTTATTCGGGCTTCATGAAAATGAATCACGAACACGTTCGATGTCTTCATTCGATGTTCGTGGGCCGCCACTACTATCTTGATCCAACACGGACCCAGTCTCCATGAATTTCTGGTGCCATTGGCAAATAATTGGACGAGATGGCGGGGTTTCCCATACCGTGGACCGGGGCATTTGTAGTTCTCTGGCAGCGGAAAGAATGGACTTCTTCGGGTTTCGTGAAAATGAATCACGAACACGTTCGATGTCTTCATTCGATGTTCGTGGGCGGCCACTACTATCTTGATCCAACACGGACCCAGTCTCCATGAATTTCTGGTGCCATTGGCGGATAATTGGACGAGATGGCGGGGTTTCCCATACCGTGGACCGGGGCATTTGTAGTTCTCTGGCAGCGGAAAGAATGGACTTCTTCGGGTTTCGTGAAAATGAATCACGAACACGTTCGATGTCTTCATTCGATGTTCGTGGGCGGCCACTACTATCTTGATCCAACACGGATCCAGTCTCCATGAATTTCTGCTGCCATTGGCGGATAATTGGACGAGATGGCGGGGTTTCCCATACCGTGGACCGGGGCATTTGTAGTTCTCTGGCAGCGGAAAGAATGGACTTCTTCGGGTTTCGTGAAAATGAATCACGAACACGTTCGATGTCTTCATTCGATGTTCGTGGGCCGCCACTACTATCTTGATCCAACACGGACCCAGTCTCCATGAATTTCTGGTGCCATTGGCGGATAATTGGACGAGATGGCGGGGTTTCCCATACCGTGGACCGGGGCATTTGTAGTTCTCTGGCAGCGGAAAGAATGGACTTCTTCGGGTTTCGTGAAAATGAATCACGAACACGTTCGATGTCTTCATTCGATGTTCGTGGGCGGCCACTACGATCTTGATCCAACGCGGACACAATCTCCATGAATTTCTGCTGCCATTGGCTTATACTTGGACGAGATGGTGGGGTTTCCTATACTTAGTCCGGAAATGTCGTTGCGTTTGTATATCAGATTTTGTTCCGATGAACCAAGCGACGCACAGCGCTCTTTCTTGTGGGGACCACAGTTTCATAGAATAGCACCTGCTATGTCAGTGATATACCTATAACAGAAAACGATAATGTCAATTACAACTTCGATATTTACAGTATATTATACAACAAATACCATCAACTTACATTGTACAGGGTGTCCGTAATAAATGTACAAAAATGTAAAGAGACTTTCTGGACACTCTGTATAGTTAGATCGTCCTCTTATCTCGTACAACAAATATTGGGTCGTCCTATCATTCTATGTTTCACGTTCATTCACGTTCAACGAATATTTGGTTGTCACTCTCATCTAGTTTTCACAACAATCATATCTGGCTGTCACTTTCATTCAAAGACTCGCGTTCATCGAACGTTTGTTCGTCCTGTCATCAGAATTTACATTCAACAAATACTTGGATGTCGCTGTCATCTTAGGATTCGTATTCAAGGATGAACAGCGACATCCAAGTATTTGTTATATGAGTCTTTGAATGACTTGTTGTGAAAACTAGATGAGAGCGACAACCAAATATTCGTTAAACGTGAATCATAGAATGATGCTGTCCGTTTAAATCCACCACAAGTATTCGCTTATCACTGTTAACTTGAGATTCACAGCCACCAAATATTTGGTTGCTCTGTCGTAATACCATTCACGTTCAGTGAATATTTGGTCGTCTCTCTCGTACTCGTGTTTGCGGCAACTACATATGTCACTGTGGTCCTTTGATTCACGTTCAAGAACTGTATGTTGCTGTTTCAGTTTTACGATTCAAATTCAACAAATATCAGATCGTCGTTATTTAGTCGTCATATACACTGAAATGCCAGAAAAACTGGTACACCAGTCTAATACTTGGAAGGTCCCCCACGGGAGCGCAGGACGACAGAAATACGACGGGGCATGAACTTCACTAGCTTCTGGAAATATGCTGTAGGCAATGCACACCATACTTCCTGCAGAGCGTTCCACAACTGAAGTGTATTCCGAATTCTAGGATTCCTGTGTTCGATAGCGCGTTGCATGGCATCCCAAATGTGGTCTACCACATTCAGATCTGGGGACTTGGGTGGGAATGGCAACACTCCAAACTCAGATGAATACTCCTCGAACCATAACGGGGCGTCCCGACACTTGTGTGGAGGTGCATTGTCCTGTTGGAACACGCCCAACCCATCAGCATGAATGCAGGACATGAACGGGTGTACCTCGTCAGAAAGGAGGCTCACATAGCGTTGGCCGGTCACGGACGTTTGTAGACGTACCAGGTGTTCCACTGAAGTCCAGCTAAACACACCCCATACCATTACGGACCCTCCATCAGTTCCCTGTTGACAGGCGGTATCCATGGCTTCATGGGGTTTGCGCCACACACAAATCCTTCCGTCTTCCCGATACAGTTGGAAATGCGACTCGTCAGACCAGGATACTTGTTTCCAGTCATCAAGTGTCCAGTGGCGGTGTTTCCGTGCCCAAGCGAGGCACATAGCTCTGTGTCGTGCACCCATCAAGGGGATTTGAGTTGGGTGTCGGCTCCCAAAGCTCATATCGTGCAGGGTACGTTGCACAGTCCGGACGCTGATGCTTGTTGAGGCTCCAGCATTGAATTCCGATGATACCTGCGAGAGTGTTGCACGCCTATCGCGTGAAACGATTCTTGACAGCCGACGATGGTCACTTTCACCCAACGTCTTTTTACGGTCACACTGGTATCGTAGGTTGGAGGTTTTGCCGGAATTCTTGTAGTCACGGTACACCCGTGCAATGGTCGTCCGTGGAAATCCGAACTTCGTTTCTACCTCCGAAATACTATGGCCCATCTCACGAGCGCCAACTATGACACCGCGTTGAAAATCGCTTAAATCGTTATTACTTGTCATTCTCATGCCGAAAACAGCTCTGACAGCTGGCAAGGATGTCTATCGCTTTATATACGCACTGGCGGACGCAACTGAGTATGTGCATAGGTGACGTTGCTATGTATTTTGTATTAACTCGTCTGTGGCACTTCAGTTTATGTTTAACGAACTTTTCTCGTCGATGCATGCTGGCATTCTCTTTCTCTTGCCTATCAGTGACTTGTTTTCTTGTTGCAACTGATACAATTCTCAGTTTTACCGGTGAAAGTACTTCCCATTCGTCCTATTCCCTGTTATATGCTAAAAAAGCCAATGAACAACAAAATTGTTCTGCAACGTTGATCCCTCTCTGAAAATTGCAAGCGATATGAGTTTTCATTGTTGTGTGAACAACCTTCAATGAACTCTTACTTCTGGAAAACGCGGTGTATTGTGTTAAGCAGCCAAGTAATTCAAACTCTTCTTTCGTTGTCACAGAACACTTGAGCAAAGAGCACTTCCTTTCCTGTTTTAGGTATGGATATCTCCTCCTGCTTGTCTTGTCATGGATATATTTGTTTTATAGAAAAATAAACCTTTACTTCTGGAAAACGTTGTGTCTTGTGTTAAGGGCAAAGCAGCACAATTTTTTTCTTTCGTTCTTACAGAACACTTTAACAAGGAGCACTTTCTTTCAGGTTCTAAATCTGAGTACCTCCTCCAGCTTGTCTTGTCATAGCCATATTTGTTTTATGTGAAAATCAACTTCTGGAAAACGCGGTGTCTTATTTTAAGCAGTAAAATAGGTCGAGCACTTCTTTCGTAATATTTTAACTAGGACAAGCCGCCAACGGTAACCGATAACTGAAGTACAGTTGGCAAATTTTGAGTGAACCTATTGCAAATCTAAGCTCATTAAGGCGTCTATTATAACAAATTCTAAAAAAGGAACGCGTAAAATTTATGACTTCCAGAACAAAAGTACGAAGCATTCTAAAAACGAAATGCCTAAATTTATGAAGAACTACTTTCCTTCACGTTGGTTGTGATCAGGTTGCATTTAAGCAAAGCGAAAAGACACTCAAATCGGGAACCACGTTTTTCATTTTGTATCGCGAAAGACACACACACATAAACTTCCTTTTATTATTTTATATTAAGCAAGTGTTGAGTTAACAGACGGAGTCTTTCCATTTCTTCGTTTTTCAATTCAAACGATTTTTTTAAATTAATGTTAGTGAGCCGACTTCCGTGAAACGGTTCAAGTAAAAAGGCCATCTAGTTTTAATTGAAATTCCTCAATGACACGGAATTTCGGGAAACGGAAGGCGTCAAAACCTGACCATGGACGATGCCCAATCGCATGCCAAAAATCACGATGATCGGGTGTGTCGTGTTGTAGATACTGTATGCCCGAACAACTAATTCTCCCGTCTCGTATAGATAGCGGATTTTTTAATTATTATTAAAATTGGTCAGTTTTTAATGGTCATTATTTTTATACGACACGATCAATCACCATGATACCAACACCATGTCATTCACCATGTCCTTCCGTTTCCCTGTGGCAAGTGTTACCACGATCGGTTGAAGATCTTTGAAGGAGATAGGTAACAAACGATCCCTTCTCAAAACCCGGAAAAAACCCTAAAAATGTTAGTTTTTAGACGATTATTCCTCAACGACACGGAATTTCTGGAATAGGAAGGCGTCAAAACCTGACCATGGACGATGTCGAACCGCATGCAAAAAATCACTGTGATCGGATGTGTCATCTCGTACCTATGCCCGAACAACTCATTTTCTCGAGTCTCGTAAAGAGAGCTCCGCTCAATAAGGAGCACTTCCTTTCCGGTTTTAAGTCTGAATATATATCATATTCAGCTTGTCTTATAATGGCCATATCTGATCTGTAGGAAAATCAGTTTTACTCCTGGAAAACGTAGGGTGTGGTGTTAAGGAGCGAAGTAACTCCAATTATTCTTTTGTTGTTACAAAATACTTCAACAAGGAGCATTTTCTTTGAGGTTTAAGATTTAAATATCCTCTCCCGCATATCTTGTCATGGCCATATATGTTCTGTTGGAAAATCAACTTTTACTTCTGGAAAACGTAATATCTTGTATTAAGGAGCGATGCATCTGAAACTCTTCTTTCGTTGTAAAAGAACACTTTAATAAGGAGCATTTCCTTTTCGATTTAACACCTAAATACCTCCTTCAGCTTGTTTCGGACACATACACTGACGGAAAAAAATCCCAACACCACGAAAAAATAGTTGTAGAGGAATGAAATGGCGGCAATATATTTGTATAGGTAACATATTTAATCGATTAAGGTTTCAAGATCACAGCTTAATGTAAGCGCGAGAAGAGCCATTTTAAATGTGAAATGCTGGTACATTAATAACCGGTGTAACCGCTAGAATGTTGAATGCAAGCACGCAAACGTTCATGCATTGTGTCGTACAGGTGCTGGATGTCAGTTTGTGGGATGGAGTTCCATGCCTGTTGCACTTGATCGGTCAATACAGGGACGGTTAATGCTGGTTGGGGTGACGCTGGAGTTGTCCTCCAATGATGTCCCACACGTGCTCGATTGGTGAAAGATCTGGTGATCTAGCAGGCCACGGCAACATGTCGACACTCTGTAGAGCATGTTGGGTTACAACAGCGGTATGCGGGCGAGCGTTATCCTGTTGGAAAACACACATTGGAATGCTGTTCGTGAATGGCAGCACAACAGGTTGAATCACCAGACCGACGTACAACTGTGCCGTCAGGGTGCGTGGGATAACCACGAGAGTGCTCCTGCTGTCATAGGAAATTGCTCCCCAGACCATAACTCCAGGTGTAGGTCCAGTGTGTCTCGGTCGCAGACAGGTTGGTTGCAGGCGCTCACCTGGCCTTCTTCTAACCAACACACGGCCATCACTGGCACCCAGGCAGAACCGGCTTTCATCAGAAAACACAACAGATCTCCACTCCGTCCTCCAATGAGCTCTAGCTTGACACCACTGACGTCGCAAACGGCAGTGGTTTGGAGTAAGTGGAATGCACGCTACAGGGCGTCTGGCTCGGAGCTGTCCTCCAAGTAACCGATTTGTAACAGTTCGTTGTGTCACTGTGGTGGCAACTGCAGCTCGAATTGCTACCGCAGATGCGGTACGATGCACCACGGCCATACGCCGTACACGGCGGTCTTCCCTCTCAGTAGTGCCACGTGGCCGGCCGGAACCCGGTCTTCTTGAGGCAGTACCTTCCCTTGACCACCGCTGCCAACAATCATGCACAGTAGCTACAATCCTGCCAAGTCGTTCTGCAATATTGCGGAACGAAAATCCACCTTCTCGTAGCCCTATTACACGACCTCGTTCAAACTCCGTGAGCTGTTGATAATGGCTTCTTCGTATTCTTAAAGGCATTCTTGACTAACATCAACACACTACGTCGAATCTCAACGATAACTAACGCTCACGAACGTTACAGCGCGTATTTACAGCAAACCTGCTTTGCATGTTCAGAGGGGCGCTACTAGCGCCACACGTATGCGCCGAGCGCGAAATTTGCAGAGACGTCATCTTACAGATGTACTCTCACCGCCTACCAACTGTTGTTTATCTAACACAACCCCTTCTTGGTGTTGGGATTTTTTTTTTCCGTCAGTGTATGTTCTTCAGGAAAATCTGGTCCCTTAAGACTAAAATTTTTCTTTACCGAGCTAGAAGATATCAAATTTGGGCTGTATAAATTCCAGGTTAACACAAACGTAGAGTAGTTGTTGACACATTTAGTAAAGAACTGATATTACCCTGAAATCTCTTGATGCTGTACAGAGAGGACAGTTCATGTGATTAATAATCCAAAGGTGAAGCTAGTTCACTTCAACACTGCGCAGTTTTATTAAGAATAAGAACAATGTTCTCTGGTGCTATTAAGTTCCCGTGAATTGTCTACATCAGTTTCGCTGATCCGTGTCTCAGCTTCTTGATAACCATGAATCCTACGCTCTTGGTTTGTACATGTGGTCCTGACGAAGCCGAACTGCAAATCAGCGAAACTGCAGTAGACAATCCGCTGGAAATTTATTGCTCCATAAAACACTGTTACAGCATCACCACTTCTTAATAATCCAGCACTCATTGTTTCTCTTTAATCCTTCTCCCGCAGAAGGGATATGGCAGCAAAGTACATAATGGTTAGATCGTGGACTTTGCTTCGAAGAGTTTCCATCCTTTGATTCTCTTCCGTCAGCTTTCTGAACTGCTAATTGGCGCACATGTAACCGATTCCTTACCTGGGTATATCTGCCTAGAAGATTTTAACTCTCAGCTATTTAAATCGAAGACAAGCAAGCTGTTTTTGAGAAACTGCGCATTTTTAAACGGAAAGTAACGTACGGTGCGGCACATGACTTTATGCTCTATGAATATTAGTACCTCACATTTAGTTTTTCATATAGAGAACAAAATATTTTATTTTTGTCATTTTCCTGCCATTCGTCGGTTCCGTTTAGCACAGGGCCCTAAGATCCTTGTAATGCAAATCTTGCAGGTCGTAAATTTTAAATGTTTTCCAACAAAGAAAAAAGCCGCTCATTTTGCCTTCAATGTTAATACGACTTTTAAAAAATAAAATATACCTTTCACCACGAAGGCCATTTTACGTACAGCTTCTATTTCAAATAATGCATGGTGTGATCTTTAGGGAGTATTAATGTACAGTATATTGTATTTTTCCTGGACTTCTGCTAGAGATGAATGCTATCTCACAGTTGGTGGACACTTTTCAAAGGTATTAAGATCGCCTGAGCACCATGTTAGCCCGAGCATCATAAAGATGCCAGAGCCACACAGAAAATAAAGCTTCATTTAATAAAACCGACATTAAAACCTGTAAATGATATTTTAGACCTCAGTGTACATAATTAATCCTGTAACGGTTTTGAACGAGTTACATCGGGGTTAGAAAAATGTGTTGGTATTAGTTCGGAGGAATTTATTCGTTGTCTAAGAATCGGGCTGAAGGCGGCTGGACCGAGTGAACCTGGACATCAGAGAGCCTTGTTTTCCCTTTTTGCTGTTATTGGGTGTGGTCATTTAGACGGATGATTGACTCTAATCCTTTCTGAATGATTACCCGATAATAATAATGGCGACGAGCCTAAGAAAGCAGAGAGATTTTTGAGTCACTTGTTTTTATCCAGTGGCATGATGTCCATATCAGAAAGACCAGCGCTTCTCCCATTATGCCTTGGGTCGTAGAGAGGAGAATTATGGACTAGAAGGAAGCGCTTATAACCTGTGTTAAGTATATGATCGATACTTCTTACATGAAAGGGGGAAAGGAATTGTTTTACCCCTGGCTTTTGTAAAACACGGCCGCTATTGTGAGCATTTATGTCTGGGGAGCATAAAACATTTTGTCACCATTTGGTTCGGGTACATCAGTCGCTTAAATGGTTAAATAGCGTGGAGTATAAATTTGAGTGTTACAATAATTCATAACACGAAATCTGTGCCATTACACCAGTTTTTACATAAAGGTTTGAAATACAATACTTAACATTTAAGAAAACTATATAACAAAAAATACACTTATGTTCAAAAGTTAAACATAATCAATATACTTGTGAATATTTCAAGAACCAATCGTCGGAAAGGCACAATACTGGGTATGCTTGTGTAATAACCAGAGTTGGAAACGGGTCAAAAATTTTGGACCCGGACAAACGTGTGCTTTGAACTACAATATACACGGTCCAGTCACATTATTGTGACCACCAGTTAATATCCAGAGTAACCGCCGTGTGCAGCGCGGACAGCAGTTAGACGGGCTGAGAGTGACTCAATAAGGTGCTGGAAGGTGTTCATAGGTACGGTGAGCCATGCGGACTGCAGTGCATCTGACAGCAACTGGAGGGTGTGTGGTAGAGGATCCATAGAGCGAGCAACACGATCGAGGTGGTCCCACAGTTGCTCAATTGAGTTTAAGTCTGGGGAATCAGGGGGACAGGAAAGTACTTTGAAGTCTTCATCGTGCTCTTCCGACCACTCTCGGACATTTCTAGCTGTGTGACACGTCGCACTGTCGTGCTGGAAGATCCCATCCGCCTCAGGGAAGACAATCAGCATGTATGGGTGTAAGTGGTGTGCAAGGATGGATTCATAAGGAATTCGGGCCATAGTGCCTTCCACAGTTATGAGTGGACCCAGAGAATGCCACGAAAACATTTACCAGACTATAACGCTGCCCCCACCAGCTTGTGTTCTTCCAGCAGTGATTGAAAAATGTTTGTTCTCCGATGTTTCTCGTCTTATACGCCAACGTCTATCCGTTCGATGAAGCAGAAAACGTGACTCGTCGGAGAAGGCAATTCTTTGCCAATCAGCGGAGGTCCCATTCCGATACTGCAGAGCAAATGTAAGCCTTTTCTGACGATGCACCTTCGTTAGCATAGGTGCAGTGACCAGCCGTCTGCTTCGGAGCCCCATACTCAGCAGGGTTCGCTGAACTGTCATTTTAGACACACTTCCGGTAGTCCCCTGGTTCATTCGGCCAGTGAGTTGCTCTACTATAGCGTGTTGATCGGCCCTCACGCACCTTCGAAGCCGACGTTCATCGTCGATTATTCACAATGGTTCCATTTCTCCAAACACGATACGCTTTAACCACACCAGCACGCGAACAGTTCACAAACTGCGTTGTTCCAGAAATACTGCCACCCTTGGACGGAAAGCCGATAATCATCCTCTTTTGCAAATCTGATAAATCTCTACTTTTATACATGACAGCAACGAGTGATATATTTTCAGAATGCCTACAGCACACCTTATATACCCTCCTAGCTACCTCACGACACGTGCCTTCTTTAATTGGCTACGCGCTGTTGACGTCAAAAGTAGGAGGAGGTCACAATAATATGACTCGACTGTGTGTATATATATATATGTTTTGCACATGTTTTCAAACACATCTGCGGGAGTCAAAAAGTCTCCACGGTAATGTTAAGGTTGCATACAGCAGAGAACTTGAAAATTACATCGAACTGGAACGGGGATCGAACCCGCATCTTCCGATTTACGTTCAAGTATGTTACCGTTACACCACCCAGAACAAGAAACCTCTAAGCAACTGAGGATGTGTTTTGGGGCCCAGATGAAACGCTCCGCCACGCGCAAATTGAAACACATATGATTCTTAATCTAAGCGTCACGCGAGCAAAAAGCGAATTCCCTGAAGAAATATCTCTTTAGAAATAAATGACAGTCAAACAGATGTTACAGGCAGATGGATGCCAAATTAATTTATCATCCATCAACCTGTAACATCTATTTGACTCTCAAAGTTTAGGCTGTTCCACCAAATTTTGATGGCGTTACACCCAGTTTTTTTAATTAAATAACTTGTTGTATGCTTAATTTCAGTTTTTGTTGTTTGCTTAATAACATATCAAGCTTCAGAATATGTTTCACATCAACACTAATTTTCACAAACTTATGAGTTGAAAGTTTCCAAAATGTGGATGTTGTTTTCATCATTGCCATTCAGAAGGAAGGAACACTCTTCCTTCATATTGCATGACTAATCATTTTTCAGTCCGCTGGCACCAGTATCGAACATAAAATTCCACAGTGCGCACTTTCCTTTGAAAAAAAAATTGTTTCTTGCTTTTCAAAAATAAAACAAACAAAACCGGGTCGAAATCGGGTCAGGAACGCCTTGAACTGACCCGTTTGACCCGCAAGAAATTGTCGACCCGTTTGCCCGTGAGCCGTTTCCATCTCTGGTAATAACATATTGCGAGTACAACAGCAGACAAAACAAGTTATGAAACAACGTTTATTGCATTACTTATGCAAATTTACAAAAATCAACAAAGTGATTTTCGTGTTGAGTACATAAAATTGAGAAAAGACTAGTGCGCCATGATTAATAAGGGATGTGGTGACCCCTTGCAGCCACCAAGCCTCGCATCGACACTTTAATACTGCTTTTCAGGTTGTCAAAGAGCTCTGTGGGCAACAAGTTCCACTTTTGAAGAAGAGAAATTCGGAGCTCGGGAATGGAGACTGACGGGATGTAATTCGCCTCCTAGTGCATCCCATGCATTCTCTATCGGACTCATATCTGGAGATGTTGCTGGCCACTCCATGTGCTGGATATCTTCACTTTGGAGAACGTCATCCAGCTGAGCTCTGTGGGCAGGGGGCTGCATTATCGTCCATGAATACCATCTCTGGACCCATGGCACCTCTGAAAGTCTCATATGAGGTTTCAGTATCTCGTCTCTGTTCCTCAGAGCAGAAACGGCACCACTGTCGAAGATGTGGAGCTCTGTGATGCCATTCAACGTGATGCCTGCCCATACCATGACTCCATCGCCATCAAATTGGTTCCTTTCCCTGATGTTATTAGGATTGTAACTGGGTCCCGTTCTCTCCAGAGAATGGTCTGGCTGAAAACTGAATCTAAACTCATAAGTGAAGAGCACATTGCTCCACTGATTGTGTCCGGTTTTGATGTTTCCCACTGCAGTTTAAACGGGCCCTCCTTTTCGCAGGGGTGAATGGATACAAACTACTGGACGTCCGGCATAGAGACCAGTTGCTCTGAGCCTCAAGTAAATAGTTTATCTTGAAACTCTTGGTCCTGAGGTGGCCGCAAGCTCCGCAGAGTGTTGCCCGGCAGACATTGTCCGATGACATCGTGCAGTTTATGCAAGATACCAGCCCTGCTAAGGGGTTGTAACTCTTGGACGGCCTTGTACTGGTTGGCGTACAATCTCTCCTGTGTCTTAGTACTTTCTCCTCTCCATAGCCTGGAAATGACACTTTGCGGGCACATTCAGTGCCTTCAAGACGACTCCATAGGAGGATGTGCCTGTCCTTATTCGAGTCTTCCGATTATTCTACTCTGCAGAAAAACGCCAACCTGGCGTCTTTGTTCTGTATTACGTTGTAATCACCAATGACAACAACTCTTCTGACGGGGATTGAAAGAAAATGGAATAAGACAATCAGGGAAGGGTAAGTTGTTTTTATGGAAGTTCGCGATATTTGCATACCGAATGTACACTGAAGTGCCAGAAAAACTGGTACACCAGTCTAATACTGGGTAGGTCTCCCACGGGAGCGCAGGACTGCAGAAATACGACGGGGCATGGACTCCACTAGCTTCAGAAAATATGCTGTAGGCAATGCACATCATACTTCCTGCAGAGCGTTGCTCAATTCGGGTGTATTCCGAGCTCTTGTATGCCTGTGTTTGATAGCGCATTGCATGGCATCCCAAATGTGTCCTATCACGTTCAGATCTGAGGACTTGGGTGGGAATGGCAACATTCCAAACTCAGATGAATACTCCTCTAACCATAATGTGGCGTCCCGACACTTGTGTTGTACTGTTGGAACAGGCCCAACCATTAGCATGAATGCAGGACATGAACGGGTGTACCTCGTCAGAAAGGATGCGCATATAGCGTTGGCCGGTCACAGACGTTTGTAGAAGTACCATGTGTTCCACTGAAGTCCAGCTAAACACACCCCATACCATTACGGACCCCCACCAGTTCCCTGTTGACAGGCGGGATCCATGGCTCATGGGGTTTGCGCCACACACGAATCCTTCCATCTTCCCGATATTTTTGAAAACGCGACTCGTCAGACCAGGCTACTTGTTTCCAGTCATTAAGTGTCCAATGGCGGTGTTTCCGTGCCCAAGCGAAGCACATAGCTCTGTGGCGTGCACCCATCAAGGGGATTTGAGTTAGGCGTCGGCTCCCAAAGCCCATATAGTGCAGGGTACGTTGCACAGTCCGGACGCTGATGCTTGTTGAGACTCCAGCATTGAATTCCGGTGATACCTGCGAGAGTGTTGCACGCCTATCACGTGAAACGATTCTTGACAGCCGACGATGGTCACGTTCACCCAATGTCTTTTTACGGCCACACTGGTATCGTAGGTTGGAGGTTTTGCCGGAATTCCTGTAGTCACGGTACACCCTTTCAATGGTCGTCCGTGGAAATCCGAACTTCGTTTCTACCTCCGAAATACTATGGCCCATCTCACGAGCGCCAACTATGACACCGCGTTGAAAATCGCTTAAATCGTTATTACTTGTCATTGTCATGCCGAAAACAGCTCTGACAGCTGGCAAGGATGTCTATCGCTTTATAGTCGCACTGGCTCACGCAAGCTAGTAGACGCATAGGTGACGTTGCTATGTATTTTGCATAAGCTCGTCTGTACCAGTTTTTCTGGCCCTTCAGTGTATATTAAGAAGTGATTTATTCTCAGTAAGTTGTAAATTATAGTCAGAGTTCGAACTAGTATACTTTAACTTAAAATTTCGTAAATCAGATTCTTTGGGTCGAGAATTTGTTAATCTCGATGATAAAACTATTCAAATCGCGCTTGAATGCTTTTGTAATTCCAGTCTCAGCCTCTGTTACTTAACTATCGCAATTATTTTTTTTTCTGGATTTTAGGTTTAACGACCACCGTGAGCAACTCAATCGGTTATAAGCAGTCGCCTGTCCGTAATTTAGGGCCACTGACTCCAGGGAAGGGAGAGAGCCAGTGCCGTAAGACAAACACAGCATCCATGCCTCACCGGGATTCGAACCCGGACCCATCTCGAACGAATGATAAGAATCCATTGCTTAGACCACTGCGCCACCGGGGCGGCGCAATTATTTTAACGTTAAACGTTTCAAATAAAAATTTTGACATTATACGCGTAGACTTAAATAGAGAAATGTACTTCAAGCTATTATTTTTTGTAAATCTTGAACCGCAATGTAAGATCTACCGAAATAATTTAAATAATTTTGTCCTGAAAAGGAATTTAAGAAAGAAAAGAAGTAAAATGATACAGTTTAGCTTTTTATACACTGAAGTGCCAAAAGTCATGGGACACGTACCTAGTATCGTGCAGGACCTACTCTATCCCGGCGAAGTGCCGAAACTCGATGTGGCATAGATTCCACAAGTGGCCAGAAGACTTCTGGAGAGATGTTGAGCCATGCCGTCTGAACAGCCGCCCACAGTGCACTGGTATTTGTAGGTGCAGGATCTTGGGTGCGAATGGACCTTTCCACCACGTTCGATACGAGCTCTATTGGGTTCGTGTCGGACGAACGTGATGGCTACACCATTCGTCAAAACTGCCCAGAATACTCTTCGAACCAATTTTGGACAATTTGGGCCCTATGACATGGAGCGTTGTCCACCTGGAAAATCCCATCATTGTTGCTGTACTTGAAGACCATTAAGTGTGGCAAATGGCCACCCAGCGATTACAGGTTAATGACGTGCTTACGAAGACCAGAGAACCCAAACAAACCAGAGAACCCAATAAAGAGAAACCGATAAAGCGATATATATATAAGAGGACCAGAGAACCCAATAAAGCGATTGCCGGTTAATGACTTGCTTACGAGGACCAGATAACCCAATAAAGCGATGAGGGCCAGATAACCCGAAAGAGGACCAGAGAGCCCGAAAGAGGACCAGAGAACCCAAAAGAGGACCAGAGAACCCAAAAGAGGATCAGAGAACCCAATAAAGAGAAACCAATGAAGCGATATGTATAAGAGGACCAGAGAACCCAATAAAGAGAAACCAATAAAGCGATATATATAAAAGGACCAGAGAACCCAATAAAGCGATTACTGGTTAATGGCGTGCTTACAAGGACCACAGAAGCCAAACCGTGGCGCGTAAAGACACCACACACATGTATGCAACCACCACCAGTTTGCGCGGTGCCTTGTTGGCAGCTTGGGTCCATGGCTTCATGGGGTCTGCGCCACATCCGAACCCTACCGTCAGCTCGTAACAACTGGGAGCGCGACTCATCAGACCACGCCACATGTTGCCAGTCTTCCAGGGTTCAATTACCGTGTTCTTAAGCCCAGGTGAGGCGCTGTGTTCGATGTCGTGGTGTTAACAAAGGCACTCCGGTGGGTCTTCTGCTCCCATACCCCACGGATGCAAAATTACGCTGCACTGACCTGATAGATATGTCTCTGGTACCTCCTGCATTGAATGTGGATGTTATTTGAGCCAGTTTCCTTTGTCTGTTAGCATGAACAATTCTGGTCAGACGCCGCTGGTCACTATCATTCAACATCCGTAGTCGGCCGCTGCGCAGTTCACGGTGGGTGGTAAGGCCTTCCATGAGGTATTCTCGGTACACACGTGACACCATGGATCGAGGAATGTTGAATGTTCGCACAACTTCGGAAATCGAATGTCCCTTCCGTCTGGCTCCCACTACCATGCCTCGTTCAAACTCCAATTTCACGTCGGCTTGCCATAATCCTACTGGCGGTTGTTCAGCCTGACTCACGAGATTACACCTCGCAAATTATAAAAATCATGGCCTGCGTTGAAGTGTTTATACGACGGCAGGGACACTTAAAAATTTGCATACGGCTATTCCATAACTTTTGGCACTTCAGTGTACAGTCGGCAAATCATATATTCTTCTTTCGAGCAGAGGTAACAATATGAATGAAAAAAAAAACACGAATGAAACATTTAACCTGAGAAATAAGCTATTAAATGCAAAAGATATCGGATGCTTATGTGTTGTAATTCGCGAATATGACAACTAGGTTACAAACATCAACAGCTTCTACGTTAAATACGTGATGTGGAACTTTCAACTTTAGAAGGAAACTATTAAATATAATACAATGTATTACTTTCTCGCACTTTTTCAAGTATAGAATGTGCATTATAGCTATGGTAATAATTTTAGGATAAATAACTTGTATTACATGTTTTAGCCTTATAAGCTGTGACGTATATCTCTAACTTAACGTTAATTTTGAGTTTATATTTCTTATTAAAAATTTTTTAACTCTCTAAGCCTTTCTTTCTGAACGGCACATTACTTCCCAACTTTTCTTGAACGTCTTGGCAACGCTGACAGTGAGTCAATGTAAATAAAACCTCGTTGAGAGAAAAGCGTATAATGAAGTAATGTAGAGATCGTTGCGAGAGAGTAGAGATTATACAGAGTGTTGATACAATCGTCCGACGATATATTTATTGCTACTGTTATGTGCATACTACGCAAACGTCACTGCTACAACTTTAGTAGAATAAATAGATGGAAGTGCTACGTAAGCTTCTCATTCTTCAGATCCTGACCGTTATTTCAGTTACAGTAGATACTTATATGTTCAACAAGTGCTTTTTTGGTAAGGACATATAAATCAATCGTCCAAATATCTAAAACGCCGCAAATTATCAAACAAAAAAAGACATATTGCAAGTAAAACTTTTTTGTTATATGAAAAACCCGAAATCTGTTTCACAAGGACGGCAATAAATTTGACATTAAGTACTTGAAAAAAAGCAAGTTCTAATCTTAAAAGCAATCTGAAAAAAAAACATCCCATGAAATTATATATATATTACGTTGCGTTACTTTTTAATTCGTAATCCGCAAAGTCTGTGTTAAAAAATAGCACATTACTAATAGCCTGGTACATTTTGTGGATCTTCAGAAAGAAATACAAAGTTTCTGTTCTGTGAAAGAACAGAAACTTTGTATTTCTTCTCACATCTCAGATTGTTGTGAAAAAAAATCGGACAAGCCAGCGGCGAAAGTGTTTCGTTTTTTAAAAGAATCCTTTTCCGCAGTGTAAGCACGTAGGAAGTGACTGCGCTTTTGTCTGCCCTGCAACACTGATTTTTGTAACTGCCAAGATTGCATACCAATATTTCTTATTACCATTACGGTTTGTCCGCCTGCATTTCGAAAGATTGAATCAGATGGAACAAGAAACAAAATGTCTCATCCGCAGATATTTCCCGAACGTCATTTAAATCGTTATTACTGAGATGTTTTCTTGTTTCAACTGTTTCTCTCTCTCTCTCTCCCTCATATCGTATACACTACAATACCATAAGTATCCGGACACCAGCCTATTGATAGTGAATTTGATCGTACGCAAGCACCACGTCATACACTTAACTATAAATATGCCCCAAGGGCTGTGATGAGAAAACAGCACAACTGTGAAAGTAAGATGCCTCGATCGACAGAGCAAACTGATTTCCATCAGGGATTGATCATAAGGTGCCACAGAAGCAATCATGACTTGACCTTTCAGTTGTATTGAAGATCCGTAGGTCGAAGGTTGATGGTGTGATATTCAGAAGAAAGAAGACTTGCGCTGAATCTGCCAAGAAACGACCCGGTAAACCTCCGAAGCTGTGATAGGAGAATTCTGTAACAAAATCTACGCTTAGAAATCAAATCAACATTGTGGGAAAAAACACAAACCTTATGTAAGACTACTGGAACCAGTAGCGCTTACGGAATTTCTCCAAGGGAGGAGTCAAACAAGAAATCCGCGGTGCGAAAACAAAATGCGGCTCTCCCTCTTTCTCTCTCTCTCAATCTCTCTATCTGTCTGTTTCTCTCTCACTCTCATTCACTCTCTCTCTCTCTCTTACTCCCTCATTCACACACACTCTCTCTCACTCAATCTCATTCACTCTCTCTCTCACTCACTCATTCACACACACTCTCTCTCACTCACTCCCTCTCTATCTATCTATCTCTCTCTCTATATATATATCAACCATTATCAATCCACTGCTGGATGAAGGTCTCCCCAAAGTTCTTCTACAATTATCTGTCTTCGGCCTCTCTCCTTCATGTCACTCCAGCATACTTTCGAATTTCATCCATCCATCTCCCATGGGGTCTTCTTCTGCGTCTTTTCCTGTCCCTCGAAATCCAGTCTAAAATTTCGGTCGGTTGTCCATCGGTGGTCCGTTCTTCTGGCAACATGTCCAGCCCATTGCCATTTCAGTGATTTCACTCTGGTCAGGATGTCGTCCACACATGTCATTTTCCTTATCCACAAGTTCCTCTTCTTATCTTTCCTGGTTACACCAAGCATGCATCTCTCCATGCCTCTTTGAGTTGTCTGCAGTCTTTGCATGTCTTTTTTAGTTAAAGGTCCATGTCTCTGCTCCATACGTAAGCACTGGCAGGATGCATTGATTAAACACTTTTCTTTTGAGACATAATGGCATACTGCTCTTAAAAATTGTACTGTTTCTTCCATAAGCTCTCCATCCAAGTTTTACACGCCGATTAATTTCTTCATCAATGCGAGCCTCACTTGATATCTGCTGCCCAAGATAAATGTAGGAATCGATTGTGTCAAGCGTTTTTCATCAATCGATAAATCTTCGTTTCTTGCAAAAGCATTGTACATCACTTTTGTCTTCTGAAAGTTCATTTTTAATCGCATTTCTTTACTCTTGTCAACAAGTTCTTGGATCACACTGCGCAGCTCTAGAGAGGTAGTTGCAAGGATGACTGCGTCATCAGCAAAACGAAGGTGAGTTAAGTAATCTCCATTAATGTTTATCCCTTTGTTTTCCCAGTTCAATGATTAAAATAAATTTTGCAATGTGGCGTTAAAGAGCTTGGGAGATATGGTGTCACCTTGTCTCACTCTCTTTTCAATTCTTATATGTGCTGTATCCTCAAATATCGGAAACCTTTGCACTTGCATTTTCATAGATGTTATTAATAATGCTAATGTATGCATCTTCAATACCGCAGGATTTCAAAGCCATTTTTACTGCTGATGGTTTCACGGAATCGAAGGCCTTTTCATAATCAATAAAAGTCATGCATAATGGGAGTTCATATTCTCTTGTTCTTTCAATTAGTTCTCTCAGTACATGGATATGATCTATAGTGCTGTAGCTGCTCCTGAATCCAGCTTGTTCTACTGGTTGAGCCATGTCTAGTGTTACTTTCAAGCGATGTGAAAGAACCTTAGTGAAAATTTTATAAACCACTGACAGGAGGCTGATGGGCCTGTAGTTCCTGAGATTCTCAACGTCCCCTTTTTTTATGGAGCAGGATCATAGTAGCATTGTTCCAATCCTCAGGAATCTTCCCTTCATTAAAACATCTGGTGAAAACTTGGGCGAGTGTAGTTTCCACTTGCTTCTAAGAGACTGAAGGCCAAGTTTGAAATTGTGTAAGCATCTTTGAGGGGGTTTGGTCATAGCTCACCACACTGGCCAAGTGGGTTGGTGAGTGTGGGACAGCATTTCATCTAATCCCGATGGTGTAGTTATACCGCTACTGCCCGTCGTCAGAGCCCCTTTAGTGGGAACAGGATGCACCTCTAGAAGGCAGAGTTGGCATTTGTCAAGGAGAGGCGATATGTTGCGCGTCACCTGACCTTGCATCTGTATATATAAAGAGAAATTGCAAACAAGGTAACAGTTAAAAATGTTTTTGAAGTTCTAAAGCGCCAAAAGGCTGCATTAAAGAAAAATCAAATTAAATACGGAAAACACCAAGACTGTAAATTTCTTCAATTATTGCTAAATAGTAAGACCAGAATGTTAGTAGGGATATAGAGCAATGGTAAGCTGTTCTCAGTGGCGTTGTCAAGGGCCAGACACGGACAACACCCAACCAGGCTCTACAGAAACCTGAAAGTGTAGCTTTCTGCGAGAATCTAGTCTGCAAGGTTATGGCAACGAGCCAGCCTGAACCATCAACAGAAAAAAAAATACCCCACTAAAAAAATAAAAAATAAATAAAAATAAGAATAAGAATTAAAACAAAAATAAAAAATAAAAATTTTAGAACAAACACCCCAGAAAATGGACCGAGCAATCATCGTCCTAACCCCTGACGCCCAAAAAACAACAAACAAACAAAAATAAAGAAAAGAATGTTATTAAAAAAATGGAAAACCTATTAGTGAAAAAACAAAAAACCCTTTCCAAAAACTAGACACTACTCACAGCAGACTAAATTCCACGAGGCCCGACCTCAGAGCTCAACCGAAAATATACTGAGCAAAAACTCAGAAGCAAAAATGCCGATTACAAAGGAGAAAAAAAAACCCCACTAAACACGAACCGTAATTATATACACTGAAGAGCAATTGAATTAGAGACAGCTGGCGTTATGCAAATGTGGCGCTGTGGGCGGCCCTGTGAATGGAAACGACATGACGTATGCAGCGATCCGACAATATAAGGAGTGATGCGATGGGAATCAGGAAGAGTCGGACGCAGTATGGGTAAGACGAAGGATCTAAGCCCATTTGATAGTGAGAAAATTGTCGGGGCCCGACGAATGGGTCACTCCATCTCGGAAGTCGTGCAGGCACTGGGATTTTCACGAGCCACTGTGTCACGGGTGCACAGTGAGTCGACCGAATCCGGTAAAACCATCCCTGCAAGGGTCACCTGCCGTGGACAACAGCGTGTGGATGAGCGGAGTCATCGTCGACTAGCTCGCATTGTAACAGCGGATAGACGGGCCACAGTGCAAGAAATCACTCGGAAATTTCACGCTGGTGCACAAAAACGTCTAAGCAGCCACACCATCCAGAACCATCTCCTCGCTATGGGGTTCAGAAGCCATCGTCCCACGAGGGTACCGCTGCTGACCGCACATTACAGGGTGCAAAGATTAGCATGGGCGTGGGAACATCGCCACTGGACCCTAGACATGTGGAAAAATGTTGCCTGGACTGATGAGTCGAGATTCACGTTGGTACATGTGGATGGCAGGATACGAGTACGGCGCAAACCACATGGATGGATCCTTCTTGCCAGCAGGGTACTCTTCAAGCTGGTGGGGGTGGCATTCTTGTCTGGGAAATGTTTACGTGGACTGAAATGGGTCCCCCTGGTACGTGTGACATCGTCCCTCACTGGTCAACGTTACCGCGATATCCTGGACGACCATTTGCTCCAGTTTGTGCGTCTTCAACATCCCACTGGGGACCATATCCTGCAACAAGACAATGCACAGTGCCATCGCTCCCGAATTGTGTCCGAATGGTTGAATGAACAATCCAGCGACGTGACCTCTCTGCCTTCGCTAGCTAGGTCACCTGACCTCAATCCCATCGAGCACATCTGGGATGCCATCGAGAGAGATGTTCGAGGCTCTGACCCCCCTCCATCAAATCTTCGTGAACTGTGGGAGTTTGTTCAGGGGTCGTGGATCCGTATGGCTTCCCAACGCTTCCGGTGTCTTTTCGAGTCCATGCCGAGACGAATCGCTGCCGTCATCAGGGCGAAAGGTAGTGCTACACATTACTAGGCAGGTATCTCTAATTCAATTGCTCTTCAGTATATATATATGCACACGCAGTGTGCCCATTAAGTAATAGACAAAACATTATTATATCAACACAACAAACTATAACTATATTTCGTATTTTCGTTTACACAGATTCAAAATAACCTCCCTCCAGCTCCACACAACATTGAGATCTTTCGCACAGGTGTTCGAACGCACAGTGGAAGTCCTGAACTTGAACCTCCTTCAGTCTGTTGGTCACACCTCGTTGGATGCCCACAAATTTGCTGAAACTCTCCCCTTTCAAAGCACACTTCACCTTTGGGAAGAGGAAACGTGTGTAGGAGCCAAATCTGGCAAGTAGAGTGGATGTTCGATCACATAGATCGAAGCAGCACAGAGGAATTAGCACTCGAAAAAAATTGAAAGGGACTGTGGCAACGAAGCCAAACACAGTCGTATCAGAATAATATCACCACCCCCGGAATCACAGAGTACTCGCCCAGGAGCGTCACAGAGTGCATATTACAAAGTAGACTACACGGAGATATAAGCGGCAGGCCAGGACAGATGAACCATAGTGCGTAACGTGAGCACAATGGGCTGAGGTAGTGAACTGACGGACGTTCAAAAAGGAATGATCATCGGCTACCGCGCCAAGGCTGGAAAACAACAGACTTCGTGGGCTGTTCTCGAGTTGCTGTAGTAAGGGTGTGCCAAGAATGGGCCGCTGGTACACCGAGTATCTCATGACGTCATAACTGTGAAGCCCCAAAGGCCATCGACCCCAGAGGAGAACGTCCCCTCCAGCGACTAGTAAAGGGCAATCGACGCTCAACAGTGCAGCAATTTGCCACACAAATGAACGCTGGTGCACCTAGGTTCGTATCCACAATATCAGCCGAGAAAACCCTGTTACGCATGGGTCTCCGGGGTCGACTCTGCGTCAAGGCTCCCACGTTAACCCAGGTCCATTGGCAACGACTTGTGCAGTTAGCATGGGGCTCTTGTCATTGCACAATGGAGGAGTGGGAAAATGTTGCCTACTCCGACGAATCGAGGTTTCTACTCCACAGAAGTGACAGGCGGTGGCTGATACGGTGTGAGATGCACGAAAACATTTCGTGGGGGCTCCTGGCAAACCATTTCTGCCGAGTACATTTATCTATCTATCGATAAAGATTCAGAATAATGGGTAGAGAACAGGTACTTGTTGTCCAATCAGTGCTCTGTTGAACTCTTCAGGCCAATCACTGCATTCCAAGAATGTGATCTCATTAAATGTTGACCATTATCTCTCTACGGATTTATACAACAGGCATGACCACGGACATCTTTCATTGCGCCCGACAATGAAAAAAATGTGAATGGATGGGGGGGGGTCTTTTTCACTTGTTTTTGAAATCCTACCGGAAAACTTATCGATTTCATTGGCAACAAGCTTTATAGTAGTGCGTCACATTGAGACGAACGCAATGACATAACATATGCTGGAGATAAGACTGAAATCTTGATTACGAAACAGAGCCTTTCTGTTACATACAAAAATGCATTTCTTTGGATATACCACTACCAGCAGACATACATACCTGCCAAAATTGGCAAGAGCATTTTCAGTAGTTACTAGTAGTATTGCGCAGCATGAGTGGGAGGGTATCCGGTTTTGGACTTTTTCCCCTATTTTCAAGCTGAAACACAAATACTTATGCATAAAGTACGTCCGTGATTTTTTACTATTTTTAGACTCCCTACCTCATGTCATATTTTGCCCTAAAAAGTACGTCCTAATTCCCGCAACCCCCTTTATTTTTGACAACTGCTTTTAGAAGTCCGTTGAGAAACAGAAAGAAAATATGTAATCATTTAAAGAAATCTTCCATATATTTACACTTTTTCTTCAGAAAATATCTATTATTTAGGCATTAATTTATTCCCAAATGTTACCCGAACTTTATCATTCTGAAAAAAAGATCTACAAATGAACGCATGCATTCAAGGTTCCAACACTCCCGATCATACGATCTACAAAACACGATAGATTTGGTAATACAAATACGAGAAATTAATATTGGGATTTAGCTAAATATCATCAGAAATCTGAAATATTTTATACCTTTTTTTAACTATCAAAAGAAGAAACAAAAATGATAACACCGAATTTTCGGGTGTAATGAGCATGTCTTTTGAATACGTTCGGATGCGAATGAAATTTACTAAAGCTATTCAAAGTCAATGGAACCGGTATGGAAAACAATAGTATCTGACCAAAGAAAGAAGTTTTTCTGTCGGGTTTTTCATTCCACAGATATTGCTGTAAACGGAAACGTCAACTGACGCTTTCTGGTGGCAGACTTGTGCGTCAAGAAAAAATTGAAATTATATGCGAAACATTTCGGAGTGGAAACGCTCTCCCACAAAGAAAGAATTTTTCAAATCGGGCCCTTAGAAGCAGAGATATCGACAAATATAAGATATGCGCCTAAGCCCCCTGGCGGCAAAACCGTGCGTTATTTTAAAAAGAAAAGTATTTTCAAAAGGTTTTCGAAGTGAGCGGTATCGGTCCAAGAAGTAATTTTTTCAATTGAGTTTTCAGGAGCTCAGATTTTACTGCCAATACATCAGACGCAGAAATTAACACTTACGCCCCCTGGTGGCCAAGCCGTTCTTTATCAAATATTACAAATTATATGCAAAACATTTCCTATCAGGAGCTGTATCATGTGCAGAAAAATTTTTCAGATCGAAGTTTTGGAATCAGAGATATTGAGGAAAACGCAATTTATCTTTACGCCCCCTAGCGGAAAGTCTATGCATTACTTGAAAATTTTGAAATTATATGAGAAACATTTTACACCGGAAACGCTGTCTAACGAAGAACATTTTTTTCGAATCCCAATTTGTTATGCAGAGATATTGACAAAAATAAGATAGACATCTACGCCCTCTGGTGGAGAAACCATGCATTATTTTAAGAAAATGTTCTTAAATGTTTAACGACACGAGCGGTATCGGTCCACGAAATAATTTCTTTAATTGGATTTTAGAATCTGAGATTTTCCTGCAAATACCTACGAAGCAGAAATTTAACTCTTACGCCCCCTGGTGGCCAAACCATATGTTATAAAAAATTAGAAATTACAACAGAAAAAAAAATCTGTCAGCAGCTGTATCCGGTGATGGAAGAATTTTTCAAATCGGAGTTTTAGAAGCAGAGATATCGGGGAAAGCGCAATTTACCTTTACTCCCCCTAGCGGAAAGTCAATGAATTACCTGAAAATTTTGAAATTATGTTAGAAGTATGTCGCACCAGAAACTGTCCTACAAAGATGATTTTTTTGAAATCGGACCATTAGAAGCAGAGATATTGACAAAAACAGGATATACATCTACGCCCCCTGGTGGAAACCCCATACATTATTTTAAGAAGAAAACATTTCAAAGAGGTTTGTCTACGTGAGTAGAATCTGTCTACAAAAAATTCCTTCAATCGAGATTTTAGAAGCTCAGTTTTGCTGCAGATACTTCAGAAGCAGAAGTTAACGCTTACGCCCCCCTCGTGGTCAAACCATTTTATAACAAAAATTAGAAATTATATGCAAATTATTTCCCATCACGAGCTGTGTCCGCTGAAGGAAAAAAATTTGAAATCGGAGTTTTAGAAGCAGAGATATCTAGGATAAAGTAATTTACTTTCACGCCCCTAGCGGAGAATCTATGCGAAACTTGGAAAAGTGTCTATGCTTAAAATAATCTTCGGCACGAATGGAATCTAAAAGTAAAAGAATGTTTTTAACTGAATGTTTAGAAGCAAATATATGGAATAGAATGTGTTTTGAATTCGATATCATCTGCATTTACGCCCTCTAGAGGCAAAATTTTGCATCGTAAAAAAAAAAATTATCATCATTCGCACATTTCAAGCTTCATAATGCAAAAAAAAAATTTTGAATCGGAATATTAGTTGCAGATATATCGTGTCAACAGACGGACAAACCAATAGGGTAAGCACGATCTTTTTTTACCAAAGACGTGCTAAATAAGACAAAACAAAATAAAGAAATACCATCCACTATATTTTTGCCTCTGGACATCCGAATTACTAAGCCTCCCCCCATGTCACATTTAGTCCCGTTGTCAGGAACATCCCCGCCCTTCCTCCCCCTGTAATCTCGGACGTACTTTATGGACAGCCGCTTAACAATAATACTGGACAGAGGTAACATTGCGAGAAAAAAGAAATTACGATTACGGAAAAAATCAAAACTCCATTGACCTTCCGTCTTCGAAAGTTTCGTGAGAATGGAATTCCGTCCTCCAACCCCCCCCCCCCCCCCAAAATTTTTGTTTACTTGAGCGTCGATCGCAAAATAATAACGAAAAAGGCGGAATTCCTCGAATTCGTGGGAAAATATTATGCCTGAATTACGGGGAAATTTTCGCGGCGTCCAACTTCCGTTTTCGCAAATTGCTGCCTACAGTTTCAAGCTGAAATACAAACATTTATATGATCAAATGTTATTTAAACAACAATACTGGACACAAAGCCATAATCGGCAGAAAAAAATTGCGATAACGCCAAAATTTTTTATTTCCGTTTAACTACCGCTTTCCAAAGCTTTGAAACGCGCAATATCGTTCCCAGACTGAAAACGACCCCCCCCCCAAATTATCTTCAGTTTTGCATCGATCTTGAGAATGATCTAAATGACAACAAATAAAAAGCGGAGTTCTGCGAATCCGCTTAAGAATCTCATGTACACTGACGTGCAAAAATTAAGGACGAGACGGTTTTTCGAAAGTAACATCGTGTAGAAGTGCTCCACATCAACTCAAACCACACCATAAGAACCCCAAGATGTAAGAATATGGGACAAATGAGCAAAACCGTCCAAACAAGAAATCCAAACGATACAAAGGCACTTTATTGAAAAGGTAGCTTCGAGCACAACTGGACACAAGACAGAAACGTCCATGTGACAGGCGGCTGCCAAGAAAAATCCAGTCTTTAGTAGGGGATATGATCACCCCTGACTGCGTTGCAGGATTTACAACGTCTGTCCATGCTGAGGACGAGGTTGTCACGGAGCTGTTGAGGCATCGCGGCCCATTCCTCTTGTAGCACCATTCACAGCTGCGGAATCGTTGCTGGCTGCTGGTGACGTGCTGCCAAGCGTCTCCCGAGAAGGTCCCACACGTGTTCAATTAGATTTAGGTCCGGGGACCTTGCGGGCCAATCCATGCGTTGAATATCTTAACTCTCCAACAGCTCTGTGACAGCCACTGTACGATGAGGTGTAGCGTTGTCGTCCATGAAGAGGAACTCAGGACCCACAGCACCTCTAAACAGACGCACGTGAGGCAGGAGAACCTCGGTACAATAGCGGACACCAGTGACTGAACCTCCTTGGAAGATGTGGAGGTCAGTACGGCTACCAAGCATGATACCGCCCCAAACTAGAACCCCGCCACCTCCAAACCGGTCCCTTTCGATGATGTTGGAGGTGTGATTGCGTGTTCCCTGCTCTCTCCAGATGTGTATACGTCCACAATCGCTCGTCAGACTAAATCGGATCTCATCCGTAAAGAGAACTCGACCTCATTGCTGATGTGTCCAGTTCTTGTGTTCCTGGCACCACAGAAACCACCGTCTCCGATGAGCAGGCGTTAATGGCACACACCGTACTGGTCGTCGTGCAAATAAACCACCTTTGTGCAGCCTCCTGGCCACGGTAAAACGCGATAACGGACGTCCAGTTGTTTGTTGCATGTGCCTTGCGATTTCTCCCGCTGTCTGCGGTCTGTCTCTTCTCGCCTGTAGGACAATATACCGGTCGTCCGCCGCCGTGGTTGCTCGTGGACAACCACTGCTAAAGTCTCGGACAGCTGATCCTGTCGTTTGAAATGCTCTCCTAGCTCGTGAAACGATGCTGTGAGCGATCCCGAACTCCTCGGCAATACTAGTCACACTTCGACCTTCTTCCAACTTCCCAATGACGCGACCTCGGGTAAAGTCATCCAGATGTCGTCTACTGGCTTGCCTGTTGGCCATATCACACGGTGGAAGCAATTCGACGTCGTTCAAACCGATGTACACCGTGCAATAGCTTTCACCGAATTGCTGAGCGTACACCGCCCGTGTGTTTTATACTCTTCCGACACTCCCCCCTCCGCTACGTCATGCTGCATATATGCACATGCCCTACCGTACCGGACCCTAGTCTATCTCCTGAGTGGTCTTTAGGTCCGTTCTGCCTGTTCGTTCCGCTGTTATGGTAATTTCTCTTCGTCCTTAATTTTTGCCCACCAGTGTATATCATAAAATAGCAAAAGAAGAAAAAACAACTTAAAAGATGAAGATTCATAGAATCCGTAGTCTCGACAGTGAGTTCCGTTGTCAGACAACTAAATCTGTAGAAACTACGGGCATCCCGTAGTAGTTGGCAGATATGGATAAGATATAACATAAAAATTCATAAACTATCAGGTTGATTTTAGGAAATTTGCCTTCATTTCGGCAAAATCATTAAGTTGTAATTTGTATTTACACGTAACGTATGTTGTATTGACAGCAACGCCAAATTAGGAAACCTTTCTTGAGTCTTGTGGTTCAGAGATAGTTTTTTTTTATTATTATTAATTCAAATGAAGACAAACTTCACTATGCTGAGGCAATAGCAACTGGAATTTGTTAATAAAATTCTTAAAATAGTACTGAAGTTTGAAAATGAATCAGTACAGCAGTATATAGTGAGGGATCCGGAATTATCGGGATCAGGTGCTATCCCGTCTAATTCTGATGGGATAGTGTTGGCTAGCTTAATTCAGGTGTATTCCGACGTTTCCATATCCCAAACAATAACTAATATGTAAAGTTGAATGTTTGTTTGTCCGCTATGCAAATTTACAGTTTTCAATTTTGACCCACCAAATTTGATATACTATCTCATGGTACTCTAAGTTAGACACTAGACGGTTTTTTGGAAAGGGTCGATGCACGGGGTCAAGGGGCCCCCATACAAAATTTTCGTAAAAAGTTCCATTTTTTTACCTTTTTTTTATTTTGAATTCGAATTTAATACGTTTTGTTGTGATAAGTGCAAGAACTGATTTTTTTGTAACATGTGCTTTCCATGTGAAGAACTGCAACACGATTCAGCATCGGAACTGAAGGTAAGTAAACAACAAAAATAAAACGGAAAAACTAAAAATAATGTGTGCTTCTAAAGACTCTACAGAGAATAAAATTAAAATTCAATGAAAAAATGAAATATAGTATAAGGTACGGTTCATGCCGTAAAAAATTAGTAGTTTTCATTTGATTTGTACAAAAGATAGTGAATTATCCCCAAATTCTCCCGAGCAACGCCGGCCAATTCAGCTACTAACCCACACAAATGAGGTTACGTTCGTTTGGTTGTGCAGGTCGTTCTTAATTATTTTGCATATTGCATTTCTGTCTTAATTTTTTTTGTGCCTAAGATGAGTGGAATCCTCCTGAGACCCGCGCGGGGCCCAAAGCAAGTGACCCGCTTGCCTGGGTCTAAGGTTGGTCCTGTTTGAACTCAAACACCTTATAGACGTCTCATACTTGCTGTCATTCATAACAAAGGTGGCCCTACTATCTGTTAAATAAAGGTTCGTTTGTTTTGTTTTACAGTATGTATAATTTAAGAATTTCTTGGTTTAAAAGTAAACATGTTACCCAATTGATTGATATTTCCCGAATAGTTATTTTGATTAGGATTCGGATATCAAAGGACAAGCGTGTATTTAGAGGGGGAAGCCAAATGGGCCTTGCCTCCCCGCTGGCTCAGTGGTTTAAGCGATGGCCTCTGATCATTCGTCCGAAAGGGGTCCGGGTTCGAATCCCGGTGAGGCATTGATGTTGTGTTTGTCTTACGACACTTCCTCGTTCCCTTCCCTGGAAGCAGTGACTCTAAATTAGGGACGAAGGTGTGCTTATAGCCCATTGAGTTGCTCACGGTGGTCGTTAAACCTCCACTAAAAAAAAGGAGGGGGGGGGTTGTCTTGCCTGCCCAGAAATTGTCTTTTTTTTTTTTTTTTGTTAAAATGCGACTTTTATATAGAAAAACATTGTTTAATTTAATAAAAATGCATCAATTTACACTAGGAAATAATGCTTTATTTTTTTCTTTTTCATCAACTTTTATTTTGATCCGTCGGATTTCAAAAACGTCCACTTTCTGACCCCCCCCCCCCAATTCTTCATACGCCTGTCGAAAGAAATTCTGAGCAACAAAGCAGAGAAGTTTAGCCTGTTTAGTTACAAAATTATATGAAACTTTTCGGAGACGGAATGAATTTTTCAGCTGACTAATCCTTCAGAGACAAAAAAAAAAAAAAAAAAGATACGAAACGTAGCTACCAATCATTACGGTTACGCCCTAACATTTTATGCAAATCTTCCGAATAAAAAGAGCGTGAGATGTAATACGCTATGCTCCATTTCTCCAACGGATGTGTGCTGAAAGTTACGTGATATATAGCTTTTCAGAAATATGCGTCTGTTTCCATTTATGCGTAGCTAGTTTTTATTTGGTTCCATATCTATGGCGACCATTTGGGTTGCTCCGAATGCTTCCGTATGTATTTCGAACTTGACTGAATTTATGCTGAGTGCGTTATATGCGTCTGAATTTGCCTCGGAATGTAAATAATTCTCCTTCTCTTAGCATCTGAAATTCATCGTGTGTGCTCCCATCAGACTAGTCTGGACGCCTGCAAGAAAAAGCTATCAGCTCAGGATCCCAAAACTCTTCTACAGTGGTATTTATTTACTGTAGTAGTCGTCAGCCAAAAGTGTATGAGGAAATGTTTTCCCTCTGTCACGCATCACGGCGAGTGATATATTTCTAAACAGCCCGGTGAGGGGAAAGAATATTTACGGGGAGAAGGGTGCGTACGGAATAGGAAATTTTAAATATCCGTAGCCTTCCTTAAAGGAACAACAGAATCGATCTTGACAGCGTGATAGCTCGAAATATTGCGAAATATCGTATAATCCAACGATACAAAACTTATCAACGATACCCGCTAAAACAACCTGTAGCTTAACACGCGCTGATAATATATTTCTTGATTTTTTAAAATAATTTACAGATAACAAAGGAGACAACAAAGTCATACAATCCGTGAGAATGGTATATATAAAACTATTTAGTAATCCGCAGCTTTCGTCTTCCAATGGGAGGCTTTATCAAGACGAACTTGCACTAGAGCAACGATCCGTTTGGAGTTTAAAATCAGACAATAGCACGCGTATTAAACGCAGACACATGTAACGCATTGCGGAAACGCGCGTTATTGTTAACCATTTCATGGGTCCAATGCTCACGTTACGCATCATGCAAGGTATCAAGTCATTAATAATATAAACACTCAGACCTGTCTCTCTGGAACGCTTGACGTCACAGCAACGTCTGCATTGTTGCGTCATCACTTATCAATCAATTCGTTTGTGCTCTCACGATGTCAAAATGATTGCCTGCTATATAATAGCACGGGATCACTTTCAGATGTCAAGGAGATCGCGTGCTAAATAAAAAACACTGGATTATCAATGACTCGAGTACTATTTATCCGATCTACAAAATTCGAATTGAATTCTTAATATCTTGTAAAGTTACGTTTGTATATTAATTTAGCACAATTCTAATATTAATTTGTAAGCTTTAATTATCTTTTACTTTTTTAATTTAACTAACTTTCCGAGTTTTGTGCTGATTATATTAAACATTTTGCAAAATATCGATCTATCTAAAGGCTCTAACCTACAATAAAAACTGAAATCTTGCGATGTCGGAGTGAGCAAAATTGCATCTAAAAACAGATGTTGCCCTGACAGCACATTGCCGATAATTTAGATAGTTCCGATTTGTAATACCAGATGTCGCATTATTTTGTGGAAAAGGCTTTGTTATGAAGTTTCAAACTAACCATCGAATAGGACAGTCTAAATCAAGCCGTGAACGGAATAACAAGTGTGCCGGAGAAAAAGTAATTTAACACGAAAAATTAAAGCAAAAGTTATTACAGTATGATCCTTGTTTATGAAAATTGTTAAACAACAAATATTTCGCGCAGAATATTTATCGCGAGGTCTTTTGAAAAACGGAAATAAATAGCATATAACTTTCAGTTCTAACATGAATCAGTTCTTGCTATATAAATTTTTACTATTTTCTTACAAAAGAGCCGACGTCTATTTGATTTGTTTTCAATCTGCTTCAATTAAAAATGTCACCTTCTTAGGACGGGAAATAATATATTATTATTAAAGCTTAAAAGCAACCGTTCTAGGACGGTTGTTTTTTAAGCTTTAAATAAATATTAATATACAAAGTAACGTTGATTCCATTTTATAAAATTACTCTGCAATTTTATTCCTTTTTATGGAATTACTCTGCAATTTTATTCATTTTTATGGAATTACTCTGCAATTTTATTCATTTTTATGAAATTACTCTGCAATTTTATTCATTTTTATAAAACTACTCTGCAATTTTATTCATTTTTATGAAATTACTCTGCAATTTTATTCACTTTTATGAAACTACTCTGCAATTTTATTCATTTTTATGAAATTACTCTGCAATTTTATTCATTTTTATGAAATTACTCTGCAATTTTATTCATTTTTATAAAATTACTCTGCAATTTATTCATTTTTATTAAACTACCCTGCAATTTTATTCCTTTTTATGAAATTACAGTGCAATTTTATTCATTTTTATGATATTACTCTGCAATTTTATTCATTTTTATGAAATTACTCTGCAATTTTATATCTTTTATGAAATTGCTCTGCAATTTTATTTCTTGTTTATGAAATTACTCTGCAATTTTCTTCATTTTTATGAAATTACTCTGCAATTTTATTCATTTTTATGAAATTACTCTGAAATTTAATTCCTTTTTATGAAATTACCCTGCAATTTTATTTTATTTTTTGAAATTACTCTGCAATTTTGTTTTATTTTTGAAATTACTCTGCAATTTTATTTTATTTTTGAAAAAAAATCTGAGCTTCTAAAATATCGATTGAAAAAATTATTTTGTGGACCGATACCACTCACGTCGATAAACCTTTTTGGGATATTTTCTTCTAAAAATAATGCATGTTTTCACGGATTATCCGGAGCGCAACTAAAAGCATGCTCACCATGTTCTTCAGCATTCGGGGGGGGGGGGGTGCCCTGTGAATTCGTCCTCCAGGGCCAGACCGTCACCGCCCTTTTTCACTGCTGCGATGTTCTGCCGCGTCCTAGGGAGGACATGGAATGTGGCGCAGGGGGCGATGACCTGATATGTAGCGCAGGGGCGATTTCCTGCTCCATCACGACAATGCAGCAGCTCACAGAGCGTTAGCAACACGCCAATTTTGCAGCCGCAACAGCATGACTACCCTTCCTCACCCGCCTTACTCGCCAGATCTGGTCCCCTGCGACTTCTTTCTGTTCCCGAAGATGAAGCTGAAGCTCAAGGATCACCGTTTTGAAACCGTGGACGAGATCCAGCGCTAATCGCCGACGGTGCTTGACATGATTCGCGAACAGGACCTCCAGAGAGCGTTCCAACAGTTGCAAAAACGCTGTCAGCGGTGTATCGCTGCCCAAGGAGACTACTTTGAGGGAGATCATAGCCAAAGTTAAATAACGTAAGTACTGTGATGTATATAGGCCTAGTCTTGGAACTTTTTGATCGGACCTCGATGATTCTTAAAGGTGAAATAATAAACGTCCAAGAAACCTTCAGTTACTAAGTTTCTAAACTATTCACTTTTATTATTTTAAGATGGCTTTACAGCAATATTTTGAGACTTTTTATCTTGAAGCCTGCTGATTCTCCTCATAACTCGGCAATATGTTTCATGTCTTCCACATTAAACAAAACGGAGAGACAAAATCTGTTTGATGGAGCAGCGTCCCTCTATTTTAAACAATCACATTTTTACGTTTTGCTGCTTTAAGGTGATTGAAATCAGCCTGTTTTCAGAGCAGTTTGTTTTCTTCTACACTGTAAAAAATAAGTGATGTGAATTCGCATAAAAATTCCTGAAAGTATCGTGAGAAAAAGTTGCAGGCAGATCTTCGACTTTAAAAGAAATCATCGTTTCGAAAACTACCCTCGAAGACTTCATAATTTTGACAGATTTTCCGTTATCACTCATTGCGCTTTATTTTTTTCAGTGTCTATCTTGGGTTTTTCCGTTTTCGTGCAGAAATTTCCCGTGTTTCCTAAGATTTGGATTTCGACTTATTCAGTCTCTCTAAACTTTGTGATTCACTATTTTTCAAAATGTGCTAGATGCATTGCATTTCATTTCCCCGATGCATAAAATCAAAAATCCTTTTCCTTGCCCGCTGTAGCTTGAACACTCATAAGGAGCGCTGCCGAATGAGCTAACAGGACATTTACCATCAACTCGCGTTTAAGGTAAAAACGAAGAAGACTGAATTCACTCAATGATGAAATGTTATTTCGTTATGAATTCGGGTTAATTAGTCATTTACGCTTTCCAACCGTAGGTTGAAAAAGCGTATAGGTTCCAGCATTGTCCGTCCGTCCGCACGATACCTCACGTGAAAATGGTTCGATTTCGACGAAATTTTAGGATGTGGTAGGGGACCACCTGGAGACGAACCCTATTGAAAATGGGCGAACCAGGGTCAAAGGTCAGGACATAGGAGCGGGATCCATTCCATTGCTCTTATGCGTCATAACTTGCGTACAAATTGTTCGATTTCGATGAACATTTAGTATGTGGTAGGGAACTACCTGGGAACGATCCCTATTGAAAATGGGTGAAATCAGGTCAAAGGTCAGAACATAGGAGCTGGATCCATTCCATTGCCTTTATGCGTCATAACTTGCTTAAAAATGGTTCGATTTCGATGAAATTCTAGTATGTGGTAGGCAAACACCTCGGTACAAGCCTTATTGAAAATGGGCGGAATGGGGTCAAAAGTCAGGACATAAAAGCGGGATACATTCCATTGCCTTATGCGTCATAACATGCGCAAATATGGTTCGATTTCAATGAAATTTTAGTATGCGGTAGGGGACCGCTGGTCACGAACCCTATTGAAAATGGGCAAAATGGAGTCAAAGGTCAAGCAGGGCATAAGAGCGGGATATATTCCATTGCCCTTATGCGTCATAACTTGCGTAAAAATGGTTCGATTTCGATACAATTTTAGTATGTGGTAAGGAACCACATGGGGACGAACCCTATTGAAAATGGGCGAAATGGGGTCAAAGGTCAGGACATAAAAGCGGGATCAATTCCATTGCCTTTATGCGTCCTAACATGCGTAAATATAGTTCGATTTCGATGAAATTTTAGTATGTGGTAGGGAACCACCTGGGCACAAACCCTATTGAAAATAGGCGAAATGGGGTCAAAGGTCAGGCAGGGCATAAGAGCGGGATGTATTCAACTGCCCTTATGCGTCATAACTTGCGTAAAAGTGGTTCGATTTCGATGAAATTTTAGTATGTGGGAGAGAGCCGCTGGGGACGAACCCTATTGAAAATGGGCGAAATGGGGTTAAAGGTCAGGACATTGGAGTGGGATCCATTCCATTGCCCTTGTGCATCATAATTTACCTAAATTGCTTGGATTGCTACAAAACGTTATCATGTCGTTCCGGAGGTATAGTGAATCGGTTCTGTTAAATATCTACGAAATGGGGTCAAATTTCATAGCACAAAAGCCAGATTTATTCCACAGCCATTATTCTCATAACTTGCGTAAAACTGCTTCTATTGCAACAAAACTTTATCATGTTGTTCCGGAGATATAGTGAACCGGTTGTGTTGAATATCATCGAAATGTTGTCAAAGGTTAGGACACAGGAGCGAGATTTATTCCACAGCCATTATCCACATAACTTAAGTAATCATTTCTGGTATGTTGGAAAGCGTATCATAATCAATGCATTGCATGATTTTACTAACTTGTTTTATTTTTGTGTGAGCTTATTTAATAGGTTTATAATAATTTTAATTTTTCTTCAGGGCGCTTATCACAAATTACATTTTTCTTTTTCATCATGATTTTTCAAAGCAACAGAATGTTTTGGAACTTTTATGCTGACAATGACTTTCAATTATTCAGTTCAATTCATTCATTTATTTTGCTGAACTAAATATCTATTGAAACAATGCACAGCAAGGAAGCAGGGGGAAAGCCCAGCCAGGCATGACAAGGTCCCATGCTCCCTCGGCTAGTTTTGCATTGAGGTCCGTAGTTACAAACAAAAGTTTCGTAGTAACAATTAAGAAAAAAAAAGGTAATGATATATGAAAAGATAATAAACATTACTGATAATCAAGAAAGAAATACGGGATACACCGTATTTCTTTCTTGATTTATCTGCTCCTCCTGGCAATCACAGAATAGGATTCTTAAACTCCAGATTCGCTAAACATGAATGCCGTTTGCTTCGACAAGCGAATCCTGTGATGGTTATATTCAAATTAATCGGAAACTTGAGACTTGGTCGTTCTGGGTAGTGTAGTGGTTAGCATATCTCGGCGCTATCTGGGAGACGAGGATTCGAGTCCCGCTCCAGGACGATGAAAATGTTCAAGTTTTCGGATATTATGACTTACCATCTTTGTCACATTTACACCAAACATTGGATTGTCATCTTCAAAATTTGCATTACCGATAATACCATTGAAAAAACAATTTACTTCACGATATACAAGTCATAGTTTCCATCCACTGTAACCATTAACTTGAGGAACTGCAATTCATTATGAAGTTTTTTAGTTGTTTTTTTTAAAGGTTAAAATTATTTAAACAAGTTAGTTCCAGTAGTGTGGGCCAATGTAATTTATACTATTTAAATAAAGGTGAAATGTACTACTTCCTGGTAAGTAAGTTCAACGTTGTACCAATACCTAATGTATTTAATATCATGCGAAATGCTATCCACAATATCTGGTCCCGCTATAGAATCTGAAAATCACCTCCACCAACAGATAATTGAAATTTAATAGTCAGTCAAACGTCAAGTATCTCTTAAGTATTCCCGCGAACTGCTCCGGAACATTTTTCCTGTGGATACGGAAAAAGTGGAACAGAATTTTTCCGTTAATGTACAGATAGAATCATAGAAAGATTTCTTGAAAATTCTAAATTTTTCATTAACACCTCTTAGAAAACTGTAATTTTTCGCTCTCAACTGGAGAAAGATTAACGGAAGTATTTCTGTCAGTTCAGGAATGAAAAATCCATAAAATTCAAGTTGTTTCCGTCATTTCGCGGAAAACGTTAAATCACGAATGTTTCGTTGATTCACGAAAGGGATCGCAGAAAATGGCTCGGGAATTTCATTTTTGTATTTTTACAACCAGAATATCCACACAGCCTCCCTCAATAAGCAGTTAAGCCATCGGGTAACGCAATGGTCTAAACGATGGCTTTGGACCAGTCTTCCAAGAAGGTTCTGGGTTCGAATCCCGGATCAACATTGATGTTGTGTTTGTCTTACAGGAAATGCTGATTTTTTCCTTGGAATTAGTAGCCCTGGATTAGGGTCGGGTGACTGCGTATGGCCCATCAAGTTGCTCACGGTTCTCGTTAAACCACCAAAACAAAATATGTATATATAAAAGCAGCTAACTCTCTCTCTCACTCTCTCCCCCTCCCCCTCTCTCTGAATATATTCAGTGCAAAGAGCATTGAATTGCTTCTAAGGAAAGGCATTTTATAACTAGCCCCTTTAAAATGGGAAATGTTGCAGACGCTCGCAGTTTTTTGTATCACACTAAAAATCCATTTGTCATCCGTTGCCCTTGCCGAAATATACTTTATCCAGTCATTGGAATGCATAGAAAATATAAGTTTCGAGATCACTTCATCCTGCTGAAATCATCATCCGCTGATAACTGTCATGAATAATTCACAGGTACATTGTTCACTTCTTCCTTTGGTTCTCCTACCTTGCCGCGATTCTCTTGAACGCGCAGCACTTCAGACAAATTTATGGTTAAACCACCTCTATTCAAAAGCAGAGACTTTGTGATACTACTGTCTCTCGAGTTTATGTGTCAGAAATGCATGCAAGCTTTGCAGATCATTTTTAGTAAGAAATAAGTGTTCATAAAATGGATTTGTTATTTTGTGCAAGGTATTTCCACTTGTAGAGGTCGGATTAAGGGAATTATTTTTCGCATTAGATAGGGTCAAGCATAAATGAGATGGTCCACATATTTTTCGTTTCATTTTATTCTTCTGTCAGGTAGCTGGGATATGGAATTGAAATCGTCACGATGTACACTGAGATGGCAGTTTATTAGGTAAACCATTCCTCGTCACATGAATGTCTCACTCCAGCACATAAGACGGCGTATTGGCCTACTGGTCAACGTTCGTGACTGCCACGTAAGAACCTCAGGTTCGATCTCGGGAAGATACGAGCGCTCGAATCACTAAATATCCGCCGTGGGTCGGATGGGCATGTTAAGCCGTCAGACCCCAGGTGCTGGTCCCCCGGTAATAAATACGGGCGTCTTCCTGCCCCTTTCTACATCGCTTCCGTGTCACTTTCCTATCGGGCACTCTAGCCCAAACCTCCTAGCTTCCTATTTCTAAGGGTTGTTTAAGACCTAAGGTCAGACACTCCCTTCCTAAAATCCTCTACGTATGATCTGATATGACGGCATATGCGGTATAAATAGACCAAAGATGGAAACGGGTCACGGGTCAACGGGTCAACAATTTCTTGCGGGTCAAACGGGTCTGGCGAAGGTGTTCCTGGTCCGATTTGACCCGATTTTATTTCCGTATACAAAAAAAGAACGAAAGAGGCTTTGGATGTGGGCTTGGGGTATGTCGGTCCAGGTTGCTTCCACACATTGCCACAGTTCATCAGGCGTAGCCGCGGGTGGTGCTTGCCGGGCCACTCGGTTGCCGATCAGTGACCAGACGTGTTCGTTGGGACATATCGGGAGAACAGGCGGGCCACGGCGGCATTGACACCTGGTGGGCCGTGAAGAATTGTTGCACGATGCGTGCCACGTGCGGGCGCGCATTGTCCTGTTGAAACGTGGCCGCTGGCAGATCCTGCAGATAAGGGAGGACTACAGGCTCCAAAACGTCGGAGATGTAGCGGTGGCGGTTAAGTGTACCGGCGATGCGTCCCAGAGGGGTGCAGGTGTCAAATCCAATTGCGCCCGAAACCACACCGAGAGGCGACGGACCAGTATGGCGATTCATAATGCAGGTGTCATACAGTCTCTCGCCACGGTGCGGCTACACGCGGATCCGACCATCGTGGTGTTGCAGGCAGAAGCGGGATTCGTCAGAGAAGACAATGTCGTACCATTCCGTTGTCCATTTGTGGCGTTCAACGGCCCACTGCTGCCGCACTCGCCGGTGGTGTAACGTCAATGGTAATCGGAGCAATGGGCGCCGTGCGACAAGCCTCTGCTCCTGCAGACGACGTCGAACGGTAGGTGCTGACATAGGTTGCTGCGCAACACACCATAATTCCTGCGCTATCGTTCGTGATGTGGCGGTGCGAGCCGTCAATGCCCGCCGCACAACATGCCGGTTCTCTCGTACGGTGGTGTGCCGCGACTGCGGCAATCGCTCACGTCGGTCCGTCCGTCCCTTTTGCACCCACCGAATCCATACTCGCCTCACTGTGGCTGGATGTCGTCCCACGTGGGCGCCGATGTCTCGGTACGATAAACCGCTGTCGCGAAAAGCCACTATTCGTCCTCTGTCGAACTCCGAAACGTGCTGGAATGGCTGCCGTATTCTGCGACGAGGCATCAGGAAGCTTCCCACGCACAGGTCCGGCAGCACAACACACTTCCACTACTTAGACCCCGCCTTCTGTGCACCCTTCTTATAATTCCTTTCGGTGGCGTGCCGGGCCCACATGATTTGCATATGCCCTGCAATGCTAATCCTTTACATGTCCTCTCGCGGGCGACGCATGCTGCGAATTTCAGGCCAATCGGATGCTTCCTTCTTGGTGTTGCATTTTCGGGGGCCAGCAGTGTATATATATATATATATATATAAAAGCATTAATCATTAAAATCGTGTTAAGACGGTATTCATCATAATACTTTTTAAATATTTTCTTTTTGAAAAGAAAGGATAAATTCTTTATATATAAAGCTTCGATATCATCACTGTTGTTTATCTCAAAACTGAATGGCTGGATTATTTGAGCAAGGTTCGGTCATACAACATGTAGAGTAAGACAGACTGCAGAACCTTAGAGTTCGGGCCATACAGCCGCTACTTCCCTCTCCCGGACAATAGAAGAATCATCTGATTCCTTATGGGAATCACATACCAAATATTTCTCTGAAAAATAAAATATCAAAATCCTGATTTTTTAATCAAAATTTCGCGTTTCGCTGCTAAGTTTTAAAAATCTAAAGTGAACATTTCTATTATGTGAAAAGCAACTCCCTCTGGACCTTTCTTTCTCTGTCCAATTAAAAGGATTCATATCAGGCATAAGCACCAAAGAGCACAGAATTTTTTTTTTTTTTGCTCTAGTCTTGAATCCATATTTATCGAAACAAAGAAATGAAGAATTCAGAGTAATAAGATCAGACATTTTTTACTTGTTTTGTCCCATATCCATGATTTATAATTACACTTTAAAATGGCACAAAAAGAGAAGCGAAAGTTTCCCCGCCTCTCTCAATTACTTATGTTAAAGTATTTCTTTTTCCCAAAATTTCTTAAACCAGCTGATTAAATTCAAAAAGCAAAGCTCTGTTGGTTTTAGCCAAAGGGATTGAAAGCATTAATCTATTTTTTTATTGCAACTTAGACGCGAAAGAAAGAGAAAGGGCAATTATTTAAACACACTCAACTTTTAAGCCGCCAATTCCAAGATATGCATCTCTGGAATCACGTTAATTTACTTCAGATAATTTGATATTTTTATCTTTCTCTCCCTTTTTTTGCAATCTCTTCATTTTTTTTTTAATTAATATGAAAAGACTAGATGTCCGAACCGCCCTTAAAACTATTAATTGCATTGTTGAATAACTTTTCCTCATTCATCTTACGAAATCGATCCCTAAAACAGACAGGTAATTAGGGCTTATGTGTCCGCCAGTACCAGCTAAGAAAGTGATACTGTTCAACGGCTTAGGTGCTAACGGCAGGAATTTATTATTAAGAATTAATTTTTAAGTGACACGTAACGAGTTTGTAATGGAGAATTGATGAATTATTGACCTCCCCCTCTCGGGTACCCCAAAATCAACACTAAATGAACAGTGTGCATTTTCGTATTACTTTTCTTGTCCTTCCTAACCGTTCTGTGCGCTTTTGAATTTTGAAGTCTAGTTTCGTGGATAATGTAATGAGTCTATCAATGAAAACGAGAAGTTTTTAAATATCTTCATTTTTGTCTGTCTTGCGCTTAGTGTTTACAACGAATTTAATGAATAATAAATAACATGCTGTTGATTCATGAAAGCTCTTCACTGTAAGTAATACTCATTAAATAGCTTACTTTCTCTTAAAATTTGTTGTTAGCATCAAATAATGATAAAAGGTATAATGTTTTTCTCTCGTTTTCAAGAAGTGGAAGTTCCATCTCTTTCACTGTGTCTCTCTCTCACCCTCACTGTTTCTTTCCCACGATGTTTCGCTTGTTTCTCTCTCTTCTTTCTATCCTTGTCTCTTCCTTTCTCTCACCTTATCTTTTCCCTCTTTGTCCCTTTCGCTGCCTCTCTCCCTCTTTTACTTTCTCTCTGTCCCGTTGTCTTTTCCCTCACCTCCCTGCCTCTCTTTTACCTCCCTTTATCTCTCTTGTCCTTTCTCGCTGACCTCCCTTGTTCCTATTTCACTCTGTCTCACTCTCACTCCTCTTCTTTATTTTTCTGTCTCATTCTCCATCTCTTCTCTTTTTCTTTAAATCTCTCTCTCTCTCTCTCTCTCTCTCTCTCTCTCTCTCTTTCTTCATGTCTCAGAAATGAAGAATTCAGGGTAATAAGATCAGCCATCACTCTCTTTTCTTGTCGACTCACCTGTTCTCTCTTTCTTTCTTTTATGTTTTCTTTTTCTCACTGAATCTTTTTCTCCCTTTCCTCTCTTTCTCTCTGTTCTATCTCACTTTAAATCTCTTTGACTCTCTCTCACTTATTCTCTTTTAGCTGTTTCACTGGGTGTCTGTCTCTCTCTGTTTGTCTTTGTCTTATTGACTACCTCTTCTTTCTCCGTTGGTATTTGTCATTCTCACTATATTTCTCTCTCTCTCTCTCTCTCTCTCTCTCTCTCTCTCTCTCTCTCTCTCTCTCTCTCTCTCTCTCTCTCTCTCAGTGTTCCTCGACCTTTCCTTCTGTCTTTCATTTTCCATGTTCTTCTCATTTTCATTGTTCCTTATGCTTTCTTTCTCTCCCACTCAATAATGCTTTCATCACTTTTCTTTCTCTCTCTCTCTCTCTCTTTCACTCTCTCTCACACAAACACACATTATTTCCCGTAATTTGTCCCAATCGCTCAACATCTTATCCATTTCTTCATAGTTCTTTCATTCTTTTACCTCACTACTGCAGCTTTTCTCTAATTTATCTCACTCATATTTTTCTCTGCCACTTGACCATTTTTAGCACGTATTTTGTAAAAAGATCGTGCTTATGTTATCGGTTTGTCCGTCCGTCCGTCTGTGGACACCATAACTCTTCAACTATCTCTCTTGTCCCTTCTCGTGACCTCCCTTGTTCCTATTTCACTCTGTCTCACTCTCACTTCTCATCTTTATTTTTTTGTCTCATTCTGAGAGTATTTTAGGTATAATCACCTTTCCGATTTAAAAATTTCTTTTTGCGTTGGGAAGCTCGGAATATAAGAATGATGTTACTCCATTCCGTTCTTTTTTCTTTTCTTTTTTTTTTTTTTTTTTTTTTTTTATAGTGTACAATTGCGCCGCTAGAGGGCGTAAATGCAAATGATATCGAATTCAAAATACATTTTATTCCATATATTTGCTTCTGAATATCCGATAGAAAAAATTCCTTTACTTTTCGATTTTATCTATGTCTGAGAGTATTTTAGGTATAATCACCTTTTCAACTTACCCATAGATTTTCCGCTAGGGGTGTAAAAGTAAACTGCATTTTCCCCGATATCTCTACTTCTAAAACTCCGATTTGAATTTTTTGTTTCTTCAGCTGTTACAACTCCTGATGGGAAATCTTTTGCATAAAATTTCTAATTTTTGCTAAAGAATGGTTTGGCCACCAAGGAGCGTAAGTGTTAATTTCTGCTTCTGATGTATTTGCGGCAAAATCTGAGCTAAAATCTCAATTGAAAAAATTCTGTCGTGAACCGATGCTACTCACGTCGACAAACCTTTTCGGAATATTTTCTTCTTAAAATTTTGCATGGTTTCTCCGCCAGGGAGCGTAGATGAATATTTTACTGTGCCGATACCTCTGTTTCTAAGAGATCGATTTGAAACATTCCTTCTTTATTGGATAGTTTCCAGTGCAACATGTTTTTCATATAATTCCAAAATGTTCAAGTAATTCATAGTCTTTCCGCTAGGGGGCGTAAAGGTAAATCGCGTTTCTCCCGATATCTCCGCTTCTGAAACTCGGATTTCAAAAATTCTTCCTGTATCGTATACAGCTCCTGATGGGAAATGTTTTTCACATAATTTCTAATATTTGGTAAAGAATGGTTTAGCCACCAGGGGGCGTAAGTGTTAATTTATGCTTCTAAAGTATTTGCAGCAAAATTCTGAGCTCCGGAAACCTCGACTGAAATAAAATTCTTTCCTGGACTGATACCGCTCACATAGGAAAACCTTTGGAGAATACTTCCTCCTTAAAAAAATGCATGTTTTTTTCCGCCAGGGGCTTAGATGATTATTTTATATTCGTCGATAACTCTGTTTCGAAGAGTCCGACTTGAAAAATTATTTCTTTGTTGGAGAGCGTTTTCGCTGCGAAATGTTTCTTATATAATTTCAAATTTTTCTTAATGCACAAATCTGCAACCAGAGGGGGCAAGTTCACGATTCCGTTTACAGCAGTACCTGTAGGATTAAACACCGAATTGAAAAAGTTTTTTCTTCGGTTAGATACTACTGTTTTCCATGCCGGTTCCGTTGACTTCCATTAGCTTTGATAAATTTAATACGCATCAGAACGGATTCAAAAGACGTGCTCATTGCACCCGAAAATTTGGTGTCATCTTTCTTGTTATTTATGCATCCACCTCGCTATCGTTACGGAGATTAAATTCATTTAAAAAGTATGGTCTAAATCTATCAAGTTAGTAAAATCATGCAACGCATTGATTATTATACGCTTTCCAACATACCAGAGATCATTACTCAAGTTATGAGGATAATGGCTGTAGAATAAATCTCGCCCCTGTGTCCTGACCTTCGCTCCCATTTCTATGATATCCGACAGAACCGGTTAAGTGTACTTCCGGAACAACGTGATAACGTTTTGTCTCAATCAAAGCATATTTAGTCAAGTTATGGCGCATAAAGGCAATGGAATGGATCCCGCTCCTATGTCCTGAACTTTGACCCCATTTCGCCCATTTCCAATAGGATTCGTCCCCAGGTGATCCCGTACCACATATTAAACTTTCATTGAAATCGGACCATATTTACATAAGTTATGACGCATTAGGACAATGGAATGAATCCCGCTCCTATTTTCTGACCTTTGACCCATTTCGACCATTTTTCAATAGTGTTCGTCCCCAGGTGGTCTTCTGCCACATAATAAAATTTCATCGAAATCGAACCATTTCTACGCTCGTTATGACGCATAAGGGCCATCGAATGGATCCCGATCCTATGTCCTGACCTTTGACCCCATTTCGCCCATTTTCAATAGTGCTCGTCCCCAGGTGGTCCCCTATCACATAATAAAATTTATCGAAATCGACCAATTTTTACGCGAGTTATCTTGCGGACAGACGGACGGACAAAGCTAGAGCATATACGCTCCTTCAAACTACGGTTGGAAAGCGTAAAAAAGGAACCTTCAACTACTAGTTCACGAGAATCTCCGAAATGTAAGACCACTAAGACTAAAATCAAGATTTTCGACCTAGCGAAGAGTGGTAAAGCTTGAAGAAGAAGACTTTTACATCCAAGACACTTGGAAACATAAATGAACTAATATTTGCGAAATTCAAGACTAGCAATCATTGAGTTCACCAGAAGGCCGCTAGAATTGTCCTACTTAGAGCACTATAGGACACCTTAAATCCATTAGAACTGTGGATACATCGTCTCCCATACCGATGAGGCCGAATTGACTTCCCCGGCTATGGCTGCGTAGTTCCCTTACAGACATTATCGCAGTTAGTATCTGAACGCCCTCTTCGGGTATTTTCAGGATCACTTGCTACTACACTGGCGTGCAAAAATTAAGGACAAGACGGTTTTTCGAATGTAACGTCGTGCAGAAGTGCTCCACATCGACTCAAATAATACCATAAGATACCCAAGATGTAAGAATATGGGACAAGTGAGCAAAACCGTCCAAACAAGGAATCCAAAGAATGCAAAGGCACTTTATTCAAAAGGTAGCTTCGAGCACAACTGGACAGAAGACAGAAACGTCCATGTGACAGGAGGCTGCCAAGAAAAATCCAGTCTTTAGTAGAGGATATGATCACCCCTGACGGTGTTGCAGGATTTACAATGTCTGTTCATGATGAGGACAATGTTGTCAACGAGTTGCTGAGGCATGGCGGCCCATTCCTCTTGTAGCGCCAATCGCAGCTGCGGAATCGCTACTGGCGGCTGGTGACGTGCTACCAAGCGTCTCCCGAGAAGGTCCCACACGTGCTCGATTGGATTTAGGTCCGGGGCCCTTGCGGGCCAATCCATGCGTTGAATATCTTCACTCTCCAACAGCTCTGCAACATCCACTGTACGATGAGGTGTAGCGTTGTCGTCCATGAAGAGGAACTCAGGACCTACAGCACATCTAAAGAGACGCACGTGAGGCAGGAGAACCTCGGTACAATAGCGGACACCAGTGACTGAACCTCCTTGGAAGATGTAGAGATCAGTACGGCTACCAAGCATTATACCGCCCCAAACGAAATTCCGCCACCTTCAAACCGGTCCCTTCCGATGATGTTGGAGTTGTGATTGCGTGTTCCCTGCTCTCTCCAGATGTGTATACGTCCACAATCGCTCGTCAGACTAAATCGGCTCTCATCCGTGAAGAGAACTCGACCCCATTGCTGATGTGTCCAGTTTTTGTGTTCCTGGCACCACAGAAACCGCAGTCTCCGATGAGCAGGCGTTAATGGCACACACCGTACTGGTCGTCGTGCAACTAGACCACCTTTGTGCAGCCTCCTGGCCACGGTAAAACGCGATAACGGACACCCAGTTGTCTATTGCGTGTGCCTTGCGATTTCTCCCGCTGTCTGCCGCCTGTCTCTTCTCGCCTGTAGGACAATATGCCGGTCGTCCGCCGTCGTGGTTGCTCGTGGACGACCACTGCTAAACTCTCGGACAGCTGTTCCTGTCGTTTGAAATGCTCTCCAAGCTCGTGAAACGATGCTATGAGCGATCCCGAACTTCTCGCCCACACTAGTCACTCTTCGACCTTCTTCCAACTTCCCAATGACGCGACCTCGGGTAAAGTCATCCAGATGTCGTCTACTGGATTGCCTGTTGGCCATATCACACGGTGTCAGCAACTCGACGTCGTACAAACCGATGTACACCGTGCAATAGCTTTCACCGAATTGCTGATCGTACACCGCCCGTGTGCTTTATACTCTTTCGACACCCCCACCCCCACCCCCTACGCCATGCTGCATATATGCGCATGCCCTATCGTACCGGACCCTAGTCTACCTCCCGAGTGGTCTTTCAGTCCGTTCTGCCTGCTCGTTCCGCTGTTATGCTAATTTCTCCTCTTCGTCCTTAATTTTTACACACCAGTGTACGACGTATACTTTCTGCAACGAAGGACGCTCTGACCTTGCTAGAAAGCCTGAGCATTCAAGTTTCAAACATCAATGTGTTTTTTTGTAAATTTGAATTCTCATAATACACACACACGCACGCACGCACAACAACTATGTTACCTTTGTCTTAGCAACAGCCCCCGTTTTGCATATTCGGAGCGATAACGAAGTACCACGGATATCAACGTCACCAACATCGTCCATGGATATCGACGTCACGTGCGGCTGCTATGAATTGTCCACAATTACCCTCTTTACGTAATCAGTAAGCGTTTTGGCAGGAATGGGGAAACGTGACAACATAAGCCAATTTTACCGCGATCAGATAGTTGGGGCTCGGAAGGCAGGTGCAATATTTCTGAAACAGCCGCGCTTGTTGGCTGCTCCTGTACTACGATATCAAGCCTGTGCCAGGACTGTATTAACCATGCGCATGCATTCAATAGAGGGGTTCACATTGGTCAGCCACGCGCGGTTGATTTTAGAGGTGAGCGTCCAGTGTCGTGACTGGTATCTCAGCATCGATATGCAACAGTCTCCGAGCTCACCCATCAGTACAACAGCGGTGCAGTTCAACCTTTTTCGATATGCGACGTGCCTAGCTTCGCCTGAGGTACTATAGCAGGAGACCAATGAGCGTACCCATGATGACGCCCAGTCATCGCAAACATCGTCTCACATTTGGCCAAGAAGCATCAGCAGTGGACCTTTGACAGATGGAAGAAGGTCGTCAGGAGTGATGAGTCCCATTTCCTGCTGCACCATACTGTTAGCCGGGTTCACATATGGCGCAAGCAGTATGAAACACTATATACCCTGTACCCTGGTTTTACAGTTGGGGTCCAACAGGTTGGTGGATTTGGTGTTCTTGTCTGGGGAGCTGTTTCCTGGCAAGCCCTAGGTCCGTTGGATATCATCCCACAAACATTGAATTGTGAATGCTACAGGGACCTGTTAGCTGACCATCTCCATCCATATCTGCAGGATATTTTTCTCTGACCACAGTGTCATCTTTCAACAGGACAACGCACCGTGTCATCGGGCTTGTACAACTACTCACTGGTTGGAGGAACACCACAATGAATTCGCCATATTGCTTTGGCCCACCAACTCCCCTGTTTGTATCTCAATTGAACATTTGTGGAATATGCTAGCAAGGGGTGTGAGAACTGCTGATACTCCTCTACAAAATAAGCGTGAGCTGACAGAGCTTCTGCAAAGGGTATTGGTTACAGCAGTTCCGTCAATTCACACTCATTACGCGTCGTGGGAATGCTCTACACTTTGTAGAATCTGTTCCTAAGCGTCTGCGAGTCATGACTGCACAAAAAGGTGAGCCAACGCGTTATTATGTATGTTTTTAATGCAAAGCTAATTCAGTATATTTATTTACTTAGCCTAGTGGATAAAGTTATTTCTCTCTCATTCTCTCTCTCTCTCTCTTTCGCTTTCATTTTGCTGATGAAACAGTTGCTTGTGCCCTTTTCAGAGCTACAGTGCATGATCGAGCAACTTGCTGACAAGAACAAAGAAGTGGGATTATAAATGAACTTACAAAAGATAAAATTAATGTACAATGCTTTTACAAATACTGGAAATTTGGAAATTGATGGGAAAATCTAAAAGTAACCAATAGCTACATTTACCTCAGAGAACAGATATCAAGCGATGGCCACATAAAAAAAATATAGTTCGCGTATTAAACTTAGTTGGAGAGCTTTTTGGAAGAAACCAGTACAACTTTGAAAAGTACGAGTAATTTAATATTATCTCTTAAAAGTGCCTAATAGAGACATGGGCCTTAACTACAAAAGAACATACAGAGACTGCTAACAATTGGAAGAAGAATGGGGAGATGCATGCTTGGTATAACCACGAATGATAGAAATACGAACACACATAGATTAGGGAAATGACAAGAGTTAATCAAAGTGAAGACCCTGAATTAGCAATGGACTGGACATGCTGCTTAAAGAACTCACCAACATTTGACAACTGAAATGATAGGTTGGGTACCAAGGAAGCTCAGAAAACGACCGCATGGAAGATGAGTGCACGAACTTCGAAAGTATGCACGAATGACTTGAAACAGACTGGCTCAAGACAAAAAATTTTAGTAGAGACTTGGGAAGACCTTCATCTAGCAGTGGATTGATAATGATCGATGATGATGATTATTATTATTATATATTCTGTCGTTATTTCTATCACTCAAGCTGCTAAAGCTCTCAGCATTTATTTGCATCTCGCAATGTTCCTCATTTTCACTTCACCTCTTCAAGGTTTTCTGGTTCTCTCTCTCTCTCTCCCTCTCTCCTGAAGCTCCCAACATTTTTTAGCACGTCGCGATGTTCCCCATTGTCACTTCGCCTCTTTGAGGTTTTTTGAAACGCTTTATGTCTCTCTCTCTCTCTCTCTCCTAAAAGCCCTTAACAGTTCTTGGCATCTCGAGATGATCCTCATTTTCACTTCATTTCTTCGAGGTTTTCTGTCTTTCCCCCCCCCCCCCCCCCTCTCTCTCTTTTGTCAAAGTATTTCTCAGTCACTTAGCCTCATCTCCTGTTTCACAATATTTTTTTTATTTTTTATTTTTTACTTCTTTGCATATCTGACAAAAAGATTGTGCTTATGTTACCGGTTTGTCTGTTCGTCCGTCCGTCTGTACCCTGGATATCTCTGCAACTATTAGTCCGATTTGAAAAATTATTTTTGCATTGGGAAGCTTGAAATTATGCGAATGGCGATCCTTTATTTAGTTGGTTTTTTTTTTTTGTTTTTTTTTACATGTACAATTTCGCCGCTAGAGGGCGTAAATGCAGATGATGTCGAATTCAAAAATACGTTTTATTCCACATATTTGCTTCTAAACATTCGATTGAAAAAATTATTTTATCATTCGATTCCATTTATGTCGAAGAGTATTCTAGAAATAGTTACTTTTTGAAATTACGCATACATTTTCCGCTAGGGAGCGTAAAAGTAAATTACATTTTCCCCGATAACTCTTCTTCTAAAACTCCGATTTGAAAAATTTTTTTCGTTCAGCAGATATACCTCCTGATGGAAAATCTTTTGCATATAATTTCAAATTTTTGGTAAATAATACGTTAGCCACCAGGGGTCGTAAGTGTTAATTTTTGCTTCTGATGTATTTGCCATAAAATCTGAGCTTCTAAAATATCGATTGAAAAAATTATTTCGTGGACTGATGCAACTCACATCGATAAACCTTTTCGGAATATTTTCTTAAAATATTCCACAGTTTATCCGCCAGGGGGCGTAGATGTATATTTTATTTTTGTCAATATCTCTACTACTAGAAGTCCAATTTGAAAAATTCCTTCTTTGTTGGATAGCGTTTTCAGTGTGAAGTGTTTCTCATATAATTTCAAAATTTTCAAGTAATTCATAGACTTTCTGCTAGGGGGCGTAGAGGTAAATTGTGTTTACCCCTATATCTCTGCTTCTAAATCTCCGATTTGAAAATTTATTTCTGCGCCGGATACAGCTCCTGATGAGAAATCGTTTGCACATAATTTCTAATTTTTTGTAAAAATAATGGTTTGGCCACCAGGGGGCGTAAATCTTAATTTCATCTTCTGATATATTTGCAGAAAAATATGAGCTTCTAAATTCTGGATTGAAAAATAACGTCGTTTGTAGACCGATGCTACTCATGTCGACAAACCTTTTAGAAACATTTCTTCTTAAAATAGTGCATGGTTTCTACGCCAGAGGACGTAGATGTATATCTTATTTTTGTCAATATCTCTACTTCTAGGAGTCCGATTTCAAAAATTCCTTCTTTGTTCCATAGTGTTTCCAGTATTACATGTTTTTCATATGATTTCAAAATTTTCAAGTAATTCGTAGACTTTCCGCTAGGGGGCGTAAAGGTAAATTGCTTTTCTCCCTATATCTCTGCTTCTAAATCTCCGATTTGAAAAATTCTTTCCGCACCGGATACAGCTCCTGATGGGAAATCGTTTGCACATATTTTTTAATTTTTGTAACAAAATGGTTTAGCCACCAGGGGGCGTAAATCTTAATTTCATCTTCTGATGTATTTGCAGCAAACTATGAGCTTCTAAAATCTCGATTGCAAAAAAAGTCGTTTGTTGGCCGATACTACTCATGTCGACAAACCTTTTAGGAACATTTTTCCTCTTAAAATAATGCATGGTTTCTACGCCAGGGGGCGTAGATGAATATTTTATTTTTGTCAATATCTGTACTTCTAGTAGTCTGATTTGAAAAATTCCTTCTTTGTTGGATAGTGTTTCCGATGCGAAATGTTTTTCCTATAAGTTCAAATTTTTCAAGTAAATCACAGACTTTCCGCCAGGGGGCACCAAGGTAAATTCGTTTTCTGCGTTATTTCTGCTTCTAAAACTCCGATTTGAAAAATTCTTTCTGTATCGCATACAAGACCTGATAGAAAATATTTTTCACATAATTTCTAATGTTTGGTTAAAGAATGGTTTGGCCACCTGGGGTCATAAGTGTTAATTTCTGCTTCTGATGTATTTGCAGCAAAAATCTGGGCTCCTGAAAACTCGACTAATTTTTTTTTTTTTTTTTTCTTGGACCAATACCGCTCATGTGGATAAACCTTTTGAGAATACTTTCTTCCTAAAATAATGCATGGTTTTCCCACCAGGGTACGTAAAGTCACACCTTATTTTTGTCGATATCTCTGTTTCTAAGAGTCCGATTGAAAATTGTTTAGGTGTTGGAGAGCGTTTCCGATGCGAAATGTTTCTCATATAAATTCATGTTTTTGTTAAAGCACAAGGCTGCAACCAGAGGGCGTAAGCTCACGATTCCGCTTACAGCAATATCTGAGGGATTAAAAACCCGATTGAAGAACTTCTTTCTTCCGTCAGATACTATTTGTTTCCCATACCGGTTCCATTGACTTTGAATAGCTTTGATAAATTTAATTTGCGTCAGAATGAATTCAAAATACGTGCTTATTACACCCGAAAATTCGGTTTCATCTTCTTGTTTTCCTTCTGTGTTTGCTTATTCCTCACCCACGCTCTTTGTTTCACTTGGGTTTTTTTATGGCGTTTAATTTAGAGCACTTTGGGTGCATCAGAACACCGGCTAAAAGTACCTAATCGAAAGTAAATGCTGCTTTAACTTGGGAAGTCTTTGAACACAAGATATTCCTTTTCTCTGTAAAGAAGCGAAGCATCAACGTTCGTCCCTTTTCTTCACCAAGGGAGGAAACCCTTCGTAAATCGAGAATACTGACTGCTTTCTTCCTTAATGTCATGCTATTTAACGCTAAGTGTGAAATAATTTCCTTTTAATGCAGATTTATTTTCCTTCGTGAAACATTCGGCTGAAGGAAACCGACGTATATATTTGCTCGGAGTATTGATTGCTTTCACCCTCCCTCGAGCTAGCCAGCCTCTTAATGTCTTCTTGATTAAACAGTACTATTAGTTGTCCGCGAATGTTGCATGTCAGCGATCGGATTATTCCTTACCCGGGCAGCCAGCGCGGAGATGTAGCGTTCTGCTAAAGGAAAAAAAAAATAAGTCGCTTTTAACGAGATATATTCAAATATACTTCTAATTTGTTTAAAGAAAAGTGTCTTTTGGTCCAAGCAAAACACGTTCCTAATTTGTTTGAAGAAAGGATTTGTGATTCCAAGAAAGTAAATCTAGCACGAACATATAAACTCGCGAACTTCTGATGAGCGGCGGTACATATAAGAACAATTATATCCTGCTGACATTCATACGTATTCATTCGCACTTACATAAATACGTACGTACAAAAGAGAACTGTATATACATTGAAGTAGCAAATTATTAGGAACACCTAAGTAATGTCTTGAGCAGCCCTTGGTCTTTGAAAAAGCCTTGATTCGGTGTGTCATGGATTCAGCGAGGTACTGATATCATTTTATAGGAATGTTCAGCAAAGCGGTTGTGATGGCGTCGGTCTATTGCTGAATATTAGCTGGAGAAGGATATCAGAATGGCTCTCGCAATCTCATCCTACAGCTGCTCAATCGGGTTAAGATCTAGGGCCTGTGGGGAGAATTTTGAAACCACTGTCGTGCTTGAGCCTTGTGACATGGAGCATTATCCTTCTGGAAGTAGTCCTGTCTATCAGGAAACACCATGCATACAGGTGTTCAACTGGGTGAGGATCTGCGAACCATAGAAGCCATTTCAACACTTTGAAACCACTGTGGAATCATTGTGTGACGATCCGAGCCTTGTGGCATGGCGCATTATCCTACTGGAAGTAGCCCTTTCTATCAGGAAACACCCTGAATACAGGTTTTCAGCTGGGTGCAGATCTGGGGACTGTCGGATCCGTTTCAGCACTTTGAAGTCACGGTCGTGCTTCTGGAACCAGTGTGTGTGTCGATCCGAGCCTTGTGGCATGGCGCATTATCTTAAAGTAGCCCTCTCCATCAGAAAACACCATGCATACAGGTGTTCAACTGGGTGAAGATCTGGAGACTGTGGGAGCCATTTCAACACCTTGAAACCATTGTCGTTCTCCTGGAACTCCTGTGTGATGATTCGAGCCTTGCGACTGTGGAAGTAGCCCTCTCCATCAGGAAACACCATGCATACAGGTGTTCAACTGGGTAAATATCTGGGGACTGTGGGGGCCATTTCAACACTTTGAAACCACTGTCGTGCTCCTCGAACCAGTATGCGTCGATCCGAGCCTTGTTGCATGGCGCATTATCTTGCTTGAAGTATCCCTCTCCATCAGGAAACACCATGCATGCAGGCGTTCAACTGGGTGAAGATCTGGGGACTGTGGAGAGCCATTTCAGCACTTTGAAACCACTGTCGTGCTCCTGGAACTCCTGTGTGATGATTCAAGCCTTGCGACTCTGGAAGTAGCCCTCTCCATCAGGAAACACCAATGCATACAGGTGTTCAACTGGGTGAAGATATGGGTACTGTGGGAGCTATTTCAACACTTTAAAACCACTGTCGTGCTCCTCGAACCAGTATACGTCGGTCCGAGCCTTGTTGCATGGCGCATTATCCTGCTTGAAGCAGCCCTCTCCATCAGGAAACACCATGCATATAGGTGTTCTTCAACTGGGTGAAGATCTGGGGACTGTGGGTAACCATTTCAGCACTTTGAAGTCACTGTCATGCTCCCGTAACCAGTGTGTGACGATTCGAGCTTTGTGGCATGGTGCATTATCCTGCCGGAAATAATCCTCTCCATCAGAAAACATCATGCACACGCACGGGTGTGACTGTGGTACGCAACGATTTTTAAGTACAGTGGCGTTCATAAGTTTCCGGTGTTTATTTTTTGTTAATTATTCGAATAATTTTTATATCTTTAGGTTTATGAAACTAATACCTGTATATATAGTATTGCCATTAGAGAAATGAGTTTATTTTGACGGAAGACAAAGATATCTCAATAATTTATATTGAAAAACTTATACGGGCAAACCTCCGAATAATGGTGGGTGCTCGGACCGGGAAAAAGGGATCGTTGTTGAGTCGTGCTGTTGTTCGGAGGTTAGGCCTAAGTAAACATTGCTAGTCTGTTGTTTTAATACAAAAGAAGAATGATCGTATAAAGTTTACACGTAAACAAAGCGGTTTCAGAGCTTTCTCCGAAGATGGAATGCTGAATGAAACTCGATATAAAAATTTAAAACAAAATCATGGTGCAGATGATTTTAGGAAAGTGGTGTCTAATCCGTTATCTCAAACTTCCCATTAGAAATATCAAGCTAAGAGGTTAAGTTTAGGGTAGGCTAAGGTAAAGAAAAAAATGCTAGACAGTTAAGTGGAACTGCATAGTTAGTTAGCCGCCCGCCGAAAAATAAGAACAGAGCCCACAGGGACCAAGCAAGGATATACCGCCTCCAGGAGGAAACATTTCACGCAACAGCAACCCCTCTCTCCCAAGGTTGTGACTGAAACATACACGGGAGCTGGAGTTCGTCTCACCTAGAACTAAAGTTTTATTTATTTCTTTTCACTTAAGTACACAATTGTACTCTCCGTAATCCGACCCCACAGCAGCATATATTATTTATTCCTACTGTATCTCTTTCGCCGCAGTACTGAAGGAACTGTGTAAAATCCTAAAGGACAATATGTCTGTTAGATCTCTATCAGGACTTACTGGGGTGTCCGTTGGCCGCTGTTAGGTTATCGCTAATGTTAATACTATGTACGGTAGCTGTTCTGTGCCAATCAAAACTTGCCGTTGCATGGAAGTTACCTTGTCCGGAGGTGTCAGTTAATGGAGGTTTCACGGTATTTTATAACATATACAGGTGTTAAAGAATATCCGGCCGTGATAAAATAATGGGGTTGTAATAAAAAATAATAGCGTACAATAATGATATACAAGTAATACTTTGTTTGCCATATCCTTAGAAGCAATTGCAGCAGCACAACGACGTGACATACACTGAAGAACAATTGAAATAGAGACAGCTGGCTTTATGCAGATGTGGCGCTGTCGGCGGCCCTCGAAACGGAAACGACATGACGTATGCAGCAATCCGACAATATAAGGAGTGGTGCGACGGTAATCAGTAACAGTCATACGCAGTATGGGTAAGACGAAGGATCTAAGCGCATTTGATCGTGGGCAAATTGTCGGGGCCCGACGAATCAGTCACTCCATCTCGGAAGTCGTGCAGGCACTGGGATTTTCACGAGCCACTGTGTCACGGGTGCAACGTGAGTACATCGAATCCTGTAAAACCATCCCTGCAAGGGCCAACTGCCGTGGACAACAGCGTCTGGATGAGCTGGGTCATCGTCGGCTTGCTCGCATTGTAACAGCGGATAGATGGGAACACAGTGCAAGAAATCACTCGGAAATTTAACGCTGGTGCACAAAAACGTGTAAGTAGCCACACCATCTAGAACCATCTCCTCGCTATGGGGTACAGAAGCCATCGTCCCACGAGGGTACCGCTGCTGACCGCACATCACAGGGTGCAAAGATAAGCATTGGCGCGGGAACATCGCCACTGGACCCTAGACATGTGGAAAAATGTTGTCTAGACTGATGAGTCGAGATTCACGTTGGTACATGAGGATGGCAGGATACGAGTACGGCGCAAACCACATGAAGTGATGGATCCTTCTTACCAACAGGGTACTCTTCAAGCTTGTGGGGGTGGCATTCTCGTCTGGGGACTGTTTACGTGGGCTAAAATGGGACTCCTGGTACGTGTGACATCGTCCCTCACAGGTCAACATTACCAGGATATCCTGGACGACCATTTGCTCCCGTTTGTGCGTCTTCAACATCCCACTGGGGACCTCATCCTGCAACAAGACAATGCACCGTGCCATCGCTTCCGAATTGTATCAGAATAATTGGATGAACACTCCACCGACGTGACCTCGGTTCCTTGGCCAGATAGGTCACCTGACCTCAATCCCGTCGAGCACATCTGGGATGCCATCGAGAGAGATGTTCGAGGCTCTGACCCCCTCCATCAAATCTTCGTGAACTGGGGGAGCTTGTTCAGGTGTCGTGGATCCGTATGGCTTCCCAACGCTTCCGGTGTCTTGTGTTGTCCACGCCAAGACGAATCGCCGCCGTCAACAGGGCGAAAGGTGGTGCTACACGTTACTAGACAGGTATCTCTAATTCAATTGCTCTTCAGTGTAGATGCAATAAGTGGTTTAATATCGTCGAGAGTAAATTTATTCCATTCCGCCAATTTAAAAAAAAAATTCGGTCGAATTGGAGTATTTATACATCCGCAGACGTTTACGTTCCAAAGGTTATCTATGGGGTTTTTTATGTCAAGCGATTGAGATAGCCGCCTCATTGCAATTTTTTTTTTTTTTTTTGCAGACATGCAGGTCTTCACAGTACTACCAATGCTTAGGGTCATTATCGCGCTGAAGTACACAGTTTTTACTGAAATTTCTTCGCGCATATGGTAGTAAATTATCTTGTAAAGTAGCTCTGTTCACCTTACCGTGGATGTGTATTAAAGGATCAACACCTTCTGCAGAAAACGCTCCCCAAACCATCACGCCCTCCGCCGTGCTTTATTGTATTAATATGGTATTCCAAATCGTATCTTTGCTTTGAGTTCTTCGTACATACTGTCTTCCATCACTTCCGAAGAGGTTAAATTTTGATTCACCGGAAAAAGCTGCTTTACTCCAAAACTTTATCCAAACAGTTTTTAAACATTTGGCCACCAGGAGGCGTAAAAGACGTACTAAAAAAATCAGAACTCCTGCCGGGCGTTCTGATGTTTTTAACACGTCTTTTGTGTTATCGGTTTGCCCGTCCGTCAGTCTATGGACACCATATCACTGAAACTATTAGTCCGATTTGAAAAATTCTTTTTGCATTGGGAAGCTTGAAAAGTGCGAATGATGATCCTTCATATCGTTTATTTTATCATGCAAAATTTCGCATGATAAAAAAAGATATGAAGGATCACCCCGCTAGAAGGCGTAAATACAGATGATAGCGAATTCAAAATACATTTTATTCCATATATTTGCTTCTAAACATCCGATTGAAAACTTTTTTTACCTTTCGATTCCATTTATGTCAAAGACTATTTTAGGTATAGCAACTTTTCAAGTTGCGCATAGATTTTCCTCCAGGGGTCGTAAAATTAAATTGCGCTTTCCCTGATATCTCTGCTTTTAAAACTCCGTTTCAAAAATTCTTTCTACGCTGGGTACAGCTCTTGATGGAAAATCTCTTACATACAATTCCTAATTTTTAGTAAGAAAAAATTGGCTTCCAGGGGGCGTAAGAGTTAATTTTTGTTTCTGAGGTATTTGCAGCAAAATCTGAGCTTCCAAAATCTCGATTGAAGAAATATTTTCGCGGACCGATGCCACTTATGTCGATAAACCTTTTCGGAATAGTTTCTCCGCCAGGGGGCGTATATGTATATCATATTTTTGTCAATATCTCTACTTCTGAAAGTCCGATTTGAAAAATTCTTTCTTTGTTGAATAGCGTTTCCAGTGCGAAATGTTTCCATGTAATTTCAAAATTTTCAAGTAATTCACGGACTATCCACTAGGGGGCGTAGAGCTAAATTGCGTTTTCTCCGATATCTGCTTCCAAAACTCCGATTTGAAAAATCCTTTCTGCATGCATACAGGTCCTGATATAAAATGCTTTGCATATAATTTCTAATATTTCGTAAAGAATGGTTTGGCCATAACGGAGCGTAAATGTTAATTTCTGCTTCTGATGTATGTGCAGCAAGAACAGAGCTCCTGAAAACTCGATTGAAGAAATTCTTTCATGGACCCATACCGCTCACATCGAAAAACCCTTTTGAGTATACTTTCTTTAAAAAATGCATTGTTTTCCCGCCAGGGGGTGTAGATGCACATCTTATATTAGTCGATATCTCTGCTTCTAAGAATCTGATTTGAAAAATCCTTTCTTTGTTGGAGAGCGTTTCCGCTGCGAAATGTTTCTCATATAATTTCAAATTTTCTTAACGCACAAGTCTGCCACCAGAGGGCATAAGATCACATTTCTGTTTACAGCAATATCTGCGGAATTAAAAACCCGATTGAAAAACTTCTTGCTTCTGTCAGACACTGCTGTTTTTCATATCGGTTCTATTGGCTTTGAATGGCTTTAATGAATTTACGTTCCTCTCAAAAGACATGCTCATTACAACCGAAACATCGGTGTCGTCTTCTTTGTTTTACTTATAAAAAGTTTTCTCACGCCAGCTCTGCCAAACAGTCTCACAGCACATAGGCTCCTGGAAACTGTGACAAGACTAATGTCAGCAAAATTTTCCAACCGTGAGTCCTGCGCAATTTGAACAGCCACTTTACGCGCATCAGCGGTTGACTTCGGTTTTATTGTTCCGTTCACCTGAATGGTGGTTTTCCGTGGTCTCCAACTCATGTCTTGAATTCCACACCCAGCTCGATACTTTTTTTAAATATCGTTTACTGTGGATTTTCCTATATCGACAGGAGTTGAGCTATCTTACAGGAGGATTTTCCATTTTACGAACAACTTTAATTCACATATTTTTTTCTGTACATAGTCCCACTCACGCTTGATACAGATGCACCAGCGTTTAACATTGTTTTTTAAACCTGTCTCTGTAAAAATCTTCAGGTTTTTCTCAGAACTGTTTCCTCGTAGCACCTTAAACACATTCGTCACAGGAGAACTAAATTCCTTTCAAAATGTCTTTTGAGACCAGAAAACAACCAGAGGTTGGATGGCGCCAAATCTGCCTTGTAAGTAGGGTATGCAGGAACTTCAAACACAATTTTCGGTACCGCCTCTGAAGTAAAAGCACTCACGTAGGATTTGGCGTTGTCGAGTTACAGTTTTTCTCCACGCATGCGGGTTATTCTTTGCTTTAGCTTTTCTAAGGTATGCATGTAGTTTTTAGAGTTGATATTCGTGCCTTTGAGCACGTATTCCCGATGAATAATCCCTCTGTAGTACCAGAACACAGTGAGCATGTACTGTATGTACTTACCAGCAGAAATTTGAGTTCTTTGCTTTAGCTTTTCTAAGGTATGCAGGTAGTTTTTAGAGTTGATATTCGTGCCTTTGAGCACGTATTCCCGATGAATAATCCCTCTGTAGTCCCAGAACACAGTGAGCATGTACTGTATGTACTTACCAGCAGAAATTTGAGTTCTTTGCTTTAGCTTTTCTAAGGTATGCATGTAGTTTTTAGAGTTGATATTCGTGCCTTTGAGCACGTATTCCCGATGAATAATCCCTCTGTAGTCCCAGAACACAGTGAGCATGTACTGTATGTACTTACCAGCAGAAATTTGAGTTCTTTGCTTTAGCTTTTCTAAGGTATGCATGTAGTTTTTAGAGTTGATATTCGTGCCTTTGAGCACGTATTCCCGATGAATAATCCCTCTGTAGTCCCAGAACACAGTGAGCATGTACTGTATGTACTTACCAGCAGAAATTTGAGTTCTTTGCTTTAGCTTTTCTAAGGTATGCATGTAGTTTTTAGAGTTGATATTCGTGCCTTTGAGCACGTATTCCCGATGAATAATCCCTCTGTAGTACCAGAACACAGTGAGCATGTACTGTATGTACTTACCAGCAGAAATTTGAGTTCTTTGCTTTAGCTTTTCTAAGGTATGCATGTAGTTTTTTAGAGTTGATATTCGTGCCTTTGAGCACGTATTCCCGATGAATAATCCCTCTGTAGTCCCAGAACACAGTGAGCATGTACTGTATGTACTTACCAGCAGAAATTTGAGTTCTTTGCTTTAGCTTTTCTAAGGTATGCATGTAGTTTTTAGAGTTGATATTCGTGCCTTTGAGCACGTATTCCCGATGAATAATCCCTCTGTAGTCCCAGAACACAGTGAGCATGTAATGTACTTACCAGCAGAAATTTGAGTTTTGGATTTTTTCGCCCGAGGTGAAGATGGGAGTCGGCATTCCAGGGATTGATTTTTCATTTCTGGGTCCCAATGGTGAACCTAACTCTCATCATTAGTCACAATGCTTTGAAGAAAATTACTTCCTCATTTTTCATACACTGATAAAAATTTTGGGGAACGTTGCACAAAAAAGTGGTGCTGCACCACTTTCTGAGAAAAGATACACCATTATGTGGTGCAAATCCCACACAGCACAGAATATTTCCTATGTTACAAGTACGTAGCACTGAAACATTGACTTTTCAGATACGTTGCGCAGTGTAACAGTAATGTTTCAGAAACCATTATGGTTACGTCAAAATGTCCTCAAACGTTACATAACTTTGAAACATAACCGATACCTTACAGTGAAAGGTCTTTGTAATTTCAACATACCAACTTCATACTGTTACGTATTTGAAAGATATTTGTAACTTCGTCACGTTACTGTTACGTATTTGAAAGATATTTGTGACATCATCATATTACTGTTACGTATTTACTACGTTGAACATTATAGTTTTAATAATCTTTGTAAACTCACAATAAAAAATATTACCCTCGACAGCTGTTTCAAAAGCAACAACAGTCGTATTACGAGTTGTTTACGCTTTCACAGGTTCAACGCAGACCGCTGTCCATTGGGAACGGTGGCGGCGTTTATATATTTATAACAAAAGAAATAAAAATCGGTCCGAAATGAGGGTGTCTAATTTCTATTATACATGTGGAATAGACAATATTTCAGCGAAAAAAAGAAAGAAAATCAAATTCGTCATTTCTCTAAATACCTACCAATATGAAATTTCTCAGCTTCAAGTAAAAAAAGCATGCTGGTATAGTATACTAATACAACAACACAGCCATCTACTTAGATTTTATAAAATGCTTTTTTAGAATTTAAACATTATAATAATCAAAACAATTACTTACTTTCAAATGATCTTCAATCACAAAAAAAAAAGGATGGAATATTAAATCATCTGCCTGGCTAACTCGAGTATGACAGTATCACCAAAAAATATTCCAGTAGCACGTGGAAATACGACTACGAGAGTGCTTCGGCGAAATGGCATGCATGCGCATCCACGCTGTTGCCAAACCAAAAATCTTAAATATCGCCGGAGTGTAACATCAATTATGTACAATGGAACTAAAAAACAGTAATATCGGTGAATGCTATTTTTTAAGGTAACCGTAATGTACAAAGAGTGATGTTCCAAAATAGATGTTGCTGAAACGTAATTGTGAGATATCTCTGAAAGTGTAACGAAAAGGAGAGATTGCAACATTATTGATACATATCTCAAACATTAATACAGACATTTGACGTGGACTAGGAACATCAAACAGAGGTCATCGCTCTTTCCACGTTTATAAGTGAGTCACAGAAAAATTATCATTGGCCGACACCGGGAATCGAACCCAGGGTCGTCCAGTTACGCGCTAGATATGCTTCCACTGCACCACAGCGGCCTCGAATTCCTCTAGATTCACATACACTAACTTCCAAGCCAATTTGGCAGGTTGCTTCTGGAGTCCCGCACAATGCTGGGGATTCACCAAAGATGGTAAGCAGCAACTGAACAAATAAGGAATCGAACCCGATTCCCGGTGTGGCCAATGAGAATTTTTCCGTGACTCACTTATAAACGTGGAAAGAGCGATGATCTCTGTTTGGCATATCTCAAACGTTTTGTGCTGTATGGGAACGGAACCCTACAACATGGTGCAATTTTGTACTACGTTATGGTGCAAGGCTGTACTACATTATGTGGAAGGTTTCGTCATGTTGTTGGGTTTGTTTGCACCACATAACGGTACCTTTTATCAGAAAGTGATGCATTTGGTGTAGCACCACTTTTTGGTGCAACCTATCACAAAAGTTTTAACAGTGTAGCAAGCAAGCAACCTTTGGCATGTTTCAGTTCTTCATTTCAGTGATCAGGTGACCAGGCACCCAACGAGCATAGACTTTGTAGTATCCTAAAACGTTAACAATGTCGTTGAGACTACCTCAGCTTACCTGCTATGGCTCTCTGAGTTATTCTTCGATTTTGCCGAATGAGCTTTTCGACTTTTGCCTGTTCAAATCGCAAGTTGCGATTACTGGCCTCCCACTCCGCGACTCATCCTCTACTGCCAGTATTCCTCCACTGTCCGTTGATTCCTTACCCAACGAAGAATTGTCCAAAATTCCAGAAGTACAAACTTACACTAATCCAGCGTGAATTTCTTTGAGAGATTCATTTTAATGAGTTAAAAACCCTATAACTCATCGTTGTTTGACGCCCGTCGACACTGTTAAAAAAGAATCATCCGTTCTTACATAATTAAATGCGAACAAATAGATGTGCGGAGTTCTATTACGCAGTAAAATGAAGCTAATGGCACAAATAATCGTTTGCCGTCTGACTGGTTGCTGACAACAAGACATGCGCGAGACACTTGCGCGGAGGTATTATTTATTGAACACTCCTCGTACTATGGGCGTGCACCTGTTCACGAACTGTGTAGCTATTCTGAAATGTCGGTTTTGTAGGTAAAGACAGGTAATAATTCGGAAAGGCTGTTTCATACCTTAGCAGGAGTCGACCCTGTTCGTTCTGCAACAGATCAGTTTTCACTTAATGTAAAGCATTACCATCTTTGCACGATTCAAATTGTGATACATAAAAACAATTTAAGTACAACTTCGATGATCGTTTTAAAGACTATTTATTCTTAAAAATCATTAGACATCATGAAGTTAGAAGCATAAGATCTTTCGGATCCGCTGCGGTGTCCATCCTCAGATGCCTTAGAGCACTACAAATGTAGAAGCGTAAATTTACATATTATGTTTATGTAAATAAATTATGTAGAAGCGTAAATTTACGTTTCTACATTTGTAGTACTCTAACGCATCATAACATAAAATTTACATATTATGTTTATGTAAATAAATTATGTAGAAGCGTAAATTTACGTTTCTACATTTGTAGTACTCTAACGCATCGGAGGATGGACACCGCAGCGGGTCCGAAAGATCTTATGCTTCTAACTTCATAATGTTTAATGATTTTTTAAGAATAAATAGTCTTTAAAACGATCATCGAAGTTGTATTTAAATTGTTTTTATGCATCACAATTTTAATCATGCAAAGACGGTAATGCTTTACATTAAGCGACTTATGTGGAAGGAATATAATGAATCAGCAGATGAGTTTTCGTAGTGTATTCGATGTATCAACACAATTTGGTTTCATTTCTATTATAATGTGCGAGTTTCAGGAATAACTTTAAGATAATTTACGATTTTAAGGACGAATTTTGATTTAATCGCAAGGAAGAATATCGAAATTCCGATATACACTGAAGTAGCAAGTTATTAGGATCACCCATTAGCAATCAAACACGTACCGTACTCAGTTCCGTACGCAACTATGACGTTGAGATGGCTTTATAAACAGCTCACTGCGAATGATTCAAACGTATACGAAACGCAGATCGTTCGTGATTTGAGCGACTTTCGAGAAGCCATGATAGTGAGAGCTAGGCGAGTAGGTACAAGCATCACAGAAAAGGCAGATCTCCTCAGCTATGCAAGAACAACTGTATTTAGGGTGTCCAGTGCGTGATGCACAAACAACAAAACAGCGGACTTCCTCTGGGCGGAAATGAATAAGTGATGTTCTATGGCAGCTGCCGCTGTGGAGGATTGTACGAGGTAACAGACCAGCTCTATAGCATCAAGTAATTACGCAGTACAACAGCGGTATGGAGAGAAGAATTTCAGCAACACAGTTCAGCACGAATGGGCTATAACAGCAGACGCCACCTTTGTGCATCACTCATCTCTGATACAAACCTACAAATTCGTCTGCAATGAGCAGGGAAGTACCGCAACTGGACCCTTGCGGACTGGTAAAAGGTCGCTTGGCACAGTGAAGGTTGTTTTCAGTTAACACACACCGATGGATGGGCCCAATTATGGCGTCAACAACACAAATAAGCAGCCTAGCGTTAACTGTACAAGCTGGTGGAGGAGGTGTAATGATGTGGGGTCTCTTTACTTGACGGGCATTGGTTTTCTTAATACCTCTAGATGAGCATTTGGATGCAACGAGGTATCTTATATCATTGCAGACTAAGCACACCAGTACATGCGCATAGTAGTTCCAGATGGAGAGGACCATTTCTTTAAAGCTCGGATCGACACAAAGTAATTCCAGGTGCACTACAGTGACTTCAGAGTATTAAAATATCCCCCACAGTCACCGTAATTTAACCCAACTGAACACCTGTGGGATGAGATCGAGACAACCATTCGCAACAGAAATCCACCTTCAGCGAACATTCAACAATTGTCATAGGTATTTACATGCAGAACGACGTCAGCTCTTCCTTGAATCCACGCAACAACAAATCGAGACTGTTTTGAAGGCCAAGGGTATCCCAACATGATGCTAGGTAGGTGTTCCAATAAAATTGCTACTTCAGTGTCGTACTATTTACGGAAAAGGACAAGGTCTTTTCAGATGACTCGCGTGTTAATTTCTTGAATTACCGAATCGATGTGTGTGATTTCGGCTTGTCGCACGAAAAGCTTGAGTTCATGACTAGGAAGAAACGTGTGTGTGTGTGTGTGTGTGTGTGTGTGTGTGTGTGTGTGTCCTTCTTTTCTCTCTTTTCTCTCTCTCTCTCTGTTTGTCGGTCTGCCTGTTTATCTATCTATCCCTCCCCTATGTCTGGTTTTCCACTTTTCATGGGAATAGGAGGAGAAACTCCTCTCGGCCTTTAATGCTCCTAGGGTTTATTAAACTTTTCCAAATGGCACATCATACGAAATTATCTACAATGAAATAACGACGGTCATCTTTCTCTTTCTATCAAATTTTGTATACGTTCGCAGGATACCAAACGACACTGCACCGTTAGCTTTCAGTAACAATCTTACAATTCAGCAAATAAATAATTTTCAATTCGTGTCCTTTTGATTATAGTACATTTTTCCTGTTTAAACTGTCATTTAAACAGTTATGTGATATGAAAAGTGACACTGATACGCAGATACAATATATTGACAAAGGTCACCGGACACCCCTTCAAAAGCAAATGAACGGATCCGCTGCGTTGTTAAGATGCGCGGTGCAGCTGCAAATGATATAAAAACAAGCCTGCAGCTGACACCGATCATATCGCACTGTGAAGTTGAGCGAAAATGTTGCAGCGGGAGAGAACTGATTTTGAGAAAGGAAAGATTGTTGGGTGTTATATTAGTAGGTTGCCCATAACAGAAACCGAGAGGCGTTTAAACATTCTCAAGTCAACTTTTTTGGATGTACTTTATAAGTGGAAGACACGTGGCGTGCCTGAAGTAGCAAAACGTACCGGCTGACCAAAGAAAATCAATGATAGAGGACGTCGAAGATTCAGGAGAGTCATTACAGCTAATCGACGGACACAAAACCTCAGTGTACAGGTGAGTAAAAATGCTGGAACCTCGGTATGCACAAGTACCATTCGAAGAAGACTTCATTCCATGGGTTACCGTGGTCGTGCGGCTGCTCATAAGCCTTTCATCTCCACTCGGAATGTTGCCCGTCGTTTAGCATGGTGTAAAGAACATTTATCGTCGACCGTAAATCAATGGAAACGGGTCCTATGGACTGATGAATTCAAATACACGATCCATCAGTCTGATGGCCGTGTGTGGGTATGGCGGCAGCCGGGGATACGCTATTTACCACAGTGTACTGTTCCTACGGTCAAGTTTGGAGCTGGCAGTGTACTCGTGTGAGGGCGTTTTTCGTGGTATGGTCCCGGCCCATTGGTTACCGTGGACAAAACTGTTAACCAGCACATCTACCTCGATATTCTGGACAATTATGCCCTACCAACTCTGTGGAAATACTATGTAACCGAACCTTGTTGGTACCAGCAGAATAATGCACCTAGCCATAAAGCAAGGACTGCTACGGCGAGGTTTGACGATAATTCCGTATCGTGTGTGGACTGGCCAGCACAGAGCCCTGGTCTTAATCCCATAGAGCACCTATGGAATGAATTAGAGCGCCGCATAAGAAGTTTGGAACCAAGTCCTACTACTAAGCAACAGTTAGCGGCAGCATTATGTACTGAATGGAAGCGCATACCTATCGCTGTGTTCCAAAACCTTGTCGAAGGCATGTTTCGAAGGGCCAGTACATGCATTAAGGCCAAAGGTGGACCGACACCGTACAAATGCATGTCAATAAATGCTATGTTGTGTTTCTCTTCTAGATGTCCGGTGACTTTTGTAAATATAGTGTAGAATGTTGCACATCTGCAACTACTCTTATATTCTGACAATTCTTTTACGTGTGCGGAAAATTGAAAGTAGTTCATTCAGCGAGTTATTTTGATAGAAAAGCACTGTTGTGTATTTTACTGTATATTAATATATATCAAAATTCAGGAATGTACTTAACTGTATTTTTAACGAAATTGCAATTCGACTTGTTTAAGTTTCAATACGGAAATTTTGTTTAAAATACAATCATGATTATTAATATTTCCGTATTTTCTCTCTTTTATTAGGTGTTCCCAGACCTGAAGTGGATGGTATGTTCTAGTTACTTTGTTAATACATTTTTATCACTTTATTACATTACAAAGAACTTTATTTAGAGAATTTCAAGAAATAATGGTTGGAATTACTAACCAGCATTTAACTAACAGCGAATTAACGGTTTCCAACAATACCAGTACTGTGTTAACATTTAAACTGTTTATGCATAGTTTCAGTTACAAATAATGGTTGGGCAAGTATCTAATCACTCATAAATGTGTGAGCAATATTACTCAGAAAAAGTTGTCAGATATTCCAAATCCTTTGGTTCCATTTTTCCTTTTTGTTTATCATGTAAATGTCTTTTTTGAAACGGACAGAAATTTAGTTCATATGCAATTTAAGTTTTCCCGTTCAAGTTGGCAACTATTTCTAGTAGGATTTCCACCCGTGGAAGGTTTAGATACAAATACACTAACCGGCCATTGAATTACAAACTTTTATTCAATATCAGGTTGGACCTCCTTTAGTCTGAATTACAGAACGTATGCTATTTGTCTTAAATTCCACAAGGTGTTGGAGTGCATGTACGTCTACAACATACCAGGCGTTCCCCAGACAGTTCTTTAACTAGCTCAGATTTCACGGAAGAGGACTCTGCTCTCTGGTATGTTTCTCCAATAGGTCCTATACAGTACCACTGGGGTTTAGAACCGGGCTTTGCCGTCCCGGTGGCGCAGTGGTCTAAGCGATGGCTTCTGATCATTCGTCTGAGATGGGTCCGGGTTCGAATCCCGGTGAGGCATGGATGTTGTGTTTGTCTTACGGTGCTGGCTCTCTCCCTACCCTGGAACCAGTGACTCTAAATTAAGGGCGGACGACTGCTTATAGCCTACTGAGCTGCTCAATGTGGTCGTTAAACCTTCAATCAAAAAAGAAGAAGAACTGGGCTTTGTGGTGGCCAGAGAAGATGGTGGAAGTCGCTGTCATGCTCGCTGGACACATCTTGCACGATAGACAGTAGCATTGTCGTGCATGAAACAGCCATCACCTGCTGGATAAAAAGCCAACATTGCAGTATGGACTTGATCAGCAACAATGTTCAGATAATCCTTAGATGACACCCGACAGTCCAGCAATATCAGGAGACACGTCCCGTACCAATACCACCTCCGGAACCTTAAGCTGTGTTTACAATGCAAGCTGGGTCCATTGTTTCATGGGGCTCGTCCCAACCTCTCTACCTACCGCCTGTACAGAACAAAGTGTACCTCGACTTCTCGAACCGCATGACTTTTTCCAGTCTTCCAATGTCCAGTCACGGTGTTTGTGACACCAATATAAGCGAACTTTCCGGTTCTTCGCAGAAATCAGTGGTTTCCATATATGCATGCGACTGTCAATATTGACCCTCTTCAATTTCCTGCGCTTAGTTCGCTGAGATATGGGTCGGAACAGCCTTCATTGAATATTTCGATCAATTGATGCACACGGGATGTCCTGTTTCTCCACACAAGCCTTCTCAGACGACGGCGATCTCGCTCCTGACAGACTGTCGTCGCGTCACAGTTACGCCTTTTAGACAAGCAATGTGGATTATTTTTCAACAAGACCCGTTCATTTTTTAAGAAACCGACCATCTCTGCTGTTTTCAAAATCGTTGCTCTAGTCAGATAGGCGCCCACAATAATCCCTTTATCGGATACCGAAAAATCCTTTGTTTTTTCCCATTGTGATCAATACTGCTGATGATTTTTGACGAGCAACAGTCTTAAATAGCACCTGGTAAGGGACGAGCAAAACCTCTGCGTAAGGGACGTTTACGTACATCTGCAAGAAGGTTTCTAATTCAGTGACCAGTGTACGTACCATATCCGTAAGGGTTACACCCCTTATACTGGATGAGGAAGGGAAGAAGAGCGGGTCTAGGAACCCTGAGATGATAGTGCGTAAATAGGTGGGCATGGTTAGGAGTTCCAGACAGTTAAGAACGAATGGACATCGTGTCAGAGTACCATGCCATTTCAGAGCAGAGTATGCACTTCGAGAGAGAAAGAATAGATGACCTTATTTATTACCGGGGGCCAGTACCCGAGGTCCGACTGGGCACGGCGGATATTTAGTGGATCAAGCGTTCGTGCTTGCCTAGGATCGAACACGAGGCCTTCTCCGTGGCAGTTACGAACGTTGACCACTAAGCCACCCGCGGCCCTAACCCCGAGTTATGATCATATGTAGAGGATTTTAGGAAGGGAGTGTCTGACCCCAGGTCTTAAACAACCCTTAGAAACAGGAAGCTAGGAGATTTGGGCTAGAGTGCCCGATAGAAAAGTGACACTGAAGCGAGGTAGAAAGGGGGCAGGAAGACGCCCTTATTTATTACCGGAGGGCCAGTACTCGGGGTCCGATGGCTTAACGTGCCCATCCGACGCACGGCGGATATTTAGTGGATCGAGCGTTCGTACCTGCCTGGGATCGAACCTGATGCCCTTTCCGTGGCAGTCACGAACGCTGCCCACTGGGCCACCCGGGGCCCTAACCCCGAGTTGATTCTTTCCAGCCGGTTAAAGTTTGATTCTTTTATAGGAAAAACTGGGGTTTAGAAATTTAATACATTTCATGATTTTTATTCATAACAGTGAGTTTTACTTGCTATATAATTACATTAATTTTTTAATTGCAAAGTTCTTCGTATCATGTCAAGATAAACTTAAGGTGTTTAATTCCAGAAATTTCTGGAAGATGTCACACCACATTGTGTTATTTTTCACTTTTTCCGCGTACAATAACAGATTCTGCAAACATTTTTTCAATATTATGAAAAACCGCTTAGCGTTGATCTGATTTCTACTATTAGGTGAACAATTTCCCATAAAACTTTCTTTCTGAATCTTACGAGGAATACATTAGTAATTTATTGTTTTTAAAACGGAATGAAGAAAGTTAGCCTTTTTCGCAGTACGGGAAATAATGATACTTTATAATGTAGCACGGGAACGAAATTTCCTATCTCAAAGCCGTTACTTTTAAGAAACTGTATCTTTCCTTAGGTCAAAAAATTAATAGTGCAAAACATTGTATTAAAAGGTATGAGTTACTATCTAATTACGACATAATTATTCAACTACAAGATATCAAAAACATAATTGCTATGTACGAATATACAAAGGATGTTCACACATATTTAGAACATTTTTGAAAAGAAATTACGGAAAATAAAAGAAGCTCCAAGAATTGAAACTGGCAACAGCGTGTTAAATGAACATGAAAGAAACATCAGCTTCAGTTAAATATTGCCTGGTAAGAAAATGGCGCATGTAAACAAGCTCTGGACAGAAAGTTATGTTTTTGCTCTTTATGAGGAAAAATATTCGTATTCTGTAATTTAAAACAAGCAATTAGCATTTCTAAAAGTAAATTAAGCAATATTATTAATAATTGAGAGTAAATCGTCAAACATTGCTTTTCACAGAAAAAAGAAAAACACCAAACGAATATCCAAAGAAGGTAAGCGCTTTTACGACTGTTTCAAAAGTGAGATCTGTTGTGGCCTTAAAAGAAAATCCAACAGATTCATGATCATCGCTGGTTTCTCGTAAATGGGAAATTAGAGTTAAGAAAAGTTGAAAAGAATGTTAAAGTTAGGGATGGGACATTCGAATCTTCGAATCCCGCGAATCTTGAAAAAGATTTGAGATTCGGAAACTCGAATCTTCTCGCTTTTTTCGTCATTCGAATCTTAACCTAAAAAATTTGGCATTTGGTGCTTGTTCTAGAACGATATTTCTTCGAATTTTTGTCAGCATGACGGGTTCTGACCAAGGTGGTTATACATATTACTGGAAACACCACTCCTATCCACGCAGCATTGGCCGCCATTAGTCACCGTCCATGCTGCAAATGACGTCATGAGCAGGCACGACGCAGCCGCAGAAGAGAAGCTGTTTGGAAACCAATGGAACGAAAACTTCTAAGCGTATGAATAGATAAAATAAGTAATTCAATAATCTTTATCAATGATACACAAGCTTACTGTTTCATCAACGGTATAATTTAGCTCGTTTTTTACCTGCTTGTGACGTCACACCACAGATTAGCTGTGACCTATGGCGGCAGAGCCAGTGGTGTCTCCAGTAATATAACCTCCTTGGTTCTGACATTAGAAAACAATCGAAGAAGATCGTCTACAGTGTGTACACAGCTATTTGAAAAAATAGCTGGTTACTTTCAAAATGTTTGGAGCTCTCTGAAGGTTTTTAATCACACCACCATCGACAGTAATGTCAGAAAGATTATTCAGCACATCAGGTATCATAACTGATAAAAAACGAAGTAGCCTAGATACAGAGCGAGTACGAATGCTAGTGTTTTTTTTTAAATATCTCCATTAAAGGTTTCTGACTTTTTACATTGCCCTGAAAGAGTTCAGTCTTTAATGTTTTTAATAATTCTTAAAACAAACACGTTTTTGATTTTTCTTAATTTCCTGGGAAAAATTTACTGAATTTAGTGCTCCATGTTTAGTGTATATCTACATTTACTCTTGAAATCATCTTCCCTACCTCTATACTTGCTTTGATTTAAAAAGAAAATTGGAATTTTGTTATTAAAGAAAAATGTCAAAAAGTGTTAATTGTTACTCAAATATTATTTTGTCGAATTATGTTCAGAAAATGGAAATGAACCACACGACTCAAGAGTTTTGTACTTCATTTAGTAAATGTAAATTATAAATTTCATTTGTATCTTCTTAATAAGTATGGGTATGTTTTTTTGAACACTGTATTATTTACTTGTTTTTCATTAAACACAAATTTTGCTTCAATTAAAACTTTAAATTTGAGGTAGAAGTCTTTTTCTTTCCCTTTTTTTCTTATATTTACTCTTAGATGAAGGATTCGAGAGATTCGAGAACATTTCAGGATTCGGATTCGAGAAGATTTAGGATTTGTCCCACCTCTATAGTTAAAATCAATTCTGCATATTACCAATATAATGTTTTAACTCCTATATTTAAAGAGAAAATACCATTCCTTTACCCACAAAGCCTTCAAATAGTAGACCTTCATCGGGGTAAGGCATACATCCAAATCTACCACGCAATTTCCTGAAAAAATGAAAAAAGAGACGGGTATCAAGTCTTATACCTTTTGCTTATATTCCTTCAAAGTCCCCTGATGTGTCACCAATGGACTATTGGGCCTTCGGACTGCTAAAAAGAGCGATTCCTGTTTCGCACACCTTAAAGAAGGATCGAACTATGGAAGGCAGTGAGAGAAGAGGGGAATAAAATATGCCCTGTTACGTTGGAAATCTAGATGTAGGTTCATAGTCCACAAAAAGGGCTATCAGAACATTTAAGAAAGAAATAATCTGATTTTAAACATTAATCATATTGCTGGAAAATCGTTACAAATATCAAACAGAAGTCACCGATCTTTCTACGTTTATAAGTGAGTCACGGAAAATTTATCATTGGCCGCCACCGGGAATCGAGCCCAGGTTCTTCCAGTTACGCGCCGGACATGCTACCACTGCACCACAGCGGCCTCGAATTCATCCACACTCACAAACATTAACTGCCAAACGACATGGCAGGTTGCTTCTTGGAGCCCCGCTGAATTCGAGGCCGCTGTGGAGCAGTGGTAGCATGTCTGGTGCGTAACCGGAAGACCCTGGGTTTGATTCCCGGTGGCGGCCGATGCGAAGTTTTATGTGACTCACTTTTAAACGTGGAAATAGCGATGACTTCTGTTTGATGTTCGTAATCCACGTCAATTGTATGTATTCGTTCTAAATATGTATGAACGGTGAATTAACACGCAGGTGGATCAAAGTGTGAAGTTTCGAGGCCGATGCTTCGAAACAGTATATTTGCATTGCTCGACATGGAAAATGCTACACCATGAAGGAATGCACGAAATGAGACTAAACTTACTACACATGTAGACATGTAGGTGGGAAAGAAGTGATTTCATTTCTCTGGGATTACATAAATTCGATGGATGAGGAGATAGTATTATAATGTGGCCTGTATCATCAGGTCGTGCTATGGCCATACTAGGCTATACATTTTCAACTCGGCGTGTCATCGAGTGGAAAAGTTTCTGAATACTGTCCTGGGGTTTCGCTGAACATGCGTCGTTGACCTGCGTACAAAATTATTCGACATTCCGAGGGGGGGTGATCGTGCAGAGAAGTTAAGTTGTCTGCCAATGACGTTCCACACGTTCTCTATTGGGAAGAGATCTGGGAATCATGCTGGCCAGGGCAGCACCTGGACATCTTGTAGTTTGAAATAGGTCATCAGAGTTACAACAGAGATACGAAAACAAATTAGCGTGTAGCACCTTATCGATGTATCGTCGAGCTGTCATTGTACAAAATATGCGTACTTACTGTGCTGAAATTTATAGCACCCCAAAACGTGACACCAGTTTCAGTAACGCTTATGATTGGCAGCAAGATCAGCCCGATGATCAAGTTTCTTACAAACACTCAATTGGCGATAGTCGGCGCTGATACAGAAGCGAGACTCGTCGATGAATACAACATGGTTACATGCGTCCCGACACGCATATCGATTATACTGTAGCACCATTGCAACCTTTGACGACGATTTGCTGCAGCCAGCCATCGTAATGGCTGAAGAAAAACGTACCTCAACCAATCTTTGATTCATAATCTGGGAGGACGTCCATAGCTCCTTGTACACCTCGTCCTCTGTGGAATGTGGGGCTGCGAACGAAGCGTTCAGACATCAGCCAACGTGCTCCAGCCGCACTACAAGGACACACGTTACCTTCCTAAAATCACTGTAGTAACATTCCGCCGACGGTTGTTGCCACCCGATGCGTTTCCGTAGACGATACGATGAACCACCCAGCCGTTAGTAGCCGTATAATGAAGCCTCTGGAAAAAGTGTCCGTGTGGTGGTAGGATTTCCGATGGCGTTGAGGATTCCTCACTTCTTACAAGTGCTTTCGCCACCGAGATAACTCTGATGAAGTTTTCCACATGCCTGGTTGAGGACGACCATACTTAGCAACGCCAAGTCCTTTTAGGCTTTTATCTCCCTCACCTATCACGTGATTGGTTACAACTGCAATAATTTATCTACCCAACTATCAACACATACCACCAAGGCGTTCCAACAAATACTTCGTGGTGTGGCATTTTCTATGTCGAGCAATGTAAATCACGAGAGCGTCAGGTGGCAATGAACTGAAAGTACTGCAGGAAGTGACCACAGTGGGACAACTGACATAATGAATTGGATACCAAGGGACAGGGGTAACTCCAGAAGAAAACTACGAGAGAAATGCACAGCCAAATTACATTATTGTGACCACCTCCTACTTTTGACGTCAACAGCGCATAGCCAATGAAAGAAGGCACCTGTCGTGAGCTGGCTGAGACGGTATATAAGGTGTGTTGTAGGCAATCTGAAAACATATCACTCATTGCTGTCATGAATTAAAAGGAGCGATTTATCTGATTTGCAAAAAGCTATGATTATCGACTTTCGGGCCAAGGGTGGGAGTATTTCTGAAACAGCCCAGTTTCTGAACTGTCCGGGTGCTGCTGTAGTTAAAGTGTATCGTTATTGGAGAAATGGCACTATTGAGAATAAGCGGTGTGAAAACTGCGGAGCTCCACGTGCCATTGATGTGATAGGTGAACGTTGGCTGCGAAGGTACATGAGGGCCGATCGACACGCTAGAGTGGGGCAACTCACTGGACGAATGAACCAGAGGGCTACCGGAATCGTGTCTAAAACGACAGTTCAGCGAACCCTGCTGCGTATGGGGCTTCGATGCAGACGGATGGTCATTGCACCTCCTCTAAGGAAAGTGTATCGGCAGAAAAGGCTTACATTTGTACGGCAGTATCGGAATTGGACATCCGCTGATTGGCAAAGCACTGTCTTCTCCGATGAGTCACGTTTTCTGCTTCATCGAACGGATGGACGTTAACGTATAAGGCGAGAAACATCGGAGAACAAACACTCTTCAACCATTGCTGGAAGAACACAAACTGGTGGGGGCAGCGTTACGGACTGGGGAATGTTTTCGTGGCATTCTCTGGGTTCACTGATACCTATGGAGGGCACTATGTACCGAATTCACTATAAATCCATCCTTGCAGACCACGTACACCCATACATGGTGATTGTCTTCCCTTGGGGCGGATGGGATCTTCCAGAACGACAATGTGACGTGTCACGCAGCTAGAAGTGTTTGAGAGTGGTTGGAAGAGCACGATTAAGACTTCAAAGTACTTCCCTGGTCTCCTGATTCCCCAGACTCAAACCCAATTGAGCATCTGTGTTACCACCTCGATCGTGTTGTTCGCTCTGTGGATCCACCACCACGCGCTTTCCAGCAGCTACCAGATGCACTGCAGTCAGCATGGCTCCACATACCTGTGAACACCTTCCAGCACCTTATTGAATCACTCCCAGCCCGTCTAGCTGCTGTCCGCGCTGCACACAGCGGTTGCTCTGGATTTTAGCTGGTGGTCATAATAATGTGACTCGACCGTGTATATAGATGAAATTCGAAAGCCTGCCGGAGTGGAATAGAAGAGAACTGCTCAAGACAGGGAACAGATTGAGGTATACATTCTTGCAGCAGTGCGTTAAAAATGGTTGATGATGAGAAATTACCGATACTTTTTCAACAACAGAAGACAAGTTACAATAAATAAAATTTGTATCCTTCTTTTCTCTCCAGCGTACGGCTTTAGAACTCTCAGGGATCTGCCAGGTTGCTTGCTGTGTTGCTCATTTAGTAAATAACACTGAACAACAAATTTGAACATTTTTCTTGCCCCTAAACAAAAGTGGGAGATTTTGACTAATTAGCATGCCGTGATTCCGAATCTGTGATCCAAAATGTTGTAACAACTGCCAATGTTTTGGGAATTCAAGTTGAAATTTTGAGGAAGTATTTAAAAATTATAAAAATTATATAAAATACAATTGTCTCGCATTTTTTTTTCTCAAAATGTCACCATGTTAAGGGTTCAAAATTAGTTATTCCATCTAAGAAAGACGCACTGATCAAAAATGAGGTCAGTGAAGTTTTATAAATACAAGAGATTGCTTTAAACATACCAAAAATATAAACAAATTAAGTGCTTTACTCACATTTTTAAAACGTTTTCCTGGAAGACTTACGCTTGTAGTAACTGGACTCCGAAACGTCTGTAATTAGAAACCAGTAATAGTCAGCAAGCATGTGTGGTGACCACCTCCCCGTATATCCCGTTTCCATTTTAGATATGTCCTGGTGTAATCTTTCTCCATGCTCGTCGCTCACGGCACCTAGGTTCGGCGGAGGAAAGTCCAGGTACGAGTGGAGAAAGTGAATTTTCAGGGACATATTGCACCCCATATTCTTGTATACCTTTGGCATAGCTTCCATTAGTTCACAATAGTTTTTCGCCCTAACATTTTCCAGAAAGTTCGTGCAAACAGCTTCGAATGATAACCCCGCTGCTTTTTTGGTTCCAGTGACTTTGGCCGTGAACACAGGGTCCTTCCTCCATTACTATCAGGATTTGTGGTCCAATGAAAATGCCTTCTTTTAATTTTGCGTCGCTCAATCTAGGAAACTTTTCCTTCAAATGCTGAAATCCACTGCCTCCTTCATCCATAGCTTTGACAAAAATTTTCATCAAGTCTAACTTGATATGGAGTAGGGGCAATAAAATTTTGTCGGAAGCAACGAGCGATTGGTATTACACACTCTTTTCCCCAGGCACTAAACGTTCTCTCAAAGGCCACTCTTTGACCTCATAACGCTGTTCCCCAGCCTGACTGTCCCACTCACACACACACACACACACACACACACACAAATTTGGTATACCCTTGTTGCATTCCTGTTAGTAGTCCAATAACTTTTAGGTCCCCACATATTTGCCACATATGTTTCGCGTAATTGATAGATTTAAGGAGATTATCCATATTCTGGTAAGTTTCTTTCATGTGCGCAGTATAGGCCAGTGGTACCGACGGGTGAATGTTTTCATTATGAAATAACATCGCCTTTAAGCTTAGTGTGGAAGAATCAATGAAGAAACACCACCCTTCAGGACTGTTGTCCCTCCCAAACTCGGCAAACAGTCCATTAACATCACTGCAATAAACAAGATCACCACTCTTGAAGAAAAGGAACGACAGACACTCATGACGCTTTCTATAGGTTGTGACTTAAGTGTCAGGCTGAAGAAGGTGCCACCCTTGTAGCCGAGAACCCAACAATCCAGCTTGGTTTTTCGTGAGGTTTAGGTCTCTTATGAGGTCGTTCAGCTCGTACTGTGAAATTAAAATAAGGTTCTTCTGATGCAGGCTGGTATTCGTGATCAGTAGAAGATGATGGTTCAGCTTCAGAGGAGGAGTTTGATGTTTCGTCATCCAGGGTTTATTTTTCTGGCGGTTTGGGAATTGGCAGGGAATCATCGTACTTAACAGGTCTCATGGCTGAAGTCAAATCCGGGTAAACTATGGTATGTTTATTTTTCGAGGAAAACCCCGATACGTTTGGTAAACAGAAGTAGCAGTCAGAAACATGGTCCTTTGGTTCTCTCCAAATCATTGGGATAACAAAAGGCATTGAAGGGTTAAACCAACATCTGAAATATCGCGAACATTTGCTGCAACATACATGAGGCGCCCAAATTTTCTGTAAACCACCAAGTGGGCAAGCAAAATAACACTCAATATGCCTTCTTAATCACCGAAGTAATTGCTTTTTTTGGGGCTTTCGTTGTAAATTCCCCGCACACGTAACAAAACAGATTCGTGGCATTTACACAATGCCGCTGCAGCGACATTCTAATTACGTAGTACTAGTAGTAGGTAAAGTGATGAGAACAGCTGCACAATGGAAAGAACTGCTTCCAATCCTCTCAGACAAAACAAGCTCTGACCAGTTTTTGAGTCATAGAATGGGAGGAGTGCGTTCGACCTTGACCTAAATACCCGTGGTTTCAACCACACGCGCTCGCCTGATGATTCTGTTTCGCAAACGACGACACATAGCCTATCACAAAAGCGTCAGGTGATACGAACAAACTGCATTCATTTTCGGATTTAGCACTTCCTAAAACGTAAAAATTGCTATGTTTTGAGTCGGTGCAAATTTCAGTGTTTTTCAGCGTAATTAATCATTTTCTTTCTGGAAAGCTAAAACAGAAGTTTAATTTTGTTTATCATAAGCATTTATTGGGGCTGTCAATTGATATTTAACTTTGCTCTTTTTTTTTTTTTTTTTTTTCAGAATGTAAATTTGAACGCGGGGGTCCTGGAGGTATGATCAGACCCTCTGACGTCAGCAAAGCTGCATTTAATTATTCCCTCACTTGGAATGTGCCTTTGGACTGTACATGGGCTATCAGGGTTGCAAATGGATGGAAAGTAAATAGCACTATTTTTTTAATCTCCCTATCTTAGAATTTTTGTTGTTTAATTCAAAAGAATGTATATTGTGCATGTAGAAAACCTTTTTTCTTTTTTTTTTAAAGCTGTAAGTCACATTTTCTCGAGTGGTTTGATAAGGTGACCAGACGTCCTCATTTTGTGGGGACAATCCTCAATTCCGTAAAAACTGACTGAGCACATTAAATGTCCTCAATTTCTTACTTTTTGTTCGCAATTTTGGAAATTTCCCTAAAAAATTGAAATAGTGGCTATTAAAAAAACTTCAAACTTTCGGGATGTTTAGAGAAGTCGGAAGATCTTCATCTCCAGCGTCAGCATCGAACAAGTCATCTCGATAATCGTGGTGTTATTTCATTTCTGTTTTAACTGAATTTAATTAAAATATTTATGGGGAATAAATCTCATCTTTTTCGGCATCCACTTTCTTGCAATTAAATAATTCCATTGAGAGTTCTACAACTTTTGTTCAATACATTCAGGGGCGCACACACGGGGTGGGTCCATCGGGTCCGGATCCCCCCCCCTCCCCTAGGAATTTTAAAATACCTTATTCCGACTACGGCGAAATTAAAAGAAAAAATCTTTCTGCTCATGTTTATAGAAACGAGCTGGCTGTGGTGTGATTGTATCAATCACAGAAATCAGAGTGTTCTTTTGCCTTAGGAATGCTGCATCTGTTTTGGATGGCTGACGATGGCAAGCATTGAAGCAGGGAATTAGTGAAACCCCAGAGTGTTTGAGGAACCAGGAATCCATCACTCCCAGTCTCTCGTGTTCCCATGACCTTTTCCAGGAAATTTCTCCATGGCTCGAGCCTCAGTCACATATGGGGTGCTAATGGGCGTTCCACCTCTGAGGAGAGGGGGATACACAAGATAAAGGCCTGAGTGTAAACACACTATTTTCTGTTAAGAAGGTCTGCGTCTGTGCTTGATATTTGTATCTGTTGATTTCCATCCGTTTAGGACATGAGAGACTAACTTCCTGAATTTGTCATTTTTCGAGGGGAGCAGCACCTTGCTTATGAATGATTTTTTCTAAGCAAACTGTGAATGACTGTTTTTACTCAGAAGTATGCTTCATTGTAAACTCATGGATTATTCAGTTTTAGATTTATTCAATTCCCTCTCTGAAAAGGTAGTTCGACAACTGTAGTAGTTCTCAAAGTTCGATGAGGCATACTTAGGTGAGTTAAATATTATTGTTTACTTAACTTTTTCGTTTCCCATTGATAATGTGTCTGCTCTTTAACAGTGTAATGAACAGTGCTGTCAGGGCAAGCATATAATTTATATATATTATTTAAAGTGAGCTTAGATGAAAATGTTTCTGCATTACAGTAAGAGAAGCGATTTAAACTGTAAACTTTATATTAATGGATATATTAATGCACATTTAATTTAGCAGACTTATTCAAAAGAGTAAGGTTTTTTAACCTGTGAACAAACACATCAGTGCTGATTTATGCTAACAAAAAGAATCCACACACACACACACACACACACACACACACCTATATATGACGTAGTCATTTTTGCAACTACCCCATCAGAGCTGCAGAGTATGATCCAGGAACTTGCTGACAAGAGTAAAGAAGTGGGATTAAAAATGAACTTTCAGAAGACAAAAGTGATGTTCAATGCTTTTACAAGAAATGAAGATTTATCGATTGATGGAGAAAAGCTGGAGATGACAGACACGTACGTTTATCTTGGACAGCAGATATCAAGTGAGGGTCACATTGATGAAGAAATTAATCGGCGTACAAAACTTGCCTGGAGAGCTTTTGGAAGAAACAGCATAATTTTCAAGAGCAATATGCCATTATGTCTTAAAAGAAAAGTGTTTGATCAATGCATCCTTCCAGTGCTTACGTATGGTGCAGAGACGTGGACCTTAACTAAAAGAGACATACAAAGGCTGCAGACAACTCAAAGTAGCATGGAGAGGTGCATGCTTGGTGTAACCAGGAGAGATAAGAAGAGGAACTCATGGATCCGAAAAATGACAAGAGTGGAAGACATCATGATCAGAGTTAAATCCCTGAAATGGCAATGGGCTGGACATACTGCCAGAAGGACAGATCATCGATGGACAGCCGAAATTTTAGATTGGATTCCAAGGGACAGGAAAAGACCCAGAAGAAGACCACATAGGAGATGGGTGGATGAAATTCGAAAGTATGCAGGGGTGACATGGAGGAGACTGGCACAAGACAGACCGTTGTGGAGGAAACTTGGGAGACCTTCGTCCAGCAGTGGATTGATAATGGTTGACAATGATGATGATGATGATATATATATATATATATAAATAATTCATGTGTGTGTGTGTGCCCAATTTCTAGTTTCATTTGTCCCGTGCATTTTTTTTGTCGAACTCCCCCTTCCCCCTGAGGAAATTCTGTGTGCGCCCCTGAATACATTTGTCATTAAACTGTTTCTTCAAATAAAGTTATTGGCCTTGGAATATTCCTTCGCATAGTGATAAAACATAGATATTCCATGATTTCTGTCCACTCAATGTGTAGTAATTTACTGGCTTCAATATTTTTGCTTGTACAGAATCACAATAAGATTTCAGTACATATTCAAAATGTAGCTTTGATTGCATGTGCTGCCACCTATGAGTGACATTTAAAATTTATCAGAAGTAATATTCAGCATTTTAGTATTTTTGCCATTTTGTACTTATTTCACATGAAAATCACCCTTCAGATTCATCCTATGTTTTCCCATGAAGCTGTAGAATTATGGTACAGGCATAACCTTTTTGTTAATCTTCGGCTATACCATAATGTGGCAGCAGATGTTTTCCTCAATCATATCCTCATTTTGAAACGAAATTATCCTCAATTAATTTTGCATTGAAATTAAGGACGTGTCATTTTGTCCTCAAGTTCGTTCTCAAACATGTGGTCACCTTAGGTTTAGAAGACAAGTTTCTGGTTCCTCGTGCTGATAAACAGAGACTGGTGAACATCATGTAGCCTCCGGTATCCATGTAGACCGTTAGACCCTAAAACATTTTTTCGTCTTCTTTTGAGGTCTAAAACTATAAGAAATCACGCGCCCCTAATTTTGGGCTGCTGGTTTCGAGGAGAAAACAGATCACTGCCGTCGTGCGAACAATACAGCCTCTGCCTCATTAGGGATTCGAATTCAGTCAGTTTGCACGATCAGTCAGAAGCCCACGTCTCTGACCACTCTGACGTGGGGAGATTACATGTCTTGCAGTTGACGCAACAGAACAGCCCTATCAGTCGCTGCCGTTTGGTCAAGACATATACACACACTATCCTAAAAATAAAAACCCTTATTTAGTATGAAGTAGGGCCACTTTTGTTGCGAACGACAGCAAGTATGACCTGGCTTGAATTCTACGAGAGGCTTGAGTTCGTTTTGGTCCCAAAACACGACGCAACTCTGTCAGTGTTGAACGAGAGGAAGTCGACGCCAAACTGCGCTTTTCGGCATGTCACACTTGTTTAATGAAATTGCATTGGCAGGTACGTTCCTAATGTGGGAGCAATGTGGGAGCAAATTTTTTTTCAGAATCAGAAATACAGATCATAAATGACAGAGAAAAGCAGCGAGCCGTAATTAAATTACTGGAAAAAAGAGGTGTGAGGCTTTAGAAATCCACAGAAGACTCCTGGCAGTGTATGGAGCTGCCACATCGATATCAGTAATGTCCGAAGATGGATGAATAGGTTTCGAGAGATAGAAAGTTCAGTGTCGGGCAAACAACGGAGTGGACGACCCGCAACTTCAGTGACAGATGCCAACAGGCAACAAGTGAAAGACCTCATCACAGCTGATCGTCGTGTCACCATCCAGGAGTTGTGTGATGCAAGTCATTGTTGTCATAGTACCATGGAAACATTCATTAGGGACAGTGGGTGGGTCCAAGACGTGGGCTATCTCACCCGCCCCCACTACTGTTTTTTTTTTTTTTAATTGCGAAGTTTATTTTTCAGTTGCTAACTAATAGAATTAACTTGTTTTCTTAATTTTAGGTACATGCTATTGCTATCATAATACCAAATTATTATGAGGATTAGGATTTTGACACTTGTTTCTATATGAACTCCATTCTTCTTCTGTATACACTTTATTTGTACATGCACTCCATTTTTCTTTCCTTTTAGGTGAAGTTTAGTATTACGTTTCGATAAAAACTTTCTTCCTAGTACTTTATCACATTTAAAAAGAATGTTTTTGTCTATTGACAAAACAGCCAATTTGCTCAAGTGTACATGCCCTTGTGTTTCCCTAAAGTATAGTATGTTTTGATTCTTTTTCAAGCAGAAACACTTCTTTCGGCAGTTGCAGTTGTTGATGGACATTTTAATATTAGGTCTGCTAATTTTTACACCTCAATAAACACAATGTCCAATTTATTCAATTTCATCTAACTAGTAATGTCTCTTACTAATTTATTTTTGTATTCATCAAGGGAATAATAAACACCTTCACGCACGCACGCACACGCACGCACACGCACGCAGTTCATTTTTGAGTCGAACTGTGTCAAAATTTGAAGCATAGGGTTCTTTAAGTTCTGACAGTAGATGATCAGGAAAGCTTTCAAAAAAAATTTTCAAAACAATTTGAATCCAACAAAAGCCACGAATTTAAGATATAATATTACTAATTTTAATTCATTGACACTTCACACAGTTGAAACAACTCTCGCGAAACACGGGAATTTACGGGAGGGAGCATGCAAGTGACGAAGGTAGTCAAAGTCTTCTCTTTTCTGAGCGAACCGTTGCCTAAAGCAACGGCCCATTCACACTTCATCTGCTCCTCCATGTTGCCATGGAAACCCTAGCCGGCGAACGTATGTAAAGTCTTCGGATCACACAGCGAAGACTGCTAGAGTGATTGGTTGCGTCACGATGACATCATCCCTCCACTAGGACCTCCGTTGGTCTTTGATCGCCAGAATGATTCTCTTAGTAAAAAGAAGTGAATCAGCCCATGTGTGTTTGTTTTGTTTTTTTGTTTTTTTTTCGCAGTGAAACATCGACTTAGCTTAATACCGTTGATAATTGACTTACTTGTGTATATCTAATTGGCTTTTATTTGTGCATTCTCAGGGCTTCACAGCTAGCCTAGCTAGCCTCGAATATACGCCACTGATTAGGGATATGGGCTACAGAAAAATTTGTTCAAAATGGATCACAAGAAACCTAACCCGTGAACAATGTGAGCAAAGGGTGGACATGTGCCGGACCTCTTGGACTATTATGAAAGGGAGGGTGAGGAATTTTTCTCTAATGTTGTGACAGGGGATGAAACCTGGGTGTTCTTTCATGACCCAGAAACAAAACGTGCATTCATGGAAAAGCACTGCACATCTTCACCTCGACAGAAAAAGCTGAAAACAACTCGTTCCTCAGGGAAAGTGATGGTGACAATTTTCTGGGACAAACGTGGTGTCACTTATTTTTTCCTTGAACGGGGTGCAGCAATAAACAGTGCCATTGCAGACTCTGAAGAAGCTAAAGGAAGTTAACAGAAGGAAAAGAGGTGTCATTCCTCTTCATAGTGTTGCTTAACACCATGATAACGCACGTCCCCACACCTCAATGGAGACTTCACAGGCTATTGCCAAAACTGGGTGGGCGGTAATGCCCAACCCCCTACAGTCTTGATTTGGCTCCCTCAGACTTTTTCCTGTTTGCCACTTTGAAAAACAACCTTTGTGACAGACGTTAAACCGGCTGTGAACTCATGGGTGAAACGACAGCCTCAGGAATTTTTCCAAAATGGATTTTACCAATGGGTTCAAAGATGGCGGAATTGTACAAAAAGTGATGGACAAAATACTTTGAATAGGCTAGCATTATTAATAATATGTCCAAGTATTTTGCCACCAAGTTTCACATTTTTGCTGATGCAAATAAAAATCTTATGAGAGACGAGACAAAGAATCTTATCAGGATGCTATTTGTAGCATTGCAAGGTGAATTTGATGTCGGCTGCAACACAAATATTCCCCTGATGTCATCTTGTCGTCCACTGGTATGGTATCATCGTACCCAGCTGGTGCCAACAGAACACCCCCCACCCAGCAAAAACAGTCTTGCTGGCCCAGCACTATGTTGCCGCTGCCGAACCGTCAATAAAACGTCCGAGCGGCCAACAGTTCAGGCCAACAGTTGGCTCCCCATCAGTTGTCATATGCCAGAACAGGGACATCAGTTGTCCATCACAGCACTAGCTGCCACGAGTGGCCCTTCAGCGGACCTGCAAGCACGTGACAGAAATGATGGCTAGCCTAATGTGGTCCGCTAGTTTGCCGGTAGTGGCAGCCGGCAACCACGTGACGTAACTGGTGGCTTGCCGAATCTTGTCCGCCAATTTCCCAGTAGTAGCCATAAAAAATAAATCAAGGGCAACGGCAGTTCCTCAAAGCTACAACTTTTTTTTTTTTTTTTTTTGTACTCTTACGAAACTTGTGAATTTTAGCACAGCGCTGGGGAAATTTTCTCAACAGACCGGAACAACGCCCGTTTGGATCTGAGGGGATACGAATCAGGGCCGTTTGCGTAGGAGCTCAGCTCTCTACCGACTGGACTAATTTGCCACGCACGCGCGGTTGCTTGAAGCTGTCCGTTTCGTACGGAATATGTAATCGAATGGCTCCCGTTTTCATTTTACAATACTGCGAGGTATTTTTCATAAAAATCAGTTTCATATAATTCACAAATTTATTTTTTCAACGTAATGATAGTTTTTTTTTTTTTTTTTTTTTACCTTAAGGGAACTTTACTCATTTTCAAGGAGAGTACATACTTAGAGATGCTTTCCAAAGTTTTGTACTGTTCTTGTCGTCTTCAAAAGAGATTGTTGAATTAATATATTGTATATTTACCCGGGTTCATGTCACATTCGGGATGTAAGGTCAGGTGATGCGTAACATCACAGCCTCTCCTTGACAAATGTCAACCCCGCCTTCTCGTGGTGCATCTTGTTCCCACTAAAGGGGCTCTGACGACCGCAAATAGCGGTATAACTATACCATCGGGATCAGAGGAAATGCTATCCCACACTCACCAACCCGCTTGGCCAGCGTGGTGAGTTATGGCCAAACACCTCCAAAATGACTCTACAACTTAAATCTTGGCCCTCAGTCTCCGGCAGCTGGAATGTACCTGGCCAAGGCAGCGGCCAGTGTGACATGAAAACAGAGGGTGCTAAGAATCCCCGGAGGACCGGACTAGGCTGCCATTTGATGCTGACCTTGGCTACCTACAACGGACGCTCCCTATCTTCTGATTCAAGGCTTCTTGAATTGGAAGAGGAACTACAAAGGATCAAGTGGGACATCGTCGGGCTAAGTGAGGTAAGGAGAAAAGGAGAAGATCTCATTGAACTGAAAAGTGGACATCTCTTCTATTATCGTGGGACAGATACTGGCAGAACTAGTGGTGTTGGATTTATAATAAACAAGAAACTGAAGGATAAAGTGGTAGAAGTTGAAAGTTCCTCTGACAGAGCTGCACGACTCGTTATCCAACTATCGAGAAGATACCAGGCTCAGATTATTCAAACTTATGCACCCACCACAAGTCATCCTGAAGAAGAAATTGAAGAATTTTATGAGGAAATTCGTCATCTAAATAATAAAGGTAAGCAGCACTTGAAGATAATTATGGGAGATTTCAATGCAAAAATAGGGCACCGGCAACAGAATGAAACTTCAGTAGGTAAATTCGGTCACGGCAACAGAAACCAGCGTGGAAATACTCTCGTTGAGTTTGCGGAGGCAGAAGGATTTTTCATCTTGAATTCCTTTTTCAAGAAAAAGCCACACAGGAAATGGACATGGAGACATCCAATTGGGACGACAAGTGAAATTGATTTTATTATGTGTAACAAAAAATTCGTCATCGAAGACTGCAGTGTGCTGAACAAGTTCAACACAGGTAGTGACCATAGATTGGTGAGATGTAAGATGCACCTCAACACTAAACTGGAACGTGGCAAGCTCATAAGACAAACAAAATATATTGACATAACCAACCTTAAAAAACACCATAATACTTTCAAGTTGGAACTGAAGAACAGATTCTCTGCTTTAGAAGGCCTAACATCGGAAGAAGTGGATATTTCGGAAGTTAACAGAAAAGTAACCAAAGCTCTTATGGAAACAGCAACAAAATTAGCTGGGTCTAAGAACAAGTTGCATGTAAACAAATTATCAGGAAAAACCAAAATGTTGATGCAAAAAAGAAGAGAGATGAGGACAACTAAAGAAGATGTGACTTCCAAAGTGGAATATATAGAGCTATGCAAGATAGCACGAAAAAGTATCACTGAAGACGTAAGGAAATTCAACTGTGAGCTAGTGAGGAAAGCAATTGAAAACAACCAAAGCCTAAAGATAGCAAAGGGACATCTCAGTAAGGGAAGAAAACAGATTATGGCTCTGAGAAAAGAAGATGGTTCTATAACAAGAAATAGAGGCGAAATTTTGACAAGAGTGAAAGATTTCTACTCCAAATTATATGAAAGGGATGATACATGTACTCCAGACATCATGAAAGGTACCAGAGTTCTTCCAGTCCTCCCAGCAGAAGTTGCTCATGCAATCAAGAACATGAAGCGGGGGAAAGCTCCAGGAGAAGATGGAATTACTATAGACATCATACAAGAAGCAAGTGGAGAAATTGAAACAGTACTCGCCCAAATTTTCACTCGATGCCTTAATGAAGGGAAGATTCCTGAGGATTGGAACAATGCTACAATGATCCTGCTACATAAAAAAGGTGACATTGAGGATCTCAGGAACTACAGACCTATCAGCCTCCTATCAGTGGTTTATAAAATCTTCACTAAAGTTCTTTCACACCGCTTGAAGGTAACACTGGACATGGCTCAACCGAGAGAACAAGCTGGATTCAGGAGTGGCTACAGCACAATAGATCATATCCACGTACTGAGAGAACTAATTGAAAGAGCGAGGGAATATGAACTTCCATTGTGCATGGCTTTTATCGATTATGAAAAAGCCTTTGATTCGGTGAAACCATCAGCAGTTACCACGGCTCTGAAATCCTGCGGTATTGAAGATGCATACATTAATATTATTAATAACATCTATGAAAATGCAAGTGCAAAGATTAGGCTGTTTGAAAATACAACACACATAAAAATTGGAAAGGGAGTGAGACAAGGTGACACCATATCTCCGAAGCTCTTTAATGCCACATTGGAAAATGTCTTTCAATCACTGAACTGGGAAAACAAAGGGATAAAGATTAATGGAGATTATCTAACCCACCTTCGTTTTGCTGATGACGTAGTCATTTTTGCAACTACCCCATCAGAGCTGCAGAGTATGATCCAGGAACTTGCTGACAAGAGTAAAGAAGTGGGATTAAAAATGAACTTTCAGAAGACAAAAGTGATGTTCAATGCTTTTACAAGAAATGAAGATTTATCGATTGATGGAGAAAAACTGGAGATAACAGATACGTATGTTTATCTTGGACAGCAGATATCAAGTGAGGGTCACATTGATGAAGAAATTAATCGGCGTACAAAACTTGCCTGGAGAGCTTTTGGAAGAAACAGCATAATTTTCAAGAGCAATATGCCATTATGTCTTAAAAGAAAAGTGTTTGATCAATGCATCCTTCCAGTGCTTACGTATGGTGCAGAGACGTGGACCTTAACTAAAAGAGACATACAAAGGCTGCAGACAACTCAAAGCAGCATGGAGAGGTGCATGCTTGGTATAACCAGGAGAGATAAGAAGAGGAACTCGTGGATCCGAAAAATGACGAGAGTGGAAGACATCATGATCAGAGTTAAATCCCTGAAATGGCAATGGGCTGGACATACTGCCAGAAGGACAGACCATAGATGGACAGCCGAAATTTTAGATTGGATTCCAAGGGACAGGAAAAGACCCAGAAAAAGACCACATGGGAGATGGGTGGATGAAATTCGTAAATATGCGGGAGTGACATGGAGGAGACTGGCACAAGACAGACCGTTGTGGAGGAAACTTGGGGAGACCTTCGTCCAGCAGTGGATTGATAATGGTTGACAATGATGATGATGATGATGTCACATTCTGTTACATTTTTAACGTTGTATCTTTCCTTTCCGTTGTCCGAAGCCACATTTGCTTTAAAGAGGAAAGATATTTTATTTTACTTCTCGTTATTTCGACACTGCTGGCCACCCAAAATGCAAAACCAAGAAGGACACGAGATAGCAAAGACAGATTTACTGGACACATAACAACAGATACAAAAATGAAACGATTCAGCTTACATTCCCGTACGACTTGCAGAACACGCAGACATCAATAGTTCGTGTGGCCCCCATGGCTGGCAATAACAGCTGCTTCCTGCCGCGGCATCGAACGAAAGAGGCTTTGGATGTGGGCTTGGGGTATGTCGGTCCAGGCTGCTTCCACACGTTGCCACAGTTCAACAGGCGTAGCCGCGGGTCGTGCTTGCCGGGCCACTCAGTTGCCGATCAGCGACCAGACACGTTCGTTGCGTGACATATCGGGAGAACAGGCGGGCCACGGCAGCAGTGACACCTGGTGGGCCGTAAAGAATTGTTGCACGATGCGTGCCACGTGCGGGCGCGCGTTGTCCTGTTGAAACGTGGCCGCTGGCAGGTCCTGCAGGTTAGGGAGGACTACAGGCCCCAAAACGTCGGAGATGTAGTGGTGGCTGCTGAGTGTACCGGCGATGCGTACTAGAGGGGTGCGGGTGTCATATCCAATTGCGCCCCAAACCATAACGCCAGGCGACGAACCGGTATGGCGATGCATAATGCAGGCGACATACAGTCTCTCACCGGGGTGCCGCCGCACGCGGATCCGACCATCGTGGTGTTGCAGGCAGAAGCGGGATTCGTCGGAGAAGACAATGTCGTGCCATTCCGTAGTCTAGGTGCGGCCTTCAACGGCCCACTGCCACCGCACTCGCCGGTGGTGTAACGTCAATGGTAATCGCAGCAATGGGCGCCGTGCGAAAAGTCCCCGCTCCTGCAGGCGACGTCGAACGGTACGTGCTGACACAGGTTGTGGCGCAACACACCCTAATTCCTGCGCTAAAGTTCGTGATGTGGCAGTGCGAGGCGTCAATGCCCGCCGCACAACATGCCGGTTCTCTCGTTCGCTGGTGTGCCGCGGCTGCGGCAATCGCTCACGTCGGTCCGTCCGTCTTTCCTGCACACACTGAATTCATACTCGCCTCACTGTAGCTGGATGTCGTCCCACACGGGCGCCGATGTCTCGGAACGTTAAACCGCTGTCGCTATAAGCCGCTATTCATCCTCTGTGGAACTTCGAAACGTGCTGGAATGACTGCCGTATTCTGCGACGAGGCCTCAGGAAGCTTCCCACGCACAGATCCGCCAGCACAACACACTTCCACTACTTACACCCCGCCTTCTGTGCACCCTTCTTATAGTGCTTTTCGGTGGCTTGCCGGCCGCACATGATTTGCATATGCCCTGCAATGCTAATCGTTTGCATGTCTTCTCGCGTGCGATGCATGGTGCGAATTTCTGGCCAATCGGATGCTTCCTTCTTGGTGTTACATTTTGGGTGGCCAGCAGTGTAGAAGCGAATTCCTCCCAGTCTTGTGTATTCAACCCATGGATGAGTACATTATATACACATAGCGTTGCTTTATTTTTCTTTCAAATAATTAATAAATTTTGTACTCGTATAATTCTTGTTTTTTTCCAACAAACGTTTTTTTAATGGTTTTCCAGGACATTTGTTTCAAGCGGTTTCAATTTTTTTCTTGTTATTCACCCACTGCATTCCATGAATTGTTATTCATGGGAATGGAGTGGGTGTGTTTCATGGCTGTAATGTAGTATTTCGTGACTAAATCTGATATCTTCGTCGAAGTGGAATTTCATTAGGAAATTAATTCGCCTCTCTACATATGGATTTTTTCTTAACATCCACTAAAATAACACGATGGCGATAGCGTCGTCTTCAACTAACTGGTACCATGAGACAAGTGTTGCTTCCACCTGCTGTTGGGGTTGCATTGGTTACCAGCAACGAGCCACTAGTGGCACTTGCTTGGAGGCACACAAATCACGGCGATGCTGCAGGGCTATCAATGGCTATAGACAACTGATAGCGCTGCCACCAACGGACCGCTACCAGGCCGTGAGCGGCAGATTTCAGCCAGCAGTGACCCATCACTGCCAGCTGGTGGCCAGCAGTTTCCCAACACTTGTGGTTTTGCTGGGCATAGCACAGCGCCATCTCTAGATTCTTAGATTGTGTTCAGAAGTCATGCTTGGTCCATCGCTTAATGAAATTGTCGCCACACCCTATGGCAAACCTCAGTGCAATATAGAATGTAAAGCGTGATTCATCTGAACGCATCACATCCTTCCATTGCTGTACTATCATTCATAGCGTTCTCGACAGCACTGTAAGCGAATTTCTCTGCTGAGACAAATGGCTTCCGAATGGGCAGACGAGTTACAAGGCTCAGTTCCCTACGCATTGTTCTGGCTGTAATAGGCTGCATCTAACCTCGGTTGAATTCAGTAGTTAGTTGCTGCGGACTTAATGACCTGTTCTTCCATACAATCCACCTCGGTTGAATTCAGTAATTAGTTACTGCGCACTTAAAGACTTGTTCTTCCATACAATCCTCCTCGGTTGAATTCAGTAGTTAGTTGCTGCACACACTTAATGACCTGTTCTTCCATGCAATCCTCCTCGGTTGAATTCAGTAGTTAGTTGCTGGGCACTTAATGACCTGTTCTTCCAAATATTCCTCCGCGGTTGAATTCAGTAGTTAGTTCCTGCGCACTTAAAGACCTGTTCTTCCATACAATCCTCCTCGGTTGAATTCAGTAGTTAGTTGCTGCGCACTTAATGACCTGTTCTTCCAAACATTCCTCCTCGGTTGAATTCAGTAGTTAGTTCCTGCGCACTTAAAGACCTGTTCTTCCATACAATCCTCCTCCGTTGAATTCAGTAGTTAGTTGCTGCGCACTTAATGACCTGTTCTTCCAAACATTCCTCCTCGGTTGAATTCAGTAGTTAGTTCCTGCGCACTTAAAGACCTGTTCTTCCATACAATCCTCCTCGGTTGAATTCAGTAGTTAGTTGCTGCGCACTTAATGACCTGTTCTTCCAAACATTCCTCCTCGGTTGAATTCAGTAGTTAGTTGCTGCGCACTTAATGACCTGTTCTTCCATACAATCCTCCTCGGAGCACAACGGTTGCGCTCTTTATGTGTAGTTTTCCTGGCGCATTTATACCTCCTTGAAAATGAAAGATCGGCTTGTCTTCCATTCGCAAAACATTTTTAAAATGGTTGCTTTTGAGAAACCAGTAATTTCCTTTGTGTAGTTTTCCATGCCTTCTGCTAAACTGCTAAACGTGTGCCTTCATTTTTTTTTTTTAATCCGGACAGAGCCCGGGTTTTTCTCATGTTTGAGTTAGTGCAGCTGAAATATCTGCAAACTCTTCACAAAGGGCCAGACAGAATGTCATGAGCCCATGTGCCTGTTACACGTATTGGCGTTTCTTGTTTGTGACTGTAAAACCCAAACCCTCTCTATGTCGATGGCGGGACTAGAAACCACATCCATCTGCTCCGGAGCCGAATGTTTTCCCAATTAAGCTACACGCAAGGGCTTATCACTGCTACCTGCCGTCTTGACATGTGCGCTACCTCTGTAGTACATCAAATATACACTGATGAGCCATTATATTATGACCAACCCCATCCTAGATAAATGAGCGCGCCTGGAGGCCGAACGGTGGCGCAGCTAAAGTTCACAGAGCAGTATATATAAAATCTAAGGACCAGCTTTCGGTTAGTAGAGTGTTTGGAGTCAGAATGGGAAAAGCTGCCGATTAATCGGAGTTTGATAAAAGACAAATTGTGAGGGCGCGGCTCCTCGAAACTACGATCTCGGAAACGGCGCGGCTTGTGGGTTGTTCACGTGCCGCTGTTGTGAGTACGTATCAAAAGTGGTGCACAGATGACCAAACGGCAAACCGTTGTCCAGCCGTGTGTCGTCCGCAACTCATTGATGCCACAGATTGATGCGGAGATTGTCGCGCATTGTTTACAGCGACCGCGGGGCCACACAGTGCGACAAATCACTCGCAGCTCCAATTGTGGTGATCAGGGCAATGTGTCACAGCACACAGTTCATCGCAGCCTTCTGCGCATGGGCCGTGCGTAGCCGAAGACCCAACCGGGTCCCCATGCTTACTGCACGTCATCGCCAACAAGGCGTGAAATAGGCCCAAGATCATCGACATTGGACCGTAGATGATTAGAAGAAAGTGACCCGGTCTGACGAATCAAGATTCTTGGTGCATCACGTAGACGGCCGAGCGCTGAGACACCGATTACCAACGGAGGTGTTGGCACCTGGATGCACTGTTGGGCGGAAACAGGCTGGCGGAGACAGTGTTATGCTGTGGGTGATGTTTTCTTGGGCCACTTTAGTCCCCATTATCCCAATAGCACAATCTCTGCCATCTGAATATCGTTGCGAACCAAGTTCACCCATTCATGGTAACTGTGTTCCCGGCTGGTGATGGCCATTACCAACAGGATAATGCGCCTTGCCACACTGCCAAGGTCGTAAAGGAGTGGTTTGAGGAGCATGCTGGTAACTTTCTGCTAATGCCCTGACCTCCAAACTCACCTGACATGAACCTAATGGAACATTTGTGGTTCGACTTGTAAAAGCGTGTTCGCGCTAAATCACCACCACCCCGAAATGTACGGGAACTGGAGGACCTGCTGTTGACATCATGGTACCAGATACCCCAGGATACCTATCGCCACCTCATCCAATCGATGCCACGCCGAGTGGGTGCTATTTTGAAGGCTAAAGAAGGTCCTACAGCTTGTTAGGTAGGTGGTAATAATGTAATATGGATCATCGGCTTACCCTCCAACCCCCGTGAGAAGGCGGTGGCGCGAAATGGCGGGTTTTAGGTTTGCGGCAAACTATGCTTGAAGTAACTCTGTAGAAGAAGGAATCCTCAATAATTCCGAACGAAGTGTGGAAGAAGCATCACATATTTTTCGAAGAACCTAATGGCCAGTGGATTCATTTTTATGTTCGGACGCCAGTGTGAAAACATAAACTGCCGCCTCGGTGGAGCAGTGGTCGTCTAAGCGATGGCCTCTGTTCATTCGTGCGAAAGGGGTCCGATTTCGAATCCCGGTGAGGCACGGATGTTGCGTTTGTCTTACGGCACTGGCTCTCTCCCTTCCCTGGAACCAGTGACCCTGAATTAGGGACGGGCGACTGCTTATAACCCATTGAGTTGCTCATGGTGGTCGTTAAACCTTCAATCAATAAAAAAAAAAAAACATAAATTTGCCGCTGGCAAGGCTCAAACTCGCATCCTTCTGCTCCGGAGCCTAATGCTTTCCCAATTAAGCTACACCCACAAGTGCTAATCAATGCTACTTGCCGTCTTGGCATGTGCGTGACATCTGTAGTACGTCACAACTGTCTTATCATAAAGGTTCGTTGTTTTCTGGACAGTGTGTGTAATTTACCCTGCTTTTGCATTGCGCTACCAGTTGTTTTCTTGCATTTTTAGCAGACTTTCACAAAAGCGATCATGTATCACGCAATGAAATAGTTTTGCAATAATGAAAGTTGATTTTTTTTTTGTTGCCTTATCCTTGAAATACAATCAGGAAGCATGAATTGTAAAACGAAAATTTGTTATCAGCTTGGCGAAAAATGTCAGAGAAAGAAATGAGAGCGTCTGTCCTAGAAAGTAATTCAGCGGTCTCTGTGCACACATGAACTGGATCAAAGGGAAAAGAGCAAACATCAAACTGTCGAAAACTCTTCTGTAAGAATTTTCAATATATCGCTCTAGACAGATTTATGACGTCATATTAGTGTTTGCCAACGGAATGTGATTTAGATACCATACGTAGTGAAAGAGCTAGAGAATGTCAAAAGAAACCAGAGGCGAAATAATGGCAAGTTTGTGGTTTAAGGGAGTTTTAGTAACAAAGGTGTCACGAAAATAGGGTATATAAAAGTTTTTAAGTAATTTCTTCTAGAATATTTGACCAACTATGTTACTTGGATAACGATATGCGCACACACCCACAAAAAAGCAGCACTCCGCTCCTCCACCTGGCGTGACAACGAAGTCAATCTATCTTCTTTACGTTGATTATAGGAATAAGTAATTGCAGTTTCAAATAATTCCAAAACGTTTTACTGAAAGATATCAACGAAGAGTTGACACATCTTACAATTGAATTCAAGTATGTCCTGGAGTTGCCTGAATACCTCTTCGAGAGATTGCGGCGTGCATTTTGAGAAGTGGTATAAGATGTCATCTTGTGATTTGGTCTTCTACTTAAATTTTCAGTTCAGCAAGCGTAAGTGCACGTACGTAATCAGTCCAGACGTCTTCCATACATGTACTACATACACTATATTGACAAAAGTCACCAGACACCCCTTCAAAAATAATTAACGGATCCGCTGCGTTGTTAAGATGCGCAATACAGCTGCAAACGGTATAAAAACAAGCCTACAGCTGACCGCGATCATATCGCACTCTGAGGTTGAGTGAAAATGTCGCGGAGGGAGAGAACTGACTTTGAGAAAGGAAAGATTGTCCATAAGAGAAACCGAAAGGCGTTTTAACATACCCAAGTCAACTGTTTTGGATGTAGTGAATAAGTGGAAGACACATGGCGTGCCTGAAGCAGCAAAACGTACCGGCAGACCACAAGAAAATCAATGATAGAGGATGTCGAAGCCTCAAGAGAGTCTTTACAGCTAATCGACGGAGTACTGCACAAGACCTCATTATACAGGTCAGTAAAAATGCTGGAACCTCGGTATGTACACGTTCTGTTCGCAGTGAACTTCATTCTATGGGTTACCGTGGTCGTGCGGCTGCTCAAAAGCCTTTTATCTCCACTCGGAATGCTACTCGTCGTTTAGCATGGTTAAAAGAACATTTATCGTGGAGCGCAGACCAATGGAATCGTGTCCTATGGACTGAAGAATCCAGATACATGATCCATCAGTCTGATGGCCGTATGTGGGTATCGCGGCAGCCGGGGAAACGCTATTTACAACAGTGTACTGTTCCTACGGTTAAGTTTGGAGCCGGCAGTGTACTCGTGTGGGGGATGTTTTTCGTGGTATGGTCCCGGCCCATTGGTTATCGTGGACAAACCTTTTAACCAGCACGTCTACCTCGATATTCTAGACAATTATGCCCTACCAACTCTGTGGCAATAGTATGGAACCGAGCCTTGTTTGTACCAGCAGGATAATGCACCGATCCATAACGCAAGGACTGTTACGGCGTGGTTTGACAATTATTCAGTATCGTGTGTGGACTGGCCAGCACAGAGCCCTGATCCCATAAAGCACCTATTCCCGTTCCAAGACGACGATATTTCAAGTTTTCAAAGATTATCTGACTTAACATCCATGTCATATTTACACCAATAAACGGATTCACATCTTCCAAATTTGTATGCATATGTATTTTACGATTCGTGTTCTATAAATTTCAGTCACACTTTTTTCACCTGTGCATGGCACGGGCTATGAGCTAGTACATTTAATAAGCTAAGAAATGTCGTTACGAACAACTGTACAGCCTCAGGTAATATGTGCAAATTTCCCATGTTTCATTCACCGGCGACCTTTCTCGCATGTTTAGAAAATGATGAATGACAATGGCTTCGCTGAGATATAATTCAACTGTCCGCTGCTCTTACGTCTTTGGGAAATGATGAGTATGATTCCTATAGATGCATAATGGGAACTAATGCCCCTCTGCACTGATAAGCCATTATGCTTCTCGCATTAACTTTGCCGATCGAAAGTAAAGGCATTTACAACAGCCATCGGAATTCCAATTAAATCACGGAAGATTAGCAGAAATTCAGCCTCAGATGTCGAAGAAATAGGAGCCTTTAACGCGACGCCGACCAATGCACCAAGATAAATAGCATTGGAGCGTTATCGGTTGATCCGCAAGATTGTTGGAATTGGTGGATTTTGTCGGCCCGCAGGGTCTGCGCTTTCTTAATGAGCTTTCAATGGTGTGTACGATACAAAAATGCGCGGTTTTGTTCCCGTGAACGGGCGAAGGGATCGTTTAACCCGAGAGGAAGATTTACGGTATACAAATTAAGACGAAGCAAGATGGAGTAACATAAATTTTGACCAAGCTTACTTCCTGTCGAGACGGCTTTCTCGGGCGGTAAATTGCGAAGTGGTAGAGTCGCCATCTTTGGAAAGTGACGTCATCGCAAACAATGAATGACATCACTGATTTTACATGGTTAAAAAAAGCGACAGAGAATGTTTTTCCCATACTGAATGAAAACTAGTGCCTTCAAAGTGCAGTACATAAAAGTTATTGAACAATATTCCAACGTTCATTGCTTTTTTTGCTTTGTTTTTTGTTTTTTTATAATATTGATTTTTTTCCCTGAAAGACGACTGGCGACTCCATCCAACGCACCCTGAAACAAGGCCCAAACACCTCCTGCTCTCAGACGTCTGGCGTCACTACAGGAAGACCTGTTGAATTTGACGAACGGCCGTAAATTGTTATTCGGCCACTGCACTGCGAAATAACAATTTTTCGGTTGCTGTGTGTTGCTAAAACGTGGAAAGAGCGATGTCTTTGTGTATTTATAGCAATTGGATTGATATTTTTTTGTTTAAAAGTATAAAACTTAGTGTTAACACCCACCAACAGGGTGTTAAAACTAAGTTTTATTACTTTTAAACTTTAATTCCCTAAGGTAATGCTACTACTTATGGCACTCTGTTCGGCCAAAAATGAGAACACTTCGAACTATTAAACTGACGGTGCAAAAAGATTTCTTAACTGAAGATAAACCACTTTTTGCATTTAACATATTCAGAAAATGTTTTTATTTAACTTGAATGCCCTAGATAGTGTGTGTTGCAACTTTGCAGCAAGGGTAAATATAGTAAGAAAAAGTTTTTGTCAATGTGAAACATAAATAAAACTGAAAATTGTAAATGTGTCAAATAAAAACTAAAACATATTTCGATATCATGTTCGACATCTTTTCGGTATTTCATTGGAAAAATGGAAATGTAATTCTAAATGCGATTTCGCCTACATATGAAAGATTCCAACAATTTACTGACTAATATTATAATGTAGTCAGTGAATTATTTAATCATTACGGAACATCATAAATTAAAAGTAAAGCATTTGGCACTAATAAAATAAAAAAATTTTAAATCCTTTTATGTTTTTTCATCTTCATCTTTTCGTATTTCCTGTACTATCGTGTTACACTACTATCCTATTTTTCCATAATTTAAAAAGTTATTTTTTAGTCTAATTTTTACTCATTTTTTAATTTGAAATAGCTTTATCATGAACCTCTTACTAAGTATGTGTACAGTGTTCTAAAAGGTGATTTCCAAATAAATTGTATACTTTCTGTTGTAAGCGGAAACTCTTGTGCAGGGTCCCATCATCTCAGTTGGTTGTCTGATCTGTGTGGAAGGAAGTGAAAATGGCATTTTTAAAGGATCCTTACTCGAAGTTAAACAAAATTTAAAAAGTTAAAAGAAAGTATCTGTTAAGCATCTTAGTTTACTAAAAGAATGAATGAATGGGTTTCTGAATGGAAAAATAAGGTAAAAGATTAATAGATTCCTTAACAGTCCCTTATGCGTCGGCTTCTGTTAGAGTCGGACATGAGGTATAAATTAAATAAACAGGAGAAAATAGTATTTGTGCTGAATAAATAGAACAAGATCTGTAAACCCAATGCACCGAGGTTGTCTTATTTATTAACTTGGAAGGGGGGCGAGGGGTGTCTTTCCAGTGCAAGTGGCAAAACACAAACGGAATTTCCGTTTTTATTTAGCCATCAAAATATCTTAAAATCGAGTTGCTAAACAAATCCCCCAAGTTTCATTGCATTTGTCTTTCACTGGTGGAATCAACGTATTGTATCTCTTGCTTTCAGAAAGCACCCCCCCCCCCCCCTAAAAAAAGTAATAAATAAAAAAGCTTATAACATTGAGTTTACAGATCTTGTTTTATTTACTCAGTACAAATACTTTTTTTTACCATCGCAAATATCTGTTTTAAATAGCTGGAAAGAACTGTAACGTACCAGGAGATGTGACGTACCTGCCCGAAGGACGCACACGACATAAAGGCAGATAGGAATCAGAATAAAACGTCCGCGTAGCTCAGTTGGTAGAGTGACTTATTCCGGAATGAGGAGATCCGGGTTCGAATCCTGGCGTGGACAGAAATGACGGAGAAATTTACTTCGTTATAGAACATAGTTTCAACTGTTATGGTTTCGTAAGCATCTAAGTACGGGAGATCACCGTTACGTTAGATAGCCCCAGTCCACTAGGTAGGGCGGTCACCACAAGGTCTCCCTGTGATGACGTCAAGAACTGTTGCTGCGGCCTTGTTTCAGGGGGGCGTTGCTCCAGCAGTTCAGAACGAAGCAATTTACGTAAGTTATTGCTTCGTTCTGAACTTCTCCCTTTAGCTTTTATTTTCCTCCAGTCAAAGGAACAGACGTGCTCCTCCCACGTCAGATCTCTTCACGCCTGCCCCCTCAACAATTTGGTGAAGTCGGCGGCTCTGCCTTTGCTTGTTTGAATGTTTAGGCTGGTTCATACGAGTTTGGGGCAACTGGCCAGAAAAGTTCAAGGAGGACGATAGGGGGGGGTATAGAGATCGCCGTTTCTAGGCCTATATTGAGAATTGAATTGGGAACTGCAAACAAATTTCGAGAAAACGTTCTATGTAAGACAACGAGAAGTGTACTTTAATTTGAAGAAATAAATTGCCGTGACTTATTATATTTCTTAAAACTAACTAAGTGCAACGTTATCGTAACTGCCGCAACATCTTAGACAATCTTCGAATGTCGTAGCTTGCATTTTAACGTCAACAAACAAGTCAACGTGGTTTTGATGGGACTACGGTTACCATAAGTTGTCACGCCCTAAGGTACCGCTTGCTTTCAGAACAAGCTAGACTATTCACCAGCGAAAAAACCTTTTTGTTGCAGGCTATTCAGCTGCAATTAGCGAAAGCAAGGTGAGATACAGGAAATCAGTCAAAGGGGTTGTAGTTAAGTCGGGGGAAGGTATTGTATGAAAAACAGCTTTTGTTGTGGCGTTTTTTTGTTTTGTTTTTTATGGAAGCCGTCAGTTTTAAACGAACTGTCGTTTCAGCATTTCAACAAACTTAATTTTCTTCTATAAGAATGGTATAGTACAATAAAAAATTTAATTTGTTTTAATTGGCATGAGGCCTACCGGCCCAGAGTAAACAGCCCACCGACCGTGTCAGCCTGCCGATTGTAAGACCGTTTTTTACTAAAAAGCGCGGTAACAGTAGAAATACTAACCCGGAAATCCCCCCTGCTTGTTGTAAACCGATTTTTACTCTAAACAGCGGCGGAAGTTTGAAATGCCGACACCGGAATTTTCCCCCACCCTATCAGCCTGCTGATTGTAAGACCGTTTTTCACTAAAATGCGCGGCAATAGTTGAAATACTGATCCGGATATTTCCCCCATCTCATCCAGCTACTTGCAAGACGGTTTTTTACTGTAAACAGCGATAAAAGTTTGAAATGCCGACACCGGAATTTTCGCCCACTCTGTCAGCCTGCTGATTGTAAGATCGTTTTCCATTAAAAAGCGCGGCAATAGTTGAAATACTGATCCGGATATTTCCCCCATCTCATCCAGCTACTTGCAAGACGATTTTTTACTGTAAACAGCGATAAAAGCTTGAAATGCGAACCCCGGAAATTTCTCCCACGTGTTTGAGTACGTTGTACGGCTGCATCTTGTTTTAAACAGCGTGAAAACGGTAGTGGTGCAGCCGAACCGGTGACGCAGTGGTGTAAGCGATGGACTGTGATCATTCGTCCCAAAGGGGTCCGGGTTCGAATCCCGGTGAGGTATGGATGTTGTGTTCGTCTGATGGCGCTGGCTCTCTCCCTTCCCTGGAACCAGTGACCCTAAATTAGGGAAGGGCGACCGCTTACAGCCCATTGAGTTGGTCACGTGGTCGTTAAACCTCCGATCAAAAAAAAATGGTAGCCCCAGAAATCTCCCTTACATTCGATATTTCGTGTAAAACGTAATTTGTGCACGGTCCCTGACTGAAAAAGGTGGGTGAATTTTCCTGAGGGGGACTTTTCTGGATGAGGGGAAAATTTCCTGTGGGGAACTGTTCCGTCCATCGTGTTAACATGCGTGAGCCTTTACGCAGTGTCCATTCCGGAGAACCATTCGTGAGAGGGTTCACTCTATACTGTTATCGGGGACACGTACCTGGATGCCCCAGAGTTCATTTGTGTGGTCAATTGCTGCGCTGTTGGGCGTCGATTTCCGTTTACTAGTCGACGGAAGCGACGATCTTCTCTGAGGTCGACGGCCTTTTGGGGCTCCACAGTTATAAAGTCGGGAGGTACTCGGTGTGCCAGCGGTCCATTCTTGGTACGCACCCTTAGTACAGCACCTCCCGAAAAGCCCAAGAAGTCCGGTGTTTCTGAGATGCTTCCACTCTTGGCGCGATAGCTGATGATCATTCCTCTTTGAACGTCCGTCAAATCAGTGCCTCTTCCTATTGTGCTCACGTGACGCACTATGTCTCATCTGTCCTGGCCGGCCGCTCATATCTCCTTGTGGTCGACCTTGTCATGTGCACTCTGTGACACGCCGGGGGAGGGGGGTACACTGTGATTCCGGGGATGGTAATATTATTCTGATACGACTGCGTTTATGCGTTTGCTGATCGTGTTATCCCCATTAAAAAAAATTTCCGGATACGTGCTGTACACTGTAAAACATTTTCTGAAACTCACGAGCCACTTTCCGTGATTTCTTTTGTGAATTAACGAAAGATGTTTTTGATAGAACTTTTTCTGTGAAATGACGGGAAAATCTCTGAATTTCACGGTACGCCAGAAAAATTCTGAATTTTCAGAAACCTTTCCGCATGTTTTTAACGCTTTCCAACCGTAGGTTGAAGAAGCGTATATGCTCCAGCTTTGTCCGTCCGTCTGTCCGCACGATAAATGGTTCGATTTCGATGAAATTTTAGTATGCGGTAGGGGACCACCTGGAGACGAACCCTGACGAAAATGGGACAAATGGGGTCAAAGGTCACGACGTAGGAGCGGGGTCCATTCCATTGCACTTACTTATGCGTCATAACTTGCGTAAAAATCGTTCGATTTCAATGAAATTTTACTATGTGGTAGAGGACCGCCTGGGGACGAACCCTATTCAAAATGGGTGAATTGGGGTCAAAGGTCCGGACATAAGAGCGGGATGCATTCCATTGCCCTTATGCGTCATAACGTGCGTAAAAATTGTTCGATTTCGATGAAATTTCAGTATGTGGTAGGGGACCACCTGAGGACGAACCCTATTGAACATGGACGAAATGAGGTCAAAGGTCAGGATATAGGATTGCGATCCATTCCGTCGCCCTCATCCCATATTATTAAGGTGGACGTCAAGTAATTTTGCTTACTATATTTACAATGGAAAAACTTTTGAACACATTTCCTTTACAATTAATGTGTTCCCAAGGATGAAGATTTGAACATCGATTAAAATAACTTCATATTATAACTTGGAAAACTTAATATTTTCTAAAACATAACCATAATTATATTAAAAATCAGTAACTTTTCCTTTGGTGGTGTTGAAACCAGAAAAAGGATGGCGCGACCTGTACTTTAATGACTTCAGTAGACAAACAAACGTTGGATTGCATAATTATGGTTATGTTTTAGAAAATATTAGGTATTCCAAGTTATAAAATGAAGCTATTTCAATCGATGTTCAAATTTTCATCCTTGTGAACGCATTAATTATCCAGAAAAAAAGATGGCGCGACCTGTAATTTCATGTCGTCAGTAGACAAACAAATGTTTTATTGCATAATTATGGTTATGTTTTAAAAAATATTAAGTATTGCAAGTCATAAAATGAAGATATTTTAATCGATGTTCAAATTTTCATCCTTGGAAACGCATTAATTGGGAAGAAAATGTGTACAGAAATTTTTTCATTCGAAGTACAGGAAGCAAAATTACTTGACGTTCACCTTAAAGGAACAATTCTTGTATGTATGTATATTTTATTTTGAAAACGGCTCTAAGGATTTTGATGAAAGTCGTTAATCTACCGTTTTCTGGTACTAGAAATCGATTTAGCTTGATCTCGACTTTAGGAAAATTCGTTTAGTGGGTTAAATAACCACCCCGAATTACCACGTTTTTAGTTTAGTGTCATGGCGTCGTCCCATTAGATGTTGGCGCGCCATCACGCCATCTGTCTCATTACATCACGCGTTGTGTGGGGATCCTATTAAAGTTTTATGACGTCACACTCTTGCGAGCAGATGGTCGCGATTCCCATCTGCCTCATTACGTTACGCGTTGTGTTCGTATGTTCGTCCGCACAATAACTCGCGTAAAAATCGTTCGATTTCGATTAACTTTTAGCATGTGGTAGTGGAACACGTGGGAACAAACCCTATTGAAAGTGAACGAAATGGGGTCAAAGGTCAGGATATAGGAGCGGGGTCCATTCCAATGCTCTTATGCGTCATAACTAACGTAAAAAAGGTTCGATTTCGATTAAATTTTAGTATGTGGTAGGGGACCACCTGTGGACAAACCCTATTGAAAATTGGCGAAATGGGGGTCAAAGGTCAGGACATAGGATTGGAATCACTTCCATCGCCATTATGCGTCATAACTTACGTAAAAATGCTTCGATTTGGATGAAATGTTAGTATGTTGTAGGGACCTGCCTGGGGACAAATTTTATTGAAAATAAGCGAATAGGGCCAAAGGTTAGGACACAGGAGCGGGATCTATTCCATAGCCCTTATGCATCATAACTTATGTAAAAATGCTTCGATTTCCACAAAACTGTATCATGTTATTTCGGAGGTATACCGAACCGGTTTTGTTGAATATCATCGAAATGGGATCAAAGGTCAGGGCACAGGACCGAGATTTACTCCACAGCCATTATTCTCATAACTTGAGTGATAACTTGAGTAATGATTTCTGGTATGTTGGAAAGCGTATTATAATCAGTGCATTGCATGATTTTACAAACTTGTTTCTCCTATTAACAGAAAAACTCCGGTCTCACTTTTTCCGTATCCATATGACGAAACATTTCTTGTAGGGGGGATTCACAGGAATACTTGGGGAGTGGGTTATGATTAACTGTTAAATTGCCGTACGCTGTCGAAGTGTTTGATTTTGAAGTTCTGTTGCGAGATCGGATATTGTAGATAGTATATCGCATGAGTTTTTTTTACTGTCACAGGATATTTCTTCTCCTTTCTCCTATTTTGTGCACAAGCTATTGTACTTGTTTTACCGTAAGAAACCGGGTATTAATTTTTTTTTTGATTGGAGGTTTAACGACCACGGTGAGCAACTCAAGGGCTATAAGCAGTCGCCCGTCCCTAATTTAGGGCCACTGGTTCCAGGGAAGGGAGAGAGCTAGTGCCGTAAGACAAACACAACATCCATGTCTCACCGGGATTCGAACTCGGACCCCTTTCGGACGAATGATCAGAGGCCATCGCTTAGACCACTGCGCCACCGGGGCGACGTACTTAATTTATTGTACATGTGATTGTATGATGTCTATGTATTAGTCTATGAAGTCCTTAAAACAAAAGCTATATAGCTATCTGGAATAAATTTTATATTTAGAAGTTTTGTGAAATAATATTATAAAACAGTACATTGCATCTTATCTTAAAGATGATTGAAAGTTATTGTCAGTTGTAAAAAAAATTCTAAAACTTCAAATCCTTCTGTTGCTCCGAAGATTCCCGATGAAAGGAATACGTAATATAATACCTCGTACGGAAAAAAATAAAATTAGGTATTAGAAACTTATTCAAAAAAATAACAAGCTTTAATGGAAAATAAAATGACTAAATCACTCGCATTAATGAAAAAAAAATCACCATGGCGCAATTAGGTTTTACCTTGAATGTTAGCCTGGAATTATATCAAAATGTTCAAAAGCCTTCTGAATTTCGCACCCATTTTAACATTGCATCTATGTTCCTTAATCCTGGTTCCCAGTGTGCGTAATGTCGATCCTATGTAGATTTTGTCTTCTAGGAACGAATCTGTAGCCTTTAGTGGAATAGGGTATACCCCAAATTTATGGTCGTTATTCGAAGGTTCTTTTTCATTTCTGACCATGGATAGGATAATCCTTGTCTTCATTACATGATCAGAAATGAAAAAGGTCCTACGAATAGCGACCATAAATTTAGGGTATACCGTATGCCTCAAAGGGCTACAGATATAGAAGACAAAGTCTACATAGAATCGACATTACGCACATTGGGAACCAGGATTAAGGAACATAGATACAATGTCAAAATGGGTGCGCAAACAACGTCACTACCCAGATTGACTTCGAAAGGCACTCATGTACAACTTTGGGAAGAGTCCTGTGTTCTCACTACTGCGAATACGAAATTTACTACACTTTTTGCAGAAATGTTTATTTATCCAAAAATATGGCCTGTCCCGTTGTAATGAAGAAACCCCTTGCTGTATCCAAAACTCGTGGATGCCAGCTTTCCTGAGTGACCATTCGAATTCAAGTGACAACTCACAGTAGAACTTGCTTGCAGTTTTTCATTGATTGTTTACACGCATATTTGCTGCGCACCTTTCAATCATGTGACTGAGAATTTGATATTTAAACACCTGTTCCATTAATTTGTAGTCACACATCAGATGAGCTCGAAAGGTCTTACGGTTTTAAACTACGACATTAATGTCTTTTAATGGTAAATTAAAGATTTTAGTAAGTTAGTGGTTTTAAATAGTATCTCATTTGAATATCGCGCAAAAAACGGAAGTTGTTTTGTTCAGATGGTACAAATCTGCACGAAAAATGCAAATCTTCCGGTACTTAGGCAGATTAATGAATGTTATTGTCTTTAAACTAATGAAAAAATGTATGTGATTCATAAACGTAAATATTTACTAAACTGTGGCAGCGGCAGCAGTATTTGGACTGCTCAGTTTTCCAAAAACAATATTTATTATTATTATTATTCAGATTTAGATAATTAGATGAACATAAGAAACGACTCTGACACCAATGAAATGTAATGTACTGTAGCTACGAAAGTTCATCTGCGCATGCGCAAGCTAAAATCTGATCTCAAGATAGAAAAAAAAGCTGAAGCGCAAATGTGTTAGTTAGGGGATTGGTAACTTTTCGTCCAGGATATTTATTTCACTGCCAGCTCCAAACTTGACCGTAGGAACAGTATACTGTTGTAAATAGCGTTTCCCCGGCTGCCGCCATACCCACACACGGCCATCGGACTGATGGATCGTGTATCTGAATTCATCAGTCCATAGGACTCGTTTCCATTGATCTATGGTCCACGATAAATGTTCTTTACACCATGCTAAACGACAAGCAGCATTCCGAGTGGAGATGAGAGGCTTATGAGCAGCCTCACGACCACGGCAACGCATGGAATGAAGTCTTCTTCGAATGGTACGTGTGCATACCGAGGTTCCAGCATTTTTACTCACCTGTACACTGAGGTTTTGTGTCCGTCGATTAGCTGTAACGATTCTCCTGAATCTTCGACGTCCTCTATCATTGATTTTCTTTGGTCTGCCGGTGCGTTTTGCTGCTTCAGACACGCCGTGTGTCTTCCACTTATTCAGTATATCCAAAACAGTTGACTTCGGTATGTTTAAACGCCTCTCGGTTTCTCTTATAGACAACCCGCTAATATAACACCCAACAATCTTTCCTTTCTCAAAGGCAGTTTTCTCCGGCCGCGATATTTTTACTCAACCTCACAGTGCGATGTTATCGCGGTCAGCTTCAGGCTTGTTTTTGTACCGTTTGCAGCTGTACCACGTATCTTAGCAACGCATTGGATCCGTTCATTTGGTTTTGAGGGCGTGTCCGGTGGCTTTGGTCAATATAGTGTGTATTGCCTGAAATAAATGCTTTACGGCCGGATGTTTAAAATGTAAGTGTCGAGAAACATCGTAGCTCTTGCAGAAAATTTTGCCCATGATGTTACAAATTTTAATTTTGAATGTATGTTCTCGCATGTAAAACAAAAAGAGAATGTACGTACTTAAACTTCGACTAAGGGTATAACATTTTGCACTTCAAATAACGTACATGTGAAAAGAGCTTTTGTAAATGTTTACGATGCATACTGCAGAAGAAACTACAACTTCTTCACTATGTGTTAAATTTTTCCGTTTACAATAGCTTTCTGAATTTCCTTCGCCGCGTGCGTGCCTTCTCCATCAAAGAAGGATGAAACGTTGTTATCGTAGCACACATAAAAGGAATATTGATTGTATACTGAGTGAAAAGTGTTTTGAAACCTACTGTAAAAGAAGAATATTCGAGAGCGAAACTATTTCATCTTGCCATAAAGGAAAAAAGCAACCCTGAAGTTTATATCAAAATATTTTCCCAGTGTATATAGCAAACAAAAAACACTTACATAAAATCTTGAATTGATATAAAACGAAATTTTGAAGCATGATGTCTTCTTTTAGTCTGGCCAGATAAAATTTATTCTTTTATTCGCGCAGCTTTGTAAAAATGAGTTTTGAGGAAAATTACTTTAAATTTGTACATAAAGTCTCTATCTCTTTCTCATTCGTCTAGCTGTCACCATTGTTTAGTTTTCAATGTCCCAAAATTATCGTATCTCAGTGGTATTAATAAAATGACATCAAACAAGCACGTCACTTGAAAAAGAGACGAAAAAGAAGAATGGATGGGAAACAGAAAAAGAAAAGGTTGTTGTACAATGTTTCAGTTAGCTGTCACACATGGCGGTTACTCACCAGATTGGGAAAATGTGAAAATAAATCTCAATAAAAGTACTGTTTTCCTTTCCGAAAGCCTGTATATTCTAGCTTATGGTGACAGATGTTGTAATTTGGACTTGCCCGCATACCTTGGCGTAGATTGGTTGCCCCGACAGAGACTTTGTCCAATGGCTAATCTGCACTTCTTGCCTAGTGTCATTTGTAATTTCTTATACTTAGTGTAATATCAGCTGTTACTAACTTGTACGTCTTTTTCTGTTTAAATGTTGGCATCACTAAAATGTTGGTGACGTGTGTATGGGGGTGGGGGGAGATTTTTATCTGTATATAATGACTGCCTCTATCGTGTCCCTGTGGTGCTTTGGACCCGTAGATGGGGACAATGGGATCCCCGAAAGCGTTAGTCAGTATTTTAACCTACTTTTAAATTGTAAATAAAGTGATTTTAATTTGCAACTTATGGTATGATGTTTTATCGCACAGGTAGACAGCTGAATTCTTGCATATATAGTGACCAAACAGCTTGTGTTTCTCGAGATATTTTACTGTACTGTCACTTCGATCCAAAGTTCTGTACTGTGCAAAAAGCGGTAAATATTTCTGAGGTACGTCCGATCAAAAAGAATGCTTTCGATCTATCTTCACAATTGTGACATAAAAAACACATGGATTTGCGGCGGAAATTTTTACATCATGAACATCACAACTATTCGCATTATTTTGGGTGGCGTCGCGTCAGTTCGTCGTCTACGTCAATTCTTCGAGGGCTAATTTTTTGCCTACGTCGATTCGTCGAGGACACATTCGTCGCCTACGTCACATTGTCGGTAATTAGCTACATACAAGGCGCATGCAGGAAAGTGTACAATTATTTGGGTTGTTTTACTCTCTCTCTCTCTCTCTCTCTCTCTCTCTCTCTCTCTCTCTCGAACATTTCTGTTGGCTGCTAACGGTCGGCGAAGAAATTTGTTCTGTGACTGAACAATATAGGCACGTGTACAAGAGTATTGATATCAGTCCTTACGTCCATCCATCCGTCCGCAGATACCATATATTTTCTTATTATTTATTTATGCTGTTACATAACATAAGAATATTACAAGAAGTTATTCATACATAGACTATTAAACAGCAAAGGGAACAAGAGAAAAGGACTCTTAGGAGACCTAGCATAGCCCTTAGTTCCCTCAAAAACATGTCACAAGTGAGTTTGGCCTTATCATGAATCATTTTAGTAAATAATTGTTATTATTATTAGGATTTAATTTAAGAAGATATCTTTTATTTTTTAACTCAGTAGGTATTTTAAGTGTTTTTAAAAAGATTTTCGTCATCAATACGCTGGCGGAAAGTGAAAAAAGAACACCAAGAAGGAATTGGCAGACGATCATGAAATTTACATATGTTAATGGGGTCCAGTTTACGTAGGTGTGATGTTAATTTCGGGACCAACCGGTGAGCGCTTACGCCACAGCACGGCATAATATGCAAATTTTCGTCGGTGGTATTTAAGGAGTACGGCGAAGTGAATGTAATCAGTCGCCGGCGTACGGACACGTGCGAAGACCCTTAAGAAGCTGTAATGCCTGGACATGGAAGACGTGTACGATTTCAGCAGTTATCGGACTTTGAGCGAGGTCGTCTAGTCGGACTCCTCGAGGCCGGGTGGTCGTATCGTCGTATTGTGGAGCGAATTGGACGGGAAGTATCGGTGGTGGAACAATGGTGGCGTAGATGGTCCGAGGAACATTCCCACACGAGAAGACGTGGAACCGGGAGTCACAGACGGACTAATGAGCGGACCGATCGACGCATAAGAAGAGCGGCGTTGTCAAGCAGAACATCCACTGCGACACAAATCCGAGCTGCCGTTGCACCTGAGGTGACTGTGCGAACAATCCGGAACCGTCTACTGGATGCAGGACTACGCGCACGAGTGCCTCTGCCATGTGTACTTCTGACTCCAGCCCACCGTCAGGAACGGCTGCAGTGGTGTCGCCAACGTCTGCACTGGAGAACGCAATGGCGATCTGTCGTGTTCAGCGATGAAAGCAGATTCTGCTTGGGATCCCCCGATGGCCGTATGTGTTTCGCAGACGCACAGGGGAGCGTCTCCACCCTTCTTGCATCAGCCAGCGACACACAGGGCCTACACCTGGTCTCCTGGTGTGAGGAGCGATCAGCTATCGCTCCCGTACACAACTAGTGTTTGTACCGGGTACGTCAAACAGCACCTCCTACATCAACAACATCATTCATCCCGTTGTTGTGCCATTTGTAAGGTCGGTCCATCGTGGTGTTTTCCAGCAAGATAACGCACGCCCACACACGGCACGTGCAACGCAACATGCACTTCAGGGTGTAAGACAACTTCCATTGCCTGCACGTTCACCGGATTTGTCCCCCATTGAACACGTGTGGGATTTTATGGGACAACGACTTATCTGGTATGCACGGCCAGCCACGACCATCCTCGATTTACGCGTCCAGGTTGAGGATGCTTGGAACTCAATACCCCAAACTTACATCCAACTTCTGTACGACAGACTCCATGCCAGAATTGCGCAGTGTGACGCAGTTCATGGCGGTTCAACCTCGTACTAACCATGTTACATAGAAATGTTATTTTTCAGTTTACCAGCAAATACAGCTGTATTTTGCCATAATGTTTTGATCACATTATCCTCTGTATTCCGTTATTATGCTATATAAATTTCGTTGGTATCAGACGTCTCCTTCTTGGTGTTCTTTTTTCACTTTCCGCCAGTGTATTTGTTAAATCCGAAGGCAATGAATTCGAATAATCTGGGCCAGCATAGTTCAAACTTTGTTTTAATAGCTGAGTTTTAGAGGCAAACTTAAAATACTAGATAAACTTACCGTTAAGAGCAATGTTGTTGCGGAATCATTAATACACAACAGCTGACATTTTTAACGGCAAGATTTTGGTCTCGGCGATTTAAAAATGGAAACTGCTGTTTTGAAGACAACGTGCTGGAGGACTTTCGATGGTGAATTTTAAAGCTGTAGGGTCAAATCCGTGCACAAGACAACTGTCGAATGAGGTGGGAATACCTCAGCCCACAATTGTTCGCGAAATGCACAAGCTCGGCAAGACGCACAGAAGCTGTCGAGAAATATCCCATGAACTGACTGCTGCTCAAGCTCAGTGACGTTTGCATGGGTGTTTTTAATTGCTGGAAAATCCCCAGGATAACCGTTTCATTAGGTGAATTGTGACGTGATGAAAAGTGGATTTTGTCCAGAATCCTGGCATGAGTAAACAATGGTTAGTTCCTAAAACGCCACCAGAACCAGTCCTGAAAAGGGGACGATTTGAGCACAAAGATATGCTATACGTGTGGTGGAATTTTGAGAGCCCCATCCATTGGGAATCGGATCCAGATGACCGAAGCATTGATGAGCAGCTGTACTGTGGCCAGATGGAGAGGATGTATGCCGCTTTAAGCCAATAGTACCCAGCTCTAGTGAACCGTAAACGAGTTATCCTCCAACAGGATAATGCTCCTGCTCATCGTGCACGGTCAACTAAGGAAAAAATACAAAAACTGGAGGGTTTTGAGCTACGTTCCCCCTCCCCACCTGCTTGTATTTATGTTGAGATTAACATAAACCCACCTTGACCCGATCTCTGCAAATTCTCAACGAAATTCGGCAGTTCTTCCGTTCATCCCTGAATTTTGTTTCAAAATATCAAAAATCCTTAGGTCATCAAATTTCAAAGTGATTTTCACTCCTGTATCTAAGATGTCTTACTCCACAGAAAAGGACCTGATATAGACTCTTGGAGAATCTGTCGCATCCAGCGTCAATGTGGCCTGTCATACATAGGTCAGACGTGGAGATCACTTAAATTTAGAATAAAAGAACACCAATCATATATTAAAAAGTGTGAACTTAAAAAATCTTCCATAGCCCATTACATACCACCAATTTCTTACCACCTTCCATACCACCAATTTCTCTTTGATGATGCAAAACTGTTAGATAGATCTAAATCAATATCTGACCTAGACTTTTTAGAAGCCGTTCACATTTTTCAAAACCGTAATAACGTGGAAAATGCTTTATCCTTATCTCCATACCTATCAAGCACATGCAAAGCACTCATCAAAACTCAGAGCACGTTTAAGGAAACAGGAGGCCCGGAGGCTGGACAGTATTTGGGGGCCCCAGTGTTAGTGGCACATCTAGAATTTCACCATCGGTGGATGGATAAAGATACCCAGGATAAATCATTCCCAAATATCATGAGGAAGCCATAAAAATATCCCCGCCGTGTATCCCATGATTCAGGGACGAATCAGTGGTAGCAATGTAAAAATGTATGGTTGAAAAATGGATACCATTTCAGTTCTGCTCTAATCCCATCCCCCAGGGTTGGGTTTACCTTCTTGAAAATTATTATATCAAAGTAGTGGGCAAAATAATATGATCCAAATATCATGATTCAAACGAATTTTTAATGTATGAAAATTTCCCCCAATTGCAGAAGTGTATAAAAAAAGATCTGCAATGCTTTCGAAAGATTTGAAGATGAACTAGGGCCGACTATATTTTTTACGGTCTCCCAAAAAAGCGGAAAGAAATAGAGCAAAATTCCCACAAGGCAGTTTCTTATACACTAGCGTGCGAAAATTAAGGACGAGACTGTTTTTCGAATGAAACGTCGTGCAGAAGTGCTCCACATCGACTCAAATCATACCATAAGATCCCCAAGATGTAAAAATGTGGGACAAGTGAGCAAAACCGTCCAAACAAGGAATCCAAAGCATACAAAGGCACTTTATTGAAAAGGTAGCTTCGAGCACAACTGGACAGAAGAAAGAAACGTCCATGTGACAGGGGCTGCCAAGAAAATTCCAGTCTTTAGTAGGGGATATGATCACCCCTGACTGCGTTGCAGGATTTACAACCTCTATACATGCTGAGGAAGAGGTTGTCAAGGAGCTGTAGAGGCATCGCGGCCCATTCTTCTTGTAGCGCCAATCGCAGCTGCGGAATCGTTGCTGGCGGCTGGTGACTTCCTGCCAAGGGTCTCCCGAGAAGGTCCCACACGTGTTCGATTGGATTTAGGTCCGGGGACCTTGTGGCTACCAAGCTTGATACCGCCCCAGACAAGAACTCCGCCAACTCCAAACCGGTCCCTTTCGATGATGTTGGAGGTGTGATTGCGTGTTCCTTGCTCTCTCCAGATGTGTATACGTCCAGAATCGCTCGTCAGACTAAATTGGCTTTCATCCGTAAAGAGAACTCGACCCCATTGCTGATGTGTCCGGTTCTTGTGTTCCTGGCATCATAGAAACTGCCGTCTCCGATGAGCAGGCGTTAATGGCAAACACCGTACTAGTCGTCATGCAGATAGACCACCTTTGTGCAGCCTCCTGGCCACGGTAAAACGCGATAATGGACGTCCAGTTGTCTGTTGCATGTGCCTTGCGATTTCTCCCGCTGTCTGCCGTCTGTCTCTTTTCGCCTGTAGGACAATATACCGGTTGTCCGCAGCGGTGGTTGTTCGTGGACGACCACCGCTAAACTCTCGGACAGCTGTTCCTGTCGTTTGAAATGCTCTCCTAGCTCGTGAAACGATGCTATGAGCGATCCCGAACTCCTCGGCCACACTAGTCACTCTTCGACTTTCTTCCAACTTCTCAATGACGAGACCTCGGGTAAAGTCATCCAGATGTCGTCTACTGGATTGCCTGTTGGCCATATCACAGGGTGGCGGCAACTCGACCTCGTTCGAACCGATGCACACCGCACAATAGCTTTCACCGAATTGCTGAGCGTACACCGCCCGTGTGCTTCATACCCTACCGACAACCCCCCCCCCCTACGTCATGCTGCATATATGCGCATGCCCTATCGTTTCGGACCCTAGTCTATCTCCTGAGTGGTCTTTCGGTTCGTTCTGCCTGCTCGTTCCGCTGTTATGCTAATTTCTCCTCTTCGTCCTTAATTTTTGCACACCAGTGTAGTTTTTGCTGTGCTATCTGCAGAAAAAAAACTGTGGAAGTCTGTCAATTCTTCAAGCATCGTGCATAATTCTGGGGGCCCTTGAAAATGTGGGGCCCGGGGCTGCATCCCCCTTCCCCCATCTTCTTAAGTGGGCTCTGTCAAAACCGATGACCACACGAGATGTTTGACACGTGAAACTGGTAACATCGTCACAAGCAAGAGATGAAAACGCTTAGCCCTGATGAAGCTGGACCATAGTTTCCAATGAAACCATAGTAGGCTTTAAGTTATAAATGTTGCATTCATAAACGTTGTGTTCTGAATTAAATGAAATGTAATTATGCAATGCATGTAGTTCAACTACTTCAATAATTGCTAAATGTTGCGTGAACTCCTTTATTTTATTTTCAGTAATATCGGTTCCTTGGTTTGGTGCTGCCTTATGAACACTGATTCTGAATACTTCTAACTTCTTTTCCATTCTTAGATGTACGTGACATTCGAAAAGTATCTTCTAAACAAACCGAATAACTGCGATGCAAATTTCATCGAAATATACAATGAAGAGCTCAGCTGTGACTCTCAGATGGCAAAGTTTTGCGGAACTGCCACGGAACCGCAGAAATCGGACGGGAACCTGGTCTACGTTAGGTACTACGCCCAACCAGATGCCCTTCAAGGAAAATTCGAGATAGTTTTCACGGCGTTTAGGGAGTCTGGTAAGTGCATATGAATTAGTAAGAGTTTGATATCTGTGTAAGCTTCTGTGTATGTGTTGTAAAATTTGTCATCTTTGATTTCTGGATTTTATATTTTTAAAAATACGGAGAAGAAACACAAATCTTGTAATATTCTTTGCGGTTGTAGGTATGAGTTAAAAGCCTAAGTTTCATCAGTTGCATTACTTAATGTGAATTACTCTTGTAGTGAATCCTTCCGTAGTACTGATTCGTGCTTCGGATAGTTGAATTAGTAACACATAAAGTTAATTAGACACTTAATAGTTTTAACGGAGGAAAAAATCAATTCTTGTGCTTACAGTTTTAACCCTAAAAGTCTTCAGTACAGAACAAAAAAGCAGAAAATTCTTGTACTCAATCATCAGTACTTCGACAGAGAGATACAACAATTTCGCACTATACTGGAATGAATACTTCTCAAATATATAAATTCGGCTTCATTGTCTACTAAACGCAACCTTCAACGTGAAAGAATTAAACAATATCAGGTTAATTTAATTCTCTTAGCATCTGTCTCCAAAGTAATACAACGATCTCACAATCTAACCGACTTATAACCAGAGCGATCCTCCTAACGAGAGCGTGAACACATATAACGAGAGACAGTCAAACACAATCGTAAATACCGTTGTTATGTCTCGTAAACGTACTTCATTCCACTTTTGACCACAATTCAGGTTATCACGAAACATTCGCTGAGAGAGAAAATGTAGCGTTAAGTTCAAAAAATGCTTACGAGTGAACTAAAATTTACATAGATAACAGGAACCGAAATTCAAAGTTAAATTAGGGTATATGTGACAGGCTTATTAAGGAGTCTTAGAATAATGATAACGAATATTAGTTATGTACTTGCACAACCAACACAAGACGGCGTAACTATTACTTCCAAAGAATAAAATACACGTCTTTAAATCAAGTGTGACAATATCCTCCTCATCATCAATATTCCCAATCCACTGCTGGATGAACATTTCCTCTAGTCTCTTCCACAACTCTCTCTCTCTCGTAAGCAATTCTCTTCCATGTCACTCAGGCATGCTTTCCATTTTCACCACTCGTCTCCCACGATGTGTTATTCTTGATCTTTTTCTGTCCGTTGGTATTCAGCGTGGTACTTCAGTTGTCCAACGGTGGTTAGTTTTTGTAGCAATATGTCCAGCCGATTACCACGTGAGGGTCTTTGCTTTGATCATGATGTCACCCACCCTTGTCATTTTCTTGATCCATGAGTTTCTCTACTTATTCTTCCTGGTTACACCAAGCATACACCTTTCCGTGCTTCTTTCAGTAGTTTGCAGCATCTTGATATTTTTTCAGTTAACGTCCGTGTCTGTGATCCATAAGTAGGAACTGGGAGGATGCACTCATTGAACACCTTTCTTTTATCCAGAGGATTCAGAGCAATTAAGCAGTCTTCAGACGTTAATTAAAATTACAAGGATGGCATATGATGAAAGCTTTAATAAAAGATGATCACATATTAAAAAGTTAAAATATTTACTATACCTTGCAAATTAATTGGGACAAGCTATTTTATTCTCAGAATTGTAAAGTAATCGCCAGTTGATGTCGGAAACCCACGTAAACCGGTTTTATCAGCTGTGAGGTGGTGTGACTGTTAGAACTTGATAATAAGAATGTGGTTTGACCTGTTTTAAACAGGAAATAGGCACTTCAGCTTCAGTTGTGAACTTTCGTATGTGACAGGTGGATGTTAGCTTTTGCTCTCTGTGAGTACGTGTTGCTTTCGTGTATTGAAAAATGGATATTTCCCCAAGGAAGCGTGCAAAAATAGTTGCTCTGAAGGATCACACTTCTATGACAGGGAGAGATATCGCTGCTGCAGTTGGTGTGGGCAAATCAAGTGTATCAAGACTGCTTACTCGAAACAATGCATCTGGATCATCGTCTCCAAAAAGGAGAGGTAAATGTGGAAGAAAACGAAAAACAACTCCACGAACCGATAAATATCTAATCAGAAATAGTAAAATGAATCCAAAAAAAAAAAAAACAAGCACCGACCTTCAAAGAGATTTATTGGCTAGTGGTTGTGATGTTAGTGATTCAACTGTACGTCGTAGGCTTCCGGAAGTTCGCCGGAAAACAAGAGGACCAACGAAAGAACAATATTTGAATGCGAAAATGAAGATAAAACGTTTAGCATGGGCCAAAGCATATAAATCATGGACTGCTGACGATTGGAAAAAGGTAATTTTCAGTGATGAAACTCATTTATTTGTGCAGGGTTACCAAGCAAATGTCGTTAGACGAAGCAACTGTGAACCCTTAAGACCTGAGTATGTCAAAGAAACTGTAAAACTCACTCTGAAACAGATGTTTTGGGGTTTTTCACATCAAATGGCACTGGAAGCTTAGTTCCTGTTTAAGGTATGATGAATTCAGCCAAGTACGTAGAAATATTACAACGTAGGATTGTTCCATTCTTGCAAAGTTTTGACGGGACATTTTAACATGACTTGGCCCCATGTCACAATTCGAAATAGGTCAAGAATTTCATGCTGGAAAATCAAATTCATTTACTTGATTTACCTGAATATTCACCAGACTTAAATCCCATAGAAAACTTGTGGAATATTTTGAAGAGACGTTTAGGTAAAATGAACTTTACAACCAAAGAACGCATGATAACGAATGCTATAAAAGTGTGGTTTCACGATTATGAAGTCAAAAATATGTGCACTCAATTAGTGGAGTCAAAGCCCAAACGATTTCAAGAGGTCATTTCTGCTAAAGGAGGGCATACTTCATACTAATACAGATATTTATCAGTGTATATCAAGGCATAGAATGATATAAAGGCACAGTTTTGGAAAAAAGAGTGATTTTTTACTTTGTCCCAATTAATTTGCACAGTATAGTAACATAAGGCTTTTCAGGACTCACACTGGTCCCATCATCAGATGTAGAATGCACAAACAGGATCATTGATTACAAGATCATATATACAAGGTTGACAGATGACGGTCAAACACACGAAGGGTCAATATGTAAATACATGATACATGTAAGCATAGAGGAAGAAGATTATCGTCCATTCGAGTCTCTAAGAAGTCGCTGTTTAGGCTCGTCTCTCGTCATCCAATAACAATTTCTAGGGAAGAGGGATAGTGGAAGGAGAATGGTCATTGCAGCACGAATATCTAAATTTATAAATGAAAAGACTTTCTGTAAACAGGATTGATGATCTTGTTTTTGCAGTGGCAAGGACGTCTGCCCTGGACCAATCAGGTTGATGCGTACCCTGTAGCCATAAGTGGGATTAGGCCGTAGTACTGGAACTATTTCTGACATTATGTTTATACTCATATAGTCCGTTCCTCAAGGTCCGCAACGTGAATCCAGCGTAGACTTGATCTTCAGTGTTAGGATCATTAGCTTTCATGGGTATTATACATTGAGTGGCCACTTTATTATGACCACCTGACAGTTTCAAGCAAATGAGCTATGACTGCACGCTGTTACCGCCAAAGGGCGAGGTTAGTATAAAAAGGGAAAGCTTAATGCTTGCGACAGTAGTAGAGGGATTTTTGGGTGACGAAATGTGTAAAAAATACGATTTGACGGACTCTCAACGTGGGATGATTGTAGGAGCTCGGAGTCATGGAGCGAGTATCACCGAAACCGTCGCATTCGTGAAATGTTCCAGAGCAGCTGTTGTTAAAGTGTTTAAAGACTGGACTGTCAGCCAAAAAACTGGGTCTCTACGTGCAACGTGTGGTCGTCATCGACTAATGACTTCTCAGGCGGAACGGAGAGTGTCCAGACTGGTAACAAACAACAGAAGAGCAACAGTGCAACAAATTACAGACCATCTTAATCAAGGATCCCCTCAAATGATCTCTGCACGCACTGTTCGCCGTACACTGCATCGGATGGGATATGGCAGTCGAAGGCCTGTTCGAACACCTTTGCTGTCTGCAGTTAACAAGAGAAAACGTATCCAGTTCGCACAGGAGCACAAGGATTGGACAGTCGATAATTGGAAACAAATTATGTGGTCCGATGAATCACGTTTTCAGTTGCACCATGCCGATGGCCGAGTGAGAATTTGGTGGAAACAGCACGAAAGCATGGACTCCAAATGCATTGCTACAACCCTTCAAGCTGGTGGAGACAACGTTATGGTTTGGGGAATGTTTTCCTGGCATGCTTTGGGCCCTTTAATTCGTGTTGATCAACGTGTGATTGGCACATCATATCTAAACATCGTTGCGGACCAAGTGCATCCTGTCATGTGGATGGTTTATCCCAATGGCGATGGCTACTTTCAACAAGATAATGTGTCCTGCCATAGTGCTCGTATTGTACAGGATTGGTTTCAGGAACATGCCGGTGAATTTACTTTGCTTAGGAGGCCCCCACAATCTCCAGATCTCAACCCCATTGAGAATTTGTGGGATGAAGTTGAACGAGCCATCAGACAGCTGGATCCACAACCCTGCAATCTCATACTCCTGGAAAGTGCTATTCATCAACGCAGTATTAAAGGCAAAAGGTGGGCCAACGAAATTCTGAGGGGGTGGTCATAATAAAGTGGCCACTCAGTGTATACCCCATGTCTATTAAACGTGTTGACTGGATCTCTGTCATTCCTGATACACTGCCTTGATTCCAAAACCTAAATTAGATCGTTTATAGATGTTTTTCAAAACATTTGTTATGCCTGGAATAAACGGCAAGGAACCCACGTATTTAATTTGCCGACGCTCTCTGTAGAGATTGTTGAGTTAGTGAGTTTTTGTAAGACAGAATTTACTGTGGAAGCTGGATACCCATACTTCAAGGCGGTTTCACGAATCCTCTGTAGCTCCAAGTTACGTAATTCTTCATTAAATGAACGTGTAGTGGCACAGCATAACATGAAATACCCGATAGCTAATCCCGATAGCTTCTGAGTTAGCGGATGGCGAGGGGCACTTGGAATCATAGTGGTATTAGAACAAGGTTTGCGATGAACTGCAAAATCTACTGTATGAGTTGGAATTGTTCCTCTGAAGAAAAGAAAACAAAAACTTTCTTTTTAGACATAATGGCAAATTGCTCTTGAAAAGTGTACTGCTTCTTCCAAATGCTCTCCGACCAAGTTTTACATGCCTACTAATTTAATTTCTTCTTCGATGTGGACCTCGCTTTGATAGTCCAATAGATGTTACAGGCAGATGGATGACAAATTAATCAAGCAATTAGACACTCCTCAGAAAACTTGAAAATTACATTGTCTTAAAACGGGAATCGAACCCGCTGCTCCCGATTTACGTTCGAGTGTGTTACCGTTACAACAAGGGACCTCCAAGCAAGTGAGGATGGGTCCCGAAATACATCCTCAGTTGCTTGGAGGTTCCTTGTCCTGGGTGGTGTAACGGTAACACACTCGAACGTAAATCGGGAGCTGCGGGTTCGACTCCCGTTCTAAGACGATGAACATAATTTTAAAGTTCTCTGAGGCATGTTTCCTCGCTTTGATATCTGTTGTCCAAGACAAATGTAGGCATGGATTACTTCTAGAATTGCTCCATAAATTTCAAAATCTTCAGTTCTTGTGAAAACATTGTCCATCAATTTTGTTTTCTTCAAGTTCGTTTTTACGTTCACTTCTTTGCTCTTGTCGGTAAGTTCCTGAACCATACTCCGAATCTTTGAGTGGGTATTTGCAAAACTGATTTCGTCGTCAACAAAACGAGAGAGAGAAAGCTGGTTAAATAATCTCTACTAAGCTTTATCCCTTCGTCTTCCGAGCTCAATGATTGAAAGACTCACACGCGAACTTGCGGAACTCTCAAAGTTCCCATTCATTCATCTATCTATCGTAACAGGGAGACGCTATGTGCTCGTGATGATGCCCTCAATGGATGGACGAAAAGCTTAAACCGACGACTCAAGGCCGTATCTGTTTAATACCATTTTAATTCTTATTAATTTGTTCTTAACTCGTAAATTAACTTAGTGTGTTTGAAATTTTAAGGGTTGGTAATAGCACTGAAAGCATGAGGTCGTTATCATAGCTTTTTAAAAAGGCATTGCATACAAATGGTTTTGAATTCAGGAATTTCAAAAAGGCAAAATAATGTTCTTTTGATGTATTTTAGAAGTTTTGAATTAGTATTTGAATTAAATACATTATGATATAAGGGGATGTGTGAGAATGGCCTGAATCACGTCAGAAGACAAATTCTCGCGATGTAAATGTGTTGACTCCCATTCAGGTGGAAAATAAGTACAGTGGCTTATTTGGGTAAGCCTGTTGTCTTATTTACGTTTTATAATTTTCAAGACTGCAGACTGCGCAAAAGTATCGATGATGAGTGAAAAGGCAAAATAAATAGAAAACAAAAACGAGTGCTATTTTCTTTGTATTTTCCATAGTTCCAAGAAATCTGGGTCATTCTTAATTTTGCATAACGCAAGATGGTAGACATATTGCTGTCCGCAAAACTATAAAATATATCGAATGCTTTGATCATGGTTACTTTCGCATAACGCAATGGAAAAAACTTTTAATCCTTCCAGGTACAAAGATACCATCGCAAAATTAAGTAAACTATTGCAGCCCCTAACTGAAATATTTTGCTGACTGTGGAACCGAAAAGCACATGAAAAATCTTTGTAATGTTTAACTTTTAACAATACATTGTAATCTTTCTTCTAGTTATAAAGATATTCTGACACAACTGCAAGTAAACTATCACTTCTTAGTACAAAAATGTTGCCTATGAAAAGCCTGAAGCTACCTATACTTGAAAGTCTTATTCATGCTTATTTTCTCTCAGTGTATAAACAAAATTGTAATCCTTCTTCTAGTTACAAAAATATCTAAAATATTTCTTCACAGATTAAAAATGTTTTCCTATCTGCAAAGCCAGAAAAATAAAGTGTGGAAGGTCTTCAATATCCGTAATATATCCGCTGCATGAAAATTTTCCCAATTAGTCATCAAGGAACGAATATATCGTGACAAGTGCACATTTTCGCATTCTAGGGGAGTATTTTCTTTTGAATGAAAAAACGCCAAAAATGCGGTGAACATCAAATAGAAGTAATCGCTCTTTCCACATTTATAAGTGAGTCACGGAAAAATTCTCATCGGCTGCCACCGGGAATCGAACCCAGGGGCTCCCAGTTGCGCGCCGGACATGCTTCCACTGCACTACAGCGGCCTCGAAATTCTCCAGTCTCACATACGACTAACTGCCGAACCACCTGACAGGTTGCTTTCTTTGGAGCCCCACACAATGTCCCTTTCCTTCCTTTCTTGGTTACACCAAGCCTGCATCTCTCCATACTTCTTTCAGTTTTCCGCAGCCTCTATCTATATATCTTTGGATTTGGGTCCATGTCTCTAATCCGTAAGTAAAAATTGGAAATTTGCATTGATGAACCACCTTTCTTCTAAGACACAATGTTAAATTGCTCTTAAAAATTGTACAAGTTTTATATGCCTATCCCGGTGGCGGCCGATGAGAATTTTTTCGTGACTCACTTACAAACGTGGAAAGAGCGATGGCTTCTCTTTGATGTTCCTAATCCACGTCAACTGTGTATTTATTGATGCGTTGAACATACAGATCTTGTTTACATATATCCGTTAGAGAGAATTCTAGTACAAGTTTTACAGTAGACATTGCTGGAGTAAATTTGGAAGTAACTAGAACCACATTGAAGAAGTTAATAGGCATATAAAACTTGGTTCGAGTGCATTTGAAAGAAGAAGTACAATTTTTAAGAGCAATTTAACATTGTGTCTTAGAAGAAATGTGGTTCATCAACGCAAATTTCTCATTCTTACTTATGGATTAGAGACATGGACCCAAATCAAAAGATTTATAGAGGCTGCGGACAACTGAAAGAGGTAAGGAGAGATGCAGGCTTGGTGTAACCAAGAGAGGAAAAAGACTAGTGGTTCAGGAAAATCGCAAGAGTGGATTGCATTATGATCAAAAGAAAGACCATAAAGCGGCAATGGATTGGATTATAAAATAACACAAGGAAAATAGCACTCGTTTTTGTTTTCTATTTGTTTTGCCTTTTCCCTCATCATCGATACTTTTGCGGATTTTTTGTAAAAGCAACAAAGATTTCCGGCATTTTTCGTAAAAGCAACAAAGATTTACCAGAGAATTGGTTAATATGGGCCAACTGAAGAGGAAGGAATCAAAACTATAAACAGAGGTATCAATACGTATTTATTTGGCAACTGATCACGCAGTAAGAGATCAATGACCAAATAAATCCAAAAAATAATGGCGTAGAGAAATTGTTTTGCCATGTGCACATTTTTCAACTCTTAGAATAACTTTCAAGGTGATCAAGTTGGAACCGGAGTCTCCACGAGACTCATGTTGTTGTCAAAACCAAAACTTTCAAAGAAAAAAGTTGCCTGGTACAACATCCCGTTTCGAACGTGCTTGATGCTGACTAAATTCAATCACGAGCGGATTTAGGAAATTATTTTACTGTTGAATTACAGTTAAAATGTGTTTACTACTAAATTCATTTTATAATGCATATTTCGACAGTTCTGCTTCGTTCAGGATCTAATAAGAGTTTTCGCATGAGGGAATTTACTAGGTTTTCTGCAGATGCATTTTTTCGTTTTTTTTTTTTTTTTTTTTTTTTTTTTTTTTTTTTGTGATGGATCTGCAAGACTAAAAATGTGCACATGACATTCCCCGCCTGGATTGATGCTCCCAATCCGCCCCTGCCCTCATGATTAAAATAAAGACCCTAAACAGGCATTGGTATGGACATATTGTTAAAACTGACCATCACTGGGCAACTGAAATACTAAACTGAATGCCTAGGGCCAGGAAAGGACACAGAAGACACCAAGTGGATGAGATTCGAAAGCCTGCTAGAATGACATGGAAGAGAGTTCCTCCCGAGACATAGATTGTGGAAGACAATTGGCGAGACCTTCATTGAGCAGTGGATTGAAAGCGGTTACGATCTTAAACAATAAGCGGAACGAAAAACAAAGGCATAAGAGAATTGGTGCCTGGCTCGCATACAGTATGCACTTCAAGAAACAGGTGTGGCCTTTACATTTTAAATACACTACTGTTTGTGAAAATTGCAACACCATGAATGACTGCTCGTATTATCTTGAAACTTACGAAGGATATGTAAAACCCGTTGAGACATGCCAATGATTTAAACGTCAGTAAAAATGCACATAACATTTCGGACCTGCGCCCTCTGAACTGTCTGGTCTTGGGTATAAAGAGCTGGATCAAACACCATGTTACAATCAGTGAAGAGCCGACATTGAGAGGAAAGGGTGTTTCTTGTGTCGTAGCCGAAGAAGGGTATAAAGAGCTGGATCAAACACCATGTTACAATCAGTGAAGAGCCGACATTGAGTCGAAAGGGTGTTTCTTGTGTCGTAGCCGAAGAAGGGTATAAAGAGCTGAATCAAACACCATGTTACAATCAGTGAAGAACCGATATTGAGAGGAAAGGGTGTTTCTTGTGTCGTAGCCGAAGAAGGGTATAAAGAGCTGAATCAAACACCATGTTACAATCAGTGAAGAACCGATATTGAGTGGAAAGGGTGTTTCTTGTGTCGTAGCCGAAGAAGGGTATAAAGAGCTGGATCAAACACCATGTTACAATCAGTGAAGAACCGACATTGAGTGGAAAGGGTGTTTCTTGTGTCGTAGCCGAAGAAGGGTATAAAGAGCTGGATCAAACACCATGTTACAATCAGTGAAAAGCCGACATTGAGTCGAAAGGGTGTTTCTTGTGTCGTAGCCAAAGAAGGGTATAAAGAGCTGGATAAAACACCATGTTACAATCAGTGAAGAGCCGACATTGAGTTGAAAGGGTGTTTCTTGTGTCGTAGCCGAAGAAGGTCGCATTATGAACACCTGACTGCATGACTGTGTGCGGGGATGTATTGTTGGGATGAGAGAAGGTGGATTTTCCTACCGCGAAATTGCCAATCGTACGGGACGAAACACCAGTACAGTGACGCGAACGTGACGTCACTGGACAGATGAGGCTCGGACACTCAGAAGTCCGAGAAATGAAACGTACAATTGAGCGACTGCACGGGATGACGGACACCTCTACCGCATGGCTGTGACCGATCGCACAGCGACATTCACGGTAGTTGAGCACTGTCACATGTCTGGCTTCGTCCCCCCAATACAGTTAGACGTTGTCTGCTTTACAGAGAACTGGTCGCTGGCAACCCATTGCTGCGCATTTCTTTGACCCTCAACCACAGACGCCTCAGGCTGCAATGGGGTTTCGAACACAGATATCGGTGCGCTGATTGGCAACAGGTCGTGTTTTCTGACGAGTCACGATTCAGCTTGATGCACCATGATGCTCGCATACGTGTTCGAAAACACGTGGTGAACGGTATTCTTGCAGAGTGCATACCGACCCAACGCTAGAAGTCTGCACTGGGTCGGGCCTTTGCTCATTTCTGAGTCGGGAAAACGAGCCGTGATGGGCCTTCAATATTTAATTTAAAACAAACAAGGCCTGAGCAGGTTTTTTTTTTTTTTTTTTTTTTTTTTATGAGAAAAACAATCGCTGTACGATGCCTTTCTCGTTTGGAAATCTCACAACATACAACAGCAGGATAAGATTGAACTATTTCCGCTGATGGAAAAAAATAGAAGTTTTACGACATCCTCCCCTCCTACAAAACAATTAGAGTGGGTCTTAGTTTTTCAATGTGAATGTCGTCCCTTCTCTCTCTCTCCCAACTTCAGCATCCCTCTCATGCTTCAGGGCATGCTATTAACTGCAGCCATATGCTCCCAGACGAGGACTGTCGCAGACGATCTTTTTTATTGTTCTGGTCGGAGGCACTTTGTTCTCTAGATGTGTGAAAAGCTTTTAAGTTGTCTTAAATGGCACGGGAGAAATGGGCTGGGAGAAACTTACTTCTGTGTATAAATCTGTGCCGTATTTTCCCCATTTGTACTCTCAGGCAGCCGTTTTCAAAACTTCCGTGACACTGGTTAGCTGGGCAGTCTGTCGTTGTTTTCCCTTAGCGTTAGTTCAGTGTTGCTGATAAATACTCTTCCATATTTTTTATGGAGTTTAAGAAAGCGTAAGATTTTCGCGAAAAATCGCTTCCGGAGAATATGTGCTTGTAGACAGTGTAAAAAGGAAAAGCGATATTTGGAAATATTTTAAATTACTGTCCGTTCTGAAACTAGTCGGCCGGAAAACGTTCTGTAGTGCACTAAATGCAAAAACATTTTGAGTTACGATAGCACAAAGTCTGGAACATCACATCTTAAGCGGCACAAATGTACTCCCCCCCCCCCACACACACACGAGAGACATATTAGGTTCCAGCGATATGATATGCCAGTAGAGATAGGTGCAGTAAAACGATCGGACTCATAACTCTGACTAACTCTATCTCCCCTCACGGGAAGCTCAAAGGGACAACAATATACTCCGCTACCACTACACAGAGTGCATAGGAAAGTCCCTTTAGCCGGAAATAATTTGCAAACGGAGAGAGGTACAGTTATGCAAGTGAGATAACGCTATAGTAAAGTGACAACGATCGATCGAATGCAACCGATAGCAGCGCCCTTAGTGGCGAAATGCGGAAGTTAGCCGTTGCAAATCGAAAACGAAAGAAGATAGAGCAAAATTTCCAATTACAAATTTGTAGAGCATCAATTAGTTAGTACAAAACGACATTTGTTTCACACGTATAAGATAAATTGTCGCCTGAATACCTTAAAATGTCCGAAATCGATGCGCGACCTTTTGTGTGAACGTTTGAAGCGAACAGGCATTGGTATGAGCAAATACACACAATTTATTGCATAAATGCGTACTTATGTCAATACATTTTGATGGCGTGAGAGAAAACAAAAACAAAAAAGGCAAACTGGCGCACAGTGATAAAAAGTTAATGTCGAGTATGTTCGAAGAGTTCGCCACTGCCCACGATACACATTTTGATTTCATGAAAGTAACTCTGCATGCACATTCCTCAGCTGGAAAGTGTCACACTATTGCAAGCATCTGTAACACGACGACGTAGATCCAGCAGACTTGTAGGCGCTGTTGCGTACACCTGATTTTTGAGTGAAGCTCGCCATTCTCACACAGCGTACGTAGATCTAAACTTCTGATCAGGGTGCATCCTGCTACTGGTTTTTATATCGTAGGTACGGTACAATATCACAGTCTGCATTTGCATACGGCTACATTTGCGAAATGTGAATATGTAGATTCGAATCGTCGCGCATCGACTTCGGACACTTTAGGGTATTCAGGCGACAATTTATCTTATCCGTGTGAAACAAATTATGTTTTATACTAATTAATTGATGCTCTACAACTTTATAATTGGAAATTTTGCTCTATCTCGTTTCGTTTTCGATTTGCAATGGCTAACTTCCGCATTTCGCCACTAGGGGCGCTGCTATTGGTTTCATTCGATTGAGCGTAGTCGCTTTACTATACCGTTATATCACTTGCATAACTGTACCTCTCCGTTCGCAAGTTATTTCAGGCTAAAGGGACTTTCCTATGCACCCTGTGTAAACATTCTGGCTTCAACACAAATCAGTCGTGGGACAATGACACTTATTCACGTATATGTTGAACAGGCATTGTCTCTTTCAAAGTATCAGCGTTTAAAAATCTATTAGCAATCTCTCGACATCTCTACGGCTCTTGCACGCCACATTAAAAGTCTTTATTTTATACTACTGTGACCTATTGTTAGCTTTGCCGTAATGTAAACGCTGTTCGGAGAAGTAATGTGTCGTTCAGCTAGAAAAAATTTCAACCAAGGAGTCAAAAAAAAAATGTACATAAAAACACAAAGTCAAGAGAAAGATGGTTTAGAGGTATGCATCATACAGGCTATGGGACGTACTACAGAGGTGAAGCACGTATCAAGACGAACAAATCTGCAGCGGTACATACTATAGGTGTATCTTAGTTGGTTAGCGCAATTCACTCCGGAGCGAGGACAAGCTCCTTCGATCTCCATCACCGACAAATTCATGTTTTCACATTGGCGCCCGAGCGTAAAATGGATCTACTGGTTGTTGGGTTCTTCGAAAAGTGTGTGATGTTCGTTCTACACATTGATTGTCTGGAATTAATGAAAGGTTCTTTCTCCGCTTCAAACAAAAAAAATTAAGAAGAAGATGGGACGTACTATAGAGGTGAAGTGATGATAAATCTGTAGCAATATATTCCGTCGGTGTAGCTTAGTCCGTTAGTGCAGCTGACTCCGGAGCGACGAAACGTGGGTCTAAACTTCGTCACCGACAAATTCCTGTTTTCACATTGGCACCCGAGCGTAAAATGGATCTACTGGTTGTTGGGTTCTTCGAAAAATGTGTAATGTTCGAATCACACATCGTCTGGGATTAATGAAAAGTTGCTTCACAAAAAGAAATTAAGAGGGAGAGGATGTGACGTACTACAGAGGTGAAGCAGGTAACAAGACTAACAAATGTGCAGCGGTACATACTATCGGTGTAACTTAATCGGTTAGAGCAACTCACTCCGGAGCGAGCGGAATCGATCGCTGTTACCGATAGATTCCCGTTTCAGAGTTGAAAAAAATACGTGAATGAAACGGGTCGATACCAGTGCTTGAAAAAAACATTTTTGTTCTGATTTTTCTTTATGTAGTCAACGGAAAGCAGCACTAACGATATTCAACCGAAAAATCAGTTCATGTTAAGCTTTAACCGGCTGGAAAGAATTAACTCGGGGTTAGCAAAATGTGCTAAAATCAGCTCCAAAGAATATATTCGCTGCTTAGAAAGAGGCTGCAACAAGTAAACCTGCGCATCAGAAATCGCTGCTTTCCCCTTAGATTTGTTGTTCAAAGAAAATGGTCATTTACGGGTATGATTAATAATAATTTCTTCTGACTGATTACCTACTAAAAGGGCTATAACAATGGCGACGAACCGACGAAAGGAGGGAGGTGTCTCGGTGTCTTGTTTTTGCCCAGTGCATGATGTCCGTGTCAGAGGGACTGTCTCTTCCCAATCATGCCTTGGGTCATGGAGCAGAGAATATTAGAGGGGATATCTTCCCACAAATGGCAGGTTCATGGTCCTTACCGCTGATTTGAGTGTGGGGAAAGGAATCGTTTTGTCGTAGTTTTTCTAAAACCCGGCCGCTTTATGAACATTTCTGTTTGGACAGTGTAGGAAATTATGGACACTATATGGTTCAGGTACTTCGGCCGCTTAAAGGGTTAAACCTGAAATATCAGATAAAGTTAAACTTTAATGGATCATTCCCTAATAAATTACAGTTGCATTACATTTACACCAAATGTATCATGAATACTTTCAGATTACTTTCGTGATGTAAAGGCACCCATGAGCGTCTACCGTAGGAATAGTCTCCTGCCTTTAATTTCGAACTTTTTGTTTCAGGAAAGGGAAGAGCTAGTTCGCAAAAACTAACACCACGTCATTATCCTACCCAGGATTCGAACCACAGTTCAGCAGTATTAGGAACTACGGGACCGAGCTCCCGACCGCTGATCGAACGTCTTGTTCGATCAGCGGTCTAAGGGTTTCTAAGGGTTCTAAATTTTCTAAAAAATTTAAAGGTCTGTGTTTTCTAAGTTTCTAAGGGTGTCTAAGGCTTCTGAATTTTTTAAAGGTCCTGGGTTTTCTAAGGGTTCTAATTAGTTATCTAAGGGTTTCTAAGGGTGTCTAGTTTCTAAGGTTTTTAAAGTTTAAAGTTTCTAGTTCCTGTTATAAGTTCTGTTTCTAACTTTCCTGTTTCTGTAACAAGACCACTGTTTCTAAGTTTTGGTTCTTTTTTTCCCTGGAGCCAATAACTCAGTGTGCCTGTTGAGCAAAACCGCCAATTCTTGGATGTTCACGGAAGCTTTTGTTGTTTTAGTTAAATAATTCTCACTTGACACTTTAAACCTAACGGTCCCAGAACTCTAGCAGTAGTAAATGGAAATGAACTTACCGTTTCATCTTAGATACCGACAGAAGACGACAATCCTTCAGAAGAAATAATTCTTCACAAATACATGGAAGGCTAATACAAATTCCATTACGCATTGAGCGACTTTTATCCAAAATGCATGCGACCGGATGTACATCAGATTTGAGGGGGTGGGGTTCGAGTATTTGCATACGGTATACCTAGATATTCGGTGTACAAATAAGTTTTGAAGCGTTTTAAGACAACGCAACATGTAATTTGGGAGAAAACAACAATACCTTTACGAATCAAAATATGAGCCGTCATTATCTATCACCTTCCGCCATCGGTCGGGCAACCGACGGATTCCAGCCATGAAGAATACTTCGTCATGTGACGCGATGAAGTCGTCATCCCATTTTTGCACTTCGTCACATGTCCGGAACCGTACAGCTGACAAACCATGTTGCATCAATTGGAACAAATGATAGCCTAAAGGGGCTATGTCGGGACTATAGGCCGGGTGCTGCAAAACTTCCCAGCCAAGCGTCAATAACGTTTTCTTTGCCGGTTTTTCAACATGCGGCCTAGCGTTGTCATGCAGTAATTTCACGGGACGCAATCCTATGCCTGTGAATGGACGTTTTCGACAGATTTCCTGGTTCAATTGCAGCAATTTTTGCTTGTAGCGATCAGCAGTAAAAGTTTGGCCCTGTTCCAATAGTTCATAATAGAGCACACCCTTCATATCCCATCAGCCGCCCAGCAGAACTTTCTTGGAATGAATATTGCGTTTCGGTTTCGAAGTCGTTGCTTCACCGGGGTTTACCCAGTGTTTTTTGCGTTTGGGATTGTCGTACCATATCCACTTTTCATTACCCGTAACGATATTTCACATGAAAAACTTTGTGTTGTTTATTCAACAGATTCAAACACTTCATGACACGCTCATCCTTGTTCCTTTGGCTCAGTCTGGATGAGACGAATCTTCATCCTTGTTCCTTTGGCTCAGTCTGGATGAGACGAATCTTCATCCAGCAATGCTTGCAGTTCCTCGTGTGCAACCTTCTGCGGGGCGCCGCTACGTTCTCGATCGCTAATATCAAAATCACTTGCTTTAAACCGTCTAAACCATAACTTACACGTGCTTTTCGATACAATATTCTCCCCCAGAACAGAACAGATCGATTCACGTGCTTTTGCAACATTTTTTCGTTGATGAAATTCGTAACGAATGCAGTGTCAAATAAATGCAGTATTGCTTGCCATCTTTCACCTACCGATCTGTAAGTGCGTTTGACTGTTGGGCAAACTTCTGTGTCACACTTTATACTCTGGACCAGTTACGGTCACATGACAACAACGCTAGGAATCTCTGATATGTAAATTAGAGGTATACGTCACACAAAAAACGCTTTAAAACTTATTTGCGCACTTAATACTTGTTTTAGTGCGTCGAATCATTTGTATCAAAAGAATCGGTTTGCCCATCGCTACGGCAGAAACAGAGCGTCCGTGACCCGTACCAGGATACCTGAAGTGTCACGTGTCGTAACCGTCGGACTTGCGCAACGCCTGAGAGCCTTATGATTTTTTTTTATTTATTTATTTGTGTGTGTGTGTGTGTGTGTGTGTGTGTGTGTGTGCGTGTGTGTGTGTGTGTGTGATGTCAAAATCGGCGTTTGAAAAAGTTTCGGAGGTTTTCGATTTTGGATTTTTCGGATAACGGATGTTCAAACTATATCGGCACAAAGCTACAGTTTCTTGTAGACAACCACTTATTTTTTTTTTCATTCTTTACAGGAAGTACGCATGCACTTGCAACCCACGGTGTCAAAACCGCTTACTAAACACGACGTTTAAGCTTGCACAACGCGCAAAATATCACGTTGAAGACTTTACAAAACGTATCTTGTAGTAGCAACAACTTGAGTTTGACAAATGGTATTTTAAATTATAAATGACTAATTATAAACTTGTAACAAGTAGAAAATCATCGTAACAATCAAATAGCAAATGTGTCTAACGCTGATAACATCTTCCCACCCATCAAACATATCACAGAGAGATTCTTGATTTCAACTGCCCCGTCACCTCTAACATGCTTCCAGTGCTGCCATATTAAAAGAAACTTCTGGATGTTCAGACGCGACGTCAAGTTCAGAAAGTCTAACTGAGAGATTAAACAAAATTTACGTAAGAGATAGCAACACACAGAAACGGAAAGTTAAATAGGCTACATACGTCACAAACTATTAAATGCTGCCATATTTTTTCTTTCAGAGGAAATAGTTCCGTGAAAAGCAAAAAAAAAAACGCATTAATTTTACACTATTGCTACAGTGAATTAAAAATTTCATTACAGCTAAGCAGAAAGTTCTGTGTACCCAAAAAAATTATCTGTAAAAAAAATGTTGCCAATTAGAGATGACATACGTGAGTTAGAAAGTCTGTAATACCTTTTGGAGAAAAAATTAATTTACTTAAAACACTTGAAGAGCCACACCTTTAAAAAATAAGTTTTTGTGTTATTTTTTTAAGTGATGATGAAACGAAGGGCTCCATATAATTTTGTTAGATGACGCCATTCTACAACTTACGCTAAATAGCTTTCGGTTAAAGATGAGAAACGGAGTTTCAGGAAAACGAATGTACTTTTTTCTCATAGGTCCTCAAACATTTAACGAGTTCGAGATAAGAATGAAATGATTAGCAAACATTTTAACTGATAAAAATAAATGTTCGTGATCTTAGGAAGAATACTTTGTTACGAAAAAGAAAGAAAAAGAAAGGAAACGTTTTCAATTATTTAATTAGATTGAGAAATCTTTCCTCTCGCTTGTAATTGGTTAAAAAACGAGAACATAGACACGACATAAAATAAAAGAAACAAGCGAATGAAAATTTTAACGATTCTGAAATTAGTAGTAATCCTCAGATTGATGTTAAGCTACTTTCTGTAAAATTAGCAACTCAATATCATACATCAAACTTTATTACCTTACAGTTATTTCTATTTATACAAAGTAAGTAAGACCTTTCGATTAAGGAAAGGACAAAAAAAAAAGAGAGAATCACGATTTTTGAAGTGAGAAGAATCACTTCCTTTTTTATCCGGGAGCTTGAACTTTGGTTGTTTATGATATGATTCCGATTTTATACATTTTTTTATCAGCCGGATGCTAAAATCAAACTTCCTGTTTATAAGAAATGCATAGCATATCGCGTACATATTGTGAGAGATGCCATAAAGATAGAGTAAAACATAAGGAATAATCACAAGAACAAGTTGCATCGACAACCTAAGGAAAGTCAGTAATCATAAAAACAAAAACAAAAAAAGCAAGATTGCACTATATCGGAATGTCGTCAAAATTGTTATAAGTCCGATTAAAAAACTTAATTGTAATTCCGATTTATCGTATGAGGTGTGTTTAATGGACCTTATTCATGTGACGTCAGAAGTGGATTTCTGCGGACCAACATGGCCGCTGGTTCAACGTTTTCGCAATTAGATTAACCCCTCACTGTTGGCCACTTTTTTACGCTTTCCAACCGTAGGTTGAGGAAGCGTATATGCTCCAGCTTTTTCCGTCCGTCTGTCTGTCGGCACGATAACTCACGTAAAAATGGTTCGATTTCGATGAAATTGTAGTATGTGGTAGGGGACCACCAGGGGACGAACCCTATTGAAAATGGGTGAAGTGGGGTCAAAGGTCACGCCATAAGAGCAGGATCCATTCAATTGCCCTTATGAGTCATAACGTGCGTAAATATAGTTCGATTTCGTTGAAATTTTAGTATGTGATAGGGGACCAACAGGGGACGAACCCTATTGAAAATGGGTGAAGTGGGGTCAAAGGTCACGCCATAAGAGCAGGATCCATTCAATTGCCCTTATGCGTCATAACTTGCGTAAATATGGTTCGATTTCGATGACATTTTAGTATTTGGCAAGGAACCACCTGGGGACGAACCCTATTGAAAATGGGCGAAATGGGGTCAAAGGTCAGGGCATAAAGGTGGAATCCATTCCATTGCCTTTATGCGTCCTAACATGCGTAAATATATTTCGATTTCGATGAAATTTTAGTATGTGGCAGGGAACCACCTGGGCACGAACCCTATTGGAAATGGGGTCAAAGGTCTGGCAAGACATAAGAGCGGGATTTGTTCCATTGTCCTTATGCGTCATACCTTGCGTAAAAATGGTTCGATTTCGATGAAATTTTAGTATGTGGTAGTGAGCCACTGGGGACGATCCCTATTGAAACTGGGCGAAATGGGGTCAAAGGTCAGGACACTGGAGTGGGATCCATTCCATTGCCCTTGTGCATCATAACTTACCCAAAAAATTTTTGATTGCTACAAAACGTTATTATGTTGTTCCGGAGGTATAGTGAACCGGTTCTGTTGAATATCAACGAAATGGGGTCAAAAGTCATTGCACAAAAGCAAGATTTATTCCACAGCCATTATTCTCATAACTTGCGTAAAACTGCTTCTATTGTGACAAAACTTTAGTATGTTATTCTCGAGGTGTACTGAACCGGTTCTGTTGAATATCATCGAAATGGGGTCAAAGGTCAGGACAAAGGAGCAAGATTTATTCCACAGCCATTATCCTCATAACTTGAGTAATAATTTCTGGTATGTTGGAAAGTGTATCATAATCAATGCATTGCATGATTTTACTAACTTGTTTTAATTTATGCTTTCCAACCGTAGGTTGAAGAAGCGTATATGCTCCAGCTTTTTCCGTCCGTCTGTCTGTCTTCACGATAACTCGCGTAAAAATGGTTCGATTTCGATGAAATTTTAGTATGTGGTGGGGGACCACCAGGGGACGAACCCTATTGAAAATGGGTGAAGTGGGGTCAAAGGTCACGCCATAAAAGCAGGATCCATTCAATTGCCCTTATGCGTCATAACATGCGTAAATATGGTTCGATTTCGATGAAATTTCAGTATGTGGTAGGAAACTACCTGGGCACGAAACCTATTGAAAATTGGCAAATTGGGGTCAAAGGTCAGGCAGGGCATAAGAGCGGGATTTATTCTATTGCCCTTATGCGTCATAACTTGCGTAAAAATGGTTCGATTTCGATTAAATTTTAGTTTGTGGTAGGGGACCACCTGGGGACGAACCCTATTGAAAATGGGCGAAATGGGGTCAAAGATCAGTGCATAAAGGTGGAATCCATTCCATTGCCTTTATGCGTCATAACATGTGTAAATATGGTTCGATTTCAATGAAAGTTTAGTATGTGGTAGGGAACCACCTGGGCACGAACCCTATTGAAAATGGGCGAAATGGGGTCAAAGGTCAGGCAGGACAAGAGCGGGTTTTGTTCCATTGCCTTTATGCGTCATAACTTGCGTAAAAATGGTTCGATTTCGATGAAATTTTAGTATGTGTTAGGGAGCCACTGGGGACGAACCCTATTGAAAATGGGCGAAATGAGGTCAAAGGTCAGGACACTGGAGTGGGATCCATTCCATTGCCCTTGTGCATCATAACTTACCAAAAAATGTTTCGATTGCGAAAAAACGTTATCATGTTGTTCCGGAGGTATAGTGAACCGGTTCTGTTGAATATCAGCGAAATGGGGTCAAAGGTCATTGCACAAAAGCAAGATTTATTCCACAGCCATTATTCTCATAACTTGCGTAAAACTGCTTCTATTGCGACAAAACTTTATTATGTTATTCTTGAGGTGTACTGAACCGGTTCTGTTGAATATCATCGAAATGGGGTGAAAGGTCAGTACACAGGAGCGAGATTTATTCCACAGCCATTATCCTCATAACTTCAGTAATAATTTCTGGTATGTTGGAAAGCGCATTATAATCAATGCATTGCATGATTTTACTAACTTGTTTTAATGTCTTGGAATATACCAACGAATTAATAGAGCTACAGGGCGAGGAAGATGAAATTAATTTCTTAGAAGAACAAATCAAGGTTGCAAAAATGTACCAACACAATTTTCTGTTCGATGTTTATTTCAAACGACGCCGGAAAACATCGCCATAGACTTGATGAAATTTTTAATGAAACATTTCTCAGACACAGTATATTAAATTTCACGTTCTTATTGTTAGACATTGGCGAAACATCGGAAACATAAATCTGGATTTTTTTATAGATTTTTTTTTCAAAACGAAATATTTAGAAGTCTAGACAAATAGGCAATATGGAAACAAACTTGGGTTAAAAACTAAAAACTTCCCATTGTCGCCCGCTAGGCAATCTACTTGAAAACAAGTTAGTAAAATCATGCAATGCATTGATTATGATACGCTTTTCAACATACCAGGAATCATTACTCAACTTATAACTCAAGTTATGAGGATAATGCCTATGGAATAAATTTCGCTCCTGTGCCCTGGCCTTTGACCCCATTTCGATGATATTCAACAGAACCAGTTCAGTATACATCCATAAAAATATGATAAAGTTTTGTCGTAATCGAAGCATTTTTACGTAAGTTATGACGCATAAGGGCAATGGAATTGATCGCCCCCTTATGTCCTGACCTTTGACCCCATTTCGTCCATTTTCAATAGGGTTCCTTCCCAGGTTTTCCCCTACCACATACTAAAATTCATTGAAATCGAATAATTTTTACGCGAGTTATCGTGCGGACGGACAGACAGACAGACGGGCAAAGCTGGACCATATACGCTTCTTCAACCTACTGTTAGAAAACGTAAACAAGTTAGTAAAATCATGCAATGCATTGATTATTATACGTTTTCCAACATACCAGAAATCATTACTCAAGTTATGAGGATAATGCCTGTGGAATATATCTAGCTCCTGTGTCCTAACCTTTGATTCCAATTCGGTGATATTCTATAGAATTGGTTTAGTTTACCTCCGGAACAACATACTAAAGTTTTGTCGCAATAGAAGCATTTTTAGTCAAGTTATGAGGATAATGGCTGTGGAATAAATTTTGCTCCTGGGCCCTGACCTTTCAACCCATATCGTTGATATTAAACAGAATTGGTTCAGTATACTTCTGGAACAACGTGATAAAGTTTTGTTGCAATCGAAGCATTTTTAGGTAAGTTATGACACATAAGGGCAATGCAATAGATCCCTCTAATATGTCCTGACCTTTGACCCCATTTCGCCCATTTTCAATAGGGTTCGTCCCCAGGTGGTACCCTACCACGTACTAAAATTTTATCCATTTTTAAGCAAGTTATGACGCATAAGGGCAATGGAATGGATCCCTGTCCTATGTCTTGACCTTTGACTCCATTTCGCCCATCAATAGGTTCGTTCCTAGTTGTCCCCTACCACATACTAAAATTTCATCGAAATCGAACCATTTTTACACGGGTTATCGCGCGGACAGACAAACAGACGGACAAAGCTGGAGCATATGCGCTTCTTCAACCTGCGGTTGTTAAGCCCAAATAAAATGAATGGGTGACATTAAATAAAAGAAAAATTATTCATATATTTCACTCTTTGGGGAAAAAAGGTACAAGTTAATTCGCAACTTTCCGATCTAAATATGCAATCGTTTTCCCTTTTTGACATTATTATTTTTTTTTTTTTTGAGATTAAATATCGAAGGACTACTACCAGGTTTTAACCGTCTTTTATTTTTAGTGCCATAATATTAAAAATCTTGCTCGTTAAAATGGGCTGAACATATTCAAGAACGCACATTGAGATGGAAATCATCGCGTTTCATTTTACACAGCTATTCGTTTAACAGTTTCGGCCTTTTCAGAAGAAAATTATAGAAGGTTATTCCTTCTTGTGTACATTTTTGGTGACAGGATTTATTAGCACAACCATACGATGAGAAAACGTTAGGCATGTCGTTCATAAAATTACGAAAATCGCGATTTTCCTGAACACCTGCAACGTAACGCCTTGTTAATCAATGAGAAAACCCATGTATACAAACTATCGCTGGTCCGCACACACGGAAAAGTTTTTCCATGATGCAATGCAAGGTGAATAAGGTCCATAAGTAATGCCCCCGGGCAGGTGTCTCGCGCATAACTTGTTGCCTAGCCACCAGTCAGACGGCAAACGATTATTTGTGCCATTAACTTCATTTTACTGCGTAATAGGACTAACTGCGTACATCTATTTGTTCGTATTTAATTGCATTTAAAATGAATGATTCTTTTTCAACGACGTTGATGGGTGTCAAATAATGATCAGTTACAGAGCTTTTAACACGTGAAAATGTACCTCCTAAAAAAATTCACGCTAAATTAATAGCAGTTTATAGTTCTGGAACTTTGGACATAAGCAATGTTCGTCTTTATGTAAGAAAATCAAAGGACAGTGCAAGAATGTTGGCCATAAAGGATGAGCCTTGGAGTGGGAGGCCCGTTATCGGAACGTGCAATTTGAACAGGCAACAAGAAAGACGACACCGACTTTTCGGGTGGAATTTTAAGCTACTCAAAGTCAATGGAACCGGTGTGGAAAACAATAGTATCTGACGGAAGAAAGAAGTTTTTCAATCGGGTTTTTAATCCCTCAGATATTGCTGTAAACGGACTTGTGAGCTTACGGACTTTGGTTGCAGACTTGTGCGTTAAGAAAAACATGAATTTACATGAGAAACATTTCGCACCGGAAACGTTCTCCAACATAGAAGGAATTTTTCAAATCGGACTATTAAAAAACAGAGATATCGACAAAAATAAGATGTGACTTTACGTCTCCTGGTGGGAAAGCCATGCATTATTTTAGGAAGAAAGTATTCTCAAAAGATTTTTCCGTATGAGCACCATCGGTCCAAGAAAAAAATAATTAGTCGAGTTTTCAGGAGCCCAGATTTTGCTACAAATACATCAGAAGCAGAAATAACACTTATGACCCCTGGTGGCCAAACCATTCTTTACCAAACATTAGAAATTATGTGAAAAATATTTTCCATCAGGTCTTGTATGCGATACAGGAAGAATTTTTCAAATCGGAGTTTTAGAAGCAGAAATAACGCAGAAACGCCATTTACCTTTGTGCCCCCTAGCGGAAAGTCTATGATTTACTTGAAAATTTTTAATTTATAGGAAAAACATTTCGTATTGGAAACACTATCCAACAAAGAAGGAATTTTTCAAATCGGACTCCTAGAAGTAGAGATATTGACAAAAATAAGATATACATCTACGCCCCCTGGCATAGAAGCCATGCATTATTTCAAGAAGAAAATGTTCCTAAAAGGTTTGTCGACATGAGTAGTATCGGTCAACAAAACACTTTTTTTTCAATCGAGATTTTAGAAGCTCATATTTTGCTGCAAATACATCAGAAGCGGAAATTAAGACTTACGCCACCTGGTGGCCAAACCATTTTTTCAAAAATTAGAAATTATGTGCAAAGGATTTCCCATCAGGGGCTGTATCCGGTGCAGAAAGAATTTTTCAAATCGGAGATTTAGAAGCAGGGATATAGGGGGGAAAACAATTTATCATTACGCCACCTAGCGGAAAGTCTATGAATTAACTGAAAATTTTGAAATTATATTGAAAACATGTTACACCTGAAACACTATCCAACAAAGAAGGAATTTTTCAAATCCGACTCGTAAATGTAGAGATATTGACAAAAATAAGATATACATCTACGCCCCCTGGCGTAAAAACCATGCATTATTAAAGAGAAAATGTTTCTAAAAGGTTTGTCGACATGAGTACTCTCTGTCTACAAACGACGATTTTTTTCAATGAAGGATTTAGAAGCTCATATTTTGCTGCAAATACATCAGAAGCGGAAATTAAGATTTATGCCACCTGGTGGCCAAACCATTTTTTTACAAAAATTAGAAATTATGTGCAAACAATTTCCCATCAGGAGCTGCATCCGGTGCAGAAAGAATATTTCAAATCGGCGATTTAGAAGCAGAGATATAGGGGGAAACACAATTTACCTCTACGCCCCCGTGCGGAAAGTTTATGAATTACTTGAAAATTTTGAAATTATGTGAAAAACATGTCACACTGGAAACACTATCCAACAAAGAAGAAATTTTTCAAATCGGACTTCTAGAAGTAGAGATATTGACGAAAATAAGTTATACATCTACGACCCCTGGCGGAGAAACTGTGGAATATTTTAAGAAGAAAATATTCCGAAAATGTTTATTGATGTGAGTGGCATCAGTCCACGAAACAATTTTTTCAATCGATATTTTAGAAGCTCAGATTTTATGGCAAATACATTGGAAGCAAAAATTAACACTTACGCCCCCTGGTGGCTAAAGTATTCTTCAGCAAAAATTTGAAATTATATGCATAAGATTTTCAATCAGGAGATGTATCCGCTAAAGAATTTGTTTTTCAAATCGGAGTTTTAGGAGAAGATTTATCGGGAAAAATGTAATTTACTTTTACGTCCCCTAGCGGAAAATCTATGCGTAATTTGAAAAAGTAACTATATCTAAAATACTCTTCGACATAAAAGGAATCGAAAGGTAATTTTTTTTTTCAATCGGATGTTTAGAAGCAAAATATGTGGAATAAAATGTATTTTTGAATTCGACATCACCTGCATTTACGCCCCCTAGCGGCGAAATTGTACATCGTAAAAAAAAAAAATAAAAATAAAGGATCATCATTCTCATATTTCAAGCTTCCCAACGCAAAAAGAATTTTTCAAATTGGACTAATACACTGCCGGACAATTGCTAAGGACGGATGACAATAGCAACGATAGCAACCATAAAATGGAAGGCAGGTAAATGTGGAAATTAGCATCATAAGTGCGGGACACAGTTAGACGTGTGGTGCGTATGCAAATTTTGGATTGCCGAACTTGTTCGTGACGTCATAGCGCTGATAAGAGATATAAAGGATTTGACGCGTGTTGACCGTTGTTGTTCAAACGCAAAGTTGAAAGGGAAAGAATCAATTGACGAACTTGCAATTTTCAGTATGTCTTCCCGACATCACCTAGATGATTTTACGCCTGACCGTATTATTGGCAAGATTGAAGAAGGGCGAAAAATAACAGATGTTGCCAGGGAGTTCGACGTCAGCCACAGTGTTGTTTCAAGACTTTGGAAATAATTTCAAATAAATGGAGAGTGTAGCAAACGTCACGGGGGAGGTCGTGTTCGCAGTACGACACCTGCAGAAGATCGGTACATAGTGCTATCAACAAAAAGACACCGGCGCAGCACAGCTAGTGAGGTAGCAAATCAGTTTATGGCTGCTACTGGCAAGCGGATCTCCCGAAAAACTGTCGCCAGACGTTTGCATGAAGGAGGACTATACGCCCGCCGTCCTGTTGTGTGCATCCCATTGTCCAGACGTCACCGTACCGCCCGTTTGCAATGGTGCCATCAACATCGCAATTGGACTGATAACGACTGGTCTGCTGTCCTCTTCTCAGATGAGAGTAGATACAGTCTATCGTCTGATTGTCGACGACAACTGATCTGGCGTGATAGTGGTACTGCATATTGTCCAGCAAACATACAGGAAAGGGACCGATATCCGACATGTAGTGTCATGGTATGGGCTGGCATCCAGATCAATGGCCGTACGTCCCTCTATGTGCTTCCAACTGGGACTATGACTGGCCAACAATACATTAATGATGTTTTGCTACCTCATGTTCGCATGTTCCGTGGTGCTGTCGGTGATAGATTCATTTTCATGGACGACAACGCAACATGTCATCGAACAGTCGCTGTCCAGGAGTGTCTTGAGAGCGAGGATATTCAACGCCTCGTATGGCCAGCACGTTCTCCAGATCTGAATCCCATTGAAAATGTGTGTGATGTTTTGGGGAGGAGTCTTGCTGGTCGCCAATGCCCTCCAATAAACAAGGACACCCTCATCCGTGCACTGACAGAGGAATGGGATAAATTACCCCAACAGCTGCTTGATAATGTTGTGCAAAGCATGACACGACGTGTGGAATCTTGCATCGCTCTCCATGGTGGCCATATCCCGTATTGACATCTTACGCCGGAACGCCTGCGGACGGTAATTGCATTTTTTTCACGTTTACGTATTCTGCACAAAATATCTTGTTTGTCCCTTGATAACGTTCCAAAGCCTTCTGGATTTCAGAGCACAATAAATTGTCTTTCTTGTAATGTCCTGGCATTCTGACATTATTTTATTTCACTTGGCATCCAACCACACTTACTTTTTTATGCGCTATATAGCCGTTTATGATCCGTCCTTAGCAACTGTCCAGCAGTGTAGTTGCAGAGAGATCGTGGGTACAGACGGACGGACAAACCGGTAACATAAGCACGATTTTTTACAAAAGACGTGCTAAAAAGTCGATGAGTTCATCAGGGAAAATTGAAGAATAATTCAGAGAACATAGCAGACAAGCTGAACATCAGTTTAGGTAGTGTCAATGATATTGTTAACGTTTTAGGTTACAACAAATTGTGTGCGCGTTGCGAACCGCGTCACCTAACGACCGAAATAAAGACTTGAAACATGCCAAAGTTTGCCTGCTTGCTATGAAAAATATGGAAAGTGATTTTCTCCGAAGCTTTGTGACTGGTGATGAGAGTTGGGTTCACTTTTATGACCCGGAAATGAAATATAAGTCACTGGAATACCGACACCCATCTTCTCCTCGAGCGAAAAAATTCAAAACTCAAATTATCTGCTAAAACGTGATTGCTTACTACTGTCAGGGGCGGATTGGGTCGACGAAACCAGGCCAGGAATTTTAGTTTTACGGTCCACGACAGAAACCCCCGGTACCCACAGGAGAAGACCTCATAAATTCCTTCGTGAAAAACAAATTCTGCTCTGGATGAAATAAAATGGTTGAAATATGTATTGTAAGACTAATTCAGTCGTGTACAAATTCTAGCAGCAATTTAAGGGTGAAGTAATTTTAAAAATCCACTTATGATTGAATGTTAAGTATCAAACCATACTGAAAACTCTGGGTGTTGTACCAGCTTATTATATTTATTTAGTCACTGAACTTCTACTGCGCAACGGTATTCGTACCACCTCCGCGAATGGACTCCTTTTTTAATTATAGCCATCATTTTGACTCTTCAACTATTAAGTGATCCACAAGCCAGTACCGGTAAGTTGTTGTTTCTTTTGAAATAAATGTGGGTGTGACACGGATTTCGGAAGATCTCTGCAGGAGAATCGCTTTGTGCTCTATAAGTCTGTACGTGGATAAGGGATATAGGATGACGATCCATCGAAATTGTTACTAGAGCCTCCTTCAATGTTAAACAAGTTAGTAAAATCATGCAATGCATTGATTAAATAACATAACAGAAATCGTTTCTCAAGTTACGAGGATAATGGCTGTAGAATAAATCTCGCTACTATGACCTGACCTTTGACCCCATTTGGATGATATTCAACAGAATCGGTAAAGTATACTTGCGGAACAGCATGATAAAGTTTTGTCTCAATCGAAGCATTTTTACGTAAGTTATAATGCATAAGGGCGATGGAATGGATCCCACTCCTATGTCCTGACCTTTGACCCCATTTCGCCCATTTTCAATAGGGTTCGTCCCCAGGTGGTCCCCTACCACAAACTAAAATTTAATCGAAATCGAACAATTTTTACGCAAGTTTTAACGCATAAGGGCAATGGAATGCATCCCGCGCTTATATCCTGACCTTTGACCTCACTTCGCCCAATTTCAATAGGGTTCGTTCTCAGGTAGTCTCCTATCACATACTAAAATGTCATCGAACCATATTTACGTAAGTTATGACGCATAAGGGCAATGGAATGCCTCCCGCTCTTATGTCCTGGCATTTGACCCCATTTCGCCCATTTTCAATACTGTTCGTCCCCAGGTGGTCCCCTACCACATACTAAATTTTCATTGAAATCGAACCATTTTTAAGGGAGTTATCGTGCTGACGGACGGACGGACAAAGCTGGAGCATATGCGTTTCTTCAACCTACGGTCGGAAAGCGTAAAAAAAGGAGAGTAGAGCCCACCGATGTCCCTTTGGCTCCAAATCCAAAGACCTACTCTTAACCGTAGTTAGCTTAATTTATTCCTAACAGCGTGCTTGGTCCAGAAGCAAAATTTTCACTGAAACAGAGAGAATTTTGCTTTGTCATTTTAGAACAAACGAGCAACATATTTATAGAATGAAACTTCCTTTTTTCGAAGACAATAACGTTTTAGACAGATTATATAAAAATCAAATGAAGTTAACGATTCTTATTCATAAGAACCGTTTTTTCCAAACAATTGCGGCCAAGAGGACACGAGAAAGTGGGCCATTTCTGGAGTGGTCCCCGGGAAATAACCTGGTGTCCCGGTGGATCAATCCGCCCCTGCTTACTGTGTTCTTATTCACCAGGAGTACATGGTCTAATGTACTATTATATTATTAACTCTGAGAGCTACGTGTATACCTTAAAAAAGTTAAAGCAAAGAATAAACAGCGTGCATGCGGAAAAAAAAAGCCAATGAATCTGTAACACGACGACGCCAAACTGCACGTCAGTCCTTTCACTTCAGAGGCCATACAGAAAATCGGGTTTGAAGTTTTTTGACACCCGGCCTACCTACAGCCCAGATTTGGCTCCGTCGGACTTCTGGTTGTTTTCTGCTCTCAAGATGTCTGAAACAAGTTCAGTTCACCTGTGAAGAAGATGTTCAGGCCGCTACAAGGAAACAATTCAGAGTACAACTTGAAGATTTTTACAGGTTTTAAAAACTTGTTAAACGTTGGCGTATCTGTATCGAGGGTGAAGGGGACTATGTAGAAAAATGAAATGTTTGAATTAAAGTAGAAATTCTGAGCTTTGTTTTCTTTGTTTCAACACAAAAACAGAACCTTGCCACTGGGCTTGTATATCAATATGGAGGCATTATTTTCCGAACACGCTGTGTATTAGCAAAAGAAATAAATGTTGGCATTGAGAAAGGTAACAGAATTATTCGAATGAAAATATGTATTCAGGTTGCCCATAATGAAATGTCCGATTTGTACACTGTTCGTCAATCACACATATCTCAGCTCAGAGTAAATATTATTAATCGAAATACGTAAAAACCATTCGATTCAACACATTTTTGCCAACGAGAAACAGGGTTATGTATTCCGGTAGCTTAAAAATCAGGAGTACTGGAAGCGACGAAAGCTTGAAAGGCGTTGCATCAGCTTGATTGTGGAAAATTTTCCCCTGCAAAAATTGGTCCAGATGCTTGAAAAAATGGTAGTCGGTTGGCGAAAGATCTGGTGATAATGGTGGATGAGGTAGAGTCTAATAGCCGAATTCCTTCACCTTTTGCAGAGTGATACACGCGACGTGTGGTCTCGCGTGGTCGTGCAGAAGTATTGGGCCCTTTCTGTTGACTACTGATGGGCGAATGCGTTGCAGTTTGCGGTGCAATTCTTCGATTTCCTGACAATACTTTGCAGTGGTAATCGTTTCGCTCGCATTCAGGAAGCTGTAGGGGAATAAACCGGTTGAAGACCAGAAAACAGTCACCATAACCTTCTGTTGATGGAGTTTGGGTTTGGGGAAGAGTTGAGGAGCTTCGTCGTGGTCCAACCACGACGCGGAACGTCGACGATTGTTGTACAAGATCCACTTTTCATCGCATGTCACAATGCGATCGAGAAAAGGATAGGTTATGTTGCGCAAAAGCAGCCCCGACGAGACTTCCAAACGACGATCGTTAAATTCATGTGGCACCCATTTGTCGAGCTTTTTGGACCTTCCAATTTGGTTGAGGTGCACAGAAACAGCTGATTTGATTACTCCGAGTTCTCCCGCAAGCTCACGAACAGTTGTGTGTGGATCTGCTTCAATAAGCGCCTTCAATGCGTCGTCATCGATGATGGTACTCGGTCGTCCATGATCTTCATTGTCGAGATTCGTGTCACCAGGCTTGAATTTTGCGAACCATCTACGCACCGTATGCGTTCGTTAGCCACATCCTCCCTAAAGGCACTAACACTGTTTCGCGTTGCTTGCGCTGAGCAGCAGGCCCAGTTTGAACTCGTAGAGGAAAATTGCCCGAAAATCACCATTATTGATCTTTCACTGAAACGGAAATATATAGTAGGAAATAGTATTCGTTAATAAAGTGAACCAAAAGGTTACAATCTGCAGATTTCAAGCTTCCCAATGATATATTACACTTCATACATATTCACTGTATTGAACACAACACATTGTCGAAATACGAGAGATCAAGAACCTGACATTTCATTAGGAACAACCAACAATAATCACAATACTAGAATGCTGCAATGGAATAATGATAATTTCGAAGAATATCATCAGATTATACTTAAACGTCTTCAAATTTACTCCAATCTGACTGTCAATATTTTGATAGAAGGAAAAGAAATTGAAAAAGTAGGCGAATACATTTATTTAGGTCAAGTACTCAGTTTTAAAGAAAGAAAAGAAAGAGAAATCAATAGAAGGATTATCCAGGGTAATAGAGCCTTTTGGATACTTAAAGACTCTACTTTATCGGTATTCTCCCATTGTGTTTACAAAGAAAAATCTTCAATGCATATATTATCCCCGTGTTTGTTTATGGAAGTGAAACGTGGAGTATTACAGAGCGACAATGTAAGAAAATAAGAGTATCAGTAAGAAAGTTAGATAGAAGAATGTTAGGAATAACAAGAAGAGACAGAGTTAGAAATGAACTTATAAGAGAAAGAACAGGAATAATAGATATTATAAAAATAATAAAAGAATCAGAGTGGAGATGGGCTGGACATGTTGGAAGACTAAAAGATGGACACGATTAATAACAGAATGGCAACCGAGAGATGGAAAGAGACGAAGAAGGCGCAAGACAACAAGGTGGAGAGATGATCTTCAGAAATGTAGAGGTACTAAATGGTGGACTGAAGCAAATGATCAAGGAAGTCGGAAGAGATTGGGGGAGTCCTATACCCTGCAGTGGCTGTCACCAGGCTAAGAAGAAGACTGTCAATACGTGTTAATCATGACACCAGTTTGCGCTGACAGCCAAAGGAAATACTAAGTGTGAGTATTAACGACTTCCGTCTAGTTGCACGATAAAATAAGTTAAAACTTCATTGAAAGTTAAAACTTTATTGAAAGTTAAAACTTTATTAAAAGCATTGACACACATTAGGCCTTTCGGGCATTATTATACGCCCATCTTTAGATGGTAAAATTAGACCGTCCATTCAAGTATACACTGATTGGCCACTTTATTATGACCATCTGACAGTTTTAAGCAAATGAGCTATGGCTGCACGCTGTTGCCGCCAGAGGGCGAGGCTAGTATAAAAAGGGAAAGCTTAGTGCTTGCGACAGTAGTAGAAGTGATTTTTGAGTGACGAGATGGGTAAAAAAGGTAATTTGACAGACTTTCAACGTGGGATGATTGTAGGAGCTCTAAGCCATGGAGCGAGTATCACCGAAACCGCCGCATTCGTGAAATGTTCCAGAGCAGCTGTTGTTAAAGTGTTTAAAGACTGGACTGTCAGCCAAAAAACTGGGTCTCTACGTGCGACGTGTGGTCGTCATCGACTAGTGACTGCTCGGGCGGAACGGAGAGTGTCCAGACTGGTAACAGACAATAGAAGGGCAACAGTGCAGCAAATTACAGACCATCTTAATCAAGGATCCCCTCAAATGATCTCTGCACGCACTGTTCGCCGTACACTGCATCGGATGGGATATGGCAGCCGAAGGCCTGTTCGAACACCTTTGCTGTCTGCAGTTAACAAGAGAAAACGTCTCGAGTTCGCGCAGGAGCACAAGGATTGGACAGTCGATAATTGGAAACAATTTATGTTGTCCGATGAATCACGTTTTTAGTTGCACCATGCCGATGGCCGAGTGAGAATTTGGCGGAAACAGCACGAAAGCATGGACCCCAAATGCATTGCTACAACCCTTCAAGCTGGTGGAGACAACGTTATGGTTTGGGGAATGTTTTCCTGGCATGCTTTGGGCCCTTTAATTCGTGTTGATCAACGTCTGATTGGCACATCATATCTAAACATCGTTGCGGACCAAGTGCATCCTGTCATGTGGATGGTTTATCAAAGTGGCGATGGCTACTTTCAACAAGATTATGCGTCCTGCCATAGTGCTCGTATTGTACAGGATTGGTTTCAGGTACATGCCGGTGACTTTACTTTGCTTAGTTGGCCCCCACAATCTCCAGATCTCAACCCCATTGAGAATTTGTGGGATGAAGTTGAACGAGCCATCAGACAGCTGGATCCACAACCCTGCAATCTCACACTCCTTGAAAGTGCCATTCATCAAGCATGGTCTCAGATTCCACAAACCACCTATCAACATCTCGTGGAGTTCATGCCACGAAGAATCGACGCAGTATTAAAGGAGAAAGGTGGCCCCAACGAAGTACTGATGGGGTGGTCATAATAAAGTGGCCACTCAGTGTATATAGGTAACAAATAAGAGGCCAAAATTAAAAGAAAATTTACATATCGGTCTTGACGTAATGATCACGGTTAAAAAGTCTCCAATTCCCAATTATGTGACTAGGTGGAAGAGATGTTGCCAGGGCCCTGAAATTTGACGAGGGGAGCTGTCATTACAACAGGAGTCACCCAAATGGTAAATGTGCAGGCTGTCCAAGAATAGCAAGTTGGTTTGATTACCGGCCTCTACTCAAACCAACTTGTTGTTCTTGGAGAGCCTGTACATTTACCATTTGGGCGACTCCTGTTGTAATAAACAAGTTGGTTTGAGTAGAGACGACTCCAAAAATAACAAGTTGGTTTGAACAGATGCCATTGAATTAGAAGCAAGTGGCTCAAACATCTTCTCTCCTCTTTTGTAGGTTCGTCGCCATTTAGCAGGAGTAAGTAAGAAAAGATTAGTGTCAATAATCCCCCCTAAAACCGCTTTGAATAACAAAGCTAAGACGAAAGCAATGCTTTCTGTTTCTTAGGTTCACTCGTTCCAGCCGCATTTGACCCACTACTTAGAAAATATATTCGTTCGACCTAAATTTTCAGCCAGTTTGCTAACCCCGAGTTAATTCGTTCCAGCCTGTTAAAGGATTGAACGTGATCTATAAGAAGCTTATTAGAACACAGTTCAGGCTTGCAAATTGCAACTGACTATTCCAATTTTAGTTGGTTCTCGTGATACGGTATTCAGCAATTTAATAGTAATTGAAAATTATCTGAGAACATCGATGTCACAAGAACGCTTTTCATCATCAGCATCTCCTTTCCACAGAAAGTGAAGAAGCCAGACACCTGAAGCTTGACAGCTTAATTGTCTCATTTGCTGAAGTTCGCAAGGGAAGATTTTGAAATTATTAACACGGAGCGGAAATGTGTGACATCTGCATCCACCTGATAATTGCTATTGAATTTGTAGTTTTTACTTTTTCTTTTTCAAAATGCCTGCAGCTCTTGCTGAAATAAGGATCTCGCCCGTAAAGAAAAATACGAAAGAGAAAAAAACGAAGAAAACTGACTGAAAAAATTTTCTGATCGAACATTGAATAAAACAGCGTCTTTCTCTCTCAAGTTTATGATAACATAATTTAAAAAGCGCTTGTAAAATTTCTTTCTGCCATAATTCCTTTTTATGTGCTGTTTGAAAGTGTTTTCTTTTTTCTTTTTAGTAAAATTAAGGCAATGGCTATGAGTCTGATAGTTGAACCATAAAAAAACTAAAAAAAATAATAGAAAGTAAAGTTTGTGTCAAAGTGGAGAGCTGTTGAACTGGATGGGGCGTATTTTATGTTCTGCTGCCTTCCCCAGATAAAGAAGATTACTCCAAACCTGCATCCATATGTTAAGTAAAAATTCGCCGTTTCGTTCATTTAACAAAATGAGATAAAATGCAATAGATGCAAAATATACTGCTCAAAATAATTAGGGGATAATGAAGGTTTGGCACAAAATTGCAGCACAAAGCAGCATACCCAGGTTGAATAAATTGATTCTAAATGGAACATAAACGCAGTCAGCACACATGTGCAGATAAAAATTACTGCGCACGACGTTCCGAATCACGTGTTATCAAAGGCTGATAAAAGCTGACCAGTGTGGGATCTATTGTCGCACTAAAACCAAAACCCTGCAGAACTGTTTCCTGTTGTTATTAGCCTAATCGATGATGCCTCGGCAATGATCGATGGTACCCGAATCTGCAGCGTGGAGAGTTATTGGTCTGTTGAAAGCCGGGAATACCTAGTAGGTAAGTCGTAACCGAAGCGTTCAGAGTTTCACAAAGCGTCATTCCCTGACTGTAGAATCGGTTTCGAGAGACTGGAAGTGTTCGTCGACGGCGAGGCCAAAGTCGTCCATCTCCGACTTAGCCAAATGAAGACAGATATGTATCATTGACCGCGAAAAAGAACAAAAGATTGAATGCAACGCAACAACGGCGGGAGCTCTGTGTTGCCACAAGACGAAACCAAACGCAAACAGTTCGCAATCTCCGTCATCATGTTGGTCTGTATGTCCGTTGACCTCTGGTTTGAATTCCACGCCATCGTTTTGCCAGTAGAGAATGGGCGCTGGAATATTGTGACTGGGTATGTGACGACTGTAGCAGTATTCTCGCCTCTGACGAGTCTCGATTCACTTAACTGTATAATAGGCGAGTGCTCATATGGAGGGAGCACGAAATAGTCCTCGTTTTGTGCAAGACAGGCATCGATATGGAGGAGGACTACTGATGGTTTGGGGAGGCATGGTCATACTGACCTGTATGTCATAAGGAATGGTGCACTGACTGGCCAGAGGTACTGGGATGAAATTCTACGACCCATTCTTATCTCTTACGATGAAGCTATCGCAGATGCATTCATTCTTATGAACGATAACTGTCGACCTCATTGAACACAACGTGTATAAAAATTCCAAGGCTACTACTACTACTACTACTACAAGTGAAGAACGCTTTTTGAAGTATGAGCGTTATTCGTGCTCAACCATTCCTGCACTTCTCATGTTTGCGTATGTTCTTTGTCATAGTCCGATGTGTCTCTCGCCAGAATATGATTGTCTATTAAGTTGTTAAATCACGTTTTGTGTTTATAACTCAACTATTGTCCACCACTGTAGAAATAGGTAAAAAAACAATCGGGATAGTACACTGGTACTTTTTGTAGATAATCTATGGCATGCATCTTTTGCATGTCGAGATCTTTGTGGATGTGAAATAAAACGAGTAATTTGTGAGTACACATTTATTTATGTAGAACACACCGCATTTATTCGCGTCACTCACGACCAGATATGGAACCGGGTCGCGGGTCAACTGGTTAGCGGGTGGGTAATTTCTAGCGGTTCGGGTCAAGGTGTTCCTGATCCGATTTCGAGCCAGTTTTATTTCCGTTTTATTTTTGAAAAGCAAAAACACTTTTTTTTTTTTTAAATAAATGATGAGGATTGTGGAATTTCGTGCTAGAGACTGGTGCCAGCGGACTGAAAAAAGATTTGTCATGCAATGTGAAAGAAGAGCGTCCTCAGAAGGAAAAGTGTCCCCTCCTCCTAAGGGGCAATGATGAAAAAAACATCCACATTTTGGAAACTTTCAACTCATCATAACAAACTTGTGAAAATCAGTGTTGCCGTGAAACATATTCAGAAGCTTGATATGTTATCAAGAAAACAGCAAAAACTGAAATTAAACATACGAAAAGTTGCTTAATTTAAAAAAATTGACTGTGTCGCCATCAAAATTAGGTGGAAACAGCCTTAGCATTACTGAGGAAGGATTTTTTGACTCTCGCAGATGTGTTTGAAAACATGCGTAAAGAAGTTTGGTTATGTTTTGAAAATGAAGGACAACAGTTTCAATACTTCTTCTAAGTGAGTAAATTATACGTTCCTATAATACATTTGTTTCGTTTCCGTATAACCTAAGATACCCACTGCGGAGAGAATTTTTGAACGCCCTGTATATGCTGTATATTATAGTTCAAAGCAGATTTGTCCGTGTCAATTACAGATCCGGTTGGGGTCCAATTATGTGACGTCCGGGTCCAAACTTTTTGACCCGTTTCCAACTCTGCTCACGACCACACCGAGCTGCAGTCTTGTAAATTAAGTCATAACAACAAACAATAAGATTTACTAATTCCTAACATTGAATAGGTAGATGGATTAATGAATGTTATTTTCGTAAAACCAATGAAAGAAGATATGTGTGTCATTCAAATAAATATGAAAATATTTACCAAACTATGGCGGCTGCAATACTAAGTATTTCGACAGTTTAGTTTTTCAAAAACAATATTTATTTTTATTATTTTGTATTATTCAAATTTATACGGTCATAACGAACGACCCTGACACCGATGAAATGTGATGTAATTACTAGGTACGAAAGTCCACCTGCGCATGCGCAAGCGAAAATCTAACCTCAAAGTAGACAAAAAAATCTGCATCACAGGTATGTTAGTGAGGAGGATTGGCAACTTTGGGTCTAAGATATCTACAGGTTACATCCCATGGGCTCTACATCATTTTAAAGCTCTCGTCAATAGCAGGTAATCCTCCTTGGATGCCAAATTTCGTTACGACGCACGGTTTTCGAGATGTTTGAGGAAATCAGCATAGGTGGCTCACAGACTACAGCATCAAAATGTATTTTTGTAATGGCTTTTACCACATTTAGCATCAGGTCCTCGTAACTTTCGCAGATTGCAAGGAGAAATTGTTACGTTTATGCAACACGTGATGATATAATGTTCGGCGAAAGTTTTGATAAAATATATTGTTGAGTAACAATGAAATTAACGATGGTTGCGTCCCTTCATGGGACAGCCAGATTTCACCAATGGTTTTGACTATTCCCGTTACCCATTTTCGTTACATCAAAATTTTTTTGCATGGGATTTACTTTACTTGTGTTAGGAAAGATGGATAGCATCAGAAAGTATCGCCGTCCGACTTATACTGGATACGAATATCGATCTCGTTAGTAGGATATATCATTAAGTAATCACATTTTAATCACTTCAAGTATCTACCTGGGAACATCATCAATCTAAAGCGAATCACCATCAGATGGTACATACTTTACATCATTACACTACCTGCTGAGAGATATTTGATTGACATCTTTCGGTTGAAAACCAGTTTTCATCTTGTATCAAAACAGCTTTTCAAGGCAGCACTTATTCGACGAATTTTCATCTGAAGCAGATAATCATCTAAATAATATATTTTTGTACAGTTAAAGAAAATACGACGAGAAGTCGATTCAGACTTTTCATTTAAAGCAGATCCAGGGCCTGATATAGCCTATGCCTACAAGTCCCCGTCCTAGGGCCCCACATTTTAGGGCACCCCAGAATCTCAATGCAAAAAACCCCTAACTGATTTTTATGGAGTCCATTTAATTTCAGTGTGAGTAATGGATAACGCAGGGAAATCGCGGTGCTTTTCATCTGAAACTTGCAGATGAAATATAAATGTGCGATATTTCTATATATACCATACACCTCTTAAGTGAGATTTTGCATTGCTAAGATTGTAGAAGTTTTGAGTATCTCATATTGTAAAGCATCAGATTTTAAAATTGCTTGGGTCTAAATTAAATGAATTAATGAGATGAAAAATGTGCTTTTGTGAGTGTAAGAATTATCCAGTTACGTATGTTTGCTCAAATCTAAGCATGATTTTTCTGTTAGTAGAATTATTCTACTGTAATACTAAACATATCACAGGTGATTAATCAGCTATGGAAGTTCACCTTGCCCCCAAAAAATAAATCTATACCAAGCCTAAATAATATTCATCGGTTAAAAATAAAATTAATAGAGGATGAATAACTTAACATCTGTGAATATTTGAATTATTACATAATTAAATGCAAAAACAGCAATACTAAACTATTAAATAGTGTTTTACTTACCCATCTATATTTTTAAGTGTAAATTTCCATGATAATATTAAGATTTAATAAAAGTAGATATTATTTCCTATTTTTCCCCGCATAGTGTCCCATTTATTAAATCAACTTTTAAATCAATTGATAATATTTAGTGCCGACAAATGTACTTACTCTTTCAAGAATGTGGACTGGTGGAGGGGCCTAATTTGGTGTTCTGCCTAAGGCTCGATTCTGTGCAAATCGGGCCCTGAGCAGATCACCATCCAGTGGAATGCATTTTTACGTTGTAAAAGTGTCTTCGGTGAGAGGTCGTTTTATGAATTGGTATCGGAAGAGATCACTAGCCAATGGAATGCATTTTTGCATTGTCTAAGGGTCTCTGATGAGAAGTCGATTTATGAAATTTCATCGGAAGCAGATCGCCAGCCAATGCAAGCATTTTTTATTTGTAGTGTCTCCGATGAGAAGTCGATTTACGAATTTTCATCAAAAGCAGTTCATCGGATGAGTCAGGCATTTGTATCAAAAGCCCCCGAACTCTGAATTAAAATATTCCTACTACGAATATAGTGATGTATAACTATTTTTACATACTGTTATATTGACACTCATACTTACAGGTAATGAAAACCACTTTACAATAGATGCTGGAATTGTCCACCATTCTGTTGAAGACACAAATTCACCCGACGACACATGTTGGCGGACACAGAGCATCTCATTGTGTCGGACACTCTTTTCAGCGTGTTGGCTGGTATGTCCCTCACGGCTGTAATTATGTTGTTCCGCAGGTCCTGTAAAGTCTTAGGGTTGCTGTGGGAAACTGTGTCTTTCAGATAGCCACACAAATAAAATTCTGGAGGCCTCAAGTCTAGTGAGCGAAGCGGCCAAAGGATTTCGAAATTAATCGATCGTGGAGGAACTCACAGAGCATCTCCATTGTGTCGTTTGATGTGTGACACGTTTCTCCACGTGTGACTCGTTTCTCCATGTGTGACACGTTTCTCCATCTTGTTGAAACCAACAGTAACGTTCGTGTTCTTCCACCACAGCTACAAATTGATAGATGATATCTGCGTACACAGCGGAATTTACAGTTGTGTCGAAAAAAAAAATGGCCCTACAATTCGCCATCTAGACATGGCGCACCACACTCCAACTTTCTGACAGTGAAGTCCAACCTCATGCAATGCGTGTGGATTCCCCGCAGCCCATATGCGAGTGTTTTGGCTGTTGACATATCCATTCAAATGAAACCATGTCTCGTCACTGAAAAAAGTGTTGTCAAGCTGGTTAGTTACATTGTTGCGCGTGAAACCTTTAAACCATTGGCAATAGGCAATGTGCTTTTTCGAGTCCAAAGGACATCGCTTTTGCACTACTCGAATTCTGTACGGCCGTAGCTTTAGACGTTTAGTAGCCCTCTGGCAGGTTGAATACGATGACCCTAACTCTTGAGGCAGCCGCTGAAGTGACTTCCTGTGAGAGCGCTGCAGGGAAACGTGAATTTTCTCCAGAAATGTGGTCGTCACCACGGCCGGCCGGCCGGTTTTAGGCTTATCCTGAACACTGCATGTCTCACGAAACCGGTTCACAAGGTCATAAACAGTTGTTTTCCCTGGTATAGGAACATCAGGAAACTTCCATTGAAAGAGCTGGATGCAACGTTGGCAAGACCTTTAGGCTTATCCTGAACACTGCCTGTCTTGCGAAACCGGCTCACAAGGTCATACACAGTTGTTTTCCCTGGTATAGGAGCATCAGGAAACTTCTTTTGAAAGAGCTGGATGCAACGTTGGTAAGACTTTTAGGCTTATCCTGAACACTGCCTGTCTCGCGAAACCGGTTCACAAGGTCATACACAGTTGTTTTACACAGCTGGTATAGGAGCATCAGGAAACTTTCTTTGAAAGAGCTGGATGCAACGTTGGTAAGACTTTTAGGCTTATCCTGAACACTGCCTGTCTCGCGAAACCGGTTCACAAGGTCATACACAGTTGTTTTCCCTGGTATAGGAGCATCAGGAAACTTTCTTTGAAAGAGCTGGATGCAACGTTGGTAAGACTTTTAGGCTTATCCTGAACACTGCCTGTCTCGCGAAACCGGTTCACAAGGTCATACACAGTTGTTTTACACAGCTGGTATAGGAGCATCAGGAAACTTTCTTTGAAAGAGCTGGATGCAACGTTGGTAAGACTTTTAGGCTTATCCTGAACACTGCCTGTCTCGCGAAACCGGTTCACAAGGTCATACACAGTTGTTTTCCCTGGTATAGGAGCATCAGGAAACTTTCTTTGAAAGAGCTGGATGCAACGTTGGTAAGACTTTTAGGCTTATCCTGAACACTGCCTGTCTCGCGAAACCGGTTCACAAGGTCATACACAGTTGTTTTCCCTGGTATAGGAGCATCAGGAAACTTTCTTTGAAAGAGCTGGATGCAACGTTGGTAAGACTTTTAGGCTTATCCTGAACACTGCCTGTCTCGCGAAACCGGTTCACAAGGTCATACACAGTTGTTTTACACAGCTGGTATAGGAGCATCAGGAAACTTTCTTTGAAAGAGCTGGATGAAACATTGGTAAGACTTTTAGGCTTATCCTGAACACTGCCTGTCTCGCGAAACCGGTTCACAAGGTCATACACAGTTGTTTTCCCTGGTATAGGAGCATCAGGAAACTTTCTTTGAAAGAGCTGGATGCAACGTTGGTAAGACTTTTAGGCTTATCCTGAACACTGCCTGTCTCGCGAAACCGGTTCACAAGGTCATACACAGTTGTTTTCCCTGGTATAGGAGCATCAGGAAACTTTCTTTGAAAGAGCTGGATGCAACGTTGGTAAGACTTTTAGGCTTATCCTGAACACTGCCTGTCTCGCGAAACCGGTTCACAAGGTCATACACAGTTGTTTTCCAAGGTATAGGAGCATCAGGAAACTTCCTTTGAAAGAGCTGGATGCAACGTTGGTAAGACTTTTAGGCTTATCCAGAACACTGCCTGTCTCGCGAAACCGGTTCACAAGGTCATACACAGTTGTTTTCCCCTGGTATAGGAGCATCAGGAAACTTCTTTTGAAAGAGCTGGATGCAACGTTGGTAAGACTTTTAGGCTTATCCTGAACACTGCCTGTCTCGCGAAACCGGTTCACAAGGTCATACACAGTTGTTTTCCAAGGTATAGGAGCATCAGGAAACTTCCTTTGAAAGAGCTGGATGCAACGTTGGTAAGACTTTTAGGCTTATCCAGAACACTGCCTGTCTCGCGAAACCGGTTCACAAGGTCATACACAGATGTTTTCCCTGGTATAGGAACATCAGGAAACTTCTTTTGAAAGAGCTGGATGCAACGTTGGTAAGATTTTTCCGCAAAATAAACTTCTAACAAAGCGACTTTCTGTTCTTGAGTGAGACTCGTGGCTGACTGAACGTTACTGTTTGCCAGTGCCCGCGTAAGCGTAGTGTCACGTGGTGCTATCACGTGGTGCTATCACGTGGCACAGTTATGACGTGGTGCTATCAAGGGCACACACAACGGCCACAAGCAGCAATAATCGGATTTCTTTTATGGTTTGGCAGCAAGTACGTTTTAAAAATAAAGTTCGGGAACTTTTGAATCACCCTACAAGAAGTATATCCCATGGGATATACGTCTTACAGAAACTTTAAGAAGTATGATTATTGTTTTTCATTGAAAACAGGCATCCAAGACAGAGCATCTTTAATATCGTAAGGGACACATTTCATATAATTAAAAAAGACAACTACTGAATGCTTTTCGGTGTTTCTTTTATATTTGATTCCATTGAATTTCGGTAATAAATCCAAATAATCATTCTAAAAACTTCAGCTGCTTTGAAAAATTAGAGCAAAGGGAAATTTGATTTCTTCTAATGAAACTAAAACGTGGAACTTGTTGTTTTTACAAATGTCGCTCTTTGGAGAGAATATATTTCGCGCGTTTTAAAGAAAGTCAACTGATTAATCACAAGGAAGTAAAACATTTATAAAAATCGCGTGTTGACAGTTTATTAGGGTGGGGGTGGGGGCAACCATCTTTAGATTTCGCAAAACGCATGTTGGAATATTTCCGGCATTCGTAACATAATGTTTATTCTTAATTAAGATTGGAAAGACGCGAACTAACAAGTGAGTGCTTAGTTATGGTTGACAGTGCGGCTCTTCCATTGGAAAATAATCAATATTCACTTTTAGTCACCGCTAATGACCATTCGCCGCGGTAGAAAAGCTCAAGCTTTTGTTAGATACTTCTCATTAGGCTTGCAGCGCGCCATTTTTTTTTTTCTCTTTTTATCTTTTTTCATCCGTTTCTACTTCAGCGGTTATTTTTACTCGTTAGATTTGTGGTCTCTTAATTAGAAGCTCATCAAGTGCCTTTTTTTTTTTTTTTTTTTTTTTTTGTATTTCATTTTCACTTTTAGATAAGTGCGTGGAAACAGAGTTCAACTGCGACGACGGAACATGCATCGACGAGTCGTTGAAGTGCAACAAAATGTTCAACTGCAAGTACCGTTATGACGAAGACCCCAAGCTTTGTGTGCCTGGTAAGAACAACGGCAACTGTGAAAAAGACTTTTTCTAGAGAAATTCTTATGTATATCTTGCTTTTTAACGATTTTCTTACAATACTGCGGCAAGATCTTGGATGGCTGCAGCGTTTAAAGCTCTGCTTTTCTCACAACAAAATTTATGAACAAAGAAAAACACGTTACCGAGGATTCTTATATGTTATATTTCATATTTAAGTAGTATTTCCTTTTTCTTATACACTATCTGATCTAAAGCATCCTGACACTTGCCCATCCACAAACTCCCTGTAATAAAAAAGGAATTAATATCGAGTTGGTCCACCATTTGCTGCTATCACAGCCTCCACTCTGTTGGGTAGGCTTAGATATACACTATCTGATCTAAAGTATCTTGACATTTACCCATCCACAAACTCCCTGTAATAGGAAAGGAATTAATATCGACTTGGTCCACCCTTTGCTGTTATCACAGCCTCCACTCTGTTGGGAAAGCTTAGATATACACTATCTGATCTAAAGTATCCTGACACTTGCCCATCCATTAACTCCCTGTAATAGGAAAGGAATTATTATCGAGTTGGTCCACCCTTTGTTGCTATCACAGCCTCCACTCTTCTGTGAATGCTTTCCGCTAGTTTTTGGTACGTCCCTATGGGAATTGCCTTCCATTCCGCCCAGTAGAGCACACAGAATTTCCTCGAAAGAGTTTGTTTTCTGAAAGTTTATTTTTAATCCCACTTCTTTACTCTGGTCAGCAAGTTCCTGGATCATACTCTGCAGATCTGAAGGGGTAGTTACAGAAATAACTATGCCGTCACCAAAACGAACGTCAGTTAAATAATTAAACAAAGCTGAGTTAACGTTCCCTTATTTTCCCAGTTCAATGATTGAAAGATATTTTGCAATGCAGTATTCAAGAGTTTGGGAGATATGGTGTCACCTTGTCTCATTCGCCTTTCCAATTTTTATTGGTGCTGTATATTCAAATAGCCGAACTTTTGCCCTTGCATTTTTATAGACGTTATTAATGATGCTGTTATATGTACAGTACATACACTATATTGACAAAAGTCACTGGACACCCCATCAAAAGCAAATGAACAGATTCGCTGCGTTGTTAAGATGCGTGGTATAGCTGCAAACGGTATAAAAACATACCTGCAGCTGACCGCGATCATATCGCACTGTGAGGTTGAGTGAAAATGTCGCGGCGGAAGAGAACTGACTTTGAGAAAGGATAGATTGTTGGGTTTTGTATTAGTGTGTTGTCCATAAGAGAAACCGAGAGGCGTTTAAACATACCCAAGTTAACTGTTTTGGATGTACTGAATAAGTGGAAGGCACATGGCGGCCCTGAAGCAGCAAAACATACTGGCAAACTAAAGAAAATCAGTAATAGAGGACGTCGAAGCCGCAGGAGAGTAGTTACAGCTAATCGACGGAGTATAGCACAAGACCTCAGTGTACAGGTGAGTAAAAATGCTGGAACTTCGGCATGTACACGTACCTTTCGCAGATAACTTTATTCCATGGGTTACCGTGGTTGTGCGGCTACTCATAAGCCTTTCATATCCACTCGGAATGCTACTCGCCGTTTAACATAGTGTAAAGAACATTTATCGTGGAACGTGGATCAATATAAACTGGTCCTATGGACTGATGAATCCAGATACACGATCCATCAGTCTGATTGCCGTGTGTGGGTATGGCGGCAGCCGGAGAAACGCTATTTACCACAGTGTACTGTTCCTACGGTCAAATTTGGAGCTGGCAGTGTACTCGTGTGGGAGTGTTTTTTGTGGTATGTACTCGTGTGGGAGTGTTTTTTTGTGGTCCCGGCCCATTGGTTATCGTCAACAAAACTGTTAACCAGCTCGTCTACCTTGATGTTCTGGACAATTATGCCCTACCAACTCTGTGGCAATGCTATGGAACCGAGCCTTGCAGCTACCAGCAGGATAATGCACGGAGCCATAAAGCATGGACTGTTACGGCGTGTTTTGACGATAATTCAGTATCATGTGTGGACTGGCCAGCACAGAGCCCTGATCTAAATCCCATAGAGCACCTATGGTATGAATTAGAGCGCCCCATAAGAAGTTTGGAACCAAGGCCTACTACTAAGCAACAGTTAGCGACAGCATTATGTACTGAATGGAAGCTCATACCTATCGCTGTGTTCCAAAATCTTTTCGAAAGCATGTCTCGAAGGGTCGGTGCATGCATTAAGGCCAAAGGTGGACCGACACCGTACTAATGTATGTCAATAAATGCTATGTTGTGTTTCTCTTCTAGGTGTGTATATATATATATATATATATATATATCATCATCATCATTGTCAACCATTATCAATCCACTGCTGGACGAAGGTCTCCCCAAGTTTCCTCCACAACGGTCTGTCTTGTGCCAGTCTCCTCCATGTCACTCCCGCATATTTACGAATTTCATCCACCCATCTCCCATGTGGTCTTTTTCTGGGTCTTTTCCTGTCCCTTGGAATCCAATCTAAAATTTCGGCTGTCCATCTATGGTCTGTCCTTCTGGCAGTATGTCCAGCCCATTGCCATTTCAGGGATTTAACTCTGATCATGATGTCTTCCACTCTCGTCATTTTTCGGATCCACGAGTTCCTCTTCTTATCTCTCCTGGTTATACCAAGCATGCACCTCTCCATGCTTCTTTGAGTTGTCTGCAGTCTTTGTATGTCTCTTTTAGTTAAGGTCCACGTCTCTGCACCATACGTAAGCACTGGAAGGATGCATTGATCAAACACTTTTCTTTTAAGACATAACGGCATATTGCTCTTGAAAATTATGCTGTTTCTTCCAAAAGCTCTCCAGGCAAGTTTTGTACGCCGATTAATTTCTTCATCAATGTGACCCTCACTTGATATCTGCTGTCCAAGATAAACATACGTATCTGTTATCTCCAGTTTTTCTCCATCAATCGATAAATCTTCATTTCTTGTAAAAGCATTGAACATCACTTTTGTCTTCTGAAAGTTCATTTTTAATCCCACTTCTTTACTCTTGTCAGCAAGTTCCTGGATCATACTCTGCAGCTCTGATGGGGTAGTTGCAAAAATGACTACGTCATCAGCAAAACGAAGGTGGGTTAGATAATCTCCATTAATCTTTATCCCTTTGTTTTCCCAGTTCAGTGATTGAAAGACATTTTCCAATGTGGCATTAAAGAGCTTCGGAGATATGGTGTCACCTTGTCTCACTCCCTTTCCAATTTTTATGTGTGTTGTATTTTCAAACAGCCGAATCTTTGCACTTGCATTTTCATAGATGTTATTAATAATATTAATGTATGCATCTTCAATACCGCAGGATTTCAGAGCCGTGGTAACTGCTGATGGTTTCACCGAATCAAAGGCTTTTTTCATAATCGATAAAAGCCATGCACAATGGAAGTTCATATTCCCTCGCTCTTTCAATTAGTTCTCTCAGTACGTGGATATGATCTATTGTGCTGTAGCCACTCCTGAATCCAGCTTGTTCTCTCGGTTGAGCCATGTCCAGTGTTACCTTCAAGCGGTGTGAAAGAACTTTAGTGAAGATTTTATAAACCACTGATAGGAGGCTGATAGGTCTGTAGTTCCTGAGATCCTCAATGTCACCTTTTTTATGTAGCAGGATCATTGTAGCATTGTTCCAATCCTCAGGAATCTTCCCTTCATTAAGGCATCGAGTGAAAATTTGGGCGAGTACTGTTTCAATTTCTCCACTTGCTTCTTGTATGATGTCTATAGTAATTCCATCTTCTCCTGGAGCTTTCCCCCGCTTCATGTTCTTGATTGCATGAGCAACTTCTGCTGGGAGGACTGAAGAACTCTGGTACCTTTCATGATGTCTGAAGTACATATATCATCCCTTTCATATAATTTGGAGTAGAAATCTTTCACTCTTGTCAAAATTTCGCCTCTATTTCTTGTTATAGAACCATCTTCTTTTCTCAGAGCCATAATCTGTTTTCTTCCCTTACTGAGATGTCCCTTTGCTATCTTTAGGCTTTGGTTGTTTTCAATTGCTTTCCTCACTAGCTCACAGTTGAATTTCCTTACGTCTTCAGTGATACTTTTTCGTGCTGTCTTGCATAGCTCTATATATTCCACTTTGGAAGTCACATCTTCTTTAGTTGTCCTCATCTCTCTTCTTTTTTGCATCAACATTTTGGTTTTTCCTGATAATTTGTTTACATGCAACTTGTTCTTAGACCCAGCTAATTTTGTTGCTGTTTCCATAAGAGCTTTGGTTACTTTTCTGTTAACTTCCGAAATATCCACTTCTTCCGATGTTAGGCCTTCTAAAGCAGAGAATCTGTTCTTCAGTTCCAACTTGAAAGTATTATGGTGTTTTTTAAGGTTGGTTATGTCAATACATTTTGTTTGTCTTATGAGCTTGCCACGTTCCAGTTTAGTGTTGAGGTGCATCTTACATCTCACCAATCTATGGTCACTACCTGTGTTGAACTTGTTCAGCACACTGCAGTCTTCGATGACGAATTTTTTGTTACACATAATAAAATCAATTTCACTTGTCGTCCCAATTGGATGTCTCCATGTCCATTTCCTGTGTGGCTTTTTCTTGAAAAAGGAATTCAAGATGAAAAATCCTTCCGCCTCTGCAAACTCAACGAGAGTATTTCCACGCTGGTTTCTGTTGCCGTGACCGAATTTACCTACTGAAGTTTCATTCTGTTGCCGGTGCCCTATTTTTGCATTGAAATCTCCCATAATTATCTTCAAGTGCTGCTTACCTTTATTATTTAGATGACGAATTTCCTCATAAAATTCTTCAATTTCTTCTTCAGGATGACTTGTGGTGGGTGCATAAGTTTGAATAATCTGAGCCTGGTATCTTCTCGATAGTTGGATAACGAGTCGTGCAGCTCTGTCAGAGGAACTTTCAACTTCTACCACTTTATCCTTCAGTTTCTTGTTTATTATAAATCCAACACCACTAGTTCTGCCAGTATCTGTCCCACGATAATAGAAGAGATGTCCACTTTTCAGTTCAATGAGATCTTCTCCTTTCTCCTTACCTCACTTAGCCCGACGATGTCCCACTTGATCCTTTGTAGTTCCTCTTCCAATTCAAGAAGCCTTGAATCAGAAGATAGGGAGCGTCCGTTGTAGGTAGCCAAGGTCAGCATCAAATGGCAGCCTAGTCCGGTCCTCCGGGGATTCTTAGCACCCTCTGCCTTCATGTCGCACTGGCCGCTGCCTTGGCCAGGTACATTCCAGCTGCCGGAGACTGAGGGCCAAGATTTAAGTTGTAGAGTCATTTTGGAGGTGTTTGGCCATAACTCACCACGCTGGCCAAGCGGGTTGGTGAGTGTGGGACAGCATTTCCTCTGATCCCGATGGTATAGTTATACCGCTATTTGCGGTCGTCAGAGCCCCTTTAGTGGGAACAGGATGCACCACGAGAAGGCGGGGTTGACATTTGTCAAGGAGAGGCTGTGATGTTACGCATCACCTGACCTTACATCCCATATATATATATATATATATATATATATATATATATATATATATCATCATCATCATCATCAACCATTATCAATCCTGAGGGTCACATTGATGAAGAAATTAATCGGCGTACAAAACTTGCCTGGAGAGCTTTTGGAAGAAACAGCATAATTTTCAATTTTCAAGAGCAATATGCCATTATGTCTTAAAAGAAAAGTGTTTGATCAATGCATCCTTCCAGTGCTTACGTATGGTGCAGAGACGTGGACCTTAACTAAAAGAGACATACAAAGGCTGCAGACAACTCAAATAAGCATGGAGAGGTGCATGCTTGGTATAACCAGGAGAGATAAGAAGAGGGACTCGTGTATCCGAAAAATGACAAGAGTGGAAGACATCATGATCAGAGTTAAATCCCTGAAATGGCAATGGGCTGGGCATACTGCCAGAAGGACAGACCATCGATGGACAGCCGAAATTTTAGATTGGATTCCAAGGGACAGGAAAAGAGCCAGAAGAAGACCACATGGGAGATCTGTGGATCATATTCGAAAGTATTCGAAAGTATATATATATATTCTAGGAATAGTTAGTGATCCTGTCTGCATTATCAAGTTCCATTTCATGTGCTTGGCCTTCATAGGTAGGTAGCAAGTTTTCAGATTTGCGGCGCGACGAAAGGAACCCAAAATAAGCACAGTGCTTTCATTTAAGTTTAGTGGTATGAGTGACTGCGCAAAATATCCATCGAATGGGTGGGATTATTCTGATACGTCCTGCTCCTCGAGTAATGTTCGGACTTCAGAATCTTCTCATCTTCCCAGAAAGAAATAGATAGAGAGATAGAGCGCGAACCACAATACCAAAGAAACTCTGTTTTTCGCGGCGTGCTTTTGGCAATTCAACGCCCTGTCCACCAATCGTTTAGGTTGACCTTCAGCTCAGAGCTTGACCTTCCATCATACAAGCCTTCCGTTGACGAGAAATACAAGGTGTAATAGGCTCGTTATAATCCGGACCTACTTCACCCTGAGAATAGACAGTCAAGAAAAGGATTAACGTTTTTTGTGTGGCCTTGTGACCAAAAGACTTGCGGTCAACTTCTGATAAGAATAACATCAGTTCATATCGCCGCTAAAGCGCAAAATTTAAAGATGTATACACTGCTGGCCACCCAAAATGCAACACCAAGAAGGACACGAGATAGCAAAGTCGGATTTACTGGGCACATAACAACAGATACAAAGATGAAACGATTGAGCTTACAGGCCTGTGCGACTTGCGGAACACGCAGACATCAATAGTTCGTGTGGCCCCCATGGCTGGCAATAACGGCCGCTTCATGCCGCTGCATCAAACGAAGGAGGTTTTGGATGTGGGCTTGGGGTATGTCGGTCCAGGCTGCTTCCACACGTTGCCACAGTTCTTCAGGCGTAGCCGCGGGTGGTGCTTGTCGGGCCACTCGGTTGCCGATTTTTTTTTTATTGGAGGTTTAACGACCACCGTGAGCAACTCAATGGGCTATAAGCAGTCGCCCGTCCCTAATTTAGGGTCACTGGTTCCAGGGAAGGGAGAGAGCCAGTGCCGTAAGACAAACACAACATCCATGCCTGACCGGGATTCGAACCCGGACCCCTTACGGACGAATGATCATAGGCCAGCGCCTTAGACGACTGCGCCACCGGGGCGGCTCTAGGTTGCCGATCAGCGACCAGACGTGTTCGATGGGCGACATATCGGGAGAACAGGCGGACCACCACAGCAATGACACCTGGTGGGCCGTGAAGAATTGTTGCACGATGAGTGCCACGTGCGGGCGCGCATTGTCCTGTTGAAATGTGGCCGCTGGCAGGAGGTAAGAGAGGACTACAAGATCCAAAACGTCGAAGATGTAGCGGTGGCTGTTGCGTGTACCGGCGATGCGTACCAGAAGGGTGCGGGTGTCATATCCAATTGCGCCCCAAACCATAACGCCAGGGGACGGACCGGTATGGCAATGCATAATGCAGGCGTCATACAGTCTCTCTCCGCGGTGCCGCCACACGCGGATCCGACCATCGTGGTGTTGCAGGCAGAAGAGGGGCTTCGTCGTAGAAGACAATGTCGTGTCATTCCGTAGTCCAGGGGCGGCGTTCAACGGCCCACTGCCGCCGCACTCGCTAGTGGTGTAACGTCAATGGTAATCGGAGCAGTGGGCGCCGTGCGACAAGTCCCCACTCCTGCAGACGACGTCCAACGGTACGTGCTGACGCAGGTTGTTGCGCAACACACCCTAATCCCTGCGCTAACGTTCGTGATGTAGCGGTGCGAGCCGTCAATGCCCACCGCACAAAATGCCGGTCCACTCGTTAGGTGGTGTGCCGCGGCTGCGGAATTTGCTCACGTCTTTCCGTCCGTCCCTCCTGCACCCACCGAATCCATACTCGCCTCACTGTGGCTGGATGTCGTCCCACGCGGGCGCCGATGTCTCGGTACGATAAACCGCTGTCGCGATAAGCCACGATTCGTCCTCTGTCGAACTCCGAAACGTGCTGGAATGACTACCGTATTCTGCGACGAGGCATCAGGAAGCTTCCCACGCACGGGTCCGGCAGCACAACACACTTCTACTTACTTACACCCCGCCTTCTGTGCACCCTTTTTATAGTGCTTCTCGGTGGCGTACCGGGTGCACATGATCTGCATATGCCCTGTAATGCTAATCGTTTGCATATCCTCTCGCGGGCGACGCATGCTGCGAATTTCAGGCCAATCGGATGCTTCCTTCTTGGTGTTGCATTTTGGGTGGCCAGCAGTGTATATAAAAATGTAAAAACATTCAATTTTTTAGGGAGTGACTGATCCCACTCCTGTTTTAAACTTTACAGTTACTTTTTATTTAACTATCTGAAATACCATACGGCGTCATCACTTAATTGACGCCTATGGCAGGGGCTACGTTGGCTATACCTTAGTTATGGCCCTGAATGGGAGCTACTTTTACTTCAATAAGGAATTCAATCATATATAATTTATGAGTACTAAGCTTGCGGTGTTAAGATAAAATAATAATAACAACATTTCGCACAATAAAATGTTTATTATACATCGACTACAGTTTCGCAGAACGTTTGGCTCGGCTTCCTCAGGACGAATGGAGCGTAAACATTCAAATCATTGTGACATCAGCAGAATTCTGACGGTCACGGATTTTGGTGTTTCCAAGCACTTGAAAGAAATGGAGTCTACGTCATGCGTCAGAATTCTGATGATGTCACAATGATTTGAATGTTTACGCTCCATTCGTCCTGAGGAAGCCGAGCCAAACGTTTTGCGAAACTGTAGTCGATGTAATAATAAACATTTTATTGTGCAAAACGTTATTTTTATTCTAAAGGAATTCAATGTCAGTTTACTGTTTGAGGCGCACGTCTGAACAGCCCTTCATCGTGAGCAGGAACAGTGCGAAGAACAGCACGACCGAACAGTCCTCTGTTGTAAACAGGAACAGTACGTGGGGCAGCACCTCTGAACAATCCTCCGTTGTAAGCAGGAACAGAGCGAACAACGGCACGTCTGAACAGCCCTTCATAATAAGCACGAACTTCGTGAACTGAGTGGCTCCGGGTTCGAAGCACAGTGAAGAACGTATGTTATGTTTGTCTTACGGTACTGGCTCTCTCCCTTCAATGGAACAGGTGTCCCTAAATTAGGGACGGGAGACTGATTAGAGCCCACCGAGTTGCTCACGGTAGTCCGTTGAACCATCAAAAACCATTGATTACGATACACTTTCCAACATACCAGAAATCATTACTCAAGTTATGAGGATAATTGCTCTGGAATAAATCTCGCTCCTGTGTCCTGACTTTTAGCCTCATTTCGATTATATTCAACAGAACCGGTTCAGTATACTTTTGGAACAACATGATAAAATTTCATCAAAATCGAACCATTTTTACGCAAGTTATGACGCATAAGAGCAATGGAATGGATCCCACTCCTATGTCCTGACCTTTGATCCCATTTTGTCCATTTTCAATAGGGTTCGTTCCCAGGTGGTCCCGTACCACATACTAAAATTTCATCGAAATCGAACCATTTTTACGCAGGTTATGACTCATACGGGCAACGGACATTCAAAGGTCATACGGGCATTCAAAGGTCAGGAGTCCTGACCTTTGAATCCATTTCGCCCATTTTCAATGGTTCGTTCCCAGTTGGTCCCCTTACCCATTTTTTACGCAAGTTATCCTGCAGACGGACGGACAGACAGACGGACAAAGTTGGAGCATATACGCTTCTTCAACCTACGGTTGGAAAGCGTAAAAACAGAAAAGGTACTGTGTGAAACTGAGAAACCCCTCTTCTGTAGTGTGGAGGCCCAAAACTTGTTTTATCTGGATTTATCCACTCTTATCCGGAATGCTGCAGTGGAGGCAAACCTTTTCAGCCAACCCTTGTAATTAAAAAAAAATCTTAATGAATTTTCATCAAACATTTTATCCTAGTCTTTGAATCCTTAATGTGCGGATGTGGTAATGTTTCGTCGAATAATTAATGGAGTGCGTTCACCGTAATGACGGTCAAAAAAAGGTATCCTTTGTTCCGTCATCGCAAAATCAGAGAAAAATGACTGAAGCCTTCTCCGTCACTAAAGAGAAGTATCTGCTTTGAAAGCTTTTGATGTTGTAGGAATTATCAAGAGCGCACTTATGTGTGAGAGTGTGTGTATTGACACGCTTTACCTCTTCACTAATAACACCAACGTTGAGCAGACATATGCTTCTAAACGACTTCTAGTTCTCTTTGTTAGTTTTTTGCGCTTTCCAACCGTAGGTTGTAGAAGCGTAATGCTCTGGCTTTGTCCGTCTGCCCGTTCGCCCGATAACTCGCGTAAAAATAGTTCGATTTCGATGAAATTTTAGTATGTGGTAGGGGACCACCTGGGGACGAATCCTGTTGAAAATGGGCTAAATGGGGTCAAAGATTAAGACATAGGAGCGGGATCCATTCCACTGCACTTACGCGTCATAACTTACCTAAAACTGCTTCTATTGCGACAAAACATTAGTATGTTGTTCCGGAGGTATACTGAACCAATTCTGTTTAATATAATCCAAATGGGATCAAAGGTCAGGACATAGGAGCGAGATTTATTCCACAGCCATTGTCCTCATAACTTGAGTAACGATTTCTGGTATGTTGGAAAGCGTATAATAATCAATGCATTGCATGATTTTACTAACTTTTTTTTTACTGAACTCATTTCGAAACTTATTCTGCTTTGAATTAAAACCCGAGCAGCTGAGCTTTTCCGAATTCTCTAGTCTCGTTCTCAAATACTATCGTCCTTTTTAATAAACGCGTAAAAAGGTTGCTTAACTACACTGCTGGTCACCCAAAATGCAACACCAAGAAGGAAGCATTCGATTGGCCTGAAATTCGCAGCATGCGTCGCCTGCGAGGACATGCAAACAATTAGCATTGCAGGGCATATGCAGATCATGTGCGCCCGGCACGCCACCGAGAAGCACTATTAGAAGGTTGCACAGAAGGCTGGGTGTAAGTAGTGGAAGTGTGTTGTACTGCCAGACCTGTGCGTGGGAAGCTTCCTGATGCCTCGTCGCAGAATACGGCAGTCATTCCAGCACGTTTCGGAGTTCGACAGAGGACGAATCGTGGCTTATCGCGACAGCGGTTTATCGTACCGAGACATCGGCGCCCGCGTGGGACGACATCCAGCCACAGTGAGGCGAGTATGGATTCGGTGGGTGCAGGAGGGTCGGACGGACCGACGTGAGCGATTGTCGCAGCCGCGGCACACCACCGAACGAGAGGGCCGGCATGTTGTGCAGCGGCCATTGACGGCTCGCACCGCCACATCACTAACTTTAGCGCAGGAATTAGGGTGTGTTGCGCAATAACTTGTGTCAGCACGTAACGTTCGACGACGTCTGCAGTAGCGGGGACTTGTCGCACGGCGCCCACTGCTCCGATTACCATTGACGTTACAGCACCGGCGAGTGCGGCGGCAGTGGGCCGTTGAACGCAGCACCCGAACTACGGAATGGCACGACATTGTGTTCTCCGACGAATCCCGCTTCTGCCTGCAACACCACGATGGTCGGATCCCGCGTGTGGCGGCACCGCGGCGAGAGACTGTATGACGCCTGCATTATGCATCGCCATACCGATCCGTCCCCTGGCGGTAGGGTTTGGGGCGCAATTGGATATGACACCCGCGCCTCTCTAGTACGCATCGCCGGTACACTCAACAGCCACCGCTACATATCTGACATTTTGGAGCCTGTGGTCCTTCCTTACCTGCAGGACCTAACAGCGGCCACGTTTCAACAGGACAATGCAAGCCCGCACGTGGCACGCATCGTGCAACAATTCTTCACGGCCCTCCAGCTGTCAATGCTGCCGAGGCCCACCTGGTCTCCCGTTATGTCGCCCATCGAACACGTCTGGTCGCTGATCGGCAACCGAGTGGCCCGACAAGCACCACCCGCGGCTACGCCTGATGAAATGTGGCAACGTGTGGAAGCAGCCTGGACCGACATACCCCAAGGCCACATGCAAAGCCTCTTTCGTTCGATGCCGCGGCGGGTAGCGGCCGTTATTGCCAGCCATGGGGGCCACACGAACTATTAATGTCTGCGTGTTCCGCAAGCCGCACGGGCCTGTAAGCTCAATCGTTTCATCTTTGTATCTGTTGTTATGTGTCCAGCAAATCTGGCTTTGCTATCTCGTGTCCTTCTTGGTGTTGTATTTTGGGTAGCCAGCAGTGTATATAAAGACATCAAAAATCTCAGACTCTGTTTTCAGTTAGGACTCAATATAGAAAGAATAAAGTCTTTCCTTCTACTTGCCACTTTCTCATTTCACTTACCTCTGAGCCTACTAGCTCAGCCGATGAAGGGGAAAGGGACTAAACATGTAATAAAAAAAAAAGGTTACATTTTTTGTGCAAAATAAATCTGATGTACACATACAAAATGTAAAACTAACTTCACACAGAATATGTGTATATAATAGTATATTTATTATACTGTCGAAACCCGTATATAACGAAATCGAAATTAGAGTTAAAGGCATTGATATATGCAAACTTCGTTGTAGCCAGAAAAATAAAAAAAAAGTCTTACTTTTTTGTCGTATTACATTGTCAGGTTAAAACTAGCCAATCATAAACTGTTTTTCAAGTAATCGAATGTAATTATTTTCAAGGAGCTGTACACCAATTACACTTAAAATATTATAACTGCAGTAGTAATCCGAATTCCTTGGCGTAGATTATAAATCGAAGCTTCCAATCTTCCGCACATCAACCTGATGGGTTTTTCAAGGAAGGTAGAAATCAAACTGAGTAATACACTGCCGGACAATTGCTAAGGACGGATGACAATAGCAACGATAGCAACCATAAAATGGAAGGCAGGAAAATGTGGAAATTAGCATAAGCGCGGGATACAGTAAGACGTGTTGTGCGTATGCAAATTTTGGATTGCCGAACTTGTTCGTGACGTCATACCGCTGATAAGAGATAGAAAGGATTTGACGCGTATTGACCGTTGTTGTTCAAACGCAAAGTTGAAAGGAAAAGAATCAATTGACGAACTTGCAATTTTCAGTATGTCTTCCCGACATCACCTAGATGATTTTACGCGTGGACGTATTATTGGCAAAATTGAAGAAGGGCGAAAAATAACAGATGTTTTCAGGGAGTTCGACGTCAGCCACAGTGTTGTTTCAAGGCTTTGGAAATCATTTCAAACAAATGGAGAGTGTTGCAAACGTCACGGGGGAGGTCGTGTTCGCAGTACGACACCTGCAGAAGATCGGTACATAGTGCTATCAACAAAAAGACACAGGCGCAGCACAGCTAGTGAGGTAGAAAATCAGTTTATGGCTGCTACTGGCAAGCGGATCTCCCGAAAAACTGTCACCAGACGTTTGCATGAAGGAGGACTATACGCCCGCCGTCCTGTTGTGTGCATCCCATTGTCCAGACGTCACCGTACCGCCCGTTTGCAATGGTGCCATCAACATCGCAATTGGACTGATAACGACTGGTCTGCTGTCCTCTTCTCAGATGAGAGTAGATACAGTCTATCGTCTGATTGTCGACGACAACTGATCTGGCGTGATAGTGGTACTGCATATTGTCCAGCAAACATACAGGAAAGGGACTGATATCCGACATGTAGTGTCATGGTATGGGCTGGCATCATGATCAATGGCCGTACGTCCCTCTATGTGCTTCCAACTGGGACTATGACTGGCCAACGGTACATTAATGATGTTCTGCTACCTCATGTTCGCATGTTCCGTGGTGCTGTCGGTGATAGATTCATTTTCATGGACGACAACGCAACATGCCATCGAACAGTCGCTGTCCAGGAGTGTCTTGAGAGCGAGGATATTCAACACCTCGTATGGCCAGCACGTTCTCCAGATCTGAATCCCATTGAAAATGTGTGGGATGCTTTGGGGAGGAGTCTTGCTGGACGCCAATGCCCTCCAATAAACAAGGACACCCTCATCCGTGCACTGACAGAGGAATGGGATAAATTACCCCAACAGCTGCTTGATAATGTTGTGCAAAGCATGACAGGACGTGTGGAATCTTGCATCGCCCTCCATGGTGGCCATATCCCGTATTGACATCTTACGCCGGAACGCCTGCGGACGGTAATTGCATTTTTTCACGTTTACGTATTCTGCACAAAATGGCCTGTTTGTCCCTTGAACACGTTCCAAAGCCTTCTTCATTTCAGAGCACAATAAATTGTCTTTCTTGTAATGTCCTGGCATTCTGACATTATTTTATTTCACTTGGCATCCAACTACACTTACTTTTTTATGCGCTATATAGCCGTTTATGATCCGTCCTTAGCAATTGTCCAGCAGTGTAGAACGCTTCAACAATTTTAAAGCGGTGACTTGACTTGACAATACACGAACAGATGCGAAGTAGTTATTCATTCAAAGACCCGAGACGTCACGTTCGTTTAGTACGCGGAATCGTGAAAACAAGTCATCAATAATCAGAAAAACAAAAGGCATCCACTATTTGAAGAACTGGTTCCAAACCCCTGGGTCGCCCCGGTGGCGCAGTGGTCTAAGGCGCTGGCCTCTGATCATTCGTCCGTAAGGGGTCCCGGTTCGAATCCCGGTCGGGCATGGATGTTGTGTTTGTCTTACGGCACTGGCTCTCTCCCTTCCCTGGAACCAGTGACCCTAAATTAGGGACGGGCGACTGCTTATAGCCCATTGAGTTGCTCACGGTGGTCGTTAAACCTCCAATCAAAAAAAAAAAAAAAAAACCCTGGCAGCTCAACTGCTGTCATTGCATGATTCGTTGTTGGTGATGATCTCCAAATTTCGCGAATAGCAGTAGATTTTGGGGTTTAGTAGGAAGTTAATTTCTTTACGTCATCCCACATAGGAGTAGCGGACTTGAACTCGACTTCTCTAGATAAGGCCATTGTATTTTTACCGTTAATTATGTCCCTTTTATGCTCGTTGAATCTAATTCTAAATGAACGTTTCGTCATTCCAATGTGGTATATCTTAGAGCCGTCTGAATGGCAATAACACCTGCCCCATTGGAAAGCGGAGGCTTGTCAATGTTTCCCTTTAGCATGGCATATAAAGATGTCAGAGACCTGATTTCGACACCGAGTTCATCTTCTTGAGCTGATAAGAAGCATTTCTTATGTAGGGAATTGAGCCCAGGTAGCGTAGTTGCGACATAGAAAAATTAATATGACTGGTTCTGATTTTGTACCAGGTCCGGGGCGTATCCTGCCTGAGTGGCCAATTCGGTAACATTCTTTAATTCGCGCGTTGTCTAGAAAGAAACATCGGAAGATATTAAATGCTCTTCTGATTCGAGAACGGAAGAAAGCTGTCTTGTAGTTAGCAGGGCATAATGAGCTGGGAAGCATCAAGTTGGGAACGGATGGTTTTTTATAGTAGACTTGTGTACGAAGGCGATTTTCAGGCAATTTGATTAGACAAACATTAATATTCAAATTACTCAAAAACTCCAGAACTGGTCGTTCTGGGTGGTGTAGTGGTTAGCATACTCGGAGCAAACCGGGAGATGCGGGTTCGATTCCCGCTCCAGGACGATGAAATTTTCAAGTTTTCGGATATTATATGACTTACTACTCTTATCATAATTTACACCAATAGACAAAATCACAACTTCAAATTTGCTTTAAAACATTCTGATAACGCAAGGCACCATTATGTTCGAGCTCTATAGTGAAATTGACCGTAGGGTGAATATCATTAATTTTATCTAGGAAAAGCGGGAGTCTCCTTCTCTTATGGCCATATGAAAAATACAACATCGTCCGCATGTCTCAGCCAGGTCGTAGGCCTTGGGGTGATGTTGGTGAACATATATTGCTCTATTGGACGAAGTATTGCTTCCACAAGAACGGCTAAAAGCGATGATCCCATCGGACCGCCATTAATCTGTTTGTAGATTTGTCCCTGGAAACTAAAGTATCTGGAATTTGAGACCAAGTTCATTAACTTGAAGATGTTGAGGCAAAATTCCTGCGAATGAAGTAATGAATTAGATATGCCTCTTTTAATGTTCTGATAGCTTCCGGCACGAGGGCAGAAGGGAAAAAAGAAACCAAGTTTAAACTGTACGGAACGTGTTGCAGGTTCGACTGGGTATCTGCATTATCAGGTGAGTAGATGATGGAGGTGGATAAACGTGCTGTTTGAGTGCTCCATTGTTGAAAAAAGGGGGAACTTGTGGCGGATCTAGGAATTTTTGAAAGGGGGGCCGACCGGCTGAATGTGTTAAAAAGTATATATATATTAAACAAAGGGGGTAAAAATTCTGAATAGAACAAGGTACAAATGGGAAGAAATGTCGCCGCTGCCGCCTGCCACTATTCCATCTCAGCCCCCAGGCATGAGAATTTAACCAAACAATGAGGGATGGGGAAAAAGGTCTAAGCGATGGCTTCTGATCATTCGTTCGAAAGGGGAAGTTGTGTTTTTCTTAACGCACTGGCTCTCACCCTTCCCTGAAACCAGTGACCCTAAATTAGGGACGGGCGACTGCTTATAGCCCATTGAGTTGCTCACGGTGGTCGTCAAACTTCCAATAAAAAAAAACAAAAAGGGCAGTCTCCAGAATGTGTTTGTGTTTACGCACTGGCGCGCCAGGTTGCAATGCGATTGCTCTTCCTTGCCTGCATTTTTACTCCGTCTGAATAGAAATCAAATGCAGCGCAAAATGTTTTTCTTCCTTTTCTTCTTTTTTATTTTTATTTATTTTTTGTGTGCGGCCATCTTTTTTTTATACTGTGAACCAAATTTCAGCTTTAGAATCTAATTTCGGACAGCTTTTGCCGGTTTCGGCGAAGACGACGGGGGTAAGCTCCTTTAGCCCCCGTCTAAATCCGCGCCTGGGAGGGGGTGTTAAACGCGCATCAGCAGCGAGAGAAATCTGTGTAGTTGAAAGCGAGGAAATAATTAATATTAACGCTGTACTACTGTTCACTATTTCATTTGGGTAAATCTGTTTCAAAGACAAGCGCAGGTCAGGACGTCCAACGACCACTGACACTCTAATCGAAGCTGTCACAGCAAACCTCGATACCAGTACACAAGTGGCAGTTCAGGTGGGACCTTTCCAATCCACCATTGTTCGTCACAAGCACTAGCTTGGTGTCTCCTCCAGGCGCCATAGAATGATTTCGCATGCAATGATTCCCCAGCAGGCCGAACAGTGTGTCTTTCTGTGTCGCAGATTGCTGCAAAATCCACAGGACGATAGGTTTTGGTGTCGTATCGTCCCAGGTGATGAAAAGTGAATATTACCACGTTATCCTACCACTGGAAGCCAGTGGAGCAAAGAGAGCGGTCCGAGAGGAAAGCCATGCTATGCATTTTGTGAAATTCTGTGGGTCCTGTGCACTGGGAACTCGTGCCAGATGGTCAGGTTGTTCTCCATCAATGCTATCCGGCGTTCGTCAATAAGAAGCGGGCGTCGCGGCTAGTGGACCCAAGTACATGATGATCATATGTAGAGGATTTTAGGAAGGGAGTGTCTGACCCCAGGTCTTAAATAACCTATAGAAATAGGAAGCTAGGAGATTTGGGCTAGAGTGCCCGATAGGAAAGTGACACGGAAGCGAAGTAGAAAGGGGGAGGAAGACGCCCTTATTTATTACCGGGGGCCAGTACCCGGGGCCCGACGGCTTAACGTGCCCATCAGACGCACGGCGGATATTTAGTGGATCGAGCGTTTGTACCCGCCTGGGATCGAACCTGAGGTCCTTTCCGTGGCAGTCAGGAACGTTGCCCACTAGGCCACCCGCGGCCCGGACCCAAGTACATTCAGTGATACCAACCATTCAAAGTAAAAATTCCCATAAACTTGGCTGAAATTTCCCTTTTTTATTTCGAAATTTCCCCCACGAAAATCTGAATGGACCTTTAAACACTATATATCGAGGAACTTTATAGAGGAATCACTGTCTCCCTATTCCTTCAGTGTTAATAACATGAAGCCGGATCTGTACGCTTCAGCGATAGAAATGGTACCTGAGAGCTTTGAGTGCAAATCATCAAGATTTAAAATCAGACGCCTTGGACATTTCTTAAAAAATGCTTCAGTTTTTCGCTACAAAGTGCGTAAACAGCTGCCTACATCTTCATAAACAACTTTGCTGCAAATCCAAGACACTCCGTAATAAGATAAAACCCTACAAACAACTGTACTTGACGTAGGATTTACGAAGCATAAATCGGAACGATGTATGAATTTTAACCAGAGAGGTATAAAAGAAACTTTACATCGACCAGTGAATGCAATATCTTATTTTTACACCCAAATGTACTATGACAGCCAGGGGCGTATACAGAATTTCTTTCGGATGGGGAGTGGGGGGCGACGAAAAATAGAAGTTTTTGAAATCCCCTAGAACAAAATTAAAGTTAATGAAAAATAGAAGAAAATTTAAAGCAGTTTCTTCTAATGTATGTTGAGGCATTTTTATTAAATTAAGGTATTTTTTCTAATGTAACTCGCATGTTTACCAAAAACTTAAAAAAAATGAAACACTTTCGGGGAGCAAAGCCCCCCTCCCCCGGCTTATGCTCCTGATGAGAGCCCACGTAAGCTAAATAAATATGAATGCATTGAAATACGTTTAATGAAAGAAATATGAGTTTTTAAATATCAGATATTATCTGTTATCTTTTAATAAAAGACACGACCTAGAGAACAGTCAATGCTTTGAGTGTCGTCAAGCTCACGGAACGATATCGTTTTACACTCACTTCAGAAATCCGCGCACGGAAATCATCTCCCGTAAATTCCTATCACCATCAAATAGACTAAGTTTAAACAAATGTAAAAAGACTGTAAAACTATAGGCTTACGGTTACAGTTAAATTCATTACGAATGAATGAATAAATAATGGTTACAGCATTTATTCATTCATTCGCAACAGTCCCCTTCATTATTTTACTTTCAGATTAAGAGTAAAAATGTTCCTACATATCAGGATATACACTGCTCAAAACAATTACGGAATATCGTGGTTTTGATATGAACTACTGATAATAACTATTTGTATGCTAAGAGAAATTGAAGGAAAGTGATTAGAATGAAACTTTTGCACACTAGTGTGCAAAAAAAAAAAAATTGTGTGGCGTTAGAAAGGGCGTGGTTCCGTCAGCGAATGAAAAGTTATATGTATCGTACGATTGCATCATCATCATCATCATCATTGTCAACCATTATCAATCCACTGCTGGACGAAGGTCTCCCCAAGTTTCCTCCACAACGGTCTGTCTTGTGCCAGTCTCCTCCATGTCACTCCCGCATATTTACGAATTTCATCCACCCATCTCCCATGTGGTCTTTTTCTGGGTCTTTTCCTGTCCCTTGGAATCCAATCTAAAATTTCGGCTGTCCATCTATGGTCTGTCCTTCTGGCAGTATGTCCAGCCCATTGCCATTTCAGGGATTTAACTCTGATCATGATGTCTTCCACTCTTGTCATTTTTCGGATCCACGAGTTCCTCTTCTTATCTCTCCTGGTTATACCAAGCATGCACCTCTCCATGCTTCTTTGAGTTGTCTGCAGCCTTTGTATGTCTCTTTTAGTTAAGGTCCACGTCTCTGCACCATACGTAAGCACTGGAAGGATGCATTGATCAAACACTTTTCTTTTAAGACATAATGGCATATTGCTCTTGAAAATTATGCTGTTTCTTCCAAAAGCTCTCCAGGCAAGTTTTGTACGCCGATTAATTTCTTCATCAATGTGACCCTCACTTGATATCTGCTGTCCAAGATAAACATACGTATCTGTTATCTCCAGTTTTTTCTCCATCAATCGATAAATCTTCATTTCTTGTAAAAGCATTGAACATCACTTTTGTCTTCTGAAAGTTCATTTTTAATCCCACTTCTTTACTCTTGTCAGCAAGTTCCTGGATCATACTCTGCAGCTCTGATGGGGTAGTACCTGGCCAAGGCAGCGGCCAGTGCGACATGAAGGCAGAGGGTGCTAAGAATCCCCGGAGGACCGGACTAGGCTGCCATTTGATGCTGACCTTGGCTACCTACAACGGACGCTCCCTATCTTCTGATTCAAGGCTTCTGAATTGGAAGAGGAACTACAAAAGATCAAGTGGGACATCGTCGGGCTGAGTGAGGTAAGGAGAAAAGGAGAAGATCTCATTGAACTGAAAAGTGGACATCTCTTCTATTATCGTGGGACAGATACTGGCAGAACTAGTGGTGTTGGATTTATAATAAACAAGAAACTGAAGGATAAAGTGGTAGAAGTTGAAAGTTCCTCTGACAGAGCTGCACGACTCGTTATCCAACTATCGAGAAGATACCAGGCTCAGATTATTCAAACTTATGCACCCACCACAAGTCATCCTGAAGAAGAAATTGAAGAATTTTATGAGGAAATTCGTCATCTAAATAATAAAGGTAAGCAGCACTTGAAGATAATTATGGGAGATTTCAATGCAAAAATAGGGCACCGGCAACAGAATGAAACTTCAGTAGGTAAATTCGGTCACGGCAACAGAAACCAGCGTGGAAATACTCTCGTTGAGTTTGCAGAGGCAGAAGGATTTTTCATCTTGAATTCCTTTTTCAAGAAAAAGCCACACAGGAAATGGACATGGAGACATCCAATTGGGACGACAAGTGAAATTGATTTTATTATGTGTAACAAAAAATTCGTCATAGAAGACTGCAGTGTGCTAAACAAGTTCAACACAGGTAGTGACCATAGATTGGTGAGATGTAAGATACACCTCAACACTAAACTGGAACGTGGCAAGCTCATAAGACAAACAAAGTGTATTGACATAACCAACCTTAAAAAACACCATAATACTTTCAAGTTGGAACTGAAGAACAGATTCTCTGCTTTAGAAGGCCTAACATCGGAAGAAGTGGATATTTCTGAAGTTAACAGAAAAGTAACCAAAGCTCTTATGGAAACAGCAACAAAATTAGCTGGGTCTAAGAACAAGTTGCATGTAAACAAATTATCAGGAAAAACCAAAATGTTGATGCAAAAAAGAAGAGAGATGAGGACAACTAAAGAAGATGTGACTTCCAAAGTGGAATATATAGAGCTATGCAAGACAGCACGAAAAAGTATCACTGAAGACGTAAGGAAATTCAACTGTGAGCTAGTGAGGAAAGCAATTGAAAACAACCAAAGCCTAAAGATAGCAAAGGGACATCTCAGTAAGGGAAGAAAACAGATTATGGCTCTGAGAAAAGAAGATGGTTCTATAACAAGAAATAGAGGCGAAATTTTGACAAGAGTGAAAGATTTCTACTCCAAACTATATGAAAGGGATGATACATGTACTCCAGACATCATGAAAGGTACCAGAGTTCTTCCAGTCCTCCCAGCAGAAGTTGCTCATGCAATCAAGAACATGAAGCGGGGAAAGCTCCAGAGAAGATGGAATTACTATAGACATCATACAAGAAGCAAGTGGAGAAATTGAAACAGTACTCGCCCAAATTTTCACTCGATGCCTTAATGAAGGGAAGATTCCTGAGGATTGGAACAATGCTACAATGATCCTGCTACATAAAAAAGGTGACATTGAGGATCTCAGGAACTACAGACCTATCAGCCTCCTATCAGTGGTTTATAAAATCTTCACTAAAGTTCTTTCACACCGCTTGAAGGTAACACTGGACATGGCTCAACCGAGAGAACAAGCTGGATTCAGGAGTGGCTACAGCACAATAGATCATATCCACGTACTGAGAGAACTAATTGAAAGAGCGAGGGAATATGAACTTCCATTGTGCATGGCTTTTATCGATTATGAAAAAGCCTTTGATTCGGTGAAACCATCAGCAGTTACCACGGCTCTGAAATCCTGCGGTATTGAAGATGCATACATTAATATTATTAATAACATCTATGAAAATGCAAGTGCAAAGATTCGGCTGTTTGAAAATACAACACACATAAAAATTGGAAAGGGAGTGAGACAAGGTGACACCATATCTCCGAAGCTCTTTAATGCCACATTGGAAAATGTCTTTCAAGCACTGAACGATTGCATAGTCCAGGATAAAAACGACTCGCATGCTTTGAATGTATGTTATTGATGAATGTGATGTCCGAACAACGTGATTTACCCAAGGAGGTTAGAAGTAAGAGGAGGTGGCAACAGCCCCTCTCCCTGTGCTTCTGGCGTGACGTCACTTTTTATCAGCTGACTACGCCAATGCCCTCCAACCTAAGAATCTCCTGTATATCTCTATGGAGAAATCGCGATTTTGAACGGGTTTTTCGGACCCTTACTCTACCCATACAGGCATGAAAAAAATTGAGGCTGAAATATTCATTCCCGTAATAAAAAATTTCCAGAAAAAAAACAGGAAAATATGTGTTGGTATTTCTTTAAAAAATTGAACAAAATAATGATTTTTTGAGCGGAAGTGCATAGTGCGCATGATTACTTACTACCCATGTGCAAGTAACCATGTTTAAAATATAACCAAAAGCCTAATGTTAAGAAATAAGAAGTCCGAAATATTCCTTCTTTCCATCCTTGGTTTGCATGCGCTAAGCAAAACTGCTTAAGGCCGCCCCGGTGGCGCAGTGGTCTAAGGCGCTGGCCTCTGATCATTCGTCCGTAAGGGGTCCGGGTTCGAATCCCGGTCAGGCATGGATGTTGTGTTTGTCTTACGGCACTGGCTCTCTCCCTTCCCTGGAACCAGTGACCCTAAATTAGGGACGGGCGACTGCTTATAGCCCATTGAGTTGCTCACGGTGGTCGTTAAACCTCCAACAAAAAAAAAAAACTGCTTAAGCCACAGGAAGTGACGTCACGTTCCCGAACTCTCGCAGCGCAGACTCCCACCACCTCAGAGAAAGGACAGAAACAGCTGATCTGTTTTCGCTTCACTCAAAACGGGTCCCTTCACCTCCTCTTCTTCTAACCTCCTTGGATTTACCCGAATCTGTAGCCTGGAGGGCTATCGGTCGCTTAGACGCGAGTGAAACCCAATCGCAAGTAGCACAAGCCATTGGAGTGTCTCAAAGAGTGATTTCCAGACTTGGAATCCGTTTTCAGATACCGGAAATGTAAGGCGAAGACGAGAGCAAGGTCGTAGGATAGCAACATCAAGAAATGTGGATCAGTTTTTAACACTGACTGCCAGGAGAAACCGGAGTATGAACGCAACTCTTCTGCAACGCGAACTCCGTACGTCTGACGGCACAAATGTTTCAACTCAAACTGTTCGGTACCGACTCCAATGTGTTGGTCTGTATGCTCGACGACCTATGGTATATGTTTCTTTAATCACACGCCACCGTGCTTCCCGCCCGGACTTTGGACGACGACATTTTAAAGTTTTCGGGTATTATCTGACTTGACTTACCATTCATATCATATTTACACCAAAAAACGGATTCACATCTTCAAAATTTGTATTGTATGGTGTAATCTCATATTTCATTCATTCTCCCATTATTAATCTCTTATTTACACATAGTTACATTAATGCTTAGTTATTAAGATGGTTCCACCTAAAATCTCTGCCTTATGTTTCCAATGGTAAAACTTCTTTACATATTTTCTTCGCAATTAATGTATTACCTAGGATGAAAATGTGCACATCGATAAAACTAACTTTAAGTTATAGCATGGTATGCTTAATACTTGCTGAAACATAACCATAATTATATTAAAAATCAATCATTTTTCTTTGAGTAATGTTCAGACCTGTTAATAGATGGCGCCACCTGTACATTGATGACGTCAGTAGACAAACAAATGTTAGATTGCTTAATTATGGTTATGTTTTAGCAAGTATTAAGTATCCCATGCTATAACTTAAAGTTAGTTTTATCGATGTGCAAATTTTCATCCAAGGAAATACATTGATTGCGAAGAAAATATGTAATGAAGTTTTACCATTGGAAACATACGGCAGAGATTTTAGGTGAAACCACCTTAAGTCGAACGATTGGCTTACGGCACTTCCGGCTGTAACAACCTGTAGAATCTGGCATCAGTTTTTGCCCTCGAAATCTGCTGAGTGGTACGCCGTAGCTGTAGTGGAACATTGGCAGAGGATTGTAGAAAACAAGGTCTGTACTTCATAGAATGAATTTAGCGTGTATGGTTTTTTTCTTGCATCGTTCAGCATTTTATCTTCAAATGGGACGAACTTTTGACCCACCCTGGTTATGTTGATATTTTCTCCTGTGTGCGTCTTCTGTTCTGTACCCAGTAACTTAGTGTGTCAAGTAACAGGGTTTTCAAAGACGCTACTGTGCTACATTATACACTGAGTGGCCACTTTATTATGACCACCCCCTCAATACTTCGTTGGGCCACCTTTCGCCTTTAATACTGCGTCGATTCTTCGTGGCATCGACTATAGGTGGTTTGTGGAATCTGAGACCATGCTTGATGAATAGCACTTTCCAGGAGTGTGAGCTGTCTGATGGCTCGTTCAACTTCATCCCACAAATTCTCAATGAGGTTGAGATCTGGAGATTTTGGGGGCCACCTAAGCAAAGTAAACTCACCGGCATGTTCCTGAAACCAATCCTGTATAATACGAGCACTATGGCAGGTCGCATTATCTTGTTGAAAGTAGCCATCGCCATTGGGATAACCCATCCACATGACAGGATGCACTTGGTCAGTAACGATGTTTAGATATGATGTGCCAGTCAGGCCTAAAGCATGCCTGTAAAACATTCCCCAAACCATAACGTTGCCTCCACCAGCTTGAAGGGTTGTAGCAATGCATTTGGAGTACATGCTTTCGTGCTGTTTCCGCCAAATTCTCACTCGGCCATCGGCATGGTGCAACTGAAAACGTGATTTATCGGACCACATAATTTGTTTCCAATTATCGACTGTCCAATCCTTGTGCTCCTGTGCGAACTGGATACGTTTTCTCTTGTTAACTGCAGACAGCAAAGGTGTTCAAACAGGCCTTCTGCTGCCATATCCCATCCGATGCAGTTACGGCGAACAGTGCGTGCAGAGATCATTTGAGGGGATCCTTGATTAAGATGGTCTGTAATTTGCTGCACTGTTGCCCTTCTATTGTCTGTTACCAGTCTGGACACTCTCCGTTCCGCCCGAGCAGTCACTAGTCGATGACGACCACACGTTGCACGTAGAGACCCAGTTTTTGGCTGACAGTCCAGTCTTTAAACACTTTAAAAACAACTGCTCTGGAACATTTCACGAATGCGGCGGTTTCGGTGATACTCGGTCCATGGCTCCGAGCTCCTACAATCATCGCACGTTGAATGTCCGTCAAATCGCCTTTTTTACCCATCTTGTCACCCAAAAATCACTTCTACTACTGTCGGAAGCACTAAGCTTTCCCTTTTTATACTAGCCTCGCCCTCTGGCGGCAACAGCGTGCAGCCATAGCTCATTTGCTTAAAACTGTCAGGTGGTCATGATAAAGTGGCCACTCAGTGTATAGGTTTTGCAAAATTTACCATAATCAATTCAAAACTTCTAAATGCAGGATATTTACTGAGTAGCAGCGGGACTCTATTAGTTTCTCCTCCGTGGTGAAAAAAAAGAACTTGGTCACATGATGTTCAGATATTGCTTGTGTCGGCAAATGCGACGCTACAAAGCAGCCCCCAACCCCCAAAGCCTGTAGAATCTTGTTTCCTTCGCAGGTGAAATAAATGAAAAAGGCAGCTCCGTTATTTAATAAGAATACCTCTCTCAACATTTCCCCCGCCCTATCGTTCCCCACCCTCCTTTTCGGGGAGTCTTGAATCACAGATTTAACAATATCAGTATTTCCTTTTCAATAACCCCAAAGCTATCACCTCAATCTGTTGCTGTTTCTTCTGCTATCTCAGTGTCTATAAATCACAAACACTTGTGACAGTTCAGCTATAACAAAAGCAAACATCGCATCCTTTGAATGCCAACCCGAGTGCATCCTGTTGAGATATAAATGCTTTTTCTTCGGTGTAAAACGCCTGCCTTGAGACAATTGATTTGACTTCTTGACATTTCGGCAAATACGCCCTCTTTCCAAAAGCATGGAAATGTTGCAAACTAGTGACAATGATAGGTAATAAATGGTTTCAAATGCAGCAGAAAAAACGAAACATTGCGCGATTCTACCTGTGCGTGTTTATACAATGATTCGTGTAGGAGGAGAAATTTTTAAGACACAACTTCGGCTTAAGCATTGATTTTTGATTCACTTCGCCTGAAACAAAAACATGCAACGACTGCGTCGTAAATCTTTTAGCGTCTAAACGGCACATTTTAAGGCAAATAAATGCTAGCTAAATTGTTCAACGATTTTTATTATTACCCGCATGTTTGTTAAACTGTTAATGTATTTATTTTTCAAAAAAAAAATTTTACATTAAAAAATAACATTTTTTAACCTTTTTGAATAATTCTCTGCTTGCACCTCTTGTGAATATTGTAGTCCTTTGTGCCAAAGTCAGGAAATTTATTCCAAAGAGAAAATTGGTTTTCGAAAACAAAAAAAGAACACTCCAGTGTGTTCTCCATTTTGGAGAGTCATTTTGTACATTTTTATACTTTCAGGAAATAAAAACAAATAAAAAAGCTTCCGTTCATGAATAGATGCCCTAAATTAGTGCCAAAAGTATCTTATTTACTGAATATTTACAGAGGTTCACACATTTTTAGAACGTTTTTGATAAGAAATTACAGAAAACAAAAGTTCAAAGAATTGGAACTGGCAACAGCACACAAAAGAAACATCTGCTGCAGTTAAATATCGTCTGCTAAGAAAATGGCGCAATAAACAAGCTGTGGATAGAAAGTTATGTTTTTGCTCTTTACGAAGAGAAATATTCGTATTCTGTAATTAAACAACGCTGTGAAAATCATGGAATTAGCATTTCTAAATGTAAAATAAGCAATATTATTCATAATAGAGTGAAAACTCGTCAAGCATTGCTTTTAACAGGAAAAGGAACACCACACTAATATATCGTACTTTCACGACTATTTCAAAAGTAAGACCTCTGGTCTTAAAAGAAAATACACTGATCCAAAGAGGAATTGCTAAGTAGTTAAAAATATCTGCATCAACTGTAAACAAGGTAATAAACAAAGATTTGAACCTGAAAAAGAAAACAATGTTTCACCGCCTTTTGCTTAAGCACATGGCTGAGCGTAGAACATGTTGTGGACTTCTTTATGAAAAATCACTTAGCCGGAGACAGATGAAAATTTATTGTGACTATTGATGAAGCATGGCCCTATCTAAACGACTGTAACAAAACAAGTTAGTAAAATCATGCAATGCATTGATTATGATACGCTTTCCTGTGCCCTGACCTTTGACCCCATTTCGATGATATTAAACAGAATTGGTTCAGTATACCTCCGGAACAACATACTAAAGTTTTGTTGCAATCGAAGCATTTTTACGTTCGTTATGACGCATAAGGGCGATGGAATGGATCGCGCTCCTATGTCCTGACTTTTGACCCCATTTTGCCCATTTTCCATAGGGTTCGTCCCCAGGTTGTCCCCTACCACATACTAAAATTTCATCGAAATGGAACCATTTTTACGCGAGTTATCGTGCGGACAGACAGATGGACAAAGCTGGAGCATATACGCTTCTTTCAACCTACGGTTGGAAAACGTAAACAAATTAGTAAAATCATGCAATGCATTGATTACGATACGCTTTTCAACATTCCAGGAATCACTACTCAAGTTATTACTCAAATTATTAGGATAATGGCTGTGGAATAAATCTCGCTCCTGTGTCCTGACCTTTGTCCCTATTTCGATGATATTTAACAGAACGGGTTCAGTATATCTCAGGAATAACATACTGAAGTTTTGTCGCAATAGAATAATTTTTTTCGTAAGTTATGATGCATAACGGCAATGGAATAAATCCCGCTCCTATGTCCCGACCTTTGACCCCATTTCGCCCATTTTCAATAGGGCTCGTCCCCAGTTGGTGCAGTACGACATATTAAAATTTCATCGAAATTGAACCATTTTTACGCAAGTTTTGATGCATAAGGGTAATGGAATGGATCCCGCTCCTATGTCGTGACCTTTGTCCCCTATTTCGCCCATTTTCAATAGGGTTCGTTCCCAGTTGGTCCCGTACCACGTACTAAAATTTCATCGAAATTGAACTATTTTTATGCAAGTTATGACGCATAAGGGTAATGGAAAGGATCTAGCTGCTATGTCCTAACCTTTTACCCCATTTCGCCCATTTTCAATAGGGTTCGTTCCCAGTTGGTCCCCTACCACATACTAAAATTTCATCGAACTCGACCCATTTTTACGCAAGTTATGACGCATAAGGGTAATGGAATGGATCCCGCTCCTATGTCGTGATCTTTGATCCCGTTTCGTCCATTTTCAATAGGGTTCGTCCCCAGGTTGTCCCCTACCCCATACTAAAATTTCATCGAAATCGAACCATTTTTACGCAAGTTATGACGCATGAAGGCAATGGAATGGATCCCGTTCCTATGTCGTGACCTTTGATCCCGTTTCGTCCATTTTCAATAGGGTTCGTCTCCAGGTTGTCCCCTACCCCATGCTAAAATTTCATCGAAATTGAACCATTTTTACGCAAGTTATGACGCATAAGAGTGGTGGAATGGGTCCCGCTCCTATGTCCTATCCTTTGACCCCCATTTCGCCCATTTTCAATAGGGTTCGTCCCCAGGTTGTCCCCTACCCCATACTAAAATTTCATCGAAATCGAACCATTTTTACGCAAGTTATGACGCATAAAGGCAATGGAATGGATCCCGCTCCTATGTCGTGACCTTTGATCCCGTTTCGTCCATTTTCAATAGGGTTCGTCTCCAGGTTGTCCCCTACCCCATGCTAAAATTTCATCGAAATTGAACCATTTTTACGCAAGTTATGACGCATAAGGGCGATGGAATGAATCGCGCTCCTATGTCCTGACTTTTGACCCCATTTTGCCCATTTTCCATAGGGTTCGTCCTCAGGTTGTCCCCTGCTACATTTTAAAATTCCATCGAAATAGAACCATTTTTACGCGAGTTATCGTGCGGACAGACGGACGGATAAAGCTGGAGCACATACGCTTCGTTCAACCTACGGTTGGAAAGCTTAAAAAAGGGTCTATTTATTATCGCAAAAGAGCAGAAAAAGACTTACAAAGTTGGTTCCAAGAATTAAAAGAAAGTTTCAGTAAAAGATTCATGATCATTGCTGGTTTCTGGGGCAAAGGGAAATTAAAGTTAAGAAAAGTTGAAAAGAACGTTAAAAACAGTTCTACATATTACCAAAATAATGTTTTAACTCGTACATTTAAAGAGAAAATACCGTTCCTTTATCCACAGAGCCTTTAAAGAATAGAACTCCATTAGAATAAACAGGCATACATCCAAACAGCATTTCTATTTGTTGAAAAAATAAAGAAAGCAGACGGGTATCAAGTCTATACCTTTTGTTCATAGTCTTTCAAAGTCCCTTGATGTGTTACCAATGGACTACATTGGTTTCGGACTGCTAAAAGAGCTTTTTTCTAAACGCAGACCTAAAACAATGATTGGAGTAGAAGAGGAGTGGAATAAAATATCACTACCAATTTTAAGAAATGCCCTTTTTATCTTGGAAATCTGCATGTAGGTTCATTAAAGAGAAAGAGCTGTCAGACAAAACATTTAAGAAATAAATAAATTTATTTTATACATAGAATATTTTGCTGGAAAATCGTTCACAAAATGTGTGAGCATCCTCTGTAATAAACGATGTTTACAAAGCTGCCAAGAGTTTTTTTACGCATCCTATGCGTTGAACATTTAGTGAGTCTTGAGGGAATTCATGTTATGTTAAAAGAATTAAAATTTCTATCCACTGAAAATTTATGCACTCAGTGTCCTAGAAATAATGCCAAAAATGTTCTATTCCAGAAATAATGCTGATAGTAATAACTACTATCAGCACTTGAATTGAAAAAATACATTCATTAAAAATTTTCTTCTAAGACATATCATGGTAAATTGCTCTTCGAAGTTGTACTGCTTCTTTCAAATGCTCTCCGACCAAATTTTATCAGCCTACCAATTTCTTCTTTCATGTGGCTCTCGTTTGATATCTATTCCCTAATGAAAATTGAGTCATCGGTTACCTCTAGATTTGCCCCGACAACCGTTAAATCTGGAGTTCTTGTAGAAGTATTGTACATCAAATTTGTTTTCTGCTAATTTTAAATCTCACTTCTTTACTCTCGTCAGCAAGTTCTTGGATCATTATCTGTAAGTTTGCGGGGGATACTTTAAAAAATGGCTGTCGTCAGCAAAACGAAAATGTGTTATCCATTAATCTTTTTCCTCTTGCCTTCTCAGTTCAATGGTTGAACGGCATTCTATAATGTGACATTCAGAAGCTTGGGAGATATACGGTCCTATCAGAACAATATGACCACCTACCTGATGATGGGAATAACCACCCTTGGCCCGGATGACAGCGGCGAGACGGCCTGGTATGGATGCAATGAGGCTCTGATAGGTTGCCCGAGGCAAACGTGCCCATTCGGACTACAGCAGAGCACGGAGATCCCGGAGATGACGTACTTGTGGAGCGGTTGTGGGACTATTAACGTACTTGTGGGACTATTTGGACCTGTAGATCCCGGAGATGACGTACTTGTGGGGCTTGTGGGACTATTGACGTACTTGTGGGGCTTGTGGGACTGTTTGGACCTGTAGATCTTGTGGGGCGGTTGTGGTACTTTTGACGTACTTGTGGGACTATTTGGACCTGTAGATCCCGGAGATGACGGGCTTGTGGGGCTTGTGGGGCTTGTGGGGCTTGTGGGACTATCGACGTACTTGTAGGGCTTGTGGGACTGTTTGGACCTGTAGATCTTGTGGGGCGGTTGTGGTACTTTTGACGTACTTGTGGGACTATTTGGACCTGTAGATCCCGGAGATGACGTACTTGTGGGGCTTGTGGGACTATTGACGTACTTGTAGGGCTGTTTGGACCTGTAGATCTTGTGGGGCTGTTTGGACCTGTAGATCTTGTGGGGCGGTTGTGGTACTTTTGACGTACTTGTGGGACTATTTGGACCTGTAGATCCCGGAGATGACGGACTTGTGGGGCTTGTGGGACAAATTGGACCTGTATATCCCGTAGATCTTGTGGTGCGGTTGTGGAACTTTTCACGTACTTGTGGAGCTTGTGGGACAATTTGGACCTGTAGATCCCAGAAATGACGTACTTGTGGGATTATTGACGTACTTGTGGGGCTTGTGGGACTATTTGGACCTGTCGATCCAAATAGTCTCACAAGTCGGGCGATTTCGCCAGCCAAGGGAGAACGGAGACATCGTGTTCCTGGAACCAATCACGCACCCCCTTAGCAACATAGCAGGGCGCATTGTCCTGTTCGTAGACACCATCAACACCAAGGTAAACGTTCAACATAAAGGGATGCATGTGGTCAGCGATGATGGACAGGTAGCCATTGGCGTTCTGGGACCCATCCAGTGACACTAGTGGTCCTTGGTCATAGCAGGAAAACATCCCCCAGACATGCACACTAGCTGCCACCTCCGGCTTGTACTTAACCGAAAATCCAGCGTCGACTCCGGAGACTCATGCGTAACAGGGTTCGCTCTACTATTATCGGGGACACGTACCTAGGTGCCTCAGGGTTCATTTGCGTGGTCAATTGGTCTTTACCAGTCGACGTTCTCCTCTGGGGTCGATGGCCTTTGGGGGCTCCACAGTTATGACGTCGGGCGGTACTCGGTGTGCCAGCGGTCCATTCTTGGTACACCCTTACTACAGCACCTTGCGAACATCCCACGAAGTCTGCTGTTTCTGAGATGCCTTCCACCCTTGGCGCGGTAGCAGGTGATCATTCCTTTTTGAACGTCCTTCAAATCACTACCTCTGCCTATTCTGCTGACGTGAAGCACTATGGCTCATATGTCCTGGCCGGCAGCTTTGTATCTCCACATGGAGATCATGCCCACTCTGTGACGCGCCTGGGCGGGTACACTGTGATTCCAGGGGTGGTCATATTATTCTGATACGACTGTGTATAGCATCACCATGCTACACTACCTTTCAATTTTTTTGGAGTGCTATTTCCTCTAACAAAAAAAAAATAACGCAGGAGTTCAAAGGCGTTATAATTACTGATGATGCTTTCACGGAATCAAAGGACTTTTCATAATCGATTAAAGTCATACATAATGGGGGCTGATATTCATTCGTTCTTTCAATTAGTTCTCTCAGGTCTTGGATATGATCTGCACTGGTGTCCAAAAGTTAAGAATTGTTAAAAAAAAATTAGGACAAACGAAAGGGGGGAAGAAAGGTAATAAAGGAAAATACGTAAGACGTACAAATACAGAAATCAGGGCGATGGCGCAGTGGTCTGAGCGATAGCTTCTGATCATTCGTCCGAAACGGGTTCGGGTTCGAATCCTGGTGAGGCATGGATGTTGTGTTTGTCTTACGGCACTAGTTCGCTCCCTTCCCTGGAACCAGCGGCCCTAAAGTAGGGACGGGCGACTGCTTATTGCCCACTGAGTTGCCCACGGTGGTCGTTAAACCTCCAATCAAAAAAAAAAAAAAATCCTGATATTTTCACCATTTTAGATTATTCGTGCGTTATCCTGGTTCATCATCTTTTTTATGTGATTTATACTGCGCATTTAGTTCCTCACTAACGCATAGTAAACCGCCTATCTTCCTGTGCCTTCTCGTTTTCGTTATTCAACACTTTTGTTGATTTTGCTTAACTTTTGGACACCAGTGTACACTGAAGACCAATTGAATTAGAGACAGTTGACGTTATGCAAATGTGGCGCTGTGGGCGGCCCTGTAAACGGAAACGACATGACGTATGCAGCGATCCGACAATATAAAAAGTGATGCGACGGGAATCAGTAAGAGTCGGACGCAATATGGGTAAGTCGAAGGATCTAAGCGCATTTGATCGTGGGCAAATTGTCGAGGCCCAACGAATGGGTCACTCCATCTCGGAAGTCGAGTCGCACAGGCACTGGGATTTTCTCGAGCCACTGTGTCACGGGTCCAACGTGAGTACATCGAATCCGGTAAAACCATCCCTGCAAGGGCAAACTGCCGTGGACAACAGCGTGTGCATGAGAAGAGTTCTCGTCGGCTAGCTCGCATTGTAACAGCGGATAGACGGGCCACACTTAACGCTGGTGCACAAAAACGTTTAAACAGCCACACCATCCAGAACCATCTCCTCGCTATGGGCTACAGAAGCCATCGTCCCACGAGGGTACCGCTGCTGGCCGCACATCACAGGGTGCAAAGATTAGCATGGGCGCGAGAACATCACCACTGGACCCTAGACATGTGGGAAAATGTTACCTGGACTGATGAGTCTAGATTCACGTTGGTACATGTGGATGGCAGGATACGAGTACGGCGCGAACCACATGAAGCAATGGATCCTTCCTGCCAGAGGGGTACTCTTTAAGCCGGTGAGGGTGGCATTCTTGTCTGAGGACTGTTTACGTGGACTGAAATGGGACCCCTGGTACGTGTGACATCGTTCCTTACAGGTCAACGTTACCGGGATATCCTGGACGACCATTTGCTCCCGTTTGTGCGTCTTCAACATCCCACTGGGGACCTCATCCTGCAACAAGACAATGCACCGTGCCATCGCTCCCGAATTGTATCCGAATGGTTGGATGAACACTCCACCGACGTGACCTCGCTTCCTTGGCCAGCTAGGTTACCTGACCTCAATCCCATTGAGCACATCTGGGATGCCATCAAAAGATATGTTCTAGGCTCTGCCCCCCCCTCCGCCCCTCCATCAAATCTTCGTGAACTGTGGGAGCTTGTTCAGGGGTCGTGGATCCGTATGTCTTCCCAACGCTTCCGGTGTCTTGTCGAGTCCATGCCGAGACGAATCTCCGCCGTCATTAGGGCGAAAGGTGGTGCTACACGTTACTAGACAGGTATCTCTAATTCAATTGCTCTTCAGTGTATGAAGGAGTCAGTCGTTCGCTAGTCCCAGTGTTCGTGTCGGACATGTAATGGACAGCAACACTTGAGATGTATGGCAAGGATGTCAAGAGTTCGCAAATTTCTGTAATATTCGGCAGTGCACCCTGAGTTGCTGAACTCTGAGTGTAGTGCTAATATGTGCTTGTGGCTATAGTGGGGTAATTATTTTGGACAGTGAAACGTATGTAATGGACGAGAATACTGTACTGGAGTTGGACGAAATAAGTATCTCTAACCGAAATAAACATCCCATTCGTACTTACTTCATGTGTATTATTTCGTTCAAATCACTTTACTAGCGGCAAAGACGGGGCAACTACTCATGTCATACACGTACAACCTCCAATACCTACATACGCGCATTTGAGGTCCGATTGTCAAATAATCTACAGAACGTGTGAGGGTGTACTGGTTGCTAGTTTATTCACGTTGTATTGTTACCTACACTGGTGTGCAAAAATTAAGGACGAAGAGGAGAAATTAGCATAACCGCGGAAAGAGCAGGCAGAACGGACCGAAAGACCACTCACGAGATAGACTAGGGTCCGGTACGGTAGGGCATGCGCATATATGCAGCATGGCGTAGGGGGGAGTTTCGGAAGGGTATAAGAACTCAGCAATTCGGTGAAAGCTATTGCACGGTGTACATCGGTTTGAACGACGTCGAGTTGCAGCCACCGTGTGATATGGCCAATAGGCAATCCAGTAGACGACATCTGGATGACTTAACCCGAGGCCGCGTCATTGGGAAGTTGGAAGAAGGTCGAAGTGGAATTCCGTTATCGCGTTTTACGGTGGCCAGGAGGCTGCACAAAGGTGGTCTATTTGCACGACGACCAGTACGGTGTGTGTCATTAACGCCTGCTCATCGGAGACGGCGGTTTCTTGGTGCCAGGAACAAAAGAACTGGACACATCAGCAATGGGGTCCAATTCTCTTTACGGATGAGAGCAGATTTAGTCTTACGAGCGATTCTTGGCGTATACACATCTGGAGAGACCAGGGAATACGCAATCACACCTCCAACATCATCGAAAGGTACCGGTTTGGAGGTGGCGGAGTTCTCGTTTGGGGAGGTATCATGCTTGGTAGCGGTACTGCCCTCCACATCTTCCAAGAAGGTTGTCACTGGTGCCCGCTATTGTACCGAGGTTCTCCTCCCTCACGTGCGTCTGTTTAGAGGTGCTGTGAGTCCTGAGTTCCTCTTCATGGACGACAACGCTACACCTCATCGCACAGTGGATATTGCAGAGTTGTTGGAGAGTGAAGATATTCAACGCATGGATTAGTCGGCAAGGTCCCCGGACATAAATCCAATCGAACACGTGTGGGACCTTCTCGGGAGACGCTTGGCAGCACGTCACCAGCCGCCAGCAACGATTCCGCAGCTGCGATTGGCAGTACAAGAGGAATGGGCCGCGATGTCTCAACAGTTCCTTGACAACCTCGTCCTCAGCATGGACAGACATTGTAAATTCTGCAACATAGTCAGGGGTGATCATATCCTCTACTAAAGACTGGATTTTTCTTGGCAGCCGCCTGTCACATGGACGTTTCTGTCCAGTTGAGCTCGAAGCTACCTTTTCAATAAAGTGCCTTTGTATCCCTTGTTTGGACGGTTTTTCTCACTTGTCCCATATTCTTACATCTTAGGGCATGATTTGAGTCGATGTGGGGCACTTCTGCACGACGTTACATTCGAAAAACCGTCTCGTCCTGAATTTTTGCACGCCAGTGTATAAGTTACTGGTTAATTACCAACATATAACTAACCATTACGATTACAATGGGTAGTTGCTACATGTCATTACAATTACCATGTAATTCTAATGACCAATTCCCCATTACCATGTAATGGTAACGCTAAGTTCTTGTTCCCATCACCATTACGCTGTAATGCATTACCGATTAATTTAATTACGATTTTGCCCAACTCTGATTTTTACACTAATATGTGCGACATTTACGTCACCAAAAAAGGTTATCAAAATAGCATTAGGAGGACCATGAAATTTCAATTGTTCTTCCCTCTTCAAATTCCTCAGTTTAGGAATCTTGTTCATGTTTGTACGGCTAGGGGGCCAATGAGGAGGGTGGATAGGAATTCACGGAGGAGGTCACTACTAATTGCTCTGTTTGTTTTCTTTACAAAATAGGGAATTTCAACGCAAAAAGTGGAATCTAAAGCTACACTAGTGCTCATAAGATTGTGCTCCGTGATAGTGAAAGTGCAGAAAGTGGCTGACGACTGCTTTGCAGGAAAGGAGTGCAAAATGAAGTCTCTGGCTTGGGGGAAGAAAGTTAAGAAGGGGGAAGGTATTGTGTATGCGTGGCACCAGGGCCATTCCTGTATCGTAGCACACTTTACTATCAACGTGGACTTCATCAAAGCTTAAGACGCAGACTTTGTCATTTCCGGAAAGGGTTTACCTATTTTTCCGCGTAAGTAGGAAAATATTAAGCAGAATTCCGTTTTTTTTTGTTTTTTTTTTTATTGGAGGTTTAACGACCACCGTGAGCAACTCAATGGGCTATAAGCAGTCGCCCGTCCCTAATTTAGGGTCACTGGTTCCAGGGAAGGGAGACAGCCAGTGCCGTAAGACAAACACAACATCCATGCCTCACCGGGATTCGAACCCGGACCCCTTACGGACGAATGATCATAGGCCAGCGCCTTAGACCACTGCGCCACCGGGGCGGCGAATTCCGGGATGACACCTAAATTTAAAACATCATGGCTTTAACGTGCTAGCACTTGGCAAAGGATTGCAAATTTTAAACTTCCGAAATTCGTAAGCTTTTTATTGAAATAGCTCTAGTTACCATTCCTCTAGATATATCTTCTTCTGTCCATTTGTTAATAATTTTTTGTTTTGCGAAGAACTTTGTGTTGGTATGACAATTTTCCCGAGGTTCTTTTTTGATTGTAGGTTTTACGACCACCGTGAGCAACTCAATGGGCTATAAGCAGTCGCCCGTCCCTAATTTAGGGTCACTGGTTCCAGGGAAGGGAGAGAGCCAGTGCCGTAAGACAAACACAACATCCATGCCTGACCGGGATTCGAACCCGGACCCCTTTCGGACGAATGATCAGAGGCCATCGCTTAGACCACTGCGCCACCGGGGCGGCACCCGAGGTTCATTTCCATCTGTTCAAGTATTTTATTTTTCATATTAGCTTTTGACAGGGCATTTCGTATTAGCACAATTTCTGCTCTCTTATTTCGTATGCTGAATTTTTTTGACGCAAAACTTGAACAGTATTTTTGTGTTTGCTTTTCAAGCTACGTATTTCTTGTTCCATGAAGTCAAGCTGCCGCCCCGGTAGCGCGGTGGTCTAAGGCGCTGGCCTCTGATTATTCGTCCGTAAGGGGTCTGGGTTCGAATCCCGGTCAGGCATGGATGTTGTGTTTGTCTTACGGCACTGGCTCTCTCCTTTCCCTGGAACCAGTGACCCTAAATTAGGGACGGGCGACTGCTTATAGCCCATTGAGTTGCTCACGATGGTCGTTAAACCTCCAATCAAAAAAAAAAAAAAAGTCAAGCTTTTCGGTGAGAATTTTGTTCTGACTTCAAACCTCTGAGCAAGACATGCACTAACTAATGCACACTTTTCTTCTGAATATCGATTGTCAGAATTGCAAGCAACTTCATCGATGTGTAACTTTTCAGGACTTGGCTCCAGAGTTCGATTCAATGCCCTTATACGGATATCTCTCTTAATTCTTCTATGTTCTCGACTTGTATGTAGCGTTGATTTTTCATTCAGCAAATTCAAACTGGGAACAGCTGTGGGTTTCAGAATAATTTTTTTTTTTTTTCGGAGAGCCCAAGCAGGCGATTTTGCATGTCATATGTATTTGTAGTCTGAATTTTGGAAATGATCACTACATATTCTTGCACTTCCAACTTTAAACTTGTCAGCACGCTTACACTTAACAATCCATTCTTTTATCACATTAACATTTGAAGGGAAAACATGGCAAATCACGCAATTTTCTTTTGTTTCCTTAGTATTTGTACAGTTAGCGACAGCACAGGATGAAGGCATTTTGCGTATTACTTTGAATAAAAAAAAAATAGACGCTGAATTTCAGTTAAAATAAAATTTACATCAGTAAAAAACAGACGTTAATAAACAACTACATAAACCACTACCAGTAAATGGAGAGCAACAGAAATAAACTGCACAGAACGACTGGAATGTCACCATACTCCGGCCCTGAGTTGGCACAGGGGTCACCGAGTGTCCTTGCAGTGACGTCACAGCGCCTTCCAATTCCCCCTCGGTCGGAGCACAAAACTGAGACCGCTAGACAAAAGGATGAGCCAGCCCTTCCTTATTCTCTAGCTCTGGCGTGGCACGACGTTAAAATTTGATTTAGATAAAGAAAAACGACATTATCTTTTAAATAAATTGTTCAAGTATAGTGCTATTTTCGTAAGCCAAAATGCAAAAATTTGAAAAGCAATTTAAGAAAACGCATTCAGAGCAAACAAAAAGTTGAAAGCGACATTCTAGCAACACTTGTATCTTACATCAGTGCCGTAACTAGTCAGATCCGTGTATGTATGTGTGAGTGTCCAGGTGGAGGGGGTAGGGATTGCACGAATTCCTTTGTAGCCAGTAATGAAAAGCATTAAAGCCGCTCCAGTGGCGCAGTGGTGTAAGCGCTGGCTTATGACCATTCGTCCGAGAAGGGTTCGGGTTCCAATCCCGGTGAGGCATGGGTGTTGTGTTTGTCTTACGGCACGAGCTCTCTCTCTCTCTCCCTTCCCTGGAACTAGTGACCTTAAATTAGGGACGGACGACTGCTTACAGCACACACACACTGAGTTGCTCCCGGTGGTCATTAAACTTTCAATAAAATAAAATAAAAACGTTAAAAATTCACTGTTTCGTAAAAAAAAAAAGTTGCTATCAAGCTTGCCCCACCAAAAGATAATGCTCGCCCATCCTGTTTTCGAAGTCTAGCGACGTCGCTACTCGGAGGGTGCCAAATCTGAATTGGTGAGGTAAAAGTTCCCATTCGAATTTCTGGATTTTTTCCGAGTTCAAACGGGCAGAGTGGGGCTAGCGTTGTCGTGCTGGTGAATGACTTGCTTCCCCTCCCGTTTACCGCGCAAATGCAAGGCGGGGCTTTTCTAATGTTTGGACATGAGCTGCATTTACAGTTTGTCCAGTTTAAAGAAATCAACCAGAATGCACACATCTGCGTCCCAAAAGACAGTTCCCGTGACCTTTTGCAGCTGACGGAACTGTCTTAGGCTTCTTTCTGCTCAGTGAATGGAAACGATGCCATTCCATGCTTTGGCGTTTTGTTTCAGGCTGGAACCAACTTTCGTCACCTTTCACATTACCGTGCGACAAATTGGCCCCTTCGTTTCGATCTCTCTTTAGCAGTTGTGACGAGGTGTTTTTTTTCGCTGGCGTCTGTGGTCTTCTGTCAGTAAACGTAAAGGGCATAAATTTTCCGATATCCCAAGCTGCTAACCGTTTCCTGAACTGCACTGTGTCCTATGCCCAAGTTCGCCGCAATTTCCTTCAACGTCACACGTCTGTCATCACGAATTAAGGCATCAACTCTTTCCTTGTTGTGTTCCGTAGAGGCTTTACGACGGCGACCGCTACGAGTCTTATCGTTAATATCTATGAAACCGTCTTTAAAATGTTTCACCCACCTTCTTACACTACACGCATCTCGTATGCACGCTGACGCCTAGGGTGAATATCGATAGCTGGAATTTCCTCTTTCACAAGGAACTGAATCGCAGAACACTGACAGAACGATGTATCCCTGTCAGCCATCTTTCCTCGCGTCTGTTTGGTCACATGACTGACGCTGGTGACGTCATTTGGCATTCATGGCCACAACGAGAGATGGTACCTGTCCACGAGCTGTCACTCTCCCAATGCGTAATGCTGCCTGTGTAATGCATCTTTGCTTATTATTTTCAGTATGACCTACGTAAAAGATACCCCAGGGAATATAATATCAAGAGCAGTGTTTACCATTTGCAACAAAAATAGTTTTTCTTTGGTTGCCACACAACGTAAAAACGTTAGGAGAGTAAGAATACGCCCAAACTTTTATAAATTTTGCGTAGAGACGGCCATATTATAAAGTCGTAGTAAGCAACAAAACTTTTTGTTTCAGGGTTTAACGACCACCATGAACACCCCACCCAAGGGGCTACAAGCAGTCGCCTATTCCTAATTTAGGGCCACTGGTTTCAGGAAGAGAGCCAGTGCCATGCGACAAGAACAACACCCATGCCTCATACTGTATTCCAATCCGGACACACTCCGGTTAGAACACAGGGCATAGACCACTGCGCCACAAGGGCGGCAAAGTTACGTTCGGTGTATCCTTCAGAAATACACCTCTCAAAAAGACCATAAGACAGTTTCCCTCAACTTATCACTATAAAATGATTGTCTGCGGTTCTGCAAGAATTCACTTTAGGGTTTTAATGTTGCATACAGAAAAACAGATATTTGATTTCTTGAGGAAATCACATCAACTTGTCAAACAAATCAAGTACCGTCTTCAGTACGAAAAGTTACTCCTCGAAGTTTTTGTGTTGTATTAAATTATCTTACACTGAATACTGAGAACATACTTAACAGTAAGTTGACCATATTACCCCGATCGTGTCTTTTTTTTTAAACCAAAACGTTTAAGGCTTACTCAATTATCAGTGTTTATAACAGTACATGTCAAATAAAAACATATTAGCAACAATTTTTGTGTCCAAATTATGAAAAGCATAATGAAGTAGCAAATTTTTGAGAATCTCATTCTACACTTTCTCTTTCCAGCTTTAACAGCGACGAAGATGCTAACATCGGATCACATGATTACGATCCTGGTAGTCTTCTTCGCGTTAGTAGTGGCGATGTGTGCCTCCATTGTGATAACCTGCTACAACAAGGTCAAAGATCGCAGGGAAAAGAAGCGGGAGTACAAGCTGCGGCGCTCCAAGGAAGTCTCTGTGGAAGCGGAAATGGACCGGGTCCTAACCAACATGGACCCTGGCCTGGAAGCAGCACTGGCAGCCCAGGCAGCAGAGATTGGAGCCGCCAGGCGCAAGGTTCCTCCTCCAAGATGGATGGACGAGGAAGAATCTAACGGCTGCTACGTTCCAGAGGTGGACCTTAGCGTCTTCCACAAGAGCCCTAACGGCGGTCACGTGATTAGCAGGGAGGATGAAGACATGTCGTCTCAAGGGATCCACATCATCAGCAATTCGTTCCCGGACGGGATCAATCCCTTGTGCAAAGAGCATGGAGACCGGCGAGGTAGCATGTCTCCGCCGCTGCCACCTCCACCGCCTCCACCCATGCCCTTGCGAGATCGCAGGATGGACAACGGGCATCCCGACAATCTGTGCGCAAAGCACAACAGACAGAACACCTTCAGGTCGTACCTAACCACGAAGGAGGAAGAAGAGGACAACGTGCCTTTACCCACCTCGCGATACCGAACGGAGGACGTTATTGAAATGAGTCCGAATTCGCGGCCACGGAGCTTCGACAGCACCAGGTCGGCGCCGGACGTGATTGTGCATCGTTGAGAGTCCATATCAACAACACAACAGAAGAGTAGTTTCATCTCCAGCTGCGTTGCTTTTTCCTCCATTGTTAAGAAGAGCTCCTCGCCGTAGAGCAATAACTATCATCATCTTCTCACGGTGAACCTGGTGCTACCGAGTACTGCGACACTCAGACATTCGTTAGTCTGAGAGCCGCTTCCTAGCCAAGCTTCATTTTTTATAAATCAGGTTTAAACTGCTCAATCCACACAGTGCACTCACTCTATCAGATGAGTTGGTTGGTGGTCAGGTAGTGTCTTCCATCGACCGTTTAAGGACACCTCATAACACGAAGACCACACTCCCCGAAAGGGAGGGAGGGTAAGTGGTGTTCTTTTAGACGATGCAGAGTTTTGTTGCCTTGAAATGAGTTCCAGCTTGCTGGATCAAGGGGTAGGTTCATTTCTAGGTACACATATATATGAATATACAATTTATCGATTTGTATAAGACTTATGCAGGTAAAGTTGTCAAAGTCTTATTTGGACTGCCAGATCCACATGTACAAATCAAGATGCTAGCAATCTAGGTCCTTTTTTATACACGTTTTATTTCCATCAATGTCAAGTCGAAATATTTTCCATTCACAAACAGAAATCATTTCTTTCTAATTATGAACAACAACACGAGCTAGCTCAGTTTTCTGCTTGTAAATAGAATAAGAATGGGAGAAGTTAGAAAATTTATTACCTGACCCCTCCCATCATTTTAACACCTTCAGATTCGGAGCTACGTATATTAACTAGAACGATCAGAAACGACACATCTAATCTTAAAAATGTTCACCTTGAAAATAGGTCGCTAGTAGTTAAAATTAAAGATAATTAGAAATGAACTATAGGCTTCTTTCAGAAGTTTTGGCATTCATATATCATATCAGTTTTCGAAGGAGGTTTGAAAAAAAGTCACATCTCAAAGGGAGAATCGTTGTTTCTTTCAGTCACAAGAAAATTCTGGACGTTTCTAAATCCATTTCGTCAAATTCCTGTAGAACTCAAAGAGAAGTCCGAACTTTTCTCCATCGACGTTTTGACAATAGAATACCATTTACCTTGGAAGTGCTACGACGAAATTACAACCGGTGCAGTTCGAAAATAAAGTTTCTCTGTACATATTCTTTCGCTCAGCATTGTGATACCACGGTTATGAATCTATCTGTACACTAAAGCGTGACTGCAAACTTCTCAATCTTTTCTTTTCAGATTGTTATGGAGATATTAGAATTCACTTTTTTACGATTTTTTTCTAGTTTCACATCTCAGCAATCAACACCTCCTGCAGAAAACATGTCATTTTTAATAAAATAAAAAAAGAAAAAACGAAACTGAAAATTCTGTATCATAAATAAACGTAATTTCTTTTCAAGTTTTTTGGTCATTCTCAAGAATTTTGTTTTCATTATTTCAAAGGGCAATATTTTGTGTACAAAGGCAAACACATGAGGAATCAGGGATCATTTTAAAGCATATTTCTGCTAGGTATTTTATCTGTTTTTATAACCTTAAGTATTGCCCACACATAAAAAAAATCAAGCCAATACAGGTATGCGTAACACAAGTAGACAACAGAATCACGAATTTCCATTCCCTTGGCAGCAAAACACAGTCAGTAGTTAGTCAACAACGACTAAACACTATAAAGGCATGCAAAAATAAGAGAGAGTTTCAATTCATCTCGTAAGAACAAACTACACTGCAAAACTAGCGCAGTACCATATCAAATGTAGTAATATCACGGTTGCTAGAATACGAGGTTTTCTTAACTAATTTCTCTCGCAGGCAAACAATATTTGAATTTTGAATTTTATTTTGCCATGTTACACTATCTAGCATATCGTGGATACAAACTGAAGTTATGGAAGAGAAGGCATTTTTAACTCAAATAGGGTATGAAACTAAAAATCTGCTGTCAAAGTTTAAGCAGAAACAAATTCACATTATATACGGAAGAAAGAAATCAAAATTTTAAAAATACCAACCACACATTTATGGCGTATACTTCTGGAGGCAATTCTTCCTCTTTTTATATAAATTTAAAGGTGGGGGGGCACAAGAGTATGCACTATTATATTACTACTAAATAATTCATTTAATAAAAACTGAATTTATGTTGAACACAGGGCCGTGGGTGGCCTAGTGGTCAACGTTCTTGACTGCCACGGAGAGGACCTCGGGTTCGACCCCAGCCAGGTACGAACGCTTGAACCACTAAATATCCGCCATGCGTCGGATGAGCACGTTCAGCCGTCGGGCCTGGGCACTGGGCCTCCGGTAATAAATAAGGGCGTCTTCCTCTCCCTTTCTACCTTACTTCCGTGTCACTTTCCTATCGGGCACTCTAGCCCAAATCACCTAGCTTCCTATTTCTAAGGGTTGTTTAAAATCTGGGGTCAGACACTCTCTTCCTAAAATCCTCTACATATGATCTGATCTATGTTGAACACAGAAATATCACTAACATTTCACAAATTTGCTTGATTAAAAGCTGAAAACAGTTTTCATTAAATGCTCTAGTAGTAGAAATTATGAATGCTAGTTATTCTTTGGTTGTGAATAATAATTCTGATTCATTGGTACTGGGCAGATCATAAAAACGATTACATACACTGAAGAGCAATTGAATTAGAGACAGCTGGCGTTATGCAAATGTGGCGCCGTGGGCGGCCCTGTAAACGGAAACGATATGACGTATGCAGCGATCCGACAATATAAGGAGTGATGCGACGGGAATCAGTAAGAGTCTGACGCAGTATGGGTAAGACGAAGGATATAAGCGCATTTGATCGTGGGGAAATTATCGGGGCTCGACGAATGGGATACTCCATCTCGAAAGTCGTGCAGGCACTGGGATTTTCACGAGCCACAGTGTCACGGGTGCACCGTGAGTACATCGAATCCGGTAAAACCATCCCTGCAAGGGCCAACTGCCGTAGACAACAGCGTGTGGATGAGCGGGGTCATCGTCGGCTAGCTCGCATTGTAACAGCGGTTAGACGGGCCACAGTGCAATAAATCACTCAGCAATTTAACGCTGGTGCACAAAAACGTGTAAGCAGCCACACCATCTAGAACCATCTCCTCGCTATGGGGTACAGAAGCCATCGTCCCACGAGAGTACTGCTGCTGACCGCATATCACAGGGTGCAAAGATTAGCATGGGCGCGAGAACATCGCCACTGGACCCTGGACATGTGGGAAAATGCTGCCTGGACTGAGGAGTCGAGATTCACGTTGGTACATGCGGATGGCAGGATACGAGTACGGCGCAAACCACATGAAGCGATACATCCTTCTTGCCAGCAGGGTACTCTTCAAGCTGGTGTGGGTGGCATTCTCGTCTGGGGACTGTTTACGTGGACTGAAATGGGACCCCTGGTACGTGTGACATCGTCCCTCACAGGTCAACGTTACCGGGATATCCTGGACGACCATTTGCTCCCGTTTGTGCGTCTTCAACATCCCACTGGGGACCTCATCCTGCAACAAGACAATGCACTGTGCCATCGCTTCCGAATTGTATCCGAATGGTTGAATTAACACTCCACCAACGTGACCTTGCTTCCTTGGCCAGCTAGGTCACCTGACCTCAATCCCATCTAGCACATCCGGGATGCCATCGAGAGAGATGTTCGAGGCTCTGACCCTCCTCCATCAAATCTTCGTGAAGTGTGGGAGCTTGTTCAGGGGTCGTGGATCTGTATGGCTTCCCAACGCTTCCGGTGTCTTGTCGAGTCCATGCCGAGACGAATCGCCGCTGTCATCAGGACGAAAGATGGTGCTACACGTTACTAGACAGGTATCTCTAATTCAATTGCTCTTCAGTGTATGATCTGATCTATGTTGAACACAGAAATATCACTAACATTTCACAAATTTGCTTGACTAAAAGCTGAAAACAGTTTGCATTAAATGCTCTAGTAGAAATTATGAATGCTAGTTATTCCTTGGTTGCGAATAATAATTCTGATTCATTGATACTGGGCAGATCATAAAAATTCTTTAGGTAGTCATATACTATGGCAATTTGTACAGTTACGTCATGAAATTATTACCTTGTCTTCTACTGTGCTTTAATAATAGGAGTTTTTAATTCACTTTCTAAAGAATCACTCAACGCCAGAAATAACTAAACATGATAAAGCAAAAATTTAAAATTCTAATGCATTTCGTGGACAGAAACTAAACAGCCAATTAAAGGACTAAGCCAGTGACCATGCACATAGATTTCTGACTAATCCTCAAGATCGAGCCCAAGATGAGGCATGAGCGGTGTATAATTTGTTGTAAGAGACTGTCCCACTCCCTTTGCAGGTGGCCCAAAATTTTGGAAGGGCAACTGCTCATAGCCTGAGTTACTCACGTGATCGTTAAACCCCTCACACAAAAAATAAGCAAAAGAAATGGGTAAACATAATACAAAAACAAACAATAATTTTTCACTTATTTCCCAGAAATGAACAGATATCAAAAATAGCCAAGCACTGCTCAAACAAGCAACAATACAAAGAATTTAATAATTTGATTCAAAAACCAAACTAATCTGAACAGCCAAGGGGTCTAAACACAAAATAAGAAAACAAACTTCCCAGTATAAAAAAAAACTATTATCCGTAAAATCCAAACATGGTACAAACTAGCAACAACAGTACTACTTTATTTGTTCCTATAAACAAACTGAAGTAAATTAACTTCTAAAATTACTAACCACAACGTAAGCTAGCTATAAGATGAACTTCCAGTTCACTCCATGTCATTGAACAACCAGCCAAGTACTGCACAATAAGCAACAATACAAATAATTTAATAATTTGATTCAAAAGCCAAACCAGTCTGAACAGCCAAGCGGCCTAAGCACAATATAAGAAAACAAACTTCCCAGTATAAAAAAAACCTGTATGATCCGTGAAATCCAAACATGGTACAAACTAGCAACAACAATACCACTTTATTTGTTCCTATAAACAAACTGAAGTCAATTAACTTCTAAAATGCCAAACCACAACGCAAGCTATCTATAAGATGAACTTCCAATTCACCCATGTCACTGAACAACCAGAAATTTCATATACTGGTTATATTCTCTTAAACATATCACTATTTCTTCCAAATGCTTTCCAACCAAATTTTTTACGCATAGTACTTTCTTCTTCTATGTGGTCGTCACTTGACATCTGTTGTCTAAAGTAAATGTAAGCATAGTTCTATAAACTTGCTCCATCAACCTAAAAATCATGTTTCTGTAAAACAATTGTACATTCATTTTGTTTTCTGCAAGTTCTTTCTTCATTTTTATCCCCACTTTTTCACTCTTGTCACTAGTTCCAGCAGCTCTTAGGGGATACTTACAAAAATTATTGTCGTCAGTAAGCCAGAGGTGGATTTTAAAAATCTCAATTAACCTTTATCTTCGTCTTTCAGGTTCAATGATCAAAAGACATTCTCCTCTGTGGCACTGAAGAGGTTGAGAGATATGATATCATCCTAACTCCACTTCAATTTTTGTACTTGATTTTTTATTGAACAGTTCAACCTTTGCACTTGCATTTTCATAGACGTTATCAATATTCATGTATGCATTCTCAACACAATAGGATTTCAAGGATATAATTGCTAATGGCTTCATAGAATCAAAAGAATTTAAATTATCAATAGAAGCCATACGTAGTGGGAGTTCATATTCAGTCGGTCTTTCAGTGTATGGATGTGATCTATAAGTCTTTATTGGAGTTCTTCCCTGTTTCACCAACTGTTTGAGCATCTTTTACCATGAAGGGCTGGAAGAACTTTAGTGCCTGCTAATTTCTTTGTGTGTGTGTAATAGATGTATCATACCTTTCATATAGTTTTGTGTAAAACCTTCTCAAAATTTCGCCTCCATTTCTTGTTACAGTACCAACTTTTTTCTAAGTGATGTTATCTGTTTTCTACCATTGCTCAGATGACCCTTTGTTTCTTTCAGGGGATGTGCTTCTTCTCAAAAGTTTTTTTTTTTTTCCCCGTTATTTTACAATTGAAGCTCCTTATGTCTTCAGTGATACTTTTTGCACAACCTAACATACTTCCATATATTCCACTTTGGAAGTTATATCTTCTGTCCTGGAGAGGGGGGAGGTGCAATAGTCTAAGCGTGGACTTTCGACCATTCATCCAATGTGGCCCTGGGTTTGAGTCCTGGATGAGGCATGGGTGGTATGTTGTCTCATGGTACTGCCTCTATCCCTTCCCTGGAACCAGTGGCCCCAAATTTGGGAAAGATATGATTGCTTGTAACCCTTAGAATTGATCATCGTAGTTGTTAAATAAAAAAATGTCACTTTTTTTTGTATCAAGGTTTCCTTTTTTACATTGGCATTTTTGTCTGTTCCGATTTTTTCTTACTGTGGCTTTTATTCTCGATACCACCTATTTTTGTTGCTGTTTGCTTAATGAGCAAACAGCAACAAAAGTTTCATAATAAGATGCATCTTTCACCTCGCCATTCTATGGTCACTTCTTGTGTTGAACTTATTAAGCACACTGCAGTCCAGTGTTGCATTCAGAGTTTTTTCCGGGGGACAATTACGAATTTCGAGAGAGCTAAAATTTGTTGACTGATTATATACATATAATCACAATTTTCTTATTTATGTAAAGTCAGAGGATGCACAACATCTCCACTAAAGGGGCTCTGACGACCGCCAATAACGGTATAACTATACCATCGGGATTAGAGGAAATGCTATCCCACACTCACCAACCCGCTTGGCCAGCGTGGTGAGTTATGGCTAAACCCCTCCAAAATGACTCCACAACTTAAATCTTGGCCCTCAGTCTCCGACAGCTGGAATGTACCTGGCCAAGGCAGCGGCCAGTACGACGTGAAGGCAGAGGGTGCAAAGAATCACCGGAGGACCGGACTAGGCTGCCATCTGATGCTGACCTCGGCTACGTATAACGCATGCTCCCTATCTTCTGATTCAAGGCTCCTGAATTGGAAGAACAACAAATGATCAAGTGGGACATCGTCGGGCTAAGTGAGGTAAGGAGAAAAGGAGATCTCATTGAACTGAAAAGTGGACATCGCTTCTACTATCGTGGGACAGATACTGGCAGAACCAGTGGTGTTGGATTTATAATAAACAAGAAACTGAAGGATAAAGTTATAGAAGTTGAAAGTTCCTCTGACAGAGCAGCACGACTCATTATCCAACTCTCAAGAAGATGCCAGGCTCAGATTATTCAAACTTATGCACCCACCACAAGTCATCCTGAAGAAGAAATTGAAGAATTTTATGAGGAAATTCGTCATCTAAATAATAAAGGCAAGCAGCACGTGAAGATAATTATGGGAGATTTCAATGCAAAAATAGGGCAACAGCAACAGAACGAAACTTCAGTGGGTAAATTCGGTCACGACAACAGAAACTAACGTGGAAATATTCTCGTAGAGTTTGCAGAGGCAGAAGGGTTTTTCATCATGAACTCCTTTTTCAAGGAAAAGCAGCAAAGGAAATGGACATGGAGGCATCCCAATGGATGGACAAGTGAAATTGATTTTATTATGTGTAACAAGAAATTTGTCATGAAAGACTGCAGTGTGCTGAACAAGTTCAACACAGGTAGTGACCATAGAATGCTAAAATGCACCTCAATGCTAAACTGGAGCATGGCAAGCTCATAAAACAAACAAAGCGTATTGACGTGAACAACCTTAAAAAGCATCGTAATACCTTCAAATTCGAACTGAGTAACAGATTCTCTATTCTAGAAGGTCTAACATTATAAGAAGTGGATATCTCTGAAGTTAACAGAAAAGTAACCAAAGCTCTTATGGAAACAGCAACAAAATTAGCTGGGTCTAAAAACAAGATGAATGTGAACAAATTATCAGGAAAAAACCAAAATGTTGATGCATAAAAGAAGAGAGATGAGAACAATTAAAGAAGATGTGACTTCCAAAGTGGAATATATAGGGCTATGCAAGATAGTACGAAAAAGTATCACCGAAGACGTATGGAAATTCAACTGTAAACTAGTGAGGAAAGGAATTAAAAACAACCAAAGCCTAAAGATAGGAAAGGGACATCTCAGTAAGGGAAGAAAACAGATTATGGCACTGAGAAAAAAGATGGTTCTGCAACAAGAAATAGAGGCGAAATTTTGACAAGAATGAAAGATTTCTACTCCAAATTATATGAAAGGGATGATACATGTACTCCAGACATCACGAAAGGTACCAGAGTTATTCCAGTCCTCCCAGCAGAAGTTGCACATGCAATCAAGAACATGAAGGGGGGGGAAGCTCCAGGAGAAGATGGAATTACTGTAGACATTGTACAAGAAGCAAGTGGAGAAATTGAAACAGTACTCGCCCAAGTTTTCAGTTGATGCCTTAATGAAGGGAAAATTTCTGAGGATTGGAACAATGCTACAATGATCCTGCTACATAAAAAAGGTGACATTGAGGATCTCAGGAACTATAGACCTATCAGTCTCCTATCAGTGGTTTATAAAATCTTCACTAAAGTTCTTTCACATCGCTTGAAAGTGACACTGGATATGGCTCAACCAAGAGAACAAGCTGGATTCAGGAGTGGCTACAGCACTACAGATCATATCCATGTACTGAGAGAACTAATTGAAAAAGCAAGGGAATATGAACTTCCATTGTGCATGGCTTTTATCGATTATGAAAAGGCCTTTGACTCAGTGAAACCATCAGCAGTTACAATGGCTTTGAAATTTTGCAGTATTGAAGATGCATGTATTAATATTATTAATAACATCTATAAAAATGCTGAAATTTTGCGGTATTGAAGATGCATGTATTAATATTATTAATAACATCTATTAAAATGCAAGTGCAAAGATTCGGCTGTTTGAGAATACAGCACCCATAAAAGTTGGAAAGGGAGTAAGACAAGGTGACACCGTATCTCCCAAGCTCTTTAATGCCACATTAGAAAATGTCTTTCAATCACTGGACTGAGAAAACAAAGGTACAAAGATTAATGGAGATTATCTAACTCACCTTCGTTTTGCTGATGACGTAGTCATTTTTGCAATTACCCCATCAGAGCTGCAGAGTATAATCCAGGAACTTGCTGACAAGAATAAAAAAGTGGGATTAAAAATGAACTTTCAAAAGACAAAAGTGATGTACAATGCTTTTACAAGAAATGAAGATTTATCGATTGATGGAGAAAAGCTGGAGATAACAGATGTGTACGTTTATCTTGGACAGCAGATATCAAGTGAGGGTCACATTGATGAAGAAATTAATCGGCGTACAAAACTTGCCTGGAGAGCTTTTGGAAGAAACAGCATAATTTTCAAGAGCAATATGCCATTATGTCTTAAAAGAAAAGTGTTTGATCAATGCATCCTTCCAGTGCTTAAGTATGGTGCAGAGACGTGGACCTTAACTAAAAGAGACATACAAAGGCTGCAGACAACTCAAAGTAGCATGGAAAGGTGCATGCCTGGTGTAACTAAGAGAGATAAGAAGAGGAACTTGTGGATCAGAAAAATGACAAGAGTGTAAGACATCATGATCAGAGTAAAATCCCTGAAATGGCAATGGACTGGACATACTGCCAGAAGAATAGACCATCGATGGACAGTCGAAATTTTAGATTGGATTCCAAGGGACAGGAAAAGACCCAGAAGAAGACCACGTGGGAGATGGGTGGATGAAATTCGAAAGTATGCGGAAGTAACACGGAGGAGACTGGCACAAGACAGACAGTTGTGGAAGAAACTTGGGGAGACCCTTGTCCAGCAGTGGATTGAAAAAAGTTGACGATGATGATGATGATGATATAAAAATTTTAAATATCGCAAATTCCACGAAATCTACACATAAAAGTGATTAAAAATATAAAAATGTTATAATTTTGCTTTAATTCAATAATGGACAAGATTTCACTATGGGGTGGTGTAAAATGCTAATGACACTCCTAAAGGTAAGGCTGTGCTGGAGAAAATCTCCCCAAGATATTAGGAGTGGTAAAAATGTCCTCGTCTCACTACAAGCTTGTTTCTGATTATTAAGGAATGATTACAGTGTTACCTGAAAACGTATGGCGTAAGCCATTCCCCTGCCATTTGGTTTCAGTCCCTTTAGATTATTATTTAGATTAGCAAACAGTAGTAAGAAGCAAAAGAAGTTAGTAAAATCATGCAATGCATTGATTATGATACGCTTTCCAACATACCAGAAATCATTACTCAAGTTATGAGGATAATGGCTGTAAAATAAACCTCGCTCCTATGACCTGACCTTTGACCCATCTCGATGATATTCAACAGAACTGGTAAAGTATACTTCCGGAACAACATGATAAAGTTTTGTCTCAATTGAAGCATTTTTACCTAAGTTATAACGCATAACGGTGGTGGAATGAATCCCGCTCCTATGCCCTGACTTTTAACCTCCTTTTGCCCATTGTTAATAGAATTTGTCTTCAAGTGGTTACTTACCACATACTAAAATTTCATCGAAATCGAACCATTTTTACGCAAGTTATGACGCATAAGGAAAATGGAATGGATCTCACTCCTATGTCCTGACCTTTGACTCCATTTCGCTCATTTTCAATAGGGATCGTCCCCAGTTGGTCCCTCACCACATACACTGGCATGCAAAAATTAAGGACGAGATGGTTTTTCGAATGTAACGTGTAGAAGTGCCCCACATCGACTCAAATTATACCATAAGATCCCCAAGATGTAAGAATGTGGGACAAGTGAGCAAAACCGTCCAAGCAAGGAATCCAAAGGATGCAAAGGCACTTTATTGAAAAGGTAGCTTCAAGCACAACTGGACAATAGACAAAAAACGTCCATGTGACAGGAGGCTGCCAAGAAAAATCCAGTCTTTAGTAGGGGATATGATCACCCCTGACTGCGCTGCAGGATTTACAACGTCTGTCCATGCTGAGGACGAGGTTGTCACGGAGCTGTTGAGGCATCGTGGCCCATTCCTCTTGTAGCGCCAATCGCAGCTGCGGAATCGTTGCTGGCGGCTGGTTTCGTGCTGCAAAGTGTCTCCCGAGAAGGTCCCACACCTGTTCGATTGGATTTAGGTCCGGGGACCTTGCGGGCCAATCCATGCGTTGAATATCTTTACTCTCCAACAGCTCTGCGACAGCCAGTATACGATGAGGTGTTGTAGCGTTGTCGTCCATGAAGAGGAACTCAGGACCCACAGCACTTCTAAACAGACGCACGTGAAACAGGAGAACCTCGGTACAATAGTGGACACCAGTGACTGAACCTCCTTGGAAGATGTGGAGGTCAGTACGGCTACCAAGCATGATACCGCCCCAAACGAGAACTCCGCCACCTTCAACCCGGTCCCTTTCGATGATGTTGGTGTGATTGCGTGTTCCCTGCTCTCTCCAGATGTGTATACGTCCAAAATCACTCGTCAGACTAAACCGGCTCTCATTCGTAAAGAGAACTTGACCCCATTGCTGATGTGTCCAGTTCTTGTGTTCCTGGCACCACAGAAACCGCCGTCTCCGATGAGCAGGCGTTAATGGCACACACCGTACTGGTCGTCGTGCAAATAGACCACCTTTGTGTGCAGCCTCCTGGCCACGGTAAAACGCGAGACCCTGCTGCCCCCCCCCCCCCATCGCTACGGTTCAGTCTTAATTTAATCGCAATCTCACCACCCTAAAGTCCGAAGTGGAAAGAGTTTACTTATTGCTGGAAAATTAAAATTTGTGTTTAATCTATTGCTCCCAATTCTTCATTCTGAAGAAGCTCTTCAAATTGAATATTTTAAACTAATGGTATAATAAAAATAACCGACATTTTTAGTGGGATGATATGGGGCTTGGGCAAGATGTGATCATGCACTATGGGTAGTTTATCTTCCATCCTTTGAGGGATTGAACTTATAGCTCATGCATACACCACTTCCCTATCCCTTACAGCTATTTTTCAAGGGCCCGAAGCACATAAGATTTATCAGTTTAAGAATGGGCGCCCATAATTCAAGGACAAAAAAAAATCATTTCTGCAGTTCCCACTACTAAAATTAGTGCTGGCATGTAAATTCTGGGTAAAACAAGTTCTGGTAGGAAATACTAGGAAAAATAAAATGCCGGTATGCCATCCCCGGCATATACCAGCTCATTTCCAGCACTGCTTTATACAAGAATTTGGTATGTTGCTGTAGAAATTGCCTTCCATTCTGCCACAAGAGCATTAGTCAGGTCAGCCACTGATATGGGCCAGTTCTCCAGGCTTGCAGTGAGTGTTCCAATTCATCCCAAAGATGTTCCATGGGGGTTAAGGTCGAGGCTCTGTGCAGGCCAGCAAAGTCTTTCTACACACATTTCATCAAACCATTACTGCATGGAACTTGCTTTGTGGATGAACACATTTACCTATTGAAAAAGGAAAGGGCCCTCACCGAACTGTTGTCATAATGCTAAGAGCACAACAGAATTGTCCAGAATGTCATTATAGGTTTGTAGCATTAAGATTCTGTGGCACTGGAACTAGGGGAGCCTACCGAAACTACAAAAAACAGCTCCACAGCATGATGCTTCCTCCACCAAACTTCACACAACACAGTCGGACTCCACACCTAAGCATGACCCTTGAACTGCCAGATGGTGAAGCATGATTCATCAATCCAAAGAATGTGTCTCCTTTGCTCCAAAAGTCCACTGGCACTGAGCTTTACACTGAGGGGCCAAAAAAATGGGAAGGGCAGTACCATTTTCATTACATACCACCACACCCATGCGGTAAATGGTATCATCTGCAAACAACGTACACAGTGCGTCAAAGAATTTTTAAGACTGGCGCTAGATTTCAGCCTACGGTGGGGCCACCAGTGTAATCGCGAATGCATTATGAGCCGTGACCATCTGCTTGCTTTCTGCCAAAAGTACTGCGCAGTTGTTAAAGTAACTCAAACGAAACGGCCGTTCATTAGAGAAGTAAAATTTTTTTCATGCTGAATTATTAAGATGGAACAAAGGGCTGTTATTAAATTTAACGCAAAACTTGGTAAAAGTGCCTCGGAAATGTACCAAATGATGAAACAAGTTTACAGTGAGTTTTGTTTAAGTAGATCAAATGTTTTCCTGTGGCACAAACGTTTTTTGGACGGAAGAGATATGCTAGAACATGATAAGCATACCAGAACACCAAGTTCATCTAGGACACCTGAGATTATTGAAAAAGTGCGTGATTTTGTGGCAAACAATCAATGTGCGTCACTAAGAATGATGGAAGAGTCTTTAAACATCAACAAAGAAACGATTCGAACCATCCTGCATGAAGATTTGAGCAAAACAAAAGCCTGTGCTAAATTTGTTTCACACACTTTAACCAATGAACAAAAATCAAGGAGAAGTGCACATTGCAGAGACATCATTTCAGCCGCTGAAAATGATCCAAACTTCTTAAAATCGATTGTTACAGGTGATGAAATATGGTGTTTTCAATATGATCATAAAACAAAGGGACAAAGTGCAGAATGGAAGTAAAAAAACTCACCACAAGCCAAAAAAACAAGAAAAGTTTCATTGAAAATCAAAACAATGCTCATTACATTCTTTGATAGTAAGGGTATTATCCACAAAGAATTTGTTCCAAGTGGACAAACAATTACTGGTGAGTTTTATTTAAATGTTTTGAGGCGTTTGATGGGCAGAATTCATCGCATTCGTCTAGAATATCGGGATGAAAACAGTTAGTGTTTGTAGCATGATAATGCACCCAGTCACACCTCACTTCTTGTTCGTAGATTTTTGGCGAAAAATAAAGTCTGTGTGTGTGTTGAATCATCCACCGTATTCGCCTGATTTAGCACCCTGACACTTTTCTTTATTCCCGAAACTTAAAATGATGTTAAAAGGGTGTTATTTTGATGATATTTCGACCATACAAACAGCTTCAACGCGTGCTTTGGAGGCAATTCCGCAAAGTGAACTGGAACAGACATTTGAATCATTATTAAATCGCTGTAACAAGCGTATTGAAGCCGGAGGGACTTATTTTGAATAACAAACCAAAACAAATTATAATTTCTTGTTTCTATTTCATTTTACAGACCTAGTCTTAAAAATTCTTTGCCACACTGTGTGTATATAGAGGCAGATATTTCCACAAGCTCATCAAGTAGTAGCATTTTTTTTTTATTGTACGTTTAACGACCACCGTGAGCAACTCAATGGGCTTTAAGCAGTCGCCCGTCCTTAATTTAGGGTTACTGGTTCCAGGGAAGGGAGAGAGCCAGTGCCGTAAGACAAACACAACATCCATGCCTCACCGGGATTCGAACCTGGACCCCTTTCGGACGAATGATCAGAGGCCATCGCTTAGACCACTGCGCTACCGGGGTGGCTAGTAGCATTTGCATCTACGATAGTAGATTAAATAAAAGTCTTTGTGTTGTGCTTCTTCCTTTTTGAAAAGTAATTTCACATGAAGTTTGTCCTTTGACATTGAGTAAAGCAATTTCACATGAAGTTTGTCCTTTGGCATTGAGTAAACCAGTCAGTTGTTTTTGTTTTGTGTGTGTGTGTGTGTGTTTTAAAACAAAGCCTTTAGATATTCTACCACTAATTAATTAGTAATCTGCTGCACTACAAGAAACTGTTGCCTTTTGTACATCTTTTCACAAAAAAAAAACTGTTAAAATATTTGTCAACAGATTGCTAAGTAATACACTCAGTAGACAAAACATTAGAGATAGGGTTGATGGGCATTTGACATGCACATCCCCCATGCAGGGTGGAACAGACCCAAACTGAATGCAGGCGATATATAGGCGGACAGCAAGGCTTCTCGACAGTGAATCACAATCGACAAACATGGGTAAATGTGGTGATCTGAGCGACTTTGATCATGGCCGTATTGTTGGCACAAGTTAGATGGATCATTCCGTTGCCCAAGTGGTAAGAACTCTAGGGTTCCTGAGGGCAACCATATCAAGTGTGTACCATGAGTATACCATCGACAGACATACCAGCACCTAGAGAGTACGCAGTGGGTAACCACATGCCATTAAAACTGGGGTCAATATAGTCTATCCGGGCTCATGGCTTGGGAACAGCAGAGAAAATCACATCCAGGTTAAATGTTGGAGGTACAAGTGGCATCAGCGAGTGAACAGAACCACACACACTGCTTACCCTGGGCTACGGGAGCCGACACCTTACTTGTGTGCCACTGTTTGCTGCTCATTACTAGACATTACACATTGCTTGGTGCCAGGAACACCAAACCTGGGCCTCTGCAGAGTGGTGCCATGTCATGTGGTCAGATTGAATCCTGTCTTCAGCTGTACTGGTCTGACGTGAAGGTGCAAGTGTGGTGTTGACAGCATGAAGCCATGGCACCATCGTGCCAGGTCGGTTCTGTTCAAGGCGGTAGTGGCTCTGTGATGGTTTGGGGAGCCTTCTCATGCGACACATTTGGTCTCTTAGTGTGTCTGGAGAAGTCCTTAACTGCTGTGTGCTAACTGGCTGATAACCTACACCCTTTTATAGCCTTTGTGCATCCTGCAGCCAATGGTCTGTTTCAACAGAAAAATGTGCCACCCCATTGGTACACCTTCTCACAAAAAAAAAAAAAAAAACTTAAAGTATTTGTCAACAGACTGCTAAGTAATACACTCAGTAGACGAAACATTAGAGATAGGGGTCCAGGCTTCTCTTGAGGAACACTCACCCGAGTTTGGAACCATCCAGTGGCCCCTAAAGTCCCCGGATTTAAACCCTGTGGAAGCTTTCTGGGTTGCCGTGAAGCGGAACATCAGATCCATGGACCAATGTCTTGGCCAGAGTTATTCACAATGCTGCAACAGGCCTCCGGAAACCCTCCAGCATCTGGTGGAGTTCATGCCTCAGCACGTACATGCTATTATTTGCCCTAGAGGAGTACCAACACGCTATTAGGTAGGTATCTCTAATGTTTTGTCCATTTAGTGTATTGTAAGCTGTTCTTTGAAGTGCTAGTGGACATTTGCAATGCACATTTTAAATTCTTGCATTTGTTTCTTTTTTAGGGATGAGATCGTTTAAAACACAGCAAAGCATTCATATATAGAACTATTTACAACACTTTTATTGCAACTAATAGTGAAATACAGTTGTTCTTCAAACCTCGAAGAAAAGAGCAAATAACTCTCCAAGATACCAAAATCCTTTATTCACTTTATTGTGAACTGCAAATGAACATTCCTGTTTAACAACTGTACAATTATCTGTGTGATTGAACTTTCTCCCAGAACAGACATAAATTATCCAAATTACAACAAGTGGTCTTGTATAAATATATCCTCAGTTTTAGAGAAACAAAAAATATATATATCTGTGCAAAATAATTCTGAAAGGCACAATTGCAAATAAAAATTGCACATTATCATTAAAGACAGAAAAATCTGCATCTGTGTAAATAAAATAGCTGCTACTATTTGTGTAGATGGTTTTCGACGGTAACTTCTGTTGTGCACCTTCGTTACATAGTCATCCCACACATGGTTTTTGTCATGACATAGGCATTAGGCAGAGAGATGCTGAACTTTCCCACTTTTCTACAGTAAACGAAATAAAAGTACCATGAAAACTGAATATCTGAACACATATAGTGTTAGAAAAGACACAAGAAATTTCGCAGCTTTATTACACCAATAAGCAAGCTTGACTTTATGATGGTAAAGAGTTTTAATAGAGCAGATCGGAATGAGTTTCAGTCCAACAGGTAAAGTGATCAAAGCATAACATTACACGCATTGCTTCACTTCTTCTAACTGATGACCTGTGGCAGCGATTATGGGGGACAGGGGGAAGTTACTCCCCTTCAATTATTATTATTTTTTTAATTTACTGACAGTGCCTCCCTTCTCCTACTTGGCTAACAGCGCCATCACCTAAGATTCCCGCGCAATTCTGCCTGCGACAGTGCATCTCCATGGCAAGCACCTCAACCAGACCAAATCTTAATGTAATAATTTCACATAATATTTCAATATGCATCATGCTTATGAATTTCAGTATTGAGGCATAAATATTTTATGTAACAAAATGTTTTATCTAATTATTTCCTTTTTTTTTTTTTTTTTTTTTTGTACATTTTGTATTCACACTTTTACCCTCCCCCCATTTTGGCACCCAATCGCTGCCACTGCTGATGACCACAAATCATCACCAAAGATTAAAAGAATCTGATGATGGGCTGCAAATCTGATATAAAGTAATCAGAAATACAATGTAGGTTAATAGTTACTGATCACTTCATTTTCTAATCACACGAAAATTCTGGGAGAGTAATACCTCCTGTGGAAGTGAAACTAATATTCATAATCCACACTTAGCATCTTCAAAATAAAACTGATGGCCTCTGATCATTTGTCCAAATGGGGTCCAGGTTCAAATCCCGGTGAAGCATGGATGTTGTGTTTGTCTTATGGCACTGGCTCTCTCTCCCTTCCCTGGAACCAGTGACCCTAAATTAGGGACGGGCGACTGCTTATAACGCATTGAATTGCTCATGGTGGTCGTTAAACCTCTAATCAAAAAATAAATAAATAGAACCCTAAAAGCTTTTGATTATTTCGAAGTGATACACAAATAACAGAGACTCAGATCATTCATTTACTATATATTATAGGTATTAGATGTTGTTCTGTATTAAGACACCCACTCCATCAACTCACCTAGGTCAGATAATGAATCTCACATGTAAAATATAAGATACTAAACACTCAAAAGCTACTGACTCTTTTTCCTGAAGAAATATTTAGGTAATATATAAGAACCAATAACTAAAAGTAATCACTACTGCCACCTATTCTAATAGGTGGCAGTAGTGATTTTTTTAGTAAACACAAAACAACATACCTATAAAATACACAGTATCAAATGTTAAGAGGTGTAACAATAACTACATAAAACTGAGAAATATGTTACTTACTCTAGTAATTGAACATTTAAACATATATCAAAAAGCAGCATGTAACTTTCTGAACTGCACTCTTCTAGCCTTATGTTAAAATTGTATTAACAACTTTTAACTTTATTGCAACTTCTCTTCATCATGAACTACATACAGATAATTACATAGGTCATTCAGAAAGTAAAAAAAAAAAAAAAGTTTGCGCATAGCATCTATGTGCAGCTTTCTGGCTATCTCCTGGCACCATTTTCAGGCATGTATTATCTCTTTATGGTTAGCTGTGATCTTTTGAAATGAATGTGTGCATTGAATATTCTTCCAAATGTGAAGTTCAATTGATTATCTGTTTTCTGACTGCTGAAAACACCTAAGCTGTTCTCTGAGTCAGAGGTTAGCTCCACAAAAAAATACAAACTACCAGATAATTTTTATTTACTGTTTTCATATCAAACTTCTCCATTTACAGCGATCATGGCACACAATTCGGGCTTCACTGACCTCCATCACACGACCTACACAATATCTTCTATACTTCATACTCATAATGTTTTTCTCATGCAGACACTCCTGAATCTGATCCTCCAATAACTTCCTTGGCCTTCCTCTACCTTTCCTTCCTTCCACTTGGGCTAAAAAGAGTTTCTTAGTAAGCATTTCACCACTCATTCTTTCAGCATGGCCAAACCACCGAAGCATATTACTCTACACTTTGCTAACAACATTTTGCTTCACATTACACAACTGCAACACATGTTCTTTCTTCACACAGTCAGAACGAGTCTTGCCACAAACTCCCCATAAGTAAAGCATTTCTCCAGCACACAAACAAGTCCTATGTTTCTTCTGTAGTATCCAGGTTTCACTGCCATACATCAGAATATGAACAATTACACTTTTATACACAGCCATGCAGGACTCTCTTGAGAATCCATCATTCCTGTGAAAACCTACGAAAGCAGCATTGACTTTCAACAAAGACTTCCCTCGCCTACTAATTCCATCATCCAATTTGTTCTCTCTGTCAAACATGCTTCCTAAATACGCAAACTCATTCACCTGGTCAATCACTGTGCCATTTAGACTTATATTACATTCAGTACTACCAGTTCCTCTCTCAAAAACCATAACTTTGGTTTTACCATTATTTATACTCGGGTTGAATTTCATGCAAACTTCGTACATCCGGGACAACATACTTTGCAACTCACTTTTGCTCTCTGCCAACAGGACAGTGTCATCAGCATACAGCAATCTGCACCCATGGATATCACCAAGACATAAACCAGTATTATCTTTTTTGGCATCACGCCTGCACGCATCAATAAACATGTCAAACAGCCATGGTGACATTACACAACCTTGTCCGACTCCTGCACCAATAGAAAACAATTTTGATAAAGCATCATTTACTCGTACACAAGCTCTACTGCCGGCATACATGGCTTTTACACTAGTAAGTAGATTCCCTGTAACACCATATTCATTCAATACCTTCCACAAAAGTGTCTTATTTATTTGGTCATAAGTTTCCTCTAAATCTATGAACGTAACAAAAACTTTACCAACAACCAGATTCCTTTCCATTGTCATGAATAATGCAAAAATTTGGTTGCTGCAGCCTTTACCAGGCATAAAACCACTCTGAACATACCACACTTTCCCTGATAAAAGACCCATGGTTTTTTCAAGTAACAACCTTACCAAACACTTTCCCTGGCACACTCATATGAAAAGAAATTGCAATAAAATTATAAATTATTAACACAATTTTAGCATAAGGTAAAAATGTGCAGTTTAGAGAGTTACATTTTAATTTTTAATTGATGCTTAAATAACCAAAGACGAGGTACATAATATTATATGTTTCTCATTTGTATTATATGTAATTATATTTCAGCTTTCTATACATTATGGTTTTGGAGTAGTATCAATAATAAATATGCAATGCTGTCTAGTGAGTGATCTAAATGCCACTGACATTAAAAATGTCTAAGCTGGGCATTTAAATCAACCGTGGAGTAGCTTGTAGTAAACATGTTAAGTATCATGCTTTAAGAATTTCTATGTAGTTCAGAAATTAAAAGATTTCCATAATATGTACCTCTTATCAATTACAACAGGTGATACTGGAACCTGCAAATCTGCCTACCATTATGATTTACAAGCTGATGATAGTCAAAATATGCCACCAAAGTGAATATACAACCAGTAGTTTGAAATGACCCTGATAAAATGGCATTCTTGCTCACCCTGTTAATGATGACAATGTTCACTATGTACATACTTTCATGTGTGTGATAAATGTACACACTTAGTTGTGATGTAGGCAGCAGCATACCAACTTGCTTTAAGTTAAATATTACTGATGACACAGTGATTATTGTCATTTAAGGTCTGTGGTAAAAATTAAAATATTAAATCAATTAAACCTTTAAGAAATATCCTTTTATTCTGTAATAAAACCCCATAATTTTAAAATATTTATAGTGCATTAAGTTTAGGAATAGCCATGTCATCAATTATTACGAAAAGAAACCTTTGTTAAACTAGTTTTTGTCACAGATACATAGCTCCCAACTGATACACTTCCCTTGGTGGAACATTTTGCTTCCAGCTGTGACCATGAACTGTATCTGTGTACATTGTTTGGTGATCATTACCTACTTTGAAAAACACCTACCACGTATCAAGCAGTAAACAAGAAGCATTTCTGTTTAAATAGACTTCTATGTTTCAGATCAAATTATAAAGGATAATAAAACACATTCGTTTTTTGAGTGTTTCAGATCAAATACTTTTTTGTCATCTCGCATTTGTAGCACCTCATTTTTTAAAAATGTAGGCACACAAAAAACTAATGTGTTTTATTATCCTTTATAGTTTACCAGTTCATATGAGCACAATATGCACTCCTCCAGAAATTAGAATACCAATACCACTTTTCGCACTACACAAATGAAAGTGTTGTCATGTGATTTTCCAAGTGTTTTCTATCATTTGCTGACACACACCTCTTCTATTATATGATGTAAATGTATATTTGCATACAATCATGCTATCTCTTTCCAGTATTAGACAGAGGAATACAGAATCAGGATTTTCTAATGATACTTTCCAGTTATCCTCAGTGTATAATTTTCCAACTAAACTTCAGAAACAGATATTTGAATTTTACATGATATTTTTGTTTTAAGGTGCCATACTCTACATTAGACAGCTCAGCATACACATTTCCTAGGATTTTCTATACTAAATAAGTTTCACTGTGCAGCATTAGGACATACTAGAGCTGTACTAGAGCTACTAGAGCTGTACTGAAAGTAATGAAAAAGTGGGCATCACTTTTTCATACTAGAGCTGTACTGAAAGTAATGAAAAAGTGGGCATCACTTTTTTATTAACTGACAGAGGTCGTTCAAATTACACATGTTGGTAGAGTAACTCTTCCTCTGTAGTAAAGACTAGCTGATGACCATTAACCTGTACCGTCAAATTGCGGACTCCACAGGGTTAAAAGAACTCTCTCAAAAGATTTTTAGTGACGGCGTTGCGAGTAATCCTGCCAGGATCCGACATTCCCCCATCCGGACAGAATCGGTCCGTAGACCTGCAGCTTGCTGCTACCCCCGTGGGCCGGCGCTTTTCATTTCTCCGTCATGACCCGGGTGTGCGTGCCATTTGGGCAGGGGCTAGAAAAATTCTCTGCCCCTGACTGGGAGAATCAATTGCTGGCGCGAACTGTTTAGGGCATCCGCCCGTTATTCAAACAGAAACATGGATACAAGCATATTTATTTACACTGAGGAACCCATCTCCGCGTAGGAAACAAGTCCTTTGCTTAATGGGCCCTCTCACATTGAAAAATATTTAAATATTTACATTATTTACATTGCCACAGGACTAGGGTCTGTTCTGTGGTGATGGCTCTGGGCTCGAGTCATCGGTTTCTCTTCTCGGTTTCATCCCTCTTCTTTCTTCTTCGGTCACCCCTCTATTAGGTAGACCGCCCGTTCCTCTTTGAGGTACTTGACCATCTCAATGAGCCCCTGTCGCGCTCTTGGGTAATCGAGCAAGATCGAGAGGTCCCTCGTCTTTGCCAATTCTGGCACTAATGTTACTCTCTTCCCTGCCAGAGAAGCACATTCTAGAATCATGTGTGCGACATCTGCAGTCTGGGCACCACACATGCACACTCGCTCCCTAACCGCAAATCTGCGGAAGTACTCCGGCGACACTCCATGCCCGGTTAAGTACTTGGTTGAGGAAGCCATTACTCTCAATGCGCCTTATCGAGATTCGGGGGAAAATATGGCCTGTTCTTCTACCCGTGTCCCCCTCATCCCATCTCTGTTGCCACTCCACCAATGTGGCTGTTTTCAGTTGTGTCCGCACGCTTTGCAGCGGCGTTCGCATCTGAAAATCTATGTCATCTTTACCAGTAGCTTCCTTCGCTAGCTGGTTTGCACGTTCGTTTCCAACTGTTCCGACATGACTTCGGATCCAGTGGAAGGTAACCCTCCTACTCTCCATTGACTTAACTAGTGCTTTTATCTCTCTGACAAGGGAGTCTTACTCCCGAACTGACCAAGCGCTTTCAGGGCCGCTTGGCTATCAGAGTATATGCTATAAGCCCCGTCACTGTACATAGCAAGCACCCAATGCAGTGCTTCTCTGATCGCCAATAACTCTGCTTGGAAGACAGAGGAATTGGGCGATAGTTTCATTCGCTCCGCGTGCATCTCGTTGCCATCCGAGATCACGCAGAAACCTGCGCCGACACTACTGCCTATTTTAGAACCGTCCGTGTACAGTTCCTTCCCCTGACCTGTGGGGAGAGCTTTGTCCCAACTCGGACAAAGCTCGTTGGCAAGTCCAGTCCATTCTCAGAAGTTCCACCTCGGACGACCGATACTGGTGTCCTAGGAAGGAAACATCTTCCCCGTAGCGGAGGGTCTGTATTACTGCTTCCCTCGCTATGACCAGGTCCGCCGGTTCGCACCCAGCCAGCACTTGGAGTGCTGTGTGGAGGTTGTGCGGAAGCACCTCGTCATTCCCAAGAGCGCCCTGCGCTGAATTTGGTTAATACCATTTCTCATCCTCACGGTATCTGACCACCAGGCGGAACACGCATATGTTAATATGCGCTCCACCCTCACTTATAGAGCACCTTTTTAGCTGGCCCAGGCAGCCGCATTCCGTTGATCTTATTTAGAATGCTGGTGCATCTGTCCTTCAAGAAGCGAAGATGCGGTAGCCCCGACAATCTGGTGTCAAGGATGACTCTTAAGTACTGCATCTCTCTCACCGCTTTGATAGTATGCCCATTGAAGCGACACTTTGGTAGGGTGACCAGTTCCCCCTTCTTTGCTATTAGCATTAGTGTCGTCTTTTCGGGAGCGAAGCAGAGCTTACACTCCTTGCTCCATCTATCTAGCTGTGAGAGAGCGGTGTGTACCTTCCGCTCAATCACATGCCTACCAGATGCTGACACTATTAGCATGAGGTCATCTGCGTAGGCCTGCAGCTGCACCCCGTCTTCCAGAGGAAGCACAAGTGCGGTATCTGCAACCACATTCCACCACAAGGGGCCCGAGCAGGAGCCCTGCGGACACCCCTTGGTGTATTCCATGCTGTTTCCTCTGTAGTAACCCTTCTTCTTCATTGCCAGTAAATAATGGATTCCAAGCAGAAACAATGGGCCATCATTGAGTTCTAGACGAAAATAGACCTTTGCAAAGGTCTATTTTGAATACATAACTGGAACTCTGTTTTTGCTTTTGAATAATACTTCTGCCTGAAGAAGCCACCCGTGGTGGCGAAAGCTGGCATTTTGTTCTAGTTTTTGTAATATTACACCAATAAAAACAAATTTCAGCATTTGTTTTTTACAGTAAATAGTAAAACACACACGCTGTTCCCTCCAATATATAGTTCAAAATAGTGCTGTAACTAGGCAGGTGCACAGGGCCCAGGACGAAGGGGGGAGGGGGCTGAAATGGAACTGACAAAAAAAAACATTTTCATTTGAACATGTGTTGTAATAGTGACTGCAGATCTCATTATTAACTATAGCCAAGATTTAAACATGTAGGACCTCACATGTGAAATTCAAAGCTTTAAGTTTGAAGTCACATCATCAATACAAAACACTGATGATATAATCAAGAACTTTGCTGAAATGAAAGATTATAAGTGCAAATTAAAATAATAATTTTCATATGAATTATCTTGTATATTTCTTGTGTACACAAAAATTATCATATTTGTAAACAATTGTTTTATTATCAATTCCCCTTACCCTCCTCAAAATAATTAAGGGGCCCAAAATTAAAAGCTTGCACAGGGCACATTAAAAGCTAGTTATGGCACTGGTTCAAAATACTCTTGATGCCTTACATGCAGTTATCTTTGGAATTTCCTATGGGTATCTAACAAATATTGCATGCATTCAAAACATACTTCCATTACTATTTTTATGTAAGTGTGTGTGAGGGATGTTCTAACTGATCTGGAGATGTGAATAACCTGTCATGCTTTGGAAACATGGAATTAGGTCAGAACTTTTTCTTCATAACTTCAGTACAGTGATGTTATTCAAGGTTAAATAATGACAAAGCATCATTTCATAAATGGTGACTCCCCAAATTTTTCATTTTTCAAGATTAGAAAATGACAAACTTAATAATGTCAGAAACAATGTCTCTCTCTCTCTCTATTATTTGGGGGGGCATATATTTGGCACAGAAAATGTTATTTGCAACCATTCTAAACCTTTTTAGATATTATATTTAGCATTAACACTTGAAGCTAACGACAACCAATTTAGAGTTTCTCCAGATAAGATAAACTTCCATCATTGTTTGGTACATTTTAAAAGTGTTCTGTACAGGTTGTAACAAAATGTTTTGCACCAGCTGTTGTTAAGCACTCTGTTGAGTCTGGAAAATTCCATAGTTGCATTTCTACCATTGGGTTTCAATTATGGTTATACAAATTCCAACTTTTAATTTTGCTTAAGTAGTTGACCCTTTTTTTATCAATGTGAAATGACAAAAAAAAAAAAGCATGGATAGCATTGTAATGATGCAGCTAACTTTAGAAATGGTGGAGATTTTGGCAGTCGAATATTTACCAATGACAAGGATTTCTGCACTACTCTCTTTTTGTCACATGCATACACTGCCCAAAGAGTTGGACAATCACAATGTGGCTGAATCAAAACAATATAGTCACATCACTGGAATGAAGTCAATGTTTTTGGTTAGATACTAAAATAAAGTCTCGTGCTGGGTCCCAGCTACTTGTCATGTAATGAAATACAACACAAACCTCACAGCTGTTTTGTGGTTATTGTTGAAAGTAATTTGCTTCCCAAGTGGTGTAACTCAGGCATATGACCAAGATAATTTGCCATTAGGAGGAAATCTTTTATTGTTATATCTCCTCCATTTTTGTAGATCACTCCACCATTCATGCTCATTTTTTGTTGGGATAATTTTTTCATTGTCAGTAAAAGCAAGCACACAAGCAAAACTAGAAATCTAAGGTTTTATAACCGTAACCTTAAACAGTAAGAAAGCAGCCTATTTAGCTGACAGCAATGGCCATATTTGAAATTTTTCAAAACTCAACAGGATGTGCAAAAATGACCTGGTGTGAGATGTCTTGCTACTCCCTGTGTAGTGGAACAACAGTGCTTCAGTCGATAATAATTATACCTGTTTCTAACATTATAAAAAGCAATCTTTTACATCACTGTATCCTATCTCCTGCTTACTATAATACATTGTCCACAATACAGAAGCACTTCAACACATGACAAATTAAAAACTGTGTCAACCTATGATGCAGATATTATCTATACAAACTCTAAAGTCAAGCCAGCTTTATAAGATGGCACTGTGAAAATTTCTGTTTCTTTTTTAACAACAGAATGTTATGAAAAAAACTATTATTTTAAATTAAATTGCACGGTCAGTTTTCAGGAACCTTTGGTGTTGATTTACCTATGATGAGCTTGAGAAACCAAAACATGTCATGTTCAGTTCTGTAGAGAAATCCCATATCCACCACCACCTGGTGTTTCTAAATGAAAAATGTCCTGAAAAAGAAAAGGCATATATCTCGTTAGACTTCAAAAGTAAAATACGAAAAATTTTGTCAGAAATATTCCAAATTACTTTGAAAATATCTATATGGGAAAATCATTCATCACAGTGCTTCCAAAATACACATATACAAAGGCCATTCCATTCCATGAAAATTGAGAGTATTTTTTTAGTTGGCAACGGTGCGAAGGGGGTAAATAACCACGCAGGCAACTAACTAAATTAAGGAAGTACCTATGGCAACAGTTATTAGCTGTGGCAGATTATTCTGGTTTTGTTATTGTGCAGGTGTTTTAGGTATGTCTGCATTTTGCCATACAGCTATGGAGGTGAGTGATTCAGAGTTAAGAAGTGAAATGTGTTGTGCAACAATATTGTGCTATGTTTGGGTAAAACAGCTCCTGAAACAGTTGATTTAATGAAAAAAGTTTACAAAGATAAATGTTTGGGCGAGTCAACGATTTTTAGATGGCATCATGATTTCAAAAAAGGTCGTTTGTCGGCACAACTCACTCCTAGGCCTGGTCCACCTGAAAGTGTTATTACAGAGCATATTGTTAACACTATTTGGGCAATCCTGCAAGAAGATGAACGAATGACTTGTGAAGACATAGCGCCATAAACTAATATTTCAAAAACATATGCATTCAGCATTCTACACAACAAATTACTGCTACATCATGTGTGTTCCAAATGGGTACCTCATCACCTGACAAGAGAACAATTGTTAGCCGGAGTTCAGGTGTGTCATGAGAGGAAACAAATGATTGCAAAGGATTCAAACTTTCTAAACTTAGTAATAACTGCCAGTGAAACATGGGTCCACTATTTCCACCCCTCATGAAGGGTGCAATGAGTGTGTAAAAACACAAAGGCTTACCTCCTCCAAAAAAAAAAAGTGAGCCAAACCAAATCAGTTGGGAAGGTGATGATAATTTTTTTTTTTTTTATCATAAAGGTGTAGTCTACCAGCATGCCATTCTTCCACAAATTACTGTCAATGCTGAATATCTCATTTCACTCTTGAAGCATCTGGAATGGCATATATCAATTAAGCGACTGGAACTGGTGGGCAAGTGAACTCTACATCATGATATTGCCTGCCTACATGTGGCTGCTTATGTTCAAGTTTCTTATGAAATGCAATATTGAAATCATGCCACAGCCTGCCTACAGTCCTGAGCTCGCCCCATGCGATTTCTGGTTGTTCCCAACAATGAAGAAGTTCCGTGGCGCAACATTTGACATAGATGCTGATGTTATTCAAGCTGTACAGGGGTCACTAAAGCAGTTCCCACAAAATGCCTTCGCCACATGCTTTGAAAAGTGGACTGGACAACAGGACCATTGCATATCATGCGAGGGAAGATAATTTGAGAAAGAATAACCTATATTTTGCTGTGCCTATATTTCTTCATTTTGTGTGATTTTACTCTCAGTTTTTATGGAACGGCCATAGCACCTACAGGATAAAGACAGAAATTGGTACATTTACAAATGAATTTGAGAGAATCTGGTCAATGAAACACATTAAGAAATACAATATTTCTTTAACAGGCCACTTTTTAAAGCACTCTCTTTCTGCACACATCTCCAAGAAAAATTTGGGATAGCTGCATATTTTGGTTGAATATAAATCACCTGGTTGCAGGCATGTGTGGCAAATGTCTAAAAAATAACATAAGAAAGCCAAGGAGTTGGAGAGTAATGAAATGTAAAAATCACCTGATGTAAAACACGGGGTATAGTTCCTAAAATTGTCCTCTGCTGCAACCTTCAAACACCTGGTGGAAGGTATTTACTGCATATAATGGGATATTTTGATGAAAATAAACACGTTAGACAATATTTTTATTCAAGCTGTACAGGGGTCACTAAAATGCACAAAATGCCTTCGCCACATGCTTTGAAAAGTGGACTGGAAACTTCTCCAAAATCCAGTCAAGAATTGTGTGCAGAAAGAGAATCTTTCTTGGAGATGTGTGCAGAAAGAGAAATTAATCAGCTCTTTAAGAAATAAAAAACAGCTTAATGAGCTCTTCAAAAACTTCTCCAAAATCCAGTCAAGAATTCCACAGATCTATGGTACGATAAAAGTTCACAAAGAAGGCCATCCAGTAAGACCTATAATAGACACTAGAAATTCGCCACTCTCCAAAATTAATTATTATTTACTTGGTCACCTCAGAGATATTTTCCCTTCTCCTCCCTACCTACTAAAAAATTCCATGCAGCTAAAAGGAAAACTGGACAACTTGCCAGAATTAATTCATCCAGTAATGGCAAGCCTGGATATAGTCTATGTATACCAACATTAACCTGGACCTCCTACTGGAATTCATTGCAGATGACCTTGCGGAAAAAATAGTATTCCATAATCACAATAGAGAAATACTACTTGGCATATATGAACTGCTCCTATTTTCCTTCAAGAATAATTTCTTCCAGTTTGGAAAGAAATATTACAGGCAAACTTCAGGACTTGCAATGGGTTCTCCACTAGCACCTCTGCTAGCAAATTATTATATAAGTAAACTAGAGACAAAAATCCTTATACAACCCTCCTTGTTTGCTCTCTATATAAGGTACATGGATGATGTCCTAATTATAGTAGATACTGTGGACCAATCTCTACCCTCTCAGATTCTGGAAGAATTTAACTTACTAGAGAATACCTTGCAGTACACCCTGGAACAGGAAAAAGACCATAGCATCAATTACCTAGATTTAACCTTGACCTCAAGAGAGGGGAAAATATTCACTCAGCTTTTTAGAAAACCCACCAACACAGGGAAGATGTTAGACTTTTGCTCATTCCACCCTGATTATATTAAATCGAATACGGCAAGACAATTTTTGGAAAAAATTGAAATCCTGGTCTCTTCAGCTACTCAGAAAGATCTTCACAAAGAAGAATTAAAGGAAATATTGGCAGAAAACAATTACCCCTCCCCATATGTTGAGAAAATATTTAAACAAGTGCCAAAAAAGAAGCAGGATAAAACCAACTTCAAATTCACCAGCAAAATTACGTACCACAAGGGACTTTTCGAGAAACTGAAAAGGATCGGAGCAAAATATAATGTCAGGCTAGCTCCAGATCTTAATAACAAAATAAAGAAATTCCTGCCAGCTTTAAAGCAGAAAGAATTGGACATCCAATTGCAGGAAGGAGTAATTTACGGCATCGACTGTAACTGCGGACTCAGCTATATAGGAGAAACAGGGAGAAGTATTAAGGTCCGAATGAAAGAACACCAAGCAGCTACACTGCCGGACAATTGCTAAGGACGGATGACAATACCAACCATAGCAACCATAAAATGGAAGGCAGGAAAATGTGGAAATTAGCATAACTGCGGGATACAGTAAGACGTGTTGTGCGTATGCAAATTTTGGATTGCCGAGCTTGTTCGTGACGTCATAGCGCTGATAAGAGATATAAAGGATTTGACGCGTATTGACCGTTGTTGTTCAAACGCAAAGTTGAAAGGGAAAGAATCAATTGACGAACTTGCAATTTTCAATATGTCTTCCCGACATCACCTAGATGATTTTACGCGTGGCCGTATTATTGGCAAGATTGAAGAAGGGCTAAAAATAACAGATGTTGCCAGGGAGTTCGACGTCAGCCACAGTGTTGTTTCAAGGCTTTGGAATTCATTTCAAACAAATGGAGAGTGCAGCAAACGTCACGGGAGAGGTCGTGTTCGCAGTACGACACCTGCAGAAGATCGGTACATAGTGCTATCAACAAAAAGACACCGGCGCAGCACAGCTAGTGAGATAGCAAATCAGTTTATGGCTGCTACTGGCAAGCGGATCTCCCGAAAAACTGTCGCCAGACGTTTCCATGAAGGAGTACTATACACCCGCCGTCCTGTTGTGTGCATCCCATTGTCCAGACGTCACCGTACCGCCCGTTTGCAATGGTGCCATCAACATCGCAATTGGACTGATAACGACTGGTCTGCTGTCCTCTTCTCAGATGAGAGTAGATACAGTCTATCGTCTGGTTGTCGACGACAACTGATCTGGCGTGATAGTGGTACTGCATATTGTCCAGCAAACATACAGGAAAGGGACCGATATCCGACATGTAGTGTCATGGTATGGGCTGGCATCATGATCAATGGCCGTACGTCCCTCTATGTGCTTCCAACTGAGACTATGACTGGCCAACGATACATTAATGATGTTCTGCTACCTCATATTCGCATGTTCCGTGCTGCTGTCGGTGATAGATTCATTTTCATGGACGACAACGCAACATGTCATCAAACAGTCGCTGTCCAGGAGTGTCTTGAGAGCGAGGATATTCAACGCCTCGTATGGCCAGCACGTTCTCCAGATCTGAATCCCATTGAAATTGTGTGGGATGCTTTGGGGAGTAGTCTTGCTGGTCGCCAATGCCCTCCAATAAACAAGGACACCCTCATCCGTGCGCTGACAGAGGAATGGGATAAATTACCCCAACAGCTGATTGATAATGTTGTGCAAAGCATGACACGACGTGTGGAATCTTGCATCGCCCTCCATGGTGGCCATATCCCGTATTGACATCTTACGCCGGAACGCCTGCGGACGGTAATTGCATTTTTTTCACGTTTACGTATTCTGCACAAAATGGCCTGTTTGTCCCTTGAACACGTTCCAAAGCTTTCTGGATTTCAGAGCACAATAAATTGTCTTTCTTGTATTGTCCTGGCATTCTGACATTATTTTATTTCACTTGGCATCCAACCACACTTACTTTTTTATGCGCTATATAGCCGTTTATGATCCGTCCTTAGCAATTGTCCAGCAGTGTATTAGGAACATTGGGAACGAAACAGGGCTAGACAGACATATACAAGCAAGTGGACACTCCATAAATTGGGACTCAGTGAAAATAATCGCCCACCAGTCAAACTTAGTAAAGAGGAAACTAGAAGAAGGGATCGAAATAGCAAGAAGAAGAAGTACCACAATTAACGATAATTGCGGATGGACTCTTCCAATTGAGTGGCAGCAACTACTCCAGTGACATAGTCCTGATGACGAACTAGGCTTTAGTTCGAAAATTTGACAACCAACTTTCATGAAAAATAACCTCTATAAGACCCGTAAAAAAGTTATTCCACAATATTTTTTAATGTTTCTATTTTAGGATTCATTGCTACTATTCAAGTAAAGTTGTCTGCTTCTAATATTTCAGTGCAATAAGTTTATTTAATGTTAATTATAAAAAATAGTATATTTAATTCATCAAATCTTTCAAATATGCATGATCATTATGGATATAAATCACTTAGTTGAAGATGTAAAGGAAGAAATATCATCACGTATTCACATTTTAAACTTTAAATATCATCATGTATGCATGTTTATAAATATCATCACTAAAACTGTACTCTTGAAAATCGGTAAAAGGTCACCTGGTCTGATGAGTCATGCTTTCAATTAATACACACTGATAGAATATGATGTCAACAACACAAATCGAATGGAATCCAGCTGTCTAGTGTTGACTGTACAAACTGTTAGAGCTACTGTAATGCTGTTGGGTTTGTTTTCATGTTGGGCATTTCGTTACCTGACACCTGCGGAATCGCATTTGGATGTCACAAAAGATCTCAGCATCACTGAATACCAGACACATCCGTAAATGTTTCTTAATGGAGAGGGCTACTTCTAACAGGATAATGTGCCATGCCACAGAGTGGTTCCAAGAACACAACAGCAATTTTAAAATGCAAAAATGGCCTGCACAGTCCCCAGATCTTAACCCAGTTAAAAATTTGTAGAATGAGATTGAGAGAGTCATTGATATCAGATCCTACAAACATTCAGCAATTAAAAGATGCTGTCACATCTTCTTGGGTGAGCATACCTGTAGAATGATATCCGCACCTTTTTGAATACATACCACATCAAACCTAGGCTGGTTTGAAGGTCAAATGCAGTTCAACACGTTATTAGGTAGTTGGAATACTTCAGATACGTATTGCTTACCTATGGAGTATGCTTCTGGAAACAAATCACATTTCATACACATTGGTGATGGCCTACATCAAAGATACAGTAATTAAAACATTTCCTGAGAAACCCCTGTTATATGCAAGATATGTCGGTGACATCTTTATAATATCAAAGCTTAATAAAAATGAATTACAAGGGCTGGCAAAATGTTTCACTGAAATATGCAACACCACAGAATTGACAATAGACTTTGAAGAAAATCAAAGGTTGTCATTTTTAGACGTCATGCTGATGAAGAATAAAATAAATTTTGACCACAATGTTTTCAGGAAAGACACATATATTCCAGTACTTATCCCATGTTCATCACACCATCTATCATACATAAAAAAAATAGTATAGTGAACTTGATTAGAAGAGCATATGCTCATACATCAAATAACAAATTAAAGAATCAAGAACTATCATATATAAGAAAAATAGCCCATGATTACAGTTACCCTGATAAGCTGGTAAATAAATGGATTAACGAGACTAACAGCTATATAGCTAGGGAAAACAAAGCTCATGAGAATAACAAATCTGAAAAGGAACTAAAAAATTAAAATATATAGGAGCTTTCCCATACTTAGAAAGTATCACTAAAGAAATCAACAAACAATGTGCAAAATATGGCTTGCAATTTGGGTGCTCGGTGAAGAGTCTGACAATTAATAACAAGACAAGAAACCAGATTTTAGAGGTATCAGGAACTTATGAAATACCTATTGATCACATACCACCAATCTCCTACATAGGAAGTACTAAGAACAAATTAAAAAAAAAAAAAAAAAGGCTTACACAACATATTTCGAATTTCAAGCATTATTGGTTTATAGTTGATGTTTCTGTGTCCAAAGTTTAAGATCTTCTGATTCTACCTGGTTTTGGTGTGCTTTGTATTGAGTGTTTTTGTGTTCTCTACAATGGACTGAAGAACAAGGACATCGACGGGAACCAAATAACGTGTATAAAATGTGATTTGTTTCCAGAAGCGGACCTCATAGGTAAGCAATACGTATCTGGAGTATTCCAATATTTGTTGAAATAATGCACATAAAACTGAATAGTAGCAATATCTGGCCTATGTTTTAGGCCTAGATATGAGCTTCAATTTTGAAGTTATTAGGTAGGTGTTCCTAATGCTGCTCCAGTGTACATAGATTTTCCTGAAAGTTTAACAACTCTGCCTCAAGAATAATATGCACTACAAAGTTCCACTCATCCTAGTTTTGGATCACTGGCTTTATAAAAGACAGAAATCTAAATATGAGGTACAGCACAGACTCCATATCTCACATAGGACTTAATGCTACCGAGACAAAAGTAGAATATATCTCTGACTCCATTCTGAGCTCCTTTGTTTTAGACCTTTTGGAGTATGTTCAGACAGACACTGGACTTTAATATTGAAAAAAAAAATTCAAGACAGAATAAAGAGTTATTAACCAAGACTTTTTTTTCCCTAGATAATCTAATTTTATATCAGATTAAAGGATACCTCACCAAACGCCCTCTAACACCATTACACTTGATATCTCTTAAAACCACAGTTGGCTAATAACCAGCTTCATGTCTGTGTGCTAGGCAAGAGTTATGGGTTTTATTCTCCATCCGATTCAAGGTTTTTCTCAACTGTAACCCAAAAAGATTGATGGTGGACATCTAAGCCATTTATGGTGGTTATCTCAGTAATTTGTACCTTTCCCCCAGCACTGGGATGGTCACCCAATCTGGTGTATTGCTGGCTGAGAATTCTATGGAGGCCATGACCCATGACCCCATTTGATGGTTAGGGATCTTAATTATCTGTAAATGCCATGTGAAAAAAAGGAAAATTATATTTCATTATCTCAGAAAATATTTAACATAAAAACATAGTATTTTGAAAAACTTAAAATTCACTTTGTATCAACAAATTCACCAAGAATTTGCAAATGATGTAATAAATTTTCACAAGCTGCTTTGCTGAGTAACACTTGCAATTTTCACTATGCATGGAATGCAAATGGCAAGCATGGTCTACATTATGGTATCTCAACAATTTGTACTCTTACAGAAACATTTCACATCATCTGGTATCAGTAATTTTCATTCACTTGCATTATGTGCTAACATCGCAAAACAGGAGCAAGAATTTTTGATAAGTTTTTTTATACCACTTACAGGGAACCTTAAGGCAAAATCTATACTATATGTGCAACATTAATTCATTCTATACATATTTTTTCAAAGATTATTGCATTCTGGTCTTTAATATTTTGAGAGCAACTGTAAATATATGCTCCAGCTAATATTTCAAAAAAATTGTCGGATTTTTTTTTTACTTAATTCAATTTTTCGCAATTGAGAAGTATTCCGATTCGGCACCGATTAAGATAAATTGAATTTAAAAAAAATATGACAAATTTTCGAAATTGCAGCTGGAGAATATGTTAGCTATGGACTTTATTTATTTGCACTCAAAATTTTGAAGACCAGAGCACAATAGTCTTTAAGAAAATGTGCATAGAATGAATTAACATTGCAGGTATAGAATTGATTGTTCCTAGAGGTCTCCCTTAAAACATCTCTCATTAATAACTTCTTCCTCTTTTAACACAGTTTTAATGAGATTCTTTACTTAAAAACTTCATTATGGTTTGTAGTGTTTAATTACAGGCATTTGGTTTTGTAACTGAAAACAGTGTTAAAAAATACAGATCCAAAAAGGAAAGCACCTAACACAGATTATAGGGAAAACATACTCTAAGATGGGATCAGAAAAAGTGTCAATATTCATCATATTTATCACTATTGGGTCATAATATATATCACATGCACTTATTATTATTTTAGTCTGTAATAATGTGAAGGTGGTCATCCTAAGCATGTGTTTTCTTTTTCTCAATCAAAAATGCACCGCCTTCAAATAAATACATAAAGATTAATGAGCAACTGATTATGGTTATTATCTATTCAAATGTCACATTTCTTTTCCCTACTTTTGATAACAGAGATAAAAATCCATCAAAAACTAACCCCAGCATTGACTTCCACAGTTGTCTTTCCACCTAAATTCACTGTTCTGCCATCTTTGTAAGACAACAAGTTTAATCCTTTTCTTCCATTTAAACCTCCTGCAATTAAAATTATAAGGAAGAATTAAGATTAAGCAAATTAGAATAAACCATAGTTATACTATTAAAAAGGATACGACCAAGTCATAAAATCAGTTATAGCAAAGTTAATGAAAATATTTTTTAAATCAAAACTTATAATCATATAAACCACCATAAAATACTGCTTTCCTTTCTACAGTTTTCCCTGTTTTCTTATTAATTCCATTCATGATAAGCTCACTCAAATGTGTAAATTCAAAATTGAATGCAGAAAACTAAGAAAGGGTGCTGAAGCAGCTAGATTCGTCCTACACATAATATGTATGTGGGGTGTTTGGAAAGTAATACCTCTGTGAATAGGCGCAGTGTGCCCAAAAATGGGGGGGGGCACGAATAAGTGTAAACTGATGTTTTCCTTGATTGTGGGGCACAAATAAGGGCAAACTAATGTTTCCCTTTGGTGAGGGGCACAAAAAAAGTGTAAACTGTTGTTTTCTTGGGGAGGGGGGGGGTATTCTTGGAAACAGTTTCCCTGTAAATGTCACAAAATTCAGATCTTTCAAGTGCATAACAAACTTTTTGCTCTTCAACAACTGCTGAACACTAGCATATTTTGGACAAGATGCTAAATTTTCTGAAAATGAAATCTCTTCTTTTACAGTCGTTTAAATATTATAAATCTTTCTCCAAATACATAAATAATGTTATTACCATAAGAAAGATGACAATCAACCACACATAAATAATGTTATATAATGAGTCCTCTACATTTATAGCATTTTTTTTGCCCTTTACTTCCTCACAAAAACAAATCACTGCCAAATCTAAAAGGTGAGCATAACAGTGTGTGTGTGCACAAAGTTCTTGGATTTTCCTCTTTGAACTTGATAGCGACTCCATTAAGCCTTCCAATTCATATTTGCTGCCCTATCGTAGGCTTGCCCTCGCATTTAAATTTTCTAAAAGCTGACGCTAGGCCTATGCCTCTGTGCATGTAACTCATGCAAGAAGTGTAACCTTGAGGCACAGCCTTTCCAACCTGTTATGTGAGGTATATCTTGGTAAACAGAGTGGCTTGAGTAATATTTGGGTCAAACTAGATGATTCATTTTCAACCTCATCAGAGTGCACAAAACAGCAAGTAGTTAACAAGTTTTTAACCTACGAAAATGAAACTCCAATGAGAATTCCCCGGTGGTTGTCATCTTTCTTATGGTAAAAATACTGTGAATATAAGTACTGTGCATCTTTGGGTGAGAAAATTGAAGCCTAACGGCAAAAATCTGGATCTGAATGACCAATAGCAGTACGAGGCCTGTTACCACATCCTGGAATTTGAACAGGGAGACAGTCAACAAACTTATTGAAGAAAATCAACGAATTAGTTAGAAAGTCATAGAGGGAAAATTAAGCATTTAGTATCAATGAAATTACTGCAGATCCGAGTTACAAGAAAGTGTGTGTCCAATGGGTGCTACATCATTTTACCCTACAAATGATGAAAGTAGGTCTGGAAGCATTTCATTGATTACCCATTTACTAAGAAAGCAAAGGTTATGATTTTCTGTGCAACACTGTCATGGGTGACAAACGTTGAGTGCATCACCATGATGTAGAAATAAAAAACCAGTCACTTGAACATCATTTATCCCACTTCTCCCAGAAAAGAAAAAAATTCAAGACTCAGCCTTTTGCTGGAAAATTTATGTTGGTTGATTCTGAAGACCACAGAGACATCATTCACCAGGAGTACATGGTCAAGGATATAAAAATCAACTCCAAAATATACATAAATACCCTGAAGAGGCTGACACAAAGAATCAGTCATATTCATCATTTGAAAAGGCTCATGATTTTTCAACATAATGCCAAACCCCACACCAAAGCTTCCACTACAGCAGACATAGAGAGCATGCAACTTGAAGTTGTTCCACAGCCAGGACTTACCTCCATCTGACTTTTGGTAATTTGCAGCACTCAAGAAACATCTCTAAAGAAATTTGGTTCACATATGATGATGAAATTCAAGCTGCTAAGAGAAAATGGTTTAGAGGACAGCCTGAAGGGTTCTACAGACATGGGTTCAAAAAACCTGATCACTGCTGGTGGCACTGTGTGGAATGAGAGGAAGCTACGTGGGAAAATATAAGGTATAAAAACAAATCACACATACCTGAGCAATGTGCTGTTTTTTGTTTTATGATACTTTGGTACCTTGTCTGGGAGTAAAGATATAAACATGGAGGCATTACTTTCCAAACACCCTATGTGTTTCTCCATTTATGTCATTTGATCATTAAACAACACATACAAAGATAATAGAATACAAATACACTGAGTTAGCTTTGCATTAGGAACACCTACCTAATGACACATTCGTTCAGTGAAATCACAGTTCACAGGCACATAGTAACAGATCCTACAGGTTGCTGAACATCCTCCGTGTGTAACTTGACCCATGTCCACTTCACCAGGTCCATCAGTTCATGCTCATTCTGAAGAAAAGGATCAGGAGTTCTCACATCCCATTCTAGCATATGAAGCAAATGATCGATTGAGTTATGGTCAGTGGAGTTTAGGGGCCAAGACAATGTGGCACATTCGTTGTCATGATTCCCCAACTGCTCAGTAGTTATATGAGCCCGATGACACAGTGCATTGTCTTGTTGAAAGATGGCACTGTGGTCTAGGTAAACCTACATTAGATGTGGATGGATATGATCAGATAAGTCCCTGTAACATTCACCATTCAGTGTTCGTTGGATGATAACCAACAGATCTAGGGCTTGCCAGAAAAAAAGTTTCCCATACAAGAACACCACCTTCATTGGCCTGTTGAACCCTAACTGTACAACCAGGGGATAGGGCTTCATGTTGTTTACACCATATGTGAACCCAGCTATAAGTATGGTGCAGCAGGAAAGGGCTCATCATGCCAGATGACCTTCTTCCTCTGTCAAGGGTCCATTGCAGACATTCCTTGACCTATGCAAGGTGCTGTTTGCAATGACTGGGCATCATCATGAGTACACTCATTGGTCTCTAGTAGCTGAGGAACCCCAGGCAGAGCAAGGTATGGTGCTTGTGGAAATAGGTCAAACTGCACCACTGTTGTACAGGTGGGTGAGCTGGGTGATTGTTGCATATCATTTAGGAGATACCAGTCATGACACCCGATGTGCACCTCCAGGAACAACCACATGGTGGTTGAACAATGCGAGCGTTTCTGCTGGATGTCTGTGCATGGTTAATGCAGTCCAGGTACACCCTTCATGCAGTATTATGGAAGCAGTCAACAAGCGTGACTGCTTCCAAAATACTGCCTACCCTCTGGACCCTAACTATCTGGCCGTGGACAAATTGGCTTAAGTCGCCACGTTTTCCCATTACTAGAAAACGCTTACTGGTCACGTATAGAGGATAGGTGTGCGCAATTTATGTGTCCACACATGACTTTGGTATCATGTGGTTCTTCATTATCGCTCCGAATGTATAAAATGTGGGGAAGGAGGCATTCCTAATGCAAAGCTAACTCAGTGTATACATACATATTACTAAGTCTTTCTCTAGTTTTAGAGAATAGCTCCTCAATGCAGTCACATAAAATTTAATAACGTTGTTACACAATGAGTGCTCACTGAATTATGACCACCTACCTAACACTTCATGGGCCCTCCTTTCATTTGAAGAACAGTCACCACCTGGCATGGCATTGACTCCATGAGGTGTCTACAGTTGTGTGAGGATCTTCAATCCAAGCTCTTTGTATTGTGTTCCAAAGTTCTGGTATGGAGTATGGTGGTGCGTCCAAATTCCTCACCTGATTCCACAGTATCCCACAAATGTTCAATTGAGTCAAGATCGGGTGAGTTTGAAGGCCATTTGAGATGTCCCATATCAGCACTGTTTCTTTGAACCACTCCTGTACAAGGCAAGCCTGATGATATGTCACATTACCATCAAATAAGAAGCCTCACCCTCTGGGTGGAGGTACAACATTGTGGTATGTTCATGAAGTCCACAAGCAGTCATTGGTAGTAGCCAGTGTCCATACATTGGTCCACACACACACACCAGGAGTCCCAGTTCATGACAACAACACATGCCCCATATCACATGACTGCCTCCCACCAGCCTGGATAGTCAATGTCATCAGAGCTTGAAAAATATGTGAAAAGTTACATGCCTAGCTGGGCATATGCAGAAATTATTTACCTGCCCAGGTAGTAAAAGCTGGATGCCCAAGAAAATTTATCTTTTATAATAAAAAAAAAAAATGAGGGTCCTGATTTGTTAAGTTAAAATGTGCGATGAACGTTTTTTTTTTTTTTTTTACATGTCTTGCATTTCCGTTTAAAGGGTCTGCATTCAAAATGTGCAATGCACCAAAACGTGTATCACAAGTTTTAAGATGACGATGGTGAAATTGGTATTTGAGAAATTTAGTGATTCTGCCATGTTCCTTTCTGTTGAAGTTTCTGCCCTTTGTCACTGAACACTGGAGGCTAGTTCCATCTAAGGCATGCATCCCATCCAGGAATGATGCCAAGGGGTGCGATAGTGGGCTTGAGCCCACCCTGAAATTTGTCTTGCCTACCCTGCCGCCCACCCAGTTCACAGTGTGCCATTTTTTAATATATTTAACTTTAAAATATAATAGTCTGCACTTTGCCAGATAATAAGTCTTGTGTTTTATTTCATGTAACCCTACATATTTCCCCCTAGGAAGTGTGTTGTTTACGTCTCCAAAAAAAAGTTATCAAAATAGCACCGCAGGGCCATGAAAACATGAAAATTCAGTTGTTCTCCACTCTTTCAATTTCTTAGTTTCAGTCTCTTTTTCATGTTTGTATGGCCAGAGGGCTAATGAGGAGGGTGGATAGGAATTCACTGAGGGGGTCACTGCTAATTGCTCTGTTCATTTTTTTTACAAAAAGGGGATTCCAACACGAAAAGTAGAATCTAAAGCTACACTAGCATCCTTAAGACTGTCCCGGGACAGTGAAAGTGCAGAAAGGGGCTGACGACTGCTTTGTATGAGAGGAGTGCAAGGCAAAGTCGTTGGCTGGAAGGAAGGAAGTTAAGGAGGGGTGAGGCATTGTGTCTGCGGGGCACAACGTTAACATTTGATTTAGATAAACCAAGACATTTTTTTTTTAAATAAATTGTTAAAGTACAGTACTATTTTCGTGAACAAAAACGGAAATTTTTGAAAAGAAATTTAAGACAATGCATCCAGAGCAAGCAAAAAGTTGAAGGCGACATTCCGCCAACCCTTGTATCTTACACCAGTGGCGTAACTAGTCAGGCCATGTATGTATAATACGTGTGTCCAGGTGGAGGGGGTAGGAATTGCACAAATTATTTTGTAGCCAGTAGTGAAAAGAATTGAAACCACCCCGGTGGTGCAGAGGTCTAAGCACTGGCTTATGACCATAGTTAAGGAGGGGTGAGGCATTGTGTCTGCGGGGCACAACGTTAACATTTGATTTAGATAAACCAAGACATTTTTTTTTTTAAATAAATTGTTAAAGTACAGTACTATTTTCGTGAACAAAAACGGAAATTTTTGAAAAGAAATTTAAGACAATGCATCCAGAGCAAGCAAAAAGTTGAAGGCGACATTCCGCCAACCCTTGTATCTTACACCAGTGGCGTAACTAGTCAGGCCATGTATGTATAATACGTGTGTCCAGGTGGAGGGGGTAGGAATTGCACAAATTATTTTGTAGCCAGTAGTGAAAAGAATTGAAACCACCCCGGTGGTGCAGAGGTCTAAGCACTGGCTTATGACCATTGTCTGAGAAGAGTCTGGGTTCGAATCCCGGTGAGTCATTGATGCTATGTTTGTCTTACGGCATGGGCTCTCTCCTTTCCCTGGAGCCAGTGACCTTAAACCTTAAATTAGTGACGTGCTACTTCTAACAACCCACTGAGTTGCTCACAGTGGGCATTTAACCTTCAATTAAAAGAAAAAAAAAGCATACAAATTTGTTCTTTCAGTGTTTTGTAAAAAAAAAAAAAAAGTTGCTATCAAGCTTGCTCCACTACCCGTGCCCATCCTGATTTCGAAGTCTAATCTAGTGCCGTCCCTGATCCCATAGCTTATTAGAAACAACATTTGCAGCAAAACTACATATTGTTCCAATTTCTGGATCTAGAGCATTAAAAATATAATTAAAGAAGTGATACTCTTCTGTCTTTGGTACTTCGTAACAATAATAAAACTTCCTATGATTAGTAGTGCGACGACTGTCTTTTTTCTTTCTAGTAGGAGCTTCTATTCCGAACTTTTTCATTTTTAAATCTAGTTGCCTGGTCCGGGAAACTATATTGCTTTTTTACCTGTCCAGACCAATAATTTACATGCCCTGGGCATCTCGGTCATGATATTTTTCAAGCCTTAAGTCTTATGGAGAATTTTAATTTGAAGTTCATTTATTGTTACCATTCTTCATGCTGTAAATGTATGCCTTTCATTTGTTCTTGCACTTACCCAGGTTTTCAATATGTACAGTAACACTGGTTGTTAGCCTTTCAAGCTCTGGTCATGCATAAGGGATCCACAGTCTCATGCTGCTGATGCCAAATACAGACTCTGCCATTGACAGAATGGAGTACATATCATGGACCGCTTCCAATCTTTTATCATTACACCCATAGTCTGCTTCTGGAATCCTCCTTTTGCTGCCCTTTACAGTTGTCACCAGTTGGGTTTTTTTGCCAATTTCACATTATCCTGATATGCTTTAACCATATCACATCACTCCACTGAATTCAAGGTGTCTAATTTAGTCATACTAAACAGTGACTGAGTATGTGAGCACAGAACATGTGTTCCTTGGTTGGCTTTTCAAAGCAGTAAAACCTTTTGACTAATCATCATGCTTAAAAATACCCATATTTATGGAATAAAGTGTTATTTAAAATACATGATAGGAAAAACATGAGGGGAAAAAAAAGTATGACTTTTGCAGAAATTATTGTTCCATCTAACATTCGATTTTGGAAACTGTTCACTATATTTTTTGGCTGAAACACAAACATTTATGCAGTAAAATATTTAAGAACAATACTAACCAGAGAGAACTTGCAATAAAAAAAAAAAAAAGAAATTATGATTATGGTATAAAACTGCCATTTTTGGAAATTTTCCTTCTTCTATTCACAAGCTGAAATACAAATTTTTATGTAATTAAATGATATTTAATAACAACACAGGATGAGGGCAAAACCGCAAAGAACAAAAAGCTATGATTATGGGGGAAATCTTCACGCCATGTATAGTGTCGTACAGGAAAAACTCATGGCATCCCCGCAAAAATATCTTCAAGGCACTTTTTCAAAATCTATTAGCTTTCAATTACTGGAATTTTTAAATTCCATATTAGTAATTAGGTTTTATGGGGATTTTACTATTTCAAATTCTTTGAAACCTACATGTATTTTTCATAAAACTAAAAGTATTGCACTTTGTTACTGTAACAGAAATGTGTGCATTGTAATTAAAATGGTTGCCCTAATTTTACACCAATACAAAGTATGACAAAACTTATGCCAAAATTAAACCCATGATGCAATTTTAATTATTTTAGAAATCCTCTTAGAAATGCCAAATGATCACACATACAAAACACATTAACTGTGTATGACAGTATCTAATGACTTTTTTCATTTATATAAATATGTAGAACATAAGTGATCAAATAAATATGTAACAATTAAGAACTGTGGCACAAAAATTACTACTTAAATTATTTACTCTTATCTATAAAAAAACACAATCTAATATTACAATGTCTTGCACATACAAAAAGTTTTTCCCTTGGTTCTGCTATAAAAAGATTGCAAAGGTATCTGTTTCTTTGTCACCACGAAGAACACCTTTTATTAGTCCATTATATCCTGAAGGAAGCGTAGTTATGTGTAAACAACTGTAATGCATTACACCTCATCTGCCTAGAATAACAAAGGGTTATGCAACAGAAATAATTATTTATCTTGATCACTACCAAGGTTTTTAAAATACTATAATTGCACTTTCTAAGCCTACTTCTTTAACCCTTTAAGTGGCCAATTACCTGAACCAAATGGTGCAAAGACTTTTCTGAGCGCCCCAAAAAAGGAATGTTCATATGCCGACTGGGTTTTATGAAAGCCACGACAAAAAAGTTACTTTACTCTTCTCATCTCAGCAGTGCCAACTGTAAACCTGTTTAAAGTGATTAGATCTTGTTTCTATAGTCCTCTATCCTCTGTTTCACGACCCAAGACATGATGCCCCCCCCCCATAAGGACAACATGCCACTAAAGAGAAACAAGTGCCTCAAACATGTCTCCTTTCTTAGGTTAATGGACATCGTTGCAGACCTTTCAGAAGGCAATAAGTTAGAAAGCATTAGTATCAATAATAAAAAAATGACCACTTAAATGACCACTTGGACAAACAAAGTGGTCATTTAGTGTCCATCATCCCCCTAAATAATTACTTTGAAAAGCCAAGGCGAAAGCAACGACCCCTGATGGGCAGGTTTACTCATTCCAGCTGCGTTCCGCACATTTTGTAGACAATGAATATATTCGTTCGAACTCACTTCAACCCTTATTACTAACCCCGAGTTAATTTGTTCCAGCCAGTTAAAGACATAATTCCAGTTTTGCTAATATAAAAATTTCATTCATTGAGCTGACATTTTGTTGATATGCCTGAAGTCCTCTAGAATAGCTGCTTTCACATCGTATAGATTTTATGTACACTAAAACCGTGGAAATGATTTCAGAGTATTTTACTTATTTATTACAAAAAATGCTTTTCTTTTTAATACTTTATTCAAAGCTGCCATTAAAAATTCCTAGCTATTTATTTGACCATCTTCATATGAATTTTCTGCAAAAAAAATTTTGTATATTTTTTTTTGCTGAGGCTAGAACTCCCTTAGCCATGAGGCTTCCTCCACCCCCACCCAACATAGTGGGGGGTTTATCAGTACACCCCTGGCAATCTAGTTTCCACTTCTGGAAATTTTTGCTACCGTTTTCAAGTTGTAACACAAACATTTATGCAATAAAATGATATTTTACAACAATACTGAACAGAAAGCATATTGCAAGAAATAGAAAGAAATCATTTCTATTACAAAAGAAATCTCTTTGTCTAGCTTCCCTTTTTAGAAAGTTATGAAAGACAGAATTCCATCCTCAGGATGGAAAACTTGCACCCATGGTTATTGTGTTACAAGAATTTTTACCATTTCTTTTCATTAAGTTTAAAAAAGATAGCTAGCACAGAACATCCCCGCCCCTAGAACACCCACTTCCCAGTTTATCGAAGGCTCCTGATATTTCTTCTTCTTGACGCTCTTTTTTTATCATTACTTTTGTTACATCCCATCATTATCACATTTAGTGTCCTGTTTGTTTACATTTCTTATGTAAAACCTAACAGTAAAACACATATCTTTTAATCAAAACATAGCATCTTAAGTAGTGAACAATAAATTACAGTAATTAATAAAGCATAATCAGCCTGTACTAAGTAATGTCATCCATGTTAGCATTAATTAAATGTTTTCTTTATGTTGTTTAACAGTTTTTTCATTGTTACCATGTTAGGCTTAAAACAAACACTCTTCAACCATTGCTGGAAGAACACAAGCTGGTGTGGGTAGCGTTATGGTTTGGGAAATGAAAAAGTTTTTCCACTATGTGTCGATTTCTGTGATATGGATTCATCTGAACTTCCCACAGCCTCATTTGAAAAGTTTTCTCACTAGGTGTCGACTTCTGCGAGATGGCGTCATCGTTAAGTCACAAAACAGCTAGCATTACAACCAGTTTGCTGTAAACGGCAAATGCCGTATGAATACTTCAATGGGTGGCAGCTTACACTGAACTAAAATTATATAATATGTCTGCCATTTTTTATGAGAAAAAACTCACCTTCAAGCCCATAAGGGGAAAACACTCTCCTTTCAGTGAGAACAGACAGTGTAAAGTTTTTACGAAAAAGCATTTCTCGAATCACTCCATCGCCACCACTGAACTTTCCTTTGCCACCAGTTTCAGGGTTCAACTGGAACTTCTTCAAAATAACAGGATACCTTTTTAAAAAGAAAAAAGAAAGCTTTTCACACAATGCATAATAATTTAATACCTTGTAAGACTCATAATGCAAGCAGATATTACCCATGAAGATGCAAAGCTACATCATTGAAATCCACAGTATATAATTTGTATTCCCATTTCAAAAAATGCTGGCATTTCAAATCTCATCACTCTTCAAGAGAAAGGTCAATTTTTACTCACAGCTAAGGAACCATTTACAAATTATGTCAAAATGTACATCATTTTAATGACAGCTACTCCCTGTTTCTTTTAAGTTGTCGTGACTCATAGAATTTCCAGTTATTTAATTGTTATGCACATAGGTACATACAAGCATATACATAATTTTCCTAACTTTTACCTTACTCTGAGTCATCTTGGCAGCTTCACACATTTTAGAGCGATATTTGTCCTCAAAAACTCTTTTAAGTTGTAACCTCCCCATACATACATGGAACAGAGACTTGTGGAAGAGACATTTAGCAGTGGATTAAGAATGATTCATGATGATGTAGTCAAAGAACTTATTGCATGGAATAATGTCTTCTATCAGTTAATGGCATAATGACTGAATCCAGATGTCTGGCTTTGTCTGCTTAATTTAATACTGCCTTCAGCCATACAATAGATTTGCACCAAGAACAATGTGGCAAAATGGCATTTTTCAGGCTGCTAAAATACAGGAACAAAAGAATCATAGTGAGAATAACTGACAGTGAGACACGTAACACACAAAACATTAGAATAATTCTTGATGATGACATATTACGCTTCAGTTACGTAAAACTGACAAGTGTTGGGACGACGTTTCGGTAGTGACTTCTACCTTCATCAGTCATGGAATGAACAACAACTGATGCTAATATCACGTGTTTGATTCCATGGCTGATGAAGGCAGAAGTCGCTACCGAAACGTCGTCCCAACACTTGTCAGTTTTACGTAACTGAAGCGTGATATGTCGTCATCAAGAATTATTCTAACAAAAGAATCGTACACAAAATGTAAAATGCATGTTCCCACAATGTTGTTTCCATTCTGCACTTCTCAGATCGCTTGCATATTTAGCAGATATCAATGCTGATTTGTGTTTTCTACTTCTTGTAATGTGAAGTTTCCTGCTAGGAGGAGCAACTCTGTGTTTCTATTCAAAACCTAAACCCCAATTCAAAGGGCAGACTGAAAAAAATTTATAACCCCACACTTCATTATTTATAGCACTTTATCAACTATCATAAAACTTTAGTTACATCATTATTTCGTATTCCAGTTGTTTGATAATTACTACATTGAACATTATCACACTTTTTTTGGGGGGGGGGGCAAATATGTGATCGTTACAACTGAAGAGCGAGTGTTATTCCACTTGTTTTTGAATAATTGAAACTGAGTTCAAAGGAAAACAATGGACTATTTCCTGAAAAGCCTAAATTACTTGGAAGATCATTGATTGTTTTCATATTACAGTTCCATAAAGACAAGAAAATTGATTCAACCCATCAAAGGTACATTAACTAAGAATTAGGATAAAATATGGCACAAAAAAACTCCATTTTATGAAAAACTTGTTTTATGTATAAATGAAGCATATTCAGAAAATAAGTACCATCTGGCTACTAAAGTTAAATCAGAATGTACCTTGCAAAAAAGTTATTTTTATCTGATTTACCATATCTTAAACTACTTTTCTATGCAGTTTCCGCCATTACTGAGGCATTTATGGGCACCAGTTTTTGTATCCCTTCATCATAGAATGAAGCTGCCTGTGAAGACAGCCACTTCCACATTGCTCCTTTGACTTCATCATTGTTGAAGAAATGCAGACCGGCAAGGAACTTCTTTAGATGCAAGGTCAGGTGATAGTCACTTGGTGCTAGGTCTGTGCTGTAGGGGGTGATCCATTTGCTTCCAGCCAAATGACATGATGAGTACTTGATTCTGTGAATCCAAGCATTGTCATGAAGCAAGACAATGCTGTGAGTGAGCATGCCATATCTTTTGTTCTGGAATGTGCAGTTTCTCCAAGGTCTCGCAACATGCTCATAAGTTTACTGTTTTGCCTTTAGGCAAGAATTCAACAAGAAAAACTCCTTGCCTGTCCCAAAAAACTGCGCACATGACCTAGCAGCTTGAAATTGTTTGCTTGCATTTCTTCCTTTTCGGCAATGAGGTGTGCCCATGGACTGCTTAGATTCTGGAATCACGTGGGACACCCGTGTCCCACCACCAGTGACAATATGGCTGAAGAACCCATCACTTTGCTCACTATATTGCATGAGAAAGGTATCGCCAACCCACTTGCTTTTGTGCTCCTCACAGAGCATCTTTGGCATCCAGTGTGAGCACAATTTCCAAAACCCCAAACAACCTGTCACAATTTTATAGAGGACAATCCTTGAAATATGCGGGAAATGCAAAGAAAGCGCTGAGATTGTGAAGTTCTATCCTCACGATTTTTTGCATCAACCGCACGCACAAATATATCATTGACCACAGATGCTCGGCTGCTCCGCTCCTCGTCATGAATGTTCTCACAATCTTTATTGAATTGACTGACCCATTTCCTTGCAAATACAGACCTCACAAATCTGATGATGAATATCAGCTGGTTTCCCATTTCTTGCTTTCAAAAATCAAATTACAGTCAGCAGGCTTCTTCTGAAACATGTTAAGCGCACAGAACAACAGGCAAACACGATGTGCTGTCTTTGTAATGGCATCTGTAGCTCGCCCACAAATAACAGAAGTCGGCGCACATGTGCAATTTTCACGTCGTGGGTGTACGGCAGAAAGAGCTATTACAGAACTGCATTGAGTGAAATCTAAAGTTTAAAACTCAGGCTCCACGCGACAATAACACACAAAACATAGAAAGCAAGTGAAAACAGACAAAGTCACGTATGGTAAAAGGTTCGTTTAGCGGTAGCTTTCGGTCGTTCTACGACCTTAACCACCCGCGATCGACTGGTTGCCAGAACTACAATTTGAAGTTGGGGTGTTGGAAATGTTGCCAGATTTTAGAAGAGAGATTCAAATAAATGGGATTTGGCTAGGGGTCTCTGAATTGCAGTTTTTGGTGAACAAAGTTTCAATGCTTTCTTGGAAACATAAAGATGATTTACAAAAAAAAAGTTGCCTCATTCATCAACAAAGCATCTCTGCGTTTCCAAGAAAGCATTGAAATTTTGTTCACCAAAAACTGCAATTCAGAGACCCTCGCCAAATCCCAATTATTTAGATCTCTCTTCTAAAATCTGTCAACATTTCCAACACCCCAACTTCAAATTGTAGCTCTGGCAACCAGTTGATCGAGGGTGATCAAGGTCGTAGGATGACCGAAAGTTACCACCAATCGAACCTTTTACCATATGTGACTCAGTGTGTTTTGCTCGTTTTCTATGTTTATGAAATCTAAAGACCTTAAAAAGCACTTCTTTTTCTTTGGCACGTCTTCTTCAGTACATCGTCTTGGTATGCATTTGCATAATCTTGGGTGCAAGTTACTTGGCGATTGTTTGAAGAAAGATAAAAGAGCATGCAATGAAGATTTCATCTGTTCTTTAGGTGGCCGTGCTTTTTGTGGCTGCTTTATCACTTTTGTTCTCCCTCATCAGGAAACAGCCGTAAAAATCTTTGAAGCTGGGAGTCAGCAATTCTTGCTGGTGTTATGCTGTTTGAGGAATGCAGAATAAGTTAAACATGACTGTGCATAAGAGCATGATGCTGAACTCTCGTTCTTTATCTTTCCTGCCGATAATGGTGTCTGTTGAGGAGAAGCACATGGGACGTGCTTGACTGCTTCTTCTCCTGTTCTCAGCTCTCCTGCTGATGATTGTGTCTGCTGAAGAGAGGCACCTAGGCTGAGCATGATTACTGCTTATTGAACTTTCATTTTTCTCTTTCCTGCCAACAACGAGAGACACACGGGCCGAGTTTGACTGTTTCTTGCCAAACTCCATTCTCATCTTTCCTGCCAACAATGGTGTCTGCTGAGGAGTGCTTCGCGGGATTACTTATTGACTGAATGCAATGAGGCGATTGCTTCTCTTCTACTATATTATGGGTTATTATATTTGCACTTTTAAGGTATTAACCTCTTGCAAAGTGCGCATAGTTTACGTGCAATTCATAAATGAAAAAGCCGTTAGAAAGTACCACGTACTCACCAAAAAATTATGGTAACCTCCAATGACAACACACTTCCAACACGTCATTCATCGTGATGTAACTGGGCTTCCAAGGTTAACAGACTTCTTGCTTACGCTTCTTACTTCCGGGTGTGAAACATCGTTTTTTTTTTTTGTTTTTTTCCCTTAGCCTTATGAGATGTTACTCAAAAAGCTTGTCAATTCTATAAAAATCACACATACAACTCATTCATACCATTCAAGTAAAAACTATGTACATAACCTTACATTCATAGGTGATTAAACCTTGGTCAACTGTAATTATCAAACTCCTCCTTCTGTTTCACAACCTCTGCTACTCCCACTGCAAGTGTCACACCCATTCAGCCCCTCACATCCAATCCTCTAGTACTTTCAACAGGCCACTGTCATCTTCAGGAGGCAGGTGTGTCTCACCCGCCCACCACAGCTCAAGTGAGCAGAGCCATCGAGGCATGGGCCCCAGTCGCTATCGCTGAATCGTTGTGTCTCTGGCGCCATCTATTGTCCCTGCTGCTCTTTTTTCCCTCTTTGGGTGTTTAAAAGTGATGGAGAATTTATATTTCTGAATTCTTCTGTTTACGCCAGGCTCCGTGTTGTAAGAGACCTTTAAAGGTAAAAATGTTGTTTTCTGATTTAATGCTAGAAATTAAACAGTTGAGTCAAAAATCTGTGTTTGTTAAATTTTTGTGCACTGTCAGTAACTTAATGTATATGTCAACTTAGCTTTAGACAGTCCTTTCTGCGGGGATGAGCTAGCGGGGCTGGGCTGAAGAGTTAGAGGCAGGTTGGAATAATGCAAAATATCGCTACCACAGTGCTACATCAAAAATATTCGCAAATGGTCTTTACTTTCAGAATGTGCTCTCATACACATGTAACATAAAAGCAATTACACAAAAACCTAAATTCCAAAAAAGCCAAGAACAAAGAGCACAGTCAATCCCAAAAACTATGCAGTAATCTTCCTTCAAGAAGTGTAAACCTACAAAACTTCTACTCAAAAGTATGAGATGAAAAATTGAATATATAAACCAGCATGTAATGTAAAAAAAAATTGTGAGCAGCCATTTATGGCTTCTTCAAGAATCAAACAAATGATTCCTCCCTTATTTCTGCATAGACCCACAGAATATGGCTTTCTGCTATCAAAGGCTCTTTCTTTGTTTTCTTGATCGCATTCTGAAGGTGGCTTTTTTGCCAGTTGTGTTCATAAAACATTGAATGCATGTATATACCTGTATTGTATTCCAAGATAAGAAAAACACTTGCTATGGCTGATGTAAATGCTAAGTTCATTGTCATTTAAATAATACCAGCAGGAGGACTTTATTTCTACTACAGTGGAACTGCTTATAATGAGCCCATATTTAGCAAGATCCCAGATAAAACAAGCAAAACAAGAACTTTTGTTTGGTACAATGTCAATTCAAAGCTGATTTGATTGTTTTCAATGAACAAAATTTAATGAAATTCTGTAAAGTTTTCAAGGCAAAAGAAAATCTGCAGGTCACTGTCCTGGAATGGCGCAATAGAAATGGTGACATACAGGGATGAAATTGCAATAGCACAGGTTAATTTTGTGCTAGTAGAATAATGTTGATAGAAAAGCAATGGGAAGAGAGTATATCAAATGCTTAACAAGAGAACTGTACAAGAGTTCCTTTCTGCCACCACTTTGAGGAGCTATGCCTTGGGAGTATCTTTTTCAAAAAATGTTTCCACATGATGTCTGCTTATTTTATTTTAATTTGTACTACTGTAGTTAATTAAATCTTTCAAGTATATCCAATTGTTATGGGTGTATAATATAAACATATATGCATATACACTGAAGAGCAATTGAATTAGAGACAGCTGGCATTATGCAAATGTGGCGCTGTGGGCAGCCCTGTAAGCGGAAAAGACATGACTTATGCAGCGATTCGACAACATAAGGAGTGATGCGACGGGAATTAGTAAGAGACGGCCACAGTATGGGTAAGACGAAGGATCTAAGCGCATTTGATCGTGGGCAAATTGTTGGGGCCCGACGAATGGGTCACTCCATCTTGGAAACCATGCAGGCACTGGGATTTTCATGGGCCACTGGGTCACGGGTGCACCGTGAGTACACCGAATCCAGTAAAACCATCCCTGCAAGGGCCAACTGCAATGGACAACAGCGTGTGGATGAGCTGGGTCATCGTCAGCTAGCTCGCATTGTAACAGCAGATAGACAGGCCACAGTGCAAGAAATCACTTGGCAATTTAACACTGGTGCACAAAAACATGTAAGCAGCCACACCATCCAGAACCATCTCCTCGCTATGGGGTACAGAAGCCATCATCCCACGAGGGTACCGCTGCTGACCGCACATCACAGGGTGCAAAGATTAGCATGGGCACGGGAACATCGCCACTGGACCCTAGACATGTGGGAAAATGTTGCCTGGACTGATGAGTCGAGATTCACATTGGTACATGCGGATGGCAGGATACGAGTATGGCACAAACCACATGAGGCGATGGATCCTTCTTGCCAGCAGGATGCTCTTCAAGCTGGTGGGGGTGACATTCTCATCTGGGGATTGTTTACGTGGACTGAAATGGGACTCCTGGTACGTGTGACATCGTCCCTCACAGGTCAACATTACCGGGATATCCTGGATGACCATTTGCTCCCGTTTGTGCGTCTTCAACATCCCACTGGGGACCTCATCCTGCAACAAGACAATGCACCATGCCATCGCTCCCGAATTGTATCCGAATGGTTGGATGAACACTCCACCGACGTGACCTCCCTTCCTTGGCCAACTATTTCACCTGACCTCAATCCATCAAGCACATCTGAGATGCCACCGAGAGAGATGTTCGAGGCTCTGACCCCCCCTCCATCAAATCTTCGTGAACTGTGGGAGCTTGTTCAGGGGTCGTGGATCCGTATGGCTTCCCAACGCTTCCGGTGTCTAGTCAAGCCCATGCCGAGACGAATCGCCGCTGTCATCAGGGCGAAAGGTGGTGCTACACATTATTAGACAGGTATCTCTAATTCAATGGCAGTGTACATGGTTGTATCAGAATAATATGACCACCTACCTAATAACGAGAATAACCACCCTTGGCCTAGATCACAGCAGCGAGACGGTGTGGCATGGAAGCAATGATGTCCTGGAAGTTTGCCTGAGGCACACGTGCCCATTTGGATTGTAACAGAGCACGGAGGTCCCAGAGATAGCGTCATTGTGGGTCGGCACGTCACACCTGTCAATTCAAATAGTCCCATAAGTGCTCTATGGGATCGAGGTTGGGCGATTTTGTCACCCAAGGGAGAATGGAGACATCGCTGTCATATTCCTGGAACCAGTCCCGCACCCTCTTAGTGCCATGGCAGCGTGCATTGTCCTGTTGGTAGACACCATCACCACCAGGGTAAACGCCAAACATGAAGATATGCATGTGGTCAGCAAGGATGGACAGGTAGTCATTGGCGTTCAGCGACCTATCCAGTGGTACAAGCAGTCCCAGGTCATACCAGGAAAACATCCCCCAGACATGCACATTGCCACCTTTGGCCTGTACTTGACAGACAAGCGTGACTGGGTGTTGGTTCTTGTGTGTCTGATGCGGTATACACCACCACCCATCACTTCTGTGGAGTCGATTCATTGGAGAAGGCAACCTTTTTCCACTCTTCCACTGTCCAATGATGGTAGTACCATGTGAACTGCAGGTGTCATTGCCAATTGACCTGGGTTAACATGGGTGCCTTGACACAGTGTAGACTGCAGAGACCCATGCGTAACAGGGTTTGGTCTACTGTTATCAGGGACATGTACCTGGGTGCCCCTTGTTCATTTGATTGATCAATTGCTGCACTGTTGCGTGACGATTGCTCTTTAACAGTCGTCGTTCTCCTCTGAGATCGATGGCCTTTGGGGCTACACAGTTATGACGTCGGGAGGTACTCGTTCTCTCAGTAGCCCATTCTTGGTACACCCTTATTACAGCACCTCACGCATAGACCACATGCGTAACAGGGTTTGGTCTAATGTTTCTGAGATGCTTCCACCCTTGGTGCGGTAGCCGATGATCATTCCTTTTTCAATGTCAGTCAAATCATTACCTCTACCCATTGTACCCACGTAACACACTGAGGCTCATCTGTCCTGGCATCATTTCTGCCAGAAAAAGTGCCAAGTGCTTAACATACTAACATCAAAATGCAGATAAGTTTAAACAACATTGTTTTTATTCATATTCTAAAAATGCCAGTTGTTCATCACAGCAAATCCCGAAATGCTTCATTGCTTTTCTTTCTCCTGAGGAAAACCTGGTAAAAAACAGTACAAATCTAGGTTAAATGAAAAATGAATTACATAAACAACATTTTGACTATCTCGATAAGCTGTTGGTTTTACTTGAGATTTTCCACTTGCCATTTATATTCTAAACATAAAGCACATCTTTCCTGAAACTGGCTTCCTAGTTCTATTAATTAAAAACTGAATTGATATATTGTATGGGATTTTTAACTAGGATACTAATTCTTAAACAAAAATTGTGAATTTTTGGAAGAAAACTCTTCTCTTTCTTCAGGAAGTTATTTGATGTCACTCTTGTATTCCACAGCTATTGCGGTTATGGTTAACTCTGATGGTTATGGTTATTTTGCACAAGATCTGACCACATGTTAGTTAGTGAGGAATCCATGCAGTCATTGATGATCATGGTATCATTTTGCTCCTCAATTTTGAATCCTTCTTTTAATTTTATTTTTAAGGAGTTGTTTCAAAAGTTGATGATTTTTAGGGAATCCCAGTCCAGACTGCAACCAGTTTCTCTGACATTCCTATACAAACCTGTTTTACTGGAGCAGTTTTTATTGATGCTTTATGTCCTGCTATTTGAGTTTCCAGTCTACAACCTACCACTTTTATGTATGATAGTCCACAACATATTACACCTTTCATTTTCAAAATACTTTCTTCATGAGGAATTATCTTTGCGAAAGTATTTTTTTTTACTTTGTTCAAGCTAGTTTTATGATATATTTTTCGCTAATTCTCTTTAATGAATCAAACAAGCCTTTGTGATAAGTAATTTTTCTAGTAAATTTTATTTATTTCCTTTAAGAGTGTCCTTTCTCTTTACTAAACTATTTAGAATATAACTGATGTTATTATTTGGGTAGTTGTTTTCTGCAAGGATGCCTTTAAGCTCTTTGTGAGCTTTTTTCATCTCTACTATGGGGACTAACTTACTAATTTTTTCCATGAACTGAATTTCAACATTTATAAAATTCCCTAGAAAAATTACTTATCACAAAGGCTTATTTGAGTCATTAAAGAGAATTAACTGAAAATATATTATAAGACTATCTCAAAGTTTAGAAAACAAAACAAAAAAACTTTCACAAATATAATTCAATGTGAAGAAAATATTTTGAAAATCCAAAGTGTATATATGAAGTAAATGTAGTTGTGGACTATTATATATAGAAGAGACAGAATAGAAACTCAAATAACAGAACATAAAGCAACAATAAAACCTGCTCCATGTTAGAGACTGGAGAAGCCTGGACTGGGATTCCCTAAAAATCATCAACTTTTGAAACAACTCCTTAAAAATAAAGTTAAAAGAAAGACTTGAAGCTGAGAAGAAAAATAATAACATCATCAATGACTGCATGGGTTTGTCACTAGCTAATTTCTGGCCAGATCGTGTGCAAAATAACAGCACCCGTCATGGTTAACCATAACCATGTAAATTACAAGAGTGACATCAAATAACTTCCTGAAGAAGCAGAAGAGTTTTTCTCCTGAGAATTTGAAATTATTGGTTAATAAGTATCTAAATTCTGTGTAATATATTGATTCATTTTTAAAAATTATATATTGAACACCAGTCTTCTTCATTTTAATTCTCACGGTTTCTTCTATTTTTTAACATATAAGTTCAACAATTTTGTTTTATAACACATTTTTGTGACATTTTACCAGAAATTTTCACTTCATGTTACAGTATCACAATGACTATATTTATTTACTTTACATGATAATTGTTCTACCACAAAAATGAATGAAAACCTGATGCTTGGCAAAATGAGAAAAAAATAAAGAAAGCAATCTGAAAAAGTCATTTTTGTGAAACAATTAACCAAAACTAACAAACCAAAACATGCTATTCCAGAAAAATGAATGAAACAATAACTTGTTGAAAAAAATGCTTACAACCATTTCTCAGAAAATAAACATGCAACAAATTATGAGTACTTACCTTCGTTCTAGAATTTCAAGATCTGTTATCCTTGTATTAGTCATGTGTGTGTGAACACCGCTTCGACCACACCAATATGGGCCCTGTGAAACATAAGATGCAAAATTATAGCTTCCATGGGACTACAGGTTAATAAGGCATACAAGACTACCTGTCATATAAGACTACCAGCCATCATAAAGAATTGAAAACATTTATTTTATTTTACAGTGGTGTTAGTTCCAAATAATTTACTGGCTATCAGATAAACCTTATTTTTTTTCAACAAGTGAAATCTATCAAAGTTTTTCAATGAAAAAAGGCACTTTTTGCATATATATTTTCTAAACCATTAAGAATTTATCTTAAACATTTCATTTGTTAAATGAAGAACAACAACAGTAGAAGATATGATCTGCCAAAACAAATGTCCAAGCAGTAGGCACTTTTCAACAGATCCACATGCACACTCATAAATATTAGTTCCTTACAAACACAGTAGCTCTTTGCCAACCACAAGGCATGTTCCTAAAAAGCCTCACAGCTGGTAAATTGAAAATCTTATGCAGAAAATGCAGAAAATACAGTTAGGAGAAACAATAACATGGATGAGTCAGATTCGAAAATGAAAAGTTGTTATAAAAGGATGCAGATTAGTAGGAATCTTTTAACCTACTTGTGTTTTGCTGGTAATATTATATCTTTGAATTGTAGAACTAGTTGCAAGAAAAAGTAATAATATGAAAGGTCAGTGTGTATGTTATAGAGCAGAATTTAAGTGGTATGTCTGCTTGTCTGTCTTTGTCAAGAGATAACAACAGTTCAGAATAATTTTAAGGAAGAATTAAGTGGAAGACAAGATTTAACTAAACTGCAGTACTATATATTGTAAAAAAACAAATTGCTATTGTTTCAAAAGGAAAGCATCAAACAAGAGTGTCCTCTCATTCTCACTCTTTATAGGTAAAGCACATCAACACTGACCAGAAAATACATAAAAATACCACAAACAACTTAAAAGATCATGGGGAGGTAAATGCTTCAATTAATTAAAAAATACAGCAAGAAATCCCACGGATCATGGAAAAGACAAGAGTTACATATCATGTAAATATTATGAACAGAGTAACATAACATCATAAACACAAATACTAAATGGGATACCAAAAGACTGGCAAAGAGCAACAAAACCAGCCACAATGCAGGCAGTTAGATGAAATTAATAAGCACTGTAAAGCAACAGGGTATGCAGTTGTGGACTGCCATTCTATCATAAAAATAAAATAAACAGAGGTCTTACAAAGCTTTCATAAACAGGTCAGTGTTTCTAGATATAAAAACCATTTGATAAGAACTGAGGAATTAAGTTAATGGCTATGCATAAAAAAAAAAAAGAAAGAAAGAATGCTTTTCAAAATGTGGGTTACTCAGGTTGCAAAAGCTATATTTTAGAAATTCCTACTCTAAAATATTTCTCATTCTCTCCTTGACAGAAAATTAAATACAACTACAATTTAAGTGATATGATATTTATTTTCAAATCTTTCTTTTGCAAACTCTGTGATCAGAAATCATTACTGTTATAAGAAAAGAAAGAGATAGTCACCTTCATAAAACATAAAATGCAAGAATTTTTAACTTACAGCTCCAGCACCACCAGCTACGGTCTCATAATAACCAACATCTTCATCTCCAAATGTTATATTGTTCATACAACCCTGCAGAAAATACAGTTTTATTGGCAGGGATTTTTATGATATAACACAATATAAATAACAATAACACTTCAATAATAATACATAGTAATAACATGAATATCACAATTCAATAAAAAATCCTTAACTTGTAAAGCAGTAATTCTATTAGTTCTGTAACTAGCAAACACACAAGCTGATTGTGAAAGTGAAAAGACAGAAGATCAGACTAAGTTTAAGATTCTGAGATTTTAATCAAACATTTTTCTTTCTTTGAAAAATTAGCATAATGTGAATATCAAATTGTCATATTTTTAAAAGCACAGACTTCAAAAAACTGTGGACTGGAGGGGAAAATCAAGAAAATGTTGATACTTGAAGAAAAAAATCACAAATTAATTTTTTCATTCATTATCATAAAAATTACATGCCCAGAAGTGTATAGATTGATTGCCCAGTGGTGTGGAGATTTGTGAAGAACAACAGATACACACAAATGGATTAGAAGCTGAAATTAATCATAAGAATTTAGGAAACACACACTCATGGACGTAATATTTGAAACAATAATATATACACTGCTGTCCAAAATTTAAAGTCGAGGTACATTTAAACTAGTCAAAATTGAAAAAAGTGGTTTTACAACTGTAAAAGGTATTGATGGCAATAGCAACAGTAAAGTGAAATGCACATAAAAAATCACGAGTACTGTAATAGAGATTGAAAAAGAACAATATGTTACAAAGGAAGTACAAACTCACCTGCCATCCAATTACACTCTTCCATCAGCACTGCATAAACATACAACACGGCAAAGTCCTCAACAAGGAATATGTCCACCCCGCACTGTAATTCATGTTTGGCATCAATGTGTCATGCTTATCATGAAGTGGGTTAGAAGCTGTTGAGGTAAAGTCTCCCACTCCTGCCAGAGAGCCCTGAGAAGTGCTGGAATGATTTCTGGTGGGGGATTCCTTTGCACAACATGACTCTCCAGTGTGTCCCATTCATGTTCAATTGCATTGAGATCAGGGAAGCATGATGGCCATTCCATCTTATGAATATCATCATTAGTCAATAATTCATCAACAGCTGCTATGCGGTGAGAACAGATGTTATCGTCCCTGAAAATGAAAGGTGCCCACAACACCACAAAACAGACGAACATGGCAAAGAATCGCATCATTGCAATACAGCTGTACACATCAATATTAATTCATTTCGTGCATCAGTAATCAAGTTATATTTTATTTTACCGACCCTACACGATAAAGAATTTTTAATCAATATATTCAAATCTGGAAAATGATCTTAAAATACCTGAAGCTTGATAAAAATCTTCATTTGCTTATCCACGCACACTACTAGATCTTTCAAAATGCCAAGAGTTTCATCTTCAAATAATATGTGATCAACAAAGAATTAGAAACAGTATGTTTATATTACTGCAGTTTGAAAAATGTGTAACGTATTTTACAATCATATGTGATATGTCATTAGCGTGTGAGTTATTACTGAGTAAAATACTGTTGCAAGAATTGTTAGCTGGTGTATTTACTGGTCAAAAGTAAGTCTTATTGTGTTTATGACTGGGTTTGACTTAGATGAAATAATGTCGTCCATGTAATCGGGATCATCATGGGTTGGTCTTCATTGCCACACTTTTTATTATATTTGTAGATAAAGAGACTTTCCATAAGCAACAGAGATCTTTGGGTGCTAGTTGTTGCCAATATTTTAGAGTCATTCCAAACTGGGATGTGTGTTCCATTGTTTACTGTTTTAGATAGTGCAGATTCATCAGAATGAATTCTAACAGCATATTTATTCAATTACTAATCTAAAGCAACTATTATGGGAATTTTACTAGGAAATTTTTTCATTTAAATTACAAATTTTCGGAGAAAACTCTTTTCCTTCTTCAGGCTGTTTTGTTGTTGTCACTTATTCCTCTAAGTGACAACAACAAGACAGCCTGAAGAGGGAGAAGAGTTTTCTCTGAAAATTTGCAATTTAAATGAAAAAATTTATTAGTAAAATTCCCATAATAGTTGCTTTAGATTAGTAATTGAATTAAGAAACTAGGAAGCCATTTCTCAACATGAGCTTTATTCAAAGCATATTTATGTTCAGAGAGTCTTGTACGCAGGGTACACAGTGCAGATCCTTTATATGTTTTTTCATCATGCTCACCATTCTTCGGTTTCATTGGTATGAGGTAAACGCTGTGTCAGCGTTGCATGGCAATGGGATCTCTATCATTTTTGACTATTGAAAGGATGTTTCTGGTGTGCTTACCAAATTTTATATGGTGCCTTTAACAAGCATTGCAGAGCCATGTTGTTATGCCTGGAATTTAGTCCACTGTTCCAACGAACCTGGTTGATGATGTGGTTCTAATTAAGGTTGTGCAAGACGTGTGTTGTAGCTTGTTTACTAAGTGGTAGATGGTTTCTTTAGAGTACCCATATTTTACGGCTATATTTAATATGTGATCCAATTCTTTATTGAGTGTAGCTATGCTTGATGAATGTGAGAATGCCCTTTTAACCAAGAAATGAAAACTTGACAGTTTATGGCTCATGGGGTGAGCCAAATTACTTGGGATGATAATCGTTTGGAAGGTCGGTTTCCGGTAAACTGTGTACATTATGTTATATGTATCCTGACCACGTTGTAACATAAAATCTAGGAATGGTAACTTATTATCCTGTTCATATTCAGTAGTGAAACTGATGGATGGATATTGGGAAGACAGAGCATCAATAAACTGCATTAACAGGTCTCTTCCACATGACCAGAAAATTAAAATATCATCAATGTACCTAATATATAAGCTTGGTTTGTATGGTGCAGATAGCAAAACATCATTTTCAAGCTCTTGCATCAGTATTTCAGCTAAAGTACATGATAAAGGGGATCCCATTGATGCCTCTTCTGTCTGGCGATATGCAATACCTTTGTAACGGAAATATGTAGCATGGATGTTGTGTTTGCCTTACAGCACTGGCTCTCTCCCTTCTCTGGAACCAGTGACCCTAAATTAGGGGCAAGCGACTGCTTATAGCACATTGAGTTGCTCACAGTGGTCGTTAAACCTCCAATCAAAAAGAAAAAAAAATCAAGATCCCAATTCCATGGAAGACATTATTTCGCCGAAGTCAAACCCAATTATAAACACAATAAGACTTATTTTTGACCAGTAAATAAATGAGCTAACAATTCTCGCAATTGTATGTTACTCAGTAATAAATCATGCGCTAATGACATCGTGCATATGATTGTAAAATATGTTACACATTTTTCAAACTGCTGTAATATAAACATACTGTTTCTAACTCTTTGTTGATGACATATTATCTGAAGATGAAATGCTTGTCATTTTGAAAGATCTAGTAGTGTATGTATGAGAATAAACAAATAAATATTTTTTTTATCAAGTTTCAGGTATTTTAAGATCATTTTTTAGATTTGAATATATAGATTCAAACATCTTCATGGTCTATAGTAGGTAAAATAAAATATAACCTGAGCAATACAGCTGTCTGGTGATTGCTCCTTCGTCCATCAACTGCAATTTACCCAACATGGCATTGACTCAATAAGATGCTGGAAGCAGTTGGGAGTTATAGCCAATCAAGCAGTGTGTAATGCAGCCTTCAATGCAGGTATGGGAGGTGATGGGTGTATCCAGACGCCTGATATGCCATTCCATAGTGTACCACAAGTGCTCTATGGGATTGATATTAGCGGAGTTTGGAGGCCAATCAATATGCTGGAAATATGAATTGTGTTCGTCAAACTGTTCCTGCACAACATTAGATTTGTGGCTCAGCACACTGTCATCTTGGAAGACACCGTCAGCATTCGGGAAAAAGTGCAACATTGCTGAGTGTACAGAGTCGGCAAGCAATTCACAATAGTGGGCACCAGTCATACGTTGTTTCATATGCACCAGGGGTCCAACTTCCTGCCATGTAAAGATGCCCCACACCATAAAAGTGCCTCCACCAGCTTTCACTTTGAAGACTATGCGAGATGGATCGAGTGCCTCATGTTGTTCGCACCAAATACGTACACAACGATCCATGTAGTGGAGTAGAAACGTGACTTGTCAGACCAGTGGTCTTTTTTTCCAGTCATCTGATGTCCAACTTGCATGATTTTTGCTGTATGCAAGTTTATTGCGGCAATGAACCGTTTTAGGGCAGGATGACGTTGGGGTCGTCTGCTGTTATAACCCATATGTGCTAGAATGCAACACATGGTTATGACAGATACTGTTCCGGGTTGACCTTCGTTGTACTGGATAGTAAACTGTTAAACAGGGTTGCGTCTGTTAGCTTGCATGAGTCGCCGGACCCAGCACTCACCTCTCACATCAACGTTTTGCTGTCTTGTGAAGTTTTGTCTCTGGGTCGTTGTTTGACCATCTTCACACTAGTCCTGATAAACTTTAACTACAGCTGTTCAAGAACAATCCACCAGTTAGCCATCTGGGAAATCGAGGCACCCACTTTCTAAGCTCCCACAATCTGCCCTTTCTGAAATCTGATAAATCCTTCCATTTACCCATCACACTCTGAATTTTAATGCATACTGCTCCACTCACACCTTATATATGTTACGTCTGTCGACTAATCACAATCTCACAGAAACCACGTGGACAACGGGCCATACCCACTTTTGACAGGGGTCGCTTGGTGTACATATATATTGCATCTCTCCAGCACACAAATGACTCCTGCATTTCTTCAGCATTACCCAAGTTTCACTACTATTCACAGAGCAGAAACAATTCCATTTTTATACCCAACCATTCTAGACCTTTTGAGATGCATCAGCCAGTGGAATTCTACTACAGCAGTAGGACTTTCAAAACTGAATTCACTTACAGACCGATTTAACTATCAAATCTGTTTTCATTTTGAAACAAGCTCTCTAAGTACACAAACTCATTCACCTAGTCTTAACACTATACCACATTCATTCATTCTTGCATGCAGCACTAACAGTATCTCACTCAAAAAGTAGACTGCTTTTCACCTGAAAATGAAGTACATACAAAATTCAGCTTGAATTATATACATACTTCACTCATTCTGCACAACACAGTCACAATTCACTTTTGCTCTCACACAACAGGACTGTGTCATCAGTATACCACCTGCACACTCTATAATTTCCAAATACTACATGTGAGTATATTACAGCAAAGTATGCAATGCACTCACTTTCACAAATTCAAGCAAATGTCTCTTGTCCAGCTATTTACCAAAACATTGTACCAAAGCACTCTGGTTAATTAACCAGTCTCTACATCCTAAGATAGGATAAGATATTAAGACTTGATTTTTTGGACTTTAACGATTTGTTGATGGCATCACCGGTGATTGAGAAAACCGAGTGAATTGTGGGTCGTGTTTGACAGTATATAATGTCTTCTCCTGTGTTTCGTGGCGCTTGAGCCTGATGATGGGTGCTATGTTCAGCCCCAAAAGATCTCGCGGGTAAATATTAGTTTTTAATTGTAAATAAAGTGTTTTTAATCTTGACCTACAATTTGAAAATTATGTTTGTGAATGACCGTACGTGTGACAGCATCGGTGAATTACTTTAGTGACCTTTCATACAATAGACTTTTAGCATTTAACATCCTAAGATGTTTTTTATTGATAATAATCTTTCTACGCAGTTTTCCTGTTACAGTCAGTAAGTAGACTCTCAGTGATTCTTGCATTCAATTTTCTTACCTTTACTTTTTTTATGTAAGGGGAACATAATAGTACCCCTCTAATCACATGGAACAGCTTGTATTCACCACACATCACTAATTTCAGCTGACCATTCAAAAAAGCATCACCACCGTATTTCAATATCTCAACTGTAATGCCATCCACTTCAGAAGATGAACTTTTCAACACAGTTTGGTCAAATATATTTCTGTGGCATAAAAGTATATTTTCATATGGAAAATAAATGGAAAATAAATCATTATTTTTTTGGAAATGACTCTTCTGTTGAGATCCCTGATGATAAAAGTCTAGTGTGTCACAAATCCATTTAATCTACCCTAAAAAATGTGAATAAAAAATGTGAATTTTCACCTGAGAAGCTGCACAAGCTCCGAATGCTTTAAATATTACATCTACTACTCTTTGTGATGTAAGCACATTCCCACCAACTACAGCAGCATTTGAAGAAGGAGAAAGGATGCAGCCTTCGGGAATTATAACTTTCACAGGTGTCAAACAGCCCTACAAAATAAACAAATCATTCATGTACTTTCAATAAAACCAAAATAATAATAATACTTTCATATTTACAGATTAAATGTATAAAACAAAAAAAAATAGTCCTAACAAGCAAAGAGAGAGTAAAGTAGATTTCCTAGCAAAATAGCAGTTTTCTGTCTTGCACTCTCTCCCTAACAAATACAATGTTAAAAAATTTATTACAACTGGATTCACTCTTCAGCTGAAATTCTCCATGCCATTTTCAGTCGAAATTTTTTATAAATTCTCATTATTTAAGTTATTTAATTATTTGCGGATACTTCAGCCCTTTTGATCAGTTTAAATACATGGGTGTAAGTTACATTTTGAATATGCAGTTTCTACATAGAAAACGTTTGCAGATAGCTAAATAACTTAACAATACATTGCATTCTGTAAGTGAAACATCGCATTTATTAGAGGTGACATGCAACAAAGTACTGTTTCATGAAAAAATACTGTAAATCTGTCAAATGCTTACATATAGCACTTAAATATTTGTGACAGAAACTAAGTTAAATGATTTTACATTGCTGGCATAATTTTAGTTTTATTTACCTTTAATCAACATTAATAAATACGCATTTCACAAAATACAAGTGTTAAGTGTGCATTGCATTGAGATGCATTCACACTTTAAGGCTTACTTTTCTGCATATCAATTAGTACACACACACACACACACTGTGGAACCTCGGTCATATGTTTTTCACTTTTATAAGTAATTCTGTGCTAGTCATGATATTGTACTATAGTTTCTATCACTTTTTCAGTTTTGTTATACATAATTTTTTTATATGCTTTTGTGATCACATATGTTAAATTTTGAATTTTACATTATCAAAAATACACAGGGTTTTTTTATTATTTTATACGTAACCCAGTACTGTCAGAACTTTGGGAGAACTGACACAGCAGGTTTGTTTGTTTATTTCTTTGCTGCCATGAAATAGATAACGTAACTAAAAATTTTCTAAATAACGTTCACAGTTCCCTTTTTTTTTTCTGAATTCAAGGAATTTGAAACAACAAATGTTTACTTGGCATTAATGCTAAATCAACTAGCAGACAAACTGCTTTGAAAAGAGTGATGCTTATACATAAAGATGTCCAATAGGGATATTGCACATAAAACAAAATCGTATTCGGATATACTATCTGTATTTCAAAGGTAAAGTTGTTCTTTTTCCATACATTGAAAATATGAAATCATACACATTTTTTTAACTTAGTTTTGATAATGAAATTAGAAAAAAAAAATACAAAAGTCAAAATAGACACATGTCTGAGATAGCAAATGAAGTAAGTATGTATGTATGTCCCACTTATAAATTAGTGTAACATAAAATTAAGAGGTTCTTTTCTGAGAGATTCAAAATTTACAATAGTACTAATCATTTTGAAATTTCTTTTATATGTTTTTTAAGGCTGGAAAAATGTATAACTGAGGTTACCTGTATATATATACACAGGGTGTTTCAAAACTAATGGAACAAACTTTAAGGGGTGATAGAACACACTGAAACAAGCACTTTTCATCATAGAATGCATGGTCGCAAGTTAAGCGGTTAGGCGCTGGAGGGCGCTTCCCGTTTTCCCACACACGCCATCGTTCGCAATGCAAAGACAGGAATGGCACAATAAATCAAAACAAAGCTTTATTGCAGACAAAATAAAAAAACGAAATGTGACATCACAAAATTACATCAAATTTTCAAACATTAATAAGTAAATACTGAAATTAATTACATTTACAAAAGCTTCTCAAAAGGGTGACAGCCACTCCTGATACATGCTTCACATCGTCGACGTAAAAATGCCTGTATGTTGTGGAAAATACCAGGCATTTCCCGGACAGCTGCAACAGCGACTAGTTCCTCATTGGAATCAATGGGAGTGCCATACATTACGGACTTAAGATGTCCCCATAAAAAGAAATCCAGAGGGAACAGATCTGGTAATCGTAGGGGTCAAGCAATGGGTCCACTTTGGCCAATCCAATGGCCTGAAAATGTGGCGTTCAAGTAATCACGCACCTGAATGTTGAAATGAGCTGGCGCTCCATACATCGGACGGCTGCTGGTACATGCTGGATCAAGTCAGGCAAAACTTGTTGAAGGAAAATAAGGTACGTCCTCAAATCCAGACATTCTGGTAAAAGATATGGGTCTTTGCATTGCAAAAGATGGCGTGTGTGGGGAAACAGAAAGCGCCCTCCAGCACCTAACCGCGTAACTTGCGACCATGCATTCTATGACTAAAAGTGCTTCTTTCAGTGTGTTCTATCACCCCTTAAAGTTTGTTCAATTAATTTTGAAACACCTTGTGTGTGTATATATATATATGACAATAACTATAAAACCGTGTACCATTGAGTTGTATTACTTACCGGGGATCCGCGCTTAGCTGCTAGAACCACTGGTAGAGTATATATCCATATCTCACTTCCCGCTAAGAACCTTCATTGGAACCTCCCCCCTCCCCCCACACACACACTATTTTCTTGGTTTGGAACTCGAAACGTATATGAGAATGAACCAAGGTATAAAATCTCACTAACCAAAAGTAACACTGGAAATATAATAAGAAAAAATACAAAAAGAAATATAAAAACTCGGGTGCCGCAGGCCACTCATCAGGGAAAGACGTCCCGCGACATCCGAGTTAGGTTTGAGTTTCGTGCAGGTGTCAGGTTAGAAAATTTTAAAATGAATTCTCGAAACGAGGGTTAAAAAAATGTTACCAAACTTTTTACTAATTTAGGACACCTGGTCTTCCCTACTCGAACCAAATATACAATATATGAAATATAACTATCTTACCTTGGCAATTAGTCCCCCAAATATCGTCTCCAGTGTGGACGGTAGGTAACTAACTCCTATCAAAAATATGTCCCTCCCCTACTGAATTTGATATGTCCCTCCCCTACTGAATTTGATATGTCGCTCCCCTACTAACTCGGATGTCGCGGGACGTCTTTCCCTGATGAGTGGCCTGCGGCACCCGAGTTTTTATATTTCTTTTTGTGTTTTTTCTTATTATATTTCCAGTGTTACTTTTGGTTAGTGAGATTTTATACCTTGGTTCATTCTCATATACGTTTCGAGTTTCAAACCAAGAAAATAGTGGGGGTTCCAATGAAGGTTCTTAGCGGGAAGTGAGATATGGATATATATATACATATATTTGCCTTTTAGCCTTTTGGGATTTCAGTTGTAGGGATGGGTGTGTTTTTATTAGTTTCTTGGTTCAATTTTGTTGGTTTGGTCTGGTTTGGCTTGGTTTGGTTTGTTTCTGAGCTTGGTGGGGTGGGGGGCAGATTTTTGGTTTTGTGGTTTGTGGTTGATTAAATATTTTGTATGGTTCCTGGTAGGTGTTAGCTGCTTATGTGCGACCCCACTTTCGTATGTTTTGATTCATTTAATTATTTTTTATTTTTGGTCCTTATTATTACTTGTATTCTTTGGACTTTTTGGCTCTCTCTCTCTCTCTCTCTCTCTCTATTTATATATATATATATACACTGCTGCCTAAAACTTAAGGATGAGTACATTTTTACTAGTCAAAACCAGATAAAGCAGTTTTACAGCTGTAAGCGATATCAACGGTAATAGTGCCAGTAAAATGAAATGCATAGCATCAAAAGTCACAAGTAATATGTAATAGAGATATATAGAGATTGAAACAGAACAAAATGTTACAAAGGTAGTACAGGCTCCTATGCCACCCAATGATACTCTTCCTTCAGCATTGCATAAACAGACTACAGGGCAAAGTCAAAGGGGGATATATCCACACTGCACTGCAATGCATGTTTAGCACCAGTGTGTCATGTATAGCACCAAGTATTTTAGAAGCTCTTGGTGTCAATTATTCAACTCCTGCTGGAAAGTGCTGATGAGTGCTGGAATGGTTTTAAGTGGAGGGCAGATTCCTTTGCACAAGTATTCCCAGAGCACCCTATACACATTCAATTGAATAGAGATCAAAACACACAAGCCAATACATTTTATTTTATTTTATTGGGGGTTTGACAACCACCTTGAGCAACTCAATGAGCTATAAGCAGTTGCCCATCCCTAATTTAATGCCACTAGTTCCAGGGAAGGGAGAGAGTCAGTGCCATAAGACAAACACAACATCCATGCCTCACCAGGATTCAAACCTAGGCCCATCTTGGATGGATGGTTGCAAGCCAGCGCTTAGATCACTGTGGTACTGGGGTGGCAGTCAAAAAATCATCTAACATATATCCTCATTCACCAGTACTTCATCCACAGCTGCTGTGTGGTAAGGACAGGTATTATCATCATTGAAAATGAAATCTGTGTCCACAGCACCACCAAAACAGAGAAACATAACAAATAACAACATCATTGAAGTACCACTGCCCAGTGATTGCCCTTTGATCCATCACCTGCGGATGTGTACATCTGTTGACATGTTAATTGACATACTTGTCTCATTCACTGATGTTCCTGGCAGCCTATGCAGTCCCATGTTTCCTCCAGATCAATTGTTGCTTGGAATCTGATGAAAGATTTAGGCAGTTTCCATCTGTAAGCATCACAACATTACAAGACCAGTCAATGTGTGAAATACACCATTGATGGCAGGCTGTACAATGTGCCTTGGATAATAGTAAACAGTGTACAAGTTTACATGTATATAACTTTGCCCTGCTGCTTTTACATGTCTTGACAGGGTTTGGCAAGAAATTTGCACAACTTGTGTTTGCTTGAAGATGATTAGCCAACTGGACCTCAGCAGTTTTCCGACTTCATTTTACCATTACAGCCAGTCATCCCACTGGCTCATACATAGCAGGGACAACCACCAGCAAAACATCTGGTAATGGTTCTGTGTCTCCTGAATAATGACCAGGGCTGTGACACTATGCTTTGTGCTAATCCAAGCTATTTGGCAACATCTGTCAACAATCTGGCCTTCTTAAAGCTTGCAGATAATTCAGCCTCGGATAAGATCATCCATAAGATATCTGTGAGACATCCTTCTGTTACCTCAGATACATAGTCACTCCATTGCTGAAACACATGAAAAACAGAATTAAGTCACATGAGTCACGACTCAGCCTCCTGCCTATATATGCTCTAGGCAGCTGTCACATACTTACAGCAAATTTGTATGTAGACTGTGCATTATGGAATGTGTTCATACGTGACACTAAAACAAAGAATATCTAATTGTAAAAAAGTTAAGGCTCGGCAAGACGTAACTAGCGTCGCCATAACTTAATATATAAAATGCAGTGCACAGAAGCCAACATACAGGCTGATGCTGGAGCAGACTGCGCAAGCGTATTTCTGTTGATTTCAATTCTGGCAAACAGTAAGCCCTCAGCCGCTAGGATAGAAGATGCAGTGCACAGAAACCAACATACAGGCTGATGCCAGAGCAGACTGTGCATGCGTATTTCTGTTGACTTCAATTCTGGTAAAGAACAGTCAGCAGAGCTCCTCACAGCAAGTGTTTGTTACCTTCTCGGTAGCAATCTAGCATAATCATGTCGCAAATCATCTATGTTAGTTTTGTTACGTCAATCGCGTTAGTTAAGGCTTTTGTTTGTTCTTTAGTTTTTCAGAAACATTTTCAGTAATGCCAAATACTAGGGATTGCCTGCATTTTGTACAAATCCTCAAACCTAACTATAATATTTGCTAAAATTTAATTTAAATAGTAATACTAATGTTATTGCATATTTTTCTCACCAAAATAAGGGACAGGTGGAATATCAGAAAGCAGCAACAACAACAAAAAAAACTGCTCTAAGCAAATAATCATCAGATCGAAGGAAACCATCGTGGATCAAAGAAAAGCTTCACTGCCGTAGTCCCCCTAACGTGTTTTGCTCCTACATGTTTGCTTTCCGGCAGACCATATTACCACTTAGGTTGTGGTGGGGCTGTTGTCGCCTGTTTTACGTTATCTCTACGAGAGTTGGTGCTCTTCGAAGCTTTACATTCTTTGACTACAATCATGTGTTCATATGTTGCCAAACTCTTTTGACACCATCACAATTTGCAATCCTCCGATTTCATGTTCATACTTTAAGTTTTGGACAGCAGTATATTGCAACTAAACACTACTGAATGGCAATGCAGGCAATAATTTAGCCAAAGTGACAAAAATCAAAGGAAAGCTGAATTGTGGTAGAATTACTTGGATGCATTTTTCATTTAAATTTTAGATTTCTGGCATGTAAATCACTGGAACAATAAAAAAATCAATTTTTCATAAAAAATACTTTTCATTTATAAGTAGCCAGATGGCAATACTGCAATATGCTATATCAACATTATCTACAACACCCATCTTAGCTTTAATGGGAATTAAACAGGTTAATGTGTTAAAAAGTAAAAAGAGAAAACAGAGACACTAGCAATAAGAAGTATAATTTCCCACAAAGGAACAATGAAATTTTCACTTACTCCCATTTTCTTCAAGTTTCATCTGCTGGCTAAAAAAAGAAGTTTGAAAACATATTTTTACCTTATACAGCTTCACAGCCACAAAAACATTACAAGCCAGTAGTACCTTTCAGCAACAGTATGCAACACTGGATTAATTCATTACATGATGGGGGAGAAGAAAAGATGACCTTTAAGTCTTTGCCTGTTTTACTTGAAAGATTGTCATGTTTTAGCCCAAGCATAGTTTGTCCTTGACACTATCGGCAGTGAATTACTGAAAGCCACTTACATTTGCTGATTTCACTCAAGAAATACATTAATATTTTTTGACGGTCTTAAAACTTCTCCAACACTTAATACATACATGCTTCAATGTTAAAGTTACTGGTAATAAAATATGAACTGAGCATAACATTGAGTACATTTCATGTACATCTTCCGTGTTCAGAATTCACATACTGTACGTGGTTGAAAAACTCAAATGGAAGAGATTCAGTATCTCTATAATTTCTATTACTCACATCAAAACATGGAATTGAGAGTATGATGGTGCATAAAAGTATCACTATAAATATATTAATGTAAAACTAGGTAAAGGCAATTACTTATGCAAACATTTCTACAGGCTGTCACCATTCCTTCACTCCAACATATTATTAATCGGTTAAGCCCTGTCGAAATGGCGCATATCTTCCGTTGTTATAGGCCTAATTGTTAGTGGCAGGTGTTCAATGGCTATATATTGTGAACTGTCCCAAGGTGACAATTATAAAACGATAAGCGTCAAAGTAATAGCTGGCCTCAATATAAAATTATGAACATCAAAGTAATAGCTGGGCCTCAATATTAAAGCTGTGTACTGTATTGAAAATTCAAAGACCATAAATCAAACCAAGAATTTCATATTACCATGTGCACTACGGTCAGTTTTAAAAGTTAAAAATGAACAAGCTTAAAACCAAAATAAAACTTGAAAGGCAAGAATGAATGATGAATGAGATATTATATTTACATAATGTACACCACCAACCTCACGTCCACCAGTGTCCCTGTACACGTTTCGCACTTGTCTCTCCTAGGCATTATCAACAGGAATGAAACATATGTTAGTAAAGTTCTGTACCTCCAGAAATCGTGAAGTATACTGTGCATGGGTCAGGTTCTCTCTTGTAGGCTGGTGCCATCTGGTGTCAAAGTCTGATTTTTCTGTAGTTGTAGTAGTTTTATTTTTATTTTTATTTTTATATTCTTCTTTTTTCAGTGCTTATTAAATTTCTCCAGGCATATGAAAGTTCATGTGGGGTATCACAGTTGTAATTTGAGATCCGATACAGAACACATTCAGAAATTCATACCTCTACTTCATAAAAAATGCTTTTATTTGTTGTGGAGAAAAAACCCCTGCACCTACAGTACTGTCTGGCAATCCCAAAATTCTGCCAAAATTAAAGGCACACAGAAATAAGCATAAATGCAATGTAAAGTAAATGCAGTGTAGACCATTACCAACAATTTTAAAAATGCATTTTGCATATTTTTGTGGAATACATTAGATTCTTCTAATAAAATGTTATGGATACCACCTAAAAGATTTTATTTTCACAGAAAGTAATTTTTTTTTTTTTTTTTTTTTGAAAATGGATTCATGGAGAGAAGATACTTTAATACAATGTCTTCTTATTGTTTATTGTTGCTTTCATTCATTCTTCTCATTTTTTCAACTCAAACACCTTAGAAATCAAGTAAAAAGCTGCTCTACTTTTTTCTGCCTCATCTAGAAGGGGATGGCAGGCAGTGGGAAGTAGCAAAAGCCCAGGTAAAAAAACACCCAGTGCTAAAACAATTTTTTAGGAAGAATACTTGTAGAATGATTTTCTGAGCATTCTTAACATGAAGCTTTTTTTTTTTAAAGCCAAGGTTAGCCCATTAGTGAGAAAAAGAAGAACACGGACCAAATGAATCAGAAAAATTATATTTAAAAATGCTGCTGTGTTGAATACTGAATTAAATACATATTCCTCAACAGAACTGCAAATGCAACACAGAAAGGCTAATTTATTATACACACCCACCAAATACCATGTGGGCACCTTTCATCTTCACAACAGCAGCAGTATGTCATGGCATGGACTCTACCAAGTGATGGAAGTTCTACAGTAGTGTTGTGGCCCATAATTCCAGGACAGCTGTCTCAAAAGTGCCAAGAGTTGTTGGTGGTGACACACACAATAAGGACGAGAAGTCCACATATGGTTCACGATGGCGAATGAACCTCCCAGCCAGTTGAACATCAGAATCCTCGCCCATTAGCATGTCACACATATGGGCAATGGTAGGGGGGTAGGAAGTGGTGGTCCTGCATGGGCAGTTAAGTCTGGCTAGTCCCCCTGCCAATCCTATCTGGGTGAAGACTGGTCAGATCCTGGCAGGACTGCACTCGCAACGCGCTTTCACTGAAGCAATTTCGAGAGAGTTCTTTTTATCCTTGCAGAGTCAGCATTTTAACGGAGCAGGAAGAAGTCATCAGATGGTTCATCCTGCAGATGCTCAAGTAGGTTCATATCCAGATAGTGAGAGAGTAATTGAGGGTTGTGAACTCACTGAAATGCTCCTCCAATCAGTCCTTCACCACATGGGAGCAATAATATGGTATGTCATCTCGTTGAAAGGAGACATCTTGCTGTGAGAAATGGATAGCCATGAACATGTGTAAGTGGTCAGCAAGCATGTCAACATAGCCTTGTGTGATGATAGTGCTCTTAGCAGGTACAAGGGGCCCCAAGGTGACTTACACAGCATGCCACAGAACATTACATTGCCTCCAATGGTCTGTAACACCCAAGTTGGGGTCCATGCCCTTGTGTTCTCTGTGACACACACACATAACTTATCATTGGTGTATAGTAGCTAGAACCTTAATTCATCATACCGAGCTAGCCATTTCCAGTCTACCACAGTCCAGTGACTGTGTTCCTTTACCCATTGCAGCCTTATAAACCCAGTGATTAACTGTTAACAAGGGCACTTATGTGGGCATTGGCTACCATAGCCCAGTCATGCCATTATACATTGAATGGTCTTCGCACAAACGTGTAGGTTCCCCATCATTACCCTCTCAATTGTGGTCCTCTGTTCCAACATTAGGATACAGGGGAGACAGACTCACCTCAAACATCAACTGTACATTTATGGCCACAACTTTTCTGCCAGCTGCAGTTTTTGCCACTTTTGATATAGTCCTGGTACATGCACATGTAAGATTCTTAGATCTTCTGCAGCCATGGAGACGGAGCATTTCATCTTTCTTGCACTGACTATCAGCCATCACTTTGGTCGCTGTATTTAACCATCATCATGGACACAGATACTCTATGGAGCCAGTAGGTATCAGACTTCTTTATTGCATTCATGTGGTTTCAAAGGCAATAAATATTATTATGGTGGGGCAGGGAAGGTTTCTGAATGGGTGCGGTCTGTATAGCAAATTCCACTTTCACTGTATGTCATCATACAGAGAAAGGGTCATTCCACATCAGATCACTCAGGGCATGTCACCCACCTATCTCAGATTTTTGTAAAAATTGGTACAAAGTATTGTACTGGTAAGATATGAAAGCTGTTAAAATTTTAGGTCAGTCGGTCCAGTAGATCTTGATTAATGCCACTTTAAAAATTGGGTAGCTCTTAAGTTTTCGCACTATGAGTTTTCACAACTACACTGTAGGACAAAAAAAATTCATAACTTCACAACTAACTGTTGCAGCCACATAATTCTTTTTCTTAAATGATCTGCACGACTCATACATTTGGGAAAATATGGTTTCTGCACATTTTTAGGATTAAAAGAACACTTTTTTTTTTTTTAAATATGGCCACATTTTTATTAAACAAAACAATTTTTTTTTCAAAATGAGCCCCCGCTTCAAATTTGCTAAAAATATTTTCATGTGTGTACTGTAACGTAACCTTTCAGCAGGAGAAAAAAATACTTTGGGCAATTCGCAATTTTGGCGAGGAAAAAAATAGTCCAAAATGGCATGTTTTATATATGGAACATTCCGACATGATATTGCCCAATTTTTTAATTAAGTGGTTGCTTGACCATTTTATACACATTTTCCTCTCATAGTTTAACCCTATTGGTGAGTAGCTCAAAACAATTTTTATTTTATGTTTATGTACCACCATCTTGGATATAGGTTCATTTTTATTTTCTGCAGTAGGTCAAAATAGGGTTTCACAATGGTTTTGAAAAAAGGCAATCGCTTTTCTCTTATTGTATATCAAAAGTTTTGGTTTTTACTACCTTAAAGAGGTCATTTTAGGCTTACAGAAAATGTATAGAAATGATAGAAAATATTTTTTCTAACCTTGCTTAAAATGGAGTTGAAATTTGCAATACTCGCAAGCATAAATCACCATTTTTGATGGACTGTTAAGGTGACTAGGAGTTGGAACCCCAAGCTGGGAATTTTTGTGTAATAACTATGGCTAGTAGAGTTTTCAGCTATGGAAAACTTAAGTCTGGGTTCGATCCCCTTCTCACTAATCCCCCCCTCAAAGTTGCAATATTTTCAACTTTTGAAGATTTCAAGTTTACATATCTCAAAAGAGGGACCATATATATATATATATTTTTTTCTTTTCCCCACTAAGGATACCCTTACTGGTACTCAACAAAACCTGTGAGTTTCATTTTGTGGTTCAAACTAGTTTAGAAGTTACAGGCTCTGAAATATTTGTGAATAAATGGTAACATTTCAGCACTTGGAAATGCATAGAAACTGATGAATATTTATGCTTATTTCTGTTTTCAAAATATTTTTTAAGTCTCATGGAATTATATTTTAAACACCTTTAACTACTAAATACTTTATGTACAATTTATACATAAGGTAAATAAAAGCAATAAAAAACCTTACTAGAGCATATTGTACAGTTTGCAATTCACAAACTTTAGCAGCAACATTTGTCTAGATGTATAACTTGACTTCTGTGAGTGCACTAGCAACTCACTATATTTGTTACTGTTGAATTTAATATTTTGACCAATTTCAATTTGCAACTGATCAAAACGCTAGCCTGCAAAGCCGTGCTCACAATCGACAGTCAAATTGCCAAAGTTTTTTTAAAGTTGCTGTGCTTAAAAATAATCGCCAATTGCGAAAAGAGCGACCGACACGGCCACCTATGCTATCCCAAGCTATTTATTTTTTATGTTTTTTATTTTTTTTAATACAAGCAACTGCAAAGATTAGGTGTCTCTAAATTTCTTACTAATTTTAATAAAAATATAAACTAATGGAACAAACCATTTTATGAATTATTTTGACATTGAATGATATGTTTACCCATGATTTATTAAATGAACTTTTCCTTGGTTACATAAGAGATAAACAAATTCTTTTCTCTGTCAGTTTGAATTAAAACTAAACACAATTACTAATTTTCATATGAAAAAAACTTTGACTGAACCAGGTCTTCAGCCTGTTCGGATAGGCTGTATGTTTTTCCTGTTGCAGTGTTTACCTCAACCAAACAAAACATATGTGTCAGAGGTACTTCACAATCATTATTAGGCCAATAAAAAGATGGAGAAGGCCCATGTGGGTGCATGAGTTGAACAGTCACATCACCTTTGTCATAGTTAATCTTTTTAGCAAATCCTGCATACCAACACGAATCATATACACATGCCATGCAGCAGTTAGCATGTAACTGTAACTCATCTTGAAAATTAGTTACACTGATTTCAGAAATAATACTGTAAAATTAATCATAACTTAATCTCTTAGCACCAATTCCAAAATCGGGAAGTGGTGTAAAGTGATGCATTAGGCATGTACCAGGAGGGGCTTTTGCTTTCTCAAAACGGGGACTAAGCTGATTACGCACTTTATCTCTTCTGCACACACAAAGAAAATTGCAATTTCTTTTATATTATCTTCACAGAAGTTATACATTGTTGCAGCAGATGTTATTTGTTGAGCTAAAGGTCGCTGCAAACTGACTTTTTGTTGTTAGCCTTTTTACAATCTGCACCAATACCATCACATAGTGACTTGCCATGGCTTGTTGCAAAAAATGACCACTTCTCTACCAATTAAAAAAACCTGTTAATGATAGCGCAAGTTCAGAAAATTCGTGCAGTTTTTATATTGTGCAGGACAACCATCAGTGAAATACTCAATTTTTCTCACAGTTTGTGGTACATCAGTGAAATACTCAATATTTCTCACAGTCTGCGGTAATGCACAACCTTTTTTCTAAACTGAAGGAAGCAGAAACATCCACAATGACTAGAAATTTTAGTAGGAGGCAAAAACAGAGATAGCAAGTAAGGATAGAACTTTATTTTGAAGTCCTGTAAGAGGAATGATGGGAGGGGGGCTCGGGATTCTTATCACTCCTTTCCACTGAAGAACTTCTGAACACAGCCATCACAAGTAAGAATATGTGGATGTACCATTACGACCCAAAACAAAACTTCAAAATAAGGCAAAGAAAAACAATGGGTTGCTATAGTGACACTTTAACACCAATGAATTTTCATCAGGATTGAGTTGTTGCTTACTGATGCCATACATTGTTTTTATGCTTAGCCACAAACAAAAACTACATTTTAAAAATATTTTTGGCTACCCCATAACTGCACATGAAAGAAAGAATTTGCTCAGATACTAAAAATGAGATCTCAGTATCATAATTAAAGAAAAAATATCAATTACACTTTGAACTGAAAAAAATAAATAAATACACAGCAAATAATGCACCCTCGTGCACCCTCGTTTGTTTTTGTTTTTTTTTAGTGTGTATATTTTACAACTTGTAGGAACTCAATTGAAATAAATTCATAAGTCCAATAAACACTAAAATTTCTCTGAACTTTTTACTTACAAAAAAAAAAAAAAAGGATGGCACAAGAGAAAAAAAGTCAGACTTTAACAAAACATTAAACTGGCAATTTTTGTCTGTAACTTGAGATTACAACAGATTCACGCATTCTCTTTTTGAGATTGGGAGGTATATCGATGCACTCTTTTTTTCTAAGCACTATCCAATCCTGTAAATGGAGGAGTTTGATACAGCAACAGTAAGTAAATAATCAGTTAAAAATTATCTGGTAGTTTGTATTTTCTTTGTGGAGCTAACCTCTGAATCCCAGAGAACAGCTTAGTGATATGTATGTATGTATGCATGCTATCCAATCCTGTCAGCAAGCAGGATTAAATCAATGAAAAGGGAAATAAAAAGTTACAGAAAAAGTTACAGAAAAAGTAATGCAATTCTCTTACTCACTTATTCTCATATTTCCTTTCCCTTACCTTCGATTTCTGATTTCTTTTTTCAACCTGTTAATTTTTTTTTCTCTTCTCAGAGTGAAAGGCTGTTTGTGAATTTCTTTCAATCTTTTTTAATAGATGTATTCTATATTATTTTGCCTGAATCGAAAACACAGGAATTTAATGTGGATTTTTATTTTGTAGCATCATGACAGGTGTGGTCAGTGAACCTCCCGGGTTCAGTGCCAACCCGCTGGGTACCAGTCAGCTCTGTGTATCCCTGTAACCCGTCGGGTCAGGAAACTGTGTGCGTGTGTGTGTGTGTGTGTTCCCAGACTTAAGTTTTTCGTAGCTGAAAATTACTAGCCATAGTTATTACACACAAATTTCCAACTTGCAGTTCCAACCCCCCAGTCACCTTACCAGTCCATCAAAAATGGTGATTTATGATTGTGAGTATTGCCAATTTCAACACCATTTTAAGCAAGGTTTAAAAAATATTTTCTATCATTCCTATACATTTTCTGTAAGCCTAAAATGTCCTCTTTAAGGCAGTGAAAATCAAAACTTTCGATCTACAATAAGAGGAAAGCGACCGCCTTCTTTCAAAATCATCATGAGGTTCTATTTTGGCCTGCCACAGAAAAGAAAAAGGAACCTATATACAAGATGGTGGCAGATAAAAATAAAATAAAAATTGTTTTGAGCTACTCACCAATAGGTTTAAACTATGGGGGGAAGGGGAAAGGTGTATAAAATGGTCAAGCAACCACTTAATTAAAAAACTGGGTAATATCATATGTAATTTGGATTTTTTTAGATTTTTTTTTTTTTTACTTTTTTTCCTCGCCAAAATTGCGAATTGCCCAAAGTATTTTTTTTTTTCCTGTTAAAAGGTTACGTTATAATAGACACATGAAAATATTTTTAGCAAATTTGAAGAGGGGGCTCATTTTGAAAAAAATTGTTTTATTTAATGAAAGTGTGGCCTCATTTTTACATGTCTTTTGTCATTAAATTAAAAAAAAATGTGTACTTTTAATTCTAAAAATGTGCAGAAACAAGTTGTTCCCAAATGTATAGATCATGCAGATCATTTAAGAAACAAATTATGTGGATGCAACAGTCAGTTGTGAAGTTATGAATTGTTTTGTCCTACAGTGTATGTGTGAAAACTCATAGCATGAAAACTTTAAAGGCAAAGCTATCCAATTTTTAAAGTGGCATTACTCAAGATCTTCCAGACTGACTAACCTGAAATTTTAACAGGTTTCATATCTTACCAATACAATACTTTGTACCAATTTTCACAAAAATCTGAGATGGGTGGGTGACATCTCATGAAAATGATGGATGATTTGACATGGAATGACCCAAAAGAGAATAAAAAAAAACAGACAATGCCTCTTCTCTTCATGTGCACGTCAGTTTTTACTATAAAATGTTTCTTCTCGTTTGTGTAAGTTTAGCTGCTAAGCCCCAAGTGATGATTAAAAGTGCAGCATGGAAAACTAGCAAAAGCCTTGGAATGGAGAGACGATGTATTTAATAGTTGGTTGTTCATAACCATTTGAATTGTTCCTCAGAGTCTTGTTAAGAACTGAAATTTGAAGTACTGCTATTATATCACCACACTGAACTCTCTCCCATAGTGCTTATGGAAACAACACACTAGATCTATCTTAAAATCTTTAAAATCATTGAGTGCTTAGACAAACTGCTGCCTTCTTTTCAGAATAAAAAAATATCAGCTTTAAGCACAGAAAGTTGATTGATATTTTCGGATATTCAATCAATAAGGGTCAAATTCCTCAGGGAAAGAGTCTTCTCCTTTATTAGTTTAAAGCCCAACAAAGGACAGAAAGGCTATAGATTTACTACTCATCGTGTATTATAAACCATACCCAGAAAAAAATGCAAAAAGGTGTATCCTCACATCAGTCTGAACTGTATGAATGAAATCATCAAAATCTCTGAAAAATTTTAATCAAAAAATCATTAAAACTCAGAAAGCTGCTACAGAAATAAGATTAAAAATAACAAATACAATATAAAAAACACTAAAAATAAATTTTTAACCTTGTAACATAGACAAGAACATATACACTGGCAGAGGGTGTGCTACCAATTCCATTCTTTGCAATTTGCAAACAAAAATCGTTTTGGCAATGGGAAAAAATTTTGGTGGAAATATTGGAGATTACTTTTTTATACTATCATGACAATTTGGCAAAAGAAATTGGATTTGGCGAAAGGGTTGGCAAAAACTTTTAAAAAGCCAGAGCAACCACTGCACTGGAGCTCAAAATTAAAAGATTATCTACAAAAATGTATATACATAGCTCTGGCATAAGTAAAATAATGCATTGAAAGTTGGTGAACATCAAATTTCATTACATGGAGGACTTTCCGCATTTATTTTTGCCACATCTAAGCCAGAATATGGGGATTTGGATTGCATTAAAAAGACACACAACTGTACTTGCATATTGTAGCTGTTTTAGGTGATGCTTGCTTTCACTTCAGCAGCACATTGGCTGATTATGTCGCGAAGGCATTGTATAAATGATATTCAGCTGTGGTAGCATAGAAGCATGCTAGTCCCATGCAAAAATTTCCAGAGCATTGAATGTTCCACAGAATGTCCTATCAGGACTCTGGAAATAGTTTCAACAGACAGGAGATGTTTGTCATCGACCAGGACAAGAATGTTCCTGAGCCACAACTGCTGCAGGTGATCGCTATATGAGTGTGACTGCCGGGTGGAACAGAGGGTTGTCCACTAGGCAACTCTCTCTGGAGTTTGCAGCAGCAACAGGAATTTGAGTTTCAAGGCATACTGTTTGTAGAGGCCTATATAATGTATTTATGCAAGGAGACCAGTTATTTGTGCCCCTCTAACTTCCACCATCTAGCAAGCTCATTAACGTGGAGTGGACAACATCATACTTGGAGTTCAAACTAGTGAGTGAATGTTCTTTTCACAGATGAATCACGATTCAGCTTAAGTACTGATTCATGGCATATTCTCATCAGGAGCCAACCAGAGACCTGCAATAGAAAGGGACTATTGTGATGGAGGTGGCATGCTGGTCTGGACAGGAATCATGACAAACAGGCCAACAGATCTTCACATCTTTCAGAGTGACTTTGTTGCTCCCTTCAGCTAAGAGACAAAACCCTGAGATCATATGTCAGGCAGTTTGTGGTAGCTGTCAATTGAGATCTTATTTTTACGGATAATAATGCCCAACCTTATTTAGTTGACGATATATTTGCTGAATGGAGTGGCTACCCAGATCCCCTCAATTCAACCTCATTGAGCATGTATAGGATGCTGCTATAAGGAGAATCACTGGAGCTTGCCAGCCTCCTGCCAGAATGGTTCAAGAACACAGAACAGCTCTTTTTATTGAAAAGTGATCATTAATCCCCCAAGATCACATCAGTACCCTCATAAATAGTATGAGGAGCTGTTGCTTGAGCTGCATGGCTGTTGGGGGATCATACTCCCCATTAAAATGCCACATGTCTTAAGCATAAGGCTTTAAATTTTGTTCCATGGGATGCTATTTCATGCAAATAACAAGACAATATTAATGCGTGCAAACAACATTATGATTTTCTTTGGCTTCAGTTATATAAGAAATGTAATAATAAACTTCTTTATCAAGTGTCATTGCATTTCCTCATAAATACTTTCAGTTATGAATGAAGTTATAAATTATCTTTTAATTTTAAACACTAGAGTATATGCTTAACAACAACAAAGAAAAGACCACATGAGTGATTTATAAAAAAAATGAAATCCACAATATATACATATATACACTATATTGACAAAAGTCACCAGACACCCCTTCAAAAGCAAATGAATGGATCCGCTGCATTGTTATGACATGCGGTACAGCTGCAAACGGTATAAAAACAAGCCTGCAGCTGACCGCGATCATATCGCACTGTGAGATTGAGTGAAAATGCCACAGCACGAGGAACTTTGACAAAGGAAAGATTGTTGGGTGTTATATTAGTGGGTTGTCCATAAGAGAAACTGAGGCGTTTAAACATACCCAAGTCAACTGTTTTTTATGTACTGAATAAGTGGAAGACACATCGCATGCCTGAAGAGGCAAAACATACCAGCAGAGCAAAGAAAATGAGTGACAGAAGACGTCGAAGCCTCAGGAGAGTCTTTAGAGCTAATCGACGGAGTACTGCACAAGACCTCAGTGTACAGGTGAGTAAAAATGCTGGAACCTCGGTATGTACATGTATCATCCGCAGAGAACTTCATTCCATGGGTTACTGTGGTTGTGCGGCTGCTAAGCCTTTCATCTCCACTCGAAATGCTACTCGTTGTTTAGCATGATGTAAAAAACATTTATTGTGGACCGTAGAGCAATGGAAACAGGTCCTATATACTGATGAATCCAGATACATGATCCATCAGTCTGATGGCCATATGTGGGTATGGCGGCAACTGGGGGAACACTATTTACCACAGTGCACTGTTCCTATGGTCAAGTTTGGAGCTGGCAGTGTACTCGTGTGGGGGTGTTTTTCGTGGTATGGTCCAGGCCCATTGGATATTGTGGACAAACCTGTTAACCAGCACATCTACCTCGATATTCTGGACGATTATTATTATTTTTTTTTTTATTGGAGGTTTAACGACCACCGTGAGCAACTCAATAGGCTATAAGCAGTCGCCCGTCCCTAATTTAGGGTCACTGGTTCCAGGGAAGGGAGAGAGCCAGTGCCGTAAGACAAACACAACATCCATGTCTCACCGGGATTCGAACCCAGACCCCTTACGGACGAATGATCAGAGGCCATCGCTTAGACCACTGCGCCACCAGGACGGCTGGACAATTATGCCCTATCAACTCTGTGGCAATACTATGGAACTGAGCCTTGTTGGTACCAGCACGATAATACACCGAGCCATAAAGCAAGGACTGTTACGGAGTGATTTGACAATAATTCCATATCATGTGTGGACTGGCCAGCACAGACCCCTGATCTTAATCCCATAGAGCACCTATGGGATGGATTAGAGTGCGCATAAGAAGTTTGGAACCCAGGCCTACTACTAAGCAACAGTTAAGGGCAGCATTATGTACTGAATGGAAACTCATACCTATCGCTGTGTTCCAAAACCTTGTTGAAAGTATATCTCGAAGGGTCAGTGCATGCATTAAGGCTAAAGGTGGACCGACACCATACTAATGTCTGTCAATAAATGCTATGCTGTGTTTCTCTTCTAGGTGTCCAGTGACTTTTGTCAATATAGTGTATATATATTATAAAATACAAGTAGAATTTTCTAAAGATGAGGAAATATTGGCATATCCAGCACAACAGTAGCAAACCCACAGCTATAAAAAATTTCTCCATAAGAAGTATGATTTTCATCACAGTATTTGCAAAATGCAATTTTTTGTATAACACTTCACCATACCTGATTAAGAGGGACATCGTAGCCAACCATACAGCGAAGGCAATAAATAATGGCTGATAATGTAACTGCACGAGGTGAGTTGCAATTTCCATAAACTTCCAGACCTGTTCCTGAGAAATCAAACACAGCAGTGCCCTGTGCGTTAACAAAGTCAAAATTATTATAAAATTATTTTTAACATTCAAGAACAAAATAACTATAGTAAAAAAAATTACTCTCTGCTTATTGCATGATCTATGCACCAAAACACATTCCTGTAGGAGAAACAAATTTGGGGTTCCTCATTTTGTGGAAATTAAGATGTGATGATATAAAACATAAAAAAAAATCTACACTAAAGTTACATAAAATTTTAATGAAATATAAAGGGAGCTATTAACTGTGTGGTGTCAATCTTTTTCAACCAAAAGTAGTGGTTACACTTTTTTGAACAGCCACTCTCAATTTTTTATGCTTCAAAAAGATTAAGATAGACAAAACCTCTCAGAAATGTTATTAAATTATGCAAAAATACATATAGCAGATTTAAAATGTGTAACTTTTTCATTAATTTTTCAATATCAAACAGGTTAACCCTGCTTAATCTTTAAAGAAATAAACGACCTCGCAGAACGAGCATTTATACTATCATGAGAGGGCAATATGCACATTTCAGAATGTGGGTGTACTTCTGTGATTTAAAACACATTTTTACGGGAGATCACATTTCAATTACCTGTGCTAATGAGGCAAGCCACCAGGGTGGCCAAATGGTGAGAGGTGCTAGTTTCTGGCTAGCCCATTTGAGCTGGGCCTGGGTTGAAGTCCCAGATGAGAAATGGATAGTGTGCTTGCCTTGTGCCACTGGTTCCTCATTTCCGCTCTTCTTTTCTGGAACCAGTGGCCACACATTAGGGACAAGTGACTGCTTATTGTTTTAAGGATTGCTCATGGTAGTCATAACACCCCAAAACAAAAAGAAAAATAGTGACAACTGATGATAAAGCACAGATAAAACAATATATCCCATATTGATTTAAAATGAATTACAGACATTGCATAACATATTTTAGTAAGAATAATCATATAACCAATGTACATCATATACCCATGAGCTATTTCTTTATGATCACCTACCTAATAAGCTGTAGGACCCTTTTTATCCCACAAAACAGCAGCCACTCGGCAAGGCATCCATTCGATGAGGTGGCGATGGGTATTCTGGGGTATCTGGCACCATAATGTCAACAGCAGGTCCTCCAGTTCCCGTACATTTCGAGGTGGTGGTGGGGATTTAGTGTGAACCCACTTTTCCAAGTCAAACCACAAATGTTCGATTGGGTTCATGTCATCTGAATTTGGAGGCCAGGGCATTAACAGAAAGTCACCAACATGTTCCTCAAACCCCTCCTTGAGGATTCTGGCAGTGTGTCATGGTGCATTATACTGTTGGTAATAGCCATCACCAGCAGGGAACACAGTTGTCATGAATGGGTGAACTTCGTCTACAACGATGTTCAGATACCTGACAGCTGTCAGTGATTGTGCTATTGGGATAATGGGGCCCAAAAGTCCCAAACATCACTCACAGCATAACACTGCCACTGCCTGCCTGTTTTCACCCAACAGTGCATCCAGATGCCATAGCCTCTGTTGGTAATCAGCGTATCCGCGCACAGCCGTCTATGTGATGCACCAGGAATCTTGATTTGTCAGACCAGGTCACTTTCTCCAATCATCTATGGTTCAATCTCGATGAACTTGGGCCCATTTCATGCATTGTCGGCAATGATGTGCAGTGAGCATAGAGACCTGGCTGGGTCTTCAGCTACGCAGGCCCACGCACAGAAGGCTGCGATGAACTGTGTACTGTGACACATTGCCCTGATCACCACTGTCGTAGCTGCGGGTGATTTGTCACATTGTAGCACTGCGGTCGCTGTGAATAATGTGCGACAGTCTCCGCTCCCCCCTTCCTGGCATCAACGAGCTGCAGACAACACACAGCTGGACGACGATTTGTCATTTGGCCATCTGGGCACCATTTTTTATACATACTCACTACAGTGGCACACGAACAACCCAAAAGCCACGCCGTTTCCGAGATCATACAGTATGGGAAAAATTAATAGCAACTCCGGAAATTTAGGAGGTTTTTGAGGTTTGAGTGTTGCTACAAAAGTAAATATGCAGAGAATGTGGACAATATGCACATCATTGGAAAGCATATTTTATGCAGAATCCAAATCAGGTTACAGAATGGGAATAGCTTAAATAGAACTCAAGTTAGGCGCAGAAATGTGCTGCGAAACAGAAATCATGGCAAACAGAAATCATGGATGACATGAAAAGAAATAATGTCCCTAATATTTTGTTGGGTGACCTTTGGATTTAACGACCGCTGCACATCTCTTAGGCATGGAGTCAACCAAGTTACCCAACATCTCGGATGACATGCAGTTGTTCCAAACGTGAGTAATGACATTAATGAGTTCCACTTTACTTGTGGGGTGCCTGTCGTGCACCTTTCTTTTGAGAATGCGCCACAAATTCTCTATTGGGTTCAAGTCTGGGGAATTACCAGGCCAGGGTAGAGGCACAACATTTCCTAAAGACGTCACATAAGCTTTAATGCTTTTTGCACGGTGGCATGGGGCCGAATCGTCCTGGAAGATGTATGGTTGACCCTGGAACAAATCACATCCCAAAGGAACCATCTTGTCCTGGAAGATACTCTTGTACACCTGTGCATTAACAGTGCTGTCACACACATGGATTCTGCCCACTCCAGCAGCAGCGAAACATCCCCAAATCATAACACTGGCTGGGTACTTTGTGGTCTTCAGTGTGCAAGAGGGATTCAACGCCTCGTTTCGTCGGCGAAACACTCGGCACCCTGCGTCGTTACATTCAATGTTCAATTTGGTCTCATCGCTGAATAAAACTTGACGCTACCGATCAGTGCTCCAGTCCTTATGTTCCTTAGCCCATTCTACACGTTTCTTATGCTGCACATGGGTTAGCAAGGGCTTCTTAACCGCCCTATGAAACGTCAGACCCACATCACGTAACCTGTTCCTCACTGTTCGAGGACAAGCAGCAACAGCACAGCTCTTCCACAATTCTTTGGAAAGAACTGTTGACGATTGGAACCTGTTTCACAGACATAACCGCTGCAAGGCCCTGTCAGTTCTTGCCGTTGTTTTCCTTTTTCGACCACATTTACCCAGGCTGCAATTGTTGATACCACCCATATCACGGATCTTTGCCAGGTGCCGTCCAATAGTGCTCTTGTGCACCCCAGTCATGCGGGCAATTTCGGCATTGCTTTATCTACTGTCGCTTAATGTCACCATTCTGGAAGCCTTTCGTGGTGAAACATCACCTAATCTTTCCATACCTGCAACACAGTTTGTAATCGGAAAGGACAAACTTCAGATTTGCACTGCAGTCCAGAGCATGCATGCCTACATACAGCAATGCAACTGACTACCTACGAGCAAACCGAAAACTTCGAGAATGACCCCAGGCACCTCGGCTGTCCTTTATATCGCATGTACCTGGACGTCAGAGAAAGCTCTGTCACCTTGTACAACGACGACGACATTTTACATCACGACATGTGCTTCCTTCGCAGCACATTTCTGCTCATAACTTGAGTTCTATTTAAGATATTCCCATTCTGTAACCTGATTTGGATTCTGCATAAAATCTGCTTTCCAATGATGTACATATTGTCCATATTCTCTGCATATTTACTTTTGTAGCAACACTCAAACCTCAAAAACTTCAAAAATGTCCAGAGTTGCTATTAATTTTTCCCCTACTGTAGTTCCGAGGCGTCATGCCATCACAATTTGCCCTTTATCAAACTCTGATGAATCGGCAGCTTTTCCCATTCTGACTCTGAACACTCTACTAACTGAAAGCCGGTCCTCAGGTTGTATATATACTGCTCTGTGAAATTCACCTGCATCACAGTTCGGTCTCCAGGTGCACTCATTTTTCTAGGCTGGGGTGATCATAATGTAATGGCTCATCGATGTATATAAATACCATTATGAGTCACTTTTATGTTTACTATAGTTTGCTATGGAGTTCTGGTCCAGCTTCATCAGGATAATGGTGTGTTATTATCTTGTGATTATTTTTGCTTTTTTCACACCCCATAATGGCAGTAGCTGGTTTTGTACTTGAGAGATTGAATCATACACTGTTCTTGGAAAAATCCCACGTAATACTGCAGAAGAAAAATTCTTCTCATAAAACGTGGAAATAGTTCAGATTTGTTAACACAGCAATCAGACATATCTGAATTACTTACATTTACTGTTCATCACATAACAATCACATCAGAAAACTTGAAAAATACATTGTACTGGAGTGGGAGTCGAACCCGCATCTCCCAATTTCCGTTCGACCGTCCTATCCATTACACAACCCAGGACGACCAGGTCCCGAGTACCCCGAGTGTTAAGAATCAGAACATTCGATGATTTTCGCCAGCCAAAGCAAATACTGTTTTCTCATAGCGTTATTAAGTAAATCACCAGTCTCTTGGGTAAATTCAGCAGAAGAAAGTGTAACAGATAGCATGCTCAAGTGGAAATTGGGATATGCAGGTTCGATTTCTGCTCCAGGACGTAATTTTTAAGTTTTACGATCTAATTAATGTCACGTGATGAACAGCAAATGCAAGCAATTCAAATATGTCTGATTGCTGTGTTAACAGTTCTGACCCAGATAATGGTTAGATCTGAATTTCTTGGAAGCCTATCGCATTTTTAAAAATCATATCTCTCTGTTAAGTATGATTCAAAGTCCTTGCCATATATTTTCTTCATAAAGCTGGATTGTAGCTCCATGTGAAATTATACTAGATATAAAAGTTGCTTATACTGTATAATTGCATTTATATACATTAATTATTCTTACCAAACATACACCGAAGTAACATATTATTAGGAACACACAATAGCAATCAGACACTTGCCATGTTCACTATGATGTTGAGATAGTTTTATAAACAGCTCAGATGTGTACAAAGTGTCGACAGCAGTAACATGGGAAAGACTTGTGATTTAAGCGACTTTGAAAGGGGCACGCGAGTGGGTGTAAGCTAGACAGAGGTGCAAGCAGCACAGAAATGACAAACCTTCTTGGCTATGCAAGAACAACTGTATTGTGGTGCACAAACAACAAAAACAAGCAGTCAATGGTCTTGCTTTGGGCTCAAATAACAGGTCAGTGTTTGAGGTCAGTGGCAGCTGGAGACAATTGTATGAGGTAACAGACGAGCTCCATTATGTGTGGAACAGCTGTGTGCAGTCAAGTAACCTCCCTTGGCCTCTGCAGACGAATTTGTCAATTTGTAGCCAAGCGAGTGATACGTGAAGAGGACATCAGCCATTAATAGTACATTCATGCCAATATGCGACAGGCTATGTATGCTTGAATTCCCATCCTGATAGTGCTGTTGCACTGAGTGGTTACTTCATGCAATGAAGCTCATTCATTACCTCATATAATCCCTTCCAGCTCCAGCCACTGTGGCCCTCAAATATCGACAAGTTGTTTCCGTCTACAGAAAGACTGCTGACTGCTTGGTTTGTAGTCTGTACACCACTCATTGTACACCTTCAGTACAATTTTTCTTGTGTAGCTCAGAAGGTTTGTGTTTTCTAAAATGCTTGCACTACCCACCTAATCCTAACTATCATGCTTCTTTCAAAGTTATTTCAATCATTAGCAGGGGTACAAAATTACACTTGTCCATGACAATAAAAAACTATAGTTGATGAGTGACACTACAAGGAAAGCATTTTTTTTTTTAATTCCCAGCCAAGTTAAACCCACTGGTTTTAATTCTTGTCATAAATCTGTTTAAAATTTTCCTGCTTTTCTTCCATAACATGAGTCAGAACAAGAATGCAATTAGTCATTATACATGACTAATTACATTTTTGTTCTGCAGCTTTGAGAATAGACTAGTGTCTATTCTTTATTTCTGCACTTCCCAAACAGAAATGTTCACAAAGCGGCCGGGTTTTACAAAAACTGCAGCTAAACGATTCTTTTCCTCCCCCACTCATCTCACCGGTATGGACCATAAACCTGTCATCAGTGAGAAGATACCCCTCTAGTCCTATATTCTTTGCTCCATGACCCAAGGCATGATGGGGAAGCAATAGTCCCTCTGACACAGACACCATGCTACTGGGCAGAAACAAGTACCCAAATGTCTCTCTCCTTTCGTAGGTCCGTTGCTATTTTTATATCCCTTTTAGTAGGTAATCACTCAGAAAGGATTAGAGTCAATCATCCCTGTAAATTACCATTTTCTTTTAACAACAAAGCTAAGGGGAAGCAGCATTTTCTGATGTGCAGGTTGTTGCATTCTTTTTTAGACAGTGAATATATTCTTTGGGGTTAGCAAAATAGCTTATTTCAGCCCATTTTGCTAACCCCAAGTTAATTCATTCCAGCTGGTTAAAGGATTAAGGCAAAAAACAAAAGTTGAAGTTCTGTTCTGCTAATGCTAACAGCTATGCCTGGAGAGTCAGCGATTTGCCCAGTATCCTGAGCTGTGCAAGTTAGGGGTGGAGGCGGGCATGAAATGGTGGGGGCCAGTCCTAGAATATAGAAACAAGTTAGTAAAATCATGCAATGCATTGATTATGATACACTTTCCAACATACCAGAAATCATTACTCAAGTTATTACTCAAGTTATTACTCAAGTTATGACGATAATGGCTGTTGAATAAATCTTGCTCCTATGACCTGACCTTTGACCCCATTTCGATGATATTCAACAGAACCGGTAAAGTATACTTGGCCGGAAAAACATGATAAAGTTTTGTCTCAATCGAAGCATTTTTATGTAAGTTATGACGCATAAGGGCAATGGAATGGATCCCGCTCCTATGTCCTGAACTTTGACCCCATTTAGCCCATTTTCAAAAGGGTTCGTCCCCGGGTGGTCCTCTATCACATACTAAAATTTCATCGAAATCGAACAATTTTTACTCAAGTTATGACGCATAAGGGCAATGGAAGTGATTCCGCTCCTATGTCCTGGCCTTTGACTCCATTTCGCCCATTTTCAATAGGGTTCACCCGCAGGTGATCCCCTATCATATACCAAAAATTTCATCGAAATCGAACCATTTTTACGCGAGTTATCATGCGCATGGACAAAGCTGGAGCATATACGCTTCTTCAACCTACGGTTGGAAAGCATAAAAAAGAGTGCTCACATGAAACACGTTGGGGAAGGGGGATGTCATGGGAGGAGGGAATGCAAGAAGTTGATGGGGAGGACAGTCTGTTACTAAGGAGGGAACTGCCAAAATCTTTAACTAGTGATATTTTCTGCTTACTGGTGGACAAGTATATTTTTTGACCCCTGATCATGAGTCTTTCCCATATTGCTGCAATCTACACTTCGTACACGTCCAAATTCTTTGCAGTAAGCTGTTCATTAAGCCATCTCAAAAATCATAGCTGCATGTGTAACTGAGGATGGCATGCTTCTCTGCTATTCCTGATAATCTACTACTTCAGAGAGAGAGAGAGAGTGTGTGCGTGCATGCGTGTGTGCATGTGCGTGCACTCACACGTGTCAACCAATCATTGAGTTGTGACCACCCCTATCAAAAGTGGATGTGGCCCGGTCACCACATGATTTCCAAGAGAGTGCGATTAGTCGACCGATGTAGCAAATATAAGGTGCGAGTGGAGCAGTAGGTAGTAAAATTCTGAGTGTGCCGGGTAAACAAAGGGATTTATCAAGCTTTGAGAGAGGGCACATCGTGTGAGCTTGGAGAGTGGATGCCTCGATTTCCCATACGGCTCAACTGGTGGGTTGTCAACAAGCTGCCATAGTTAAAGTTTATCAGGTCTGGCGTGAAAATGGTCAAACAACAGCCCAGAGACAAAACTGCACAGGACAGGGAAAGGTTGATGTGAGAGGTGAGCGCCGGGTCAGACATCTAGTACAGGCCAACAGACGCAGTACCGTTTAACAGTTGACTACCCAACACAACAGAGGTCAACCCGGAACAGTATCTGTCACGACCATGTGCGCACACACGCATGTATGGGCTATAACAGCAGACAACCCCGATGGCATCCTCTCCTAGCCATGGTTCGTTGGTGCAAAAGACTCTCCTGGTTCAAAGATCATGCAAGTTGGACATCAGATGACTGGAAAAAAGTGTGCTGGTCTGAAAAATAAAGTTGCATTTTAAAGATTTTTATTAAGAACAAAATTTAATTTTTATGCATAAAAACAGCAGTTTACAGAAACATTGAATCCTTGCGATTTGTGAAATTAGCAATGTGTGATACCACTGATGAAAGCAACACAGAAGAATGCCACTCAGACGATCAGCCAACAGAGTGCATGTGCTGCAGGCTTTGCTCGCAATGTCATGCCTTCAAACAGGAAATGACCTTCACTATTGGTTCGAATGGTCATCCTTGCTGTATGGCTGATGTATCGAAGTGAGATGTCTTGACCGACATCAGTTGACATTCTGTGGCATACAAACAATTACTAGGACAGGAATTGCTTTCTTTAAACCTAAACCTTCGCCAAGAACCGTTCCAAATAAAAAAAAAATTGTCAAAGAAGCAAACAGGGAAAACACATTCTTGGCGAACAGCAAGGAAGCAAAAGGCAGGACCCTAGCAAAAAATTGTCAAGTGCTGCAACACGATCTGTTACATGTGGAAGCATCTTCTGTTGTAAAGTGCAAACAAAATAATGTTCCCACCAATTAAAGTTTAAGCAAACTGTGCATGTTTCACAAATGGATTTTTCTGAAAATTACAACTACAATATTTATATAACTGTGAATAAATAAGTTTTTTGTTTTAGTTGTAAATTAATTTATGGCACCTCTATTCATAGTTTACTGAGGAAATAACTATTTTATGCAGAGTTGCCAACCCTAGAGACTCCATATCAGGAGTGTTAAGGTAAATTTCAGGAGTTATGAGCATAACTTCAGGAGTACTAACGTGCCTGATATTTTATGCATTAATATAATCAAAATTATGAAATAATATTAAAAAATAATTACAAAATAAAAATACAGCAATGCATTTTAAATTTAACGTGTAAATTATTTGAAATTAGTAAATATAAAATTTCAACGTTTTAATACCTCATAAACAGGTCAGTATTTTGTTCAGTTGAATATTCCTCCTCATAAATTTTAATCTTGAAAATACAGTTCACATAAACATATTCCTGGCACATAACTGAAAAATATTAAGTTTTATTAACTCAGCTGGTGAGAAAAAGAAATGAACTTGTGTTATTAATAAATTTGAGTCATTCGCAAGTGAAGCAGAAGTAGCTGATCATAGCTCCCTGATCATATCTTTTGAAAAATCTTGTTTATAATACAAATCTTCTGCGGAAATCTAGTTTTTCCCACTAGCAAATCTGATAGAACCTTGCCAAAAATTTGGACGAAAGTCAGTCCTGTTCTTTTTCACAATGCTGAGTATGCGTTCACTTTCTGCATTACTGTGATGAATTACTAGTACTAAAAACATTACCTTTGCAAGAAAGTCATATTTAGCAACTCCACTGCCATCTTTCATCCAGCTTATCAAGTGCCACACTGTGTCAATTCGGTCACATTTCAAAATGTCATCAAATCTGTCAACTTGGTATCGCAGAAACTGAAGCTCAATTTTATCAACATCACTTGCAGATATAATTGTGGGAAATTTTTGTGTAAAATACTCAATATATTCAAATGTTACTTCAGATCACAAAGATACATCAGCCACCTCAGCATTTTTCAAAACAGGATCTTCAAGGGGAAATTTTTTCACTATGTAATCAATGGCACTTATGAAAAACTTGACAACAGAAGAATAAAATTGGTTTACATCATCTTCATTTATTTTCTCCTCATTTAGTAATTTGCTGAGGCATTGTTTTGTATCAATACATGCTATGGTATCATTCGGCTATGGTGTCATTCCTGCTATGGTATGATTCTTGCAATGATTTCTCACATCACGATAGTTTACCTCTGCCATTTCTTTTGAAGCAACAACCGATTCGGGGGTGTTAAATCTAATGTATAATTCAGTAAGTAAAGTTTGCAATTCTCTTCATAATCGGTGTATTAGTGGTTTCTCAGATTGCAGAATTTTGTTCACATTGTCAAATAACGGCAATGAGTTCTTTAGAAACAAACAATAGAGTTGAGTAGTAGATTCTTCAAACATAACACAAATACAACTTAACCTACTCTCCCCAGCTTTAAGCACCCCTTTTGTTTTCTTGATGATGCCTTTGCCCTTTCACTATTTTTTTGGTTCTGAGAAATCTGTTCTGAGACTTCTGAGGCCTTCACTATTTTATGGGAGGAGAGAACATACTTATCTTTGTAATTAAACATTTCTTGAAGTTGACCTTTATCCAATTTTTGTTTTTTGGCTGGCCGATTAATTATGGGTACAACTTTTGATAGGCTAACATCAGTTTCCGTTTTAACATGTTCTTTTTCTTAAATTCAGTCTGAAGCAAGCAGTTTTCATTTTGGAAAAAAGCTACGAGAGGTGGCCACTGTTCCAAAAGATTCATCACACAATTATTTAATGATAACCACCTTGTAGTACAGTATTTAAAAAATGTTCTAGCTGCAACACAAGAAATCTCTTGAAACTGTTTGAGTTCTTTTTGACTTTTGAAACTTTTATTCAAATAAAAATAAACATCTATTAAGAACTCATCTATGGCAACTGGTAGTTTTGTGCATGCTCTTTCTGCAACAATATGGACAAGATGACATGTACAACCTTGCACAAATACATTTTCCTGTTGCTGAAGAATGTGTTTGCTAATTCCTTTGTGTACACCAACCATTACAGATGCATTATCACTCCCAAATGCAACACAGTTGCTCCATGGAATATTTCGTGCTACAAACTCATCATCCAGAAGCTTGAAAATTAATGCACATGTGGATCTCTCAACATTTGAAGCAATACACAGTGATGTTGAAATCACTTTTCCAAACACAGTGTCAAAATATCTAACAACAATGGGGTGCAATTGTGATGTTCCTGTATCATTACTGCCATCTGTAAAAACAGCATATGGACCATTTTGCATAAAAAAGGCTACTTTCTGAGATGTTGCACAAGATAAAGTTGATGCCATAGCTGTTGTATTGGTGCGGCCAGCACTGTACTTTCCCGCAATTTTAGAGTCCGGAAACATACGACGAAATAATGGTCCCACATGGTCACTAAACGCTATTGAAATGTTATGCTCAATAAGGAAATTAGCAAACAGTGTTTGAGCCTTCGTTATGGATTCAGAATCATCAACTTTAAAGAAAAAATGAGCTGTACTTGAGTTTTCAAATCCAGCAGTGAGTTTCTGATGCTTCAACCCAGCAATATGTCGACGACAATCATCACGACCGCCAAGCCCTACTGAAAAATTACAACTACAAACAATGCACAATGCACTACTAGCTGTTTTTCCTTTTTTTCAAACATGACCATTTTGCACTATATTCCGGTAAGAACTTCTGATTTCTTATTCCCTTTCTTTTAGAAATTAAGTCACCCATCATTATTATAAGCAGAGAGCACGAATTAAGAAGAGCTACTTCTCAGTTGAGTTACCTTACCACAGCACACATTTGCAGTTGTGGTTCCACCCCAAGCAGATCCATCCTTTACTCACTTAACAAACAAATCGCGAGCAGTTTTTTTAAGGCTCTAGTACCTCAGCAAGGCTTTCATGACACCTGCCATCAGAAATAAAAACTGAGACTACGCCACAACTTCAGCAACAAGCAGAATTCATACAATTACACAGCAAAACACACACACAAACACAAGCGTTTATCTAAAAAAAAATTTACAAAAAAAGAAAATATGAAACCAAAAACAACATTTTTTTATTCCCGATCCATACTTCTATATTTTCATGGAAATACCGGACAGACTCGGGAATTTCTGGAGTGGTTGGCATCTCTGTTTTATGGGTTTTATAGAGGTAATTATTTAAAAGAGTTGGTGGTCAAATTTTTGAACTAGTGCTAGGCTCTAGTTCGAAAATTTGACCACCAATTCTTTTAAATAATTTCCTCTGTAAAACCCGTAAAATAGTTATTTCCACAGAAAAAGATGTTTGTGTTTTATCTACGAAAGTTTTGCACAAACCACAGAACTTGCAGCAGCAATAATGCAGCAAGCACTGATGCGTTTACACCCCCAGTTTTTGAGTGCATGTCTTAAGTGTCTGTTGTGATGTTTCATCCTGAAATGCGATTTCCCCCCCCCCTTCTTTTTCTCTCACTTTACTTTTTAAAGGAATTGTGATAGTTCCATTTCTGTTTCAGATAGCTACGTACAATACATGAAGTAAGTGATTATACTGTATTTTATATCATTAACTCCTGCACAGGTATGCACATAGGCACAATAACATACGTCTAGCATGACAGCAGGCTTGGCTCATGAAAAACACACATGCGTAGTAACAATGGATGCACATAAAAGTATAGCACACTGAAGTGCCAAAAGTCATTGGACAGCAGTATGCAAATTTTTAACTGGTGGTGACATCGCATAAAGGTTTCGACGCACGCCACAATTTTTATCAGTTGCGAGGTGTAATCTCGTGAGTCAGGTTGAATAACTGCCAGTAGGATTATGGCAAGCCGACCTGAATTTTCAGAGTTCGAATGAGGCAAAGTAGTGCTGGCCAGACCGATGGGGCATTCAGTTTCCAAAGTTGTGCGAACATTCAACATTCCTCGATCCACGGTGTCACGTGTGTACCCAGAATACCTCATGGAAGGCATTACCGCCCACCGTGGACACCGCAGCGGCCGACCTCGGGTGCTGAATAACCATGGCCATCGGCGTCTAACCAGGATCGTCCCCGTTAACAGACAAGCGACACTGGATCAAATAACAACCACATTCAGTGCAGGAGGTACCAGAGACGTATCCATCAAGTCAGTGCAGAGTAATTTAGCATCCATGGGGTAAGGGAGCAGAAAACTCACCAGAGTGCCTTTGTTAACACCAAGATATCGGACACAGCACCTCACATGGGCTCGTGAGCACCGTAATTGGACTCTGGAAGACTAGCAACAGGTAGCGGGTCCGATGAGTCATGCTACCAGTTGTAACAAGCTGATGGTAGGGTTCAAATGTGGCACAAACCTCACGAGGCCACGGACCCAAGCTGTCAACAAGGCACTGTGCAAGCTAGTGGTGGTTCCATAACTGTGTAAGGTGTCTTTACATGGCACGGATTGGGTTCTCTGGTCCTCGTAAACACATCATTAACTGGTAATACTCTGTTGCCCTGCCTGGTGACCAGTGGCAGCCCTTCGTGGACTTTAAGTACCCCAACAACGATGGGATTTTCCAGGCAGACAATGCACTTTGTCATCTGCCCAAATTGCCCAAAATTGGTTTGAGGAGCATTCTGGACAATTCTGACGGATGGTGTGGCCACCACATTCGCCCAACATGAACCCAATAGATCACTATTGGGACATGGGGGAAAGGTTCATTCACATCCATGATCCCGCACCTACAAATACCAGGGAACTGTGAGTGGCTGTTCAGACGGCAGAGCTCAACATCTCTCCAGAAGTCTTCTGGCCACTTGTGGAATCGATGCCATGTCAAGTTGCTGCACTTTGCTAGGCTGGAGGAGGTCCAACAAGATACTAGGTATGTAACCCATGACTTTTGGCCCTTCATTGTACACTGGTGTGCAAAAATTAAGGATGAAAAGGAGAAATTAGCATAACAGCGGAACAAGCAGGCAGAACGGACCGAAAGACCACTCAGGAGATAGACTAGGGTCCGGTATGGTAGGGTATGCGCATATATGCAGCATGACATGAGGGGGGGGCAGTGTCAGAAGGGTATAAAGCACACGGGCGGTGTACACTCAGCAATTTGGTGAAAGCTATTGCACGGTGTACATCGGTTTGAACGACGTCGAGTTGATGCCACCGTGTGATATGGCCAACAGGCAATCCAGTAGACGATATCTGGATGACTTTATGCGAGGTCGTGTCATTGGGAAGAAGGTCGAAGTGTGACTAGTGTGGCCAAGGAGTTCGGGATCGCTCACAGCATCATTTCCCGAGCTTGGAGAGCATTTCAAATGACAGGAAGAGCTGTCCAAGAGTTTAGCAGTGGTCGTCCACGAGCAACCACGGCGGCGGACGACCGGTATATTGTCCTACAGGCGAGAAGAGACAGACGGCAGACAGCGGGAGAAATCCCAAGGCACATGCAACAGACAACTGGACGTCCTTTATCGCATTTTACCATGGCCAGGAGGCTGCACAAAGGTGGTCTATTTGCACGACGACCAGTACGGTGTGTGCCATTAATGCCTGCTCATCGGAGACGGTGGTTTCTGTGGTACCAGGAATACAAGAACTGGACACATCAGCAATGGGGTCGAGTTCTCTTTACAGATGAGAGCTGATTTAGTCTGACGAGCGATTCTGGAAGTATACACATCTGGAGAGAGCAGGAAACACGCAATCACACCTCCAACATCATCAAAAGGGACCAGTTAGGAGGTGTCGGAGTTCTCGTTTGGGGCGGTACCATGCTTGGTAGCAGTACTGACCTCCACATCTTCCAAAGAGGTTCAGTCACTGGTTGGTTGGTTGGTTGGTTGGTTATTTGATTTTAATGGCGCAAGGGCCATGGTTGGCCAAAGAGCGCCAAACAAAAGGCATCAAAACAAAACAAAATCAATAAAAAACGTACACAAGGTTAAAAACAGGCTGATGTGGTAAAAATGAAATATGATAGTGAACAAGTTAAAATCTAGATGAGTTTAAAAAAGTCAATTTCTTGTAAAAACGAAAACACTGCTCTCGTGTCGCAGGCTTTGCCAATAATAGTTTGCAGCGTAGCTGCTCCTTCGTCCAACAGATGAGAGTGAAAATGATGAAAACGATGATCACAAAACCGAACACAAGTACACAAAACATGAAGGACAGTAAGACGACAGTTGCACGCCTCACACACCGGGACACCCTCGCCACACAGCAAAAAGCGGTGAGTAAAACGACAGTGCCCAATGCGGAGATGCGCAAGAACAACTTCCTCACAATGGTTCTTCCGCAAACTACTAGACTTCCATAGTCCGATCTGTGGTTTGATAGAATGAAGCTTATTGCTGCCCTGCTGAGACCACAGGGACTGTCACTCGTCCAGGAGAAATGTCCGGATCAAAGGTCTAAAATCGCGGAAAGACAGTGGCAGCCGAGCTGGCGACATGGTTGAAACAGACCTGGCAGAGAGATCTGCCAGCTCATTACCCCGGATCCCAACATGGCCAGGAACCCAACAGATCGGACCAGGAAGCCATTACCCTCCAAAGTTCCAAGAAGACGACGGACAGCACGGATGACCGGTGAATCCGTGTCCTCTGGAGAAGAAAGGACTTGGATGACGGACTGGGATCGGAGCAAATCATAGCGTGACGATGAGATCTAGACTGTATGTGACACAAAGCGAGGTGTACTGCACGCATCTCTGCCGAAAAGACGGTGGATTCAGGCGGAAGCCTCTCAGCATGGGAGGCATCGCCACACACGAAAGCGAATCCAACAATCTCACCGGATTTCGACCCGTCAGTAAATACAGGCACGAAATCCGGGAAGAGAGACTGTTTTGCGGCAAAGAGCTGCTGGTACACCAGAGCAGGAGTGGAAGACTTTGGCCACACACAAAGGGAAAGGTCAGCCGTTGCTTGAACCGGCTGCCAAGGCGGTTCATTGTAGAACCGGGTCAAACCAATCCTTGACAAGTCTAGACCGGCATCGCGCACTAAGTTCGACAACCGAATCCCAAACGTCGGAACACAGGAAGGCTGGTGTGAGAATAGGCGGACACATTGCGGTTGGAAAATGGAACCATGCAGTGGATGATCAGGAAGAGACTTCAACTTGGTAAAGAATTGAAGAGACAGCTGCTTACGTCGGATGCATAACGGCGGTTCATGGGCCTCAGCATACAGGCTATGCACAGGAGAGGTACGGAAAGCACCAGTGCATAGCCGCAGAGCCTGGTGATGGACAGGATCCAGAGGCCGTAACACGGAAGGACGTGCGGAACCGTACGTTATGCATCTGAAGTCTAACTTTGACCGAATCAGAGAATGGTAAATGTGAAGCATTGAGCACCTGTCAGCCCCCCAAGATGTTCGAGAGAGGACCTTCAGGATACTCAATGACTTCATGCACGACACCTGCAAAGACTGGATGTGAGGTCGGAAGGTGAGTGCTCGGTCAAAAGTTAGCCCAAGGAACTTGGCTTCTGACACCACAGGAATGGTGGTACCATCCAGAGGGAGACTGGGGTCTGGGTGAAGGCCCCGTTTGTGGCAAAAATGCACGCAAACAGTCTTCTGGGTCGAGAAGCCAAATCCATCGTGGGAGTCCCAGGTAGAGATCTTATTAATGGCCGACTGCAGCTGCCGCTCAATAGTGTGCATGTTGACAGATGCGCAAGAGATCTGCAGATCATCCACGCACATGGAGCCACGAACCGACGGAGGAAGTAGAGTGAAAATATGATTTACACGAAGGATGAACAATGTCACAGAAAGAATGGAGCCTTGAGGGACACCCTGCTCTTGTGGGTAGAACGCAGAGAGGGTCGACCCGACGTGCACACAGAAACTCTGGTCCTGGAGAAATCCGGCGATGAAAGATGGTAAGTTTCCCCGCAATCCGCACTCGTGCAGATCACAGAGAATGCCGTATCTCCAGGTGTGGTCGTAAGCTTTTTCCATATCGAAGAACACGGAGACCATGTGCTGCCGCCGGACAAACGCCTCCCTGACAGATGTCTCAAGGCGAAGATGATGATCTGAGGTGGAACGGAATTTCCGAAAACCACTCTGATGGGGTGAAAGAAGGCGACGTGATTCCAAATAAAAAACCAAACAAAAATTGATGATGCACTCTAGGACTTTGCAGAGGCAGCTCGTCATAGCAATTGGTCGGTAGTTCAATGGGTTAGCGGGATCTTTACCAGGTTTGAGAACAGGAACGACAATGGCAGTGCGCCAAGATTCGAGAAAGTCATGCTCCTACCAGATCCTGTTAAACAGGACTAGCAGACATTCAAGAGAGGACGGAGAAAGGTGCTTCAGCATTTCATAATGGATGTTATCCGGTCCGACAGATGTTCGGCCGGACCGATTCAGGGCAATCTTCAGTTCGACGGCAGTCAGCGGGCTGTTATAATCGGCAGCGGAAAACGGTCCAAATGAAACCTTGGACCGTTCAAGCCGCGGCTGTAACTGCCGGAACAAAGCAGGGTAATTGCTGCTGCTGGACACCGAAGAAAATGCGGCGCCCAGACAGTCAGCAATACCCTGAGCATCAGCAACCGTTCCTCCACCACTCTCAAGAATGGAGATTTCCCCAGAAGGGTACTTACCCCGAATCTTGCGGATCCTGTCCCAAACGATCTTAGAGCTGGTAGTGGTGTTAATCCCGGATACGTAGCGTATCCAAGATTCCCGTTGACTACGACGACGTACCAATCGCGCGTGAGATTTGCCATTCTTGAAAGCAAGTAGGTTCGCGTCGGTGGGGTACCGACGAAACCTACTCCAAGCCCAATGTTGGGCCTGACGAGCTGCCTTGCAAGTGGAATTCCACCAAGGTCGCGGGCAACGTGGAAGTTTGGTCGAAGTCTTAGGGATGGTAAAGTCTGCCGCTTGCACAATACAATCCGTTACCGCCGCAACAGCTTCATCGATCGTACCCAAGGTCACCATGACTGGAGTAATGATCACTGAAGCCGTGAATGAGTCCCACTTGGCTCGATCGATAGCCCATCTAGCAGGGCGAGCAGGATGACAGTACCCGTCACCTGCTAGACGGAGAAAGATGGGAAAATGATCACTGCCAAGGGGATCGTCAGACACGCTCCAGGACCAGTCAGGATATAACGATGGCGAACTCAAGGAAAGATCAATGGCTGAGTACGAGCGGGTGGGTTCATGAAAATAAGTGCCTGCCCCGGTGTTGTGGAGACAGAGGGACGTGTTGGAGAGAAGGGACTCAACAACACGGCCCCTGGAGTCACGAGTGGTAGAACCCCACAACGGATTGTGTGCATTGAAATCTCCGAAGATGAAGAAAGGAGGTGGCAGCTGGTCAATTAAATCTTCCAGATCCGAGAGGCTTACAGCTTCGTTTGGTGGTATGTAGATGAAACACACTGTGAACAGTGTGTTCACAGATAGTCTCACTGCCACTGCCTGCAAAGTCGTCCGAAGGGCCACTGCAGTGACAGGAATACCATGAGTAACAACAACGGCCACTCCTCCGCAGGCGATAACACCGTCCTCATGATCCTTGCGGAAAAGTGTCCGTTGTTCGAAGCTTTGTCTTCTGGAGGCAAACGCACACAGGTGTGTGCGAAGACAGTAAGCCTTTCAGATCATCAATTCGTGGTCGCAGACCTCGGCAATTCCACTGAATGAGCGTAGCCATAATGAAAAATAAAAGGAAAGGACGAAAAACAAAAAAAAAAGACGACTAGAATGTCTCTGAGTCGTCCATCAGCTCCTGACCGCAACACAGGGCTGTGCTTACTCACACAGGGCTGCACTACCGGGGGGTTGGTGGGTTTACCCTGCTCTGTTTCAAGGGGGAGGATCCTGGCTTCACCTTTTCCGGCTTCTTCTTAGTTGCGCCCTGGGCCTGGGTCCCAGTGCTGGCAGAGGATGTTTTCTGCACAGAGGATGTTTTAGGCGTCGATGTTGATGGCGCCTTGGATTCAATGCGGCGAGACTTCAGTGCCTCCAATCCGGCAGCAATGATGTCCTCAAAAACATAAGGACACCGCGCTGGGATGGTCACCTCAGTCTGCACCGCAACAGTAGCCTTCTGGACCACAACTGATGCATAGGAGCGCCAGCCTGGTGGTAGAGGAGCTATCCGCCATCTGGCTTCAGGATAAGACAGATGTTCGGTCGTCTTCAGGCGTTGGATATCCTGCTCCTCGATCCACTTTGGGCATTGCTTAGAAGAAGCCGGGTGAGATCCCTCGCAATTTACACAGTGATCCGAGTCAGCGGAACAGTCTGCCAAAGAGTGTTCAGGCGACCCACAGCGCCCACACTTTGCTACATTACGGCAAGACTGCTGGGAGTGACCGTAATACTGGCACTTGAAACATCTCAAGGGGTTCGGGATGTATGGTCGAACATCGAGACGTAAGTACCCCGCCTTGATGGAAGTTGGCAGGGTAGGTGAGTCAAATGTAAGCACGATGTTCCGGGAGGGAAGAGACTTCCCATCCCGCCGGAAAAGAATACGCCGAACCCCAGTGACATGTTGTTCCCCAAGTTCTTCCAGCAATTCCTCATTGCTGCATTCCAGCAGGTCGCGGGAGTTGATAACACCGCGAGAGGAATTGAGGAAACCATGGGGAGATATTTGGACTGGAACGTCCAGCAGAACGGTCGTCTCCAGCAAGGTGGCACTGTGGCGTGGATTCGATGTCTCCACAAGAAGATTCCCTGACAGGAGCTTCTTAACACTCTTTGGTGAGCCTGCAACGGCCTGAAGAGCCTTATTAATCCAAAAAGGACTCTTCGAACTGAGGGATTGTGCAGGATCAACAGAATGAATTAGAAGAAACAGAGCATTACAGTTGGAATTGAGTAGTTTCTTAGTGGAGGAGGGTGTCCCATCCTCCACACGGCGCTTCAAAGGTACAGCATGGGAAACACTTTGTATTGCCATGAGGGAAAAAAAAGATTCGTCCGCCAACCTCCCCACCCACTACCGAGCCCAACGAGGGAGAGCTGGAGGTCGGCAAGCCCAAGAGGATGCAAGACACGGCTCTAGGGATAGTCAGCAGATATAGCAAGTTGGTAGGGCAGACACACGCTCGGCGTGCACCCAGACTTTCCCGTGCCCGGGGAACACCCCTTTGGCATGCCCACCCTACCCCCAAACTCACCCAGCCGAACAGAACGACAAGCCGCTACAAGTCTGGACGCCACTCGGCCACAGACTTCCTGACTAGGAGTGGGTTAGCTCCCAGCCTCCCGTTTAGGGTGAAGCAGAGGGCAAAGACGAGTGTTGGCATCTGGAGACACTACAGCCCGGCCCCCAAATACCTCAGCCTCCAGCATCCTCATTTTCACCTGTACGGGTCACCGCACACGGCAAACATGCAGGTAGGTCTAAGCTAACCAGCTCCGGAAAAACAGAAAATGTAACATAAAAGAGAAAAGACAGGGAAGGGAACGAGGAACAAAACCCAGAGCTGGCGCCTCATCACAACCTCAGCAGCCTACAACTGAGGCGGGTACATGTCAATAAATGAACTAAAGACGAAAAAGCAAAATTATAAGAGAAAATCGGCTTGGGCCGTGGGGGCGCCATCCCCCATCAGCTGGATGAACAGTGTCCCTTCGGTGATGTTATCGTTCACGAGTAAACGAAAAGTACTCCGTCACAAGGTGAGCTCGGGCCGTGGGGGCGCCGCTCCCCAAATAACTGGAAAACCAGTTATCCCCATGCAGGGTCAGTCACTGGTGTCCACTATTGTACCGAGGTTCTCCTGCCTCACGTGCATCTGTTTAGAGGTGCTGTGGGTCCTTTGTTCCTCTTCATGGACAACAACGCTACACCTCATCGTACAGTGGCTATCACAGAACTGTTGGAGAGTGAAGATATTCAACGCATGGATTGGCCCGCAAGGACCCCGGACCTAAATCCAATCGAATACGTGTGGGACCTTCTCTGGAGACGCTTGGCAGCAACAATTCCACAGCTGTGACTGGCGCTACAAGAGGAATGGGTCGTGATGCCTCAACAGCTCCTTGACAACCTCGTCCTCAGCATGGACAGACGTTGTAAATCCTGCAACGCAGCCAGGGGTGATCCTATCCCCTACTAAAGACTGGATTTTTCTTGGCAGCCGCCTGTCACATGGACGAGTTGTCTTCTGTCCAGTTGTGCTCGAAGCTACCTGTTCAATAAAATGCCTTTGTATCCCTTGGATTCCTTGTTTGGACGGTTTTGCTCACTTGTCCCATATTCTTACATCTTGGGGATCTTATGGCATGATTTGAGTCGATGTGGAGCACTTCTGCACAACATTACATTCGAAAAACCGTCTCGTTCTTAATTTTTGCACGCCAGTGTATATACAAGCATACACAGTACAATGACCTCATAGAAAAAGTGCAGAAGATAATCAGTTACTATACTTAAGAAAAAGCGATAACATTTAAACTCATTTAGCAGTCCTTATAGTCCTTATAACGCCATATATTTGTATACATACAAAGGGCATCCTGAAGATAATACCTCATCCCTCATAAGACTTTAATTTGTAGCAGCAAAAATGTGAAACCTGGTAACAAAATACTTAGACACCATGTTAATAATGCTAGCCTATTCAAAGTATTAACTGTCATTTTCTATACATTTCCACCATCTTTAAACCCATTGATAAAATCCATTTTAGAAAAATTCCTGAGGCTGTCATTTCACCCATGAGTTCCCAGCCAGTTTAACATCTGTCACATCGTCGAAACGTTCCCCACGAAGGGTATTTTTCAAAGAGGCAAACAGGGAAAAGTCTGAGTGAGCCAAATGGGGACTGTAGGGGGGTTGGGGCATCACCATCTACCCCATTTTGGCAATAGCCTGTGAAGACTTCATTGAGGTGTGGGGACGTGCATTATCATGGTGTAAAATAACACTATGAAGTGGAATGTCACGTTTTTTCCTTCCGATAGCTTTCTTTAGCTTCTTCAATGTCTGAACATAGTGAGCACTGTTTATTCTTGTAACTCCTGGATGGTGACACAACGATCAGCTGTGATGAGGTCTTTCACTCGTTTTCTGTTGGCATCTGTCACTGCAGTTGCAGGCCTTGCACTCCATTGTTTGTCTGACACTGAATTTTCTACCTCTCAAAACCTCTTCATTCATCTACGGACATTGCTGATCTTGATTGTGGCAGCTCCATACACCTCCACGAGTCTTCTGTGGATTTCTGGAGCCTCACATCATTCTTATTTCAGGAATTCAGTTACCCCTCACTGCTTTTCTCTGTCATTCATGATCTTTATTTCCAATTCTGAAAAAAATTGTTCCCACATTGGTAATATATCATAGTATATGTCAGGGCAGTTTCATTAAAATCACTTCAAAATTTCAAAAGTTATTAAGGAGGAGGCATTACTTTCAGGATGCCCCTTGTATATTCATAACGACAATAATTACCTTTGGTATATAAGACGCAGGGGGATTTTGACACCAATTTTTTTAGAAAAAAAGTGCATCTTATATCTCCAAAACTATGGTATATATGCATACATATAATACATATATTGTGTTCACATACATACACATTATACAATACACCAAGGTAATTCTCTTTGTAATGGCAACACAACTGTAATTAATACAAATTGAAAAGTAAGATATCAGTGACAGTCTAAGTCCCTTGTAGAATATCCATTGCAAAGAGTAAGGAATGCATCCAATGCTGTTGGCAGCATCGTTTTGGGCTGACCTCAACAGTGAATGCCCTAACGCAGAATTGATGCTGTCAATAGTCTGGAACCACTTGGCTATAAAGAGTTGTTTCGTTTTTAAAAGCGAGTTGAAATTGCATGGACTCATGCCACCACATATGATGGATGTTCTAAAATTTCCTGCTGTCATTTGCCCAGCAGTCTTCACTATTAATAAGTCATCAAAATGACATCATAGCTTCCAAACGTTGTACACAGTCAAAGGTGCAATGCGGACTTCAACACTTAATTCTTAGTATGTCCAGTGAAGATCATGCTCTGGATATCTCATCATGGCTTCCACATGTTGTTCATCTTTTCCAGTATGCCCACCACAATGTGTTTTTGATGCCTAAAAATATCCACTGCTCTGGCAATGGTATGGCATGGCAATGCAGCATCTCCACATGCTTCCCGTAGTCCCTTGTGGCACTGGTGAATATTTCATACTCCTGCAACCTGATTTTGATAAAACTTCATTTTTCTTGTTGATTAAACTTTAGTTAAAGAGGTTACACAAACCCTTGCACTTTTTGACTTTCACCAGTGCTCAACCAGAAATGTCAGTAACGCACACATATACCACTGACTACAAAGAACACAGGAACGACACACTGGCACAAAATAGTGCAATAGCATCCTAATTGTGGAGTTCCAGTGGTCTTAAAACTCACTACAAGAAAAACTACTCCCACATATATAATTACTCATTCGTAATCCACAACTGATAAGACTAAAGAAACTGAAAACTCACTTTATCTTGGTTAATGGCCACATCAAGTTCAATAGGTGTCCCATCATCCATGTAATCGATAGAATGCAATGAACTTTTCCCCGTTTTCTCAAATGTTTCCTTTCCTATTTGTTTTAACATGTCTCTGACAGCTAGTTCTGCATTTTGCTATGAAACAAGAAGTTTTTTTACTTAGGTGAGCATTTAAAAAAAATATATTACTTTTACATTGTGGTGCATTTTGCTACCAAATTAAGATTTTTTTTTCACTTACATGTGCACTCTGCTACTAAACAAATGTCTCTTTTTGTTTACTGGTATAATGCAAATGTAATTAATATTTTAGATCACAAAGGAAAAAAATATTTCCATCAAATGTCAACATCTTCCACAGGGCAAGCAGTAATTCACAACACTTCATATTTTGTGCTAACAAATATTATTTACACTAATTACTGAGGTATTTGTGTTTGTAATTAGCAGCTCAACAAAGAATGAATGTATAAGAGAAGATCAATGAAAATAGAAAATTAAAACTATAAAACCAAAGAATGTTTTTAGAACAGCACACTTAAATAGCAAATCACAACTAATAATGTACTTAATTTTACTATACTGAAATCCAGACTGTTCAGTTTAAATGTATTATTAGCATTTCATTAATAAAGATCAATAAAATGTACTAGACTTGGCAAATAACTGTTCTGTGTAGGAAGCAAGAAGAGCAACGTTCTGAAAAAAGAATTTCAAATATGTTTCATTAAACAATCTGTGAGTTCTTCAAACTTTATTATCCTTTTTCTGTTTGTCTATCTGCCAATTTACATACATTTATTCTGATCTAACAAAATTAAATATAGTGCATATTTCTCATTTAAACTGATATATACAACTTGCATTTGCTATGAAACAAGAAGTTAATGAACTTTCAGAAGACAAAAGTGATGTTCAATGCTTTTACAAGAAATGAAGATTTATCGATTGATGGAGAAAAGCTGGAGATAACAGACACATACGTTTATCTTGGACAGCAGATATCAAGTGAGGGTCACATTGGTGAAGAAATTAATCGGCGTACAAAACTTGCCTGGAGAGCTTTTGCAAAAAAACAGCATAATTTTCAAGAGCAATATGCCATTATGTCTTAAAAGAAAAGTGTTTGATCAATGCATCCTTCCAGTGCTTACGTATGGTGCAGAGACGTGGACCTTAGCTAAAAGAGACATACAAAGGCTGCAGACAACTCAAAGTAGCATGGAGAGGTGCATGCTTGGTGTAACCAGGAGAGATAAGAAGAGAAACACGTGGATCCGAAAAATGACAAGAGTGGGAGACATCATGATCAGAGTTAAATCCCTGAAATGGCAATGGGCTGGACATACTGCCAGAAGAACAGACCATCGATGGACAGCCGAAATTTTAGATTGGATTCCAAGGGACAGGAAAAGACCCAGAAGAAGACCACATGGAAGATGGGTGGATGAAATTCGAAAGTATGCGGAAGTGACATGGAGGAGACTGGCACAAGACAGACCGTTGTGGAGGAAACTTGAGGAGACCTTCGTCCAGCAGTGGATTGATAATGGTTGGCAATGATGATGATGATGATGATACAACTTGCATTAATTGTAATATAATTATTTACAGTTAAAGAAATTACAACCGTTGTTTAAAAACATGTTTACAAGGTCATTACCAATGCATAATGTATAGATAGTACTTGAACGGTACTACAACACTTTGTTAGATTGGTGTGCAACATCAGTCTAAAAAGTTGACATGCAATTCTAATCAAGGGTGACTTGGCATACCTTCTGTTCAAAATGACTGCTCATAAATACTATGTCATTTTGATACAAATGGGCTATGATGGGATCTCATATGTGAGGAAAGAGGAGGCATATCCCCCCCCTCTTTGTAGTATCTTCAAAGAATAGAATTGGCATAGTCAGGTTTCCAGAGAAGGGCAAAATCCTCCTCTGGTCTCTCCACCCATCCATATGGGTGCACATGACAACATATGTCTCAAAATCACATAGTATTGGTGAGCAGTCATTTTCTGACAGAAAGTATGCCACATCACCCTGATTTAAATTACAATTTTTAATTTAAGCTGTATGTATATTTAATATTTAACATGAATTACTGTATGTTATATTGCTCCAAACATATTTTGATGATACCACTAATTCTGATTACTGACTTTCCTGTGGAACTTCTGGACACATTGTATGCCAAAAAAATGAAGTAAATGTTGAGAATTTACCAAAGTGGAAAGTTAAAGTAGAAAGTAATAATACTGGATTTCTTTTATTGAAATATTGCAGCACATTGGCCATACATAAAGTATGGAAAAGTATGAAAAGCAAATGAATGGAAAATATGATATCATCCACTGCATCAGCCATTCACTGGTAGACAAAGATCTCCCAAAGTTTATCCCAGAATTTAGTTGAGGATATTTTTTCCTTCTTGATGGCTGAATGAGTGGTTGCTGGGATTTTGTAGTGCATAGGACACACATGGCCAAAACATGTAAAGCTCAAAAGAACCACAAAGAAATATCTTTGTTGTCCCTAGAAGCTATTGAACTTCATTTTCTTCATCTGTTTTATGTAGCTTTGGGGTCTTCTGGTTTTCAATTAAATTTGCTGTACATGTTGGGCATGTGGTAAAAACTGCAAAATAACAGAGGTAAAACAAAAGGGCACAGCAGGAATTTGCAAATGGTGGTTGTATATGTCATTTGGAGTTACAAGTTCTCTTTGCCTATTCTTGAAAACTAAGTTATGTGCACCCATGTGTGCTATGATCAGAATTTGAAAGGCAAAAACATTTCTACCACTGAAATTCATTTTCAGTTTGTTCAGATTTACCAGCAAAATGCAATGTGCCACCAAAGCAGGGTGCATAGTTTCTGCTGGAAAGGCTAACAACCAGTGATTCTGTACATATTGAAAACCTGGGTAAATGCAAGAACAAATGAAAGACATACATTTACAGCATGAAGAACAGTAACAATAAATGAACTTCAAATTAAAATTCTCCATAAGACTTAAGGCTTTAAAAATACCATGCCAGTAATGCCCAGGTCATGTAAATTATTGGTCTGAGCAGGTAAAAAAGCAATCTAGTTTCCCGAACCAGGCAATTAAATTTAAAAATGAAAAAGTTTTGAATAGAAGTTCCTATTAGAGTAAAAAAGACAGCCATCGCATGTCGTATTTCATTTCACTGCTAATCACAGGATGTTGTATTATTGTTACAAAGTGCCAAGAACGAAAGAATATCACTTATTTAATTATATTATGCTCTAGGTCCAGAAATTGAAACCATATGTAGTTTTGCTACGAGTGTGGTTTACAGTCAGCGACGAGATGCATACCTCTCATGGAACTAGCCTCCTGTGTTTAGCGACAAAAGGCGAAGACTTCAAAAAGACTTCAACGAAGGGAACACGGCAGAATCGAAGACTTCAAAGAAGGGAACACGGCAGAATCACTAAATTTCTCAAATACCAATTTCAGCAGCATTATCTCAAAACTTGAGATACACGTTTTTGTGCATGGAACGTTTTGAATGCAGACCCTTAAAATGGAAATGCAAAACTTAAAAAAAAATCCCATCATATTTTTTAACTTAAAAAAATGAGGGTTCTGATTTGTTACTTTAAAAGATAAATTTTCCTGCACATCCAGCTTTTTCTACCTAGGCAAGTAAATAATTTCTGCACATGCCCAGCTGGGCATGTAACTTTTCAGATATTTTTCCAGCATTGAAACTGGAGAATTTTATACTTCTTAGAAACCAATTATCCGATTTCAGAAATTGATATGCTTCGGTGGTTTGGCCATGTTGAAAGAATGAGTGATGAGATGCTTACTAAGAAAATCTTTTCAGCCCAAGTGGGAGCAAGGAAAAGCAGAGGAAGGCCAAGGAAGTCATGGGAGGATCAGATTCAGGCGTATCCGCATGAGAAAAAGATTATGAGTAGGAAGTATAGAAGATCTTGTGTATGGCGTGAGATGGATATCAGTGAAGCCGGAGTTGTATGTCAAGATCACTGTAAATGGATAAGTTTGATATGGCAACAGTAAATAAAAATTATCTGGTAGTTTGTGTTTCTTTTTGGATCTAACCTCTGAATCTCAGAGAACAGCTTAGTGATATGTATGTATGTATATCCAAAATTTTGGTAAATAATTTGAGCAGATATTTAGTGCTACAGAGCCCACAGCAAAGCATCTGTAATTTGCATAAATCTCAAAAGTATCACAAATAACATAAATTCAATTTAAGCTGCATGGATATTTAATATTTAACATGAATTACTGCAAGTCATTGTTCCAAAAAGTTAAATATATCAGATATGCTATTTTTTTCAAAATTTTAATTTTACTTACTTATATAAAATAAATATTAGCTCATTATCAATACATTGTTAGATATGTTTCATTTATACTGAAAAGCCAAAAAAATTACAACCAGTGCATCTTTATGCAAATCAAAGCAACTGCAGGTAAACGATAGTATGTGTGAAAGTCATGAAATGGTATAAAAAAACACCTGATAATGAGCTCAGTTAATCAGTGTTATTATTGTTCTTCAGATGGGAAAGGCAGCAGACTTAAGTGAGTTTGACAAAGGCCAAATTGTAATGGCCAGACGGCTATGTCAGAGCATTTCCCAGACATCAAGGCTCGCGGGGTGCTCATGATCAGTCGTGGGTAGTACCATCAAAACGTAGACTGAGGAACAAAAAACCATGGACCGCTGCCAAGGTGTGGGCTGACCATGGTTCATCGATTTTAGAGGTAAGCGAAAGCTATCCTGGTGGTACAAGCCAACAGAAAGGATACTGTGGCACAACTCACCAGTAATTTGAATGCTGGTGATGGGAGCAATGTATCACAACACAAAGTACATTGAATCCTGCTGAAAATGAGATTGTGTAGCCGCTGGTCAATTTGACTGCTCATGCTAACCTCAGTTCACCACTGAAAGCACCTACAGTGGGCACCCGAACATCAAAACAGGACCTTGAATGATTGGAAGAAGATTGTCTGGTCCGATTAAACTCATTTCCCATTGCATCATGTGGAAGGCCAGGTACATATGCATCATTGACCTAGAGAAGTGTTGGCACCAGAATGCATCGTGGGATGAAAACAAGCTGGTGGAGGAGTGTAATGCTTTGGGCAATGTCCTGCTGGGAAACCATGGTTCCAGTCATTCATGTGCACGAAACTATGAGGTCTACCACCTACATCCTTGCAGACCAAGAGCATTCTTTCATGGCAAAAGTACTCCCTATGGTAGTGCCATCTTTCAGTAAAATACAGCACCATGCCACGTTGCCTGGGTTGTCTGAGAATGGTTCATGGAGCATGAGAAGGACTTTCAGGCTGGGACATCTCTAGACTTCGAAATCAGGATGGGCGACGAGTGGGCGAGCATTATTTTTGGTGGGGCAAGTTTGATAGCAACTATGTTTACGAAATACTGAAAGAAATAATTTTTAATGCTTTTACCTATCGGCTACAAAGGAATTCGTGCAATCCCCACCCTCTTAACCTGGACACACACACACACACATACATACATGGATCTGACTAGTTATGCCACTGGTGTAAGATACAAGTGCTTCTAGAATTAAACTTTTTGCTTGCTCTGAATGCATTGTCTTAATTGCTTTTCAAAAGGTGAAAATCATCCAAATACATGGCGTCAGTTGAATAAATAAATCCATCGCTCTTTCCATGTTAAGGCCCAGCAACCGAAAAATTGTTATTCAGCCACCGTCGGGGAATCAAACCTAGAATCTTTCAATATCTAGCCGAGCGAGTTAGCCTTACACCACAGCTGCCAACAATTCACGGCGCTATGCGTGTTTTTCTTTTTCAGTCAGCATCTGACATCATAAATACGTAAGATGGGCTCAGCTACTGAGACGTCTCCATCTGGTGGGCATTAACAGTACTGGCTATATATAATTATAGCAATAATCCAAAGGGCGAGATCCAAGGTGAAAACCACCTAAATACGTGGCATCAGTTGAATAAATAAATTCATCGCTCATTCTACATTAAGCAACGCACAGCAACCGAAAAATTGTTAATAATTTCAAAATTTTGCATTTTTGATTACGAAAATGGCACTGTACTTGGGCAATTTATTTAACGGAAAACGTTGTTTTTGTTTATCTAAATCATATTTTAACGTTATGTCAAGCAGACACAATCCTCCCCCTCCTTAATTCCCTTCCTTTAAGACAGTGACTTTGCCTTGCACTCCTCCCCTACAAAGTAGTCATCACCCACTTCCTGCACTCTCACTGTCTCGGAGCAGTCTTAAGAGCACTGGTGTAGCTTTAGACTCCACTTTCCATGTTGGAATCCCCAATTTTGTAAAGAAAAACAGCACAGCAATTAGTAATGGCCTCAATCAGTGAATTCCTATCCACCCACCTCATTCTCCCCATAGAAACACAAACATGAAAAAGAGGCTTAAACTAAGGAATTGGAAGAGTGGAGAACAATTGAATTTTCATGGCCCTGCGGATGCTATTTTGATAACCTTTCTACAGAGTAGTAAATAAAGCACTTCCTAGGGGGAAATTCGTAGGGCTACATGAAATAAAACACAAGACTTATTATTACTTGGCAAGTCCAGATTATATTTTAAAGTTAAACACATTGAAAAATCGCACAGTTTGAACTGGGTGGGTGGTAGGGTGGGCAAGACAAATTTTAGGGTGGGCTCAAGCCCACCCTCGCGGCGACGTCCTTGCTTCCAGGTATTGCCTTGGCCTCCAAATTTCCCAGACATCAATCCAATCAACAATCTGTGGTTTGTGTTGAAACAGTAAATCCAATCTACAGTGGCTCAACCACATAACTTACAAGAGTTAAAGAATCTGCTGCTAGTGTATGGGTACCAGATACCACAAGACACCTTTAGAAATCTGGTAGCATCCATGCCTCACTGGGTAAAAGCTGTTTTGGTAGCACATGAAGGACCAACATCATATTAGGCAGGTGGTCGTAATGTCTTGGCCCTTCAGTGCAGGGTGGGAAATTAGTGGGAGCAAGGCACAATAATTTTTCATTCTGCGACAAGTATTTTGAGCCCAGGCGCAAATCTGTAACTGTAAAAATTTAAGTTTATTTTTTGTTTTTTTTTTTTTAGAAATTATCATGTTTTCCTTGGTGAAGTGAAAAGAAATCTACTATAAAACTAAAATAACTGTGGGAAAAGTCAAGAAATGGCATCAAAAAATACAATGGTCAAGAGAGTTATCGAAGATCTGCTGGGGTCTTAAGAATCCCCAAGGCCATAGAAATGTTAATGAATTTGCTTTGCAACACAAATGCATAGAAAGGTGTCTGGAAAAACTTTTATAACTTTTGGTAATTATGGTTTAGTTGTAATTTTTGATGTACGAACTAAGTATGTTAAGTTCCGTTACTCATGTAGTATAGCTGATGAAAATTCAGTAAATGGCTGAAGATTTTCGGCTCCTCTTCATTCTTTTTTTAAATTGACAAAAACGTGGAATTTGAGAAATATGTGAATTCATACATGCAGTTTAAGTACAGGAAGCTGAATACGGTGGACCTCAATTCCCAAATTATGAAAATACAACAACTTTCAATTTAGTTTAGGTGTTCATAGTGTTTATTATACAGTACATCTGATGGAGGAAATAAAGAACATTTTACAGGTAAAATAAGAGTTTTAAACTGCTTTTTACAGTGAGTTTTGATAAAATGTGGTTTAAAAATCTGTAAGAATTATCCCCCACCCCATTCATAAAATTTTTCATTCATATAGTATAGATCGAATATCAAACGTATATGAGAATTTACCAAATACCCTATATTTAATTATTTAATACACAATTTCTTTTAAATGAAGGTCAGTTTATCTGTTATATGCTTTTCACTCAAAAAACAGATTTTGCGCATGTTACAGTGATTTGTGCCTAAAATTTTAATCCACAGGTGCGACTTTGCACATGCCAAATTTTTCTAATTTCCCACCCTGCTTCAGTGTATAACTGTCCTGTTCCATTAGTATGAAATACACTACCTCATTCTACACTATCTACCAACAAGTAATTGGACACCTGTGATAGCAAAGGAAAACGAACTTTATTCACCTTCAACAGTTGGTGGAGCCTCCACGAGCGGCGATTACAGCTGCGACCCTCCGAGGCATACTCTCAACCAGGCGTTGTACGACGGCTAGCGGTATTTTCTTTCACTCGGCTTGGAGAAGACAGGTCAGTTCCTTCACCGATTTCAGACGGTGGGGGCATCCCTTAAGTCGACGCTCCAACTCGTCCCAGAGGTGCTCGATAGGGTTAAGGTCCGGGCTCTGCACAGACCAGTCCATTCGATTAACCCCACTGTCACCATACCAAGCCATGGTGGACCTCGCAACATGACAGGTGGCATTGTCATCCTGAAAGTAACATGGGTCCACCCCGTAAAACTGCCACAACGTAGGAAGCGCATGGTCATCCAAAATGGTGCAGTAGGTCTCGGCGTTGAGTCTGCCAGGAATTGCGACCAAGGGTCCCATGCCGTACCATGAGAAACACCCCCATAGCATAATTCCACCGCCGCCGAACTTCACAGTAGGCACAATACATTCCGGCAGGAGGCATTCTCCAGGCAGACGCCTAACCCAGACCCTGCCATCTGAACGGTAGAGGGTGAACCTTGATTCGTCGCTCCAGAGAACCTGTTACCACTGTTCAACGGTCCACTGTCGGCGTTCTGGGCACCACGTTAGCCGAGCAGCGCTATTGCACTTGGTGATCAAAGGCTTGTGGGGGGCAGCACGTTCATGATAACCGAGCAGATTGGCTTCCTTACGGATAGTATTCATCAAAAGAACACTCCCGGATGCCTGTTGAAATTCCTCGCGGATGTGGCCCATCGATTTGGTGCGGCTCTTCCGAACTTCTCTGGCCAGCACCCGCCGGTCTCTAATTCCCAGTTTGTGGGTCTGCCAGGTTGGGGCACATTCCGACAGTCACCTCTCACCTTCCACTTGCCAATCGCGTAGGCCACTGTCGATTTGGGGTACTTCTACTCGCTGGATATGTCACGTATGGATCGGCCATTTCTGTGATACCCGATGATTACACCTTTCTGAAAATCAGAGAGCTCCGAACTGCGTGGCATCTTGCATGCGACTGGTTGTGTTGTTGTTTCCCACACGATATTTAACGGCGGCGGCCGGGACGTGTATCAGGACCGCAGATATCGTCCATTGCAGGGGTGTCCAATTACTTGTTGGTAGATAGTGTATAAAAGAGAGATAGCAGGAAATTCACTTGAGAAATATCAACTTTATAGAAATACACCCTAATGATGTGTGTGTGTGTGTGTGTGAGAGAGAGAGAGAGAGAGAGAGAGAGAGAGAGAGAGAGAGAGAGAGAGAGAGAGAGAGAAACTTCTACATAAGATGAGATACTTACCTGAACATATGCCATGTATGACTGAACCACGTCAAGCCCATACTCATTCACAAGTTCGTGCACAAGAATAATACCCTGAAATATAATCAAACATTCATGCAGCTGCTCATACACTGGATAAAGGGCTAAGCTTCACAACTTAAATCCCTATATTTTTAAATACAAAATTTAGCACTCAGACCTAATAAAGAAAATACTCATAGTGTAAAATCATTTTATCTCAGGTACTTATAATTCACAGTTAAAAAAAAAAAAAAAAAAAAAGATGCAATTAATATCACGAAAAAAAAAAGAAAATTATGGTAGGCGAGGTTTTGTCAAACACTTTCTTGGCAAAATTAAAAATACTGCGTATTCTCCTTAGACATATAATAAAAGAAAAATTCCTAACACACACAGTACTAGTTCGTTCGAATGATAGAAGGTGAGTGGCACTGTAAAGAAAAGCTGCAGAAATTTATAAACCAGGTGCATTTAGGTGTGCAACACATGAGCAGAAGTAGATAGCTTCTGCATCAGTCACAATGTGGACTCCACAGCAGATGGTGTTTTGGGTGCTACTGCTTGTAGAAGTAAAGTCCGTGATGCTTGTACAGCATCATTTCCACTGCAAGTACAACCTTGGAGCAACTGCATACACCCTGACTTACATCTCCATTATAAAATGGTACAAGGAACTCGGAGGAACAGGAAGTTTATTACTGATGACTGATAAACACACTAAGCATATGATGCCTGAGGGAAATGTTGAACGGAATCGAAAGTCATTTCAGAAAAGCCTGAGGAAATCCATCCAACAGGCTGGTGTGCATCGGGTACTCCATAAAAGGTACATGAGCACAATATTCAACTGCATCAACAAGTTAAGCTACATGACTGGACAGCACGGGAAAATTTTGCGGAGACAATGTTGACCAAAATTGATGCCAATGATACATTCCTAGACCGGATATGCTTTTCAGATGAGTCAACATTCCATGTGTCTGGAAAAGTAAACAGACATAACTGCCACATCTGGGTTCCAAAAATCCATACATTGTTCATGAACACTAACTGGATACTCCAAAGTGCAGTGTTTGGTGTGGGATCATGAAGAACAAAATCATCGGTCCATTTATTTTTCTGGACACCATGGTAACTGGACTATACCTGGACATGTCAGCAGGAATATGCTGTACCTCAGCTGCCTTAAGGAACAATTTTCCAACAAGATGGGGCTCCCCCGCACTTTGCCCATGATGTCCGCACAATCTCGGATGCCCACTTCACTACAGAACAGATCAGGAGAGGATCAACGTTCATTGCATGGCCTCCCAGATAACCGAACCTAACTCCATCTGACTTTTTCCTGTGGCAATTTGTTAAGGACCAAATGTACACTACATTGGTGTGTAATCTGGAAGACTTATGCAACAGAATTCATGCTGCAATCAACAATGTGACACCAAAATGCTTCTCAACACGTGGGCTGAAGTAAAATACCAGTTGGACATTTGCTACACCACCAGAGTAGCTCATGTTGAAGTTTATTAGACATGTAAAAAATATTTCTTAGTTTGTGTATCTGGAACAACATGTGATGCTAATAAATTGTGGTAAGTTAAGAATTTATGATACTTCCTTGTATTATACGTTTAAGTGGAACACTCAGTATTACAAGCTATAGTTTCTATTCTAATTACTTACATTTCTCACAAGAAAATTTCTATTAAAATAAATTAAAAAAATATTTAATGCAAGAGGAACATTTTTGCCTGAACTTTTCATTCCAATTAAAAAAAATAATCAGGGAAGGCTTAGAACATTCTAAAAATGATGTAAGATACAGAAGACTCACTGGTCATCAATCCATTCAGAGTCTGTGTTAAATCATTTGATGATAGTTTCTGATATATTTGATGAGAGTATTCTAAGGCAAGTGATATTTCAGTGATGGTGGTCACTATACTATAACATTGTTCTCAAAAGCTCAGTCGGTTGGCAAGTTATGTGAAAATTAAAAGTTCATTTGGTTTTAAGAAACTCATACAAACAAATTAGTTAGTTTCATTACTGGAAAACAGAAGGTATAAAAGACTTCAAAGGTCTTGGCCAGGGTTGTATCTCTGGAAGTAATGTACCCTTGTACACTGCAAGTCTATGTGCATATATTGCCCCCACAAAGGACTCTTGCCAAGTGAGAGAGCATGAGTGTGTGTGTATCAAAACAGAAGAAATAACATTCATAAATTCTACCTCAGTATTTGGTGAATTTTGTGTTCAGCTTCTTATTATATTTCCAAAATATTTTTCTTGGGTTGGAGTGGCATAAAGAAATTTCTTTATGATATGATGTTAATATTACAGAACATAGTCTTTTTTATGGATGTTGTTATTTTAAATTTATTCAAACATGGAAAAATGACCCCTGTAACTAAATTAACTTTCAAAAGTAAAATCCTTTCCTCTGCCCTTCACCTTATAAATATGTGTTCGTCTTCTGTTGCTTTATTTTGGGGTACAAATACCTCCATGAACATATAAGCTATGAGCAGTCATCAATTCCAAATTTGAGGTGACTGGTTCTGAGGAGAAAGGGAACGGTGCAAGCACCATGGGATGGGTCCACCATTAATGCCTCATCCAAGACTTGAGCCCCAGGCTAGTTTGGGCAACTGAATAGATTCAACCACTGGGTCTGCTACAAATAAGTGCAGCAGGTACTTTTGAAATTATGTGTTGACAAGCATATAATGCAAAAAATTCAACCTATCAGGAAATTTTGACTTTCTAGTATGTTTCATATTACAGAAAATTCAATCCATTACATAGAAAATAAAATTAATCATTCACAGAATTGCAATTAGGCCTCAGCCTAATAAGCTCAAACACATGGTATTATTCATTAAGGCACACAAGTATGAATCTTATACTGCCCACTTGTGTTCAAAATTTAATGATTAAATTATCAATCTACTCAACCAAAAAAAAAGGCTCATTACTCAATTTGGGATGGGGGTAATCAGTTTTCTACTTTCTCCTCCATTTTCATATTACAAAACATTTCAGCAAGCAGCAGCTCCACTGATGAATGTTTCTAATAACTTTTCTTGGCTAAGTCACTCTGCTTTAATTGCAAAACCATCATATATCAAAATATACCTCCCCTTCTTCTTATGGAACAGTTCCCATGTTTTCCAAGTTCTTCTAAAACATACTTAAAGACTTAATAATCTAAAGCAACTTTTATGGGAATTTTACTAGGAAATTTTTTCATTAATAGCAAATTTTCGGAGAAAACACTTCTCCTTCTTCAGGCTGTCTTGTTGTTGTCACTTTTTACTTGTCACTATCACGGTTACGGTTTACCTTGACGGTTATGGTTAACCTTGACGGTTTAGGTTATTTTTCAACAAATCCTGCCAGATGTTAGGCAGAGAAAATCCTTTGCAGTCATTGATGATGGAATTTTGATTTTTCTCAATCTCTATTCCTTCTTTCAGTTTTCTTTTTTGGAAATTGCTTTGGAAACTGATTACTTTAAGGGAATTCCAATCCATGCTGTGCCCAGTTTCTCTAACATGCCTATCTAATCCAGTCTTGTTGGAGCAATTTTTTATAGCTGCTTTATGCTCAGCTATACGAGTTTCTAGTCTGCGACCTGTTTCACCTATGTAAGATAGTCCACAACTACAATTTACTTCATAAACTACTCCTTGCATTTTTAAAATATCTTCTTCTCTTTGAACTATTTTAGGGAAAATTTTTTTAACTTTGTTCTCTAAACTTGGAGCTAGCCTAATATTGTATTTCTTACTAATTCTCTTTAAAGACTCAAATAAACCTATGTGATAAGAAATTTTTCTAGTGAATTTTACTTGTTGCTTTTGTGGGTTCTTCGTACCATTAAAATTCAGAAGCTTCTCAAATAAAGACTTCAGAAAATTTTTGGATTGTTATAAATAACATCTGAAAATTTTATTTAAAAAGTAATTCATATTATATTTTCACTCATGTTTCTATTTTCATGTTATGTATACAGACTTTTTTTTTAGGGCTTTAAATACCACCCTGAGCAACAAAGGCTATACAAGCAGTCACCCATCCTGATATAGGGCCACTGGTTACAGAAGAGGGAGAAAGGCAGGAAAAAAGGACACACAGCACCATCCAGGACTTGAAACTGGACCCAAATCAGATGAACAGCCTTTGCCCATGCCTTTGCCTCTCATCACTCAGACACCAGTGCTACTTGCACAGGCTTCATAAAGATTTTTGAGAACAGAGTAATCTTTGCTTGAGATGTGCGTATTTGTTGTGTTGTTAATATCTATCCACAGTGCTTGTTAGTAAACTACATACATATTTGACTTGAAGGGAATAGTAGCTACCACAAGGAAATTTTATCATCACAGCAGTATTGTGATTTCTACAACAACTAGCCAACTTTGTAAATTGCAATAATGAATCCCAATGGAATATCACTGTCCTCAAATTAGATACACAGTTTACCAATATGTACCATGACATAAGAAAAGAAACCAAAATGAAAATGTAAGAAGCAATTAATATTTAGCTGAGTAACTTTTAATAGGAGGGATTTCGGAAAAGCCAGGTAACAGTTTTGTTTTCCATAATGATTAATTGGGGAAGTTGAAACTACACAAAAAGAAAGACGTGAGCATGAACTACTACTGCACATAATCTCCAAGTTTATTAAGACACTTATCCCAGCATCAGATAAGTTTATCAATTCCGCAACAGAAGAAGTTGAAATTATTTTTCGCAAACCCTATGTACAGTAAATCTGAAACTTTTGTACCAAACATATAAGACTTGCAGTCTGATCAACTGATTTCTGTCATCTAATCACACTTTTGTACAAGCACTTTACAGACATTTTCACACAATTTATTACGTAACTTTTCAAACTGGAACTAAAACCTTCATTTTTTTATCTTACTATAAGAATCATCCATACTGATTCAATGGGAGGAAGGTCACAATAATATAACATGTTTGTTTCAAGTATACAAAACTTGAATTCATGAATTCTTTCACAAGATCTACACTTGAATTTTGAGACATTGCACCTAAAAGATAAACTTGCTTTGATTCGTTCCATATATCAAAAAATGGCAGAACCATAGAGGAAATGTTTATAAAATAGGCGAACAACATGTTGCATATTCATTTGAAATGGTGTGTTTTAAAAGTTTTTCTTGCTGTATTAGTTAAGTTACAAAAACTACAAAATACTGGTGTCTTATTCACATAACTTATGATGAAAAACAAGCAAACCTTTTGATTTGCAGCAACTTGGGCTCTTAAATCAGACAAATTATCCTTAAGATTTCTGGTTCCACTGCATCCAGGAACTTTTGAAGGTGCCTTCAGAGCATCCGTAACAGCTAAACAAGTAATACAATAAAAATTAGGAAAATCAAATTTAATGAACCCCAAAAATGCACACCTAGAAACAAACTATAATATTACTTTTTCCTACAAACACAATGAAGTGAATCACATTGAGTCACAACAACTGTAGTTCAGTGTTTAGAGATATGAAACAGTAGTTATACAGCTATACTGTCAAGGCTACCTCTACCTACACTGGCTGACTCATAACAATAAAAGAATGTAAACTGAAAGGGCAATTATTGTACACATTATTATATTTATTTCTTGATATGTACATCAACATCAGCATTACTCTAATTTACTCAGAGAACAACTGAATGAGATGAAGTCATGGGAGAGGTATGTAAAAAAATAAGTGGACATGTTTTAAGAACTGTGTTTCAGGGGCAGATTGGCGGTCGCAAAAGGGCCTGGGAAAATTTTTGCAAATGGGCCCATTCAGTTATAGTTCTGCGGTCCTATTGTATCACAACTGAAAATCCTTTTTTTTCATTTAAAAAACAAAGCAAAAAGTACAGTTGCTCTGGAAACAGTGGCAAGCATAGTACTGGGTGGGGGCTAAAAAAAGTACACCTGTCATCCTTAAATTAAAGTGGGTGTTGCGGGAAAATTTTCATTCGCACATGCCAAGATTTTACTGTAGAAAAATTGTACTACAATTTTTCTGTTGTGGACAATCACAGTTAGAAATTTCAAGATATTTAAATATCCCAGCAAACTAACCTAATCGACGTGGAAAAAGCGAATAACCAGGTTTAAATCACTAGTTTAGTTAGTTATGTATGTAATTGCGCTGGAGAAGCTTCTAATTTTGTACACACTCAATATTTATATTTTTTAACATTTTCTCTTAAGAATGCTGAAGTAAGAACATTAAAATTAAAAAAAAAGTGCTTATATAGCCTTTTCATGTTTGACAGATAGTAAAATATTCTTGATTTTCATACCTTTGAGCTTCCAGTTCTTAAATTTTCAATGAAGTGGGCTGAAATTCCAGCAAGTGTAAGTGTGTGTGTGTGTGTGTGTGTGTGTGAGAGAGAGAGAGAGAGAGAGAGAGAGAGAGAGAGAGAGAGAGAGAGAGAGAGAGAGAGAGAGAGAGAGAGAGAGAGAGAGAGAGAGAGAGAGAGAGAGAGAGAGAGAGAGAGAGAGAGAGAGAGAGAGAGAGAGAGAGAGAGAGAGAGAGAGAGAGAGAGAGAGAGAGAGAGAGAGAGAGAGAGAGAGAGAGAGAGAGAGAGAGAGAGAGAGAGAGAGAGAGAGAGAGAGAGAGAGAGAGAGAGAGAGAGAGAGAGAGAGAGAGAGAGAGAGAGAGAGAGAGAGAGAGAGAGAGAGAGAGAGAGAGAGAGAGAGAGAGAGAGAGAGAGAGAGAGAGAGAGAGAGAGAGAGCTTCTACTACCTGAATTATGTTGGAGTTGTACCAAAAAATCCTTTTGCATAACTCATTATTTTTTCTTTGACATAAATGAAACGAAAATACAGAACTTTTACACTGTAAAAATTTCTATTTTTACTGCAATTTTTGTAATTTTTCTATTGTGGATAATCAGTTAGAAAATTTAAAGATTTTTAAATATCGTGGCAAACAGATTCTTTATTTAGTGATCGTATATCCGTGTGTGTTTCAATTACAAAACATGCTTTTATGCAGCAGTTATGTATTGTAAAGACACCTTACTAAATAGCATAAACAAAACATTTTGCAACTTTATGTTGAAATTATATCTCTGTAAATGCCTTCATCTATAGCACTCATCAGTTATTACAAGGAGCGTAGGCTGCGTAGGTAGAACATTTCGGGGAGAAAGGGATCGTATATGAACACCCCAGCAAATAATCTTTCAGTTATTTTAAAATAAGTTCTTGTTGTTATTAGCTTTCACTCTGAATTCTGTGTTGTCATATAGTGGATAGAACATCCCATAATAAACATTAGCTAGCATTATTCTGCAACTTTATCAAACATGGGTGAGTATTTTCACTACTTTAACTAAAGTAGAGAAAAAAATTTAGCCCTGTTCAGCCTCCACCTCAATGTTGTTAACATACATAGATTGTTGTGTCTCCTGATTTTTCCTGATGCCGGGCCCCTCAAAATATTTCAGGATGAAATGAATGTTCAAAGAAACTATAGAAATAGATAGACATCACTTCCCCACTCTGCACTTGAGTAAGACATTGGTTAATTGCACGGGGAGGAAGGGGTGGAAGTTTGGAAGAGATTTTTTTAAATGCCTAAACAGATTAATTATAGTTTTCTGGCTCATTTGGGCCCGGGCTCTATCTTGCAATATAAAATTCGGGCTCGGGCTCTTAAAATTGAGCTCGAACTCAGCTCTTACGAGCACAGCACTAATGCCTCCTACAACCAATGGGAGTGAAATCAACTACACCACCCCTTTCTTGGGGAATATATAGAACATCTTGTACACACCCCCGCCCTCCCACAATATATGGTACGTGCTGTACATTCTCATTCCTCAGCTACTAAGTGAACTCAGAAGTTTGAAAACACACATGGCCCATCTATTGTAGTTGAGATTCTAGCAGTTGCCTGGTGAGGGGATTTTTACATTATGTGTATTTCGTTTATAAAAAAAAGTGTTGTGGTTCAGTTGTTTCGAGTTTTATCGGAGTCCCACCTCAATCCTATAACCTATTATTGTCATGTCTTGTTTTAAGAGGCGGTGGGTGGAATTTATTGCATGTAGCTGTAACATCGTTATTCTATTCCCTCTCTATTGAGATATCTTCCCACGGGAAAAAGAATGGGACAAGCCAAAACGTTTTTTGTTACATAATTTCGCTCTGCCAAAAAAAAAAAAAGATGTATACGCCGCCATGCTGTATAAGTCGCACGGGCAGAAAATTTAATTTTGAACTCATATACGCCGCAGCTTATCTACCCGAAATTGTGGTAATATTCTTAGGTGGTTTGGCCATGTTGAAAGAATGAGTGATGAGATGCTTACTAAGAGAATTTTTTCAGCCCATGTGGCAGGAAAAAAAGGTAGAGGAAGGCCCAGGAAATCTTGGGAGGACCAAATACAGGAATGTCTGCATGAGAAAAAGACTATGAGTATGAAGTACAGAAGGTCTTGTGTGCTTCATGTGCTGGATGCCACTGAAGCTGTGTGTGTGTGTGTGTGTGTTTGCACACTGAAGTACCAAAAAAAAACTGGGATACCTCTCTAATTTGACAATTCTGGACAGCGGCATCTGGCACGCATCGGCGGATGTTATGATGTGTACCAGGTGTTGCTGTCCACGATTGTCCAGAGCATTTCTATGGCCACATTGGTCCTGCATGCTGGATGTTTTCCCTGAGTTTGTGCAGTCCAGGTACACCCTTGAAATTATTAGCCGTGTAAATCAAAACTTCATGGCAATTTCCAAGATGCAATGACTCATCTCCCGGGCGTCCACTATTACACCACATTCGAAATCGTGTAAACCCTGATAAGCTGCTATCTGAACTGTGAATGCTACTACTTGAACTTACGGAGATAACTGCCTCCATATATATGTCGTATGTAGACACAATTTACCTCATGGGTGTAGTGGCATATAATGGAAATGGTAGCGCCCTTCTCGGTTTTTTTAGCATCTCAGTGTGTATATCAATAAAAAAAAGCATGTAAAATATTTGAGGAAATCCACCAGTTCAAGCACTACAGCTTTGGAAAAACAAACTTTTAGAAATTAGTCCCAGGCTAATGAATTTTTTTTACTGAAGTCCAAACATAAAAAACTGATAGTCCTGGGCATCAGACTTGTTGATTTTTCAACCCTTATGGTGTAATATTCTCAAGCATGTTTCCTTGTACTTATTGATACCATCATCACCACACAAGTCTATGTTGATGTACTTGGTGACCCACTTACACCCATTCATGGCTGTCCATTTACCAAAGCAGGAAGCCTTCTTTCAACAAGGCAATGCTTCTACCCAGCACTCTTATTTGTCAAAGGATTGATCAGAGGAGCATTTTTCAAATGTGGCTATTCCACTCTTCATGAACCCAATTAAGCATCTATGGGATGAAGTACAGGGTGGTCAAAAAGTCTCCTAGGGGTTTCGATTGACAAAAACGAACAGATCTACAGCAATGCAGTTTGCGGCATTTGAAAAAGTAAATATTCAAGTTTTTAACCACACCTCTTTCCAACAGATGGCATTACGTGCTCGCAAATACCGATGCCGACTGCAAAACAACTGAAAATGTCCCCGCCACAGGAGAAAGCAATGTGTGTGCATTGGTTTTTTGAGATGAAGTCTGTGATTACGGTACAAAGAAATTACCGTCCGACATATGGGAAAGATCCACTGAGTGATTTCAGTATCAGAACGTGGCAAAAGAAATTCTTGAATACTGGTAGCATCCTGGAGCAGCAAAGAAGTGGCTGACACCCTGTCAGTGAAGAAACTGTGCACAGCATACAGGAGGTTTTCGCTCGCAGTCCTAACAAGTCCACGAGAAGGGCCTCTTTACAACTGAACGTTCCACAATCCACATTGATGGGAGTGCTACACAAAAGCCTGAAACTAACCGCAAAAGCCTGAAACTAACCGCATACAAAGTGCAACTCCTACACCAGATTAAAACGAACGATGGACCTCAGTGCTTAGCATTCGCTCAGGATATGTTGGAACTGCTGGAAGTTGATGAAAGTTTCCTATGCCGTATAATCTTCTCGGATACAGCAACCTTTTATGTGCATGGAAAAGTCAACACCCAGATCATTCATATATGGGGCAGTGAAAACTCACATTCAGTCAGGGAGCATGTTGCGCACAGTCCAAAGGTGAATGTTTGGTGTGGGCTCATGCATAATCATGTCATTGGGACATTCTTCTTCTCCGAGCCCACAATGCAAATGAATAATTACCTGGACATGCTTCAAAACTTTGCGGTTCTTCAACTACAGGATTTGCAACCAAACGTCATACTGCAATAAGATGGCACTCCCCCACATTGGGGACTTGACGTTCGTAAATACCTGAACCGTGAGTTTCCCCGACGGATGGATTGGCAGAGGTGGTCTCATTCCTTGGCCACCCCGGTCCCCAGATCATCACTCCTTTATATTTCTTCCTCTGAGGCTATGTCAAGGACATGGTTTACCAGGAAAGATTAAGCACCCTGTAGGAGCTCAAACAGCGCATTACAGCAGTGTTTGATAGAATTGATCCTGACATGTTGGAGCACACATGGCAAAAAATTGAATACCGACTGGATGTGTTACGTGCCACAAAAGGCGCACATGTAGAGGTGTATTAAAGTAAGATTACTAATCTCAAATATTTACTCTTTCAAATGCTGCAAACCGCGTTGCTGTAGAATTGTTCGTTTTTGTACAGTTGTCAATCGAAACCATTAGGGGACTTTTCGACCACCCTGTAGAATGATGCACTCAAGCCCCAAATCTCACCATCAGCCAGCTCTTGGCACTTTAAGCATGGCTGTCCTGGAATCATCATCTCCAGTATCAGTCTAATGTTTTCAACACCTGGTCCAGCCCTTGCTATGTATTGTTGTTGCTGTGAGGGGAAAAGGAAACCAAGAGCTTTTAATGATTTGTTATCTTTACCTGCTATGATTACGATCTGGCAGCTATTAGATTGAGTATCTTCATGTCACGTTTTTAAATAAGGCATAGCTGAAGAACGAAGTTCAACAATTTTTTTAGTTTTTAAGTATTTGCATACTTTCTTTATTCTGTTTTTCATGCATATTTGTAAAACAGAATGAAGAAAGTATGCAAATACTTCAAAACTCAAATAATAAAACGATGTAATTACTGCATAACAGGTAAAAAACAACAACCTAAATGCCAAATTTGCATAAAAGTTCCATAAAATAAAAAACATTTGATAAGACAATTGAAATAAAATATCATTTGACACAGCACAGCACTACAAGACATATGATAAAGATACTGTAATTAAAATACAGTATTACCATATTTATTGGCATATACATGCACCCTAATTTTAAGAAGGAAGTTAGAGTAAAAAAAAAATTTAATTTAAAAAAAAATGACCTGCGAGCTCCGAACTTTTTTTAGATAACTCAACATGCGTTTATTAATATTTAACCACTTATAAGGCAAATAATATGAAAGAAAAAGCATCTGTTTGAATGAAAACTCTTGGATATTAGGCCTGTTACAAAAATTTTAATCAGAATCACTGCCATCTTGGAAAGTGACGAGACAGACTAAAAAATTAAAAACAGCCAAAAGTATGGGTTCCTTAAACCGACACCATTTGCCGATAATGCATGGTCATCGTTGCGAGAAATTGTGCCCTCGAACCAGCGCCGCAAGACCACACATACACTAATGATTTTTATCACCAACCATCAGCCACGGAGTTTGGACGTCACCGGAAGTTTCATCATTATTTTCCCTGAGCAGCTGCTACTTAAGCAGGTTGTGCTGTGAAAACAACTTAATGACAGTAGATGCTTAGGCTTAATGTGGTAGCTCCCGTTCACCGCTGAAGTGAGTAAGGTTACCTTCGGGCACTTAAAAAAGGTAAAACAGGAGTCTATTGTAAATCAGGAGTCTATCTCAAAAAAATTTTGTGTGAATCTTCTTTCCGAAGAAATAAAGATTGTATTGATACCACTTTTAACAAGATCCACCAGAAAACAGAAGAGATATATGCATTAGAGAAGCATTTGCAGTTAGAGTAAAGTGATACCAAACCGTTAACATTTGGCAACGTCAGGATGCGTCAAACTCTGCAGCAGTATTCATTTTACATAGGTTTAAATAAAAATAAAAAAGTAGTATATGCATATAACACACAGGTAGAATTTCAGCCCTAAATTTCAGGAAAAAGTGTGTGTTATACGTCGATAAATATGGTACTTATTTTACCCTAATCTGTGCAAAATGCTGCACACAACTTTTATTGCTATTATTACCTTCTTCTTGAAAAATTCCATTCTTGACTAATTTGAAGGAAACAAATGAGGCTCCTTCATGAAGAAGACTAGTAGAATTTGGTGGCATGGAACCGGGAGTTAAACCTCCAATATCTGCATGATGTCCTCGACTAGCAACAAAGAATATAGGTCGTTTTGAACTGTGATGGAAAACCTGAAACAAAAAAAAAATGATTTGCATGTTTTTATATTTAAGAGAATGGAAGAAAATACTGATAGGCATTGATTATCTCCACAAAATTATTTCTGAAGGAAAAAATATTTCCTGCTTTTATTTCATTAATCACAAAATTTTATATTTCATGAATGCATGCATGTACACACAGAAACTTAAAAGACCACATTTATGGATGTCAGATGTAGCAACATCTTAAAACTCTACATACTGGAATTTTTGGCATGTACATGAGTGTGCCTGTGTGGAAATATGCATGTGTTGTAAACACATATGCATATTTTTACATGGTGGGCATTTTCTCCCAAAAACAGATTAAGCAAATGCCCAGATTTAATGAAGGTTTCTGCCAGTCTCAAGCTCCTCATTATAAGCAAGTTCTACTGTACTGCAGATAGTACTGTCTGACCAATCTCTTAGAAGAATCTTTGTTGTCCTCTGTCATCAAACTTTTGCTGTCTTTTACCAAGCCAAAGAGATGAATCTGACAATAAAGCACACATTTCTTCTCCTGTTACATTTGAAAAAAAATATATCACCTTGTTCTTCGAACATTTGCAGCAACTCTGTGCAAAATTTTGCCTTTTTTTTTCTTTCAAATCAGGTGCTAGTTGATAAGAAACACATTCAACACATACTTTTTAACAGTCTGAATCTTTTAGTATCTTGTGTACAGCATTATAACCATATTTCAGGTGGTCAGCAATATCTTTGATGGTTATGTGCTCATCTATTAAATTAACTCATCAACTTGTCAGATTCATCTGTGCTTGAGATTGATGGCCTATGAGGCCAAGATTTATCTTCTATGATTATTCCCCATCTTTATATTTATTCACCATACAGACAAGGAGGCCATCGAAGGCTCTATTATTTAGAGGTCATTAAAGTCTCTGTTGTTTAGAGGTCATCAAAGCCTCAATTGCTCAATTGTCACCATGCCAAACACACGCACTTAGAAGCATTTTTAAGCCCAAAGTAAAATAGTGTGTGTTTGGGGGGGGTCAAAATTTCTGACTAAAGAAGACAAAAACTGGAAGTACTGAAACGGTTAAAGAGTTAAAGGCAGTATAAACTTTAATCTTTAGTTCCATTGCCCACATACAAACTTTGTTTCAAAGACTTTGTTTTTTTATTTTTTTATTTATTTATTTACCTTTTTTATTTTTTGAGGTCTGAAATATTTGTGTACAAATACATGAGGAACAGAATCATGAAAGTATACAGATACTTCAAATCTCAAATAATAATGTCACATATTTACAGCATTACAGGATAAAGCTTAAATGCAAAATTCGTCTAATAAATTTGCTTTCTGAGTTTGTAAAATTCGATTTGAAACTCAGAAAACAAATTTATTACAATAAAGGGGTTTCACAATGTAGGGAGTCATAGTCATAAAAATACCTCTCTAGACAATGATAAGTACATATGGGTTATAAATTTCCTGCTTAATTTTGACACCCCCCCAACATTGTTGGAGCCTGAAATGTGATCATTTGGTAGCCAATAGCCAATCAGCCAATCATTGACATACATGAAGAAGGTAAATGTGTTGAACACTCTCTCTCTCCAAAGATTATACTCTTCCAAGCAAAATAAATTCAAGCACTTTTCAAGGACTTTTTAAAATCAAATTATCGTGTGTGTGTGTGTGTGTGTGTGTGTGTGTGTGCTGTCAGTTGGTCAGCACGTAGGTATTTTAGTAAGTTCAAACCGTTACTTAGCTGTGGGATGGGCACACCTGCAATGACCTGCCTGTTATCCCTCCTGCCTTCCTGTTGGTTTATTTTATTAACTTTGAATTTATTTCTCCTCTGTTTAGGTGTTTTTAAAATCATTTCATTTTGTGGAATATTTTGAGAGGGTGTGTTATTTTCGTATTCATCTGCTGGTAGGACATTTATTGTTTACTTTGACTTTTTATTTTTGATGAATAACTGATGCTTTGATGCATTTTTTATTTAATATTTTATTAAAAAACATGCAAGCCATTTTTTATTTTTTTCATTTTTTTTTATTCATTTTTTATTTTATTTTTTTGTTTAAAATGGAACTTCATTTTTTTTTATTTTTGAAATAATATAATGTCATTTTCTGGTATGACATTTATTGTTTGCTTTGACTTTTTATTTTTGATGCATGACTGATGCTTCGATGCATTTTTTGGTGTGGCCAGGAGACAAAGGGCCCACACATGAAGCATGAACAATTCCTAGAAACTCCACCCTTCAGAAAGAATGCATCCTTAATCCCAACATAAGCCCATCACAATTTGCAAATACATCATTCCACTTATTTTATTCCCATGGCTGACGTTTTACTTTGTATTGATATCATAGCCAAGGTACCAGCAGCCCACGCATTCCCCTGAGTTCAACATCAGTTCTGCACTTTTTGATGAGCTAGGTGCTTTTATCAGAAATACACAGAAACCTCCTATACAACTTTTTAGCACAAACAATTATCTCAGACATGCTCTTTCATCATCATCATCATCATCATTGTCAACCATTATCAATCCACTGCTGGACGAAGGTCTCCCCAAGTTTCCTCCACAACGGTCTGTCTTGTGCCAGTCTCCTCCATGTCACCCCTGCATACTTTCGAATTTCATCCACCCATCTCCCATGTGGTCTTCTTCTGGGTCTTTTCCTATCCCTTGGAATCCAATCTAAAATTTCGGCTGTCCATCGATGATCTGTCCTTCTGGCAGTATGTCCAGCCCATTGCCATTTCAGGGATTTAACTCTGATCATGATGTCTTCCACTCTTGTCATTTTTCGGATCCACGAGTTCCTCTTCTTATCTCTCTTGGTTACACCAAGTATGCACCTCTCCATGCTTCTTTGAGTTGCCTGCAGCCTTTGTATGTCTCTTTTAGTTAAGGTCCACGTTTCTGCACCATACGTAAGCACTGGAAGGATGCATTGATCAAACACTTTTCTTTTAAGACATAATGGCATATTGCTCTTGAAAATTATGCTGTTTCTTCCAAAAGCTCTCCAGGCAAGTTTTGTACGCCGATTAATTTCTTCATCAATGCGACCCTCACTTGATATCTGCTGTCCAAGATAAACGTACGTGTCTGTTATCTCCAGCTTTTCTCCATCAATCGATAAATCTTCATTTCTTGTAAAAGCATTGAACATCACTTTTGTCTTCTGAAAGTTCATTTTTAATCCCACTTCTTTACTCTTGTCAGCAAGTTCCTGGATCATACTCTGCAGCTCTGATGGGGTAGTTGCAAAAATGACTACGTCATCAGCAAAACGAAGGTGGGTTAGATAATCTCCATTAATCTTTATCCCCTTGTTTTCCCAGCTCAGCGACTGAAAACCACCCTCCAATGTGGCATTAAAGAGCTTCGGAGATATGGTGTCACCTTGTCTCACTCCCTTTCCAATTTTTACGTGTGTTGTATTTTCAAACAGCCTAATCTTTGCACTTGCATTTTCATAGATGTTATTAATAATATTAATGTATGCATCTTCAATACCGCAGGTTTTCAGAGCCATTGTAACTGCTGATGGTTTCACCGAATCAAAGGCTTTTTCATAATCGATAAAAGCCATGCACAATGGAAGTTCATATTCCCTCGCTCTTTCAATTAGTTCTCTCAGCACGTGGATATGATCTATTGTGCTGTAGCCACTCCTGAATCCAGCTTGTTCTCTTGGTTGAGCCATGTCCAGTGTTACCTTCAAGCGGTGTGATAGAACTTTAGTGAAGATTTTATAAACTACTGATAGGAGGCTGATAGGTCTGTAGTTTCCAAGATCCTCAATGTCACCTTTCTTATGTAGCAGGATCATTGTAGCGGTGTTCCAATCCTCAGGAATCTTTCCTTCATTAAGGCATCGAGTGAAAATTTGGGCGAGTACTGTTTCGATTTCTCCACTTGCTTCTTGTATGATGTCTACAGTAATTCCATCTTCTCCTGGAGCTTTTCCCCGCTTCATGTTCTTGATTGCATGTGCAACTTCTGCTGGAAGGACTGGAGGAACTCTGGTACTGGTATCTTTCATGATGTCTGGAGTGCATGTATCATCCCTTTCATATAATTTGGAGTAGAAATCTTTCACTCTTGTCAAAATTTCGCCTCTATTTCTTGTTATAGAACCATCTTCTTTTCTCAGTGCCATAATCTGTTTTCTTCCCTTACTGAGATGTCCCTTTGCTATCTTTAGGCTTTGGTTGTTTTCAATTGCTTTCCTCACTAGTTCACAGTTGAATTTTCTTACGTCTTCAGTGATACTTTTCCTTACGGTCTTGCATAGCTCTATATATTCCACTTTGGAAGTCACATCTTCTTTAGTTGTCTTCATCTCTCTTCTTTTTTGCATCAACATTTTCGTTTTTCCTGATAATTTATTTACATGCAACTTGTTCTTAGACCCAGCTAATTTTGTTGCTGTTTCCATAAGAGCTTTGGTTACTTTTCTGTTAACTTCAGAGATGTTCACTTCTTCCGATGTTAGGCCTTCTAAAGCAGAGAACCTGTTCTTCAGTTCCAACTTGAAGGTATTATGGTGTTTTTTAAGGTTGGTTATGTCAATAGATTTTGTTTGTCTTATGAGCTTGCCACGTTCAAGTTTAGTGTTGAGGTGCATCTTACATCTCACCAATCTATGGTCACTACCTGTGTTGAACTTGTTTAGCACACTGCAGTCTTCTATGACGAATTTTTTGTTACACATAATAAAATCAATTTCACTTGTCGTCCCATTTGGATGTCTCCATGTCCATTTCCTGTGTGGCTTTTTCTTGAAGAAGGAGTTCAAGATGAGAAACCCTTCTGCCTCTGCAAACTCAACGAGAGTATTTCCACGCTGGTTTCTGTTGCCGTGACCGAATTTACCTACTGAAGTTTCATTCTGTTGCCGTTGCCCTATTTTTGCATTGAAATCTCCCATAATTATTTTCAAGTGCTGCTTACCTTTATTATTTAGATGACAAATTTCCTCATAAAATTCTTCAATTTCTTCTTCAGGATGACTTGTGGTGGATGCACAAGTTTGAATAATCTAAGCCTGGTATCTTTTCGAGAGTTGGATAACAAGTCGTGCAGCTCTGTCAGAGGAACTTTCAACTTCTACAACTTTATCCTTCAGTTTCTTGTTTATTATAAATCCAACACCACTAGTTCTGCCAGTATCTGTCCCACGATAGTAGAAGAGATGTCCACTTTTCAGTTCAATGAGATCTTCTCCTTTTCTCCTTACCTCACTTAGCCCCACGATGTCCCACTTGATCCTTTGTAGTTCCTCTTCCAATTCAAGAAGCCTTGAATCAGAAGATAGGGAGCGTCCATTGTACGTAGCCAAGGTCAGCATCAGATGGCAGCCTAGTCCGGTCCTCCGGGGATTCTTAGCACCCTCTGCCTTCATGTCGCACTGGCCGCTGCCTTGGCCAGGTACATTCCAGCTGCCGGAGACTGAGGGCCAAGATTTAAGTTGTGGAATCATTTTGGAGGGGTTTGGCCATAACTCACCACGCTGGCCAAGCAGGTTGGTGAGTGTGGGATAGAATTTCCTCTAATCCCGATGGTATAGTTATACCGCTATTGGCGGTCGTCAGAGCCCCTTTAGTGGGAACAGGATGCACCACGAGAAGGCGGGGTTGACATTTGTCAAGGAGATGCTGTGATGTTACGCATCACCTGACCTTACATCCCTGCTCTTCTTTCATATCATCACTTAAAAAATCAATTACTATTAACAGAGTTGCAAACTTTTTCAAGTACTTTCAAGGACTTGAGAATGAACTTTTTTTCGACTTTTCAAGGTTTTCAAAAAGCGTATGCACACCATGCTCTCCCCCCTCCCTCCCTCCCTCTCTCTCTCTCTCTCTCTGGTACTGAATATATTTATTTCTTCTTTTTTTTTTTTTTTTTTTTTTGATTGAAGGTTTAATGACCACCATGAGCAATGATGAGCTATAAGCAGTCACTGTCCCTAATTTAGGGTCCCTGGTTCCAGGGAAGGGAGAGAGCCAGTGTTGTAAGACAAACACAACATCCATGCCTCACCGGGATTCTAACCTGAACCCTTCACGATGAACAATCATAAGTCAGTGCTTAGACCACTGTGCCACCAGGGCGGCATTTTCTTCTTCAAAGTCTGCCTACTCATCTCCTGGAGACACCAGCAAGTTGATGACTAAGTTTTCTGGGAAGAACAACTAAACTCACAGTGATGGAAGTTCACCATGAATTTGGTGGATGCAGATATTTTGTGATTTAAATATATATTGCTTTTGGTTTCAAAAGGGACAACACACCAACACCTCCTTCTCTCTGGGCAAAAAGGAAAAAAAAACCTGCTGCCTTTCTTGTTTGTGTTAACATGCACAGGGCCTCAAAATACAACTCTGCTAACTTCATATTATTTTCTTATGTGATACATGAAGTTTTTCCTCAATCTTATGTCTTTTTGATCTCATATACTTTCCAATTTTGATTTTGAGTGGGAGTAAAGTCACACGTATATCACCTGTTGAGAAGAATATTTTGAACAGTAATTTTGCAAATAGAAATATTTGATATACTTACATATGTATCTTGGGCCTTCTACCTATATCAAAGAAAAGTTAATACCTAATACGCATAACTTTTGGAACACCCATTGTTTATTTATGTGTTGCCAACTCAAATAACTTGTAGGAACTTAAAAAATTACTAAATAGTTTGTTGACTATCAGACATGTTAAACAGTTTTGAGACACAAATACTCACAGGAGTTATCACTGTCAAATCAGGTAAATGGCTACCACCAGCACAAGGGTGATTGGATAGAATCACGTCTCCATCATGTAGATCATCACCAAGATGTTTCATCTGCAAAAGCAAATTGTGTATATGGTATATCTTAGGATAGTTTACATTAATTATTAAACTAAAAATTAAAATAATAAGATTACTTTATTGGGACATTTCTGTTTGCTTCATCATTAACAACATTAGTCTAGACCAGTATTTTCCAACCTTTTTCACTCTGTGGAAATCTTAAAGTAGGTCTTCAGACATCGTGGAAGCCCAGCTCACATACTTACACCAGGCTTACACAATGTTAAGCCATTTGATTGATATTTAGTTTATGTTAATATCGCAAAAGTGAGTTGCAGCATATGTTGTCCCAGATGTACGAAGTTTGCCTGAAATTCAAACTGAGTGTAAATAAGGGAAAAACCAAAGTTATGGTTTTTGAGAGAGGAACTGGTAGCACTGAATGTAATGTAAGTCTAAATGTCACAGTGATTGACCAGGTGAGTGAGTTTGTGTATTTAGGAAGTATGTTTAACAGAGAGAACAAATTGGATGGTGAAATTATTAGGTGAGTGAATTCTTTATTGAAAGTCGTGGCTGCTCTGGGAGGTTTTCACAGGAATGACGGGTTCTCAAGAGAGTCCCCTGCATGGCTGTGTAACAAAGTGTAATTGTTTCTACTCTGATGTATGGCAGTGAAACCTGGGTACTTCAGAAGAACCACAGGAGTCGTTTGTGTGCTAGAGAAATGCGTTACTTACGGGGGGGGGTTGTGGCAAAGACACGGTCTGATTGTGTGAGGAATGAAGTTGTGTTGCAGTTGTGTGATGTGAAGCAAAATGTTGTTAGCAAGGTGGAGAGCAATATGCTTCGATGGTTTAGCCATTTGAAAGAATGAGTGATGAGATGCTTACTAAGAAAATCTTTTTAGCCCAAGTGGCAGGAAAGAAAAGCAGAGGAAGGCCAAGGAAGTCATGGGAGGGTCAGATTCAGGAGTGTCTGCATGAGAAAAAGATTATGAGTATGAAGAATAGAAGATCTTGTGTACAGCGTGTGATGGAAGTCAGTGAAGCCCGAGTTGTATGTCAAAATCGCAGTAAATGAAGAAGTTCGATACAGGAACAGTAAGTAAAAATTATCTGGTAGTATGTATTTCTTTTTGGAGCTAATCTCTGAATCTCAGAGAGCAGCTTAGTGATATGTATGTATGATGTTATCAGTTTATCTAAAAAGAATGAATAAAATCACATAAGTAATATTAAATTGGGATGAAGAAAGATATAAACAATGACTCTAACACAAATTATATTATTAAGTAAGAATACTCAACAATATAACATTAATTATTTTTTTGCACAAATAATACACAATGGAATGGGACAATTTTCATCACCAGTCCAACTAAAACCCATTGCTAAATAGCTTTCCCAATACAGCAGATTCTTCCTAATGTCCATTACCTTCTGGCTCTCACTACTTGTACTTGGTTTGGACATCAAATCGTTACCATCTGCCTTACTTTTGTCACTGGTATGTTTGCTGTTCTCTGCACTGTCTTCTAGATCCTGTGACGTACAAATTTCCACATCTTCAAAACACACACGTCTTAATTTTTTGCGCCATGTTCCTGAAAGTATTTACACAAGCAACATAACTTAAATATAATATCACTGATCAAAGCACTATGGGCTGCTAGAGGAAGTCTGGAATGTTTGAGGAACTTTAGAAGTAATGAGCCTGGGTGTTTCTAGAGTTCGGATTTTTAAAAGAAGTATGGGCACCTTATCGCTGGTGGCAGGAAGTGCTGGTGGCTTACCGATTCTCAGAACTACTGGTGCTGTGTCGGAGAACACAAGGCAGGTCACTACAAGTGTGTTCCTGCACTTGACTGTGGCTTGACACAGTAGCAAGTTGACCAATGAAATTTTCAAGGTAAAAATTATTCTGTCATGACAGTGCTCTCTCCAATGACAAAATACAGCATATTAACATTTTATTGTCTTTATTTTTACATCATAACATTTACTCTAGTATAAATATTTGATCCTTTAAAATTTCACAGAACCCAGTTATGAAACACTGGTCTAGAACATAAAAAGTCACAAAAACACTGCTTATAATTTTACACGAGGTTCTGTAACACTCCTTTCTTCAGAATTCTAAGACAAATTGAATTTCTGATAAAATTTAATTCAAACAGAGAAATGCATGTGATACAAGTTCAACAAATTCTTGAATGAAGAACGTAAAATTAAAAATATAGTTCATAAAATCCATAACTCAAGATATTGCTATTATTTTTAGTTAACAGTCATATGAGCAGCTTAATACTATGGCCATAAAACATCAGTAAGGCTGTATTCTGTCTAGGACAACATAAGTTGTAATTATTATACTTGCACTTTTAAGGTATCAAACTCCTGCAAAGTGCGCATAGTTTACGTGCAATTCATAAATGAAAAACTATTAGAAAGTACCAATCACTCACCCTAAAGATCATGGTAATCTCCATTGACAACACACTTCCAACACGTCAATCATCGTAATGTTTCTGGGCTTCCAAGGTTTACAGACATCTTGCTTACGATTCTTACTTCCGGGTGTGAAACATCGTATTTTTTTTTTTTTTTTTTTTAGCCTTATAAGATGTAACTATAAAGCTTGTCAATTCCACAACAAACCACACATACTACTCATTCATACAATTCAATTAAAAACTATATACATATTTACATAACCTTACATTCCTAGGTGGTTAAGCCTTTGTCAACTGCAAGCACCAAACTGCTCCTTCTGCTTCAAAAACCCTGCCACTTCCAGTGTCACACTCATTCAGCCCTTCACACACAATCCTCTTAAAAAAAAAATACGATGTTTCACACCCAGAAGTAAGAATCGTAAGCAAGATGTCTGTAAACCTTGGAAGCCCAGAAACATTACGATGACTGACGTGTTGGAAGTGTGTTGTCAATGGAGATTACCATGATCTTTAGGGTGAGTGATTGGTACTTTCTAATAGTTTTTCATAAGTTGTAATATTTGTCTTAACATCATATTGTTAACCAAGAAATCATCTAACAAAACTAGAAACTTCCCATTATTTTGAACAATCAAAATTTATGAACTAGAAATTTCCCATAAGTATAACTGACTTTTGAAGTTTAAGCAATCAAAATTTACAAAAAAAAAAAAAATTAGCTCTCAACATTTCATATTATTTGGGTTGTCGGAAAAGTCATGACGTATTTTAGCCATGTTTTGCAAAGGTCATTTATTGATAGAAAGAACAAAGATCAATCAATGATATAATGCCCGTTTTGTTTGATAACCTTTTGCCATCTTTCAGTGAGCTGCAGAATGCCTTGTTCATAGAAGGACCTGTCTTTCGTGGTGAAAAACTGTACAAGGTGCTGCTTTACAGCCTCATCTGAATTGAACATTATACCACGCAAGGACCGTTGAAGAGAGCAAAACAAGTGGAAGTTTGACGGCGCAAGGTCAGACTAGTATGCTGGGTGTGGCTACACATCCCACCTAAGCTCCAATAATTTTTGCCGGGTGATCAAACTTGTGTGTGGTCATGCGTTGTCATGATGGAACACAACACCTCTACGATGAACAAGCTCTGGACGTTTCTGGATGATGGATTCCTTCAAACTGTCCAATTGTCGACAGTACACATTCGAATTGATTGTTTGGTTCTGTGGTAGGAGCTCGAAAAACATGACACCTTTAAAATCCCACCACACTGAGACCAGAACCTTCCGCTGATGAATGTCTGCTTTGGATGTCGTTTGAGACAAAGCAGCATGTCGAGACCAAGACCGTTTGCACAGCATATTGTTGTACACAATCCACTTTCCATCACCAGTTATCAGTCACTTCAAAAAAGGATCGTTTTCCTCACGTTTAAATGAGCATATCGCAGATGTTTATAAGTAAAGTGATTGAGCTTCTTTGAGTTCATGAGGAACACACACACACATCGAGCTTGCTTACATATCTCAGCTTCTTCAGGTGGTCGTGAAATCTTGAATGATGGATGTGCAATGTGTCTGCAATCTCTCGTGTCGTGTAACATGGGTTTAACTCGATCAATGCCTTGATTTGGTCGTCATCAACCTCAGTTGGCCTCCCGGACTGAGGAGCATCGTTGAGGTCAAAATCACCAGCACGAAATTTTGCGAACCACCGCTGGCACTGACGTTCTTGTAGAGCATAATCACTGTACACTTTATGCAACTTTTCACAAGCTTGACACTCGTTCTTCCCTTTACGGAAGCAAAACAGTAAAATATGGCGAAAATGCACAGTTTGGTCTTCCATCTTCAACTTGATGTCAAATCTCCGCAAATCAACCAAAGCACTCACTATTCCTTTCAGACTGCAGCTAGAACTGGCACCTGTCGAATGCCATAGCGATAACAGAGCTGCGCATGCCTCTAGTACTTCCAAAACCGCCATCAGGTGCCAAAATACGTCATGACTTTTCCAACAACCGAATATAATCAGGTTGATTAATGTCAACTGCAGTTTCACTGAGCAACATCGCAGTTTCACCAATTGTACTGATGGCAAAACTGTAATTAGCACAGCTTCATCAATTGTACTGAAAAAAAAAGTGCTTTCTGTCAGCTAAAATTGCATTGGTTATGGTAACAGCTATGGTTATGGTTTATGAGTTGTTTATAAGAACTTTGAAAGGAATGATGCAGGTGTCAGGTCATTTATCAAATGTGAAGAGTTTGGGGAAGTTTGGGCAGCTTTCAATGTAGCCAGCTTTAAGAATTAGATGGACTTTTCACTCAATTTAGCTTTTTTAAAAAGAAATTTATAGTTATTTTCATAATAATGTTAAGTTACAGATGATTTCTTTAGTTTACAGTTCTCTACCAGGGTGTCTACTGATTTCCAATGAACCAAATTCATGACTTTTTCATGAACTTTTCATGACACTTTCAGTTAAATTCATGACTTTTTGATAATGCGTGGCACAATGACAACCATTCTAGACTCATAATCTAGTACCCTTGGCTTGAGATCCCAGGTTATTTTTACCTGGGATCTTACAAACACTGAAATTAATTCCATGCTTGAGATCCCAGGTTAATTTTACCTATTTTTACAAACACTGAAATTAATTCCATGCGACAATAGTTTATGCAAAACTGATGTGTCTATAATATTACTGCTAAAATGGCTATACAGGGGAAGGGGGGGATGCTTTTTAATGAACCCCTAACCGAAAAAAGTTGAGATGAAAGCTGAATGTAATTCTTATGTCACTAAAATTGCTTGTTAACATGAATAATGTAATTATGTATGACTTGCACCATGCCATTCACCAAATTCTATGTGTTTAAAGAAATAAAAACATTCAACTCTCATCTAGGATGGGGTATGGCTATTTTCAGAAATATTTATCATTACATCTATTAATACACAAATTCTTTTAACATGGTAATGCTGTAAAAACTTTCAAGTTTTTATTAAGGCAATATAAAAACTATGAATGTACAAAATTTATGGAGACTGAAATTTCACAGTGAAAGACTGTGTGTTTAAGTATCTTAGCTAAACTTGCTATCTCAGAATCTATAACTTCAGCTTCTTCTTTTGCCTTTTCTATAAGCTTTCTTTTCTTATCTTTGAGTTTTTTTAGTTCATGGACTGCTCTCCTTTTACAATTGGCCACTTCATCTTCATCAGATTTCTTCTTTAAGGCTTCTACTCTTTTTGATGAAGCATTTTTGATAGCTAATATCATTGATTTTGTGATGCCCACATTCAGTTCTTTCTCACTATTAGCTAAACCACTTAACAATAGTATTGCACTGTAAACACTTCTTTCAGCAACAACTGCATCTTCTTCTAAGTTTTCAATTAAAAATTCTTTGTTAACAGAAAAGCCTCTTTCAACTGCAGCATTGCCATGAAACATGCATAGCAGCTTCTGTAAGAACTTGATAGTCATGGTTTGCACTTGGTAGTAAATTCATCAAGAAGTGATCAAGTTTGTCCTCCTTAGGATTGAACTGTTTCAGTTGTTTTTTTAGAAGATTCAGAAAATTGCAAATATTCCCACTTCACAACATCAGCTTTTGATAAAGCCATATGTTTTTTTAATATATATGGATGTAAGGTCAGGTGATGCGTAACATCACAGCCTCTCCTTGACAAATGTCAACCCCACCTTCTCGTGGTGCATCCTGTTCCCACTAAAGGGGCTCTGACGACCGCAAATAGCGGTATAACTATACCATCGGGATCAGAGGAAATGCTATCCCACACTCACCAACCCGCTTGGCCAGCGTGGTGAGTTATGGCCAAACACCTCCAAAATGACTCTACAACTTAAATCTTGGCCCTCAGTCTCCGGCAGCTGGAATGTACCTGGCCAAGGCAGCGGCCAGTGCGACATGAAGGCAGAGGGTGCTAAGAATCCCCGGAGGACCGCACTAGGCTGCCATTTGATGCTGACCTTGGCTACCTACAACGGACGCTCCCTATCTTCTGATTCAAGGCTTCTTGAATTGGAAGAGGAACTACAAAGGATCAAGTGGGACATCGTCGGGCTGAGTGAGGTAAGGAGAAAAGGAGAAGATCTCATTGAACTGAAAAGTGGACATCTCTTCTATTATCGTGGGACAGATACTGGCAGAACTAGTGGTGTTGGATTTATAATAAACAAGAAACTGAAGGATAAAGTGGTAGAAGTTGAAAGTTCCTCTGACAGAGCTGCACGACTCGTTATCCAACTATCGAGAAGATACCAGGCTCAGATTATTCAAACTTATGCACCCACCACAAGTCATCCTGAAGAAGAAATTGAAGAATTTTATGAGGAAATTCGTCATCTAAATAATAAAGGTAAGCAGCACTTGAAGATAATTATGGGAGATTTCAATGCAAAAATAGGGCACCGGCAACAGAATGAAACTTCAGTAGGTAAATTCGGTCACGGCAACAGAAACCAGCGTGGAAATACTCTCGTTGAGTTTGCAGAGGCAGAAGGATTTTTCATCTTGAATTCCTTTTTCAAGAAAAAGCCACACAGGAAATGGACATGGAGACATCCAATTGGGACGACAAGTGAAATTGATTTTATTATGTGTAACAAAAAATTCGTCATCGAAGACTGCAGTGTGCTAAACAAGTTCAACACAGGTAGTGACCATAGATTGGTGAGATGTAAGATGCACCTCAACACTAAACTGGAACGTGGCAAGCTCATAAGACAAACAAAATGTATTGACATAACCAACCTTAAAAAACACCATAATACTTTCAAGTTGGAACTGAAGAACAGATTCTCTGCTTTAGAAGGCCTAACATCGGATGAAGTGGATATTTCTGAAGTTAACAGAAAAGTAACCAAAGCTCTTATGGAAACAGCAACAAAATTAGCTGGGTCTAAGAACAAGTTGCATGTAAACAAATTATCAGGAAAAACCAAAATGTTGATGCAAAAAAGAAGAGAGATGAGGACAACTAAAGAAGATGTGACTTCCAAAGTGGAATATATAGAGCTATGCAAGACAGCACGAAAAAGTATCACTGAAGATGTAAGGAAATTCAACTGTGAGCTAGTGAGGAAAACAATTGAAAACAACCAAAGCCTAAAGATAGCAAAGGGACATCTCAGTAAGGGAAGAAAACAGATTATGGCTCTGAGAAAAGAAGATGGTTCTATAACAAGAAATAGAGGCGAAATTTTGACAAGAGTGAAAGATTTCTACTCCAAACTATATGAAAGGGATGATACATGTACTCCAGACATCATGAAAGGTACCAGAGTTCTTCCAGTCCTCCCAGCAGAAGTTGCTCATGCAATCAAGAACATGAAGCGGGGGAAAGCTCCAGGAGAAGATGGAATTACTATAGACATCATACAAGAAGCAAGTGGAGAAATTGAAACAGTACTCGCCCAAATTTTTACTCGATGCCTTAATGAAGGGAAGATTCCTGAGGATTGGAACAATGCTACAATGATCCTGCTACATAAAAAAGGTGACATTGAGGATCTCAGGAACTACAGACCTATCAGCCTCCTATCAGTGGTTTATAAAATCTTCACTAAAGTTCTTTCACACCGCTTGAAGGTAACACTGGACATGGCTCAACCGAGAGAACAAGCTGGATTCAGGAGTGGCTACAGCACAATAGATCATATCCACGTACTGAGAGAACTAATTGAAAGAGCGAGGGAATATGAACTTCCATTGTGCATGGCTTTTATCGATTATGAAAAAGCCTTTGATTCGGTGAAACCATCAGCAGTTACCACGGCTCTGAAATCCTGCGGTATTGAAGATGCATACATTAATATTATTAATAACATCTATGAAAATGCAAGTGCAAAGATTAGGCTGTTTGAAAATACAACACACATAAAAATTGGAAAGGGAGTGAGACAAGGTGACACCATATCTCCGAAGCTCTTTAATGCCACATTGGAAAATGTCTTTCAATCACTGAACTGGGAAAACAAAGGGATAAAGATTAATGGAGATTATCTAACCCACCTTCGTTTTGCTGATGACGTAGTCATTTTTGCAACTACCCCATCAGAGCTGCAGAGTATGATCCAGGAACTTGCTGACAAGAGTAAAGAAGTGGGATTAAAAATGAACTTTCAGAAGACAAAAGTGATGTTCAATGCTTTTACAAGAAATGAGGATTTATCGATTGATGGAGAAAAGCTGGAGATAACAGACACGTACGTTTATCTTGGACAGCAGATATCAAGTGAGGGTCACATTGATGAAGAAATTAATCGGCGTACAAAACTTGCCTGGAGAGCTTTTGGAAGAAACAGCATAATTTTCAAGAGCAATATGCCATTATGTCTTAAAAGAAAAGTATTTGATCAATGCATCCTTCCAGTGCTTACGTATGGTGCAGAGACGTGGACCTTAACTAAGAGAGACATACAAAGGCTGCAGACAACTCAAAGAAGCATGGAGAGGTGCATACTTGGTGTAACCAGGAGAGATAAGAAGAGGAACTCGTGGATCCGAAAATGACAAGAGTGGAAGACATCATGATCAGAGTTAAATCCCTGAAATGGCAATGGGCTGGACATACTGCCAGAAGGACAGACCATAGATGGACAGCCGAAATTTTAGATTGGATTCCAAGGGACAGGAAGAGACCCAGAAAAAGACCACATGGGAGATGGGTGGATGAAATTCGTAAATATGCGGGAGTGACATGGAGGAGACTGGCACAAGACAGACCGTTGTGGAGGAAACTTGGGGAGACCTTCGTCCAGCAGTGGATTGATAATGGTTGACAATGATGATGATGATGATATGTATCTGGGCATTGACTACATACTGGTTTATAAGGGTGCCGGTTCGTGTTTTCTTCTAGGTGTGCAAACTTGTCTTCATTCAGGTGCTGACACACAAAAAAAAAATTCATGACCACCAACTCAATTTCATTACTTTTTCATGACTTTCATGACCAGTAGACACCCTGTGTACTTATGCTTTGCATCATTTAAAAAATACACAGTTTTATGGGACTGGTTACACACATTAGACCACAATCACATGAAATTTGGTAAATTCAGCACAATTTAAAATATTCAGTTGGGTTCTTTCAGTACTAAGAAACTCATTTTGTTAATAGGATAAAATGTTCCTTTGGAATTAAAAGTCTCAAACGCTCTGGAAATTTCAAAAGAAATGTTAGGATGCAAATGGAAAGACAACAATTTTTTCTATCCAACTGTATAAGTCAGTATGTGGGCTGCTCTTCATATCCAAAATTTTACGATGTCAATAATTGAAGGATTGTAGTCTTTGTGGATGCAGTATTTGTAAGCAAATAAAGTTAACAAATATATGTTTTTAAGAAAATCAGTTGAACAAGTATCTACTGAAGGATACACATAAGTATAAAAGGCTGATGTAATCTTAACAGGCAAAATACAAATCATACCATCTGTCCTGAAGAAGATGAATCATTGTTAAGCAAAACTGTGATCAACAGTTAAAAAACCTTATTATACCCAAAAATGTTGAAAGAACACATAATCTTATTTAAATTTCAAGTATATAATCCACTTTATAATTGCAATTGTGGCTCACTCATTTTTAAAGAAACATTTGTCTATCATAAGACAGAAAAAAAAAATTTTGCCAAGCAACTAATTTAAGTGCTTAACTAACATCAAGAAGAAAAATTTTCCTTTCTTTTGGGAAAGTTTTTCACAAATAAAAAAGCCTATACTTTTGAACAAAAAGCCATGCTTTTTTTATGCTTCAAAATATTAATAGTTTTCCATTTTTATGTAAGAAGCTTATAATCACAGCATGTAGTAAATATCTTACCATTTTAGAAATTGGAAGTTTTGATGTAGATACTGAAAAAGCAATATAGTAATGGTGGATCTAGTAAATGCGCAGAAAGGTTTGGAGTATGTTTATTGCAAACAAAAATTAATTTTTATCTTTTTCAAATGAACTGTGCTTAAAACATGTATGTATATGCTTCATACTGGAACACTATGAGAAGAAAATCTGGTAACAAGAATTAATTAGGTGGCAGAAGTGTTGATGCTGCATTTGATCAGCTTGATAAAGCATGAATGTACTGATGAGTTACTCTATTTACTCGTATTATAGTTGGACAGAATGTGGATATGTAGTGACTCTATTGATTGTAACAGGAAAAACATTATACAGTGAGTAAATGTGGCAACAAACGATGCACAAAACGGCTATATGTTTGAATATGTCTCCTGAAATCCAGGTATGAAATTAACTTATAACACCTTGTGTGCACACATATATGTGTTAAAATGCCATTCATTTAGAAGTTTATTCATTTAATTTTGTTACTGCATATGAATTTCAGCAATCATGACATTTTGTTTAAAAAACCTTTTGGAATTCTATAAAAAGATCATGTACAATGAAAAGAACTTCCTGATTTTTTTTTTTGTTATGTTCTTGTTTTTGAAACATGGTTAGAATTAAAATGTGTCTCACAGAAAAAAATGTAAACAAAATGTATTTGTAAGTATGATGTAGCTGGTGTATATTTAAGCTGAACTTAAAGTTATAAGGGAACATGTGCCATTCATAAAAATCTAACATACGAAAGAACTCCATATTCAAGATTTGTCCCTTATGTCACCAACATGATCAATTAATTCCTTAATATTCAAGGTACTGAGAGAACAAGCTGGATTCAGGAGTGGCTACAGCACTATAGATCATATCCACGTACTGAGAGAACTAATTGAAAGAGTGAGGGAATATGAACTTTCATTATGCATGGCTTTTATTGACTATGAAAAGGGCCTTTGATTCGTGAAACCATCAGCAGTTACAATGGCTCTGAAATCCTGTGGTATTCAAGATGCATACATTAATATTATTAATAACATTTATGAAAATGCAAGTCCAAAGATTCGGCTGTTTGAAAATACAACACACATAAAAATTGGAAAGGGAGTGAGACAAGGTGACACTATATCACCCAAACTATTTAATGCCACATTGGAAAATGTCTTTCAATCACTGAACTGGGAAAACAAAGGGATAAAGAATAATGGAGATTATCTAACTCACCTTCGTTTTGCTGATGACGTAGTCATTTTTGCAACTACCCCATCAGAGTAGCAGAGTATGATCCAAGAACTTTCTGGCAAGAGTAAAGAAGTGGGATTACAAATGAACTTTCAGAAGACAAAAGTGATGTACAATGCTTTTACAAGAAATGAAGACTTATCGATTGATGGGGGAAAGCTGGAGATAGCCAATACCTACATTTATCTTAGAAAGCAGATATCAAGTGAGGGTCACATTGATGAAGAAATTAATCAGCGTATAAAACTTGCCTGGAGAGCGTTTGGAAGAAACAGTATAATTTTTAACAGCAATATGCCATTATGTCTTAAAAGAAAAGTGTTTGATCAATGCATCATATGGTGCAGAGATGTGGACCATAACTAAAATAGACATACAAAGTCTGCAGACAACTCAAAGAAGCATAAAGAGATGCATGCTTGGTGTAACCAGGAGAGATAAGAAGAGGAACTCGTGGATCAGAAAAATGACAAGAGTCGAAGGCATCATGACCAGAGTAAAATCCCTGAAATGGCAATGGGCCGGACATATTGCCAGATGGACAGCTGAAATTTTAGACTGGATTCCAATGGACAGGAAAAGACCCAGAAGAAGACCACATGGGAGATGGGCGGATGAAATTCGAAAGTATGTGAGAGTAACATGGAAGAGACTGGCACAAGACAGACTATTGTGGAAGAAACTAGGGGAGACCTTCGTCCAGCAGTGGATTGATAATGGTTGGCAATGATGATGATTCGAGGTAAGATCAAAATGTCACAGAATGCAGAACTGTGTTAAATTATAAGGGTGGGGGGGGACAAGAGTAAAATGAAAAGTGATTGCGAGTATAAGAGAGAGAGAGTTTGTGTGCTACCATTCTTAAAATATTCCAACAGTTGAGCCAACATGAAGAATTATCTAATATACTCATAATGTTTTACATGAAAATTAGTGATTGTGGAATAACTTTTTTACGGGTCTTATAGAGGTTATTTTTCATGAAAGTTGGTTGTCAAATTTTCGAACTAAAGCCTAGTTCGTCATCAGGACTATGTCACTGGAGTAGTTGCTGCCACTCAATTGGAAGAGTCCATCCGCAATTATCGTTAATTGTGGTACTTCTTTTTGCTATTTCGATCCCTTCTTCTAGTTTCCTCTTTACTAAGTTTGACTGGTGGGCGATTATTTTCACTGAGTCCCAATTTATGGAGTGTCCACTTGCTTGTATACGTCTGTCTAGCCCTGTTTTGTTCCCAATGTTCCTAATAGCTGCTTGGTGTTCTTTCATTCGGACCTTAATACTTCTCCCTGTTTCTCCTATATAGCTGAGTCCGCAGTTACAGTCGATGCAGTAAATTACTCCTTCCTGCAATTGGATGTCCAATTCTTTATGCTTTAAAGCTGGCAGGAATTTCTTTATTTTGTTATTAAGATCTGGAGCTAGCCTGATATTATATTTTGCTCCGATCCTTTTCAGTTTCTCGAAAAGTCCCTTGTGGTACGTAATTTTGCTGGTGAATTTGAAGTTGGTTTTTTCCTGCTTCTTTTTTGGCACTTGTTTAAATATTTTCTCAACATATGGGGAGGGGTAATTGTTTTCTGCCAATATTTCCTTTAATTCTTCTTTGTGAAGATCTTTTTGAGTAGCTGAAGAGACCAGGATTTCAATTTTTTCCAAAAATTGTCTCGCCGTATTCGATTTAATATAATCAGGGTGGAATGAGCAGAAGTCTAACATCTTCCCTGTGTTGGTGGGTTTTCTAAAAAGCTGAGTGAATATTTTCCCCTCTCTTGAGGTCAAGGTTAAATCTAGGTAATTGATGCTATGGTCTTTTTCCTGTTCCAGGGTGTACTGCAAGGTATTAACGATAATTGCGGACGGACTCTTCCAATTGAGTGGTAGCAACTACTCCAGTGACATAGTCCTGATGACGAACTAGGCTTTAGTTCGGAAATTTGACAACCAACTTTCATGAAAAATAACCTCTATAAGACCCGTAAAAAAGTTATTCCACTATCACTATGAATAGAGGTGCTATAAATGCATTTACAACTAGGATGAAAATTAGTTCAACTAAAAGGCTATTCATGGGCCGAAGTCACCAGCCATTAGTGAAAAGCAACATATCTTGGGATAAAGTCCTGAAAGGATGAAAGATGAGTTGTCCAATACCATATGACCCATTTACAATCTGCCTGAATCTTTCAAAGACAACAGAATTTCAATGCAATGAAACAAAACTCCAAAATGATCATATTACTTGCAAAAATCACCAAGAAAGTTCTGAAGTCAGATTTTGGAATAAACAATATCTGCAGTCTTGGTTTTCACCACAGATCTGCAGCACAAAAATCCTACACAATACAAATAAATACCAAATGCCCAAATATGATACAACAAATTAATGTCTGAATTTTTGGTACACAGCAATCCAAAAGTGCAAAAATAAAAAATACACAATGTACTTACTTGAAACTGCACTGCTTCTTGCATTGCACCTAAATGCACAGGTATGTGAGGTGCGTTGGACACTAGGCCTCCATCAGGCCCAAAAAGAGCACAAGAAAAGTCCAACCTCTCCTACAAGGGGGAAAAAGAAAAGTTCACATAATTTTTTTTCATATTAAAGGAGGAAAAAAATCTGCTTTAATCAAGAAAAGGATTTAGTACCCTGAGCACCCAGACTCATGACCTCAACAAAGCTGTTGCATCCCTGACCTTTTCCCCCAAGAAACAACTTGATAGTACATTTTGTAAAGTAGTCTTTAAAACAGATTCTTTAGGAAACAGACCTAACAGGGTCTACAATCTGTTGGGATCAATGGCATCTGTCACAATTATATGAAGTCTTGTTACCATTTGAACATGGATTTATTCTGTGGTGAGCCTGATCACTGATAAGCATACTACATGATTTAAAAAGAATAACTTATGCCACTAAGGAGAGCAATATGGCCATCTGTATTACAATCATTACTCACACTGTAGCAATAGCATTATCTTTTATTTAGTTGATATTCCAGCACTTTAAAGAGCTCAGTCCAAGTATGCTGCTCACTGACAGTCAATTTTTGTTGAAATTATTGCTTTAATTCTCATGATGATTTTGTTGTTACCATCTAAATAGGTGTGTCTTCATTGTAACTCAGTATCAGGCAAATGTCTCTACCCACATTTTGTTAAAATCAAAACAGCAATAAAAAAAGAACTAAATGATCTTGATAAAAGTGCCATGATTTTGGTAAAAGCTAGTCTGACAATCTTAGCAGCTCAGAGGAGCTGCTAAGAATGGGTTCAGTATACCTTCAGTAATTCAATATGTGGGGACATGGATTAGAAAAGGTTTGAACTTTTCCACTCAGTGGACAGAAAAATCAGAGGTAAGTACAAGAGTTTTTAATGCACACGTGTTGTATACCAAACCCATTTAAGAGCCCTACCTATAAAATGCGTAATTTTGAATAGCACTAACCTTTTTTTATGTGTTCAATACTAATTATCATAAAACAGTACAATTGTACTAGTAATCCAAATTTATTGTTTTAAAACGGAATTCAAAGTTTCCAAGCTTTCGTACATCAACCAGATAGCTTTTTCACGGAAGGTAGACATCAAACTGCAAACTGAATAGCAGAACACTTTGACAATTTGAAAGTGATGACTTGACTGGACAATAAACAAATAAATGTGAATACAATTATTCATTCAAAGACATGAGGCATCATGTTGATTAGACATGTGGTATCTTGGAAGGAAAACAAAAGGTATTATTTGAACAACTGGTTCCGAATCCGTGCCAACAATAGTGAGATGTTATCATTGCAGGCCTCACTGTTGGTAATGATCTCCAAGGTTTCTCAAATGGAAGCAGATTTAGGGGTGGAGTAGGAAACTAATTTCATTATATCATCCAATATAGGAGTAGCAGAGGTGGGGGCTTGAACTTGACTTCTCTGGATAGCGCCATGGTCACTTTACTATCCTTTGTCTTTCTTTTATGCTCGTTGATTCTAATTCTAAAAGAATGCTTGTTCATTCGATGTAGTATCATTTGGAGCCATTTGAATATTGTAGAAGGATGACATGTTAGGTATGCAACTTAATTCTCGGTCCCTAACCGCAAGTGATCGTAGAACGTCGGCAAATGCAAATAGCTGGGTGCGATAATGGCTGATTGCAGCGCCATCCAACAGTTTTCCAGGCAACCATAACTGCTCACAGCTGTAGTGACAGAAGGGACGAAAGTTGATAGTGAAAATAATGTCATTCGAGAAGCAACATTTGAGGCACTGCCTCCTGTTCGTGTTTCAGCTGAAAAAGTGCCACAGAAGCCCAGCAAAGGATCTGTGCTGCTTTGGGTGAGGCTGCTGTGTTTTACAGTATGTGTAAGAAGTGGTTCCAGTGGTTTAAGCAAGAAAATTTCGATCTCCGTGATGCAGAACGTCCGGGACACCACAGAAAGTTGCCGATGAGGAACTGGAACAACTGCTGGATGCAAATCCCTGTTGCACACAGTCAGGGCTCGCCCAGAAACTCGGAGTAACACAGCAAGCCATTGCAAAGCACCTGCACAAGCTTGGACGGATTCACAAGGAGGGCCATTGGTTGCCCCAATTCACAGCTGCGAACAAGTCTAGGCGCTATGATATTGCTGTGTCCAAGTTCTGGTAAGAGCTGTTAATCTTATAAGACCTGTGATTTCCTCCACAAGATTTTGACCTGTGATGAGAAGTGGATCATCTACGATAATTCTAAGCGGCACAAATCGTGGGTTTATCCAGGTCAGCCTATCACCAGTACTGCCAAACCGAATATTCATGCCAGGAAGTTGTTGCTGTGCATATGGTGGGATAAGCACGGTGCTGTACACTATGAGTTGCTCAAACCTGGTGAAATGGTCAATGCTGAGCGTTATTGTCAGCAACTCATTCGTGTGAGTGATGCACTGGAGGAGAAAAGGCCATACACCGGCAAGGGCAGAAGGTCAGTCCTGTTGCTTCAGGATAGCATGCGTCCCCACACCGCGAAAAAGGACTTTAAACATGATCACCGACCTGGGATGGGAGATTTTGTCCCACCCAGCGTATTCTCCAGACTTCGCAACGTCGGATTATCATCTCTTTCGCTCCCTGCAACATCACCTGAGTGATACTCACTTCACTTCTGTCGAGGAGGTTCCCACAAGTATTGATGACTTAATCAACTCGAAACAGCCCTCTTTTTTCGGCAGTGGCATTCGGCAGCTCCCTGACCGATGGCTCAAATGTATCCAACATGACGGGATTATTTCCCTGATTAGGTACGTATTCGATTTGCTATAATTTGCTGTCAACGTGCCATGCCTGTCACCAAGAATTAAATTGCACACATAATAAATACCTGCCTCATTGTATTATTCTTAAGAATGGTGTATAAAGTTGTTGGAGACCTTATGCCGATACCAAGGTTCATCTTCTTGAGTGCATTCTTGAGGTGATAGGAAACATTTGGTATGTAAGAAATTGAGCCTATGTAGCATAGTTGGAGAATAGAAATATTAATAGAACTGGTTCGGGTTTTTTTTATTTTTTTTTTTTTTATAAAGCTATGTATTGGGTTTAAGGTATATCCTGCCTCAGCGGCCAATTCAATGGCATGTTTTAATTCACATTGTCTAAAAGGAATGAAATAGGCGACTGAAGGCTTTTCTGATTTCAGAACAAAAGACAAAAAATCAGTGGGGCAGAATGAGCTGCAGAGTATCAGGTTGGGTACGGAATGTGAGTTTATAATAGACTTATGTATGAAGGCAATTTTCAGGCAATTAGTTCAGTAAAACATCTAGATAATGTAAGGCACTATTGTGTTCAAGTTCTATAGTGAAACTGATCATAGGGAGTAAATCATTGGTTTTATTGAGAAAAAGTGTTCTATTATTATTCAGTTTGCAGTCTACCTTCATTAATTAAGCCACCTGGTTGATGTGCAAAAGCTTGGAATTTTTTATTTCTATTTTATACCAATAAATTTGGATTACTAGTATAGTTTCACAATTTTAAGTATAGTTGGTGTACAATTCTATTAATTACTAATTATTGTACTTCTACCCACAAGACAAGCATATTTGGACAATAAGGTTCTGGTTAGAGCTGTTGATCTTATAAGACTTCAGATGTCATAAATATCTGCAATCCAGTTCTTACATTTTCAGATAAGAATACAAGATGTAACGTACCAGGAGATGTGACGTACCTGCCAGAAGGACGCACACGACATAAAGGCAGATAGGAATCAGAATAAAATGTCCGCGTAGCTTAATTGGTAGAGCAACTTATTCCGGAATGAGTGGACCGGGGTTCGAACCCCGGTGAGGATAAAGATGACGGAGAAATTTAATTCGTTATAATGGCGCCCGAACTACCCGGATGACCCGACCGTTCAAAATCTCGCATTGGTGTGATGTTATTTCCACACCGCGAGATAGGAAAAATATGAGCAGCACTTCGAAAGAAAAAAAAAAGAAAAATAAGGGGAGATGATGTAACGTACCAGGAGATGTGACGTACCTGCCAGAAGGACGCACACGACATAAAGGCAGATAGGAATCAGAATAAAATGTCCGCGTAGCTTAATTGGTAGAGCAACTTATTCCGGAATGAGTGGACCGGGGTTCGAACCCGGCGCGGATAAAGATGACGGAGAAATTCACTTCGTTATAAAGAGATTGTATGATTTATAAGTGTACTGTCAGAAAAATATTTATGTTATTGGCTTTTAAGTCATCTAGTTTCCTGTGAACAATCTTGCCATCTGCTGAGCAAACACTTAGGAATGCCATACATATGAACCTTTTAGTAATCAAATCATTGAGATCTTTCTAAATGTATTTTTAAAAATTTTAAAGTTGGTGATATTATATAGTTTGTTTTAACTTTCATATTACAAATAGAAAGGTGGTAATGAACATACATCATTTAAAATTCAAAACAGAGTAAGTTAAAAAAAATAGAAATCAAAATTTTGAAAACCCAAAACAAACTTCCATTTTGAAAAACTCTGTATTCCAGTCTTTCTTGCTTTTAATCTTAAAAATCATAAAAATACACCGATGTGGGGGTTCAGTCCAAAATAAACTTCTCCAGTTGGTCATCCCATTTTTGGTCAATGTCACACAGAACTATCTGGTACCTCAACAATATTTATACTGAAGCTTAATTTTATGTCAGATTCTCAGTCTCATGATATAGATTCAGATCTATATTACCAGAATTCAGCAAAATATAATTTTTTTGTTGTGGAGGCTCACAAAATATATACTGTACATAATTGACAATAAATAAATGAACACTAATCTAACAAAGATTCATTTGTTGCACAATTGAATTTAGAAGTCTTGAAGATGTTTCCAAGACTAATTAATGGAACCATAATGCTTTAACACAATGAATTATTTTTTGTACAACACAAAATTTCACTAATGAATTACAATAATTTAGGTAGGTTTTCTGCAACATTACATCAGATTTCATTTTTTCTTTGTAGAACAGAAACATACCTTAATATTTGTAGACACAGAAGTTCTCTGCAAAACTCTGAAAACAAAAACATTTTTTATTTATAAATTGATGGCAACTACAAATTATTCAAGGAAAATTTTATGTGTTTTCAAACAATCATAACATTTGTGGGGGAAAAACAAAGAAATTAATAACAGATATCAATGGGGAAACAAATCCTCCTGAAGAAATAATTCTTCAGAATTATATGAAAGTCATATACAAATGTCATTATCAGCCAAAAGGTGCCATATTTTCAGTACTTCAAAGGATCCATCTCTTCAGAAAACTTGAAAATTGCATCGCTCTGGAGCGGGAAACAAGCCTGTATCTCCTCATTTCCATTTGAGCATGTTACTCTTATATCACCCAACTGAAGCTAAGCAGTTGTAGCTTAGGAATCTCAAAAATGTTCGGATTTGCACTAATCAAAGCAATCTAATTTCTTTCTCATAATGTCACCAACTAATTTTGCATCCAGGTATAGATATAGTCATAAAACTTTCTTTCTATGTTCAGAAAACACAGACATCAGTGGAAAACGAATTGCCCTGAAGAGAAATAATTCCTCACAATTGCACAGAAGGTGCATACAGTATGTTGTTATTGACAGGAAGGTGAGCATATTTTTAAGTTTTCAATTTTCAAGTTTTCTGAAGAGATGGTTACATGCAAGACTGTAAAAATATGACACCTTTATGCTGATAATGACAATTGTTTATGTCCCTTGTTCATGCCAGAGATAACTTTGAGGAATTATTTTCTCCAAGGGGATTTGTTTCTCATTTATATTTATGTTCTGTGAAGAACTGCACGTTTGTGACCTATATCTTTACTACATGAGAAATGGGTTGATGATACTATAAAGAAGCTTCAGATTGCTTTGGCATTCACAAATCTGAACATTATTTCTATTCCTATGTCACAATAGCGTAATTTCACTTACTTGGAACTTCATTGTCATTGGTGGTGTAATAATAGCATGCTTGTACAGAAATTGGGAGGTCCAGGTTCAATTTCTGCTCCAGGGTGACACCATTTTCAAGTTTTCTGAAGGGATGGCTACATGGAAAGCAGTGAAAATTGTATAAGGTCGTGGGGTTGATTTAATTTTGAATATTTCACTCTATAGCGCTTTACCTTTTGATAAAATGAACACGACAAATCGTACGAGAATATGATAAAAAAAATGAAGGCCCTACCTGTAGCAAAAAATTATTTAATTTAAATGAAGGTTAAAATGTAATTTGATGATTATACATTCCACACACATGAAGAAAGAACAATAATAATATAGAACAGTTCAAAACAGCATTCATCTTGATTTTTGAACCACAGAAGTTCTGTTCTGAATCACACAAGGCACCAGCCTTCCTTCACACAGCAATGTTCACTCAGCAACTACTGGAATAATGTTCTAACAATCGTCGTTGAAAAAAAAGAAAACATTGCGCCCAATGCACGTAATGATCAGGCTATCTTTCCAACTGTGACTTGAGCTGAGTTTTAAAAAAAATTGTTTAGGGCAGAGATTCATGATATCATCTAACAAAAATAACAGCTTTTGTGCCAATAATGATATTAATTAACAATATTTAAGCTAATAGCAAAAGAAATTTAAAACAATTCTATGCATATTTAGTTGCTTTTCACTTCTCGTCTTTGCAATATAACTAACAATGTGCAATGCATGCAGAATACTTGTGAATGGTCATTGCAGCAACAAGAGCAGAAAGATCCTCTGAGTAATTTTAAGTGAAAATGCCTCTCATCATTTTTATGTGCCAACCAACAATTTTGCACAGTAGAGAAGACAGGATGTGAAGTCTCGCTTGAAAACACCAGGGTAGAGCCTAGGTGAAACGCACGTCCAGCGATCGAGACTGTGGACGGTATGAGGTGGTGTATATAATGATTTTAACTGGAATCTTTTAAAGCTTTTAAATTTGTTATGAACCTAACATAACTTGAAGGCTTCCTCAGCAATTCTACGAGAGTGCAGCATTGACGAGATAGCCCTAATGGCCAAGTACGACGTGGAACTTCAAGTGATATGTAAATAGTAACTCTTAACTCAAGAATCTTTAATTATTATCTGGAAACTTTTACCCATTCAATATGATGTCGACACAGCCAGAACGGAGTTAACCCTAACATCTGGACATACCGGGTACAACTTATGATGAAATGGCTTTCCAGCTAATCCTAATAACTGACCATATGGAAGCAAGATACAACTTTGGACAAAGAAACTCTCAATAACTACTGACGTCGGACTGAACACGCACTTCCGTGAGTAACATTTTTAGGACTTTTAACCGATTTATATTTTAATTGAATAAGTTAATGCACCACCACAGACTGTATCCACTTTACAGAACATGTAAAACAGAACTTACAGATGTCAAAGCGTCTTCCTGAAGAACCTTGTGGTCACGTAATGGTATGCGAACTTTATCATAGAATCACATGAGATATAATGAGAGAAGACGCAGTTGACAGAAAAATTTACTACTCATCTGAGACAGTGTTGTGCAAACGTAAGGTGATAGTGTGATCTTGTCACCTTTTGCTGACACAACAGGTACCATATCTCCGTAGGCTAGACATCAAAACCTGATCTTTAAGAGTTTAAACATGCCTTCAAACTACAGGATTTCATTATATCAAATATATATTTTTTAAACTATTGGCAGACAGTTCTGTTTTTGTGTGAGGTCACTGCAGTTACTAATGCCACACACATGCTACTTCCAGAAATAAAATCATTCTTAAATTTTATAGAAACTTTCAGCAATTATTGTTTTGAACATTAAAAACAGTACACACAAAAAAAAAGAATATTAATGTTGTCAAGTAAGGACAATAAACACAATAATTAAAATCAGAAAGATGTTTGATACAACAACAGTAAGAAAATTTCGATCAGTTAAATATTTATCTGGCAGATTGTCTTTCTTTGAGGAGCTAACCTCTGAATCTCAGATAACATGCTAGTGATATCTATGTATGTATTAAAATCAGAAAATTAATGACTGAAATGATAAAAATTTAAGAAATAATGAAAACTGGCAACATTAATCCTTCTCTCCTGGATAGCTCCATGATTGAAATTCATCAGTCTATTGTTTCTTCCACAAGGTGAGAACTTAATTGAGAAATACAACTTGCTCAAACCAAAAAAAAAAAGAAAATCCTGTTTCATCATCTACCTCTTTCAAACCACAACTGCATAACTGGTCACTGCCAACTCCAAACCACAGAATGTCAGTAATTCCACTGTTACTATTCCTCCAAGCATTGCCAGCTTTCTATAAAAAAAAAAAAAAAAAAAAGGTTCCAAATTCTCTCCAACATGTCACATAGGTTTACCATTTACAATTTCCTCTCCTAAATCCACTATGTCTCACACTTCCCTGAATATTAACCTCTTATTTCTCTTATTAAAGAAAAAGCAGAGATTATTTTAAACAATGGTGCAAACAACAGCTGTCACAAATATTCTTCTGTTCAACTATGAAAGCCATTTTTTGAATGAAAACTCCAGCAATGCAATACTGATAAAGTTGGTTGCCATGTATTCCTAAATGACACAACTCTGGATGAGAAATTGTTGGCCTTCTTATCAGACTTCCATTGCCAACTTCTTTCTGAAACACCAATGAACTGTTCAAGATACCTGCTGATAAGCTATTCAAAAAAGAAACCCTTAAAACTATCCTTGGATATATATATATCTTCATAATTTGGTCATATTGCAAAAAATGAACATAGTTTCACATCTTTTATATCATTATTTTCAGCCATTATCAATCCACTGCTGGACGAAGGTCTCTCCAAGCCTCTTCCACAACAGTCTGTCTTGTGCCAGTCTCCTCCAAGTTACTCCTGCATACTTTCGAATTTCATCCACCCATCTCACATGTGGTCTTCTTCTGGGTCTTTTCCTGTCCCTTGGAATCCAATCTAAAATTTTGACTGTCCATCGATGGTCTGTTCTTCTGGCAGTATGTCCAGCCCATTGCCATTTCAGGGATTTTACTCTGATCATGATGTCTTCCACTCTTGTCATCTTATATATATTGTCATACTTTTATATACAGTATATATATATATATCTTCCCCCATTCTATCACACATTCATACAAATCAAATAAAACAAAAAAGACTTCCCCATCTGTTCTCTTGTTGAGTATACCCACTCTGCTGCTATTAATCTTGAAAAGAAAATAGTACAGAAAAGTAATTTTCTTACTGAAACAACCACATGTTGTATACAAATTCACCAAAGATTTCATCCACAGACTTCCTTCCTCCACTGAAAAACCAAGATTCATTACCCTCCTTAGATGATGATTCCTTACTCCTTTCTGTTCCTTAATTCGAGGCATTCATACTTTTCGTAAGAAAGTTAATGAAAAACAGATTTTTCTGGACTATTGATCAGAGATATCTATGATAGCCTTCGTTCTCACAAAAAAAAGAAAAAAAAAGACAATTGTTTCACTTATAATAAGCAATTTTTCCAACCAGAAAGAGGTGTACCCATGGGATCACCTTCCTCCCCACTCTCAGTAGAAGTGTACATGCAAAACAATGAAAATATTGTTGATACAGCTTTCTATTTTCAACTCATACTAAGGCATCATTAGATTGTTGATATCTTCATAATTTGGTCGCATTACCAAAAAATGAACATAGTTTCACATCTTTAATCTCCAAAACATTCCACACCATTAAATTCTCCATCAGTCATAAAACCGATAGCTGCAAGAATTTCCTAGAAACACAGAGAAAACAAAATGCTCTGCAAGTCAGTTTACAGAAAAAAACCCACTGCTGCATCAAACATTGCTTCTTTTTAATCTAATACAGCCAATTATTACAAATTGCCAGCTTTGAAATCATTCAGCAATCATGCCTGTATAAGTTGTAACAATGCCCCTTCCTTACAAAAAGAACATACCAACATCCAAGAAATTGCTGCTCACCATCTTTTCCCCCTCAAATAGTTCCCAAGATCATCAATAAATTTTAAGTTAAATGAAGTATCAGTTATGTCACTCCTCCTACTGTACCATCTCTCAAATTTAATGGTTCCATTCTCAGAGACTCCAACCCTCATTGGAAATTTTCAGGAGCAAACCCTACAAAAATTTGTAGTTTTTAGCTTTTAAAGTAGTAATGAATAAAATAGCTTAACACACTGTAAAAAATAAATTGTGGGAGCAGCAAAATAACTATGTAAATTCATTTTAAAAAGTGAATTTTTGCTTAAAAGTTGTCCAAAAAATTGAAGACTTTCTGTGGGAAACACTAAATAGCACCAACATGGTTTTTTCTTTTTGCAGTTTTTCATAAAAATCAATGTATGTGTTCCAATGTGGATATTGTACTAAACATATTAAGCACCTATAGAGGTTGTAAGTCGCTCATGGTGGCCGAAACAACAACAATAATAAAAAAAATGTGGGACATTATCATAAAAAATAGTGTAATAAAAGTGACTGCATATTTTTAGAAAGGTTTCCAAATGAAATGTACCTTTTCTTATTCCTTACAGTACTTTCTTTATCAATTAATGGAGCAAGCATTTCTTGTTATTAAGGCAAAATTCAAACTGAAAATCATTACTTACCTTGTCCTTGCTGGGAATTGCACCATTTCCAGAACCCATACAGTTGTCTTCATGGCAGAAGGAGAAGCAGCATTATCGCTATTTAAGCTTTAATTTCACTGAAAATGCATGTTTTTCCATCACTTCTCACTATATCAAGAAACAAATGGAGCAAACATTTTTCCTTTTGTTTAAAAAAAAACTGAAGTTCAAAACTGCAGCTTCAACTCTAAATCTGTACGCAGTGTGCAAGCAGTGGCAATTTTGAACTTAAATTTTGATTTGAAAAAAATTGTTGCTCTGTCCTTTGACGTAGCAAGAAGTGACTAAGAAAAAGAAAGCATGCATTTTATTTTATTTTTATTTTCTTGATTGGAGGTTTAAAGACCACAGTGAGCAACTCAGTGGGCTATAAGCAGTCGTCCATCCTTAATTTAGGGGCACTAGTTTCAGGGAAGGGAGAGAGTCAGCGCCATAAGACAAACACAACATCCATGCCTCACTGGGATTCGAACCCGGACCTATCTCAAACGAATGATCAGAAGCCATCGCTTAGACCACTGTGCCACCAGGGCGGCCATGCATTTTAAATTAAATGAAATGTGAAAAAGCAGCACTGCGTTACTCACTCTGCCAGGAAACAATTTAGCGGGTCACGGAAATGTGCTTAAAGAATGGGAAAGGGGCAAAAATTCTTGTTTTCTATTGATTAACTTTTTGAAGAAGACACTATAAAAATAGGGAACCGTGCATTTCACTAGGAAAAATTCTTACAAAATACAAAGTCACTCATTTTCACTATTACTGGAGACAGTAAAAATGAGGAACCTGATTAGAAAAATAAGAATGCAATTACGGTTAGAAATAACAAAAAAAAAAAAAAAAAAATAGAACTTGGTCAGAAAAATTTGAAATGTGGAAACAGAAAATGACAGAACATTTTAATCATTGCTAAAGCAGTTATTTCCTGTGTTTCCAAACATTTGAAGGATTCAGAGACTTTTCCCAGTTTTCTACATGTGCACGCCCGCGTGCTTGCCTATACTCTATTCGTCAGCCACCCTAGCATAATTTTTCAACCCGTTTCTTAAAATCTTTCATTGCAATGAAGAATTCCCATATTACTCTAGGTCCTTTCACAAAAATGTGAAAAATAATGGGGGTAAAAAAAGGTAAATAAAATTTTAGGGGTTTTCGAGGGGCAATACAAACTGTCACATGACCAGCTTCAGATATCCACAAAATATGGAAAAGAACATCAAAGAAATGTCACAATACTGAAAATAACCAAAAATGAAATATTGAAGACTTCCAAAATATGCTAAATGTTACAATATTGAAAACACAAAAAATAAACTTTACACAGATGTTTAATAGCATTATTTCACTGGGATTTTCATTTTCCTTACTACTTTGAGTCTCTGCATTACCTACTATCCAGCATTCACCTACAAACTTGTGAAAATCTTTTAATTGCATCAAATTCTAAAAATTAGCCATTAAACCTCCAGCTACTATTCAATCAAAAATTAAAGACAGAAAGCCAATGGACCCCTTAGATAGCCCTGTTGTACACTGAATCCTGGTTTATACATACACATGAGAGAAATATTGCACTGGTCACATATTTCAGTCAATCCACTGAAGAAAAACCTCCTGTGCACAGTTTGTTGTGAGTCAAGAAAAGCCTCCTGTGCACAGTTGTTTCCCTACTCACAACAGAAGACACTTCTGCCACACCAAACTGGAATAAAACCAAAAGAATTGCTTTATTTACCAACAAAAGTGTCTTGAAATATAGAGAAAGTATTGAAATTCTACTAAATGCAAAACTCTTGTGATTTATATGCACCATTCAAAATTCTTATTACCTGTATTTGGAAATCTCCACTGGAAACAGGATTGTAAATAAGATCTATCTTACAGCACATCCAATGTATATTTATTCATTTCTTCATTTGCATATGGAAATCATTATTTTTTATCTACATATTTTAATTTCTTTTTTTCCATTTCTACTCCTTTTTGCCAATTTTTTGAGCTTAAATAGTTTTTAGAGTAGAATATATTTAAAGAGCTTTACAGAATTTCGCTTACATTGAAGAAATGGAAATCTGATTGTTCTTGAAAACCAATTCTTAAAGAAAATTAACCTTTTTCATAACTTCAATCATTTTCATCTACATGTTTACAGCACTAATCAATAAAATCAATTAGAAAAGCTCTTACTTTCCCATCTGCTCGGCAATGCTCATGAAACGGTGAGAAAAGACAGACAACTGAATCATGTCAAGTTGTGTTCCAATGTCTTTCTTCATAACATAATTGATCTAAAATAAAAATAAAAGTAAGAATTTTTGCTGCAATGTAATGTACAGTATGGCTACTAATCTTAGTAATAATTGCAGTCATGGCCATTCCTAAACAATCATATGATAGATAAAACACACAGATTATGGGATTTACTTAGGAATAAATAACATCCATTTATTCCTAAGTAAATCCCGTAATCTGCGTGTTTTATCTATCATATGGCTACTAATTTTGAACACTACTGAGAACAGAATTTCCCAATAAGTGCATAAATACACTGGTGTGCAAAACTTAAGGACGAAGTAGAAAAAGTAAAATAATGCCATAAATAGCAGTAGCATCCAAATGCAAATTAACTCAGGACCATGTCTGGGAACAGCAGCAACAGCAAATGCATAACAAGTTAGTAAAATCATGCAATGCATTGATTATCATACACTTTCCAACATACCAGAAACATACCAGAAATCAATAATTATCATACACTTTCCAACATACCAGAAACATACCAGAATAATATTTTTGACCCCATTTTGATTATGTTATGAGGATAATGGCTGTAGAATAAATCTCGCTCATGTGCCCTGACCTTTGACCCCATTTCGATGATATTAAGCATAATTGGTTCAGTGTACCTCCAAAACAACATACTAAAGTTTTGTCGCAATCGAAGCATTTTTACGTAAGTTATGATGCATAAGGGCAATGGAATTGATCCTGTTCTTATGTCCTGACCTTTGACCCCATTTCACCCATTTTCAATAGGGTTCATCCCTAGGTGGTCCCCTACCACATACTAAAATGTCATCAAAATCGAACTATTTTTACGCAAGTTATGACGCATAAGGGCAATGGAATGGATGACGCTCATAACCCCATTTCGCTCATTTTCAATAGGGTTTGTCCCCCAGGTGGTCGCCTACCACATACTACAATTTCATCGAAATCCAACGATTTTTACGCGAGTTATTGTGCGGACGGACAGACGGACAAAGCTGAAGCATATACGCTTCTTCAATCTACGGTTGGAAAGCAAAAATAATGGAGAATGACATATGGTTTGCATGATGTGAGAACAAAATGCACTTACACAGTTCAATAGCATCAGTTGAACGAAAGTCACTGGACAGTGTGCATAAGTGTTACAGATGTTCAGTTGCCTTTGTTGTGTGCTACAGATGACAAAATGGCCCGTCACCAATCGGGCACTTCCACAGGTGTTACCCACTATATTGGTAGTACATCATCATCATCATCATTGTCAACCATTATCAATCCACTGCTGGACGAAGGTCTCCCCAAGTTTCCTCCACAACGGTCTGTCTTGTGCCAGTCTCCTCCATGTCGCCCCTGCATACTTTCGAATTTCATCCACCCATCTCCCATGTGGTCTTCTTCTGGGTCTTTTCCTGTCCCTTGGAATCCAATCTAAAATTTCAGCTGTCCATCGATGATCTGTCCTTCTGGCAGTATGTCCAGCCCATTGCCATTTCAGGGATTTAACTCTGATCATGATGTCTTCCACTCTTGTCATTTTTCGGATCCACGAGTTCCTCTTCTTATCTCTCCTGGTTACACCAAGCATGCACCTCTCCATGCTTCTTTGAGTTGTCTGCAGCCTTTGTATGTCTCTTTTAGTTAAGGTCCACGTCTCTGCACCATACGTAAGCACTGGAAGGATGCTTTGATCAAACACTTTTCTTTTAAGACATAATGGCATATTGCTCTTGAAAATTATGCTGTTTCTTCCAAAAGCTCACCAGGCAAGTTTTGTACGCCGATTAATTTCTTCATCAATGTGACCCTCACTTGATATCTGCTGTCCAAGATAAACATACGTGTCTGTTATCTCCAGCTTTTCTCCATCAATCGATAAATCTTCATTTCTTGTAAAAGCATTGTACATCACTTTTGTCTTCTGAAAGTTCATTTTTAATCCCACTTCTTTACTCTTGTCAGCAAGTTCCTGGATCATACTCTGCAGCTCTGATGGGGTAGTTGCAAAAATGACTACGTCATCAGCAAAACGAAGATGGGTTAGATAATCTCCATTAATCTTTATCCCCTTGTTTTCCCAGCTCAGTGACTGAAAAACACCCTCCAATGTGGCATTAAAGAGCTTCGGAGATATGGTGTCACCTTGTCTCACTCCCTTTCCAATTTTTACGTGTGTTGTATTTTCAAACAGCCTAATCTTTGCACTTGCATTTTCATAGATGTTATTAATAATATTAATGTATGCATCTTCAATACCGCAGGTTTTCGGAGCCATTGTAACTGCTGATGGTTTCACCGAATCAAAGGCTTTTTCATAATCGATAAAAGCCATGCACAATGGAAGTTCATATTCCCTCGCTCTTTCAATTAGTTCTCTCAGCACGTGGATATGATCTATTGTGCTGTAGCCACTCCTGAATCCAGCTTGTTCTCTCGGTTGAGCCATGTCCAGTGTTACCTTCAAGCGGTGTGAAAGAACTTTAGTGAAGATTTTATAAACTACTGATAGGAGGCTGATAGGTCTGTAGTTTCCGAGATCCTCAATGTCACCCTTCTTATGTAGCAGGATCATTGTAGCGGTGTTCCAATCCTCAGGAATCTTTCCTTCATTAAGGCATCGAGTGAAAATTTGGGCGAGTACTGTTTCGATTTCTCCACTTGCTTCTTGTATGATGTCTACAGTAATTCCATCTTCTCCTGGAGCTTTTCCCCGCTTCATGTTCTTGATTGCATGTGCAACTTCTGCTGGAAGGACTGGAGGAACTCTGGTACTGGTATCTTTCATGATGTCTGGAGTGCATATATCATCCCTTTCATATAATTTGGAGTAGAAATCTTTCACTCTTGTCAAAATTTCGCCTCTATTTCTTGTTACAGAACCATCTTCTTTTCTCAGTGCCATAATCTGTTTTCTTCCCTTACTGAGATGTCCCTTTGCTATCTTTAGGCTTTGGTTGTTTTCAATTGCTTTCCTCACTAGTTCACAGTTGAATTTCCGTATGCCTTCAGTGATACTTTTTCTTACTGTCTTGCATAGCTCTATATATTCCACTTTGGAAGTCACATCTTCTTTAGTTGTCCTCATCTCTCTTCTTTTTGCATCAACATTTTGGTTTTTCCTGATAATTTGTTCACATTCAACTTGTTCTTAGACCCAGCTAATTTTGTTGCTGTTTCCATAAGAGCTTTGGTTACTTTTCTGTTAACTTCAGAGATGTCCACTTCTTCCGATGTTAGGCCTTCTAAAGCAGAGAACCTGTTCTTCAGTTCTAACTTGAAGGTATTATGGTGTTTTTTAAGGTTGGTTATGTCAATAGATTTTGTTTGTCTTATGAGCTTGCCACGTTCAAGTTTAGTGTTGAGGTACATCTTACATCTCACCAATCTATGGTCACTACCTGTGTTGAACTTGTTTAGCACACTGCAGTCTTCTATGACGAATTTTTTGTTACACATAATAAAATCAATTTCACTTGTCGTCCCATTTGGATGTCTCCATGTCCATTTCCTGTGTGGCTTTTTCTTGAAGAAGGAGTTCAAGATGAAAAACCCTTCTGCCTCTGCAAACTCAACGAGAGTATTTCCACGCTGGTTTCTGTTGCCGTGACCGAATTTACCTACTGAAGTTTCATTCTGTTGCCGTTGCCCTATTTTTGCATTGAAATCTCCCATAATTATTTTCAAGTGCTGCTTACCTTTATTATTTAGATGACAAATTTCCTCATAAAATTCTTCAATTTCTTCTTCAGGATGACTTGTGGTGGGTGCATAAGTTTAAATAATCTGAGCCTGGTATCTTTTCGAGAGTTGGATAACAAGTCGTGCAGCTCTGTCAGAGGAACTTTCAACTTCTACAACTTTATCCTTCAGTTTCTTGTTTATTATAAATCCAACACCACTAGTTCTGCCAGTATCTGTCCCACGATAGTAGAAGAGATGTCCACTTTTCAGTTCGATGAGATCTTCTCCTTTTCTCCTTACCTCACTTAGCCCCACGATGTCCCACTTGATCCTTTGTAGTTCCTCTTCCAATTCAAGAAGCCTTGAATCAGAAGATAGGGAGCGTCCATTGTAAGTAGCCAAGGTCAGCATCAGATGGCAGCCTAGTCCGGTCCTCCGGGGATTCTTAGCACCCTCTGCCTTCATGTCGCACTGGCCGCTGCCTTGGCCAGGTACATTCCAGCTGCCGGAGACTGAGGGCCAAGATTTAAGTTGTGGAATCATTTTGGAGGGGTTTGGCCATAACTCACCACGCTGGCCAAGCGGGTTGGTGAGTGTGGGATAGAATTTCCTCTAATCCCGATGGTATAGTTATACCGCTATGGGCGGTCGTCAGAGCCCCTTTAGTGGGAACAGGATGCACCACGAGAAGGCGGGGTTGACATTTGTCAAGGAGAGGCTGTGATGTTACGCATCACCTGACCTTACATACCACAGCATAAACCGGTGATTGATGGAGCATATCGCTGATGTTAAGAAAGGCAGCCCTTCCACCTCCCTTTCAATTTTAACCATCAACGATATGTCTGCAGTTCCCGATTGGTGCAATGTGAAGCGGATCGCCCTGTTCAGCAATCGGCATGCCCTCAGGTACCACGAAAGCACTGAAATCTACCTTACCCCTAACAGCTGCAATACTGATGCACCTTTTAACATCCCTATTATTTGGAAAGCGATTTTGAAATCTGGCAACAACTGACGCTTTTACCATGTGTCTCATTCCATGGTGATGAAGGTAGAAATCGCTACCGAAACGTTCCACTTTTAATTTTCAACGTAACTTACGCGTGTGATGACAATTTCAAGAAGTACACCATACGTTTATTTAATACAGAAGTACAGTTATGGGAGAGGAGAAAGGGGGCAGTTGACATAAGGCACTAGTCCACAGTGGCAGCAAACCTGTTATATTGCTGAAAAAGTTAAAAGTCTGTCATGACATGCAGGGCCTGATTATTGCATGGGCTTGCGGAGCCCGGGCTTACATTAAGACTTCTGGGAATGACACAATCATCGTTGAATTTATTTTAATTATTATTACTATTATATTTGTTATTATTACTGTAAAAGCAGTGGTGTGCAGTCGTTTTATGCAATGCATGCATTGCATACAATACCAAAATAAAAAAGAAATATACGAAAAAAAGCTTTGTGCTGAAATTTTTTAAGGGAAAATTTAAACTAAGTGCCTGGTTTTAGAAGAGTTTTATTTAAAACCAAATTCATATATTTGTGTGCATTTTAACCAGAACTGAAAGTGAAAATGCAAACCTAACTTCGTATGCCCGTACTCATGTGAGATTGTGCTGTTAGCATAAGCGTATCCTTGCCAGGTAAGTAAGAACGGCAATGAAGAAATCCGCTGTATGTGAAATTTCTGTTGCATTCAGGGCTTGGGCAGTCAACCAATCAGAGAACTGGAGTCTGTTCACAATGTTTATTCCCACTTGGGTTGGGGCCATTTTTGCCTGGTTGACATGCAAAACAGAGAGTTGCATTAACCAATGGAAAGCCCATGGGTGACTACAAAACTTGTGCTGTTGAGATAGAATAAAAACAGCAACGTATCTCACAATTAAATATTTATTGTACACTCGTTGTCTTGATTTCGTTAGATTTAAAAGTGAATTAAGTAGTTTTACTCTTCTTCCTTAATACCTTTGTCATTAAATTGTGTGAATAAAAACTTATTCACGCAATATATGCAAAGGCAAGACATATCATCTAAACACATTTTAATAACAATTGAAAAAGTTCTACTGAAGATTTTGATGTCAAAGCCAAGGTATTGGAAGAATAAAGATAAGTCGCAGGATGAATTCCACTATAAATGACGTTTTTTTTTTTTTTTTTTTTCCCATGCCTAAACATAATATTCATGGCATGACACTGTGTAAAAATAGTATTTTGCATGAGGTTTTGTTGCACCCTCTTAAAAGTTAATCTCACTGCCTCAATTTTTACAACACCCTTTTCTCACTTTTCTCTGAAATTACTGCCACACTTCAAAGATCACAATTATTTTGCTCTAGAATTTAGTGCCAATTCTATGATTATTAAAAATTATTATTATAAATTCATAGATTATTAATCAAATTCTACAACTTTTCAAATATTAAACATTCAACTTTGCTATAAACGATGAGATATAAAATAGCTCCCTCATTTGAAGCAAAAGTTCAATAGAAGAAACATATGAAATACTTTGGTTCGAGTGACTATCACCTTTTCAAAGACATGAAAAACTGGGGGGATACACACCACTTCAGTGACAATTAGGAGTTGATAATGGGTGCACATTCATGACTGAACTCAAAGCTGCCTGATTCCTTTGATGAGGGAATTAAAAAGCATGTTCCCCAATATGAAAAATGTCTTATATCAGTTGGCAACTATGTAGAAAAGAAGAAAATATTGGTAGTATTTTTGCATATACAATAAAAAAAATTTGTCATACTTCTGGCATTTTTAGTATCCCACCAAAAGTTACTTTCCAAATTGCCCTCGCATTTACGCTTAAACCATATTTATTTCTTCAGGCTGGATTGGAAAATTGTTAAAGTTAATAGCTGACAACAATGGCCAAGATTTTGCAAACATTTCAAAGCTGTTTGCAGTAAAAAATTGCTCTATTAGGTGCAGCAAGTGTATACTGTATCATGCATGACGTCTTTATTCCCATTTATGGAGTTGGAGACACTGTTTTTTGTCATCAAACATCTGTAACCATTGCAAAGATTTTTCATCCATTTCCTAGCATTTTCAAACTCAAGAATTTCCATTTTGCAGTACACACGTACATCTGCATTTACTATGATATCCCTGCTGTTACATATTAGATTGAAAAAAACTGTTACTGCATCAGACATTATGAAACAAAGCCACTTTATCCACATATTGATTTTGCCATATACAAAAAAAGGCTGCTTCCAAAACATACCTTATTATCTTCAATGACAAATTCCACATTTTACAGTGTGACAATCCAGGAAGTCCTCTCCATGAATTCTTCAAGGAAAGTTGCTTCTTTATGTATCATTCTTTTTTTATGAACTATACTAGTTACCTTTCATCTCAAAAATTCAAAAATCCAAGCTCATTAAGTGCTCATTTTGGGATATCAGATTACGGCATGTAACTAAAACTATTATATTATGGATTAAAATCACTTAAAATCAATTTTTACAGCTAAAACAACTATGTACAAAATTCCTTTAAAAATTATTTCTGAACTATCAATAAATACTTCAAGAGAGATTGTCACAGCAGAAAATGTGAAATTTGTCACTGAAGATAATAAGGTACGTTTTTGAAGCAACCTTTTTCTGCACATGGCAAAACTCAATATAATTGAATGGTGTGAAAGATGATAAAGAGTTTAGTTATGTAAACTCAATATCAAAGATTATATGACTCCATCCACATGCTTACTAGGTGACCTTCAAGTCTGGGGAAAACTAATGACTGCACACACTTTAAGTAACATACCTTTTAAAACATTTAGTGCAGTAGGTTAGAGATCTTTGTCAAAAGACTCTTAATTTACACCTGAGAATTCATTAACATCTTTCTTGTTAACCATGTATTTAGTTAGTTTTACTTTAACAAGACTTGTATGATCAAAATTTAAATTAAAAAAAATCATTACCTTAATTAATACACTTCCATCTTCAGTGATCAAAGCCTCGCAGTCTGGCTCAACTATGATAGTGCTATGGAATGAAATAGTAAGGAACAATTATTAAAAAATTAGGAGCAGCAAAACTTACATGGTATCATGAAGAACTAAGTAAGTTTAGTAATAATTGAAGTCATGGCCATTCCTTGACAATCATATGATAGATAAAACACACAGATTATGGGGTTTACTTAAGAATAAATAGATGTTATTTATTAATGTCAAATTTTCAGTGAGTAGTAACCCTACCCTTCATCAGGACTACACTATAGTAAGTCTTACTATAGTGTAGTCCTGATGAAGGGTAGGGTTACTATCCCGAAAATTTGACGTTCAAAAATAGCATCTATTTATTCCTAAGTAAATCCTATAATCTGTGTGTTTTATCTATCATAAGTAAGATTTAGGAGGGGGATGTTTATGAATTAGACTTAATAATTCCATTCCAGTGAAATCTGAAATTTATTTAATCACAATGCATTTACTTATAGGGATCCTGAATTAAAAAACAATTATCTCTGTCTCTGTGTCTCTGTCTCTCTCTACTTCAATTATGCTGCTTTCACTCAACGAAGATTCTCAACTTCTATTTCCTCTTCCACAAAGAGTAACAATAAGGGAAATACAGTGAAACCTCTCTAAGGTGATCACTGCTGGTTCTTCTAAAAAACAGTCATTCAGAGGGGTGGTCACTAAATAGGGGAAGGCTTTAACGGCATATCCAATAAGCAGTTTTGAGATTAAACCTTTGTAAACTACTGCATAACTTTTATAAGTTACGTACTCTGAATTGCTGCATTTCAAACATGATGCATTCCAGTTTATTTACAGTACAATATGTATTTATGTGTATAAATAATAATAAAAATACTACAGTATATGTAGTGCAGTAACACATTTGAAAGGTACCTATAGTGGTAATCTAAAAAAATTCATTTGAAAAACGAATGCAATGTTATCTGCTTAAGTTCATCAGACTTTTCTTTCAGAGCAATTTTTTCTAAGTTTTCTTTCAGGTCATAGAATAGTTTCTTAATTTTTCCGCCTTTAGGACAATCATAAAATCGCTTTAAATGTTCAACTTCCTTCAATGTCTCTTGACTGATAATTTTGGAATGGTATCAATTTCCTCACTTGAAATTTCATCCAGAGACTCTGTAGGAGTGCCTGGGGAGAAAAGGGGTATGTCAGAGCTATGATGATTATCTTGGGGGGGGGGGGGTGAAGTTTTTACCGTTGTCAATCTAAAACAAAAACTTACCACTTATGCAGTCTTTTAGCAAACATTCCTCCCAGTTCTCACTCATGTCTTGGCAAGAATCCAGACCGTTTTCTTCCTGTACAGCCTCCAAGTCATATTTTGTCCTTGCAATACAAGAGAGGTCAAGGATATCTTCCAAAATGTCAGTTGATAGCAGCTCTTTTGTGCATGCCAATATGAAACCACAGGAATTAAAACATTTAACAATCATACTGGAATTCACTTGTTTCCATGAAGATTTGATCCACGAAATGGCATCAGCTATGGCAATTTTTTCTGCCAACTTAGAAGCACTGTCAAAATCATCCATTCTAGTGATTAGGGAACGAAGTACACATCAACAATATTGCAGTTTGAAAGACTAAATAATCCCTTGATCTAATGGCTGCAATTTTGAAGTTGTGTTTGGGGGAAGGAAATGGAGTTTAACATTTGTCTAAGCAGTCTGATGGATGTGATATGGTGCATGGTCCAGAAAAAGCAGAACATTTAGATTTTCTCCATCCATTTTTCAATCGAATTGTTCCAGCCACTCTTCAAAGATCACTGATGTTATCCAGGCCTTCTTATTGGCCCATCATGTTACACCTAATAATGATAGATCGAATTTTTTTTTTTTTTGGTCATTGAGACTTCCTAATTATGAAAGGAATTTCTTTTTCTTCTGCAGTGCTAGCCCAGAAAGCTATCGTCAAACGTTCTTTCGATGATTTTCCTCCTTTACATTCTTGTGATTTAATTGTCATAGTTTTTGTTGGTAGAGTGCGGGGGGGACTAGTTTTCCATTCATATTATAAATTTATTCATCAGCATAACCCTTAACAATTGATGATAGTCGTGATTTCCAGTTATCGCATAGTACTTCATCGACATCAGCTGATTTGCCGGCTACAGCTCAAAAAACAATGTTATGGCAGACACGCAATAATCAATCAAGCCAGCCATTACTAGCTTTAAAATTTTCAACCTTGAATTTCTTTACAATTTGAGTTGCTTTTTCTTTCATTATACAGTAGGACCACTATTGGCAATTTTTTTTTTGGCCCTGGCACACTTGAACCATTCTAGAAGTGAACCATTCATATTCTAGAATGTTTCCTTTTGCTTTTGACTACGGTTTTTGTTTTCCTCTCATTCTTTTAAAACCACTTCCCTATTTTTAAAAATGCTGTTTATTTGTGTCTTTCTTCACTTAAACATATCAGCCAGTTTCCTCTCAGAAACTCCATTTTGATTCTAGTTGATCACTTTTATTCTAATCTCTAAATTCAGAACAACTCTCCTGTGTGGAATGATCTTATAGCGAGTAACAGCCAAAGAGAATGAATAACAAAAATAATTTCAGTTGCTGGACAGAGAGATCAATCTTTCCAGCTAAGGGGAATTTCAGTTGCAGCATAAATATGCAGCACAATGATTGCCATTTGCTTGACTGAAAAGGTCAACATGACACCCTCAAGGCAGCTAATGACTGCAAAAGGTGGAACCCATCTCCCATTCCTATCCCTTTTAAGTGTCCTCTGTTGGGCCAAAAGGGAGTGAAGTAAAGATGAGTTTCAACTGTCACTCCAGTTTTCAGCCTTTATAGGAAATATGGGGATGGGGTCTTTGTTTTTCTTTGTCTTACTATGTAAGCCATTAGAATTGCCTGTCATTGCCAAGAACTTCTCCACCTCCACCCCCACCCCCTCCCATGCAAGAGGAAACTTCCTAGCCATTTAAAGTGACCCTCTATACTAATGCACATTTATTTAATTTATTGTTTCATGGTTCCAGGGTATAGAAATTTTTTTCAGCGGGAATGGTAATTCAGGCAATGGAGTTTTGTGCAGTGGTCCTTACGCAAAATGGTCGTTAAGAAAGGGTGAGTGGTCTTTTAATAGGGGAAGGTAGCATTAGCGCTATGGGTCTTGAAATCAGTTCCACAGAAAAAATTGTCATAATGAGGGGTGGTCACTAAGAGAGGTTTCACTGTACATGCACACAGCCAACTCTTGATGTACCACCATCATTTGTTACATTACATTGTGGTATTATGCCAAGGGTGGTGTTATATCAAAGTTGTCAATTACTCTTAAGTAACCCAAATTTTGTTAATTATAGCTCCTTGAAAATCATGATTAGAATTAAATTAAGAACATGTTAATTAGAAAAGAATGCAGTTATATGTTGTGTACTTAGTGCACAGTGTCCATTTCCAGATTGGAAGCTTCTGGCATGCATTCAATGAGGAAATTTACTTTGCATAGTGGAAGATAAAGTTAACATGTAATCATAAGGAATTTAATAAAAAATAATGTTGTTACTAAATCTTCATCAAGTGAAAAAAATTTTTAATAGCATTCATTACACAAAATCATTTTACATACTTTATTTTCTTTAAAAAAATTCATTTGTGTTTTAGATTTCAATCCAATCTAATTTAACAAGTGTGTTTGAAATATAATCACCCTGCGAATTTGATTCAAAGAATCTTTGTAATGTTAAAAGACACTAATTTTCATCTTTGATGGAATCCTTGTTTAACATTAAGGTTAACCACAATTGGATCACGGTCTGAAAAAAACAGGAAGGGAATTCTCACACAGCTTGCAGGTGGCAGTACACTAAGTATATTTTGTGTTGTAAAAAGCAGGTCGGCATAGTAATATACATTGGTGGTTGGCTGTGTGAGTGTGGTGGTATATCAAGGGATATTTTATATAAAGCACATCTGTTCAGACTCAAGCGGTGGTGTTATGCAAGGGTGGTGGTAAATCAAGGGGTGGTACAACCAGGGTTAACTGTACTTGTTTCACCTCAGTTTCTCCAATTTCTGTTTTCTGTTATTTTCTTAAATCTGAATGGTCTGCTCCTTCCTAAGTTCTCAGCTACTGTTATTAAATTATATTTGTTCCTCACACTTCTAATATTTTGCATTTTATAACCACTGACTTTCAGAATTTTTCATATATAAGATGTCTCACATTGTAACAGGTAAAGCAAATAATAACAATATCGTAACTAGTTGTGCTAGTTAAATCAAGTACAAGTAATGCCATACCATGTTTTGTTGTAATCTGTACAACAAGTATTATTAATGTCATGCCTTCAAGTATCCAAACAAATAGTACAGTTGGTGCATCAAAAGCATCTGATGCATAAGCATTGCAAGAATCATTTGAAAATCTCTACACAGTGCACCTGTGCAAGAGGAAGAATAGTGGACTTACTGGTTTTGATTGAAAAATATCACATGTTTAATCATTCCATTAGCTACACTGATTTCACATGAGCACATCTCAAAATTGAGGTCAGCCATGACACATCTGACAGTAATTAATATAAGGGTTGTACCGAAAGTAATGCAAAAGTAGACATAACTTCTTTATTAACCGACAGAAGTCGTTCAAATTGCGCATGTTGGTAGAGTACATTGGCGCACCCATGGAGGGGGCTTTGGGGGCTTATTTGGCTTAGCTTAAGAGCGACGTACATCACAAATCAAACGTTCAAAAATATCATTTTACATGTTCAAAAAATTACATAGTGTCTTCGTGCCAAAGCCTCAAAGAGATTGGGCGGCTGGTTGCCTAGTGATTAACGCGGGTTGCCCTAGAGATTAAGAGCGCTGTATGGCACAAATGAAACATTCAAAAATATTTTTTTACATGTTCAAAAATTACATAGCATCTTACATAGTGTCTTCTATTACATGGAGTCTTCTTTCCAAGGTCCCAAAGAGATCAAGAGCGACGTACGTCACAGCCGTATATAAACTATAGGTGTACACTATATTGACAAAAATAACTGGACACCCCTTCAAAAGCAAATGAACGAATCTGCTGAGTTGTTGAAATGTGCGTTACAGCTGCAAACGGTATAAAAACAAGCCTGCAGCTGACCGCGATCATATCGAACTGTGAGGTTGAGTGAAAATGTCGCAGCGGGAGAGAACTGTCTTTGAGAAAGGAAAGATTGTTAGGTGTTATATTAGTGGGTTCTCCATAAGAGAAAGCGAGAAGCGTTTAAACATACCCAAGTCAACTGTTTTGGATGTACTGAATAAGTGGATGACACATGGCATGCCTGAAGCAGCAAAACATACCGGCAGACCAAAGAAAATCAGTGATAGAGGGCGTCGAAGCCTCAGGAGAGTTGTTATAGCTAATCGACGGAGTACTGCACAAGAACTGAGTGTACAGGTGAGTAAAAATGCAGGAACCTCGGTATATACATGTACCATTCACAGAGAACTTCATTCCATGAGTTACCGTGGTCGTGTGGCTCATAAGCCTTTCATCTCTACTCGCAATGCTACTTGTCATTTAGCATGGTGTAAAGAACATTTATCGTGAACCGTGGATCAATGGAAACAAGTCCTGTGGACTGATGAATCCAGATACACAATCCATCAGTCTGATGGCCGTGTGTGGGTATGGCAGCAGCCGGGGGAATGCTATTTACCACAGTGTACTGTTCCTACAGTCAAGTTTAGAGCTGGCAGGGAAAACCAGCCTGGAAGACAAGCCACGCAGTGGGAGACCATCATCTGTGACCACTGACATGAATCATCAGCGAGTGGATGAACTGATTTGCGCAGAGAGATGAGCCAGAATCTGTGAGCTCGTTGCACAACTGGAGTGTGGTCACAATGCCATACAGAAGATGGTGGAAAATTTAGGGTATCGGAAAGTGTGTGCAAAGTGGGTACCTGCTCAGTTGACACCTGATTTGAAGGAGAGAAGGGTGGAAGTCTGCTCTGATCTGCTGAAAGCATTTGAAGCCAATTAAGACACTTTTTTGCAATTTGGTGACAGAGGATGAAACGTGGGCATATCTTTACGATCCGGAAACGAAGAATCAATCCATGGAATGGCATCACACCTCTTCACTAAGACCTAAGAAGTTCAAGGGCCAGTGGTCAGCACAGAAAGTCATGGTGACTGTTTTTTTTTTTTTTGGATGACAGGGGTGTCATTCTCCTTGATTTTCTGGAACGTGGCCGTACCGTGACCAGCGAGTAGTATATTGAGATACTCAAGAAGCTTAGAGAAGCCATAAGGAGGAAGAGACCGAACAAGAATCTGAAAAGGATCCACATTCACCATGACAACATGAAACCACACACATCTCTGGCAGCAAATCAGGTGATCAGCAAATTAGGCTGGTCGGTGGTAAAAAATTAATCTGTGAAGAAGTGGGTACAACAGTGCACACCTGAATTTTTTCAAAGAGGATTCGAGAGTTGGTTTCAACGATGGCGCAAATGCATCGTTTGTGATAGAGACTATATTGAGTAGTACCTTTGTATAGATAAAGTGTTACTCTAACAACATGTGCAATTTGAATGACCTCTATCAGTTAATAAAAAAGTTATGCCCACTTTTGCATTACTTTCGGTACAACCCTCTTATAATATCATTAACATTACTGACTCATATCTCCATGGCATTCAGGCATATTTTTGACACAGACACATTATTAAATCAAGTACTAGTAATTTTAGTAAACTCCATTTCTTCTGGTTCATTGCAAGATTTTCTGCATCTAACACATTGCTTTCTTGGTTACTGATGGCTGATTTTGCACATTCAATCCATCTTGTTCTAGGTCTACCTCTTGGTCTGTAATCTGATTTCACAGAATTGAACACCTGTAAAAGCAATCTTTAATCTCCCACTCGACAAAGTACACATCAGTTTAATATCTCATTAATTCGTCCTTCTACTGGGTAAGTACCCATCTGGGTTCTAATGTCTACATTACTATTTTCGTTTTCTCACTGGATTCACATGTTTTTTTTTTTTTTTTCAAATAGTACTTCTCTTACCTTTTTGCATGTGCAAGCCCTCACTTTACACCTTTCATCAGGCTTCTTATCTAAAGACAAATTCATTACAATTGAGAACTTCATGATACCCTAATTCCTTGTATCTACTTTACCACTCACTGTTCTCACTAAATAAATTCTCAAATGTAATAACTACGTTACACAGCATTTGAACATGAAGTAATAAAATATTCAGGCAAAGTTCTACTGAAACAATCAAGTATTGCACCTTCTAATCTTGATCCCAAAACAGATATTTTTCTATGATGTTGAAAGAAACAAGAAAAAAATGCAACATATGCCTGAAAAAGTTTCTTTCTGTTTCTTTAAATACCATTTTTTTCTCCTCTTACTGGACTACCACTTTAGCTATAATTCATTTCAGTGTGCCTTTCAATACATCATCATCAACAACCGTTATCAATCCACTACTGGATGAAAGTCACCCCCAAATCTTTTCCAGAATTTTCTATCTTGAGCTTGTCTCTTCCAAGTCACTCCAGCATGATTTCGAATTTCATCCACCCATCTCCCATGTGGTCTTCTTTTGGGTTTTTTCCTGTCCCTTGGTATCCAATCTAGTATTTCAGTTGTCCAACAGTGGGCAGTTGTTCCAGCAATATATCCAGCCCATTGCCACCTGAGGGTCTTCACTTTGATCATGATTTCATCAACTCCTGTTAATTCCTTTATCCCTGTATTCCACTTCCTATCTTAGCTGGTTATATTACCAAATATGCATCTCTTCATGCTTCTTTGAGTTGTTTGCAACCTCTGAATATCTTCCTCAGTAAAAGTCCATGTCTCTGATACATAAGTCAGAACTGGAAGGATGCACTGATTAAACACTTCTTTTAAGACACAATGGTAAATTCAGTGGTGCAGTCCTGAAAAACGAAGTGGCCTGGCTCTCCGAAGACAGGCCCATACATTGATACTCCAGAAGATATGCGGTGGGAGAGGGGGCAACAAACCTTTGAAATCGAATATATATATATATATATATATATATATATATATATATATATATATATATATATATATGTATATCATCATCATCATCATTGTCAACCATTATCAATCCACTGCTGGCCAAATGTCTCCCCAAGTTTCCTCCACAACGGTCTGTCTTGTGCCAGTCTCCTCCATGTCACTTCCGCATACTTTCGAATTTCATCCACCCATCTCCCATGTGGTCTTCTTTTGGGTCTTTTCCTGTCCCTTGGAATCCAATCTAAAATTTCGGCTGTCCATCGATGATCTGTCCTTCTGGCAGTATGTCCAGCCCATTGCCATTTCAGGGATTTAACTCTGATCATGATGTCTTCCACTCTTGTCATTTTTCGGATCCACGAGTTCCTCTTCTTATCTCTCCTGGTTACACCAAGTATGCACCTCTTCATGCTTCTTTGAGTTGTCTGCAGCCTTTATATGTCTCTTTTAGTTAAGGTCCACGTCTCTGCACCATACGTAAGCACTGGAAGGATGCATTGATCAAACACTTTTCTTTTAAGACATAACGGCATATTGCTCTTGAAAATTATGCTGTTTTTTCCAAAAGCTCTCCAGGCAAGTTTTGTACGCCGATTAATTTCTTCATCAATGTGACCCTCACTTGATATCTGCTGTCCAAGATAAATGTATGTGTCTGTTATCTCCAGCTTTTCTCCATCAATCGATAAATCTTCATTTCTTGTAAAAGCATTGAACATCAATTTTGTCTTCTGAAAGTTCATTTTTAATCCCACTTCTTTACTCTTGTCAGCAAGTTCCTGGATCATACTCTGCAGCTCTGATAGGGTAGTTGCAAAAATGACTACGTCATCAGCAAAACGAAGGTGGGTTGGATAATCTCCATTAATCTTTATCCCTTTGTTTTCCCAGTTCAGTGATTGAAAGACATTTTCCAATGTGGCATTAAAGAGCTTCGGAGATATGGTGTCACCTTGTCTCACTCCTTTTCCAATTTTTATGTGTGTTGTATTTTCAAACAGCCGAATCTTTGCACTTGCATTTTCATAGATGTTATTAATAATATTAATGTACGCATCTTCAATACCGCAGGATTTCAGAGCCATTGTAACTGCTGATGGTTTCATCGAATCAAAGGCTTTTTCATAATCGATAAAAGCCATGCACAATGGAAGTTCATATTCCCTAGCTCTTTCAATTAGTTCTCTCAGTACGTGGATATGATCTATTGTGCTGTAGCCACTCCTGAATCCAGCTTGTTCTCTCGGTTGAGCCATGTCCAGTGTCACCTTCAAGCGATGTGAAAAAACTTTAGTGAAGATTTTATAAACCACTGATAGGAGGCTGATAGGTTTGTAGTTCCTGAGATCCTCAATGTCGCCTTTTTTATGTAGCAGGATCATTGTAGCGTTGTTCCAATCCTCAGGAATCTTCCCTTCATTAAGGCATCGAGTGAAAATTTGGGCGTGTACTGTTTCAATTTCTCCACTTGCTTCTTGTATGATGTCTACAGTAATTCCATCTTCTCCTGGAGCTTTTCCCCGCTTCATGTTCTTGATTGCATGTGCAACTTCTGCTGGGAGGACTGGAAGAACTCTGGTACCTTTCATGATGTCTGGGGTACATGTATCATCCCTTTCATATAATTTGGAGTAGAAATCTTTCACTCTTGTCAAAATTTCGCCTCTATTTCTTGTTACAGAACCATCTTCTTTTCTCAGTGCCATAATCTGTTTTCTTCCCTTACTGAGATGTCCCTTTGCTATCTTTAGGCTTTGGTTGTTTTCAATTGCTTTCCTTACTAGTTCACAGTTGAATTTCCTTACGTCTTCAGGGATACTTTTTCGTACTGTCTTGCATAGCTCTATATATTCCACTTTGGAAGTCACATCTTCTTTAGTTGTCCTCATCTCTCTTCTTTTTTGCATCAACATTTTCGTTTTTCCTGATAGTTTCTTCACATGCAACTTGTTCTTAGACCCAGCTAATTTTGTTGCTGTTTCCATAAGAGATTTGGTTACTTTTCTGTTAACTACAGAAATATCCACTTCTTCCGATGTTAGGCCTTCTAAAGCAGAGAATCTGTTCTTCAGTTCCAACTTGAAGGTATTATGGTGTTTTTTAAGGTTGGTTATGTCAATACATTTTGTTTGTCTTATGAGCTTGCCACGTTCAAGTTTAGTGTTGAGGTGCATCTTACATCTCACCAATCTATAGTCACTACCTGTGTTGAACTTGTTTAGCACACTGCAGTCTTCTATGACGAATTTTTTGTTACACATAATAAAATCAATTTCACTTGTCGTCCCTATTTGGATGTCTCCATGTCCATTTCCTGTGTGGCTTTTTCTTGAAGAAGGAGTTCAAGATGAAAAACCCTTCTGCCTCTGCAAACTCTACGAGAGTATTTCCACGCTGGTTTCTGTTGCCGTGACCGAATTTACCTACTGAAGTTTCATTATGTTGCCGTTGCCCTATTTTTGCATTGAAATCTCCCAGAATTATCTTCAAGTGCTGCTTACCTTTATTATTTAGATGATGAATTTCCTCATAAAATTCTTCAATTTCTTCTTCAGGATGACTTGTGGTGGGTGCATAAGTTTGAATAATCTGAGCCTGGTATCTTCTCGAGAGTTGGATAACGAGTCGTGCAGCTCTGTCAGAGGAACTTTCAACTTCTACAACTTTATCCTTCAGTTTCTTGTTTATTATAAATCCAACACCACTAGTTCTGCCAGTATCAGTCCCACGATAGTGGAAGAGATGTCCACTTTTCAGTTCAATGAGATCTTCTCCTTTTCTCCTTACCTCACTTAGCCCGACGATGTCCCACTTGATCCTTTGTAGTTCCTCTTCCAATTCAAGAAGCCTTGAATCAGAAGATAGGGAGCGTCCATTATACGTAGCCAAGGTCAGCATCAGATGGCAGCCTAGTCCGGTCCTCCGGGGATTCTTAGCACCCTCTGCCTTCATGTCGCACTGGCCGCTGCCTTGGCCAGGTACATTCCAGCTGCCGGAGACTGAGGGCCAAGATTTAAGTTGTGGAGTCATTTTGGAGGGGTTTGGCCATAACTCACCATGCTGGCCAAGCGGGTTGGTGAGTGTGGGATAGCCTTTCCTCTAATCCAGATGGTATAGTTATACCGCTATTGGCGGTCGTCAGAGCCCCTTTAGTGGGAACAGGATGTACCACGAGAAGGTGGGGTTGACATTTGTCAAGGAGAGGCTGTGATGTTACGCATCGCCTGACCTTACATCCCTATATATATATATATATATACTGTCTGGTAGCCACTTCACTGGTTATTTCTGAGGTGGTTTCGGTAAACATAAGATCTACAGATTTGTGAATAGCCTCTATGAAAAAATAGATAAATAAATAAAGAGAAGAAGAAGAAAAAGAAAACTTGATTAAGATTGTGTTTAAAAAATTGTCGATTACGATGGGGCGCCCCGATTGAATAAATAAATTTTAAAAAGTCTGATTCAGTTAGGTAAAAAGTAGCCAGGCTAGACTGCACCCCTGGGTAAATTGTTCTTGAAAATATTGTATTCTTCCTTCCAAAAGTTTTCCAACTTTTCTAACATGTGGCCCCAATATAAACATAAACTATAATATTTAAAGAAGTTAATTCCATTACAGCCTTCAAGGAATGAAGCTATCTTAAGTAACTACAGGGTTCATACACATTTACAGGAAATAAACTCCAGAACTTTTCCAAGGATTTTCCATGAGTTCATTAAAATTTTCCAGTACCTTAAATTTTGGCTGGAATTACACTGAAGAGCAATTGAATTAGAGACAGCTGGCGTTATGCAAATGTGGCGCTGTGGGCGGCCCTGTAAACAGAAATGACATGACGTATGCAGTGATCCAACAATATAAGGAGTGATGCGACAGGAATCAGAAAGAGTTGGACGCAGTATGGGTAAGACGAAGGATCTAAGCGCATATGATCGTGGGCAAATCGTCAGGGCCCGACGAATGGGTCACTCCATCTCGGAAGTCATGCAGGCACTGGGATTTTCACGAGCCACTGTGTCACGGGTGCACCGTGAGTACATCGAATCCGGTAAAACCAACCCTGCAAGGGCCAACTGCCGTGGACAACAGCGTGTGGATGAGCGGGGTCATTGTCGGCTAGCTCGCATTGTAACAGCGAATAGACAGGCCACAGTGCAAGAAATCACTCGGCAATTTAACGCTGGTGCACAGAAACGTGTAAGCAGCCACATCATCCAGAACCATCTCCTTGCTATGGGGTACAGAAGCCATCGTCCCACGAGGGTACCGCTGCTAACCGCACATCACAGGGTGCAAAGATTAGCATGGGCACGGGAACATTGCCACTAGACCCTAGACATGTGGAAAAATGTTGCCTGGACTGATGAGTTGAGATTCACGTTGGTACATGCGGATGGCAGGATACGAGTACGGCGCAAACCACATGAAGCGATGGATCCTTCTTGCCAGCAGGGTACTCTTCAAGCTTGTGGGGGTGGCATTCTCGTCTGGGGACTGTTTACGTGGACTGAAATGGGACCCCTGGTACGTGTGACATCGTCCCTCACAGGTCAACGTTACCGGAATATCCTGGACAACCATTTGCTCCCATTTGTGTGTCTTCAGCATCCCACTGTGGACCTCATCCTGCAACAAGACAATGCACCGTGCCATCGCTCCCGAATTGTATCCGAATGGTTGGATGAAGACTCCACCGACGTGACCTCGCTTCCTTGGCCAGCTAGGTCACCTGACCTCAATCCCATCGAGCACATCTGGAATGCCATCGAGAGAGATGTTCGAGGCTCTGACCCCCTCCATCAAATCTTCGTGAACTGTGGGAGCTTGTTCAGGGGTCGTGAATCCGTATGGCTTTCCAACACTTCCAGTGTCTTGTCGAGTCCATGCTGAGATGAATCGCCACAGTCATCAGGGCGAAAGGTGGTGCTACATGTTACTAGAAAGGTATCTCTAATTCAATTGCTCTTCAGTGTATAGTGCTTTGTTTTATATTTTGCAAATAGCAATAAAATTTACTATGCATTTAAAATTCATATGAAGTCCCACGGGTTCACCTTTTACAGTGTTCTTCAGTGTGTGTGTGTGTTACACCTTCAATGAAGTGGTAAAATTTTCTTGTATAAAAAAATTTCTGTGTATAAAACTTATATGAAGCAGTCTGGAACTTAGCACAATGATAATAATACAAACCAATTTTGTCATCGCACTGAAGATTCCCTATTCATAGCCATTTATTCCTATGCACATTGGTGTCAGGAAGGCCAGATATCAATCTCCATCAGTAAGGAAAGCGCGTGCTAGAAGGAAGAGCCTTCTTGGGCCTACCGGAGAGCTTCTACATGCTGTTGTGACTCTAACTGCACACAACTGCCATGCCACGGAACAAGGGCACTGGAAATATGGCACTCAAACATTTTGCACTGCAGTGTCACATGAGATGCCATCACGTCTCCCCGCTCTACGGAAGGAAGTGATGTCATTGCAAGCAGACCCTGCAGGGAACAGTTAGAACAAAGTGACATAATCAATCAAAACATTTTGACCAATTGCTTTTTCTTTGCAAGAAGAAATTCCAGGATTATTCTAGGACTGTTCATAAAAATATGAAAAATCAAGGACTTTTCAGGCCTGGAAAAAAAGGAAATCAAATTCCAGGACTTTTCCAGGATTCCAGGGGCTGTGCAAACCCTGTAACAAATATGGTATATACAGAACTAAAGTAAAAAGAAAAGACAACCTCACTGTTGTCAGCCTGTTTCCCAATGTCATGAAAGATCAGAAATTTAGTAAATGTCATAGAGTGAGCACTCAACGTGTAATACCATACAAAAGTTAGAAAAAAATGTTTTCTGTTTTACCAGTTGGCATCAATGATGATGGATGGTCCAGTAATGGAGTGTCCAGCAAGTAGATTTTTTAGAATATATATCTTTGTATCCAAGTAACCACCTTCAAAGTAACAGGGGCTGACCTAAAAACAAAATATTATTATTAAACAAACATTGCATAGCATAAAATTGAATCTCCAACTTAATGTAAAGCAATCTTAACCAAGCAGATGGAGTTGGAATTAACAAAATCCAAGACAATCTTTGTAAAAATCAAGCAAAGGTTAACTGCAAGGGCATAATGTTCAAGTTTTTATAGTTATGTTCTTGTTTTTCTGTTGTTGTTTTTGATGTTACATAAAATGTGGCATTCCTGTTAAGTAAATAATTCCAAGTTTCATGTACCCCTAACAATGGTTTCTGACATATAATTTTTTTCTAAAATTAGCCAGACCACTACATTTAGCAAAAGCTTGCAACCCCATTGAATTTGTGTATTCTGTTTCTTTAAAAATTTGGTCATGGCATAGCATACTCACTAGACAACCTCTATTTCAACATGCTGTGGCTACATGAGAAAAAGAGGGGGAAAACATTTTATAATTTTTATCTTGAAGTTCCATATCATTGTAGTTCATTGTAAGAGTTACTTCTGCTTTTCTTCATCATTTCTCAAAAATATGATCACATCCATTATTCCAAAACTACCTTTGACATGAATGAACAAGGTCTCGGAAGATGACTGTGACTTACATTGAAACTCGTTTCAGCAATGAAATATTTTAAGTCTGGGCACAGCAAAGCATTAATTAGCTTTTTGCCATGTTCACATAACTTTTAGTCCTTTCCTAAACATTTGTTATTCGTCTTCCAAAAATGATATCAGATCATCTAGCCACAAGACTGCACAGAAAAAACTGATTGTCATAACACAACAGTTCTTGATAAAGTGAAAGTATTATTTAAAAAAAGGGATGAGGGTAAAAAATTGCATAAATAAAAATGGAAAAACTACTAACATAACTTCTTTACCCAACAATTAGAACAGAATACAGATTTTTTAGAAAGTTTACCAAGACTCCAAAAATCAAATCAAAACATTATTAAATCAATATTTTTAAATTTAGAAAAAGGCACTTACTAGTTCAGGAGATGCTGGCTTGTCGTGTTCTTTTATTGTGCAACTGAAGTCCAAACTTTGATGACCAACTGCACGGATTCTAATATCATCTACTATAACTGGTCTATCACTTATTGTGAATCCAAATTCCCTTTTATACCTAAAAAGCAATGAGGTGTGAAATAAGTCCAAGAACAAAACCAGCATAGCAATTATGCAGTATTAAATATTTACGGCAGAAATGGTTCTGAAACCATATTACTACATATTTTGGTTTATTGCTACTACATATTTATATATCAGAAGTTGCGCTGGCTTTTCGAAAAATTTTGCCAATTTAGTCGCCAAATTCAATTTGTTTTCACCAAAGTGTTATTACCCAATGGAAAGGTAATCGCCAAAGCTTTTTATACATCGCCAAAATTATTTCTTTTTCGCAAATTGCGAAGATGGCGATCAGCAGCACGACCCCTGCATATATTTACTACATATTTCAGTTTATTGTTACCATATTTCTGGTTTTACATAGTGGCACAAAAAGTAAGGCATCATTCATCAAAGCATGAATAACATCGGTATTAAATTAACTTAATGAAACTAAATTTACATCTCTGACAATGCAATCATACTTATGCAAAACTGTGCCACACATGCATATCAGATGTCAAGATAACAAGCAGCCAGTTTTAGGGATACTATTTATTTTACAGATGGTTCCCAAACTATGCAACATGGCATAACCATATCATATCATATCATATCATATCATATATCACTAAGTCATTCACTGAGATTTGTTAGCTCTTCAAACAGTCTAGCCAATTAAAATTGCAAATAAAACTAACTGTTGCTATATCAAATGTATCCATCCACAGAGATCTTGCCACACAAATCAAGTTTCACACATAACTGTAGTTCTGAAAATATTCAAAAGAAAGTGTTTGGGAAGATCTTTAAGGTAATGAATGAACCAAAACTGCAGGTGCCCTCAGAACAATCTGATATGCACTTGCCAGTTTAATAAACATACATTCTAGAGCAATGATTATTCACACTGGTCAAGATTGAATGTGAGTTGAATAATCGGATATCCAGTTCACTGAAAAAGATATTCCTTATCCAATTAACATTCAAAGTTTATTACAGCAGTATATAGTAGTATCTTTTGATAATGCAATAAACAGATCTTACTTTCATTTTTTTAATGATCAATCAACAAAAAAAAATGCACAAAGGAGTCTGCTTCAAAGTATACATTCATTTTCTTGAAAGTTTCTAAGGAGCGTCTTACTGCCCTATTCTGCACAAACATGGCTGGAGAAAAAGGAAAGCCAATAACTCAGGAATCCACGAAATCTTGAAGTTTTAGGAACCTCAATGGCATGAACAGGGATCATAGCATACTTCTGGAAAATTTTAGGTAGGAATTTTAGGAATTTTTAGAAAAATTTTAGGAAAATTTTAGGAGTGTATTTCAATAAAAACTATATGTATATTTGTATACATCTAGCAAAACAACTTTGTATACATTGTAAAGAGTTTGCTTCACGCCCTTCAACCATATATACTGATAGACTGCACATGACATCAAAATTTCTGGCTCCAACATAAAATCACATGACAACAGTCAAAAAGATGGGTTACACCTGCTGTGCTTATGGTTGCTCTGACCGATATAGTAAAGAAAGTTCTATGATTTTTCATGGGTAAGAAACGAATTAAATACCTAAGTCAATAAAGTTCAATTACTTAACCAGAAACTTGCAGCTATCGATATAAAAATATAGTAAATTAAGAAAAAAAAATGGAATGCATGTTCCAAATTCTTCGCAAATGTTCATCACATTATAAATCACAAAATGTAAACAACACGATCATGCATGTATATAGCTCATAAGTGTTATGGTGAAAAATCTCAGCCACGTTATATATTTATTAAATAGGTAGCCAAAATTAAATCTGAAGGGAAATTTTGAATTTCGACTAAAATTTAACTTTGGGAGATGGGTGGATGCATTTCGAAACAAAAATATTTTCTAAGTATTAGAAGGCCATGAACATCCTAAACAAAAATGCATCTGAAAATTTACATTCCACAAGAAGTTATTGGAAAGTTTGCGTTGTTTGTGTTCACGCAGAGTTGAGTCACCTGAAAGTGCAAAAATAAGTGAATATTGTTGCATGTGTATGAAAATGTGTCACTATAAGTCCTAGGATAAAATGTACTCGTTCAATAACAACTTGTGGAGGCGATGAAAGTCAATTTAAAAGGACAGGACAAAAATTGCAGTTATGAAATACCTTATAAAACCAGGATTCGGATCGATAGCCTTAGTCAAGCTAAGGTGGGGTACATGGGACCAAGTCATGGAAGACAACAGCACACAAAAATTTTCACACTGCACTAATTTTGGACTTTTTTTTGAAAGGCTACTGCCTGTATTTATTATTTTTCTTTAAAAACTTAATAAGGTCATTTAGTGGACAATCAGATGGCATTTCCTTTTTTGTTGTTTGCTAAAACACAGCAGTATAAAAACAGAATCTCAATTTCTTTTCTATTTCTCTTTGGCCACTGGCCTTATGAACAGCATAGCCTGACATATTTCAACACAGTTGGTTTGAACACTAAGCATTGACTTTATGCCTTCAAAATCATACTATGATTCACATGGTTTACACACTGTATGCATCCAAAATTCCACTACGATTCACATAGCTTACACAAAAAAAAAAAAAAATTACTGTATTCTTTTGAATTCCACCAGGTGGACAAGTTCTGTTCTTTTGAAACGTACTCTCTTCTCTCTCACCTAGTTAGCTCAATGACAAATTTACAATTTTACACTTATTGATTTAAATTTACAGCACCTAAACAATCTTAGCAAACTCCGCAATCTCCCAGACCAGCTTCAAAAACTTCAATTAAATTTGCAGTTATAATAAGAGCCCCTAATTATACATTAACCAAATCCACTATCTGAAAGTAAACAAACCAAGTAAATTATCCTCACAACAGAATTTACACTGAGCACAAGCATTAATTAACATTACATAACCTATAGAACTACCCTGAATGAACCCACTTCACTTATAAAGAAACCTCACTAACTTAAGAATTATCACTACTCATAACATCAACATAATTCAGAAATTCAAACAATCTTCCTGCACTAGCTTGCTCATAAAAATCACCTCACTCTGCACTTCACATAATAGCTCAAGATACTTAATAACTCTATACTGTAAACAAAAGCCCAAAACACCAATTAACTAAATTTCCAAACTAAATATCAAGTTCACTAACACCAACAACCAGAATTTAGAATTTACATCCCTAGCACTACAGCAAATCATAAACAAATAAATTTAGATACTTTAAATCACCAAACAAACTTAAATTTAACACCTGCAGTGAATTACTGAGGTAGCGGTGAGGCAAATACTCTCAGTTCAGACACTACCCTGGGTTTTGAGAACCAACACAGGAAGAAAATACCAGTCAGGCTGAAGGCGTGAAATTGGGTCGTGAATCCAATTTCAGCCTATGCAAAAGGAAAGGAAAAATCCTCAAGTGCGACACATCATCATCAGGTACAGAATTTCCTCTAACATGATCTCGCCACATTTCTTGAAGCAACGCCCGACCGACCCTCGCTGGCAGTACATACCTCCGTGAGCAGCGAAACTACTGGGGAGGTTTGAAGACAAGTTTTCCCCCAAAAACCACGTCCTCAAGGATCTCCCTTTTCGAACCAATGCATGATCCCACCTTGATCAACCACGCCTGCAAGAGCCTGTCGTACTTCAACCCTAAATACTCCAGGCACATCCGGCCCAGAACCAACACAACTATATCCCAGGAAAAATTCACTTATCTCTCTATATATCCCAAGAAATCCTAAATCACAATATCCACATATATCCCAGGAAAATTCACTTATCTCTCTATATATCCCAAGAAATTCTAAATAACAATATCCACATAAATCCCAGGAAAATTCACTTATCTCTCTATATATCCCAAGAAATCCTAAATCACAATATCCACATATATCCCAGGAAAATTCACTTATCTCTCTATATATCCCAAGAAATCCTAAATCACAATATCCACATATATCCCAGGAAAAATCACTTATCTCTCTCCACATATATCCCAGGAAAAATCACTAGCAAGGAAATTCTTCTGCACCATGGCAATGCACAGGTCCACTTCAGACAATAACACTGACCATTTACATAACCCACTAAATATTTTCAGCTTATTGAAAATTAAAATTCCAATTTAGACTCTTTTTGTAAAAACAAGAAAATTTAGGCCAAAGAAAAGAACAATTAATACTGGAACTGGTGAGCAAAAATGTGTCTTCTCAACCCATGATGTTCATTCTTTTTGTGAAAATACTAAACTTGAGAACAAAAAATACTTTAACTTCTATTCTGCACATCATATCGCATCCTGGTGAACATTCCCTACTCAGAGCCCTCTGCCCTAGGACAAGTTCCCGGCTTGCCCTAAGATCACCCCTTTCCAATGGGAGATTAACACTCATCTGGAGCATGTAAAATACTGGTCCTCAATTAACACTCCTACCATCTCAATTTCGACACTCAACACTCCAAGAATGTAAACAGCACTTTAGGTTTCCAATTTCATCACACTATAATATGTTCCCAAAATTCCAATATAAATCATCCCATAATTTATCTTCACTCAAAAAGAAAATAACTCAACGCTGTAAAAGACTAGAGAGAAATGTTTACTATTATTTTATCACCCACGACATCACAATAACACTGCTTTTTAAATATCACATGCCCAACTAAACTATGATCGATGCACCAAAATTTACTGTGCCCAAACATTAAACTAAATTTTTTTGATACATCAAAATTTACTGGCCTGGGAAGTTGCTACAATACCAGACACGACAACACAAAAAAAAACATAAATGAAAACATTTTCAACTCCCCTCTCTTTTTTTTTCTGAACTCATGCCTAAGGAACTAATAAATCTTAATTTTGCAAACTGAACGACAACAATATGGGGACATCTGTCCCACATCCAGCTAACCTAAAAAAAAAAAGAAAACTTCCTTTTTTTTTTTTCGCAGAACTATAAATTTGATTTCACACTGCTGACCCACTCGTTCAACAATTTCGCAGCGGTCACAACATTATACAAAAAATCGAGAAAGAATTTACCTTCTGGGCTGGGCAGGAACAACTCTTGTTTCACATAAAAAAAAATCTTCTCGTCACACTGTCACTGTTGATAGTCTCTTCGCCTCCAATAATGTCTTTCTCTTTCTTTTTGGACACAATGTGCCCGAGCACTTCACCTGAACACAGGGAAAACAAAAGACATCCCGAAGCTGGTGATGATGGACCCTCTCAGAGGGAGTAATTCTCCCTTGTCCTTTTCGATGTCCATAGCTCTCTCCCCGGTAGGAATTTGGTCGGCTGCATTGGAAGGTGGACGGCAAAGGCGCGGAGGTTCCCCTTTCTTTATCCATCAGCTCTCACGAGAATGCTTAGGAGTGCATCGGTGATCATCTTTCGCTGTGCCCCGAGGAGGTCTCGTCCTACGGTGGTCCTGTCCTTTCTTCATAATTTCTTTCTCCTCTCTTCATCTGGTGGAATCCGCGAGAAATTCATCGCAAGCCCTGAGCTCCTTGTAATATTTTTTTTTTCATGTAACCATCCATGAGCCTGACAAGTCCCCACACTCGAAGACCGCCGCTACTAGGCTCCTTTAAGCTTTTTTTACCTCGATGTCAAATCATGGTGGTCAGCAAAAAATGCTCTCCCCACCAAAAGGCGAGGAGAGACTCGGCTGTCCCCTCTTTCTCCCGGCCAGCAAGAGGACAAGAACAAAAGTGTCTTCTCTCAACGGATAAAACTCTGGGGTGCTTGAAACCGCTGACCCCTCCCATTGGTCGAAACTTCAGCCTAGCAACTCACGGCTTCCCGACGGAATTTCACTCCCACGCAAGCCAGGGGTGACACTCTGACCTTCACCCGTAGGGACCAGGCTTTTGACCCTGAGGTCTAAAAATAGATTCTGTTGCTGAATTCCTTACCCAAAAGACGAAAAGATGTTGCACTTTTGTGCGACTTTTTCACGACGTTTGGAAACAGGAACGCAAAAATGGCGAATTCTTGCCTTGCAGAAAATCACTAATTTTAATTTTCTTTTTTCTCTCGTTCCGTGATGTGAAAGTAAAATTAATTTTGATTCTCTGAGCTGCACACCTACTCGCCTTTTCCTATCGCGATAAAAGAACAGATAAAATAATTATTTTCAAAAACCCAAAGTCAGTTAAATCAAATATTATTCTTTTTCTCTTTTTTTTTTCTTTCTCCAACATGAAATTTTGTTTTCCTGGTTGTGATTAAGACAAGCGAATTTTGCGCATGAATTCCCCTGCCTTTCAACCAGGAATTTTCTTCTAACGTATGTCATGGGAGAAAATTTTTGCATTAATTAATCTCCGATAAACCAACAGAAAGATTGATCAGGTCTCTCCGAAATTCACCAGAGGTTAAAATTTTCGCCATGACATAAGTAAACTTACCTGAAGAGTTTTCATTATATATGAGGTGCATTCACATAATACACCGAAAACACTGAAGTTCTGCAGCGTAAATTAGTAATCATAACAGCATTTTTACACGAAATTTGGAGTCTGATGATGACGTGCCCAATGTTTGAGCCATGGCGGCTTTGATGCAGCTATTGCCAATGCGCAGTCCATTAGTATATATGGTCGAAGTTCACACCCAAATTTTTTGCATAACGTCTAATGTCTAAAGTTTAAGAATGATTTACTTCTAATGTTCAGTTCTTATCTTTTCACGTGTTATTATCATATTCAAGTATATTTACCACATTCAAGTTTCACTTTGAACATTAATATGCTGTTGAACCAGAAGCAATTCACGATTTTCACAGTAAAGTTTTCAGGTTTCACATTAAACTATAATATCCTAAAAAGGTAATTGAAAACCAAGAACTATGTACAATTGTTCACTGAATTACTTTTTTCATATTATTGCTTTAACCTTTTCCTGATTAGCCTATCTTTTTCTGCTTCCACCACAACTAATTTACTTTCAGTTTTCTTTATTTCAGCTGAACCTTGTATGATCAAGTTAGAGGCAACTGCTATTTCAACAGTATTTTGTTTTTCTACAGCTTTTCTCATTCTTTCTGTTCCCTCTTGAATTACTGCTAGGGAGGCTTCTTTATCTTTTTTAAGTCTATTTATTTCTGCATCATTTTCTTTTATTTTGTCATCAAACTCAGCTTTTCTTTTTTTCTCTAGCTGCTTTTCTTTATTTTCCCTCTCTTTCTGCTTCCTTTCTTTTACCTTTTTTGATTCTTCTTCCTTCAGCTTATCAACATACTCTTTATAAAATTTATGTGAATCACGAACACTATTTAACAAATTTCTTGTTATGGGAACTTTACTTACACATCCATAGTGTTTAATGGCCCCTTTAACTATTCTTAATGATGTTATAGTTGAGTCTTTTAAGTTGGCCTTGTCCTTCCTTAACAGAGCAGTGTTAACCGAAAATCCCTTTTCTGCATCAGCATTACACCATGAGGTAAAACTAAAATTGACTTTATGAGTTTAGCAAGATTTGAGTATTTTTCTTTTCCGCTAGAGTCTTTAATACTAAATATATTACACCAGTAATGATCAATCCGCACTGGAATATGCCCTTCCTCTGAAAATTTCACTAGTTCATCTAGAGTTGGCTTATCGCAACTTAAAAGTTTCCACTCTTCTCTTACTCTATCAATTTGTTCCTCAGAAAGATGCAAAACACTTGAAATTCTGGTTATTTCCGAAAGTCCTTCAGTGACTGAAAGTTGAGTTGACTCTTTCTTTGGTTCTTTTACCTTTAAAACTTCTATGTCTCTTAGCTTTTGATTGCAGAATGGCAAATTTGACTTTAAATATTTTGTGGTTGCAATTAGTGATGATCTTACATCTAAGAGAAATAATTTCTGCCTGGTCTCCTGAACATTCCTGAGGAGATTTTTTGTCTTCATACCAACTTCTAACTCCCCTAGTTTTTTCCATGAATTTTTGTTTTCAAAATCTACATTCTTTAGGTCTTCTCCAAATTTCCCTGCAATAACATCATCTTGGATAAACTGAGCCATAACATTCTTCATTAAAGTATTTAAATCAGAATATAACTGGTGTATTTTTGGTTCTTCACTCTGATAACATAATGAAAACTTTTCAAAATTTTGGTGTGAAAATGAAATTAATGCTAAATAGCAAGGAGTTAGCTCATTTTTCAGGAAACAGTGAATCCTTTTATACCTTGCCGAATTGCGTAGTTGTTTTTCAAATATTTTTTGAGATGGCAAGAAGTTTAAAAAATATTCTGTAATATTTAGCCATTGATCCAAGAGCCTCTGGGCTACAGAACCAACGGTTAACCATCTGTTGCTGACATGACGCAAAAGAAAAAGAAATTTGGCAGTGACCAATGTTATATCCTCGACAGATTTATAATCCTCTCGTCTTGCAGCACTACTCTTTAAAAAGTAATGCATATCAGTAGCAAATTCGTCAAAATCTATATTTAAGCTTGTCAAAAAAATTTTAAATGCATTACTAACAACATGCAGGTTGCAAAAACCTAGTTCCAAAGATTTCTGGCCTGTTTCTTGTTTTACAACTTCATTGAATTTGCTTAAAAAGCACTTATTTACATTTGGGCTGTCCATGGATACACAAATAATTCTGTTCGACGAAATATTGAAGGATGATAACACATCAAGAATTTCTTTTAGCAAAATATCTGCTGTTGCATGACCCAGAAAAACGCTTGTTAGGTATCGGCAAGAAACTGAATTTATTTCTGAAGACCAGTACCTGAGATACACATCCAACTGCCGTTTCACTTGTGTATTTGTAGTTTCATCAAATGCTATAGTAACCTTTCCTGGGCTACTAGATGCAATGTCTTTTTTCAAATCCTCTTCAAAATATTTTGACAATCCATGTGATATCACATAAGCAACTTTTTTTCTTTAAGTTGCATTTTGGCTGCAATAGCAGAATCAGGAAACATTTCTTTGAAAAGTTCAACTGTTTCAGTGCATGAAACAAAAGACATATTGTCCTTAGCAACTTTCAAGGTCCATAATGCTTTGGCTTTAGCCAACTGTAAATCATGATTCAGTACTTCACTAATATTTGTTTTGGGCTGAAGATCCCGTCCTCTAAAGGCTTTCAGGATGGACTTATTTTGAAATTTACTTTGAAATTTCTGCAAATGTTTTTTTCCTTTATGATGTGCTTTTACTTGTGAAAAGCCACAATTAGAAATGTTGAAAATTTCTGAACACAATATACACTTAGCAGAAAATATTGTTTCAGTTGCAGAACACCATTCTTTCAACTTCACTCCGTCCAATTCTTTGGCGAGCCACGCATCTTGAAATTTCGTTTTGGATTTAGGCATCTTAAACACTTGTATTACTAACCAGAAAATGAAAGGGAAGTACAAAAACACGTTCCAATATTGCAAAACCAGACAACTTCCCGAAATTTGGCTGCGAGGATGTCAGAAGATATGAAAAAAAAAAAAAGCAGGTCACCACTAGAGAACTGAACCTGCACAGAGAACACCATAAAAGACGCAAAACCAGAAACTATCATACGCATCTCACGCAAGTTCAGTCAAAGCAAGTCGGAGCCGAGATATATTGCGCATCGAAGGTCGCTGTCGCCGATGCACGATCGAAGGTCAATGATCACGTGCTCTACTGCCTGTCACGATAACACTCAGCTACCATCCCATCGTCATTACCGGAGGTTACGGAAGGAGATCACGTGTTTCCTCTTTGCTTCCACCCACCTGCGGTTTACAATAACAAAACATCAGCAGAAAGAGGAGGTTCCACAAGGCATGTACAAAAATAAAGTACGATCTTCTGCGTGCCACGGAGTTCGTCTGCAAAGCGCAAACCAGGGGTGAAAATGACCCCTCCCCTTTTCCCTTAGATCTCTTGTTACTCTCGAAAACTGTCTGAAGGCAAAAAGTGGAGCGCCCGCCCCGAAGCAAGTGCATCTCGATGGCGTCATTTTCCCTCCCTTCAGCAGCACAGCATATAGGCTGTGTTTCTACAATAACAGATCTTTTTACCTTACCGTAATGGTAAATTTATTGGCGTTAATAACGGTTGTGTTTTTAATAAATAAGCTTACGAAAATTTTAGGATGAATAGCAAATTTTAGGTATAATTTTAGGAATTTAAGGAGGGTCACAAAATATTAGGAATTTTAGGAGGAATGCAATCCCTGCATGAAGCTGCATGTTGACTACAGATTAAATATCAAAGCATGGATGGCTAGAGACATCATGTCTGAATGGTTGAGAAGCTTGGACAAAACAATTTGTAAAGATGACAAGAAAATTATTTCCATCATCATCATTAGGAATTTCCATTACCAAGTGGATTTCCTAGTCCATATAGTGCAGCCAGAGCCTTCCTCCACTTCTCTCTATTCAAGGCCATCACTTCATCTAATCCATTATTTTTTAAACTTGATTTAATCTCCCCATCATTCTCCTTGGACTTCCTCTTCCCCTCTTTCCTGGAGCATCCCACCCCATCAGAATTTTAGGAAGTCTTTCTGATGACATTCTCCTTACATGGCCAAACCATTTCAATCTCTGCATCTCAATAGTTTGAAGAATGTCTACTTTAACACTCATATTTCGAATTTTGCAGTACGCACTTTTTCAGGTCTGGATTTTCTTGCAGAATGCCTCCAAAAGTCCATCTCTGTAGCCAATAACCTTTGTTGATGTCTTTTATTCAATGTCCATGTCTCTGCACCATAAAAAATGATGCTTTGTACAACCACAGAAAAATGTGTCTTTTTACTCTTGGAAAGACATTGCTGCTCCAAACAGGATTCAAAATAGAAACAGCTTTCCTTCCCTCTGCAATTCTCCGATCAATGCCATGATGACATGTACCATCCTGATGTATTATGGATCCGAGGTATTTAAATTCTTCAACTGTTCTCAATGTAATATCATCAGATGTTTTGATGAAGTCGTTGGGATCATAGAACAAGTGCTCAGTTTTATTTTCGTTAATTTTAAGTCCTCAACGGTCATATTCAGAGATCAGTTTACGAAACATATAAGCTATATCACCGTTATTTTCTGCCAAGATGACTTGATCATCTGCAGACAGCAAATGGTACATGAAACCATTTTGAATCTGTAATCCCAAATTTCTGCACTTTGCTGACCATTCTCTGAGGCAAACCTCAACATAGATCTTAAATAATGTAGGGGGCATACAGCATCCCTATAATAAAAGACCTTTACTACTCACAAAAACCTTTGATAGTGATTGTCCATACTTGATAATACATTTATTGTCACTATATATCTCTTGAATAACAACTGATTATTTTTTCACCAATATTTGCCATCCTCAAAGCCTTCCAAAGTAGTTTTCGAGGAACACTATCGTAAGCCTTTTCTAAGTCAATTAATATTAATTCCATACCTCTCAGTTTCTTTCTTTGTTTTTCCAAGATATGTCTCATTATAAATATATGATCTATACATTATCTACTAGCCCTGAATCCACTCTGCTCCTCAATTCCATCATATAGTTCTTCAATCATTCTTCGAAAAATTCTTCCAAATATTTTTATAAATGGGTTTGTTACACATATTCCTCTATAACTACCACATACTTTTCTGTTTCCCTTTTTGAAAATAGGTGTCAAATAACCCAGTTTCATCTCCTGGGGTACTCCATCACCTCCAGGATTTTGTTGTATAATTTAGTAAGGAGTGTGACAACTCTCTCACCCCCATATTTTAGTAATTCAAGATTAATTCCACTAGGGCCTGAGGCTTTACCATTTTTACCTTCTTTCAGTGCCCTAGCCACTTCTTCTCGAGACACTTGTAAACCAGAAGCCCCAAAAGCAAATTCCTTCCATTTTTCAGTTAATAGGGTTTCAAAATATATTTTTTTTCACTCCTACATTTGTATTAACTGAAGTTTTGACCTGTGATGAACTTGCTTACTGAGTCCCAAAAGTATTCTCCATACCTCAGAGGCACTCTTAAAACCCAACTGGGCATTCACTGTTATACAAGCCTGTTCCCACTCAACATTCTTAGCACATCTTATTTATCTGTTAATCTTCTTTTTCTTATCCTTATAAATCTCTTTACTTCTATCATCTTTTTTTATTTATCCACTCCAAATAAGCTTTTTTCTTGTCTCTAATCCCATCCATTAGCTCCTCTGTGATTCAAGTGTTTCTCCTACCTTTACTATAATATTTTTTCCCCAGTGCTTCGTACACAATGGTACTAATCCTTTCCTTAAGATAAGTACCTATATATCTCCATAGCAGTTCCCTCAAAGTCCTCAGCAATTTCTGTATTCAGCCTTCTGTAATAAAGTCCTTTAATACTATCATTCTGTAAGAGATCCACATTAAATATCAAATTTTCATCGTTTTTGAATCTCTCAACATTGCTTTCAGATAACACAGGGAAACCTTTATCCATGGACACTCCACTGTAGCCTGAATTAGGTTATTATCAGAACCACATTCAGCACCATGATACACTCTCACATCTCTGACTTTAACAGAGGTTTCTTGCCTGATAATTATAAAATCAATTACAGACCTCAGCTTCCTGGTATCTTGATGCCAAGTATATTTGTGTACATCCCTATGCTGGAAAAATGTCAAGATCTGTGCTCTACATATTCTTTGGCAATCAGCTAAACTCCTTGTCCTCCATACTGCAGTCATCACTTCTGAACTCAGAAAATACTCACAACACATGTTTGCACCTACAGCTCTCTCACCATACACTAAAATCTGAATAAATCCACTTTCATGTTTCTACAGTAGTTTTCCTGGGATCCATAATAAACAACAGATAGTGATCAATATGCACCTTGTTGGTGGCTATGTCCTAGCTCAACTAACTGCACATGTGGGGGCTCGCCACAGTGTTACCACCTTACTCCCACAGTGTGAAATTCTGTCAAATATTCAACCATTTCACTTCCACAGCTCACTAAGTGGAGTGCTGGAAACTTACACACAGACCTAATATATAATCATATTCATCCTTATGAATAATATGATTCACAAAAGCCTCTTACCTTGCAAAAATCATGGAAAAAATAACTCACCCCACTATCAATAGAGTATATTCACTGGAACAAAAAACTTAATATTATTATTACTTTCACAACATAAAATATCACATATATCAGTTTTGTAATGCTTAAAAATATTTCACATGGCTTTACATATTTTGCTATCTACCATACCTCTCAGTAAATGACTTCATGAAGGCTCCATTCTGGGATGCAGAAGGAGAACTAGCATGGCCTTTGGTGGAACACATGAGAGCACAGTCTGTCTTTTCATATCGCATGTTTAAATAAGGTTCAATACTGATTTGAGACCTAAGGGACACCAAATGATGACACATTAGTTTTTATCATGAAGTGTGTATTGACACAAGATATAACAACAAAATTAGTATGGAAAAATTATTATTATTATTATTATTATTAGATCAAATGAGTGCCACATATTAAAAGCTGAACTCGTGTTGATGACCAGAAAGCATTACTAAGAGCAATAAGCACAACAAATGCACTTCACCATTGCAACATAGGACATACCGGTGGTTCTGCATAAAAATATTTATCATATTTTTACAACATGCTATTCTTAAAACTTTAAATTGCATACCTTAGTACATTTCCATCTGGCAGTATTACATGTCTTAATCATATAATTCATTAAAGTATTGTGTGCCATAATATGGTAGTAGGTGCCCCAATCCACAACTACATATATTCCAGTGAACCTTGATGCTTTAAAGTATTGTGCTGTTATGTACACAAATATTCTTATATGTGGTAGTGTAGGTTATTTTAACTCTTTAATATATATAAAAGGTATTTTCAAAAAGTTCCTAGATATTCCTTTTTATCCAGAAAGCAATAACATAACTACTATTTACACTTCATCCTTCGAAAGAGTTTCCTTGGGCAGCAACACACTCTCTTTTTTTTTTTTTTTTTTTTTTTTTTTTTTGCCAATGCTCACAAAGCTGTTTGAAGTATTCTTGGAATACATTCTTTGAAACCTCTTTCAGTAGCTCTGTCACATTTTTGCCAATGCCCTCAGTACTTGTGAATCGTCGTCCTTTTAGGGCAGATTTCAACCCTGGGAACAAGCACAAATTGGGTGGTGCCAAGTCAAGAGAACATGAAAGATGCTTCAGTGACATCACACTGTGCTTTGCGAGGCACTGTTTGACCATTATGGATCGATGTGCAGGCACATTGTCATGAAGAAGAAATCAACTGTTTGTTGTCCATTTTTCCAGACGTCACCCTCAGGTCGCATCCCTAAGTTCTTTATTCACACAGTCTTCCTTTCTGGAATAAATTTATAGTGAACAAGACCCTGAGAGTCAAAGAAAATTTTCAGCACATTACTTTTTCTTACTCTTGCCCAAACGCTGCTTCTGTTTTCAAGGAGATGAAGATGATTTCCATTCACAAGATTGAAGTTTCGTCTGTGGATCATACAAAAGCCACCAGTCTCATCTCCTGTGATTAACGGAAAGAAATATCAATAAACATACAAATGGAGCACCAGATGGCTCACCATTGTACACAATTCTTGTTGAAGCTGAAGCAAGACCATCTGAAGTAAATATTTTTCTCATTATTATACAAAAACTCAAAACATGACTACAATATACCAATGATAAATTCTTTTTCAGTTAAGCACGAGAACCAGAACTTAAATAATTCTTACAAATAATGAATAATACCCTTCAATAAAATACCTCACGGAAGTGGAAGAAAATGGAATACAGTAGAGTCCTTTAATCCTGGAAATTCCAGACAAGTACATTGCCAGTTTTGCAGTTTTTTCGGATTTCGGGTCCATAGTCTAGCGTGTTGTCAATTATGTGAATAGATTCACAACAGACTATAATGTATTTTATGAAATAAATTCATTTCGATGCATTTTTAGTAAGGGAGTGTTTCAGTCAATATTTTTCTAAGTTTGCAAAATTACCTTAACTTTTGGTCTAATTTGCCAGCAAATGAGGTGATTAGTTTTATGTCTATTATGGAAAAAACAAAATTTATAAAATGAATATTTCTTTTTCTCTTAAAGGCTAAGATTTTATAGGTGACAGCATATCTGTTGCATGCTTGACAAAACTCATCTGAGCTACAGGTCATTGCTCCAAAACTGCCATAAATGAATAGCCACACAATAAAGTAAATAAAGGTATGTAGTGTATTTTACAGCAAAACTGTTTTTATGCTACTCTTTCATTAGTTAATCAGCTGAGAACCATACAAAAAAAAAAAAAAAAAAAGAATTCTCAAGCTATTACATGTTTTAGCTTCGTGCGTTTCTCTGAGATATGGCTGGCCCCACCAATAGTTGCTGCACTAGCTGCAGCTATTATGTAAACATGCTAAGACTAGTTAGAATTTTTTTTATTTGATTAATGCAAAATTTAGGGGGTGGGGTCTGTTCCTGTTAGCAATTTATAAAGTTCATAAAAAATTTTAGCCAGTTTTATGGATATTTTGCAAAAGAAATTTTTGTTACGTTTTATCCCAGGTTCAACTGACCAATGCATGGGATACATCAACGCTGCCAGAATGATTCTGGTGTGCATGCCAGCTCATATCACAGGAGAGTTTCAACAAATTCCCATCTTCGTGTAATAGTGCTGCCGCACACATCTATCCTAAGTTGAGCTTATTTTCACTATCCCAGTTCATGGATTCTACATGGTGGGAATTAGTGGCACAGCAAAATGATGGTATCAGCAATGCTACATATCTTGCCTTAAAAAAAAAAAATTCTTCCCCAAAATTTTTTTTCAATATTGAGGAAATAAAAAAAATTACCTTCCTGGGAAATAAAAATGCTTCAAAAATTTGCCAGTTTTGGGGTCATTCTGGATTTTAGGATGACACAGAGATGCAACTAGGGAAGGTCAGGTGGGGTGGCTCTCACGGGTGCAGCTCAAGAGGGGGCACAAAAATCCCCACTTACAATCTAATTAAAAACGGAATTGAAACTTCTACCCCAGTTGGTCCTTTGATGTGGTACCGAATGTACAACATTCGAAGCAGTTCGGAAAAGCTGTACAAACAGTCACAGTTCAATTGTGCCCCCTCCCCCATAAAGATAACACTGGGGTGTGACATTGGTTATGGTTTGTCAAGCAATATATATAAAGAAAGAAATAGGCATATAAAACTCGGTAAGATAGCTTCTGGAAAGAACAGTACAATTTTCACCAGCAACTCACTATTATGTGTTTAATCAATGCATCATTCCAATTCTTACTTATGGATCAGAGACATGGACTTTAACCAGAAAAGAGATACAGAGACTGAAAAAATAACTGAAAGAAACATGGAAAGATACATGCTTGGTGTAATAAGGAAAGATAGGAAGAAGAACACATGACTTAGGGAAATGACAGGAGTGGATGACGTCATGATAAAGGTACATCACTAAAATGGCAATGGGCAGGACATATTGCTAAAAGTACTGACCATCGATGGATAATTGAAATACTACATTGGATACCAAGGGGGCAGAAAAAGACCCAGAAGAAGACCACATGGGGAAATGGGTGGCTGAAATTTGAAAGCATGCTGGAGTGACTTGGAAGAGATTGGCTCAAAAAAAGTTGTGAAAGAGACTTGGGAAGACCTTCAACCAGCAGTGGATTTATAATGTTTGATGATGATATATACACTGAGTAGCAAAATTATTACGATCACCTGGTTAGTATGTTGTTGGGCCACCTTTTGCTGCTTGAATTCATCTTGGTATGGACTCTACAAATGAAGTGGCTTATATTAGCCCAAATGTGATGAATTGCACCCTCCAGCTCTTGAAGATTTGATGGTGGCAGATTGAGCTATTTGATGCCCCTTTTGAATTTGTCCCACAAATGCTCCATTAGATTGAGATCTGGTGGTTGAGGTGGCCACTGTAGCAGAGAAAAGTCTCTATGATGCTCCTCAAACCATTCACATACAATGTGAGTACTATGGCATGGAGCATTGTCCTGCTGGAAGTGTCCATCTCCATTGGGATAAACCATCAACATAACTGGATGGACTTAGTTGGCAACGATAATTTAAATACCTTTGGGCTGTCAGACATTGTTCCACACCAATCAAAGGGTCCAAACACTCCCATGAAAACATGTCCTAGGCCATAACATTGCTTCTGACAGCTTGAAGAGTGGTGACAATGCAAGATGGGTCCATGCTTTTGTGCTGCTATTACCATATCTCTCCTCACTTTTCCATCTGCATGGTGTTGTTGAAATCACGATTTGTCAGACCACATTATGCTTTTCCACTCATTTACTGTCCAATTCTTATGTTCCTGAGCGAACTGGATGTGTTTCTTCTTGTTCGCTGCAGATAGCAATGGCCGTCTGCTTCTGTAGCCCATACGATGTAATGTGTGGTGAACTGTATGTTGAGAGGCCATCGGACATGGTCCCTGATTCAGATCATCTGTGATCCGATGAAGTTTGCCCATCTGTTGGACTGAACAAGTCTGCCTAATCTAAGCTAAGCTTAAGAATTCAATAGCCATTGACAACCACACGCCTTGCGCTCAGCCCCAGCTTTTTGACTGGTGGTCCACTCTCTGTAAACTTTAACAACTGCTGCCCTCAAACATTTCACAAGTGCAGCTGTTTTACTAATGCTCGCACCGATGCTTCGAGCACTCTCAATCATTCCATGTTCAAAGTTCATCAGATCATGTCTTTTGCCCATTATTTCTTGCACAATGCACTTCATTAGTATCTGCATTTTACACCTATTCAGCCACCTTGCATTAACAGCATCTGTGGGATAGCTACTTTGCATAAAATAGTCTGGTGGTCATAATAAGTTCGTCACTCAGTGTGTATACAGCATATAACATAGAAAGAAAGATGGGGGTGCAATATTTGGTGGTTTTCTCTAGGTGCAGAAATGCCTATTTACACCTCTGGTGCCAGACAGTAAATAGGTCCAGTGCAATGGACCTATCAGGTCATTCAGAAAATAATGCAGGGGTGCTTATTCTGTGGAATCAAATTTCCTGAAACCAAATCCAAATTAAATCACTTTCTCAAGGCTTTACCCAGATATATTCATTTGGTTCTAGTTCCAGTTGAAGAAATTTTGTTCAATCTTCCTTCCCTCTGGGTTCTTTTGGATTTTTACAGATGTTTCTGGTCTCTTGATTTTAGTCAAGGCCTGTTCTCAATGTATAGAAAAATTAACATAAGTTCTGTTTACTCTTCAGTAGTAAACAAAACTTTTCTTAATCCTTCTATACATTGAGAACAGGCCTTGACTAAAATCAAGAGGCCAGAAATGACTGTAAAAATCCAAAAGAACCCAGAGGGAAGGAAGATTAAGCAAAATTTCTTCAACTAAAACTAGAACCAAACAAAGCCAAATTTCCTGAAATTAACGTAGATCAATACTTTTACAAAAAAAAAAAAAAAAAAAAAAAGCCAGAATATATGTGTTACATTCATAATTTAAAAGAACAGTGGCCTTTATAAAATTTCCAGTGTTTAACCCTTCAAAGCTACAATACTTATAAAACGTAAAATACTGAGAAAAAAAAATTAAAAAGCAACTTAGCAACTTACATAATTGATGGCTGCCTGTGTCAAAGGTATATTTTCTTGTGCAGAAAAGGCTATGAAATGTATATGACAAAATTTGTTCAATTTATACTTTAAATGATTTGTGTATTAAGTCATAGCCTCTATAAATTCACAGTAATAGCACTTCACCAGGAGTGGTGGCAAGGATAACCAGGGGTGGGGGAGAAGGGAAAGTGGTGACAACATAGTCGGCCTCCAGACCCTCCCTAGATCTCTCCATGATAATGAAATGAGAAGTCCTGAAGGTCAAAAGCAGCAGGCAAGGGAACTACTGCAGAAGAGTGGGTGGGCCACTAAGACCTGTGGTGGGACAGGAGCAAAGGGGTGCTCCCAGGAAAAGAAAGGGGTGAGGAACTTCTTTTGTTTTGGGTAGCTCCAGAGGAACCCTGCACCAAAGCATAAAGGAAAGCAAACAGTTAACACACTATCAGAAGAGAAACATAACATTGGATGGGGAGTGGGAGGGAATCTCCCCCCAGTGGAATTGGGTAGACACAGAGTGGACCTCTGTCTCTTCTCTGTGGGGGTAGATTGGCAATGGGATTTCCCAACTCCCAGTGGAATTGAGTTTTGCTTTGGCCACCAACCAAGGGAACAGGAAAATACCACTCTTTTGTAAGGGGCCTTGCCAGTGGCTACAAAATACAAAAAAAAAATTAATTTTTGACTTTGGTTTAGAAAAAAAAAATTTCGAGAGAAAAATGTAGAAAATTTCTAAAACAAAACAAAACAAAAAGCGCCAAAAATTTCCGGAAATTCAGGAAAATAAGCACCCCTGGTAATGGTCAATTTTCTGAGGTGCCACATTCAACTCACCCACAATGCTTGCAGACCGACCCGCTCACAACGCCATTCGTGCTGGTTGAAAGGCGATTCAGACACCACATACACAGCAAAATCTTGCATTAAGGAAGCCAGATTTCTTCCGGACTGGCATTGAAGCACTTGTCACTCGCTGGCTGCTGAAGGTGCATATTTTGAATTAAAAAAAGGTTGTGTACTATGACATATGTCTCTTTAACTTTTACCCAACAAATCGGTTATTATTTTCCAAATGACCTGGGGTTTTTTACCAAGATTACCAAGCTGCATTACCTTGTGTGCTGCTAAAATGAAACAGAGCTTCATGCTTTGATTTTAGTGTATACTACAAACAAACCTCTATACTTAACCTTATATCCTCTACATTATGCTCCCCTAAGGAATATAAAATGGTTGCATTTGGGTCATATTCTTACAGGACGTACATCTACAAATTTAAAAATTTAAAAAAACTGGGGATAGTTGAAATATTTACAAAAGGAATAAATGCAGAAAGTAAGAAATATTATCTGGATAGAACATATTAAAATGTAAGGATTAATCTAGTCACAACAGTGATTAAAATACCCAGAAAATCCACAAAAATATGGAGGCACAAATCACATATATCCCAGGTTTCACATACAGATTCAAGAATTTAATAAGAAAGTATAATCTCAGTGCAGCCATAAAATCCCCTGCCACATTATCAAACATCATAAGCTCAAGATAAACACAAATAGAACAAAAAATTGAAAAGAAATTTAACTCATGGAAAAAAAATTTGAAATTCATCACAGATTACCAAAAAATACTGTAATCTTTGATGCATACTACCTGTTTAACCTTATGTTTTTGTTTGTATTCTCTTATGTAGGTTTTGGTTACCTTTCATACTTCCTGCACTGAACATGACGTCAGAACTTCTATTAGGTCACACTGGCAGTCAGTCACATCAAACAAATGAATAAAATGCAGCATTGTTTGGCTGAACAAGGAGTGTTAGATGTGAGAACTATCAGCAAGATCCCAAGAAATTGATGAGATAGGCTAATGTCGTTTTTATGTGCAATATTACAGAAGGTGAGTCAAAAGATTTGCAATATTTGCATAAACACATGTGCTGCGGCAAGTATTTCACGTGTTTAAACTACTTCAAATTGCACACGCCAGTCAGGCGAAACGGATATAAAGTGGCAGTCGTTGCTGTGAACAGCATTGCATGTCTTCGTTCTATCTGCGTGGTTGGGACGCCTAAAAAATGAACAGCCACAACCAGCTAATTAGGGAACTTTTGCTTTTTTTTTTTTTTTTTTTTTTTTTTTGATTGGAGGTTTAACGACCACCGTGAGCAACTCAATGGGCTATAAGCAGTCGCCCGTCCCTAATTTAGGGTCACTGGTTCCAGGGAAGGGAGAGAGCCAGTGCCGTAAGACAAACACAACATCCATGCCTCACCGGGATTCGAACCCGGACCCCTTACGGACGAATGATCAGAGGCCAACGCCTTAGACCACTACGCCACCGGGGCGGCGAACTTTTGCTTTACGAGTTTGAACTCGGCCATAACGCTGCTCAAGCAACACGAAACATTTGTCATGCAAAAGGGGAAGGTTCGATGAACCACAGCACTGCAACCAGATGGTTCAAGAAATTTCTCTCAGGTGACAGAAACCTTGACGATCAGCCAAGGTCAGGTAGGCAGCAAACCATGGATTCAGAAGCCGTGCGCCAGGCTGAAGAGGAAAATCCGACAACCAGAGCTTGGAGATTATCAGGCAAGCTGGGCATATCACAGACCACCATGGTTCCTCACCTTCAGGACCTCAGCAAGGTCTACAGAAGCTGCCACGTCGTTCCTCACAAACTGATGCCAACTGAAGCAAATCGCCAAGTGGAAGTGTGCACAAAACTCCTATAAAACCCGCGCGATGTACGTTTTGTCACTAGAGAATTGTTACATGCTATGAAAAGTGGATCTATTTCCGTAATCGTAACACACAACGGCAGTGGTTGAGTCCGAGCCAGCTTCCTGAACCTGTTGCCAAGTGTGGGGACTTTGAGCATAAGGTGATGCTCTGTGTCTGGTGGATTTTTGAGGGGATGATCCATTACGAATTTGTTACAGACAGTCGGACCATCAACGTCAACCTTTACTCTGAACAGCTGGAGCGGATGTATGCTAATTTGGAGGAGAAGTACCCGACACTGGTGAACAGAAAGAGCACTCTCCTACAGCAGGACAACACTTAGCCTCATACTGCAAGAACAACCAGAGCAAAACTCCAGGAACTAGAGGGCATTGAACTGATGCCACACCCAGCACATAATTCACACCTTGCCTCGTCGGATTATTACATGTTACAGTCCATGGCCCACTTCCTTTGCAGGTGGCACTTCAACAACCAGGAGGAGGTAGTATCTGGGGAGAAGGAGTTCTTTGCCTCGAAGGACAAGAACTAGCAGACAGATGACTAAAGACGGTGCAACACGATGTCCTATACTTTTGAGTGATACACAGCTTTCATCATAAAGGTATGCATGAAGCCATAAAGTGATCCAAATATTGCCAAAACTTTTGACTCACCCTCTGTATCTTTAAAAGCTGTTAAATGGTTGACTTTGAAGTTGACTACATATTAGGTAAGTCTGTTAATACTTGGGATTGATCTATCACTAAAACTGTAAGTTGTCTGCAGAGACAACTTTAAATTCGTGGAGTACCATTTTTGGGGAGATGGAATAAAAAGTTCCTTTAGGTCATTACTTGTAAGTAAACTTTATTTTTGATACCATCCTTTTTTAAGTGTGGACCCTGAAAACCTAAAAATCCCAACACACTCATTCAAATGCTCTGAAAAAACAGTTGCTTAAAAATCATTGCAAAATGCCAACAGCCAGTCTTAAATTTTTTTGATATGACTTTTCATAAATGTAACATCAGTGCCCAGTTGAATGTGTTTCGCAGAAATGTGCATACACAAAACAAAAATTTCACCTGTTACTGCATGGTGATTTTTGAAAATGGTATTTAAAATATAGAGTGATACTTTCAGTAATACAATATTTACCATAGACCACGTGAGAAATGCATTGAGCATTATCTAATTAGTCACAAGTATTGTTTTCTGTACAGCAACAACACTATATATTCAAAATGCCGAGAAAATGAAGTTTTTAACATCAAAACTCACCTTTGCCTATAACTTTACTAAAAACTCATATATCTACACACGTATAACCTCCGTCAGATATTTTTGGGACAACCTCAATGGGAAGCACAAAGCATAAAACCGAATTTTAAAAAACTCATCACTTGGCCACCGATCTCATTTTTTGAAACGAACAAAAATGAGATCGGTGGCCAACAAGAGATGGTGCCACAACTCCCAAGAGGAAGCGATAGCCGTTAACAGATGCAGCCCGCGAGAACCACCCAAACGCTCTACTGACACGGTTCATGCTGGTCGGAGCAAACGTCCCCTAGATGACGGTAACGGAGTGTTACTGAAAGTACTCGGGTAAAAAACGTATAGAAGTATATGTGGAAGCAGCAAAGGGAAAATTTCATTTAGTAACGAGGCCAATTAAAAACCAACGGGGAAAAAACTGAAGAGGACCAGAACCTGAATGACCCCCCCCCCCCGTCCCCCTGCCGCATCTAGATAACGAACGGAAATACAGGGAAAAACCAAGATCCACGTGCTGGAAGTGTTCAACTTGGAACTTCACCAATTTAACGGTAAGTCCAAAATGCATTTGCATTAATGCACGTCAAAAAAATTAACCTTCAATAGCGGACTTTTACTAAAGAAATCCAATATTGGAAGTACTTGAAACTTCTTCTGTTATATTAAGACACTCAAAAAAGTCATATGCCACCAAAGTTGATACTTAACCTGTGATAAAATATTTTATCATAACACTCAAGTTTCACACAATAACGCATATAATTTTTAAAATGGCAAAAAAAAAAAAAAAATTCTCCTGTGCACATACATACCTAGAAAATCCTTGTTGTTCAAGTTTTTGTAAACATTTTTCTGTCAGTTCCTTCATCCGTGCCTCAATATAAGGAAATGACTCTGTGAAAAACATCATATAAAGTGCTTAATAGTTTCACTGACAGTAAAATATTATGCATTTATTCTATTTCTGAGGAAAATATTGGCATATTAAATTTATTCCAAATTTAATTACTATAAAGCACAAGTAGTACAAAAATTACACTACCATTTGTGAAAATTGCAACACCGTGAAGGACTGCTGGTATTAGCTTGAAACATACAGGATAGGTACAACAGGTTGGGACATGCAAAATGATTAAAATGTCAGTGAAAATGTGCATGTTGTTTTGCAGCAGCATCCTCTGAAATGTCCCGTCTTGGGTATAAAAAGCTGACTTAAACAAGATGTTGCCATCACTGAAGAGCTGAAACTGAGTCAAAAGGGCATTTCTTGTGTCTCACTATGCCCTGTCACCCAAGAAGGTCACATTATGAACATCTGATAGACTTTGAGTGAGGAAGGATTGTTGGGGTGAGAGAAGCTAGGTTTTTCTAGACCAAAATTGCCACTTGTACAGAACAAAATGCCAGTACAGTGATGTGAACATGGCATCAGTGGACAGATGAGGCTTCAACGCACAGAAATCCATGAAATGTACAGCAAAACAGCATGACCACACAGGATGACCTCTACCGCATGATAATGATCGATAGCACAGCAACATCTATGGTGTTAGCTAAGCAGTGGAATACTATCACATGTCAGGCTTTGTCCTCCAACACAGTTAGACGTCATCTGCTTAAAAGAGGACTGGTTGCTAGCAGACTATTGCTGCTCATTCCTTTGACCCCTCAACCACAGATACTTCAGGCTGCAATGGGGTCACAAACACAGGCATTCACACGCTGATTAGCAACAGGTTGTGTTTTCTGACGAGTGACGGTTCAACTTGATGCACCATGATGGTCGCATATGTGTTTGAAAATATTGTGGTGAATGGCACCTTACAATGCACATTTTGCAGAGCCATACTGGCCCAACACTAAAGATTGTGGTTTGGGGTGCCATTGGGTTCAATTTGTGATTTTGCGTGATATCAATTGAGGGAACCCTCAACAACCAGCAACACATCAGGGATGTTTTAGGGGCAGAAGTGACACCCTTTTTTCTGAGTTGTCCTGGCACTATATTCCAGCAGAATAATGCTGGGCCACATGTGGCCCACAATGTCCAAGACCTCTTCCATGCATGGCAGATAACGGTTCTTCCCTGGCCTGCATATTCGCAGAATATGTTGCTGATTGAACATGTCTGGAACATGGTAGCTAAGCAACTGGCCCATCAATCACCTCTGACAGTCACTAGAAATGAACTCTGCTCTGACATAGTAGCAGCCTGGCAGGCTAATCTCCAGAACAATATCAAAAACCTCTTCCATTCAATGCCAAGCTGTTTAGAGGCTGTTGTTGTTGCTTGAGGTCGCTTCACACGATACTGAGTTTTGAAGCACAAAAAACCTTGTATAGCTCTACAAATGTAATCAATCATCTCTTGTAACATGACGAATCTGTGATGTAAACAGGGTTGCCACTCATATTGGCTTTAAAAATTCCCTGAGTTTTTCAGAAGATAATTTTATAGGGAATTTAAGGCAAAATTTACAGATTATGTATAACTCCATGATAATGTACATACTCAATCCTACATCAATAATGCAATATATTCAATGCAAGAAGAACAAGAAAGATGACACCGAATTTTTGGGTGTAATGAGCACGTCTCTTGAATTCGTTCTGAGGCAAATTAAATTTATCAAAGCTATTCAAAGTCAATGGAACCAGTATGGAAAAAAATAGCATCTAACCGAAGAAAGACGTTTTTCAATCGAGTTTTTAATCTCACAGATGTTGCTGCAAACAGAATTATGAACTCGCACCTCTGGTTGCAGACTTGTGCGTTAAGAAAAATTTGAATTTATATGAGAAACATTTCACAGTGGAAACGCTCTCCAACAAAGAAAGAATTTTTCAAATCGGACTCTTAGAAGCAGAGATATGGACAAATATCTGATATGAATCTACATCCTCTGGCAGGAAAAACATGCATTTTAGGAAGAAAGTATTCTTGAAAGGTTTTTTGATGTGAGCGGTATCGGTCCAAGAAAAAAAAATTTAGTCGAGTGTTCATAACACTGGGGAACACAGTTTTCTTTGACTTAGATCTGACACTTATTTTTTACTAACTTTTGAGTTGTGAATCCAAATATGACCTCAGATTTTTTCTACCACATCAACTTTTTACAATACAGGGTACCCTCCATGTTCCTCAAAAAACATACAAATTTCATACATAGAATGGAAAATAAAGAAAAAAATTATTTACCTGAATGTACTTTATTTACATCTATTTTGTTCATACAAAGGATATATTGCTACTGTCCAGCAAATTGTGTGCAAGTCATTGCAGTTGAGATAAAAATTTGCGCTTATAGCTTTTCCTGGAGTGTTCAATCTGTGGACAATCCCGCTGAATGCTTCAGCAATAGTCAGCCAGCATGTGTTCATCCCATCTACCCTGATACTGTCCTTCCATGACCTTCAAATCTTGGTGGAATCGTTTTCCTTGTTCATCACTGACGGCACCAAGATTTTCCTGGAATGTATCAAGATGGCTATGCAGAAAATGCACCTTGATGCTCATGTTGCAGCCAAGCATTTTGTAGGAGTCCAAGAGTTTCTGAATAATTTCGGTGTAATTCTTTGCTTGTGTATTTCCAATAAAGTCCTTAACAATGGCCTTGAATGATAACCAAGCATTCTTTTCCAGTTCTGACATTGTCCCGATGAAATGTTGATCTTTGATGAGCTGCCAAATCTGTGGACCATCAAATACACTGGCCTTTATTTTTTCCAAAGGCAGGCTAGGAAATGCCGTAATGAGGTACTTGAAACAGTCTCCTTGAGTTGGCAAAGCTTAAACAAACTGCTTCATGAGACCTAGTTTCATGTGCAGAGGTGAGAATATTTTTTTTTTCTATCAACAAGTGGCTCATGTAGAATGTTTCGATCTCCAGGTTTGAGGGAAGATCGTGGAGGCCAATTTCTTTCCACCCAATGCTTCTCACGTGCTCTGGGACACATGCACAGATAACAGGGATATTTTGTGTATCCACATTGCTGACCAAGAATGAAACATACCATTTTAAGGTCAAAACATATGTCCCAATTTTGTGTGTGATATTGCAACAACTCAATGACTCTCTTTATGTCTCCATATTCTTCACAAAGACAAACTGAATGACCAATTGGGACTGACCTAAATAAATTGCCATTGTGAAGGAGGACACACTTTAAGCTCCACTTTGAGCTATCGATGAACATTCGCCATTCAGTTGCGTTATACTTTGCAATTCCCAATTCCCCCATTAAACCTCGTATGTTATGTCAATATACAAAGCCCCTATCACTTCTAAAGTACTGCAGAAATTCACTTTCTCTGGTTCGAAAGTACGATACCTTCGTTCCTTTTTCAAGCAGGTTTTTCTCATGCAGTCTTGATGCTAGGAGTTCTGAAGCCTTCTTTGACAGTGCCAAATCACTCAACTCCTGCTGATAAAATCCCTTACGAACAGAGTCATCTTCAATTACAAAATTGGCATCACTGTTGTCACACACTTCATCACCATAATCATGTTCTTCAAGAGAGGGTAGTGTAATGAAAACCGGCACTGGGATTTCAGCTGAATGAGGCTGTGGGCGTACAGCTGATGGTAGACTAGGATACTCTGTTACATTTATTTTTCTTGTTATATCCTGATGTTTTCACTATGCAAAAATAACAGTCACTTACATGATCTATTGGCTCTCGCCAAATCATAGGTATTCCAAATGGCATCTTATCATGTGCTCCCTTCGTCCACATCCATAAACTCTCCACACACTGCTTGCACACTTTATGAGGGGACCATGACTTAACCTGATCACCCAGTTTAACTTTGAAATATGCAAAATGGGCTTGCTTTACAAATGAGCTGATGTTCGCCCTTTGACTGGGAATCATGAAACTTCCACAGATATAACAAAATGAATCAGGGTTGTTTATGCACTTCCGACAAGAAACAGAAGAGGCAGACATCATAAATTACATATGTGTTTATGAAATAATAAAATTTGCTAAGCAAGTTATGAAAAATAGCTAACAGTGAATTTCCATTTATATAGAGCGGCACACAACCTCTAACCCAGCTGTCGTGCGTGTAACTGAATAGCCCAGACAACTAACAACCTTTCGCTGGTCCACAAGGTCGTCCTCCACCCCTCCCTCCCCACTAGAGGGAGGCGCTTTGCTTTCGGCCAATAGGATAACACTAGTGCTCTACTCCATCCCGGCTACAGTAATCCATGCAGATAAGCAGTAGAGAAAAAACCTGACATGATAGAAGAAAACTAGCTGCTGTTACAAAATCAGCATGATTATTTCAGTCAAAGTAATTGCATGCAGATAAACGCTAGAGAAAAAACCTGACGTGATAGAAGAAAACTAGCTGCAGTTACAAAATCAGCATGCCTATTTCAGTCAAAGCCAGCTGAAAAAATGAAGTCAACAAAAAGTATGTTCAAAATTGTTCCCCAGTGATAATACATCAGAAGCAGAAATTAACACTTATGCCCCCTATTGGCCAAACCATTCTTTACCAAATATTAGAAATTATATGAAAAATATTTTTCATCAGGAGCTGTATGCGATATAGGAAGAATTTTTCAAATCGAAGTTTTAGATGCATAAATATCGAGAAAATGCAATTTACCTTAACACCCCCTAGCGGAAAGTCTACGATTTACTTGAAAATTTTGAATTTATATAAAAAAAACATTTCACATCGGAAACACCATCCAACAAAGAAGGAATTTTTTCAAATAGGACCCCTAGAAGTAGAGATATTGACAAAAATAAGATATACATCTACGCCCCCGGAATAGAAGACGTGCATTATTAGAAGAAGAAAATATTCCTAAAAGGTTTGTCGACGTGAGTAGTATGGGTCCACAAATGAATTTTTTTCAATTGAGATTTTAGAAGCTCAGAATTTGCTGCAAATACATCAGAAGTGGAAATTAAGACTTACGCCCCATGGTGGCCAAACCATTTTTTACCAAATATTAGAAATTATATGCAAAGGATTTCCCACCAGGAGCTATATCCAGTGCAGAAAGAATTTTTCAAATCAAAGATTTAGAAGCTGAGATATCGGGGGATACGCAATTCACCTTTACACCTCCAAGCGGAAAGTCTATGAATTACTTGAAAATTTTGAAATTATATAAAAAATATGTCACACCGGAAACTCTATCCAATGAAGTAAGATTTTTTTAATCGGACCATTACAAGCAGAGATATTGACAAAAATAAGATATACATCTACGCCACTGGAGGTGAAACCATGCATTATTTTAAGAAGGAAATATTCCTAAAAGGTTTGTCGACATGAGTGGCATCGGTCCACGAACAATTTTTTTCGATTGAGATTTTATGGCAAATACATCAGAAGCAAAAATTAACTCTTACGTCCCCTGGTGGCCAAAGTAGTCTTTACCAAAAATTAAAGATTACCTATATGCAAAAGATTTTCCATCAGGAGCTGTATCTGCTAAAGAATTTTTTTCAAATCTGAGTTTTAGAGGAGATATCAGGGAAAACGTAATTTACTTTTACGCCCCCTAGTGGAAAATCTATACATAACTTGAAAAAGTAACTATACATAAAATACTTTTCGACATAAATGGAATCGAAAGATAAAAGAATTTTTTCAATCAGATGTTTAGAAGCAAAAATATGGAATAAAATGTATTTGAATTCGACATCATCTGCATTTAAGTCCTGTAGTGGCGAAATTGTACATCGTAAAAAAACAAAAACAAAATGAAGGATCATTATTCGCATTTTCAAACTTTTCGACGCAAAAAGAATTTTTAAAATCGGACTAATAGTTGCAGAGATATGGTGTCCACAGACGGACGGACGAACGGACAAACCAATAACATAAATGCACAATCTTTTTTTACAAAAGATGTGCTAAAAAAGCTATCATTGTACACCTGAATTAATTGCTGGCTTTTTTTTTTTATTGCTGGTTGAAATTTTCGATATCCATTGCATACTCGACGTTTTGCGTTGCCCGTAGCAGACCAACGATTTCCATAGCATACTCAATAATTTCAGTCATCCGTAGCGGAGCGACGATTTCCATAGCATACTCAATATTGTCCGTCATCCATGCGGACCAACAATTTTCATATCATACTCGATGTTTTCCGTCGTCCGTAGCAGATCAACGATTTCCGTAGCATACTTGACGGTTTCCGTCATCCGACGATTTCCATAGTAACTACATAAAACCCTTAGTACTCGGAATCACTGAATCTATCTTCCCAACGCATGGTCTTACTCAGCATCAAGTGGAACTTGGTGCGCACGGAGACTGTAGTGAGCTAAAGTACCGACGATGACAACAGGGCATGGCGGTTCTGGAACAAAATGGCACAAAATCTACCTTTTGTAGCAAGATGGCGCAATATTTTTGTTTTGGTGCCCTCTAGCACAGAATTCCCATCCCTGGTAACTGCATACGCATTATGCAAAAAATTATCAGTTTAATTTTCCCTGAGTTTTCTCTGATTTTTAGCCTTATTTTCGGACTCCCTGATTTTTCCCGGTCGGCTGGCAACCCTAATAAATTTCATTTGAAAAGCACAATTCTTTCTTGCTGTTGCAATTTTCACAAACAGTAGTGTATTTCCAAAGGTGAAAACATAAGGTAATTTAATAATAATAATAATAATAACTCATAAGTCCGTTACCAACCGAAAGGATATATCTTCTTGTTTATTTCAAGCTTGCTTTTAAATACTGATCATTGTTGTGTTATAGTATCAAAAAATCAATAAATTAGCCCAAAGGACACAAGAGATACATGGACTTTAATTTCTACAAATCAGATGAACAATTCTGATGGTAGCACATACAGCGAGAGGTAAAATGAGGATCATACACACTCTTTTACTGCTCTTTGACAGTCCTACTCAACTCCACAAAAGAGTGTAAGCAATCTGTTATGTGCATAAATTTAATCATGCCATAATGCAAGCTGAACCATTAATATTTCTTATCCATATACTCCAATCAAATGATTCTGTTACACAATTCTCCCATCAGGCAATTCTGTTCATGAATACTTCTAAGAAGAGTCTGTTCATACCATACTTCTATCAGACGTCCCCTCGAAGACGGTAAAGGAGTTTTACTGAAAGTACTAGGGTATGAATAAATATTGAAGTAAATGAGGATGCAGCAAAGAAAAAACTTATTTGGTGATGAGACAAAATAAATTCCAACGGAGAAAAAAAAAAAAAAAAAGAAGCGGACCCGTGGCCAAATGAAAAACCCCCGTGCCGCATCCACATAACGGAAATATGAATTGAAAGCCAAGCCCCACGTGCGGTAAGTGTTCATCGAACTTTACCAACTAAAAAGTGAAGTTCAAAAATGCAAATGCATTAATGCACGTTAAATAATATAACCTCCAATATCGGAAGTAAATTGAAACTTCTAAGAAGAGTCTGTTCATACCATACTTCTATCAGATGATTCTGTTCATAGCATACTCCTACCTCACAATTCTGCTCATGCTATAGCACAAGTGGATATGAAAGAACAAGAAAACACGAAATCATTATGGTAGTGCATAAGATGCAAAAAACACAAGGGAAGTAATGTTGCATGTGGAACAGGATAGGACAGTTGATATGAAAATCTAAAGAGTAAGTGAAAGATGGAGTGAACACTTCTGTAAGTTATTAGAACATGAAAGCAATGATGAATTCAAGGTTGAAGCAGATGATACATATATATCACTAAGTTTTTCTCTGAGATTCAGAGGTTAGTCCTGCAAAATTCTCCTAAAGCAGCTATGATTTTCAAAAGCTGAATTCACTCACCTACTAATTTCACTATCTAATTTGCTTCCTCTGTCAAACATACTTCCTAAATATACAAATTAATTCACCTGGTCTACCTCAGCACCATTTATAGACTGATCTTTGCTTTCAATGTTAACAGTTTGTTGCTCAAAACCCATAACTTTAGTTTTGTTCAAAAATGCTAATCTATACTAGATTTTGCATGCTGAGAAAATGAAGACTTTGATGCAAAATCTATACTAGATTTCGCATTAAAGTCTTCATTTTTCTCAGCACACAACTTGAGCTTCCTAGCCTCAAACACATGTATCACACACAAGACTTATGTACTTCATACTCATTATCTTTTTCTCATGCAGACATTTCTGAATCTGGTTCTCCCATGATTTCCTTAGCTTTCCTCTACCTTTTTTCCTACCACTTGGGTTGAATAAATTCTCTTAGTTAGCATGTCACCACTCATTCTTTCAACACGGCTAAACCATCTAAGAATATTGGTCTCCACTTTGCTTCACATTACACATCTGCAACACATCATCATTCCTCACATGATCGGAATGTGTTTTGTTACAAACCCTTGCAAGTGACATATCTCTCCAGCAAAGACTCCTGTCTCTTCTGCAGTACCCAGGTTTCACTACCCTAAATCAGAGTAGCTACAATTACACTTTTATACAGAGCCATTTCTAACCTTTAAAAGGATACAAGAAGTTAAAAGTAGCGTACATAAAATTACAGACATTATCATATTTTATATGATAGCCACAATTTTAGAGTCCTTGTCATTAAATGGTTAAACTAGGGACAAAGTACAATTTATGGAGCGGTGCTATGTAAATTATCCACAAAATAAGAAGTCTAAAGATGATGCATATGATTATGGTGTGTAACTAGACACTGCTACTTCTATGAGATAAACGGGGTTACATTTATAAATCACACAAAAATGTAAAAAAAAATCATAAGCATATATAAATATAAACATTTCCACACAGTTCCATGCATATCTGCACTGTGTATAACAGTAACATGCATTACATTTCAATGTACCATGCACCATAATAATGTCACCTGTCTGTAAGCCATGAAAATAATCATCATTCACATCATCCTAAATTTTCATCATCAAACGACGAGGATCATTTCAAAAGTTTTGCACACTGTGAGTTATCTCTTAAAAAACGAATTTATTTCACAACATACATTTACAGGCCTTCAAAGTAATCTCCATGTTTCTTTATGACTGCGGCCCAATGTTTCGGCAAGTCTTGTATTCCAGTCAGGACACCTCCATTGTTGAGGCGACGGATTTCTCGAGTCACCTCATCAGAAACATCCTGAATCATTTCCCATGGAGTGTGCTTGTTCAGTTTTGGGAACAAGTCATAGTCTGGTGGGCTCATGTCAGGACTGTATGGCATGCGAGGAAGCAATTCTCGCGCATACTTTTTTTTTTTTTTTTTTTTTTTTATTGGAGATTTAACGACCACCGTGAGCAACTCAATGGGCTATAAGCAGTCGCCCGTCCCTAATTTAGGGTCACTGGTTCCAGGGAAGGGAGAGAGCCAGTGCCGTAAGACAAACACAACATCCATGCCTGACCGGGATTCGAACCCGGACCCCTTACGGACGAATGATCAGAGGCCAGCGCCTTAGACCACTGCGCCACCGGGGCGGCGCATACTTTTCCACAATGTCTTTTACTGTAGGGGTAACACGCGTCCTCACGTTGTCGTGCAAAATGACGACAGCAGCTTCGAGCATATTGGGCCTTCTTTGGCAATTCTTTGGGCACAAAACATTTTGCAGAAACCTTCTGTAGTATTCCTCTGTTACTGTGGTCCCCTCAGGCACTCTGTCTGTTGCTATCACTAAAACCTTGTCATAGACCATAATCATCATCAGCTAAACTTTCGATTGTTGGCGGTGGAATTTTTTCTGGCGAGGTGATTATGGATGTTTCCACTGAGCAGACCAAGATTTCCGTTCTAGTTCAAAATCTCATATCCAGGTTTCATCTGTAGCAACAATTCTGTCCAAAAACTGCTTGCCTTCTGTTTTGTACAGCTGAAGCAATTCTTCTGTGATCCCTTTGCGAACTGTTTGCTTCACTCAGATTATGCAGAACCCATTTGGCAGCCACTTTTCTCTTCTGCAATTTTTCAGTTAGGATTCTGAAAACTGAAGCGGCAGACATGTTTGCTTCGTGTGCAATCTCTTCACATGTTTTCCATCGACCTTCTTTCAAAATGCTGTAGACGATAATCACAAAAGTGTCATCCATTGCATCTGTTGGCCAGCCGCTTCTTGGGTCATCTTCGATGCTTTCCTGACCTTGGCAGAAACAAGAAGCCCATCATGACAATGGGCTACAATCTGCTACACTAACCACACAAACTTCAAATAAAGCTTTATGAATTTTGATAGGGGAATATCCTCACAAAGTTTCAATTTTAATGTAGCATCGCTGGTTGCTAGCGAGATCTGACCTGACTCACTTTCTTCCTCCATTTCTCCATTTCTAGGCAGAATTTTTTGTAACAGGAACAAATTAGCCAGCAGGTGTAGACACAGCTTTGTAAACTGAAGTCTGACTCACAACTGGCGCAACAATTAGAGTGATCACATCATCCAACGGGCAACGCCTGCGCAGTGTGCAAAACTTTTAAAGTGACCTACGTATTACAGACAATATATAACATTCATGGGGAAAATGCTTGCAGACAATAATTCCCTATGGGTGTTATAAAACAAAGGCTGACATACCCATAGTGGGAATTTTATTACTGTAGCACATGGGTTCATGAATGGTACTATAAACACTCAACTGACCACTTAATTACAAACCATTATCGAGATGTACATAACCGTCACTCATGCAGTGTACATGCAAAATATGGGGTTACATGTGTCACAACATGATCCAGACACTTTTAAGACTGCTTCTCATCAGGAATCATCAGTACTGTTGATCACAATAGGAAAAACAATGGATCTTTTGGAATTTGATAAAGGGCTTATTGTGGGTGCCTGTCTGGCTGCAATAACAATTACAAAAACAGCAGAGCTGACTGTTTTCTCAAAAGGTGAGATATTCCAGGTCTTTAATCGGACTAACGTAGGCTTATTGTGGATGCTTCTCTGGCTGGAGCTGACTCGTTTCTCAAAAGGTGAGATATCCCGGGTCTTTAATCGGACTAATGTAGGCTTATTGTGGGTGCTCGTCTGACTGGAACGACGATTTTGTAAACAGCAGAGCTGACTGATTTCTCAAAAGGTGAGATATCCTGGGTCCTTAATCGGTCATAGATGTACTCCAACACCAAGTGGAATCTACGCCAAACCACAAACATGCTGTGATTCGAGCTAAAGAAAGTCCAACCTGGTATTGAATAAAAGTTTCTAATTCAGTGGCCGGTATGTGTAGTTCAGCAAGTCAATTATTGCAATACACTGTACAATAAAGTAGTGATCTGTTAAAATGTGATGACATTAGCTTTACTTTACAGTGTGCTCAAAAAACCTGTAGAAAACAAAAGCATTCAACTGAAGAGAGTTTCTTACATCTATAAATTAACTCCCCTACCCTCTATTCTCAAGAAACTCTGCACCCAGTGTCAACTAGCACTGGCTTTCAAGAAATTCAGCCAGATCAGTATTATGCAGGAGGAATTACACATGTCATTTGTTTCAGAAAATCCTGAGATTTGTGTAAAAAGAAAAGGGGAGTATTACATAGAAAAAAATGGGTGTAATTGCACTCTAAAATGAATTTATGAAATCAAAAGATGTGATACAAAACTAAAATAAGATCAAAACTTCTAGTAAAAAAACAAATTTGAACTGGAATTTAAGGTTTGACTTTATCTTTACACAAAGAAAAATTTCATTTCAGTACATTACATACCCGGAGAATAACTAGCTGCACAAGATTCTTGAGCTTCATGCACAACATCTGCCAAAGCCATACCAAAAGCAGAAAGGATACCAGCATACCTTAAGTAGAAAAATATCCACAGAATTTATTTTTATACAAATATCTAACACAGATAAAATGTAATATGGCACTTCGACCATGTTCAATATGAGAAAAATACATACTTGTTTATCAAAAGCAAGATATCTCACTAATATATTTACCTTAAACATATTCCCTGACAAACACAGACCAGTTAGACAGATGTGGCTCAAGGTAATCCACATTTCTACAAGTGTTATTTTTGTCATAATTTAAAGGAAGAGATCCTGAGTGCATGCATGTGTGTTGAGCTCAATATATTAAACTCAGATATATTTCCTGATAAACGCAGGCTAATTAAACAGATGTGGTGAAATGTGTTACACATTTCTGCAAATGTTTGATACCATAGTTTTAAGAAAGAGAGACTGTGTGCTTATGTGTGTAGTGCAGAATTATGAAATTAGCAATCAGATATGTGCAAACTGCCAGTATTTACGGTTCAACACATAACGTCAATCACATCAGAAAATTTTTAAATTACATTGCCCTGGAGTGGGAATAGAATCTGCATCTCCCAATTTCCATTCGAGCATTAATGTTATGTGTTAAACAGTAAATACAGGCAATTCAGGCATATCTAATTGCTGAGTTAATAATTCTGATGTACTTTCACGTATTAGGAGAAAAATATTTCTTCCACAGAGTTTATGTATGTAGTGCCTTATAAAATCTGGAAAAAAAACGAAGGATTCATAATGTATAGAAAAAAATGGGAGGAATACATGCGGTAAAAGATGCTCTACAAAACACTGCATTTGTTTTTTAATTTTACCCAAAGAACTTGGCTCATTCTAGATATGCATGACAAGTATTAACATACCACTTTTTGCTTCATTCACAACTTTTATTTCATTGAATGACACACCTGTCTGAATGCTTATCAAACAGGTCAATTACACAAACCACTTTCCCAATACAGATCACACACACACACACACACACACACACACACACACACACACACACACATCATTAAGCTGTTCTCTGAGATCCAGAAGTTAGTTCTCAAAGAAAGACCATCTGTCAAGTAAATATTTAACTGATAGAACTAGAATTTACTTACTGTTGGTGTATCAAATGTCTCCATTTACAACAATCTCAGCACACAGCTTGAGCTTCATTAACATCCATCACATGCAGCACACAAGACCTTTTGTACTTTGTACTCATAAGCTTTTTCTCAAGCAAACATTCCTGAATCTGGTCCTCTCATGATTTCCTTGACCTTCCTGTACCTTTTTTCCTGCCACTTGGGCTGAAAAAATTCTCTTAGTCAGCATCTCATCACTCTTTTTTTTTAACATGGCCAAACCACCTAAGAATATTAGTCTGCATCTTACTAACATTTTGCCTCACATTACACATCTGCAAAACATCTTCATTCCTCACATGATCACAGTGTGTCATACCACAAACACCCCGTAATCAAGACAAATCCCCTAGCCTCCCCCTCTATCTTGTCCAATCAAATTGCCAGCCCTTCAGCATTTCCTATACAGAACTTCTGGAGCTGCTGCTGAGAGTACTGTGTAACTAAATTATCAAATGATTTGTTTGGACATATTTTCCTCTAAAAGAAATTATTTTTTTAAGTATGATCCCTGGTGTTCTATTCATTAAAACCTAAAATTTCTTCACAATTTAAGAAAAAAATATTTTTCATTATCATAAAAAATCCCAAAATACATAGTAAGCTTGAGTCATTTGTAGAATATTTTATAAATGATTTGTATGCAGATTATATCAATTCATCAACATTTCAATGTGTTGAATTTTTTACGTGGTTATAATTCATATTATACATAAATGTCAACAATTCTGTTTTTGCATTGTTTACTGTTTCTCACGTTATTGTTGAAATGCTTTCGGAAAAACGTTTATAATATATAAATAAATAGTTAATAAAAGTTTCAGAATGTTACTCACATTTGGTCATGGAGCATTCCGGGATATTGCAGAGTCCTTTGTAGTCCAATTGTGACGAAATCTTCAAATGGTATGGTAAAAGTAGTAAAAGAGTATCACTCTTTTTGAGTCGTTATTTAAAAGATGATATTTAAGAACATTAAAATAACTAAATATTCCGAACCTTATGTTGAAGGGGAGTCGATCTGGTAAGAAATATCCTGTATTGACAAAAGCTCGATCTTCCTTTCCCGTAGCACCAAATTCCCATACTATTTTCAACTACCATTTCGTAGTCTTCTTCAGTGGGCAAAAATGATGTATTTCGCATCATTCTTGTTGTTCCTTGGCCACCTATCTCAAATCCACTGGCAGAGTCAAAATTTGGTGCTACGGGAAAACGAAGATCGAGCTTTCGTCAATACAGGATATTTCTTACCAGATCGACTCCCCTTCAAACATAAGGTTCGGAATATTTAGTTATTTTAATGTTCTTAAATATCATCTTTTAAGTAACAACTCAAAAAGAGTGATACTCTTTTACTGCTTTTACCATACCATTTGAAGATTCCGTCACAATTGGACTACAAAGGACTCTGCAATATATCCCGGAATGCTCCATGACCAAATGTGAGTAACATTCTGAAACTTTTATTAACTATTTATTTATATATTATAAACGTTTTTCCGAAAGCATTTCAACAATAACGTGAGAAACAGTAAACAATGCAACAACAGAATTGTTGACATTTATGTATAATATTTGTATGCAGGTTTTCTGGTATGATATAACCACTAATGCTAAACAGATTAATCTTTACAACATAGATATTAATTTCATCTGGAACAGTTATAAATATCTTGCATGATTTTGTAGTTAAACAGAACATGTTTCCAAGAAATAAATATTTTCATGTTTGGTTCTTTCTAAAAAGTATATAAATGTTCTGTACTATTAGTATACTGTTATGCACATACTGTCAAAAAAAAGATAGATTTATGCTAAATAATTATTTTCTGATAGCCTGTATAAGAGACAGAATTTCAAGGTTTGATAATGAGAGTGAAGATAAGGGATATTCTGTAGTAAAAGATGGTGATGGAATCAAAAATGTGGGCCATTGATTTAAACACTTATAAATATTCGGAAGCAACTGATGCATGCAAATGTAGATACATACATACATAACACTAAGCTGTTCTCTGATATTCAGAGGTTAGCTCCTCAAAGAAAGCTTATCTATCACATAAAATTTTAAAATGATGGTTTTAGATTTTACTTGCTGTTGATATATCAAATGTCTCCATTTACAGCGATCACAGCGTACAACTCGAGCTTCACTGATGTCCATCACATTGGTCTTTCCATGATGTCCTTGGCCTTCCCCTATTTTTCATTCCTGCTACTTTGGCTGAATAAATTCTCTTAGTACCTCTCATCACTCATTCTTTCAGTATGACAAAACTATGTCAAAATATTTGTTTTCATCCTATTAACAACAACTTTGCTTAACATTACACATCTGTAACACATCTTCGTTTCTGACACGATCGGGACTCGTTTTGGCACAAACCTCCTTGTAAGTAACTCATCTCTCCAGCACACAAACTACTCCTATGTCTCTTCTGCAGTACCCAGGTTTCACTGCCATACATCAGAGTTATGAACAGTAACACTTTCTTATGCAGCCATTCAGAACCTTTTAAAGAACCCATTAATCCTATGAAAATCTACTAAACTCTCATATACAACTTCATGAAATCAGTCATTTTGGTTGTACATGTTGATACAAGTAGAAAAAAGCATCTGTACATGTCATAAACCTTCCTCATGTACCAGTTCAGTTCCTGTGTTTCAACAAGGCATATTTGGATTATGACTATTGGACTGCTTGGACACATTTTAGAAAGTAGTACAGTTTTAGTAAATGAAGAAACCTTTTATTCAATTGGCTTTTAAGAATTCATAGTTAGTGAGTGAAGTAGATATAGAATTAGTTTTGACTAGTTGCTGAATCTTTGCCTTTAAAAAAAAAATGCTGAATCTTTGCCTTTCCTAAATGAAATTTTGCCAAGTTCAGCTGCTAAGATTTGAATGAGCTAAATTTGGCCCAGCTAGATACATAGTTACACTAGTATTGAGTTGTGGAGAACTCAGGATCTAGCTTGCTAATAATCATAAAAAAATTAATACTACCTGGTAATAATGATAATGTTCACAAGTAAACCTTGAATTACTTGTGTGATTTTCAAATGCTCAATCAATGATTTCAACAGCAACATACCAGGGCAGAAAAACTTTAAGGCTCTACGAGACCCGCCATCTTGTATTGTGCCTTCTCTTGTTAACCAATGGGCAAGCGTATTTCACAAATTGCTCGGGCAATTTTGCACATTTTGGAACACCGTTTGTGGCTAACGCAAGATATATAATAAATAAAGAGTTCCCTGGTTTAAAATTTTCATTTTGGGCTCTTTAAGAATTTTTTTATTAAATAATAAAACTATGGAAGACGCCTTGGCATGACTTTCACTGCAGATAAAAAATGAAAGGAAAGGTCAATAAAAATTCTGAAACCTGGAAACTCTTTATTTATCAAACATCTTGCGTTAGCCACAAACGGTGTTCCAAAATGTGCAAAATTGCCCTAGCAATTTGTGAAATATGCTTGCCTGTTGGTTAAGAACAGAAGGCAGCAATACAAGATGGCGGGTCTCGTAGAGCAATTTGTGAAATACGCTTGCCCATTGGTTAACAAGAGAAGGCAGCAATACAAGATGGCGGGTCTCGTAGAGCCTTAAGGTTTGTAAATACATGCAGTTAGAGCCTGATTTCTGTACATGCACAGGGCCTTAGAGAATTTAGGGGGCCACAGAACTACCTTGAAAATAATAATATAGATTTTCAGCAAATAATTCTATTTACCCGAAAGAAAATTTTTGGGCCCCAGGCACAGGTGTGCACAGGGTCTTGACTGACCTAAGTCGAGCCTTGCATGCAGGATCATAAATCTCATGTGTACATGAAGAAAAATTGCACCAAGAAATGCCTCAGTCAGCATTTTTTGGGGTGACAAGGGTTTCTTGACTACTGTGTGCAACTTAATAGTCTATAAGCATTTGCCCATCCCTAATGGTTCCAGGGAAAGGAAGAGGGCCAGGGCCAGAAGGCAAGCACACCATCCATGCCTCACTCAGGATTCAAACCCAGAACCATCTTGGACAAGTGATTAGAAACTAATGCCTGGGTCATTCCATGCGAAATCCTCAGATTTTGAATTAATTTTCCACCAACACATCTCCGATTCTTACGATTTTTTTTTTAATGGGTAGCTACTCCCAACTTATAAAAACCCTGAAAGTTTCAATTTTTTATTTCCGATAGGTTAGAAGATATATTTTTTTAAAATTTTGGTGCATGGCGGACATATTTTGCGTAATAACGCAAATATCTCCGTTATTTAGAATAAAAAGAAATATGTAAATTATCATTATTTCTTAAATTTTACCAAGGAATCCATTGGTGCAATGCATGTGTTTCTATCTGCTTTAGTTTTTGAGTTATGAGCAACAAGAGAGCCTTTCTTCAATGCTTAAAAAGGCAATGTAGTACAGCACTTAGAAAGCTGCAGTTATTATTCTTTGCAAAGAAAGGTTTAATCTATCAAATGAAGAAAAAAAAAACCCTTGGGCTTTTGCCTGAGCGCCGAGAAAAGAATTTTTAAACATGATGCATGGCCAGTGCATTGCCACGATGACAGCACAATCGGCGAAGCACGCCGCCTCGTGGCCACGGCTGTGCGGAGACTTGGTACTGGAAGAAGAATGGTATTCCTCCCACACGCAAGAAGCGATCCCACCCATCACCCCCATCACGCGGACACATGTATTGTTGAACTCACGTTTTGAAGGAAAGGAATTCTTTATTTTAAAAAAGCATGATTAGTTCATGAACGATATTTATATTTCTTTGCCTCACAACGCTGTGATGAACTTCCATGTTAGTTTTTGATTATATTTAATCAAATCAGGCAAGAGGAAGTTGAGCTTCCGTGGAACGCATTTTTTTCCCCCGATAACGAATTTGGCGATTATCATAAAATTTAACATCTACAGGTTTTACAGTGTTCGCAAGATTTTCCCACGTTTTATGTCATCATCTGAATCAGTTGGGGGGGGATTGCTGCCAATGCTTTCTCTAGACGAGAGATCATGGTGAAATTTCTTCGGCTAATTTTGGGAATCGTCTTGTATTTTTTTCTGGTGAGTATGTATGTATGTATGTATACATGGATAAAAAGCTCTGTCGTGCTTAGTTTTCAGATTTATCATGCCAGCGATGAAATGAAGCTTCTCTCCTTTTTAGATATTGTTTGTAGAGGGTTACCTCAAATGACCTGACGCTTCAGACCTTTTGTGCACTTTGTCTGATCAACATTCCGCAAATTTATTGCTCCTCGTAAAGATATCCTTAAGTATAAACTTGCCGCCCCCGTGGCGCAGTGGTCTAAGCGATGACTTATGAATATGATCATTCGTCCAAATTGGGTCCGGATTCGAATCCCGGTGAGGCATGGATGTTGTGTTTGTCTTACGGCGCTGGTTCTCTCCCTTCCCTGGAACCAGTGGCCCCAAATTAGGGACGGGCGACTGCTTATAGCTCACTGAGTTGCTCATGGCGGTCGTTAAACCTCCAATAATTAAAAAAAAAAAAATTATAAACTTGCCATTTCGCCACAGGATGAAAAATGATGTTGACAAAAAGGTGTTAGGAAGATTTTATATGCGCACGCAAAATCTCCAATTATTTTCTGTGAAGGTAATGTACTTTTTCTGTAGCGTGGAAACTAAATATGCCCCGCAAGAAAATTTAATGTTCGTGTCACCCATGTAAACCAATCAGTTCTAAACTTTCGGCTTTTGGATGTTTATGAATTGTAGCCTCTTAAATAAAAAAGCAAAATGGCATTCAACATGACTGTTAGTTTTTGTACTTATGGGAGGGAAATGGGGGGGGGGAGTCCTCTGAACGAATTTCTAAGAGAGCAGCAGAAATACGCATTTTGGAATTATAGTTGAAAACGATCAGAGAGAGATTCCTTGTCAGGTTACAAACTGTACTTCATAAATAGCCGTGTGTGTGTGTGTGTGTGAGAGAGAGAGAGAGAGAGAGAGAGAGAGAGAGAGAAGACCTAAGCAAGCTCAAATTGCGAATAGTAACTTGCCATAGAGATTCGTATCCATGGTTCCCATACTACATACGTTGAATAAATACTACGTACAGTATTCACTTGAAAACTTGTTTTTGACTAAGGATAACATTATCAGCGTCGAGTCAAGTGCACATGAACGGAATTTTTTGCCAAAATTTCTACCAAACACTTCAAAGTGTGTGCCTCCTCTCCCATCATGTTTAGCCCCCTCCCCTTCCTTAATGGCCCACCCAGTTCTGAGCAGCTAGCCACGCCACTGCCCTGCGATTGTTAACTTATTTGCCATTATGGTATGACGTTTTCTGTTCGACACAGATGTAGAACTGTTTATTTTTCTTAGAGACGATTTACTCTTTTTATCCGTGCTATGGCCGACACGCTTGCTTCTAGTTTTTTTGGGGTTTTTCTCTTTTAAAGACAGGATAGCCCCTAGACCTCAAATCCCTCAGATCCTAATTTACAACCTCTGGCAAACAGAGAACGAATTTCTAAGAAAGAGCACCACAAATGGAAAAGCTCCGCAGTGTATTTTCTCAGATCTCTTTTATTCTCTTCGCGATTTAAAAGTTGCTGCCTAGTTTTTCGGCGTCTTTGTGCATTGTTATTGTGGCGTAATGCGTTAAACAACAAAAAAAAACTTATTCTAAACTTAAGAGACAGGTAAAGTAACTTGTCAATATGAGGACGATAACTGTGTTGCTACTGATAAAGAGAAACAGAAGCTCATAAAACAGAGCGGACAAATTACGATCGCTAAATAGTCACACGAGTTCCATACTTGTTGTTTTTCATAAATTCGTAATCAATAATTGCGATACATTGGGTATTACATTAAAGAAAATGTACTCTTATGTTCGAGGTCTGTTAATGTTTCTCATTATTTCTAAATTTATTGGCATGATTAATAAATAATAATAATAATAATAATAACAGAAATAAATCCAATTGCTACCACTCTGACACCGGGATGTGATTATAGGAGGCATAAAATTTTTCGTTCAGTGTAACGGTCAAACTGTATTTTCCTATTTTTGGGCTACACCACGAACAGTTAAACTGTGTTTTTCTTATTTTAGGGTGCTGTGGTACGTTTTGTTTCATATGAGCTTTTGAGAGTTTCGTGAGCTCCCACCTGATGCGTAATCTTTAAATAAGCAACTGAAATAAAAAATAAATAAATAAAAAACAGGGAAGATGACAACTGCGAGATATACTCGTTCATTTAAATACCAGATCTACCAGAAAATAATCGATAAAAAATTTTCTAACCCGACGCTGAGCCTTGCTAACGTCATCATCTGTGATCGTCAAATATCTGACATTTATATTAGTGATCGTCAAGTATCTGACGTTAACTAAAACGCAGTATATATCTCCTCTACCTCGCAAGAATAGGCACCGAGATATATATCCCCGATTACTTTATTTCTCAAGCTGTCATTCCTTGATCATTTTCTCTTACGGCAGGCGTGGACAACTAGACAATTTATTAATTCCTGAAATAGAACTATTTCATATCTAAATATTCTGTCGGATATTGCGTGAGCTGTAGAAATCATTAATCAATATTCCAAAAACTGTTTTCAACATCAATTGCATAATTTATAAGCGTCAGTACTGTATAGCGTTAAGCTATACGGGGAGAAAAAAGTTTAAATTAGTTCTTCTCGTCTTTGTCTGGTAAGAATACCAATATATTTAACGACGTCTGTGGCATAATTTTTATGCGTTATTTGTGTGTAGCCTTTTTCACGGTATAGCTCATATTGGTAAGCTGTACGGAAAAAATGGTTTATATTAGTTTTTCTCGTCATCAAATGGCTAAGAATGTGGTGGATAGCATCTGACGATTTGGCGTGAAATGACCTTTTAGTAATATTTTACAGTTATATTATTTGAAATGCCTTTAAACATAACATTAATTCACTATCCTTCCTCCTTCAAGCATCACATCAAATTATCGTGTGATCTGACCAACGCGTGCAATGGTATCTTGATCTGCAGCCTGTCCGAAGGCAAACATCCACTCCCGCTGCCGTTTGGCCGGCTGCCAACGCTATTCGCATCGCGCGGTTTTAGTGGCAAAACACGAGCCGCGCACCATATTTAAAAATTATTTTCTCAGTGCGCACCCGAAAGCCCAAGGCTTTTTTTTCTTCATTTGTTAGGCTAAACTTTTCTTTAAAAACGAAAAACAATTGCGATCTTCTAAGTGCTGTACTACATTGCTTTTTTACGTTCTAAAAAAGGCTCTCCCGTTGCACGTAACTCGAAAACTCAAGAAGATAGAAATTCGTGCAATGCACCAATCGATTCTTTGGGGGGAATTACGAAGGAGTGGTGATTTTGGTACTTTTTTTTATCCAAACAATGGAGATATTTGCGCTTGTACGCGATTAAGGCCCGCCATGCACCAGAATTCGAAAATTAATATCTTCTAATCTATGAAAAATAAAAAAATGAAACTTTCAGGATTTTCATACCTTGGAATGATCTATTCATGAAAAAAAAATCGTAAGAATCGGAGATGGTGTGGTGGATAGCATCTGACGATTTGGCATGGAATGACCTGCCTACTACAACTTGGCCACCAGGTGGCTATTGGCATTAGGTGCACAAAGGTACCATGTCAAAATATCTTATCATAAATGGCCAATAGCTACAGCAGTAAAATTTCCAGTAGTTTATATCAATGGCTTCTCACAGTTATACCATGAAGAAAAATAACAGTGCATTAATGAGTAGTACATAAATTTGTCTTGCTTCCCAAACTTCACTTACTTGTGAATAAATACAGTTGAAATACCTAATGACTTGGCAATAGAACATGCATGTTGACTACCAGCTCCTCCAAAGCATGCCAAAATGTGCTGAGAAGTGTCAAATCCTTTTCCTTGAGTGAGTGCCCTGATAGGCCTACACATGGCTTCATTTGCAACAGTTACAAATCCAAGGGCAACTTCTTCTATACTTAAGGGTTTCTTTAGATTTCCAGATGATTGATCACACATGAAATCATTGATCTACAAGCAGAAGTTCTGAATTTAATATTACAATTACTGGTGCATTTACTAGATAAATGAGAAAAACAAAACAAAGACATGCATTACATAACATAAATCTACAGCATTCATTGAAAATTTTTAAACCACTAAAATCTAAAAATGTGATATTCTCTCTGTGTGTCTATCTGTTTGTCTGTCTGTCTCTCTCTCTCTCTCCCCATATATGTACACCACTGAGCATGAAATATTGCATAACAAGGCCAGAGATAAATACAATCAAGCCAGTATATAATGAAGCTGAAGGGAGAGTCAAAACATTCGATATATGAGGGACTTCATTACCAGACAGATAAGAAAAAGGACAATTTTTTGGCATATTACATTATATTAGGTTAAAACTTGTCAATCATAAACTATTTGTCAACTAATCAGAAGTAAATATAAAACTTGTTTCAGCATACACAACCTGCCACATGTTGGCTCGAATAGGCTATAACAGCAGACATGGCTTTCATGTACCAATCTTTGCTAAAAGTTGATAAATTTGTCTGCAGTGAGTATAAGAGCACCAGAACTTGACCACTGAAGAGCGAAAAATGCTCACCTAGTCCAATGAATCATGTTTTCAGTTAAAACACACCAATGGATCACCAAAATATGGCATGATTTGCAGGAAACAACGAATTCCAGCTGTTTTGCATTAAATGTGTAAGCTGGTGAAAGTAGTGTGATGATCTGGGGTCTGTTTTAATGATAAGCATTGGATTCCTTAGTACCTCTGGAAAAGCACTGGATGCTACAAGTTATATTCATGCTGCTGTGGATCATGCATACTCATACACATGTGCATGGCATTTCCCAATGAAGAGTCCTACTTTCGTCAGAAAGATGTGCTATGCCACAAGACTCATTCATCACACAGCAGTTCCAGAAGACTTCAAATTGCTAAAATGGGCCCAACAGTCCGCAGAGCTTAACCCAATTGAACACCTTGGGATGAGATTAAGAGAGTCGTTCATAATAGAGATCCCCCTTCAGCAATTCAGCAACTGATGGATGCCATCACATCCATGTGGCTGAGCATACCTGCAGAACAATAGCAGCACCTCTTTGAATCCATGTCACATCAAATTGAGGCTTTTGAAAGCCACGTGCAGCCTAACACATCATTAGGTAGGGGTTCCTATTTGCTACTTCAGAGTACAACAAAGTGAGTTGATGGCAGAAAATCTACCTTTACAAATCAGGGTTGTAATATGCCAAAAAAAAAAAAAAAAAACTTGCAATAGATTGAAAGAAATTATTTCTTTCTATTAAATGGTCTACGCCAGCGATGGGGATAAACATCCTGTCAGTACACAGATATTAGACAATCACCTGAAATGAGCAAACAAGCCATTATAAATCACACCACACATTAACAACAGGTATTATTCAGATAAAGAATTTATTCATTCTTCTTTGTCTCTCGAATTTTTTTTTCCTTTTCTTTTTGTAGACGTTACTGCGGGCCTTTAGAGAACCATGAAGGCCAATCTGCTGTGCTCTGACTGTTCACTTCATATGACCTGTTGAGAGCATTAAGTGAATTCCTTAACTGAAAATGTCATATTATAAATCAACCGCTGCATAAAGCCAAAATAAGTGGTTTTCTAATCACATAGAAACACATTTAAAAATTGAAAAAAGAAAAAGAAGAAAGGAAAAGAAAAAAGAATTCGCCACTGGAATAGTTACTCAGGTGACTGGAAAATGTCACTAGTCACAGTGGAAAATTTTTGATTTTTCATTCTTTCTATTTTTCTTTTCTTTTACAAAAGAAAACACAAAACTAAAATGACAAGACCTGAACAAAAGGGTAAGAAATGCAGGTGGAACTATGGCAGAGTCTCCAGCATAACCATATGAGTGTAAATATGTTGACTTCAGATTTTATTTGTCTCTATATTTTGTGGAGACAAACATGTATTGCTCAGGGGGAAAAAAGTAAATAACCTGTTTTTGTTACCAGAAGTACAAGTATTAAAGTGAAATTTCCATGAAATCTAAAGTAAGATCTTGTAATATCTAGACAGCACTTGTTGAAAAATACAGTTAGTTTTTTAATAACAATCTTAAAGAAAATGTTCGCTTTAATTTTTTTGTTTGTTTGGGGGTTTAACAACCACCATGAGCAACTCAAGGGCAGCTGCCCATTTCTAATTTAGGGCCACTGGTTCCAGGGAAGGGAGAGAACCAGTACTGTAAGACAAACACAACATCCATGGTTCACCAGGATTCAAACCCAGATCTATCTTAGATGAATGCTCAGAAGCCAGCGCTTAGACCAATGTGCAAAATGGCAAAGAAAATGTTTAACACTTAAAACAAGTTGCTTTAACAAACAGCAACATTACTTTGAAGACCTACAGCCTAGTAATAGGACTCTTTTCTGTTCATTAAAATTTATAACTTACTGTTAATCTTAAGCCTGATGTATAGATAAAAAATTATGAAACTAAAATTCAGATGTCTAATTTAAAAACAAAAAATTCCATAAAATATCTATGTGCATTTTATGAAATCGTTTTAGCTAAACATACCTCTTTGGTTAACTTCGTAAAGGCTTCAATAGCTCCACATTTATCAAGTGGCTGATCTTCACTTTTCCCAAATATCTTTGGAAAGAATTCTGGCAGTAAGCGCCCAAGGCATAAATTTGCATCAGTTACAGTTAATGGACCTCCTGAAAAAATGTGCAATATTTAACATGGGTACTAATTACGTTTAAAGTTAGAAAAGCAGTAAAGAACAAACATGTTAAAAGCAGTTAAATGAGATTTAAAGTAACATGACACAAACTCTCACAGATGTGAGTGCTTCTTCTTCTGCAGCATAATTAGTCCCACATGTATGTGGAGTCACTGCTGCCATCCCCCATACTGTACTCTCTTCTGTCTTGCATCAAAGCACTCTTCAATTTCTTTTACTTCAAGTTATTCTTGACAAAGCCCTTACACCTCACCTTAGGTTTTTCTCTAAATCACTTTTGTTTAAGAAGCTCCATGTCCATAATTCTGCTTCCCATGCATCCCTTTTCCTTTTCAAAATATGACCACATCAATGCAATCTTGTTTCTTGAGCCTTCTTTGAAACTTCTCTGCCATTTTAACTGTTGCTCTTTTCATCAAGTTCCATGTCCATATTTCTGCTTCCCATGCATCCCTTTCCCTTTTCAAAACATGACCACATCAGTGCAATCTTGCTTCTTGAGCCTTCTTTGAAACCTCTCTGCCATTTTAACTGCTGCTCTTTTCATCTTATCTCTAATCCTATTCTTTCTGCTGACACCACACATCCAACTTGACATCTTTATTTCAGCAATATTTAGCATTTTCTCCAGACATCTTGTCATTGGTCAAGTCTCAGTACTGGTTTAGTATTGCTAATCTTACCACAGCCCTTGAATGCCCAACTTTTCAGTTTCATTGGCATCCTTCTATCACACTTTACACCAGATGTTTTTCTGCAGTTATACTGTCCTGCTTGCACTCTGCAGTTCACTTCTCCCTTCAGATCTACATCTTTCTCAAACATCTCAGTCCCATGTATTTAAATCTTCTGATTATAACTTCCCTGGATATTAACACCCTTCATTTTATTTTCTCCTCCTTCCTTGCACCACATGTTCTTTGTTTCAGTTCTACTCATCTTCAACCACCGTCTTCTAAAGCCCATCTGCAATTTTTCAACTTTTCTTCTGCCTGTCTTTCACTCTTGGCATATAACACCACATCACCTGCAAACAACATGGTCCACAGTGTTACTTCCCTCACTTCTGCTGTTGCCACAACTAAAAACAGTATCAAAAAAGAAAGATGGCACCGAATTTTCGGGTGTAATGAGCACGTCTTTTGAATCCATTCTGACGCAAATTAAATTTACCAAAGCTATTCAAAATCAATGGAACCGGTATGGAAAACAATAGATCTGACAAAAGAAAGAAGATTTTCAATCGGGGTTTTAATCCCTCAGATATTGCTGTAAACGAAATCGCGAGCTTACGAACTCTTAGAAACAGAGATATCGAGAAAAATAAGATGCGACTTTACGTCGCCTGGTGGGAAAATCATGCATTATTTTAGGAAGAAAGTATTCTCAAAAGGTTTATCCATATAAGCGGTATCAATCCAAGAAAAAAAAATTAGTCGAGTTTTCAGGAGCCCAGATTTTGCTACAAATACATCAGAAGCAGAAATTAACACTTATGACCCCTGGTGGCCAAACCATTCTTTACCAAACATTAGAAATTATGTGAAAAATATTTTCCATTAGGTCTTGTATGCGATACAGGAAGAATTTTTGAAATCGGAGTTTTAGGAACAGAAATAACACAGAAAACGCAATTTACCTTTGTGCCCCCTAGCGGAAAGTCTATGATTTACTTGTAAATTTTTAATTTATAAGAAAAACATATCGCATAGGAAACACTACCCAACAAAGAAGGAATTTTTCAAATCGGACTCCTAGAAGTAGAAATATTGACAAAAATAAGATATACATCTACACCCCTTGGCGTAGAAACCATGCACTATTTTAAGAAGAAAATGTTTCTAAAAGGTTTGTCGACATGAGTTGTATCGGTTAACAAACGACGTTTTTTTTCAATCGAGAATTTAGAAGCTCATATTTTGCTGCAAATACATCAGAAGCGAAAATTAATATTTACGCCCCCTGGTGGCTAAACCATTTTTTTTTACAAAAATTAGAAATTTTGTGCAAACGATTTCCCATCAGGAGCTGTATCCGGTGCAGAAAGAATTTTTGAAATCAGAGATTTAGAAGCAGAGATATAAGGACATACGCAGTTTACCGCTACGCCCCCTAGCGGAAACTATGAATTACTTGAAAATTTTGAAATTATATGAAAAACATGTCACACGGAAAACACTATCCAACAAAGAAGGAATTTTTCAAATCGGACTCCTAGAAGTAGACATATTGACAAAAATAAGATGTACATCTACGCCCCTGGCGGAGAAACTGTGGAATATTTTAGGAAAAAAATATTCCAAAAGGTTTATCGATGTGAGTGGCATCAGTCCACGAAATAATTTTTTATATCGATATTTTAGAAGCTCAGATTTTATGGCTAATACATCAGAAGCAAAAATTAACACTTATGCCTCCTGGTGGCCAAAGTATTCTTTACCAAAAATTTGAAATTATATGCAAAAGAGTTTCCATCAGGAGATGTATCCGCTGAAGAATCTTTTTTTCAAATCGGAGTTTTAGAAGAAGAGTTATCAGGGGAAATGTAATTTATTTTTACGCCTCCTAGCAGAAAATCTATGCGTAATTTGAAAAAGTAACTATATCTAAAATACTCTTCGACATAAATGGAATCGAAAAATAAAATATTTTTTTCAATCGGATGTTTAGAAGCAAATATGTGGAATAAAACGTATTTTTGAGTTCGACATAACTGCTTTTACGCCCTCTAGTGGTGAAATAGTCCATCGTAAAAAAAAATGAAATGAAGGATCATCATTCACATATTTCAAGCTTTCAAGCTTCCCAATGCAAAATGAATTTTTCGAATCGGACTAACAGTTGCAGAGATATCGTGGGTACAGACGGATGGACAGACGGACGGACGGACAAACCGATAACATAAGCACGATCTTTTTTTACAAAAGACGTGCTAATAAGGATGGGCTTAATGCTGAACATTGGTGCACTGCAACTCTCCAATCAATTTTTTTTTGTTGCCAGATTCTGTTTTATTCTTGGCATATAAAGCCCCATCATCTGCAAACAATATGATCTACAGTGTTACTTCCATCACTCCTGTTGTTCCTATATCTAAAACAATGTCAAGAATGAATGATTTTAACACTGATTCTTAGTATACATCAATTCCCACATCAAGTTTGCCTGTCTGCTCTGTATGTTACTTCTGACATTTGCACTCTATACATTTCATTTATCAACTTGATATCCCATATTTTCATGGCAAGTGAAATTAGTTTAATTCCACAGTAGTTTCTGCAATCCTACACACGTCCGCACGCACACACACACACACACACACACACACACACACACACACACACACACACACACACACACACACACACACCTATTTATAAATAGGTATCAACACCTAAATTGTCCCATAAAGGTTCTTGCTCAAATTCCTTTTTCATTAAAAATTCTCACAAGATATCAATACCCTCTTCACCTAATGTTTTCACACTTCTGTGAGTATATTATCGGGCACACTTCTGTGAGTATGTTATCTGTGAGTCTAAGGGTAAACGGAGAAGTTCCTTCAGTTTTTTTCTGATACAGTACACTATACACTATGCTAAAGAAGAAAATTATAATACTCAAAACTATGAGTAGAACAGAATAACATTCTAATAAATTCGAAATCTGTCGTATTTGCACGATCTATACACAAGATGAAGACACTAAGTGATCTTAGATGAGATGTTTATTTCATAAAAATGATAGGCTAAAAACATATTAAAAATTAAAACCATGAGATCTTTCAGCCTTACGTTAAGGTCATCTTCAGATGGAGGCACCATTAAAAGATATTTACAAGGAACTTCGTCATAAATACTGTCAAGATAAAAGTTTAAGTGACGTAAATACAAGTGTGAGGCATAGATAGTTCTGCACAGAACACATGAGCACGAGTTAAACCAGGAATATCTTACTATACCCCCATCCACCCTCCCCACAAAAAAAATCCCTACAAAATATAGTCCTAAACAGTAAAAACAAACCAAGTATTATATCCCCCTCTCCCTACCCCCCCATAACCCCTTCCCTTAAAATACCATAAGACAGAGAGCACAAACAACATAGAATTACAACATTAAAACAGTTAATATGGAAGTAACAACTGAGTGAGATAAATGGAGAAGTTCCTTCAGTTGTTTTTTTCTGATACAGTACACTATGCTAAAGAAGAAAATTATAATACTCAAAACTATGAGTAGAACAGAATAACTAGTAGAACAGAATAAGCATTACTATTATCAAAAAATAATAAAAGTTGTACTTAAAAGTGCATATTCACAGAATATGTAGCCATGGCAGTGGGATTTGACAAGGGTGTCATCGTTGCAAGCTTTGTCCTTGAAAGTGTGAATGTAAAGGCTCTCAGCAAAAAGCGTCTGGAACTTATTATATGGTGTAGTCAAAAGTTTAGACTTATCCCAGTCTGACTAGTGAGTGCCCTTACTAGATAGTCGAGATAATGCGGTCGTCTGGGAACCAGTCTTAAGGTTATATCGATGTTCTGCGAATCTAGTCCTAAGGGTCCTCATAGTAGATCCGACATAAACTTTTTCTGTTGCAGTGGGGGTTATCGGTTTTAGTGGAATGAGATATACTCTATAACCGTCTTCTTTCTTGATTTGATCCCTATCATTCTTAACTGTGGATAGAATATTAGTAGTGCGTACGCCGAAATCAAGGTGTTCCTTTTGACGACTGTTCTTTAGAACATTGACGATTTCTGGAATAAATGTAGTTGATCCCACATAACGTTTACTTATATTTTCAGGTTGTAAGGTAGTGCAGAGTTGCCTCCTAATTTTATTAACTATTCTTGAAATAATACAGTTAGGATATCCGTTTTGTGACGCTAAGTCAAAAATCCTAGAGATTTCCAACCTGCGTGCAGACGAAATGGACGAGTGTGTGAAGGCACGTCGAAGTAAAAAGTGAAATGCAGATAATTTATGATTCAGTGGGTGGGAGGAATTCATTGGGATAACAGATGTAAAGTAAGTTGGTTTTCTATAGACAATATATGATATTTGATTTGTCTGAAGGTGTCTATGGAGGGTGAAATCTAAGAACGGCAAAGAGCAGTTATTTTCAAGTTCTATAGTAAATTTAATCGTTGGGTACTGTGATGATAGTTGGTTTTTAAACTGTTTGAGTTCTTCCATTGTAGATTGCCAAAAAATAAGGACGTCGTCCACGTAGCGTAAGAACAGAAATGGCTGAATATAACTTTGGTTAATCACATCCTTATCTTTTGGCAATCTACAATGGAAGAACTCGAACAGTTTAAGAACCGAGTATCATCACAGTATCCAACGATTAAATTTACTATAGAACTTGAAAATAACTGCTCTTTGCCGTTCTTGGATTTCACCCGCCATAGACACCGTCAGACAAATCAAATATCATATACTGTCTATAGAAAACCAACTTATTTTACATCTGTTATCCCAATGAATATATCGTTTATTATTTTTTTTTTTTTTTACTGAAGGTTTAATGACCACTGTGAGCAACTCAATGGGCTATAAGCAGTTGCCCATCCCTAATTTAGGGTCACTGGTTCCAGGGAAGGAAGAGAGCCAGTGCCATAAGACAAACACAACATCCATGCCTCACTGGGATTTGAAAAGTCTGACACTTAACTGAGCGCCTAATGTAGATAAGGGCCATACGCTTCTCCCATAGACTTTACATGGAAAATTTGCAACCTCGCCATGCCCGAACCATTGGCCCAATCCCAGTTTTCTCTTTGACTGGCACATCTACATGGTAAGACCTTTTTTTATACCTGAACCATATTTTTACATTCAGCTGTTCTCTCAAAATAGGTATCACAGTAAAAAACCTTATAGAATGAAGATATAGATGGCGCAACTCAATAATGTACATTCTAAATATTTTCACTAACAATGGTCAACGGAATGTTTATTTACATCTTTACATAATGGGAAATGTTTTACCTACATAAATAAACTGGATCGAATGAATATTAAATTGTATATATACATCACACAGTCCAACGGCATAACGCAATCGGGTCTTCGAGAGCGTTCGCTGTTCCGATGAGAAGACCTTTGATACAAATGTCTGCTAGCATTGCTTTGTGCAACAGTTCGCTCAGAAAAAGGAGACTTTGGACTGTCTCAGTCCCTTCATGCTTCCGCCTTCAACAGCACGTGAGCCAACTGCAGGTGATTGAATGTCAACCGCACACTTCTCCCAAAGACTTTACATGGGAACTTTGCCACCCTACCATGCCCGAACCGTTGCCCCAATCTCATTTTTCTCTTCAACTGGCACATCTACATGGTAAGAACTTTATTTTAATACCTCTACCACATATTTACATTCAGCCATTCTCCCAAAATAGGACTTACAATAAAAAACCTTATAGAATTAATATATAGATTTATATTTAAAAAAAAAAAACTCCTTTACCTTTGCGGTAACAAACAGGACCAGGGTGAGCTCCTGCAGAATCAGGACCAACTACAAAAAGACCTGATCGAAAGAACAGCATGGAACCACCACCAGCTGCAACAGTATTTATATCCAGCTATAAACAAAAGTAAATACAAACATCCATAATACATATTTTACCAAAATGGCACACATAAAAAAAAAAAAGTTTTTCAATCATTCTTATACTATATACTGAAAATTAGTTTATTAGATGGAAGTAATATCTTTAAACTTATTCAATTTTCTGTTTTCATTATGAAATCTTCACTAGAACTTCACCTACAGCCTATAAAATTCACCAAATAAATTAGTGCAAAAATGGGAAAGTTGAGTATTATGACTGTCAATGTTCAATATAAACTTATTTGTTGAATTTTTATTTACTTTTTTATATGTTGTTTGATAAATTACCAAATACAGGAAAACAGAAAGTAATGATGTAACTATCTTTATATTTGAGATTATTTAATGGCAATCCTATGTCATGAAAAAAAGGGGGTTTCAGAAACAGTTTTAATAAATACCATGAAACACACACCTCATCTGAATTCTTAACAAAAGCTTTTTTCAATTCAGTGTTCACATTCTTTTATAAAGAAATCCCTCTTAAGAGTTCATCCCTTTCTTTATCTGCACATGGCATATGATTAATGATATATCACTGCAATATACCAATGGAAAATGACACTAAACAGCCATTATGCATACACTTGCAAATAAAATGGATATTTTGCTGGTGTTATACACATAAAGCAACAAATGTACATAATTTTGCTCCTACTGTCTATATGAAGAGTTATAATTTTAAAAAAGTACTAAAATTCTATTTTAACTTGAAAAACTTTCCATTGTTCTTATATCTTCTGAGTTCTCTTGTATTTACAGATGTTTCTGGCCTCTAGATCTTTATAAAGGCCTGTTGTCAATTATTAAAAACGGTATCAAAAGTTTTGTTTACACAGAAAGTACTTAAATTTTGTTGCCAAGTTCCTCTTGCAATGGCCAGTAATTAAATTAAAATTTTATCTTTACGTGTATTATAAGTACATTAACCTTGGTGAAGCCTTGAGTGTTTTTAAAAAAGTATACAAGCACACAGTTTTTAACAAGTATACAGTCTACAGTAGTGGTCACCCACAGACCATTTCTCCTTTCTCCTCACATCTCCTGTTATGCCTGCAGTTTTCTATGGTCAAGGACAGAATGGCATAAACTGCTATGGCACAATGAATTGCATGAACCCACCATAGTAAAAATACTAATCTCCACAAGGAATGAGTGAAAAATAAAATTTTAAGGTGGCTCTTAAAAACAGGATATCTACTGTGTATTATGAAAATATTTTGTAGCCTCACATATAAAATTTCCAACTTTTAAGAATGTGCCAAAATTACATTTTGCGTAACACACAGACACACATTATATTAGATTTTAAAACCAGTGTGAGGAAAATGTATAATGCATTCACAACAACTAAATGTTGTGTTATTAGTATGAGCAAGACGGATTTTCATAACAAACAAATACACTGCTGGACAATTGCTAAGGACGGATCATAAACAGCTATATAGCGCATAAAAAAGTAAATGTGGTTGGATGCCAAGTGAAATAAAATAATGTCAGAATGCCAGGACATTACAAGAAAGACAATTTATTGTGCTCTGAAATCCAGAAGGCTTTAGAACGTGTTCAAGGGACAAACAGGCCATTTTGTGCAGAATACGTAAACGTGAAAAAAATGCAATTACCGTCCGCAGGCGTTCCGGCATAAGATGTCAATACGGGATATGGCCACCATGGAGGGCGATGCAAGATTCCACACGTCGTGTCATGCTTTGCACAACATTATCAAGCAGCTGTTGGGGTAATTTATCCCATTCCTCTGTCAGTGCACGGATGAGGGTGTCCTTGTTTATTGTATTGAAGGGCATTGGCGACCAGCAAGACTCCTCCCCAAAGCATCCCACACATTTTCAATGGGATTCAGATCTGGAGAATGTGCTGGCCATACGAGGCGTTGAATATCCTCGCTCTCAAGACACTCCTGGACAGTGACGGTTCGATGACATGTTGCGTTGTCGTCCATGAAAATGAATCTATCACCGACAGCACCACGGAACATGCGAACATGAGGTAGCAGAACATCATTAATGTATCATTGGCCAGTCATAGTCCCAGTTGGAAGCACATAGAGGGGCGTACGGCCATTGATCATGATGCCAGCCCATACCATGACACTACATGTCGGATATCGGTCCCTTTCCTGTATGTTTGCTGGGCAATATGCAGTACCACTATCACGCCAGATCAGTTGTCGTCTACAATCAGACGATAGACTGTATCTACTCTCATCTGAGAAGAGGACAGCAGACCAGTCGTTATCAGTCCAATTGCGATGTTGATGGCACCATTGCAAACGGGCGGTATGGTGACGTCTGGACAATGGGATGCACACAACAGGACGGCGGGCGTATAGTCCTCCTTCATGCAAACTTCTGGCGACAGTTTTTCGGGAGATCCGCTTGCCAGTAGCAGCCATAAACTGATTTTCTACTTCACTAGCTGTGCTGCGCCGGTGTCTTTTTGTTGGTAACACTATGTACCGATCTTCTGCTGGTGTCGCACTGCAAACACGACCTCCCCCGTGACGTTTGCTACACTCTCCATTTGCTTGAAATGATTTCCAAAGCCTTGAAACAACACTGTGGCTGACGTAGAACTCCCTGGCAACATCTGTTATTTTTCGCCCTTCTTCAATCTTGCCAATAATACGGCCACGCGTAAAATCATCTAGGTGATGTCGGGAAGACATACTGAAAATTGCAAGTTCGTCAATTGATTCTTTCCTTTTCAGTTTTGCGTTTGAACAACAACGGTCAATACGCGTAAAATCCTTTATATCTCTTATCAGCGCTATGACGTCACGAACAAGTTCGGCAATCCAAAATTTGCATACGCACAACACGTCGTACTGTATCTTGCACTTATGCTAATTTCCACATTTTCCTGCCTTCCATTTTATGGTTGCTATCGTTGCTATTGTCATCCGTCCTTAGCAATTGTCCGGCAGTGTATTAGAACAGGAATCTGCCAACAGATGCCAACTACTTAAAGAGCTGAAATCTATTATAAACCTGCTTGTTTGGTTGGTTTGTAGACTTTTATGGAGCAATATGGCTTTAGGGCAAAAAGAACACAAATTAAGGTAAGCAATCTACACCAGTCATAATACACATGGACAAGGTTAATACTAATCTGCAGCCACTGATTTAGTTACACAAACTGTTATTTTTTAAAGACAACACACAAAGAATTGAACTACATTCATATCTGGCTCCTACTAGAAATCTATTTGCAACATTATTTCCATTGCCCTGTAGCCATTTCTGCATACAGATATGTGTTTCATTACTATGTCAACATGCTAGACTTCTGCAGAGTCTGAAGGCCACACATACAAATAATTTTTGTGATAAAATACAGTTATAATACACACATTAAACCTCGACAAAAATGGGAACATGAGAAGAAAATATATGAAAATAAACTGGCAACAGCATTGAACCACAGAAAGCCTCATTCAGGTTTCAGAGAACCTTATCCAGCCAGTTATTGATTGTACTTTTGTACTCTTTTACTTATTCTCCACTTATCCTGATATTAAATAAAAATAAGGTGAATAATTTAAAACTATGGATTTCACATTATTTGCCTTTTCCTGATCATTCTATAATGTGTAATGTATCACAAACATTACATTTTAAATTCAGTACGTTCTTTTTAAATAGAGAAATGCTGAAAAAAATTGAGAAACAAACATTTTCAAACCTCACCTTAGAATTCATAACTTTTTACTGATCCCCTTGACCTAATACACACCCTGAAAATTATCAATATAGATCATAAAAAAACGACACGGTGTAAAATTTGGTTTGGAAATCAAACATGATTTCTAAAATGAAACGTGTGTTCACCAAAATTTTCCCTATATCCTTTCCACTTTCAAAATCAGGCACCTGATAAATAAGCAATATTCTACTAAATCTCCATGAAACTAAGACAAATTTTTAAAAGATCAAGTTTAAATCAGATATAAATGTACTGTATTTACTCAAAATTAAAACAAAATGAGGTAACTTGCTGTAAAACGTGATTTAATGACATGTGATGTAATAAATGTCCAAACATGTGCCACAAATATTTTAGCCAGCTGAATTATATAGCAATGCAAATGAAAAGAAAGCCATGGCATACAAACGAAAGAATGTGGGTGTTCATTACAGTTAATCAATATTGCCAATCATCCCAACATAACCATTTTCCCCATGAATTTCCAGCATCTGTTAAATTCAATATAACAACTTTGTCCATTCATCATATTTGATATAATTAGTTTATATTAACCTATATGAAGAAAATAAAAAAGGGCCCTTTTCAGGGTGCGCGCGCGCGCACACACACACACACACACGCACACAAGGTGATTCCTAAAGTCCTAAGTCACCTCAATAACTTGAGAACAAAGACAGCTAGAGCTATGGAAGTAAGGTATGGTATAGTAAAACAACCATGCGCTATCGGATGAGGGTGACTACAGCATCCCTAGTGGCAAAATGTGCAAGTTAGCACTCCTATCTCGGAAACCATGAGAGATACGGAAAAGAGATCAATTAGAAACTTGTAGAGCATCAACGAATTAGTAGGAAATGACATATGGTAAAACCTGCGGTGGGGGTTGAGTGTAGGGAACATCACTTGATGGGTCCTTTTGCTGGCAGAATGTATTCTTGGCTTTAGACAATGATAGGAGTGGAGTCCGAGTCAGATATCTTAATACTCCCACTTGGGCAGGCTAGCTCTCTAACCCTATGCGTACTCAAAAGCTGGCAAAAAGAATCTTATTTTATGCAAAGATAAAAGGTGACTCACCTGAAAGTCAGCGAATCCTAAGCTATTTGAGAATTTTCAACATGAAACAGGTCATAAGTTTTGAAAAGTTTTTAATTCCATCTATAAACTTACTTGCACCATTTGTGATTTGGTGTGCATTGGGCAGTCCAAGAACCCCTTGCACCTCAGAATTAATGGGCACAGGTCACTGGTTAGTAAATTTAAGCCTGATAGTGAAGGTGGGAATAGCAGTGCTTTGAGAATTTCCACCCATGAACTAGAACACTTCCACCTTCATGGGTTTGATAATGTGCGCATTGAGGTGCTGCACATTATTCCTAACTTGCAAGACAGGCTGGCCACGGAATCAGTTGAGATTCTTAAACAGCAGGCCTTGTACCCATATGGGTTGAATTCTACCATTGCAGATAACAAACACTCTCAGTTTAAGGTGGCCGTTAGAGAGCTTTTCTCCTTGTATCCACAACAAACATGCAGCAGAGGAAATAGAGGGAAGAGGCTAGTTAAATCTTCCAAAATAGTTAACTTTGATATTTTAAAACAGACTCTTCTTGATTTCAAAAATTGCAACAATTTTGTGAAAAACTCAATATTAAATCCAAAGTAAACCTAACATGTAAGAACTTCTGGAATATTAAAAGCAATGCTGAGGTCATTTCGGAAATTCTTGATAACACGCCAGCAGAGGCTAATTGCTATGACTTTGAAAACCTGTATACCAGTCTTCTGCTAGAAGACATTATCAGTACCCTCAAGTTACTCCTCAATGAATTTCAAATCTCCAACATCCTTTCGGAAAGTTCTTGGCATACGCTTCTAAATTGCTGTATTAAAAATAACTTTATCCTCTATAATAACAAGTTTTTCAAACAGGTTAATGGAATACCTATGGGGAGTTCACATTCCACGAGCATATGCAACTTGTTCTTGTTCTTTAAAGAATTTCAATTCATGAAGTTAAATTCATCCAATCAGGAAAGTTACTCTCATACCTACAGGTACATTGATGACCTACTTTGCTTTAATGATTCAGGAAATATCGAAAAAGACTTTGCTGCTATTTATCCTATAAGCCTTAAACTTAATAAAACCAATGATAATAACCAAGTCCTTGATTTTTTGGATTTAACTATAAATCGCAATGCAGGTAACCCAATCATAAGTCTTTATTGATAAGAGAAATCAACTTAAATTTAAAATTGTCAAATATGCTATGTGGTGGAGCAATATTTCCAATAAAGCAATTGAAAATGTATTTATATCATAAGTACCAAGGCTTTCTATCTAGAATATGTAGCTTAAACTCTGAACTAGAAAAACATGTTATTATTTTAATCAAACAGTTTCTCGAAAACCAAGTACCTAGAAACTTCTTAAAAATCGCATTAAGAAAAATAGTTCTCAAACATAGAATTAGGATGGAAGGCTTAATTTAATTTTAATCTTGTTGACTGAATGAATTGTCTTAATTAAAGCTAATTTATAGAGGTTTAGGCAATGATGTTGTCAGCAATCAACTGAGGAACCTATAATACAAAATTATTTTCCTCTCCTTTGATAGTCAAAAAAAGGTTATAATTAAAAAATGTACACACAAAAAAAAAAAAAAAAGCAAAAAACCCCTAGAAAAAATTTCTTAAAAATATTTATATAAAAATAAAAGCTATAAAAAATAGTAATACTTAAATTTCAAAGGTTTGGGAGAAATGATGTTAATTAGGTTTTATAATACTCTTTGAACTCTTGGGAGCAGAGAAATATTTCCCTGCTACCAGGAAGAGCATTTAAGTACTTTGGTCTGCACTGATAACTTGTAGCGGTTTTTTCAGAGCATTAAATCTGCTTTTTGAAGTCTGCTCAAGGAACTACACTAGTTACCCACCAGGAAGGTTCTAAAGTTGGACGCTAGATGGCACTGCAAAGGACATGCCCCTGCAATTAGATTTTTACAAGCATGGTAGGTCTGTTTTGTGTTTTGTATGATCATTCTAATTTAACTTTTATTTCTTACTGGAATTATTTTTTTTTGGGGGGGGGGGGGCTGTTTTCACTCACTAAAAGTAGGTTATGAGCTTTGGCCACGATTTAAGTTTCCAGAGAAACTTATTGTAGCATTTCGTGTCCCTTTGTTGTTTTGCAAAAGTTCATTTTAGTGGTTCTGAGCCTTCCTTGTAGGCTAAAAGATTAGTATAATATTTTGTAAATATGTGAACTTGTAACAGCAAAGCAACACCTCACATGTAATCTCATCTTTTAACGGTATGTAAGTCGTTTTTTTATTTTCTTGTAGGAATTAGTGAATTTTCGTTTTTATGAATTTGCACTAAACTTAATTTTAAGTATTATAAATATTTAACGGGAATTATTGAGAATAAATTTATTAAGGTACATTACCTCTCAAATTTTCCATCTAAACACTAGATCTTCGTCAAGAGTTCTTGCTTCCTTCTACTTCCACAGGTCTGGTGACAAAGCCTGATGGATTTTCCATCCAGCATGGTCATTGATGTTGCCACCTTGTGTCGTGTAAATTTCCAGGGATTCCTCTAATTTCCGGATAATTGCATGGGATTGATGTTTGATCCCTTTTAAGGAGTCCCTTGTGTGTTTGATCACTTTTTAGGAATTTTTTTGTGTCTTGGGCATAAAAATTGCTTCACTGATGCTTGCTTCCTTGCCCTTTGGTATTAAATTTTTATTTTTCTTAAGAATTTATTTTTTTAGAATTTTTGCTGTGGGTAAAAAGTGATAAACACAAATGGGTCTCCTTAAAAGTGATCAAACATCAATCCCCATGCAATTATCCGGAAATTAGAGAAATCCCTGGAAATTTACAAGACACAAGGTGGCAACATCAATGACCATGCTGGATGGAAAATCCATCAGGCTTGGTCACCAGACCTATGGAAGTAGAAGGAAGCAAGAACTCCTGACGAAGATCTAGTGTTTAGATCGAAAATTTGAGAGGTAATGTACCTTAATAAATTTATCCTCAATAATTCCCGTTAAATATTTATAATACTTAAAATTAAGTTTAGCGCAAATTTATAAAAACGAAAATTCACTAATTCCTACAAGAAAATAAAAATAAAAAAACGACTTACATACAGTTAAAAGATGAGATTACATGTGAGGTGTTGCTTTGCTGTTACAAGTTCACATATTTACAAAATATTATACTAATCTTTTAGCCCACAGAAAGGCTCAGAACCACTAAAATGAACTTTTGCAAAACAACAAAGGGACACGAAATGCTACAATAAGTTTTGCTGGAAACTTAAATCGTGACCAAAGCTCATAACCTACTTTCAGTGAGTGAAAACAGCCTCCCAAAAAATAATTCCAGTAAGAAATAAAAGTTAAATTAGAATGATCATACAAAACACAAAACAGACCTACCATGCCTAAGAACAGCAATGAACAGACTACTACACCTATGGGGTGTAAAAATCTAATTGCAGGGGCATGTCCTTTGCAGCGCCATCTAGCGTCCAACTTTAGAACCTTCCTGGTGGGTAACTAGTGAAGTTCCTTGAGCAGACTTCAAAAAGCAGATTTAATGCTCTGAAAAAAACGCTACAAGTTATCGGTGCAGACCAAAGTACTTAAATGCTCTTCCTGGTAGCAGGGAAATATTTCTCTGCTCCCAAGAGTTCAAAGAGTATTATAAAACCTAATTAGCATCATTCCTCCCAAAGCTTTGAAATTTAAGTATTACTATTTTTTATAGCTTTTATTTTTATATAAATATTTTTAAAAAAATTTTTAGGGGTTTTTTGCTTTTTTTTTTTTTTTTTTTTTTTTCTGTACATTTTTTAATTATAACCTTTTTTTGACTATCAAAGGAGAGGAAAATAATTTTGTATTATAGGTTCCTCAATTGATTGCTGACAACATCATTGTCTAAACCTCTATAAATTAGCTTTAATTTAGACAATTCATTCAGTCAACAAGATTTAAATTAAATTAAGCCTTCCATCCTAATTTTATGTTTGAGAACTATTTTTCTTAATGCGATTTTTAAGAAGTTTCTAGGTACTTGGTTTTCGTGCAACTTAGTTATTTTGATTCCCTCTTGGGATTTGCAACTGTAAATTACTCCTTGGGCAATTTTTGCCTTCTTTTTCCTAAATTGTTGCTTGCTTTCTTTTTCAATATTGTAATGTTGCTTTTTCTGGTTTTAATTATTTTTTTTTATTTTTTTTTTAAATGTTTGGTGTTTCCTGTTTTTTTTTGTCTGGCAGGATTAAGGTTTCCCTTTTTCTGTGACAAGTTTAAAGATATCCTTACAGTACGATTTATTGGTTGGATTTTTTTTACCACAGATTTGTGTTTTTTGGGGAGCTCGGCTCCCTTTTTTTTTTTTTTTTTTTTTTTTTGTGTGATTATCTTTGCTGTTGTGTGGTCGGGCAACGTGTTTTAGTTTGCTGGGTTAGGTTTTTATTAGAAATCCCTTTTATTTTGAAAATTTTTCCCCTAAATTTAATCGGACCCTATAGCAAACTAAAATAGCAGAAACCCACAATTATCTGGTCTCAGTAGATTAATGAGTGATTTTCTTATTGCTTGCCCTTGACAAAGCCAACAAGGAGTCAGTCAATATTAATTGCTTTTATGTTTCATATTTTTATATTATTTGATCTTTCTTCATGTGGCCTCTGGTGCTTTGAAATTTCAAATTTTTTCTTGTTTTTTTGTTTTTCCCTTTATATGCTTTTGCTATATATATATCATACATATACAGTATATATATGAATATTTCATAATTCTACCTAAATGAAATGACAGCATCTCACATGCGATCAATATACATACAACTCGCAGATCACTGTACAACATTACAACCAATTTATTGCAATTACTAATTTAATAATAATTATGAATTATGCCTGTATAATACTAGTTAAACTATTAAATAAATTAGAAACCCTTCAATCTCAATAATTTTCCAAATCCCCTGCCAGCAACCTAATCTAAGTCATTACCAGACAAAATGCAGTCTGCACTGAAATAGCTTTTTTCTTTCTTAACAAAAGAATCTTAAATAATGCATATACACTTTACACACTGTATCTGCTTCTATATTGCATTTTCTTTTTACTTTCCTATCTAGGTGAACTACTTATTCTTACTTTTAAATGATGGTGGCCTATGTTGTCACATCATTTCCCAGCTCACGGGGATCTTCCATAGGCTTATTTTCAGTGGATAAATTTTTATGAATGTATTTGATTTTCAATTTTTGCTGCTGTTTGATACTTGCATAAAATTTAGGGCAATGTAATTTCTTGATTTAAATTTATTGACTAAATTTGAGTAGTGCAATCAGCTGAATTTGGGAAATGATGCAACAAAATCTTGCAGCTGAGTATCTTTTTTCACAACAGAATAGTTATGCTACTGAAATGCATATATAGCAAGAAATTAAATTCACATAACTCAGAAATATTCTAGTTGGATAATGCTTACCTAGGCATTCCGTTTCTAGCGATGATTCACATTTCTCGCATGTGGTTCAGTCTTCGTTGAAGTTATTGTCCTATTGTCCATCGTATGTGATACAACCATTCACATCCACCACATTGTTCACTTTGGGTAGAGTCAGTACATCCATCTTCACTTTAGGATTCAAAAACATCAACTCTTTACTGTTATTAATACTCTAAATTTTTCGCTCAGTATTTGGGCATCTTCAGGAGCGTGGCGACTTTTCCACCGATGTTTGGGTTTACTTCTCGCCAATGGAGTCCGATACCCCATGTTGCCATTCGTTGGATACGCTGTTTTAGATACGTTTCTTGACCAAGCCTAGCTAGCGCCATCTATGTTTCACTAATTCTATTTTTCGCCCCTTCAAATGGTCGTTGATGTCATCTTCAGTTTTCTTCTTTTCTTTTCTTTTCCTACCCCTGTTCCCTTGTCTTTTTTGTCGGTTTTTCTTTTGTTGTTCTTTTTCTTGTCTTATTAGCTCTTTCCAAAGAGGCTAGATAATGTATTAGGGTTATTCTGGTTACACACCCTTGTTTTATTTTTATAAATTAGGATCAATTCCTTCATTCTCATTTGTCTCTCTGATTTTTTGTTCCTCTATAGCATTTTATTTTCTTCGAATTTGGGGAATAATTTGTTGTCAATACAGAATTGCACTAATGCAGTTTTTGCTTCTTTTTTTTTTTTTTTTTTTTTTTTTTTTGCCAGTTTCTAACTGGCAAAAAACAGAAACAAAAACTGCATTGCTGAAATTCTGTATTGACAACAAAACATTCCCCGAATTCAAAGAAATTAAAAAGCTATAAAGGAACAAAAAATCAGAGAGACAAATGAGAATGGAGGAATCGATCCTAATTTATAAAAATAAAACAAGGGTGTGAAACCAGAATGACCCTAATACATTATCTAGCCTTTGGAAAGAGCTAATAAGACAAGAAAAAGAACAACAAAAGAAAAACCGACAAAAAGACAAGGGAGAGAACAGGGATAGGAAAAGAGAAGAAGAAAATGGAAAGACGACATCAACGACCATTTGAAGGGGAAGAAAAATAGAATTAGTGAAACATAGATAGCACTAGCTAGGTTTGGTCAAGAAATGTATCTAAAACAGCGTATCCAACAAATGGCAACATGGGGTATCGGACTCCATTGGCGAGAAGCAAACCATGAACGTCAGTGGAAAAGTCGCCAAGCTCCTGACGATGCCCAAAGACTGGGCGAACAATTTAGAGTATTAATAACAGTAAAGAGTTGTTGTTTTTGAATCCTAAAGTAAAGATTTACTGACTCTACCCAAAGTGAACAGTGTGGTGGATGTGAATGGTTGAATCACATACAACGGACAATAGGACAATAACTTCAACGAAGACCGAACCATGTGCGAGAAATGTGTATCATCGCTAGAAACGGAATGCCTAGGTAAGCATTAACCAACTAGAATATTTCCAAGGCTTTTTTTAATATTGCACGTAAAATAGAATAGTAGCCTTTTGCGATCTATTTCTAAGTCAGAAGATGAACTGCTAATGTGAATTGATTCACATAACTCATTAAAGTGACAAATTCTAGGCACAACACACAAGCTAACAGATTCTCTTCAACTTGCCTTTTTTGTTGTGCACCTCACTCCATGCACTGTTAAAAATAATATGACAAGAAAAGTGTTACATATGATCTTGTGCATAAACTTTACATGCATGCACTTGCATTACTGGATGAAACACATCCTGCTAAACTTAGAGAAGAAAAAATTGCTATCAATCACAAGCACTTTTAGAGTTTTTAGGTTCACAATTATTACAGCTTTCTTTTAATGATGTCTTATAAACTTTCACCTAGTTAAAAATTATTTAATGAGCAAAAACAAATATTTTACCTGTGGTGCCTGAATGCTCACACCAGCAATAGTAGTGTCATAAACATGTTCAAAGCTTCCATCAAACCTGCTGACATCCGTTGATGTTCCTGTTTAATGAATTAAAATTAAGCATGCATTTTACAGTATCAAAATTCCTGAATGACAAACAAAAATTTGAATATCCAAGACACATTTAAATGATAACTTTACACTGAACTGCCAAAAAAACTGGGATACCTCTCTAATACAGCATTGGTTCTCTTCGCGTTCGGATAACAGCAGCAATGCAATGGGGCATGAACTCCACAAGCTCTCTGTAGTACTGTGGAGACAGTGCACGCCATGCTTCCTGAAGAGCATCACACAATTCTGTAATATTCACCTGTGGAGGATTCCTGGCACTGACGGCATGTTGATGTATTCGATGGTGTTTAAATCTGGCGAATAAGGGGGTCAAGTCAGGGTGCCAAACTCCACATAATGTTCCTCCTGCCATAATCAGGCAACTGTGGATGTGCACGGGGGTGCATTGTTGTGTTGAAAGAGGTTGCAACCATCAGAGTGGTTTCGTGACATGAATGGATGCAAATGATCCCCGAGGATGGTTACATAGCCACCACCACTCATGAGGAGTCCTAACACATGCCAGCTGAAAACACCCCACACCATAACAGAACCACCGCCGGCCTGCACTATCCCTTGTAGGCACGCAGGATCCATTGCCTCATGGGGGTTATCGCCACACCCTTAGTCAGCCATCTGCCTAAAACAGTTGGTACCGTGATTTCTCAGTTCTCTGAGAAAAACACCCCACACCATAAAAGAGCCACCACCAACCTGCAGTGTCCCTTGTAGGCATGCTGGATCCATTGCCTTGTGGGATTGTCACCACACCCGGAGTTGGCCATCTGCCCAAAAACAATTGGTACCACGATTTGTCGGTTCTCCAAAAGAAACACCCCACACCATAACAGAGCCACCGCCGGCCTGCACTGTCCCTTGTAGGCATGCGGGATCCATTGCCTTGTGGGGTTGTCGCCACCCTCGGAGTTGGTCACCTGCCCAAAACAGTTGGTACCGCGATTCGTCGGTTCTATGAGAGAAACACGCCACACCCTAACAGAGCCACCGCCGGCCTGCACTGTCCCTTGTAGGCATGCGGGATCCATTGCCTCGTGGGGTTGTCGCCACACCCGGAGTCGGCCATCTGGCCGAAGTAGTTGTTACCGCGATTTGTTGGTTCTCTGAGAGAAACACCCCACACCATAACAGAGCCACCGCCGGCCTGCACTGTCCCTTGTAGGCATGCGGGATCCATCGCCTTGTGGGGTTGTCACCACCCTCGGAGTTGGCCATCTGCCCGAAACAGTTGGTACTGCGATTCGTCAGTTCTCTGAGAGAAACACCCCACACCATAACAGAGCCACCACCAGCCTGCTCTGTCCCTTGCAGGCATGCAGGATCCATTGCCTTGTGGGGTTGTTGCCGCACCAGGAGTCAACCACCTGCCCAAAACAGTTGGTACCGCGATTCGTCGGTTCTATGAGAGAAACACCCCACACCATAACAGAGCCACCGCCAGCCTGCACTGTCCCATGTAGGCATGCAGGATCCATTGCCTTGTGGGGTTGTTGCCGCACCAGGAGTCAGCCATCTGCCCAAAACAGTTGGTACCGCGATTCGTCGGTTCTATGAGAGAAACACCCCACACCATAACAGAGCCACCGCCGGCCTGCACTGTCCCATGTAGGCATGCAGGATCCATTGCCTTGTGGGGTTGTTGCCGCACCAGGAGTCAGCCATCTGCCCAAAACAGTTGGTACTGCGATTCATCGGTTCTCTGAGAGAAACACCCCCCACCATAACAAAGACACTGCCTTGTAGGCATGCGGGATCCATTGCCTTGTGGGGTTGTCGCCACACCCGAAGTCAGCCATCTGCCCGAAACAGTTGGTACCGCGATTCGTCGGTTCTCTGAGAGAAACACCCCACCCCATAACAGAGCCACAGCCGGCCTGCACTGTCCCTTGTAGGCATGCAAGATCCATCGCCTCGTGGGTTTGTCGCCCCACTTGGATTTGGCCATCTGCCCGAAACAGATGTTACTATGATTCATCAGACCAAGTTACCCGTTTCCAGTAATCTTACATCCAATGGTGGTGTTCCGAAGCCCAAGCGAGGCGCATCGTCTCTGCATCAGGTCAGTAATGGCACACAGGTGGGCTGTCGGCTCTGGAACTCCATAGAATGCAGGGAACATTGCACTGTCTAAACGCTGATGATACTACTGGCCCTAGCATTGAATTGTGCTGTGATTTACAGCAGTGTCGCATGCCAGGTAGATGTTACAATGCATGCCAGTCGCCACTGTCCACGATCGTCCAGGGCTTTCCTATGGGCACACCGGTCTTGCACTCTGGATTCCCCACCCCGAGTTTATGTAGTCCAGGTACAACGTTAACATTGTTCACCATGTAAATCCGAATTTCATGGTAATTTCTGAGATAGAGTGACCCATCTACCGGGGGCAGACTATCTTGAAATTGCTTAAATTGTGATAAGCTGCCATCTGAACTGCAAATGCTGCTACTGGAGCTATGCGGAGATATCAGCCTCTATCTATACATTGTTTGTGGGCAATACCATTTATTGTATGGGTGTGGTGGGATGTAATGGAAATGGAAGCACCCTTCCCAGTTCTTTTGGCACCTCATTGTATATACTTTAACATATGATTTTTACTCTGGAAAAAAACTGATCATGCAATATATATTATTCTCTCTGAATGGTTAAGAACCATGATTAACTCCAAAAAAAATTTGTACTTATATACATGTATTGAAATCTTGCTAGTTTGGAATATACAGGGTGTCCGAGAATTATTGGACACATTACAAAATTATATAAAACAAAACATTAAACAGATAGAAAGAAACTGACTGTACTAACTTACAATGCAACTACACAAGTTAATAAATTTCGATGTGAGATCCCTTGGTTGCTCGTAGTATGTCCAAGCGATACTCGATTTCACGCCATGTATTGGTAACCATTTGAGGAGTTATGGAATTAATAGCAGCTGTGATATACTGCTTCAGTTCCTGCAAATCAGTACAAGGCATCTGATAGACACGATCCTTCACATAACCTCACATGAAATAATTCAATGGAGTTAGATCTGGAGAGCAAGGTGGCCACGGAATGGGACCACCACGCCCAATCCATCTGGTGGGGAAATGCTCATCTAGGCACTTATGTACACATGTTGACCAATGCGGAGGCCCGTCTTATTGGAAAACGACGTTGTCATATCTTTTGATTTGGGGTATAGCAAAATTCTCTAGCATATCCAAGTAAATGTCACCATTTATGGTTTTTTCATAGAAGAAAAAAGGGCCAATCAGTTCTCTTTTTTGATAGGGCGTAACTTTTGGAGAATCACGTTCCAGTTCAATAGCAGCATGAGGCGGTTTCACTGCCCCATATCCTACAGTTGTGATGATTCACAATATTTGATACATGAAATGTGGATTCATCACTAAAAATTACAGTACTGAGAAAGTTTTTGTCGTTTTCCACTCGATTCAGCATATCCACAGCGAAATCGTATCGCAGAGTGTGATCATTTACATGCATCTTTTGCACAATTTGAATTTTATAAGCATGAAACTTTAATTTCTTGTGCAAGATATCGTGAACTGTCAATTTCGGAATGCACAGTTCTCTGCTTGCTTTACGAACTGATTTCCTGGGGCTTCGTCGGAAACTTTCATTAACTTGGTCAACCGTCTCACTGCTGACGCTAGGCCAACCGGCTCCTCCACGATGTTCCACATTGCCAGTTTCTTTAAACTGTTTCATCCACCGCTTAATTGAATTCGTTGACGGAGGATTACAACCATACTCTAAACGGTACCGTCTTTTAGCTTTAATGACAGACTTTAATTTCGCAAGCCATAACACACACATCGCCTTCTGCTGTACAGATGACATGACTACTGATTGCGCATTTCTCATACATTCCTCATCAGGCCACACCTAGCGCCATCTATCAGATTCTGGGAATAGTAATTCTGCAGAACAAAAATATAGAAACTGTGTTAGTAATACATGACATATAAAAACAGACAATGCTCATAGTTTTTTTGGTACATAATTTTGTAATGTGTCCAATAATTCTCGGACACCCTGTATAGGTCTTCAGCAAAGTTCAGGTTTGGCAGTAAGCCAAATTAGCAAAGGGAGTGAGAACATCATATATCAAAACAATGAAAATAAATTTCTATAATCACATTTTAATTTTAAAAACAGAGCATTCACCATTATTCTGAGTTTCTAATATTACCACCAAAGATTTTCTTGGCTTGACACTCGACTCTGAGATAGATTTACATCAGATTTCACAGAAAACTGCTTAATCCTTTTTTTGACCGCTATTTCATGTAATATTATACGCATTTTGATTTTATTCCTGTAGAGTGTACACCAATCTATTCACCTCTTCATCAACTTTTAGTATTAACTAAATCCTCACATGTACCAGATTCCTTAATCATCTTCTTCAAAATTTTCAACATTGGCAGTGTTTAAGGTTGCATGTATTAATTCAATCAACTCTTCTTAGATGACATATTAACTTTTAATACTATAAGGGGGTAATGAATTTTTTTTTAAATCTCAAAATGTGTCATACTTCAAGAGCAACACAAAACAGTTTGTTTACAGTATCAACACTAACAAAAGACAGATGCAGGAATCATGTGGCTTACACTTAATTCAGAGGTGCTCTACAGCAATACTAAGAGAAGGCTATTTTTGACATAATGACATATGTAGGTCTAACCACATGACCTATATCATTATGTCAAAATGTCTTGGTCTAGAAAATATGAAATCCACACAACCAGGGTTTGAACTAATTAATTTCCCTGTGTTTGTATGACCCTTATCTTTGAAGTTGAAAGCTAACTGAATGGATTGTCCATTGACCACTTGTTCACAGAGAGTGTAAAGGCATTCGTATCTCACTCTCCCTCTGCCACAAAAAGAAAACTATCAACACATCTACTTGTTCAACATTATGCCTATCATTTTCTGTCTGAAAACATTTCTCAGACTACAACATTAATCTAACCCAAAGATTTAGAAAAAATGACAATTGCATACATATTTTGTGAGTTAATAACAGAAAAGAGACCTGTGAAAGCAGTTTTAACCTCGAACACATTGTTTATGCCCTAGTTTTAAAGATTAAAAACATGGCTTCAGTTCCAAGTTACTAGTCACATTTTCAATTTTTTTATTTGCTTTTACCATCTATAGTAATGGCATCTATAGCATGATCCACTTGTTAGTATGGACAACTGAAGTCAAGTATGAGCATAGTCACTCATGGTTTAAAAACCATTGTATGTTGTCGCTTGTGTCAAGAATCACTGCCTCTTGGATTTTGGGCTTAGGAACTGTAGACCCAAAGCATTAAGCTCAGTTAAAAAGAGTCTGTAGAATTATACAAGCTGTAGAGATAATTAATAGATGCATATAAACTATTTTTAGCTTCCACAACTGTTTAATCTCTGCAGCCAGTTCCAGATACTCGCCGATTTTTATCGCACAGGTAGTCTGAATATTACTGTTAAATGGTACCAATATGTTAATATTGACTGCTTCCTTCCACTTTTTGTTTTATAGCACTATGTCTGGATGATTGTCAAAGATGGTTACATTCGCTTTGATCTCATAAGTCCTGATATAATTTGTATTGTGTATTATCGAGAAATACACAATACAATTCAAGACCATGAGATCATTTAACAAGACTATGAGAAAAAAACAGATGTAACCATCTGTTTGATCTCATGGTTCTGATGTAATAGGTTGGTATTCATAGTATGGTGCCTCTGACATGGACAATCCTGTATCCTGAGCTAACTGTCGATGTATTATTTCAGCAAAATTATTGTGTTACTGTGTGTAATCAATACTGCCTAGTGTGGTGCATCTACCACAGATGTGTTCAATAATCTCGCTGCACATACCACATCTTCTACATTTGTCATTTTGTAGGTTCTCCTTCAAAATATATTTTCTATAATTTTTGGTTGCAATCACTCTATTTTGAACAGTCATCATAAACCTAATAGTTTATCCATATTTATTATTGTTATGTTGTTGTTGTTGCTGTTATTGTTTTGTTTTAGAAGTACATCTTTCTAAGTGGTATGGCACATACTTGGAAAAAACATTACAAACTGTTGTTCAATCTCTACTTAGGGAAATTGCAATTTTTTGAAAATCAAAAACTGTTTAACTTCTGCTCCAAGACAATACAGCTTTTCAAATTTTTTATTTTATTTTGTTTTCTTGAAAATTCATTGTCTTGAACGGTGTGACAAGCACTTACGTGAAATGAGAGATTGCCACTTTACTTTGATTCTTATTCCAGATACAATACATAAATGAATAGTGGATTATAGCATTTCTGTGCCAAAAAATTAATGAGCTTACATTGTTGTCATCTTCTCTGAAGATAAGTACTTCACTGATTTTGATAGTATGTCTGTTATTGTGATATCATATAAGAAACAATTCCCATATTTTGAAATAGTTTCTTATATGATATAGTGTGCAACTTTCTAATATGTATTCTTCATAGCATTTTGGAGTAATAATATACAATAAGACAAAATGCATTGCAAGATTAGGCAAAACAGAATAAATGATCCCATTTTGTCTCACATTTGTTTATGAATATTAAGTGCATGTCATTTCAGTGACAGCAAATAACTAAACCTATTTAGTCGAGAACAGAAGTAGCTTTAACAATATGTAATAATTTAAAACAGGGTTCCAAATTCTGTTAAAATTAAGTAAATAAATAAAAATATGAAATCAATTTCTTTCACATTATGTAGGAATTTAAAGCAAGAACTCAAGAGTTCCGTTAAAACTAAGTGGATAAATAAATAAAAAATAAGAAATTTTACTTCTTTTACAACATGTAATTATTTAGAATAAGATCTAAACAAAAATATGAAATGAAAAGTAAACTTTCAAATTATCAGTAAATCAGCAACATAATGAATGAGGTTGCTGTTATTTCTCTTCTTTACAAAGTTACTGAAGGTTCAGCATATACATCTAGTTTGCAACAGCTGATCTTATGTAAATATCCTAATTTTGGTATGCGACATTTCTCCTATATTAATTCTTCAAAAATATTATATATGTTGTTAATTGTACATCAATTTTAGTATGAACTTATTTTAGAACCACGTCTCTTCAAAACCGAACATTGAATTTTGTGTTATACTATGCTGAAAGGCAAACTGGTTCTTCAAAGATTTATAGTTTAATATTATTTTGTAGTGAGATGAATGCTTTTGGGGCTATGAATTTGAAACTGGTAACCTATTATTTCAAAAAAATTCCATAATAATTTTTGCAAAAGTGAATGCAATAAATTATACAGTTGCCATAATTTTAGCAAAATCAGGAAACCATTTTTTTTAATAATTCAAGGTGCTCTAGAATTATAGTTTGTCTTAAAATGAAGAAGAGTAGAATCACTTTTCTACTTCATGTAAATCTTATAGTGTGTGTGTTTTTTATTTTTTTTTAAGTTGCAAAATTTTTCTGCCACAGTTACAGTTTTTGAAAATAATTTGCAAAAGTTAGCTCCCTATCCCTTCAGATCTTCAAAATGAAAGATATAAAGAAATGTACAGGGATAGAGGGGGAAAGGGACATAAAGAAGGGTCCTGCACTTTATAAAATAAGTTACAATCACATAATTTCATTCTGTCTTGTATGTTGAGAGAAAAGTTCATAGAATTCAAAAATTTAAACAAAACATGCAAACTTCTAGAAACATTATACAAGTGCTTTTGTTCAAGTCACATGCTTCTACTTTATATGGAAGGTATTTTTATTGCAGAAATAAGAGACTTGACCATTTGATTCTTCACTTCTAAATCTAATTACATGATTTTAAAGTACATTCAAAATTTTTACCTCCCATATCAAACCCTATTATAGGCAGTTTACTGCATTTGTCATAAGTAGTCTTGCTGTAGCCGACTACACCACCAGCAGGCCCTGAAAGAATTGCACGAGATCCACAGAACCTAAGAAAATTTTGGCAGGTTTTCAATTTTGACCAAACAGATATGGCTTCCATACAAGCAGATTTCAAACAATTAAAAAGCATCACAGAAAAATAACGCAACATGTGAAATGCACTTCTGCCAATGATCAAACTACAAAAAATCCATTACACTTGTACTTTTGTTTTGCAGTGCTTTTGCATCCAGTTTTGGAATGGGGTAACTCTACAAATACAAAAAGAAGCACTTCTACACAAGCCCAGACACTGTATAATGACCATCAAATTATTAAAATACACAAGAAACATATACAAGATGAATGTAGGACTTCAAATGTGTTAGACATTAATCATTAATTACAAGAAAGAGGTGTTGGGGTTTTTCATTTAGATTTACAAAAAAAAAATCCTCAAACACAATGATGGTAGAAAATTTTTATTGAAACTCTCAGTAGAAACCATATGCTTTACAATTTATTTTGAAGGAAAGAGGGTTTAAAAAAACAGACGAATTTGGTGTTCACTATCTTTTATAGATATAGAATCAAACAATGAGCAGGCATAGACATTCACTCTTTAGTATCTAACAGGAAAAAAATTCAATCAAAACTATTTGTTATGCAAAATTAGATGTTACATCAAACATTCTTCATCACTAACTCTATAATTTGAAAAGAATTTTTCAAATTCAACTTTTGAAAGAAGAAATATTGAGGAAAATGTAACATACATTTACACCCAAAAGCAGGAAAACTGCATTATTAAAAGAAAAAAAACTGTACACAAAGTTGTTTACAATTTATTTCTTGTTTGCAATTTATTTTAGCTGTCTTTACAAAAGAACGAAGCAAAGACAGCTTTAATTCAATACTGTCTGGAGAACCATGAATAACCAAAATTTGAAAAAATTAAAATTATTAAATATTGTAAAAATGAAAGACCCCTACGTATCGCAGAATCAGTATTGATAGAAAAAAATAGAGATAAAATTTGTAATGTTAACGATCCCAATAACTTGAACGAAAACTGGAAAGAATTAATTAAAATAGAACATAAAAATCAAAGCAATATAAGAAGAAAATGAAAGAAAAATCAGGATTATGCAATAGATGGAGCCACAGCAGAGGATTTGGTGATGATATCGAGGCCAGCCCAGACGTCAACTCTTTCACTCACTCATTCTGGGGCAGCAGACAGATCAACATTGTTGGTGTTCCTGAAGATGGCTGCTGGGCAGCTGAAAGTACTTGAGGCAGATTTTTGTAGTAAAAGCAGGGTTAAGTTAAAAGGGTTGGTCAACATATGTTTTGAGCATTGGGCAGGAACGGAGATAGTCATGAGATAGAGACAAGATGACAAATAGAATAGAAGCCAGCTTGTTTTGCATATAGTGTATATAAGTTTTTAGAGTTGAGTTACAATTAGTTTGGTGTTTCTAGTGTTAGCTCTGATGTATGTATGAGTACTATTTAATGTTACTATTTGTGAAGCTAATGTATGTGAGCACATTTCCTAAGTTACCTGTGTTCAGTTTATGCGTTAGTATATGAATTCAATAGAGTGTGTAAATATTTTAAAGTATAACTGAACTACAAGCCAATGCAAAGTTGCTTCGTATGCCTCAATATGCTCATTTAAATAAGTAAGCTACAGAACAGTGGAAGAGAACAATGATCTGTTGACGTTTTTCCGATCTCTAAATTAATGGGCCAATATTTTTGGATCGGAAAAACCATCACCAGATCCACGCACTCTCAATGAGAGTGATAATTTTTGTCATGAGATGATCTCAAATCCCTTTGGCAAGGAGGAGTTAGAAAAATAAATAGATTTAAGCGTCAAGAAAAATCAAGTAAATTCTTTTCATTTATTTTATTTTCTTTCTGATTTCTCTGTGAAGTGTTGATCTCTGTGTATGTAGTTAAATTTATGTGAATAGGTCTAAGTAAGTTAGCCTTGTGATGTCTGTTTCTAGTTAAGGGATGTGTAACTAGCTGGGAAGTAGATTTAAGGAAGTTTGACATCATGCTATATTGCTGGTTTTTTTGTTGTTGTTCTTTCATGCAATGTTTTTTTTTCTTCCTTCCATTGCATTTTTTTAGTGCACTGTTTACTTTCAGGGAAGAGATATTAGTGAAGTTTGTTTTAGTGCAGTATATGATGTAGTGTATATGAATTGATTTGCCTTAGTTTCTTAAGTGTATAGTGCAGTTTAATATGTATAGTGTTAGATGTATCAGTTTAAAATTATCGGCGACGCCGCGGCGTTCGGCGTTATTGATCGTCGGGATAACGTAGCGATAAAAAGAAAAATTGTAAGGTTGTAGTTCCGTATTTACCGTCGTTATCGCGATTTCTTTTATTGTATTATTATGTAAGCTTTAAAAATGGAAGAGTAATTTGTAAACATGTAGTGTTTGAAGTATTTTATCTTATTGTAGTGGTATCTAAAGAGAAAAAACGCGTGTTTATGCCATATGTCAGTAGCGTGTATTAAAATCGTCGTTGGGTGTATCGGGCTTAATTTAGTAACCTTTCGTAATTAAAATCTTGCTTAGTATTAATATTTAGTTGGTTTTAGTATGAATCTTACTTGGTATTAACTAGTGATAGTATAATTCAGCGACTGATAGAAAAAGCGGGTCGGCGATCGCTCCGTAACGAAGTGACTTTCGTAAATTAATTGCGCGTGCGCTATCGTCAATGATATTTAATAGTCATTTAGTAAAAGAATAAAATTGTGGCTTAATGCATCAGGGCAAAATAACACATCGTTGCGTTACGCTATTTTTTCGTAATTCCGATCGTCGTACCTGTAGCTAGAGAGAATTCGATTTTTATGCGTTACGAAGTTGTAACGATGTTCGTTAATGTTAGTTAATTTGTTTAATGAATTTTTGTAAAGGTGGTCTCTAAAAGTCTTTGTTCAGAAAGAAAAAACGAAAATGGCTACAGTGTCTGGTGTCGCTTTTCTAAAAGCGATAAATTCGTAGAATGGCATCTGGGAGGACGTTTTCCCAGCTTTACCAGTGCAGAAAGTCCGATTTATTTATGCTCTTGTTTACTTCGAGAAGGCATTTTTCGCTTGGCACATGGAACACGTCAGGATTTGGGCGGAATTCTGCGAGGTTCACCGCAGCGCCCGTTTTCGTGGGTCAAAGTTCAAGCCAGCGATTTCTGGGAATTGCGTCTTTCTCTCCGCCTTCTGACTTAACTTCGGGCCAATTGCCTTCCGCCATTTCGGGCGTGTGCGCAAGGGATTCGGTGAGGAGCGGAGAATTTTTGCGTGCTGCTCCACACTTCGATACCAGACTTCGTAAGGGAGAGTCCCACAATAAAAAAAATAAAAAAAAAAATCGAGTAAAGCTAGGGAGTCCGAACGACGGACGTCCGGATGCCGAAACTGCCGTAACCTCGTGCGGCCGCGATGGCCCAAGAACGGTAGGAACGATCCTTTTCTTTTCAAATTTTTTCATGGCTCAAAATTTACTCTGCTGCCGAGATGGCGCGAAAAAGTGCTTGACATCGTCCCGAGGCACTAGCGGGCATTACGCCTCGTAACTCGCTCGGTAACATCGCTGCCGCCTGTCGCCGTGTGAGAGAGAGAAAGTCTCCTCAAAGGCCGGCATCGGGAGTAAGTAAGAAAAAAAACGGAATAAAAGAAAGGAAGGAGAAGAGGGAAAATCCTACCATGTCATCATAAGTGCATCAGGCCCCGTTTCCACGGCGTGCCGGCTCTCGTAGCGACAGCACAAACACCAATTCCAATTCGGCATCAAAAGGAAAATTTAAGGAGGAGGAGAAACAAAGAGAAAAAAAATGAGTACCACCTAAAATTGAAAAAGAAAAAAAATTATGTGTCTTGATCAGAAATGGAATGATGTAAAAGGTTAAAATTCAGGGGTGAGAGAAAAACTGGGGGGAAGGTGAAATTAAAATGGGAGGAAGATAGAGAAATGCAAATGTATGTTTGGAATTAATGGTCTGGCCAGAACCAAAAAATGTAATATGTCATTGTGTAATTTTTTTTGTAAAAATGTCTAGTTAATGCCAGTGACCAAAGAAATGGATTGAAATATATTAATTAAGTTTCCTGTTAGAACAGGGTTTTTTTTTTTTTTTTTGTTAGCTCAAATGAGAGCAAAGTGACTTGACATTTTCGTTTGTTTGGTTTTCTGTACTGTAAAGTAAGAAAGAGATTTTTCCAGGTAACTGATCAAAATCAGTGTGTTGTAAAACAAAAAAAAGAATAAAATGTCACTCTTAACCATCTAAATCTAAATTGTAAAGAGCATTTAGCTCAAGGTTCAACCAGTTATCAGATATGCACATCGAGCATTAAGCTCTTAGCACTCTTTGAGTGAATGATCACATTCTTTAAAGATTTTTTGTAAGGCAGGCTGGTAACCAAATTGTGCCACTTACCTCTCCTTCATCCTCTAAACCACACAGGTGAAAACTACTTGGTTTGCAGACCAGGGTTTCTGAGAGGATTATTTAGGACTGTCAACATACTCTGGACTCTAAAATTCATAGCTAAATTCTCTTTTATTCGGCCTAGCCACCTAAAGTTTTCTTGTATTGAGTTGTTTGCCAACATGTGCCTGGGAGCACAAAATAAATTCTTAGTTAACCTGGAACATATGTTTAATCAAATTATTTTGTGTCGTATGTGAATTTCTCTTGTCGGTGGTGGTGGAATCACCTTCCATTTACTGGGAGTTTTTAAGGATCGTACCTGGGGTGTTAGTCGTTGATAAAAAAAAAAAAATTCTTAATTGGGGTCCCTAGATTGATCACCGGCCATTTTCTTCTTTTTAAAAATAAAATTGTGTAATATTTGCATTTTTTTAGAAGTAAGTTCATCATCGTAATAGAATAATATCTTAACAACCAAAACGTCGTCGTATCAACAACTTGCCCTGCTGGAACACAAAAAAAAAAAAAAAAAAAACAGACTTGCAAGAAATGTCAAGAGAAGCAAATCACAAAAGGTAAGCTGTCATAAATTACTATTTGTAGTTATGCACGTGAATTTAAAGATAGCAAGGGCATTAAACAGCCCAACATGCTATTATAAGGTATAAAGTTGTTTCCATTTTAAAAAGTATCAACAGAAAAAAAAAGTTATTTCAATCTGATTTTTAGAAGCAATGATGTGGAGTAAAATATATTTTGAATTTGGTAGTATCTGCAATTGCCAGCATCAAAATTGTGCAGTGGAAGAAGACCCAAAAGGCAAAGATCACCATTCTTATACATTTCATGCTTCCCAATGCAGAAAGAATTCTTCAAATTAGACTAATAGGTGCAGAGATATGGCATCCACAGATAGATGGACAGACATACACATGCTAAAAAGGTAAACGAGATATACCATTAAAAATTACTTTACCTCCTTAAAATTTTCACAAAGATCAAACATTTACACTGACGGAAAGTGAAAAAAGAACACCAAGAAGGAGATGTCTGATACCAACGAAATTTATACAGCATAATAACAGACTACAGAAGATAACGTGATCAAAACATTATGGCAAAATACAGCTGTATTTGCTGGTAAACTGAAAAATAGCATTTCCATGTAACATGGTTAGTACGAGGTTGAACTGCCATGAACTGCATCACACTGTGCAATTCTGGCATGGAGTCTGTCATACAGATGTTGGATGTAAGTTTGGGGTATTGAGTTCCAAGCATTCTCAACCTGGACGCGTAAATCGGGGATGGTCGTGGCTGGCCGTGGAGACCGGATAAGTCGTTGTCCCATAAAATCCCACACATGCTCAATGGGGGACAAATCCGGTGAACGTGCAGGCCATGGAAGTTGTCTCACACCCTGAAGTACATGATGCGTTGCACGTGCCGTGTGTGGGCGTGCGTTATCTTGCTGGAAAACACCACGATGGACCGACCTTACAAATGGCACAACAACGGGCTGAATGATGTTTTTGATGTAGGAGGTGCTGTTTAACGTACCCGGTACAAACACTAGTTGTGTACGGGAGTGATAGCTGATCGCTCCCCACACCAGGAGACCAGGTGTAGGCCCTGTGTGTCGCTAGCAGATGCAAGAAGGGTGGAGACGCTCCCCTGAGCGTCTGCGAACATGCATGCGGCCATCGGAGGCTCCCAAGCAGAATCTGCTTTCATCGCTGAACACGACAGATCGCCATTGCATTCTCCAGTGCAGACGCTGGCGACACTACCACAGCTGTTCCTGACAGTGGGCTGGAGTCAGAGGTACACATGCCAGAGGCACACGTGCACGTAGTCCTGTATTCAGTAGACGGTTACGGATTGTTCGCACAGTCACCTCAGGTGCAACGGCAGCTCGGATTTGCATCGCAGTGGATGTTCTGCTTGACAACGCCGCTCTTCTTATGCGTCAATTGGTCCGCTCATCAGTCCGTCTGTGACTCCCGGTTCCACGTCTTCTCGTGTGGGAATGTTCCTTGGACCATCTACGCCACCATCGTACCACCACCGATACTTCCCGTCCAATTTGCTCCACAATACGACTATACGACCACCCGGCCTCGCGGAGTCCGACTAGACGACCTCGCTCAAAGTCCGATAACTGCTGAAATTGTACACGTCATCCATGTCCAGGCATTGCAGCTTCTTCAGGGTCTTTGCATGTGTCCGTACGCCGACTACTGATTACATTCCCTTTGCCGTACTCCTTATATACCACCTACAATAATTTGCATATTATGCCATGCTGTGGCATAAGCACTCACCGGTTGGTCCCAAAATTAACATCACACCTACGTAAACTTGACTCCATTAACATATGTAAATTTCATGATCGTCCGCCAATTTCTTCTTGGTGTTCTTTTTTCACTTTCCGCCAGTGTAATTTCTAAATTTCTACAGATGTTTGCTGAATAACTGTTAAAACATGCAATTTTAAAAATTCTGTCTCTTCAGAAATGACCTCAGATCAAAGGTTTGTTACATGAAGTTTTTAATCAGCCTCTGAATTTCTGCATAGACACAGTATAATATTAAATCAAAAAGTCTCAGCCATTTGTTTGATATAGCATATTATTACACAAGCACCTTAGAATATGCAAATGAATGACAAGTTTTAATGTATTTTGGTAATTTTTCTAGCAGGGAGTGGAACAGTATATTAACTATTTCAAAAATGGTAGCTCACTTGTCCGTGTCCAGAGCAAAGAAACATCCAAAGTATCATGCAATACTTATGGTCACAGAACGTCATACTAAGTCATATTTATTGGCAATGTGTACAATTTCTCTCTGAAAGGGGAAATCAACTAGAGGGTTACCAGCCACTAAAAGTGCTAATTAACATCACTTGCAGAGAAATTTGGGTATCATAAAATTTGGATAACACTTTGCTCTTCCTTACAAATGGACACAAACAGGAGAGACAAGAAAGTTCGAATGTTGTGACAACAGTGCTGTGACACACCAGCAAGGGCCATTAAAACCCATTAAAGATCAATTTTGTTTTTATTTTGATACTCCCAAACATGATTCACAATCTTTTTCAATCACAGAGTTCCAGGACTTTTCCAAAACTGCAGAATTTTTTTCCAGGACATGTGATTTAAATACTCCTATTTAAAATATAGTGAAACTACAGGTCTGTTCAACCTGTAACCTAAAACAAGCCATACAACAGGCTTGAGGAAACTTAAAATACAGAATGCACAATTTTGAAACTAATGTTTATGGCACCTAAAAGGAAACTTAGAATCAGAAGTAAAATCTGAAATACCAAAACTGTCACTAAAACTGAAACCAGGTTTAATTTCCACAAAACTTTTATGGATACAGTGTTCTAATGATTTTGAAACAACTTTGTTTCTAATTTGGCTTTAATTCAATTATTGAAGCAAATCATAAAATAATAAATATATATACTGTATAAGACTCGAAAAATATATAGGTATGAAATTTATAGTAAGATCACAAATGTTACATTACTTTTGAAATGCTTTCATATACCACAATCAATATATAAACTATTGTTTATATTTAAATACTTTGGAAATTTAAGGATAAGGGAAGGTGAAATATATAGTAAACCTTTTTTTCATTAAAGCAAAATTCAAATTGAAAATCTTTACTTCAATTGATCTTTTTAGAAAGTGCACCAAAATCCATAACTGTTTTCCCAGCAGAATGAGGAGTAGCATTTTCACTTTTTAATGTTCAATTTCTATGCAAATGCATGGTTTCCTATTGCTTAGTAACTTCTTGCTATATCAATGGGCAAAAATGCATTTTTCCTTTTGTTTACAAAAAAAAAAAATTAAAGTTCAATACATAAAATTCTTAATGCTGTCGAGACACAATTAATAATGGAAATAATTGCAATTTTTAAAAGACAATACTTTTATTTACAATTAAAACCAGCTAAAAACAGCAGCAAAATCTTTCAAACCTACTATGGGTTTGTCATCAGGAACAGTGAGGGTGAAGCACCGTGGTTATATAGCCGAAAGCAATCACCCACAATGCAACAGCATGGCAAGGTGTTGCTCCAACCCTTCACACACGTGCATTTGACATGTATACAAATAATGCAAATAAACTATAAAACACGGTTATGAGTTCTGATGATGTGTACAATGATTTGATATATATCATTGTACACACTATGATTTGATATCAAATCATTATATCATTGTATACACACTATATCATTGTACACATCATGATTTGATATTAAATAATTGTACACACCATCAGAACTCATAACCGTGTTTTATAGTTTATTTGCATTATTTGTATACATGTCAAATGCGTGTGTGTGAAAGGTTGGAGCAACACCTTGCCATGTTGTTGCATTGTGGGTGATTGCTTTTGACTATATAACCACGGTGCTTCGCCCTCACTGTGCCCGATGACCAACCCATAGTGGGTTTGAAAGATCTTCCTACTGTTTTTAGCTGGTTTTAATTCTAAATAACAGTATCGTCTTTTAAAAATTGCAATTATTTCCATTATTAATCGTGTCTCGACAGCATTAAGAATTTTATGTATTTCAACTGGCACAACTCGAAAAGGAGCCTTGGATTAAAGTTCAAATTTGGAACTTTAACTCTTAGTCGCCATCTTTTATTTCCTGTAAAGTCTTTTTTCTCTACAGAGTGAGAAAGTAGTACTGCATTTGAACATAATTTTGCTTTAAACAAAAGAAAACAGGCTTGTCCATATGTTTTATTTGAAAATAAATACAAAAAATCAGTACTACACTGTTCACTCTGCCACAAAAACAATTTTATGGGTCACAGAAATGGCTCAGATTCCACCACAAACCGATCAAGCCCTGATTTTGAAATATAATTTTGCTTTAAAGAAGAGGAAGGGAGGAAAATGCTTACTCTACTGATTGGTTTTAAAGAAGATACTGTTAGAAATAGAAAAATATGTATGTCACTAGAAGTTTTTTTTAATACAAAGTCGCTTTTTTCACTATCACTGAAGATATTTTGATGTTTCCTGTACTTCGTTGGCAACAGGGAATCCATAGCACTTGGAGTGTGTGTCCGTATAATGGTATTAAACAGGAAATATATTACAGGGAAAAATTAAAAAAATCAAATTACTAAAATTCCACAAAAACCGGATTCTTGAACACTGGTTTTGGAAGCCAGACATTATCCAGTTAAATCAGGTCACTTGGCAACAATGCATTTGTACAACACTAGAGAAATTCTGAATTACAAAACATCATGTAGGGGCAAAAAAAGAGAATGGATAAAATTCCAGGACATGCAACAGAGTTTTAGGACATTTCCAAGACAACATGGAATTCCAGTACTTTTCCAGGACAACTATGAATATACTCAAATGTTCCTAACTATGCAATAATAGAAAAACCTTGGGAAAGGCTTCTTGATTCATCCTCATATACTGCCTTTTACTGATTTACATTTTTTTATCAAAACATTTTAAACTTTTAAAGGAGATATCAACTGCTGCCACACATGAATCATTTTGTTACAGTGAAACTGGGAAAAAATGCATACATACACATAATCAAATATATTAAAATAACAAATAATAACTCACAAATTCATGGGTGTCAAGCCACCATCTGATTGCATGAACAAAACATTTACATCCTGGAAAAAAGAAAAAGTAAAAATGAGTCTACCCATAAAACAGTGTTTATTTTACATTACTATTTAACAAAGTTAAAAGTTTCTGATGATTACTAATGAAATCATTTCATTTCAAAGCAAAAGATTATAATTAAAATGGAATTACTACAAGCAAAGAGCATATTACACTATTTGGTCAGGCATCTCTCTGAATAGATGTTGCATCATGACAAAACACCTCCAACTGCTGCAACTCTGAACTTTGCATAAGGAATCAAAAACTCTTCACCTGGATGCTGACCAAGCTTTTCTCCGAAATATTTCCTTCAGTATGGTTTTAAGCAAATACACCACACTTCAGGGAATCCGTTCAAAGCACACAAGCTTCCATTTGTTGATATCCTAAAGAAAATCTTACATCTTCTGGTTTTCTTATGATTTTCAGCAAATATTCCACACATCAGTATCTAGCTTAAAGCATAGCAAGACTTTATCATGTTAAACATCATAAGGTTAATCGATTTTCATTTGACCATAAAAATGCCCAGCTTTCTTCATTATCAATGGCCCATAAAATGACTGTCCTTCATGATTCTGCTTAAGCCATTTATGTAAAACTTTAATTAAAGAAGCATAATAGATTGTTTCAGGAGCTTTAATTTAAAATACTTTTGTCACACTCAACTTTTGGTTGAAGACTTTATTATTTGTTCCTTCTTGGACTTGATACCATAAAGTGTGGCTGCTCCAAAACTATAAAGCCACACAATTCTGCTTGCCACTTCGATATCATCAAGACACAGCAATGTTTAAACTTCTGTGTAAATTGTTAATATAACGCTTCTTTTCTTTGAACATGTTGCTGACGAATTTGTCATTTATTATTGCATTTTTTTAATCATGGCAGACAACAAAGATGGTGTTGAAAAGCATACAAAATCATGCATAAAATTTCTCCAATACATATGTGAATTGTGGAAGAAATATTCTTCACATACACATGGAACAGCTATTGAATTTTTAAGGCAGCAAACAGAACAGCCATTGCCATGCTTATTGTTAGATATGAAACATTACATCAGAAAACTTGAAAATTGAACACCCTGGAACTGGAATACATCTTAAAAATGATGTATTCCAGTAACATTACATTAGAAAACTTGGAAAATTACATCACCCTGGAGCTGGAATACATCTAGAAAATGACGTATTCCAGCTCCAGGGTGATGTAATTATTTCAAGTTTTCTAATGTTTGATGTTAAGTTACATATTGAACAGTAAGCAAGACAATGGCTATTCTGTTTACCACCTTAAAAATCTTGGGAAAGGCTTCTTGATTCATCCTCATATACTGCCTTTTACTGATAATGACAATGTTCCAGTATCTGTACCTACAATCTGGAAACTATTTACAGTACCAAATACGAGGCAAACTGAGGACGAAATCACTTAATCTCGATTTCTGCTGTAGTGCTCTTTGTTGTGGCTCCTGATGAGAACAACACAATTTATACCTACTAACCTTCCTTTATTTTTACAATGCAGTATTATATGTATGCCTGCATTCTATTTCCTTTATTTTCTTTATTTCATGATACATGCCACGTCGTTTGACAATTTGATGCCACGTGACATTATGTCACATTCATATCTGATATCTATATTATGTTCACGTAACACTTTATTTAAATTTATTCCTTCTCCTGTATCTGATGATGGGTTCTAGGGAAACCCGAAAGTTCTTATACACAATAAAATCTTTAAATTCCGCCAACGAATTTAAATTTGTATTGTGAGTGACTCTTGTTTTTTAAGATCGTGCATTGAAGGCAACTACCTCGATTACTTTGGACTATTTCTGCACGAATTCGAATTCTCCTAACTCCATGTTTGAAATACTGGTGATTTAATAAAAGTGCACTGTGGACGCATCTGATTGCATCAACTGCCACAAAACCGGATGTAGTTCAGATTCTTAATGACCAGATACTTGGGATTTCATTGTCCTGTGTGGTATTACATATATCATGCGCTTGAGTGGAAATCAGGAGATGGTGGTTCAATTCCTACTTCAGGGCAATGTAATTTTTAGTTTTCTGATGTAATGTTAAAGTTGAACTGTAAGCAAGGCAATGGCTATCCTGTGTTTTAACCACCTTAAAAATTCTCCAATACATTTCATTTGGCACACACTACCAACTTTGCACTGAATGTACCATTGGCCTTATCTGACCTAGATAAGAAAGTGTTTTGAAATACTCCTTCAACTCTTAATGATTAGTCTGCAATGTCTGACAGACAAACAACAATACCCAGCATGAATATCAGTCTAAATATGAAATTTACTTCAGACCAAAAATAGTTCATTAAGTCATGATTATACTGTACATTTGCAACTATATTAAATGTGCTCCAAAGCAAAAGAATTGCAATACAAATTCATTTTACCTTTAGGTCCTTTTGAAATCCTGAAGAAAAATTCTGCACATATCGTCTAATGCATGGAGTTAAATATGCATCAACACAGGCTAGAAGGGAAGCAAAAGTGTAAATTACATTGTATATATATAGTATGACAGTAAAAATGCATAACACAAACACATGAAGATCAGTACCAAAATTCACAAAGCTAAAACCCTACTGTCTCCACCTGGAGAAAACAAAGGATTGTAGAACATATTGGCAGTTGTCACCTATGGCTTCATCAGGAGCCAAAACAGATCACAACTCTCTCAGAACTACAAATACCAGAAAGTGTGGGTTTCTGCATATTCAAGGGCCGCGGGTGGCCTAGTGGGCAATGTTCATGACTGCCACAGAAAGGACCTCAAGTTTGATCCCAGGCAGGTACGAACGCTCGATCCACTAAATATCCGCTGTGCGTTGGATGGGTACGTTAAGCCGTTGGACCCCAGGTACTGGCCCCCCAGTAATAAATAAGGGCGTCTTCCTCCCCCTTTCTACTTCGCTTCCATGTCACTTTCCTATCGGGCACTCTAGCCCAAATCTCCTAGCTTCCTATTTCTAAGGGTTGTTTAAGACCTGGGGTCAGACACTCCCTTCCTAAAATCCTCTACATATGATCATTCTGCATATTGAGTTTGCAATCCAGAGGATCTAAGAAAACTTAGGAAAATAAATAAAAACAATCCTAATAACTTATAAAACACGAAACCTCAAAAAACAGCAAAACCCACCCTAAAAATAAAAATAAAAATACAAAATAAAAAGTTTTTGCATAGATGCAGAAAGAAATATAAAAATAACTAATCAATCAGAATGGTAAAAAAAATAAAAAGTAGAATGCGCTTCTTCGTACATGATAAAATAACTAATATGGAAGTTCAAATAGCAAAAGTTATACATAAATGCACATATTACTGAAATTTTCAGTCATAAATTCTCAAAATTATCTACTCAATAATTAATCATCATAAATCATTCTCAATCCACTGCTGGATTAATACAACTATCTTGAGCATTTCTCTTCCATGTCACTTCAGCATGCTTTCAAATTTCATCCACCTATCTTCCATGTGATATTCTCCTTTCCTAAATATCCGGTCTAATATTTCAATTGTCCAATGGTCATCAGTTCTCCTAGTAATATGTCTAACCATTGCCACTTCAGGGTCATCACTTTGAACATAATGTCATCAACTTTTGTCCTTTTCCTGACCAATGAGTTCCTTTCCCCATCTTTCCTGGTAACACCAAACATACATTTCTCCGTGCTTCTTTGAGTGGTCCTCAGACTCCGCACGTATTTTTTAGTTACGGTCTATATCTCTGATAAGTGAGAACTGCATGGATGCATTTAATAAACACGTTTCTTCTATGACATAATGGTAAATTGCTCTTGAAAATGCACTCCAGCCAGGTTACTCTGTGCTTGTTCACATCCTCTTCGATGTGGCCCTTGCGTGATATCAATCTGTTTTCCAAGGTAGATGTAGGCATTTCTTCTGTGTGTGTGAGAGAGAGAGAGAGAGAGAGAGAGTGTGTGGTGTGTGTGTGTGTGAGAGAGAGAGAGAGAGAGAGAGAGAGAGAGAGAGAGAGAGAGAGAGAGAGAGAGAGAGTGTGTGTGTGTGTGTGTGTGTCTGGATTAAATAATTTCCATTAATCTTTCTCCCTTTGTCTTCCCAGTTCAATAATTGAAAGACATCCGGTAATGTGGCACTGAAAGACATGTGGTCACCTCGTCTCCCTTTCTAATTTTTATAAGTGCTGTGTCCTCTAATAGTTGAATATTTGCACTTTCGTTTTCATAAATGTCATCAGTAACATTAAAATATGCATCTAGTAACAAAAAGCAACTAAGAACAACCAAAGCCTGAAGAAAACAAAGGGTCAACTCAATAATGGAAGAAAACAGATTACAGCAACTCAGAAAAGAAGATGGTATTGCAAAATGTAGTAGTATAGAAGAGTTTTATCAAATCTTAGTGGCACTACAGTACTATTTTTCTAGGTTTAGCGGTGCTAATGAACTTTTTGTAATTACATGGTTGCACAAGTTGGGCAAGTAATGAATTCTTTCAGATGATCAACTATTCAAAAAAAAAAAAAGGAATACCGTGCTTTATATGCAAGCATACTCCTATCTTAACCTAATGTTTGTATTGCAATGGTAAGACTAAACAGCTGGATTACGTAGTGGGAATTCTGAAGCATCATTAGAGTACTGGTATAATGTCAATTCTTTTGTGTAGATGGCAGTTCTCAGAATAAAGTCATTGGAGGTGACTTTACTGTTGATACAATTTTACCACTCAGAATAAAAACAGCAGATAAATAATTACACAGACATGAAGGCTGAAAGACTAGATTTTTATAGTTTCAACAGGTGTTTGTACTAAACAACTCACTACCAGCTACAGGTTTCAATAAAAGTAATTCTTCTCACTCATTATCTGATTCCTTAGAGATAGCATGAAAGAAATTTTCTACACTCTCCTCATAACTTTGGAAAAAGGGCACACTAGTCATGCTGAATAGATGTGAATATACAGGGTGATTCATAAAGAAGTATACAGTTTCAACGCACTATAAAACGAGAACAATGCAAGATATTTTATGTTACCTGTAACAGAATTATAGGGGAATATTTCAAGTTTTTTTAGAGACAGTCACAGATATTCTATGTGAACACCCTTAGTCACACGACACACACCAGTTGTTAATCCATTTCTGCCCAAACGCGAGGTAAGATATCTGAATCAAGTGCAGCGATAGTGGCTGTGATACACTGTTTCAGCTCTGCTAGATCAACAGGAAGGGGAGGGGCAAATACCTTGTCCTTTATGTACCCCCACAGGGAAAAGTCACAAGATGTTAAGTCAGAACTTTTGGGTGGCCATTGGGTCAGTGGCATGTTGCAGTCTGCGGCTCATCCAATCCATCGGTGAGGAAGATGTTCATCAAGATAATATCGCACGTCACCTAACCAGTGTGGTGGTGCACCATCCAATTGGAGAATAAAGTTGTCACTGTTGTCCTGCAACTGTGGCATCAACCAAAGATTTAACATATCCAGAAAAGAGCCTCCCATGACAGATTTCTTGTGAAAAAAGAAGGGGCTGTACACTTTCTTTCTGGACACAGCACAGAGCACATTTACCTTAGGGGAATCTCGCACGTGTTGCACTGTAAATCTGGGATTCTCTATTCCCCAAAAGCAACCATTGTGCTTGTTTACCTGACCACTCACATGAAATGTAGCTTCATCGGTGAAAACTATTGGGTTGTTGGAAAAGTCATGGCGTATTTTGGCACCCGATTGCCACTGGGCAGTTTCGGAAGTACTAGAGCCATGCGCAGCTCTGTTATCGCTATGGCATTCGACAGGTGCCAGTTCTAGCTGCAGTCTAAAAGGAATAATGAGTGATTTGGTTGATTTGTGGAGATTTGACATCAAGTTGAAGATGGAAGACCAAACTGTGCATTTTCGCCATATTTTACTGTTTTACTTTCGTAAAGGGAAGAACGAGTGTCAAGCTTGTGAAAAGTTGCATAAAGTGTACGGTGATAATGCTCTACAAGAACGTCAGTGCCAGCGGTGGTTCGCAAAATTTCGTGCTGGTGATTTTGACCTCAACGATGCTACTCAGTCCGGGAGGCCAACCGAGATTGATGACGACCAAATCAAGGCATTGGTCGAGTTAAACCCACGTTACACGACACGAGAAATTGCAGACACATTACACATCCATCATTCAAGCGTTCACGACCACCTGAAGAAGCTGGGATACATAAGCAAGCTCGATGTGTGGGTTCCTCATGTACTCAAAGTAGCTCAATTGACGGCACATATAAACATCTGCGATATGCTCATTAAACGCGAGGAAAATGATCCTTTTTTGAAGCGACTGATAACTGGTGACGAAAAGTGGATTGTGTACAACAATGTGCTGCACAAACGGTCTTGGTCCCGACATGCTGCTTTGCCTCAAATGACATCCAAAGCAGACATTCATCAGCGGAAGTTTCTGGTCTCAGTGTGGTGGGATTTTAAAGGTGTCCTGTTTTTCGAGCTCCTACCACGGAACCAAACAATCAATTCTAATGTGTACTGTCGGCAATTGGACAGTTTGAACAAATCCATCATCCAGAAACGTCCAGAGCTCATTCATCGTAAAGGTGTTGTGTTCCATCATGACAACGCAAGACCACACACAAGTTTGATCACCCGCTAAAAATTATTGGAGCTTGGGTGGGATGTGTTGCCACACCCAGCATACTTGCCTGACCTTGCACCGTCAGACTTCCACTTGTTTTGCTATCTTCAACAGTTCTTGCGTGGTATAATGTTCAATTCAGATGAGGCTGTAAATCAGCACCTTGTACAGTTTTTCGCCACCAAAGACAGGTCCTACTATGAACGAGGCATTCTGCAGCTCACTGAAAGATGGTAAAAGGTTATCGAACAAAACGGGCATTATATCATTGATTGATCTTTGTTCTTTCTATAAATAAATGACTTTTGCAAAACATGGCTAAAATATATCACGACTTTTCCAACAACCCAATAAGTGATCGGCAAAATAGTCATTTTCAAAATGGTGCTGCATTTCGGCACAAAATTCAAAGGGTTTTGTCTTGTCAAAGTCAGTGAGATTTTGCAACATCTGCACTTTGTATGGAATCATTTTCAGCTTCTTTCTCAAAATTCTCCAGACAGTGGACTGTGAAATCTGCACTTCACGACTTACCCTCCGCGTTGATTTTCCCAGGCTTCGTTGAATAGGGGTGCAAACACTATCGACGACTTCTTCCGATACACGCGGTTGTCCAGGACTTTTAAGTTTGTACAAACAGTCCGTAGTTTCAAATTTTTTATGCCAATGATGGATAGATTTTCAGGCTGGAGGTTCTTTTCCGAATCGTGATGGAAAATGCCATTGCACAACAGTTACAGATTCCGTTCTGCTCAATTCAAGAACACAAAACGCCTTCTCCACTGCAGACACTGCCATTTTGACTCACTAGTCACGTGACACACGCGCTGTCACCTACCTCACTTCCCTCAGTAGCGGGACACAAACTTTGTGAGTACATCTACGTAACGGTTCGCAGTTGTGGTCCGTGTCTTCAACTGTTACTGTTTTACAGCATCTGAAAACTGTATACTTCTTTATGAATCAGGGTGTATTAATTACATCTATTCAAGGCTACTAATAAGCATTTTTAACACTGAAAATTCAAAAGCAGTATTTGAAGAAAAACTTTAGGATGTTAGCCTGCAACACTCTCATAATTTCATTACTTTAAATAAATTTGCACAAATTAAGAAATGTTAATAAAAAATGACAAAAGTAAATAATGATAAAAATTTTATAAAAAAATGCCAAATACTGAAGCAAGAAATCAGATCTCACATCACATTTGAAAAATCTGAAGGTCTTTTCTACAGGTTGTTTTTACCTAATTGGTCCATAGCTAAGGCATTTTTTTTACATTTAGTATTACATCACTGGTAACAAGAAATAGAGGGAACATTTTGTGAGGAGAGCTAAAAGAGTTTTAGAAAAATTATACCAAAGGGATGATACATCTATTAAAGACAAAAAAAATATACAAGCACTAAAGTTTCTCCTGTCTTCCCAGCTGAAGTTGCCAATGCAATTCAGAACATGAAATGGGGAAGAGCTCTAGGGGAAGATGGAATTGCCATGGGCATCATATAGGAAGCAAAAGATGAAATAGAAACTACAGGTGCCTAAGTTTTCACTAGATGCCTCACTGAAGGGAGGATTCCTGCTGACTGAAACATTACTATAGTGATCCTACCGCATAAAAAATGGGATCTTAAGGACCCATCAGTTTTCTACAAAATCTTTCCTAGGGTCACGCCACTTTAAGGAAACGCAGGGCATGGCTCAACCAAGAGAACAAACTGGATTTAGGAGTGGCTTCACCACTATAGATCCAGGGTTCGAAAAATTGTATAGTCCGATGCCCAGGATTATTGGTTTTTATGTTTGAACTACAGCAAAATCATTTTCATTAGCCCTGGACTACCATTTAAAGTTTGTTTTTCCAAAGCTGTGGTGCTTAAGTCGGTGTATTTTCTCATATATTTTATGTGTTTTTTTTTTTTTTTTTTTTTTTATGAGTATATGTACAGCTGCTGAACCTTGCATGTTTTGAAGTCAAACATTCTGATTTCAGGAACCACATCTGTTGTGATGTAGGGTATCAATGTTATGAGGGAAAGGGGGGTTAGGAGAAAAAGAGATACTGATCAAGGTGATCTGCTTTTCGATGATGATGATGAACTATGGGAATGAAAAAAAAACCAGCCCCTGAGAGGGTGCTTATGGGGAGGGTACATGAAGAATTATTTGTCTGCATGTCATAGTTTGCATAATTGCTATTTCCTAAATTTGAGATTTACTTTACCCTAATTGACTTGGGAGGATTAGATCAAAGTAAGTCAGGACTAGTGAATTCTCATCCCAGTTAGTACGGGACTATACTGTACATTGTATAGTCCAAGTATGCTAAAAATAGCATTGTATGCTAAAAATAATTTTCGACCCCTGAGTCCATATCCGTGTACAGAGATAAATAACTGAGAGAACGAATACCTATGAACTACCATGTATGGCTTTCACTTATTATGAAAAGGCTCTTGTTTCCATGAAGCCATAAACAATGTCTTTGAAATCCTGCATCATAGCTGTTGCACACATTAACATTACTAATAAGATGAATGAAAATTCAAGTGCAGATGTCCAAATGTTTGAGAAAGCAGCATGTATAAAAACTGCAAAGAAAGTGAGACAAGATGACACCATATCTCTCAAACTCTTCGGTGTGACATTTCAGAATGCCTTTCATCAATGAAATGAGAAGACAAGGGACTTAATGGAGCTTATTTAAGCCACTGGGAAGACATACAGATTAATGGAGCTTATTTAAGCTACTTTCTAAATTTGCTGATGATACAGTCATTTCTGCAAGTACACCCCATCAGAGCTGCAGAGTATGATCCAGGAAATTACTGACAAGAGTAAAGAAGTGGGATTAAAGATGAACTTATAGAGAGCAAAACTGATGTACAGTGCTTTTAATTGAACTGAAGATTTAGAAATGGATAGTACAAATTTAAAAGTTACTGATGTATACATCTATGTACCTTGGACAACAGACATTAAGAGAGCGCCACACCAAAGAAGAAATAAATAGGCATATAAAACTTGGCTAGAGCTCATTTGATTTTACATTATTTTGGATTAGAGACATGGATCTTAACTGAAAAAGACATACACAGGCTGCTTACAACTCACACAAGCAAGGAAAGATGCATACTTAGTGTAACTATGCAAGATAGGAAGAGGAATACAGGAAAAATGGAAAGATCTGATGTTACCATGGTCAAAGTAAAGGCCTCCAAGTGGCAATGGGATGGACATATTGACAGAAGAACTGACCACCACTGCAAAACTGAAATATTAAACTGGTTACTAAGGGACAGAAAAAAAACCAGAAGAAGACCACATGGGAAAATGGATGAATGAAATTCAAGAACATGTAGGAGTCAAATAAAAGAGAATGGTTCAGAACAGATAGTTATGGAAGAGATTTGGGGAAACCTTTTTTGTGTGTGTGTGTGTGTGTTCAGCAGTGGACTGATAATGGATGATGTTGCTGTTGTTGTTGATGATGATGATGATGATGGAGCTCCAAAGAAAAAAATAAGCTGTTCACTTCTATAAGGTTCAGTCCTTTTCAATCACTAAAATTTAAAGCCACAACTTTGTTGATGTTTTATTTCAGCTGAAGTGGAACTTAAACATAGAAAAACAACACATGAAAAAGTGAAAAAAATTTAACTATCTTTTATGTTTTTTAATATCTGTGTCAAAGTACTCTACTTGAAACATTTAAATAAAAATTAAGTTAAACTGCTTAAATCTTTCTTCAAATTATTTCACTCACTTAACATACAGCTGAACAGATGATTTTTAACAAGTGCGAACCACTTTGGGACTCATCATTAAATACTTTGTTTTAAATTCTTGGTAGGTGACAAATGAGATTATGAACACCATTAACTTCAGAAGAAAAAAAAATTACTTAAGACCCAAGAGAAACCTTTTATGAGAAATATTTCACCTTATCTTATTTCTTTAACAAGTTAAAGATGATGGTGACAATTTCACATTGTTAAGAATGTACGTACAATGGAATGGCACAATTGCTAAGTTGCCTAAAATCATTACAAGAGATGTTTAACAAGTAATGCACAATTAGACACACATGCAATGAGTAAAAGAGGAAAAAGAATTTATGATGAATACTTGTTGTGCTAAACACCCAATACCACAATGAATATAATTTTATCGTGGGTAGAAAGACATGGATAGACAAAGTGACAGACATTTCTATCAACGTTATGTAACTGAATTCCTGTTTAAATCAGGTGATCAGATGGCAATATCAATTTATCAAAAACTGATGGCAGTCTATGGCGACCAAACAGTTGATTGAAGTAATGTCCAGAGGGTGCCTCCAGTAGTTTCAGAAAGGTTATTTTGACATCAGACAAACATAGAGCAGGAAGACCAACATCTGTCACAAACAGGGAAAATGAACTCATTGACCAGTTCATTAAACAAAGCAGGTGCATAACCATAAGACTGCTGATAGATGCAGTATAAATGTCAAAGGATAATATTTTGCCCACCATCCACAGACAGTGGTACAGGAAAATCTGTTCTCAATGGATGCCTATGCTGCTCAAGTGAGAGATGGTGGCTACAAGGATCTGTGATGATCTTCTGTAGAAGCTTAGTGCTGCTGGTTCTGAGTGTTTTAATGGGGTCATCACAGGGGATGAAACACATCTTTTCCATTATGATCCATAAAACAAACATCAATCCATGAAATGGAAACAACTGACATCGCCTTCAAAGAAAAAGCCCAAAACCTTTCAAATCACTGATCAAACTTATGGCCTTTTTTCTGGGTGTTTAAAATGGAATAATTTTCTCAATATCTTGGTAAGTGGAACAGTCATCAACAAAGAAAGATACCCTACTGCTTGTCCCTGTAAAGCTTAATCAAGCTGTGAAAACCAAAATACCAGAACTCAATTGGCAGGACATCAAGTTTCCATAACGATAATGTAAGGACATTCACACTACAAACGCCACTGGAAAAGATTGAAAAGCTGGGTCAAAGCATAATGCCCCATCCACTTTACAGCACAAACTTCGTCCCTTCTGATCCCTTCTCGGTAGACTGAAAACATACCTCTATGGCAATGTGTTCGAAAGTGATAACTCATTTCATGTGTGAAACAGTGGTGTGCAAGTAAGCCTCCTGATTTTTACCAAAGTGCATTTACTGCATGGAAAGAATACTTGAGAAAATGCAGCAAGTGTGCAGTGGATCTTATATTGAGTGATATTTTTACACAGGTGGAGGATTGGATTTTATATGTGTACAGTATGGTTACATTGTCGGAAGTAATGAAGCAATCGCAGCTTTATTCTGCATTACTTTTTTACCTAACTTTGTACATTATGGTTAACTGGTTTCATACAACAAATGTGAAAACTGTAAATAAAACAAAACCCCACAAGAAAGGTCATAATGGGCATCAAGAAGTCTATACAAAATACTTACCTGTGTGACCTCTAGGAACCATTCTCATCATGGGCATAACTTCAGAGGATAAAGAAATATGCTCAAAACCCATTTCTTTGGCAAGTTTTCCAACTTGGACTTCATGGTCGACATACCTTAACAAATGTATTTAAGAAGACACTATAACAGCTTTATTGCAAAAATACTTAATGACAAATATTGAATAAGTATATGTCAAGTAAAAAAAACAGCAACATCAGTTACAATTTTTATATGAGAAGACAAAAGTTTGCAAGACTGATATGGTTAAATTATCACATAATTATGTAGAAATTATCAAGCACTTTGTCTTTGGTGGGAGCTTTGAAATAGAATTATCAAAGAGTAGGCAAAAATAATATAAATGAAATTTCACATCAATGTACTCCTGTATGGAGACAAAAGTAAACCTTATGAAGCCTACAGAAACTCTACATGAATAAAATAAATAAAATAAAAACAGCACTGGATAACATTATAACCTGGAGAGGCAAAACTCGAGAAAATTAAAAAAAATTCTGGCTAAAAGCTTGGTCAAATTCTAGAAATCATAATTCTAAAAATTGACTTTTAGTGCTAGTTTGTTTATCATTTAAGAATGCTGCCCTTTCAATTTGAAAATTCTATTCTTCCTTAAATTTTGCCAGTTCAAGCAGAAGTTATGAAATGTGCTAGTGGTAAATTAGATCACACAGCCTTTCAGTAACACCATAGATAATCAAGTCAAAGATTAAATCCTTACGATTGCTAATTTTCAGCACTGTGCTTTAAAAATACCATCTGTTAGTGCTGTTTTATGGTCCTAAATTTTATTTAGGGGGAGAAAATAATACACATGCTTTTGTGATTTGCAATGAAAGCACGTGCTTATCACATGAGATATGGGTAAGATGAAAAAAAAATTAACTAGACCAGGAAGCAAAAATATTTTCTGTACAGATGCAACAATCTATTAGACGTGCAACTCAATTCTTGGCCACAGGCACGACATGTTGACAGCAAATTATAGCAAATCAAATACGTACCTAACCAGGGAAATAATCCCCGTCGTGTTGGATACATTTGAGTCATCGGTCAGAGAGCTACCGAATGATACTGTGGAAAAAAGAGGGCTATTTCAAGTTGATAAAGTCATCAATACTTGTGTGGACCTTCTCGACAGAAGTGATATTGCAGGGAGAGAAAGAGGTGATAATCCAACGGGGCAAAGTCTGGAGAATACGTTGGATGGGACAAAATCTCCCATCCCAGGTCAGTGATTGTGTTTAAAGTCGTTTTTGTGGTATGAGGATGCGCATTAATTATCCTGAAGCAACAGGACCAACCTTCTGCTCTTGCCGGATGTATGGCCTTTTCGCCTCCATTGCATCACTCACACTAATGAGTTGCTGACAATAACGCTCAGCATTGACCGTTTCACCAGGTTTGAGCAACTCATAGTGTATGACACTGTGCTGATCCCACCATATGCACAGCAACAACTTCCTGGCATGGATATTCGGTTTGGAGGACTGGTGGTAGGCTGACCTGGATAAACCCACGATTTGCACCGCTTAGGATTATCAATTATCATAGAGGATCCACTTGTCATCACAGGTAAAAATCTTGTGGAGGAAATCCTTCTTCTTTAATCTGAAGAGCAAGGACACAGCAGCAACATCATAGCTCCTAGACTTGTTCGCAGCTGTGAGTTGGTGGGGCACCCAACAACCCTCCTTGTAAATCCGTCCAAGTTTGTGCAGGCGCTTTTCAATGGCTTGCTGGGTTACTCCAAGTTCCTGGGCGAGCTCTGACTGTGTGCGACAGGGATCCGTGTCCAACTGTTGTTTCAGTTCCTCAGCGTCAATTTTCTGTGACTGTCCCGGATGTTCTGCATCACAGAGATCAAAATTTCCCTGCTTAAACCGCTGGAACCACTTCTTACACGTACTGTAGGACACAGCAGCCTCACCCAAAGCAGCACAGATCATTTGCTGGGCTTCTGCTGCACTTTTTTTCAGCTGAAACGCAAACAGAAGGCAGTGCCTCAAATGTTGCTTCTCGAACGACATTGCTTTCACCGTCAACTTTCGTTCCTTCTGTCACTACAGCTGTGAGCAGTTACAGATGCCTGGAAAGCTGTTGGATGGCGCTGCAATCAGCCATTATCGCACACAGTCCATTTGCATTTGCCGACGTTCTATGATCCCTTGCAGTTAGGGGCCGAGAATTTTTTTTTTTTTTTTTTTTTGATTGGAGGTTTTAACGACCACCGTGAGCAACTCAATGGGCTATAAGCAGTCGCCCATCCCTAATTTAGGGTCACTGGTTCCAGGGAAGGGAGAGAGCCAGTGCCGTAAGACAAACACAACATCCATGCCCGACCGGGATTCGAACCCGGACCCCTTACGGACGAATGATCAGAGGCCAGCACCTTAGACCACTGCGCCACCGGGGCGGCAGGGCCGAGAATTAAGTTGCACACCTAATATGACATTGGGCCATACATCAAAGACTGAAAATGTAAAAACAGCCATAAGTAATGTAATTCCATTATTCTTCCCCAAAAATGAAAATATAAAATCAGCCATATGTGATAAAGGTAACAAGACTATAGTTGAACAATATCTTGCAATTAACCAAAAAAAAAAGATAATTTGTTGCAAACCAAAATCAAATTTCATTCAAATTTAAGTATATTACAAATTCAGAGCTTGCTTAAGATAACTTGTAGTGCAGCTCTTGAATGGTATGAGCCCAACACCCCTCTACTCCGATTGTTCCACCCAAAAAATTGAATGCCAGTTTTCCTCTACCTTCTGTATGCAATATGCTACTGAAACTAAGTATTTCTGTAGGATATTTCTTTTTCTTGTTCTTCCTTCCATTATTGGCTGATTCATTTCAACAGCAATCATGAAAACAGGAAATTTTGCAAGGAACAAGTAAAGCCAGTTTCTGAAATTGAATGCCATGCAGGAAAGAAATCTGATTAATGTTTGAAAGTACTTCACATTTTATTTTGCAATAATCTACACAGCTTCTGATTAATTTTGTTTGCTATAAACATAAACATGTCAAAACCTGGAAAATATTATTTTACCCAGATTTTCTAATAATTAACATGCATGATATACGTACCTTAATATCAAGTATTGGGATAAATGTAACAGTCAAGACTTATGTGTTTGCTTTGCACTACCTCCCAATAACACCTTTCAAAACATTTTAAATGCAAGCGACTTTGAAGGACAATGTTTTCCAGGGGGCATTTTACATTAAGCGTTGCCCAAACTAACATTCCTGCTATAAATTAAAATGTTCACTAAATTTCTATTTACACAATGTCAGAAAGACTTAATATTACTATATACAGAACATAAGTTAACAAACACTTTAAAAATTCCTTTCTACTAAGACTAATTACTTCGCATTTCTTTCAACTTATACATTTTTTAGTCATCTTCAAATTAAATTAATGTAAATTAAAAGGATTAAAAACTTCCAAAAACCTGGTCACCACCCAGGAAACCATGACCCCCCTCCCCCCATTACCCAAAGCTGAATATTTTCATTTATCTTACATAAGCACATTTATAAAAGAAAACATGCATGATGAAAAATGCTGCCTGCAGCAGTCTGAGAGGTTTGAGACTGATGTGGCCTCCTCACAATGTGATCTGTGGTCTTTGTGCTCCTGGCACCATCTATTATATAAGAAACTTCTTATTTCTTTTAACACTGTACTTGTGCATACCTGCTAACATTTCATGAAGCTCATCAGGAGCACATGATGATCACCTTCCACATGCCTTCGCACAAAACCGATATGGTACTATATTATCAGTCTTACCAAATTTAAAATGTGAAATTCTCAGGATAGCTACTACAATAAACAACCATGGAAAACACCTTAAATTATAAAGTTTTTTATATATAAAATGTATACTTTTTCTTATTATCTTAGTAATATACATTAATCGTATCTGAGAACATGTGGTTGCAAATAAATATATAAAAGCTCAAGTGTTTGGACAGAAAATAAGATACATTAAGAAACAAACTTACTTTACTTCAAAGATAAATATGCAGATTGTTTTGCTTTGCGAAGTCAGTATCAAACCGATCAGCATTAAAGCAAGTCTGGTCAGCACGAGCTTTGCATTTTTCAATTATCAAAGATTCCGTAGTTGAAACACTTAAACTGGATCGAAAATCAGTTAGATTCTTCTTAACCATGCTAAACACTCGTTCACATGTGGCATTGCTGCGAGGTATAAGGAGAATTGTGGCCATTAATTTTGGTAAAACAGTGTAATTGTGGCCATTAATTTTGGTAAAACAGTGTAATTGTGGCCATTAATTTTGGTAAAACAGTGTACATTATGATCTTTAACGCACGACATTAAATTCCAAACTACGTCTGCAATTAAGATTTCTTCTGTCAGAGGATCACTTTGGAATTTGGCAAACTGTTCTTCAACCGAATATTTTTTTAAGTATCAGAAAAAGAAAACAAGTTTAAAAAGAAATCAACTGATGAGAATTTAGTTTTCAAGGGCAAAGCAATGACAGCAACCTCACACTGATGATACAGCTCATTTTGCAAGGGAAACTTCTTCTTCATGTACATACATGCCTTACTATAGTACTGTCTAACAGAGGAATTAAAATTGTGCAAATCTATTTGTGACAAATTTGAATCTTTGATACACTGTCATGTTTTTACACCAATAACAAGATCATCATCTTCTTTCTGGATCTTCCCACGTGAAAATTCCATGTCAAATACAGAAGCTGCAGCAAGCACAACAGAAGGCTTAATAAAGCTTGATATTAATTCATTAAATAATGATGTCAGCTCTCTTTGAAATCTGTGAATCATGGGTGCATCTTGCTGCATCATGGTGTTTACTTTAGTGAACAGTGGCATGGTTCATTGTAAAAAAAGCACATAAATTTTCATCTTTGGAGCTTCAAAAATGTGTTTTAATTTCAAAAATACTGAAGATTCACCCTTTTCTTCCTCACAGAAAAAATGTACTAATGCATCCCACTGCTCCAAATATCTTTCAACAACACTGCCCATTGACAGCCACCTTGTTGAGCTGTACTTAGTAATTTTATGTGCTTCTAATTCACAAACCTGTTGGCAAAATTTTAAAAGTTAAAGCCTTTTAGTACTTTTTTTCACATAGAAGTAAACATCAACACAGAAATCTCCCACATTAACCCCTATTAATTCTCTTGAAGCATGTTTTGCCACTAAGTGGATCAAATGGCATGCACAACCATGTATTATAGCATTAGGATTTTCTTTCTTAATAAATGCACTGACACCTTTATGAATTCTCAGCATTACTGATGCATTTTCAGCACCAAATGCCACACAATTTGTCCATGGAACCTCATATTTTGAAAGTTCCGTATTTAACAGCTTAAAGATATTTTCACCGGTAGAATTACCATTTAGCTTTGAAAGCGATAATAAACAGGTAACAATCTTACTTAATGAAGAATCAAAGTAGGTCACAACAACTGGAAATAGTTTATCATCTGCAACAGAATTGCTACCATCAGTTGCCAGAGCAAACTTGTTTGCCTTCAATAATTTGGTAATATCCTGGGCTGTTGATAAAGCAAAGTATTTTATTATCACTGTTGTCTTCGTGCGAGCACATCCGTATTTTGAAGCCATCTCCGAGCCCGGGAACAGCTTTTTAAACAACGGACCAGCCTGATTCAATACCGACAATGAGCAGTTATGTTTAATTAAGAATTTGGTAAACAGAGCCTCCGCCCAAATAACTTTTAAGACTTTGCTGCAGGGTAACATGAATGTCAGGCTTTGGTTTGAGTTTTGCGTCGCTACATTTCCAAGATGGCGTGCACCTTCCACGTGCTGCTTGCAATCATTTTTACCTCCGTGAGCAATTGAAAAATCTGAACAGCAAAGAGAGCAAAAAACATGATTGTCTGATTTACGCGATTTTTTTCAGCACCGGCCACGCTGTTTCATATTATTTTTTAACAACCTGGGAATGCCCTCGTTTTGCCATTGTGAAAAATCAAACACTCCGTTAAAACACTTCCACAATTAAATTGCAAAGCAGCGTGCATTAGCGTAGCTCTTTCTGCTTGGGGAATTCCCGGCAGCCGACCTGAACAAGGGGTAACAATCCGATGCACTTCATTGGTCAACATGATTCAGTTTCCCCTACAGTTTCTCCACCCCTCCCTACAGCGGTGATCTCCACACCTCCCTCTGCGCTCGCGGGCGTAACATCCAAGCCGTTAAAACCAGGATCAAAACTTGCCGACTTCCCATCTAACTTTTGTTGGTGAGAATCTACTTTAACTCTTCTGTACAAGCAAAAAAGGCATCTCCGAATTTTATATTTGGTGTGAAGGAATCATATGTGAAACAACGAAAAAATTTTCAGCATGTGCCATAAAAGCAGTGAGAAAAAACTGAAGAACTATATTATGTAGCGTAGCACTACAAAATGGATCGCTCGCCTAGCAACATCGTAACTGGTTCCACCTATACTCTTCCGCCCATAAATTGGCCGCCACAACGAACCTTCGTTTCAACGGAAGCAACGCTTGCTCAGATGGCGTCACCGCAGCGTTGTGTAAGACCTGCCGCAGCGCAGTTTCTGTTCACAGCATCGCACTTGCGCATAAATATTACAGTAAAAATCTTTAAAATGCACTATAAAGATGACATTTTTTCACCATCTGTACTTTTAGTGAAGAATATTTCTGGCCACAGTCGTTGTTTGAGGAAAAATGGGTAATGAAATAAAAATTTAGTTTTTTCTGGAGAAAACCCCAAACTACACGGAGCACCCAGAATGGCTACATAAATCTGAGGATAATCTGGATATTCCGGAGCAGTTGGCAAGTCTGCTTGTGTTCTAATTTTATTAATTCCTTCCATTGATTTGCAATGACGTTTGGATCATTATGGTTGCATTTATAAATCGTTGGGAGCCAACAAGTTTATCAAGTCATCGCCATTTGTCGAGTTGTATTTCTTGAAAAAAAGATTGGTTGGTTGTGAAACAAACTGTTTAATCTGGTATACAAAAACAGAGATCACGTTATAGCTGAAGAAATAATGATTGAAAAAACTAAAAAGTTACAATTTTAACACTAGCTCTCCTGCTGATATATCACTAGCATGGAAATACTTAATACAATAAGGAATGAAAAGAAAGGGAAGGCAGAGAAAACAGTCATCTAGAAACTCTCCACAAGTTGCCAGGCAATTCAGTAAATGACCACAATACAAGGGGATACAGTGATATCATTGGCACATCAGTACAACAGCAAGGACTCAGCTGAATTGCAGAGACCATTCTATCAATATGTACTATCAATAGCACCAAAGATGTCCTAGATAATTGATCTAAAATGCGTCTGCAATTTAGCTCAATTATCTAGGACATCTTTGGTGCTATTGAAAGCACATATTGATAGAATGGTCTATGCAGTTCAGCTGAGCCCTAAGAAGGTTGCTTTTATTAGCTTAGCATGAATTAAAAACATGCCACAAGGGTTTGTACTTGCATAATTGTAGCAGATTTGCCAATAAGCTATTTTGATCTATATTATTAATAGCTATTTAATGTTCTTTAATTCTGAGTTCCAATGAAATGTTTGTCCCATATAATAACCACTGCAGTCCAGTGGAATTTTGATGTACAATATGTCTTCCTGCCATCATGTTATTTGTATTACTGGAAGGTTCTTTATTGGCTAAATATGCTATTTTGTTTTGAGCTGTAGTTGTTCTTTTGCACTATTCTGCAGTAAATGTTTATTGATATTGTTATTTAATTTTCCATAATTTGTCATGGGCACATACTTGAGTATTTTATCAGTTTTTTAGACTTTATGGTGTTCTTTTCAGATCTGTTTTCTCTGACTTTCTGCACAATGTTAATGATAATTTTCTAGGGAAAATCATTATGTATTAACTTTTTTGCCATTTTTGTCATAGCTCTGATTTGATTTTCTTCTAATGACAGAAATTTAGCAGTAGTTATTAAATTTCTTGGTTAATTCTTACTGATTTTAAATGGTAAAAGCTATAATTCAGTAATATATTTTATTTTTCTTTCTTGAAATTATGCATGAAATCAACACGATCTGAATCTCTTGAGTTTTACAGCAAAACACTGAATTCCTTTGTTTTTTTCTTCTCCTAGTTCAAATTTTATGTTGTGGCCTAAAGTATTAAAGTAATCCAGAATTTGATGTGCTGGTTTGCACAACAAATACAAACTTAACAAGCAAACTATTGTTGGAAATAACCCAAAATACAGATAACATGAGAGAGTTAATTATAACTTCAATAACAAAAAGTGATGTGAAATGTATTTGTAAAAAATTACTGTTTATTTTTATTTTATTTTTATTGTGGAAGGCAGTCTCAATAGCTGAGAAATTCTAAGGGACTTTAACACTATAGAAACACTTGAGTTTCATTTAGAAGTATCCCAAAACTATGGGTACAGTTGATTTAGGACACAATAATGAAGAAAAATTAAGAAAATACATAAATAGCAAAGAGAACGAAGTAGAAAAAAAAAGAACAGTACAAAATGAACAATCAATCAACTCTATATGCATATTTATTAAAACAAAAGAGACATTCATACTTACATGTATGAGTGAGCTAAAACAACTGCTAAGCTTTTGATTCCTTTTGAGAGTATTTTATGCAGATCATTTTTCAATGTGTCTGTGTCCAAAGGAGTCCATATTTCAAGCTGAGGGACCAAAAATATTATTTGCTAAATATATTATGTCAAAAAATCAGCAAATGCTGTTTAGACACAGTGTCAGTTTACAATAACACAATAATTTTAAAGATAACTCATGAAACCACAAAGTTTGCCAACTAAGTTAAATCCATGACTGGAGTTCTTTTGTTCATCAAAATATTTTTCACGGGACAAACAGAATTAAACTCATTAAGAGAAATAACCATATGTAATTTTGAAAGAGAAATCAGCACGCCAAAATATAAAATACGAAAAAACATCAGTTTTGGATCTTGAACTAGATCACAGTGAACATTGATCACTGATTATAATTTGTTAGTATCCCTGAGATTATCAAAGATACTTGATTATCACATCAGCAAAGCAGTTTGCAATTTCTGCCTTTGCAGGTGTCGTACAAGCAGACAGTACCTGAAAAACTAGACTTCTCTGACAGATATGAATGTTTTAATGGACACACATTTCGTCAGCAATGGTTGTTTCACCTCCTACACAGCTTTTTCAGTGAATATTTAATTTGCTCTTGAACTAAATTATTTTTTTATTATCTCATTTTGGAACATATTGTTATAACTTATAACATGGTGTTTTAGATGATGTACATATTGTTACATGGGCTCTTTATTCTGATGCCCCAATATGATATGATGAATTCTTTTTTTTTTTTTTTTGATTGGAGGTTTAACGACCGCCGTGAGCAACTCAACGGGCTATAAGCAGTCGCCCGTCCCTAATTTAGGGTCACTGGTTCCAGGGAAGGGAGAGAGCCAGTGCCGTAAGACAAACACAACATCCATGCCTGACCGGGATTCGAACCCAGACCCCTTACGGACGAATGATCAGAGGCCAACGCCTTAGACCACTGCGCCACCGGGGCGGCAATGATGAATTCCTCAAATAGATACAGAGTCAGCCTGTAATGGGCTGCGTCTCTTGGAGGGATGGAAAATATAGGAAATTAGAAGCAGGAACAGATACTTTTTTTTGTTAGGAAAGACCTAACAAAAAAGTTAGGAAAAGTTAGAGTTTGAGGAGTGTATGGTTATCCTTTAAGAAAAGAAGTTGTAAGCTGCCTATTCTGGGGACCCTGGGATACGAATCCCTCTTAAAGAAAACCAAGAATTGGTCAGAGGGAAAATTTTGAGCATTGGATCTCTGTGAGAGAAGAACAAGAAAAACGTATTAGCACTGACAAGCTCCAGATTTAGAACAACACAGGCATTTTAATTATTTACAAAAATTTACAGATTATTTACCGCTATTTACACAGTACATTTATTTCACACCTTTGGCTGGGAGCGACAATAGCAAAAACATGCCCCAGAAAAAGCAATGGCAGTTCTAAAAGTCAGACTTGTGCTCCGTAAATGGTAGTCTGCTCTGTTTAGCGCACAGTTCAGCTAACCAGAGTTGGCATGCAAAAGGGAAAATGTACTGAACTTAAAATGTGTTAGTTACTGCTGCTGTATTATAATCTACCGGTATAAACACAATTTGAGGAGCAGGCTAGAAGTAACCAGCCTTTAGATCTCACACACACACACACACACACACACACCCTCAGTAGATGCACGCACAAACACATAAGTCACCGACAAGGCAGTCAGCTGAAGATTCCAGATGCCGAAAGCGGCACAGACCGCAGAATGGGGAGTGAGCGGCTGAAGGAAACGGAGCTTTCCAAACTCTTCTTCTGTGGCCAGGCCAAATTTTTCTGGCCTGTCATGGTTGCTGTCGCTATTGCACTTCCTGCCTCTTTTTCTCTTTCTGTCTCTCTTTTCTAGGAAACGAGAGACAGAAAGAGTAGTAACTGAGCATCAATATCCCATTCCCAGTGGTGTAGAGGAAATCCTACAGCAACTTCTACGCTCCATGCCGTCAACCGAACAGGCCTTCTTTGGCAGACCTCAGTTTGACATTCCTGCTAGATTTCTCTTCTTTTGTAACCTCTTGTCCCCCCCCCCCGGCATTCTTTCGAGGGTGGCAGGGATCTTCAGACAGTTGCAAACATTCCTTCTCCTTGCCTGCTGTAAATAAACAATTCAATGTCCTTTTGGCAATGAGCAGCATGACTTAAACAGGCACATTTGGGGGTTTCAGCTCTATGCAATTCTAACAAACACAAAGCAGATCTTCCAAAATTCAATATGAATATCTAACAATGTAGGGATCTTAAGGCAGTGACAAACATTCCTTCTCCTTGCCTGCTGTAAATAAACAATCCAATGTCCTTTTGGAAATGAGCAGCACAACTTAAAGAGGCACATTTGGGGGTTTCAGCTCTAAGCAATCCTAACAAACACAAAGCAGATCTTCTAAAATTCAATACGAATATCTAACAACGTAGGGATCTTCAGACAGTGACAAACATTCCTTCTCTTTGCCTGCTGTAAATAAACAATTTAATGTCCTTTTGGCAATGAGCAGCATGACTTAAAGAGGCACATTTGGGGGTTTCAGCTCTAAGCAATTCTAACAAACACAAAGCAGATCTTCTAAAATTCAATACGAATATCTAACAATGTAGGGATCTTCAGACAGTGACAAACATTCCTTCTCCTTGCCTGCTGTAAATAAGCAATTCAATGTCCTTTTGGCAATGAGCAGCATAAGTTAAAGAGACACATTTGGGAGTTTCAGCTCTAAGCAATCCTAACAAAGAAAATTTTGAAGATGTGAATCCATTTTTTGGTGTAAATATGACATGGATGGTAGGTCAGATAATATCTGAAAACTTCCATCCATGAAACATTAAGCAGATCGAAAATTCAACACGAATATCTAACAACATCTAAGAATATTTGACTTTGTAACAATATAATTCTTAGTTCATTATTTTTTACAAAGAAATTACATCATTATATGCAATATGCGAAACAAGGCCAGTTGTCTCTTATAACAAATTTGGAAAGCTAGAATTGAGGTAACTTGAAGAATTTTTTTTGTTATTGGACTCATTTAGGATTGACACTAGCTCTGTCCAAATTCATTGGATCACATTTCAAAATTCCTTTTATGCTTCCAAGACACGACATAAAACATTTGACATGAGAAATAGTGAATTTTGAGCACCATGTGGGACATGAGAACATTTTGCAGTTGTTTCAGATTCTGTTGACCATTCCATGCACTTCCACAGAGTGCGAATGAGGATTTAGTAAGATGAAATTTTTAAAAACTGACATAAGAAACTCCATAGGTGTACATACCCTTACTGATTTTATGTGTATGGCATTAGACACACCCAATATAGATGACTTTGACCCTTCAGATGCTGTTTCACTTTGGTTAGTGTCTGGCCAGTGCAAAAAACTAGATGCAAAATCATACAGACAATGCAATGATGGCTTTGATTCAGAATTAATAGAGAATTTGAAATAATATGTAAGTACCACATCCACATTTTCTTTGTAACTGATCATTTTATTGTTTTAGGTGCAAACCAGCAATTATTAAAATAAATACGTATATACGGTTGTAACAAAAAATTATTGTAACGAAACGGACCAATGACTTTTACATTTCACTGGTCCATCTGGCCTGTAGATTTTTTTTTTTTTTCAAATTCTACCCCTGTATATACACTATATTGAAAAGGTCACTGGACACCTAGAAGAAAAACACAACATAGCATTTATTGACATACATTAGTACGGTGTCGGTCCACCTTAGGCCTTAACGCATGCACTGACCCTTCGAGACATGCTTTCAACAAGGTTTTGGAACACAGCGATAGGTATGTGCTTCCATTAAGTACATAATGCTGTCGCTAACTGTTGCTTAGTAATAGGCCTTGGTTTCAAACTTCTTATGCAGCGCTCTAATTCATCCCGTAGGTGCTCTATGGGGAATAAGATCAGGGCTTTGTGCTGGCCAGTCCACACACAATACGAAATTATCGTCAAACCACGCCGTAACAGTTTTTGCTTTATGGCTCAGTGCATTATCATGCTGGTACCAACAAGGCTCGGTTCCATAGTATTGCCACAGAATTGGTAGGGCATAATTGTCCAGAATATTGAGGTAGACATGCTGGTTAACAGGTTTGTCCACAATAACCAATGGGCCAGGACCATACCATAAAAAATACCCCCACAAGAGTACACTGCCAGCTCTAAACTTGACCGTATGAACAGTACACTGTGGTAAATGGTGTTCCCCCGGCTCCGGCCATACCCACACAAGACCATCAGACTGATGGATCGTGTATCTGGATTCATCAGTCCATGGGACTCATTTCCATTTATGTACGGTGCACAATAAATGTTCTTTACACGATGCTAAACGACGAGTAGCATTCCGAGTGGAGATGAAAGGCTTATGAGCAGCTGCACGACCATGGTAACCCATGGAATGAAGTTCTCTGCAAATGGTACATGTACATACCGTGGTTCCAGCATTTTTATTCACCTGTACACTGAGGTTTTGTGCAGTACTCCGTCGATTAGCTGTAATGACTCTCCTGAGGCTTCGACGTCCTATATCACTGATTTTCTTTGGTCTGCCGGTACGTTTTGCTGTTTCAGGCACGTCATGTGTCTTCCTCTTATTCAGTACATCCAAAACAGTTGATTTGGGTTGTTTAAATGTCTCTTGGTTTCTCTTATGGACAACCCACTAATATAACGCCCAACAATATTTCCTTTCTCAAAGTGAGTTCTCTCCTGCTGAGACATTTTCACTCAACCTCACAGTGCGATATGATTGTGGTCAGCTGCAGGCTTGTTTTTATACCGTTTGCAGCTGTACCGTGTATCTTAACAATGCAGCGAATCCGTTCATTTGCTTTTGAAGGGGTGTCTGGTGACTTTTGTCAATATAGTGTACATGAATACATATATTTATATATTCTCATGCATTTTTCAAGTCTTTTGAATGGCTTTTCCCCAGGGTCACGTGAGAAGTGATGTGATAGTTTGTAGATTTTTACGGCACAAGAGTCAAAAGAAACCAATACAGTATTTAAATATAAAATAGGTTTCAAAAATAATAAAGAACTGAGGGTGGCAATAATCTCATACTGTGAGAAATTACACAATGATTGCCAGCTAATTTTACTATTGCAACTTACTGCCTTTTAGTAAAAGTATTTTATTATTTTTATTCAATGTTTATTCAGTGCCCTCAGCAAGAAAATCTGCAAATAAAATCTTCAAAACTGACAGTTTTCAAAATTTGACAAAAAAGTTTTCAGAGATTTCTATTAAGATTTTTAATGCACATGAAGGTTATAAAATGTTCTTTCTGCCAGTATGAAATTGTTGGCTTTGTTTCTATAGAAAGTATGTGAAGCATTAGTGTTACTGTTTTAGAAATTACAGAAGAAACAATACATCAACATATATTCTTAGAAAACAAAGAGGAAAAAAACAATCTTATTTGTAAGGACAGTTCTGCATGTACAGAAAATGTCATAGTTTCACATAAAGAAAACAACTACATGAAAGACATTGAAGAGGAACATGTACAAGTTACATTTCGAAATATGAGTGATCAGCAATGAACTAATAAAAAAAATCAGACTTACTTTCTCTTCAGTAATTCCAGTAACAATTTGGCATTCTTTTTTAATATTGCATTGATTTTGATGCAGAACAACACGTTCTTCAACCTCAACAACATCTTCGTATAACACATCAGGGCAATTTATTTCCTGAATAAAAAATGCTTTGATAAACAACTGAATATTAATGGCTTAGAGAATGCAGAGTAAAGTACAAGTATGCCAAAAATCGGACATTCAAATACAGCAAATTATTTAATTACTAAAAAAAATGAGTGAGCTTAACTAATGGAAGACGACATGTAATCTTACAAAGAAATGCCAATGTTTCAGGAATGCTGATGATTTTTTTTTCTAACTGAAGCATAGATAAAAACAAATATTCAGATCTTTACCAAAAAAGAATTCAAAAAAAAATATTGAAGAGATATGCATGATGAAAATGGCAAGTCAATTGAAAATGAACCTGGCATTTTAAATCCAAAATAAAGTGTTACCTTAAAGCTAAGTGAAATATAGATAGCCAGATTTATCAAATCTGAACTAGTATAAACCATTATATATCTTTGTTTTGCAATACATCTAAAGCCTGCAATGTATGTACATAAAAAGTTTCTATGGCCATCATGAAACCTGCAAGTGATGCAATTTTGTGCCGTACAAAAGATTTTCAAGAAGTCGCTAATTTCGTTTTTCTACCTCATTGGTCTACCTTTATTTGGTTTTTTTCTTGCCACCCTAGTGGTACAGTCGGCAAACTATCAAACCACCAGCTTCTAACTATTTGTTTGACATGGGCCAGGATTTAAGTTCTGAATGAAGCATCGGTGGCGTGTTTGTCAGATGGATCTGTTCCTTCTCTGAAACAATTTGCCCTAAATTAGGGGTGACAGAGTTGCTCATGGTAGTTGTTAAACCCTAAAATAAAAAAAAAAGAATTATTTTTATACTACCCAAAATGAAATAAAGAATTCCCTATATGTATGCATACCTTTTAATCTTATATGAATGCATATACAGCTTAGATATATTGCAAGATATAGTATCTTGCAATATATCTAAAAATGTTTTCATCCCTTAGCATCCTGAAGATGAATTTTGAGCTATCTTCAATAACTCCTGACTCATTTTCTGCTCAGGTTAAAAAGCACTACTTGGCAGAATTACATTTCTTCCTGTCAATTTTCCTAAGGCTTATCTTTCGCACCTATAAGTACTCACTCGTCAAATAAATGAATACATCTGTGGTACTGGTGAATTCTGACCTACATCCGTCTCTGGATGGGAGATGGGTCAAAACGCTATGTGGAAGCAGGGTTGCTTCAAATAGTGAAAATATGAGGATGTTCAGATTCCTAAGCTATGTTTGCTTAGTCTCAGTTGCTTGGACTTCACTGTCCTGGGTTATGTAATGGTTAGCATACTCGAATGGAAATCGGGAAATGCGGGTTCGATTTCCGCTCCATTACGATAAAATTTTCAAGTTTTCTGAGAGAGTTACATGGGTGACTAGTAAGTATTACAAGAAAATTCAGAATTTATATTCTGTTTGCTTTGAATATTCCATCTCTTCAGTTTTGCCTTTATCAGGTGATCTGAAAAAAAAAACCCAGTCTTATGGATTGAAAAAGTTTAAAACAGGATGAATAGGAGGGGTAAAAAGGTGTTGCAGAAATGTTACCAGTCTTTTTAGACTAAGTTTTCAATTGTTTGAATTAAGTACTTTCAGAAATTTCTTTCAGCACTGATATCAACAGAAATATGATTGTGCAAATATATACAGTCCCCTGTCTTTGATAAACTGCTGATATTAAACTAGAGTATTCTTTTTTTTTTTTTACACCTTTCCCATAATGGAAGAGTTTTGTAAAATTATTGTTGGCAGATGAAACAATTTTTGGTATTACAGTTTTCTTCATTATCCAGTTCTTCACTTACCATTTTTGATAAAAAAAAAATCTGCTTCACTGATTAAGTAACACCGAATTTCACATGTGTCACCAGCTTTTTTGTCAGTTTCTCTAAAAATCCATGCATTACACCTCTTAAAAGTCACTGGAAAATAACTGAATCCATAACCTCTCAATTCTGCAGAAAAGGTGGATCTCTGTCTTTGAAATTTAGCCATATCAGGGACGAGGATTTTTAGCAACAACCTTTCTATAGTTAAAATTAAAAAGTGAGCACCTACTGTTTTATTGATTCTTATTACTGAACAATTTCTGTCCACTTGCTTTAATTTTATAGGACTTTAGTTATCTTCGTATGGTAAATGTAGCTTTGGTTTAACTGATATTTAAAAACTCAAGTCAAATAAACTGGATAATGCTAGTCAAGACACTGACCTCCAAGTAAGTGTCTTGACTAGCATTAATTATTATCTAAAGTGAGTCAGGTGAAAGTGGTGGCAACAAGCTTTTGCTGACAATTCATTCTTCTATGAATTTAACACAAATTCAGGCTACTGTACTTCAGGAAATGTGATGTGTCACTTAATATTGTTGGAAGAAGCAGTACTCATGTTCATAGGTGCTTGATCATGCATAAAACTCCTCAAATGTGCACCAATACACATAGCTATCCATATAGTTATTTAACAATTCGAGAGCCATGATCTGAGTTGCCAACACCATGCACATCAGATATGATTTTTTATCATGATGTCATTGCTGGTGTATTAAGGGTGAATTTTTCACCAGCCTGGTGTTCTGAGAATTTACCTAGCAGATGGAACCATGCTTCCTCATTTGTGAACTACAGCATGAGGTCTAACATTCAGCCTGTAATCATGTTAAGAAGCCACAAACAATACATCCCATGCAGGGGTCACACTGGCTCTTTTAAAGTTTTCGCCAATTTATTCGTCAAATTTAATTTTTTATCGCCAAAGTGTTACAATAGTACAAAAAGGTATTCGCCAAAGCTGGCGATCGACAGCGCAACTCCTGCCATGTTTCATCTTATCAGTGTATATATAATAAATTCTTTGAAACATGTCACATAATACAGCTTTGAATTGAAATAATGTAATACACATTGGCATGAAGCAGCTGGTTAAGTCGCTATGCACTTTGTGGGAGGCAGATGTTTCTGACAGGTGCTCGAACTCCGGTCCTGCCAGGTATCTAGTCTGCTGTTTTTCTATAGACTCCCCATATTTGGGGACACAAATGCGTCGATGGTTTCCTCTGAAGTTGGCCCTAGACATGCTTTGTCCCAGGACCCCCATTTCCCAGGATGCCTGGGTTTACCAGATGAGTGTCGATGTGCTGGTAGTAAAACACTGTAAGATGAATGAAATCTGATGTCACATGGCTTCAGGCACCTATGAGACTATCACCCATGGTTGTTAATGAAGTACATATTGGCATGTTGCATGACTGACACTGTCTTGCTGCTCTAATTTTGTGCCAATTTCCTGGAACTTTGTTATCCTCTGATGAATATCTGTACTTACAGCAGGTGTGTGAACAGACGGGACTCTATTCCATTTCGTGTTATCCACAGATAATGCCATGCACCACTTACTAATCAAGTCCAACATGCTGCTCTTTGTTGGAATGGTGGCATAAGGAAAATGCTGGTCAAAGATTTCACGTGTTTCCTTAACAGAACCAGTGCAAACATATGCTTCATGCAATTCTTTGTTTCCAAAAGTACAGCATCCTGGAGAAAACTGCCTCATACACCATCACTCCACACAAACTATGACTCAACTGGCAGAAGACTGGAAGCCCAACGAGTTAAAGACAAAAGACAGTGATGCCACTGTCTTTCACTGCAGGGCTTCTTTTTAAAACTATAATACATTTACGACTTTTAGAAATGCTGCTTCAAAAAAAAAAACTACATATTGAACTAATGCACTGGGAATACAGTATTGGGCAACTACTGCATAAAAAGTTTACACTATTCTGATATTATTGGAAATTACTGAGTATTAATTTCTGACTAGTAAGCATTGGTGAGAGATGATGAGAAATGTAAAGAAAAACAGGCCACAGCTCCTTGCAAAACGCAGGACCTATGCCATTAGATGAACCCAAGTGACTGTAACACAGTCACAATTCTGCATGAAATCTAGAACTAATTCTCAACTCAGTGGAATTTTCTACATTCAAAAATGAGTATTTTAATGAAAATAAGTAAATAAACTGAGACTTCTGACACAGATTTATCACTGGTGAGAAGAGAGATATCAGATGTTTAGCAAAATATATTGGATAAACAAATTTATCTTGGAAAACATGTTTTTGTGCAATAAAGAAATAAGTACAATGGAACACCACACTGATACAAGCTACTGCAAAAATCAGTTTTTCATTGGACTTGCAACTGATACATGCCAAGCTTTCAAACACCTATGGGTGGCTTTATCGAAGCAGATTAGTCTAGTCTGCTTTATCAAAGCAATGAAGCCACTCAGTTGCTATGTCAACAAAAAACAGACTGCATGTTTTTTCTGGTAAAGCTTGTATGTTTTTTCTGGGTAAGTGTTTTCTTGTTGTTGTTGTTTTTTTTCAAGACAAAACAGTGTCCTTTTCAAGATTTTTAACAAAAAATTTGGTGATTTTTACCATTTTTATACATGCAAAGAAGAGGAGGCAAACCATAACTATGATAGAGTAAGAAATAATTAGATTGATCAGATAAATTCTGGTGAGTTTATTGAATATTTTAGTAACATATATACCAAAGAGCCATTGCATTATGAGACCACCTACCTAATAAGCTGTACGACCCCCTTTAGCCCACAAAACAGCAGCCGCTTGGCGAAGCATCGATTCGATGAGGTGGTGATAGGTATTCTGGGGTATCTGGTACCATAATGTCAACAGCAGGTCGTCCAGTTACAGTACATTTCAAGGTGGTGGTGATTTAGTGTGAAACCACTTTTCCAAGTCAAACCACATATGTTTGATTGGGTTCATGTCAGTTGAATTTGGAGACCAAGGCATTAACAGAAAGTCACCAGCATGTTCCTTGAACCACTCCTTGATGATTCAAGCAATGGGGCATGGCACATTATTCTGTTGGTAATGGCCATCACCAGCAGGGAACACAGTTGCCATGAAAAGGTGAACTCGGTACGACCAATGTTCAGATACCTGACCGCTGTCAGGTATTGTGCTATTGGGATAATGAGGCCTACAGTGTCTCAAGAAAATATTGCCCACAGCATAATACCACCACCACTGGCCTGTTTCCTACCAACAGTGCATCCAGGTGCCATAGCCTTCCGTTGGTAACTGGCATATCTGCACTCGGTTGTCTACGTAATACACCAGGAATCTTGATTTGTCAGACCAGGCCACTTTCTTCCAATCTTCCACAGTCCAATCTCGATGATCTTGGGCCCATTTCATGCATTGTTGGTGATGACGTGCAGTGAGCATAGGGACCCGGCTAGGTCTTTAGCTATGTAGGCCTATGCACAGGAGGTTGCGATGAACTGTGTTCTATGGCACATTGCCCTGATCACAACTGTTGTAGCTGCAGGTGATTTGTCGCACTGTGGCCCTGTGGTCGCAGTGAACAATGCACGACAGTCTCCGCTCCCTACGACATCATAGAGCTGTGGACGATAGTTCATCGTTTGGCCATCTGTGTACCACTTCTGATATGTATTCACTACAGCAGCACGTGAACAACTCACAAGCTACGCAGTTTCTGATATCGTAATTCCGTGGCACCATGCCATCACAATTTGTCATTTATCAAACTCCAATAAATCGGCAGCTTTTTCCGTTCTGACTCCGACTCTACTAATCGAAATCCGGTCCTCGGGTTGTATATATTGGGTCATCGGAAAAGTCATGACGTATTTTGGCCCCCGATGGTGGTTGGGTGGTTTTGGAAGTACTACAGGCATGCACAGCTCTGTTATTGCTATGGCATTTGACAGGTGCCAGTTCTAGCTGCAGTCTAAAAGGAATAGTGAGCGATTTGGTTGATTTGCAGAGATTTGACATCAAGTTGAAGATGGAAGACCAAACTGTGCATTTTCGCCATATTTTACTGTTTTACTTCCGTAAAGGGAAGAATGCGCGTCAAGCTTGTGAAAAGTTGCGTAAAGTGTACGGTGCTAATGCTCTACAAGAACGTCAGTGCCAGCGGTGGTTCGCAAAATTCAGTGCTGGTGATTTTGACCTCAACGATGCTCCTCGGTCCGGGAGGCCAACCGAGGTTGATGACGACCAAATCAAGGCATTAATCGAGTCAAGCCCACGTTTCACGACACAAGAGATTGCAGACACATTGCACATCCATCATTCAAGCGTTCACAACCACCTGAAGAAGCTGGGATACATAAACAAGCTCGATGTGTGGGTTCCTCACCAACTCAAAGAAGCTCAATTGACGGCGCGTATAAACATCTGCGATATGCTCATTAAACGTGAGGAAAACAATCCTTTTTTGAAGCGACTGATAACTGGTGACGAAAAGTGGATTGTGTACAACAATGTGCTGCGCAAACGGTCTTGGTCCCGACGTGCTGCTTGGCCTCAAACGACATCCAAAGCAGACATTTATTAGCGGAAGGTTCTGGTCTCAGTGTGGTGGGATTTTAAAGGTGTCGTGTTTTTCGAGCTCCTACCACGGAACCAAACAATCAATTCGAATGCGTACTGTCGGCAATTGGACAGTTTGAATGAATCCATCATCCAGAAATGTCCAGAGCTCGTTCATTGTAAAGGTGTGTTCCATCACGACAACGCGAGACCACACACAAGTTTGATCACCCGCCAAAAATTATTGGAGCTTGGGTGGGATGTGTTGCCACACCCAGCATACTCGCCTGACCTTGCGCCATCAGACTTCCACTTGTTTCGCTCTCTTCAACAGTCCTTGCGTGGTACAACTTTCAATTCAGATGAGGCTGTAAATCAGCACTTTGTACAGTATGCTTCGAGAGACAGGTGCTTCTATGAACGAGGCATTCTGCAGTTCACTGAAAGATGGCAAAAGGTTATCGAACAAAATGGGCATTATATCATTGATTGGTCTTTGTTCTTTCTATCAATAAATGACATTTGCAAAACATGGCTAAAATATGTCATGACTTTTCCGACAACGCAATATATTGCTCTGTAAACTTCACCTATGCACACCATTCAGTCTCCACGAGAGCTCATTTCTCTAGGCTGAAAGTGGTCATAATGGAATAGCTCATCGGTGTAAGTTCATCACAGGAATTTAACATACAACATGCAACATAAAAAAAGAAATATCAACAACCATTGTGGCTTGATTAGTGCAATATTAAGCTACGTGTTCTACAACCTTACATTACAATGTGGTAAACAATTACACAGAAATACAATGCTTACCAATGAAAATATTTTAGGTCGTGACTGATTTCCAATGTACAAGAGATCCCTGAAGCCTTTTGTAACCACAAGGGCCATTCTCTCACCTTTGCGTTCCAACAGTGCATTGGTGGCAACTGTCGTACCCATCCGAATCCAGTTGATACAACTGCCATCGATCTTACCATTTACTTTAATATCTCTACCTGTTTCCTGAAACCAAATAAAATGTTCTTATTCATCACCTGATTATGTATAAACAAATTAACATTATTGGGCTCATTATGACTAATAACATTTTAACCATACCCCAATTAGATGATTGAATTTCAAGTATTTTCAAATTTTGAAATGAAAAACACAGTCCTCTTTGACACAGTCTGGAATCAGTGGTCAACACTTCACAGTCACTTCTCAAAATTTAAATTATTTATTCCCAATAGAATTTCCATTATAATTCCATACCGTAAATGTTGTGTTTTGTTGACATAGCTACAAAAACTGGTTTTTCACAGCTGCTGTTTGATGTCACTTCAACCAAAGCATTCTGACATGGCATCAGAACTGTGTTACATGACATAGATGCCAACCTCTAAAAGTAGTTTTCAGTAACAAACATGTTCATTTTTCAGTAATTTTCAGTAACAATTTTTTTTTTTTCAGGAATTTTCAGTAATCCAGTCTACAGCGGCAAATTTGGGTATTTAACACTGCAACAAATTTTAATCTGTCAGAACTATTAACAAAATAATAATAATAATAATAATAATAATAATAATAATAATAATAATATAATAAAAAATAATTTGCTAGTGGGAAAATTTAAAATACTGTCTACCAGAAAAATATAATAAATTACCTCCAGACATGAAGAAAAATTATTCCTTGGAATGTTGCCAAATTATTATGATAAACTGGCTGTAGTTGCCATTTTGGCCTTCCTTAGTTCAATTTGCGAAAACTTCTGATAGCATAGTTCACTGTGTGCCATGCCGTTTATTTTGTCTACTAATAAAGAAGACAGCACATGACTACTTAAATTAGGTCTGAATCATTCATGGGTTTTTTCACAATACTGAAAATTCTTTCTGTACTTGCATTGCTATGAGGGACTATTAAAATCATTTTCATAATTTTGCTTAATGATTCATACTTTAACTGGCCACTTTCATTTTTCATTAAAGAAATTCTGTGTCACACTTCATCCATTCTCCCAGAAGTAACAGCACAGTTAAAATTTTCAAATTGGTAGTGAGCAAATTCAGATTCCACCTTGTCAGATTCTTCTGGTTTCAAAACTGGAAACAGGGAACACATATATTGGACTAATGCAAAAGAAACACTTTGCCTTAATGCTACATCTGCAATTTCAGCATGACTCAGAAATTCATCATTAAGTGGAAATTTTCTTAAAATGCAATTGCAGCCTGCCTTGTAAAATTCCCTTACCTCAGAATAAAAAGTAGCCACTGTGTCTTCACTCAGATCTGCAGTTGTGCCTATATAAGATCTCGCTTTTGACCGAATTACGAGATCACAGTTTTCTTTTTGATTTCTCCTTCTTTCAAAATTTCCATCTGCAAGAGATGTTGCTGTCACATCAAATGCCAATGGCTTGATAAATTGTACACGCAATTCAGATAACAGACTATGAAGTTTTCTTTTTAATACATGCACAAGCGGAGCTTCCTGCTGCAAGAACACGTTAACAGATGTAAACAAAGGAAGAATAGCAGATAAAAAAAGACAATAAAGTTTAGATGAAGGATTTCCAATCATGCTTGCAAGGTTCTTATACTATGAATTAGCTTCTTCATTGTCACTGTAATAATGTTCTAGAGCCTCTCACTGTTCTAAAATTCTGTCAATGGATTCCAAAAGTGATAACCAGCGAGTATTGACATGCTTTAGAATTTTGTGTGGTTTAGTACCACAAACAGCTTGACTCAGTTTTAGATTGTGTTTCCTCTTTGAACTTTTCTCCAAATAAAAAAAAAAGTACAACTGTATCAGAAACTGCTCAACATTAAATCCTTTCAATTGAGTAGCAAATTTCTGTGCAGCTAAATTTACTAAATGGCATGAACATCGCTGCACTGTGATTGCAGGCTGAAACTTCTTTATGTGAGAAACAACACCTTTTACTTGACCTATCATAGTGTTAGCATTGTCACAGGAAAATAACACACAGTTGCTCCATGAGATATTTTTTTAACAAACTCATTGTTCAAAACGTTTAATATTCCTTCACCTGTATTATTATTTGATTCAACCAATGATAACAAAACAATTGAATTTTTCCCTATTTTTTCGTCAAAATATGTTATTGTAAAGGGATACAGTTTATTTGCTTGAGCATCATTACTTCCGTCCGTAGATAGAGAAAAAGGATTTTTTTTAACTTCAGATACGACGTTACTTGTAGAAACACTGGCCATGTGCTGAATTAGTGCAGTAGCCTTGGTTCTTCCACACGAATATTTTTTTGTGATCGCTGAATCAGGAAACATGGCTTGAAATAACGTTTTTTCAAGCCTTCAGTTTTCAGAAATTTATCCAACACTTTCAAGCTGAATTGACTTCAGTTTTCGGAAACTTATCCAACATTTTCCAGCTGAAATACAAATATTTATGGAATAAAATTACATCTAACCTGGGTAGAGGAAGCATCGCGAGAAAAAAAAATTACGATTACCAGATAAATCTTACCTCCGTCTACTTTCCGTTTTCGAAGGATGAAATTCCGTCCTCCGACGGAGAAAACTACCCCCCCCCCCCCCAATCCTCCCAAAATTTAAGTTCAGTTATGCATCGATTTCGTACATGGTCCAAATGATAACAAAAAAAGACGGGAATTCCTCGAATCAGCGTGAGAATCTCGTCGCCGAAGATTACGGGGAAATTTTCGGGCGGCCTAACTTCCGTTTTCGGAAATCGTTGCCCACAATTTCAAGCTGAAATTATGCAGTGAAATTAAATTTAACAGTACTGAACAGAAGCAACATCGCGAGAGAAAAAAAAATACGATTATGGGAAAAATCTGTACTTCGTTTAACTTCCGTTTCCGAACGTTTAAAAAGACAAAACAACGTCCCCAGACAGAATAAGACCCCCCCTCCAACTAATATCCCGAAAATTTCTTCACTTTTGCACCGATCTCGAAAATGACCAAAAAAAAAAAAAAAAAAAATCTTCACTTTTGCACCGATCTCGAAAAAAAAAAATTTATCAAATGACGATTTTCCGTAATTTCACAGCGGTGTTTCCGTACTTCCATAACAGCAACCAAAAATCCGTACTAGTTGGCATCTATGTACATCACACAATCAAGGTCATTTCAGTAACTCCTTACAAAAAGGAAAGCATTAGATCGCGAATATTCAATGTATTTTAAGGCTCATAAAGAAACTTTGAGGAACAAACACAAGGATTTATAAATATTTAAATCTCATATATCTTTTAACTTCTGTTGCAGCTGCACATGAGGATGGGTGGGGTTTAATAAATACACAGAATTATGATCTAGATATTTTTAATGTTATTTTAGAGGTTTACAACTCACTGCAAAACTGAATATCTAAAAGTGTTTTCACATGAACCTAACCCATGCTTTCCTGTATTTGTTTATTTTTCTGTTAGTTAATTCATTGTAGATACATTGACTTGGTAGCACAGCTGTCTTAAGAGGTGAGCCAAAGGGGCTGGTGCTTAAGGGCCCCCACCTAAATTGGTGGTCCCAATGCCCCAAGAGTCTTATGGGTTTATAAAAATTCAAAAATTATTTCAACACTTCCAGCAGGTTTTTTTTTTATTAAAGAAAAGAAGAAACACCGATGCAGAAAGTTGGAAATTCTTCCCCATTTTTTTTAATTTTTTCTCAAACCTTGCTCGTTCGTAGCTTCGATTTCCCGAGGAGGCAGGAGGGAAGTTAGGTGTTGGGGATGGATCTTTTGTGGCAAATAAGAAACAAAGGAAGCTGACCTCCCTCCCGATCCAAAGTGTGGGGTGAGGCTTGATTGAGCCTTTAGGGTCATGAGGGCTACGCACAAATTGCATTTTTTCTGAATCACATTTTTCCTTTTAAATAGTCATATGTGTTATCTATACAAAGAAGTGGGCATAAGTTTATCACCGGCAGTTTGCCCTCCTGGACTACTTATATATATTCAATCTTTGCTGTTCAAATAAATAACAATGACGGAGGCTGCATATAGGTATTTTTGTCTAGTGCATCACTTTGTCTGGCAATGATGCTGGTTGGTTTATTTCTTTCTTCTGTTTTAAGTTAATTTTCGTTGAATAATTTGTAAAATGGGGAAGAAACATATCTTTCAGCACCCATTTTCTTGTAATTTATAAAGCAACTAAATGTGAGTGCTTTGGGTACACTTAATGGAGTTCTACAATTTTTGTTATGTATCATTTTTCACTCAAGTGGTATTTAAAAATTTACTGGACATTGAATGTTTCTTCTCGTAGGGATAATACGGTGATGGTGCTGTATATAATTCTCATGTAACTTCAGTGAATATAAACACACACACACACACACACACACACACACACACACACACACACATATCATCATTGTCAACAATTATCAACCGACTGCTGGATGAAGGTCTCCCCAAGTTTCCTCCACAACTATGTCTTGAGCCATTCTCTTCCATGTTACTCTGGCATGTTTTCGAATTTCATCCACCATCTCCCATGTGGTCTTCTGGATCTTTTTCTGTCCCTTGGTATCCTGTCTAGAATTTGGTTGTCCATCAGTGGTCCGTTCTTCTGGCAACATGTCCAGCCTATTGCCATTTCAGGGATTTTACTCTGATTGTGATGTCTTCCACTGATTAATTTCCTCATCAATGTGACCTTAGCTTGATATCTGCTGTCCAAGGTAAATGTAGATATCGGTTATCTCCAGTTTTTCCCCATCAATCGATAAATCTTCATTTCGTGTAAAAGCATTGCATATTAGTTTTGTCTTCTGAAAGTTAATTTTTAATCCCACTTCTTTACTCTTGTCAGAAAGTTGCTGGATCATGTTGTACAGTTCTGAAGGGGTAGTTGCAAAAATGATTATGTCCGCAGCAAAGTTAAATAATCTGTGTGTGTGTGTGTGTGTGTACGGCCATTCACATAATAATACAAAATCTGTTAGCTAGCCTGCATCGTGCAACTGCTACATCACACATGATATAATTTCATCCAGGAAGCAGTTTCCAGTCACTGAACATCAGCCTAAAAACAAGAAAAGCTAAGTGTGATGTCACATTTATTTATCTCTCAGTAGTAGCTGATGGTCATGATGTGTGTTATACAACATGAACAGTGCACATTTACCAAAAATGTAACTAAGCAATTGTTGAATTAATTTAATTCTTCTGTTCTATAACCATCATTTTTGATGGTTTGATAACTATTTAATAACTATTCGCTGAGTCAATGTCACTGCCAGTCAAGGACTGATTACTATAAGGGCCTACAGGGCCTTACAGTAATTAGTCCTTGACTACAGTAATCAGTCCTTGACTACAGTAATCAGTCCTTGACATTTCCAGACAATGTGACACACTAGACAAAATAAGATTAATAAATAAAAATTGTTTGTAGAAATGACCTAATCATTACTGAACCTTTTTTCATTATTACTATTATTATTATTACTATTGCTATTATCATCATTATTATTGTGAAAGTAATACTTTATGTGGAGTTTTGTTGCACCTTCGTATCAGTCAATATTCAATGCTTTCAATAATGAAACAGTTGAATTTCTAGAAAACCCTTTGTTACTCTTTCCTGAAAATGCTGCCACACTTCATAATTTTTGATCTTACAATTTATTACAAATTCTAAGATTAAAAATCATTATAAATTTGCAAATTATTAATCAAATTTTACAACTTTTGAACTATTACACAATCAAATTTGCTATATAGAATGAAATATGAAACACAGAGTTGGCAGGTTTTTGACGCGCGACAGTTTTTGACGGTTTAAACCATCATGTCAAAAACCTCAAATACTGCATTTCAATATTAAAATACCTTTTGAAGATAACAAACATACCTTGCATGTAATGTTTAAAATGCCAATAATATGTGAGTAATAAATAACTAGTATAAGATTAATAAATAAGATTTTCTGCTTTCTAAATATTTATATATAAATATGCAATATGATAAAAAAATTTGTGTTAAACCATACACTAAATTCAAGCATACTATGAGTCAACCCATATATTCTGGATAAAAATTTGTGTTTGTTTTCACATGGAATGTATTTTGTTAACCCAGTGGTTCCCAAAGTGTGCGCCACAGCGCCCTGGGGAGGCGCAACTTCCTCACAGGGGTGTCGCGAAATATTACAAAATTTTCATAATTTTATTTCCATTTTTGATTCAATGTGATAGGACATGACATCGCGACATCTAGCGGACCGAGTGCAAACCAGCAACTCATTTAGTAATAACTGCTTGCAGGAGCCTCTATAAATGATTACTAGATGGTGCTCTACATAATGTTACAAGCATGAGCGCCCCCGCAAGATTGCTGACGCACGTGTGTGTTCTGCAAGGCCACTACCGGAAGTAACCTGAGCTTTCGCACCAGCCACAACCAGCCTTCGTGCTCCTGATAAACATTTTTCCCTCGTTCTCCGAGCATATAGAAATGAGACTCTCAGTCCAGATTTTTCGAGAAGGTCACCAGATCCTTTAAACATGCTCATCCATTGTCATTTGCGACTCATTTGGCTGTTAGCAGTCTGTTATGTTGATGCTCTGTCGCTGAGTTTCAGCGTTTGTAAGCTTTCGGCGTATCAACTGAATATTGTTGTGATTAAGTGAAGTGAAGTTTTTAAAATTATTCATTTACTACTGCTCCATCTGAATTTACTGCTGCAGAAGAAGAAAATCTTATGGAGTTGTCTTGTGACAATACGTTAAAAACAAAATTTAGCAGCATGGAGTTACTTGAATTTTGGATATCAGTAAAAGATTAATATCCCTTTCTGAGTGGTAAAGCTCAGAGTATTTTAATTCCATTTGTGACTTCTTATTTATGTTTTTGGCGGTTGCTGCGATAAAAATTAAGTATCACGCGAAAATCAATGTGGAGAAAGGAAATGAGGGTGGCTGTGTCTAGTTTCATTCCAAGATTTGGGAAAATGTGCGATAGAATTTTTTCAATTACATTTTTTTTGTGATCTTCAATACGTGTTTTATTTATTTTTACCTAAGTGTACTTGTTAGAATTTGACATAGGCAAAGTGTACTTGTTCGAATTTCACATAAGGGCGCCTTGGGAAAACCTGGATACAGCAAGGGTGTCGAGAATTGGAAAAGTTGGGGAACCACTGTGTTAACCAAACAAAATAGCATTCCAAGTTTATCTCCACAACAAATCCAGGATTAGCTTGCCACTGTAACTGTAACACTCTAGTGTGGAAACAGATTGTCAATTTGAAAATAAAACAGAAGTTCTAGCATCCCGGGACGAGACCCAGACTTTATTCATCCATACGGAAAATTGCCTGTGCTGATTGCATACGAAGCTGACGAAACGCCTCCCCTCTCCCTTCATATTTAAGTGCTACTGGAAGGAATATGAATCCCATTATTTGGTGGAAAGGAATTTCTAAATGTAATGGCTTTACAACTAAGCCTGAACTTGCTGAACTAGCAATGCTTTTGCTGTCAAGTCCGGCCAGCATAGCTTCAGTTAAAAGAGTATTAAAAAAAAACTGTACTTTCATAAATAAAAATTACCTAAAATATTTTGAATTTATAGGATCACAATATGCAATACTACAAAGATGCAACTATATTCTTTTTTCTGGGGGAGTTATGATATCAATGAAAGCTACATGAACAGTACACCAATAATTTACATGCAATATTATCAATATATTATTGATATCTTTGGGGGAGATAAATTTGCCCAAATTAGTATCACTAAATATTTATAAAAGAATTCTTGAAATCGTAATATCACACATAAGTTACATTGAAAAATTTCTGACCGATAGGGATGAAAATTTTGGCAAAATGTTAAGCGGACCGCCCTGTTCAGCAATCGGCAAACCCTCAGGTACGCGAAAGCATTGAAATCTACCTTACCGCTAGCACCTGCAATACTGACGCACCTTTTAACATCCTTGTTATTTGGAAATCTGGCAACAACTGATGCTTTTACCACATGCCTCATTCCATGAAGGTAGAAGTCGCAACCGAAACGTCCCGCTTATATTTTTCAATGTAACTTATGCGTGATATGGCAATTTCAATAATTCTTCTAATGTTTAGTGTGTTACGTGTTTCCATGCCAATTCTTCTCACTATGACTAAATATTTAATTGGTACCTCAAAATAAGTATCCTTATTGAGTGAATTAATGTACTGAAATTAACAAAGTTACAATAAAAAAGATGAAAGAATAAATTCTGCTAGGAATAATTTTTTTAGATAGAAACAATGTAGGCAGTTTATCATAAACATAAGCAGAGTTGCACAATGTAGAAGTGTGAGCGTACGCTGTATGCGGATACTTTCCAAATCATAAGCAGAGTTTGCAGATATTTTTGCTTATACGCAAAGAACGCTTATAGCCTACATTTTATGTCTACACTGCCTTGAGAACGCCTCCCAGTGGAGTGTGAAAGCTTGGCGAATCTTTATACAAATTTACACCACGAAAATAAACGCATTTACTACGCTATAAGCGTTCCTTGCATATTCACAACCCGGTGTATTTAAAAATAAGAGTAGTTTTTGCTTGTAGAATAAAAATAAAATAAAAATGTTATTACCAGCAGTTAAAACATTTATTCAAGGCTTTGATTAATATACTTAATTCTATTTTAACTTGAAGAACATTCACTTATTTTTCACATCATCTGAGTTCTTTTGTTTTTACAGATATTTCTAGCCTCAAGATTTTATCAAGGCCTATTCTGAATGTATAAGAACTGTATCAAAAGTTTCGTTTACACAGAAAGTATTTAAATTTTGTTGCTAGGTTCCTCTTGGAGTTGTCATTTATTAAATTAAAATCTTTTCCTATGTACTTTGAAGTCTACTATTTTTGAATTAAGTTGTTGAAAATTCTTTTTATGGTTTTTGAAGGTACATCAATGGAACTGTTTTTCTGGATATAAAAACTTTCTTTAATTAATCTCTTGTTTTTATGAGGTTATGTAGTCCAGTATTTTAATATTTTGCCATGAAAGTCCATTTCACACACATTTCTGCACATTCAATCATAATGTATTTATTTTGTACTCATTGGAATCTGTAATGTTCTGATGATTACTTATTGTTTTACTAATTTTTCTTTAAATTATCTTAGGGTATTGTTTTGGTGGTTCACACTTCACGGGTTTGCAGCAAGATTTCTGTTTCAATGGTTGTGTATGCAGGTACAGTACATTTTATTTTTGTACAACTCTGAACATAAGTATAATATAAAGCCAATACAGTCTGAAGAAATGTGTCTCTTTTCTCTGGGGGTATCTTCTGCCTGACCAATAGCGACTTCATTTCATTCATTAATTTATTGTTTTGGTGGCATATTTCATTAAATGCTCACAATTACTTTACGAAAGGGGACTGGTTGTGGACTTGGAAGCTTGAAAATAGATATCCTCTTTGCCAGTTGAATTTTAGTGCTAAGTAGAAAATCCTAAAATTCATTCACCTTCCCTTATCCTAAGTGTTTGAACCCAAGTGGGTAAGAACAGCTAGTGGTAGGGTAGTCATACCCTAGAGGGTTATATCAGACCCAACCTTAGTTAAATGGCTGCACAAGGACAAGTCTATCCCACTTTTCGTCTCAATGGGATTTATGGGCAGCAGTGGTATATACTTAAAGGGATCTAGGGAATCAGAGATGGACCATCTTTTTTCCTTAAATCAGTTGTTTATGAAATTTTCTGTGACACATTTAATTTTATTAATTTAGATATCCACTCAACTCTGGGATGGTGAAATTTGAGAGTGCTATCTCCAGAGGCGAAGTGTGCTGCTCTGTGTTGGAAAGACTAAAAAAATTTTTTGTATATTTTTCTCAGTTAAACTAATGTATATATTGGGTTGTCGGAAAAGTCATGGCGTATTTTAGCCATGTTTTGCAAACGCCATTTATTGATAGAAAGAACAAAGATCAATCAATGATATAATGCCCGTTTTGTTCGATAACCTTTTGCCATCTTTCAGTGAGCTGCAGAATGCCTCGTTCATAGAAGAACCTGTCTCTCGAAGCATACTGTACAAAGTGCTGATTTACAGCCTCATCTGAATTGAAAGTTGTACCACGCAAGGACTGTTGAAGAGAGCGAAACAAGTGGAAGTCTAACGGCGCAAGGTCAGGCGAGTATGCTGGGTGTGGCAACACATCCCACCCAAGCTCCAATAATTTTTGGTGGGTGATCAAACTTGTGTGTGGTCTCGCGTTGTCGTGATGAAACACAACACCTTTACGATGAATGAGCTCTGGACGTTTCTGGATGATGGATTCGTTCAAACTGTCCAATTGCCGACAGTACACATTCGAATTGATTGTTTGGTTCTGTGGTAGGAGCTCGAAAAACGCACCTTTTAAAATCCCACCACACTGAGACCAGAACCTTCCGCTGATGAATGTCTGCTTTGGATGTCGTTTGAGGCAAAGCAGCATGTCGGGACCAAGACCGTTTGCGCAGCACATTGTTGTACACAATCCACTTTTCATCACCAGTTATCAGTCGCTTCAAAAAAGGATCGTTTTCCTCACGTTTAATGAGCATATCGCAGATGTTTATATACGCCATCAATTGAGCTTCTTTGGGTTGGTGAAGAACCCACACATCGAGCTTGCTTACGTATCCCAGCTTCTTCAGGTGGTCATGAACGCTTGAATGATGGATGTGCAATGTGTCTGCAATCTCTCGTGTGGTGTAACGAAGGTTTGACTCGATCAACGCCTTGATTTGGTCGTCATCAACCTCGGTGGGCCTTCCGGACTGAGGAGCATCGTTGAAGTCAAAATCACCAGCACGGAATTTTGCAAACCACCGCTGGCACTGACGTTCTTATAGAGCATTAGCACCGTACACTTTACGCAACTTTTCACAAGCTTGACGTGCGTTCTTCCCTTTACGGAAGTAAAACAGTAAAATATGGCGAAAATGCACAGTTTGATCTTCCATCTTCAACTTGATGTCAAATCTCCGCAAATCAACCAAATCGCTCACTATTCCTTTTAGACTGCAGCTAGAACTGGCACCTGTCGAATGCCATAGCGATAACAGAGCTGTGCATGCCTCTAGTACTTCCAAAACCGCCCAACCGCCATCAGGTGCCAAAATACATCATGACTTTTCCGACAACCCAATATAACATGCTATCAAAAGTGCAATTCATGTAAATGTTTTAGTACCATATTGATTTTCATTGTCATTGTTTGCTGTACTGTATCTTTGAAAAACTTCTGCTACATAAATGCAATTTTTCTTTTCGTAACTTGTGAAGCCTGATCACAGATCACACTGTTAGCAAATTAAACAGTTGCCAAACCGATCCTGAAAACGGAAGAAGAAAAAAAAAAAAAAAAAAAGGACTGATTTCCATTTCTTTAACTTAGACCCACAAAGATCAGTAGTATTTTTTAACTCATATTTATTTTCATAAGATAAAGAAGACAGTGGATTTTCCAGTAGATACTTAAGGTGGTTTCACCTAAAATCTCTGCCATATGTTTCCAATGGTAAAACTTCTTTACATATTTTCTTCGCAATTAATGTATTCCCAATGATGAAAATTTGCACATCAATAAAACTAACTTCAAGTCACAGCATGGGATACTTAATACTTGCTAAAACATAACAATAATTATGCAATCCAACATGTGTTTGTCTACTGACGTCATCAATGTACAGGTCACACCATCTATTAACAGCTCTGAACATTACTCAAAGAAAAATGATTGATTTTTAGTATAATTATGGTTATATTTTAGCAAGTATTAAGTATCCCATGCTATAACTTAAAGTTTGTTTTATCGATGTGCCAATTTTAGTCCTTGGGGAATACATAAATTGCAAAGAAAATATGTAAAGTTTTACCATTGGAAACATACGGCAAAGATTTTAGGTGGAACCACCTTAACTGGATCAGAAGAATCATGAGCTTCTTGTTCGCACATTTCTCACTTAAAAAGTTAAAACTAAACACACAACACACTCATTACTCAATCACAAGTTCCACTTTAACATAACAAAAACAAACCCGTGGGCCGTGATTACCGACTTTCTCTGCGCTACGGCCAAGAGACCAGATTTTGGACCCCAATGCCTAGACCAAGGAGCAACCAATCAGCGGCAAGAGCGTCCATGGGGGGGGAAGCTCTTGCCGCTGATTACACACACATTTTTGTTGTATTTTAGTATCTTGTACATTTTATTTACTAAAATGTTTGACAGCCTTGAAGGAGGTAAGGATTTTTCTTAGCCCCCTCCTAAAAGTACTCATATGGACGCCACTGATCAGCGGCATCCGCTTTCGTTTGAAACTAGTCTCTGCTCCACCCTCACAGGTGCCACAGAGCTATAAACAAGTTTCCTGCACAGCAGTTGTGCTTGTACATTAATCTGCGAGATTCTTGATTTTGATTCTCACTTTTCATTCCCAGATAATACGATTGAAAAGAAATGTTGGACATAACGCAATTTTTGCAAATAAATTACCCAGCATTACCTTTAATTATAAGATTTCCTTCCATTGTATTTGTGAAAACTAAATAAATACAATAATTAATAACAAAAACAATTTTGGCATTTTACTCTTGGGTAGACTTAGTCACAAAGTCTACCCCGACACTTCGCCCAAGGTTATCTCAATGTGAAATAAACAGATACCTCTTAAAGTTTGGAAAATTCCAACAGAGAGTAGAAGGGAATCTCAGCTCAGCAAAGATTCCCTCGAGCTTCCGGAGATGACAAGGTTTAACCTTAGGAACGAGAAAAGAGGTTGATGCTCAACTCCAAACAAGCAACGGGAAAGCGGAGAGGTAAGACCATCTCGCGATTGTGAGATGGCCAAGAGCGGACGGCGAGTGTTTAAAAGTTTGCGAGTTAGAAGCCACACAACACAACCAAAGAATATCTGAGAAGTTACGGCTCGGCGAGACATAACCAGTGCCGAGACATCCTGCGATACAAGAGCAGTGCACAGAAACCAACATACAGGCTGATGCCGGAACAAACTGCGCATGCATGTCTGTGTTGTTTTGTTGACTTCAATTCTGGCAAAGAACAGTCAGCCGAGCTACTCACAGCACGTGATTGTTACCTTCTCGGTAGCATAATAACTTCGCAAATCGGATATGTTAGTCTTGTTGCACCAATTGCTTTAGTTAAGGTTTTTGTTTGCTCTTCAGTTTTTTAGAAATGCCAAATACTATGAATTGTCTGCATTTTGTATGGATTCTTAGGCCTAACTATAATATCTGCTAAAATTTAATTTAAATAGTAATATTAATTGTTACTGCATATTTGTTTCACCAAAATAAGGGACAGAAGGGATATCGGAAAATAAAAACAACAACAAAAATACTGCTCTAAGCAAATAGTCATCAGGTTGAAGGAAACAATCGTGGATCAAAGAAAACCTCCACTGCCGTAGTTCCCTAATGCCTTTTGCTCCTGAAAGTTTGCTTTCCGGCAGAGCACATAAGCTCCCAGCTTGTGGGGGCGCTGTTGTCGCCTGTTTTACGTTATCTCAACAAGAGTTGACGTTCTTTACGCAAAGCTTTATATTCTTTGACACAACTTTACCATCCTTATATTTTTTATTGTTTTTTCATCCTTTCAGTTAAGTTAAAATTAATTGGTAAATTGAGTGTGTATTTTTATATTAAGTGTGATAGAATTGCACAAATGTATTATAGATGATTTGAAGAGATGTCCTTTCAGAAGAAAAGATTATGGGAAAAAAAACTGATTATAAATAATGAGAGAACAAATCCCGAACGAAATATTGCTGCAAAATACAAAGATAAAAATTGTGAATACAGTAGGCACTTTTCCAATTTCATTTATTCTAGATCTTCGTAGTTAGTAGGATGTTCAAACGTAAATAAATTTTGCTGGCCGTGTCGGTTCATTAGCCCTGAAAAAACTGTGTGAAAAAATCAGTGGAGCCAAAGAATGACTTTGTGGTTCAGCTCTCTTCAGTCAATGGCCTTACTGGAACAGCTGAGAAATAACCCTCAGTTCAATTTCTATAACCCTGTAATAGAATTTTTTTTGGCCTAAATGAGACCTCTAAAATTCATGTTTAAGTTAACTGAGTGTAATTACACTGCCGGAAAGTGAAAAAAGAACATCAAGAAGGAATTGGCGGACGATCATGAAATTTACATATGTTAATGTGGTCGAGTTTACGTAGGCGTGATGTTAATTTCGGGACCAACAGGTGAGCGCTTACGCCACAGCACGGCATAATACGCAAATTATCGTCGGCAATATGTAAGGAGTACGGCGAAGTGAATGTAACCAGTCGTCGGCGTACGGACACGTGCGAAGACCCTGAAGAAGCTGCAATGCCTGGTCATGGAAGACTTGTACGATTTCAGCAGTTATCGGACTTTGAGCAAGGTCATCTAGTCGGACTCCGCGAGGCTGGGTGGTCGTATCGTTGTTTTGCGGAGCGAATTGGACGGGAAGTATCGGTGGTGGTACGATGGTGGCATAGATGGTCCGAGGAACATTCCCACACGAGAAGATGTGGAACCGGGAGTCACAGACGGACTGATGAGCGGACCGATCGACGCATAAGAAGAGCGGCGTTGTCAAGCAGAACATCCACTACGACACAAATCCGAGCTGCCGTTGCACCTGAGGTGACTGTGCGAACAATCCACAACTGTCTACTGGATGCAGGACTACGTGCATGTGTGCCTCTGGCATGTGTACCTCTGACACCAGCCCACCGTCAGGAACGGCTGCAGTGGTGTCGCCAACATCTGCACTGGAGAACGCAATGGCGATCTGTCATGTTCAGCGATGAAAGCAGATTCCACTTGGGAGCCTCTGATGGCCGTATGCGTGTTCGCAGAAGCACACGGGAGCGTCTCCACCCTTCTTGCATCCGCCAGCGACACACAGGGCCTACACCTGGTCTCCTGGTATGGGGAGCGATCAGCTATCACTCCCGTACACAACTAGTGTTTGTACCGGGTACGTTAAACAGCACCTCCTACATCAACAACATCATTCAGCCCGTTGTTGTGCCATTTGTAAGGTCGGTCCATCGTGGTGTTTTCCAGCAAGATAACGCACGCCCACACACTGCACGTGCAACACAACATGCACTTCAGGGTGTGAGACAACTTCCATGCCCTGCACATTCACCGGATTTGTCCCCCATTGAGCACGTGTGGGATTTTATCGGACAACGACTTATCCGGTCTCCACGGCCAGCCACGACCATCCCTGATTTACGTGTCCAGGTTGAGGATGCTTGGAACTCAATACCCCAAACTTATATCCAACATCTGTACGACAGACTCCATGCCAGAATTGCACAGTGTGACGCAGTTCATGGCGGTTCAACCTCGTACGTAACCATGTTACATGGAAATGTTATTTTTCAGTTTACCAGCAAATACAGCTGTATTTTGCCATAATGTTTTGATCACGTTATCCTCTGTATTCCGTTATTATGCTGTATAAATTTCGTTGGTATCAGACATCTCCTTCTTGGTGTTTTTTTTTCACTTTCTGCCAGTGTATATAATTAGTTAAGAAATATACATATCATGAAAAATATTCCTAAGGACAGTTTCATGGTAAAACGTGCTTCAACTTATACAAATGTAATATCAAGGTATTGTATACCTAATATTGGAAGGTATATCGCACGTTACACGCTCAGTGAGGCACATGCTCCCAGCCCGAGAGAGCCTAATTATGCAACAAATCTTAGTTAGTTAAAAGATATTTACAAATAAAACATTTTAGTTAAAATATTATTTTCCAATTTTTAATCAATCACTCACTCATTAGAATACTCATACATTTAAAACTATCTATTAATTAAAACATATTAGAAAACAGCTAATACTTATCGGTTCGCAAAACACGACTCACTTAAAAACACATCGTTGACAATTAATGGATAATTTTAAATGTATGAGTGTTCTAATGAGCCAGTGATTGATTAAAAATTGTAATTAATATTTTAACTAAAATGTTTTATTTGTAAATATATTTTAACTAAGACTTGTTGCATAATTAGGCTCTCTCGGGCTGGGAACACGTGCCTCACTTAGCGTGTAATGTGCAATATACCTTCCAACATTAGGTATACAATACCTTGATATTACATTGGTATATAATTAGTTGTTATGTAAAGTATGTAATTTAGTTGTCGTGTATACAAGGAGCATCCTGAAAGTAATTCCTCCTCCTCAATAACTTTTGAAGTAATTTTAATGTAACTGCACTGACATGTACTATATGTTACCAATGTGGGAACGAATTATTTTCAGAATCAGAAATAAAGATCGTGAATGACAAAGAAAAGCAGCAAGCCATAATTGGATTCCTGGAAAACGAGGGATGTGAGGCTCCAGAAATCCATAGAAGACTCCTGGCAGCATATGGAGCTGCCACAATCAATATCAGTAATGTCCAAAGATGGATGAAGAAGTTTCAAGAGGGAGAAAGTTCAGTATTGGACAAAAAATGAAGTGGAAGACCTGCAACTGCAATGACAGATGCCAACAGGCAACGAGTGAAAGACCTCATCACAGCTGATAATCATGCCACCATCCAGGAGTTGCAACAATAGACAGCTATCACTATGTGCAGACATTGAAGAAGCTAAAGGAAGCTATCAGAAGAAAAAGACGTGACATTCCGCTTCATAGTGTTGTTTTACACTATGATAATGCTGATAACGCATGTCCCCACACCTCAATGGAGACCACAGGCTATTGCCAAAATGGGGTGATTGGTGATGCCTCAATCAGGCCTTGATCTCGTTTTTTTTTTTTTTTTTTTTAGCAGTAACAACACTTGCTAGTGGCCTTATTTTTTTACCAGCGAATTGCATTATCTACTAGAGAAAGTTTATTAACATTATACAAAAGAAACTTTAACATGTCCCCCTCCATTAGTCAATCATGACAAATTTTGATTTCACCCCTGTAACTGTCACATTGTAATGAAAAGATTACAAATATTTAGATACCAGCTGAATTTGCCTGGTGTTGCCCAGGAGAATTTGGTGATAATCCACTATTTAAATTTTGTACAAATCAAATGAAAACGATTTTTTTTTTTTTTTTTTACGTCATGAACCGTACCTAATACTTTATTTCATTTCTTCATTGAATTTTATTCTCTGTAGAGTATTTAGGCACACAGTATTTTTAGTTTTTCCATTTGATTTTTATTGTTTACTTACCTTCAGTTCCGATGCTAAATTGTGTTGCAGTTCTTACACTGGAAAGCACTTGTCACAAAAAAATCAATTCTTGCACTTATCATTCAAAATAAAAAAGTAAAAAGAGTAACTTTTTACGAAAATTTTGTATAGGGGCCCCTTAACCCAAGGCTCCGACCCCTTCCAAAAAACCGTCTACGGTCTAAGTTAGAGTACCATGAGATAGTGTACCGATTCAAAAGAAAGTAAAAAATGGAAATTTTTACAAAAATTTTGTACGGAAGCCCCTTGACCCTGAGCTCCAACTTGATAGTATACAAAATTTGGTGGTTCTAAATTGAAAACTGTAGATTTGCATAGTGGACAAACAAACAAACAAACAATAAATTCAATTCAAATTCAAAATAAAAAATGGAAGTTTTTGCGTAAATTTTATATGGGGGACCCTTGACCCCGGGCTCAGACTCATTCCAAAAGCCGTCTATGATCTAAGTTAGAGTACCAAGAGATACTATACCAATTCAAAATAAAAAAGTAAAAAATGGAACTATTTTAGGAAATTTTTGTATGGGGCCCCCTTGACCCTGGGCCGCGAACCCTTCCAATTATATATATAGATAACTCACCTTCTCATGGTCTTACAGATTAATCCTAACAATTTAATTCGAATGTAAATATTTTAAAAACTTTTTTTTCTATAACTTTATTCACAAAATTCAAAAACACTATTCAAAATCTTCAGTTATTTTCTGTATGATTTACGATTTGTCATCTGGATTTCGGGTCCTTTCATCATACCGCTTTAAAACAGCAGGCCTGGGGTCAAACTAGTCTTTGGACAGACCTTCAACCTCAACACTCATGAGAGCATTCAATGTTTGTAAGTTTAAACTGCTCTACCAATCACCCTGGATTCTCTTCATAAAACTGAATCCAACCTCACATGTAGAAGATAAGGGAAATATACTGGATAATTCTACTAGTGCCAAAATGTTTTCATAATGTTTGTTCCTTTTTGTATGTGTCTAAAATACTCCACATGCAGAATGCAGTGGCATTTACAGTTCACACTAAAACATTCAAAATTTTTCCACTAGCAACTTTTGCTAGAACCACTTTTTATCACTAGCAAAATGCATTTGCTTGCTAGCAATTTGCTACTAACTACTGGTCGAAATCGTGCCCTGACCCCAATCCCCCTACAGTGCTGATTTGGCTCCCTCAGACTTTTTCCTGTTGGCCACTTTAAAAATCACCCTTTGTGGGGAACGTTTCGACAATGTGACAGACATTAAACTGGCTGTGAACTTGTGGGTGAAGTGACAGCCTCAGGAATTTTTCCAAAATGGATTTTACCAATGGGTTCAAAGATGGTGGAAATGTATAGAAAGTGATGGACAATACTTTGAATAGGCTAGCATTATTAACAATAAGTCCAAGTACTTTGCACCAAGTTTCACATTTTTGTTGCTACAAATAAAAATCTTGTGAGGGATGAAGCATTACTTTCAGGATGCCCTTTGTAATTAATTATATTATGATGTACATTGTCTAAAACGCTCTTAAATCTGCAATGGTAAAATGAATTTTTTAATGTGTGTTTGTATCTGCATTCCTTCAATTTACAATTAAGTATAGATTACCCACTTCTTGGAATGAGCATATGCGACTTATGGGCAGTGGGAAAAGTCCAACAATTGTATTGTTTGTACTCTAGGGTGAGGTTATAGATGGAAAGCCTGACAATGTGAGAATGTAGAATGTTTAACGTTTTGTCTTAGGAGTACTCAGTGGACAGGAAAATTGAATCAAACCACCATAGGAGAAATAGGAGATGGCAAAATAGCACTGGTAATGTGAATCCTAAAGAAAAGAACTCTGGGCTCTGGAGGAGGTTTTAATGGTCCTGATTGCATCCCCCTGCAACATTTGCTACTACGGAAAAATATGTCTTTTCTGATTTTAAAGTTTTGGGGTGCGAGACCCTTAAAAAATATTTTTATAATGTTTGTTTTTAGTTTACAATCCCCTCCCCCACCACTTTCAAAAAGCTTTTTGTAGTACCGACACTTAGATTTGCAGGTCTCAAATTATTATTATTATTATTATTATTATAACCACCTTAAACTTTTTCACATTCATGAAATAGCAAACTGAATTTGATCATTTTGTGACTCCCTACTATATGTTCAATAATTAGTGTATACACCAGATACCTAAATTTAAAAATATAAAAAGAACAATATCAAAGCTATTTTTGGGCTATTAGGGAGATCAATTGTTCAGTGACTTTTAAAGACGGTACTGGAAATGATGAAAAAAAAAAGCAATTTGCATACATAAGATCATATAAAAGGTTAAAAAAAAAGGGGGAGGGGTCACTAATTTTTAAAAAACACATATAGCATATTAAATCCGTTTATTTCTTATGGTGAAATAATCACAGAGATTCACCAAGCTTTCACACTCCACTGGGAGGCTTTTTCAAGGCAACGGTAGACATAAAAATGCAGGGAATTGGAACACATAAGGAACAAAGATGATTTTTGAAAATAATGTGGGTTACATCACGAGCATATTTCATGACATTTTTTAGCACGTAATTACATAGCGTGTACCGACGTTTTTTTGTCTTTTAATAACGCATGCCAAACCATTGGTAGTTCAGTAGAGATCATGTCATTGCATGCTACTTTGCTGGATAGGATTTCGACAATTTCCCTGATGGCAGTCTCTTTAAAGTCCGTGTAAGGGGAAATTCTTCTAATATTATTCCATACTGGAGTGGAAGAATCCTTTGAATAGTATAGTATGGAAAGTTCAAGCTCTAGCCAGGGTCAAAGATTTACCGGAAACTATTAAAAATTCAGCAAAACTTCCTCCAGGCCCTACAATTCCACCACTCTTTGGACGACTAAAGAATCATAAAACGGGACCTGCCCTTAGACCTATAGTAGCGAAAAACAAATCTCCTACATACATATTAGAAAAATCCCTAGCTGTATTCTTATCTCAACGTTTAAAAAACTCCGATTACGTAATCAAATCAACAAAAAAATTTGTGGAGTGCGCAAGAAAGTTGAATATATTTGACAGTGATATAATGGGAAGTTTCGACATAGTGTCTTCATATCCGTCCATACCTATAACAGAGGCTGTTGAAAACCTTGAAGAAATAATCGTTGCTTCCCGTGAATTCACACCAACCCAAACAAAGAAAATTATTGGTGCCTTAAATCTAGTTACTAACCACAACTATTTTAAATTGGATGGTGACATCTACAAACAAACAAAAGGAGCACCGATGGGTTTCCCTCTATCAGAAGTACTTAGACCGCTAGAAGATTTCATCTTTCTAAAGTTTATCAAGAAACCCCGAGAGTGGATCCGCTACGCTGACGATATATTCTTCATATGGGAACATGGAGTAGACAAATTAAAAGATTTCATGCATAGGAAAAACAATCTACATAATACGATAAAGTTCACCATGGAGCTTGAAGTGGATGGAACGTTGAATTATCTTGATGTCGCGCTCAGAAGAAATAGAACACCCAGCTTTGATTTTAACGTTTATTATAAACTGACCACAGTACCGAACCTTGTCCCTCCTGATTCGCACTGCCCAAAAGAGAAAAACAAAGCATGGTTCTGTAGAGCGTATAACGTATGACAACCCGACTACCTAAATAACAAGGAGATTGATAATATTTATAGCAAAGGTCTAATGGCTGGATATAAGAGGGATGAAATAGACAGAATACATAGCACTGTAAGAAATCGTATAATGTCAGCAAGAAGAAAATCACCTAGTAAGACAATGAAGTATGCAGGATCCATCTCATATATCCCGAGCTTTGCATATTGGTTAAAGAATTTGTTACATAAATGCAAAATATTAATAGCAATGAAGTCCCCGACCCCATTATCACATATAATATCAAGCTGCAAGGAGAGACAGTGTGAAAAACAAAAGGCGGGTGTGTACGCTATACCGTTGGTATATCCTGACAACACGGAAAAGATACATATCAGCATGACAAAGCGATCCTGGGATACTAGATGTAAAGAACACCTGCGAAGTGTCAACTAGGACATGCAGAATGCAGCATTCACCAGAGAAGTCATGCATTCATCGTCCACTCCAGTATGGAATAATATTAGAAGAATTGCCCCTTACATGAACTTTAAAGAGACTGCCATCAGGGAAACTGTCGAACTCCTCTCCAGCAAAGTAGCATGCAATGGCGTGATCTCTACTGAACTACCAATGGTTTACACATAAAACTAAAGTTCGGGAAGATTATGTCAAAGAATCAGTATGAAAAGGAAATAAAATATCCGTTTATTGACGTATAAATATCATTAATAAAGCATAAGCTTTCAACACCAACGGGTGCCTTCTTCAGACTTGTTCGTGGTTAGGCAAGGCAAAAGGAATTAACAATAGAAAATTTTAAAATAAACACGAACATAACGCATATAAATGGTTTGGCATGCGTTATTAAAAGACGGGAACACGTTGCCGCGCGCCATGTACTTATGTGCTAAAAAATTTCACAAAATATGCTCGTGATGCCACCCACGTTATTTTTTAAATATCATCTTTGTTCCTTATGTGTTCCAATTCCCTGCATTTTTATGTCTACCATTGCCTTGAAAAAGGCTCCCAATGGATGAATCTCTGTGATTATTACACCATAAGAAATAAATGGATTTAATATGTTATATGCGTTTCTTGAGTATTCATGTTGTGGTGTATTAAAAATAAGGGTCACTAATTTGCCAGTTATTCTACCTTGCATCAAAAACTAATCACTAAAACATGTACCAGGAAAAAAACAGCTATAAAAAGGAATTTATTTAAGAGGGATACGTTGATTATTTGCTACCCCAAAATATTTGCTATGCAAAAAATATTTGCTACCCAGATTAGTTCAAGTGATGTTTGCATCATTTTGTGATAAAGTTTTTATAAAAATCCTTATGCAACTAAGAGCTAGCCCGTTTAAGAAGACAGGGGGGCCCGGGCTGCTGGACAGCATTTTAGGGCCCCAGTGTTAGTGGTACATCTACGATTTCACTATGGGTGGCCAAATAAAAATACCTAGAACACATTTCAAAATATGATGAGAAAGCGATAAAAATATCCCCGCCATATTGAAGTGAGTATACCATGATTCATGTACGAATATCAGCGTTAGCAAGAAAATATAACAATGCATAGTTCAAAAATCGATACCAGTTTAGTTCTACCCCCAGTTGCAAATGTGTACAAAAAAACATCTGTAATGTTTTCGAAAGATTTGAGGCAGGGCCAGATTAAGGGGGGTCCATAGGGGCTATATTCTTGGGGCCCACCATGACCAAGGGCCCAGGAGGCATGCTTGGGCAAATAGCTAGGTAGGGAGTTTTACTTTTGTCTCGTATGATTTCCACTTGGTCAGAAACAGACTCTGGAAAACGAACAGATTTCAAGAGAGTGACCACCAAGCGTCAAGATTTCATATCACTTATACAGCGGGGTCAGGTGAGACAGTTTCAGCTTTTTCACTACCATCCACACACATCTTCCAGTGTGCACTTGGAGCCGTTAATGGGTGAAGCCTGCTGTGGCTTCACATGGCATAACAAAAGAGATGCACTAAGAAAAGTATACAATACTAAATCATTAGAAAATCCAAGACAAAATCTAGGAATCTTAATCTTTTAAACTAATGTTCTTGTGAGAACAATGAAAAATACAGTAACTTATATGAAAAATCTGCAGGTAATTTAGTAGTTACAGTTTCGTGTTTTAACGGACAGTATGGACTTGTAATAATTCCCTGTCATAAGTTCTTTGGGGACCCACTTAGATGCCTTAGCCTTGGAGCCCACTCAAATGTCTTAGCCTAGGGGCCTAATAAGGTCTTAATCTGGACCTGGAGGATGTACTGGGGGCGACAGTATATTTTGCGGACTCCTCCTAAAAATGGGGAAAGAAATATAATTTTTTTTTTCACAAGGCAGTTTATTGTTTTCGCTGTGCTATCTGTAAAAAAAAAATAATAATAATAATAAAAAACTGTAGAACTCTGTCAATTCTTCAAGTATCCTGCATAATTCTGGGGGTCCCTTGAAAATGCAGGACATGGGGCTGCAGCCCCTCTAGCCCCCCCCCCCCCCTTAAATGGGCTCTTGCAACTAAAGCCCCCTTCTCCTGGGAAACAAAATCGTAGATTTTGGCACTTTTTACTCTCTCCCTCTCTCTCTCTCTTTTATCTGAACTTTCAATCAATATTATGGTCTTTTTCTTAAGCTCATAGCAATTTGAGATAAACATTTTTTTTTTTTTTTTTATGATAGTTTTCATATGTTTTCATTTTTCATGTAATGATTTTGTTAAACTATGAGATTTATTTTCGAGGGCCCTGCTATGAAATTTCACCCAAAGCTCTGCAAAAGTTTCATCTGGCCCTGGGTGTGATTCATGAACAATATCGATAGACTGCAACTGAAATGCACATAATCTGGATTTATGTATTCAGTAATACCACCAAAATGTTGCCTTATTATTAGAGAAACCCATACCTACAAAAGGGAGGGGGAATAAAAACGAAATAACAAAACCCATAAAAAGCAATGAACCTGCCTACATCATATCACACTGAATCAGTAGTTATTGCAGAGCTTCAAATACCTTTTGTAATTAAATATTAAGCATTTAAAAATATCCATTATATTTATTTACATTCTAAAAAAGCATGCATATTAAAAAGGCATTTCTAACCCCAACAGTATATACAGAATGAACTTAGTCTATTTACTACTTACTAGTCAAGTTTGGTATTGTGAAATCCATTCTATGTGCAATCAGAATATTAAATATTTGAAAAATAACAATTATTACTGAGCAGATTCCTGAGATAATTCTCACACCACAACCGATTTTTGAAAACGGGTATTGCTTTAAATACGGAACTGTATAAAATATAGCACTGCAATATAGTTTTTCCCATACCAAAAGGCATTCAAGTTCCCTTTCATACAAAAAAAAAAAAAATATGTTCCTTTTTAATATTTTAGTCATTATTCCCAAGGGCGAAAAAAAAAAAAGAAACGTTGAACACAAAAACTGTGAAATCACGAAGTTTTTGGCCGGAAAGATACCTCTGTTATAATCCTCCTTATACCTTCTGTTGGGGCATCGGGATAATTTTCTGGGTCGTCAGAAAGTAATTTCATAACTCTAATTTTTCCGTCGGGGCAAAGAGAAAATACATCAGTAAAGGTTCCTCCTCTGTCGATAGCAAAACAAAATTTAGCATTAGTTTTCATTTTGAAATATTCGAAGACCATTGAGCAACAGCAAAGGATATGCAAAGCGGTCTTACACAAGACTTGTTAAGTCATCTCCACGTTTCTCAAACTTTATCTCTCAGCCTCTTTACAGGGTCAATATCCACACTTGAGATCACAACAAGCACGTGAACAACCCCAGGTGCCTCACAGAGAGATCTCGTTGGCTGCCGAGAAGAGGTAAACATCGTGGGTGCCCTGCCTTCCAAACCTCTTCTCTTGAATATACACGAAGTTGCCATAGTTACCACTAGAATGAGGAAATGACAGTAATTACTCCACGTGACAAAGCTCTTGACCAATGGTCGTTGAATGGAATAGCCGGAATTGTTCACCAATCATCACGTAGTAGCACATACGTCTTTAGCACGTGACCGCAATATTGAGTCTAAAAAGTGAATTTACGTTGTTGTTTTTTAATTGGAGCTTTAACGACCACCGTGAGCGACTCAATGGGCTGTAAGCAGTTCCCTGTCCTTAATTTACGGATGCTGGCTACAGGAAAGGGAGAGAGGCTGCTGGGTGCCCAAAACCTCCATGGCCTCGTCAGGATTCGAACTGGGACCAATCTCAGACAAATTCCAGAAACCATCGCTTAGACCACTGTGGCGCGATCTGAATTTTTTTTTTTTTTTTTTTGATCGGAGGTTTAACGACCACCGTGGACAACTATAAGCAGTCGTCCGTCCCTAATTTAGGGTAACTGGTTCCAGAAAAGGAAGAGAGCCAGTGCCGTAAGATAAAAAGAATATACATGCCTCACTCTGGGTGAGGTCACCCAAAACCTCCTTGGTCTCGTCAGGATTCGAACTTGGACCCATCTCAGACAAATGTTCAGAAACTATTGCTTAGACCAGTGGTTCCCAAAGTTTGCCCCGCGGCACCCTGTGGAGCCGCAACTTCCTCACAGGGGGCGCCGCGAAATATTACAAAATTTTCATAATTTTATTTCCAATTTCAATTCAATGTGATAGGACCAAGGAGGTTATATTAACCTCCTTGGATAGGACGCGACATCTAGCTGACCTGGTGCAAACCAGTAACTCACTTAGTAATTGGCAATCTCAGCGGTCCGCTCTCCCTTTAGCGGCAAAAGGAAAAATTACTGCAGTACGGGTAACGTTTTTGGCTCAATGCTTGGCTGTTGGTAGATTGCTCATTACGTTCAGTTGTCGTAGTTTGGTGTATTTTTGCATTCATTCTGGAATTAGAGAGTTGTATAATGGAGAATTCCGTGAAGAAGAACAAATCATATTGTTGTGTCCCGCAATGTCGTTCCCAAAGTTTCGGCTATGTTTTTCACAAGTTAGTGTAAACGTTTGTGCCTTGCGTTTGAAATCCTTCCAGTGAAATGCTACTAACCTAGTAACGTCTTTGAATGAATAATAAGCCGCCCCGGTGGCGCAGTGGTCTAAGGCGTTGGCCTCTGATCATTCGTCGGAAGGGGTCCGGGTTCGAATCCCGGTGAGGCATGGATGTTGTGTTTGTCTTACGGCCCTGGCTCTCTCCCTTCCCTGGAACCAGTGACTCTAAATTAGGGCCGGGCGACTGCTCATAGCCCATTGAGTTGCTCACGGTGGTCGTTAAACCTCAAAAAAAAAAAAAAAAAAAAAAAAAAATGAATAATAAACAAGGCAGCATGTTTTTATTGTATAGTAGTAATTAAAAAATCCGCATTTCTACATAATCTTGAAAACAAATAATTGCTGTTATCCATATAAATTTATACTTCATTATCGAACAGGATTTGCAATGTTCTGTCAACAGTCATCGGTTCAAAAACGCAGAACCCAATGATGATCAACAATTACCAATTCACAAACACTTTTAGGAACAGAATGTTCAAAAATTACAAATGTTATTGTTGACAGTATTGAAAATAGGTCCTGTGAAACGAAATGTCAGCTTTTAATAGTAATCCGGATTAGAACACCACTGTCGGTATTACTATATCACTTGCCTGAAAATGTAAAAATAAAAATTACCTGTTACAGTAAAGCATTACTGCTACACAGTGCTTACACGTTCCACTTCTGCCCGCTTTACAAGAGCACTCAAATGACTTTATAGAAATTTCACTGTTACTTGTATTTAAAACACCGTTGATGGAGTGAGGCGACGACGTTATTGCCGTGGACTGAATGCAGTGCGAAACTATAAGAATTTCTCTTCCATCTTCCTTCTTAATTCCACAAGAAATTATATGGCCTACATTAACAATCACTTCCCCTTCTTTAATGCATCTTGAATTTTTGGAAGCGTCCACAAATTTCATTATTTCAAGGATTGAAAGCGACAAACCAGCCATTCTAACATTCGACTTTATGGAAACACGTGCGACGTTACCTGTACTAGAGAAGTTTGTTTACGTTTGCGCAGCGCCCCCTATAGTTCGTTGAGGTTACCAATAACTGTTTGCGTCTCCACAGTCCCTGCCAGTTCCTGTAGGACAAGCATAGCTGGATGTCCTGCACTTAGTGTGTAAAGTGCAATCATTAGCGATCGGTGTTTAGAAAAATTTGAAGCCAAAATGCCTAGATTTTTTGCATTATGAATTGCGGTAATTGGAATCTTCAACGAACTATAGGGGGCGCTGCGCAAACGTAAACAAACTTCTCTAGTACGGGTAACGTCGCACGTGTTTCCATAAAGTCGAATGTTAGAATGGCTGGTTTGTCGCTTTCAATCCTTGAAATAATGAAATTTGTGGACGCTTCCAAAATTCAAGATGCATTAAAGAAGGGGAAGTGATTGTTAATGTAGGCCATATAATTTCTTGTGGAATTAAAAAGGAAGATGGAAGAGAAATTCTCATAGTTTCGCACTGCATTCCGTCCACGGCAATAACGTCGTCGCCTCACTCCATCAACAATGTTTTAGATACAAGTAACAGTGAAATTTCTATAAAGTCATTTGAGTGCTCTTGTAAAGCGGGCAGAAGTGGAACGTGTAAGCACTGTGTAGCAGTAATGCTTTACTGTAACAGGTAATTTTTATTTTTACATTTTCAGGCAAGTGATATAGTAATACCGACAGTGGTGTTCTAATCCGGATTACTATTAAAAGCTCACATTTCGCTTCACTTGACGTTTCCCAGGACCCATTTTCAATACTGTCAACAATAACATTTGTAATTTTTGAACATTCTGTTCCTAAAAGTGTTTGTGAATTGGTAATTGTTGATCATCACTGGGTTCTGCGTTTTTGAACCGATGACTGTTGACAGAACATTGCAAACCTTGTTCCATAATGAAGATTAAATTTATACGGATAACAGCAATTATTTGTTTTCAAGATTATGTAGAAATGCGGATTTTTAATTACTACAATGCAATAAAAACATGCTGCCTTATTTATTATTCATTCAAAGACGTTGCTAGGTTAGTAGCATTTCACTGGAAGGATTTCAAACGCAAGGCACAAACGCTTATACTAACTTGTGAAAAACATAGCTGAAACCTTGGGAACGACATTGCGGGACACAACAATATGATTTGTTCTTCTTCACGGAATTCTCCATTATACAACTCTAATTCCAGAATGAATGAAAAAATTCACCAAACTACGACAACTGAACGTAATGAGCGATCTACCAACAGCCAAGCTATAGCGCCAAGCATTGAGCCGAAAACGTTATCCGTACTACAGTAATTCTTCCTTTTGCCGCTAGAGGGAGAGCAGACCGCTGAGATTTCCAATAGAGGGTCTTTTTCAGGCTACTAGCTGCTGTCTCTAAAAGCAGTACCGAAAAAATTCGCGTATATGCCAAACGAAGGGAGATGGCTTCCCAGAGCTTAGAAAACACTTTTTTTTTAAGAGTTAGACTCTTCAAAGGCAGAGAAACTCTTAAATCTTAGTTTTATCTAAAAATCAGTCATTTCTGGTAAAGAAGAGAATCCATCATTTACTTGTTCAAACGCTATTGGAGTGCAATGCTTGCACTTATTGGTCCAGGCGTTTCATTCGTTGATTCAAAGTTTTCAAGGTAAATTTTTTTTTATTTTCTCCAGGGACTTCTTTTCAGAAGGTTCCTGGTTGATCTAGGGGTGTTGAAACTTTTTATAGGGCAAAGTTAATTTGTTAGCAAACCTGACTTTTCGTCAGATACAAATCTTTGGCTCTTCTGTATTTTTTAGATTTCGATCACACCGTTAACCAGATTCACATTGTTTTGCGAGTTTTCGGCTTTTCACTTTTAAGGTAATTTGGCTGCCGGTGTTGAGAGTTTGTTTACTACTTTGTTCTATATGATATCCCCCCTTCCCAAACTACCGTTGATTTTTTTAGTACACCTTGATTTTTACAATAATGGCTAAAATTATTGTCCAAATAAAATCTTTTTTGGTGTCTAGGTCTTTTTACAGGCCGGTGTTATGCTGCTAAATTTATTTACGGATAAATAGATTATAGGGCACAAATCCTAGCAAAATGGTTTTATTTTTTCACCACAATGTTTTGTACCAAAAAAAAGATTTTGCTCATTTTTCTAAGACTTGGAAATCGCTTCTCAGAGCTTAGAAAGAAAGACACTTTTTATTGAAGAGTTAAACTCTCAAAAATACATAGAACCTTTCAAGGGTGAGTTTTATCCAAAATCAGCGATTCCTGGAAAGAAAGAAAATCTATCTTTTTTTAATCAGATCTCCGCACCTAGCAGGGAAGAGAACCTTACTTATTAAGGCAGCGTGCCAATCTTCTCCATAAATTACTGATTACTCACGAATTTGTGATCATTCTAAATTACCTTGTAAAAGAATACCGACGACGAGCAATTGTTATATGCTTTGACACTTTTATATGCCTCGAACTGTTCTGCAGTAAATGCGCTTCGACCAAAGACGAAGTAATAGAAAATATTTACTATTTGCACTTTCGGAAAAATTTTCGCATCCCCTTCGAAGATACTTGCATTCAGCACATAAGGATCTTTTCCTTCAATCTCTTTAATTTTTTCCAAATACCGCATTTTGTACTCAGTGGTTAAAGTTTCAAAGTAAGAAGCCATCATTTCAACCAGGCTGGTTGTCCTTCAGTTACGTACTAAGGCTCGTTGCCATGCTGAGAGTCACGTGTCTGCTACATCCTCATATGATATCTGTGTGTTACAAGCGTGAGCTTTTCCCCCGCACGATTGCCGCACGATGGGCGCACGTGCGTGTTACGCCATCACCTCCTAATAGCTTAGCAGGCCCGCGCACCGATTTGTGACGTCACTAGAGTAGTCCGTAGTCTCGGAGAGGAGCATTACGGCGATGTGCGAACGAACGCGTCTTTACGTACACCAACTAACCAGGTCGTGCGTTCTTTTAGACTTTCACTGCATTTAAATAAGAACTTGTGTGTTAGTTTTCAAATAACTGCAGAGTTAACAAGTTTGTTTAATAATCTTTTAAAATACAGAAGAAAAAGAAATTACAGCGTAAATTTTAGCGTAGCAATAATTTCGACTTGAAAGGGTAAGCAACACAGATTCGTCAGTTTAATGAAAGCATCCCTGTCATTTCACTGGAAGTGATAAACCATTTCTATAATCGAAATTATAAACTGTTGTCGTAGTTTCACTTGAAGTTATAGTATCTTTATAGTTAACCGAACGATTCCTGTACTTGTGAACAAATCGTTCTTGTACTTGAAAGATTAGTTTGAGGGTCCATTACGAAGTATCGCCGTCGTTTCAAAAGATGTCGATTGACATATTTAAGGAATCAGATTTTTCATTCATTGCAAACTTATGACTATGAAAATTTTAATAATGAAATAATTCCTTTAGTGAAAATGTATTTTATATGCAATCCGTGATCACTAATATATATAAAAAGGTCAAGAAAAACTGAATTTTTTTCTGTGTTTTTTAATTATTACCAAAGGCTCAATAAAACACGTTTTAACATACATACAGGGAATTGCTGCTTGATCCACTGATTGCATCAAATAAATTAAGATTTCAAGAAAATTATGCCATTGCTGCATTATTAAATGTACAATAATGACATAACATGTTTTCCTAATTTTAGTACCATCTAGTTACGTGTTTGGACAACTTCATTTTGATAAGCAAATGTAAAGTTCATAATTTTTGTCTTCCAGAGCACTATTTCAAAAAAGTTACCTTGTCAAAGTTCAACACATCTGTATTAAGTATATTAGTAGCATTAAGCAAAACTATTTGGATCCACAATATAAGCATTTCTTTTTATCTGGAAAAATACAAGTAACTTATTGGCAGAAATTTCCTGAAATTTGATTTTCAAGAAGTATTCAGGAAAACTGCCAATGTACAAATAATTATGGTTGTGTAGTTCTTTGTGTATCACAAGCACAATTTGATTATGTGTCCGTTAGCTGTTCCTTGAAGAATTTCAAAGACACGTTTCTAAGAAAATCTGAAATTTGTTCCAATAATTTCTTAAAGTATTTTTTCAGATAATTATTATATTTTTTGAGAACCTGACAAATGCACATGCAGTAGTTATTGTACTGAATAAATCTAAGCGATTGTTTTGGTACTATAGGATGTATTTTAAAAGATGTACATGTTTCATTATAAATTGACTAACTTGATGTACCATTTTCTCAGAAACTATAAAAAGCAATGGTATAAAATTTTGCACAAATGTTTTGTCTTTGCTAAAGCTATTGAAAAAGATTGTTTTTTCCTTTTTTTATGATTTTGGTTTCAAAATAAATTCTATGAAGGATTGAAGAAGTTTTTCCCTATACAAAAATTGACACCCACCCTCACGTTTGGAAGCACACTTTCCAGTAGTTATCGGATAATATGAGATATATTAGTTCCAGTTATTATTGCTGTAGCTTGTGAAGACACAGTGCAGGAAGTCTGGAAACAGATAAGTCTAGATAAATGAATAAAAAGTTGATCTCTCATTTTAAGCAAATATTTTCAAAAAAAAAAAAAAAAGAAGCAAGTATATATTTCTACTTGTATTTTAAAAATCTTGTTTGTTTAGAACATAGTTTCCACAATATGTGGATTCATGTCGATCCACGTACTTTTCTTTCTCTTAAAAATAACAATATCCAAGGCTTAAAAATACCATGCCCGAGATGCCCAGAGCATGTAAATCATTCGTCTGGGCAGGTAAATAAAACATCTAATTGCCTGTGCATGGTAACTAAATTTTAAAATAAAAAAGTTTGTAATAAAATTTCCTACTACACAAGAAAAAAAAGACAGTCATCACATGTCGTGTTTCATGTCATTTTTAATTAATGGAAGTTGTATTATTGTTACGAAGTACCAAGGAAAGAGTAATATCACATCTTTAATTATGTTATGCTCTACGCCCAGAAATCGGAAACCTAGTTTTGCTCCAAATTTTGTTTATAATCAACAACAGTATGCATGCCTCTGATGTAACTGGCCTCCCATGTTTAGTGACAAAGGGAGAAAACTTTAACAAAAGGAACATGGCAGAATCACTAAATTTCCGAAACACCAGTTTCACCATCGTACCATTTCATACCAATTTTAGCATCAGCGTCTTAAAAATTGATATACACACGTTTGTGCATTGAACATTTGTAATACAGACCCTTAAAATGGAAGTGCAAACCTGTAAAAACAGTTCATATTTTTAACTTAAGAAAAATAGGGTTCTGGTTTGTTATCTTAAAAGATACATTTTTCTGCGCATCCAGCTTTTACTACCTGGGCAAGTAAATAATTTCTTGCCCAGGTAGTACTGATATATTTCACCTAATTTTTAAGAAATTGAATGGTTTTGATAAATTCCCATCCTACCACAGATAGAGCATACACACTGCTCACACGAGAGTTCTTCAATGTGTTGGTTTGTAGAAAAATGCTTCAAAATCTTTAAACGGACATTTTAAAGGCAAACTTACTCCTGAACTATGTGTGAACTTCTGTTTTTGTGCATTCATATCTAATTTTTGCTGTCTATACTTGATTCAGTGTTTGTGTTCCTTTAGTAATAAATATTAAAAATGATAATTCAATGCAATTCTCTATGTCTGCAAACACAAAAGATGTATTTCACATGGCAACAAGGCCTTAGCATTTATATAAAGGACATAGGCATGTTAGATGTGTACATGACATACATATATTTCGCATAGGATATAAGTATTTTACAAGCATTTGTGCCCAGAAATAGGGACCCCAAAAAAGTTAATCTGACGCTGCCTAAACACTTAAATAACTAAGTACGAATGTATCAACATATTACTCTTGGGATCAAAAACATGCAACCCTTATTATTCTGTGTCCATAATTAAAAAAAAAGTTTAAAATCCCTTCCTAAATACACATATTTTACTTTGAACTTATTTGATACATTGGCAAAAACATGTTATGGGTTACTATAACAACACAAGTAATCTATTCTTTCCATTACAAATATAAATTTCATTTTTCAAAAATCTTTTCAGTGCTTTGACTTCCCGCTGTGAGATGCATTAGATTATAAAATTAGCCAAATTTAAATTTTCTAGTTCAAAATTTTTATTTTACGAGTAGTTTAAAATAAGGTTAACAAAAGGTTTCCACGTACCTTAGAGTTGAAAATTTTCACGCTTTATTGCTGTAATCCATTTTGAGAACCTCCCCATTAGTAGGGAATTTGAATACTTTTAATATTCCTCTATGAAAATAAATTTAGTTGACAATTTGACAACAACAACCACGCACATCCGTAGTCACGCTTACACAGAGTGAGCAAGCTCATGCATGCTCGACCACCCACCACGGACATCAGCCTACTCTCCCCTACGTCACGCAGCTTCCGGCGTTCGGTGCGCGGGCCTTCTAAGCTATTAGGGGGTGATGGTTACGCTCGACCGCTACCGGAAATAACCTGAGCTTTCGCACCGGCATCCGTGCTGTTGATAAATATTCCTCCCTCGTTCTCCAAGTTTCTAGAAATGAGACTCTCAATCCAGATTTTTCGAGAAGGTTACCAGATCCTTTAAATATGCTCATCCGTTGTCATTTGTGACTCATTTGGCGGTTAGCAGTCTGTTATGTTGATCCTCTGCCGCTGAGTTTCTGCGTTTGTAAGCTTTCGGCGTATCAACTGAATATTGTTGTGGTGAAGTGAAGTTTTTCTTCTCGTATGTATTTTTAAAAATGGATCGGTTTTTACTAAACAGTAATAAGCGATGTGACAGTGAAAATAAAGAGGGCACACCGTCAATTAGTAGCAAGAGTGTGAAGAAGCGTAAATATCGAAATCATGATGCCAGTTATTTGGACTTTGGTTGTACGTCGACAGAAGTCAATGGTGAAGACTCAAGAGAGGCCGCAGTGTGTACTGTGTATGAATGTTTTGGCGCCAGAGTGCATGCTAACAAGTTGAAACGCCATTTAGAAACCAATCATCCCAGCATGCTTAGTAAATTTCGTGATTGCTTTACGAGAAAGTTACAAGAGTTAAAAAAACAAAACGGTAGTTTTTATAAGAATGCATCAATACCAAGCAATGCTTTCCTAGCATCTTATTAAGCTTGCATATAGAATCGGAAAACATGAGAAGTCTCATACCATGGCAGAAGAACTCATTCTACCGGATGCTGTACATATGGTGAATATTATGATCGGTGAGTCTGCTGGAAAGCTGCTTTCAAATGTGTCTTTGCCCAATAACACCATCAGTCGCAGAATATACAGCACATAGCGAAAGACCTCGGTGAACAATTAATTGAAGAAATGAAAGGTAACGAATTTGGGTTGCTGCTGGATGAGGCTACAGATAATAATACTCACTTGATTTGCTATGTATGGTTTATAGATGGCAATAACATTGTAGAAGACCTTCTCTTTTTTAAAAGTATAACTGTTAGTGTAATAGCCTCAAGACTTTTTCGAGATCCTTGATACTTTTATATCCAGAAATAATTTCGAGTGGTGTAAGTGCGTTGGTGTCTGTACTAATGGTGCTCGTTCTATAATCCGGCTGTTATGGAGGATTGCAGGCACTTATTCAAAGCAAAGCCTCGATGGTGGACACACTGCGTTATTCACAGAGAAGCACTCGCGTCAAAATATCTAAGTCCTACATTGAAACAGGTCTTAGAATATGTAGTGAATTTATTAAACTTTATAAACACTCGGCCGTTGAAGGCAAGGTTTTTCAAAAAACTATGTGGGAATATGGGGTCCGTGCACACGTCTTTGTTGTACTACAGCACTTTGCGAAGGCTCTCTCGTGGTAAGGTTTTGTCTTCTACGTTTGAACTGCGACAGGAAATTTATATTTTTCTTAAAGAGGAAGACCACAAGTATTTTTTTTTATTGGATTTTTAACGACCACCGTGAGCAACTCGATGGGCTATAAGCAGTCGCCCGTCCCTAATTTAGTGTCACTGGTTCTAGGGAAGGGAAAGAGTCAGTGCCGTAAGACAAACACAACATCCATGCCTGACCGGGATTCCAACCCGGACCACGTTTGGACGAATGATCAGAACAAGCGGCTAAATCCAGCAGCTTGGCACACATCCAAGATTATCTCGTGCAGGAAGCCACGCCTCTCAGCCGTTATTTGGGTTTGTATGATCAGAGGCCATCGCTTAGACCACTGCTCCACCGGCGCGGCAGACCAACAAGTATACCGAAAATTTTCTGAATTAACATTTTTTGGTAAAACTAGCATACTTTTTTTTTTTGATTGGAGGTTTAACGACCACCGTGAGCAACACAATGGGCTATAAGCAGTCGCCCGTCCCTAATTTAGGGTCACTGGTTCCAGGGAAGGGAGAGAGCCAGTGCCGTAAGACAAACACAACATCCATTAGGCCCGAAGTTTTGGAACTTTGGGATTAGGAACTTGAGGAACTTTGGGATTAGGCCCGAAGGCCTAATCGAAGTTTTGGAACTTTGGGATTAATCGAAGTTTTGGAACTTTGGGATTAGGCCCGAAGGCCTAATCCCAAAGTTCCTCAACTTCAAATCAACAGCTAAAGGATCCTGGTTTGACAATAAAAAGGACAAATTTCTTCGTCAGACCCTGTCACGTATAGTGAACTTGAAAAGAAAGGACGTTATGTCACTGGAGACCAAGAGTTACTCCCTCTACATGAAATTGCACGGATTGTGCGACCCGATCACCTTCAACATCTTGACCCTCCGTGTAGATATGTTAGTTGATAAAATTAAACGCTCCTTATCCTCCACGCATAACAAAAAGCTGGATTACTTGAGATCTTCCCAGACTCCAAAGGCTAAAGATTTCACAATTCCATTCATCAATATTTCCAACCGGACGCTTTCCAAAGATGAAACAAAAGTTTTGGAGCTTGGACCAAAATTCTGCTTCCGCACCAGGTCGAACCCAAAAAGCGTCGTTTCCGAATTTTAAAGTGTAATATCGCGAGTTCCAAACGACTCAAAAGATGAACTACGCCAGCTCTGTTCTTCTAAATTACGATCTTGGTATGATCCTACTAAAACACCTAATACATTTATAATTCCGAGGCCAGTTTCGATCCTTAGAAATGATCCGTCCATAATATTGACTCTAACGGACAAATCTGGCCAGATAGCGATTATGGACGCAGAAGACTACAATACGAAAATTGAAGATTTTATCACTGACTCTGGTTCTATAGCCCTTCAAAGGAACCCTCTAAATTCTTGGATTGCGCAGGTGCAAAGAGAAGCCCGGTTACCCGCTATTCCAGACGATCTTAGGAAAGCCGCCAGATTACCACCAGGACCTCAGATCCCAAAGCTGTTCGGAAGACTTAAGCACCATAAGCCAGGAAACCCACTGAGACCCATCGTATCCAGGAAGTCTGCACCAACGTACCATTTAGAGAAAGCACTTTCCAAATTCCTACGTAGTTTTCTTCCTGAATCGGACTTAGTAATAAATTCCACTCTGGATTTTATAACGAAAGTCAAGAAACTCACTGTCCTGCCAAGCGACATTATCTGCAGCTTCGACGTGGTTTCCCTTTACCCCTCAATTCCCGTTCCAGAAGCCATCAGAACATTAAAGGATGCCATATCTAATTCAATATTTTATACGCAGGAGGCATGCCTCAGCATCTTCAAATTAATAGACTTGGTCTCTAATACTAGCTTCTACAGTTTCCAAGGACAAGTATATAAACAGAATAATGGCGCTCCGATGGGATGCTCACTTTCACCCATCCTTGCAGAAGCAATACTTCGCCCAATTGAGCGGAATATATTCTCCAGCATTACCCCACGGCCTACCACTTGGCTGCGTTATGCTGACGACGTATTTTTTGTATGGCCCCACGGAAAAGAGACTCTTCCAATTTTCCTTGATAAAATCAATGATATACATCCTACGATCAATTTCACGATGGAGCTAGAAAGCAACAACGGTTTACCTTATCTGGATGTTTTATTGAGGAAATCGTCTGACAACCGCCTCGGCACACAAGTCTACTGTAAACCCACGTCCGTCCCCAACCCGATGCTCCGCAGCTCTTTCTGTCCCGCAGAATACAAAGCAGCTATCTTCCGTTCTCGAATTCAAAGAGCCTTCGCCGTTTCTTCTGATACCCATTCTAGACAACACGAAATTGAAAGCGTCATCAAGCTAGCCACTGATGCAGGATATTCATTGAATCAGATACGTAGCTTTATCCAAAAAGCCAGAGCCAAACATTCCGGTCTTCCTGCGCCGCAGCTACGTTATATAGGCTCAATTCCCTACATTCCAAGTGTGTCTTACAAACTCAAAAACGCCCTCAAGAAGATGAACTACGGCGTCGGCATAAGGTCCCCTGCATCTTTACATACTATACTAAAGAGAAATAGTGAAAAACCACCTCTCTCCTGCGAAGCAGGCGTTTATGCGATCCCCCTACAGTATCCGAACGGCTCTAAACGATACTACATTGGAATGACCAAGCGTTCGTTTGGAATCAGAGTCAACGAACATAAAAGGGACACAAAATACGGTAAAGTAGCCACGGCACTATCCAGAGAAGTAGAATTCAAGTCAGCTACTCCCATGTGGGATGATATAAAGAAATTAGCTAGCTACTCTACCCCTAAATGTACAGCCATTCGAGAAACCTTGGAGATCATTACCAACAGCGATGCTTGCAATGATTGTGTCTCGCTCGAGTTGCCACGAATTTGGAACCAATTCTTCAAGTAACACCTTTTCTCTACCAGGATCCCGCGTGCAACCAACGTGATGCCTCGTATCTTTAAATGAATATAACGTCGCATCTATTTATTGTCAAGTTCCCGCGTTCAAATTGTTAAACGTTCTATTTTTCAGTTTGCAGTTTCTGTCTAACTTCCTTGAAAAAGCCATCTGGTTGATGTGCGAAAGCTTGGAAACGCTTATGTGTTTATTTTCTACGCCAATAAATTGGATCACTAGTACAGCGTTACTATTTACTATAAGACCAGGTTTTTTCTAAATTTCAGGGCTGATTTAAACAACAGGCCCAACACGCCAGATTTAGGAGGGTACCGAGTTGGAAGAGATTTTTTTATGAATATATTAGCACCATCAACCAAGAAAATGTTTACTTAAATAATTTCACAAAATTTATTAATTTTTAAAACTTATATTATTTGTAGTCTTTTTTTTTTTTTTTGATTGGAGGTTTAACGACCACCGTGAGCAACTCAAAGGGCTATAAGCAGTCGCCCGTCCCTAATTTAGGGTCACTGGTTCCAGGGAAGGGAGAGAGCCAGTGCCGTAAGACAAACACAACATCCATGCCTCACCGGGATTCGAACCCGGACCCCTTCGGACGAATGATCAGAGGCCAACGCCTTAGACCACTGCGCCACCGGGGCCGCTTAATTTCTGCTTCTGATGTATTTGTAGCAAAATCTCGGCTCCTGAAAACTGGACTAATGTTTTTTTTCTCGGACCGATACCGCTCATCGGAAAAACCTTTTGAGAATACTTTCTTCATTACATAATGCATGGTTTTCCCACCAGGGGACGTAAAATCACATCTTATTTTTGTCGATATCTATGTTTCTAAGAGTCCGATTTAAAAAATTCTTTTTATGTCGGAGAACGTTTCCGGTGCGAAATGATTCTCATATAAATTCATGTTTTTCTTAACGCACAAGTATGCAACCAAAGGGCGTAAGCTCACAATTCCGTTTACAGCAATATCTGAGGGATTAAAAACCCGATTGAAAAACTTCTTTCTTTCGTCAGATACTATTGTTTTCCATACCGGTTCCATTGACTTTTAATAGCTTTGATAAATTTAATTTGTGTCGGAACGGATTCAAAAGACGTGCTTATTAAACCCGAAAATTCGGTGTCATCTTTCTTGTTAAGTTTGTGTTTGTTTACAGTGATCTCAGATCTCCTGGGGAACTGAAGTGGTTTGCAGAAATGGGAGGAAACCTCTTTTGCCATTCACAAACATTTTTCTCAAAATTTGAAAAATAAACACACACACAAAATACAGCTTTTACATAAACTTCCACCACTTTGGGTTTTCTTTTTAATGTGAAAAGAAATCATGAAGTTTTTTATAAAACACCCATTTCATTAGTGTTTGAGTAACACTATTATCACATCTTTATCTTTTTATTATTCTGTCCGTTTTATATGAGTGTTATTTCCTATACAATTTTTTAGGTACAAATGTCACTTCTCCATTTGCACAGTGCCATGCACTGATTGGTTATTCAAAGGAACAAACAAGTGTCTTCATTTTCAATTTATAGAAAGTCACATCTACTGTAATAAAAATATTTTCCATTTACTATTTAATACGCTGTACGCGTTTTTTAAATGTAACTATAATTGCACATATACTGCTATGTACTAATAATGTGTTCATAAATGTAGCAACATCTGCTGTATGATTAATTCTAATTCATAAGTTATTTATCGCTTTTACTAATTTTAATCACAGATATCAACTTCTCATTCATGCCCTGGATAATCAGAGTCAACTGTACGATTTACAAATAGTGGATCACAATAAAACTGGAATAGATTTTGTCAATAAACAAAAATTTATTGGGGAACAGTATGAAAAAACAACACAGAAAAGAAGATACAGAAACTTGTTGGAACTTAAGGATATGTATCTAACTCACGAAAATCAGCTTTTTCTTCTCAACTGATCTTCACCACAGAGGTCTGGCATTCTTCTAGTTTGAAGTACAAAGAACATTCAGTTCTAAACTGACACTAAAATGAAAATGACATTTAAAATAAAAAATCTGACAAATGAAGCAAACTTCTGTAGCATGAACAACCAACTCAAAAACTTCATGGGAGAGTATAAGAACGATTATCACTTCAAGCAAAACATGAATTAAAAAAACAAAACAAAGAATGCACACAATTTCTTCCGTTGGCTTAAGGTGCCCTCTGCCTGAGGCATCTTAAGCCAACGGAAGAAATTGTGACAGTATTTAATTAGCATGTACAAAAAAAAAAAATTAAATGTTTAAAAATTTTTGTAATGAAAATAATTTTTTTTCCCTTTAGCGTGCGTTCTAATTTTTGAAAAACAAAAATTATTGAACTGTTAGAAAGAAGAATGTGATGCGCAAAGTTTAATATCTATTAACTTTGAGGCAGTTTTAACATTAGATTCTTTAGTTTCGAACTCCACCCACATGGGCGACGAATCATCTGTGATTTCTGAATAGGGGCGACATTGAGTCTGCTTTCGGTTTCGCTAGCATCATTCGTTGATATTTTCTGTTCTCCCTGTTGACGGGAAAAGACGATCTTAAAGAATATTCACGACTTTTCATGTTCAGAATGTCCAGAACTTTCTTTGTTCTTGAAATTATAAAAGGTCGTTGGAAAAATAGCCATTCATTCAGTCTGTGATTCAGCCATTCAGTCAGTGAGCGATTGATTCAGTTAGTTAGTAGTCAGAATCGGAGTCTCGTTAAAGTGGGAGAGGTTCAAAATTCTGTTTTTTTATTGTAATCGTTACTGTAACGGCTTACTTCCCGTGAAGTTCTTATAGTAGTTTGAAAACGTGAAGAAGACCGACTTCGTGATAGTCAAAAGGGCCTTTAGTGATACAAGAGTTTACGTTCCACAAGTGGATATTTCCGGATATCGTTAGTGACTTTCTTGTATTAAAGCTGCACACCGGATATAGTGGAACTATTTGACGATATAATTTTTCGTTTTCCTTATTTGTGGAAGACACCTTAAAAAAAAGAAAGGAATGAAAATCGTGATCTGACTCTTCGGCTACTTTAAAGAGGTAAGACTTTTATATTTTAAAAGTCGCACATTTATTTTCATTCTTAAAAAAGTTCATTTTTGAAATAATTAAGTTTTTGATTGTAATCATAAAGGATTATTTATTTATTTTATTTTTTTAAAGGGGAATATAGATAAATAAGTTTTATCTTGTTTGAGATTTAATATCAGAGCGATCTTTTACAAGAAATACATTTTCATTCCAACAAAGACTTTCAAATCTCTAAAATATTTTAAAAATTAATAACATATTTTTAATTTTTAATTATCGGATTGCAAAACTTTTGATCATTCGTTTCTGACCTTTTCAAAAAATTGAAAACTCAAATTTCCCTCTTTTTTAAAATAAGAATGGTCGAAAAAGAATAATTAGTGGCATTTTGTGATTTTATTTTATTTCTATTGTTATTTTTTTTACGAAAGTAGGAAAAACAAATTTTTTCTTGCTGTAATAAACAGTACAATATACAAAAAGCTTAGGGCTATTGCATTATTGTGTTTCTCTCTTTCAGATCTTCGTGGAACATGGACGTTACAAAAAGAAAGAAGAGTGGTCATGAACTTAGAAAAGATAAAAGATTTAAGGAATTGCATGAATCAGCAAAAGCTTGTTCTAAAATAATCTCTTTTTATGTCAAACCGCACTCAAGCCTTATCCTAATCCTAAAAATGAAAATAGCCTCCAACTAAGCTGCCAAGAAACGGTCACAGTTTCTTGGCTGCTTAATTGGAGGCTATTTTTTCATGGCAGAAAAACAGAAGAAATCGACTCATGATCTACTTTTTAATAATCAAATGCAAAAGAGGAGGCAAGAGGTTTTGGAAAGAAGACATATTGTACAAGTCATTGTCGATGTTTTGAAGGTGATAGGAAAACAAGGTGTTGCTTTCTGAGCATCTACTGAACAGGCATACACTTTTGATGATGAATCAATAAATCACAGTAATTTTCTGGAAATTATATTACTGCTCCGCAAATATGACACAACGTTAAAAAAGCATTTGGACGCTATAACAGCAAAAGGTGAACAACTCCATAGGCAAGAGAACGTAAAGAGAAGGACACTGGAAAGAAAAACAAAATAGCGGGAAGAGGAAGTTTTGTTACATTTCTTAGTAATAACACTGTAATGAAAATAATCAAAATAATTCTAGAAGACATGAGAGAAAGAATATCAGCAAGTGTAAAGAAAGCAGCGAAGTACTCAAAATTAATGGACACAGCAATAGACATTTCAGGCAACGACCAGTGTGCGTTTGTGGTCCGCTATGTGGAAGGACATGAAGTATTTGAAAGACTGTTATCTTTAAAGTGTGTCACATCGACTATGGCTGAAGGGCTATTAACTTCATTAAGTAATACTCTGAAAGAAGTGGAGATACCTATCAAAGACTGCGTGGCAAATGCCTTTGATGGTGCTTCAAATATGAGTGGACCTTACAATGGTCTTACTGCCAAACTTTCAGACATAATACCAAATCACATCCATACATGGTGCTACGCCCATGTATTAAATTTAGTACTCTTGGATACTGCCCATCACTATATCCTTTTTCAGTCTGCTCCAGGAAACACAAGTTTTCTTGAAGGAATCGTTAAAGAGGCAGAATAAATATACAGAAGAAAATCCAGCTTATAAGCTGGAAGCTATTGGAGCTACTCGTTGGCAAAGTCGAAGCAATGCCAGTGTTAAGATATTTGGAAGGATTGACCACTGGACATCACAGTCAGAGAAAGCCCAGTCTCAACCAGCTAAATATGTTTTCTTCGAGCTAACAGTGGCATTATTTAAGATATCTTCATCAACGGACTTTAATGCCAAAGTCAGAAATGATGCCGCAGCACTTCTCCAGAAATTCGTCAGTTTTGAAACGATAATGACGGCTATGATTTTTCTTCAAATTTTCAAGATTACAACACCACTGTCTGACTATCTGCAAACAAAAAACCTGGACTACGCTCAGGCATGGAGGTTGGTTGAGTCAGCTGCTTCAAGACTCAAAGCTGTTCGAAACAGGTTTGATGAAACTTTGGGTGCAGCCAAGACCTTCGTATTGAAGTTTACAGAAAAGATTGAACATTCTTCAGACAGAGACTTCCTTAAAGAGGTAACCATTGAAACTGATTTTAGAAGAAAACGACAAAGGAAAATCAAGAAGATGGTATCGGAAGTGTGTGATGACGAAAAAGTTAAATCTTCACCTGAAGATGAATTTAGAGTTAATGTATTCAACTGCATTGTGGATACAGTTATCCAAACAATGGAAAATAGATTTGTGAAACACAAAAATCTGTACTTGGACATAGCTTTGTTCGATTCAAAAGGATTTAACCAAAATAAACCTGACGAACTTCCAACAAATGCGCTGGAAAAGATTTGTGAGATGATTCCTTCATTAGATAAAGGGAAACTTAAGGAAGAAATAATTTCCTTTGTAAATGTTTGGCCTAGCATATGTAGGAAATCCATGGATGAAGATTACAAGACTGATGCGTTTAAAGAGACTGAATGTGACCAACACCCTGAAGAAAATTTGGATGAGGTCGAAGAGGATATAGTTTTTACACCATGCAATTCCAAAAATCAGTGTAATACATGCATCAAATGTGCATTTGGAGTGATTGTTGAGTATAACATGTATAGTCTCCCGTATACAGAACTTCATAAGGTTTACAAGTATTTACTCACTATTCCATTAACGCAGGTCAGCTGTGAAAGAGTTTTCTCCAAATTAAAGCTCATAAAAACTAGACTGAGGGCATCCATGACCACTGAAACCTTTGAAGCATTTGTCTTGATGCACACTGAGAGAAATATTTTAAATACCATCGAACCTGACTTCGTAATCAGCAAACTCTGTGAATCGAGTTCAGAAATGAGGCGACTGCTCGCTCTATAATTCAACAACTCTGGACAATGCCGACATTATGTTTATTGTTCATTATATCAATGAATCAACTTTTTTGAGCTTTTTTAACTTTAGAGTGTTTCTTGTGAATAAGTTTATTCTATTCTAATTTGAAAATTTGGTAGAAAAATTATGTAGTTTAGAATTAAGCTAGAAAAGAGACGACTTCTCGTTTCATTATTCAAGAACTTTGAACAATGCCAACATGTTCCTTGTTTATTATATAGATTAATGTTTCTCAAAATCATTTGAATCCCGATAAAAAAGTTTATAAGTTCCTTAACTATTTTTTTTTTGTTAATTGTTGTTGTTAGTATAAGTAAATAGATTTATGGCAGTAAAAATTATTAAAAATATTTAGTGCAGAAACTGTCCAAGATCAATCAATCAATCACTTTATTTATTTCTGCTACATACATAGTACAAGCAGATGGTCATACGAAAATACCATCAGGTATAATTTAGCCCAGACCATAAATCACCAGTTAAACAGAAAGAGCCGTTAAACAGAATGCCATTATTTTATATAGGTTTTGCCTATGGAGATGAAAACACGAGCACCTGACTGCATACGATTATTAAGTTTGAAGGCACCCTCATCACCCTTTGTCCACCGCCCTCCCAAGGCACCCAGCACGGGCTTATCCTGAAAATATGTATACCATATAAATAAAATAATAAAAAACAAACATGTAACACTTTTTTCCATCTATATTTTATTATAAAACTAGAAATTAATTTTTCTAATAATTTTTTGAGGAAATATAACATCAAGCTCTTGGATTTCGAGTTGCATATGCTGACTTTGTAAATAAAAATAGATCAGTTCAGGAGTTTGAATCAGAATAGATAATCTGTAAACTTTTTAGTTAAAAACATATTGAAATCACATTGATAGATGACAAGAAAAAATTACTTACCATACCTAAAGCAAAGAGAAGCAAACACTTTACTCCAGGAAGGAGTCATTTAAAAAATAAACTGTTCATGTGATTCACTATACATAGGAGAAATGGGACAAAGGTGAACCACCAGAATTAATGAATACAAAGCAACAATAAGGAACATTTCAAGTAAAACAGGATTATATAGGCACATATAACAAACTGACCACAAAATAGACTGGATCTCCTTAAAGTTAAGCATCAATCCCACCCAATTATTTAGAAATTAAAAGAATCCCTGGAAATTTAAAACACACAAGGGGGGGGGGGGGGCATCAGCAAACATGTTGGATGGCAAATCAATCAGGCTTGGTGGCCAGGCCTGTGGAAGTAGCAGTGAGACGTACGAACTCCTGAAGATGATCTAGTGTATAGATCGAAAAATTGAGAGGTAATGTACCTTAATAAATTTATCCCCTATAATTCCTGTAAAGTTTTTTTCATTACAAACACTTTAATTGTAATTAAATAAAAATCCAGCAGTCATGACCATGTTCTGATAAAATGAAGTGTTGACCATCTTATTTGTTTAGTGAAAATTGTATTGGTTCTTTGTTTATTCAGAAATGTAATACGAGGCTTGGTGGTAGCAAGAAACTATACTCTTGTTGAGCGGAGCTCTCTTTACGAGACTAGAGACAATTAGTTGTTCCGGCATAGGTACGAGATAACACATCCCATCACCATGATTGTTTGCATGCGATTGGACATCGTCTATGGTCAGGTTTTGACGCCTTCCGATTCCCGAAATTCCATGCCATTGAGGAATAATCGTCTAAAAACTTGTATTTTTAGCGTTTTTTCCGGGTTTTGAGAAGGGGTCATTTGTTACCTATCTCCTCCAAAGATCTTCAGCCTATCAAGGTAACACTTGCTACAGAGAAAGGGAAGGAAATGGAGTTGGTATCATGGTGATTGGTCGTGTTTTATAAAAATGACCATTAAAAAAGTGACCAATTTTAATAATAATTGAAAAAATCCGCTCTCTATACGAGACTCGGGACAATTAGTTGTTTGGGCATAGCTACGGCATGACACATCCCATCACTGTGATTTTTGGCATGCGATTGGGCATTGTCCATGGTCAGGTTTTGACGTCTTCCGATTCTCGAAATTCTGTGTCATTGAGGAATTCTAATTAAAACTAGATGGCCTTTTACTTGAACCATTTCACAAAAGTCGGCTTACAAACATTAATTTAAAAAAAATTGTTTGAATTGAAAAACGAAGAAATGAAAAGACTCCCTCTGTTAGCTCAACACTTGCTTAATTTATAATAATAAAAATAAGTTTGTGTGTGTGCGTGTGTGTGTGTGTCTGTCTGTCTTACGTGACACAAAATGAAAAACGTGTTTCCTGATCTGAGTGTGTCTTTCTGGTATGCTTACATGAAACCTGATCACAACCAATATGAAGGCGTGAAGGAAAGTAGTTCATGATAAATTTTAGGCATTTCTTTTTTAGAATGTTTTGTACTTTTGTTCTGGAAGTAATAAATTTTATGCATTTGTTTCTTTAGAATTTGTTATAATAGATGCCTTAATGAGCTTACATTTTGCAATAGCTTCGCTCAAAATTTGCCAACTGTACCCAAGTTATCGATTACCATTGGCGGCTTGTCCTAGTGTTGTATTTTTGAACAACTACCAAACTCATAACATTTTCACCAAATAAACTAGTTTTCTCTTTCTCTCTCTCACACACACACACGTACACACACACAGGGGCAGATTGGGTCGACAAAATCAGGCCAGGAATCTTAGTCTTGTGATCCACTACAAAAACACATGTACCCATAAGAGAACAGCTAATAAATTACCTCATGAGAAAAATTCTGTTAGATCCTGCATGAAAGAGAAATGTTGAAATACGCATTGCAAAATGAATTCATTTGTGAAAAAATTGCAAAAACAACTAAACGGTGAAATAATTTTATAATAGAAATCTCCTCGTGATTGAGTGTAGCAACAGATGATGCTCAAAACGCGGTGTTGTATCAGATTACTTTTTGTGAAAAATTTAATTAAAAAAAAAGTAAAAAAAATCAGGTGTCTCTTGAAGACAAATCAGCATGAAGATCATTGAAGTGACAGGCCACATAGCAATTGTCCTACAAAATTAATTTTTATAACTATTTGTAAATTGATCACTACTGCACAATGCTATTAGTACCTCCTTTTTGACTATATGCAGTTTTTAAGTCTACCTTTATTTTGACCTGTGAACTAGTACTGGTAAATTGTTGTTTCTTATAAGCTAAATGTGAGTGGGACATGGATTTCAGAATACCTCTATTCGACAATTGCTATTTGCTATGTGTCAGTCTGTGGATAAATAGGTGGAGATGATGGGACATCAAAATGGTACAATGGAAGGATGGTAGGGCCTACGAATGACCCTGGGCTTCAAGTCCAACAACTTATACGTCTAAGTGTAGTAAGCTTCAACTTAATTCATTTATAACAGCATGCTTAGACCAGAGGTATTGTTCTCAGATAAGTTCAGAGAATTTTGCTATGCCATTTCAGATAAAATGCCTAATACATGATAAATACTTTATTTCCTTAATAAAAAAACTTTCCCCCATTTATTTTAAGAAAAATAACTTTACAGACAAATATAAAACTTTAATGAAGTTAATGATTATTATTCATATGTACCAAAATAATTCATTCCTTCATTTCAAAGAACCATGGCAGAAAGTGGGCCATTTCTCGATTGGTTTACTGGAAAATGTCCCAGTGGGCCAATCTGCCTCTGCACACAGAGACAGGAATTCATGGCCCTGACCTCTAAACATTTTTTTGAAAACTACAGTTAAATGTTTTCTTGTCATCTATCAATATGATTTTAAAATGTTTTTAAAAATTAAGAAAATATCATTCATTAAAATAGTATAACTATATTAGTGATCAGAATTTCTTGGCATAGAATAGAAATCAAAGTTTCCAAACTTTCGCACATCAACCAGATGGCTTCTTCAAGGAAGGTAGACTGCAAACTGAATAACAGAACATGAAAAAGCCATCTGCTTGATGTGCAAAAGCTTGTTGCTGTCTACCTTAATAAGGCAGTTTGCTGTCTATGTTCCTTGAAAAAGCCACCTGGTTGATGTGTGAAAGCTTGACAATTTTGATTTCTATTCTACATCAAGAAATTCTGATCACCAGTATAGTTATACTATTTTGAGTCCAGTTGGTGTACAGTTAATATCATTCATGTTAACATTTCTTCAGAAAACCTGAAAATGTAACATTTGGTAGTTTTCCTCGAGAACACACACATGAAGGAGAGATACTTTAAGCAATGATGTATGCATCTCTAACCTGGAAAGAATTGTTATTAAAATAATTAAATAATTACATGCTAAACTTTTTTGTTCCAAAAGTATTTTAAAATGGGATAAATCACTAATTATGACATTTTCTGGTCAAAATTTTAAATTCTGATAGGAGCAATCACTCCAAATATGCACTTTGTCACAAAAGAAGATACTGCATAATTTGTATTTCTAAATGCATATAAATTTTAGTGGATCTGTTTAATGCATACATGCAGTATATCTGTGGACAAAGAAACTGTGACATGCCAGTTTGCACCTGACATAAAGGCACGCTTAGTTTCAGTTAGTAATAGTGGATTGTAATGCAGAAGCAATGTATTTGCATAAATTTCTGCATGAAACTCGCAAACACTGCCAAAAGCTTATAGTTGTGCAGATTTACCGTGTGCATTGGGTATCTGATTAGCAAAGAAATTTTCATGATAAAAGCAAAAGTATTGCAGATAGTCCAATAGTTGTCTACCCTACAGAATACAGGACAAAACACTGTCTTACCCTGTTCTTGTATAAGATTGTGAGCAATAACTTTATGGAGTAACTTTTCTCTACTCCCTCCTCAATGCTTCATTAACATACAGAAGCAGGTCCAATTGAACTGCTAGCAGCAGAGGTGTAGCCGGGGGGGGTTCCTCAGGTCTGGACCTCCCTGAGGGTGGATTGCATACGAATTTAAAGCAATATATATGTATATATGAGGCTTTCACCAATGAAACAAATCCATGACCCCCCACCCCGTTAAGGAATTTCAGGTTATGCCACTGGCTACTAGTGTTATTCAACGATCTTGCAAAATTACATGAACTTGCTCAGTGCACATTCAACCAATCTAAAATCTGAAGGATGCCTAGTCTGCAATACTTTCTTATCTATTTTAAGAACATCACTGCCAATCAAAAAATGAGTACTTGAGGTAAAACTACATATCACCGAAAGCTTCCTCTAGCATGTTTAACTTCCATGGCACTTTTGTTAGCAGCTCCATCTCTGCATAACAACTGATCATGACTAACTAAAATAAAATGACATGAACTGCAATGCTGGATATGAGCTGACATGTCAAAAAATTGTTTGAACAAACAAGTCCGCTGCAAGTCTGTGTACATAAATCAATCAAAAAATGCTATCTACAGTCTGGTCTCTTTTGCAGCAAACCCATTTTGCACTTCTAAATCCCATCATCATTAATATGAGTAAATTATATACCAGTAATAGTGAAGCAGCCAAACACATGGGGACAGGGGCGCATGAAGAACATTTTCCGGGGGGGGGGGGGGAGCAACAAAAATGAAGTTTTTGAAATCCATCAAAACAAAATAGAAGTTAATGAAAAATATAAGTTGATGCATTTTTATTAAATGAAAACATTTTTCTAATGTAAGTCGCATTTTAACAAAAAATAAAATAAAATAAAATAAAACTTTTTTGGGGGAGGAGGTCCCTTAATACGCCTCTTCATAAGGATATGATACTTTGTATCAATCTATGTGACTGTTTGCAGAGAAGACTACTGCAATTTACACCCTAAATTGTTTGGCAGGAATTTATACTAAAACAGTATATACAGTTGTACCTACATACAAGGTAGGATCCAAAAGTTGTGACTTGGCATATACTGTAGTTCCTTACCTTGAATACTTTAAAACACAGATGCACAACCACCTTCAAAATCATATGAAATCAATTTATTCATGCTTGAAGGAACACAGGTTGCAAAACACAGGTTGCTGTCTGCACACGATTTTAAAAAAATTACAGTTAAAAATACACTGGTGTTCAAAATTAAGAGAATTTGCACATTTTGTCGATTTTCACAAAAAGTACGGAACCAAAGGTACAAATTATGCCGCCGAATAAGAATCCAAATTTGCAGTGGCGAATATGTAAGCCTACATGTGCATGTAGGTGGAGCTGTGACAGCGGAGGACATGAAAAGTACACGTGGCTTTTTCCGCGATTAGTTCGCTCGTACTCCTCGGCGACATTCGTTGTGTTTCTTGCAGGAGTTGGTTCAATTTCATTAGCAATCAGGTAAAATGAGTTGCCACGAACGTACTGATGACAGAATGAGATGGAGAATCGTCAGTAAATTAGAGGCAGGGCAATCGCAAGTTGCTACAGAGCTCAATGTAACACCCAGTGTCATCTGCAATTTGTGGAAACAGTTTAAGGACACCGGATCCATATTGAGAAGGCCTGGGCAAGGTCGTTCAAGAGCCACGATGGCCAATGAAGATCGTTATTTGGCACTTTCAGCGAGGTGCCACAGGACTGCTACAGCTGCACAGCTATCTCATGAGCTGCATGCTGCCACTGAAACCCAAGTTTCAAGGGTTACTGTTTTCTGAAGACCTCATGAGAGAGGGCTTTTTGCCAGAAGACCCGCTTTGCGTCCCGCTCACTTCAGCACACAAGAGAGCGCATTTAGCATGGTGCAGATAACATCAGCCTTGGACCAGACTTCAGTGGGGTAACATTCTCTTCACAGACGAGTCGCCATTCAGCCTGAACACTGATTCTCAGCGTACCTTCATCTGGAGAGAACCTGGAACCCGATACCTTTCCTCCAACATCCGAGAAAGGGACCGCTATGGCAGCGGAGGTGTCATGGTCTGGGCAGGCATTATGTTGGATGGCCGCACACTTCTCCATGTGTTTGACAGAGGCTCTCTGACTGCTGAGAGGTATAGGGATGAGATCTTACAGCCCTATGTTTGACTTTTAGGGGCGCAGTTGGCCCTCGATTCCTTTTTATGGACGGCAATGCTCGTCCACATAAGGCTCACCTGGTCGACGGTTTTCTTGAAAGTGAGGATATTTGCTGGATGGATTGGTTAGCCAGATCGCCAGACTTAAACCCTATCGAACATGTCTGGGACGCTCTTGGGAGGGCAATTGCAACTCACTATCCCCCTCCAAGAACCATCCAGGAGTTGAAAACTGTGTTGCTGCAGGAGTGGGACTGACTGCCACAAGGACTCATCAACTGCCTCGTTTCCAGTATGACGTCATGCTGTGAGAGCTGTATGACTGTGAGAGGGGACCATACCCCATATTAGTCATTTTATATTCGATCTTGCAATGTGGATTTTGGACATTCTGCGCTGATGAGCCTTACTGACGATCATGAGTGCGTGCCATGACTGTTGCATGGTATAATTTTTTCTCTTATATAACTGTGTATCCATACCAAATTTCATTAAAATGTGTCCATTAGTTTTTCAGAAATTCGACAAAATGTGCAAATTCTCTTAATTTTGAACATCAGTGTATATACACTGCTGGCCACCCAAAATGCAACACCAAGAAGGAAGCATCTGATTGGCCTGAAATTCGCAACACGCATCGCCCGCGAGAGGACATGCAAACGATTAGCATTGCAGGGCATATGCAAATCATGTGCGCCCGGCACGCCACCGAAAAGCACTATAAGAAGGGTGCACAGAAGGCAGGGTGTAAGCAGTGCAAGTGTGTTGTGCTGCCGGACCTGTGTGTGGGGAGCTTCCTGATGCTTCGTCGCAGAATACAGCAGTCATTCCAGCACGTTTCAAAGTTCAACAGAGGACGAATAGTGGCTTATTGCAACAGCAGTTTATCGTACCGAGACATTGGCGCCAGTGTAGGACAACATCCAGCCACAGTGAGGCGAGTATGGATTCGGTGGGTGCAGGAGGGACGGACGGACCAACGTGAGCGATTGCCACACCGCGACACACCACCGAACGAGAGGACTGGCATGTTGTGCGGCGGGCATTGACGGCTCGCACTGCCACATCACGAACGTTAGCGCAGGAATTAGGGTGTGTTGCGCAACAACCTGTGTCAGCACGTACCGTTCGACGTCGTCTGCAGGAGCGGGGACTTGTCGGATGGCGCCCATTGCACCGATTACCATTGACGTTACACCACCAGTGAGTGCGGCGGCTGTGGGCCGTTGAACGCCGCACCCGTACTACAGAATGGCACGATATTGTCTTCTCCGATGAATCCCGCTTCTGCCTGCAACACCACAATGGTAGGATCCGCGTGTGGCGGCACCGCGGTGAGAGACTGCATGATGCCTGCATTATGCATCGCCATACCGGTCCGTTGCCTGGCGTTATGGTTTGGGGCGCAATTGGATATGGCCACGTTTCAAAGGACAATGCGCATCCGCACTTGGCACGCATCATGCAACAATTCTTCACGGCCCACCAGGTGTCACTGCTGCTGTGGCCCACCTGTTCTCCCGATATGTCAGCCATCGAACATGTCTGGTCGCTGATCGGCAACCAAGTAACCCGGCAAGCACCACCAGCGGCTACGCCTGATGAACTGTGGCAACGTGTGGAAGCAGCTGGGACCGACATACCCCAAGCCCACATCCAAAGCCTCTTTCGTTCGATGCTGTGGCGTGTAGCAGCCGTTATTGCCAGCCATGGGGGCCACACGAACTATTGATGTCTGCGTGTTCCGCAAGTTGCACGGGCCTGTAAGCTCAATCGTTTCATCCTTGTATCTGTTGTTATGTGTCCAGTAAATCTGACTTTGCTATCTTGTGTGCTTCTTGGTGTTGCATTTTGGGTGGCCAGCAGTGTATATACACAAAGTTAAAACATTAGCACTTTCAAGTTCACTGTGGACCCGTCATCAGATGGTGTGGTTGCGTCATGCCTTGGAAGGATATATATGTAGTTAGCACATTGACACAACTATTTTTTGATGTGCACATTCTTGCTACACAATCATGCCATTATACACTGGAGATTGGGTCGCTGCTGGTATTGTCCCTTTCGTTGTAGTAGTTACAGAGCAGTTTCCATGGTAATGGTATAGTGATAAGGGGTATCGTCGTTACAACATTGTACCCTATAAATCAAGGACCTCGCCAAAAGGGTGCGAGGGTGGGCTCAATATTTGTCTTGCCCCCCTGCCCCCCAGTTCAAAATGTGCCAGTGTTCAGTATATTTAACTTAAAAATATAATCTGCACTTTGCCAAGTAATAAGTCTCATGTTTCATTTTACATAGCCCTACGTATTTTCCTATAGGAAAAGCATTGTTTACGTCACCAAAAAACATTATCAAAATAGCATTAGGAGGACCATGAAAATTCAATTGTTCTCCACTCCTCCAGTTCCTTAGTTTAAGCCTCTTCTTTATGTTTGTACGGCCAGGGCGCTAATGAAGAGGGTGGATAGGAATTTACTGAGGGGGTCACTACTAATTGCTCTGTTTGTTTTTTGTACAAAATAGGAGATTCCAACACAGAAAGTGGAGTCTAAAGCTACACTAATGCTCAAGATTAAGACTGCTTCGGGAAAATGCAAGGAAAGAAAGTGGCTGACGACTGCTTTGTGGGAGAGGAGTGCAAGGTAAAGTCGCTGGCTGAAAGGAAGAAAGTTAAGGAGGGGAGAGGTATTGTGTCTGCATGGCATGATGTTAAAATTTGATTTAGATAAACATAAACGACATTATCTTTTCAATAAACTGTTCAAGTACAGTACTATTTTTGTAAGCAAAAATGGAAAATTTTGAAAAGCAATTTAACACAATGCATTCAGAGCCAACAAAAAGTTGAAGGCGACATTCTACCAATACTTCTGTCTTACATCAGTGGCGTAACTAGTCAGATCCGTGTATGTTTGTGTGTCTAGGTGGAGGGGATGGGGATTGCACGAATTCCTTTGTAGCCGATAGGTAAAAGCATTAAAGCCGCCCCGGTGGCGCAGTGGTGTAGGCAATGGCTTATGACCATTCTTCCGATAAGGGTCTGAGTTTGAATCCCGGTGAGGCATGGATGTTGTGTTTGTCTTATGGCACGGGATCTCTCTCTTCCCTGGAACCAGTGACCTTAAATTAGGGACGGGTGACTGCTTATAGCCTATTGAGTTGCTCATGGTGGTTGTTAAACCTTCAACAAAAAAAAAAAAACAAAAAAAAAAAAAGCATTACGAATTTGTTCTCTCATTGTTTCGTAAAAAAAAAAAAAAAAAATGCTACCAAGCTTGCCCCAGTAAAAATAATGCTTGCTCACCTGTCGCCCATCCAGATTTCGAAGTCGATGCAACGTCCCTGCTATAAATATGAACTGAACAGCCCTTATGAAACTGCTGAAATTTCTAGTAGCCAATGTGGCTAGTAGAATAAAAATTTTACTAGCCAAATGACAAAATCTACTGGCCATGCAAAGTTAAAAAAAAAAAAAATAATTCAGTAACTTCTCTACTTATGTTTCTATGAAATTAAATGGGTGAATGTTTTTTTTTCTTTCTAATGAGAGACCCCTCCCTCATTAACTTCATAAAAACAGATGCAGAGCAGTTACTGCACAGGATCATTAGATTGACTGCAAATATTGCACATGCTTTTGTTCCAAAATGATTGACTTTTTGCAATTTATTTTCAGTAACTGTAACATAATTACTCTTACTATCTTAATTTACACATACATAATTTATTTTTGAGAGGCCATTGAAGTTAGATGTCTAATTTCTTTAATAATATTTAAAACAAAGGGACAAAAGGCTAGGGTATATACACATAAAGTGACACTAATAATGTTGATGCAGTTTATCGCAGATATGTACTGTGTCTAATCTTCCCATCAGAGGTATCTGCTCACCACAATTGAATAGCATTTTGAGGATCAAAATCTTCAATTGAAGGGCCACTGCATCTAATCATCATTAAGTAATTATTATCATTAAGCCATTAAAGTGTCACTATTCAGACATGCCCGATTACTCATTTTTATGAGGTTCATTTCTGAAAAGCCACGCTCACAAGCAGTACTGCATGGCATTAGATGTAGCAGAGCTCTGCATCATCTTAAAAACATTGCAGTAACAGTTTGTTTATTTTTGTTCAGTATGTATGTGGCTAAACAGAGATTCAAAGATAACTATTTTACCGGTAGATGACATTATATCTTGTGCAAAGTATACCATGGTAAAAATACATATACCATGGCAAAGGTTGCTGTAGTAACCTTGACCTTTTGGTCGCTCCAGGCTGATCCGTCAGCAGATTAAGTTTCTCTCGAATCCCACCTTCACTTCCATTCATTTTCAAAGCAGCTGCGGGGGGGGATCTACTGGCCATAGTTGGCTACTATATTAAAAAATTTACTAGCCACTACAAAATATCTGGTCGCCATTTGGCCACTGGCTACTGACATTCGCAAGGGCTGTTCACAAACCATTGCTGAATTATTCGTTCATTAGCTGTATTCTCCCCAAATGCTTTATTACCATTTCAAGTGGCAATTCCTGCAGAATGGCCCAGTTTAAATTCATACAGGAAGATGACTCTCAAATCCAGCATCTGCATGTTTCCCTTGCAAGCCACGTTATGTCCAAAACACGCTTGAATCTTGTTCTTCACTCATATGCTAGCTATTTATAGTAACTCTGTAACGTAATACCCACAACACCTGTGGGTGGTTCCATTCCGCTGTGGTGGGGGCCTGTATCCACTGCTTGTTTCCCCCGGAAGTTTCATTTGCATCAACCCAATATTTCCTGACCTTCTGTGTAATTGCTTGCGGAAAAATGCAACTGCATTCAAATTTTAGTATGTTCTAAACCATCATTGGGGGGATTTCGATGGGCAATGATTGAATAAATAAATTTAAAAAGTCTGATTGAGGTTTTGGCAAAAAGTACCCAGGCACTGGGAGGCCTTGACTGCACTCCTGCTGTTATGGAAAAATCTTTGGTGGACATATCTCTTTTTAGAGTCCCAATGCAGAAACCCAACAGGCATCCAGCATTTTTCTTACAATATAGACAAGGTTGTACTGGATATGACTAATCGGCTCATGCGATCCGATCCAGATTGGCCCATATGTATGCGCGTTTATTAATTATGTTAATATAGACACGGCCGCTCCTGACTGCACATATTTGGACAAAAACAGGTCTCTAAAGCTTGCAAGAAAAGTAAACAAATTTAAATTTAGGATGCGAGATCCATGTGAATATTACTTACATGACCGACTCTAAATCTGCCGTTTCTGTATCAATTACCTGTACTTTCCACGCATAAACTTGATCACTGTTACTGTTCGCCCAACTAAAACAGATAAGCTTCCCGTACCCAACTCACTCGATGATTGCACATTCATTGTGAAAAATAAATTTCTAAATTAAAGACATTGGAATCCAACGCTATCTTAAAATTTGGGATCGTAGAAATTTCCTTCCATGCAAAACAAACAGCTGAATGCAATGAGGTGACTGTGCAAGTTCTATATGCTATTGCCACCAGCCCACGCCTGACACCTCAGAGTCTGAGGATTGAAAACTGAATCCTTTGCAAGTGGCAGTTGGAGCTTTAACCTACGTATGAACCACGAAATCGTGCACGCATCAGGCGCCGGTTGCAGACACTGCACCATTAGATGGGTACTGCTGATTTATAAAAAAGGGGGAATGGGAGGTAGATGGTTAGTCATAATAGCATTCCACTGTAGATGTTGCAGGGTGTATAACAATGAAAGAGTCAGAGATGGAACTCCATATTGAGCATTAGCAACCCTATGATGCAATGTGAGGATGGAAGAATATCTCACATTTACAGTAACATTAATCCTTGGTTGGCATACTATAGTTTCAAGAGATGTACACCTGAAAAACTTTTACCAATTGATGGTCTGAAACCACACACACAAAAAGGTACGAGAAAACACATTTTTTACCAAATTTGAATAATGCGATGGGGGGGGGGGGGGCTCCAGCAGTGGCCCACCGCGCAATCGCACGCGACTGGCAGATTCAACCCTGAATACAGACAGATGGTTGCCGGAGATTTTATCTAGATCATAGTTCTTGCAAGTATATATTTTTGAAGAGCATTTCATTACAAACATTTCTGCAGCATTTCATAAGAATTTATATAATTAAAAATATATGTGTAATTTTGCACCATACACGTTCGCCAAATAATTTTAAATGCTGAAGTAAATGACTGCCTACCAGTGTGAGAGCTGTACGAAGTGATTAAAAATCTGGGTACATATCCTTTACTTCATACAAATGAATGTTACCATGGTCATCTCCAACAGCAACTGACCATGAGCGCGGATTAAAACGTACACGAGTTAATTTTGCTTCTAGGTCAACTTCATGAAATGTGATAGGAGTGTATACCCAATGTATATTCCACAATTCTATTCTTTTTTCTGTGATGAGGACAACCACTTTGGGTGAAAGCTGTGACCAGTCAGCACTCACTATTGGTTCTTCACTGTGTGTCATAATTTCCCCATTGGGCTTCTCTTTGTTTCTCTGCCATATCCTTAGATAAGCATCATCTCCACAACTGAGAAATAAGTCAGGAGTAAGTGTAGACCAATTTACTTCCCTTACACTTCCATGGCAAACATACATGTTATCAAAATTATGAGTCTCAGATTGATCACTGCACTGGTATACTAAGCCTTCCCGAGATCCCATGATCACTACACTATCATTTTTACTGTTAATAGCAAATGATGTGCAAAGGATATAACTAGCCTGTGGAATCACCTCATTTGTTTTATAGTCTCTGTCTTTGAACATAATATTTCCAATTCTCTTAATTAATCTTCCAGGAAACTTTTTTCAGGAAAGAATCTAAAAAAGTAGCCATTTTCTGTTACTGCTAATATTACCTCTCTTGGAATACGAGTAGGTAGAATCAGCGTGGACCATCCTATTTGAACGGAGCTCCCCTTGCACAAAGTAAACCCACTAGTACTTATCGGATTTGGTTGAAATTCTCTAACATCATAAAAACAAATTGTTCCTTCAGTGGTTCCAGCTGCTAGTAAGTACGGCCGAGCCTTTGAGAAAGACAGGCTACTAATTCCACCATTGGCATGAAATACCCTCTCTGGACGATCACAATTTTTGATGGTCCAGCAATAAATCAACCCTGGAGGAGGGAGTTGAGGTGGTTTGGATGTTTCAAACTCTTCTAAATTAAATAACAGTTCCAGTTGATCACCATTTTCACTTAAGTCAGGAGAAAAATTATCCTCTCCATACAGATGCTTTCTTAACTCATTTTCAGATTCTGATTCAGACCCAGAAGACTCGGATTCTGTTTCTGAGCCAGGAGGTTGCTCAATTACTGGTTCATAAGGTTTATAACCAACCACCAAAATATCAGGACTGGCAGTACTAAAAACCATAGCTGATACAGAGTAGCTGTTCTTGACTGAATCATCTGAAACTGTGAATACATGTTTAAAATATGGCACAGGCTCGTTGGCTATTGCACGTTTTTTCCTGGCCCACATAGGAAGGTCTTCTTCACTCTGCCGAGGAGATTCAATGCTTGGTTTTAAACAACGCCCTCTTCCCATGCCTTCAAAACGTGCTATGATATCCCAGTAATGGTTGTATTTCAGATATCTTTCCATTCTGTTACACATTGTTAAGAAACTGTAAAGTCTGTCAGGATAAAGTCGTAAATAATTAAAGAATTTTGAAGAATTTTCAAATTTTTTCTTGTAATACAACATGAATGCCCTATACGAGTGGTCAGGTTTTTCAGGTTGCTCATTATAAGCCTCATCAATCAAAAAAGGAGAAATCATGACACACTTATCCTTAAAGTGCACGGTTTCTGTTTGAATTTGCTTCTCTTTCAGATGCCCTACAGACTGCACTGCAGCAGTCTGCCAACATTTGTGTTTTGGAAATAGCCCAATGCTACGATTATATCGTGCCAGTTCCACTCTAGCATTTTTTGCTTTCACGGTTTCACATTCTGCCGAGCTTTCAGAAAAAAGAGTGCATGGCATGTCTAGTAACCAAAATGTTTCACTTCTTGTTAAAACAATGCATTTTCTAGCATATTCAATCTGTGCTTTATCGAACTTAATGGTAGGATGAGGAGCTTTTGAGTGCCAATCTTTCATCGGAGGTTTGAGGTACAGACGAGTCCACAGAGGAAACGTAGGCAAATTGTCAACAAGGTTCCTCATTCTTCGATTATATAAGTAAAGTGTTTCCTGAGAATTTGGGATAACTGCCCTGCCCTTCTGAGACCACCCATGCTCATAAACAGAAAGCATTCTGGGTGTGACATCCACTTCATCCAGGATAACTGGTTCCATTTCAGAAACTTTTAAAGGTTCCCTGACAGTCTGTTCCTTTATGAGTTTTTTAAATTTACTAGAGGCCAAAACCATTTTTATAAATTCTCCACTTTTTGACTCTTCCGCTGGAAGGACAGAGGTTGTAGAAGCTGCTGAAGATAATGGAGGAGAGGAATCATCAGAATAACCAATAGAACCATCTGAGGATGATGAGCTAGTTGAAGACACTGGAGACATGGATCCAACATCAAATCCTGGAGGAAGGTTAATACTTAAGTAGTCTGGTGTTAAGAGTGGGCTGCTTCTAGGAGGTAAAATTGGTGGAACATCAGGATGAAGAAAATCCTGTTTTGGAAGAAAATCCTGTTTTGGAGACAAATGTTCTTGATCATCTGTTAATTTCAGATCGGACTCTAAGGGTAAAGAATCTTCACAAGGAGGAGAAGGTGGTTCAGGTTCCAAAATTACATCAGATGGAATGTCAATTGGGCGTATTTCACTTCGTCTAGTCGCAGGACTTCCAGTGTCCTGTAAAGAAATTGCAGTGAGTATAGCGTCAGAAGACAAGAGTGTTGGTGATGGGCATGTAAATGCAGGCAAGGTATCAGAGGTGGAAATCTCCCATTCATCCCTTTTAGCTTTTGTAAAATCGTAAAAGAAGAAATCCATGGCCCTCGAAACTGCAGAAGCAACTACATCACGCTTCTGTCTAACAAGCCACATTTTCTGCGTATTTGGAATTTCACAAAAAGCAGTAACATCAGTTTCTAATGAGGTAGTGCCCTGTGGAACAACCTGGGCAGAACCTACTTCTGCAGAAATTTCCAATTCTGATTTCCATGCTAAGGAACGCCCGATTTTGGATAGGAACTTGTCTGCTGCAATCTGTACTGCACTCATCTTTCCACCAGTAACTATCGGCTTTGTGCTACTTTTTCTACTTCTTGATGTACCACGGCGAGACTTTTTAGGAATGGTTATTGAAGTACGTGTTTCCTCTACTTGTACATGCACAGAATGACTGGATTCCTCATCTTGCACACTTTCAGATTTACTTTTGTTATCAATTGAGTCGGAAAAATCAAATTCGGCAACGCTCATGTTTAGACAATGTCTAAAATTCCAAAGAAGACTATCTAATAAGACAAAACTATTTCACAATCCACACAAATTGCGATTCTAATGTACACAGTACGATAAACAACCTTACCTTTTCTATGGAATTGAACTACACAAAGTCTCCCAAATTGAAAACACATAACTTTCATGTTCCCTTGACAACGGCCTCATCATATAGTTGCCAGATCACATTACGTTTACGAAGCTTGTAAACCACGCCTACCTCCATGCTACAAACAGTTGATAACTGCTCGCAGGAAAAGTGATCTACCTTAGCTTTATGAGGTATCACTTCCTGATATGCTGTAAGAGATTGGAAATTATATAAACTGAGAGATTCGCGGGAATACATTTTGTATACCTCATATGATTGAGCTAACTACATGAATCAGTCAAAATGACCGAACACGGAAAATGTTCGAAACTATAAATCCTTTCTTGAAGTCAATGAATTTTTTTTTCTTTAGCAAAAGTGGTGCGAAAAAAGCATAACTAAAATTTATGAAGCAAAAAAAAATGAGTTCACATGTAAGGCACAGAAAAAATTTAATGGCACACGATCAGAAGCGTTGTTTTCTGGTGAGTCGTATGAGGTGTGCCCTGCTACGGATCTCAAATCATGCATTAGTCATTGGTGTATTTGTCTCACTGCGCAGGCTGTTTACCTTCCCTGAATCCAGTTGCTACAAACTAGGAACGGGAAAGCTGCTTGCTTAGAGTACCCAGAATTGCTAGTTGTGGTTGTAAGACCTCAGAAAAAACTATCTTTACATTCTGAAAATCTTTTCAAATTCAAATATCAACTTTTTCGATTGCATTGGATCCCAGAGAGGCCTGGATGATGTGATATTTATATGTCATTCGGCAGGTATTGGTTGATTTTCCATTTCAGGACGATACGAATATCATCTTTTCTGCAGAGTTGGCCGACTACATGAGGAGTTGTGTATATCTGAAAGGTTACATACATAGAGGATGTAAATTTAGTGATAGGAGAGAAGATATAAAACTGATGGAGGTTACTCCGTTTATGTTGTAGAAGATACCAGTGATATTCTTAGTCAGTTCTGTCACGAGTCCTGTGAAGCAATGCAAATATTCTGCTGAATTGCAAATTTGCCCATTCAATTCAAGCGTAAATATTTTGAGACCAGTCAAGTTAAACTCTGTTTGTTTTGAAAACAATGTAAACCCGCGAAAGTCAAGATAATTTTGAGTACTGTAGTACTTTTTATTTCGTGTCTGTTTTCGCAGATTTTAGTTTCTTAATGCAACACGTGGTAAGTATGAATTAAAAATGAGATTTAAGATACGCACTATGTTATGCTGATGAATACTGATAGTTACGGTAATTATCTCTTCAGTATTATGTTTCGTAACTTTGGCATTTAAATTTTTAGACAAGCTTTGGTAGAACACTGAATTTACTCCTTTCAAAACATAAGCTGTAGTAGTCTCGATGTTTTCCGAAAGTTGAGAGAACTTTTTTTGTATGAAGTTAAATTTTCATTCAATTTCATGTCTCTGGTGGGTAACGATTACCTTCCAGTTCGTTTTCCCCTGGTGTGTGGTCCTGTGGGGGTTACGTTTGAAAGACAGCTTTCATCTCGGAGCTGTTCCTTTGTCTAGTAAAAGTAAAATCGGTCAACGAGAAAGAGCCACAAAAAAGAAAAATTGTAGGGCAAGGAATATTGGGTTGGCTACCCTGCTGGCGCAGTGGTCTAAGCAATGGCCTCTGAACATTCATCTAAAAGGGGCCCGGGTTCGAATCCCGGTGAGGCATGGATGTTGTGTTTGTCTTACAGCACTGGCTCTCTCCCTTCACTGGAATCAGTGACCCTAAATTAGAAACGGGCGACTTCGTATAGCCCATTGCGTTGCTCACGGTGGTCGTTAAACCTCTAATCAATAAAAAAATTATTGGGTTGATTGCTGAGTAGGTTTTGGATTCAAATCAGGGTGTGGAAGAGCCTTAGCTTGGGTTAGTGGCACTGAGGCATTATTTTTCTAGGTTTAGCGGCGCTAAGGCACTTTTCCTCCTCTCCAAGGTTTTTTTTTTTTCCAACTTATATCTTGATATTTTGCAACTCCCTTGGAGAGAGGAGAAAAATGACTGAGTGATGGTAACTTTGGGTATGTATGAAAAGAAAAATGGTAATGTATAAATTTTTATTCAATGTAATTCATAGAACAACAGATATTTGAATGGTCGGTCCATTACTTGACTGACCTGCCGCCCCGGTGGCGCAGTGGTCTAAGGCGTTGGCCTCTGATCATTCGTCCGTAAGGGGTCCGGGTTCGAATTCCGGTCAGGCATGGATGTTGTGTTTGTCTTACGGCACTGGCTCTTTCCCTCCTTCCCTGGAACCAGTGACCCTAAATTAGGGACGGGCGACTGCTTATAGCCCATTGAGTTGCTCACGGTGGTCGTTAAACCTCCAATCAAAAAAAAAAAAAAAAAAATTACTTGACTAGTACGCCGTTGATCTCTAAAGTGACTTTCAGGATGACTGCTGAAAACATTTGCTAGTATTATCCTAAAATTAATTAAGCCACTTCCTAAGCTTAAGAAAAAAAAATGAAGCTATAAATCGTCAGTTAAGTACACTTTTTATCAGTGCTCGAAATGGGCCTGTATGGCATACCGCCTTTTTTTTTCCTAGTATTTTATACCGGCACTTTATTTGCCCGGAATTTACATACAGACACTAGTTTTTGTTGTGGGAACTGCAGAAATGATTTTTTTTCCTCGTCCCTGACTAATGAGCGCACATTCTTAAACATAGAAGCTTTACTTGCCTTGTGCCCTTGAGAAATAGCTGTGTGGGAACTGTTAAAGGTAGGGGAATGGTCTACACATAAGCTATAAGTTCAATCCTTCAAAGGATGGGCAATTTGCCAATGCTTCAGATCATCCCACCAAAGATGTCTGTAATTCTTATTATATCGTTAACTTAATATTTTCAATTAGAAGAGCTCCTTCATAGAATGAAGGACTGGGAGTAATAGGTTAAACACACATTTTAGTTTTCCAGCAGTGAGTATAAACTTTTTCCATTTTGGACTTTATTATAATTTTTTTTGAGGTTAATGAGATTGCTATTAATCTTAGACTGTATATTCATTCTGATTGTGAAGATTCTAATTGCACGACTTTCTACTTAATGAAAGTCCCTATTGGAAGGGGGCTGCCTTCTTGGCTTACGACTTAAAGTTCTGGATTCAAGTCCAGCTGAATGACTAATGATTAGCTGAGGCTCGGAAGTCTCGTTATTCCGTTGTTCTCTGGTTAGAGACTCCTCGTTGTAAACAAGTCTACCCCCAGTCCTCAGTGTAGTATAAGTAGTGTCCGCTTAATCGACAAACCAACAACATGAAATTGATCGCCATTGTTTCTGACTTATGCTACAATAGAATTCCACAGAATTGTCTCTTACATTTTCATACATGGGTCATTTCATGCGAAATCAACAAATGGGGATTATCTCATAGTCATGGATTTTGCTGTGATTTTAATCATGGATAGTATATATATATATATACAAAAAACAAAATCCAAATTTTCAATTTTTTGCAATGAGAATAGGGTGGAAGAGGATTTTGCTCTCTAAATCTTCATTCAAGGTCATATTTTTGAAAAACTCATTGTTTTATTAATAAAATTGATTGTATTTCTCCTAAACAAATCATTCAGGTGTCATTTTAAAGGTAAGATTGCCATCTTTCTGCAAAAGTAAGTCGGTTGAATTTTTTTTAATAAATGAAGGGACCGATGTGTCTAGATTTGCACCAGAAAGTTTCATTTTGCATCTCTGAGTGTTTCAATTTTTTTTAAAAATAAATGTGAGGGACGTTCCCGTTGAATTTCTGTGATTTAGGAAGTCCCGACCACCTTCCCATTGATTTTTTATACTAATAATTTCTATCCTCTTTGTACACCTGGGAGTTCTGTACTATCACTATTAATTTCATGAATATATTTCAACATAATCATTGTGTTACTGGTACTAAATTTATATAAACAAAGTTATTTATGCTAGGAAAACATAAATAACCCACTTTTTTTTAATATAAATTTGGTACCAGTTTTTTTTTTTTTTTATAAACTTGGTAGCAAGAGCATGCTGGGAAAACTGATTAACAGAAATTGCTTCATGTTCTAATGCTGGACAAAATTACTGGATTCCTGCCAAAAACACCTCGATGTATTCAGATTATGTAGCAGATTATGCTCTTAAATCATACATGTGATTTAGAATACACAGATTTCAACTCTTCTTAACTTTGAAAAAAATATTTCAAAATGTTATAATCTTTTTTCAGAAATTCTACTAAAATGTTTCAAAGGAAAAAATTAGAGTTAAAAATATGAGTGTTAAAAATGGTCTAAACTGTAAACAAGTAAAAATAATGTCTATGCAAGAGACTAGTTTTTTTTATACAGAAAACAGTTTGCAACAGTGCTAAAAAAATATTGCTTAAAATCTTTTGTGTTAAATCATTTTGGAGAGAGCCATTCTAAGAAGTGTCTTGTCACCTTCAGGATTTTGAAATAGCTGCAGAATTGCATTTTTTTTTTTTTTTTTGCAACCAGTCATTGCAAAAGTTCATGTGATGGATTGGTGGGCTATGAAAAGACTTGCTGGTAAAGCTAGTTTGCAGTGTCCAGTAAATAATCAAATTTTAACTCCAGTGCAGTTTTAAAAATTTGCAAATCAAGAAACTAAAGGGATTAAATTCTTTTTGTTTCTTCAGAAGATATTACTACTACTGAAAAAGAGATGAAAATGAGATTTCAAAGTGCAGTTGCCATTCCACAAACTCGAAAGTACCATAAATTTGTACTTACAGCAATAGGAAAATTAAGACTATTTCAGGTTTCATCTTCTTCTGAAAGCCTAGAATTATGTGTTCTACAGAACTACAAGGAAAACAAAATGTTTATGCTTGATGACATACACAAGTCATCATACCTGGCATGTGCTTATGATAATAAATGGTACTTAGCATTTGTTAATGATGTTTCCTCTAAAAATAAGGATGTTCATGTGACTTTCCTAAAACCTCCTGGTCCAGCTCCATTTTTTTACTGGACAAATGAGAAAAGCTGGGTGAAATTGGATCAAATACTTATGATAAACATCTTTGATAATACTCGAGCCTCCAGTTCTTGTAGTTCATAGATTTTAGGACAGTGAAATCTGACTTACACACACTATATATATGTTTAGAAAGAAATTCTATCGTTTTTTTTTTTTCACAATTTAATGCCACAAAAAGGATCAATAGAAATTGTGACTGTTTACTTAACTGAAATGATTTGTCTTTGCTACTTTTTATCACTGTGTCTGTGCAAAGGCATTTATCTAATTTTATTTTGTCACCTTACAAGGCCGCTGCATCATAGTTATTTTACAGTACATCATTTTGTACTTCATAGTTTTAATATCTTACACAGTGAGTTCTGTTTGTCTATATTACATTTAAATCCTTTCAAACTAGGTGCACAGGCATAGTTAGATGAACAATAAGAAAGGGAATATCGATTTACATATACCTATTTTTTTTAAAGTGGCAACCTTAAAACAGTGTATTTATAGAAATATTTCAATGAAATTCATAGTGACGGCAAAGTACTTCCAGGTGTACAACCAGGATAAAAATTATTAACATTAAAAACCAATGAGGAGGCAGGCGGGTCCATTGAAATCACAGAAATTCAATGGGAACGTCCCTCGCACTTTTTTTTTTTTAAATAGAAGCAGCCAGAGATTCAAAATGATATTTTCAGGTGTGTACTTATACACATAGGTCCCCTCATTGAAACAGTTTTCAAATTTTTATCATCTTGCCCACATCAAGGTTTTGTGGGGTAAAAATTGGTAATTTTCAATATTTTTGAGGTTCACCAGCCCAAAAAGCAAAGAAAATTTTGTAGTATGAACCTGAAATTAATTGTGGAGACAAAGTAGTTCTAACTCTTCAAATATGCCAAACCTTATGGCTGGTGTCATTTGCAAGTGAAAGATATACATTTTTGATTTTCAAAAAGAATAATAATTTAAATTAAAAAAAAGTCTACGAAAAGTTTTTGAAAATTCAAAAATGTTTTCAACTGACTTATTTTTTTTATAAAGATGGCAATCTTACCTTTAAAATGTCACCTCAATGATTTGTTTAGGAGAAATACAAGCAATTTTATTAATAAAACAATGAGCACCACTTTTTTCAAAAATATGACCTTGAATGAAGGTTCTGAGGGCAAAATCTCCCCCCCCTCCATATTCATTGAAATTTTTTTGAAATTCTGGATTCTGTCATCTATCTGTATATACTATCCACGATTAAAGTAGCAGCAAAATCCATGACTATGAGTGAGGTAACCAAAAAAATTTATATTTGTCGATTTTGCATGGAATGACCCACAAAGGAGTTTTTCTGCCAGGGATTTTTTTACTTTTTCAGTTTTGGATATATTCTGGCGAAGGTATTTTTTCTAGATGATTTTTAGCTAAATATGAGCATACAGGCACTTCAAAATTTTCATTTTGAGCCTGGCTTTTTATTAAACTACAGTTAATTACATGGCTCAAATGAAGCTTTTACAAGGCTTGGCAACCAAAAACTCCTCGATTGCCACCGACGTGTTGATTTCTCTCAGTAACTCATGCTCATTGCTCATCAAAGAGTGGTAGTTCAGTCTTGTTTGACCCATACTGGCTTTTACTTCGTTCCCAATTCAATTTTGAAAAAGAGCTTTCACCACTGCAGTTGGTAACCATCAGAATGAGGTGAATCTTCAACACAATCTCAATAATATACCTATAGAAGAACAATTTCTAAACCAGTGAACACATCAGTGTGGGGCCCGTACCATGTGCTACTATAATCAACCGGCCCTGGTTGCATGAATGTATAGGGTTGTCGTAAAAGTCATGACGCGTTTTAGCCATGTTTTGCAAAGGTCATTTATTGATAGAAAGAACAAAGATCAATCAATGATATAATGCCCGTTTTGTTCGATAACCTTTTGCCATCTTTCAGTGAGCTGCAGAATGCCTCGTTCATAGAAGGACCTGTCTTTCGTGGCAAAAAACTGTACAAGGTGCTGATTTACAGCCTCATCTGAATTGAACGTTATACCACACAAGGACTGTTGAAGAGAGCGAAACAAGTGGAAGTCTGGTGGCGCAAGGTCAGGTGAGTATGCTGAGTGGGGCAACACATCCCACCCAAGCTCCAATAATTTTTGGCGGGTGATCAAACTTGTATGTGGTCTCGCTTTGTCATGATAGAACACTAGACCTTTACGATTAACGAGCTCTGGACGTTTCTGGATGATGGATTCGTTCAAACCATCCAATTGCCGACAGTACACATTCGAATTGATTGTTTGGTTCTGTGGTAGGAGCTCGAAAAACACAACACCTTTAAAATCCCACCACACTGAGACCAGAACCTTCCGCTGATGAATGTCTCTTTTGGATGTCATTTGAGGCAAAGCAGCACATCGGGGCCAAGACCGTTTGCGCAACACATTGTTGTACACAATCCACTTTTCGTCACCAGTTATCAGTCGCTTCAAAAAAGGATCTTTTTCCCCACGTTTAATGAGCATATCGCAGATGTTTGTACACACCATCAATTTAGCTTCTTTGAGTTCATGAGGAACATACACATCGAGCTTGCTTATGTATCCCAGCTTCTTCAGGTGGTCGTGAACGCTTGAATGATGGATGTGCAATGTGTCTCCAATCTCTCGTGTCGTGTAACGTGGGTTTGACTCGATCAATGCCTTGATTTGGTCGTCATCAACCGGTGGGCCTTCCTGACCGAGGAGCATCGTTGAGGTCAAAATCACCAGCACAGCATTTTGCGAACCACCATTGGCACTGATGTTCTTGTAGAGCATTATCACCATACACTTTACGAACCTTTTCACGAGCTTGATGCGCATTCTTCCCTTTACGGCAGTAAAACTGTAAAATATGGTGAAAATGCACAGTTTGGTCTTCCATCTTCAACTTGATGTCAAATCGCTCACTATTTCTTCAACCAAATCGCTCACTATTTCTTTTAGACTGCAGCTAGAACTGGCACCTGTCGAATGCCATAGCGATAACAGAGCTGCGCATGCCTCTAGTACTTCCAAAACCGCCCAACCACCATCGGGTGCCAAAATACGTCATGACTTTTCAGACAACCCAATAGATGATCCAAGAAGTTGCTCAGATGATTGTGGATTCAAAAATGGGATTTTGTGTTTCATATGCAATCACAACTGAAATATTTGCATTGCAATAATGATTCCATTGATTTCAAATTTTGATTCTGTTTGAAAATTAATAAAATTATTGAAAAAATATGCGACGTGATAGCATTTAGTAAGTCACATGTAGATGTGGCACCATCAATTTTCTGGTCTCAACACCACCAAAGGAAAGGTTATTGATTTTTAACATAATCATGGTTAAGTTTTAGAAAATATTAAGTATACTAGGCTATAATATGAAGTTATTTTTATTTATGTTCAAATTTTCATCTCTGGGTACGCATTAATTGTAAAGAAAATGACTACAGAAGTTTTCCCATTGGAAATACAAGGCAAAGATTTGAGGTGGATCTACCTTAAACCCTGAAGCAAGGCAGATAAAATGAAAGGACAACTGTGTATTGATGACATAGCTATATTTTTGACAACTGTGTATTGATGACATAGCTATATTTTGGACAACTGTGTATTGATGACATAGCTGTAGTATCAGGATTTACTTATCACCTTTTCTCGTATGGATGAAGAAGACATTCCATTCCTAGCTGGTTCCTCCTCCACACATAAGAGGAGGCATCTAGTCATGATAAAAAATTTGCTCCAACATTTTGAAATTTAGTTCCAGGAAAACTGACAACAAACAAGATCACTTGTCAGCGTTCGAATTACCCAGTGGTCCTCTGGCCATTGGCCAGTAAAACTTACATGAGACCACTGAATTATTGATTTTACTGGCCTGGATGGCCAGTTAGTTTTCTTTTTTTTTAATTTATCACAAGTTAAAATGAATTTCTATTTCTTTTTACCTTGCTGTATGGTTTTCTTTGTAGGCTGCAAACTAGGAATAGGTCCATGAAATGCTATTGGATAACAGTTATTTTGTTTATCCCTCATGATTTGTAAAGAGTGGAAGAAACAACAAATACAGAAAGGCAATTACCCAGTCCTTGTTGTGTAATGGCAACAGCCTTTTTTGTTACCTCTGTCCTCACCATTTGAAATTTGCAGAAGTAGGCAAAAAAATGCCCTGCTCTTCCTTGGATTCACCCAACCTAGTGAATGCAGCAGATATTGACACCAGACACAAGCCAGCTTTTGTTTCTGCACAATGAAAACACTCGCAAAGGAGGTGAATTAGATGCATGAAGCAAAAGAGCAATTCACATGAAACAGTGTTCAATGTGGGACTACAGCTAAATTCATGAAAAAGTAGAAAGGATGAGCAATGAGACAAAAATAATGTTATATCATCATCATCATCATCTTTGTCAACCATTATCAATCCACTGCTGGATGAAGGTCTCCCCAAGTTTCCTCCACAATGGTCTGTCTTGTGGCAGTCTCCTCCATGTCACTCCTGCATACTATCGAATTTCATCCACCCATTTCCCATGTGGTCTTCTGCTGGGTCTTTTCCTGTCCCTTGAAATCCAATCTAAAGTTTCGGCTGTCCGTCGATGGTCTGTGGCAGTATGTCCAGCCCCCATTTCAGGGATTTAACTCTGATCATGATGTCTTCCACTCTTGTCATTTTTCGGACCCACAAGTTCCTCTTCTTATCTCTCCTGGTTACACCAAGCATGCACCTCTCCATGCTTCTTTGAGTTGTCTGCAGCCTTTGTATGTCTCTTTTAGTTAAGGTCCACGTCTCTGCACCATACCTAAGCACTGGAAGGATGCATTGATCAAACACTTTTCTTTTAAGACATAATGGCGTATTGCTCTTGAAAATTATGCTGTTTCTTCCAAAAGCTCTCCGAGCAAGTTTTGTACGCCGATTAATTTCTTCATCAATGTGACCCTCACTTGATATCTGCTGTCCAAGATAAATGTACGTTATCTCCAGCTTTTCTCCATCAATCAATAAATCTTCATTTCTTGTAAAAGCATTGAACATCCCTTTTGTCTTCTCAAAGTTCATTTTTAATCCCACTTCTTTACTCTTGTCAGCAAGTTCCTGGATCATACTCTGCAGCTCTGATGGGGTAGTTGCAAAAATGACTATGTCATCAGCAAAACAAAGGGGGGTTAGATAATCTCCATTAATCTTTATCCCTTTGTTTTCCCAGTTCAGTGATTGAAAGACATTTTCCAATGTGACATTAAAGAGCTTCGGAGATATGGTGTCACCTTGTCTCACTCCCTTTCCAATTTTTATGTGTGTTGTATTTTCAATAAGCCGAATCTTCGCACTTGTATTTTCATAGATGTTATTAATAATATTAATGTATGCATCTTCAATACCGCAGGATTTCAGAGCCATTGTAACTGCTGATTGTCTCACCGAATCAAAAGCTTTTTCATAATCGATAAAAGCCATGCACAATGGATGTTCATATTCGCTCGCTCTTTCAATTAGTTCTCTCAGTACGTGGATATGATCTATTGTTCTGTAGCCACTCCTGAATCTAGCTTGTTCTCTCGGTTGAGCCATGTCCAGTGTTACCTTCAAACGGTGTGAAATAACTTTTAGTGAATATTTTATAAACCACTGATAGGAGGCTGATAGGTCTGCATATATCACTATATCATATCACTAAGCTGTTCTCTGAGATTCAGAGGTTAGCTCCAAAAAGAAATACAAACTTCCAGATATTTTTACTTATTGTTGTCGTATCAAACTTCGCCATTTACAGCGATCTTGACATACAACTTGTGCATCACTGATATCCATTACATGCCGTACACAAGATCTTTTATACTTCATACTCATAATCTTTTTCTCATGCAGACACTCCTGAATCTGATCCACCCATGTCTTCCTTGGCCTTCCTCTGCCTTTCCTTCCTGCCACTTGGGCTGAAAAGATTTTCTTAGTAAGCATTTCATCCTTTATTCTTTCAACATGGCCAAACCACCGAAGCATATTGGTCTCCATTTTGCTAACAACATTTTGCTTTACATCACACAACTGCAATACATCTTCATTCCTCACACAATCAAATCGTGTCTTGCCACAAACCCCACGTAAATAACGCATTTCTCCAGCACACAAACGACTCCTATGTTTCTTCTGCAGTACCCAGGTTTCACTGCCATACATCAGAGTAGGAACAATTACTATTTCATACACAGCCATGCGGGACTCTCTAGAGAACCCATCATTCCTGTGAAAACCTCCCAGAGCAGCTATGACTTTCAAAGAAGAATTCACTCGCCTACTGATTTCACCATCCAACTTGTTCTCTCTGTCAAACATGCTTCCTAAATACACAAACTCACTCACCTGGTCAATCACAGTGCCATTTATACTTACATTACATTCAGTGCTACCCATTCCTCTCTCAAACACCATAACTTTGGTTTTTCCCTTATTTATACTCAGTTTGAATTTTATGCAAACTTTGTGCATCCGAGCCAACATACTCTGCAACTCACTTTTGCTCTCTGCCAACAGGACAGTGTCATCAGCATACAGCAATCTGCACTCACGGATATCACTAAGACATAAACCACTATTATCTATTTTGGCCTCACGCATGCATGTGTCCATAAATATATTAAACAGCCATGGTGACATTACACAACCTTGTCTAACTCCTGCACCAATGGAAAACCATTTCGATAAAACACCATTCACTCGTACACAAGCTCTACTACCAGCATACATGGCTTTTACACTATTAAGTAGATTCCCAGTAACACCATATTCATTCAATACCTTCCACAAAAGTGTCCTATGGACTCGGTCGTAAGCTTTCTCTAAATCTATGAAGGCAGTAAAAACTTTCTTCCCAACAGCCAGATACTTTTTAATCATAGTGTGTAATGCAAAAATCTGGTTAGTGCAGCCTTTACCAGGCATAAAACCACTCTGAACATCCCACACTTTCTGTGATGTATGACCCTGTACTTTTTCAATAACAACCTTACCAAACACTTTCCCTGGCACACTCAGTAGGCTAATACCACGATAGTTCTTGCATTCAGTCTGATCACCTTTTCCCTTATACAAGGGAACAATAATAGCATCCTTCCAATCCCGAGGGACCATTCCTAACTCCCAGCACAATTGGCAAATTTCAGTTAACCAGTCAATTATAGAGTCACCACCATACTTCAACATCTCTGCAGTTATGCCATCAACTCCTGGAGCCTTACCATTCTGAAGAGATTTTAGAGCTTTACACACTTCTTCTCTCGAGATCCCCCCTGTGCTTTCATCCCTCATTGTGACATCATCTGCATCTGTCTCAGAATCATTTTTGCTCTCCTGATCTAATAACTCACAGAAGTATTTGCCCCATCTGTCACTTTAACTCATTGGGCTCCCATATCATTTCCCCAATCTCATTCTTCACACAACTTACAACTTTGTTTCCCCTAATTTTCCTCAGTCTCATGTACTTCCAGAAGGACTTTCTATCTTTCCAAAAAGCCAGTTCATGCCTTTCCACTTTCTCTTTCCTAGCTTTTGCCTTACTGTGGCGAACCAGCTTAGCAGCTTCACACTTCTTACAGCGATATTCATCCACAGAGACTCTACCTTGCAACATCCCCAAACAGGCTTCCTTCTTTTTCTTTACTGCCTCATCAATCTCACTATTCCACCAAGCATCACCTCTATTGTTACCCACTATTGTGGTGCCACATACCTCTTTAGCAGCAGTGACAACACAGTTCTTAAAACATTCCCACTTCTTTTCTACATCCCTCTCACCAGACTTCAGATCCTTCAGTCGTTCTCTGAGTAAGTCAGAATACCGCTGATGATCTTCAAGGAGCCTATCAACCTTTATTCTTTCTATCCTGGGTCTCTTCCTATTCCTTTTCCTCCAACCAGCATTAAGTTTCACTCGTGACACTACCAAGTAATGATCAGAACCAACATCCGCACCTCTCATCACACGGGTGTCAACAACTAAGTGTTTCAAACGCTGGTCGTAAACAACAAAATCTATCACACTCTTTTGACCAAGAGTACGATTTTCTCAAGTATATGTGTGTATATACTTGTGGTTGAAAAATGTATTAGATACACACAAATCATTCTCAGTGCAGAGTTCAATTAATCTTTCACCATTATCATTCACACAAGGATCATTAAACTTACCCAGAACATTGTCAGAAATTGCATTCTGCACACCTACTCTAGCATTGAAATCCCCTGCAATTATAACTTTTTCTTTAGCACCAAACTGGCTCAAAACAGCTTTTAGCTCATTCCAGAAATCTTCTTTCTTATCAGAAGGTTCCGAATCACAAGGAGCATACACTACAACAATTACAATTTTCTGAAGTTTCACTTTCAAACGAATCCAGAGAATTCTCTCACTTATGCAACTATAGTGAATCAAGTTGTTCTTCATCTTTTCACTTAAAATCACACCTACACCAGCCTGTTCTCTCATATTATCCAATACTTCAGACCACACACTCACCGTGCCATTCACTTCTTCTACCCCAATTTCCTTCTTTTTGGTTTCACTTACACACAGCACATTCAGTCTATACTTATTCATCTCCTCAATCACCTCACTCATCTTGCCATTTATACCTCTAATATTCCATACACCAATTTTACATTCACTCAGCCGAGAACACTTTCTCATACACCGTTTAGAAAGTCCAGGTCGATTCCGTGGTGGACCGTCCTTCTCAAGTGTGGTAGGTCCACCATATCCCACACTTGAGTCATTCTTAATATTTCTTTTTGTCTTTTTAATAAGGTAAGTACATCAGTGTGGGGGATTAGCCCACAGCTGAGGGTTCCAGTTGGTCATTCAACCTAAGGATTCTGGAACAAAACCCAGTGAGTTGGGGTCTTTTCGCCAATGTCACACAGAACTAGCTTGCACCTCTCCAAGATTCACAGAGGCCCTAGTTGCTGTTGTGTGTGCCATTGTTACCACGAAGCGCCCCGAGGAGGCAAACCCATCGCTGTAGTTCCTGAAATCCTCAATGCCACCTTTTTTATGTAGCAGGATCATTGTAGCGTTGTTCCAATCCTCAGGAATCTTTCCTTCATTAAGGCATCGAGTGAAAAGTTGGGCGAGTACTGTTTCGATTTCTCCACTTGCTCCTTGTATGATGTCTACAGTAATTCCATCTTCTCTTGGAGCTTTCCCCCGCTTCATGTTCTTGATTGCATGTGCAACTTCTGCTGGGAGGACTAGAAGAACTCTAGTATTGGTACCTTTCATGATGTCTGGAGTACATGTATCATCCCTTTCATATAATTTGGAGTAGAAATCTTTCACTCTTGTCAAAATTTCGCCTCTATTTCTTGTTACAGAACCATCTTCTTTTCTCAGTGCCATAATCTGTTTTTTTCCCTTACTGAGATGTCCCTTTGCTATCTTTAGGCTTTGGTTGTTTTCAATTGCTTTCCTCACTAGTTCACAGTTGAATTTCCTTACGTATTCAGTGATACTTTTTCGCACTGTCTTGCATAGCTCTATATATTCCACTTTGGAAGTCACATCTTCTTTAGTTGTCATCATCTCTCTTCTTTTTTGCATCAACATTTTAGTTTATCCTGATAATTTGTTCCCATGCAACTTGTTCTTAGACCCAGTTAATTTTGTTGCTGTTTCCATAAGAGCTTTGGTTACTTTTCTGTTAACTTCAGAAATATCCACTTCTTCTGATGTTAGGCCTAAAGAAGAGAATCTGTTCTTCAGTTCCAGCTTAAAAGGTATTATGGTGTTTTTTAAGGTTGGTTATGTCAATACATTTTGTTTGTCTTATGAGCTTACCACGTTCAAGTTTAGTGTTGAGGTGCATCTTACATCTCACCAATCTATGGTCACTACCTGTGTTGAACTTGTTTAGCACACTGCAGTCTTCTGTGACGAATTTTTTGTTGCACATAATAAAGTCAATTTCACTTGTCGTTCCATTTGGATGTCTCCATGTCCATTTCCTGTGTGGCTTTTTTTTGAAAAAGGAGTTCAAGATGAAAAACCCTTCTGCCTCTGCAAACTCAACGAGAGTATTTCCACGCTGGTTTCTGTTGCCGTGACCGAATTTACCTACTGAAGTTTCATTTTGTTGCCATTGCCCTATTTTTGCATTGAAATCTCCCATAATTATCTTCAAGTGCTGCTTATCTTTATTATTTAGATGACGAATTTCCTCATAAAATTCTTCAATTTGTTGTTCAGGATGACTTGTGGTGGGTGCATAAGTTTGAATAATCTGAGCCTTGTATCTTCTCGAGAGTTGAATAGTGAGTCGTGCAGCTCTGTCAGAGGAACTTTCAACTTCTACAACTTTATCCTATAGTTTCTTCTTTATTATAAATCCAACACCACTAGTTCTGCCAGTATCTGTCCCACGATAGTAGAAGAGATGTCCACTTTTCAGTTCAATGAGATCTTCTCCTTTTCTCCGTAACTCACTTAGCCCGACGATGTTCCACTTGATCCTTTGTAGTTCCTCTTCCAATTCAAGAAGCCTTGAATCAGAAGATAGGGAGCTTCCATTATACGTAGCCAAGGTCAGCATCAGATGACAGCCTAGTCTAGTCCTCCGGGAATTCTTAGCACCCTCTGCCTTCATGTCGCACTGGCCGCTGCCTTGGCCAGGTACATTCCAGCTGCTGGAGACTGAGGGCCAAGATTTAAGTTGTGGAGTCATTTTTGGAGGGGTTTGGCCATAACTCGCCACGCTGGCCAAGCGGGTTGGTGAGTGCGGGATAGCATTTCCTCTAATCCCGATGGTATAGTTATACCGCTATTGGCGGTCGTCAGAGCCCCTTTAGTGGGAACAGGATGCAACATGAGAAGGCGGGGTTGACATTTGTCAAGGACTCATCATCATTGTCAACTATTATAAATCCACTGCTGGACGAAGGTCTCCCCAAGTTTCTTCCACAACGGTCTGTCTTGTGCCAGTCTCTTCCATGTTACTCCTGCATACTTTCAAATTTTCATCCGCCAATCTCCCATGTGGTCTTCTTCTGGGTCTTTTCCTATCCCTTGAAATCCAGTCTAAAATTTCAGCTGTCCATCGATGGTCTGTCCTTCTGGTAATATGCCCAGCCCATTGCCATTTCAGGGATTTTACCCTGGTCAAGATGTCCTTCACTCTTGTCATGTTTCGGATCCACGAGTTCCTGTTCTTATCTCTCCTGGTTACACCAAGCATGCATCTCTCCACGCATTTTGAGTTGTCTGCAGTCTTTGTATGTCTCTTTTAGTGAAGGTCCACGTCTCTGCACCATATGTAAGCACTGGAAGGATGCACTGATCAAACACTTTTCTTTTAAGACATAATGGCATATTGCTCTTGAAAATTATACTGTGTCTTTCAAAAGCTCTCCAGGCAAGTTTTGTACGCCGATTAATTTCTTCATCAATGTGACCCTCACTTGATATCTGCTGTCCAAGATAAATGTAGGTATTGGTTATCTCCAGCTTTTCCCCATCAATCGATAAATCTTCATATCTTGTAAAAGTATTGTACATCACTTTTGTCTTCTGAAAGCTCATTTTTAATCCTACTTCTTTACTCTTGTCAGAAAGTTCCTGGATCATACTCTGCAGCTCTGATGGGGTAGTTGCAAAAATGACTACGTCATCAGCAAAACGAAGGTAAGTTAGATAATTTACATTAATCTTTATCCCTTTGTTTTCCCAGTTCAGTGATTGAAAGGCATTTTCCAATGTGGCATTTAAGAGTTTGGGAGATACAGTGTCACCTTGTCTCACTCCCTTTCCAATTTTTATGGCTGCTGTATTCTCAAATAGCCAAATCTTCGCACTTGCATTTTCATAGATGTTTTACATTTTCATAGATGTTCAGAGTTAAAGAAATATTCTTCTCATAATACATGGTAAATTTGTCATGTTAATTAACACAGCAGTCGGACATCGCCGAATTGGCTGTAATTACTGTTGCACGTGTGAATTAAACGACATCAGAAAACTTGAAAATTTCATCACCGTGAAGCGGGAATCGAACCCGCATCTCCCGATTTCCGTTCGAGCGCGCTATCCGACGAATTCTCAAGTCTCTCAGAGACTTGAGAATTCGTCGTCGTGGGTGGTGTAACGGATAGCGCGCTCAAACGGAAATCGGGAGATGCGGGTTCGATTCCCGCTCCACAGTGATGAAATTTTCAAGTTTTCTGATGTGGTTTAATTCACGCGTGCAACAGTAATTACAACCAATTCGGCAATGTCCGACTGCTGTGTTAATTAACATGTTATGAATAATATTAATGTATGCATCTTCAATACCGGAGGATTTCAAAGCCATTGTAACTGCTGATGGTTTCACCGAATCAAAGGCCTTTTCATAGTCAATAAAAGCCATGCATAATGGAAGTTCATATTCCTTCGCTGTTTCATTTAGTTCTCTGAGTACGTGGATATGATCTATAGTGCTGTAGCCACTCCTGAAACCAGCTTGTTCTCTCGGTTGAGCCATGTCCATTGTCACCTTTAAGCAGTGTGAAAGAACTTTAGTGAAGATTTTATAAACCACTGATAGGAGTCTGATAGGTCTGTAGTTCCTGAGATCCTCAATGTCACCTTTTCTATGTAGCAGGATCATTGTAGCGTTGTTCCTATCCTCAGGAATCTTCCCTTCATTAAGGCACCGAGTGAAAACTTGGGCGAGAACTATTTCAATTTCTCCATTTGCTTCTTGTATGATGTCTACAGTAATTCCATCTTCTCCCAGAGCTTTTCCCCGCTTCATGTTCTTGATTGCATGTGCAACTTCTGCTGGGAGAACTGGAAGAACTCTAGTACTGGTACCTTTCATGATGTCTGGAGTACATGTATCATCCCTTTCATATAATTTGGAGTTGAAATCTTTCACTCTTGTCAAAATTTCGCCTCTATTTCTTGTTACAGAACCATCTTCTTTTCTCAGTGCCATAATCTGTTTTCTTCCCTTACTCAGATGTCCCTTTGCTGTCTTTAGGGTTTGGTTGTTTTCAATTGCTTTCCTCACTAGTTCACAGTTGAATTTCCTTACATCTTCAGAGATACTTTTTCGCACCGTCTTGCATATATTCCACTTTGGAAGTCACATCTCCTTTAGTTGCCCTCATCTCTCTTCTTTTTGCATCAGAATTTAGGTTTTTCCTGATAATTTGTTTGTATACAACTTGTTCTTAGTATCAGCTATTTTTGTTGCTGTTTCCATAAGAGCCTTGGTTAGTTTTTTGTTAACTTTTATATATACACTGCTGGCCACCCAAAATGCAACACCAAGAAGGACACGAGATAGCAAAGCCAGATTTACTGGGCTCATAACAACAGATACAAAAATGAAACAATTGAGCTTACAGGCCTGTGCGACTTGCGGAACACGCAGATATCAAAAGTTCGTGTGCCCCCATGGCTGGCAATAACAGCCGCTACACGCTGCGGCATCGAACGAAAGATGCTTGTTGTATGCTGGTCCAGGCTGCTTCCACACGTTGCCACAGTTTATCAGGCGTAGCCGCGGGTGGTGCTTGCCGGTCACTCAGTTGCGGATCAGCGACCAGACATGTTCGATGGGCGACCTATCGGTAGAACAGACTGGCCACGGCAGCAGTGACACCTGGTGGGCCATGAAGAATTGTTGCACGATGAGTACCACGTGTGGGCGTGTTGTCCTTTTGAAATGTGGCCGCTGGCAGGTCCTGCAATTAAGGGAGGACTACATGCTCCAAAACGTCGGAGATGTAGCGGTGGCTGTTGAGTGTACCGGTGATGCATACCAGAGGGGTGCGGGTGACATATCCAATTGCGCCCCAAACCATAATGCCAGGCGACGGACCGGTATGGCAATGCATAATGCAGGCATCATACAGTCTCACGCCGCGGTGCCACCACACGCGGATCCGACCATCGTGGTGTTGCAGGCAGAAGCAGGATTCGTCGGAGAAGACAACGTCGTGCCATTCCGTAGTCCAGGTGCGGTGTTCAACGGCCGACTGCCGCCACATTCGCCGGTGGTGTAATGTCAATGGTAATTGGAACAATGGGCGCCGTCCGCTCCTGCAGACGACGTCGAATGGTACGTTCTGACACAGTTTGTTGCGCAACACACCCTAACTCCTGCGCTAACGTTCGTGATATGGCGGTACCGTCAATGCCCGCCGCACAACATGCCGGTCCTCTCGTTCGGTGGTGTGCCGCGGCTGCGGCATTCGCTCACGTTGCTCCGTCCGTCCCTCCTGCACTCACCGAATCCATGCTCACCTCACTGTGGCTGGATGTCGTCCTACCTGGGCGGCGATGTCACGGTACGATAAACTGCTGTCGCGATAAGCCACTATTTGTCCTGCGTCGAACTCCGAAACGTGCTGGAATGACTGCTGTATTCTGCGACGAGGCATCAGGTCCGGCAGCACAACACACTTCCACTGCTTACGCCCTGCCTTCTGTGCACCCTTCTTATAGTGCTTCTCGGTGGCGTGTCAGGCGCACATGATTTGCAATGCTAATCGTTTGCATGTCCTATCGTGAGCGACGCTTGCTGCGAATTTCAGACCAATCGGATGCTTCCTTCTTGGTGTTGCATTTTTGGTGGCCTGCCATGGATATATACAGGGTGCATAGGAAAGTCCCTTTAACCCGAAATAACTTGCGAACGGAGAGAGGTACAGTTATGCAAGTGAGATAACGGTATAGTAAAGCGACTACGCCCAATCGAATGCAACCAATAGCAGCGCCCCTGGTGGCGAAATGCGGAAGTTAGCTATTGCAAATCGAAAACGAAAAGAGATAGAGCAAAACTTTCAATTACAAAGTTGTAGAGCATCAATTAATTAGTACAAAACGACATTTGTTTCACACGGATAAGATAAATTGTCTCTTGAGTACCCTAATGACCGAAATCGATGCGCAACCTGTTGTGTGAACGTTTGAAGGGAACAGGCGCAAATACACACAATTTATTGCATAAATGTATACTTGTGTCAATACAGTTTGATGACGTCAGACAAAACAAAAACAAAAAAGGTAAACTTGCGCACAGTGATAAAAAGTTAATATTGAGTATGTTCGAAGAGTTCACCATTGCCCATGATACACATTTGTATTCGTGAAAGTAACGGTGGAACACTGCTTCGTTCAACATTAATCAACGCCCAGTTGCCCCAATCAAATCGACGCTCATTGTCCCGTGGTAAGAGTTCTTGCTACGGAGGGACACGATAGGGATGTGCACCTTCAGCATGCAGTATTTGCCATACACGGCCCGGTGTTAAGCCACTCGGCATGCTGATATCTCTTGTACTGCTTTGTGGATGGGCTAGCGCATATGCCAAAATATCCTCTGCCATTATACGCATACCTACACCCACTGGCCTACCAGAACGACAACGACTTTTAGTGCTTCCTGTCTCCCTCAGCCGTCTCACTACACTTGCGATGGTAACCACAGTTGGATGTGGCCCAGCTGGAAAACGAACGGCATATTCCCGTGCAGCTAGCGCCGCGTTTCGTTGGCATTCACCGTAAATAAGTACCATCTCAAGATATTGGGAGTGAGTGAAGCTCGCCATTCTCACACAGCGTACATAGACCAAAACTTCTGATCAGGGTACATCCTGCTACTGGTTTTTATATCGTAGGTACGGTACAATGTCACAATCTGCATTTGCATATGGCTATATTTGCGAAATGTAAATATGCAGATTCGAATAGTAGCGCATAGATTTTGGACATTTTAGGGTATTTAGGGTATTCAGGCGACAATTTATCTTATCTGTGTGAAACAAATGTTGTGTGGTACTAATTAATTGATGCTTTACAACTTTGTAATTGGAAATTTTGCTCTATCTCTTTTCGTTTTTGATTTGCAATGGCTAACTTCCGCATTTCGCCACTAGGGGCGCTACTATCGGTTGCATTCGATCGGGCGTAGTCGCTTTACTATACCGTCATTTTACTTGCATAACTGTACCTCTCTCCGTTTGCAAGTTATTTCAGGCTAAAGGGACTTTCCTATGCACCCTGTATATACATATATAAAGTATTGCAAATTGATTATTGCAATCAATCGTTGAGATTGATTGACGTAAAGAGATTTTTAAAGTCGTATGTCTAGTGGTAGGTCAGAGGAATGACTTCTCAATATATCAAGAACAGCGATGTTGTTTCTGATGATCCAAGTGTGTTCCACCGTGTCTAAAATTTTGCAAAGACATTTTTCTAGTTTGTTACCCGCTTCTACTCCATAACATTTGGTAGCAGCTGTAATAGATCGAAATTCAATTGGGTTCTTGTGAAATTTTGGCACTAAGTATAAGAAAGGTATTTTGACCTTAATATTCGAGATTTTTATTCTTTTTTGCAGGGCTATGATTATATATATATATATATATAAATCAGAAGATAGGACGCTCCCTATCTTCTGATTCAAGGCTTCTTGAATTGGAAGAGGAACTACAAAGGATCAAGTGGGACATCGTGGGGCTAAGTGAGGTAAGGAGAAAAGGAGAAGATCTCATCGAACTGAAAAGTGGACATCTCTTCTACTATCGTGGGACAGATACTGGCAGAACTAGTGGTGTTGGATTTATAATAAACAAGAAACTGAAGGATAAAGTTGTAGAAGTTGAAAGTTCCTCTGACAGAGCTGCACGACTTGTTATCCAACTCTCGAAAAGATACCAGGCTCAGATTATTCAAACTTATGCACCCACCACAAGTCATCCTGAAGAAGAAATTGAAGAATTTTATGAGGAAATTTGTCATCTAAATAATAAAGGTAAGCAGCACTTGAAAATAATTATGGGAGATTTCAATGCAAAAATAGGGCAACGGCAACAGAATGAAACTTCAGTAGGTAAATTCGGTCACGGCAACAGAAACCAGCGTGGAAATACTCTCGTTGAGTTTGCAGAGGCAGAAGGGTTTTTCATCTTGAACTCCTTCTTCAAGAAAAAGCCACACAGGAAATGGACATGGAGACATCCAAATGGGACGACAAGTGAAATTGATTTTATTATGTGTAACAAAAAATTCGTCATAGAAGACTGCAGTGTGCTGAACAAGTTCAACACAGGTAGTGACCATAGATTGGTGAGATGTAAGATGCACCTCAACACTAAACTTGAACGTGGCAAGCTCATAAGACAAACAAAATCTATTGACATAACCAACCTTAAAAAACACCATAATACCTTCAAGTTGGAACTGAAGAACAGGTTCTCTGCTTTAGAAGGCCTAACATCGGAAGAAGTGGACATCTCTGAAGTTAACAGAAAAGTAACCAAAGCTCTTATGGAAACAGCAACAAAATTAGCTGGGTCTAAGAACAAGTTGCATGTGAACAAATTATCAGGAAAAACCAAAATGTTGATGCAAAAAAGAAGAGAGATGAGGACAACTAAAGAAGATGTGACTTCCAAAGTGGAATATATAGAGCTATGCAAGACAGTAAGAAAAAGTATCACTGAAGACATAAGAAAATTCAACTGTGAACTAGTGAGGAAAGCAATTGAAAACAACCAAAGCCTAAAGATAGCAAAGGGACATCTCAGTAAGGGAAGAAAACAGATTATGGCACTGAGAAAAGAAGATGGTTCTGTAACAAGAAATAGAGGTGAAATTTTGACAAGAGTGAAAGATTTCTACTCCAAATTATATGAAAGGGATGATATATGCACTCCAGACATCATGAAAGATACCAGTACCAGAGTTCCTCCAGTCCTTCCAGCAGAAGTTGCACATGCAATCAAGAACATGAAGCGAGGAAAAGCTCCAGGAGAAGATGGAATTACTGTAGACATCATACAAGAAGCAAGTGGAGAAATCGAAACAGTACTCGCCCAAATTTTCACTCGATGCCTTAATGAAGGAAAGATTCCTGAGGATTGGAACACCGCTACAATGATCCTGCTACATAAGAAAGGTGACATTGAGGATCTCGGAAACTACAGACCTATCAGCCTCCTATCAGTAGTTTATAAAATCTTCACTAAAGTTCTTTCACACCGCTTGAAGGTAACACTGGACATGGCTCAACCGAGAGAACAAGCTGGATTCAGGAGTGGCTACAGCACAATAGATCATATCCACGTGCTGAGAGAACTAATTGAAAGAGCGAGGGAATATGAACTTCCATTGTGCATGGCTTTTATCGATTATGAAAAAGCCTTTGATTCGGTGAAACCATCAGCAGTTACAATGGCTCTGAAAACCTGCGGTATTGAAGATGCATACATTAATATTATTAATAACATCTATGAAAATGCAAGTGCAAAGATTAGGCTGTTTGAAAATACAACACACGTAAAAATTGGAAAGGGAGTGAGACAAGGTGACACCATATCTCCGAAGCTCTTTAATGCCACATTGGAGGGTGTTTTTCAGTCGCTGAGCTGGGAAAACAAGGGGATAAAGATTAATGGAGATTATCTAACCCACCTTCGTTTTGCTGATGACGTAGTCATTTTTGCAACTACCCCATCAGAGCTGCAGAGTATGATCCAGGAACTTGCTGACAAGAGTAAAGAAGTGGGATTAAAAATGAACTTTCAGAAGACAAAAGTGATGTTCAATGCTTTTACAAGAAATGAAGATTTATCGATTGATGGAGAAAAGCTGGAGATAACAGACACGTACGTTTATCTTGGACAGCAGATATCAAGTGAGGGTCACATTGATGAAGAAATTAATCGGCGTACAAAACTTGCCTGGAGAGCTTTTGGAAGAAACAGCATAATTTTCAAGAGCAATATGCCATTATGTCTTAAAAGAAAAGTGTTTGATCAATGCATCCTTCCAGTGCTTACGTATGGTGCAGAGACGTGGACCTTAACTAAAAGAGACATACAAAGGCTGCAGACAACTCAAAGAAGCATGGAGAGGTGCATACTTGGTGTAACCAGGAGAGATAAGAAGAGGAACTCGTGGATCCGAAAAATGACAAGAGTGGAAGACATCATGATCAGAGTTAAATCCCTGAAATGGCAATGGGCTGGACATACTGCCAGAAGGACAGATCATCGATGGACAGCCGAAATTTTAGATTGGATTCCAAGGGACAGGAAAAGACCCAGAAGAAGACCACATGGGAGATGGGTGGATGAAATTCGAAAGTATGCAGGGGTGACATGGAGGAGACTGGCACAAGACAGACCGTTGTGGAGGAAACTTGGGGAGACCTTCGTCCAGCAGTGGATTGATAATGGTTGACAATGATGATGATGATGATGATATATATAAATGCTGCTAATATATGTGAATTTTTGTACCCTTGAATTTCCTCATTCCCTTCTTACTTAAAAACAGATTGGGGATGTACTCGTACTCTGCTATATCACCAATCCATCAGAATCTTATTCTAGAAACATTCTTTATCCTGTCAGTTGCACTTTCAAATTAGATGTCTTAAAAACAAATGCTGGAGATAATTCATTGAAATGATACGTTATTTTCTATATATACTGTAAATGTCTAAGGTTTATTTTTTATTATTTTTTATGGACCAGTGAGCATTTTGGCGAACCAGTGGTTTGCAAATTCTAGTTGTCTGCTGAGCCAGGAGAAGATTTATTTCTAATTCTAACATTGCTTGTGGTGGTCATTCATAAAGTGAAAGACATGGGGGATGTAGAATTATGATGTGGAACTTTCAGTTTAAAGGGTAATTTGGCACAGTTGAAGGGAGAAGGAAGACTCATGACAACTCCACTTAAGTGTAGAACTTATAATGCTACAATGGAAGTTTTATCATCAGAAAACCAATTTTGTAATGGAACCACATAATTGCAGTAGTTATATATAGTTTTATGCTGTATATATGTAACATGTTTGTAGGCTGGTTATAAATGCAGTGTTTCTGTATTAACTAGAAGATGCATCTTTTTAAGCAGAATTTCTTTTATGGTGATGGACTGTTCATTTCATAGTGGGCAAATAATACCTATTTTTTTTCTATTCATATGGGCGCATTATAGACAATCATCCTGTACTATAGTAGATTCGTGAGTTTTGCCATAGTGCATCAGGCCTTGAAAAATACCATGCCCAAGATGCCCGAGGCATTTAAATTATTGGCCTGGGCAGGTAAATAAAAAATCTAGTTGCCCGGCTCACACAACTGAATTTTAAAATAAAATTTGAAATAGAATTTTATTCTACAAGAAAAAAGACAGTTGTCGCATGTTGTGTTTCATTTCACTGCTAATCACCAGAAGTTGTGTTATTGTTACGGAGTGCCAAGAACAGAAGAATATCACTTCTTTAATTACATTATGCTCTGGGCCCTGAAATTGGAACCGTATGTAGTTTTGCTCCAAATGTTGTACATGGTCAGCGATGTGTTGTGTGTCTCTAATAGAACTAGCCTCCGGTGTTTAGTGACAAAGGGTGAAGACCAGAGATGGAAATGGGTCAACGGGTCGACAAATTCTTGCGGGTCCAACAGGTCGGGTCAAGGTGTTCCTGACCCGGTTTTATTCCTGTTTTATTTTTGAAAAGAGAAAAATATATTCCAAAGAAAAATGCTCATTGTAGAATTCTCTAGTCGATACTGATGCCCACGGAGTGAATAATGATTTGCCATGCAAAAATATTATCGTCTCTTTCTTAAAGCAACAAAGATTCCCCCTAAATGACGTCAGACAACACACCGACTCCATATCGTAAAAAGATCCTTCCTTTGCGTTCTTTTACAGTGAGATTGTCCAGGGCAAGGTACAGGCAAACGCCATTTGCCTGCTTCTCCGCTGATTCACTCTCTCCGTGCGAAGTTCACTGTATGACTAAGAGTTACTTTTCACATCACATCTTTTACATTGAGCATTCAGAGGTTTTCAATTGATGTGCTAACATCGCGTTCCCATGACATGTCATGTCAAAATTAACTCTTCTTTGTTAATATGGATGGATTTGATTTAAGGAGGTCGAGAAAGGCGTCAAGGCCAACAAATACATGCTTGCTGAAAACCACAAGGGGAAGAGTGAATGCTGGAAATTGTTTTGTCTCATTAAGGAACTGGTGAATAATTCTGTGTTGTTTGGTCTTGCTTGTTCAAAATGTGGAAAGTGTATAAGTACAAAGAAAGATGTTGATGGTGTAATAAAAGATTATGGAACCAAATATCTAACAGTCCATATGAAAGTATGTGCACCTCCATCAAAGCGTGGAAAGAGCGAACAACCTAAATACACTAAAAAAAACGCATTTGTGTAATCATAAATAATGATTCCCATTTGTAATATACTCCATGGTCACGGTCATAGTCAGGCATTACTTCTGGATTACACAAAATAGCGGCACTAAAATTTAGCAAGTATCCACATTTTATTATTAAAAAAGGATTTCAGTTATAAATATCAAGCAGTTATTACATTTCATCATCATCATCATCATTGTCAACCATTATCAATCCACTGCTGGACGAAGGTCTCCCCAAGTTTCCTCCACAACGGTCTGTCTTGTGCCAGTCTCCTCCATGTCACTCCCGCATATTTACGAATTTCATCCACCCATCTCCCATGTGGTCTTTTTCTGGGTCTTTTCCTGTCCCTTGGAATCCAATCTAAAATTTCGGCTGTCTATCTATGGCCTGTCCTTCTGGCAGTATGTCCAGCCCATTGCCATTTCAGGGATTTAACTCTGATCATGATGTCTTCCACTCTCGTCATTTTTCGGATCCACGAGTTCCTCTTCTTATCTCTCCTGGTTATACCAAGCATGCACCTCTCCATGCTTCTTTGAGTTGTCTGCAGCCTTTGTATGTCTCTTTTAGTTAAGGTCCACGTCTCTGCACCATACGTAAGCACTGGAAGGATGCATTGATCAAACACTTTTCTTTTAAGACATAATGGCATATTGCTCTTGAAAATTATGCTGTTTCTTCCAAAAGCTCTCCAGGCAAGTTTTGTACGCCGATTAATTTCTTCATCAATGTGACCCTCACTTGATATCTGCTGTCCAAGATAAACATACGTATCTGTTATCTCCAGTTTTTCTCCATCAATCGATAAATCTTCATTTCTTGTAAAAGCATTGAACATCACTTTTGTCTTCTGAAAGTTCATTTTTAATCCCACTTCTTTACTCTTGTCAGCAAGTTCCTGGATCATACTCTGCAGCTCTGATGGGGTAGTTGCAAAAATGACTACATCATCAGCAAAACGAAGGTGGGTTAGATAATCTCCATTAATCTTTATCCCTTTGTTTTCCCAGTTCAGTGATTGAAAGACATTTTCCAATGTGGCATTAAAGAGCTTCGGAGATATGGTGTCACCTTGTCTCACTCCCTTTCCAATTTTTATGTGTGTTGTATTTTCAAACAGCCGAATCTTTGCACTTGCATTTTCATAGATGTTATTAATAATATTAATGTATGCATCTTCAATACCGCAGGATTTCAGTTTATATGTACATATATATAAATTGAGTTTCGAATTTATAGTTCAAAGCAGATTTGTCCGGGTCCGAAATTTTTGGCCGGTTTCCAACTCTGATTCCATCTGCTTGGCCGAACACATCTGAGAACGATATGAACACTTTATTGAATCCAAGCCACATCGAATCATGGCTGTTTTGAAAGCCAATGGTGGCCCAACACATTATTGGGTAGGTGTTCTTAATAATTTGCTACTTCAGTGTATGTAAGAACTTAAAAATCAGTTATTTAAATATAGATTCTCTTCCCAAATTTCATTCAAGTAGAAGAAAGACAACAAATTCATTGAATGAATTCAGTACATATAAAGGCGTAACATTTTTAGATTTACTTAAAATATACAGTAAAACCTCGAAAATCCGGCATCGACGGGCCCAGACGAGTGCCGGATTTATGAAAATTCTGGATTTCTGAAGATATCCAAAAATTGCATAACGGGCGTTACGTAAGGCACGTACTTACACGTAACAGGTCACTTTAAAAAAAATTCGTGCGTCTATGCCTTATAAATATGCAAGGGTCGTTGCTGCCGATTGCTTTCTTTTCAATTTGCGATAAAATAAAATCGTTTTGGTGATGGCAAAAAGGTTTTGTTGAAACTATTGGCGATTACCTTTTTGTATTATTTATTATAAAACTGTCGAAAAAAATAGAATTTTGCAAATGGTTAGGCAAAAACTTGAAAAAAGCCAGAGCAGCCTCTAAGACTGGGTGATGTATCGATACGTTGCGAAAAGCGAATGTGAATTTTACATCGATGTTACAGTTTTTAGACTGATAAAGCTACTATACAACGTGAAGGCGATTATGCGGATGCATCATGAAGGCCAATGCAGATGTCATTGCACGATCAAATCAACATACTGCGACCACCAAGTACAGATCATCATCACACATTTGACATGCATTTCAAACGTACACGCCGATTCATCGCCTCATTGGTCTGCGTCACTACAGCGTGGCCCAATGAGATTGACGAATTTGAGAAACCTCCTGATGTTACACGTAGGCGGCGACTATCGGCAATTCGCACGCTGAGATCGGATGATCTTGCGCTGTGTTCTTGAGACGGTGCATCGACAGATTTCCATGAATATTGGTGAAACATCGGATGTTCTTATAAAAACAAAATCAGAAAAGTGCTGGATTTCTGAAGTGGCCGGTTTTCTGGATGCCGGATTTTCGAGGTTTTACTGTATTTGACCTTTGCCATGGTATATCTTGCACAAAGTATAATGTCATCTACAGGTAAAATAATTATCTTTGAATCTCTGTTTAGCTGTATATATGCTGAACAAAAAGAAACAAACTGTTATGGCAATGTTTTTAAGATGATGTAGCTTCTACATCTAATGCCATGTAGTACTTCTCCTTGTGACCGTGGCTTTTCAGAAATGAACCTCATAAAAACGAGTAATCAGGCATGTTTGAATAGTGACACTTTAAGTAACTTAATGATGATTAGATGCAATGACCCTTCAATTGAAGATTTTGATCCTCAAAATGCTATTCAGTTGTGGTGGTTCCATGAGTATTGGTGAACCTCTGATAGGAAGATCAGACACAGTACATATCTGCAGTAAACTGTATCAATATTATTAGTGCCACTTTATGTATGTATATCCTAGCCCCTTTGTTTTAATTATTATTAAAGAAATTAGACATCTAACTGCAATGGCCTCTCGAAAATGAATTATGGGTGTGTAAATTAAGATAGTAAGAGTAATGATTAGGGATACGTAATTTTCGTATTTACGAAATAGATGTGAATAAATGCGAAATTTACGAATATAAGCGAATAAATACGAAAATTTGGTTTTAACTACTTCTCTGCGACGTCTCGATAATTAACATTTTTTAAAGCAAAAATAGGACGTAATTTCGCGCAGCACTTGCGCCGTGCGTCTCCTACTCAGCTTTCATTACCCGGGAAACCCCAGGCCATGCCTCTTTCCCTCTTGGCGAGTCAGCCAGCGCCGCTCAGTCGCACTGGCTGGCTGGCCTTGAAAGAATATGAATGAGCACGTTTGTTTTTGCATTTCGCTAGTAGACTACAAGCTACAATGCTCGCGATCTGTTTGATAGAAGTATATCAATATGGGCTGCCCTAAGAAGGAATTAGTTGATAGAGTGAAAGAGTTTGACCATGAGGGATTGTATCTAAGCGATACAAATATCCTGATGTGCAAATTTTGTAATGTTCGTCTAGAAGGGTAAATTGACTCTCCACATGACATCCAACGCAACAAATGAAGACTACCAGCATATGGGCAGACTATTTTGTCCATCTGTAGCTGCGACCACACCCACATCATCTTTAAACACAAATTTATTATTGGAAAGCTTCTTTAAAGTACCATTTTTTAAAGACTTACCACAGGATGAGCTCATCGATGGATACAATCATTTTCACAGACAGCTACTTACAGTGGCCAACCAAGAGACTCCTGTTGATGTCATACAGATTTTAAAAGCAACAAAATGCTGCTACCTAGACTATGCAAAGGCAGCTATTCAAAGCTTCCATATGCTGAGAGATATTTCAGTATGTACAACATCGTTATTACTGACAGAAGGCCAAGGCTAAAGGAAGAGAATATAAAGAAGCCTACTACAATGCTGTTAGCTTTTAACTAAGTATTTTGGTACTTAGCCTACCAGTAAGTAAACTTTGAAAAAACATTCTAAGTAAACTTTGAAAAACATTTTTTTTTTTTGTGTCTTCAGGTTTTGCGAATAAATGCAGAATTTTTGATTTTTAAATATTTTTTTTTGCAAAATAAATTTTTTTTTGGCGAAATTTACGTATCTCTAGTAATGATATTACAGCACTGAAAATAAATTATCAAAAAGTCAATCATTTTGGAACAAAAGCATATGCAATATTTGCAGTCAATCTAATGATCCTATGCAGTAACTGCTTTGCATCTGTTTTTATGAAGTTAATGAGGAAGGGGTCTCTTATTAGAAAGAGAGAAAAAAAGAAAAACATTCAGCAATTTAATTTCATACAAAAGTAAGTAGAGAAGTTACTGAATTATAATTTATTTCTTTTTTAACTTTGCATGGCCAGTAGATTTTGTCATTTGGCTAGTAAATTTTTTTTTACCAATAGCCACATTGGCCAGTAGAAATTTCAGCAGTTTCACAAGGCTGATTCAGATGTATACTGAACAAAGAGTCCAGGTACTGAACTCATATTCCAGAAAAATGCAGATGCCCATGAAAGGACAGTGAACCAAAGAAGAAGCTCCCAAGGAAATGCCTCGAGGCCGTTAGATTCCCTCATATGCTGCTATCAAATTACCTGTAACATGACAATAGTAGTGGTTATCAGTGTCTGTTCAGTATCCATGTTAGGCCTAGCAAGTTGTGAGGGCTGTTTGGCAACTATATCACAAACTTAAGAATTAATCCACGTGATTTTAATATTTTTGGTTTTCTTTCAGAGAAGTAGTTAGCCGTTAACACCTATCGTATATAATGGCTAACTAATTCAAATAAAATAAACATCAATGCAGAATGAAACATCTCTTTCATACAAAAGCATGATTTTTCACTGATCTGCACTATGTTAAACATTTACCAGCCAGATGTACTTAATATTTGATGCATTTTTTTTATGAGAATGCTTTTTTTTTTACGATGACAGTAAATGCTTTTTTTCCATTTCAAATGGCAGAAATAATATTTTACATGCTTCCTTATTAATATGGCTTCATTATACATATGCCGAACAGTGTGAGAGTTGAGCAGGTAAGTCGACATCCAGTTTGTTTACATTTGCACAGTTACTAAAACCACCATTATATGTGGCAGATATCATACATGGGTGCCTTCCCCCACTGGAGGGCAAAGTGCAGAGCACAAGTGGGATGTGATTTGTGACAGGTCACAAAACTATCATGTAGTTTTCATTTTGACTGGCATGGATTCATTCTGTCACCTATTATTACATTGGTAACCATGCTGGTCTGGTCATAATAATACATTTGTGATAAAAGTAGCCTGTTCCCAGGTTTTCCTGTTCAAACTGTATGGTAGTTTCCTGACCTTTCACCAGTTGTATTGCAAGTGCAGCTATTTATGACAACTGTCCTGTACGATAGTCGGTGATTTTGGAAGTTTTATGAATGTAAACTGTAGTGATGGCATAAGTCATTCTGTCTTGTGAGCTCATTCATTATTCTCACAAAAGAAGCATTCATGAATGGTCATTCAAACAAATGAGTATTCAATTTCCAGATTGTCACTGTGTTCATTGAATAAATTATTTGTTGCAGAGATCTTATGTTTATGACATAAGTGCTTTTGAAGCCACAACTGTTTTTTGTAAACAACCCAAAGGAGCACCAGCTCTTCTCCATTTATGATCAATGATTTGTCACGAGCCAGCTTGTGGCAAATGATTTGGGCACACCATTAAAATGAATGGCCTTCATGTATCATTCCCATTCTTACATTTCATCATTATTTTCTAGCCAAGTTCATTGTCCACTCACATAATGGCTGATCCTTGTTAATTCTCAACATTACTTTTCTTAACCAAACTTTGTTTCCAAACTCACGTGGGCTGCAACTTTGGGAATAAAGTGAACACACTGGATTTTGGCTTTCCTGCTGAGTGTCTTACAGACTCATCAACATATGTATGATTAGTGGCATAACCAGAAAATTGCCATCCAGGTGGCCAAGTGGTATGAAGTGTTGGCTTCTAATCATTCTTCTGAGATGGGTCTGGGTTCGAATCCTGGTTGATCCATGGCTGATGTATTTGGCTTATGGCACTGGCTGTCTCACTTCCCTGGAACCAGTAGCCCCAAATTAGGGAAAGTGGGAAAAGTACCCTCCTTACCTCCTTATATATGTATATAGTGCTGTGTGTTTCCAAGTTTGTGTAGTAAAACTCAAGCTTCAAGGAGGGTGGGGGAGTTGGACCCAAATTCCTCCTTGGTTGCACCTCTGTGTACAATGAATCTGTGTGAATAACATCAACAACAAACAAACAAAAAAAAGAATAACCAAAAAGCACATGTGAAATGTTATTCCACCAGCATGTGAAAATGTTATTCCACCAGCATGTGGAAATGTTATTTCCACTATATGAAATAGAAAACATTGACTATTCATGCAAAAAAAATTACCCCAAACAAGTGCGTCCAACAGATGCACTTGTTTTATGCAATTTAACATTGTGTCTTGTAATTGAATAGCTTGAATAGCATTTGATGTTAGGCTTATTTAATAACCATACGAAACATCAATCCAGATTCAATGACCTTGGGTAAGCCTACCGTATTCATTTAGTCTCTTCGGTAAAACTAACTTATTTTTTTTAACTACATGTCAAATATTAATATCTCCAATATTAAATCCATTGGAGAACCTGCAGAAAGATCATAACCGACTTTGTAATTTCTCAGGATTATGCACTCCTTTCCTTCCCACTCGCGCAGTACCTGTTCACTCCACTGTGTTTTGCTCCAGGATTACTGCCATTGTGCGTTAGCAGTAAATTGTTTTGACATTTTTTTTTTTTTTTTTTTTTGCACAGCATGTCAACTCTCAGTCAAGTGCAATTTGTTCTGTTATAATAGTCCCTTAAAAGAAACTGTAGGATATAGGAATGAGAGCTGTCAGGCGAACTGTAATCACTGTATTGAGCTGAGCAATTACATATATATGGAGACTAAAAATCAAGATTCTTGATTCAAAATTTGTTTTGGTGCTTAAAAAGTGCTTAATTTTCATTCTTAAAAATGAGTATCAACCCGAAATCATTGCTTTTTCCACGTTAATAAGTCAGTTTCGGAAAAATTCTCATAACCAAGACTCACTTGTTAACGTAGAAAGAGCGATGATTTCTGTTTGATGGTCCTGATCCACGTCCAGTGTTTGAATTGAGTATCAACCCTTTATTAGACATCATAAAAGTCAAACTGGAGGTATACTTTTTTTAAGCTTTGAGTTTTAAAATTTAGTTTTATGTGTTTTTTGTAGTATGAAGATTTATTTTCTTTCTTAGCCAATAACTTTTTTAAACATATCTTTCTTTCAACAGGTCTAAACCATAATGTCTGCTGACACTGATGTATGCCCAAAAAAGCTAAGTCCTTTAGCTGACCTAAAAAGTCATATAAAGAGATGGGAATCTGAATTTTCCAAAAAGAATGGGCATAAACCAAGTAAGGTATGTTCAATCTTGCAGTGGCAATTACAATGCATTCATTAGAAATATAACACACATGCGGTTAGTTTAAGGAAGCTATAAATGAGTTTATTATAGCAATTTATTAGTAAATTTTAGGACCAGGGTAATAATTTGTTTTTTACATTATGACCACCTGCCTAATAAGCTGTAGAACTCCCTTTAGTCCGCAAAACAGTGGCCACTCGGCAAGGTATCAATTTGATGAGGTGGCGATAGGTATCCTGAGGTATCTGGTACCATGATGTCAACAGCAGGTCCTCCAGTTCCCATACATTTCGGGGTGGTGGTGATTTAGCGCGAACCCGCTTTTCCAAGTCGAACCACAAATGTTCGATTGGGTTCATTTCTGGTGAATTTGGAGGCCAGGGCATTAACAGAAAGTCACCAGCATATTCCTCGAACCACTCCTTGACAATTCTGGCAGTGTGGCATGGCACATTATTCTGTTGGTAATTACCATCACCATCAGGAAGCACAGTTGCTATGAATGGGTGAACTTGGTCCGCAACGATGTCCAGATACCTGACGGCTGCTGGGGTTTGTGCTATTGGGACAATGGGGCTTGTAGTGTACCAAGAAAATATCGCCCACAGCATAACACTGCCACCACCAGCCAGTTTCCACCCAGCAGTGCATCCGGGTGCTGTAGTCTCCATTGGTAATCGGTGTATCCACGCTCGGCCGTCTACATGATGCACAAGGAATCTTGATTCGTCAAACCAGGCCACTTTCTTCCAATCATCCACGGTCCAATCTTGATGATCTTGGGCCCATTTCATGCGCTGTTGGCGACGATGTGTAGTGAGCCTGGAGACCCAGCTGGGTCTTCGGCTGCGCAGGCTCGTGCGCAGAAAGCTGCAATGAACTGTGTGCTTTGACACATTGCCCTGATCACTACTGTTGTAGCTACGGGTGATTTGTTGCACTGTCGCCGTGCGGTCGCTCTGAACAATGTGTGACAGTCTCCACTCCCCTCTGGCATCAATGAGCTACGGACTACACAAGGGTGGACGACGGTTCATCGTTTGGCCATCTGTGCACCACTTTTGACACGTGCTCACTACAGTGGCACATGAACAACCCACAAGCTGCGCTGTTTCCAAGATTGTAGTTCCAAGGTGCTGTGCCATCACAATTTGTCTTTTATCAAACTCCAATAAAAGGGCAGCTTTTCTCATTCTGACTCTGAACACTTTACTAACCGAAAGCTGGTCCTAGGGTTGTATATATACTGCTCTGTGAATTTCACTTGCACCACCATTCGGTTTCTAGGCTGGGGTGGTCATAATATAATGGTTCGTCAATGTATATTTGTATATAATAGTATATCTACCCAACCGACACAAAGATTCAAAAGAAGCCAAAATACTCAAAAACACATTAAAAGCTCAAGGGTGTTTCATATAATGCGCCAAGCAACACAAAAATAATGGAAGCTTAAACTGGCATGCAAAAATTAAGGACGAGACGGTTTTTCGAATGTAACGTTGTGCAGAAGTGCTCCACATCGACTCAAATCATACCATAAGATCCCCAAGATGTAAGAATATGGGACAAGTGAGTAAAATCGTCCAAACAAGGAATCCAAAGGATACAAAGGCACTTTATTGAAAAGGTTGCTTCGAGCACAACTGGACAGAAGACAGAAACGTCCATGTGGCAGGCGGCTGCCAAGAAAATCCAGTCTTTAGTAGGGGATATGATCACCCCTGACTGCGTTGCAGGATTTACAGCATCTGTCCATGCTGAGGACGCGGTTGTCAAGGAGCTGTTGAGGCATCGCTGCCCATTCCTGTTGTAGCGCCAATAGCAGCTGCGGAATTGTTGCTGGCGACTGGTGACGTGCTGCCAAGTGTCTCCCGAGTGCCTCCCTAGAAGGTCCCACACGTGTTCCATTGGATTTAGGTCCGGGGACCTTGCGGGCCAATCCATGCGTTGAATATCTTCACTCTCTAACAGCTCTGCGACAGCCACTGTACGGTGAGGTGTAGCGTTGTCGTCCACGAAAAGGAACTCAGGACCCACAGCACCTCTAAACAGACACACGTGAGGCAGGAGAACCTCAGTACAATAGCGGACACCAGAGACTGAACTTCCTTGGAAGATGTAGAAGTCAGTACAGCTACCAAGCATGATACCGCCCCAAACGAGAACTCCACCACCTCCAAACCGGTCCCTTTCAATGATGTTCGAGGTGCGATTGCGTGTTCTCTGCTCTCTCCAGATGTGTATATGTCCAGAATTGCTCGTCATACTAAATCGGCTCTCATCCGTAAAGAAAACTTGACCCCATTGCTGATGTGTCCAGTTCCTTTGTTCCTGGCACCACAGAAACCGCCGTCTCCGATGAGCAGGCGTTAATGGCACACACCGTACTGGTCGTCGTGCAAATAGACCACCTTTGTGCAGCCTCCTACTGTCTCTTCTCGGCTGTAGGACAATATACCAGTCATCTGCCACCGTGGTTGCTCATGGACGACCACTGCTATACTCTCGGACAGCTGTTCCTGTCGTTTGAAAAGCTTGTGAAACGATGCTGTGAGCGATCCCGAACTCCTCGGCCACGCTAGTCACTTCCCAATGACGTGACCTCGGGCAAAGTCATCCAGATGTCGTGTACTGGATTGCCTGTTGGCCATATCACACGGTGGCAGCAACTCGACGTCGTTCAAACCGATGTACACCGTGCAATAGCTTTCACCGAATTGCTGAGCATACACCGCCCGTGTGCTTTATACCCTTCCGACACTCCCCCCCTCACGTCATGCTGCATATATACACATGTTCTACCGTACCGGACCCTAGTCTATCTCCTGAGTGGTCTTTTGGTCCGCTCTGCCTGCTCGTTCTGCTGTTATGCTAATTTCTCCTCTTCGTCCTTAATTTTTGCACACCAGTGTATTTTACAATAACTCAACTAACACCTATTCCATTTTTTCGGATTTTATATTTTATTCAGCTTGGAGTAAGAAATTTGCACCACATTTAAGTGCTATAAGAGTTTCAGTTTTATATGTTGGTTTGTTCAGACTTTATTAATTGCTGTTGGTTGAGTTATTGTGAAATATAAATATATATATAGGGTTCAAGCCAGGAAACACATTTTTGTGGTCCTGTTGGACCACCACCATGGTCCAATTAAAGAATTTCACTGAACATGGTAGACTCTAAAATTATTTTTTAAATAAATATTTTTCAAATGATAAATATATCGTTTAACAAACTAAACAAAAATATTCATTATTAACAATATATTTATTTATTTAAGCTTATCTTCAAACAATCGTCTGCACTTCACCTAAATTGCTTTCCTTTTTCAAAAGCTGCTCTTTCCATTTAAGAGCAGCTTTTGGAAATGGAAAAGCGGAAATTGGTATCCCTTCTGCACAAATTCTGTTCAGATAGTCCAAAACTTCATTTGATAGTCTATTTCTAAGTTTTGTCTTGATGTGGTTCTTAAGGCTAAATAGCCTTTCACATGAGACACTCTTTGTGGGAATTACAAGGTAGATTTCCATGAGAATTTGCAGATTAGGATACATGCCCTTGTGTTGTCCTGATACACTTTCAGCAGAGCTTCAGAAGACATATACTTGTAATTACTGGCCATCAAGTTCTGAAAAGTTTCCATTCTGCCTGCACCATCTCATGGGAGCCAAGTTCATCCTTATAATAACTGTACAAAGTGTTAAATTTCCCCAGTTCCATATTCTGACAGCTTTTTTCCTTTCAAGTGTTTTGGCTCGAACACCTGAAAGGCATTCAGTACTTGAAGGCTCTGTTGCGGAAACTTGTTCTTTAAATTCTCCTCTATGCTTTATAAAACTTTCAGGCAAATTGTACAAAAATTTGGATTGCATACACTGATGGCAATATTTTTATATGATCCATTTTCATTAACCTCTTTCTGGAACTGATGCAAACGAGGATCTGGATCATCAGCAAGCTGTTGAATAGCAGAAAGTGCTGCTCTCACATTCAGTGGGATGGAAGAAACATTGACTGTATCCTTCATAAATGCAGACCACAAAATGCTTAATGAAGCTAAGACATCAGCCGGAAAGGCAGTAAAACCAATGACATTGCCATCTTTTAGTTTGAAGCACAGACCCTTAGCAAGGATGTCAGAATCTGTAGCAATAATGTCTTCTAAAATGTGTAACAATGCTTCATATGATGAGATTATGGCATTCAGAGCTTGTGGCAAGGAGAACCATCTCACTTCGTATACAGAATAAAACTTGGTATCTGTCAGTTCCAAAATGTTAGCTCTTTGATGAAGGTGAGAAACAAGTAGCAGAATGCTTGAAATGAGTGTTCACTGATGTTAGTGTTGACTTTACTTTCTTGAAAAATAATTCATGTGTTAAGCTGTCATTGATGACCAAGTTTAATCTATGTACAACACAATGCATAGTTATTAGCTTAGAGTTGGAAGCTGCAAGTTTTCTTGCCACACCATTTTTGGCACACACGTCACTCTGGCTGCATCTGTTGCAAAACCTCTAAGTTTTGTTAACTTCACCCCCCTCAAGAATTGGCACAAGATGCCATGTAAAGCTAGAGTTTCAGCATCTCCACAGTCTACAGGTCAATTACCTAAATAGTGCACTCTTATTTTGGCATCTGAAATTATTTTGCATGATACCATTAAAGTTTTTTGGGATGAAATATCTGTCAATTATCAATGATTAAACCAAAGAAAGGGATGTTAAGCACTTTTTCCAACAATTTATTTTCAATGGTTTTCAACAATTCATCTTCAATGGTTTCACTTAGTGCTTGCTGCAATTCTGCAACTGCTTGGTGTGGCGAATAGTTGCAGCTTTCACTAATGCTCAATACGAAAAGATCATCAACTCCTTGCTCTGAAAGCAAAGCTTTCAGCGAGGACAATAGTGATGATAATTCCTCTTTAGTGATCCAGTATATTTTTTACATAGCCTTGATCAAGGCATTTTCCCTTTCAGGGATAAACTGCATGGATATATCACACAAATTTCTTTGAGAATTCTGTTCTAAGGCTTCTTTGTGAGCAGAACTTTTAGTGTTCTTTTTTTACCGTATATGATTGCTAATTATCAGTACCGGACGTGAATGCTTTTTTTTTTCTCTCTTGTGTTTAATGCAGAGGTCACAGAGCATCATATTTCCTTCGGCATCATGATGCAACCACTAAAGCTCAGAATCCCATTGTTTTGGAAATTTTCTATTTTTAGTACTGGTAACATTTGAAGACTGGGAATTTAAAAATTCATCGTCAATTAGAGATTCGGGCACATCAAGACTCATTGCTGAAAACTGCAAATTTGACTGAACATTGAGGATTACATCTGTGTTTGGTTGTCCAGGGTTGGAAGTAGATAGTGCCAAATTGGCACTGAATCCTTGCTGCAAGGGTTCTGGTATCGAAATCAAATCCTTTTTTAAAAAAAGAATTCAACTTACTTTGTTGTTTCTTCATATTCTTTTCTGCCCGGTTAAAGCATAAAAACAAATTGCAAAAGTAGATACAAATGTAGTCAGCTAATGAATGGAGTGGGAGCCACGTGAGAGAGAGAGAGAGAGAAAGAGAGAGAGAGCGTTGCCACATATGAGAGAGAGAGATAGAGAGGCATTGTTTTGGCTGGGTTGATGGGGCAGCCTTTGCCTGTATGACTCATCCACCTGCACTTTACCCCACAGAAAAGATTCCCTCCCTCCGTCATCCATCAGTGCCTGGCACTGCAGTTTCTGCTCTGAGTCATTGCCTCATAACTGAAAGAGTCATTGGCTGGAGGCCAAGTGAGAGTGGCAATAAATCTCTTGCACTCAAGCAAACAAACTGAGGACCTTATTGATTGTTTAACTAATGGTGGGCAGGAAAGCATGTTAATTTTTTTTATCTTTTTATAACAGAAGGACTGTATAACATGTTTAAAAAAATGTTTTTATAAGATGTTCAGACATGCTTTTTTTTTTTTCTGCTACCCAGGCAACAAGGTTGTCACCTTCCAGTAGAACTTTGGTGACACAACAGTTTATTATGGTGACAAATGTCGCTTTGTCACTATGCTGGCGTGAATATTATATACAGGGGTGGGGAATTACACTCGCCCACTCGCCATTGGCGAGTGGATTTCCTGGATTTTAGACCTTAAAAATTGCAGCTTATAAAATATATAAAATAATAATATTGTAGGCTTTCACTATTTTTTTTTTACACCTTAAGCTTCTAAATTTATAAGACGGGCAAGTATATTCTAATCCGAAACCCGAATGCCCGAACTCTGAAGTCATACCTCACTAGGCAGAAAAGCATTCTGTTTTTTTAGACCAACCCGGTGTTCATTCGCACGAAAGAGCGTGCGAAAGCGCGGAGCTGACGTCACGGATGCTTAGCAGTCTCTCAAGGCCAAGCTGAGTCGCTCCTGCTGCTGGTGGAATAAACCAGTTTCCCCCCTGCAGAATATTGTGTGACCGCCGGGAAGCGTGCACGGGATTAATCGTTGCTGACGTCCTGCCTGTTCGATCACGTGGTACCTACGGCTGTCTTCTCGGAGCGCCAACTAAATTGTTGTTTGCCTGAATGCGCGTTGGAAACAAAAACATAAACAACAAGGTTTTGGTGGACAAAAGGCTTCTGCAACATAAAAAATCGCAGTATCGTTGAAAATCGGTGTGTGATCTCAATATGTTTAATTCTAAACAATCAACTTTATTTACATTTTTCCAACGTAATTCGTCCGGTAGCAATGTAGCAGTGCCATGTGATTCATCCTCTACGCCACGTGTTTTGGTTGATAGCAATGTGCTACAACTCGATCTTGGTTCTGAAAATGTTTTACTTTAAGATAGAAATGTTGCAAACAATTGTGAAAAGCCACAGAACAGGAAATTTCAAGGTAAATGGATACAAGAATTCCCCTGGATTGTTTATGAAGATGGTCTTGCAAAATGTGGATTTTGCTGCAAAGCAGATGTGAAAGTCAATACATCACGTAAGTTTTCACAGGGATTTAGTGGCCCTTTCAAACATGAAACTTTTAAATTCCATGATAAATCTGTGCAGCATAGGAAAAATGTTGATTTTATTGAAAATTCATCACAGCTTCTTGTTAGCACCCCATTGGCCAAATGCATTAAAAAGATGGATGAAAAAATATTTAAGCAGCTCAAAGTATTATTCAATCTGAGCTACTATATTGCAAAAAACAATAAGCCATTTTCTGACATTGAATCACTAGTCATGTTATCCAGAAAGTTAGAGGTTGATGTACAAAACCAGTATGCAAACAGAAATGCTTGCAGGGAATTTATTTCTTGCATATCAGAGGTTATAACAGAGTCTGTATTGAAGGAACTAAAGCAGTCCAAGTTCATTAGCATTATTGTAGATGCCTCTACAGACAAGGGCACAATAGAGGAATTGATGATGTATGCAAGATATTTGAAAAGTGGTAAAATTGAAGAATGTTTTTTGGGACTTTTAGAATTAGAAAATAGCACATCTGAGTCCTATTTTTCTGCTATTGAGAAACAGTTTGCTTCTCTTTGTTTAAATTTGAAGAAAAATTCTCGGATTGTTGGTATAGCAACAGATGGGGCAGCCAACATGGTTGGTGAAGTATCTGGTTTATGTGCCAAATTTAAAGAATTGTTACCACATATATTGTCTGTGCATTGTGTTGCTCACCGATTGCAGTTAAGCATACTTTATACTCTGAAGAATGTATCATATTTAGTAACGTTTGACTGTATTCTTATTTTAATTTATAAATTTTATGGACATTCCAGTAAAAATATCAAGCACCTGTAAAAAATAGCCAATTTATTAGCACAAAATTTTTAAAAAATTCAGAAATTGCACCAAATTAGATGGGTGGCATCTAAAGTAGGAGTTTTGAGAGCAATTTTTCGTGACTACCAACCAGTTGTGTTGCATTTAGAAAATGAAGCCAATGAAAAACAAGGTAGCAAAAATGCAGAAGGCATAGTAAAGAAAATAATAAAAGATTTCCAATTTCTGGCAACCCTCAGTTTTCTCCTAGATTTTCTTCAAATCTTCACAGACTTGTCCCTCGTTTTCCAAAACCAGCATTTGATTTTATGTCAAGTCAACAACAAAGTTTTGAAAGCAAAAAAGAAATTAGCTGCTCTGCTCTGCTCTGCTCTGCTCTGCTCTGCTCTCTCTCTCTCTCTCTCTCTCTCTCTCTCTCTCTCTCTCTCTCTCTCTCTCTATATATATATATATATATAAATAAATTGTCCCATTATTCCTGTAATGCAGAATAACTTTCATCATTCTTCAGTCACCATTAGTAAGTGTTTGCATGCATGTTGTCTCACCAATACTTATTTTTTCTTTTGTGTTTCCACCAAAAATCTCTGCCTTATGTTTCCAATGGTGAAACTTCTTTATATATATTTTCTTTGCAATTAATGTATTCCGAACAATGAAAATTTGCACGTCAATAAAACTAACTTTAAGTTATAGCATGGGATACTTAATACTTGCTAAAACATAACCATAACTAAGCAATCCAACATTTATTTGTCTACTGACATCATCAATGTACAGGTCGCACCATTTATTAACAGGTCTGAACATTACTCAAAGAAATATGACTGATTTTTAATATAACTATGGTTATGTTTTAGCAAGTATTAGTATCCCATGCTATAACTTAAAGTTAGTTTTATCGATGTGCAAATTTTCATCCTTCGGAATACACTAATTGCGAAGAAAATGTGTAAGGAAATTTTACCATTTGAAACATAAGGCAGAGATTTTAGGAGGAACCACCTTAATGCTAGGAAATTTCTTATTGTGAATTCATTATATAAAGACCTGAACTGTGCAATTGATGTTAGTTGTACTAATGATTGTAAGAGGTCTGAAAATAAAATAAAAAAAAAAAAACAAGGTGTTTTGCAATTTAACAATGGACTTTAGTAAAAAAATATTAAAATCTGAACCATTTTTATTACCAATGTTGCTGTTTGCTTTTATTTTCAGAGTGGAAAAACAGTATTTAACCTGTTTTAACTTGCGCAGGATTATCATAGATGCAGTAAGCCAGTATAATAGCAGATTGGTGAGCTTTCTGGTGCACCACGGCAGGCTTACCGCAGTGTGTTCTGTATTCATGTTGATAATTAGTCAGTGTTTTCATTTTACAATGTGTGAATAACATTTGTCATGATTGTCTGCTCATACAGATGTAATAGATGTAAAAAAAACCCTGTATTATAGCAGATTAACTAACTTTGCTGTGCTGTACCTTAGCAGAGATATGCTTGTTTTTCCTACTTACTTCAGGCATAGCTAGCTGTTGTGATGCATCAGCAACATTGTGGGGTTACAGGTGTTTTTTTCATTCCAATTTAAATGCAAAAATGAATGCTGAACTTATTGATTGTCATTTAAATTGAATCAATATCATACTAAAACACACAATACAAAAGAGGTTAAGGGAAAAAAGTCCTTGAACAGCAGAATTATTCAGAAAAGCAAAAAGTTGATGGCTTTTAGATTAAAAGCTTGATCTGATAAACCAAGATGAAACATTGAAGATTGCAATATGCATCTTGTACTGTCTGTTTCTGTTCTCCATGTTATCTTTTGTTTGGGAAAAAGTCATCATATTCAAGATGCTGTGCTCTATATCTGAAGTATGCAGACACATTAAGATTGCAAGGCAGTTAAAAGAAGTAGATTAGGTTTACCCAGTTTCTTGAATTCGTGTTGATATTCCATCTTGTTATCATTGTTCTTCAGGTCAAACTTCAAAAGACCTCGAGCAGCTATTTAAGATGAATAAACTGAATTGTTTAAAAGTTCAGGTTAAAAAAATAACTCCAAAACATGGAAGAAATATCGAAGAGAAAATTCATAGTAATTGAATTCATCTAATACTTCTGTATTTACTATATTTTTTTATGACTTTAGCTCATTTCAGATTCAGTTCTTCTTACACAAGAATTTTAAAGAAGATACAATAAGATCCCAGTTAATTAGATATGTGTACCTAGTAGCATGTTGTGCAGTGGTTGGCCTTCAGAACTACCCTTATTTATTGGGGCATGGAACATACCAGATGCTAGAAGTGCTGTGCAGAAATGATTGAGTCATTCTGTTGTTGGATATATGGTGGTGGCACAATCTCACAGTAAATAGTTTGTTCCACCTGATCCAAGAAACGCTCAATGGGATTTAAATCTGGGAACTGTGAAGGCCACTGAAACAAAGAAAACTTTGTGACATGTTCCTGGAACCATTTGGTAAATATGCATGCCTCATGACCTTGTACATTATCCTGCTAGATATGCCTATCTGCTTGATGATAAACTATAGCCACGGAGATATCAGTTTGGTTTGCAATGACATTCAGATACATCATGGCATTCAGATGCCCTTCATTAAGTATCAGGGGGTTCTGTCTCCTAGGAAAATATTTCCCAGAATATCACACTGTTTCCACCGGCCCAAACAGTTGACACCTGACAGTATAGCTCCACAGCCTCATGTGTCTTGTGCCAAATTTAGATTCTTCCATCCGCATGATGCAGAAAGAACCTTAATTCATCCATCCAGGTGACCATTTCCCTGTCCTTAGTAGTCTAGAGTTGATGCTCTCATGCCCATTAGAGACACTTTTGTGTTCTGCACTGAAAACATTGACACTCGGCGTCAGAGTAGTCTACACAGGTACTGGTGGTAAGCAAGGTATTTTGCCCTACTCTTGCAAAAATAGTCAAAAACATCCTTTATGGGAGGGACAAGCTGTGAAGGCACGTTTAACAGCAACTACTAAAGAGTTAACATTTTCAAATTCATTCTGCCAAATTTCGCCCAAAAGATTTAAAAGATGCATATTGCAAGTGACATGAACACCATTAAAAAAAATACGGCTTTCAGGGTCTTTTCCCACACTTTGGACATGTATGATGCATTGTCTGTCACAAAAGTAGTTATATTAGCAAGAGGTATTTCATACTTATTAATGCACGAAGTATTGCCTCGCTGACTGCTTTAAAATTTACGGGTTCCAAAGTGATTCACTCAAGGAAGATTGCATTCAAAGAGGTTTCATCAATGCAGCTTTCAGCATTCGGTTCAGCTTATGGAACAGCAAGAATATTTAAAATATATCTATCTCCTGAATCAGTTGTTCCGTCTGCTACAATGCTTACACCGGATACTGATTTAAACTGATACCACAATAGTTTTTGCATTCAGTCTGATCACCTTTTCCCTTGTACAAAAGAACAATGATAACATCCCTCCAATCCTGAGGAACCATTCCTAACTCCCTGCATAACTAGCAAATGTCAGTTAACCAGTCAATCACAGAGTAACCGCCATATTCAGCATCTCTGCAGATATGCCACCTACTCCTAAAGCCTTACTGTTCTGAAGAGATTTTAGAGCATTACACACCTCACCAGTGTTTCCATCTCTCATTATGACATCATCTACTTCTGCCTCAGAATCACCTTTGCTTTCATGATCTAATAAATAACGGAAGTACTCACCCCATCTTTCACTTAGCTCATTGGGTTCCCATATCATTTCTCCGACCCTGTTCTTTACACAACTTAGAATTTTATTCCCCCTCTTTTACCTATGTTTTATGTACTTCCAGAAAGTTTTTCTATCTTTCCAAAAAGCCAAAACATATTATTATATTAACATATAAACGTTAAACATTTGCTGTTTATCACATTGTTCTTGGTATAAACATAGCCCTCTGACGTGACTTCCAACATATAATGTGCCATAAAAGTTATTCGTATCAACACATATAATGCACCATAAAAGTTATTCATATCGACACAATAAACAGCACACTCTGAATCACATACATACAAAGAAAGTGCCCTACCTACGATGTCTATGAATATATATATAATTATCTACCACATGGTAAGATGTGGTTTGACGACTGTGACCTTCCATCTACTTTTACTTCATTTTACTTTTGATTCCTTTAAATATTGTTAAGTCTTTTATCTTATGGTCGTTTATGGTGCCTTTTGTTTTAATTTTGACTTGGTCCAGTGGGAGGACCACATATCTTATCACATGCACGGAATACAAGATTTCACCACCAGCATTCCTGACTGTTGAAAGGCAGCGAAATATTTGACTTGGCCTACATGGGACATTAGCCGTGGATGATTTTTGGACATATTCATAGACATCCTAGGTAGGGCACTTTCTTTGTATGTATGTGATTTGGAGTGTGCTGTTTATTGTGTCGATATGAATAACTTTTATGGCGCCTTATATGTTGGAGGTCACGTCGGAGGGCTATGTTTTTACCAAGAACAACGTGATGAACAGTAAAGTTTAACATTTATATGTTAATATAATAATACTTTGAGGCATGTAAAGCATCTGCTCGATTCAGCATATATCTTTGTGCTGGTTTGAGTAGATAATGTAATAAGCCAAATCGTGTTTTTTCTCCTTTTGCTTTCCTATTTTTCATCCATTTTTTTTTTAATTTAAATAATTAAAGTTTGTTTTTTTCTTAAATAAAACATCCATTTTTTTAAGACTAAGAAAGACTAAAAATGAATGTTTTATTGATTGTGGAAATCCAGTTGTGATCTTTTTCTAACCGGTTGCATTGACTTTGAATAACTTTGATAAATTTAATTCGCATCAGAAAGGATTCAAAAATATTCTCATTACAACCAAAAATTTGGTGTCATCTTTCATATTTTATTGAGTTAGCATATAAAGTCTGCTGGCACAAAATATGGTGGCCCATCGGGAATTCTCCCGGTATCCCGGCGACCCAGTCTGTGCCTGCATATATCCAACGTAACATGATACAGGCGAAACTTCAAATTTTCGGTAGTTACTTTAATTCACTAAATGTTTTGCTTATTGCAGATCTCACTCATACTATTTTGCTAGCTATAGTTTTCGATTAACAAGTATTATTTACCTTTGACTAATTGGTAAATAGTTTATAATTGACTAGTTTTCTCATGGGGAAGTCATTCTATGCTTTGCGAAATTAGCATTGTGCGATACCACAAAGGAGAAACACTTTAGCAGGACTGCTTTTCTCCTCTGAAGACATCATAGAGAAGCCCTTTGATCCCACCAGCCAATAGCACACATTTGTTGTAGGTGGAGGCCATGATGTCACACTTTTGTATGGCCAGTGGCTTTCTTATTGGCCAGGGTGATCGTGCTCCCCATATGGCTGATGTGCTGTCGTCTATTGGCATTATTGTCATACAAAAAATTCAAGTCATCACGGTATAATCTAAAGCTTTTCCATAGTGTCTTGTTTATTTTTCATTTATGTCTAAGAATTAGGTAGTAATACAAGGGTGATAACAAAAGTTCTGCACATGTTAATCTAAAATGGAAGCGGATGATTCAACTGGGACATTAATAGCATCATGTTAAGGTCAGACCATCAGCAATGCAGTGGTGTCAGAACGACGCACTGTCATTTGCTGTGTGGATGTGTGATGGTTTGGAAATGGAAGTGTGCAGCTCCTCATGTCCAGTCACTGCGTTTGACCAGCCCTCATATGTGAAAATAGAAACCCTGCGGGAAAAACCTCTGACACAGATCCACACTACCTTGCAAGAAGTTTGTGGGGAAGGAACTCTTGATCGAAGTACAATTTCTTTCAAAGGACAAAGTTCAGACCGAAAATTCGTCAAAATTGTCCCAACTTGTTTGAAGATGGAGCTATCTTGCTGAATGACATTGCATCGTGTCATGGTGCAGCGTTGGTACGGGCACTTTTGTCGAAATATGGCTGGGGAAATTTATCCCACCCACCATACAGCCCTGATCTCAGTCCACCCGACTTTGATCTTTTCCCAAAGATAAAAAATTGGCTCTGTGACATCCGCTACGAATCACTGGATGAACTGCCATTGGACGTGACCCGAGTAATATGACAGCTGAACAATGATGACGTACTATGGGGCATCCAGGACGTACTTCACCGCTGGCAAGCTGTCATTAGCAGCAGAGAGGGTACATTGAGCAGCAATAAGGTAAGTCTCTGTTACTTCACACTTTTCTCAAAAATGGACAGTGTGCAGAACATTTAACATTTTTATGACCCTGCAATAGCATTATTAACCTGAATTCACTTAGGATATACCCTCTGAATTGTGTAGAATGACCTGAAACTATCCATTAGCGATTAATCAAGGATGATTGTACTAGCATACTTTTATAGAAAACCTGCATGTATTCTTGTATGAATGTGTAAAATTTCAGTACCATTGTCAAAATCATTCATGTATTTTCTGGCATGATTTTTAAATTCCCCAAATTTTGTCTCACATTTATTATGTATGCTGCACAGTTATTTCCACTTCTTCTTTTTTTTTTTTTTTTTTTTGTATTCTTAGATTTTCTTTTTCTCCTTTTAGGAAGATATTGACAGAGCACCACAGGACATAAAAGGTATATTTTTCTAGTTTCCTTGAATTTTACTGAAATTATTTATGCTTTGCTTTAATTAAAGCTGTTGTGCACTGCTTGAAATTATGCATTATTGTCACTTTCATTTGACTTTGCAAAACATGTATTTTTTCAAATAATCGCTGATTGAAGTGGTTCCATTTAACAAGAAACTGCACAAAATGATGAACTTTTTTTAGATATTAGTAGCAAGCAAATCTCCCTGAATAAATAATTCTTCATACACTGCCTGACAGAGAAAATGCCACACCACGAAGATATGAACGCAGCACCATAGAAATTGCAGGGTGGGTGCACATGTACAAGTTATGCTAGTGGCAGCTCGTGGTTTGGTAAGCAGGTAGGGCACATAACAAACCAGTGCTTAATATGGGTTGCAACACAATGATTACGTATTACACACCCCCACACTTAATGAAATAATATATTTAGATATTAAAAAAAAAGAAAAACTTAAACAAAAACAAAACAAAACAGAAAGCCACCTGCTTGTAAACAGCACAGTGTACAAACAGAAACACTCCTTTGTTATGAAACAAAAAACTACAGTCTCAAATTTATCTGGGAAAAAAAAAAAAGGAAATTTCCTCGACAACAAAGTAACAAAGAAAAGTTTCTGTTTAAAAACATAAAAAAACAGAAAGCGCTTTTTCTGTTTACAAACAGGCAGCTTTTTTTTTTTTTTTGCGATATACTGTATATTTCATGATTTTGCTATACAAACGTGCAGCTCAGAAGGGCAGTTAAAGTACGCAAAAGGAAAAAGTATTTAAACAGAAACTGCCCTTGATATCCTAAATGCACAAATTAGTAAGTTTTGTAGGCAAAGTCCATTCTTCGTTCTTTTCTCTGAGAAAATTTATCAGTGACCTTATTGTTAAAGTCAGGAATATCCATGATAAAGTCTCTTTCTATAGATAGCATGGCAAGAGCAGATAGTCTGTCTTGGAGCATTGTGTTGCGCAAGAAAGTTTTTATTCTTTTTAAAGTTGAAAAGCAACGTTCTGCTTCAGAAGTTGACATGGTAATGGTAACAATAATTTTAAGCAGTAATACACTTTTAGAAAAATTAGTGACAAGATTTGTGTCAGTAAAAAATGACAATAATGGAATGGCTCCTGATACTGTCCTAAATTCATTTCTTCAATAAATTAACTGGAGTTCCATTTCAAATTTCTTTCTGTCCAGAAAAGGGTAAGCTTTAAGATGTCAGATATTCAACAGGAAATTCTTTATCATATTTGCGAAACTTATCTGAAAGAAAGAAATTAGCGGCAGATAGATGACCTACGAAGTCAACTCGTTCTTTCGTTTGCATTAGGATGACATCACATATTGCTTCGGCTTCTCTTATTCTGCTTTCATGATTAGTTTGATGTTTTCCCTTCCGAGTTAGTTGAGTTTCTGATTCTGAGGTCACAGTCTCAATGTTTTCTCTGATTTGCTCCATGCTCGACTGGAAGCTGTTAATATGACATTTAATCTGAGCTGGATCAGTTGCCCTTTTTTGAATTTGGTTGTATAGCATGTCGACATGAGGCATTATTTGATGGAAAATAGTAAGCCAGAAGATGAAGTCCTCTTCCTTTAATATATGCTTTAAACCACTGGCTTGAGCAATAGTATACTGCTGCTTTATATCATCTCTTGTTTCTATTGCTTCCATGCATTCGACTAGTTCTTCACGATTCTCATACACAATGTTGACTGCTCTGGCTTAAAAATTCCACCTAGTGTCTGATGTTCTTGGCAAATGACGACCAACTATTTCATTGAGTATTTCAGTTCTTTGAGGTGATTTGGAGAAACATGTGCACACTGCTCCCAGATTGGCGAATAATATACGAACGTTACGATTTATGGACGCAGCATTTGACATTACCAAGTTCAGCTGATGAGCATGACAATGCACATAAGAAGCAAAAGGGTAGTGTTCCCTGACATGAGTCTGCACTCCTTTTCCTTTCCCACTCATGACGGTTGCTCCATCGTAACTCTGAGCAATTAATTTGTTTGGAGTGTTCTCCAAATGTTCATCTAGCTCTTTCAGAATACAAGAAGACAATGATGCTGCATCGTGTTTAGAAGGATTTACATAACGCCTTGTCGTGAACTATATAGCGGTAAACCAGTACCATTTGAAAAACATTGGAAATGTCTGTTGTTTCATCTGCAATGACAGCCACAAAATCAGAGGCTATTATTTCTTTAGAAATCTCTTTGTGGCAGATTTCAAGCATACAGTCCAGCAGTTCATTCTGAATTGTTTTCGAAGTACCCTTGAATACTGTAACTGTAGCTTTGTCTAAATGAGTTTTTAAAGCATCGTTCCACTGTGCACTAAAATCGTCCAGACCACGAAATATTCCAGGATTGGAAGCAGAGTTCGATTCATCATGTCCTCGCAGAGCAAGTTCAAACGCACCACAGAATCTGATACAATTTATGAGAAGTGATTTTTTTTTACTTTTTCGTTTTGAAGTTGAATCTGCTGCCTGTAACAAGAATCTAGTTGGGACCTTATATTCCCTCTTCCTAGTACAGCTAAATTAATTACATTATTTTTGTGTACAGAAGACACGTCATGCTTCTGAATTTTGTTTGCTAAATGGCGTAAATCTTTAACACCAGTTTTGGCCCATGAAGTTTCACCAGCAAACAATAAGCACGGGAAGCAAAATACAGCATTTTTATATCACAGCCACATATCCATTGATTCTTTTTATATGTCTCACAGTTAAACTTTCTGATCTGTTCTGTATTTTTATCTTTACAAGTGTGTTGTTATTTAAGATCCGGCATGGGCCTACCCAACCTTTTGATTTCCAGTTTCTGCTCCAATGAATGAGAGGCGAACGAATGTTTCAGTAAATAATCAACAGTATTCATGTTTAAAAAGAGAACATTGTAACACTTTATATTTCATTGATATGCATAAATAAATGCTTATCATTTTATCCTGTAAGTTATAAGCAAAATGAAACTGCAGACCACACCAAGACAGCCACAAAAATCTTGACAGAAAAGAAACGTAAAACGGAGTGCAGGGTTGCTTCCCTACTTGCTTGTTTAACTGAGGAGGCGACGACAATCACGACTCAACGCGCGGGCCAGTTTTCCATGTGCTCCAATGCTACCCTTTCTGCTTTGCGAAATGGCTTCAGTAGATCTATAATGTGTATGCGCAAGCACCTATTGAGCTGTGTTGTCGATGAGCCAAGGAAAATTGTGCCCACAGAGACAAAACGAGTGATGGCGATCTGAACAGCTGCTTGGCGTAAAGTTCGCTTTGGCGTTAAGTTCGCAGCAAGCCGAATTAAAATTTATTTCGGATCTATTTTTCGGTTATAGATTTGACATTTTTTTTAAGTAAACCAATATATCCCTTACGTGTTGTGGGTATTAATGAATAAATTATTCTGTGATATCTTATGGGTAGAGCACGTGCTCACGTGCCCCTTAAGACGAGCTGCCACTGAGTTATGCAAATGATTGCATTTGCAGGCCAAGCGCATGAATGGCGCGCAGGTTATAAGCGGACAACCAGCCCGTGAGGCCATCAGTCAAGAAGTTGTCACCGCCGTGAGAAGTGAGTGGTTTTGCTGTAATTGTGTTTGGAGAATGAACAAGGGGTGCCAATGCCGTTAACATGCAGTCGTACGTGATTTCGTCAAACAGATGAGTTCACGAGAGGTGTCGTCATAGGCCTTCTTACCGCCGGATGGTTCTTGCATCGTATTGCAGAAGAAATGCAACGTAACGCCACAACCGTCAGTCGCATTTGGAGACAGTGGTCCCAGGAAGGACCTGTGCAACGTCGTAGGAGGACAAGAGCATGGAGACGGATGTCCGAATGCAGGGAGGCTTGGATGCTCCGATATCGACGTGGACAGTTTTGCGCCGATTGGCTGCGTGTGGTTTACTGTCCAGCTGTTCGTTGCGAAGGCTACCCTTAACAGAGAGCTATTGTCGTTACTGCTTGGCGCTGTGTTGCTCCAGAGCTGCGTGGGGTGCCGAATGGAACAGTGTGGTGTTCAGCAATGAAGCGCGGTTCTGTTTCACCACGCATGATCACTGTGTGAGAGAGTGGAAGCGACATGGCCAACAGGTGGATTGTGGAGCGCCACATGGCTGGGCAACATGGAATCATGGTGTGGGGTGTTATCAGCTTCAACAGCCGCTCACTGCTGGCACGCATTACAGTCACAATGACAGTACGCCGCTATGTTGATGAGGTGCTGTGGCCCGTGGCACTACGATATCTGCAGGGCATCTCAAACACCATTTTTCAACAGGATAACGCTTGGCTGCATAGCGCTTGGATCAGCCTGAATGCTTTACGTGGTGTGCGGATGCTTTCGTGGCTAGCGCGATCCCCCAACCTCTTGCCCATCGAGCATCTGTGGGACATGATTTGATGTCGGTTGAGTACCCTCCCACCCCCGCAAAATGAAGATGAACTGTGGACTCGGATCAACACCACATGGTACACGATACCTCAAGACTATTTGGACTCTCATTGCCTTCGTGCCACGTCAGATTCAATGCTGTATTGCCCAAAATGGGGGCCACACTCCTTTTTGATCATCCTGTATATTCGGCCACTGGAGGCTAGTCTGTATGTGACAATTAAATCATTTGTTCAGGACCTACTTCGCTATCCGTGTGTGTGCAGTTTGGTCTGTTTTCGAGCATTCCTTCGTGGTGTGGCATTTTCTCTGTCAGGCAGTGTATATTCATATACATGGAAGGCAATATAGATATCATTATCGTTGATTTATGATGAGCTTATTGGTGGTTTGTAAACTGTTCTGTGGCTTTGAGCAATCGTAATTGATCTTATATTATATGCTCACTTTTCTTAGCGAATCTTTTCATCATATGTATACATTAATTTTGTTCTTCGTACACTAGTTCCAAAATTAATGTGACAAATACAAATTTGAGAATGTATCCAAAACGAGATGACCAATTGTTAAAATTTTTCAGAGACATGTACAAGGGAAAGTGCTAAGTCGATATACTCAAGTAATATTCTGCTACCTCCAATGGAAATATGGAAATGACGACCTATGCCATCGAGCTGGAAGACACGTGATTTTGATAAACATTTTGAGCGGAATGCGACAATTGAAGCTTGAGTAGGACTGTTTGTGGAAGATGGCTCTGCACTATCACTTAGAAGACTCTTTATTGTAGAGAGCCATCGGTAGGCCTGAAGCAGAGCAATAGCAAGCTGAGTATAGCTGCAGACTAGAATTTTAGCTAAGTGGCCACTGGTCGGTAAATCCAAAAGAGTTAGTTGCCAAAAAAAAAAAAAAAAAGGAACCAGCTGGTAAGTTATCAAATCTTAGTGGCCAAAAAGAAGTCTTCAGCATAAAAAAAAAAGAGGGGGAGGGGTAATAGGAACTTTAATGTAACTACTATTATTTGCATGGATGACTTTATCTGAACATATAAGAAGTCACTCACTGTGCAAAATAAAAACCATCTTGTAAATATTTTCCCCCTGGGATTACTCATTCCCAAAACATCCATAGTAACAGTGGAAATTTTATATGTATCAGTGAAAACCTTGATGTTTCAATATCTTTGATAATAAGCCAAAGAATTCGTACTTTTCCATCTGCAACAGTAAATGGGCACATTGGTGGGTAAAATCTCTGCTCAATATAATGGTAATTACTCACCAATCTAAATCAAGTAACCAATAATATTTGTTAAAATGCTTAATGGATCGGTGGAAATTTCGATGTACCGTCTCCTAAATGAGTGATAGGCAATGCATGTAACTAACAAACAAATTAAGAAGAAGGTAGTGTAGAACACGCTAAGTTACGTATAAAAAGTTTAAGGCAAATATATTTCAGCCATTACTATGGCCTTCATCAGTGTGACTACGATTGGTTTACGTTGCCAGATTGAAAAGGTAAGTTTTGTAATGGTAACTCCGGGTGACGTGATGCAATGAGGGATTTCCAGATGTAATTAATGAAAATGGGGAGCTCAGAGTTGCAATTTTTGGAAAATAAGATTTCCAAACTTTCTCTAAACCGCAGAGCATACCGATTTTGGAAGGGAACCAACTTTTTAGTATCGGACCAAAGTGGAATAGCGGAAGTGTCAGCCAAGGTTAAGAAGAGACAAGGAAGACGAAGGCTTTCCAAATTTCACATCAGATTTGTGTTCCTGAAGTCTTGAGAGAATTTTCCGGAATGAACTTCCTATGTACGCTGTTAATCCAACGTTAGTCTTGATCTGAATTTTATACACTCCCGGCGAAGAAAGCGGAGGTATTGGGTCTCTGTCATTACGGAGGATAACAGAAATTGAAGGTGAATCCGAAATTTCTGTTATCCTCCGTAATGACAGAGACCCAATACGAGAATATGTTAGTCACAATGTAGAGGGATAACTGTCTCCAGCATAAGGATTTTTATTCAGAATTAAATTACTGTCCCTTCCCCTCCCTGAAAAAAATCACTGTATGCACATGTTTGAATATGGAACAAAAATTACTGTATTGTTTTGTACTCATTCTATCCCAGTGTCAGATTCATAATATTTAGGATATCATATCTTTTATCAAATTCCTGCAATTTAACAGAAATAATTAAGTGTTGAATCTTAGTCATTCTGACAAATTGTTTTGATATTCTAATTTTTCATATCAGTTTTTTCATGAAGTCATTAATTTCAAAGTTATTGTGAGTTGAATATGCTTCTTCATAGAATTTATGAAAGTATCTCTTTTTCCTTTTGTTTTGGGAAGGGGGGGAGGGGAGTAGTTTTGTGTGTATATATGTATACATTCACTCTTTCTCTCTCGCTCATGTATAATTTTTTCTCACTAAGATTTCTATAGACAGTACTGGAAGGTGAGGAAGTCAGTTGTTACCTCAAATTCAAGTTCCCCTTGTTCCCCTTCCTTGGTGAGTATGCATGTTTTTAGGTGATATATTCTGTGAATCAGGGTAATGCACTCAAGATATGACATATGCATTGTACAAGGTGATCATAAAGTCGCACCCCCCCCCCAAAAAAAAAATTATGAGGTTAATTACAATTGTTAAAAAAAATAAACATTGTCAAATATAGGTTACAATCTTACCTTTATAACAACAAAAGAAGGGGGACCTCATTATAACATTATGTTCAAAGTGGGCTCCGTGTTCGCGAATGCAAACGCACGCTCTTTTTACCAAGTTTGATGACACCTTGTGAAACACCTCCACACTGATGTTTTCAATCACTGTTGTGATGTTCATTTTAAGTTCATCCAGGGTGTGAGGATTATTGTGGTACACAACACCTTTGAGATACCCCCAAAGAAAGAAGTCGAGCTGCGATAAATCTGGGGATCTGGGAGGCCACAGGTCTTTGGAGATGAGGCGTTCACTGAAAAAATCTCGCAAAAAATTGACGGTACTAACTGACGTCTGGTATGTGGCATTGTCTTGCTGGAGCCAACAATGTCATTTGCTGACATGAAGGATTGCCACAAACTTGTGATAATGTCTTGATAGCCGGAACTATCCACAGTTGTTTTGAAAAATCGGTCCCACCATGCGACGGCGTGATATCGCACACCAAACTCCAAGTTTTTTTCAAATGCAAACCTTTTTCAAGAATAACGTGGATTTTCACATGACCAAATCTTATTGTTCTGACTATTGACATAACCTCTGAGGTGAAACCAGGCCTCGTCAATGAAGAAAACTGTATCCAGACTGTATTCCACATTGTTCAAGGAATGAGCAAAACCATTGGCAGAAGTGTATTCGTTTGCCTGCATCTGGGGCCTTGAGTTCATGCACTGCTCGAATACGATATTGATGAAGATGTAACGATCTCGCAGCTTTATGAGCGCTACCGTATGAGATTGATGATCGCACGGTGAGTTTCCGGAGGCTTTTTCGTGGCGACCGCTGCAGTGCTCGCTTTATCTCATCCACTTTATGGTCAGTCAAAATGGAGTGTCTCCCGGAGCTTTTTTATCCGCAACAGATCCAGTGTCCCGAAAACGCTGCACTAATCGCGGTATTGTGGACTTATTGAGGACTACTGTACCTGGAAATGTCTTGCAAAAGTCCTTGGCAACACATCCGTATAAACGAGTTGCGAAATAACTTTCCAGAATGAAAATTCGCTGTGTCTGGGAAAAAGACATTTCATCTCCACAACGAACGAAACTACACTACGAACAACCTGTACACATCACCGTGACCTTGGCTTCACTGATACTTCCTAACAGTATGATAGTGACATCTAGTGGCAGAAAGAATGATTATAACGATTTAGCAACAATTTATGAAAATTCAAACTTTGGGTTGCGTGAGTTTATGATCACCCTGTATTATAATTTCAGTCCACTGAAACTGAAGGTTTTGAAAGAGTTTTTCTTGTGTGTGAACTTTGTAATGCATTTATTCCAAGAACTTGCATTAATTTGAGATGTGAATAATTTTTTTTAAGTATTGTAACATTGAAAGCATGTAACAGAACTGTTGATACACCAAGTATATAAAATTAAATTAACTATCTGCTCATTCTGTCCAACTGAACATAAGTCAGCATTTTTCAGATCACGGGTTTGAAGAGCTTTTACTGTCAGCTCTGATGTCTCCGCTAGGCAATCCGAACTGGATAAATTACTAAATCTAGTCACTGATTCAGGGTACTTCTACAAACATATACTCAGCATCCAGGACTGGCCCTAGGAATTTTGCTGTCCCACCCCATCATCAAATTAACACTTAACATTTTAAAAGTCATTATGTTAAGTAAGCTTCATCATGTCTGACCATTAATTTTAAACAGTACCATCAATAACTTCATAAACTAATGAAAGAATAATCATAAGATAAACTACCCATTTATTACAAAAACAGAGCTTTTAGGGGTGGTGCCTAAGTCCCTGAAAGTCACTTTTCTTAAAGTTGGTCCCTGAAAGTCCCTTTTTCTTGACAAAAAGTACTAGTAAACTGATGAAAATTACTATAAACTTCTACAGAAGTTGAAAATGCTTAACAGTTATTAATTTGCCTTTTCTACAATTCATCTAACATCTGAACATGTACTGTTTGAGCATATTCATGTTTGAATATAATGAATTTTAGTGCCATTTTATTTAAATTTATTATTGCCCTCAATGAAGTAAACTGAGGTGACATTTGAATATATTATAATATAACTTGTGCTCTTCATTGCCTTAGTCCTACAGATTATGTTGTTGCAGCACTAGTTATATATTAATTATATTTCTGTGTTAACTAAACTTACTTTGTTCCTTTGTTCACAGGTTTTAATGTAGTATACTTTCATAAGAAGAAATAATTAAAAATAGTTTGAAAACCCCTTATAGAAATGTGTTAGTGTAAAGTGAAAGATGGATGGTTAAAGGAACACTGACCAAAATGAATATTGTGTTGGTTCATGGGCACAAAAAGCTGGAGAACATCAACTAGTTTGTGACAGTATGATTAATGTGGATCATGGATACTGCCGAGTGGTCCAACATGCATGAATGAAAAACCATGTGGCTAATTGCTAGACAAAGTTAACACCCCTCCAGATGAGAATTCAGAGATGTGATGTGAATATTCAGCAGGAATCCTCAACCAGTTTTACTGTTACTCATTCCACAAGCAATTTGGTCACTGAACAACTTAAGTCATCTTTTCAGCTAAAATTGTCATGTTTTAAGGATAAGGAAAAAGCAATGAAAGCTGAGCTGCTGTGGACTTCGAAATCAGTACTTTCACATTATTCACTAAATTCAAATAGTGACATAACTGAAGTGTTTAAAATAATGTTTGGGCCCTTAGTCCCTGATGAATTTTCTTTATCACCTTGTAAAATGATGTATCTGATAACAGAAGCACTTGGACCATATTTTGGGGAAAAAGCTGTTAATGAAGCTCAAAATTCATTCTATTCGATCTGTTTTGATGAAACAACAAATGAAAGCAGTCAAAAAGAGCTGCAGATTGCTGTGAGGTATTGGTCGCAGGCTGAATGTAAAGTTGAAAGGCACCTTCAAACATTTTTCCTTGGGCGAGCAAAGGGAGAGGATTTGCATAAAAAGATATTATCAGCTTTAGATAATGCCAACTTACCTTTAAGAAACTTACTCATGATTAGCTGTGATGGGCCAAATGTCAATAAGAAGGTAATTAGATTAATTGATTAAAAGTGTTCTAGAAATTATATAGAGAAGTAAAGGTTTGGTGGGCATTGGCATTTGCAGCCTCCATAAAATTCGCAATGCATTTTTGAAAGGACTTGAATAGCTGGGACATGAAGTTTCTGATTTAATTATATCTGTTTTTCATTATTTTGATGGCTGGCCAGCAAGGTGGGAAAATTACATAGAGATTCAGTGTAAGGTTGGGTTGCCAATCATTGTTGTATCAAATGTGCCTTCTCGCTGGTTAACAATAGGTCCAGATTATGAATGTCTTTTGGAGCAATGGGATGCTCTTGTTAGATATTTTCTGAAGCATGTGCCTCTGCATGCAGCTAAATAAATTGATACAAGAAAATACAAAGGAATTGTACAATTAATCAAGGAACCTGCTATGAAGGCACAGATAATGTTTGTCATTGAAAGTGTGGAGTTTTCCACTGTTAATTCAAAATATTTCCAATTTGAAGGACCTATGATTCAGTGCTTGTATGACCAAGGAAAGGGGCTATTGCTTAAGCTTAGAAGTAAAGTTTACAAACCTGAGGATGCTGGAAATGTTTCAGAAGATTCTGGAAGTTTGCTTCCATTGAAAGATATTTATTTCAACGAAGAGCTCTCAAAAGGGCTGAAAACTCTAAAAGACAAAGATGCTCAACTTTTCCTTCATAGCGCCCAGAAACACTATGTTGCAAGTGCTAAATATTTAGCTAACCGACTGAATTTAGATAAGGAAGGTAATATTCTGAAAGACGCAAGATGCTTAAAGATTAATAATTTTAAATTGCCTTCCAGTGAGTCTCAGATTATCTCTCTATGGAAATCTTTACCTTTGGATGTAGATATTTCCCAACTTGTAGATGAGTGGAAAATCCTCAAGTTTGAGAACTTACCAGAAGAGAAAGTTTCTTTTGAAGAATATTGGCATCATTGTTTTTGCATTGGAAAGCCCCCTTAATGTGCCAAAATACCAGGGGCGAATATTCGGGGTGTGCTAGGTGTGCGGCGCACACCCAGACAGAGTCGCAATTTAACCTATATTATCGATATTATTTTTTCGGATTTGTATCTAATAAAACTCACCAGAGTTCATCCCAAGGCTTCTAGTGGTGGTTAAAATTAATTTCTCCACATAATGTTTTCATTAATAAGAAATTTCGTTCAGTAAACATATCGCATTCAAGCTAGAATCCTTGGGTGTGCTGTACTACGTCCGCATATCCGACGACCATAAAGCAGCTGTGGTACAAGTGCTCCCCAGACGGCGCTGCAGGTGTCGTTCTTATTTCCCTGTGGTCTCAACTGAACCAGCGGAACTCTAAGGTGTGCTACCCAAAATCAGCACCGCTTGAGTCTCACGGAGCAGCCAATTGCTGTTATATATATATTTTTTTCTTTTTATGTATTTCCAGTAAGACTCCTTGAAGTTTGTCCGCTAAACTTAATTCCCTTGTGCAATATTTTCATGAAGAGGAGAAGGTTCGTTGCTTCGTGCAGTAAACAAAACTTAGAAAGTAATATTTGCAGCTGCAGGAGTACTATTTTAACAGCGGACATCCTAAGTCCTTAAAGCAATTGCAATTCAAAGCTCACCGGATGGTGCTACAGGTCATGTTTCTATTTCCTCGTGGATCCAACGCAGAGGTTTAAATTCCCAGGGTGTGCGCGCTTAAAAAGCACCACTGGTCATACTCGTTTGCGTTTGGAATAGCGTGGAGTCATAAACACACTTCACCGTCTGCTACGCGCTTTCTATCTTTCCATCACTGTGTGAATCGATGTGTTTCTGAGCACAGATACAATTGAATTTTGACATCGATTTAGGTTGACAATGTATTAAGTGTCCCATTTTTTTTGCCAGAGATTTTGCAGATCGTGTAAAGCGGGTTAAAGAAAGTAGGCTTCGTGCTGTATTTAAGACTTATATATAAAGCTCCTCCAAAATGATTCCACAACTTAAATCTTGGCCCTCAGTCTCCGGCAGCTGGAATGTACCTGGCCAAGGCAGCGGCCATTGCGACATGAATGCAGAGGGTGCTAAGAATCCCCGGAGGACCGGACTAGGCTGCCATCTGATGCTGACCTTGGCTACTTACAATGGACACTCCCTATCTTCTGATTCAAGGCTTCTTGAATTGGAAGAGGAACTACAAAGGATCAAGTGGGACATCGTGGGGCTAAGTGAGGTAAGGAGAAAAGGAGAAGATCTCATCGAACTGAAAAGTGGACATCTCTTCTACTATCATGGGACAGATACTGGCAGAACTAGTGGTGTTGGATTTATAATAAACAAGAAACTGAAGGATAAAATTGTAGAAGTTGAAAGTTCCTCTGACAGAGCTGCACGACTTGTTATCCAAATCTCGAAAAGATACCAGGCTCAGATTATTCAAACTTATGCACCCACCACAAGTCATGCTGAAGAAGAAATTGAAGAATTTTATGAGGAAATTTGTCATCTAAATAATAAAGGTAAGCAGCACTTGAAAATAATTATGGGAGACTTCAATGCAAAAATAGGGCAACGGCAACAGAATGAAACTTCAGTAGGTAAATTCGGTCATGGCAACAGAAACCAGCGTGGAAATACTCTCGTTGAGTTTGCTGAGGCAGAAGGGTTTTTCATCTTGAACTCCTTCTTCAAGAAAAAGCCACACAGGAAATGGACATGGAGACATCCAAATGGGACAAGTGAAATTGATTTTATTATGTGTAACAAAAAATTCGTCATAGAAGACTGCAGTGTGCTAAACAAGTTCAACACAGGTAGTGACCATAGATTGGTGAGATGTAAGATGCACCTCAACACTAAACTTGAACGTGGCAAGCTCATAAGACAAACAAAATCTATTGACATAACCAACCTTAAAAAACACCATAATACCTTCAAGTTGGAACTGAAGAACAGGTTCTCTGCTTTAGAAGGCCTAACATCGGAAGAGCAACAAAATTAGCTGGGTCTAAGAACAAGTTGCATGTGAACAAATTATCAGGAAAAACCAAAATGTTGATGCAAAAAAGAAGAGAGATGAGGACAACTAAAGAAGATGTGACTTCCAAAGTGGAATATATAGAGCTATGCAAGACAGTAAGAAAAAGTATCACTGAAGACGTAATAAAATTCAACTGTGAACTAGTGAGGAAAGCAATTGAAAACAACCAAAGCCTAAAGATTGCAAAGGGACATCTCAGTAAAGGAAGAAAACAGATTATGGCACTGAGAAAAGAAGATGGTTCTGTAACAAGAAATAGAGGCGAAATTTTGACAAGAGTGAAAGATTTCTACTCCAAATTATATGAAAGGGATGATACATGCACTCCAGACATCATGAAAGATACCAGTACCAGAGTTCCTCCAGTCCTTCCAGCAGAAGTTGCACATGCAATCAAGAACATGAAGCGAGGAAAAGCTCCAGGAGAAGATGGAATTACTGTAGACATCATACAAGAAGCAAGTGGAGAAATCGAAACAGTACTCGCCCAAATTTTCACTCGATGCCTTAATGAAGGAAAGATTCCTGAGGATTGGAACACTGCTACAATGATCCTGCTACATAAGAAAGGTGACATTGAGGATCTCGGAAACTACAGACCTATCAGCCTCCTATCAGTAGTTTATAAAATCTTCACTAAAGTTCTTTCACACCGCTTGAAGGTAACACTGGACATGGCTCAACCGAGAGAACAAGCTGGATTCAGGAGTGGCTACAGCACAATAGATCATATCCACGTACTGAGAGAACTAATTGAAAGAGCGAGGGAATATGAACTTCCATTGTGCATGGCTTTTATCGATTATGAAAAAGCCTTTGATTCGGTGAAACCATCAGCAGTTACAATGGCTCTGAAAACCTGCAGTATTGAAGATGCATACATTAATATTATTAATAACATCTATGAAAATGCAAGTGCAAAGATTAGGCTGTTTGAAAATACAACACACGTAAAAATTGGAAAGGGAGTGAGACAAGGTGACACCATATCTCCGAAGCTCTTTAATGCCACATTAGAGGGTGTTTTTCAGTCGCTGAGCTGGGAAAACAAGGGGATAAAGATTAATGGAGATTATCTAACCCACCTTCGTTTTGCTGATGACGTAGTCATTTTTGCAACTAGCCCATCAGAGCTGCAGAGTATGATCCAGGAACTTGCTGACAAGAGTAAAGAAGTGGGATTAAAAATGAACTTTCAGAAGACAAAAGTGATGTTCAATGCTTTTACAAGAAATGAAGATTTATCGATTGATGGAGAAAAGCTGGAGATAACAGACACGTACGTTTATCTTGGACAGCAGATATCAAGTGAGGGTCACATTGATGAAGAAATTAATCGGCGTACAAAACTTGCCTGGAGAGCTTTTGGAAGGAACAGCATTATTTTCAAGAGCAATATGCCATTAAGTCTTAAAAGAAAAGTGTTTGATCAATGCATCCTTCCAGTGCTTACGTATGGTGCAGAGACGTGGACCTTAACTAAAAGAGACATACAAAGGCTGCAGACAACTCAAAGAAGCATGGAGAGGTGCATGCTTGGTGTAACCAGGAGAGATAAGAAGAGGAACTCGTGGATCCGAAAAATGACAAGAGTGGAAGACATCATGATCAGAGTTAAATCCCTGAAATGGCAATGGGCTGGACATACTGCCAGAAGGACAGATCATCGATGGACAGCCGAAATTTTAGATTGGATTCCAAGGGACAGGAAAAGACCCAGAAGAAGACCACATGGGAGATGGGTGGATGAAATTCGAAAGTATGCAGGGGTGACATGGAGGAGACTGGCACAAGACAGACCATTGTGGAGGAAACTTGGGGAGACCTTCGTCCAGCAGTGGATTGATAATGGTTGACAATGATGATGATATAAAGAAAAAGACACCGAAAATTTGTTCATCACCCTAATATTTGCACAGGAAATTCATATTTTTCTTACAATGGAGTGTACATAACTTTTTTTACCGTAAGTTATTAGACGACAGCTAAATAAAAGAAATGCTTTTCGTATGTCCAAAATCAAGGCACAAATTTTGCAGCTCGGGATACATAATAAAATTTTTGCATGTTTTTTCCCATAACAGTGCACACCCAACCTAAATGGGCACGCGACGCCACTGCAAGATACCCAGCAGTAGCTAAAGTGGTTAAAGCTGTCGTGGCATTGTCACATGGTAGTCCTTCAATTGAAAGAGGGTTTTCAACAACAGGTCTGGTGCTAACAAGTGATAAAGCACCAATGAATGAATGCGGAATCAACGCTAGGTTAAACAGTTTGTCTGGAATTAAGTGATACTCAAAGTTTCTTTGGTACCCATTACTAGTGAACTTTTGGTCCTGGCCAGAAATGCCTACCATAGTTATAAGACTTTCTTAGAAAAAGACAAGATTATTAAAGAGAAATTTAGGAAAGATACAGAGAGAGAGAGAGAAGAAGCAGAAAAGGTAGCACTAAAGCGTACGGCTGAAAAAGCACATGATTTGGGAAAACCGTTTATAAATACCACTGATGAATTGTTTGATGAAGCTACTAAGAGACTAGCTTCAGCAGTTAAACGGAAGAACTATGAAGAATTGAGCCTTGCGCAAGGGATGTTATATGGTGTTAAGGCTTTAAGGACAAATGAAAGTGAAGCCTCTCAACAAGTAGTTTCAGTTGCAAAAGTAATTGAAAAGAAATCTTCAAAAATATTATCATACTTCAATAAACAACCTAAACATTAAGACACAAAAGATTAAAATCAAAACAAACTGTTATGTTTAGATTTGCAGGATATGTTAATATACAGTGTACTTAATGTCTATGCAGCATTTACTCTGTTTCAATGTTTACCTTTGTTACCACCGCTAACATATTTATAACTTTCTATAACTGAATTGTTTTTTACACAGATATTGGCTTGCTCTTTTTTGATTTACACTTTGTAAAAATGTTAACTTTATTAGTAAATTTTAAACATTGCCATAAGTTTTATTGTTACTTATTGTACAATATCTAAAATTGTTATATTTTTGCCTACTTTCATTAAGTTAGGCAATTTATACTAATCTGTAATCTAATACCAGTATTTTGTAAACAATATTCCTATTATTTGTTACCAAACAAAAGTTTATTGAAATAAAAATGTAAGCCATTCCCCATCCAGGAGTTTATCTGAAATGTTTTATACTGTAGGGCCAACTTATTTAGTTCATAATAATAAAATAATGAAAATTAACAGAAATCCAACAAATTGTACTTTTTGGTGTGAGATCTTATGAAAATAAAGACTTAATCATACCATACACATCAATTTTTTTTTTGCACCCCATCTTTACCCCTATTAATGTAGTTTTGCAAAAAGAAGCACCTGCCATCTATTGGTGTGGTATTTTAAACCTTCAGCTTTTCTAGATGGATCAGCATCAGTTGCAGATGTTGATTTTACAAAAAGATGATTGATTCTGTAATTGTGGCTGGAAGAAGAGCTTACATAAAAGCAAGTACTTTTTCAGGTGTACATTTGCAGAGATTTTATTCTGATGTCAGGAATTTTTACAAAGTGGCCTGTGAATACATATTAAAGTTTTCACTAAAAAGTAAACTGTTTAAGCATGCAGGGGCCACTGCAAAAGCAAGTTTCTGACAATTGAGTTCATTGTATCATCCTTTCCATAGGTGGGTGTTCTTAATACTGAAGAAATTAGCTGGATGCAGTTTGCATCTTACCAATTCGTATATCTATTAATGAAAGTATGGACACTGACAGGAGGAAAGCGATATATCTTCTGATTACAGCTTTTTTTTTAGTGTGTATTATTTTTGTATCTTTAAGAAAATTATAAGTTCTGGCATTATATTGTGCACACGAACACTGTGTCTTGGCTTACGATTACTGATAGGCAGCTCAAAAAGTTGGCACCTCTGTGTATAGCATTTATGTGAGTTTCATTATCATAACAATTCAGCACTATAATAGTACCTAGTATAAAGAACTTTTTTATTGTGACAATATTTATTGTTTTATTCCATTTCATAATTTAATCAATTTTGTTTTTGACATGCATTTCAGATGTACTTTTAATTGACAAATAATTGGTAGGGGTTTTAATAATAATAATGTTTTTTTCTAAGTTTCCCAATTGTTTTCTTTAATGTGCAGAAAATGTTGGTTCCTAAAAGTCCCTTTTTTTGAGAATTTTGGTCCCTAAATCCCTTTTTTAATGAGGTTAAAGTACTAAAAGCCCTGCAAAAATGAAAGGCAATTCTTCTTCTTCTTGGTTACTCAGTCCAAGGACTGGTTGTTCAGTAGATGTACTCTGTCTCTTCATTCCTCTCTATTCTCCAACGTTCTCTTCAAGTCATAGTATGTCCTAGTATTAGTGTCTTAGAGTAATTGTGCCACAAAACCATTCCTTGGTCGTACTCTTCCTCTCTTGCCTTGAATTTTACCTTCCAAAACTTTCAGAATCGGCCCTCTATGGCACAATGGGTGTCCCATCCATAACATTCTTCTTCTTTTTAACATGTTGATCAGATTCCTGGGTTCTCCCACTCTCTCCAGGACCTCCTGATTAGTATTTCTATTGAGCCAGCTTATTCTCTCCATTCTTCTATAGCTCCACATCTAAAATGCCTCCAGCCTCTTCACTTCCCTCTTGGTCAGTGTCCATGTCTCAGAACCGTAGTGAGCTACTGACCAAACATATGCCTTTAAAAGAAATAAATGCAGTTACATTACTTACATGTGGGTAACGCTCTTTACATGAAGGGCAAAGAACAGTTAAATCGCAAACACTAACTATGGACATATATATTTTAGTTTTTAGCATATATGTCTTCCACTTATAATGTTTGAAGTGGATATCTACTGTTTAAAAAGAAACTGTTCTTGTCTTCATATTTGCAAAATCACAAATAAGGTCATTATAATCTAATTTTTGACAGATTTCATGTTCCATTGAAATCAATGCAAATCCTTCCAATTGAGTTTTGGCCATTGTTGAACATAAATAAGTTTTAGCAAGTTTCAGTTTTGTAAAACCATGCTTGCCACTTGCAACCGTTACCTACAATGACAGTAATATTCTTAAGGCTACAGCGACATTAGGATCTGTTGTTTTCAACAATATAACGCAGCACTTCAATTGTATTTTCTGGTACTAAGTGGGAAACTGCTCTCAATTCATCACATAACTCACTGGCATCAATGTCTCTATTTTCTTGATGTATCAAAATGCTTTCTGGATTTTTAAATTTGTTTAAAAGCTCATTTGTCATCTCAGATTTTAATTTGTCATCTCAGATTTTAATTTAATGCGTAACATCACAGCCTCTCCTTGACAAATGTCAACCCCGCCTTCTCGTGGTGCATCCTGTTCCCACTAAAGGGGCTCTGACGACCGCAAATAGCGGTATAACTATACCATCGGGATCAGAGGAAATGCTATCCCACACTCACCAACCCGCTTGGCCAGCGTGGTGAGTTATGGCCAAACACCTCCAAAATGACTCTACAACTTAAATCTTGGCCCTCAGTCTCCGGCAGCTGGAATGTACCTGGCCAAGGCAGCGGCCAGTGCGACATGAAGGCAGAGGGTGCTAAGAATCCCCGGAGGACCGGACTAGGCTGCCATTTGATGCTGACCTTGGCTACCTACAACGGACGCTCCCTATCTTCTGATTCAAGGCTTCTTGAATTGGAAGAGGAACTACAAAGGATCAAGTGGGACATCGTCGGGCTGAGTGAGGTAAGGAGAAAAGGAGAAGATCTCATTGAACTGAAAAGTGGACATCTCTTCTATTATCGTGGGACAGATACTGGCAGAACTAGTGGTGTTGGATTTATAATAAACAAGAAACTGAAGGATAAAGTGGTAGAAGTTGAAAGTTCCTCTGACAGAGCTGCACGACTCGTTATCCAACTATCGAGAAGATACCAGGTTCAGATTATTCAAACTTATGCACCCACCACAAGTCATCCTGAAGAAGAAATTGAAGAATTTTATGAGGAAATTCGTCATCTAAATAATAAAGGTAAGCAGCACTTGAAGATAATTATGGGAGATTTCAATGCAAAAATAGGGCACCGGCAACAGAATGAAACTTCAGTAGGTAAATTCGGTCACGGCAACAGAAACCAGCGTGGAAATACTCTCGTTGAGTTTGCAGAGGCAGAAGGATTTTTCATCTTGAATTCCTTTTTCAAGAAAAAGCCACACAGGAAATGGACATGGAGACATCCAATTGGGACGACAAGTGAAATTGATTTTATTATGTGTAACAAAAAATTCGTCATCGAAGACTGCAGTGTGCTAAACAAGTTCAACACAGGTAGTGACCATAGATTGGTGAGATGTAAGATGCACCTCAACACTAAACTGGAACGTGGCAAGCTCATAAGACAAACAAAATGTATTGACATAACCAACCTTAAAAAACACCATAATACTTTCAAGTTGGAACTGAAGAACAGATTCTCTGCTTTAGAAGGCCTAACATCGGAAGAAGTGGATATTTCTGAAGTTAACAGAAAAGTAACCAAAGCTCTTATGGAAACAGCAACAAAATTAGCTGGGTCTAAGAACAAGTTGCATGTAAACAAATTATCAGGAAAAACCAAAATGTTGATGCAAAAAAGAAGAGAGATGAGGACAACTAAAGAAGATGTGACTTCCAAAGTGGAATATATAGAGCTATGCAAGACAGTAAGAAAAAGTATCACTGAAGACGTAAGAAAATTCAACTGTGAACTAGTAAGGAAAGCAATTGAAAACAACCAAAGCCTAAAGATAGCAAAGGGACATCTCAGTAAGGGAAGAAAACAGATTATGGCTCTGAGAAAAGAAGATGGTTCTATAACAAGAAATAGAGGCGAAATTTTGACAAAAGTGAAAGATTTCTACTCCAAACTATATGAAAGGGATGATACATGTACTCCAGACATCATGAAAGGTACCGGAGTTCTTCCAGTCCTCCCAGCAGAAGTTGCTCATGCAATCAAGAACATGAAGCGGGGGAAAGCTCCAGGAGAAGATGGAATTACTATAGACATCATACAAGAAGCAAGTGGAGAAATTGAAACAGTACTCGCCCAAATTTTCACTCGATGCCTTAATGAAGGGAAGATTCCTGAGGATTGGAACAATGCTACAATGATCCTGCTACATAAAAAAGGTGACATTGAGGATCTCAGGAACTACAGACCTATCAGCCTCCTATCAGTGGTTTATAAAATCTTCACTAAAGTTCTTTCACACCGCTTGAAGGTAACACTGGACATGGCTCAACCGAGAGAACAAGCTGGATTCAGGAGTGGCTACAGCACAATAGATCATATCCACGTACTGAGAGAACTAATTGAAAGAGCGAGGGAATATGAACTTCCATTGTGCATGGCTTTTATCGATTATGAAAAAGCCTTTGATTCGGTGAAACCATCAGCAGTTACCACGGCTCTGAAATCCTGCGGTATTGAAGATGCATACATTAATATTATTAATAACATCTATGAAAATGCAAGTGCAAAGATTCGGCTGTTTGAAAATACAACACACATAAAAATTGGAAAGGGAGTGAGACAAGGTGACACCATATCTCCGAAGCTCTTTAATGCCACATTGGAAAATGTCTTTCAATCACTGAACTGGGAAAACAAAGGGATAAAGATTAATGGAGATTATCTAACCCACCTTCGTTTTGCTGATGACGTAGTCATTTTTGCAACTACCCCATCAGAGCTGCAGAGTATGATCCAGGAACTTGCTGACAAGAGTAAAGAAGTGGGATTAAAAATGAACTTTCAGAAGACAAAAGTGATGTTCAATGCTTTTACAAGAAATGAAGATTTATCGATTGATGGAGAAAAACTGGAGATAACAGATACGTATGTTTATCTTGGACAGCAGATATCAAGTGAGGGTCACATTGATGAAGAAATTAATCGGCGTACAAAACTTGCCTGGAGAGCTTTTGGAAGAAACAGCATAATTTTCAAGAGCAATATGCCGTTATGTCTTAAAAGAAAAGTGTTTGATCAATGCATCCTTCCAGTGCTTACGTATGGTGCAGAGACGTGGACCTTAACTAAAAGAGACATACAAAGACTGCAGACAACTCAAAGAAGCATGGAGAGGTGCATGCTTGGTATAACCAGGAGAGATAAGAAGAGGAACTCGTGGATCCGAAAAATGACGAGAGTGGAAGACATCATGATCAGAGTTAAATCCCTGAAATGGCAATGGGCTGGACATACTGCCAGAAGGACAGACCATAGATGGACAGCCGAAATTTTAGATTGGATTCCAAGGGACAGGAAAAGACCCAGAAAAAGACCACATGGGAGATGGGTGGATGAAATTCGTAAATATGCGGGAGTGACATGGAGGAGACTGGCACAAGACAGACCGTTGTGGAGGAAACTTGGGGAGACCTTCGTCCAGCAGTGGATTGATAATGGTTGACAATGATGATGATGATGATATAAAAAGGAAAAATGTGAGCTATGATATTCCAATTACTCAAATCTTTCTTGAATAGAAGTGGTTGCAACATTAATAATAAAAGAAAAACAATTCTATGTTGAATTCAGTTTTGGAATCTAAAATAGGTTCATCTCTTGCCTCATAGCCCTGCTGATGCATTCTGGTATTTTAAAATTTTTGGTGCAATTCAGAATCAGCTTCAACTTTTTCAGCTAACGTTTTAGCATCAACAAGAAAATTTTGAAACGATTCATCATTTCTGAGAGTCTTAAGGCTTTGGAGAACATTTCCCAAAGTTGATATGGTAGTTGACAATTCCATTTTTATGCTTTGCAATGGTTTACTAGCAGCATTAATTTCATTTGAAATTTGTCATATAACGAGAGAACACAAAAATTTTAAGTCTCCGAGTTTAAGGGCAAATGTTTCAGCTTCTTGTCTCGCCATTTTGTCCACTGACTCATCATCAACAGTTTCTATCAAAGCATCATAAAAATTCGTCAATATAATACCAGGTCATTCGGAAAATAATGGCTGATTTGGAGGGTAAAAATGAAAGAGGCATACCTTATAGCACACGACCTTGTTTTTTTCAAAATAGGCACCTTCAGCAGCTACACTTCTCTGCCAGCAAGTGACAAATGCTTCAATGCCAGTCGGGAAAAAATCTGGCTCCCTGGTTGCAAAAAAGTCCCAGAATGCACTTTCGGCCTCCTCGGTTTCTAAAAGTCCTGTCCTTGAGATAATTGCTAAAATGCATGAACAGGTGGAAATTGGTAGGTGCCAAGTCAGGCGAGTAGACTGGATGTGGGAGAGTTTTGAACCTCAGTTCATGTAGTTTCTGTTTTGCCATTTGTGACATCTGTGGTCTTGCTTTATGATGGAGGAAGATAGGACCCTTCCTGTTCACCAAAGACGGCTGTTTGGAACACAACTTCTGGTGCATTTGGTCAGTTTCTTCACACTATGTGACGGAGGTAATGCTTTCACCAGCATTCAAAGACCTGTAGTGTATGACACCATGAACAGCCCACCACACTGTCAACAAAACCTTCTTTGGCATCAACCTTGGTTTAAGATGTTTCGGTGGTTCACTATAGGCCGGGGGAGAGGAGACCACACCTTGAATTTCGACATATATAAAGTTTTTCAGCTGTTCTGATATAATTTTGAGGTGCTGATTCTAAATCCGGTGAGTGCCACTCTTTAAACCTTAGGGAAATTTTACAATCCATCATTAATACCCACACGTCCATGGGGTGCTGCCGCTTCTTGTGAATTCACATTTGAGGCCATTTAATGGTAAAACCATTACTCCCAAGAAAATATTTATTCTAAGCAAAAGGAATTAAATTCCTGAAAAATATGATGTCTAAGAAATTTCTGCTAGGAGCAGCGGTTTTCATACAAAACGCGGGAACTTTATTTCAGCGATACAGAATAAACAGATATATTCACCTATTTTACATTAGCAGAACTCAGCACGGAAAATAACAAATCAGTATGATTTAACACTACAATTAAAGATTAAATCACAAAATGTAATTAATGGTATTGAATCTAAGATTAAGAAACAACAGCTTCATCACTGTCATCCAATTCTTCAGGAACAATTCCGTTGCTACATTCACCTTGACAAGTACAGAATGTTGTACATTTTAACGTGACTTTAGTGCATGAGCAACTGCTAAAATTCAGTACCATGTCAGGTGTTAGAGGGGTACTTTGTGGCAGCATGACAGGTATGTGTTCTGTAGTGGTCGACAAAATGTGCCAGCCAAATTCCAATGTGTCCAATGGAGGTGAAATACTTAGATGGGCCGACCTCCAAAGTGCAAAACCACACTGTGTTGGAAGCAATCTAGGAAGTGTTGGCATGCATGTTATCTTTTTTGCTGGCCATTTTATTCTTCCACAAATCGCTATGCATGCCTTCAGTTGAGGTTTCCCCCCAGTACAATGAAGCGCAGCAACAGATCTGTCACACTGCTTTAGTACCACTGTTTCTTCTTACTTTGGATCACCAATAACACTTAATGTCCCTGTAAACGTTTTGAGAACATTCCGCATGCAAACTTTACCAATCCCAGCAAGAGATGAGGTAGTGTCACAACCAGTTAGAGCATGGGCTGCTAGTATATCCGTTACATATGCTTTGTGCGCTGTTGTTGCACCATTTATGTCGATTACTGATCTGTGCCCACTACATTCTTCCATGATAATTGGTGTTGATATTAGTTGGATACAAACGTAGTATGCCAAAAGCAGTAAGACGTCTGTGTCATCACACCTTACTTGTATTGGACACTCTGGTTGAAGTTCTGCCTCTCGCAGGGCTATGTAAACCGTATTTCAGTCAGCTGCTTCGTGTGTTGTGGAACCTACAAGTTTATTTTAACCTCTACTGGTGATGGCCCTAGACCAGTGATAATAAGTCTGTGGTTTGTGTCTGTATTAACATTTATTTATGACTCATGGAAGAAATACTACATAATACAAATTTGAAGATGACAATCCGATTTTTGTGTAAATGTGACAAGAATGGTAAGTCAAATAATATCCGAAAACTTGAAAATTTCATCGTCCTGGAACGGGACTCGAACCCGCGTCTCCCAGATAGCGCCTCCTAACTGGGAGACGCGAGCATACCCGGGCGCTATCTGGGAGACGCGGGTTCGAGTCCCGTTCCAGGACGAGGAAATTTTCAAGTTTTCGGATATTATTTGACTTACCATTCTTGTCACATTTACACAAAAAAATCGGATTGTCATCTTCAAATTTATTTATGACGTTACGATCAGCATAATCAGCTGTACTTTCATCTTTATGGAATTCAAAACTAATGCTCTGCTTGGCAATGGAGAAGCCAAAGAAAGTTGATATTGCCTAGAATTTCCTCCCTGCCATTTACGTCATGTAAGAGCATTGATACTTTTCTGTCAAATACCACATGCAGAACAGGAGTTTGTTTGAGTTGCCTTTCTGCCATTGCTGTGAAAGCGCACACATAGGTCTGCCGGCTGTGCTGGCCATGCCACACACCAAAGCATAGCACACCCATCAAGGATGATGGCGTAGGGAATCGACGTAAAGGTTCAAAAACTTTTCATGATAGCGAGTTTTCCTTTGAGCGCACTCCACTCTTTGGAGTCGTTCACATATCATCTTCATTTAAGAGAGCAGTAGGCATTGGGGCAAATTCATGGCTGAGATCATAATCCATGTCGATATCTCGTGATGTAAGAAATCCCATGGTGCGAGCATAAATAACATTATGATCCACAACAACTTCCGGTATAGGAGTTGTGCCTAGCTTCACTGATTTAGTGACTGCCGTTATTGTTTTTACTTTCTTACTAACAGTTCCATTAAAACTTGAAGGCCAGTCACCCACAAACACACTAAACTGACTCCTTCCAATAGCTACTGCATTGCACACATTCAATGAGCTAACATGCAGAATCTGGCCAGTGACAATGTTTATCATAACTTTTTTTGGGGTGACTGCTGACACCAAGAGGATAAATGCATGATGCTAGATACTCCCAGATCTTCAACCGATCTGCACAGTCAGCCTTGATACATGTACCAGCTTCCTCTTTGTGGCAAGTCACTAAATTATGTTCATTCCCTTTCTTCATGTTTTGCAGGTCCTTTTGCATCTGACCTAAAATGTGTAGTGACAGAGCCCACAATGTCAACGTCTTTGGTTTGGTAGTGAATCCAGTGATGCTACCAGGGCTGTGACCATACCACATGTATATTGACTCTATGAACAGGCCAGTCCATATCCCATTCCAAAGTCCATTACTATGTCTGATAGTAACTACGTGCTCGCCCTCCATGAACTTTATGAATAGATCTCGATCAAGTTTTTGCATTGTCTTCAAGTAATAAGAACCATAGTGTGCATAGATAACATGCCCTGCAGCGAAGAAGTAGGGGAGCATTGACTCTACAGACCATAGATGCAGCAACCAATCACCTTCATTATGAACACAAGCTTCAAAAAACAATGAGTCCATAGCTTGGATGTCTAAGTACTTTCTGACATTTTATCAATCAGTTCCATAAGATCAGTGCTGGACACACAATTAGATGATAGGCCAGTAACAACTCCTCGTGTTATTTCTTCTGCAACCATCCGAAGAGCTCTTACGTTCTGTGGAAACTTATGTCCTGAAAGAATCTTTGTCACCCCAGCAAATGCACACTTTAGAATCTGTTCCAGTCCACTACCACTCATTAGTGTCCCAATGCAACCGATAAATAACATCAGCATATGCATGCCCCCCATTTTAAATAAGATTCACTCATTAACAACCTGCAAATCATAAAGCAATACAATGGATTTGCAACTGATGGAAACAATTTTTTGCAGAAAATAACAATGTGGCATCACTAATTAATGTTTTGTACAAAAACCACTGCCCCTAGCAGAAATTTCTTAGACATCATATTTTTTCGTGAATTCAATTCCTTTTACTTTTGCTTAGAATAAATATTTCTGTGGGAGTGACGGTTTTACCATTAAAAGGCCTCAAATGTGAATTCACGAGCTCCCCATGGCTGTGTGGGTACTAATGATGGATTGTGATATTTCTCCAAGGTTTAAAGAGTGGCACTCACAGGATTTGGAATCAGCACCTCAAAATTATATAAAAACAGTTGAAAAACTTTATATATGTTAAAATTCAAGGTTCAGCTAAAAAAGGCCTGTTCTCCCCCAGACTTTGTAAACCATTTCACATAGCAATGCATCTAGAAACAGAATCTATAGCATAGTAAGGTAAACGCACACATAAATTTGGCCAAATGTGAACACAAGAACTTTAAGTGCACTCCTTACTGAAAAAAAGTACTTTCTTCTGCAATTGTGAGCTACAAAAAAAAAAAAAAAAAAAAAAAAAATCAGAGAAAGACTAAGAAGACTAAGACTCTGCAAGACAGAATTTTTTTTTGGTGGATATTCATTGTGAAACTGCTAAATTAACTACTACACACTTCCATTTCTTTAATATTTAAATTTTGTTGTTGAAGGACACATTACTGTCTGCACAAATTATTAATTTACACCTAAAACTTTCAAAAGAAGGCTCTTTTGTGTGTGGAATAATATGTTGTTAAAGTCATTGTAAAAATTTTAGTTTGTAGTGAAGTAATTGTAGTCTGTAACTTTGAAGCATAACATGATATTGCTCATGTCGTTGTTCGCATGTGTCTGTTAGTTTCGAATGATTACTAATAGACCTCTCACAATGTTGAGCTTTGTGAGCCATTTATGTGATGAATGCAGGCGTACCTAATAAATTGGCATTTCAACGTATGGTTCTATTTGCAAAAAAAAAAACATGAATAGAAAAGAAAAGTAAGCAGACTCAAAACATAAGGTAAAGGAAAAATCATATCCTAATAAACTAAATTGTACATCAAGCAAAAGAATATTATGGAAGGAAAAACTTCTTATTATGAATTATTATATGTTTAAAACATTTTTATACCCCAAACCATTTACAGATTGTATGTTCATATTTATGTTTTGCATAGCTTTGTCTGTACCTAATAAAATTTATTTGTTTTTTTATTTAACTGTTGTATATCATTTAAAGTTTTATTTATGAGCGTGTTGCAGTTTTATGTTTTCACCAGGCATTTTTTATTTATTAGGCAACTGATGTATGGAGCTGTAAGTTTAACAAAGCTAATGTAGCTAAAAAGAAAATTTCCTCTGAACTTCGGGTTATTGAATGCTATTCTGAGAAATTAAAACGTGAAGCATTAATAGCAAGTGAAGTTGTGAAGGTAATGACAGTTCCAATCATGTGTATGTGTCTTTCATATATTTGTATGAAATTAATTCTTTCGGAGATTCACTTCACATTCATTTCTATAGTTCTGTCAGCTATTGAAAGGTAGAAAAATTACTAATCATTACAGTCATTTGCAAAAGTTTAAGACCACCTGTTGGTATTAGGAGATTTCTGCTAATTGCATCAGCTACTGTCTGTATTACTCAACTTACTGTTGGTGTTGCTTCATCCTACAGCGACAGCTGTTGATAGAGTTGGGGTAAGTGTGCGAGGATCAGTTTACTTCTGGTTTTCATGCTGAAAGGCTTTGTATGTATTTTCTATATAGCGAAATATGGGCAAAAAAACGTCATTAAGTATTACTCAGAGGGCACAAATAGTGGCTTTATATCATGAAGGATACTCTGAATGTAACATAAGCAGGAAGGTGAATGTGAGCAAAACTGCTATTCATAATATGATCATAAAATATCAAGATACAGGTAAATTTAGCAACCGAAAGAGAAGTGGACGTCCAAGGAAAACAACCCCACATGATGACAATACCATAAGGCAAATAGTTATGCATTCTCCTTGGAGTTCGTGCAAGAAAATCAAGACCTTTCTACATTTAAAAGGGTCTGATATTAGTATCAGCACTGTTTCCTGACGTCTTAACAAAGATTTTGGATTAAAGTCTTATAAACCTGTACATAAACCTAGACTAACCTCTGTCATGAAAAAGAAGGGACTCTAGTTTGCAAAGCGTCATCAATCGTGGACTGCTGAAAATCGGAGCCAAGTTCTTTTTTCTGATGAATCCACTGTGCCCAGATTTGAATCACGTGAAGCACATGTTCGATGACCAAAAGGCAAAAGGTTTGATGAAAAATACACCATTAGCACCATGAGGCATCTGCCTAGTAAGATGATATGGGGTGCTATGTCAGCATCCAGTACTGCTTTATTATCCTCTTTGCTGACAGGCACTATCATGACTGGTTCTTTTTATGTGGAAATGTTACGTGAGAAGCTGTTAACTCATATGCAGGTGCACTGATGCACAATCTTTATGCATGATGGTGTTCCATGCCACAGATCAAAGACAGTAAAGGACTACCTGCAGAGGGAAAACATAACTGTGCTTGACTGGCCTGGTAATAGTTCCGACCTTAACCCCATCGAAAATTTGTTGACCATTTTAAAAGACAAGGTAACAGAAAAACATCAATCAAATTCTCAAGCTTTGATTGATGTGATAAAGTATATGTGGTGCAAAGACATTTGAAGTGACTACTGCAAATCCCTCATTAAGAGTATGCCACATCATATTCTGTCCGTTATAAAAAACAACGGTGGCCACACAAAGTATTGATTTCGGTCTTTTTGTGTTCTAAAGAATATAAGTATTCATCTGTTGTGTAATTTTTTCAAATATCTCTGACTAGTAATTTGTTGTTTCTTTGAAAATCTTAATTTTCAATAAATTGACAGGTGGTCTTAAATTTTTGCAAATGACTGTATATTCTGATTTAGGTTAAACTTCCATCAAATGTTTCAGACGTCTATGTGTTCTTCAGAATTGTTGTGAGTGGTAAGCCATCTGCTTCAGACATGGAGTTCCAAGAATGATAACAATAGAGCATGGATAAATCCTGAAATAAGGAAATTTCAACTTATATCAGGAATGGCCATTTGCAAGAGCAGTCTTTCATCAGTTGTTCAGTTAACATCTGTTGTTTTTTCTTGTACAGTTAGTTGGTATCTTCTATTCATGTAATTCAAAAGTAACTTGTGAATTAACATTCATTTATTAACCCCATCTCCTTTATTATTATTATTATTATTATTATTATTATTATTATTATTATTATTATTATTGTTGTTGTTGTTGTTATTTTGAATATAGAAGCTCTTTAAGTTGCCTGTTATTTGAATGAGTTCTATAATCCAAAAGTTGTGTTTGTTTCCACAAAGAATTTCCTCCACATGTACCTTTGTTAGCCACTTATAAACTACTCTATTTTCCCTTTAAATCAGCCTCGTTAAATTTTCCTTTTAACTCTTTTAGCTGTTTGTCATATGCATTATTTATTTCATGTCAGAAAAATCCTGAAAACATTTCAGTGGAACCATGTTTATAGTTTTTTTTTTTTTTACTTCTATATGTAATTGTACACTAGTTCTGATATTTTCCTGCAGTTTCCATCACTTTTTCAAATCAGTTAATGTGCCATTCATTTATACGCTTTTTGTGACTATATGTTGAATTTTGAAATTCAGACTATCAAAAATGTGTGGTTCTTAGATTCTTTTATATGTAACCCAATATGTTACAACTTTGAGAGAACTGAGCCAGCTTCTTTTTTTTTTTTCAACCATGAAATTGAAGATGCAACTAAAAATTTACTAAATAATGTTTTTCACAGTTCTCGTTTTTCATTGAATTCAAAAAATTTGAAACAAGCAAAGATTGAATATTTTGCTCGGCATTAATGCTGAATCAGCTAGTGGACAAACTGCTTTGAAAAGAACAGTGCTTTTAATCAATAAAGGATGTGTAATAGGGATATTGAATATGAAACAAAATCACACTCAAATTACATATCTACTGCCTAGTATTTCAAAGTTTTTTTTTTCATAAATCGAAATATGAAATTGTAAAGAATTTCCTAATCTACCATACATAAGTAGAAAACGAATTTCCCTGAAGAAATAATTTCCCACAAATACTTGGAAGGCAATACAAATGTAATCATTGGCACAAATGTGCTGTATTTTCACTCTTGTCCACATAGCAACTTCTTCAGAAAACTTGAAAATTACATTGTTCTGGATTGGGAATCGAACTTGTATCTCCCGATTTCTGTTCGAGCATGCTATCCGTTACACCACCAGGACAAGGAAGTTCCAAGCAACTAAAGCTAAGCAGATGTAGCTTAGCCTCAATTTCATGAAACTTCCTTGTTCTGGGTGGTGTAACAGATAGCATGCTCGAACAGAAATCGGGAGATGTGGGTTCAATTCCCTCTGGTAAACTAAAAACCGTCTAAGCATGATATATGAGATGATAAATTGAAATACTTTATTAAAATTAAAATACAAGTGAGATCTTTCGGACCCCATCTGCAGGGTCCAAAAGATCTTCCACCTCAACATCTTCCCATAAAAAATTCAAATACACTGCCCTTGCAACAGCATGTGACAGAACTGGGGTATCTGATAGGAGTACCGCATTGATTGCTTCAGCTGTATTGGAGGATGCAGGAGTAATTGATGAGACTGAAGCAGTTGACAGATCAAAACTTCGGAGAGGAAGGAAATCAAGACAACAGTATCTTCAAGATTTAGGAATTGAAAAACTTGAGTTGAGGCCTTGTATTTCGATAGCCGAAAAGACAAAACTAAAATAATCAAAAAAATTGTGAGATAGGAATTACACAAAATCCATTGTAGAAGAGCATATATCACTTGTATGTCAACCAGGATCAAAATATATTGGCCATGTTGTACCAAGAAGTGGTTCTGCCCAAAACATAGCGTCAGCTGTTTTAGTTTACTTCAAAGAAAATTCAGTGGACTTAGAAAATTTGGTAGCCATTGGATGTGATGGAACTGCAGTGAGCACTGGAAACCATAGTGGTGTGATACGACTTATTGAATAGCACTGATGCCGGCCACTACAGTGGCTGATCTGTCAATTGCATTCCAATGAAAAAAAAGCTTGAAGAATGCGAGATATTGCCAGTGGTGAAGTTTAAACCGATTCTAGCAGCCAATGGCATGCCGTCTATCTCCAACAAATCAGAACTAAGCAAAGATCAGGATGATTTGCTACGTATTTGTGAAGCTGTCCTGAGGCACTTGCAAATAAGAATCCAGGAAAATTGTCACATACCAGATGGTTAACTGCTAGTAATAGGATCTTGCAACTTTACATTTCTACTGAAGATCCCGATGGAAACCTAAAGACTTAAATAATTTGTTGTAAAAGTCTTTGCTCCAATTGTGGTTTACAATATGCTGCCAACCAATGTCTGTGAATGGCCCAGAAAATATTATGAAAACAATTCGTCTATCACGCTACAGCAAGGAAGTGACCAAAATAGTTGACCTAGTTATACAATGGAACAGTTTCTTTGTTCACCCCGAAAGTATTCTCGTTGCAATACTTGTTGATGACCGACCGCACATCAGACAATTAGCTATAAGGCAAATAAAAAAAGCTCAAAGTACACTTACTACAAGCAGTAACAAAAATGTGAGAACATTTTGGATCCCCCTGCTCAACTTTGCCGCTGAGGACTATATTGATTTAATGTCGTGGCATAATTGTTATGTAGCTGAACCTTCTTTGACCATGAACCTGACTATCGAGCAGCTACAAACTATTGCTAGAATGGACAACCCGGACAGACAATTATTTCTGTACCCAACTCACACTGAAGCTGTTGAGAGAACTGTAAAAATTGTCACAGAAGTATCTCAAATGGTGTGTGGTTTTGATGCGCGACATGGAATGACCCTGACAAAGCTCCATTCTCGTGAGATCGTGCCCACATTCTAATCAAAATCTGATTATAAAAGTCATGCAGAGTGAACATTTGAACAACCTGTACTTTTTTTTGCATCAATTCCATGTCAACTCACCTATTAGTTTACATATTGTATTTTTAATCATTTTATGTCGTAGTAAAATGCCTAAAAAAGTTAGGTTTTTTTTTTCTGTTTTACACCAAATTGATTGTTGGGTGGACACCTGATAAACTTCTTTGAAACCCCCAATTTTTTTTTTTTTTTTTTTTTTTTTTGACGTGACAAGTAACTCTTGACCTATCAATTGATACATATTGCAACATTTTGTAAGCACCCTATTTCATGAAAAAAATTCTTGCATTTATGCCGAAAAACGCCCATATAGCTAATCTTTCGAGTCCGATGGGCACCTCAAAATTTTGACCTAATGAATTTCCTCTTTGCAGGTCTTATTTTTATTCTGATTGACAGGTTTTTTGGAGGTATTGCAAATCAAAATTTGGAAAAAGCATTTTTTTGATCCACTCTAATGTACAAAGGCTGTTTTTCAACAATAGATTTGAATTCACTTGTGATTGTTATTGTGAATTCCTCAATCAGTCATGTAATCTGTTCAGTTTTGTATAGCTTGCAATCAGAATGTTCTTTATGTCTCTTATTAGTCTCATTTCTCTTTTCTGTGAACATTTACGGTATAAAAAGTAAGCCACAAAAAAGTTCATGAAACACCTGATAGAAAATTGAATAATTTCACAGAATAAGGAATACTTGTTTTTCTATTCTTACCCAGTTGCTTGAAAAAAATTCCTCAAATAAGCCAGTTTTCCTTTTAATAAAATGTTTTATTATCCAAGTTTTCATTTTAAACATTTTTCTCATGTTTGGATTCAAAAATTTCTTTTTTCTTTTTTTTTTTTTTCATGTCGAGTAATGCCTGTATGCCTTCATTTAGTTGTTTCCTTAAGACTTGTTTATTTTGCATCTACTGAAAACACTACAACAATGTTAATTAATTTTTACCCTCTGCTGAAAGGGTATTTTAAAATAATGCATAATAAATGCAAACACACATTACAGAATTTTCCATGTTTTTTTCCTGTATGGAACATTTCACAATGTTGTATATGTATATTTACATATATATTTCATGATGGATTGTATTACTTATGAATGCATTTATTTATTTTTTCTGTTTTCTGAAGTATAAGTACATTGCATGCTTAGATGTTTTTCTATTTATTACATGCTTTAATAGTTTTTTAAAGTGTAGTTTACCTGTTGTAAGTCCTGGAAAAAATGTTCTTTTGTTAATATTTATATATGATTATTTATTTCAGGATTTTCACTATGTTAAAGGTCTTCAGAGAAACATTTTTGCCAAAAGAAAATCACTTACAGATGAAGAGGTCAAAAGTAAATATGACCAGGGTAACACATCTGCTTCAACTGCTGAAGATGACACTCAAGAATACGAGTCCAAGACTTCGATTTCTGATGTACTGACACCAAATGGATTGTCACATAAAACACGTGTTAATATTATTAAGTCATACAATAACTCTACAAATCCTAAAAACTCAATAAACATATTATCTTCACCACTGGGTTGTATCAGTAGTGCAAAAACACATTTTCAGATGAATGTCAATCCTGGTTGGCTTGAAAGATGTACTACAGTTAATAATGACAAAAAAATCCCCTGTAAAACGTTCAGATGTTTCTGACAGTGAAACTGATAATGAGTTGAGGAATTCTAATTCTAAATCAGAAAAAGGGTCTAGTGATAACAGTTGTGCAACAGTTCTATCCAATATGAGAGCAAACTATTCATCTCCAAAAGACATTGCTGGTTTTGATCATTCTATAGTACTGCCTGAAAATGAATCTCATAACTGTGAAAGTAATATCTTTTCAGCAACTGAAAGTTTTGATAGCAGCCATATGAAATCTACTAAAAAATGTGCTGAAGAGGATCATATGTTGGAGGCAAGTGCAACAGAAAACATCTGCAGGGAACCTGAAAATAAGGAACACAGGACAGAAACAATTTCAAACAAACATCTAGAAGATGGCACTTTGGAACACAGTGATGCAGTGTTGGTTAAAAAGAAGAAAACTGCCAAGAAACGGAAGATGTGTGATAATCCGGCTGTTGATGATGTTTTGGAGAAACACAATATGCACAAACCTGACGGAGTGGAGCACCTTGCTAAGTAATAATAATAATAATAATAGTAATATATACAGTTTAATTTTTTCAATGTATTTATTCTGTTTATTTACCTTAATACAGAGATGCCAACTACTATGGAATCTCCGTAGTTCCTACAGAAATAGCTCTTGTACTACGGAATACGGAAAACTATGATTTTTCCATGGAAAATTAACAGAAGTTATTAATTTTTATTTTGCTTGTTCCCATTCCCAATGCAACGGCAGCCACTTGACAATCTGCCATTCGTCTTGCTTGTGATGCTGCCTGCACCTCCAGTTCTGCCTCTCAAAGCTGCTCGGATCTTAGCGAGAGGACCGGCACTTGATGAGTGTGGCCTTGCGCTGAGTCATTCTAAGTGAAAACCCTCCCTCCCCAGCATGCAACATTTTGGGAACGTTGAGCGTAGCTCGCTTTGGTGGACGTGGGCGGAGTTCTGCCTGAAGCTCTTTCGCAGTGCAGCGACAAGCTCTTGAAAATCGTTTGGTGCAAAACATGAGTGTCATTGCCTGGCATCGGAGTTTTTTTTTTTTTTTAAAGCTTGCGTCGGCCATTCATGTCAGTAATTAATATTTTGAAGGTTTTTTTTTTTTTGCGTTGCAGAAAAGTATGCTTGGATTTTGTTCTTATGTGCAGAGTTCACCAAAATGCGTAATTACACGTTTAGTACGCATCGAAATTTTACCAAACACGTAAAAATCTGCATCAGGAATTTTTCGCAACGTGTAGAAATACATGTCAAGAAGCGCATAAAGTACGCATCGAGAAATGCGTAAAATGCACATCAACGCGCAAAACTACGCATTGAAGAATTTTACCAATGCGTAAAAATACGCATCGCAACAGCATTTCTCCTTTCAAAAACGAAATGAACGAAATAAAGATTTTTTCTGTAATCGTAATTTTGTTTTCTTGCAATGTTGCCTCTGTCCAGTATTGTTGTTATACATCATTTTATTCCATAAATCTTTGTATTTCACTTTGAAAATGGAGGGAAAATTTCCGAAAACGGAAATTCGACGGTGCAAAATTCCTGTGTAATCTTTAGGCAAGAGAGTGCCTAAAGATTACACAGGAATTCTTCGAGGAATTTCTGCTTTTTCGTCGTAATTTGGGTTATCCTCGAGATCGATGCATAACTGAACAGAAATTTTGGGGCAATTGGTAGTGGTGAAGGATGCTTTCTGCCTGAAACTTTCAAAAACGGAAATTTCGTCTCTCAATACTTTCGGAAACAGTGAAGATTTCTCTCGTAACCGTAATTTTATTTTTCACGCAATGTTTCTTCTGCCTAGTATTGATTTCATTTTATTTCATAAATATTTGTATTTCACCTTGAAAATGGAAGGGAAATGTCCAAAAACGGAAATCGGACATAGCCAAGTTTTCTCCTGTAACTGTATTTTTTTTTTCCCAACGATATTCCGAACATGTATCCTGTCCCCCAAAAAAGGTTTGCATTTCAGCTTGATAAAGGGGGGGGGTCCGAAAACAAAAGGGACAAAGCTGAAAGTTTTTTAAGAATTGATGCATGATATTTAAAAGCATTCATATTCTCCAAGTTACACTATCTTTTATCTAAAATAGTTAAAGCTATCATGCATTCATGGTCCTCAGACTGTAAGTTCTTTCAGCATAATGGATAAAATTGTCATCCAAGGGATTTGTGAAACCTACTGTTGTAGCTGATGGTGATGTTGAGCTTAATTTTTCAAATAACAGTTTTTCAAAAAAGAAAAATCAGAAAGGACACAACTAATAATTGGAGTAAAAACAAAAATGTATTTAAGCGAAATCATTTTAAACGAATATGAACTTTCTAAGTTCTATACATCTGTCGGAAAATTTTACATTGAAGAATGTTCTTATATTCAAGAAAATATGCTGATCTATGATGAATTCTTAAAACATGCAGAAGTAGTAGATCCTTCACTTAGAGCCAGAACATGATTTACTTTTGTATTATACATAGTTAAGCACTTTCCATTTATAATAACTGAAAATGAACTTGATATACTGGAAGCGGAATTGCTTGTTATCAAGCTGACAAATTAGAGCCCATAGCAGAAACAGATAGAATAGATGTCACTTGGTCAGAAATCTCAAAATTAAGAGGTTGTAACGGAGCGGTTAAGTATACTATTCTCTCGAAAGTAATGTTTGCAATACTTGTAGTTCCACACTCGAATGCTGCGAGTGAAAGAGGTTTTAGTTTAGTGCAAAAAAATCAAGCCCTTTTCCAACCTAATTTAGGTTTAGAAACTGTAGAAGCACTTCTTATTGCAAAAATGAATATGTTCTCCTCAGGGCAAGTGTGTTATGAAAAAATATTTTCTGTTGAGGAACTCAAATCTGCAAAACAATGTACAGCCAAATCACTAAAGAAAGCTGTTTAATCAATGTTTTGTTGTGTAAAAAAAATGTATCAGTCATGGTGTATATTACTTTCCATGTGAAAAATTTGGAATGATTTGATACAGATTTTCATGTATATAAATGAATAAGTAAAAAATACTAATTAAATTAAATGAGTAATACAGTGTTTTCCTCGGTTAAAACAATTCTTTTTGGTATGACTACTGAAAAATGGCCAAAACTACTGAAAATTTGTACGACTACTACTGAAAATATCTAAAACAGGTGTTGGCATCTCTGTTAATATATGTGATTTTTGGTCTTTTTGTGCCTTCTGCACAGAACTGTTAAATTACTAGATCACTTCCTTTGTAGCAGTCAGGTGCTGAGTGCTGATTATGTGATATGTATCATCACATCAAAAACAATTCCATCTCGCATTAAACTTATAAAGGTAATCATTCTGTTACGAATTTTAGGTGGTGTAATTGATTCAATTAGCTGGATTAGCGAGAGGCGGGAAGAGCATTAATTTTGTTTACCAAAAGGTAATGACTTGTTTCCCCTTTGTGAAGATAAAAACAAAAGGTGGGTTCACAACTTTCCTCTTTATTAAGAGGAAGAAATCCAAAAGGAAACTTTGGCTGCTTTGGGGGTGGGGGGGGGGGGGGGGGGGTGTACATTGTGGCCTTCATGTTTTGGTTGCCTGCTATGTGGGAGGTGTGTGTAAGTATCAGAGAAGAAACTCTTGGCCCGACATTTGGAGAACTGATAAAGTGAGCCATGCATGCTCTATGGCATTCTTAATGCCAGATCTTTGCAGGACAAATAAGAGCTAGTTAAGTGTTTGGGTCACTGATAAATTCACTGACTGCAGCATATTTCATAATGCAAGAGCTGTGTACTCTTAGCTTTCTTACATCACGCTAAATGCTTTTATAGCAATAAAAGTGACAACCGAGTGAATACAGATCCCTAGGAAAAGGGAAAGAAACTCTATGGTGAAATGTGAATATTGGAGAAGAGGCAGTCCTGAAAAGCCTTTGATGAAGAAAGGGCTGGAAGGGAAGATCCAGCAGTTATTAGATTCCAATGCTCAAGGAAGTTCTGCCATTTAAGGCTAGAGAGAGCTTGTGGGAAGGGTTACGATGACCTAACAAGATGGTTGAATGAGTTTGTGTATTTAGGAAGCATGTTTGACAGAGAGAACAAATTGGATGGTAAAATTACTAGGCGAGTAAACTTTTCATTGAAAGTTATGGCTGCTTTGGGAGGTTTTCACAGGAATGATGGGTTCTCAAGAGTCCTGCATGGCTGTGTATGAAAGTGTAATTGTTCCTACTGTGATGTATTGCAGTGAAACCTAGGTACTACAGCAGGAGAAACATAGGAATCGTTTGTGTGCATGAGAAATGCGTTTCTTATGGGGGGGGGGTTGGCAAGACTTGTTCTGATCATTCATGTGAGGAATGAAGATGTGTTGCAGTTATGTAATGTGAAGCAAAATGTTCTGAGCAAGGTGGAGACTAATTAATATGCTTCGGTGGTTTGGCCATGTGGAAAGAATGAGTGATGAGATGCTTACTAAGAAAATATTTTTAGCCCAAGTGATGGGAAGGAAAGGCAGAGGAAGGCCATGAAAGTCATGGGAGGATCAGATTCAGGAGTATCTGCATGAGAAAAAGATTATGAGTATGAAGTATAGAAGATCTTGTGTACGGTGTGTGATGGATGTCAGTGAAGCCTGAGTTGTGTGTCATCGCTGTAAATGGAGAAGTTTGATACAGCAACAGTAAGTAAAAATTATCTGGTTGTTTGTATTTCTTTGCAGAGCTAACCTGTGAATCTCAGAGAACAGCTTTGTGATATGTATATGTTGTTAGATTTTAGATTACAGCAGTAGGCGACCTGACATTCTGCTCATTAATAAATCTTGTTCATTGCTACGATGTTCGATTTGAACTAACGAGCAGGCTTTTGGAGGTCAGATGAAGCATTGAAATGGATGCAGCTTTGATAGGCTGGAAAGTAGAAGACCTGTGATGTAGAGAAACTCACCTTTACCTGTGGGAAGCTAGTATGCCTAGATGACATTGGTTGACCTTGACATTATTGCGCGTAGATGCTTGCGTGGTATCGTACAGGTGACACAGTGAAGTAATGTGTGCACGAATGCCTGAAGCAAGATAGGGTTCACTCTCCTCACCATCGTACCCAGTGTGCATTTTAATTGATTGTGCCTAATGAAAGTAAAAGTCGACCAGTATGTGTGCTCCTCTACTGTGCAACAATTTGTGCATGTTGATATATCTTTCTGGAAAGCAGCCTCTCTGTAAGAACTATATCTTCCTTTGCTTGACAGTTTATGAATAAATTGGCTTCGGTCAGCCTGTAGAGACTTGCATCACCTGAGAACTGTTGAAAGCCAGACAATATATGTCAGGGAGATAGTTTTGAACTCTAATGATGCTTTCAGCCCAAGAGCTAACAAAAAGGGCTGAGATTATTTGATGCCCCTCCTTCTTGTACAAAGAAGCCCATTTTACATACAGTTTGTTGTTGAAATAAATCACAGTTTTCCAGCTAGAGGTCATAAATGTATGTAGCATTTCCCCTGATATCCCTGTTTCTAAAAGTCAGATATGAAAAATTCTTCTTGTATTGGATAGAGTTCATGATGAGAAACATTTTGTGTGAAATTAAAATTTCTGGTAACAAAGTTTTGCTACTACTGGGGGTAAGTTCGTATTTCTTCTTTTTCAATAAATTTGTAACAGTACCTGCCATCTTAAAAAGTCACTCAAAAATTATTTTTGGGTCAAGCACCACTCACAATGAAAACATTTTGTATGTAAATACAAAGAATACAATTCACATGTAACAAACAAGTGGTTATAAATACAAACATACTTTAGCTATGTTAAAGAAAATTAGAAAAATAGTAGTGCTTTCAGCCCCACTGGGATCTTGATAACCTGTAAACAAACTGTCTTAATCACCTGTAAACAAACTGTTTAATCACCTGTAAACAATACAGGTGATCAAGACCCCAATGGGGCTGAAGCACTGCTGTATTTCTAATTTTTTTTTTGTTACTGAAGCATGTTTGTACTTATAAACTACATTTTGTAGGTATTTTCTGCACAAAATAACACAGTTTTCCTGCTACGGGTGTAAATGTGTATCTTAGTTTTCTCAGTATCTCAGCTTCTGAAATTCTGTTTTGAAAAAAATTTTTAGCATTGGATACCATCAAATGCTAAAATAATTTGTGGAACATTTTGCATATTCTCTTGAATTTTTTTTTCATACACAGTTCTGACACTGTTTGCAACTGCATCTGTACTACTAAAAATCCTATTGAAAAAATTATTTTGTACTCTGTGCCATTCTCTGTTGTAAAGATGGTGGAAATTATGAATGATGCTTTTTACATAATGCACACTTTCCCTACTGAGGGGGAGGGGGGGCAGTTTTCCTGCTATGTAAAAACTTCTTTGTTGTTACCTCTGCTTATAGACGTCTTTTTTCATTGTAGCTCCCACCTTGAAGAATATTTTGTGCATATTTTTTTACTTTTTTTGTATTTCACAATTCTGCTACCAGGCAGAATCAGCACATAGCCTACTTCTAAGAGTATCTCTAATTCTAAAAATCCCTTAGAAAAAAAAAATTGTATGACATACTTCACTATGAAGAATATTTTACTTCCATTTTCTTCAAATAATGCACAACTTTCCTGCACATTTTTGCTACTAGTGGCATAAGTAGCTATTTCTATGAATTCTTACTGATTCTGTAAATTTGATAGAAAAATTCAGTTTGCAACTGGTTTCATTCACTATGAACAATGCACACACTGTGTATTTTAAATATTTGCAGTTTTTCCACTAGGAGGCATAGATGCAATTTCTTTTCTGCTGGTTTTTTTTTTTTTTTTTTTCTACAAATCTGCTTTGAAAAATTATTTTCATACTGGCAAGGATTCAGTCTGCTTATTACACCTGAGGACTTGGTATCATCTTTCTTGTTGGCTTGTCCCTGTGAATATGAGCTATATATATATATTTTTTTTTCATTCACTCCCATAGATGTGTACATTTATAATTATATGGCTTTGTGAAATTGACATAAAAAATATGAAGATTTGAATTCAGTTGTGACTCAGTGTGCTAAATATTTATTTCACAGGTTGCATGCAAAATATGTTCCACCTTTAATAGGGCTTAATCAGATCATAGATACTAGTAATAACCAATGTGTCTTGTGTGAAAGGTTTTTAGAGAGATATGATTACTGAATAGTGTTTGCAATTTGTGCCAAAGGTTTTTGAATATTCTAAAGTCAGTGGTGACTGATATCTAGGAAATTTTGCAGAGTGAGGGTATTACTAAAGTGGAAAAATTGGTTTGGAAGACTAAGTGCAGGCACGTATCCAGGGGAAGAGACCTGGGGGTCTGATCTGATCTGATCATATGTAGAGGATTTTAGGAAGGGAGTGTCTGACCCCAGGTCTTAAACAACCCTTAGAAAATAGGAAGCTAGGAGATTTAGGCTAGAGTGCCCGATAGGAAAGTGACACGGAAGCAAAGTAGAAAGGGGGAGGAAGACACCCTTATTTATTACCGGGGGGGAAGTACCCGGGGTCTGACAGCTTAACGTGCCCATCCGACGCGCGGCGGATATATAGTGGATCGAGCGTTCGTACCTGCTGGGATTGAACCTGAGGTCCTTTCCGTGGCAGTCACGAACGTTGCCCACTAGGCCACCCACGGCGACCTGGGGGTCTGGAACCCCCAAAATGTTTAAATATGTATCTTATGGGATAGATGCATAATTTTTTTGCAGTAGTAGCACAAATATTACTCTTGAATAATCGCAAAAGCAATGCATTTTAAACATGAGCTTTTGCAGGTTATTAAATTGATGTAAGTATTTATGGGTTATGTAGAGGTTGCATTGATCGGGCTGTGTTCAAGTATAAAGAGAGTTAAGCATAATGAAAATACTCCAAATACGTGGCGACAGTTAATAAATAAATAAATACATCGCTCTTTCCACGTTCCAGAAACACACAGCAACCGAAAAATTGTTTTTCAGCCAACCGCTGTGGAAAGGAACCAACAGAACTCTCGATATTGCGCCGAGTGCGTTACATTTACGCCAGGGTGGCCAACAATCCACGGTGCTATGTGTATTTAAGTCAGCTTCTGACATCATAAATCCGTAAGATGGGCTCAGCTACTGAGACGTCTCCATCTGGTGGGCATAAACGGCACTAGCTATATATATTACAGCAGTTAAATCCAACAGGCGAGATCCAGGTGAAAATACTCCAAATACGTGGCGACAGTTAATAAATAAATAAATACATCCCTCTTTCCACGTTCCAGAAACACACAGCAACCGAAAAATTGTTTTTCAGCCAACCGCTGTGGAACAGCGGTTGAACAGCGGTTGGCTGAAAAACAATTTTTCGGTTGCTGTGTGTTTCTGGAACGTGGAAAGAGTGATGTATTTATTTATTTATTAAGCATAATGAAACGGGGTGAAACATGGAAAGTCATTTAACAGGCCAGCTTTTTAACTATGCTATTCTGCAAAGTGCACCTTAGTGATTATTTATTAACATCTCACTGTGATTTTTTTTTTTTTTTTTTTTTTAAATTATTTTTTCTAGTGTCCAAGTATATTTTCAATAGCCCTGACGGTACGATATTGGAGACGAGTAAGTGATTTGTGTGAGCAATTAGCAATGCATTTCTGGTTACTTGCTCTACATTTTATGACTAGAAAAAACATCGAGGAAGAGGGAAACTTCTTCATGCGTCCAGCCAATTCCTAACAGCTGACACTCCCCCACAAAATTTTTAATTATATTGCTTTATCAGTCACTCTGCAGGACAGCACCGGAAGCTTTAAATTACATCTCCCTGATCACTGAGTATTCCTTGTAACCACTGTGTGTATTATATGCTTGACACATACACCACATTATCAGAAAGGAAGAATGCGAGATCCATTTAGTGGCATGATTTTCATCTCAGTCCACCCCACTACTACCAGCTGTTGATCTGAAATAGAAATAGATAGTTGTTTAAGCTACGTTAGAGGAAGTAAGAATGGTGCAAACCTATCGCTTGAGGGAGAAACACTTAATGCTGTCCTTATCTGTCCCATACTGTTGTTTTTTGCAATGTTATATCACAGTTGCTAGTGTCTTTGCAATTGATCATGAAGTGCTATCAGAAAATACTTTTTTTATTAAACCCACTGTCTCAGTTCATTGGGACATAACATTAACCATAGCAGAAGTGCTGGACAAAATATCAAGATCAAAATGGTTTAACATTTTTTTGTGAGGAATTGAACTTTGTTGGATTATCTTTTTATATATCTATACCTGAAGTTTATGTTATCTGCAAAATATTTGTTTTTAACTTCATTGATCTTTACTTTTGTATAAAATAGTTTTGTACAAAATTATTAACATTAATTGAATTACTTTTAAGTAGGTAAGCAGTGCACAAAATTTATATGTAATGATTGGCTACTATTAAAAGTGAGATTTCATTTCATAAAATTTTAAGCAACTCTTAGAAGGCATGAAGAAAGAACTCTTTTTCTCTTTCTGTGTTCATAGAATTAGAAAAACAATATTTTACATACACATTCATGTGTGTGTGTGTGTGTGTGTGTGTGTGTGTGTGTGTGTGTGTGTGTGTGTGTGTGTGTGCGCGCGCGCGCGCTCGCTTAATTTTTCTGGAATCCTTCTAAACAGAAATACTGGATATTGCCTGACTAAATACATCAATGGCAAAAAAAAAAAAAAAAAAAGTGAATTTCAGGAAGTTAGGATTTTTTTTACAGGCCTATCCGTCCATAGTGTCACACAACATTAGGTTTTGGAGTGGAACTTCCACTATATAAACCCTGCCATTTAAAGTTGTGTGTATTATCCTTGGATAATACAGACAACTCAAATGATGGACCATTAAAAATATCTTGATGATTGGAAAGTTCTTTTGAATGTGACAAATAATGCCACATATTATTCAGGGCATATGGTCAAATTTGGGGTTTGAAAATACAAGACAAATGTTGCCTACTAAAGTGAATAGTGTCAAAAGTGAAGTTCAAAATGGAAAACCTGTGTAAAGTGGTAATTTATGGTGTGGACATATTCCTTTTTTCGTAGTGCAGTGAGCCTGAAAGTCAGGGTTCTTTATTTATAACTATACTTTTATGATTTTTATAACTTACTGGCTATACTGCATGTTTCATTGCAGTCCAATTATTTTATTAATAATTGGACTCTTAGTTCAGGATTTGTAAATACATAGTTTGATGAAAACAAAACTTTTATATTTGCCAAGACTGCTTAAAACATTTGCACTGAATTACCACTGAAAAATATTGAAGTGCTAAAGTAAGGCCATTACACAGAATTTCTGCTACTTTGACTGTAGCCATTTTGAAACCTTTAGCTGACTGAAAACATTTCTAGATGGATTGCATTTGGGTTGAAAATGGGTAAATCCAATGTTGATTTTTTGAGATAATAAAATCTTTTCCACAACAATATTGTCGGAATACTTTTAATAATGCAATATAAGTCTTCAGTGACATGTAACCAAACATACATTTTGCTTAAAATTCCTGTTGTGAATATTCATTTACATCAGTTTTTTTTTATAGTTCAGCTTTGGTACTCTTTTGATCTAAAGACAAGTCAGTCAAAAGGGAGTACCAAATATGTTTAGCTATAAAAGTTTCAAAGAAAAAGGTAGAAGAATGTAAACATACAGGTGTCATTATCAGCATATAGGTGCCATATTTTCCATGTTTCTTAGGCATGCATGAGATTCTTCCACAGATTTGCAGAATTCCGCCTTTTCTTGCCATCATTTGGGTCATTCTTGAGATCGATGCAGAACTGAAGAGAAATGGAAGGGTGGTTAGGGAGGGGTCATTTTCTGTCTGGGGATGGTGTTTTGTCTTTCAGGACTTTCGAAAACTGCAGTTAAACAGAGGGACGATTTCCCCCGTAATCGTGATTTCTTTTTCTCGTGATGTTGCCTGTGTCCTGTATTGTTAAATATCATTTTATTGCATGAATGTGTGTAATTCAGCATGAAACTGTGGGCAACGATTTCCAAAAACCGAAGTTAAGATGGCGCAAAGATTTCCCTGTAGTCTTCAGGCATGAGATTCTTCCATGGATTCGAAGAATTCCGCCATCATTTTGGGCATTCTCGAGATCAATGCACAACTGACAGAAATTTTGGGGAAAAAGGGGTTTTCGTTTTTCATTTGAAAAAGGGATTCCGTCTTTCAAAACTTTCGAAAACAGAAGTTAGATGCAACGAAGATTTCTCCCCTAATCTTTTTTTTTTTTTCTCGCAATGTTCCTTCTGCCCAGTGTTGTTCTTAAATATCCTTTTATTCCACAAACACAGCATTTTAACCTAAAAATGGAGGAAGAAGTTTCCGAAAACGGAAGTCGATCGGAGTGAAGATTTCTCTCGAAATCACATATTTTTTTCTTCCCGCGATTTTCTTAATATCCTATGTTTTTGTTAAGTGTTACTTTTCCCCATGAATGTCTGCACTTAACCTTAATAACGGAGGGGAAATTTTCCAAAAACGGAAGTGACAGAGTTTGAAAATTTGTTAGAATTGATGCATGGTGTTCAAAAATATTCATATTCTAAAAGTCACACCATTTATCTAAAGTAGCAAAAGCTTTGATATCATGTGTGCATGGTTCTCAGGCTGAAAGTTTTTTCAGCATGATGGATAAATTATTGTCATCTGAGGGAATAAAAGAGGAGGAAAGAAAAGTAGTGAAGAAATAGGAAGGGAATGATATCAACAGAAAGAAAAACTAAGCAAATATTGCTGTGCAGCTGCTGAGTCAACAAAAGGCAAATATGGCCATGGAACTTTGGAATTTGCTGAGAAGAAAGTAACACAAAAGGAAAATTGAGTTGATGTTCTAGCAAGTACAAAAAATAAAAAATAAAAAAATAAAGAGGGAGAGAGAGAGAAATGTGTTTCAAGCAGTGTCTTTTAAAAATGCTTTACTTTGTTTTGAATTCAGTAATTTTATATTGTGAATACAGTGAACAATTCCATCTTGCTCGCGCTGCTTTATATTCACACTTTCTTGTTGCATGTTCTGATTTTTTTCACCCGATTAAAAAGTTCAGCTTTTTTGTTCCTTGGTCAGTCTCATATATGTTATGTGGATATCTCTTCAGAAAACTTGAAAATTACCTACATTGCCCTAGAGCAGGAATCGAACCCACATCTCAAGAATTTTGTTTGAGCATGCTACCGTTACATCACCCAGTGCAGTAAAGTTCCAAGTAACTGAAGCTAAACAGTTGTTCAGGAATCTAAATACCATTCAGATTACATGGAAACAGTAAAAATATGGCAACTTTATGCTGATAATGACATTCGTATATGACTTCATGTATTTGTGAAAACTTATTTCTTCAGGGGAATTTATTTTTCATTGATACATGTGATGTTCTCTGACCAGTATTTGTACTTGGATGAGAAATGAGCTATTGATGCTACATAAAGCATTAGATTGCTTTGACTAGTGCAAATCTCTAAGGTTTCCAGATTCTTAAGCTACAACTGCTTAGCTTCAGTTTCTTGGACTTTCGTTGATTTGAGTGGTGTAAAAAGAGCTTCCTTAAATGGAATTGGGAGATGCTGGTTCAATTCCTGTTCTAGGGTGATGTAATTTTCATGTTTCCTAAAGAGATGGCTACATGGGAAATAGTGAAAATACTGCACCTTTATGCCAATAATGACATTTGTATATGATTTCTTTGTAATTATGAAGAATTATTTCTTCAGGGGGATTTATTTCCTATTGACATCTATGATAAATGTAATTCAAATCTTAATACTTCTCTTAAGTATGAATGATTATTTTATATCAAGGAAAAATATTTAACATGCTGTAGTTTTTTCATGTTTGCATTGTGATAAAGCACTTCCCACTACAGTATGTGTATTTCATCTCAGGGCTATGCAGCTCTTTTCATATAATTCAGTCTGGCTAGTATGTTTTGTTACAAAATTCAAATTTTAGCATAAATACCACCAAACAGTTTGCAGGAAATATAGTAAATAAAGTGCTTTCTGCTCTTCCTAATCTATTTTTATTTCTAAAAATATCCTCCATCACAGTTTTGGAAAACACAGCATTCATGCAAAGTAATAAAAGAAAAACAGAAATTAGTTGTCATTTCCCAAAACATGCTAATTGTAATTGGAAATACAAGTTTCATGCAAAGAAATAAAGAAAGCCAAAAGAAATGTTTACTTTCATCAGCTCTGTACAGTTCATAACTGTTATTCTTTTTCTTAGGTTGGCCATTTTTAAAGCTGTGTTCAGTAATTTAATAATTACATCATTTTTACCTTTTCTCGTTTACTTCCATTGTTTACATATTTATGCCGCTAAATTAAAATCATTGTTCTTAAATTTTTCAGAAAGTCGTCAAGGTCCATGAGTAATGAGAACTATGTTCGTATCAACATAAAAAAGAAGATCTTTGTTCGTGGACATCGTCACATTAATGTCAGAAAAATGAAATTCCAGAAATGGAAGGAATTAAAGAGAAATAATGGGAGCTCTACAGTAGCATCATCAACCACTTGTTTCAAGTGTGGAAAACCAGGACACTGGGCACGTAATTGTCCAGAATCTAAAGGTACACTAAATCACTAAATTCTGTTGCAGTCTAAAATTATTATTTTTTTATTTCCTGAAAAACTTTTATGGTACAATTAAAAAGTAGTGTTATGAAAAGCATGTTTTGATCATATGGTGTTGTATTAAATGTGGTGTATCATGCAGATTTCAGCACAGAAGACACATGTGTGAAAGATTTTAAAGATGAATGAAATTAAATTCTGAGGTAAAAACAACAATGACAACAAAGAAAAAACATGGCAGCTTCCAAACTTAAATTAAACATGTGCACATCTTGTAACATCCACATGTGTCTTATGTAACAGGATATTGTCATTTGGAATGGTTAGAGCATTCCAAGGAAAATTTATTCAAGCTGCACTCATCTGTGCATATAGTTCTTGTATTATAAAGTAACTTTAAAAAATTAAAATACAAAAGAATAAGAATGAATGAAGAATAAAAAAAAAATCTTGTGAATGTACCTAAGCAGCCAACCCATGAGGTGTCAAATTATCAGAAGTAATGATGTTCAAACCAAAAACCCACATGAGCGACAAAACACAAGACTCAAACAATGAAACACAAGACTCTGGGATGGAATTGAGGCATTTGGTCCTTATAGTTCATGTTCATTATGTTTGAGTTTTGTGTTTTGTTGTTCGTGTGGATTTTTGGTTTGAACATCATTACTTCTGATAGTTCTTCTATTATATGCACTGGCACAACTTTGATAGAGTTGCAATTCTACAGGGTTTTCATTCCATTCAACAACTGTACAGAGTTGCCATTATGAAAAGCTACAGGAGTAGCAGAAGCATCAGTTGCAGGAAGTGAAGAAAGGTATTTTAGCAAGTGTTAACAGAGCAGGAATGAAGATGTACCAAGTCCATAAAAGTTGACAAAAATTACATCAAAAAGTAAAGTCATGATATTGTCAGAATACACAGACACAGGTATGTAAGACATAGAACTTATTGAATTTCTCCTCTGTGTGGTAATTCTAGGTCCCTTGTGCTGTCACCTGTTGGCATTTATTTTGAACTTCAGTGTTTTGATTTTTCTTCATATAAAGTACCAGGTCAGAGACTACCATTCTGTTTTCGTTTATTCTTTTTAATTTTGGAGTCATATAATAACATTATTTGGAAATAATGTTGTTCAAAAGCAGAAGTGAGCACAAGCTGACCAATAAATAAATACTGCAATATATTCCAATAATTTCGCAGTTACAAATGAAATTTTTTCTGTGAATGGAGTCTAACGATATTGTACTAATGAAATAATTATGTACAGAGTAGGATCCAAAAGTTCGGGGACAGCACCTACCCGTGACAACACAAGCATGTAGTTAAAGTTACGGCATCTGAAATGCATCCTGCCGTCCCTCCCCTCCTTAGTCAGAATGGTTTGGCCCATGGATAGTGATTGTAATGCGTGCACAAACGTTTGTTGCTGCGAGCAGTCTTCTACGATGTGAGAAACATGGCTTTTGAAGAGCAACGTTGTAACATTAAATTTTGTCAGCGTTTGGGTAAAACAGCTGCAGAGACCTTAAAAATGCTTTCAAAGGTGTATCAGCACTCTATGATGGCTTGATCGAAGGTGTACGAGTGGTATCGGTATTTCAAAGAGGGCCGAGAATCCATCGCAGATAATGAGCACTGCGGTTGACCCGTGACTGCACGGAGCGAGGAAAACATTATGATGGTGGCGCAGTGTGTTCATCAGGATCGTCGCCGAACCATGGAGGAAATCGCTAACGCAACTAACTTTTATTGGAGACCACATGCCAGTGCACTTTGATGGAGGATCTTAACATGCACTGTGCGTGTCAGCACATTGTTCCTTGCCTTTTGACCTTCAAAAAAAAAGGATGAACGGATGCGAATATTGGGCGAATTAATCGACAAAGCCGATAGCAATCCTATGTTTTTGGGATAACAACATCATCACAAATGATAAAACATGGTGCTACTTGTTTGATATTCAGCCAAAGCGTGCTTCTTCAACATAGAAATCACCGACTTCACCGCGATAAAAAAATCACGCAGGATCGCAGCAAAGGGAAAGTCATGCTGGAGGTGTTTTTTTATTCTTGTGTTATTGTCCATTCCGAATTTATTCCTGAGGGCACAACAGTTAACAAGGAACATTATCTGGACATTTTATGTTGCTTATGGGAGTCAATCCGTCATAAATCACCGGAGATGTGGTGAAGTGAACAATGGTACCTTCTCCATGATAGAGGGCCCGCACATCGATCCCTACTGGTCACGGAGTTTCTTGCCAAAAATCGTACTAATATACTTCCACATCCCGCCTATTTACCCGACTTAGGCCCCCTGCAATTTTTACCTCTTTCCACTGATGAAACAAAATCTTCAGGGATGTCATTTTGTGTCAACAAATGGGGTAAAAACAGCAACACAAGAGGCATTACGAGGGGTTGCAAAACATGTCTTTCAGCAGCTTTACGAGCACTGGCAAGAGTGCATCACCGCCCATGGGGATTATTTTGAGGGTGGTGGTGCATTGGTGTTTTGAAGTATTCAAGGTGAGGAACTATACTCCAAGTCCCCGGACTTTTGAATCATACCTTGTATTGATTGCAGTATAATCGCTGTATGTGTGAAATAGTGCCAGATATTTAAATTATAGCATTCACATAATAAATCTACTTTTAATCAATATTTTCAATTTGCTTAATCAGTACATCAGTCAGTCGACATATTGATAAACATTCACTGAAAATGTTTTGCAGATTTCAGTTCTTAAAAGTTGGAAGGTCTGTAGTTGTCTGAATGTTTTTTCTTCAGTCTAAAAGGCTGTCTTTTTATCTTCATTTACAAAGAGAATACATCAAGTGTGTGCTAACTTACCATTCCAGTCAGGCGAATTATCATTTCTCCCCCTAAAATAGAATATGCTGATTTTGTGTTGTCTGTCACAGCTTATCCTTTCAAACTAAGTTGTTTTCTTTGGAAGTGCAGTATTTCTGAATGTGGCAAGCCCTTTTTCTTCTTACTCCATATAATATATATATATCATCATCATCATCATCATTGTCAACCATTATCAATCCACTGCTGGACGAAGGTCTCCCCAAGTTTCCTCCACAACGGTCTGTCTTGTGCCAGTCTCCTCCATGTCACTCCCGCATATTTACGAATTTCATCCACCCATCTCCCATGTGGTCTTTTCCTGGGTCTTTTCCTGTCCCTTGGAATCCAATCTAAAATTTCGGCTGTCCATCTATGGTCTGTCCTTCTGGCAGTATGTCCAGCCCATTGCCATTTCAGGGATTTAACTCTGATCATGATGTCTTCCACTCTCGTCATTTTTCGGATCCACGAGTTCCTCTTCTTATCTCTCCTGGTTATACCAAGCATGCACCTCTCCATGCTTCTTTGAGTTGTCTGCAGCCTTTGTATGTCTCTTTTAGTTAAGGTCCACGTCTCTGCACCATACGTAAGCACTGGAAGGATGCATTGATCAAACACTTTTCTTTTAAGACATAATGGCATATTGCTCTTGAAAATTATGCTGTTTCTTCCAAAAGCTCTCCAGGCAAGTTTTGTACGCCGATTAATTTCTTCATCAATGTGACCCTCACTTGATATCTGCTGTCCAAGATAAACATACGTATCTGTTATCTCCAGTTTTTCTCCATCAATCGATAAGTCTTCATTTCTTGTAAAAGCATTGAACATCACTTTTGTCTTCTGAAAGTTCATTTTTAATCCCACTTCTTTACTCTTGTCAGCAAGTTCCTGGATCATACTCTGCAGCTCTGATGGGGTAGTTGCAAAAATGACTACGTCATCAGCAAAACGAAGGTGGGTTAGAAAATCTCCATTAATCTTTATCCCTTTGTTTTCCCAGTTCAGTGATTGAAAGACATTTTCCAATGTGGCATTAAAGAGCTTCGGAGATATGGTGTCACCTTGTCTCACTCCCTTTCCAATTTTTATGTGTGTTGTATTTTCAAACAGCCGAATCTTTGCACTTGCATTTTCATAGATGTTATTAATAATATTAATGTATGCATCTTCAATACCGCAGGATTTCAGAGCCGTGGTAACTGCTGATGGTTTCACCGAATCAAAGGCTTTTTCATAATCGATAAAAGCCATGCACAATGGAAGTTCATATTCCCTCGCTCTTTCAATTAGTTCTCTCAGTACGTGGATATGATCTATTGTGCTGTAGCCACTCCTGAATCCAGCTTGTTCTCTCGGTTGAGCCATGTCCAGTGTTACCTTCAAACGGTGTGAAAGAACTTTAGTGAAGATTTTATAAACCACTGATAGGAGGCTGATAGGTCTGTAGTTCCTGAGATCCTCAATGTCACCTTTTTTATGTAGCAGGATCATTGTAGCGGTGTTCCAATCCTCAGGAATCTTCCCTTCATTAAGGCATCGAGTGAAAATTTGGGCGAGTACTGTTTCAATTTCTCCACTTGCTTCTTGTATGATGTCTATAGTAATTCCATCTTCTCCTGGAGCTTTCCCCCGCTTCATGTTCTTGATTGCATGAGCAACTTCTGCTGGGAGGACTGGAAGAACTCTGGTACCTTTCATGATGTCTGGAGTACATGTATCATCCCTTTCATATAATTTGGAGTAGAAATCTTTCACTCTTGTCAAAATTTCGCCTCTATTTCTTGTTATAGAACCATCTTCTTTTCTCAGAGCCATAATCTGTTTTCTTCCCTTACTGAGATGTCCCTTTGCTATCTTTAGGCTTTGGTTGTTTTCAATTGCTTTCCTCACTAGCTCACAGTTGAATTTCCTTACGTCTTCAGTGATACTTTTTCGTGCTGTCTTGCATAGCTCTATATATTCCACTTTGGAAGTCACATCTTCTTTAGTTGTCCTCATCTCTCTTCTTTTTTGCATCAACATTTTGGTTTTTCCTGATAATTTGTTTACATGCAACTTGTTCTTAGACCCAGCTAATTTTGTTGCTGTTTCCATAAGAGCTTTGGTTACTTTTCTGTTAACTTCCGAAATATCCACTTCTTCCGATGTTAGGCCTTCTAAAGCAGTGAATCTGTTCTTCAGTTCCAACTTGAAAGTATTATGGTGTTTTTTAAGGTTGGTTATGTCAATACATTTTGTTTGTCTTATGAGCTTGCCACGTTCCAGTTTAGTGTTGAGGTGCATCTTACATCTCACCAATCTATGGTCACTACCTGTGTTGAACTTGTTCAGCACACTGCAGTCTTCGATGACGAATTTTTTGTTACACATAATAAAATCAATTTCACTTGTCGTCCCAATTGGATGTCTCCATGTCCATTTCCTGTGTGGCTTTTTCTTGAAAAAGGAATTCAAGATGAAAAATCCTTCTGCCTCTGCAAACTCAACGAGAGTATTTCCACGCTGGTTTCTGTTGCCGTGACCGAATTTACCTACTGAAGTTTATATATATATATATATATATATATATATATACTGAAGAGCAAAACTGAAAACAAAGGAAAAACTTTAGAATTTAAAACGAAAGTTGTATATATATATAGTCAGAAAATGTATCAACATTGGAAATCAGCCCATAGCTGATGATTCCAAATTAAAAATTATTCAAAGAATGGCTTTAGCCAATAGAAACAGCTAATTGGCTGTGTCATTCATTCAAACAGAAATCGCTGCCCTGGTGGCGTAGTGGTTTAAGCGATGGCTTCTGATCATTCGTCCGAGTTCAAATCCCAGCAAGACATGGATGTTGTGTTTGTCTTATGGCACTGGTTCCCTCCCTTCCAACCAGTGGCCCTAAATTAGGGATGAGAGACTGCTTATAGCCCACTGAGTTGCTCATGGTGGTCGTTAAACCTCAAATAAAAAAAAAAAATAAAAAAGAAACAGCAATCACATAAAAAATTATTATGCTGTTAGGATCAATTTTTAAAACTGAAGGCCAGAAAAGTGTTAATGAAGATATATCTCATGTGATTCTATCATAAAGTTCGCATACCATTACGTGACAGCAAGGTTCTTTGACCAAGAGGCTCCCAATAAACTACCAATGTGGGACTGAACACGCACTTCCGTAAGTAACGTTTTTAGGACTTTTAACTGAATTGTATCTTAATTGAATAATTTAATGCACCGCCGCAGACTGTACCCACATAATGTGTAAAACAGAAAACTTACAGATGTCAAAGCGTCTTTATGAAGAGTATAAATGAAATTGTTTTTCTTATTTGATTTTTCACATATGTAACATAAAATATCTTTCTCTACTTGTTGCTATTTCATTAATATAATTTGGTGAACTGCCATTTGGTGTCAATATCCAGGTCCACCTTATAGTGCTATAATCTGCTCCATTGATCATGAGAAAGAAGGAAGAAGAGATGGCTGAATAAATAAGGAAATAATTTTTATTTAGTCATAACATACAAGCACATAATATTGCAACTTCTTATTTCAGATTGGATTTAACTTTTGTGTTACAGGAAATTTTTATTTGATATGAACTCTAGTTAAGAAATGTGATTATATTCATATATTACAGGAGTACTTTAAATTGACTGTCAAAGTAGTGGTTTCCATTCTGTGTATATTCTCTACTGCTGTATCAACTCTTGACTGTACCAGCAGTATAGACAAACTGCTGAATAATGTTGTTTATGTGATGTTGCCAAGGTTTTTTTTTTTTTTTTTTTAGTATTATGCACTATTCAGTATAGCTATGATTGTGATAAAAGATTTGGTGTCCTGCTTTTCTTTTCTAACCAAAAATTATGAAAAGTTATCTAAATTATTTTTCAGGAACTGAATTACTTCCACAATATGATGATGACATCCTTGAGTCACCACTTCCAACACTTGAAGAAGCAGCAGAGATGGCAAAAAATAATTCTGCAGGTGCTAAAACATGCACTAAGTTATACAAAAGTATGTTATTATTTGCATTTCATGTAGTCACAGATTTTTTTCTTACTTTGTGTGTATAAGAATTAAACTTATGTCTTCCTTCAATAAGATTCTTAAACTATTTCTTAAACCTCCTAAAGATATTTTTAATGGAAGAAATTGTAATTAAAAATAACAGGCTTTTATTCACAGGAAGAATAGATATATTTTTTAAATCAAGAAGCTGGCAATTTCAATTTTAACGAGATTTGTACTTCCTACTTAATAACTATAGCATAATACCTAAAACAGTAATAATGCTGTTAAGCTCTTACACCAGGGGGTGATTTCATCTTTTTAACTCACTAGTGATACTTGCTAGTACTCTAATTAAGTACTAGCAAAAAAGAAATTCCACTAGTAAGTAAATGATCTAATGAAACAGGTATGTATACAGCAATTCCATATAAGCCATGACAATCAATGGTGGATGAAAAGATGCACTCTGATGATGTACTTTAGTACTAACAAGGTATTAACTTTTTAAAATGTATACTAAAGCATGTTCTTTTGCATAAATGTCAGAAATAATTTTTTTAAATAGAATTAAAAGAGGGTACCGTATATACTCGTGTATAGGTCAACTTTTTTTAATGAAATATTTAGGTCGAAATTAGGGGGTCGAACTATACACGGAAAATATTTCTGATAGGTTGAAAACCAAAATTTGGATGCCTTATGGAAATGCGCATACTTAGCTCTTTGCGTCATCAGTTCATTTGCAGTTATATATTTAGTCATTTTCCGGGTGTTACTGGTACAGAAGAAAGTTATTGCTAAGAATTTTCTTGATTTTATATATATAAGTTTTTTTTTATTCACTAATAGAAAAACTCATTTTGCAAGGATGTCTCAAAGTCCGTTTTAGATCTGTGGATATGGCCTTGACTGCCCCGCTGGCAAATCACCCAGAGGAAAGAGGTGAACGCGTCAGCCAGTAGTTTAAATTGCACCGTGCCATGTGACCTACGACCGTGCTTATTGTCGATCTGTTCTTGAGAGGAATATCCATAACTTCAAAATTCCCGCATATAAAATTTTCCTCTCAAGAACAGATCGACAATAATATTAATTTTCTGGATGTTAACATCAACATCAACCCAGACTTCTCACTTGGCCTCTCTGTTTACAGGAAACCTTCTGCTGCCCATAATATCATCCCTTACCATTTTTGCACTTTTGGAAAATACAAACTGTCTGCTCTTAAGTCATACATTCACCGGGCCAACCTTATTTACAACAGCCATTCTGCTCTTCAACTAGAATATCAGAACATCAACATCGGCAAATTGCATGGCCTTTCCACCCCTCTTATTACATAGACTAATCAAGAGTTTTGAATCACAGAATAGATCTAGTTTACTGCCTGAACCTTCCACCACCCATCAGTTTGTTGGCACTTTGCCCTTTAGCCAGTCCTTCACTCATAAAATTTGCTCTATTTTCAAGTCTTTTGGTTACACGATTGCAGTCAAACCACCTCCACATCTTCTCAAACTCACCTTTGAGGACAGAGATCTCAAAACCCCCTAGATTTACAAGGTGTCTACTCTATCCCTATCAACACTTCCACAGGCGTTACCCACTATATTGGTAGTACTTACCGCAGCATAAACCGGCGTTTGATGGAGCATATCGTTGATGTTAAGAAAGGTAACCCTTCCACCTCTCTTTCAATTTTAACCATCAGCGATACGTCTGCGGCTCCTGATTGGCACAGTGTTAAGCGAATCGCCCTCGTTCAGCAATCGTGATGCCCTCAGATACCGCGAAAGCATTGAAATCTACCTTACCCCTAACACCTGCAATACTGACGCACCTTTTAACATCCCTATTATTTGGAAAGCAATTTTGAAATCTGGCGACAATTGACGCTTTAACCACGTGTCTCATTCCATGGCTGATGAAAGTAGAAGTCGCTACCTAAACTCTACTAACCATAGTTATTGCACAAAAATTCCCAGCTTGGGGTTTCAACTCCCAGTCACCTTAACAGTCCATCAAAAATGGTGATTTATGCTTGCGAATATTGCAGATTTCATCACCATTTTAAGCAAGGGTTAAAATAATATTTTCTATCATTTCTACACATTTTCTGTTTGGTTTTTACTACCTTAAAGAGGACATTTTCTCTAAAATGTCCTCTTTAAGGTAGTAAAAACCAAAAATTTCGATCTACAATAAGAAGAAAGCGATTGCCTTTTTCCAAAACCATTGTGAGGCCCTATTTTGGCCTGCCACAGAAAATAAAAATGGACCTATATCCAAGATGGTGGCACATAAACATAAAATAAAAATTATTTTGAGCTACTCACCAATAGGGTTAAACTATGAGGGGGAAATGTGTATAAAATGGTCAAGCAACCACTTAACTATAAAATTTGGTCATATCATGTTGGAATGTTCCATACATAAAACATGCCATTTTGGATTTTTTTTTTTTTTATCCTTGCTGAAATTGCGAATTGCCCAAAGTATTTTTTTATCCTCCTGAAAGGTTACATTACAGTACACACATGAAAAATTTTTTTAAGCAAATTTGGAGAGGGGGCTCATTTTGAAAAAAAAAAAATTGTTTTGTTTAATAAAAATGTGGCCTTATTTTTTTTTTTTAAAGTGTTCTTCTAATCCTAAAAATGTGCAGAAACCAGTTGTTCCCAAAGGTATGAATCATGCAGATCATTTAAGAAAAAAAAAATTATGTGGCTGCAACAGTTAGTTGTGAAGTTATGAATTTTTTTGTCCTACAGTGTAGTTGCGAAAACTCATAGCCCGAATACTTTAAAGGCAGGCAGAGCTACCCAATCTTTAAAATGGCATTACTCAAGATCTACTGGACTGACTGACCTAAAATTTTAACAGCTTTCATATCTTACCAGTACAATACTTTATACCAATTTTTACAAAAATCTGAGATGGGTGGGTGACATGCCCTGGGTGATCTGACATGGAATGACCCTTGCTCAAGTCTGCTGTTGATAGGTCCAATCATGGTTCACATTCAGAGTTGAAGAAATATTCTTCTCATAATACATGGTAAATACGTCATGATAATCAACTCAGCAATCGGACATCGCCGAATTGACTGTAACAGTTAGTGATGTGATGTGATTTAATTCACGTGTGAAACAGTATTTACAGTCAATTCGGCGATGTCCGATTGCTGTGTTAATTATCATGGTTCACATTGTGACAGTATATGCATAACTAGGGCTTCTTCCTGAAAAGCACATTCTCTTTCACGGCACATGCCAGAAGGTCTTTGAGATTTAAGTGGAGCATGCAGGTTTTTGTAATGATAGGCAAACAAAAATCTGAGCAATCAAAATGAAAAAATAATAATTCTGAACTGTCTCGCTAATGGAAAAAAGGTGCAGGAAATTAGGAGAAGAATTTGAAATATCAAAATCAACGGTCTCTAACACAAGCATTAAAAGATCCTGTGTTACGAATGCATGGAAGCAAAACTGTTGTGCGATGGGGAAAAAAATCTGCAGCCCTCCCCCCATTTAATGACCAAGTGCTTCAATTTTTTTCAGTGTTGTCAAGTCAAGAATACTCTTGTAAGCAGCCTTTTTCTTCAGAAGATGGCAAGAGAAATTGTCTCCTGAATTTCACATTAAAATGTTTTCCGCAAGCAGATGATGATTGGATATCTTAAAGGAAGTAGAAACAACAGATTTTAATGCACTATATGGTAAATCACTTGGTGCTGACTTCCATGTTGCAGATGATTGGAAGCACAAGTTTGCAAGTTTTACACCTCAATACAAAGAAGATAACTTTTCCAATGCTGATCAAACAGAGCTATATTATTGTCTGTTGCTGTCAGTTGAAAAGCTAAAACATGCAAAGGAGGGAAAAATAAAATAAAAAGATTACAGTTTTGTCATGCTGCAGTGCTGGTAAGGAGAGTTAAAACCTTTAGGTATTGGAAATGCTTCTAACACCCAGAGCTTTCTAAAACAAGAACATTAAAATAGGTAACTTTCTCATGATTTGGCATTACAATAAAAAGAGCGTGGATGACTGCTAAAATATTTTGATTGGTGAACTGAGGGCAATCAAAAATTGAAGCACACAAATGGGAAAATCTTGTTGTTTGTTGATAATGCCTCAAACCATTTCAGTTTAAAATTATCTAATGCCATTGCAAAATTTCTGCATAATAATTTAACAAGTGATGTGCTGCTTCTTGGCAAAAGAGGAACTCAGTCACTGAAGCTATTATCATACATAAGATTCTTCCGCGGAATCACGGAATTCCGCTCTTTTTTTTTTTTTTGTCATCATTTGGGTCATTTCCGAGATCAATGCAGAACTGAAGAGGGGGGGGGTAGGGGGGTCGCTTTCTGTTTGGGGATGGTGTTTCGTCTTTTAAAAACTGGAGTTAAACAGAGTGAAGATTTCACCCGTAATCGTCATTTCTTTTTTCTCACGATGTTGCTTGTTCCCAATATTGTTATTAAATGTCATTTTATTGCATAAATGTTTGTATTTCAGCATGAAACTATGGGCAACAATTTCCAAAAATGGAAGTTAAGATGGCATGAAGATTTCCCTGTAGTCTTCAGGCAAAGATTCTTTCGTGGATTCAAAGAATTCCGCCATCATTGTGGGCAATCTCGAGATCAGTGCGCTACTGAACAGAAATTTTGGGTTTATTGGTGAGGGAGAGGGATTCCTTTTTTTATTTGACAATGAGATTCCCATCTTACGAAACTTTCAAAAACGGAAGTCAGATGCAGCAAAGATTTCTACCGTAATCTTATTTTTTTTTTTCTTGCGATGTTCCTTCTGCCCAGTAGTGTTCTTAAATATCCTTTAATTCCACAAATACTGCATTTAAACCTAAAAATGGAGGAAGAAGTTTCTGAAAACGGAAGTTGGTCGGAGCGAAGATTTCTTCCGAAATCGCTTTTTTTTTTTTTTTCTTCCCGCGATGTTCTCATTATCCTGTGTTGTTGTTAAGTGTTACTTTCCCCCATAAATGTCTGCACTTAAGCTTGATAAGGGAGGGAAAACTTTCCAAAAATGGAAGTGACAGAGTTTGATAATTTGTTAGAATTGATGCATGGTGTTTAAAAGTATTCATATTCTGAAAGTCACACCATTTGTCTAAAATAGCGAAAGCTTTGATATCATGCGTTCATGGTCCTCAGGCTAAAAGTTCTTTCAGCATGATGGATAAATTGTCATCTGAGGGAATAAAAGGGGAGGAGGAAAGAAAAGTGGTGAAGAAATAGGAAGGGAATTATATCAACAGAAAGAAAAACTATGCAAAGATTGCTATGCAGCTGCAGAGTCAACAAAAGGCAAATATAGCCATGGGGCTTGCTGAAAAGAAAGCAACACAAGAGGGAAATAAAGCTGATGTTCTAGCAAGTACAAAAAAAAAAAAAAAAAAAAAAGGGAGATGTGTTCGAAGTAGTGTCTTTTAAAATCCCTTTAATTTGTTTTGAATTCAGTAATTTTATATTGTGAATACAGTGAACAATGCCATCTTGCTCATGCTGCTTTTACATTCACATGTGCTGGTTTTTTTTTTTTTTTGCCCGATTAAAAAGTTCAGCTTTTTTGTTCCTTGGTCAGTCTCATGTATGTATTATACAAGAAGCAGTTAATGTTAGCCCTAATCAGTGCTCCAGAAAAGTGTGAGGATGCAACAAATTTGTGAAATGTGATGGTTTTATATGCAGTTCATTGGATTAATGTAGCTCGTAAAAATATTTCATAAAACACAGTTGTGAGATATTTCCAATGTGTTGGTATTGTACACATTTTGGATTCCCCTCAGGGAGGAGCAAACTGTTTAGAAAAATGTCATGAATGACAAAATAATACAATGCCTGCCTGAAGTGTTTTGAAGTGAGCTTCTGAATTGTACTGTTCAAGATTTTGGCACATTTGTTGATATCTTGGAGATTAATGACAATGAATATGGAACTGTTAAAATAGTATTGGGAAATGTTAAGGCTTTGAGCGAGAATGATCATGATGGAATATTTTCAGAAGGGGAAGGATAAAAACAGATGTGTATCCATGTTTAGTAGTTCTTCATACAATGTGTTCTTCAACACATTGTATGAAGAACTACTAAACATGAAAGAGCTGTGTGATGTATAGAAGAAGTACAGCATTATGCTTTTGTGCAAAGCGATCTGAAACTCACTAAAACTGTGTTCAGTGTATGTAGTAAACTAGAAAGAGAATGAGTTTATTCCAAGATCATGACAACAAAACTGACTTCTGACAGACTTTTTTTTAGCATACAATAAAAACTGAACTTATCTAGGCTGCAACACTTCCCAAAATGTATGTATAGGTATGTTTTGTAATACAGGTAAGTATATACAGTATTACTTTATGCACTTGCCTGGTAGCTGGTTTAAACTAATTTTAATGAGCCACGATTACATACAGTGATTATTAATGTTAGTGTGCATAATGTTTATGTGTTAAATTGCAAAATAATTTTTTCAACAGTTACAGCAGTATTAAGCCATCTACCTGTGTAATTATATTTATAATCTACCTGTGTTTATCATATTTTATAAAAATACATGCATACACAGAGTAGACAAATATTTTCTTGCTGCCTAAAATTTTTATCAATACCCTTTATCTTGGAGACATGTCTTAGTTGTAAACATTTTGGGGAAACCCAAGGTGTCCAACTTACCCAGGTTTTACTGGAATATGCTTTTCAGATAATTTTATCATTTCTTCTTTGCTATCTATCTATTTTGGAAGTTTTGCTGGAAAGAAAATAACATTATGAGAGTTTATTGTAACCTTGATGACATTGTTATTACAGGGTTCCCATGCAACCTGGAAAACAGGGAAAGCCTAGAATTCTCAGGGAATTTGAAAATGGTTCCAAAAATCTAGGAAAACTCCAGAAAAATTGCCCCCTTTTTTGTAAAAATCAAGGAATACAAATAAAGGTAACTTGATCACGCTAGTTACGTTAACTGAAACTTTTATAAAAAGTTCGTAAGTTGGAAGCTTTCGACCTTATCTTAGGTCTTCATCACGCCAATGGAGGACTAAGATTGTTGCCAGATTCTACATTTGAATTTTTCTTATTTTTGTTGCCAAAACTTAGAATTGATCTCCAGATCAATGGAATGTAGAGAGGAGATTCGGAATTGCAAGTCATTGAGTTGAACATAATTTCTATGCTTTCACGGTAACGGAGGGCAAAACGATTGTCAAAAGACGCAATTCGTTTTGCTTCGTTCCAGTGGGGAACTGCAGATGTGTCTTCGATTGTCAAAATAGACAAGGCAGTATTGGGATTGGCTTTCAAAACATCTTTTCTATGTTCTAAAATTCTATGGCTAATGCTCCTGTATGTGCTTCCAATGTATAAGTTATCCCCAGTAGAAGAAGAGATAGGAATGCAGTAAACTCCTGGGAGGTTCAGGCTTTCAACTTTGTCCCTATCCCTTTGTAGAAGTTTCAAGATGTTTGGGGTAGATTTAATGGCAAGATGGTAACCAAAACTTCTAAAAAGAATCTGTAACTTATAAGCATAGGAAGGATGGTAAGGAACAGAACCACAGAATTTCAGGTCTTCTTTCTTGTGAGGAAGGAGGCATTCGATTTTCGAATGGTTTTCATATTTCTTTATGAGGGAGTTGACTATAACAGCAGGGAAACCATGAGAGAGGGCTATTGTAGAAATTTTGGAGAGTTCTTCTTGAAGAGAGAGTTGGTTGTTGCAAATGATATGAGCCCTGTGGATGTAGGACTTCAATGCTGCAAGTTTGTAGAGATGCAGGGTGCAAGATTTGTAGGGAATGATGTTAGTGGCCGCAGAAGGTTTTCGATAGACGGAACGAGTAATGGAGAGATCAGCGTTTCTGCAGATAGATAAATCCAGGAAATCAATTTTGTGATTTACTTCCTTAGATCATCATCATCATCATTGTCAACCATTATCAATCCACTGCTGGACGAAGGTCTCCCCAAGTTTCCTCCACAACGGTCTGTCTTGTGCCAGTCTCCTCCATGTCACCCCTGCATACTTTCGAATTTCATCCACCCATCTCCCATGTGGTCTTCTTCTGGGTCTTTTCCTGTCCCTTGGAATCCAATCTAAAATTTCGGCTGTCCATCGATGATCTGTCCTTCTGGCAGTATGTCCAGCCCATTGCCATTTCAGGGATTTAACTCTGATCATGATGTCTTCCACTCTTGTCATTTTTCGGATCCACGAGTTCCTCTTCTTATCTCTCCTGGTTACACCAAGCATGCACCTCTCCATGCTGCTTTGAGTTGTCAGCAGCCTTTGTATGTCTCTTTTAGTTAAGGTCCACGTCTCTGCACCATACGTAAGCACTGGAAGGATGCATTGATCAAACACTTTTCTTTTAAGACATAATGGCATATTGCTCTTGAAAATTATGCTGTTTCTTCCAAAAGCTCTCCAGGCAAGTTTTGTACGCCGATTAATTTCTTCATCAATGTGACCCTCACTTGATATCTGCTGTCCAAGATAAACGTACGAGTCTGTTATCTCCAGCTTTTCTCCATCAATCGATAAATCTTCATTTCTTGTAAAAGCATTGAACATCACTTTTGTCTTCTGAAAGTTCATTTTTAATCCCACTTCTTTACTCTTGTCAGCAAGTTCCTGGATCATACTCTGCAGCTCTGATGGGGTAGTTGCAAAAATGACTACGTCATCAGCAAAACGAAGGTGGGTTAGATAATCTCCATTAATCTTTATCCCCTTGTTTTCCCAGCTCAGCGACTAAAAAACACCCTCCAATGTGGCATTAAAGAGCTTCGGAGATATGGTGTCACCTTGTCTCACTCCCTTTCCAATTTTTACGTGTGTTGTATTTTCAAACAGCCTAATCTTTGCACTTGCATTTTCATAGATGTTATTAATAATATTAATGTACGCATCTTCAATACCGCAGGTTTTCAGAGTCATTGTAACTGCTGATGGTTTCACCGAATCAAAGGCTTTTTCATAATCGATAAAAGCCATGCACAATGGAAGTTCATATTCCCTCGCTCTTTCAATTAGTTCTCTCAGCACGTGGATATGATCTATTGTGCTGTAGCCACTCCTGAATCCAGCTTGTTCTCTCGGTTGAGCCATGTCCAGTGTTACCTTCAAGCGGTGTGAAAGAACTTTAGTGAAGATTTTATAAACTACTGATAGGAGGCTGATAGGTCTGTAGTTTCCAAGATCCTCAATGTCACCTTTCTTATGTAGCAGGATCATTGTAGCGGTGTTCCAATCCTCAGGAATCTTTCCTTCATTAAGGCATCGAGTGAAAATTTGGGCGAGTACTGTTTCGATTTCTCCACTTGCTTCTTGTATGATGTCTACAGTAATTCCATCTTCTCCTGGAGCTTTTCCCCGCTTCATGTTCTTGATTGCATGTGCAACTTCTGCTGGAAGGACTGGAGGAACTCTGGTACTGGTATCTTTCATGATGTCTGGAGTGCATATATCATCCCTTTCATATAATTTGGAGTAGAAATCTTTCACTCTTGTCAAAATTTCGCCTCTATTTCTTGTTACAGAACCATCTTCTTTTCTCAGTGCCATAATCTGTTTTCTTCCCTTACTGAGATGTCCCTTTGCTATCTTTAGGCTTTGGTTGTTTTCAATTGCTTTCCTCACTAGTTCACAGCTGAATTTCCTTACGTTTTCAGTGATACTTTTTCTTACTGTCTTGCATAGCTCTATATATTCCACTTTGGAAGTCACATCTTCTTTAGTTGTCCTCATCTCTCTTCTTTTTGCATCAACATTTTGGTTTTTCCTGATAATTTGTTCACATGCAACTTGTTCTTAGACCCAGCTAATTTTGTTGCTGTTTCCATAAGAGCTTTGGTTACTTTTCTGTTAACTTCAGAGATGTACACTTCTTCCGATGTTAGGCCTTCTAAAGCAGAGAACCTGTTCTTCAGTTCCAACTTGAAGGTATTATGGTGTTTTTTAAGGTTGGTTATGTCAATAGATTTTGTTTGTCTTATGAGCTTGCCACGTTCAAGTTTAGTGTTGAGGTGCATCTTACATCTCACCAAACTATGGTCACTACCTGTGTTGAACTTGTTTAGCACACTGCAGTCTTCTATGACGAATTTTTTTGTTACACATAATAAAATCAATTTCACTTGTCGTCCCATTTGGATGTCTCCATGTCCATTTCCTGTGTGGCTTTTTCTTGAAGAAGGAGTTCAAGATGAAAAACCCTTCTGCCTCTGCAAACTCAACGAGAGTATTTCCATGCTGGTTTCTGTTGCCATGACCGAATTTACCTACTGAAGTTTCATTCTGTTGCCGTTGCCCTATTTTTGCATTGAAATCTCCCATAATTATTTTCAAGTGCTGCTTACCTATATTATTTAGACGACAAATTTCCTCATAAAATTCTTCAATTTCTTCTTCAGGATGACTTGTGGTGGGTGCATAAGTTTGAATAATCTGAGCCTGGTATCTTTTCGAGGGTGTCCCGACAATTCGTCGCGTGCGTCAATTCGTCGACTACGTCAATTCGTCGCCTGCGTCAATTCGTCGCACGTCAATTCGTCGACTACGACAATTCGTCGCGCGTCAATTCGTCGCATGCGTCAATTCGTCGCGCGTTAATTCGTCGACCACGACGATTCGTCGCGCGTCAATTCGTCGCGCGTCAATTCGTCGCGGACAAATTCGTCGACTACGTCAATTCGTCGCGTTTACAGATTTTGGTTACATACAAAACGAATTCAGGAAAACGTACGATTTCGAACGTCTTGCTCCCTGATCAAATTTATAAAATTTGGACACGCAGACAGGACAGGAATATTACGTTTTTCTTTGGCACTAAAAATATTAGACGGCAAACGGTTTTTGGAACGGGGCAGGGCCCGGTTGGTCAGAGCCCCCATATACAAAATTTTCGTAAAATCTACAGTTTTCAATTCAGAACCACCAAATCTGGTATACTATCTCGTGGTATTCTAACTTAGACTGTAGACGGTTTTGGGAAGCGGTTGCAGAGAGGAGGCCCCCTACAGAATTGCCGTAAGATATAGTTTTCAATTTAGAACTACCAAATTTGGTATATTATCTCATAGCGCTCTAACTTAGACGGTAGACGGTTTTTGGAACGGGTCAGGGGCCCGGTTGGTCAGAGCCCCCCACACTACAGTTTTCAATTCAGAACCACCAAATCAGGTATCCTATCTCATAGTATTCTAACTTAGACGGTTGTCGGTTTTTGGAACGGGTCAAGGCCCGGGTAGTCGTAGCCCCCCCCCCCCCCCATAAATACAAAATTTTCGTAAAATCTAGTTTTCATTTCAGAACCATCAAATTTGGTATCATGAAACTCTAAATTAGACGCTAGACGGTTTTTGGAAGGGGTTGGAGCCCGCGGGGTCGGACCCCCCCTCTCATAAAAAATTTCGTAAAATCTACAGTTTTCATCTTAGAACCACCAAATTTGGTATACTATCTTATGGTACTCTAACTTAGACGCTAGACGGTTTTTGAAAGGGGTTGGAGCCTGGGGGTCAGACCCCCCCCCCCGAAAAAAAACTTTTCGTAAAATCTACAGTTTTCAATTTAGAACCACCAAATTTGGTATACTATCTCATGGTACTCTAATTTAGACGCTAGACGGTTTTTGAAAGGGGTTGGAGCCCGGGGGGTCAGACCCACAGTTTTCAATTTAGAACCACCAAATTTGGTATACTATCTCATGGTACTCTAACTTAGACGCTAGACGGTTTTTGAAAGGGGTTGGAGCCCACGGGGTCGGAGCCCACCCCCCTCTCATAAAAAAATTCGTAAAATCTACAGTTTTCATCGTAGAACCACCAAATTTGGTATACTATCTTATGGTACTCTAACTTAGTCGGCAGACCGTTTTTGGAACGGGTCAAGGCCCGGGGGTCAGAGCCCCCCACATACAAAATTTTCTTAAAAACTACAGTTTTCAATTCAGAACCACTTAATCTGGTATACAATATCTTATGGTACTCTAACTTAGACGCTAGACGGTTTTTGGAAGGGGTTGGAGCCCGGGGGTCAGACTCCCCCGAATAAAAACTTTTTCCTAAAATCTACAGTTTTCAATTTAGAACCACCAAATTTGGTATACTATCTCATGGTACTCTAACTTAGACGCTAGACGGTTTTTGAAAGGGGTTGGAGCCCGCGGGGTCGGGCCCCCCCTCATAAAAATTTCGTAAAATCTACAGTTTTCATCTTAGAACCACCAAATTTGGTATACTATCTTATGGTACTCTAACTTAGACTGCAGACCGTTTTTGGAACGGGTCAAGGCCCGGGGGTCACAGCCCCCCACATACAAAATTTTCGTAAAATCTAGTTTTCATTTCAGAACCATCAAATTTGGTATCATGAAACTCTAAATTAGACGCTAGACGGTTTTTGGAAGGGGTTGGAGCCCGGGAGTAAGAGCCCCCCCCTCCCATAAAATGCCGCGTAAAATCTACAGTTTTCAATTTAGAACCACCAAATTTGGCATACTCTCTCATGGTACTCTAACTTAGACGGTAGACGGTTTTTGGAACGGGTCGGGCACGGGGTCAGAGACCCCCCCCGCACACAAATTTTTTTCGTAAAAACTAAAGTTTTCAATTTAGAGCTACCAAATTGGGTATACTATATAATGGTGTTCTAAATTAAACGGTAGACGGTTTTCAGAACGGGTCGGGGTAAGGGTGGTTACCCCCCCCCCCCCCCCTACACACAAACTTTCGTAAAATCTATAGTTTTCAATTTAGAACCACCAAATTTTGTATACTATCTCATGGTACTCTAACTTAGACGGTAGAAGGTTTTTGGAACGGATCAAGGCCCGGGGGTAAGACCCCTCCCACATACAAAATTTTCTTAAAATTTTTATTTTTCAATTCAGAACCACCAAATTTTGTGTCATGAAACTCTAACTTAGCGGGAGACGGTTTTTGGAACGGGTCGGGGCCCGGGGGTTATAAAAACTTTTTCCTAAAATCTACCCCCCGAATAAAAACTTTTTCCTAAAATCTACAGTTTTCAATTTAGAACCACCAAATTTGGTATACTATCTCATGGTACTCTAACTTAGACGCTAGACGGTTTTTGAAAGGGGTTGGAGCCCGGGGGGTCAGACCCCCGAAAAAAACTTTTTCGTAAAATCTACAGTTTTCAATTTAGAACCACCAAATTTGGTATACTATCTTATGGTACTCTAACTTAGTCGGCAGACCGTTTTCGGAACGGGTCAAGGCCCGGGGGTCAGAGCCCCCCACATACAAAATTTTCTTAAAAACTACAGTTTTCAATTTAGAACCACCAAATTTGGTATACAATATCTCATGGTACTCTAACTTAGACGCTAGACGGTTTTTGGAAGGGGTTGGAGCCCAGGGGGTCAGACACCCCCCGAATAAATTTGTTTTGTAAAATCTACAGTTTTCAATTTAGAACCACCAACTTTGGTATACTATCTCATGGTACTCTAACTTAGACAGTAGACCGTTTTTGGAACGGATCAAGGCCCGGGGGTCAGAGCCCCCACATACAAAATTTTCTTAAAAACTGCAGTTTTCAATTCAGAACCACCATATTTGGCATACTATCCCATGGTACTCTAACTTAGACGCTCGACGATTTTTTGAAGGGGTTGCCGCCCGGGGGTAAGGGCCCCCCTCATAAAAATTCGCAAAATCTACAGTTTTCAATTTAGAACCACCAAGTTTGGTATACTATCTCATGGTACTCTAACTTAGACGCTAGACGGTTTTTGGAAGGGGTTGTAGCCCGCGGGGTCGGAGCCCCCCCCATTAAAAATTTCGTAAAATCGACAGTTTTCATCTTAGAACCACCAAATTTGGTATACTATCTTATGGTACTCTAACTTAGACAGCAGACCGTTTTTGGAACGGGTCAAGACCCGGGGGTGAGAGCCCCCCACATACAAAATTTTCTTAAAAACTACAGTTTTCAATTCAGAACCACCTAATCCGGTATACTATCTCATGGTACTCTAACTTAGACGCTAGACGGTTTTTGGAAGGGGTTGGAGCCCGGGGGTCAGACCCCCCCCCCGAATAAACAGTTTTCCGTAAAATCTACAGTTTTCAATTTAGAACCACCAAATTTGGCATACTATCTCATGGTACTTTAACTTAGACGCTAGACGGTTTTTGGAAGGGGCCGGAACCCCGGGGTGAGAGCCCCTCCCCTCCTCATAAAAATTTCGTAAAATCTACAGTTTTCAATTTAGGACAACCAGATTTGGTATACTGCTTATGGTTATCTAACTTAGACGGTAGACGGTTTTTGGAAGGGGTCGGGGCCCGGGTCAAGGTAGCCCCATGCAAAATTTTCGTAAAAAGTTCCGTTTTTTACTCTTAAGAATACCCTATTTACGTTCTAAGGCGCTCTTTGGCCCTTTGAGGGCCTTGCACCATAAACCATCAACCAACCAACCAACTAACTAACCTACGGTCTAAGTTAGGGACTGTAGATAACAATAAAGTGCAAAAATATGCGTTTAATGGTGTATTAAAAACACAAATCTATATAGTTTAGCTTTCACTACCAACGAACGGCTTATCAGAAAGAAATATAATGTAATGTAAACAGAGAGTTCCAGATATTCAAAATTCAAAACGGTAAGAAAAAGATGATCAATGCCAATGTGAAGTCGTATGCATGCGACATCACATAGGTACATTGCATTTCTGTGTCGCGGGATTCACAGAAGCACACGCCAGATGTACGGCAGTTCTATAGATGTCTCCTAGAAGGTAAGTATTCCCATTCCTTTGATGATCAATGCCAATGTGAAGTCGTATGCATGCGACATCACATAGGTACATTGCATTTCTGTGTCGCGGGATTCACAGAAGCACATGCCAGATGTACGGCAGTTCTATAGATGTCTCCTAGAAGGTAAGTATTCCCATTCCTTTTTCTTTCTTTTTTGTTTCGCAAAATTAAATTAACTAAATCAAAAAATTTAAAATAAGTTTACTGGAAAATTGCAGGAATATCTTTTTCATTCATTAACTTTCACCCGCTGAACTTGGTGATTCCACAAATAGTAATATTTACCTGGCAAATAACTGGTATCCCTGCTAGTACAAATTATATTAATGATTTATTTGCGTCCAGTTCAATCTAGTATGTCCATAAGAGCGTTAGGGGCCGTATGAAAAATACATTTCAACGTGTGCCGCTACGGCGGCGGAGTGATCTAGGCGCTGGCTTCTGACCACTTGTCGAGAAGGATCCTGGTTCAAATCCCGGTGAATCATGGACGTTGTGCTTGACTTCTGGCACTGGCTGTCCCCCTTCCCAGGAACCAGTGGCCCAAAATTGGGAATGTCCGACTGCTTATAGCCCACTGAATTGATCACGGTGGTCGTTAACCCCCCCCCAAAGATTGCGACGTGTCCATTGCTATTTGTTGTGGACCGTACAAAAAGTATGTTTTTGATATCAAGGTGTCCACTTCCATGTAGGCTGGCCATAAAATGTTAGGAGACCGTACAAAATTGCACTTTTGTTTTCACCTTGTCAGCGCTTCGGTATATGGTTGAAGTATACGTATATATAGTTGGGCCATTTCAGCACGTAGTTTGGTTTATATAGAAAATCAAGATAATGTTACATTTTTACTCAGCTACAACACATTAATCCCGAAGGCTATTTGTTGAAATCTTTAATCCGCCGTGCTCATATTCACAACGTTAACATAACATGTCAAGTTATTAATGTTGCAGTTTTACCCTGTCACAAAACTTTAGTTACAAGACCTTAGGCGTAAACTTTTTTAGGAATTTTTAGTCCGACGTAATCATAAGGTTTCGATAACATGCCAAGGTTATGGTACTGCGTTTTGACTGAGGCACAAAAATTAATGAACAGGCCTTAAGCCCTTTTATCAGTTTTCAATCAACCGTGCTCATATACATAAAATTTTCAGAGAAAGTCAAGTTTACTGTGTTGCGCATTTACTCGAGTACAAAACTATAAACAGCCATTAACTTTCACCCGCTGAACTTGGTGATTCCTCAATTCATCCATTAACAAGTCTTTTAAGTGATTGTATGCTATGGTCATATTGATAATGTTTGATGACAAGTCAGGTTAATGATGTTGCACTTATTAAAGACTTAAAAAGGTGTAGAGGCTAGTAATTATTATTTGAAGTCTAAATAAAAGCTCATTTTTAACATGACTCGTCATGAAATCCTTGTGAATATGGCATTTATTTTATTTTGTACATTTTACAAAGCGTATGCACTTTCTTTTTTTTTTGGCATTTGTTTTAATTTTGTGTTGTACTTGTTACATAGCGTTTCGCATTTTTGTAATGCTTGTGACTTGTGATTGCATTTTGAATTTTTATTTGTTTCACATTTTGGATTGCATTTTGAATTTTTATATGTTTCACATTTTGGATTACTTTTTGACATTTTATGTTTTTGACATGCTATTTTGAAAATTTTGTCTTTTTTAATTTTGCGTTGGTTTTACATTCTTGCATCTTCGGCGGAATTACATTCTTGAAAAATTCAAATACAAGTTAGTAAAAGGTATAATTCAATTAGTGAGAAATACCAGCACATTTTAGAAAAGGGTAGAATTATATGAAATTCCTCTTAAAATGTCCAGCATGTTAACATTGTCTCTGTGCACCAAAGAAGTTCGAATTCCTTTTTATCTTGCCAGCGTTTCTCTTCTGGGTGGATTTGTTGGAATCTGTGCTATCACTCTTTCGATTTTAGCCATAGTTGTTCTCTGCTCTTTCGCAATTTCACTGATTATTTCGTACAGTCACAGTTTTTTCTCTCCCAGAATTGTATTCCAGCGTCTGTCTAATCTTTCAAGTTCGTTTTGTGTTCTGGGAAAGCCAAACAAATTGTTTTCACTAACTGACCAAATTGTTGGCGGGAACAGCGGAGGGCTTCTGCTTGGATTGTTTCTTCTGCTTCCACAAAATTTTCCAAGAACATAATTTTCCTCAAACCACTGAACTACAGAATCTGCATATTCTAGTAAAATTGATTTCACAAAATGAAATGCCCAAAACATTAAAAAAACTGCAACCACACGAAACAAAATATTTCTGTTGAAAGCACAATGAAGGTATACGATAGGAGAAATATATGTTTTTAAAACTTAATACAAGTGTCAAAACTGAAATAAAAAGAAAGAAAAAGAAATATTCCAAATTTCATTGTTACTTTAGATATTTTGACCTGTTGACATTTCGTAAATTGTACTTGCACTCGGTCAAAAAATATTACTTACAAGGACTCTTTAGTAACTTTTAATCGCTGTGGTCGTATTTATAAGGTTTGCATAACAAATCAAGTTAATAATGTTGCGCTTTCACTTAGGCACCAAATGCTAATTATTGGCCCCTAGGCCTAGGCCTTTTAAATAATTTTTGATAAGCGTAACACTCTTAAATTGATTTGTCATGCAAACCTCATATAATCACAGCATTATAAAAATTACTGTAAATGCATATGCCTAGGTCTCGGGCGTAGCTATTAATGCTTTGTGCTCGAGTAACATTTAAACAGAATTCATTTTATTTTCTATGAAAACTACATAAATATCAGCTCGGAGGACTGAAAACTATCAAAAATCTCTAGGCCTAGGGTCTGCTTAATAGTTCCAACCTCAGAAAAGCGCATTGCAAAAATCTTGGACTTCTATGAAAACACGGCACACTGAAAATTGCTAAACAGGCCCAGTCCTAGGGTTTTCTAATTATTGTTTTGTACCTGACTAAAAGTGTAACATTATCTTTAGTTCTTACTAGCAGGGGTACCCGGTATTTCCCAGGTAAATATTACTATTTCTAAAATCACCAAGTTCAGCGGGTGAAAGTTAATGAATGAAAAAGCTATTTCCGTAAATTTCCAGGAAACTTATTTTAAATATTTTGATTTAGTTAATTTAATTATACGAAGCAAAAAAGAATTTACATTATTTACAGTACATTGTATTTCTGCCTGATAAGGCAACCGTTGGTGGTGAAAGCTAACGTTTATTAATTTGTGTTTTTAATACATCATGAACCGGATATTTTTTCACTTTATTGTTATCTACGGCTTCTAACCTAGACCGTAGGTGCGGTAATGGAGTGCTGTATTGGGATGCAGTTCTTAAGAGTAAAAATTGTAATTTTTACGAAAATTTTGAATGGGCCCCCTTCACACCGGGCACCGACCCTTTCCGTCTGCGGTCTAAGTTACAATACAATGAGGGAGTGTACTAAATTTGGTCGTTCTAAATTTGAAACTGTAGGTTTTACAAAAATTGGCATGGGGGAGGGCTCTGAACCCCTGTCTCCAACCGTTTCCAAAAATCGCCTGCATTCTCAGTTAGAGTACCATGACATAGTATACCAAATTTGGTGGTTTTAAATTGAAAACTGTAGATTTTACGAAAATTTTTTTTATGGGGAGGGCTCTGACCCCGTGCCTGACCCGTTCCCAAAACCGTCTACCATCTAGGTTAGATTACCATGAGATAGTATACCAAATTTGGTTGTTCCAAATTGAAAACTGTAGATTTTACGAAAATTTTGTATGGGGGGAACGATCTAACCCCCGGGCCCCAACCCGTTCCGAAAATCGCCTACGGTCTAAGTTAGAGTACCATGATATGGTATACCAAATTTGGTGGTTCTAAATTGAAAACTATAGATTTCAAGAAATTCTATATGGGGGGGGGGGGGGCTCTGAACCCCGGGCTCCGACCCTTTCCAAAAAACCATCTACCGTCTAAGTTAGAGAACCATGAGATAATATACCAAATTTGGTCGTTCTGAATTGAAAACTAGTTTTTACGAAAAAATTTTATGGGGGGGGGGGGGCTCTTACCCCGTGCCCGACCCGTTCCAAAAACCCTCTACCGTCTAAGTCAGAGTACCATAAGATAGTATACCAAATTTGGTGGTACTAAGTTGAAAACGGTATATTTTACGAAAATTCTTTGGGGGGAGGGGGGGGGGGTGATGACGGACAAGCAACATCTCCGTCATCAGCCTCTACTGACAAGCCAAAGTATGTAAATCTTTCTTCTGTCACTATTCCTCCTAGCTTGGATAAATTCTTATCATTAGGCCCAAAATTTTCACCTGCTCTTCCTATCAATCTTCCACAAACTGTTTCTGTTATAGAATCAGCCATCCACAGAACTGAGACTGTTCAGCAGCCTATACTTCGTGCCAACGCTGCTGTTATCTTATCCAAGCAAAATTCTGTGAGAATCAAGTACTCTTCTTCTTGTTTAAAATAATTCAGGTCATTTATTCAAGAAAATGAACTAGCCGTATGCAAAGCAGATAAAGTTGGTTGCCCAGTCATCATTGGTAAAGAAACTCTAAACCAAAAAGTGCTTTCTTTTCTTACATCTGCTAACTGCATCCCTTTACAGTCAGACACCACCAGCTCACTCAAAAACTCAGTTGACAGATTAGCTAAGAAAGAGACTCTTCAATCCTTCCTTGGTGATATATCACCCCCTCCTTACTTTAGAACTCCCAAGCTCTTCCTGCAAGTGAAACTGCATAAAGCTGGTAACCCCATCAGACCTTTAGTGGAATATTCTTTTTCTCCAGCAGTAAACCTTGAAAAGAGATTGGTCCTCAAATGCAAATCCCTGGCAGCCAACCATCCTCATACAGTTGTCTCTACTTCAAACTTCATCCACAACCTTCCTAATTCCTTTTCTCCTTGTGATAATCTGTATACTCTTGATGTAGAATTTTTGTTTCCCTCTGTACCATATTTTGATTCCTACATGCTCCTCATGAAGAAATTGATTCTTCATTTTGAACCCCCGGTCCTCTTATCAAAGATCTTTATGATTGTTTCCACACTATTCATCAACACAGTTGTTTTGTTTTCAACAAAATTGTGTATAGGCAACAATCTGGTCTCCCCATGGGTTCACCTCTTTCCCCTCTGCTTGCTGAAATCTACATGCAACATATTGAAGTTTCCATCATTCCTCTACAATCTTTTCAACCTTCCCTATGGTTAAGATATGTAGACGACATTTTCATTAGCTGGCCACATTCCGAGTCTGAACTACAGATACTGATCAACTCCATTACGGAAAAATTTCCTTCCATTAAGCTCACTATATCTAAGGAAGTAAATCACAAAATTGATTTCCTGGATGTATCTATCTGCAGAAACGCTGATCTCTCCATTACTCGTTCCGTCTATCGAAAACCTTCTGCGGCCACTAACATCATTCCCTACAAATCTTGCACCCTGCATCTCTACAAACTTGCAGCATTGAAGTCCTACATCCACAGGGCTCATATCATTTGCAACAACCAACTCTCTCTTCAAGAAGAACTCTCCAAAATTTCTACAATAGCCCTCTCTCATGGTTTCGCTGCTGTTATAGTCAACTCCCTCATAAAGAAATATGAAAACCATTCGAAAATTGAATGCCTCCTTCCTCACAAGAAAGAAGACCTGAAATTCTGTGGTTCTGTTCCTTACCATCCTTCCTATGCTTATAAGTTACAGATTCTTTTTAGAAGTTTTGGTTACCATCTTGCCATTAAATCTACCCCAAACATCTTGAAACTTCTACAAAGGGATAGGGACAAAGTTGAAAGCCTGAACCTCCCAGGAGTTTACTGCATTCCTATCTCTTCTTCTACTGGGGATAACTTATACATTGGAAGCACATACAGGAGCATTAGCCATAGAATTTTAGAACATAGAAAAGATGTTTCGAAAGCCAATCCCAATACTGCCTTGTCTATTTTGACAATGGAAGACACATCTGCAGTTCCCCACTGGAAGGAAGCAAAACGAATTGCGTCTTTTGACAATCGTTTTGCCCTCCGTTACCGTGAAAGCATAGAAATTATGTTCAACTCAATGACTTGCAACTCCGAATCTCCTCTCTACATTCCGTTGATCTGGAGATCAATTCTAAGTTTTGGCAACAAAAATAAGAAAAATTCAAATGTAGAATCTGGCAACAATCTTAGTCCTCCATTGGCGTGATGAAGACCTAAAATAAGGTCGAAAGCTTCCAACTTACGAACTTTTTATAAAAGTTTCAGTTAACGTAACTAGCGTGATCAAGTTACCTTTATTTGTTAATATTGTTACGTGTTTTGCCCATAATCGTCATGTATCAAGGAATACTTTATTTTACCAAAAAACTTTTCTTTTTTCAGATTTCAAACTTTTGTTTGCTATTACTGCCTGCTTTGAATTTGGTAGATTTTACTTTCAGTTACATTACATTTTTCCTTTATTCCCTAAAAAACGGATGCAAAATAGAATTTTAAAAATTGCCTGTTGTTAAACTTTTGTTCAGTTTCTGCAAACAGTTGTTGTAACATGGAACAATTAGGCACAATGGCGTGACACACTCCTGCTTGGGAAACATTTCACAAGAGAACTAACCAAACAATGGATCAAAGTCCTTTGTCTGTTGGTTCTCTTGTAATATGCTTCTCCAAACAGGAGCCATTCCATCATAAAGTTTAGCTGCATTGTGTTATAGGAAAACTGAAATAATCAACTGACAATTTTTTTCTTGTGTGTGGCCCATTTATACAAGGTGCGTACGGTCCTTAAAAGTCCTTAAGAACTCCTTATTTTCGTTGGATGCTCCTAAGGGCCCTTATAAAGTACTTAAAAACTCCTTATTTTTGTTAAATGTTTTTAAGGGCCCTTAAAAAGTTCTTAAAACAGGCATGAAAATCTTTCTGAAATCCGCAGTTTTCTGTGTTTTTTTTTTTTTTTTTCATTTTCTTGCAGGAACAAATGCTATTCATCTTCATGGTCCATACGCGTCCTGGAAATCGTGGAAATGTCCTAAAATTCTGTTACATGTCCTTGAATTTTATCCATTCCTGCCTTTTTGTCTCTGCGCGATGTTTTGTTGTTGAAGATTTTTTCACACTGACATAACTTACGTCTAACTAATTTTCCTCCACCCCCTGCAAAATGCGGGGGGGGGGCTGTTGGTTTTCTTGTCTGTTAGGAGGACTGAAGTTGCGTTATTAGCATCTTTTGGCGTCGTGCTTATGTTACCTCTTTGTCTGTCCGACCGGGAAGACCATATCTTTGCAATTATTAGTTCAATTTGTAAAATTCTTTTTGTATTGGGAAGCTTAAAAATGTGACAATGATGATCCATTTGTTCCGGGTTTATTCCGATGCACAACTTCGGCACTAGGAGGCGCAAATGAAAATCGTATCAAATTTAAAATTAATTTTGTTTCATACATTTGCTTCTAAATATTCAATTAAAAAATTATTTAATCCTTTCGATGACATTTATATCGAAGACTATTTTAGTTAGTCCCTTTTTCAAATAATGAATAAGTTTTCGGCTAGGGGGCGTAACGGCAAATCGTGATTTTCCCAATATCTCCGGTCCTAACAGTCCGATTTGAAAAATTCTTCCTGCGTTGGATACAGCTCTTGAGGGAAAATGTTTTGCATATAATTTCCCATTTTTGGTAAAACATGTTTTGGCCACCAGGGGCGTAAGTGTTAATTTTTGCTTCCGATGTATTTGCAATAAAATCTGAGCTCGAAACTAGATTGAAAAAATTCCTCCATAGACCAATACAGCTCACCTCCAAAACCTTTTTAAGAATACCTCCTGCTAGTGCATAATTTTTCCACCAGGGCATACACATATATCTTATTTTTGTCCATATCTCTGTTTCTAGGAGTACGATTTGAAAAGTTCTTTCTTTGTTTGAGAACATTTTTGGTGCGAAATGTTTCTCATATAATTTCAAATATTTCTTACCGCACAAGTGCGCCACTAGAGGGCATAAGTTCACGTTTCCGTTTACAACAATATCTACAGGACTAATAACCGGATTGACAAATATTCTTTTTCGACCAGATACTACCAACTATGAAAACTCCTTGTGTGTATAGGGAAAATGTCTTCCCAAAATAATGCATGATTTCGCCGCCAGGGTGCGCAAATATTTAATCTATTTTTCTCAATATCTGTACTTCTAAATGTCTGATTTAAAAAATTATTTTAACAACAGATACAGTTTACCTTATGGAACACTTTAGGTTTGTATTTGAGGAGGTTTGTGGTTCACAATTTTGCTGCCAGGTGGTGTTTATGTACTTCTGTTTGCTGCCTATCTCTGCCTCTCAAAACTCTATTGAGAAATTTTTTTTTTTACTGTATGCCATTCGCTATGATAAAGATGGAGATTGAATAAGATTTTTGCTACAATAAGAAGATCCTTTTCAAATTTCGATAACAAATTCAGCTTTTCTAAAATTAGTGATATCAGTTGTGGATTCACAGGTGACAAAATTGTAAATCATCTACAGAAAATGAAAAAGGTTACTGAAGATGAAGTTTTTTCGCTTAAACATGATTGCCAAAAATTTATTGTAACTATGTTATCAAATTTTATTGAAAAAGGCCCAGTCAATTATTTAATTGTATGCAATATAGTTTGCTTAGACCCCAAAAGAATGGCAAACAATGATAGTGATTGTTTAGCCAAAATGAAAAAAAATCCTTTTCTATCAGAGTGAAGTTAAAAAATTAGAAGAGCAACATTGTGAAAATATTTTATTGTGATTTAAAGGCTTCTTTATGAATGAAGTAAAAAGAGACTACTAATTTTTCTGATTTTAATGCCTCTCAAAACAAATTAGATGCTTTCTTAGCTAAATGCTTATCAAAAGGTTTTGATGATCTTTCGAATGTGATAAAGATGTTATTAGTATTGTAACTTGGCCAAGCAACAGTCGAAAGGGGTTTTTCTGTTAATAGGCAGATACAAGTAGAAAACTTAAAAGAAAATTCTTACATAAGCTAAAGAATTGCTTATGATCATATTAATTTTTGTGGGAGAATTCACATTGCACAGCTTACAAAGGAGTTGCAAGCTTCAGTATCTTCTGCTCGCCATAGATATCATGCAACATTTGGAAGTGCAAAAGAATGAAAAGAAAGAGCCTGTAATCTCAGGAAAGAGAAAAAAAACCCCAAAGTGATGACCTAAATATGTTAAATGCTAAAAGGATTAAGGTAGAAAAGGATTTAATCAAATTGGAAAAGTCTGCTGATAACATGGCTGAACAAGCAGAAGCTTTAAGAGATGTCAATCTTTTTATAAAATGCAACAATTTTCGAAAATTACTGAAAGTGAAAAAAATTAGATCTTGAAGCCACTGATTCAAAGATAGAACTCAAAAAAGAACTTAAAAATTAATTTCTTCTTTATTAAAAGCTTGTTGACAAATAATTGTACCTTGTAAATTTTTAATTTAATTGAATACAGTAATCACATGCAAAAATTGTCTTTGTTTATGAATGTGTGATAATTTATTAATATAAATGATTAAACATTGTATTTAGCGATCTTTGCTGTTTTAAAAGTATGTTTTAAGGGTGTTTTTTAATATGAATGCCCTTTTAAAAGTGGTAAAAACTGACTTATAACTCCTTATAAAATTAATTAAGGTCCTTAAAAATTGCCTTTAAGGTCCTTAAAAAGTCCTTAGAAACTCCTTATTTTTAATTTCTGAAAATGAGTACGAACCCTGTTATATGGGAATGTATTAACAAATTCTATGTGGGTAGTATTCACAAAAGTTTATGGAATTATGGTACGGAAAATAATGTGTGCATTTAGTTGTTATTAATGAAAAGCAGGTAATTTTATAAGGACAAATTACTTAAAAGAATTTACAAATATGTGCTTTGGTGAGAAAATGCATGAATGGAATGAAATGTAACAATTCATTGCAACATGTTAGGGGTTGCCATTCTGGAAAAACTTTAAAAAACACCTGAAGAACCTGAAAAAGTTAGCAAATTTTTTATTACTTTTGAGTGGGAACCCATTATTATTAGCTCATGTTGGATGTAGATGTTATTTTTGAATGTGTTAACTATGATTGTTTGAATTGCATTACTGCTGGAGATCTCAGTGCTCATGAAGTTAATTTCATGATCTCTTGTATTGATTAAGAAGTAAATTAAGTAGTAAATTAATGATATTGCATCATTTACAATCTTTATATTAAGTCTGATTTATTGTTCTACACCAACAATCATTCATATGAGGTGAGCCTTACTTTTAAGAGGTTTGTAATATGGGTGATTCTGTAAAACTGGTAACAACGATCCACTGTATATTTTGAGTAAGTAAATACTTAAGGTTGTGCTAAATTTGTACCAAACACCACAATCTCCCCAAATGCATTTTGCAATCACACATATAAAAAGGTGTGAATTCAAGTCTGGTATTAAGATTGTGTGAATGTTACATTTTTCAATGCAATTAATTTCTTCTTTTTATTTTTTATTTAAGAATTATTTTAAAAAAATGTTATTATTTTTTTTTTTTGTTGGCTGAATGCTTAATGGTTTTACATTCCTTGAATGTTTTATTTTCTAATGCAAGAAAATGTTCCTGTGGATTTTCTAAAAACAGTTTAAAGTTAGCACAATTTGTGAATTTGTACTTTTAGCAAGAATGTTGCATGTGTTGTTCTAAGTAAGAAATGCATGAAGTCATTAAGAAATGAAATGCAAGAAATACTGCAATACTTTAGCTTATAATTCATTTTCAGACTTTTCATTACATAATTCTCTCTTAGTAGAACATGAAATTGTTTTTATGTTATATATGCTTCATATATATTTTTTCTCATTAAAGTAATCCAAGTTTTCAAAAGTTTTATGTTTACATTTTTTAGATCAACCTTGTTTTGAAGATCCCAAAGTTGAAACAGAGATTTCAAATGAAAGTGTAATAGCTGAAGAACTTCCAATAACAGATGATCAAAATGATCTTGTGAATAAGGCTATATTACCACTGTATGAAAAACCAAATGATGGGAAAATTTTAGGTAACAACTTATATTTTACCAAAGCTGTTTATGTATGTGTATTTTGTGTGTTTGGAAATTTTAATCATCAGGTGTGAGATAATTAGATTTTCCTGTACTGCTGTCAGTGTTTTGTGGCTCATCCATGCATGAACATAGCTGCACATAGTTTAGAAAGGCAAATATGTGTTAACAGTTGTGCATGTGGCAGAGGATTGTGTTTGAATTATTCTTTGGAAATGAACGTAGCTGAATGTTACAAGATGTATTCTTTGCAAAGTAGCTGCATGCAAGTCACTGAACATTAGAAATGATTGTAAGGATATGGTGGATCACCTCTCTGAATCATGTTTCTATGTGGAAATTAAGGAAGGAATCTTCACAAACAAATGGGAAGTTCATAAGAACATAACTTTAAGTAATCAGATTTTGGTACTGAAATGATTTTGTGTAATTCTTCTCTACGAAACATCTCAGAAAACTTGAAAATTATGTTGCCCTGGAGCAGAAATTTAACCTGCATCTCTTGATTTCCATTTGGGCATGCTACTGTTATATTACCAGGGCGATGAAGTTTTAAGTAACTGAAGCTAAGCAATCGTAGCTTAGGAATCTGAACAGCTTCTGATTTATGATATTATGCACATTGGTATACAATGTTACTTATTACTGTTTCACACGTTGTATTGTTTTTCCATATCTGTATACCAACAGGACTATGGTGCACCCATGGGTTCACCCATTTCAGAGTTATTGGCTGAAGCCATACTGCAAGATATGGAAAACCAACTCCTCAGCAACATGAATGATGTACCCCTCATATACCTAAGATGTGTCGATGATATCCTCATCTTCTGGCACCACAGTGAACCCGAACTACAAGACTTCCTGTGCAAATTCAACAATTTCCACCCAACCATCAAAGCAACAATAGAAAAAGAGGTTGATCAACGCATCAATTTCTTAGACATAACCATACATAACAGCAAACACAATATTGAATATTCAGTGTACAGGAAACAGACATATGTGCCGACAATTATACCATATGCATCTAAACACCCATGGAAATATAAACAATTCTTTGTCAGAAGAGCTATATCCCACTCATCCAATACGGCTGCTGAACGGAGTGAGGTTAAGTGGATCCAGGACACTGCCACTAAATTTGGCTACAGTAAGAACTTTATAACGTCAATTTATAATAAATATAACAACAACAACCAACAGCCAGTTGATAGGAAAGAGAAAGAAAAAGTGTACTGTGCAAAACTCCCATATATGCACCCAATCAGTAACATCCTTAAAAAAGAATGCAAGAAACTGAATTAGGAAATTACTGATACTGTTAAGGACATATCGAAATTTTTGACAACTGACTACAACAACCAACCCACCCTAGAAGCTGCAGGTGTATACTCCATCCCTACAAGAAAGGCAAACAACAATCGCACCGATAAAATGTACATAGGCAGCACGAAACGACGATTCAAAACTCGCCTTCTGGAACATGTCGAAAATTGGAACAGGAGAGAGATGAAAACGGCATTAATCCAACACTGCCAAGAGAATGATGTTATCCCAGATTGAGAAAACACGAAAATCTTAACAACACACAATACATACCAACAAATCCTAATGGCAGAGGCAGTATTGATCGAGAAAACTTGTGGTATAAATTGTAATAACAACACCCCCTATGACCTGCCATATGCATGGAAATTAACGTGAGAAGAAAATAAAAAAGAAGACGTCCAAACAAACCCACGACCATAATACGCATGCGCAACAAGGACACAGCAGATAATGAGAACGATCAGTGACCCAGTGATACAACGACCTCTTTGGAAACGCAAACATCGTACGCTACTGAGGATGACTCGCAAAATGAAGAGTTGAAACTAGTTTAGTTAATGAAACAATACAACGTGTGAAACAGTAATAAGTAACATTGTATACCAATGTGCATAATACCATGCAATTGGCCACGTATTGATGTAGAGCATTTATTGAATATTTGACTTGCAAACCACATGCAGCTTCTGATTTATGCTAGCCAAAGCAATCCAATGCTCCCTCATAGCATCGACGACTCTTTCTAATCAAGAAACAGATATACATGATCATCATTGTCAACCATTATCAATATACTTCATAAATCACTCTTGATGTGTGACCTATATGCATTTCTGGATTAGAAAGGTTTATTGATGCCAGTACACCTGGAAAACAGCTGGTACCTGAAACCAGTGAATGGAAAGCAGCTTTTCAAAAGTAGCTTGCCACAACTACTTTTTCTGAAAAATAACTACTTTCGCTACTGTTTCTACTTTTAATCTTAAGTTAAAGTGCAAATTCTGAAGGTGATCTTTATCTTACATATGGCATTCAGAGCTAAAATACCTAGGTAAGTTATACAAATAACTTATCTTTGTATTTACCTCAGCTGTGATCATCATATGTAACACATTCAGTAGCTTATATTCCAGGCTAGTTCAAATGCTCAGGGAATTCAATATAAACACTATCAACAAGTATATCTCCAAATTCATTATATTTGACTAAGAGAATTGAAACTCGCCATTAACTGTCTTTGACAAAACCCCTATCACGATCTTCTTGTACATTCTGTCTTTGTAGGTTGACTGAGAAGTTTTCCCAGTATAAAATAAGGAAGATAATACTTTATGGTTAACAGTTTCACAAACTTTCTCAATGTAAGTCAAGTCAAGTGACTGTAGGCAGGACATTGTCAGTCCCCATGTTCCATTAAATAATACTTCAAGAAATCGGAAAATGTCATGTGATTTGAAGATTTTTTAAACCCTTTTTTTTTTTTAAAGTAGCTCAATTTATAGTGTAAGTTTCTGCTACAAGCTACTACTACATTTTTCTATTTGTAGTGATGCTACACTCCACATTATGGTAAATGTAGCTTGCTACAGTAGCAGCACTACATGTAGTGAGCTACTTCCAGTCACTGCCTGAAATTACCTGTCCTATATAATGGAAACGGATGGTTTTGGAGGTGGAGGGGTAATGGTCTGTAGAGATATTAATTTCAATATTCAAGGGGCAGTTCTATAGACAAAAACAAGATTTATCAATCAGATCAGCGATTTCTCCACTTCTAGCAGAATATTATTTAAATTATTTTGAACAACAAATTTTGCAGAAAACAAAATAGTGCTTGATTTTTATGTCAGATGTGTGGTAAAATATCCTTATTTTGTATGATTTAAGCAGGCATTCAGCGCAACATATACTGGATTTTGTTAATACATTGGAATCATACATAAAATTTTAATTAGAAGAAGAGAAGTACAAAGAAATTCAATATCTAGACATAAAAATCATCAGAGAAGCAGAATGTCTGGATTTCATTCATAATTTCAAGAAAGAAAAACCTAATACATTACTGAATTATTACTTGTACCACTCAAAAGCAGTAAAAACCAACACAGCAAGGAATTTAATAACTAGAGCTAAATTACTTTAATCAGAAAAATATCAAATGGAAGCTATGGCAAAAATGGCAATTAAGTTAATAGATAATGATTTTTCCAAGAAAACTATCATTAACATTATGCAACAAGTCAGACAAAAACAATCTGAAAAGAACATCACAAAAGTTGAAAAAAAACTGATGAAATGATCAAGTATATACCAACGGCAAATTACGGAAAATTAAATAACAAAATTAATAAATTTCTAATAAAGAATAATGTAAGAGCAGCAACTACAGAATCAACATATTCAGCTAATAAAGAACCTTAGAGTTAAACACAAGGCAAGATGGAGAGAAAACATGTTGTATATCAAATTCCACTGGACTGTAACAGTAATTATATAAAACAAATGTCTCGAAAACTGAAACTCAAAATTGAGGAACATGAAAAAGCTATTGATAACAAAGATCAAAATAGTGTATTGGCAACTCACATACAGTTATGCAAATGTAAACCTTTATGGCAAGAAATTAAAGTATTGGACTATGGACCTCATAAAAACAAGAGACTAATTAAAGAAAGTTTTTACATACATACATATATATATATATAAAACAGTTCCATCAATGAATCTTCAAAACATTTAAATAGGATTTTCAATAACTTAATTTTTATTGTTGCCAGGTTCCACAAGAGGAACCTGGCAACAATGTTTAAATTCTTCCTGTGTAAACAAAACTTTTGATACAGTGTCTGTGCATTAAAGAACAGACCTTGATAAAAAAAAATCTGGAGGCCAAAAACATCTGTAAAAACAAAAAAACTCAGAAGATGTGAAGAATAATTAAAAGTTCTTCAAGTTAAAATAGGTTTAAGTATATTTTTCTGAGTTACAGCCTTGAGTAAGTGGTTTAATTTAGTAGAGGAAATTTGACTGGGCACAGTGTCTGGAAGAAATCCCAGAACCCAACATACAAATATTTCAAGGTGCTGTTTTGTCCAGAATTTGTTTTCATGGGTGATAATGATCAACCTCATAGGATCAGGGCATGTGAATGAATACCTGAAAGCTGAAGATATGCAAATAATTAATTAGCTAGCTAGGTCCCCAGACCATAACCCAATAGAGCACTTTTGGGCTGTTTTAGGACAGCAGATTGCAAGTCTTTGACCCCCCTTCCAAGAACAACCTATGAGTGAAAACTGATAGAGGAATGGGAATGTCTTCCTACTGAGCTCCTCAACTACCTTATTGAAAGCATGACGGATCGTTATGTGGCCCGTATCATTGTTAATGGTGACCATACATCTTATGGGTTCTAAATGGACCCTGAAACACTATAAAATTGGACATTTATGTATTTGCAGCATTTATGCTGATCAAAACATGCATTACTTTGTATATTACAGAATTTTTACAAGTTATGTCAAAATATATATCCATACAAAGGCTTATTTTATGTTAGTATCACTGAAATAGATGAATTTATGTCTTACTTCCTTAATTTATGCATACCAGAGTAGAAAGATTAGCCATTTACGTGAGCTCTCTTTTTATCCTTTTTTTTTATATTATTAGATGCTCCAAAGGAAGTTTTGAAAGCACTGAAGAAAATGGGGTACTCAGAATTTCGCCCAGGACAAGAAAAAGCTGTTATGAGGATTTTAAGTGGTATAAATTGCATACGTGCATTACTCTATTTTTTTTTTTTACTCATAAATCTTGAAAATTTTGCTGCAAAATTGTAGAATTATGTTTTGCACACACCCACACCCACACACCACACCACACCACATCACATCACATCACATCACATCACATCACATCACATCACATCACTAAGCTATTCTCCTTATAAAAAGCTCATTTGCCAGACTAAAGTTAAACAGATGGTGCTAGATTTTATGTACCATTGATTTATCAAACATCTCCATTTACAGCAATCTTTGCACACAACTCAAACTTCACTGACATACATCACGCAGGTCTGATTGTGGTCCTGATATTCCGGTTTTTAAGCTGTTGCATTCCGAATTTTTACTCATCACAAATTTCAAAGTGGTATTCAGATTTGTTATTTCTGTAAGTGACTAGAACTATATATCACAGCTGCTGAGTGTCCCAATTTAAATGAATTGTATCCAGTTTTACAACCCAATGTCTGGGAATATGATTTTTGAAGATAACATCCAGTTTTTGTAGAATTTGCAATTTTTCTGGTTTCCTAGAATATGTCTCGTGTGTGACTACCATTTCAAATGCTTTTATGGATTCTTCATAGTCACTGCAAGAACTGTTCTGCTGTGGATTACAGGAAACTTAAAATATACTATGAAAATCGAAAATCTCGGTGAAATAATATTCAATATTTGTGTAAAATTTACTTGTATTTTCATGTGTACATGATTCTAACACTTACTAGACATTTTTGGTATTGTTTATGGCATGTTTATATTTTTGTTATCATGGCATTTCTTTGATGTTTTTTGACTATCTTTGGATATTTTCATGTGGTTTGCTGGTGGAAAAATCTTCCGAACTGCTGGAAATGATTGCTCTAACAGGGATGAGAATGTTGCACGATTCCAGAATTTCGAATTTTTCTGACAAAGCTTCACCCTCTCCTCATTTCTCTTCCGGATTGTGCTCTTAATTTTTATATTTCTCCAATCATGTTCCTCCTTTTTAATATACAGTAAAACTTCCGAATAGCGGACATCGCAGGGGAAAGAAAAACTGTCCATTATTTAGAAGTGTCCGCTATTGCGAAAATCATAGTTTTATGACATGATTATAACGTAAAAGCAGTTTAAAAGATAAGTAAATATAAGTATATAAATGCAATACATAGAGCAAACTTGTACTAACCTTTATTAAAAAATATCCATCAAAACCTAAGGAGCAAAATAATTAAGTGTTGTTGTTTGTCTATTACATTCTTTGAAATTTTGTTTTCTAAATGAATTTCTAGCCAGCCACCTGAAGTTTTGATTTCTGAGAATCCTAATTCATTTGCAATTTTAAAGCCTTTTGACGAATTAAAGTCCCTGATAAAGGAATGTTGTTGGCTCTAGTGTGGCAAAATCATTGATAAGTAAGAGTGTCCACAGCTAAACCATCAGCTTTAGGGAAAGCTCTCTTAATTTTCTGGTTGCCATTACAATCATGTCAAGACTTCAAGATTTCACTCACTTGCATTTTTCCAGTGCCCAGTATATCTTCTAAATCACGCTCATTTAATCTATCTTTTTCACTCAGCTCCACTATTTCAACTTTTTCTTTTAGAGTCGAGCGCTTACATTTGTGTAGCATTTTAAAATTGATGTTTGAGAAATCTTTGCTTCACAGCTCGCTTGATGAGAAAAACCTTCATGAATATTGCAAACTAATGTGATTTCTAGTAATCTGGACTTGAAATTGATCCCTGTGCACTGACCTTGACCTTACCAAACAACAAAAGGTGAGTTCCTCCCTCCCACACTTGTATTGTGTTTGCATGTGTTTCAATTCGATTACAGTTCCTGAATTAGCCGGCCTTGGGCGCTAGTCCCCGTTTCTGAGGTCTCACCCCATTGGGAGCACCTGAAGAGCTAAAACACAGTTTCTCCTGGTCAGATGTGCATATGCAAAGAGGGGTTGAACTGTCTGGTAAGCACGAACACTAATCCTTTTTCCAGCGATTTCGGCCACTTACCAGGGGTAGATACCACTTAGCACCTTAAAATTTACTAGGCCTCGAGAACAAAACGGTTATGACAGAAAATGAGGAAGGGTAAAATAACAAAAAATAAAAATTTTGTGAGTTTGGGCGAATCACACCCCTAGGAATTCCTAAAATTGAAAGTAAATTGTCCGTTATATGGTATAAGTGTGTCCGTCTGTTATTTAGAATGTCTGCTATTAAGAAGTGAACACCCCATAAGAAGCCATGAATTTCTGCAGGGAAATTAAAAATTGTCCGTTATAGAGAGATGTCCGCTAGTAAGAAGAGTCTGTTAATGGAAGTTTCACTGTATTTGGTAATAATGAAAGGAAGTGATTTCTTATTTTAAAGAATGTTCTCTAACGAAATGCACGTTTTTGTATTTCTAAGTCTTCAAAACTAATCAGACTTATCGGTAAAGCAAGCATACCCCCACCCCCCTTTCCCTTTTAAAACAAAATTAAATTTTAAAATCAGTACTTAATCTAATCTGTCCATGATGTAATCAAAGCCACTTTTGCGACCCTTAAAATTGTTTTCATGGCAGAGTGAATAATTCAATACCAATTTATGATATTTAGTTTCGCTTAAAACATGTGTTTTTCCACTTCTCAGTCACTTCTTGCCGTACTTTGTTTAAGAAAAATTATTGTTAAAAAATTATTGTGTGCAATTGTGTAGAAAAAACGACTTTTTAGGAGGGACCAAAAGACTGTGACACAGAGTTGAAGTTCCAATTCTGAGCTCTGAATTTTTGGAAATGAAAGGGAAAGTGCTCTCTCTTTTAGCTTATAAGCAATGAAAAACCATGCATTGTCAGAGGAATGAAACTTGAAGAAGTGTTAATGCTATTTTGATGGTACAATCAAATATGAAATGGCCGTGCTTTTTACAAAAATACAGTGATAACTTTTTGAAAAAAGCCAAATCTGCAATACATTGCCCATCAACAAAATCATAGAGAAATCCAGTGTTTGTAAATATATTCAGAAAATTGCTGTTTCTTGTAGGCAATTCAGAAAACTGAATTAAATTATTAAAACAAAAATATTGGAAAGATGTGCCATTTTTAAACAATGCATCAGCATGAAATTGGATTGTAATGGTTTGTGATATATATATTATGTACATTATGTAATATATGTAGTAATATACAGTGATGGAAAGTTTGCGCTGAACTGCGCCAATTTCATTATCTTGCGCCAAACTGCTACAAATTACGAAAAAATTTAATATTTGTGCCCAACTTCGCTGAAACGGCAATCGACAGCAAAAACTGCAGAGCAAGAAAAAATGCTTTCACTGCGAACAATACCATTTTAAACGACGAATCGAATTACTCTTTTTTAAGATCTATGTGTAATTTGGTTAAACGTATAACGATGCTTAATCAACACGTACCGCCAATCCCAACATTTCGGAATGTTTTTCACCTACCTTCTAATTCTTTGTTGTTGTATTTTTGCATAAGTGACGAATAGGTTTTGCGATGTAGGTGGAGCTTATGGAGGAGGAGTTTTGTTGTAATCACGTGGTATGTAGGAGAAACAATGCTGTACGTTATGAAATCCTGATGAAGATTGTTTACAGATGGTTTGGTGGTCTTTTGGAGTGTTGTGCAGTTGAGATTCTTTATATGTCGTTCCCTGTTCTTTGGGATGGCACAGTTATTTTATTCCGGGCGAGGTGCGTGATTACGTAAATACAGTGTAAGGCCAGTCGTTAGCTGTTTCATTGATGCGGAGGACGACTGAAAATGTCTCTCCCGTGGCAGGATATGATGGTTCTGTTTCTAAAGGATTCATAGGTATTCAGAGATGCCAACTTTTACGGATTTTCTGTGATTTGTATGGATTTTCACTCCATCTTACGGTTTTACAGAAGTCACTCAAAAAACTACGGAAAAGCACACACAAAATCCCTGCCCACAATTTTAAATTTTTTACCGTCTTATGGTAGAAAAAACACACTTTACAGATAGTCCCTACACTCCTTCGATGTTCTGACTTCCCCCCGCCAACTGAGGCGGAGCTTTGTCACGTGATTCCCCGTACAGCCATTTGAGAGTGCCGTGCGCAAAAGCCAAGAGGGAGCTCAGCTTAGCATCTTTTGCGAACTCTACATTGATTACATGTGGCTTTGTGCTTGTGAAAATTTCGGTGCAAACATTTTAACCCTTTCTACTTGACTGTTGAGTGGCACCCAACGTTACGAAATTGCCGAAAAGCTCGTGCGGTGGGTGATACCCGCCACACCGAAGACGCTTCTATAGCTCGCATATCAGTGCTTGCGAGGGATTTCATTTTTGCCGAATAGGTTGGGTTTCATCCGCCACGCCTATAACACCTCCTATAGCTCGTATGTCGGGGCTTGCGAGACATTTATTTTTCACCGAACATCTCACTGTCAGGTGTCACCCTCCATGCCAATGACGCCTCTAAAGCTCGCATGTCGGTGCTCACGAGACATTTCTTTTTCGCTGAATAGGTTGGGTGTCATCCACCACGCCCATGACACCTCTATAGCTCGCATGTCGGGGCTTGCGAGACATTTTTTTTTCGCCGAATATGTCGGATGTCACCTTCCACGCCAATGACGCCTTTATAGCTTGCATGTCAGCGCTCGCAAGACATTTCTTTTTTGCCGAATAGCTCGCATGTCGTATGTCATCCGCCACGCCCATGACGCCTCGATAACTGTGTGTCGGGGCTTGCGAAACATTTCTTTTTTGCTGAATATCACGCTTGTCGGGTGTCACCCTCCATGCCGATGATGTCTCTATAGCTTGTATGCCGGAGCTGGCGAGCCAAAACTGAGCTTTCACTGCTAAATTGTGGCCTCTACTTCCGGGAAAAAGAAAAAGAAAAAAAAACTAGTGCTGGTTGAGTATGGGTGAAAAGTTATTACAGTGGAAAGGGTTAATTTAGATTAAAACGAAATGAAATGTAGCAGTGAAACAGCTATGACAACAAAAAGAACGAAGTCAGATAAAATTTGCTGAATCACGTTTTGTAAGCGATGTGGCTGCGATTTTAGCATAGCGCATGGTGGCCACGGTGATTGCAGATTAGTGCTGGGAAAATGCAGAAAAATAAGCGAAAAAGAGAAGAAGAAATTGAATGTTCACTAGGTGATTTGAAATGGGAAGAAGCTGAACTTGTGCAGCAGATGGATTCCTCTCATAAAATGTTAAACAATGCTGAGATGAACATTGAATGTGGCATAAAAAAAGAGGCATGAGTGCAATAGAAAGTGGACACGTACTATTAAAAGAATCAAAACAAAACATTGCTAACTATCTTAAAAAATTAAAAGAAAATAGAAGTGAGCAGTTAAATATTGAGAAAAGCAGCAAAAAATTAAACATTTTTTGTTAAATTAATGATTAATAATAGAATCCTGCTGTGGTTACAAATTTTTTTATCTATTTGAAAACTAAAATCTTTGCATATGTGTGTGTGTATTTCAATGCAAGATGTTTTAAATTTGAGTAGGGTGCATCTAGTTTCAAAACAATTTTTGCTTATGAGTTTGCTCTACCAACTAATATTTTACCTGCTTGGAAAAAATGTTTTCTTACACCAAAAATGTATTTTATCTGCTCCAAAAATGCATTTTGCTGCTTCAAAAATGTATTTTACCTGCTCCAAAAATGCATTTTACTGCTCCAAAAATGTATTTTACCTGCTCCAAAAACACATTTCGCTGCTCTGAAAATGATTTTGCAACTTTCTATCACTGAATATATAATTTACATTATTTTAAATTCTTCCCTTTTTCAATTTGATTTTAATGCTGTGTATATTTCCTGATTTTTTCCTTGCTTGTTACTGATTTTTTTGTTCCCTTTGCACCCCTATTGCAGGTCTCTTCATACTCATTATCTTTTTTTCATGTAGACCCCAGAATCTGGTCCTCTCACAATTTCCTTGGTTTTCTTCTACCTTTCTTTGCTTCCACTTGGGCTGAACAAATTCTCTTAGTAAGCATCTCACCATTCATTCTTTCAACATGGCCAAACCACTTAAGAATATTTGTCTCCACTTTATACTAACAACATGTTGCTTCACATTACACATCTGCAACACATCTTGATTTTTCATACGATCAGAACATGCCTTGGCTGCCCTGGTGGTGTAGTGGTCTAAGCGATGGCTTCTGATCATTCGTCCGAGATGGGTCCGGGTTCGAATCCCGGTGAGGCATGGATGTTGTGTTTGTCTTACGGCGCTGGCTCTCTCCCTTCCATGGAACCAATGGCCCTAAATTAGGGACGGGCGACTGCTTATAGCTCATTAAGTTGCTCATGGTAGTTGTTAAACATCCAATAAAAAAAAAAAAAAAAAAAAAGGATGTGTCTTGCTTCAAACTCTCAATGTTTCTTGTCTTCAGCACACAAATGATGCCCTATGTCTCTTCTGTAGTATCAAGGTTTTACTGTTGCACATCAGAATAGGCAATCCAGGAACAACTGCACTTTCATGCACAGCCTTTTGCAACCTTTTCAAGAGCTCATCAATCCTGTGGAATTCTTTTAAGGCAGTTGTGACTGTCACAGATGAATTCATGTTAGTTATTTCTAAATAAATAAAATCTATAATTGATGATAGCCTTTTATGTAATGCAGTAAGCCACTTACCAGCTGCAGGAAGATCTATCCTTTAGTCATCAGAGAACAAATAGATTCCACAATTATAAACTCTTGAATGATAACACACGAATATTTATTGTGCATTTCCGTATAAAGGTAATGACTCACTATTCCAACACGCACACCCTCTATATATCACCGACATTGTTGTTGTTTAGTCAAAGGCCAACTTCGTAGATAACTAACCGACGTCAGCAGAAAAAGGGATCGAGGCAACGCTCGCTAGAGCAAACAAATAAAACAGTTCGAGCAGCGCCACCTGCAGTTCTGTTAAATATGCGCTGAAGCTTCTAGTTCAAATGTCATGAAACTCTGACAGTCATATTTCTTATAATAATTTCTAACAGTCTCCCACTTGGCTGGAGGAGTTCATTTTATCATGCTTAGTGTCAGTCTGAGTCTCTCAAACTGGGGTCTAGCCAATGGCTTAATGAAAATGTCTGCAACCATTTGAGAAGTATTACAGTAGTCTAATTGAAGAACAGTTCCACTCAATTCTTTCACAAACTGATACTGCACCATAATATGTTTAAATCTGGAATTGATCTTTTGATTTTTTATAAGATGTATAGTTGATTTGTTATCCTGAAATATTGTAGTGGTTCTAGTCTGTTCACAATCGAAATCCTTGAGTAACTCTTGCAACCACAATAGTTCTTTGCTTGCTTCTGCAGTGGCAATGAACTCTGCTTCGGTTGTCGATAAGGCTGTTGTTGACTGTTTACGGCTGCTCCAACATATGGCACTCTTTCTTAGCATGAAAACAAATCCAGATGTTGATTTCCAGTCAGTCCGGTCTCCTGCCCAATCAGCGTCTGCATAGCCTTTTAAAATTAGTGGGTCTTGTGAAGATAGTCTTAATTTAAGGTTTACTGTTGTTTTCAAATAATAAATTAACTTCATAATGGCTAACCAATCTTGTTTACTTGGTTTTTCTACTTTTCTACTTAAGATGTCTATGACAGTTGAAATGTCTGGTTACTGTAGATAAATACATGACAGCTCCCACTATTTCTCTATAAAGTCCATTATCCTTTAGAAGTTCTTCTTGAATGTTCTTTCTGTAGTCTGTACTGGTTGGTGTTTTACTTTCCTTAATTTGATCTGTAGCATAACTTTGTATAATTTCCTTTATTTTATTACTTTGACTCAGAAGATAACTTCCATCTTCTCTTTCTATTTGAATTCCAAGATAATATGTTATGTGGCCTAAATGTTTGACTTCAAATTGATTTTTCAACAAATTTGCAGTTTTCTTTATATTTTCTGTGTTATTTGATGCAATTAATATATCATCTACATAAATAGCCAAATAAGTAGTTTCTTTTTCATCCTTAAGTGATAGTAAGCAAGGATCTTTTGTACTTTGTTTGAAGCCCTTGTTGCACAAATATTGTGTTATTGTTTTATTCCAATTTCTGGCACTTTGTTTGAGACCATATATGCTCTTATGCAATTTACAAACTTTTTCTTCTTTTCCTGATTCTCTGAAACCTTCTGGTTGTTCCATAAATACATCTTCTAATTTTCCATACAAGAAAGCAGATTTTATATCAAGATGATGAACATTCCATTTTCTATTTGCTGCAACTGTTAAAAGAGTTCTTAAAGTGTTATGTTTTACTATGGGTGAAAAAAGTTTCTTCAAAGTCTAATCCCGATTTTTGTGCATACCCCTTTGCAACAAGCCTTGCTTTATAGCTTTCGACTTTTCCACTTGCATTGTATTTTGTTTTGAAAATCCATTTATTTTTAATGGCTTTCTTTCCTTCTGGAAGATCTACCAAAGTCCATGTTTCATTTTTCTTCAATGCATCTAGTTCTTCCTTTATGGAATTCAACCAATTTTCTTTTTCTACTTCGTTCATGTCCTGGATTTCTTTTAAATTTTGAGGATCCATTTTATATTGAACTTTTGCAACATATACTAATCTTTCTGGTGGTTTTCCTTTGTTTATTCTTGAAGACTTTCTTTGAACATTTTCAGGTTCTTCTCTATCATTATTTTCTTGCACAGTTTCTGATGACATTACTTCATTTTGAACGAAAATTTCTTGTTTATCTTCTTTCCTTTCAGCAGGTTTACTTTTTATTACAGCTTGCTGATCATCAAATTTTACTGATCTGGTAATGACTATTTTGTTTGTTTCTTTGTTTAATACTCTGTATCCATTAGATCTTTGATCATATCCTAATAAGATTCCCTCTTGTGCTATGTTGCCAAATTTTCTTCTTTGTTGCTTTGGTACAAATACATAAGCTTTTGATCCAAATACTTTAATATGACCAATATATGGTTTAAATCTGTTCCATAATTCAAAAGGAATTTTTTCTGTTGCTTGTGTTGGAACTCTATTTTGTATGTAAGCTGTTGTTATTACAGCTTCTGCCCAGTATTTACTTTCCATATTAGAATCTAACATCATAGTTTTTGTCATTTCTGTCAAAAATCTGTTTTTTCTTTCAGCAATTCCATTCATCTGAGGACAGTATGGAACAGTTGTTTTATGTTCTATTCCTTGTTCCACTAAATAATTTTCAAAATCTCTTCCACAATACTCTCCTCCATTATCTGTTTTTATTGATTTTGGCATTTTTCCAAATTTGGTTTTCACTGAAGCTACATATTGCTTAAATTTTACTAATGCTTCATCTTTACTTTTAAGCAAATAGATGTAACAGTATCTGCTATAGTCATCTATAAATGTGATAAAATACTTGTAACCACTAGGACTAGCCTCAACCATGGGACCACAAATATCTGTGTGTACTAATTCCAGATGTGCCAACTCTCCGGGTTTAGGCCGATAATGCCGGATTTTATGACACTTCCCGGAATTCCAGATTAGAAAATAATATTGCCGGATTCCATCATAATTTCCGTAGCGTAAATTAAAAAGTAACGAGAAAAGCTCGAAGTTCTCCAAGGCATCGGATAACTTCGATGATTACCGTAGCGTAAATTAAAAAGTAATGAGAAAAGATCGAAGTTCTCCAAGGCATCGGAGAACTTCGTTGATTACTATAGCGTAAAAAGTAACGAGGGGAAAAGTTTGAAGTTCTCCGAGGTATCGGTTCATTAGCGGAGAAGCAACCTTTCTCTTCTCAATCAGCAGCCAGCAGTTTTTCTCTGCCATTGGCAGTGATGTTTACTCTTCTGTCCGGTAATGATTTCTGGCACTGCACGCATGGAGTAGGAGCGGGCTTGGCCTTGGCGCGCACCGTACGTACTGACGCAGATTTCTATCGTAAGCGCGCGGTAGTGTTTTGGTTTGTTTTATGCACTTCGTCTGTCTTAACAGGAATTTCTGAGAATTTTTGTGCACACGTTTAATCAAGCGATGGCTGGTAGAAAATATCAGTCTGTTTTTAAGAAGTATACGACAGATTATCCGTGTATAATCGAAATCAAGGAACAGCCAACGATTTGCCTTTTGCTCTATTTGTAGGTGTGATTTTTTCGTTGTCCACAAGGGCAAAGGAGATATCGTTAATCACATTCTTATGCAAAAACACGTGGCCAATTCTAAGTGCGTGGAAAATAACAAAGCATTAAATTTTGCTCGAGATAGTTCATCTTCTGATGCGATTATCCATGCTGAGTGCTTGGTTACTTCATTCCTCGTGTAACACAACTTACTTTTAAGCTGTGCTGACCATGCAAGTGTGCTTTTTAAGAAAATGTTCCCAGATAGTAACATTTCAAAAACATGCATGTGTGACAGGACAAAAACATCGTGCATTGTTGCCGAAATGGGGAAATCTTCAAAAATAGACTCGCATACTTGCCAACTTTTACGGATTACCCGTAAAATTTTACTGATTTACGGATAGAGGTCTTTTTTAACAGATTTTTTTTTATATTTAGATTGCTCAATCAAAATATTTCAACCCCCTGCAACCATCCACTTAGATTTTCAAACAGACCTTACGAGCGCGCTGTGTCACGCAATGATGTCATCTTTGATTCGCTGGCTTTGTGACATCGTGCGGTAGCTCTCTCTCTCCATGGGAGTGTGCTCAAGTGATGTGCCGACCAGAGTTCGCCAAAATGTGTAATTGCGCGTTTAGTATGTATCGAAATTTTACCAACGCGTAAAAATACGGATCGGGAATTTTTCTCGATGCGTAAAAATATGCGTCGGGAACTTTTTTTCTCGCGCGTAAAACTATGCATCGAATAATTTTACCAATTCATAAAAATGCGCATCGGGACGGTACAGAAACGGAAGTAAACGAAATAAAGGTTTTCTCTGTAATCAATAATTTTTTTCCTGTGATGCTGCCTTTGTCCAGTATTGTTGTTATATATCATTTTATTCCATAAATATTTGTATTTCAGTTTAAAAATGGAGGAAAAATTTCCGAAATCGGAAATTCGACGGCAAAAAAAATTCGCTTTAGGCACGAGAGTCCGACGGCTTCGAGGAATTTCTCCTTTTCCATCTTAATTTGAGTTATCCTCCAGATCGATGCATAACTTAACATAATTTTTTTAAATATTTGTTAACAGAAATTGTTTTACATTTTTTATATACCTTAACGTAACATTAGTGCTTCAAATTATGTCCATTGATATTTCAAACATACGAAAATAAGCTTGCAGGATTTTCATAGAAAATTGCAGGATTTTTCTCTTCTTAAGGTTGGCAAGTCTGTAATTCTAATATAGCTTTGGCCTTAAAACTACTTCGTTTGGAGAATGGCTTCTGTGTAAGTTTGCCTTTTATGCAAAACTCACAATTTTCTTCCTTTTTACAATTGGAAATAGTTATTCCTCTTGCTAACTCCTTTTTCTCCATTTGTTTTATCATTTCAATATCCCTATGACCTAGCCTTCTGTGCTATAAATTCAAACAATTTTTATTTTCACATGTAGTGGCCACATTTGCTTTTCCATCTAATATTTGCAGTTTGTACAAATTATCTGAGGTATCTATTAAGCCTATAGCTACAATAGTATCCCCATACTTAATTGTTCATTTCTTATTCTTGAATACAACTTCAAGTCCTTTTTCTGTGGCTTTTGCTAATAGATAACAAATTAGTGTCTAAATTTAAAACATATAACACATCCTTTACTTCCACTTTTCAAACTTTTCCTTTTTCGATTTTGCAGTTTAAGGTTATATTTCCCTTGCCTTCTGACTTTATCTGAGAACCGTCGGCAGTAGTGATCAGCTCTGATTCACCTTTTGAAAGTTCTTTAAACAGTGTTGCATCATTTGTCATGTGACACGTTGCACCGGAATCAATTGACCAACCTTTGGATATTTTGTTTGGTTTTGACTTTGTTTCTAATGAGAAATTTTCATTTTTTCTTTTTATGTCATTTTGTTCACAATCTAATTTTGTTTTTCTGGTCTTCACGGCAATAGTACTGTGAGATTCTGCATGTGAGTTAATTTTGTGAAACTTTACTAGTGTTCCCTTTATTTTGATTCCTTTTGTAGTGCCAACAGTCATCTTTGACATGATTCTTTCTTTTACAAATAGTGCAAAATTTTTCTTGTTTAGAGCTGTAATTTTTCTTTTTATAACTTGTTTTAAAAACAGTTGTGTGGTCGGTGTGTGTCTGTGAGTTTTCTTTCCTTCTTTAGATTCATCCATCATTTTACATTTGATAAACTCAAGTGTTAAATCTTCTTCCTGTCTTGCTTCTAATGCAGTAACTAAATTTTCACAGGTACTTGGTAAACTATTTAGCAAGATAGCCCCCAAATGTGTGTCTTTGAATTCTTCTCCTTGTGCTTTAAGCTTGTGAACTATTTCCAGCATTCTCTTTACATGCTCTTGCATAGTTGATCCATTTTCTTGAAAACATAAACTATACAGTTTTCTAAGCAAATACAATTTACTACTTAAACTTTCTCTTTCATAAACCATTTTCAAAACATTCCACATTTCGGAACTTGTTCTCTTATTGCGTACATGAATAATTTGATCATCAGACACGCAAAGTGTTATAGTAGCTTTAGCCAGTTCGTCATTTCTCAGCCATGCATCACTCTTTTCTTCTGGAATTGGCTCTGAAACAACATTCTATAAATTATCTTTAATAAGAGTCATTTCCATTCTTACTTTCCAAATTTGATAATTAAAATGATCTAACTGTATGTCGTACATGCCGCTTCCTATGAATGACGCCATTTTGTTCCGCTTTCGGTTTTCGAATTAGGAACTACGCAGTAACAAATACGCCTTTAATTGATCACTCGACTCAAATGCTTGATGAATTTGACGAAATTTGCTTTTAATCTACCTGACATCAGTGAGATTTTAGTCTCATAATCAAGATTGTTAGTTATTTTTAAATAAATAAAATCTATAATTGATGATAGCCTTTTATGTAATGCCGTAAGCCACTTACCAGCTGCAGGAAGATCTATCCTTTAGTCATCAGGGAACAAATAGATTCCACAATTATAAACTCTTGAATGATAACACACGAATATTAATTGTACATCTCCATATAAAGGTAATAACTCACTATTCCAACATGCACACCCTCTATATATCACCGACATTGTTGTTGTTTAGTCAAAGATCAACTTCGTAGATTACTAACCGACGTCAGCAGAAAAAGGGATCGAGGCAACGCTCGCTAGATCCAACAAATAAAACGGTTCGAGCAGCGCCAACTGCAATTCTGTTAAATATGCGCTGAGGCTTCTAGTTCAAATGTCGTGGAACTCTGACAGTCATATTTCTTATAATAATTTCTAACAATTCACTCATCTACTAATTTCACCATCTAATCCGTTTTCTCTGTCGAGCATACTTTCCAAATATACCGATTCGTTCACCTGGTCTATCTCTGTGACATTTAGACTGATCTTTCATTCAGGACTAACAGTTACTCACTCAAAGCCCAGTACTGGGCCTTATTTACACTGTTTAAATTTCATACAAATTTTGTGCATCCAGGGTAATCATATTCTGTGAATTACTTTTGATCTCTGCCAACAGTTTAGTGTCATCAGCATGCAGCAATCTGCACATGTGAATATTATCAAAACATAAACCAATATTGTCTGTTTTGGCACCATGTGTGCTTCTCTCTTATGCTCCTTAAACAGCCATAGTGACATTACACAACCATGTCTGACTCCTGCAGCAATAGAAAATCATTTACTCTTATACAGGCTCTACTTTCAGCATACATAGCTTTCAGCATACATACTTTTAAGCAGGCTCTACTTTCAGCATACATACTTTTAAGCAGATTACCAACTACACAATATTTATTCAATACGTTCCACAGCAGTAACCTACTTCCTCTGTCATAAGCTTTCTCAAATCTATAAAGGCCTTACCAGGCATAAAACTACTCTGTACACTCCACACTTTTATGTCCCTCCCTCCAATCCTGAGGAATAAATCCTAACTCACGGCACAACTGGCAAATTTCACTTAGCCAATCAATTACAGTCATTACCTTGTTTTAACATTTCAGCAGCTATGCCATCTACTCCTGAAGCCTTACTATTTTGAGGAGATTTTACAGCTTTACAAACCCCTTCACTTATGAACTCTGCTGTGCTTCCTTCTCTTTCTGTGGCATCATCTGCTCCTGCCTCAAAATCACCTTTGTTTTCATGCTCTGAAAACTCATAGAAGTATTCACCCTGTCTACCACTTAAATCATTAGGCTGCCATATCATTTCTTCCACAACTTAGAAATTTATTTCCCCTATTTTTCCTACGTCTTGTACCATATTGAAAGAAATTTATTGCTAAAGACCACATTGTGGCATCATGACTATTAGGTTATCCTGTTGTGTTAAACTGTCAGTTTTTAACATCGTGTTTTCAGTGCAGAAGTACTGATGTTTGATGAAGGCTTCAAAGATGATATGTCAGCTTATAGCAGTAACATACAAACTATATATCTTTAATAAATCTACCCCTCCCCTTAATTTATGAATTGTTGCCATTTGTAAAACTTGTCGAATAGTGTCAATAGATTTTTTTTTTTATACCTATAGCAATATTCCTGTTGCTCACAAGTTGTCATCAGTGTTATGTTAACATTTTGAACACAGCGTTCCTTCAATTTGACAAACAAATCAATATCATGACTTACATTAGGGTAACAGGGACTATTTGAGTGTCTCTCCTCCCAGAAATGCAGCAAATCTTTGTCAGAATCTCATTGTTAGGGGGCATAAAACTTGTGTAATACACTGCTGGCCACCCAAAATGCAACACCAAGAAGGACACGAGATTGCAAAGCCAGATTTACTGGACACATAACAACAGATACAAAGATGAAACGATTGAGCTTACAGGCCCGTGCGACTTGCGGAACACGCAGACATCAATAGTTCGTGTGGCCCCCATGGCTGCCAATAACGGCCGCTACACAGCGCAGCATCGAGCGAAAGAGGCTTTGGATGTGGGCTTGGGGTATGTCGGTCCAGGCTGCTTCCACACGTTGCCACAGTTCATCAGGCGTATCTGCGGGTGGTGCTTGCCGGGCCACTCAGTTGCCTATCAGCGACCAGACATGTTCGATGGGCGACGTATTGGGAGAATAGGCGGGCCACGGCAGCAGTGACACCTGGTGGGCCGTGAAGAACTGTTGCACGATGAGTGCCACGTGCGGGCGCGTTGTCCTTTTGAAACGTGGCCGCTGGCAGGTCCTGCAGGTAAGGGAGGAGTACAGGCTCCAAAACGTCGGAGATGTAGCGGTGGCTGTTGAGTGTACTGGCGATGCGTACCAGAGGGGTGCGGGTGTCATATCCAATTGCGCCCCAAACCATAATGCCAGGCGACGGACCAGTATGGCGATGCATAATGCAGGCTTAATACAGTCTCTCGCCGCGGTGCCACCACATGCGGATCCGACCAGGGTGGTGTTGCAGGCAGAAGCGGGATTCGTTGGAGAAGACAGTGATGTGCCATTCCGTAGCCCAGGTGCGGCGTTCAATGGCCCACTGCTGCCGCACTCGCCGGTGGTGTAATGTCAATGGTAATCGGATCAATGGGCGCCGTGCGACAAGTCCCCGCTCCTGCAGACGACGTCGAACGGTACATGCTGACACAGGTTGTTGCGCAACACACCCTAACTCCTGCGCTAAGGTTCGTGATGTGGCGGTGCGAGCTGTCAATGCCCGCAGCACAACGTGCCGGTCCTCTCATTCGGTGGTGTGCCGCGGCTGCGGCAATCGCTCACGTTGGACCGTCCGTCTCTCCTGCACCCACCAAATCCATACTCACCTTACTGTGGCTGGATGTCGTCCCACATGGGCGCGGATGTCTCGATATGATAAACCGCTGTCGCGATAAGCCACTATTTGTCGTCTGTCGAACTCCGAAACGTGCTGGAATGACTGCTGTATTCTGCGACGAGGCATCAAGAAGCTTCCCATGCACAGGTCCGGCAGCACAACACACTTCCACTACTTTCACCCCGCCTTCTGTGCACCCTTATTATAGTGCTTCTCGGTGGCATGCAGGGCGCACATGATTTGCATATGCCCTGTAATGCTAATCATTTGCATGTCCTCTAGCGGGAGACGCATGCTGCAAATTTCAGGCCAGTCGGATGTTTCCTTCTTGGTGTTGCATTTTGGGTGGCCAGCAGTGTATTTATTGGCACTGTTTTGGGAAAAAGTGCTTCCCCTTCCCAATTTTTGTCTCATTATGTGCTGTTGTGCATAGGATTGGCTGACTTGTCAGTTGACAAGGAGATTAGCTTACACATAACCTGAATTGGCAGTTTTTCTCTTAACTCACAGCACTCTTTGACCAAATCTGTCTCTTGCACTGCAGTGCCACAAAAGCCAACCTAACTAACATTTGTTAAAGAGCAAGTATCCTTGCTATGTTTGGATTAACACCATGCATTAATAATGACACAGCAAGGATTTTAATCCCAAACACCTAGAATCTAATATTTTGTTTTATTTCAAAATCTTAAAATTTCTGAAAATTGTTGAAAATTCATTTTTAAATTTTAAAATCTGTTGGAAGTAACAAAAACTTGTAAATATTTCAGGTATGTCAACACTGGTTATTTCAGCAACAGGATCTGGAAAATCTCTTTGCTATCAGCTGCCAGCTTACTTATATGCACAAAAATATAATTGTATTAGCCTTGTTATATCACCTTTAGTATCTCTAATGGAAGACCAGGTACTTAGGCTACAGTGCTAACTCTTTGTCTTGATAATGCATATTGTGCATCTGTTTCAGTCACTACTGATGTAGAATGATTCATTCATAGTTATAATATTTGCTCTTCAAATCTATGAAATGCTTATTTTTTCAGATCAGTAATAGTTTTGCCAGCATTGTTTGCAATGAATGTAGATCTATATGTGGTTATGTCTGTTCAAGTTGAAAGTAGTAATGCAGCAGCACATTAGCTATAAAAATGATTTAGGAATATCCTTTTCTGAAGAAATATTTTTCTTTCATTTGAATTTAATTGAAAGTTTTGAGATAATTGCATGTATTAAGAGAAATTAATTAGTTATTTTTTTAGCTAATTGCTGCAGTAATTTTTATAATAAAAGAGAAAACCAGAAAATATCTTTCAAGAGAAACAATTAGTATATTTTTGGTTTTCATGACATGATTTTGAGATTTTTTTAAAGTTTGTATTATTCATAGATTTACGTATTTCAATTTTTCATGCCACAGGCTTATATTTTTATTTTACGTTATTAGTCATCTGTTTCTACCAATGAGAGAGAAAACAGAAAATATTGAAAACAAAACAAAAAAGTACACATTCAGCTGTTGCAAACACTGTTCTTTGTTGTCTTTAATATCACATTATTATAAAAATACCTTTATGTGCCTTGAATTCAGTCAAAAGTTTGGCTTGTGTACATATGAAAACTTTCTTTAAAGTATTATGTTAACATGTGTTATTATTTTCTTGTATGCATTCTATTTACCAAAGAATGTGTTTAAACATTGGCTGTTACTTTGGCCATATGGGTATAAATATACATGCACATGGTATCATAGATAGCCCTTAGTACAGATATATATCTGCATATAATTAAGACATAATTTTATCTTATTAAGACATCCCATGGCAAGAGAATGATGTTTTATCAAAATGGTTCTCTACTGGTGCAGGAGTCAAACAAGGGCTGTTTAATATGTTTATGGATGTGTACATGCGTTATACCAAGATGGATGATACTGGTTTATGTCTTGGTAATATTCGTGTGTGCATATTGCTGTATGCTGATGACACTGTCCTGTTGGCAGAGAGCAAAATTGAGTTGCAGAGTATGTTGTCCCGGATGTACGAAGCTTGCATGAAATTCAAACAGTATAAATAAGGGAAAAACCAAAGTTATGGTTTTTGAGCGAAGAACTGGTAGTACTGAATGCAATATAAGTCCAAATGGCACAGTGATTGACCTGGTGAATGAATCTTGTGTATTTGGGAAGCATGTTTGATGGAGAAAACGAATTGGATGGTGAAATTAGTAGGCGGGGAATTCTTCATTGAAAGTCATGGCTGATTTGAGAGGTTTTTACGGGAATGATCGGTTCTCAAGAGAGTTCCGCATGACTGTGTATGAAAGTGTAATTGTTCCTACTCTGATGTATCACAATGAAACCTGGGTACTACAGAATAAACATAGGAGTCATTTGTGTGCTGGAGAAATGCGTTACTTGCGAGGGGAAGGTGGGGGGGGGGCAAGACTCGTTCTGATTGTGTGAGGAATGAAGATGTGTTGCAGTTGTGTAATGTGAAGCAAAATGTTGTTAGCAAGGTGGAGACTAATATTCTTTGGTGGTTCGGCCATATTGAAAGAATGAGTGATGCGATGCTTACTAAGAAAATTTTTCGAGCCCAAGTAGCAGGAAGGAAAGGCAGAGGAAGGCCAAGGAAGTCATGGAATAATCAGATTCAGGAGTGTCTGCATGAGAAAAAGTTTATAAGTATGAAGTATAGAAGGTGTTGCATATATTGTGTGATGGATATCAGTGAAGCCCAAGCTGTATGTCAAGATCGCCGTAAATGGAGAAGTTTGATACGGCAACAGTAAGTAAATAATCAGTTAAAAATTTATCTGGTAGTTTGTATTTTTTTGTGGAACTAACCTTTGAATCTCAGAGAACAGTTTAGTGACATGTATGTATGTATGGTGATAAAAAAATATTAGAAGCATATTAATCCTGCTGCACAGTCTTGTAGAATGTAGATGTATGTGTATATGCCATATGCTGATGGTTTCCAAATTATCAGTGGATTTTTCTGGCAGCTTTTTGTTTATACACTTAATTTTTTAAAATTTCATTTACAATTTACTTTTCTTAGACACAATTTTCATTTTTTTTTTTTAATTTTCATGGCATCTTCCAAGTTATGGAAGTCACAAAAGTCATGGAAAGGTCACAAAATGAGAAAAAGGTTACAGAATTAAAAGTCTTAAAAGTCGGACATCATGGATCTAGAGGGGTGAGAATATTCCGTGGCTTTCCGCATTTTGAATTTTTCTGGTAAATTTTTTTTTTATTTCATTTCCTGATTATATTTCTCATCTTTTACATTTTTCTGATCATGTTTCTAATTTTTCATTTTTTTTTTGTTGGTATTAGTGCAAAAGAGCGACTTTGTATTTTTTAAAGAATTTTTTTCTAATGAAATCTCTTGTCTTCCTATTCCTAACAATCCTAACAATATCTTCAAAATCAATCAACTGAGCAAGCATTTTTGCCTTCCCCCTTCCTTTTCTTAAGCAAAACTAAATTTCAAAATCACTACTTAATCTGTCTGTGGTGGAATCTGCCCCATTTCCATGACCCATAAAATTGTTTTCAAAAACCAGCAGAATGAGCAACAATTCCATTTTTTTAAATTTAATTTTGCTTACAATGCATGTTTTTCCATTTCTTAGTCTCGTCTTCATGTATCAAGGAACAAAGCGAACCTTTTGTATGAAGTGAAATTAAAATTCAAAAAGTGGTTCTGATTGATCAATTTGTAGAGAAAACAACTTTATGGGTAACAAAATATTGTGATAGGGAGTTCTGATTTTGAATTTCGATTTCTTTTTGTACTAAAGGGAGAATGCTTGCTCTGTTTGTTTCTTGATATAGCTGGAAGTGATTAAGAAACAGAAAAATATGCATATTAAGTGAAATTAAATTTTATCCATCTGCTTCATTTGTGGTAAAAGATAATATATGAATTTAGCCATTTCATAGCTGTATCTTCAATAATCATAACATACTTATTTTATCATCATTGAAATATTTAATATTCTAATAATTTTTTATTGTTATAATAGTTTTTCTTTGCATAAATCTTATTCCATTGTTATTATGGTTCGTGGGTTTGCTGCACATTTTCTTTGTTGATGGTTGTTTACACAGATACATTTTTTAATATACCACTCTGGTCCTATAGTATATTTTCTCCATCATATCTAAATTTCCACATTGATTTTCTTCAATACTCATTGCCTTTAGTACTTCTTTCTAGGAGCACTTCAAAAATGCTCACAGGTTTTGCACATCACAATAAAAAAATAAGAAAATAAAATAAAAGTGGTAAAATACAACTTCAGAAGTGAAAATGTAGTTTTTCAGGGATTTATAGAAAAGAAATCACATATTTGCAAAGAAAAAAAAAAGATGAACGGGGAAAAAAAAAAAGAACGAAGAAAAAAAAAATCTTGCTGAATTTAGTATACACTAGTGACATGGTTAAAGATGGCATAATTCTGAATGACTGTGATTCACATGGACATTTTTTGTGATATGGCTTTACATGAAAATGTCTTTGTTTCTTGCTGAAATGAAGAAAATCACAAGCTGACTGTACATTAAGTTCAAAAATGATTGAAAGAAAAACATCTGAAGTCTGAGAGTCCATTCTGTTTCTGAAATCAGTTTTTGCACTTTTCATTGTTGCATTTGAAGTCAGTGGCGTACCTGAAAAATATGGGGCACCCCCACAAAAAAATATCTTCGAGGCTCTTTTGCAAAAATTTATTTGTTTTCAGTTACTGAAAAGTTTAAATTCCATATTACAGTAGGTTTTATGGGCATTCTGTAATTGAAATTCTTTGAAACCTATAGGTATTTTTTGTAAAAATAAAACTGCTACACTTTATTGCGTGTAACACAAATCTACACGTTGTGAGTCAAATGATTGCCCTACTTTTATACCAATACAACATATTGCAAAACACTTGTGCCAAAGTTAATCACATCAAGCAAATTTCATTCTTTTAGAGAACTAAGGCCAGTCTGAAATGCCTCACTGAGATCACACTTACACAGAACACGTAATTACCATGTGACAGTGTCTAATGACCTTTTCCGATTTACAGTACATGAAAGTACAGAACATAAGTACGCAAATTAAAAAAGTAACAATTAAGAATTGTGGTACAAAAACAGTAAAATTACTTAAATTATTTACTCTTGAATATAAAAAAAACCCACATATAACATAATGTTACAATGTTTTGCACATAGTAAAAGTCTCTTCATTTGACTGTTATAAAAAAAATAAAAATGACACAGGTGTCTGCTTTTTCGTTCCTGCAAAGAACACCTTTTAGCTCATTATATTCTGAAGGATGTGTAGTTATGTGCAAACAAGTGTAATATATAACGCCTTATTCTTATTGACATGAAAATTTCATTTATTCAGCTGATATTTTAATCACATTCTTTTGCTGTTATACAAGCAAAAGAACTGTAGCAAGGACTGTGAAAAAGGGCCTCAAGTCCACTGGAATAGTGGCTTTCTTGTCACCCAGTTTTTATTAACTAAAGAGAAAATGATTTCTTAAAGATTTTACTTATTTACTGAAAAAAAATGCCGAAAATTGTTTTTCTTTTTAATACTTCATTCAAAGCTGCCGTCAAAAATTCCTGGCTATTTCTTTAACCTGTTTGATATGAAATGTCCACAAAGATTTTGAAAAATCCTTCTGCTGAGGCTAAAGACCCTCTTAGCTGTGAGGCCACTCATGATGTGGGGCTATCAGTACGCCTATGTTTGAAGTGGGAAATACTCGAAGAATGTTGAGCATTACGCACAAGTTTGCAAGTTTGCATGAGACATATTGTAGTTTCTCATAACATTTTTTCATTATCACTCTTTAAGTATAGCTCCAAAAACTTGCATCCCAAAATTTATGCAACACTTGTTGAAAAATCTGTTGCAGCTCAATGGGAAATTTTTTGCAAAATAAGATGCAATATCGATTAAGTAGCACACTGAAATACGCACTATGTTACGAGGACTATAAATCTGTGCTGTGTAATCAGAAGTGTAGCAAAATCCGTGATGTTTACTACTGCTGCATGGCTGCTCCCTGTCATACTTAACTACAATTTAAAGGGACCAGCAAAATCGTATCAATTTACACAAGGTCAGCTCTTGTTAATCTGACTGTCTCTTTGTTTTGTATCTTGCCTATCTTCCTGCATTTTGATGCAAAATGTATACCACTTCTAGGAATCATTTGAAACTCTTTGATCCTTTTCCAGCCACCTGTTAAAATCAGCTCAAATCACAAGATTGCAGCTGAAAACATTTAATTTATGGTTTGTGAATTTTAATGAAATTAGAGTATATTTTTAAATTTAGAGAGCAAAATAAATATATATCTTAGTTTTCTTTCTTTTTCTTTTCTGTTTTTTCCCAAAAGGTCTGTAAAAATCTTGTTTTATTAGAAGTAGGAGCATGAACTATTTTCTACAAAATAGAGTGGCCATGACTATCAAAATTTGTAAGCATTATTATAAATGCTAAGCAATTATTTTACATTTTTAATCACATCTAGCCTTCCTAAAGTGTTGAGGATTTTCTGTTGCAATCTGATAAATAAAAGTCAAATAAGGATTTCTTTTCAACTGCTCTATGGTGAAAAGATCAAGGTTATTTGTACAATATCTATCAGAATAACATGTTAAAAGGACATATACAAGAATGCTGTCCATGTATGATAATTGTTTAATTTTACCACCATGCTCCAATTGCAATTAAAAATTATTTTTATTTACAATTTTAAAAACATACAGGCATGATCTTTTGGGATCACAATGATCCCATCATCAGACCTAGTGCCAGTCGAAAAGAGTCTGTCAGAAGTGTAATGGTTTATATAACGTTCACTCACGCGTCGGAGATGCTCTAGTGTTGCCAACAGTCACAAGATAAATATGAGAAAAAATAAATAAATATACAATATATATATATATATATATATATATATATATATATATATATATATGCTTTTTAAGTATACAGTAAGAAAGGTAAGTATCATTAGTTTTTTCATGTACATTCAGCCAAATAGTGCCACCCGTTTCCTTACACTGAATTAATGGGTGCTGGGTATTACAATTATTGCAATTATTACCCTACTGAAGAACGCCTGTAAAAAGAACCACTTGGGTCTTGGTGTAAAGACTGCAAACACATTTGCACTTGTTTGGAGTCTACCAGATTCCATTGGTTCCGAATCTGCCCACAGACCCACCAAGGATCTATTTAGGGTCCACTTTAAGATCTTTGGAGGTCAGAATAAAAGAACATCAATACTCCATAAGGACAGGTGCAAATATCACAGCTTTGGTCGGAACTGTGACAGAGGAAGGTTATACACCAGTCTGGAAAAATGCTACTATCATTGCCTCTGCATCCAACAAATGTCCCTTGTTATTCACCGAAAGTGTCTTTATCTCTAGGCACAACCAGTTATGTTGTAATGACGATCTTCCCACTTATGTTCCAACACCATGGAGATTGTTGATTGCAAATTTGTACTCAGCACCTGATTATTAATTCAGTGTAAGGAAACAGGTGGCACTATTTGGCTAAATGTACATGAAAAAACTAATGATACTTACCTTTCTTACTTGTATACTTAAGAAACATATCATCATCATTGTCAACCATTATCAATCCACTGCTGGACGAAGGTCTCCCCAAGTTTCCTCCACAACGGTCTGTCTTGTGCCAGTCTCCTCCATGTTACTCCCGCATACTTTCGAATTTCATCCACCCATCTACCATAAGGTCTTCTGGGTCTTTTTCTGTCCCTCGGAATCCAGTCTAAAATTTCAACTGTCCATCGATGGACAGCTGAAATTCTAGCAATATGTCCAGCCCATTGCCATTTCAGGGATTTTACTCTGGTCATGATGTCTTCCAATCTTGTCATCTTGCTGATCCACAAGTTCCTCTTCTTATCTCTCCTGGTTACACCAAGCATGCACCTCTCTATGCTTCTTTGAGTTGTCTGCAGTCTTTGTATGTCTCTTTTAGTTAAGGTCCACGTCTCTGCACCATACGTAAGCACTGGAAGGATGCAATGATCAAACACTTTTCTTTTAAGGCATAATGGCATATTGCTCTTGAAAATTATACTGTTTCTTCCAAATGCTCTCCAGGCAAGTTTTGTACGCCGATTAATTTCTTCATCAATGTGACCCTCACTTGATATCTGCTGTCCAAGATAAATGTACGTGTCTGTTATCTCCAGCTTTTCTCCATCAATCGATAAATCTTCATTTCTTGTAAAAGCATTGAACATTACTTTTGTCTTCTGAAAGTTCATTTTTAATCCCACTTCTTTACTCTTGTCAGCAAGTTCCTGGATCATACTCTGCAGCTCTGATGGGGTAGCTGCAAAAATGACTATGTCATCAGTAAAACGAAGGTGGGTTAGATAATCTCCATTAATCTTTATCCCTTTGTTTTCCCAGTTCAGTGATTGAAAGACATTTTCCAATGTGGCATTAAAGAGTTTGGGAGATATGGTGTCACCTTGTCTCACTCCTTTTCCAATTTTTATGTGTGTTGTATTTTCAAACAGCCGAATCTTTGCAGTTGCATTTTCATAGATGTTATTAATAATATTAATGTATGCATCTTCAATACAGCAAGATTTCAGAGCCATTGTAACTGCTGATGGTTTCACCGAATCAAAGGCTTTTTCATAATCGATAAAAGCCATGCACCATGGAAGTTCATATTCCCTCGCTCTTTCAATTAATTAGTTCTTTCAGTACGTGGATATGATCTGTTGTGCTGTAGCCACTCTTGAATCCAGCTTGTTCTTTTGGTTGAGCCATGTCCAGTGTCACCTTCAAGCGGTGTGAAAGAACTTTAGTGAAGATTTTATAAACCACTGATAGGAGGCTGATAGGTCTGTCGTTCCTGAGATCCTCAATGTCACCTTTTTTATGTAGCAAGATCATTGTAGCGTTGTTCCAATCCTCAGGAATCTTCCCTTCATTAAGGCATCGAGTAAAAATTTGGGCGAGTACTGTTTCGATTTCTCCACTTGCTTCTTGTATGATGTCTACAGTAATTCCATCTTGTCCTGGAGCTTTTCCCTGCTTCATGTTCTTGATTGCATGTGCAACTTCTGCTTGGGAGAACTCTGGTACTGGTACCTTTCATAATGTCTGGAGTACATGTATCATCCCTTTCATATAATTTGGAGTTGAAATCTTTCACTCTTGTCAAAATTTCGCCTCTATTTCTTGTTACAGAACCATCTTCTTTTCTCAGTGCCATAATCTGTTTTCTTCCCTTACTGAGATGTCCCTTTGCTATCTTTAGGCTTTGGTTGTTTTCAATTGCTTTCCTCACTAGTTCACAGTTGAATTTCCTTACATCTTCAGTGATCACATCTTCTTTAGTTGTCCTTATCTCCCTTCTTTTTTGCATCAACATTTTGGTTTTTCCTGATAATTTGTTCACATGCAACCTGTTCTTATACCCAGTTAATTTTGTTGCTGTTTCCATAAGAGCTTTGGTTACTTTTCTGTTAACTTCAGAAATATCCACTTCTTCCGATGTTAGGCCTAAGGAAGAGAATCTGTTCTTCAATTCCAGCTTAAAAGGTATTATGGTGTTTTTTAAGGTTGGTTATGTCAATACATTTTGTTTGTTTTATGAGCTTGCTACGTTCGAGTTTAGTGTTGAGGTGCATCTTACATCTCACCAATCTATGGTCACTACCTGTGTTGAACTTGTTTAGCACACTGCAGTCTCCTATGACGAATTTTTTGTTACACATAATAAAATCAATTTCACTTGTCGTCCCATTTGGATGTCTCCATGTCCATTTCCTGTGTGGCTTTTTCTTGAAAAAGGAGTTCAAGATAAAAAACCCTTCTGCCTCTGCAAACTCTATGAGAGTATTTCCATGCTGGTTTCTGTTGTCGTGACCGAATTTACCTACTGAAGTTTCATTCTGTTGCCGTTGACCTATTTTTGCATTGAAATCTCCCATAATTATCTTCAAATGCTGCTTACCTTTATTATTTAGATGACGAATTTCCTCATAAAATTCTTCAATTTCTTCTTCAGGATGACTTGTGGTGGGTGCATAAGTTTGAATAATCTGAGCCTGGTATCTTCCCGAGAGTTGGATAACAAGTTGTGCAGCTCTGTCAGAGGAACTTTCAACTTCTACCACTTTATCCTTCAGTTTCTTGTTTATTATAAAACCAACACCACTAGTTCTGCCAGTATCAGTCCCACGATAGTAGAAGAGATGTCCACTTTTCAGTTCAATGAGATCTCCTTTTCTCCTTACCTCACTTTGCCCGACGATGTCCCACTTGATCCTTTGTAGTTCCTCTTCCAATTCAAGAAGCCTTAAATGAGAAGATAGGGAGCGTCCATTAAACGTAGCCAAGGTCAGCATCAGATGGCAGCCTAGTCCGATGGCAGCCTCCAGAGATTCTTAGCACCCTCTGCCTTCATGTCGCACTGGCCGCTGCCTTGGCCAGGTACATTCCAGCTGTATATATATATATATTGTATATATATATATATATTTATATATATAGTATATATATATATCATCATCATCATCATTTTCAACCATTATCAATCCACTGCTGGACAATATTCTATTAAGAAGAGACCTAAGCAAAAAATATATATATATTTTTGACTATTAGATAGTTTTCTAGAGAACGAAATTCCTTCTTCTTTCATCAAAAGAACTTTAAGAAAAATTATTCTGAATCATAGAGTAAGGTTGGCAGATCTGCTTTAATTTTCTACACAGTTAATAATATGATTCTGACCAATCAAAGCCGTAAGGAAGTTGGCTAGAGGATGCCTATTAACTACTAAAAGGAACCTTAGTGCTATGGATATGAAGGTCCTATTAAAACAAAAAATTAAATAATATAGACAAAATCACACAAAAAAAGCTTAAAAATCTGTTTATAAAAGAAAATAAAAACAAATAAAAAAGAAAACTAGTTATTCACTCACTAGAATAGCTATACTAAAAATAGTAAAACTAACATTAAAATTAATAAGATTCTGAATAATCTATAGAAGCTCACTAAGATGATTTAATACATGCAAAGATTATTAAATACACCACTTGTGTATTTTATAATATTTCTCATGTATTCTGGAGAGTTAATTCTGCTCTTTCTGATCATACAGGTCCACAGTCTTAAGTATATATTTTTTTCTCTGGTTAAAATCTCCACGAGTTGGTTTCTTTCAGTGTGAGGAGGCCATCAGCCCCACCCACACTGCTTCCCCAGCGACTAGGGAGTGGCAGAGGTGTTTGGACGTTTGTGGAAAAGGTCAGCCATGTTTCCTCTTGTGTGGAGAAAGTTTAGTTGCATAAGAGGTAAGCTCTCTTCATTGTCTTTGGGTTTTAGGTTTTATAAGTTCAATGTTTGTACTTCTTGTACTTTTTTTCTCTGTTGTTTTTTGCTTTTTAGCTTTTAGGCACTGGCTAGTCTGTTAACATTTTTGCGGGTTTTAACTCTTTCTTTTCTTGGTAACTTTGCGCGTCTTTTAGGAAACTTAGGCCCAGCAGCTGGCTAAGCATAGTTCCTTTACTTTGCGCTGTATTTTCAAAGTAGTTAAGTTCTTAATAACTACTTAATTATACACTTAAAGCACTGCTGAAATACTTTGTACATATTGCAACTAATTGTTTATGTCATATAACTTTCACAAAGCTTTTCTTTAGTTAATTATTGTCTTTAATTTATTCTCATTTTTGTGTTGTCAGAAGTTGTGGAGTAGGGGTTTTAGAATCAAGTTTTCTTTCAAAAATCTGAGTTTTGAAAAATTAATATTTCCTTTTTTAATTGCAATGTAAAAATTTGGAATTCTTTTGCATTGCCATTCAGGTTTAAATTCTCTCTCAGGCGAACTTGGCATTTCGTTATAGCTGAAAATTATTTCTAATTATTATGTCACTCTCACAAATTGAGTTCTCTTTAATCTTCTTCTCTCTGTTTAATAGTAACAGATGAAAAGCATGGGTCGGGCCATGAAAGTTATGGATGCAAGCTAAATTGTTAACTAAAGCTAGGTCATACAACTCTGCGGAGGTCATGACATATATATATTTTTTAAAACAATTTTTGGTGGGCTTATTACTTGCATCTATGGCTTTGCAGAAACCCATTTCCAACTAGGTCTTTGTGGAAGTGAGAAAATGCAGAGTTTTTGCTGGTCCTTGATAAAGCCAAGGCTCAGTATTCTCGACACTTTCTACATTCAGTTGTTTTATTTTATTTTTTATCTTTTCTCCTTTTACTCACACCGGTAGATACATAACCTTTTCTATGTTGTACTTGGTATGAGTCAAAAATATATATTTTTTTTTGCTTAGGTCTCTTCTTAATAGAATGTGAATTCTGAATTTTCATAACTGCTGCATTGCGCGTTTTGATCTTCAGGTTATTTTGCAACTTTCGTTTTAAATTCAAAAGTTTTTCCTTAGTTCTCAGCTTTGCTCTTCAGTATATATAGTATATCATCATCATCATCATTGTCAACCATTATCAATCCACTGCTGGACGAAGGTCTCCCCAAGTTTCCTCCACAACGGTCTGTCTTGTGCCAGTCTCCTCCATGTCACCCCTGCATACTTTCGAATTTCATCCACCCATCTCCCATGTGGTCTTCTTCTGGGTCTTTTCCTGTCCCTTGGAATCCAATCTAAAATTTCAGCTGTCCATCGATGATCTGTCCTTCTGGCAGTATGTCCAGCCCATTGCCATTTCAGGGATTTAACTCCGATCATGATGTCTTCCACTCTTGTCATTTTTCGGATCCACGAGTTCCTCTTCTTATCTCTCCTGGTTACACCAAGTATGCACCTCTCCATGCTTCTTTGATAGTATATATATATATATATATATATATTGTATATATATATTTTCTCATATTAATCTTTTGACTGTTGGCAACACTAAAGCGTCTCCATTACACTTCTGACTAACTCTTTTCGACTGGCACTCAGCCCGATGATGGGATCATTGTGATCCCGAAAGATCTTGCTTGTGTTTTTGAAATTGTAAATAAAAATAATTTTTAATTGCAATTGGAGCATGGTAATAAAATTAAACAATTATTGTACATAGACAACATTCTTATATATGTCCTTTGGACATGTTATTCTGCTCTTTGGTGTCCACATTTCATTTCTGCAGTGTTACTGTATGTTTTCAATATGCATTTTTTAATGCCAAAAAGCTTAAATTGAGTGATGCATTTTTTCTTACACTTCCACTTTTTTTGTACCAAACAATGTGTGAAAGAATATCAAATGCTTAAACATTTTCAGCTTAGCTTGATGATGCATCTACAGTTTCATAGAAATAAGCTTTTCTGATTAGAGGAGCCTGAAGTTGAGATGATAGTATTATCTGTTATCAGATATCAATTTATTTAGCATCTAATATGAAAAATTGATAGTTTTAGCACTTGATAAATTAACATCTAAAAGTGCATGTACTCACTGCTGTTTTATGCATTCTACAAATGAGTGGTAGGCAATGCACGTAACTAACAAACAAATTAAGAAGAAGGTAGTGTAGAACACGCTAAGTTACGTATAAAACGTTTAAGGCAAATATATTTCAGCCATTACTATGGCCTTCATCGGTGCGACTACGATTGGTTTTTGCACTGATGAAGGCCATAGTAATGGCTGAAATATATTTGCCTTAAACGTTTTATACGTAACTTAGCGTGTTCTACACTACCTTCTTCTTAATATGCATTCTATATTGTATTACTGCGAAAGTGTGTGAAAAACATGCCTTGTAATTTATTATTGTAAACCCATATCAAAAAGAAAAAACATTGGTCTTGGTTTCGCATGTATCCCCTCTTCTGGGTTTGCATGTATCCCCTCTTCTCACTGATATATATTTACAACATATGAAATACACCAGTCTTCTGAATGACTCAATCAAACCAACTATTTGGCTTGGATATGTTGATATTTTTGTAATTTGATCTCATTCCAGAGAGCCATTAAGGGCATCTAATTCCATCAACAAAAAGTTTTCTACGATAAAAGTTACAATCAATATTGAAGGAAACAAGTACATGCAATTTTTGGATATCTATGTCTGAAGAAACAGTAACCATGTCATTTCATAACCTACTGAAACCACTAACATTCCCTTTCTGTCATTCACTGTTAAAAATTACAAAAACCTTTTATTCATAGAGCTTAGCCATTCTTTCTGAGGTTGAAAAAAATGTCTTCTGCAATAATTCAGTCTCTCTTGAAGAGGATTATAGAAAATTATTAGATACTACCACTTTAAATGGATTTCCCTCCTCCAACAGTAAAAAATTTAAACACTCATCATGGGTCTAAATCAAGAACCCAAAGCCTCAAACAAAACTGTGCTGAAAATGTGCAGCTCTCCGGATCCCTTACCTCCATCTTATGTCTACGAGTTCAAACAATTACTAATGTAAAGCAAATATTATGGGAATTTTACTAGGAAATTTTTTCATTAATAGCAAATTTTCGGAGAAAACTCTTCTCCTTCTTCAGGCTGTCTTGTTGTTGTCACTTTTTTTCTTGTCACTATCACGGTTGCGGTTTACCTTGACGGTTACGGTTAACCTTGATGGTTTAGGTTATTTTTCATCAAATCCTGCCAGATGTTAGGCAGGGAAAATCCTTTGCAGTCATTGATGATGGAATTTTGATTTTTCTCAATCTCTATTCCTTCTTTCAGCTTTCTTTTTGAAAATTGCTTTGGAAACTAATGACTTTAAGGGAATTCCAATCCATGCTGTGCCCAGTTTCTCTAACATGCCTATCTAATCCAGTCTTGTTGGAGCAATTTTTATAGCTGCTTTATGCTCAGCTATACGAGTTTCTAGTCTGCAACCTGTTTCACCTATGTAAGATAGTCCACAACTACAATTTACTTCATAGACTACTCCTTGCAATTTTAAAAAAAATTCTTCTCTTTGAACTATTTTAGGGAAATTTTTTTTTAACTTTGTTCTCAAATTTTCTCCGAAAATTTGCTATTAATGAAAAAATTTCCTAGTAAAATTCCCATAATATTTGCTTTAGATTAGTAATTGAATTAAGAAACTAGGAAGCCATTTCTCATCATGAGCTTTATTCAAAGAATTAGCTCAAACAATTTTTCAGTGAGTATGGTTATTATTTAGCCACCAAATCGAAGCCTTCTATTACCAAATTAATATTGGATGGCAGTGATGAGATTTAATCTTCTTGGGGCTTACTTCATCTCAATTTAAATATCTTCTGATGAAACATGTTACATCAGATGCACTTCCATCAGCAGCTGTTTAATGGAGCACAGATGTGGCGTTCGTAAAGGAAATCTCAACATTTCATTGCCCACCTTAACTTTGGAGGACATTTCTGCTTAACCTCTATGCCATGATACCAGAAGAATTGAGACACACATCAATCATTGTACACTTTGTTATTGGAAAAGTTTAGATTTTTTTTTCAGCACTAAAACTGTTCATTCTGGTTTTCTGTTTTGCATTCTATTGAGATGGAAATCAGTTTTAAAAGAAAAGCGATGAATATGACATTATGGATCTGAAAATCACTCGAAAATCACTTATCATGATAATCAACACAGCAATCAGACATCTCTGAATTGATTGTATTTTTATTGTTCTCACGTAATATCAATCACTCAGAAAACTTAAAAATTTCATCACCCTGGAGCTGGAATTAAACCTGCATCTCCCGATTACTGTTCGAACATGCTAACCGTTATACTCCCCACGACGACAGAGTCCCAAGTATCTGAGTATTAAGAGAATCGAAATATTCTCTAACCGCAATCTTAATCGAAGGAAACTGTGCTGCCATCTAGCATTGTTAAGCATATCACCTGTCGTTCAGGTATATAGTGTGGAAGAAATATTCTCATAATACATGGAAAATACATCATGATAAGTATTATATATTCAGATACTTGGGACTTCTTCGTCCTGGGTGGTGTAACAGTTAGCATGCTCGAATGGCAATCGGGAGATACAGATGCTCTTAATACTCATATACTTGGGACTTCTTCATCCTATGTGGTGTAAAGGTTAGCATACTCAAACGGTAATCGGGAGATGCGGGTTCGATTCCCGCTCCAGGACGATGAAATTTTCAAAGTGTTCTGAGTGATTGATATTACGTGAGAACGGTAAAAAATACAGTCAGTTCAGAGATGTCTGATTGCTGTGTTAATTATCATGATGTATTTTCCACGTATTATGAGAAGAATATTTCTTCCACACTAAACACTTGTCATCATCTGTCCTTTCTGAGGTCGAAAAAGACTGAAGTTACTTTAATAAATGTTGTTTATGTGACTTAAGCATGCCATTTGCAGTTTTAATATTTGTGGATTTATATTACATGCTTGTGTTAAAATTTACTGTGTTCAATTTTGGTCTTCTTAGATTACAGGTTTGCCTTCCTGTTTGCATGCAGTTTGCCTGCACAGTGGGATGTCTGAGACACAAAAAGAAACTGCTTTAACTGCAATTATCAGTGGTGCAGTCCAAATATTACTTGTTTCACCTGAGGCTATTATAGGAGGGAAACTCAGCGCAAGCTTTCTGTTTTCGAAACTTCCTCCAATTGCTTTTGCTTGCATTGATGAAGCCCATTGCCTATCAGAATGGTCTCATAACTTCAGGCCATCATATCTTCAGATATTTAAGGTATTATATAATTTAGCTGGTAAATCTTTTCTCATGGCATTGACTTTTGTAGAGTGGCTGTGATGTCTTGTTGCAAACTACTTAAAAAAAATGACAAACATTTTATGTAATTATGTAGTATTAAGTGGAACATGTCACATTTTTGTATTAAATAAATTGAAATTTATGCACTGTAAGTGGACATAAATGAGATTCTTCTGTGGATTTGCAGAATTCCACTTTTTTTTTTTTGTCATAATTTGGGTCATTCTCAAGATCAATGAAAAACATAAGAGAGGGGAGAGGGGGCATTTTCCATTCAAGGGATGGTATTTCATCTTTCAAAACTTTCAAAAATACAAGTTAAATGGAGTGAAGATTTTCCCTGTTATCCCAATTTCTTCTTCTCACAATGTTTCTTCTGCTCAGTATGTTAAATATAATTTTATTCTATAAGTATGTGTATTTTCAGCTTGAAAATGGAAGTTAGATGGCACAAGAATTTCCCTGTAATTTTCAGGCCTGAGTTTCTTCCATTGGTATGGTTTTAAAGATCAATTCATAACTGAACAGATGGGAGGGGGGGGTTGCCTGACAGAATTCCAACTTTCAAAAATGTAGAAAATAGAATTTGATAGAGTGAAGATTTCTCCTCTAATCATAATTTTTTTTCGTGTGATGTTTCTTCTGCCCAGTATTGTTGTTAAATATTATTTTATTCCTTAGATATTTGTATTTTAGCTTGAAAATGGAGGGAAAATTTCCCAAAATTGAAGTGATTTTAAGTCGGAGTTTTGTCCATAATCATAATGTTTTCCCTGCGATGTTTCCTCTATCCTGTGTTGTTGTTAAATGACAATAATTTTATGTTTTGAATGCAGGAATGTGTTCCAGTTTAATATTTACATAAATAAACTACAGTGAACTGTTCTATCTTGCTCATGTTGCATTATGTTCACACTGTTTTGCCACACGTTCTGAGTTTTCACCTGGTAAAAGTTCAGCTTTTTTTCCTTCTTTGTCAGTGTCTTGTATGAAATGGAGTGATAATAATTAATGTTTTTTTTTTTTAATTTACATATTTTAAATGCTAAAATGGTGCCTAGATATTAAGTAGCTTTGAAGATCTGATGGAGTGGTGTGCACTTAAAAAATGAGTCTAGCATAACAATGGAAAGAAAACTGATAGAAACCCCATAAAATAGTTCATTTTTTCTATAATCATAAATGTTCTTTGTATTTCATCTTCTCCAAGAGAAGTTGGTTTTCATGTTAGTTTTCCCTTTTGCTATAATTGCTCATGCTTTTTTGTATTGTAGTTTTTCATTTTTCCAAAACAGGTTGGTTTTCATGTTTTTTTCTGTACTCATAAATATTTTATGCATTGATTTTCTCCAAGAGAAGTTGGATTTCATGTTTTTTTTTCTGTAATCATAAAAAAATTTTGTATTGTGTTTTCTCCAAGACAAGCTTATTTTTATTTTGTTCTTTGTATTACCTTTTCTCCAAGACAGGCTGAACTCTTTTTTTTTCTTTTTTTTTTTGTGATAAAATTTTTTATATGTATTACATTATTTCCAAAAGAAGTTGGTTTTAATAGTTCTTTTTCTATAATAAATAATGTTCTTTGTATTGCATTCTCTCCAAGAGAAGTTGGTTTAATATGTTTTATTTATGTAGTCATAAATGTTCTTTGTTTTATGCTTTCCCCAAGAGAAGTTGGTTTTCATGCGTTTTTGTTTCCTGTAATAAAAAATGTTGTTTATATCGCATTCTCCGCAAGAGCAGTTGGTTTTCATGTTTTTATTATGTGCACACACTCACTCCCCCTCCCCCCCCCACACACACACATAGGAGCGCGTGCGCACGCACAGAGAATGTACATAAAATCATGATTATTCTTTGTATTTTCGGTTAGAAAACTTGGTTCATGTTTTTTTAATGTGTGCGCGCACATACACACACACACACGTATACATATATATCATCATCATCATCATCATCGTCAACCATTATCAATCCACTGCTGGACGAAGGTCTCCCCAAGTTTCCTCCACAACGGTCTGTCTTGTGCCAGTCTCCTCCATGTCACTCCCGCATACTTTCGAATTTCATCCACCCATCTTCCATGTGGTCTTCTTCTGGGTCTTTTCCTGTCCCTTGGAATCCAATCTAAAATTTCGGCTGTCCATCGATGGTCTGTTCTTCTGGCAGTATGTCCAGCCCATTGCCATTTCAGGGATTTAACTCTGATCATGATGTCTTCCACTCTTGTCATTTTTCGGATCCATGTGTTCCTCTTCTTATCTCTCCTGGTTACACCAAGCATGCACCTCTCCATGCCCTTTGAGTTGTCTGCAGCCTTTGTATGTCTCTTTTAGCTAAGGTCCACGTCTCTGCACCATACGTAAGCACTGGAAGGATGCATTGATCAAACACTTTTCTTTTAAGACATAATGGCATATTGCTCTTGAAAATTATGCTGTTTCTTCCAAAAGCTCTCCAGGCAAGTTTTGTACGCCGATTAATTTCTTCACCAATGTGACCCTCACTTGATATCTGCTGTCCAAGATAAACGTACGTGTCTGTTATCTCCAGCTTTTCTCCATCAATCGATAAATCTTCATTTCTTGTAAAAGCATTGTACATCACTTTTGTCTTCTGAAAGTTCATTTTTAATCCCACTTCTTTACTCTTGTCAGCAAGTTCCTGGATCATACTCTGTAGCTCTGATGGGGTAGTTGCAAAAATGACTATGTCATCAGCAAAACGAAGGTGGGTTAGATAATCTCCATTAATCTTTATCCCTTTGTTTTCCCAGTTCAGTGATTGAAAGACATTTTCCAATGTGGCATTAAAGAGCTTCGGAGATATGGTGTCGCCTTGTCTCACTCCTTTTCCAATTTTTATGTGTGTTGTATTTTCAAACAGCCGAATCTTTGCACTTGCATTTTCATAGATGTTATTAATAATATTAATGTATGCATCTTCAATACCGCAGGACTTCAGAGCCATTGCAACTGCTGATGGTTTCACCGAATCAAAGGCTTTTTCATAATCGATAAAAGCCATGCACAATGGAAGCTCATATTCCCTCGCTCTTTCAATTAGTTCTCTCAGTACGTGGATATGATCTATTGTGCTGTAGCCACTCCTGAATCCAGCTTGTTCTCTCGGTTGAGCCATGTCCAGTGTCACCTTCAAGCGGTGTGAAAGAACTTTAGTGAAGATTTTATAAACCACTGATAGGAGGCTGATAGGTCTGTAGTTCCTGAGATCCTCAATGTCACCTTTTTTATGTAGCAAGATCATTGTAGCGTTGTTCCAATCCTCAGGAATTTTCCCTTCATTAAGGCATCGAGTGAAAATTTGGGCGAGTACTGTTTCGATTTCTCCACTTGCTTCTTGTATGATGTCTATAGTAATTCCATTTTCTCTTGGAGCTTTTCCCCGCTTCATGTTCTTGATTGCATGTGCAACTTCTGCTGGAAGGACTGGAAGAACTCTGGTACTGGTACCTTTCATGACGTCTGGAGTACATGTATCATCCCTTTCATATAATTTGGAGTAGAAATCTTTCACTCTTGTCAAAATTTCGCCTCTATTTCTTGTTACAGAACCATCTTCTTTTCTCAGTGCCATAATCTGTTTTTTCCCCTTACTGAGATGTCCCTTTGCTATCTTTAGGCTTTGGTTGTTTTCAATTGCTTTCCTTACTAGTTCACAGTTGAATTTCCTTACGTCTTCAGTGATACTTTTTCGTACTGTCTTGCATAGCTCTATATATTCCACTTTGGAAGTCACATCTTCTTTAGTTGTCCTCATCACTCTTCTTTTTTGCATCAACATTTTGGTTTTTCCTGATAATTTGTTCACATGCAATTTGTTCTTAGACCCAGCTAATTTTGTTGCTGTTTCCATAAGAGCTTTGGTTACTTTTCTGTTAACTTTAGAAATATCCACTTCTTCCGATGTTAGGCCTTCTAAAGCAGAGAATCTGTTCTTCAGTTCCAACTTGAAAGTATTATGGCGTTTTTTAAGGTTGGTTATGTCAATACATTTTGTTTGTCTTATGAGCTTACCACGTTCGAGTTTAGTGTTGAGGTGCATCTTACATATCACCAATCTATGGTCACTACCTGTGTTGAACTTGTTTAGCACACTGCAGTCTCTGTTTGTATATATATATATATATATATATATATAATCATGAATGTTCTTTGTTTAATAGTATAACTATACACAAGATATCCAAAATTTCTTGGTGTAGAATAGAAATCAACATTTCCAAGCTTTCGCACACCAACCAGATGGCTTTTTCAAGAAAGGTAGACAGCAAACTGAAAAATAGAACGCTTCAACAATTTGAACGCATTCTGTTATTCAGTTTGCAGTTTGCTGTCTACCTTCCTTGAAAAAGCCATCTGGTTGGTGTGCGAAAGCTTGGAAATTTTGATTTCTATTTTACACCAAGAAATTTCGGATATCTGGTATAGTTATACTATTAAAGTATGGTTGGTTTATAGTTCTTTTCTATTTAATTAGATGTTCTTTGTATTGAATTTTTGGGTTTTCGGCAAGAGAACTTGTTTTTCATTATGAATAAAACTATCAAGTAGACAATTTACTGTTTGTCATGTTAATGTTTATCATTAGGTTCGACTATTGAGTTCACGCTTAAGGGGTAACTACAAAGTAACTATTGCATAGTGTGCTGATATAATAATGGAAGGAGTCAAAGTCTATATCATACCTTTTATGAGTTCCATTGTGTAGCTTGATATAATCCAAGATGTCTGTTGTCAGTTGTAGCATTACAATGGCTGTTGAATTTGCCTCTTGTCTTCATAACATCGATGCACATTAAAGTTGTGTAGGACTATTCTTTGCATATTTGCCATAGGTGCCGTGCTTTAAAAATTTTGTTTGCTGTAATAAAAATGTAATTTTTATTGCATTTTTTTTACTAGATATTGGATTGATTGGTTTTCATGTTTTTTTTTCTACTAGATATTGAATTGATTGGTTTTCATGTTTTTTTTTTTTTCTTAAATCACAAATGCCTTTTGTAGTGCATTCTTTCCAAAAGAAGTTGCTTTTTTTATGACTACTAAATGCTATTTCTATAATCATAAATGTTTTTTGTAGTTGCTTTTTTTATGACTACTAAATACTATTTTCTATAATCATAAATGTTTTTTGTATTGCATTTTCTCCAATAGAGAATGGTTTCATGATTCTTTATATTGCACTTTCTCTGAGAAGTTCTTTTTTTTCCTCTATTGATTTTCATGTTTTCATTTTCCTATAATCAAAAATGTTCTTTGTATTGCATTTTCATAATTTTTTCCATTGGTTGTCATAATTTTTTCCAAATGATCTGAATAGACCACGAAAATTAGTGCATACGCACTATCATGAAGTTAGTAGAATTCTTCAAGTAATCTCTTTTAAAACTTGATTAATAACTACCATCAAGCTGCCTGTGTTGATAACTCAACAGTAGTACACTAAAGTGCCAAAAAAGAAACCCCCAAAAAACCTAGGATACCTCTCTAATACCGTGCGATCAGATAACGGCAGCAATGCGGCGGAGCATGGACTCCACAAGCTCTCTGTAGTACTGTGGAGACAGTGCATGCCATGATTCCTGAAGAGCATTGCACAATTCCATAATATTCACTGGTGGAAGATTCCAGACATTCATGACGCATTGAACAGCACCCCAAATGTGTTCAGTGGTGTTTAAATGGCCAAGTCCAAAATGACAAACCTCGTGGAATGTTCCTCTAGCCATAATCAGGCGGGTGTGGATGTGTGCAGTGACACACTGTCATGTTGAAAGAGGTCACAGTGGTTGCATGACATGAACAGGAGCAAATGATTCCCAAGGATGGTTATGTAGCCTCCACTGGTCGGTGCAGTCTGCAGACACATGAGGGGTCCTAATGCATGCCAGCTGAAAACATCCCACACCATAACAGAGCCGCCGTCAACCTGCACTATCCCTTGTAGGCATTCTGAATTCTTTGCTTCGTGGGGCTGTCACCACACCTGGAGCTGTTCATCTGCCGGAAACAGTTAGTACTATGATTTATCAGATCAGGCTACTTGCACCCAATAGCATTGCTCCCAAGCCTAGGCATGGTGCACAACCTTGTGTCATCAGGTTAGCAATGGCACCTGGGTGGGCCATTGGCTCTGGAACACCTTAGAACATGCACTGTCCGAATGCTGATGCTACTGCTGACACCAGCATTGAATTGTGCTGTGATTTGCTGCAATGTTGCACACCGGGTGGATGTTACGACGCATGCCAGACTCCGCCGTCCACAATGGTCCCAAGCTTTTCTTTGGCCATATAACAGTCTTACGCTCTCGATTTCCCCCCTGAGTTAGTGTAGTCCAGGTACAAGCTTGAAATTGCTAACTGTGTAAATCCGAATTTCGTGGTAATTTCTGAGATGGAGTGACCCATCTCCTGGGCTGCGACTACCATACCACGTTTGAAATCGCATGAACTTGATAAGCTGCCATATGAACTACGAGTGCTACTACTTGAGCTTGCAGATATATCTGCCTCTGTATACACGTCATTTGCAGAAGATACCATTGGGTGTAGTGGCATATAATGAAAATTGTAGTGCGCTTCCCAGGTTTTTTGGCACCTCAGTGTATATTAAAGCACAAATATTGCTGTAGTTCACTGTTCATTTACTTTAAAAAAATCAGAAGCTAAATCTTTCTCACAATTCTTGTAATGCATGCTGGAAAACCATGTCTTCACAGAACAGATTCTTGGCTTTTATTTAGTCTAGATCACAGACAGTCCGCTGAAATTTTTGGTTAGGTTCAAACTGCTGACCAAACCATTCTGTGAGCAATTATGGTTCAGCATTATGATTCTGTGGCTAATAGCATGTTTCCACCTCACAGAGCGAAGAATTTTCATATTCAGATACAATGGCACTCTCTTCAAAACATTGGGAGTGGAGGGATAACAAAAGTAATCAGATTGCAGGAGAATACTGGGATAAACAACATTTTGTTTGAATTTACAGCATTCTCATTTGGTACTCTTGTGAGTCAAAAATAATAATACTCTTCATCATTTCAAAGTTCCTTACATTTTCAATCTTTCATTTTATTCACAGTTACAAATTTTTGACGCATATACAGCATATTTTATGCTGTGTCTAAGACTTGTCTTGACACTCGCACACGGTGACATAACTACCACACCCCGCAGCTGGGGTATGTGTGTGTGTGTGTGTGCAGGTAACAAAGGAGCGTACTGCAGCTGCCAGTTAAAATTTTATGAAAAAAATCTGAACATACCCAAAAACAAACAAACACAAATAATTAACCCAAAGACCCATATTTTCCTTTAAGATATACACTATATTGACAAAAGTCACCGGACACGCCTTCAAAAGCAAATGAATGGATCCACTGCATTGTTAAGATGTGCAGTACAGCTGCAAATGGTATAAAAACACGCCTGCAGCTGACCGCGATCATATTGCACTCTGAGGTTCAGTGAAAATGTCACGTCGGGAGAGAACTGACTTTGAGAAAGAAAAGACTGTTGGGTGTTTTATTAGTGGGTTGTCCATAACAGAAACCGAGAGGCGTTTAAACATACCCAAGTCAACTGTTTTGGATGTACTGAATAAGTGGAAGACACATGGTGTGCCTGAAGCAGCAAAATGTACCAGCAGACCAAAGAAAATCAGTGATAGAGGGTGTCGAAGCTTCAGGAGAGTCGTTACAGCCAATCGATGGAGTACTGCACAAGACCTCAGTGTACAGGTGAGTAAAAATGCTGGAACCTTGGTATGTACACTTACCATTCGCTGACAACTTTATTCCATGGGTTACCGTGGTCGTGCGGCTGCTCGTAAGCCTTTCTTCACCACTCGGAATGCTATTCGTCGTTTAGCATGGTGTAAAGAACATTTATCGTGGACCATAGATCAATGCAAGCGAGTCCTATGGACTAATGAATCCAGAAACACGACCCGTCAGTCTGATGGCCGTGTGTGGGTATGGCGGCAGCTGGGGGAATGCTATTTACCGCAGTGTACTGTTCCTACGGTAAAGTTTGGAGCTGTCAGTGTGCTTGTGTGGGGGTGTTTTTCGTGGTATGGTCCTGGCTTGTTGGTTATCGTGGACAAACCTGTTAACCAGCACATCTACCTCGATATTCTGTACAATTATGCCCTACCAACTCTGTGGCGATACTATGGAACCTAGCCTTATTTGTACCAGCAGGATAATGCACCGAGCCATAAAGCAAGGACTGTTACGGACATGTTTTGACAATAATTCTGTATCATGTGAGGACTGGCCAGATCTTAATCCCATAGAGCACCTATGGGATGAATTAGAGTGCCGCATAAGAAGTTTGGAACCAAGGCCTACTATTAAGCAACAGTTAGTGGCAGCATTATGTACTGAATGAAAGCGCGTATCTATCGCTGTGTTCCAAAACCTTGGCGAAAACATGTCTTGAAGGGTCAGTGCATGCATTAAGGCCAAAGGTGGACCGACACTGTACTAATATATGTCAATAAATGCTATGTTGTGCTTTTCTTCTAGGTGTCTGGTGACTTTTGTCAATAAAGTGTATTTAGCTTTGCCTAAATAAATGTAAAGTTTCACTTTTAAAACACCGAATGTCTTACAGATTGGAGCCATTCTGCCCTTTGGCTCCGGGTTGTAATATGATCACTCTTTGTTGGGTTGTAAATAATACAATTAGTCTCCAATCGTCCTCTCTCTGTGCTGCTGAGGAAAAAGTGCGAGGGCATATGGGGATTCCTCAGCGAGGACGTGGGAAAACAGTCGGTCAACCTAGGATTATGTACACAGCAGCCGCAGATCTGCTGTGTATAAGAAGGTGATTTCTTCAAATGATTTATTTTTGTTTTGGACAAAACAATTACACGTTGCTATTGCTTTTAGTTCTTCCTTATAGTAAGTATGTCTATTTCATTCAATGTGTGGAAACTTGAATGTACAAGTGAACAACATTCATTTCTAAAATATTACAAAAGCATCCAAGTAGAGCACAGTATCAGTGAAAGAGAAAGGAAAGTGCACGAAGGAACTTCCAAAACTTGACCACTTCTTTTTGCCACAGAGTCAGTTAAACTCAAGTGCTGTTTCTGATTAAATTAGTGATGATTTGTTTATTACGTCGACTGTTCGAAGTTTAGAAGCAGACATTTTACCAAAACTAAGCACTTCAGAAACAAGTGAAAGTAAAATGTGTGATTACAAAATCTTATAGTTATTAACCTTAACCATTTAAATACATTTTGCCAAATTCCTTTCTTGTGATAAAATGCATATTCATGTTCATGCATCGGTCTGCACACCATATTAATCCTGATTAGCTGATGGATAACCTTGCATTATATACTTCTGTTTCAAAAATTTCTTTAAAAGTTTAAACTACAGGGCTCTAGGTACCTCCTTTACTTTTCCAGACACTCTCCCTGACTTTCTGACAGTCCCACAACCCCCATCACTCACATCACAAAAAACACATCCTTCCTCATGTTCGAAATCCTGGTAAAATTACTACGTTTAGGGGTGCTGAAGTAAATCTTTTTTTTTTGGACGGGGGGGGGGGAGGGTGCATGTTGTGCTAGTTATGCCACTGCACACACACAGCAGGAAGTAGTGTCACAAGTTAGTAGATATGTAAGAAATAATAATATTTTCAGTTAAAAATAAATAAAATCAATGATGAAAAAGAATGCTTACAGGGCCATGTGGATATTCCTGACGAGCAATACTTTCAGCTACCCTATGCAAAATAGATTTGCATAGACGTCTTACAGCAGGATGTCTACTGGTCACGAAAAAGTCACGAATTCAGAAAAAGGTCATGAAAGTCAAGAAAAAGTCACTAATTTTGTTTTAGGGTCATGAATTCCTTTTTATTGTTAGTAATTGTTCATATTCTGGCAAAAATCTTATGTATTTGTCCGTTCACTGATCACATAAGGTGCAATTCATTTAACAATTTAAGTGTAAAAAAGGGGGGGAGGCATTTCTTCCTCCTCCACAAAAAAAACTGATAGAAAAAAAAATGTCTCAGCATTAAAATACATGTACATAATGTGGTTTGCAAAATTTGAGATCAACTTAGCAATTTACATTATGCTACTCTTGTGCAGTCAGGACATTTATATATATATATATATATATACCGTATGTATACAGTATATACATATATATCATCATCATTGTCAACCATTATCAATCCACTGCTGGACGAAGGTCTCCCCAAGTTTCCTCCACAACGGTCTGTCTTGTGCCAGTCTCCTCCATGTCACCCTTGCATACTTTCGAATTTCATCCACCCATCTCCCATGTGGTCTTCTTCTGGGTCTTTTCCTGTCCCTTGGAATCCAGTCTAAAATTTCGGCTGTCCATCGATGATCTGTCCTTCTGGCACCATTATCAATCCACTGCTGGACGAAGGTCTCCCCAAGTTTCCTCCACAACGGTCTGTCTTGTGCCAGTCTCCTCCATGTCACTCCCACATACTTTCGAATTTCATCCACCCATCTTCCATGTGGTCTTCTTCTGGGTCTTTTCCTGTCCCTTGGAATCCAATCTAAAATTTCGGCTGTCCATCGATGGTCTGTTCTTCTGGCAGTATGTCCAGCCCATTGCCATTTCAGGGATTTAACTCTGATCATGATGTCTTCCACTTTTGTCATTTTTCGGATCCACGTGTTCCTCTTCTTATCTCTCCTGGTTACACCAAGCATGCACCTCTCCATGCCCCTTTGAGTTGTCTGCAGCCTTTGTATGTCTCTTTTAGCTAAGGTCCACGTCTCTGCACCATACGTAAGCACTGGAAGGATGCATTGATCACTTTTCTTTTAAGACATAATGGCATATTGCTCTTGAAAATTATGCTGTTTCTTCCAAAAGCTCTCCAGGCAAGCCATTTCCAACTAGGTCTTTGTGGAAGTGAGAAAATGCAGAGTTTTTGCTGGTCCTTGATAAAGCCAAGGCTCAGTATTCTCGACACCTTCTACATTCAGTTGTTTTATTTTATTTTTTTATCTTTTCTCCTTTTACTCACACAGGTAGATACATAACCTTTTCTATGTTGTATTAGGTGTGAGTCAAAATTATATATGTATTTTTTTGCTTAGGTATCTTCTTTTTAGAATGTGTATTCTGAATTTTCAAAACTGCTGCGTTGCGCGTTTTGATTTTCAGGTTATTTTGCACCCTTCGTTTTAAATTCTAAAATTGTTTTCCTTAGTCTTCAGTTTTGCTCTTAAGTATATATATATATGTACATACCGTATGTATACAGTATATATATATATATATATATATATATATATATATATACATACCGTATGTATACAGTATATATATATACATACCGTATGTATACAGTATATACAAATAATAATACCTTCAAATTGGAACTGAGGAACAGATTCTCTGCTCTAGAAGGTCTAACGTCAGAAGAAGTGGACATCTCTGAAGTTAACCGAAAACCAACCAAGGCTCTTATGGAAACAGCAACAAAAACAGCTGGTGCTAAGAACAAGTTGCATACGAACAAATTATCAGGAAAAACCAAAATTCTGATGCAAAAAAGAAGAGAGATGAAGACAACTAAAGGAGATGTGACTTCCAAAGTGGAATATATAGAGCTATGCAAGATATGGTACAAAAAAAGTATCACTGAAGATGTAAGGAAATTCAACTGTGAACTCACTTAGTGAGGAAAGCAATTGAAAACAACCAAAGCCTAAAGAAAGCAAAGGGACATCTCAGTAAGGGAAGAAAACAGATTATGGCTCTGAGAAAAGAAGATGGTTCTGTAACAAGAAATAGAGGTGAAATTTTGACAAGAGTGAAAGATTTCTACTCAGAACTATATGAAAGGGATGATACATGTACTCCAGACATTACAAAAGGTACCAGAGTTCTTCCAGTCCTCCCAGCAGAAGTTACACATGCAATCAAGAACATGAAATGGGGAAAAGCTCCAGGAGAAGATGGTATTACAGTAGACATCATACAAGAAGCAAGTGGAGAAATTGAAACAGTACTCGCCCAAGTTTTCACTCGTTCCCTTAATGAAGGGAAGATTCCTGAGGATTGGAACAATGCTACAATGATCCTGCTACATAAAAAAGGTGACATTGAGGATCTCAGGAACTACAGACCTATCAGCCTCCCATCAGCGGTCTATAAAATCTTCACTAAAGTTCTTTCACACCGCTTGAAGGTGACAAATGACATAGCTCATCTGAGAGAACAAGCTGGATTCAGGAGTGGCTACAGCAGTATAGATCATATCCACATACTGAGAGAACTAATTGAAAGAGCGAGGGAATATGAACTTCCATTATGCATGACTTTTATTTACTATGAAAAGGCCTTTGATTCGGTGAAACCATCAGTAGTTACAATGGCTTTGAAATCCTGCAGTATTGAAGATGCATACATTAATATTATTCATAGCATCTATGAAAATGCAAGTGCAAAGATTTGGCTATTTGAGAATACAGCACCCATAAAAATTGGAAAGGGAGTGAGACAAGGTGACACTATATCTCCAAAACTCTTTAATGCCACATTGGAAAATGTCTTTCAATCACTGAACTGGAAAAACAAAGGGATAAATATTAATGGGGATTATCTAACTCACCTTCATTTTGCTGATGACATAGTCATTTTTGCAACTACCCCATCAGAGCTGCAGAGTATGATCCAGGAACTTTCTGACAAGAGTAAAGAAGTGGGATTAAAAATGAACTTTCAAAAGACAAAAGTGGTGTACAATGCTTTTACAAGAAATGAAGATTTATTGATTAATGGGGAAAAGCTGGAGATAACCAATACCTACATTTATCTTGGACAGCAGATATCAAGTGAGGGTCACATTCATGAAGAAATTAATCGGCGTATAAAATTTGCCTGGAGAACGTTTGGAAGAAACAGTGTAATTTTCAACAGCAATATGCCATTATGTCTTAAAAGAAAAGTGTTTGATCAATGCATCCTTCCAGTGCTTACGTATGGTGCAGAGACGTGGACCTTAACTAAAAGAGATATACAAAGGCTGCAGACAACTCAAAGAAGCATGGAGAGGTGCATGCTTGGGGTAACCAGGAGAGATAAGAAGAGGAACTTGTGGATCAGAAAAATGACAAGAGTGGAAGACATCATGATCAGAGTAAAATCCCTGAAATGGCAATGGGCTGGACATACTGCCAGAAGAACAGACCATCGATGAACAGTCAGAATTTTAGATTGGATTCCAAGAGACAGGAAAAGACCCAGAAGAAGACCACATGGGAGATGGGTGGATGAAATTCGTAAGTATGCGGTAGTAACATGGAGGAGACTGGCAAAAGACAGACCATTGTGGAAGAGGCTTGAAGAGACCTTCGTCGAGCAGTGGATTGATAATGGATGACAATGATGATGATGAATATCACTTCTTGGTGTTGCAATTTTTTTTTCTGGCAGAGTGTATTTTCACTCCAAAGTATGCAATAATTTAGGGCCACTGGTTCCGGGAAGGGAGAGAGCTAGTGCCATACGACAAACACAACAAACATCCATGCCTCACCGGGATTCGAACCTGGACCCTTCATGGATGAATGGTCATAAGCCAGAGCGTAGCCCACTGTGCCTCCGGGGTGGCTTGTACTACTATAGCATATGCAAAGAAATGTATCAGGATGGTTCCCACACCCTAATGATGCCATGTTTATTGTAACAGTAATTCAGCAGTGATTTCTTGACACCTATGCAGAAAGTAACAACACCACAAACTTCTTTGCAGGTAAGAGATTTCACATAGACTTCCCACAGTCAAACAACCCAGATGGAATTGAAAGTTAATTGGCTCGTCAATATTTTGGCATGTTCCAGTAAATTGATGTTTCTCTTAAATGTGACCAGATGTTTGAATTATAAGTGTGTATAAGCCTGTTGTTACATTGTTCTGTACCCTACACATTTCTTACATAAGAAGAAAAACAAACCTCTGAGCTGTTTGTAAATAGACTGCACATATCAGTCAAAAACAAGTTTGAAAATAGCTGAAAGTTTGAAAACATTATCATTGAATTTGATGTAAATTTGAAGCAGAAGGTTCTGCTAAAAGAGTTATCCTTAAATTATAGTTTTGAGCATGGTTTCTGATGAATGATAATTTTAATTTGATTTTATTATTTTTATTGTAGTATGGTCTGAAAGTTATATGTTTTTAAGCAAGCTTTGTTATCAAATTCATGGGGTGACTGTTTATTTTTTATTTTTACTTTTCAAACAATTTGTAATGCTAGATACTATTCATCATTAGGTTTTGACAGATAAAATGAATGTAAAGTGCGTTTTGGGCCTGACTGCTACAGCCACTCGATCTATTTTGAAAAATATTGCCAATCATTTAAAGCTAGAAGAAACAGATGAGTCTGTGATTGGGGAAACTAATGTGCCACCGAACCTTCTGTTGACAGTATCTAGAGATAAAGACAAAGATTGGGTATGTGTAATTATTTATTCCTTTGCACAAAAAGGTTTTCAACTGCAAGTCTCTTTGTTTTTCTGTTTTGTTCTTTAAAGATACAATATGGCTCCTTTTTATATAGTATACCTTATGTTGCATCTACATAATCACTGCAGTTATAATGAACTTGTGTAGCACAGCCACCTTCCTTTTTGTTCCACTATGAGATATATTTTGACAGAAGGGTTAACTGGATTATGAAAAATATATGGATGCTTTGTAGAGAGTAGTGCATTATTACACGATTATTTATATTTTACGTGCACTACTTACTGAAAATAATACACTTTAAAAAATAGGATTTACAGAAACATTTGCCTGTGTGATGCCAAAATAGACAAACAGTGCTGGTTTATGTCTTGATAATTCCTGTTTGTGCAGGTTTCTGTATGCTGATTGCACCATCCTGTTTACGGAGAGCAAAAGTGTGTTGCAGAGTATGTTTTCTGGGATGTGCAAAGTTTGTGTGAAATTCAAACATACTGTAAATGAAGAAAAACCAAAGCTATGATTTTTGAGTAAGGATTTTTTAGTACTGAATGCGGATTTTTTAGTACTGAATGCAAGATCAGTCTAAATGGTAGAATTGTACCAGGTGAATGAGTTTGTGTATTTAGGAAGCATGTTTGACAGATAAAACTGATTAAATGGTGAAATCAGTAGATAATTAAATTCAGCTTTGAAAATCATAACTGCTTTAAGACGTTTTCACAGGGATGATGGGTCTGAAGAGCTGCATGTGTAAGGTCATTGTTTCTGCTCTGATGTACCAGAGAATCATGGGTACTACAGAAGACACAGAAGTCTTTTTTTTTTTTCTTTTGCTGGAGAGATGAGTACTTATGGAGTTTTGTGGTAAGTCATATTATAATCATTTCAGGGATGAAGATCTGTTGCAGATATGCAATGTGAAGCAAAATGTTGAAAGAATGCCGCACAAGTTGTTGCAAAGAAAGAGGCATTCAAAGGAAATCGTGGAAGAACCAGTTTCAGGAATGTCTGCATGAGAAAAAGATAATGAGTGTGAAGCACAGAAGATATTGTGTGATTGTGTGATGGATGCTAATGAAGCACGAGCTGTGTGCCAAGATCACTGTAAATGGAGACATTTGATGCATCAACAGTGAATCAAATCTCACACAATCAGTAAGAGCTTAACATCATATATAAGATCCTTCCGCCGATTTGCGGAATTACGTTGTTGTTTTTTTTCATCATTTAAGTCATCTCGAGATCGGTGCAAAAATGGAGATAAATTTAGGGGGGTAATGAGGGGATGGAGGTGTCGTTTTCCATCTGGGAACGGTATTTCATCTTCTAAAACTTTCGAAAACGGAAGTTAAACGGAGTAAAGATTTTTCCTGTAATCGTAATTTTTTTACTCAAAATGTTGCCTCTGCCCAGTATTGTTGTTAAATGTCATTTTGTTGCATAAATGTTTGTATTTTAGTATAAAACTGTGGGTAATGATTTCCGAAAACGGAAGTTAAGACTACTCGAAGTTTTCGCTGCAGTCTTCAGGCATGAGATTCATCCGTGGATTCGAGGAATTCCATGATTTCTATTATCATTTGGGGCATTCTGGAAATCAATGCATAACTAAACAGAAATTTTGGTAGGATTGGTGGTGGTGGTGGAAGGATTCGTTTTCTGTTTGAGGACCGAATTCCATCTTTCGAAATGTTCAAAAACGAAAGTTAGATGGATTGCAAATTTATCCTGCAATCGTAATTTTTTCTCACGCGATGTTTCTTTTGATCCCCAATATTGTTATTAAATACCCTTTTATTCCATAAATATTTGCATCTCAGCTTAAAATGGGGAAAAATTTCTGAAAATGGAAGTCGGAAATCTAAGATTTCTTCCGTGATCGTACTCCCCCACCCATCCCACACACTCCTACGCTCGTAATGTTCTCACTATCCTGTGTTGTATGTTCTCACTCTCCTGTGTTGTATGTTCTCACTCTCCTGTGTTGTAATAAAATGTTACTTTCCCCCATAAATGTTTGCATTTAAGTCCGGTAAGAGAGGGGAAATTAGTTAGAATTGGTGCATGGTGTTCGAGGTATTAATATTCTCAAAGTTACTTAAAGTTAGAATTGATGCATGGTGTTCGAGGTATTAATATTCTCAAAGTTACCTAAAATAGTGAAAGCTTTGATATCATGCATTCATATTCCTCAGACTGAAAGTTCTTTCAGTATGATGGATAAAATTGCCATCTGAAGGGCGGGGGAAGAAAGAAAGAAAGAAAGAAAGAAAAAAATGGCAATGAAGAAATGGAAAGGCAATGATATCTACAGAGAATAAAATTAAGCAATGAATGCTGTGCAGCTGCAGAGTCAACAAAAGAAGACAAATATGACCATGGAACTTGCTGAGAAAAAAGTAACATAAGAGGAAACTTGACCTGATGTTCTATTCTAGTAAGTACAGTGCTGTACTTGCTGCTGTACTTTTTTGTTTTGTTTTGTTGCTCAACAAAAAAAAAAAAAAAAAAAAAAAGCAGTGCCTTTTAAAACCATATTACTTTGTTTTGAACTCAATTTTATATTGTGAATACAGAACTGTGCTCCAGTTTAATATTTACATAAATAAATTACAGTGAACAATTCCATCTCATGCTGCATTATATCTACATTTTCTAATCGCACCTTCTGATTTTTCATTCGGTTAAAAAGTTAAGCTTTTTTGTTTCTTGGTCGGTCTCATGTATGTATACAGCACCAAGCTGTGGGTACTTGTCAGTTATACATATTTCCAGATCTCGTACTGTTAATGCTGATACTGCTGACCACACAAGGTCTGGCTGGGGTATTTTTGTCATCGTAGAAGTACAATTAACAGATATTCCTTTAGTCTGTGGTCTGTCTAGTCTTATGATTGTCTCATGTGTTTGAGGTGCCTACAATGGGTATGCACACATTAAAACTGGAACTTGAATGATTGGATGAAAGTTGTTTGGTCCAATGAATCTCATTTCCTGTTGCACCATGTGTACAGCCGTACATGTGTCCAGCATTTGCCTGGGGAAATGTTGGCACCAAGATGTATCGTGGGACAAAAACAAACCGGTGGAAGAAGTGTAATGATTTTTGGGCAATGCTCTGCTGGGAAACCATGGATCCAGTCATTCATGCGCAGAAAACTGTGATGTCTACCATCTACTTAAACATCACTGCTGACCAGGTACATCCTTCCAGGGCAGGGGTATTCCTCTGAGTTTATCTACAACATAAATTATTGCAGTTGTGTCAAATGCAAACTGTGTGTGTGTGTCAGAGCTGAGACAGGCCGAGCCCGATCCGGGCTCGGGCTGCAGAGTTTGGGCTCTGAAAGAGGGAGAGAATTTTCTTTTAATGTGATTTTACGTGATTTATCACACGAGACTTTTTACACTTTCAAGTTGTTAAAGAGAATTCTTCGGCAACCGGGTCTAGATGGGAAGTAGGAATTCGGCAGGGCTATCTATTCCGGGCTTGGATAACAGAATTCCATAGGCCATGAATTACAGGATTTCTGCAAAGGAAAAGTTTCTACAAGAACTATAAACAGTAGATGGCAAGCTGACGAAATTTTGCTCCCTACCTCAAAGGGGCAGCTCCCTGCTAGTTCTATTGAGCAACGTACGACGTAGATTGTTATGCCTTCCGGTTTTTCTTGATTTCCTGATACCCCCTCCCCCCAGAAACATTTGAGGAAGAAATGAATGGTCAAAGAAACTATAGAAATAGAAAGACATCCCTTTCCCGCTCCGTAGTCGAGAAAGCCATCGGTTAATTGTACGGGTAGGAAAAACTGAAAGTCTGGAAGAGAAGACCTTTTTTTAATGCCTAAACAGGTTAATCATAGTCTTTGGGCTCTATCTTGCAATATAAAATTCGGGCTTGGGCTCTTAAAATTGAGCCCGAACTCAGCTCTGGTGTGTGTGTTTGTGTGTGTGTGTGCGTGCACATGCACGCTCTGTCTTTAGTAGGAACTTCCATTTCAATTTATAACTGCAGAAACATGTAATCTGGTAAAGGATCAACAGCATTATCCATCTAACTGAAACATATTAACAGCATGAATTATTGTATAGGGAATATTTCCCTATATAGTAGCCAGAATTTTTTTGTCATTATGCATGACAATATGGCAAAATATTACTATGTAGACATAGTTATCTGTTTCATTCTGTCCTTATGTGTAGTATTCCATATGCTATTTTCCAACAGGGCAATGCCTAGCCACGTACTGCACTCTGAAAGAGACTTTTTTATCATGTCTATGGCTTGCCATGGACTATCAGTCCTTGATTTGATCATACTGTCCACCAAAAGATTCTTTATAACAATCTAATTTATTAATATCTTTTACCTAAGCTATAGCCCAGCCTCATTTAGTAGTCATAAATTAGAGTAGTAAGAAATTTCTCTTGAAATCCAGAATTCAAATCCTTTTGGTACACATTGAATGTCAAACAACTAAGGTGTTTTTTTTTCACCTTTTGTTTAATTTTTTTTTTAATTTTTCATTTATAATTGTTCATTTAATTATTTACTGCGCTCCGTGGTAACAATGGCACACACAACAGCAACTAGGGCCTCTGTGAATCTTGGAGAGGTGCAAGCTAGTTCTGTGTGACATTACCCGAATTCACTGGCGAAAAGACCCCAACTCACTGGGTTTTGTTCCAGAATCCTTAGGTTGAATGACCAACTGGAACCCTCAGCTGTGGGCTAATCCCCCACACTGATGTACTTACCTGATTAAAAAGACAAAAAGAAATCAATATCCGGACTCAAGTGTGGGATATGGTGGACCTACCACACTTGAGAAAGACGGTCCACCACGGAATCCACCTGGACTTTCTAAACGGCGTATGAGAAAGCGATCTCGGCTGAGTGAATGTAAGATTGGTGTATGGAATACTAGAGGTATAAATGGCAAGATGAGTGAGGTGATTGAGGAGATGAATAAATATAGACTGGATGTGCTGTGTGTAAGTGAAACCAAAAAGAAGGAAATTGGGGTAGAAGAAGTGAATGGCACGGTGAGTGTGTGGTCTGGAGTATTGGATAATATGAGAGGACAGGCTGGTGTAGGTGTGATTTTAAGTGAAAAGATGAAGAACAACTTGATTCACTATAGTTGTGTAAGTGAGAGAATTCTCTGGATTCGTTTGAAAGTGAAACTTCAGAGAATAGTAATTGTTGTAGTGTATGCTCCTTGTGACTCGGAACCTTCTGATAAGAAAGAAGATTTCTGGAATGAGCTAAAAGCTGTTTTGAGTCAGTTTGGTGCTAAAGAAAAAGTTATAATAGCAGGGGATTTCAATGCTAGAGTAGGTGTGCAGAATGCAATCTCTGACAATGTTCTGGGTAAGTTTAATGATCCTTGTGTGAATGATAATGGTGAAAGATTAATTGAACTCTGCATTGAGAATGATTTGCGTGTATCTAATACATTTTTCAACCACAAGTATATCCACACATATACTTGGGAAAATCGTACTCTTGGTCAAAAGAGTGTGATAGATTTTGTTGTTTACGATCAGCGTTTGAAACACTTAGTTGTTGACACCCGTGTGATGAGAGGTGCGGATGTTGGTTCTGATCATTACTTGGTAGTGTCACGAGTGAAACTTAATGTTAGTTGGAAGAAAAGGAATAGGAAGAGACCCAGGATAGAAAGAATAAAGGTTGATAAGCTCCTTGAAGATCATCAGCGGTATTCTGACTTACTCGGAGAACGGCTGAAGGATCTGAAGTCTGGTGAGAGGGATGTAGAAAAGAAGTGGGAATGTTTTAAGAACTGTGTTGTTACTGCTGCTAAAGAGGTCTGTGGCACCACAATAGTGGGTAACAATAGAGGTGATGCTTGGTGGAATAGTGAGATTGATGAGGCAGTAAAGAAGAAGGAGGAAACCTATTTGGGGATGTTGCAAGGTAGAGTTTCTGTGGATGAATATCGCTGTAAGAAGTGTGAAGCTGCTAAGCTGTTTCACCACAGTAAGGCAAAAGATAGGAAAGAGAAAGTGGAAAGGCATGAACTGGGTTTTTGGAAAGATAGAAAGTCCTTCTGGAAGTACATGAGACTCAGGAAAAATAGGGGAAACAAAGTTGTAAGTTGTGTGAAGAATGAGATTGGGGAAATGATATGGGAGCCCAATGAGTTAAGTGACAGATGGGGCGAATACTTCTGTGAGTTATTAGATCAGGAGAGCAAAAATGATTCTGAGACAGATGCAGATGATGTCACAATGAGGGATGAAAGCACAGGAGGGATCTCAAGAGAAGAAGTGTGTGAAGCTCTAAAATCTCTTCAGAATGGTAAGGCTCCAGGAGTTGATGGCATAACTGCAGACATGTTGAAGTATGGTGGTGACTCTATAATTGACTGGTTAACTGAAATTTGCCAGTTGTGCTGGGAGTTAGGAATGGTCCCTTGGGATTGGAAGGATGCTATCATTGTTCCCTTGTATAAGGGAAAAGGTGATCAGACTGAATGCAAGAACTATCATGGCATTAGCCTACTGAGTGTGCCAGGGAAAGTGTTTGGTAAGGTTGTTATTGAAAAAGTACGGGGTCTTACATCATTGAAAGTGTGGGATGTTCAGAGTGGTTTTATGCCTGGTAAAGGCTGCACTAACCAGATTTTTGCATTACGCACAATGATTGAAAAGTATCTGGCTGTTGGGAAGAAAGTTTTTACTGCCTTCATAGATTTAGAGAAAGCTTACGACCGAGTGAATAGGACACTTTTGTTGAAGGTATTGAATGAATATGGTGTTACTGGGAATCTACTTAATAGTGTAAAAGCCATGTATGCTGGTAGTAGAGCTTGTGTACGAGTGAATGGTGTTTTATCAAAATGGTTTTCCATTGGTGCAGGAGTTAGACAAGGTTGTGTAATGTCACCATGGCTGTTTAATATATTTATGGACACATGCATGCGTGATGCCAAAATAGATAATAGTGGTTTATGTCTTGGTGATATCCGTGTGTGCAGATTGCTGTATGCTGATGACACTGTCCTGTTGGCAGAGAGCAAAAGTGAGTTGCAGAGTATGTTGACTCGGATGCACGAAGTTTGCATGAAATTCAAACTGAGTATAAATAAGGGAAAAACCAAAGTTATGGTGTTTGAGAGAGGAATGGGTAGCACTGAATGCAATGTAAGTATAAATGGCACTGTGATTGACCAGGTGAGTGAGTTTGTGTATTTAGGAAGCATGTTTGACAGAGAACAAGTTGGATGGTGAAATCAGTAGGCGAGTGAATTCTTCTTTGAAAGTCATAGCTGCTCTGGGAGGTTTTCACAGGAATGATGGGTTCTCTAGAGAGTCCCGCATGGCTGTGTATGAAACTGTAGTTGTTCCTACTCTGATGTATGGCAGTGAAACCTGGGTACTGTAGAAGAAACATAGGAGTCGTTTGTGTGCTGGAGAAATGCGTTACTTACGTGGGGTTTGTGGCAAGACACGATCTGATTGTGTGAGAAATGAAGATGTATTGCAGTTGTGTGATGTAAAGCAAAATGTTGTTAGCAAGGTGGAGACCAATATGCTTCGGTGGTTTGGCCATGTTGAAAGAATGAGTGATGAAATGCTTACTAAGAAAATATTTTCAACCCAAGTGGCAGGAAGGAAAGGCAGAGGAAGGCCAAGGAAGACATGGGTGGATCAGATTCAGGAGTGTCTGCATGAGAAAAAGATTATGAGTATGAAGTATAAAAGATCTTGTGTACGGCGTGTAATGGATATCAGTGAAGCACGAGTTGTATATCGAGATCGCTGTAAATGGAGAAGTTTGATACGAAAACAATAAGTAAAAATATCTGGAAGTTTGTATTTCTTTTTGGAGCTAACCTCTGAATCTCAGAGAACAGCTTAGCGATATGTATGTCTATGTATGTACGTATGTATGTATGTACTTCTGCTAAATGTATAATTATTTTCTTTTTGATGCTACATTAATTAAGCAGAAAGTACTCATATATGTTAACTTTGTTTCATTTCTGTGCTCAGTTCTTAAGATTCTTGTATTTATTTGTGTTATTGAATTTATTGTGCCAGAATAGTAAAACTCATAGTTAAAATAACAGTACATTATTTGAACCCTAGGCTTTGATAGAGCTTTTAAAAGGAGAAAGATTCCGTAGCTGTAATTCAATTCTTATTTATTGCATCAGGAGGGAAGAAACAGAAAGAATTGCTACCGTGATACGCACTTGTTTACAACAGGATTTAAGTGTAGGGCTTTCTGAGGAAAGCAGATGGAAAGAAAGCTGACAAAACCAAGACAAGTAAGTTTTTTTATATGCTCTAGACATGCATGGAAAGATCTTGAAATCTTTTATCTTTACTCCACACAGTGTATGTCATTTTATTTGTGTTCAGTAATTATTCCCATATGCAAATTGCATACCCAAAGGAGATGAAACTACTTGACCTTTTAGTATCTTGTCAAAAAATTTCACATGAAAGCAAATTGTGATGCCTACTTTGGTTTGATCAATTCTTTGTCACATTCCTTTTCTTTCCAGAAATAGAAATTTTTTGGAATGAGAAAGTTGATTTGCATTCAGCAATGCTTCAGTTTACTTTCATTATTATTGTTTTTATTACTGTTTTCACAGTGTCATGAACACACATAATTCAAGAATCATGTGCCAACTGTTTCATTATGAGGGCAGGTTTAATTTTTCAATAATTTAAAGTATTTGTTTTATTTTGTTTCCGTTTTAATTGGCTGTAATATAATTAAATCACATTGGCCACGTGGAAAGCACTTCTCTTCTTGAATCTTACTTTTTAAACTTTCAAGCTTTGCATGATTTTTTTATATCATGTGTTTTCCTTCCATATCAAAATTTTGATTTACTCATCTGACTTAAAATTGCAATTTTATAAAGTAACCCTGTCATATGTTGTGTAATACAGCACATTGGCAGGTTGAAGAATACCATCTGCATTATATATTTTATGCTTAGATTTAGATGTTTTGTTTATGCCTTATAAAATGTAACACAGCGTGATTCATAATTATTGTCGGGGTTTTGTGGTCTGGCATGGTCAAAACGTAACTGACAAAATAAAACTGCCTACAGCATCAACAAGCTCACCGTGGAAAGTTTTATGCAGCAACGCGGTATCCGCTGAATTGATGTCATACTTCAAAATTGAGACTGTTCAAGAAAAACAATGTGCATACTCTGGTTCTTTGAAACAAAGTCAGTTATCACAACGTAACGTCGTTACAGAGCGTAGTATGGCAGAGCTCCACCTTCCGATAATGCTATCCAATGTTGGTTAAAGCAGTTTCAAACGACTGGTAATTTGCAGCATCAAAAGGGAACAGGAAGACTGAACACTTCACAGGATGATGTTGATTGTGTCCAGGAAGCCTTTTCTCCAAGCCCCTAGAAGTCAATGAGATGAGCTGCATTGCAGTTAGGTATACCACAAATGACTATTTGGAGGGTTCTGCATAACTGCCTACTACTCCATGCATACAAACTGCAGATTGTACAGGCTTTACAGTGGGACAATAAACCCTGCCGTTTCCAATTTGTCCAAGACATTTTGTCCAAAGTCGAAACTGATGAACATTACCTGTAGACAGAAATATTTAGTGATGAAGCAACGTTTTTCGTCTCAGGGAGGGTACATTGGCATAACTGCAGAATATGGGGCTCTGAAAACCCTCACGCCATTCGAGAAGTTGAACAAGATAGTCAAAAGGTAAACGTCTGGCGTGCTTTGTCATGTTCGGAAGAGTTGGGGGCCCTTTTTCTTTGTGGAGAAATCAGTGACAGCGGTGACCTATCTGGAAATGCTACAGCTGTATCTGTTGCCTCAGTTAGAAGATCGTCTGCCCAATGTGGTGTTCCAGCACGATGGCATACCGCCGCATCGGGCTGTTAGTGTCCGATAATTTCTTGACCTGCATTTTCCTGGGCGCTGGGTTAGGCATGGTGGACCCATTCCGTGGCCTCCACGCTCATCCGATATTATGCCACTGGATTTTTTCCTGTGGGGATACTTGAAAAACATTGTTAACCAGACCCCTGCGACCTCCCTCGATGACCTCAAGACCAGAACTGGTGCTGCAGTAACAACAGTAATGCTGCAAATGCTGGTGAACACTTGGCGGGAAACTGAATATCACTTGGATATCTTACATGCCACGAAAGGCGCGCATGTCGAAGTGGTTTAGCAATCTGTTTTATCGATTCTACAGGTAATAAAACGTTTAGTTGTCATCTGTCATATTCTGTTTGCTGTTTTAGTTTGTTGTCTCCCGTTTTCCAATTATATGCCACTGAAACCACGCCACTAATTATGAATCACCCTGTATAATATTTTTTGTCTGTGATAGAAAAGTTTTTAAATCTTCATGAAGGCAGTTGTGTGTTGCTTTTGGTGGTATGGTTTTAATTGTTTAGAAACTCTTTATTGCTTTATTTTATTTCTTTTTTCTTATGATTGTAAGTGATGCGTGGATTCAACATGCCTTTTATTACATATTTATAGTCCCAAAAGTATGGAAGTATGAAAATGTGAAATCTGGAGGCACATATTGTATTTTTTACTTTATTTATTGTTATGTTGTCTGTATAGGTAGAACTTCTGCGTCAGTGTGTGCACCATTTCTTGTTCTGATGTGACATGATAATGAATGAATGTACAATCAAGTTCCTATTTTATATACCTCAGTTCATGACTTTCATGTTTTATGGGCATGTGCTCTATGTTGCACCAAACAATCAACCTCCGCCTTACACCAAACTATAATTTGAACAAACTGCCTCTCAAAGAAGTGGCAAAATATGCTATTCTTACACTAACAAACAAAGAAACACTTAATATGAATAAACAAATTATAGTTAAGCTTCCAGGAGAGGAGGCAATATACTAGAGTGCTGACTCATTCATCTCCAAAAGATACCAGTGCTGTAACTAATTATCCTTCAGAGTTTCTGAATGAGCTAACCCTATCTGATATGCTACCACATAAAATTGTGCTCAAAGCTGGAATCATCATAAGGCTGCTAAGAAAACTGGATTCAAAGAAAGGATTTTGTAACAGAACACACCTTGCATCACAGCACTGTGCGGAAATATATATAATTGTAACTGTAATCATTTCTGAATATATGGTCATAACAACACAGTCTATATACCAAGAATCAATCTTCTACTGAATGATGTAAATCTCCCTTTAATTTTGAAGTGTCATCAATATGTGGATAATTCATACTTATGCCAACAATAAAAAAATCTCAATGGCAAGTTTTCAAACACACGGACATCTACTTGAATGAACCTGTCTTTTCTCATGGTTTATTTTACATAATTGTCAAGATCCACAAATCTATAACTAGTCAAGGTTTGTGTTAAAACCATTCAAATGTGAGAAAATATCTTAAACTATAATTAGCAATATGCACAAAATATTGTTTATTATGAGATTTTCCAGATCTCATAAAAAATATTTTTTTAAACACATTCGTAAAAACTGAATAACATTCCACAAAATAACTTTGTGCTTTATAGGATAAAAACAATCTTGTAAGCAAAAGTTATTAAACATGGTTCCAGACTTCACAGCAAAATTGAGGTAAGAGTGCTTTCCTGTACAGCAAAGGCAAGTGCAGCAACAGCTCATGTGCCAGTGAAAACACCATGGAGCGAAAGGATACGGACCATCACGGTGGCTGAGGGGTCAAAGGTGTTGCTTTGTTGCTTTCTGACTGGCATTACGAGCTGGGCCCAGGCTCAAGTCCTGGATAAGGTATGGGTGATGTGTATGTGTTTTACAGTGTGGCAGTCTTCCTCCCTTGGAAGGAGTGGCCCTAAATTAGGGAAGGGAAACAGCTTATAGCCCTCAGAATTGCTCATAATGGTTGTTATACTCCAAAATGAAAAAACAAGAAAACTAAGTAAATAATAAACTGGATCAGCTGAAGGTGTGCATAAAGAATGTAAAGGAAACACTCCTGCTCAAATTTAAATGTTGTGCAAAATGTTTAATAATATTTATGACTAATTTAATAGGGTTCACAGTCCTTATGAATCCTTAAAAGTCCTTAAAAATTGCTTATTTGTTTTTTGTTAGGGTGCTTAGAAATCCTTATTATTATTATTTCTTTTTTGTTAAAAATGGCAAAAAGTGCTTATTTTTCCTAACTGGCTGCATGAAATGCAGAAGTTTCAATTCCTAGAACTTCTGCTGCTGCTTGGCTATGTTGATGGTGATGTCATAGGACATCAGCTGAAAACCCATGGGTGAGTCCAGGGTACAGTAAAATAAATAATTTTCTGAAAAAGTGAAGGGCCATGGGCTAAATTAAACACATCCAGCAGATTCCAGTCAATGAACCCCATCACCATTATTTCTTGGTACTATTATCTTACTTTTGTATGTCCCATTTTTGAATATGCAAATAGCAATTATTCAGGTATACCATGAGAAAATGAAATCCAAAATTTCATTCTTGAACACACAAATTTGACTTTGATTTTGCAGTTTAAATCATAAGATGATCTATGTGCATAATTCAAATCATGAACTCATAACTTTAACTGTAATTTTACAATTTACATACATTTGAGTGCATATGTGATTGTTGTGTTAGATAGGAAAACTGATTTGGCCAGCACAACTGTCTTTTAAATTGCATAAATTCTGATTTATTACAGCCACAAACTTAAATTAAATATGTGGTCCAGGTGGCGCAGTGGTCTAAGCATTGGCTACTGACCATTCGTCCGAGATGGGTCCAGGTTCGAATCACGTTGAGGCATGGATGTTGCGTTTGTCTTACGGTACTGGCTCTCTCCCTTCCCTGGAACCAGTGGCCCTAAATTAGGGACGGGCGACTGGTTATAGCCCATTGAGTTGCTCACGGTGGTCCTTAAGCCCCAATCAAAAAATAAATAAATAAACAAATATAATGGGAAAGTATTGAAAACTTCATCAGCATATCTTTTGATTGTCTGCTGTGTTGTATCTGTGACATTCGTTGCTGCAGTTGTGTCCAGTGCAAACTGTGTGTGTGTGTGTGTGTGTGTGTGTGTGTGTGTGTGTTTTGGTGAGTAGCCTTTAGTGGTAACTTCCATTTCAATTTAATATTGTGAACTTCTTAAGTCACATGCAAAGATATATTTGTGTACATGTTATTCTTGCACATTCAAATGGTAAAAAATTTTTTGGGATTGCTTAAAAGTCCTTAAAAAATGCTTACTTTTCACGAGAGAAAAAAGTGGGAACCCTGTGTAAATGACAGGCCATTATTACATTTACACACATGTGGGCAGAAAGCAGTGAAGCAAAAAACTGAATATATTTCAAAACAAATGCGTAAAAAATATTCTGGTCAAGTACTATCATTAATGAACTTTTACAAAAAAAATTTCTCTAAACCAATAGATGATGAGATCTGCCTAAGAAGATGGAGATGGACCAGTCATATTTTGTGCATGGGGACAAACAGAATTCCCCAAGTAGCATTGACTTGGGCACCAGAAGGGAGATGCTCTAGAGGTTGCCCAAAATGAACATGGAGAAGAATGATGGAATCTGAAATGAGTGAGGCTGGATGTGTGAGCTGAGCAGAAGCAAAGAGCAGCTGCAAAGGACAGGGGCAGATAGAAAGCCAGTGTTGTAGCCTTATGTACCAGTAGGCATGGAAAGTAGTAGTAGTAGTAATAGAGCAGAAAGCAGAGTGTGCAGATGTGTAATAATATAGAAATTTTTCACTGGCTTGTTGGCCATGTCTTCTCAGCTACAGAGCCACAAATGAGGTACAAACTTTCTTCTTTAGAATGTTTCACCTTTTCAGAGAGTATTTCGTGCATTGTGGCATAGCTATGCTGAAAATAAGGCTCATATATTGCATGTTTTACAAGACTACAAACAAATTTGAAGTTGTGATTCCGTCTATTGGTGCAAATTATGACAAGAGTGGTAAGTCGAATAATATCCAAAAACTTGAAAATTTCATCATCCTGGAGCGGGAATCTAACCGGCTTCTTCCTGTGTGTGCCCAAGTATAAACCAGGAGACACAGGTTCGACTCCTGCTCCAGGACGACGAAGTTTTAAAGTTTTTGGGTATTATTTGACTTACCACTCTTGTCATAATTTACACCAATAGACGGAATTACAACTTCAAATTTGTTTGTATAGTGGTGTAATCCCGTATTTCATGGTTTACAAGACTATATTGTTTCAAACTTTGGAATACTTAAACTTCAGAAGAAGTATTAAGAGAAAAACATCTATACTGTAATGTAATATGAGTAAGTGTTTGATAAGTACTGATTCCTGCATATCTGTGCCCAGTGTTATGAAAATACTGTACCATCCCTTTTTCAACATAGACCATGGTGTCTTCAGTGAACTTTGTGTGCCCTTGTTTCACTTGTGTTAGTACTTGGCTGTAAAAGTCATTATCATCTTCTACAGGCCACTTTCTCCTCACTAATGTGTGCATATGTAAGAATGGACTATCATTTTACATTAATTGAATAGTATGTTGTCCTGGATGTACAAAGTTTGTATGGATTTCAAACTGACTATAAGTAAGGGAAAAATCAAAGTTATGGTTTTTGGGCAAGAAACTGTTAGTACTGAATGCAAAATCAGTCTAAATGGCACAGAGATGGACCAGGTGAATTAATTTGTATATTTAGGAAGTATGCTTTACAGAAAGAATAAATTACAGAGGATGAGTCGAACGTTTTTCAATATTTGCATAAACGCATATGCTGCGGCGGGTATGTCACATGTTTAAAGTAGTTCAAGTCGCGCACTGTAGTCAAGTCGAAAGGGATTTAAATTGGTAGTCGTTGCTGTGAACAGAGTGTTGCATGCCATCTTTCTGTCTGTGGTTAGGACGCCTAAAAGATGAACAGCCACAACTGGCTTATTAGGGAACTTTTGCTTTACGAGTTTGAACTCTCCCATAACGCTGCTCAAGCAACATGAAACATTTGTTATGCAAAAGGGGAAGGTTCCGTGGACCACAGCACTACAACCAGATGGTTCAAGAAATTTCCCTCAGATGACAGAAACCTCAACGATCAGCCAAGGCCAGGTAGGCCATGAACCGTGCATTTGAAGGCTGCACGCCAGGCCGTAGAGGAAAATCTGACAACCAGCACTCAGAGATTATCAGGCGAGCTGGGCATGTCACAGGTTGCCGTGATTCGTCACCTTCAGGACCTCGGCAAGGTCTACAGGAGCTGCCACATTGTCCCTCACAAACTGACAACAGCTGAAGCAAACCACCGAGTGGAAGTGTGCACGAAACTCCTAGAAAACCCGTGCGATGTACGTTTCATCAAGACAATTGTTACGTGCGATGAAAAGTGGGTCTAATTCCGTAATCCTAACAGATAACAGCAGTGGTTGAGCCCAAGCCAGCTTCCAAAACCTGTTGCCAAATGTGGGCGCTTCGAGCACAAGGTGATGCTCTGTGTCTGATGGAATTTCCAGTGGAAAATCCATTATGAATTTGTTCCAGGTGGTTGGATCATCAATGCCAACTTCTGCTTTGAACAGCTGGAATGGATGTATGCCATTTTGGAGGAGAAGTACCCCGCACTGGTGATCAGAAAGCATGCTCTCCCACATTAGGACAGCACTCGGCCTCATACCTCACAAATAACCCGGGCAAAACTCCAGGAACTTGAAGGCATTGAACTGATGGTATACCCAGCATATAGTTCGGACAATGCACCATCGGATTATTAGTTGTTCCGGTCCATGGCCCACTTCCTTCGTGGGCGGCACTTCAACAACCAAGAGGAGGTGGCAGTTAGGGTGAAGGAGTTCTTCGCCTCGAAGATGGCTAAAGATGGTGCAGCATGATGTCCTATACTTTGAATACTAGTCAGCTTTCGTGGTAAATGTACGTATGAAAACATAAAGTGATCCAAATATTGCAAAACTTTTCGACTCGCCTTCTGTAGATGGTGAAATGAGTAGGCAAGTGAATTCTTCTTTGAAGGTCATAACTGCTTTAAGAACGATGGGCTGTCAAAAAAGGAAAGATGTGCTCTCAAAAAGTCCCAAATTGTTGTGCATGAAAGTATAATAGTTCCTTCTCTGATGTATAGCAGTGATACTTTACTGCAGAAGAGACATAGGAGCCATTTGTGTGCTAGAGAGATGCATTACTTATGGGGAATTTGTGGCAAGGCACATTCTGATCATGTGAGGAATGAAGATGTGTAATGTGAAGCAAAATAGTTTTAGTAAGATGGAGACAAATATTCTTAGGTGGTTTGGCCATGTTGAAAGAATGACTGGTGAGATGCTTAATAAGAGACTATTCAGACCAAGTGCCAGAAAAGAAAGGCAGAGGAAGGCCAAGGGAATCATAAGATGTTGAGAAAATATTTAAACAAGTGCCAAAAAAGAAGCAGGAAAAAACCAACTTCAAATTCACCAGCAAAATTACGTACCACAAGGGACTTTTCGAGAAACTGAAAAGGATCGGAGCAAAATATAATATCAGGCTAGCTCCAGATCTTAATAACAAAATAAAGAAATTCCTGCCAGCTTTAAAGCAGAAAGAATTGGACATCCAATTGCAAGAAGGAGTAATTTACTGCATCGACTGTAACTGCGGACTCAGCTATATAGGAGAAACAGGGAGAAGTATTAAGGTCCGAATGAAAGAACACCAAGCAGCTATTAGGAACATTGGGAACAAAACAGGGCTAGACAGACATGTACAAGCAAGTGGACACTCCATAAATTGGGACTCAGTGAAAATAATCGCCCACCAGTCAAACTTAGTAAAGAGAAAACTAGAAGAAGGGATCGAAATAGCAAGAAGAAGAAGTACCACAATTAACGATAATTGCGGATGGTCTCTTCCAATTGAGTGGCAGCAACTACTCCAGTGACATAGTCCTGATGACGAACTAGGCTTTAGTTCGAAAATTTGACAACCAACTTTCATTAAAAATAACCTCTAAAAGACCCGTAAAAAAAGTTATTCCACAATCACTATGAATAGAGGTGCCATAAATGCATTTACAACTAGGATAAAAATTCTTGTGTAAGATGTGTGATGGATGCCTGTGAAGCTCGAGTTGTGTGGTGAGATCACTGTAAATGGGCATATTTGATACATCAACAGTAAATAAAATCTAGTTCCATCAGTTTTAATCTTTAGTCTGGAAGATTAGGTCTCTTTGAGGAGCTAAAATCTGAATCTCAGCGGACAGCTTATGTGATATGTATGAATGTACAAGCCACATCTTTTGTACTAATATCGGTTCAAATCGTTATGTCTAACCACTTGAACGTCACTACGTGGCTTATGATAATGAATTTTGGCAGGATATCGCAAAAATCCTGTCATTTTCTGTTCCGCACGTCGTTGTTTTTAAAGTTCTTTAAAAATCCTGATGTCTGGACCCCACAGCTCCATATTTAACCAGTGGGTGTCATACTGAGAGTGAATGATATACATAGTAAAATACGAACCAAAAAATACTCTAAAAATGAAGATAAAATATTAGCTTGTTACCTTTTATCGGTCAGTAGCTCCTTCGTGGTTTGATAGAATTTCGTCATTACCATTGACCTTCGAGTGACCTATGTTCCTCAAGCAGAAACCAAGTAGTCAAGAGATTTCATAAACCGAAGTCTCTTTCGAGCAATTTATATGTAGCCAAAAGAAGGGTTCGCGGATGGCAGAAACTTCACGACGAAAACACAACTGATGATTAAAATATTCATGGTAGCTAAAAATCCGTTATAAAACTCAAAGTAAAAAAACCTGCCTTTCAACCGAGATTTGAAAAAATTAATCCAATGAAATATTAAAATTAAATTAAGATCCATTTGTCCAACTTCAAATGAAAACGATAGTCAAAGCGCCCAACATTACCAAGGAATCCAGACATCGAATTTCCGACACGTTTCAGCTCATATTTTTTCGTGGTCATTCTCAAGGGCATTTTGTGCTGTACTGCTTCATGTACATTAACTAGTTGCTAGCTAAGTCAACGTTGCTGCCATCTCTATCATTCCCGTCATCGTCAGGCTCATCACGTAAAACACCGTTGGCGCGATCTAGTGTCGTCCTGTTTTTGAATCTTCTTTGCATTTGTCGATTTGATTTTCTTGTTTGAATAATTCATTGTTTGATTCGTTCATCTTTCTTAAAAAAAATCAGTCTCTGTCTGTTGCTTTACTTTCAAATCGACAAATGCAAAGAAGATTAAAAAACATGACGACACTAGATGGCGCCAACGATGTTTTACATGATGAGCATGATGATGATGGGAAATGGAGCAGTACAGCACGAAATTCCCTTGAGAATGGCCACGAAAAATGTCAGCCGAAACGTGTCAGAAATTCGATGTCTGGATTCCTTGGTAATGTTGGGCACTTTGACTATCGTTTTCATTTGAAGTTGAAGTTGGAAAAATGGATTTTAATTTCATTTTAATATTTCATTGGATAAATTTTTTCAAATCTTGGTCGGAAGGCAGGTTTTTTCGCTTTGAGTTTTATTATGGATTTTTAGCTACCATGAATATTTTAATCGTCAGTTGTGTTTTTGTTGCAAAGTGTCTGCCACTCCCAAACCCTTCTTTTGGCTACATATTGCTCAAAAGAGACTTCGGTTTATGAAATCTCTTGACTACTTGGTTTCTGCTTGAGGAACGTAGGTCACTTGAAGGTCAATGGTAACGACAAAATTCTACCAAATGCAACTAGCCAGGAAGGAGCTACTGACTGATGAAAGGTAACAAGCTAATATTTTATCTTCATTTTTAAGAGTTGTTTTGGTTCGTATTTTACTATTTATATCATTCACTCTCAGTATGACACCCACTGGTTAAATATGGAGCTGTGGGGTCCAGACATCGGGATTTTTAACGAACTTTTTAAAAAACATGCGGAACAGAAGAATGACAGGATTTTTGCGATATCTTGCCAAAATTCACATCTTTTGTGTCTGCGTGGAGCTCATCACCATTTCTGAAGCATATTACATGGTTTCAGAAATAGTGAAGAGCTCAAGTTTGGCATTTAGTGGTGCTGAATCTTCATAGACTCTAACCATATGGATGGACAGTTTCACCTTTCTTTAAAAAATCAGTCTCTGTCTTTTGCTTTACTTAATTCTCTGCCATTGTTTACTGTTGCAACAAGTAATCTTATTGAACTCCAACAACTGGCATCCAGTGGTTGCCTTCTTTTTTATTCTTCCAAACGATGATACAATACTGATAAGCATGGTCAGTGTCCATAAGGTATCTTAAGATATTGGGTTGGAAAGCAAGTAATGTCCAATGACGAGATACCTGAAGTCAAAGCCTGGCCGCAGCACATATTGGCCACTGAGATTGTGCAGCACATAGGCATGACATCAGCAGGTAGGTTGCTTAAGTCAGTGGCAGTTAGTCATCAGAAGGTGAAAAGTGTAAGCACAATCTAACATGGAAGTGGATAAGGAGCACATCCACCATTGCATTCTGTATGAGTTTTGTCATGGTAACACCTCCACAAGTGCTGTAAGGAACATTATCAGTGTATATCCCAGTGCCATATCACATCGTTAGCGCTTTCGTTGGTTTGAACGGTTTCGAGAGGGAAATTTTTATCTGTCAGACTGTCCCAAAACTGGAAGACCCGCAACAGTGGGTATGGACATGGTGAACACCTTAGTGGAGTATAACCCATGTATGACTGTATGGGAGTTTGTCGAACAGCTGAGGACTACCCACACGAGCATTGTCACACACTTTTATCAACTTGAGAAGGTCCACAAGAGAGGAGTTTAGGTACCCTATCAACTCACAGCTGAGCAAAAAGCAAATCGCATGTGTGCATGTGTTTAGCTGCTTGCACGTGACCAAGTTGAAATGTTCTTGGACCACATTGTCACAGGTGATGAGAATGGATCCTGTGTGGCCAAGTTGAAACGTTCTTGGACCGCATTGTCACAGGTGGTGAGAAATGGATCCCATGTGACAATATCAATGCTCGAAACAGTGATTGGACCCAAAACACAAGCCCATGCTGAGTCCCGAAGCAGTCTTACATCTATGTAAGGTCTTGCTGTCTGCTTGGTGGGATATGTCGGGTGTCATGTTTTTTGAGCTGCTGCCGGACAACACCACTATCACTGCCAATGTGTACTGCCATCAGCTCGACGATCTGCATGCATCGCTCACGTCGAAATGACTAGCACTGCTGAACTGCAAGGGCGTCCTCTTACAGTAGAATGGAGCGAGATCTCGCACAACATGGGTGACCTGTCACAAGGTCAGAGACCTGGGCTGCTCCCGCACCCAGCCTATTCTGGACATTGCCCCAAGCAACTACCACCTTTTCCGGTTATTGAAACATTTTCGGGATGGACAATGATTTACCACCTGGGACGATATCGAACGCACACTTACTCACTTCTTTGCATCCAAGTCTCCACAATTCTACAGGGACTGGTATCTAACAGCTGCCCAAATGATGGGGAGCAGATCATGGTGAACAATAGTGACTACATTTTGGACTGATTTGTTCTTGTATATGTGGTAATTAGCACTTTTCTGTTGTCTTGCATTTTCAGATATTGCTTTCTTTTCAACCCAATATTAAAACATACTGAATGCCCTATGTATGTACATACTTTGGTATAGGGTATTTTGGTTTGAGCATTTCATGGTGCACGTGTTTATAAAGGCAATTAATGGTATATCACAAAACTGTTCAGAAAAGAACAAAATCCAGAAGTGTTAACAAGGAAAATTTATTATTATTGTATTGATCGAACTGATGAGACAAGTGGAAATTGAAAAATTCAAGGCAAGTGTTAAGACAGTGTTTCAGATATTTCCTCTCCCCTCCTCCCTTAAAATACAGATTAATTACTTTCATGTTAGTTAAAGTTTTATCCGATGAAGCAGTAGTGGGCTCAACATATTGTCAGGCAGGCTTTTAATTAAAAATATAAATTATGAATCTTAAATAAAATTATCAGAATTTACAAGGGGGAAAAATGAAGGCATTGCAAAAAAAAAAAAAATGGTTGCACGAAGAAATATATTTAATGAAATAGCTATTACTCAAATATGTCTGGTGAATTTCGTGAGCGCTATTGATAGTATAAGCATCGCAAAATATTTCTTTGTGTGTAAAACTGTTAGTTCACATTTAAAAAAAAAATCATCTTGTAATTCATCTTTATACACATATAGTATAAACGGTTTTATTTTGACTTTTTTGACAGGCTCTATTTGTATTGCCATATTTCCTAATTAACAGGTTTTAAGATAATTTCATGTCACAAGTAAAAAAAAATTTTTTTTTTTTTTTTTTTTTTTCCTCTCCGAAAATAGAAAAAGGGAAACAGCTGCTCTGGTCTGCTGAAGCTTACCATGCAGGATTAAGGCCTCATAAGAGACGTTCTGTACAGAAGAATTTCATGGCAGGTAAGACCTATACGTAAAGTTTTGTTATTTAATCACCACTAACTGTTTTTACTTTATCTACTGATGTGATAAATCCATGAAATAAGAATGATGTATCTACTTCCTTCTGCCAAGCCACCTCTGTATCTGAGTGGTTTGTGGCACTGGCTTCTGATCTCTTGCCCAAAGTGTGGTTGGGTTCAAGTTCCAGTAAAGGCATGGCTGATGTTTCTGTCCTGCCTCTTCTGCAGCTTGGGACTTGCTACCCTAATTGCTTGCATTCCTGGCAGAGTAACCTTGCATAGTAGTCTCACAGTTATGTAAGCATATACTGTTGTAGTATTACTCACCTTACTTGAATGCTTGGGAATTCTACTTCTATTCCAACATTTCTTACACGTTTTTTACTATTCAGTGTCTTGACTCCCATTCGAGGATATGACAAAATTTCAATCTCCAACATTGCAACATTCGCCACAATGTAGCTTTATATATATTCTTTCTACAAATTCTTGAATTCATGCTAAAAATCATTTCCTATATACATGCTTATGTCAATAAATGAACCAAAAGAACTTTCTACTCAATTCAAGTTCACATTAACACTTAACCCTAACTATCTACAAATATGTACAAATCACCCATACACACAACTCACTAAAAACACATTACAACTAAATAAATTAAAAAACCACACTATTAAAATCCACTAAAAGTCATATTTTTTCATTCCGGTAGCCAGCCACGTCATCTTCTAGACTTTCACCCATTACCATGGGCATCTTCAGAAAGACCCCGTAGCTCGGATCAACTTGGTCACTTCCAAATGAGTGAACTTTCAGGTCGTTGCAGCACAGTCGTCTCAGTGATCTTTTCTGCAATGCACTCTTGTGGCACCATCTGTGGAGAATCCAAGCCACCACACAGTCTGCCTTTAGAACTAATATGCATATCGTTCATCCTGTTCACTTTTTATTTTTCAATCTTTATTAACTCTTTCCATTAGCTTGCTACGTATATTATTTGGATAATTGAAGTTACAAATTCTATGTCTATTTTTTTCTATTAATACAGATTTCTTATATTATACATTTTTCTATTATGCAGATTTCTGCTATACGTAAATGTTTTTCTGTTTTACAATTTTTTATTATTTTAATGTCTTCGAAATTAGGATATTGTTTGGTCTCAATGCAATATTGAATCAAAGCTGTTTTTGTTTTCCTTTGCCATTTTTTAAAATGCTGCTGCAATTGGTGTTTCAGCTTGTTCTTTGTACTTCCTATATATGACATATATAGGAAGTACAAAGAACAAGCTAAAACATCGATTGCAGCAACATTTAAAAAATTGGCAAAAAAAAGAAGGAAAAACATTTTTGATTCAGTATTCCTACATGTCATATATACTTCAATATTGCATATAGGAAGTATATATGGCATATATAGGAAGTACAAAGAACAAGCTAAAACATCGATTGCAACAACATTTAAAAAATCAGCAAAAAAAAAAAAAAAAAAAAAGAAGCAAAAACAACTTTGATTTAATATTGCATCAAGATCAAACAATATCGTAATAACATCTTTCTTAATGAATTTTTGTTGTTTAATTGACAAGATTTCTGCTGCCTTACTGTTTGTATTGCTTAATTCCTTACCAAGTGTTCCTGATACTTTGATACTTTAGTTACAACCATTAATTAAAATCCATTACCTATTCTCCCCCCAAACCATTTTATTAAAAGTTCTTTGAGGTTGGCTCTGAGCCAATGATTCTGATTCTTTGGAATTAATCTTCACTAAGAATGTTGTGTAAATTCTATTCAGTAGACTCCCAAATTCACTGCAAGTCACTAATATTGTAATGTCTTCAGCTTACAGGAAACTAAATCAGGCATACAGGAAGCTGTTAATATGAGAACCACTGATTTCAACATTTGTCATAAAATTACTTTCATTGATAATTTTTTGCATACCTGTTCTGCTGCCCAGAGAGTCATTCTTAAAATAACTGCCAGTTTTTCTCACATTTTGATTGTTGGAAGACGTGAAGTATGGACTTTTTTACAGTGGACTTCAGCAACTTACCTTTCACTCCGTATTTTTAAACCTATTAGACAGCTTTTCCCCAGAAATTCTCTAACAACTGTTGTTTTATTTTCATATTTTGTTCTTTAATGCTTCCTCTACTTATTTTAAATTTCAAAATTCTTGACATAACTGAAAGCCTATTTTTTTTTTTTTTTTTTTTTTTATGATTTTAGGGAAACTTTGTGTGGTAGTGGCAACAATCGCATTTGGTATGGGTCTTGATAAAGCTGATGTGAGAGCTATTATTCACTATAACATGCCGAAAAGCTTTGAAAATTATGTTCAAGAAATAGGGAGAGCTGGAAGAGATGGTTTGCCTGCACAGTGTCATCTATTTTTAGATAGTGAGGTAACTGGTATAGCCATAATTTGCCCAAATTTCTAATAATTTTTTGCTTGCTAGTTTTTCAATACATTTGTTAAACTATTTGTTAGGTATAGATTATTATTGAAAATGAGTAAATGTTTTGTGTTTAATGTATACATTATTTAATTGTGTTTGCTGTTCAACTCCAAATGCATACTGTTTGTGTTTCCATTTTATATTCCATGTCATAGTGAGTAATGTTGCTTCTGTTTGTTTCAGTGGCAGCTGGTTATTTTACAAAATCTTTTCTGTGTTCAGAAGAATTAATTTATTTTGCTTTAATAAGAGTGAAACTTTAAAACATGCTTAAGTTACGTAAGCAACTTTATTTTAAGGGAGCCTTCGACTGATAACTTCAGTCTTGGTTAGCCTTTCGACAGATGGATGATGATGATTACAGTAGTGGTTGCCATATCCGTAAAGTCATATGCATTATTCCCCCTTTTTTTAAATTGATTTCCATAAACTACAGTTATCTCAAATTATGGGTTTTTACTAAGGAATAAAAAGAATATTTATTGTCAAATTTTTGGGTGGCACTTTAACCCTTCCTCAGGTTGCCAGATCCACTTGTGACACTAGAAATTCTGGCACATCAACAGTATTTTTTAAAAAGAAATCTGGCAGAAGGACTGGTAAAAAAGAGAAGAAAAGGTACTACATTAAATGATTTGCAAGGTTGGAATTTACTACTTGGATGGGAACACCTACTATAGCTGTAGTCCTGGGGAAGAGTAGGAGAACTACCCAAAAATTTGACAATAAATGTTATTTTTATTCCTTAGTAAAAACCCATAATTTGAGACAATTGTAGTTTATTAAGTCTAGGAATAGCCATGTCATCATATATTACGAACTAATTTCCATATTAATGGTATGATGAAAGGAGAATCAGAATTTCAGTTCTTGGAACTGAGAAAAATTTCCAAACTTTCCCGATAGACTATAAATTTCACTAAATTATGGTTGTTACTCAGGAATAAAGGAAATTACTTACAGTCAAATTTTCGGGTAGCACCCCTACCCTTCCTCAGGACTACATTATAGTAGGTGTTGCCATTCATTAGCTAAATTCCAACCTTTCACATCATTTAATGTTGTACCTCTTCTCTCAATTTCAATTGAAATTGAGAGAAGAGAAATTTGAAATTTCTTTATTGAAATTTCAATTTCCATTTGAAATTGAGAGAATAGGTACAACATTAAATGATGTGAAAGGTTGGAATTTAGCTAATGAATGGCAACACCTACTCTATAATGTAGTTCTGAGGAAGGGTAGGGATGCTACCCGAAAATTTGACTGTAAGTAATTTCCTTTATTCCTGAGTAAAACCCATAATTTAGTGAAATTTATAGTGTATCAAGTCTAGGAATAGCCATGACATCCATTACTACCAAGTTTCCTGATATCGTAAACAAAACACAATTAAATTAAAGTTTCTTATATAACTTAAGCATGTTTTAAAGTTTTATGCTTATTATTAATGGTTACATGTTTACGTCCAAATTTCATCATGTTATTTTGATTTTTTTGCATGCTGGCTGTTTTATGTATAGTAACCTAACTTCAGTCGCCCCCTCCACCACTGCAACCCCCTTTATACCAGGGTGAGTCAAAAGTTTGTCCTGTTTACAGCTAAAAATTTTAAGCTGTAAACAGGACAAACTTTTGACTCACCCTGGGATGAAGATGATAGAATGCCATGCACATTCACCTCATTCTGCAAAGTACAGGCTGTTGTTTCCTATAGTGTTTTGCCAACATTCCACCAGAACCATGATCTCATGGGTTACCACTGACAGGTTTCAAGGACAGAAACTCTTTGATGCCAGATTCCACATCCACCACTGAAGTAAAATGTTGTCTTGTAAACATATTAGAGTATTGTCCCCTACACCACTACACGAGGAACCTTACTGATGAAGACAGTAAAGATTCTCTCTTATATTATATCTATATATCACTAAGCTGTTCTCTGAGATTCAGAGGTTAGCTCCAAAAAGAATTACAAACTTCCATATATTTTTACTTATTGTTGTTGTATCAAACTTCGCCATTTACAGCGATCTTGACATACAACTCGTGCTTCACTGATATCCATTACACGCCTTACACAAGATCTTTTATACTTCATACTCATAATCTTTTTCTCATGCAGACACTCCTGAATCTGATCCACCCATGTCTTCCTTGGCCTTCCTCTGCCTTTCCTTCCTGCCACTTGGGTTGAAAATATTTTCTTAGTAAGCATTTCATCACTCATTCTTTCAACATGGCCAAACCACCGAAGCATATTGGTCTCCACCTTGCTAACAACATTTTGCTTTACATCACACAACTGCAATACATCTTCATTCCTCACACAATCAGATCATGTCTTGCCACAAACCCCACGTAAGTAACGCATTTCTCCAGCACACAAACAACTCCTATGCTTCTTCTGCAGTACCCAGGTTACATCAGAGTAGGAACAATTACTGTTTCATACACAGCCATGCGGGACTCTCTAGAGAACCCATCATTCCTGTGAAAACCTCCCAGAGCAGCTATGACTTTCAAAGAAGAATTCACTCTCCTACTGATTTCACCATCCAACTTGTTCTCTCTATCAAACATGCTTCCTAAATACACAAACTCACTCACCTGGTCAATCACAGTGCCATTTATACTTACATTACATTCAGTGCTACCCATTCCTCTCTCAAACACCATAACTTTGGTTTTTCCCTTATTTATACTCAGTTTGAATTTCATGCAAACTTCGTGCATCCAAGTCAACATACTCTGCAACTCAATTTTGCTCTCTGCCAACAGGACAGTGTCATCAGCATACAGCAATCTGCACACACGGATATCACCAAGACATAATCCACTATTATCTATTTTGGCCTCACGCATGCATGCGTCCATAAATATATTAAACAGCCATGGTGACATTACACAATCTTGTCTAACTCCTGCACCAATGGAAAACCATTTTGATAAAACACCATTCACTCGTACACAAGCTCTACTGCCAGCATACATGGCTTTTACACTATTAAGTAGATTCCCAGTAACACCATATTCATTCAATACCTTCCACAAAAGTGTCCTATTCACTCGGTCGTAAGCTTTCTCTAAATCTATGAAGGCAGTAAAGACTTTCTTCCCAACAGCCAGATACTTTTCAATCATCATGCGTAATACAAAAATCTGGTTAGTGCAGCCTTTACCAGGCATAAAACCACTCTGAACATCCCACACTTTCAATGATGTAAGACCCCGTACTTTTTCAATAACAACCTTACCAAACACTTTCCCTGGCACACTCAGTAGGCTAATACCACGATAGTTCTGGCATTCAGTCTGATCCCCTTTTCCCTTATACAAGGGAACAATGATAGCATCCTTCCAATCCCGAGGGACCATTCCTAACTCCCAGCACATTTCAATTAACCAGTCAATTATAGAGTCACCACCATACTTCAACATCTCTGCAGTTATGCCATCAACTCCTGGAGCCTTACCATTCTGAAGAGATTTTAGAGTTTTACACACTTCTTCTCTTGAGATCCCTCCTGAGCTTTCATCCCTCATTGTCACATCATCTGCATCTGTCTCAGAATCATTTTTGCTCTCCTGATCTAATAACTCACAGAAGTATTCGCCCCATCTGTCACTTAACTCATTGGGCTCCCATATCATTTCCCCAATCTCATTCTTCACACAACTTACAACTTTGTTTCCCCTATTTTTCCTGAGTCTCATGTACTTCCAGAAGGACTTTCTGTCTTTCCAAAAAGCCAGTTCATGCCTTTCCACTTTCTCCTTCCTATCTTTTGCCTTACTGTGGTGAACCAGCTTAGCAGCTTCACGCTTCTTACAGCGATATTCATCCACAGAGACTCTACCTTGCAACATCCCCAAATAGGCTTCCTTCTTCTTCTTTACTGCCTCATCAATCTCACTATTCCACCAAGCATCACCTCTATTGTTACCCACTATTGTGGTGCCACAGACCTCTTTAGCAGCAGTGACAACACAGTTCTTAAAATATTCCCACTTCTTTTCTACATCCCTCTCACAAGATTTCAGATCCTTCAGTCGTTCTCTGAGTAAGTCAGAGTACCGCTGATGATCTTCAAGGAGCCTATCAACCTTTATTCTTTCTATCCTGGGTCTCTTCCTATTCCTTTCCCTCCAACGAACAGTAAGTTTCACTCGTGACACTACCAAGTAATGATCAGAACCAACATCCGCACCTCTCATCACATGGGTGTCAACAACTAAGTGTTTCAAACGCTGATCGTAAACAACAAAATCTATCACACTCTTTTGACCAAGAGTACGATTTTCCCAAGTATACGTGTGTATATACTTGTGGTTGAAAAATGTATTAGATACACACAAACCATTCTCAATGCAGAGTTCGAATAATCTTTCACCATTATCATTCACACAAGGATCATTAAACTTACCCAGAACATTGTCAGAAATTGCATTCTGCACACCTACTCTAGCATTGAAATCCCCTGCTATTATAACTTTTTCTTTAGCACCAAACTGGCTCAAAACAGCTTTTAGCTCATTCCAGAAATCTTCTTTCTTATCAGAAGGTTCCGAGTCACAAGGAGCATCATCATCATCATCATTGTCAACCATTATCAATCCACTGCTGGACGAAGGTCTCCCCAAGTTTCCTCCACAACGGTCTGTCTTGTGCCAGTCTCCTCCATGTCACTCCCGCATAGTTACGAATTTCATCCACCCATCTCCCATGTGGTCTTTTTCTGGGTCTTTTCCTGTCCCTTGGAATCCAATCTAAAATTTCGGCTGTCCATCTATGGTCTGTCCTTCTGGCAGTATGTCCAGCCCATTGCCATTTCAGGGATTTAACTCTGATCATGATGTCTTCCACTCTCGTCATTTTTCGGATCCACGAGTTCCTCTTCTTATCTCTCCTGGTTATACCAAGCATGCACCTCTCCATGCTTCTTTGAGTTGTCTGCAGCTTTTGTATGTCTCTTTTAGTTAAGGTCCACGTCTCTGCACCATACGTAAGCACTGGAAGGATGCATTGATCAAACACTTTTCTTTTAAGACATAATGGCACATTGCTCTTGAAAATTATGCTGTTTCTTCCAAAAGCTCTCCAGGCAAGTTTTGTACGCCGATTAATTTCTTCATCAATGTGACCCTCACTTGATATCTGCTGTCCAAGATAAACATACGTATCTGTTATCTCCAGTTTTTCTCCATCAATCGATAAATCTTCATTTCTTGTAAAAGCATTGAACATCACTTTTGTCTTCTGAAAGTTCATTTTTAATCCCACTTCTTTACTCTTGTCAGCAAGTTCCTGGATCATACTCTGCAGCTCTGATGGGGTAGTTGCAAAAATGACTACGTCATCAGCAAAACGAAGGTGGGTTAGATAATCTCCATTAATCTTTATCCCTTTGTTTTCCCAGTTCAGTGATTGAAAGACATTTTCCAATGTGGCATTAAAGAGCTTCGGAGATATGGTGTCACCTTGTCTCACTCCCTTTTCAATTTTTATGTGTGTTGTATTTTCAAACAGCCGAATCTTTGCACTTGCATTTTCATAGATGTTATTAATAATATTAATGTATGCATCTTCAATACCGCAGGATTTCAGAGCCGTGGTAACTGCTGATGGTTTCACCGAATCAAAGGCTTTTTCATAATCGATAAAAGCCATGCACAATGGAAGTTCATATTCCCTCGCTCTTTCAATCAGTTCTCTCAGTACGTGGATATGATCTATTGTGCTGTAGCCACTCCTGAATCCAGCTTGTTCTCTCGGTTGAGCCATGTCCAGTGTTACCTTCAAGCGGTGTGAAAGAACTTTAGTGAAGATTTTATAAACCACTGATAGGAGGCTGATAGGTCTGTAGTTCCTGAGATCCTCAATGTCACCTTTTTTATGTAGCAGGATCATTGTAGCATTGTTCCAATCCTCAGGAATCTTCCCTTCATTAAGGCATCGAGTGAAAATTTGGGCGAGTACTGTTTCAATTTCTCCACTTGCTTCTTGTATGATGTATATAGGAATTCCATCTTCTCCTGGAGCTTTCCCTCGCTTCATGTTCTTGATTGCATGAGCAACTTCTGCTGGGAGGACTGGAAGAACTCTATTACCTTTCATGATGTCTGGAGTACATGTATCATCCCTTTCATATAATTTGGAGTAGAAATCTTTCACTCTTGTCAAAATTTCGCCTCTATTTCTTGTTATAGAACCATCTTCTTTTCTCAGAGCCATAATCTGTTTTCTTCCCTTACTGAGATGTCCCTTTGCTATCTTAAGGCTTTGGTTGTTTTCAATTGCTTTCCTCACTAGCTCACAGTTGAATTTCCTTACGTCTTCAGATACTTTTTCGTGTTGTCTTGCATAGCTCTATATATTCCACTTTGGAAGTCACATCTACTTTAGTTGTCCTCATCTCTCTTCTTTTTTGCATCAACATTTTGGTTTTTCCTGATAATTTGTTCACATGCAACTTGTTCTTAGACCCAGCTAATTTTGTTGCTGTTTCCATTAGAGCTTTGGTTACTTTTCTGTTAACTTCCGAAATATCCACTTCTTCCGATGTTAGGCCTTCTAAAGCAGAGAATCTGTTCTTCAGTTCCAACTTGAAAGTATTATGGTGTTTTTTAAGGTTGGTTATGTCAATACATTTTGTTTGTCTTATATGAGCTTGCCACGTTCCAGTTTAGTGTTGAGGTGCATCTTACATCTCACCAATCTATGGTCACTACCTGTGTTGAACTTGTTCAGCACACTGCAGTCTTCGATGACGAATTTTTTGTTACACATAATAAAATCAATTTCACTTGTCGTCCCAATTGGATGTCTCCATGTCCATTTCCTGTGTGGCTTTTTCTTGAAAAAGGAGTTCAAGATGAAAAATCCTTCTGCCTCTGCAAACTCAACGAGAGTATTTCCACGCTGGTTTCTGTTGCCGTGACCGAATTTACCTACTGAAGTTTCATTCTGTTGCCGTTGCCCTATTTTTGCATTGAAATCTCCCATAATTATCTTCAAGTGCTGCTTACCTTTATTATTTAGATGACGAATTTCCTCATAAAATTCTTCAATTTCTTCTTCAGGATGACTTGTGGTGGGTGCATAAGTTTGAATAATCTGAGCCTGGTATCTTCTCGAGAGTTGGATAACGAGTCTTGCAGCTCTGTCACAGGAACTTTCAACTTCTACCACTTTATCCTTCAGTTTCTTGTTTATTATAAATCCAACACCACTAGTTCTGCCAGTATCTGTCCCACGATAATAGAAGAGATGTCCACTTTTCAGTTCAATGAGATCTTCTCCTTTTCTCCTTACCTCACTTAGCCCGACGATGTCCCACTTGATCCTTTGTAGTTCCTCTTCCAATTCAAGAAGCCTTGAATCAGAAGATAGGGAGCGTCCGTTATAGGTAGCCAAGGTCAGCATCAAATGGCAGCCTAGTCCGGTCCTCCGGGGATTCTTAGCACCCTCTGCCTTCATGTTGCACTGGCCGCTGCCTTGGCCAGGTACATTCCAGCTGCCGGAGACTGAGGGCCAAGATTTAAGTTGTAGAGTCATTTTGGAGGTGTTTGGCCATAACTCACCACGCTGGCCAAGCGGGTTGGTGAGTGTGGGATAGCATTTCCTCCGATCCCGATGGTATAGTTATACCGCTATTGGCGGTCGTCAGAGCCCCTTTAGTGGGAACAGGATGCACCACGAGAAGGTGGGGTTGACATTTGTCAAGGAGAGGCTGTGATGTTACGCATCACCTGACCTTACAAGGAGCATACACTACAACAATTACTATTCTCTGAAGTTTCACTTTCAAACGAATCCAGAGAATTCTCTCACTTATGCAACTATAATGAATCAAGTTGTTCTTCATGTTTTCACTTAAAAATCACACCTACACCAGCTTGTCCTCTCATATTATCCAATACTCCAGACCACACACTCACCGTGCCATTCACTTCTTCTACCCCAATTTCCTTCTTTTGGTTTCACTTACACACAGCACATCCAGTCTATACTTATTCATCTCCTCAATCACCTCACTCATCTTGCCATTTATACCTCTAGTATTCCATACACCAATCTTACATTCACTCAGCCGAGATCTCTTTCTCATACGCCGTTTAGAAAGTCCAGGTCGATTCCGTGGTGGACCGTTCTTCTCAAGTGTGGTAGGTCCACCATATCCCACACTTGAGTCATTCTTAATATTTCTTTTTGTCTTTTGAATCAGGTAAGTACAAGCCAGTTCATGCCTTTCCACTTTCTCCTTCCTATCTTTTGCCTTACTGTGGCAATTCGCTCTTATGCAGAGGCAGAAAGGATTTTGTATCGATAGAACTACCACATGCATGGACTCCTCTGTTGGGGTTAAAACACAGCTGCCCTTAAACAAAAGTAATTATATCTGATGTACAAAGTGTGTGATGTGAGATAATAATCTAGCAAGACACGTTCTGATCGTGTGAGGAATGAAGATGTGTTGCAGTTGTGTAAAGTGAAGCAAAATGTTTGGTTTGGGCATGTTGAAAGAATGAGTGATGAGATGCTTACTAAGAAAATCTTTTTAGCTCAAGTGGCAAGAAGGAAAGGCAGAGGAAGTCATGAGAGGATCAGATTCAGGAGTGTCTGCATGAGAAAAAGATCACGGGTATTAAGTATACAAGATCTTGTGTGCATCGTGTGATGGATGTCAGTGAAGCCCGAGTTGTATGGCAAGATTGCTGTAAATGGAGGAGTTTGATACGGCAACATTAAGTAAATAATCAGTTAAAAATTATCTGGTGATTTGTTTTTTCTTTGTGGAGCTAACCTCTGAATCCCAGAGAACAGCTTAGTGATATGTATGTATGTACAATGTGAGATATTAATTTAATGTTTTCTCACGTGACAATTGTTTATTTCACTTAAGCCTCTCAGTTCTAGATTATTCAAAGCAATCAGAAATTTTTACTGAATTACCTGTAGTTTATTGGTTTCCATGTAACATCTCCTCCGAAAACTTGAAAATTACATCGTTCTGGAGCGAGAATCAAACTCTAATCTCCCGCTTTCTGTTTGAATATGCTTTCCATTATACCATCCAGGACAATGGAGTTCCAAGCAACTAAGGCTCAGCATTTACAGCTTAAAAATCTGAACCTCGGGTTTTCACTAGATGAGGAACGAATGCTTCGGCTAGCAAAACTCTGAGGTTCAGATTCCTAAGCTACAGAATGATTAAAAAGTTCCCAAACCCTGAACTAAAAATTTCTTTGCGTATGCTGTAAGCACAAGTTCAAGCAATTGATGTGGCAACACGAGTCAGCAACTCTCCGAGATCAAATACTGCGCTTGTCGAATGCCTGAAGGAAATTAGCAGAGTGCCAGAAATGAATAACCAGTTCCATGTGTGCTACGCAGTTTGCTTACTTTAGCATCGCCATTTGCACAGAGGCATGGATTAATGAGGAATTTTATTTGCAAACGCAGTCTTACAAACAGTGTATAGAAGAGTTCAGGAAAAAATCCCCCAACATACTGTGGTAAGTAAATCAATGATACGAAGTTTACTCGTACAATTTTGGAAAACTAGAAGTGTTGATGATATACCTAGAAATGGCCGGCCAAGTGTGTTAACGCCAGAAGTGATAAACAATGCTGAAAAACAGTCGGTCACCTACAAAAGCGCTTCATCGTTTATCTCAGCAAGCGAAACTTTCTTATGGCTCAGTATAGAAAGCAACAAAAAGATTGCAGCTTCATGCATACAAAGTGAAAGTTGTCCAAGAACTGTAGCCACCTGATACACATAAGTGCCTGCTGTACTGCCGTTGTTTTCATAAATTTACCCGATAAAACTAGGGCTTATTGAATAATGTTTGTTTGTTTTTTCCTGTGGGGATATTTAAAGGACCTGTTGTGCAAACAACCCGCATGACCTGCAGTCCTTGAAAACAAGCATTATTCAAGCTATAGTGGAAATCACGCCATCTATGCTAAAACACTTTATGAAAAACATGTGCCACTGCATGGATATTTGCCTCCGGCAAAATGGAGATCATTTTCAGCACCTTCTTTAGGTCAACATCAGTTGCTCAAAAGTCGATGTAAGGTGTATCACAGCTGTATGCAAACTTCATGTATCTGTATAATGCGAATAAAAATTGTTCAAATTAGGGTTCAGGAACTTTTCGATCACCCTGTATAAAGGCTTAGGCTTAGTTGTTTGGAACTTCGTTGTCCTGGGTAGCATAATGCTCAAACCAAAATTGGAAGATGTGAGTTCAATTCCTGCTCCAGGGGGATGTGATTTTCAAGTTATCTGAGGAGATGTTACATGGAGACCTGTAATGTACAGGCAATTCAGTACACAATTCTGATTGCTTTGAATAAATAATCTAATCAATTTCCAACATATTTCTGAGAAACATTTCTTCCGCAATTTCTGTATCTTCTCTGTTGTATTTATGCTTTCCAGTTTTTAGTCTGTTGTTCTAGTGCTTTGAAAAAGCTGCCCTTTGTCGAGTGAAAACTTGGCAGATCTTGTGTGATCATTTTACACCTATACCAACCAGATTATTTTCAGAAGTGTTCTACTTATTTGTTTCTAGTTAACTCTGATGAATCAATGAAGGAAGAAATATTTTGCATAATACATGGAAAATTGATAGATTATTCAAAACAAATACAATAGAATATAAATTCTGAATTTACTTGTAACGCTTACTGGTCATCCATTTAATACTTCTCAGAAAACTTGAAAATTTCATCACCCTGGAGCCGGAATCGAGAGATGCTGGTTTGATTCCCGCTCCAAAGTGATGAAATTTTGAAGTTTTTTGAGAGGTATTACATGGATGACCAGTAAGTGTTACAAGAAAATTCAGAATTTATATTCTGTTTGCTTTGAATATTCTAACTCTGGTGTATCCACAGTATTTTATTCTATTGGAGATTGAAGAAGTGGATGTAAGATTTATGTCTATTTTGGTTATAGAACAATATATCCACCCTACAAATATCTTGAAAATAGCAGTTTGTTGTCATAAGACTTCTGTTAGACATTAAACATTCTGATAAGTTCAGATTACAGTATCTGTGATAATATTCTGTGTAAGAAACAGATTGAAATGCAGTAAAATAACTTGTAAGATATCCTCCTTACTTTACATTCAGAGGACTGATTTTCTAGGGATTTTGATGAGTTTAAAAATCCGTAGAAAATCAGATGAGTTTAGATTTTGATGAGTTTAAAAAACTCATCAAAATCTTTCATGAGACTTCTGTTTTTCATGTATTTAATTAGACATTAAACACCCTTGACAAATTCAGATTACACCGTCTGTGATAATATTCTGTATAATAGACAGACTACAATCCAGTCAAAGAACTTATAAGATATTCTTCTTGCCTTACATTCAGAGAGTTGATTTTCTAAGGATTTTTCTACATGTGATTTTGAGAAGTTTAAAAAAACTCGTCAAAATCATGCGTTTCAAATTTCATGAATTTAGAATAGTACATACAATATGGACCAGCAAAGTATTTCAGATTATAAGGGAAATGAAACAGCTAGCATTTTCATTGGAACAACAACAAATCACTACTTGACATGGCAAATGGCCTTTTACCATTTTTTTTCTTCCTGCTCTTTTTAATGAGCACCACTTTAAACCATCTCATCATCAATTTTTAACAACTCTCAAAGAGAAAGGACAAATATCTGTTTGATTATGACTGTTTTTAACCTTACCTCTCTTGAAAGGAACAGAACTGTAGAAGTAAGTAAGTAGAAAAATCCTTAGAAAATCAACACTCTGAATGTAAGGCAAGAAAAATATCTTAAAAGTTCTTTTTCTGGATTGTAGTCTATCTGTTATACAGAATATGATCACAGACAGTGTAATCCAAATTTGTCAGGCTGTTTAATGTCTAACTAAATACATGAAAAACAGAAGTCTCATGAAAGTCCACTGCTGTTTTCAAGATATTTGTACTGTAGCACACATAGCAAACTAATTGTACAAACTCAGATTATAATCTGAGTTGAGAACTATTCATAATTATGAATGTTTTTCGTATTTGTACAAAATATAATATATACCTACACCATAAAATGCTGTTCATTACTGTTTCACACTTTATATAGGTCCGGCAATCAGGAGACCATTAAAGGATATTAAATATATAGAGAGAGCACAATATCTGTAATTAAAACCAGGAAACAATGAATGTTATTTCTACTTACTATATCAGTAGTAGCTGGAGGGTCTTCACATGCATACATAGAATGAATTTATTCATAAGACATTGCCATAAGTGTCCGGCTCATTCAGAGAGTGTGAGCTTTGTACATTGTGAAGTTCGGAAATAAAATTCATGACCCTGTAAAATCTGAACAAGACAAAAATGAAGGAGATGAATTTATACAATGAAGACGTATAAATCTACGATGCAAATGGAATGTTAAAAAGGAATAAAAATCATGAAGAAGAATAATCATCATGATTGCAAAGCACCAAGCTAGTTTCTGCTAATATCTATATCCGTCCTCAGTAGTAGAGGCATGGTCGCTGTAGATACCACAGTCATACGTTCAAATATGCTGCTCCAACCGAATGCATGTCCAGCCCTGTCGTGTAGACACATACCCCGCACATCGTGGTTTAAGTTTTACTGCACCCATATATGGTGTCGCCATCTGTAGTTCAACAAAGCCATTAGACAACGTCTATGGAGTAAATATATACATATGTATTCTAAGTATTATGTGATTTTATCTGTTTTTTGTTGTTATTTTTCTTCTTAAAACGTTTTTGCTCCTGTTCAATAAGATGTATCCATGTGAACTGAAGTTCTACAGGGCTATTAATGTTGCAGTTGTATCTCTTGGTTTTTTCCAATGACCACAGCCTCAGAGGTCAGAATCTGGCTATGTGTACAATGTGATGTTATAATTTTCACTTTAATCCAATCTGGAGTTACAGTTTCTGATGCAATGTTGTATTAATGAAGTTTTTTCATCTCTTCTTATCCAGTTCGTAATGTGTTCATTTAATCTAGTCAAACATCTTCTGCATGTACTCCCGATATATACTTTGCCTTTTTTATTATTACTGTTAACTGTTGGAATGGCATAAATGCCAGATTTATTTAGAATTGATCTGTTATTATTATTATTATTATTATTATTATTATTATTTGTAAGTATATTTCCATCATCAGTGACTGTTTCAGCTATGTTAATATTGTGGTTACAACATTCCTTTTTTAAAATATTACTAACAGGAGGTAAGTATGGAGATTTTACATAATATTTTCATCTTTTTTAACCGCTTTTTTCAAAGATTCATACTGGTTTTAATGTTTTAATATAAGGATTTGATTAATTTTATTATATCGAAATTCTTCGGCAGTCTTTTCAATCTATTTGAGCTCTTTGATCTCTGATATTTTACTGGATGAGTGTGTAATGGCTGTTTTAATGTAAAAGTAAAATGCAGCTGTCTTGTATCTCTAAGGGTTTTTAGAATCCTCAGGGATAATTGCAGGTACATATTAAATGGAAGCTGAATTGAGCAAGCCTTATTATGAAGAACTCAATGGTAACCCTATAGATCAAACTGTCAAAAATCTTAAGAAATTAATCAGCTCTTTAAGAAATAAAAAACAGCTTAATGAGCTCTTCAAAAACTTCTCCAAAATCCAGTCAAGAATTCCACAGATCTATGGTACGATAAAAGTTCACAAAGAAGGCCATCCAGTAAGACCTATAATAGACACTAGAAATTCGCCACTCTCCAACATTAATTATTATTTACTTGGTCACCTCAGAGATATGTTCCCTTCTCCTCCCTACCTACTAAAAAATTCCATGCAGCCATGCAGCTAAAAGGAAAACTGGACAACTTGCCAGAATTAATTCATCCAGTAATGGCAAGCCTGGATATAGTCTCTATGTATACCAACATTAACCTGGACCTCCTCCTGGAATTCATTGCAGATGACCTTGCGGAAAAAATAGTATTCCATAATCACAATAGAGAAATACTACTTGGCATATATGAACTGCTCCTATTTTCCTTCAAGAATAATTTCTTCCAGTTTGGAAAGAAATATTACAGACAAACTTCAGGACTTGCAATGGGTTCTCCACTAGCACCTCTGCTAGCAAATTATTATATAAGTAAACTAGAGGCAAAAATCCTTATACAACCCTCCTTGTTTGCTCTCTATGTAAGGTACATGGATGATGTCCTAAATATAGTAGATACTGTGGACCAATCTCTACCCTCTCAGATTCTGGAAGAATTTAACTTACTAGAGAATACCTTACAGTATACCCTAGAACAGGAAAGAGACCATAGCATCAATTACCTAGATTTAACCTTGACCTCAAGAGAGGGAAAAATATTCACTCAGCTTTTTAGAAAACCCACCAACACAGGGAAGATGTTAGACTTCTGCTCATTCCACCCTGATTATATTAAATCGAATACGGCGAGACAATTTTTGGAAAAGATTGAAATCCTGGTCTCTTCAGCTACTCAGAAAGATCTTCACAAAGAAGAATTAAAGGAAATATTGGCAGAAAACAATTACCCCTCCCCATATGTTGAAAAAATATTTAAACAAGTGCCAAAAAAGAAGCAGGAGAAAACCAACTTCAAATTCACCAGCAAAATTACGTACCACAAGGGACTTTTCGAGAAACTGAAAAGGATCGGAGCAAAATATAATATCAGGCTAGCTCCAGATCTTAATAACAAAATAAAGAAATTCCTGCCAGCTTTAAAGCAGAAAGAATTGGACATCCAATTGCAGGAAGGAGTAATTTACTGCATCGACTGTAACTGCGGACTCAGCTATATAGGAGAAACAGGGAGAAGTATTAAGGTCCGAATGAAAGAACACCAAGCAGCTATTAGGAACATTGGGAACAAAACAGGGCTAGACAGACATATACAAGCAAGTGGACACTCCATAAATTGGGACTCAGTGAAAATAATCGCCCACCAGTCAAACTTAGTAAAGAGGAAACTAGAAGAAGGGATCGAAATAGCAAGAAGAAGAAGTACCACAATTAACGATAATTGCGGATGGACTCTTCCAATTGAGTGGCAGTAACTACTCCAGTGACATAGTCCTGATGGCGAACTAGGCTTTAGTTCGAAAATTTGACAACCAACTTTGAAGAAAAATAACCTCTATAAGACCCGTAAAAGAGTTATTCCACAATCACTATGAATAGAGGTGCCATAAATGCATTTACAACTAGAATATTCAATTTTGCCATTATTATTGAATATAGAGATATTCAGGAAGTTTAGCTGACCATTAACTTCTGTTTATTTACTAACTTGTATTGATGGATAACAGCTGTTACATTTATTAATGAAGTTATCCAAATCATGATAAAAATGCTGCCAGAACAGTAAAATATCATCTACGTATCGGAGATGCAAATACGGTACAATATGTAGATGATATTTTACTGAACTGTCAGCATTCTGATCATGAGTTGGATAACTTCATTAATAAATGTAACAGCTGTTATCCATCAATACAAGTTAGTAAAGAAACAGAAGTTAATGGTCAGCTAAACTTCCTGGATATTTCTATATTCAATAGTAATGGCAATATTTACTATTTTGTGTACCATAAGCATTTGTGCCTGCAATATCCCTAAGGATTCTAAACACCCTTGGAGATTCAAGATAGCTGCATTTCGCTTCTACATTAAAAGAACCATTACACACTCATCCAGTAAAATATCAGAGATCAAAAGAGCTCAAATGGATTGAAAAGACTGCTGAAGAATTTGGATATAGTAAAAAACTAATCAAATCGTTATATTACAACATTAAAGCCAGTATGAATCATTTGAAAAATGCTATTAGCACGTTCGCTGCCGCTGTGCTATTTCAACGGCAAGCATGCAGTGCCAGTAAGAAACCCGAGCAAATCTTCCAAGACGCCACAAGGCGTCACGCTGCACCACAGATGAGCTTCTGTGCATTTTGGATCAACCTAGCCGTGTTTGGATCTCATAGTTTTGCACGACTCCGCTATTCTAAAATACGAGAAAATTTATCCATAATTGATATTTGTAATTATAACCTTTAGTAACTCCAGGGATATAAACATGTCTACAGCACATGTATTGCTTTGCATTGTATATGCTATAGATGTGCATATCCTGTAGACAGTAACTGATTGATTGTAAAGTTCTTCAGTTGCAAAAAGATTGAAAAATTTGATTGGTTCAATATTTGTCATATTAATTTTTAGTCCTAGTACACTAGTGAACAGAATTATTCTCCTGACATCAAGAAAATCATACCAATGTATAGCTAAAATCTGTTAATTCAGAGTACGAGAGAGAACATCGCATTCTTCATTTTCACTTTCACTGCTGGTCTTAATACAACTACTAAAAGAATATGTTTCTGCACATGATGACAAATTGTTGGGGATCACCTATTTCCACAGCAGGATGTGCCAGCCGATGAACTTTTGGTTGAGAGGGACCGGAGATAACCTGTCTAAATATATCCGTTGTTACCACAAAACTAAGCATTGAAGTCAATATGGGTTTCCTTGATATCTTTTTAGCGTCCTCAATAGACCGCCCTCTTACGTATGAACTCTAAGTAGCAAATGCTTTTTATTGCCACTCAAGCATTTATGTGTTGATAGTTCCTTTCACCGCAAAACCAGTGAAGTTGAAAGGAAAATAAACATTGCAGTGAAAAGCGCACGCTGTGTAAGTCTATGAGGAGCCAACTTACATTCCCTTCCCCAAACCATGTGGGAAAATATTCACTATCCCAAAACTGCGGTCATTTTTAAACAGTTGGAAACTCATTCTCAAATAAAGGTAACTTGATCACGCTAGTTACGTTAACTGAAAACTTTTACAAAAAGTTCGTAAGTTGGAAGCTTTCGACCTTATCTTAGGTCTTCATCACGCCAATGGAGGACTGAGATTGTTGCCAGATTCTACATTTGAATTTTTCTTATTTTTGTTGCCAAAACTTAGAATTGATCTCCAGATCAACGGAATGTAGAGAGGAGATTCGGAGTTGCAAGTCATTGAGTTGAAAATAATTTCTATGCTTTCACGGTAACGGAGGGCAAAACGATTGTCAAAAGAAGCAATTCGTTTTGCTTCGTTCCAGTGGGGAACTGCAGATGTGTCTTCCATTGTCAAAATAGACAAGGCAGTATTAGGATTGGCTTTCGAAACATCTTTTCTATGTTCTAAAATTCTATGGCTAATGCTCCTGTATGTGCTTCCAATGTATAAGTTATCCCCAGTAGAAGAAGAGATAGGAATGCAGTAAACTCCTGGGAGGTTCAGGCTTTCAACTTTGTCCCTATCCCTTTGTAGAAGTTTCAAGATGTTTGGGGTAGATTTAATGGCAAGATGGTAACCAAAACTTCTAAAAAGAATCTGTAACTTATAAGCATAGGAAGGATGGTAAGGAACAGAACCACAGAATTTCAGGTCTTCTTTCTTGTGAGGAAGGAGGCATTCGATTTTCGAATGGTTTTCATATTTCTTTATGAGGGAGTTGACTGTAACAGCAGGGAAACCATGGGAGAGGGCTATTGTAGAAATTTTGGAGAGTTCTTCTTGAAGAGAGAGTTGGTTGTTGCAAATGATATGAGCCCTGTGGATGTAGGACTTCAATGCTGCAAGCTTGTAGAGATGCAGGGTGCAAGATTTGTAGGGAATGATGTTAGTGGCCGCAGAAGGTTTTCGATAGACGGAACGAGTAATGGAGAGATCAGCGTTTCTGCAGATAGATACATCCAGGAAATCAATTTTGTGATTTACTTCCTTAGATATAGTGAGCTTAATGGAAGGAAATTTTTCCGTAATGGAGTTGATCAGTATCTGTAGTTCAGACTCGGAATGTGGCCAGCTAATGAAAATGTCCTCTACATATCTTAATCATAGGGAAGGTTGAAAAGGGTGTAGAGGAATGATGGAAACTTCAATATGTTGCATGTAGATTTCAGCAAGCAGAGGGGAAAGAGGTGAGCCCATGGGGAGACCAGATTGTTGCCTATACACAATTTTGTTGAAAACAAAGCAACTGTGTTGATGAATAGTGTGGAAACAATCATGAAGATCTTTGATAAGAGGACCGGGGGTTCAAAATGAAGAATCAATTTCTTCATGAGGAGCATGTAGGAATCAAAATATGGTACAGAGGGAAACAAAGATTCTACATCAAGAGTATACAGATTATCACAAGGAGAAAAGGAATTAGGAAGGTTGTGGATGAAGTTTGAAGTAGAGACAACTGTATGAGGATGGTTGGCTGCGAGGGATTTGCATTTGAGGACCAATCTCTTTTCAAGGTTTACTCATTCTCAGTGCCAGTAACAAAACTGATACCTCTCTTCAAGTGCCGAAGGTTTTAGAAAGGAAAATGTGAAGCCACAATTGCGACGCCGTTCGGCGGCGGCGACGGCACCTGGGCTAAGTATTGTATGACGACGTTTGGCGTCACGTGGCAGTGAACGTGTTAAAAAAGGTGAAAAGCAATATTATGTAAAATTTCCATACTTTACCCCCTGTTAGTACTATTTTGAAAAAAGGAATGTTACAACTACAATATTAACATAGCTTAAACAGTCACTGATAATGGAAATATACTTACAAATAATAATAATAGATAAATTCTAAATAAATCTGGCATTTATGCCATTTTAACAGTTAACAGTAATAATAAAAAAGGCAAAGTATATATTGGGAGTACACGCAGAAGATTTTTAACTAGATTAAATGAACACATTACGAACTGGATAAGAAGAGATGAAAAAACTTCATTAATACAACATTGCATCAGAAACTGTAACTTCAGATTGGATTAAAGTGAAAATTATAACATCGCATAGTACAAATAGCCAGATTCTGACCTCTGAGGCTGTGGTCATTGAAAAAAACCAAGAGATACAACTGCAACATTAATAGCCCTGTAGAACTTCAGTTCACATGGAAACATCTTATTGAACAGGAGCAAAAACGTTTTAAGAAGAAGAAAAATAACAACAAAAAACAGAATACATCACATAATACTTAGAATACATATGTATTTATTTACTCCATAAACGTTGTCTAACGACTTTGTTGAACTACAGATGGCAGCACCATATATGGGTGCAGTAAAACCTAAACCATTATGCGCTGGGTATATGTCTACATGACAGGGCTGGACATGCATTCAGTTGAAGTAGCATATTTGAACGTTTGAGTGTGGTATCTACAGCGACCATGCCTCTACCACTGAGGATGGCTATAGATATTAGCAGAAACTGGTTTGGTGCTTTGCAATCAGGGTGATGCATCTTTTTCATGATTTTTATTCCTTTTTAACATTCCGTTTGTATTGTGGATTTATTGGTCTTCACTGTATAAATTCATCTCTTTCATTTTTGTCTTGTTCAGATTTTACAGTATCATGAATTTTATTTCCACACTTCACAATGTACAAAGCTCACAGTCTCTGAATGAGTCGGACACTTACAGCAACGTCTCGCGAACAAATTCATTATATGCATGCATGTGAAGATCGTCCAGCTACTACTATTATTGTAAGTAGAAATAACATTCATTGTTTCCTGGTTTTAATTACCGATATTGTGCTCTATGTATATTGAACATCGTTTAATGTATTGTGATTGCCAAACCTATGTAACGTGTGAAACAGTAATGAACAGCATTTAATGAGTCGATTATTTTGCGATTTCTTAGCCATGTAAAGATATGTTCTTCGCAAATCGGCGAAATTAGAATTACAATATATATATCTACGCTATTTGCACATTTTCTCTAAGTTAATGATTTTTAGTTGTTAGTTTACCAATGACCACAACTAGGAAGAATCACCCATTTATAATTTAGGACTGTTGGCTTCATAGATAAGAAGCAACTGAAGAACAAACACTTCAGCTCTGTCAGATAAGGGCTCATAGTCCTTCTGCATGAAGAACTAGTGGTATAAGTACTTCACAAACAAGTCATTGGTTCAATTAATTTATCATGACAAAAATTTAAGGGAATCCTAAAAAGATTAAAAAAAAAAGTTTCACAGTAAGTTGTGTATCAGGAGTGATAGAAATGAACAGCAACGTGAACTTTTACATGTTTGGAAATAAATTTGTGTTTGAGTGCAGTGTTCCTAATTGCACTGTGTACATACATATCACTAAGCTGTTCTCTGATATTCAGAGGTTAGCTCCACAAAGAAATACAAGCTACCAAATAATTTTTACTTACTGTTGCTGAATCAAACTTCTCCATTTACAGCGATCTTGACGTGCAACTTGGGCTTCACTGACATCCATCACACGCCGTACACAAGATCTTCTATACTTCATACTTGTAATCTTTTTCTCATGCAGACACTCCTAAATCTGATCCTCCCATGACTTCCTTGGCCTTCCTCTGCCTTTCCTTCCTGCCACTTGGGCTAAAACGATTTTCTTAGTAAGCATCTCATCAGTCATTCTTTCAACATGGCCAGACCACCGAAGCATATTAGTCTCCACCTTGCTAACAACATTTTGCTTCATATTACACAACTGCAACATGTCTTCAATCCTCACACGATCAGAACATACCTTGCCACGAACCCCCATAAGTAACATGTTTCTCTAGCACACAAACTACTCTTATGTTTCTTCTGTAGTACCCAGGTTTCACTGCCATACATCAGAGTAGGAACAATTACACTTTCCTTTCATACACAGCCAATAATGGGTTCTCATGAGAGTCCCACATGGCTGTGTATGAAAGTGTAATTGTTCCTACTCTGATGTATGGCAGTGAAACCTGGGTATTACAGAAGAAACATAGAAGTTGTTTGTGTGCTGGAGAAATGTGTTACTGGGGGTGGGGTGGGGGTGGGGTGGGGGCAAGACATGTTCTGATTGTGTGAGGAATGAAGATGTGTTGCATTTGTGTAATGTGAAGCAAAATGTTGTTAGCTAGGTGGAGACTAATATGCTTTGGTGGTTTGGACTGTTTAGTATTGTGTTCAATGAGAATTTCACCTAGTGCAGTGGTCTAACTGCTGGCATCTGATCATTCATTCAAGATGGGCCCCGGTTGAAATCCCAGTTAAGCATGGATGTTGTGTTTGTTTTACGGCACGAATTCTCTTCCTTCCCTGGAACCATAGGCTCCAAATGAGGGACGGGCGATTGCTTATAACCCATCAAGTTGCTCACAGTTGTTGTTAAACCCCCTAAATAAAAAAAAAATAACAGAATGCATCGGAAATCTCTTACCCAGCACTAGAAGTAAAATGTCACAGTTTAATTACATGTCTATTCTATTTACATTGGTATGCATTTGGCAAAACTTAATTTGAATGTTTCTTTAAGGGAAGAGATCTATGGGAACTGCGTCGCCACATTTATTCTAACAGTATTGATCGGAGAATGATTCGCAAACTTCTGGGAAAAGTCTTTGTGCCTTGCAAGTGTGGTGAAGCAAAGGATACTCAGAGCAAGAATGATCAGTCATCACCTGAAGCATTGGTAAGTTTCAAAACTTATGGTCTTGCTGTACGTTTATTAAAGTCCAAAAATAATTCTACAAATAAATGAAATTAGTAGTTACGTATGCTTTAAATTTTGGTGTGTGTGTGTGTAACTGTAGTGTTAACTGTCTGATTTCGTATTTCTTTTAGGAAAAATTAGCCGTCAGAATAAAACTTTTCTGTTTTCTATGCAAGAGAAGTCTAGGGTTAGATGTGATGCATAAATATATGCAATAGAGGGAACTTTAAATGAACTTTAAATCTGAGAAATGGTTAAATGCAGAAATAAATGTACAAGATGTGATCAAAAAGTATTCAGACTGGATTTATTAAAAAAAAAAAAAAAAAAGTATGAGACTTCCAGATTTGAAACATAATTGCCTTCCAAAGCCACATAGCCCTGTTCCCATTGCTCAAAGAATTTTCTGAAGTCATCTTCTGAAATAGAGTACAGTTGCTTCATCGCATTCTGTTGTATCTTGAAATCTTTCTCCTTGATTTTTGGGAAGAGAAAAAAGTCTCAGGGAGCAAGATCTGGCGAATAGGGTGGCTGACAGACTTGTGCAATGCGCTACTTAGCAAGAAACTTCTACCAAAGTTGTGATACATGGAGAGGCATTGTCATGCTGGAGTTCCCACTCTCATGCAATGCTAGCCTTTTGCAGCAAACTGCATCCCTCAAACACTGTAAACCTTGACAGTAGTACACCTTGTTGATTGTCTAACCTGATGGAGTGTATTCATGATGCACAATTTCCTCACGATAAAAAAAAAACAAAAAACGGTCAGCACTGTCTTGATCTGCTGTGGCTCTGTTGTGCTTTTTAGAGTCTGAGAGAGTTTGGGTTCTTCAACTGTGAAGACTGGGCTTTAGTTTCGAACTCATACCCATAAACCCACAATTCATCACCAGTTATGATAGTATTTAAAAAGTTTTTGTCATTTTTGAGGCACTCAAGTCAGTCACTAGCAGTTGAAACATGGGCCTGTTTTTTTTTTTTTTTTTGTTCAGCTGAGAGCAATTTTGGCACAAATTTGGTTGAGATGCATCTCACACCCAAATCATTGTAAAAATCGACTGAACTGAACCGAAAGTAATGTTAAAATCTTCAGATAACTCACAAATTGTGATTCAGTGATTTTCCTGCACAGCTGTGAGTACAAGTTCGGCACTGTTTTAACTTTTTCTGGTTGTGGACCTCCCAGACCATTCATCATTCTCAATCAACACTTCCATAACAATCTTTAAAACATTCATACCCCTCATAAACTTGTGCATGATTCATACAATCCTCCCCATAGACTTTCTGTAACTATGTGTCTTTACAAGTTTTGCCAAGTTTTTGACAAAATCTGATGTCTGATGCAAATTCGTTGATTATTTAAAAAAAAAAAAAATCGGATGATCAGAGAAGGCATGAGTCACCGGACATGCAGAGTAGAATACTCAAGAGTTGCATATGGCATATTAAATCCATTTATTTTTGTGGTGTAGTAAACACTAAAGTAAACGTATTTAATACGCTACATGTGTCTCTTGATTATTCACAGTTTAGTGTATTTATAATGATGTTATCATGTTAGTAGGTTCCAAGGTCAACTTGTGTCAAACTGTTTTCTGCTGTCTTGCAATTCTGAACTTATGCAACCAGTCTGTATACTTTTTGATTATGTCTCATATATATGTAGGAAATACATGTATGTATATGTAATTTGGGGATTTTCAAATGTGGCATTAAATGCAGGGAATCGTTAGATCTGGAAAATGTTATATTGCAATTCGACTGTATTTGGGATGGGTATTAATTAATTGCTTGAAAAAGAATAATAATAAAAAAAATGACTTTCAGAAGTTTGGCTACCATATTGTGTGAAACTTGTGCTGCAGAGCTTAAGATAGGCATATTACTATTTTTTTTTATATTTTATATATATATATATATATATATAAACAAGTTGAACAAGTTGCATGTAAATAAATTATCAGGAAAAACGAAAATGTTGATGCAAAAAAGAAGAGAGATGAGGACAACTAAAGAAGATGTGACTTCCAAAGTGGAATATATAGAGAGAGCTATGCAAGACAGTACGAAAAAGTATCACTGAAGACGTAAGAAAATTCAACTGTGAACTAGTGAGGAAAGCAATTGAAAACAACCAAAGCCTAAAGATAGCAAAGGGACATCTCAGTAAGGGAAGAAAACAGATTATGGCACTGAGAAAAGAAGATGGTTCTGTAACAAGAAATAGAGGCGAAATTTTGACAAGAGTGAAAGATTTCTACTCCAAATTATATGAAAGGGATGATACATGCACTCCAGACATCATGAAAGATACCAGTACCAGAGTTCCTCCAGTCCTTCCAGCAGAAGTTGCACATGCAATCAAGAACATGAAGCGGGGAAAAGCTCCAGGAGAAGATGGAATTACTGTAGACATCATACAAGAAGCAAGTGGAGAAATCGAAACAGTACTCGCCCAAATTTTCACTCGATGCCTTAATGAAGGAAAGATTCCTGAGGATTGGAACACCGCTACAATGATCCTGCTACATAAAAAAGGTGACATTGAGGATCTCGGAAACTACAGACCTATCAGCCTCCTATCAGTAGTTTATAAAATCTTCACTAAAGTTCTTTCACACCGCTTAAAGGTAACACTGGACATGGCTCAACCGAGAGAACAAGCTGGATTCAGGAGTGGCTACAGCACAATAGATCATATCCATGTGCTGAGAGAACTAATTGAAAGAGCGAGGGAATATGAACTTCCATTGTGCATGGCTTTTATCGATTATGAAAAAGCCTTTGATTCGGTGAAACCATCAGCAGTTGCAATGGCTCTGAAATCCTGCGGTATTGAAGATGCATACATTAATATTATTAATAACATCTATGAAAATGCAAGTGCAAAGATTCGGCTGTTTGAAAATACAACACACATAAAAATTGGAAAAGGAGTGAGACAAGGTGACACCATATCTCCGAAGCTCTTTAATGCCACATTGGAGGGTGTTTTTCAGTCACTGAGCTGGGAAAACAAGGGGATAAAGATTAATGGAGATTATCTAACCCACCTTCGTTTTGCTGATGACGTAGTCATTTTTGCAACTAGCCCATCAGAGCTGCAGAGTATGATCCAGGAACTTGCTGACAAGAGTAAAGAAGTGGGATTAAAAATGAACTTTCAGAAGACAAAAGTGATGTTCAATGCTTTTACAAGAAATGAAGATTTATCGATTGATGGAGAAAAGCTGGAGATAACAGATACGTACGTTTATCTTGGACAGCAGATATCAAGTGAGGGTCACATTGATGAAGAAATTAATCGGCGTACAAAACTTGCCTGGAGAGCTTTTGGAAGAAACAGCATAATTTTCAAGAGCAATATGCCATTATGTCTTAAAAGAAAAGTGTTTGATCAATGCATCCTTCCAGTGCTTACGTATGGTGCAGAGACGTGGACCTTAACTAAAAGAGACATACAAAGGCTGCAGACAACTCAAAGAAGCATGGAGAGGTGCATACTTGGTGTAACCAGGAGAGATAAGAAAAGGAACTCGTGGATCCGAAAAATGACAAGAGTGGAAGACATCATGATCAGAGTTAAATCCCTGAAATGGCAATGGGCTGGACATACTGCCAGAAGGACAGATCATCGATGGACAGCCGAAATTTTAGATTGGATTCCAAGGGACAGGAAAAGACCCAGAAGAAGACCACATGGGAGATGGGTGGATGAAATTCGAAAGTATGCAGGGGTGACATGGAGGAGACTGGCACAAGACAGACCGTTGTGGAGGAAACTTGGGGAGACCTTCGTCCAGCAGTGGATTGATAATGGTTGATGATGATGATGATGATGATATTGTAGTAATTGATTAGGAAAAACTTGTGCAAATAAAAAGAAGAGGAAAATAAAAAAACTAATAATGCATGTTTATCCGTTACATTTTTTTATAACTAGGATGGAAAATTCTCTGTAGACAATGTTTTTTTCTTGTGTTATATGTGACTTGTTGAAAGCTTACCTTCACTTACAGTTGATTAGATCCTGAATTTCTTTTTCTCATTCACAACTTCCTTGTAGCATTGAAGATCAGTTTCCTATGATCAGTTGCAAATTCTTCCTGCACTTGGAGTCCTCATATAAATAGTCATGCGTGCTTCCCATTACTTGACGATGTCTATCCGTGTTAGTTATAGGCTTTGTCTTCACCTGCTCATTGATGACTTTTCTGAGGCACCTATAATTCTCTCATTTGAATCAGGTCTTTAGAGTTGAACACTTCAGTGTGCATATCTTGAACTCTTCATAAAGAAATATATGAGTCTAATTGGTTAGCCAGGTCAACAATCTTTTTTATCTCTTGATATTTCCTTTTGAAATCTGAGGACTTTAGAGTTACATTTTATTTTCAGCAGTCTCCATGTGATAGTTGGTTTCCTCAGCTCTTATAGGAGCCGCAGCCCCATTAGGATTCTCAGCCAGTGATGCATCAGATTTGGTGTCCAGCCCAATGCTGGAGAAAGTACAAATCATACGGGTAACTGGTGGAAACAGCTCAGACATCCAGGGCATCATACATCAGTTAGACCTGAAGGAGGTCTAGCTGTTGTCCTGCATGCAAACATGATTTTATGTAGTTTGTACGTACCAGGTGTTTCACTGGGTAGTGACAACTTTCCTGCGGAATAAATTGCTAAAGAATAACGAGATGGCGCTTATAAGTCCGAGATGTCGATCATCAGGTGACAAGCATTTGTGAGGAAGTAGTGGGATGGTGGACATGCGATTTCGGACATGCAGCAATATACCACAGAAGAAAGAGTTTTCTTGGTGAAAATTTGGAAGGCGGAAACCGCACAAAAGTATTACGAAAGTGGGGTACAGCGTTGAAGAATCATTGTAAGCCATCCCGTGCATACCTGACGAAATTGGTAACGAAATTCGAACAAATCGGCAGTGTCACAATGACATGGCTAGCATGGCAACGAAGAGAAGAACAGTGCGGATGGCGGAAAACATCGAAGCCGCATGAGAACTCCTGCATGAAGAAGCCAGTATGTCAACGCGAAGACTTGCGCAGCAACTAGATGTTAGCCCAGCATCTGCATGGTGCATTGTGACGTCGGATTTGGACATGTTTCCCTACAAAATCCAGGTGCATCAGCCTTTCAGCACAACAGCCGTCCAGCAGCATTTTGAGTTTGTGAATGACGTGTATTCACCGATGGATAAGCACAACTTTGATGTAAAGAGCGTTGTCTTCAGCGATGAGGCGCACTTCTGGTTGGATGGCTATGTTAGCCGGCAAAATCACTGCATCTGAGGCGGTCCATGTTGTTGAAGCCTCTCCATCCGCTGAAGCTAACCGTTGGTGTGCAATGAGTGGTGATGACCATATTGGGCCATTTTCCCTGGAGTCCACAGTTACTGCTGCCACCTACAGTGACCTTTTGAAAAATCATTTCCCCCGCTGCAGTCTAGAAAAACTGGATTCACAACCACACGTTTCAACTGGACAGAGCACTGCTACACTCCACGAATTCTGTTCTTGATTTGCTTCACCAGCAGTGTGGCCTACGGGTCATCGCCAGATGATTCCCCCAACGTTTTTCAGCCGATCTCTCTTGGCCTTCGTTCAGCCCCGATTTAATGCCACTTGACTTCTTGTGGGGCTATCTGAAAGATCGGGTGTACTAGGACAACCCACAAACGATGCCTGACTTCTGATGTGCCATCCAATAGAGCAAATTGCACTGTTCCTGTTAAACATCTTCCCATCGGTATTGCAGCACTTCAAAGGCATGTATTCGCCACGTCATGAGAGCGGATGGTCATCATGTGGAACATGTCATCCATTGATTACCTTTTGTCTACTCTTACTCCTGTAAATGTTGTTATTGTCTCTTTCTTTCATCACTGCCCAGTGAAACACCTGGTACATATCATTAAGCTGCTCTTTGAGATTCAGGGGTTAGCTCCTCAAAGAAAATGCATCTGCCAGATTAACTTTTAACTGATGGAACTAGATCTTACCTACTGTTGGTGTATCAAACATTTCCGTTTACAACAATCTTGGCACACAGCTTAAGTTTCACTGACATCCATCTCACGCAAGACCTTTTGTACTTCACTCTCATAATTTTTTTCTCATGCAGACATTCCTGAATCTGTTCCTCCCATGATTTCCTTGACCTTCCTATGCCTTTCTTTCCTGCCACTTGGGCTGAATAAATTTCATCTCATCACTCATTCTTTCAATATGGCCAAGTAGTTCATCAAATTAAGAAATGGCATTTCCTACTACTTTATTTAGGCAAGAGAGGAAGTGGGGGACAAAAAATTTTGCTAAAGGAATGCTGTTTTCTGGTGGTTGGATTAGAGTATGGGTGGAATTCAGTGGCAGGTTAAAAGAAAGGTGTTAGAGTTTAGCTGGTGATCACTGGAGTTGCTTGAGCAGGAGAATATGATAATGATAAAGATTCACACATTTAAACTGCTAAGATCTTGCTTGTTATTGGTTTTATCCCCTCAAAATTTCAGCAGCAAAAACTTTTAATTCCTACTTGTTTACTATTCTAAATCCCTAAATGTTTGATCACGAACTAAGTTCAGTTTTATGCAGTCTACGTTGTTATTTCCGTACCATCAGTAGGCACTGACCAGGTTTGCCACTGATTCTTCATTGACTTTCTGAACTTTTCTCAATTGCACTGATTTCTGCCAGATGAATTGTTTGCTATACAACAGAATCTATATATATATATATTTTTGTGGGATGAGTTCTTTTCATCTCGTTTTGCCACAAACTTGATTCACACCCATGTAAGTGGAAAACCTCTGGCATTCCCCAGACAACTTTTCAACATTAGCAGAAAGCTCATTTCTTCTGTTGTTTAAATTTTTGGTGTTTTTGCACTTCAAACATGAAAGAGAAACAATGGAAGAAATCTTGTTCCTGAAAATAAGAATTGCAGTATTTTTAATGGTGAGGCAGACAGTCTAAAGAAATATTATCAGTGATTTTGTGCTGAATACAATAACTATAGCTGTAGTGTAATGTGTACATATAGTGCAAGGTGTTCCACTCGCTACCGAACCCGGCATTTCTTTAATAATATTAACACCAATGAAGATATTGCAACAAAATTTGAAGTGGACTTACCTCATTTCGTGCGAAATGTGATAACATGACAACATGTGCTGGAAGTGGCCCACCATTTGGGTCCAGACAGCATTGAACCCGGCGCACCATATTGTGGAAAGTCCTTGCCAGTACGTCCACCGTCACTGCCTGAATTTCTTTGGTGATGTTTGCTTTCAAGGCATCTATGGTTCACACTTTCTTCTGGTAAACTCTCCCTTTTAGATATCTCCATAAAAAGTAATCAGGAGGCGCCAGACCGGGCGAGCGTGGTGGCCATAGACCCTTCGAAATGACACTGTCGCCAAAAAAGGACTGAAATTTTGACCATACTGGTGTGTGATGTCGCTCCCTTATGCTGGTAATATCCAGTGGAGAGTTATTTGTCGTCCAATTGATTTACAAAGGTGTTGAAGATTTCCATATATGCAGCTGTTGTGATGGTTGTATCAAAGAGGATGGGACCAATTATGTGATGCTGGGTCATCCTACACCAAACACCAATTTTCTGTGAATGAAAGGGTTCTTCATGTATCGCATTGGGATTTCCACTGGCCCAAATATGGGAATTTTGAGAATTGACGTATCCGGACAGGTGAAACCACGCCTCGTTCGAGAACCAAGTATAGTCCAGAATGCCCGGATTTTCCTGAAGAAATGTCTGAAACCATCGACAGTATGTCACTCGTTTCACGTGGTCAGGCTCTTTCAGTTCGTGGGCCACGAAGATACAGTACGCATGAAGCTTCGCTTTTTCAGAGCACGTTGACAAGTGCTTTTGGACCACCGTGTTTCCTGTGACAGTCAGTGAAGTGACTTCCTGGGAGACGTAAGTAGTTGGCCCTTTAGATTCTGGATCATTTCCTCGGACATTTGTGGACGACCTCCTGCATGGTTGTCTAATAAAGTTCCCTTGGTTTGTTTCCAATTTCTTGGGCAATGCACAAATGGTGAACTTGCTTGGGGGATGTCTACCTGCAAACATCTCTAGGAATTGCTGTTGACAAGACTTTATCGATTCTGTTTTCCAATAAATGCAAACAATAAACACTCGCTCATCCAGTGTATACCGATACATTTTCATACATATTCGAACAGCCACGAGCATGAGCACTCACTATTAACAACCGTATTGTGTAGACACACTCAGTGAAATGGCATAAGAAAGCAGCAGAGAGACACGTCCGCTGGCTGGCAGGCTGCTCCTCAGTTGCACCACACTTAGGAATGTGTCTGCCACTAAAGAGCACTCTGGCTGACTGGCAGACAGTGCCAGGTTCAATGCTATCTGGACGCAAATGGTGGTCACTTCCAGCACATGTGATGTCGTCACATTTTTCACGAAAGGAGATAACTCCACTTCAGATTTCATTGCAATATCTTCACTGGTGTTAATATTATTGAAGAAATGCCGGGTTCGATAGCGAGTGAGACACCCTGTACTTTGCAATAGAATATGCCCATTATTTCAACTAGTTTTATTCATTGTTTTGATTTAAAGTTATTGAAATAGTTTTCCATGTTCATATGCCAATTTTCTTAACTTCATATGCCAATTTTCTTCGTACATAAAAGAAAAAAATGTATATACAAAAGCCATATCAAGTTTCCTGAAGAGGTGGCTACATGGGGAACAATGAAAATATGGCACATTTGTACCAACAATGGTGTGTGGCCATATAACAGCATTTCAAAAAATGAACAAGATACGAGATCGAAAAGTGGCCAAGTTAAAGGTGGTTGGCGATAATATATTGAACATAACTTTTAAGATCTGTGAAAATGCAGCCAACTATTGTTAGTGTTGAACTTAGAGGAATGTTTAAGTTCACAGATTTCACTCTGTTTTGTAGCAAATAAACATGTACTTAAGAAAAATCAACATGCACTGCAAGTAAAACAACATAAATAACTGGAATACAGTCATGGAAATTGCCTTGCGCATTTTAATTTGGAACTCATGCTGTATCCAGTTTTGTGTCCTGTTGTAAAGAGGTCTATGAATAATTATTAAGAGTAAAATGCATAAGTTTTGGCTTTAAAGAGATCTAGAAGAATACATATAAACTAAAAAAGTGCACAAATCATTGTGAAAATGATGTTAAAGGGTTAATTGTTTTTGCAAGAACTCTTGTCATCTACATTTTTAATTAAATAGTCTATGTAATTAAAGTGCATTCATGATACAGACCTACTAAATATATTATTGGTTTTATAAATGTATTTAAAAATCTATTTTAAAATATTTTGAGATGGACTGTGTTTATTATCAAGAAAGATAAAGTGATGATGATATTTTAATTCATATTACACAGAATTTGTTACGAATATTACACAGAATTTGTTATTGTTATGAAGTTGAATCTTTGGCAACACACAAACTTTTATGTACACAGAATTTGTTTTGTAGTTGAATCTTTAATCACACAAACTATAAACAATGAAAAGTGCCAGAGTTTTAGATCAATAAATTTGAATATTTTACCTAATTCTAGCATGGCTTTGCAAGTTAGTAGAATTTAAAAATATTCCTAAAGATTAGCAAAAATAATAATGTATAAGTGAATTATCCTAGCACAATTTCTATTAGTTTTTATCACCTCAGCAATTATTGATTTTTTGGTCATAAAAATTTTAGCTGTGCCAATTTTTCAGGATGCTCATGCTGATTGTGGAATGGCCAGGAAATGCTTAAAGCATGAAAGAGCATTTCCCATCAAGAAAACAGTTCAAGAACTAGATTTAAAAGAAGAAAGTATGTGTGTATGTTTTTAAATATTTTTCCCATATGTATTTTGTGTGTAGAACAAAAAGTACTTTCAATATTTTTAAGTGAAACAAATTAATTAATGTGTAGTCTACTAATTAGTGCATTGCCATTATTATTGCCTTTTCATTCATCGCAACTTTAGGCTCCAGGCTGATTATATGATGTTCCTTTAATTTTGTTTTATTAATAGTTTAAGCATGCAGAATTAATCTGAATAATTCAGATGGCTTGGAAGACAAGTCTTTTAAACTAATACCATGACTTCCCTACTTTCAGTCAGTGATGGTATCAATTTATAGTGAAAAAAAAAAAAAGATTACTGAATAATTACTGACTACACTATTTGCATATTATAACATATTATAACACAAAATTCTTATTAAACTTCTCCCTTAATGGTGTAAATACAAACACTTAATATTTGCCAAGTTTTCACACTTGGCTGGGAGGCTTTGTCTGTTATAGTAGCCTTGGCATTTCCCTGATTAAAGTTCTCTGCAAAGTTTACTCAAGTATACAGGGCCGCAGATGGCCTGGTGGCCAACATTTGTGACTGCTATGGAGAGGCCTCAGGTTCTCGAACCACTAAATATCCGCCGTGCGTCAGATGGGCACGTTAAGCTGTTGGACCCCGGGTACTGCCCTCCTTCCCCTTCTGTTATAAATAAGGGCATCTTCCTCCCCTTTTCTACCACACTTCTGTGTGACTTTCCTGTTGTGCACTCTAGCCCAAATCTCCTAACTTCCTACTTCTAAGGGTTTTTAAGACCTGGAGTCAGACACTCCCTTCCTAAAATCCTCTACGCATGATCTGATCTGATCTACTGAAGTATACTCTGAAAGAAGCTTAGAAGTGTTGTAGAATATGAGGTAAATGCAGTATAGGGAGGTTTTAAGTCTAGTAGTGTTGGCAAGAATGAAAAGTTTCTTGAGGTGAACCCAGATTTGTGTACGGTTTCTGTGCACACCAGAAAAGTTTCACATTGTTCCCAGGCATTGCTGAACATATCTCAAGTGTTTACTGAATTTGTAAACATTAAACTTTTATGACAACATACATGCACACACAAAGAAAAGAAAAGGATTGAGAAATCATGATGACAGAGGCCATAGCTGTAAGGAGATTAAGCAAAATGTCTGTAATGTCAGTAGTACTCACAAACTCCAATTTGTCTTTTAAATGCTTATTAGCTGAGAAAAATAAATAAATAAAAAGAGGCCAAAAACAAATATAATCCCAGTAGATATTGCCACTTTATGCAGCTGAAAAGAAAATTCATATATACAACTGTCTTTACTTCAAAACTTGAAACTGGATTTGTTTCCATCCCATCCATCTATCTCGTCCTCTCATGGTGGTTTGAGTACTGCAAGACTATTATGCGCCCTTGAGAGTTACTGGCAAATTAATGCAGCTGGCTTGCCAGTCCTCTGCTGAATACGGGTAAGGGTAGAGGATCCCTGTAGTTGAGGATACTGCGCACTTGTATCCTCAACTACAGGGAGCCTGCAGAAGATTGGATATGTTTAGAAGTATGTAATGTCCTGCATAAAGAGGTTCTACCTATCAGTATGTTTTCTGTACAGAGTAGTGCTGAAAACATGATTTTGCTTTTAATTTCATCTGTTTTAATTTTGTGCCTTTCATTGTTATTTTTTAACAATTTAATGTAAAATACAGACTATTTAAAATATAGCATAAGTTAAATTTGGAAGTTACAGCCATGAGTGAGATGACAGAATTTCTGGGAGTAAAAAAGTAGACAAGTGTTTTAATGATTTTTTTTTTTTTAAAGTGAATGTTCACTTTTATTATTTCATCAAGTAGTACCAGATGGAAAGTTTCAACTGTTTTTGATGCTGGAACATTGCAGCATACACACTATTTTTTGGATTGAATTAAGTTAATACTACAAATAGGTAGTGTTTGTGTGTTTTGCATCATTGGTAAAGACCTGAAAGTGCTTTTACTATTTTAGATGGAAAACATGTACCTTCTTAAGTATTTACTTATAATGTAAAAATTGGTGGCACACATGTTTTTAATTGCACATGATGAGTAATTCCCAAATTTTAATCTTTGATAACACTATTCTATTTCTTATTTATGCATCACTACAAACATTCTCCAAAGTCATTATTTTATGCCAGAACTCACTTTGTTTTATCCACATGGCCAACTCCACAGAAAGCATCAATGTTGAGTATTTCTGTTGTAAAAATCAAACCTATATCTCATGATTTGCATTCAAGCATGCTGCTGTAATTACATTATTCTAGACATCACAGTTCCACAATTGAAACCTATTATATAGGAATCTAAAGGGACTTTCAGATTGCAGTCATCAAGATGCATGCCTCTTTGTAGCAGACACCCATACATTTTGAGCCACGGATCCAGTTCAGTTATCAAGCATTCTCAGGTTTGTACATCATAAAAATTCATCAGTAAGCAGTCTGTAATGTACACGAATAGCACAAAGACCTTATTTTATGGCATAACATTTCAGCGGCTATACTTCGGTTTGTGGCCCCTGTTGTCTGCTACAAGAAACACGATGCTAGTGACGTGCTGCCACAAATTGGGCAATATAAAATACTCGCCATGGGTTTTTTCTGTAATGAATGTGTTTCTGCAGTATTTTGGCTGGCCCTTAAAAGGGCCTTTACTGAATGTTCATTGTGTACCTATTCTGAAACATTTACTGGGACGGAAAATATGTGTTTCCACCAGAATGAAAACCTGTCTTTCTAGTGCAATAATTAAATTACATTTATTAGGTACCAGGAAAGAACTGTTTGGTGATGCGAATCATCACCTCAAAGCAGTGTCCTGTTTAAAGATGACAGTTCCGTCGGAATAAATACAATGTAACTTTGATAATTCGAAGCTGAAGGGAGCACAAAAATAATTCAAATTAGGCAAGTTTGAATATGGGCACGTTCAAGTTCTGCAAAAAAACACATATTTATTCATTATATACAAAGAAAAGTACAGTATGGTAAATTTACAATTTTTTTTGTAAAAAAAAAAGTGAAATTTTGGCCTGCTTCTTAGATATTATGTTATGGGTAAGTGTAAATTCCTCAAGTTTATTGAGTGAATGAAATAGAGAGTCACTTACATTCTTCTGTCCCTCAACAAACTTCCTTAACTGTTGGAGATGAACCAAGGCCTCTACTAAATTTGGTAGGCACTCTTCAGGAATTTTTGGCTGTTCCAGCTCTTCATCTGAAGATACGTAATAGGTCTTCTTATTCAAAACATCAGCCAAGATCTCATCATCTGTGAGCTCACCACAAACAGCTAAATTGTCATCAACTCTCACAAAAGCCTCATACGGTGCATCACGGCCTATGTCTTCCCAGTCTCCACAGTGGATATAATCTCCTCGCCACCAATACCTTGATGTAGTTGAGACTCATCATCGGGGTGCTGGGAGCCTGCTTTTCCAAAGCCGTTGGCTATAGTTTCAGGTTTAACTTGTTGCTTCATCGAGAACTCGGAACTTCATTCAGAACAGTACGTACCCATTTTAAAAGATAATTGTTGAAAATACGAGAAAACGAAAATGGGGTTTTATATGAATTAAACAACGAAAAAAAAAAAGTTCGAATTAAAGGGTTTTTTAAACATTATTTATATAGAAAATTCAAGGGACCAAATGAAAAATTCGAATTAACCAAGAATTTGAATTAAAAACGTTCGAATTAGACAAGTTACACTGTATTCCAGAATGTGGTCCGCCAATTTTTGTGAGGCCCATCTGAAAGTGTGCATTTCAGGGGCCGCCAGTTACTCTTTTCACCTTGAGTGTGAGCACCAGTATAAGGATCCACCAAACTGAGGGAGTGGTTTACTGTCAGATGTTGGAATCTAATAGGCACTGACTGTTTCAGAGGATGTGGTACACCACCCCGTGATGATTCCTCGATTGCATCATCGTAGGACAATCCTTTGGCAAAACAACATACAAGAGTCATCACCGTATCAATAGGAATATGAGCATTCTTGAACCACGTCCCAAATGCACGGGAACACTGCTCAGATTTCCCTGATACACGATTCTTCCAACACCTGAATTGTCCTAAACGATGATACATGTCTACTCTCAGAGTCATTGGATGACCTGCAGAGCATCTTCCTACAGTTGGAAGCAATCCTTTGTGCTCACACCAAGCGATGCATGTATCCTCATCCTTCGCAACTCCCTCAGAAAAATGCTTCCAATTCCACACGTCAACATCCACAGACTCGCAACGCACGCTTAAAAACAAGACGCCAGCAACAACAGAAACACGGCGAACCAACTAGCATGCACAGAGCAAGGAGCGATCACCGATGACGTAACGGAGGCAGCACAGCCCCTGCCTGGGCAGCAGCGCTGGGAGGAAGGAGCAGAAGCGCCACCTGTTGGAAATAGTGCAATTTCCCATCATTCCACGTTACTTTCTTCTAGCAGACGACGGGAGCCGCAAACCGAAGTGCATCCATTTCATCTACATGTCCAGCTCTTTAAAAACTTTGCAACTCTCATCTGATAGTTTGATTCTATTTCTGCCATGTTTGTACTCACAGATGGTTACTACTATGTGATGCAGAATTTGCTCTTTTCACAATTGAACTGTGAAAATATTAGACAAAGAATGTCTCAGATCAGTATGCCAGAGAGTTAGCATAGTTGCCATACATGTAATCTTTGTACAATGGATAGAGATAATCAATTTGACCTTCATGGTTGTTTGGTGGATCTCTCAGTGAGTTGAATGGTTGGATCCACATAACATCTTTGAAGCTCGGCATGTGAGCCTCCTATTGCTTTTGTGTATGAATCACTGTTCTCTTGATTTAGAATTTCTTGAAGGTTTTAGGTTATGTCAGAAACAAAAGCTTGTGGTGGGAAGATATCATCATCATTGTCAACCATTTTCAGTTCACTGCTGGACAAAGGTCTCTCCACTTCCGAAACAGGATTTTTGGAGGTATATGTAGTGGAAGTAGTCAGATGTTTTTTGCACGAGTTTCAAATCAGAATGCAGAAACTATGATGAATACCATTAAGAGTTATAATGTGGTTCAACAATTTATTCAGACAGCTGGTGAACTTCTAAAATTATGTAACTTTACAATGCAGGATTTCAACCCTGTGAATCGAAAGTACGATTCGTAGATCAGAGAACTGTAGCTAACACATAAAAATTCAAAGATGGTTGGGGTTCATGAAATGAAAAGCAAAGGTGAACAGCCTGTCATCTTTTAGAATTTTACTTAGATGAATTTATGAGGCAGCAGATGGTTCAAAATGTTAAGGAACAACCCTTTAAAACTACTTTAAGAAACATTCATGATTTCTGGCCTACAAAAATCTAAGTACTTGAAGTATTCTATATACTTTAGAAAGGAGCTTATATCTTCTTATAGTACAATAAAAATTAACATCATTTTTAATGTGCTGCCATCTATGAATCACTTTTGTAACTAAGGTTAGTGGTTTCCTTTATTCAGAAATTCCATAAATAGCTTAAGAATTGGAATGATTATGTCTACATCTAATCTTTAAAGCTGAGTATTGCCTTGATTTTGTGTATTGATCACTGTTCTGTTGATTGATAAATTTCTTAGAGGTTTTAGTTTGTATCAGGAACAAAGTAGGGGGGAGTCACAAACTTGATTTTAATCTAAGCTTTGTAGAAATAAAAAAAAATGTGATAATAAGCTATGAATACCAAAACATTTTGATTTTTTTTTTAGATATTACAACACTTTTGTGTTACCTGGAGTCACACTCAAGCAATTGGATTGAGGTTCTATCACCAACATATGCTACTTGCACTATTCGTTGTTATGGGGGTCCTAAACAAATGAAATCTTTGGCCCACAAGGTATGTCTAGTGTTAGTTATTGGACATGATATTGATATTTGTAAATTTTCATGATTTCCAATCTTTGTAGAAAAGAAGAGCAAGATTGCATAATACTGTTAATTATTATGTTGTGCAGATTGCATTTATAGTAGAGTATATGAATGCAAAGCAGTTGTGTTTCTGTATTATTTGTCATTCTTATCCACTGTGTGTTTTGAATGAATTACTGTACTCAATTATAAAGGTATTATTTGCTAATTGTGTGATGAGCAATCAGCTTCTTTATGGCATTAGATGATCATGTGACTAACAATGAGTTTTCTGTATTTTTTTCTGTATGTTCTTATTCATCTTCTCTGTATTGGCTTATTGTTTCATCTGAATCATTGCTACAAAAGTTCCCTGTCAGTATGCAACAAGAAAATTAGGGTTATAGCACTCTGAACTGAGGCACTCATTGTACAATAAATTTAAATGTCATGTCTAGATGCGTTATTCTTAACAGCTGCATTTACTCCTGGAAATAATCTGTGGACAATTATATGAAATTCTGTATTTGTTTCAGTTTTTTTTAAACCAAAACAAACCATTCAGACACAATTCATTCAAAAACAAAGTTTCATTTCAGTCCATAAATTTATTCAACATTTTACCAAATTGATAACTGCTTGAAGATAAGCTTGTATTATCATTATTATTATTATTATGTTGTTGTTGTTGTTGTTGTACAGTGGCATATGTAGTAGTACGTCTTCATTTTATATGCCAAACTAGTGGTTGCTTATATTTAGTCACAAGCATAGTGTATTAAAAACTGCACCAAATGCTTTTTGCTGTATCAGAAAAATAAAGAGATAAAAAAAATTACTTCCTCTGTTCACCTAAAAGAAAACAAAAAGGTGGTGGGGGGGGGGTAAAATATACAGAAAATACGCTGAGTTCTTAACTGAATTATGACAATTTTTATACTGAGTTAATACAAGCTATACCTTATACTTCTGTAACAAGAAGGGTGTGTCCTGTAGGTTAAAGGGGTGTATATAAGAGGTTGGTGGTTCAGTTGAGAAAAAAGTTACAGAGGCGATTGGTAAAACCTAGGATTTATCAAAGTTTATGAAAGGCCACATTGTGAGTGCACAAAGGGCTGGTGCTTCCACCTTTGGAAACGGCTAGACACTTCTGGGTTTGGGATTATTAATCTGCAATTAGATATGCCTGATTTGCCAGTTTTACTCTTCTACGCATAATATCTCATCAGAGAACTTGAAAATTACATCTCCCTAAGTGGGAACTGAACCTGTATCTTCTGATTTTTTATTCAAGCATTCTATCTTTTACACCACCCAGGACAGCAAAGTTTGAAGCATCTGCGTTAGAAGAATCTGAACCTCTTCAGATCTCTTCAGTCGAAGCCAATTATGCTTCCACTGCCCAGGACGACGAAGTTCCAAGTATCTGAGTTAAAAGAATTTGAACCTCTTCAGATCTCTTTAGTTGATACCAATTATGCTTCCACCACTCAGGACAATGAAGTTCCAAGTATCTGAGTTAGGAGAATGTGGACCTCTTCAGATCTCTTCAGTCGAAGCCAATTATGCTTCCACCACTCAGGACAGCAAAGTTCCAAGTGTCTGAGTTCAAAGAATCTGAACCTCTCCAACTTCAGTCAAATGGATGCTGGCTAATATTAAGGTCTACATGCAAACCATTTACACCCACATTGTTTCCCCATCTAGAGGGGGATTAGTTCTTCTCAGGCAATAATATCCCATGTCATTGGGAGTGCTTCATGCAGGAATGGTTTGATAAACACAGTGCTGATGTGAGACATCTTGGAATGGCCCCCAAACTCACCTGATCTCAACACATTTAAACATCAATGAGATGTTGTAAAATGCCAGGTGAGATGGTTTGACACACCAAACTTCACTATCCATAACTGTGGCCTGCAATAGGTCATTCTCTGGGCCAAAGGACAGCCCAGGAAGTTCTAGCTAGGTGGTTGTAACTCAGTGAGCACTCAATGTAGGTCCAAAACAGAAATAATAATTGAACTAGGTCAAATTTTTTGGTTCTTAAAAAAACATTGTGTTATTCCAAAATTTCAATTCCAAATACTGTTACCAAGGAACAAATAAAAGTCTCAAACACATTTCTTAGTATGTTTTATTAACACAAATCTTTCGAGCTTGTTGATGTTTATCAAGGTTTTGTCTGGGGTGCTTGAAAGACATCCTAACACTGCTAACAGGCTGTTGTTATCTATTATATGTAAATGTTATCAAGTGATTAAATGGCAGTTATCAGTTTGTTAAAGTAGAATACATGTCATTTTCAGCACTTAACTCTTATAAATTTCTTCTGTTGAGCATGTTATCACCAAAACCCTGATGAAGCATTTTAAAGCACTGCATTTTGTATACCACTAATAACTTGTGTGCTTATCAATATTCAGAGTTTTTAATTGTGTTGTGCCTTGAATGATGCACAAGTTATTCAAGTCTCCCAAGAAACTATTCGGTAGATTATTTTTGGCCATAAAATATAGATTTCGCAGTGCAGAAATTATTGCATCCTGGGTTTTTGAAAGACTTTTTATAACAGCTTTTTTCATATTTTGCTTTTCCTTCAAAGCTTTTTCAGCAGCTCCATGGCTGTTGAGACTAAAAGACTTTTCATGTTTAACTACATTTTTTTCTTCAGAATTGTACATCCAATTGTGAAAACATTTTGAACTTGAGCATTTATGCAAGTTTCACAAAACATCGCCCTTTGCTTCGAATCGTACCGTAACCATGGTCTGTTATGAGTCCATTCTAGTCTAAAATCTCTTCGTCTCGTTTCAGTAACTTTGTTTTTAATTCTTGTCATGTGTAATATCCTATAATTCCAAAGAATTTTATAATTTATCGACATTGTCAATTTCTGAAGAAGTAGAAACACACGGTATTTTGCAAAAAGCTTGTAATGCCGGTGGATTGGTTAATTCATCATTCGTTTTGGTTCTTGAAGTAGATGTCAATGATATTCCACATGTAGAATCTTGTAATATTAGAGGAGAATAGGAGATCTGCGGTAGAAAAAAACCTTTTTATACAGCGTGCACAGGCTACCAGTAGCCTTTTTCTTTTCTTATCCATGGAGATATACAATCAAGCATGCAAAGAACTTCAACAGCAATCCAGGCGGAATGTGAATATTGGAATGACCACTTTACCGGAAGAAGTGCAAAACAAATTGTATGACGTCATCGATGGCGTCACGAGACTAAAACTTCTTGTAGTGCTGAAGAGAAGCAAAGATGAGACATGAGGGTCGACCAAAGAATTGGGTCAAAGCGAGATATGGATATTGGACAGACAGGAGCATAGAAGAGAAGGGACAGGCAGGAGCGATGATGCCACTCTTTTCATACAATTGCTTTCCATCTCACACACCATGTAAAAAAAGAAGTAACATTCGAATTTCATTTTTCAAGTACCAAATCAAGTAAAAATTAAATATTGTTTTTGCTTGGACATCATTAAAAAAGGTAATCACCAATATTTTTGCCAAAACTTTTTTTTTTTTTTTTTTTTGCAAATTACGAAAATGGCGATTGGCAGCACGACCCCTGTGTAATGTAAAACAGACTACATTGAATTTCATGAATATATCACATGATGATTTTGTGTACTTATCCTGCATTTTATTAGTCATTTTGACACCACAAGAAAAAATTTATCCAATGAAAAGGACCGCGTACCCTCATCTATGGCTCATTAGTACAATGGCGGCTCGTGGTAGGAAAAATAGGTGAAGAGCTACAAGAACAATATGAAAAGATATCTACTGTCTTCAATGAAAATCAGTTAATGAGAACTTACCTATTTTTTATATATATTAGATCAATTCTTCTTCCCTTTAAAGCTGGAAATTTGTCGATTATGTCATCAGAAAATGGCTGTTTCTTCGTGACATCAAGAAAATGTCTTTCTGAATGGAAATATTTGCCAAAGAAGCAAGTTTATCTGGAGAAATAGCGTTTCTTAAATGGAAAATGTCTTTCAATCACTGAACTGGGAAAACAAAGGGATAAAGATTAATGGAGATTATCTAACCCACCTTCGTTTTGCTGATGACATAGTCATTTTTGCAACTACCCCATCAGAGCTGCAGAGCATGATCCAGGAACTTGTTGACAAGAGTAAAGAAGTGGGATTAAAAATGAACTTTCAGAAGACAAAAGTGATGTTCAATGCTTTTACAAGAAATGAAGATTTATCGATTGATGGAGAAAAACTGGAGATAACAGACACGTATGTTTATCTTGGACAGCAGATATCAAGTGAGGGTCACATTGATGAAGAAATTAATCGGCGTACAAAACTTGCCTGGAGAGCTTTTGGAAGAAACAGCATAATTTTCAAGAGCAATATGCCATTATGTCTTAAAAGAAAAGTGTTTGATCAATGCATCCTTCCAGTGCTTACGTATGGTGCAGAGACGTGGACCTTAACTAAAAGAGACATACAAAGGCTGCAGACAACTCAAAGAAGCATGGAGAGGTGCATGCTTGGTATAACCAGGAGAGATAAGAAGAGGAACTCGTGGATCCGAAAAATGACGAGAGTGGAAGACATCATGATCAGAGTTAAATCCCTGAAATGGCAATGGGCTGGACATACTGCCAGAAGGACAGACCATAGATGGACAGCCGAAATTTTAGATTGGATTCCAAGGGACAGGAAAAGACCCAGAAAAAGACCACATGGGAGATGGGTGGATGAAATTCGTAAATATGCGGGAGTGACATGGAGGAGACTGGCACAAGACAGACCGTTGTGGAGGAAACTTGGGGAGACCTTCGTCCAGCAGTGGATTGATAATGGTTGACAATGATGATGATGATGAAGTAAGTTTGTATTCTTTTAAGGCAAGAAAAACTTCTTTCCACTGAAACACTTGCAGATACAATTGTTAAAATCAGGGAAACCAATTTATAAGCTTCTGTAAAAATGCCTTTATCTCCATGAAGCACTCGAAGAAGTTCATGAGTCGATATGTTGCTTAATTTTTTATCAGCATATACAAGACTCAGTTCATCTTTAAGGCGCTGGTGTTTAGTAAAAAAATTCCGCAAAAATGTTGTAGATTTTCAAATGCGTGAGAAGGAAAGCATGAATTAAATTGATCGAATTTGGTTGTGTCAGCAAGCCAGGCAAATTGAAGTTTAAGTTTCTCACAGTCTTGAAATCTTATATCTATTTCCATAAGAATGTGGTACAAAATTTCAAAATACAACTGCTTATAATTTTGAAAAATTGTTTCTGGTGTAAGAGCAGCATATTCCCGTTTAGATCTGCTTATTTCTGTGATTTTGCTAGCTTTTCCAAACAGTGTTCCAAATACCTCATCGTTCCTTTTATGGCTCAAAATTTCATAAGTTGTTTTTAATTTGAGTAACACAGTAGTTTATGTCTAGTGATTTTTTCTGCAAAATTTCGAATAATAGATCGGTGAAGTCAAATATTTCATTAAATACTATTCCCAAAAATGTAAATTCAAAAGTGTTCATATCATTTAAAAACCCTTGGGCAAGTTGAATTGATATTTTTTCTAATTGGTCACTATTTGTGAGAAATTCGAATACTTCCTTCAATTTATCCCAATCTTCAACTATTACACATACTAACTTCGAAGTGGAGGACCATCAAGTTTCTGTTATGGTTGGCATGCGTCTTGCGGTTGTTGATGTGAGTGTATTGTTTTTTCACCACTCAGCGAAGCGATCACTTCACTAAGTGGTGAAAAAACAAAGGAATTAAACTGAGGCTTGCAAAAAATATTCGACACTTAGAAATTTTAGAAAAACTCTGCTGTAATACAAGGTTCAAACGATGTACTAAGCAATACCAAAAACAGCTTGAGAAGCTTTATGCTTCATTTTTTTTCTGGTACCCAGTCAAGTGTCCAGACATTACGTTTGCCCCATCGTAACATTGTCCTATTGACTTGTGTTGATAATCAAGCTGTTCCAAAATTTTGTCTAGTATTTTGTATAAAGCTTCTGACGTTCTATCTTCACTCACACCATGGAAACCCAAAAATCGCTTAACCGATACACCTTCCGAATCAACAGATCTTATTATTAAAGAGCACTCGAAAGTCTGGTTATGTCTTCCCATCTACTTGAATATAAAAGCATTGAACTTCATTTATTTCATTTTTGATGTGATCGTTTATATATTCAGAAATGCATTCAATTAATTCGTTTTGAATAGTTTTTCAGTCACCTGTGAAGACATTTTTTATTGTTTCGTACTGATTTAGAATTTTTAAAGGAGTTCTTGATATCAACAATGAAAGCAATTCCTTGAATTTCTGCGATTTATCGAGTCAATGCCTTCGTCATGGTCACGGAATGCTAGTTCTTGTTTACTCAAATACAATTCTGCATCAATCATTGTCTGCAGGAAAAGTCTATTTAAACGAATGCTTTCGCTGAAATGCATTTTCAAAAGCCTAGCATTCTCCCACAGGGCATCGGCAATGGTATTCTGATTCTTTTCAAAATTATTTAGCATTAATTCGCATTTCAGGTGTTCGCTAGAATCACCACGTTTGTGAAGTGACCGTTTTATATTTAAGAAATCTGAAAATTTTCTTTATTCCACGCGAATTTTATTACTAAATATTTTTTAGTAATAAAAAAATTATTTTGTTGGCCCTGCTTATTTAGCAGGGCCAACAAAATAATTTTTGTAACACAGAAGGGCTACAAAGTCATTTATATTCAGTAAACCAACAATTTTTTTAATTATTATTGTAAGATTTGCCGCTCTTCTTGATTTCTTTCTTGGCGACAATTGTCAGTGAATCCGTCGGTCGTCCTTGAAGTAAAATGTCTCTTATATTTTCATCTTTCTACCGATTGAAAGGAGTTTGCAATAAATTACAGACAATGTCGTTCACAGGATACATACTGAAAACTAAAACTAACACTATCAGTTAAACTGTACACAAAACTAAAGTAACTATGAAGTTTTTAACAAACAATCACAAAACACAAAAAAACAAATCTCTTTTGGAAAGTACGTCCCGAAACACCGCAAAGAAAAAACCCTATAGTGGATTGCCAAGAGTTCCCGTTCCACTGCGATCTCTTCGGAAGGTCACGACTTCAGGTGCAGAGGCTTGGCGTCTCAAGCTAAAACACTTCACTTGCCTGGCAGATAGGGGACGGTGATGTCACTGTTACCATGGCAACTCCAACGAAAACTGCAGACTTCAAAGCATTCTCATTTCAGCTCTTCACTTGAACTGTTTTGCGTATAAGGACTTTTTTTCTGCATAGGACGCGCATTGTGAATTGATATCTAACCAAAACTTTGGGTATTTTAGCACGCAATAAAGGCAAAAAAAGAATATATTATACGAAATTGTTAAATAAAACCTTATTTCAAATAAAATAGGTGAAGAGGCACTTCACCTACTTCACCTGAAAAGCTGCCACTGCATTAGTAGGAGCTGAAAGAGTTTATTTGTGATATTAAAGATTTAGCATATTTTTATTTTTATTTAATTTATAACTGTGATTAATGTAATGTTTTATTTTGGTGAGGATAAATGTGAAGAAGCATAAATTTATGGTTGTCTAACTGCTAAAAAAAAATTGTGTATTTCAGATGAAAGTACTTGATCAGGTATCAGATTTTTTTATTATCTGGGTGTAGTGATTTATATGAGGCAGGAAAGTTTAATAAGGAATTGGACAGTAGAATTAGCAAAGCAAAAGATGGTCTTCCATTAGCTGTAGGTTTACCAAAGAACAAAACTGTTTGCAATGCAATATTTAGGCGTACCCTCATCTATGGCAGTGATAATTGGTTCCAAAGTAAGGGTCTCACTAACTGGTTAGATGTGGCCAGTAACAGAGTGGTAAGAGGAATATGGGGAAGGGGGATTCAATGACATACCAGGATTAGCAATGTAGACATTAGACCTTAGTTAGTCATTTACTTTGTAGGACACCAGGTTAATGAAAACATACTTTGGTGGTTTGGGCAAATACGTCTTGTGAAAGTGGCAAGATTTCCATGACAGGGTTTGTGTTCTAAAGCAGCAGGTTGCAGGCCAATGATAAGACTTAGAACAAGATAAGTTGATGTGATCGGGGTGGGGGGTGGGGGGGGTTGTCAAAGGCAAAGAATTCTTCAGTGGAACAAGAGATGTAGAAAATTTTTGTAAACAATCAGTATTAAAGATAACTTTAGTATGTGATCATATTCTGTATTTGTGTGTGGTGCCTGAATACACAGGTTTGGATATACTGGTGTGATATGATAATGAATGAATGAAATTGGAATTTTTAATTTAGTTATTGTTAAGTATAAAAATTAATGACTAAGAGTGTTGTTTCTGTTATACTTTCATATTGCCATCATCATCATCATACTTTCTAAGTGGATAACGTTGTTTCCTTTTGTCTCTCTTTCAGTGCCCTGCCGTAGCTGCAGCGATGGCACTCGATAAAAAGAAATGGGATGCCAGCAATCAGTACCAGTTCCATATCACAGATGTTGCATCCTACATGTCATGGGACTCTGGAAGTGTAAAAAGGAATCTGAAGCAACTGGAATGGTCACAATCAAATGGTAAAAAAATAGAATAAATTATTTAAAAGAATTGGATAGTATCTAAAAAAAATAATTAGTATGTGTTTTATTTGTAACATAATCATACTACTAAAACCTTTTAATGCATGTCTGTGTAAATCAAGATTTTCTTCCATGCTTTTAACAAGAAACAAAGGCCAAAATAAATGGTGATCATGTAGGATTTGCAATTAAAACTAAATGAACTGACATATAAAAGTAATGCATAGTACAACAGACTTAGCCTTCACAATAGGTTGGAATTTATTTTGAATCTTCTTGTGTGTGTTATAATTGAAATGCTAAAATAAACATGGATTAAATCATCAAACAGAGGTCATCGCTCTTTCCACGTTTATAAGTGAGTCACTGAAAAATTCTCATTGGCCGCCACCAGGAATCGAAGCCAGGGTGTTCCAGTTACGCGTCGGATATGCTTCCACTGCATCACAGTGGCCTCGAATTCCTCCAGACTCACACACACTAACTGCCAAGCCAATTTGGCAGGTTGCTTCTTGGAGCCCCGCACAATACTGGGGATTCACCAAAGATGGTAAGAAGCAGCAACTGAACAAATAATTAGAAGACGAATGAATAATTAATACAGCATTTGACGTGGACCAGGAACATCAAACAGAAGTGATCGCTCTTTCCACGTTTATAAGTGAGTCACGGGAAAATTGACTTGGCAGTTAGTGTGTCTGAGTCTGGAGGAATTCGAGGCCGCTGTGGTGCAGTGGAAGCATATCCGGCGCGTAACTGGAAGGCCCTGGCCTCGATTCCCGGTGGCGGCCAATGAGAATTTTTCCGTGACTCACTTATAAACGTGGAAAGAGCGATGACCTCTGTTTGATGTTCCTGGTCCACGTCAAATGCTGTATTAATTATGGATGAAATCATTGGGCTGTATTTCTTTTGTGCATGATAAATATTTGGTGGTGCATAAACAATGCATACTCAGTTTTTTTTTTTTGTACCAAAATAAGAGTTAAAACAGGTTTAAAATATGTGTAAATATGTATCATTAAGCATGATCCTCAAGAACACTCTGCAAGAAAAATCTGTGTCTGGGTCACATTTAAAAATTTGTTTGACTTTCAAAATGCACTTGTGTGCAAAGTTGCATAAATTTCCAATTTAAAACTCACAAAATCTTGATAGCTCTTTTGTATGAGGGTGGGCTGAAAAGTTTTGCATGCCAGCACATAACTTTTGAAAGAGAGGGCATAAAAAGCTGTGTGAATGATTTGTGTGCACACTATGGAGTGAGATAAAGTGTGGAGTCTTGTTCAGATGGTATGTCAGTGTGCTTAAAACAATAAGCGGTGATTGAATTCCTTATGGCTGAAAGTGTTGCATTTACAGACATTCGTGAATGACTAAAAATGTGGATTGTAAATGATTGTGTGGACAGATCGACCATAAGACATGAACATTTATTAATTATGACCCTGGCAAAGTGGATTCGAAGAATGAACCTCATTCAGGAAGTATTTTAAAGTGGGCTGAATAATGTGTGTTGAAATTTTAAAGCAGACTGCTGAATAGTTGTCTGCTTTAAATTTTTAACATATTATTGCTGAAGAACTTGGAATTTCTGAAGAAAGAGTAAGCCATATCATTAAAATTTTATGCTACAGAAAGTTCTGTGCTCATTGGGTGCCATGAATGTTGACCTCAGAAGTGAAAGCCAAATGGGTTGAAGTGTGTTTGGAACTTTTGCCATGACATGAAATTGACAGTGCTAATTTTTTGATTTTTTGATGCCTTTCGTCACCAGGGATGAAAAGTGGATGCAATTATTTCAACCCTAAAGAAAAGTGGTAGTTACAGGAATACTGTCATGCCACTTTGCCTACGCATAATAAGTGTAAAGTTCAGGCTTCCTGTGGTAAGGTTATGGCAACAGTCTTCTGGGATAGACAGTGTGTTTACGTAGTGAATTTCTCGGAAAGAGGGTCAACTGCAAACACACAGTGGTGCATTGAGACCTTGAAGAAGGTTTAAAGGTCACCATGGCTGAATTCTACTTCATCACAACAATATGAGACCACACACTGCCAAAAGTCACCGTAGAAGCTCTGAAGTGGCAAAAATTGGATGTCATCCCATTCCCTCCGTACAGCCCAGATTTTGCACCATCATACTTTCACTTATTCCCAGCGCTGAAGCCTGAACTCAAAGGAAAGTTGGTTTACTCTAAAGACCAAGTTAAGTTTACTATGAAAGATTGGTTGAGAAAAACAAACAGAAAAGACTAGATTTCTTCATTGATGGAATGAAAAAACTGCTTACTAGTTGAAAGAAATGCATTGCTAAAGGTGGTGATCATATTAAAAAATAAATTAACCCATTTTCTTTGTATCATCCCTATATATCAAACCAATGAAAGATTATGAGCTTCTATGCAAAACATTTTAGCCGCTCCACATACATTGTAGAAACCAAAAACATGATGTGGTCAGGTGTTTGCTTTCTGTGTCCAATACTGTTAAAGCAGTGATATATGCAATAAATGTTGAATCATTTTGTATTTATAATGTTTCCCCTATTAATCACTAAGAGAGAAAAAATATACTGTTGTAGGTTTTTGTTTCTAAGTAGATTTTCCATTTCAAGTATTGTGTTTAATTTGTTGTATTGTTTAGTATCTCATTTTCACTTCTCTAGTGTCTGTTTCATAAAAAAAAACATAAAAAAACTTACTTTTACAAATTTTGAAGATGACAATCCATTTTTTTGTGTAATTGTGACAAAGATGGTAAGTCAGATAATATCCGAAAACTTGAAAAATGTGTCGTCCTGGAGCGGGAATCGAACTCGCGTCTCCCAGATAGCGCCCGGGTATACTAACCACTACACCACTCAGAACAACCAAGTCTCAAGTTTCCGATTAATTTGAATATTCATAAGAAAATCTATATTTATCTGACTTACCATCCTTGTCACAATTACACCAAAAAACGGATTGTCATCTTCAAAGTTTGTATTGTAAGGTGTAATCCTGTATTTCATTCATAAACTTACTTTTGTTGATTAGTCAAAGACAAAGAAAGTCATTTTTATATATTTTTAGTTGATTCTTATTTTGAGCTTTTTAAATTTTACTCTCAATAAGTTATGTATTTTTTTCTTTTTTCCCCCTTAGGTAAGAATAGAAAGACAGGAGTGATGGTTGAATTTTCAGACTTAGCTTTTCACATCAAAGCTAGAGGTGACTTAGGAAATGATGAATTGGATGCTGTGCTTGAATTTTTATGTGGAAGAGTCAAAACTCAAGAAGAGAAGGAATTGTTTCGACTTAACTATGTGTTTTCGACATTTCTGAGGTAATTAATTATTTGTCTCTTGTTATTAGAACTTTTTATGATTATCATTTTTTTTGTAGCTATTGATTTACTTTATTTAAGTATGTACTGAAGTTAATGAATTATTTTATGACATTTCTAAGTATTGTTATTTAGTCCAAAACTAGAACTGTTGCTAAAAAACTGCAGTTGATCATCTGTAATAATCCAGGGATATGCTGTTTTGGAATTCATCAGGGAAAATTTCATATTTTTTAAATCCAATTCTGACCTATATTCTACAGTGTTTTTAAAACTTTTTTTCATCTATGATTATTATTTCTATGCGCATGTGCGAAGCAGGCAGTGATGCTGATATGAAATATTGTTAAACATTAAATCTGAATGAATGTACATTATAGGCTTCATTCATATGAATTATTTTACTGAGAAACATTATCATGTATTGAATCTATGCTAGAATAACTGAAGGTGTGTGGTATTGGTACAAGAAGGAGGGTTCTAAATGCCTGAATATAGCCAATACAAGGACAAACGCAAATCCTCTTTTTGTAGTTAGGGAGTTTATCTGGATATTGAATATTTATGTGTCATACAAAGTCATTGTGTTACTAATTGTCAAAAATCTTTTATGTGCTTTGGGTCAGTGCTCTCTAATATTAGAAAAGGGCAAGATGCTGCTCCTAAAGTTAAAAAGAAAAAGAAGAAAAAATGGAGGGAAATTTTAAATTCAAAATGGCATACTTTGTTTATTTCATTTATTCATTTTGCAAAATGAAGCATGTTTTTATTTTTCCGGGGATACCTGATTTTTTTCTCTGCACGCTTCTAATTTTCAAGTAATATTAATCATGTTAATTCAAATTCAATATCTGCACCATATCTTTGAATTTTTCAGAGCTTTCACAATCAACTATATGTTAAATATGTTATTGTATTCAAATAGTTAAAAACACCATTTCTTTTACAAATATTCCCTAGTGACGGAGTTTTGGATCCACTCAAAATTTTATGCTTCATAAAATCACAATAGAAGGCGAAAAAACCAAACAAACAGTGCAGTGTTCTTCATTTATGACTTTTTACAAATATACTTTCAGTGTTCCTACTTTCCAGAAAGTAAAAACTTTGGCTTATTTTTACATGCTGGATTCTGGTTAATTGTTTTTTTTTTTTTTCATCCATTTGAGTTAATGGTGAGAAGAAGGGGGGAGAAAATTGAGTGGCATGAGACAAATGGGCATGTTTTAAGACAGTCTTCAGCTATAGAGATAACACAGCATGTTCTTATATTGTGGGATTGGCTTCCTGCAGTTTCAACTACATGACTATGCAAATTTAATAGAAAACCAAACCAAGTTTTGAACACTTCTTAAATATTTAAGTTTTTTGTTAGCAACATTAGCAGCTAAAAAAAAAAAAGAAAAAAAGAAAGAAAGAAACTTATGCAAATCCTGAAAAAATGCACATATTATTTAGCAATTTTTGGTAAAAGAAACTATTATTTTGCCAAGCTTTTCTTGTCTGTTATAAGGGGTTCATTATAAGGAAAAAAAAATCTTCTTGACAATAAACTTTTACCATCTCTTTCTGTCCATCATAGTCTTCTGCCTCTACCATGTTGCATCCTCTATCACTAACGGCTGATTTCACACCTTCAGTCCACATTGCTCTAGATCTACCTCTTGCTTGCTAATGACTTATTTCACATCTTCATTGGACCTTGCTCTAGATCAACCTCTTGATCACTAATCGCTGATTTCACACCTTCAGTCCACCTTGCTGGAGATCTACCTCTTGATCACATAAGGTTTTCACACCTTCAAGCCCACCTTGCCTTCTATTGCACTCTACCTCTTGATTTCACATTTTCAGTCAATCTCACTCTAGGCCTACTTCTTTATTATTAAAGGTTGGTTTCATGCCTTCAGTCCACCTTGCTGTAGCCTATCTCTTGATCACTAATTGCTGATTCACACCTTCAGTCTGCCTTGCTAAGTCTACCACTTGGTCTATGGCTTTGTACCACAGAATATAACACTTGTTTAAGCAATCCCTATCTCCAGTTCAATGCACATGTCCATACAATCTCAGTATATTCTTTTTAAATTTCTCTTCTACTGAAGAAGTATCATCCAACTTTGTTCTAATGTCTGCATTACTAATTTTATTTTGCCACTGGATCCACCTAGTTTTCCCAGAGATTCCTCTTACCACTCTTATGACTGCTGCTTCAAACCTCCTACGAAGCCTTTTATTCGAACTCGACTCTAGCTGCCACACAAGATACTAGTTTTCAGTATCCATCATATGCAGTAAGATTAGTTCTCTAACATCTTTCTTGGTAAAAATATTTTTATACAGATGATAAGAGACTGTTCCCACTTTGTGAGTTCTATTGTTTAGCTCTTTATCAAATCTTCCATTCTCATCAATAATGACACCCCTAGGTAATAAAAGCAGCTATTTGTTCTAGATTGCTTCTTTGTAGTATGAAATTAATAATTAATAATTTTTGCAGTTCAACTGAAAAACACTAATTTGTTGATATATCAAATTGATCTTCATCCCTAATTTTTCACAGGCTGTTTTCAGCTCATAGAGAGCCTGCTGTTAGCAGCATCTTATGTACCAATTCATTGAAAAACCACTGGAAAATAATATAGCATGCAGCATAATTGAGTGAGAAAGAGGGAATAGGAAGTACACTAAATTTCAGATTTAAAGTCTGATTGTCTAATTTTAATATATGTAGTCTGTGTTTGATTATCTGAACTTTGCCTAGTAAAAAACGCAGTAATTAATAATGGAGAAAATTTATTCTTTTAATATTAGTGACAAGTTAAAAATATGCTGCCCAATGTAGAGAAAATTGAAAAAAAAAAATACTGTGAAAGAGTAAGTTAACCCTCTGGTGCCAAGACCATGTATACACACCTTCCCTTGTCTGTCCCCCAAGCGCCAAAAGCGATTTAACCTAACCTTAAGAGAATGCTACAAAAGTGGCTTCAGTGTATTAAGATGCCTTGTAGAAAATTTTTGAACAGTAGCAAGAGTGTGTATAGTAGTTTTATCCTTTCATTTGCATGATAACTTAAGACATGCCCCATGTCAGTTGTTAATTGATGAATGGAGTTTAACCAAACTGAATCCTGTGACCCAGGGATTGCAAACAAAAGCTACCCTACTCCCTTCCCCTAAGGTGGGCTTTTAAGAGAGGAACATCATCAATGCTATGTTAGCTGGGAGAAGTAAGACTGTCTCACACAGGAATTTTTTAATTTTTTCATAGGTTTTTACTATACTTTTTGTTAACCTATGTGCACATATCAAGTATTTATCTTGTAACTTACAGCATACCAGAAAAGCATGAGGACTCGACTTTAAAGTATGTTAAAAGCATAAACTTCTAAACTAACGCATCAATGTTTAAAAAGTATCAAAAACATAATGATTAAACTCCCTGTAACTGGTAGTATTGATTGCGCATTCCGTATACAGTTTATTTTGGATTACAATGAATACGTCTATAAAAAAAAGCTCTTTTATTATTTTCACTTTAAAATTTCCCCCTGTCTTGAATGTAAACCTATTGTTATTGCTTTCTGACGGTAGACTCAAGAATCTTATATCTTCAAACTTCCATCAGCAGCAGAAGGTGCGATTTCAACGAAATTTAAATATGCGGTTGAGGATAGCCCGGAGGCAAACCCAATTGAAAAATGATAAAAGTTACATCAAAGGTCAAGACATAGGAGTGGGAATCCATATAAACACCCTTCTGAGTGATAACTTATGTAAATATGTTTTGGTTAGGAATGAAGTATGTTGTTTCTGATAATTAGCGGATTAATCCTGAGGAAAACCATCAGAATACAGTCAAAACAATCCTCAGCCATGGAAGGGAAGAAGGCAACAGATTCAAAGGACCAGGGTTTTTTCTTGTCTTTGCTGGAATCAGGAAATGACAAATTTGTACCTGGGAGATTAGTACCAGGGTTGATTCCGACAAGGCAAGACAGAGGACATTTTTAATTATAAACAGCAAAGATATGGATAAAACTGGAAAAACACTGCAGTGTACTGTGAAATTAATGTGAAACAGTGTACACAGTGAAAAAAGTACGCATTTAAAAAAGGAATAAATCCAAAAGAAAAGGAAAACCATTAAATGTTGTTTTTGAAATAAAAAATTATCATCCTCTATCTCCCCCCCCCCCACACACACACACATCGACCCATTTTTTTTAAAAACATATGTTTAGGGCAATCTTAAAGCACTGGAAAAAGTTTACGATCAATGACGCTTGCAAACAAATATTCATACTTTGTCGTCTCAACCCCAGAAATTAAATTCTGAATTTGCTGCTACAAATTAGTTGAATATATGGTAACTCATTTGAGTCAGCCAGAATAACAAAATAGCACTCTTGTAACTTTTTTTTTTTTTTTTGATTGAAGGTTTAATGACCACTGTGAGCAACTCATTTGGGGCCACTGCTTCCAGGTAAAGGGGGAGCCATTGTCATAAGACAAACACAACATCCATGCCTCATCAGAGATTTGAACCCAGACCAATCTTGGACAAGTAGTCTGCAGCTAGGGCTTAGATCACGACTCCACCAGGGTTGTGTGGTTTGTGTGTGTAATCATCGGCAATCATTAAAATTGTCTCCAAGTTTTTTTCCACAACTGTTAGTCTTCAGCCAGTCTTCTCCATGTTTCATCACGATTTCCAATTTCATTCACCCATCTCCCACGTGGACATTTTGGGGAAAGGGGAGAAAGAGGCTTTACCATAACTCACCACATCTGTCTAGCGGGTTGGTGCATACAGGAAATCATTTTTGTATACCACTAGGTGATGATCCTCAGTGTGTGTGTGTGTGTGTGTGTGTGTGTGTGTGTGTGTGTGTGTGTGTGTGTGTGTGTGTGTAATTCAGCCTCCTGCATTGGTTTATAAAATCTAAGTTCTTCACATCGCTTGAAGGCAACACTGGACATGGCTTAGCCAAGAGAACAGGCTAGATTCAGGAATGCCTACAGCACTATAATTCATATCCAAGTACTAAAAGAACAAATTGAAAGAACGAGGGAAAATGAACTCCTATTATGTATGGCTTTTATTGATTATGTAAAGGCCTTTGATTTAGAAAAACCATCAGAAGTTATGAAGTCCGGCAATATTGAAGATGTGTACATCAGTATTATTTGTATCCTCTACAAAAATGCAACCACAAAGTTTCGGTTATTTGAGGATACAGCACAAATAAAAATTGGAAACGCAGTGAGAAAAAGTGACACCATATCTCCCAAACTCTTTCAATGCCACAGTGCAAAATGTTTTTCAATCATTGAAGTGGGAAAACAAGGTGGTTCATATTAGTAGAGATTATTTAACTCGCCTTCCCTTTTCTGATCACATAGCCATTTTTGCAACTACTCCGTCAGAGATGCAGAATGTGATCCACGAACTTGCTCACAAGAGAAAATTATTGAAATTAAAAATCAACTTTCAGAAAATAAAATTGATGTGCAATGCTTTTACAAAAAATGAAGATTTTTTGATTGATGGAGAAAATCTGGAGGTAACCTATATCTACATTTACCTTTGGCAACAAATATCAAATGAGAGTCACATTGATGAAGAAATTAATCGGGGTATAAAACTTGGTTGGAGTGCTTTTAAAAGAAACAATACCATTATGTCTTAAAAAAAAAGTTCCTGCTCAATGCATCCTTCCAGTTCTTGCTTAAGGCATAGAAATCTGTGTGACATGGTACAGAGGTAAAACGCCTGTCAAGATTCAGCGATAAATTGTGTCGGTATAACTTAATTGGGAAAGCATTTGGCTCCAGAGCAGATGTATGTGGGTTTGATTCTTGTCACTGGCACATTTGCGAATTTTGCACATGCAGCTTAACTAAAAAAAGGCATACAAAGGCTGCAGACAGCTGAAAGAAACTTAGAAAGATGTATGCTTAGTGTAACCAGGAAAGATCAGAGGATCAGGAAAATGACAAGTGTGGAAGACATCATCATCAGAGTAAAATCCCTGAAATGGCAATGGGTTGGACATATTACAAGAAGAAGAGACCACTGATGGACAACCAAAATTTCAGACAGGATACCAAGAGACAGGAAAGGACCCAGAAATGACCTAGTGGGAGATGGGTGGATGGAATTCGAAGGCACGCCAGAGTGACACGGAAGAGATTAGTTCAAGTTTGCGAAAAACTTTCATCAACATTTCATTTTATATGCAAAATGTTTAATTCTACAAGTGGCTCAGCTATTCTGTGTTGCTGAAATGAATTATTGCTGGTAAATGATTTGTAGTGGTGTGTTCAGCATTTCATTTCTGGAGGTGAGTTAACAGAATAAAAGTATTGCTTCTTAAACAGTACAAAGGACTTTTTTCAGTACTTTAAAATTCCAAAGCACTAAAGTTTTATAAATAAAATGAAAGAGAAAGGGAGGGGACAGAATGTGGATGTTTTTTTTATTTTTCCTTTTCAAAAAATGGCAGGTTGATGACTTGGTTCCCCTTTTGGGGAAAGTGGTAATTTTTGTCATTCCCAGGCAAAAACTTCGTCAGATAAGTGTACTGTTTCATACAAATTGCACTGCAAATAACAGAAATATTTACTCAACTATTTCAAAGGTGAAACATATTGCAATAATTTAATTCAAACATTTAGTTTTGTTTATTTGTGTAAGACATATTTGTATCCCTTTGATTTTATTTATTTCTGGTTTTCCAGATCAATGCATATTTTTGTTCTTATAAGAAGAAAAATATGTATTGATCTGGGAAACGAATTGCATATAAATTTAAGATTTCTACAGGGTAAATAAACATTCAGAATATTCAGCATTTATTTTAATTATTGAGGGCTGCTGGGTGTATAACACATGTTACAAATGTAAGCACATCGCACTGATCTTAATAAATAGCAATAACTGGCACTGAAACTATGCAATGCAAAGAATTTTAAGATTTCAAGTCTACAACACCAGAATTTTTTTTATTTTTTTTTTTGTCATATAAGATCACACAAAAGTGCCCTTTCTATCGAAGGGGAGGTTGGGGGTTGTTTGCATTTTCAGAGGATAAATACACATTCGTGTTCGTGAAAACACGAATATATGTGTTTTTCCCATGTTATGTAAAGAAGGAAAATTAAATAAAATCCATAAATCTCGATAAAAATACACTTTCACGAGAAATCGAGGTTGCAGTAATTCTTAGTGAATAAATGGTTATTTTTGCATTCATAGCCGGGATTCAAATTGTGTATGTTTATGCTATGAAGGAATCAATTATAATCTCTATGAAACTAACTTTGTATGTAAAAATTTAAGCGTTTCAAAGTTTTCACTGTGCCATTGATGTGGCCCAAAGAGCTTTGGATGTGTGGTGTGTGTGCAACATAAGGAAAAATTAGCACCCCTCTCCTATTACCAGAAGCAAGGGACTGTTCGCCTAATCCTATTATCATGGCTGTCAATCAATGACAGCTTGCTCTTCCTCTCAAGGGGGAACATAAGAAACTGACAGCCGCCAGGAATCTAACTTTTGTCCACATAGCCCTCCGCTCATGGAAGGATTGTTCGCTAACACAGTGCCAAAATTAAAGTAGCACTGAAAAAATGCTTTGCCGCCCAGATGGTTAAAAAGGTAGCAGGATATATTTTAAAAATTTAACAAATAAACAATAAGATATGACAATAAAAAAGTAAATGTATTATACAAAAAAAAAAAGTAGAAATTATGTCATGTTAAAATACTTTTCAATTTCTTAGGTGTTTTAAATGTGAGTTGTTGGGAAAACACTCAGTTACATTAGTAAATTTCAGAAATGCAGAAGCCTTTTGACCAAGCTTAGGTCTTGATCACTTGTAAATAGTTGTAAATTACATAAATGACAGTGAACAATTCCATCTTGCTTGTGCTGCATTATATTCATACCTTTTCATTGTTTGTTCTGATTTTTCACCTGGATTAAAGGTTCAGCTTTCTTGTTCTTTGATTAGTCTCATGTATGAGGGAAGCAATCACATGGTAAGCATTAGTAAAATAAAAGAAATATCAAATTTGGGAAATGGTTTCACCTCCACCATTTAGTTATGTCATTCCTTCACCAAAATATTACATTTGTACTTCTGAAGAGCGTGTACACACACACATTTTCAGCATGAATTATTATTTTTTATTTGTTGTGTATCCCTAGTTTTGGAGATCCATCATTCTACAAAATCTTTCATAGTTCATGGAAGTTACTTCAGCCATATTTTTGGGCAAATATTATATGTTATTATTACAGTATTGAATATTTTATTTGTGAGACAAAAAGTAAAACTATTATATACAGATGGAGAAATCTCTTTGTCTAATGAAGGAAACTGGAGGTATTCACTTGTCCAAGTTACTAACAGTATCTTGGTGAAGTATATGGCAAAGAAGTAATTCTAATTAAATTTTTATTAATTTCCTTTATTTTTGGCTTTTTCATTTTAGCCACTCCTTCACCAATTACTGGTCCTGTGATGACATAGTGAGCCAGCAACGTAGTGAAATAATCAAGAGCAAAATAAAGAAGTACTTTGATGAAGATGGTTGTGCTGAAAAGTCATGTGAACTTGATGCTTTAAATGATCAAGAGAAGGTAATATATAGATATAAAATCATACATATGTATATGTATTAAGTCTTTTTCTTATTATTACAGTAAAACCTCCTTAACAGACACTCCTGAATAGTGGAAACCTCCATTTAGCAGACAGTTTCGTAATTCCCAGTCCCAAAGTACATGTATATGGTTCTGTATATTTACCTCCAAAGAGCAGACCCTCCGAATAACAGACAGTGGTCTTGGTCATAAGAAAACACGACCTTTCAAGCAAAAAAAATCAAACCAGCAAATTTTTGTTGCAAAGATTTTGTTTAGCTTCTTTGAATGGAAACAGGGTACTTTGTTTTTTTTGTCCTCCAAATTTCCATTATAAAAACTGCTGGTTTGTGCTTTCAATATTGATTGATCTTTTCATAGAAGTCGACAAAACAGCTTCTTTCAAGCAAAATGGTGCACTCGTCAATTCAGAAGAGGATTTAGATGCCATTTCCAAACTATGTGTCTAAACAGTGAACAAAATGCAAAAGTTTTGATTACTTAAAAAATTTCATTTACATCTTAAGTTTTGCAAGATCTGTGACAAATGGGGGTCACTGATCTTGTGTAACTTTAAATGTTGATGAATAACTGTTTACACACTGACAATTGATACACCCACATCTAACTTATTAACTGAATAGCGATGTGTGTGGTTTTCCTTAATGAGTTCATGGACAGTAGCAATGATTCTTTTGTTCATGGCTTCCTTCTGTCTTCCTGCACCAGGTAGGTATTATATTTGTAGCTCTGCCATCCTCTCTGAAGTTGTGTGTCCATTCTGTAACAGTACTATACGAATAGGCATAATCCCCATATACTTGTAATAAATCAGCATGAATTTTTTGCATCATTCCCAAGCTGCATCTTTGTGAAGATGCAAAATCTTTCCCCATCTTTAGTAGGCTCCATAGCAAAAACATACTGAACTTTTAAGTGACACCAGTGAAGAGAGAAATGCCACAGCCTTTGTTTTTGACACATAATCTAATGAAAAGTTTAGACAAGCTTTCAAACAAGTCATAGCTTGTTTATTTTGGAGAAATGAGCACAAATCTGTAAACATTTGTTGAAAACTTCCCAAGCACTCTATGTATAGCATAAGGGGTTTAGTCCATTTCACCGAAAACCACTTGACCGAAGGGTCACTTCACCGAAAATCACTTCAACGAAAAGTTCATTTCATCGAAAGGTCGTTTGATCGAAAAGTTCATTTCACCGAAACATTCATTTCACCGAAAGGTCGTTTCACTGAAAAGTTCACTTCATCAAAAGTTTATTTCATCGAAAAGTTCATTTCGCCGAAAAGTTCACTTCACTGAAAGATCACTTTGTCGAATGTTCACTTCATCAAAAGATTGTTTTAACCAGCTGATAACAATTAATGATTCTGTAAGTGATAAATTCGGAACATTGTGGACTTCCCGATTAAACATCTAAGAAGTTCCTGACATTGCATAAAGAGAACACACTACAATGGGGATGTTACGTTTCGGTGAAGTGATCTTTCAGTGAAATGAACCTTTAGGTGAAACGACCTTTCGGTGAAATGACCTTTCGGTGAAGTGAACCTTTTGGTGAAATGACCTTTCGACGAAATGAACTTTTCGGTGAAGTGATCTTTAGGTGAAATGAGCGATACCCATAGCATAAGAAATAGACTTAAAATTGCTGAAAACAATTTACAAATTATATTTTTTTCCCTAAAATACAGACTTTCACCAGATCTTCAAATTTTATTACTTTGTGTGTGTGTAAACTGTATACACCCAGGTATTCTTTGAAAGACTAACTGTCTTTCAAAGAATACCTGGGTGTATACAGTAACCTTTATTAGCATTTATTAGCATTTCTAAGCCTATCAAAAATAGCATACATGAGATTCTTTCACGGAATTCCGCTTTTTTTGTCATCATTTGGGTTATTCTTGACATCAGTGCAAAACTGGAGATAAATTTTGTATTCTGTTTTCAAAACTTTCGAAAACTGAAGTTAAAGGAGTGAACATTTCCCCCGCAATCGTGATTTCTTTTTCTCGCGATGTTTCTTCTGCACATTATTATTGTTAAATATAATTTTATTCCATAAATATTTGCATTTCAGCTTGAAAATGGAAGAAAAATTCCGAAAACAGAAGTTGGTGAAAATTTCTCTGTGATCTTCAGGCACGAGTTTCTTCAGTGGATAATTCCGCCTTTTCCATCATTATGTCGATGGTTCCCGAGATTGATGCAAAACTGAACAGAAATTTGGGAGGGATTGGTGGTGGTAGTGATGGTGGTGCGGTCGTTTTCCGTAGGAATTCCACATTATGTTTTGAAAGTCGGAATTCCATGTATTATGAAGAATATTTCTTCCTTCATTGATTAGACGGAGTGAAGGTTTCTGCCGTAATCGTAATCCGTTTTTCTCGTGATGTTTCTTCTACCCAGAAGTGTTGTTAAATATAATCTTATTCCATAAACACTTGTTTTGCAGCTTCAAAATGGAGGAAAACTTTCCTAAAATGGGAGTTGGACAGAGCGTAGATTTCGCTGGTAATCATAATTTTTTTCCTCTGTGAAGTTACATTTATCCTGTGTTGCTGTTAAATGTAAAAAATAAATAATTATATTTTGAATATAGTGATGTGCTCCAGCTTCATATTTATATAATTAATTTCAGTGAACAATTTTGTCTTGCTCACACCGCGTTATATTCACGCTATTTCACAGCATGTTCTTATTTTTCACCTGTGTGGTTAAAAAATTCAGCTTTTTTCCTTCATCAGTCTCATGTATGAAATAGGCCTAAAAATATTTCATTTGCTATGGATTTCATTCATTATAGGTTTTTACCAGATCTTCATATTTTATTGCTTTTGCTATATACTCTATGCACCTGTTATTTCCCCAAAGACTGACCATGAAATATATTTTATTAATGTAGGAATGTCATGTCAGAAAGGCAAAATAGCTTTTATCATTCAAAATTTGTCCAGCAGACTGTCGTTTAAATGTATTTCAGTGTTTAAAGGTTAAGATGAAAATATAGATTGTAGTAAAAAATTCATGTTACGTTAGGAAAGAAAGTTAAGATACACAGAAGCTTTTGACCCATTTAAATCTTGATCACTTGACAGGTGATAAAGATCCAAACTGGATTGATAGCTTCCTTGTATCTTAAGTTTCTTTCCCAAAGTAACATGTATGTTCAATTGTAACCTATATTTATCTTTTATGTGTGTATTGCACCATTTCTATGGTTAATACGTAGGTTGTAACATGACCTAAAATCAATCTGCATGTACTCCAATTCACAGTTGGCAAGGAATTATTGAAGTTATAAATGTGTCATAATTGTATCTTATCTCTCCAATTTTTCTCTTTATCACAAAGAATGTAAAAACTGATCAAATTTCTCATTGATATTGTTTATATTATATATGTATATTTCTTCCCCTCCCTCTGTTTAGGTTTCAACACCTGAAATACGCCAGCATATTAAAGATTTAGTAAATACTCATCGTGATCACAGTTTCACCGGAAGAGCCGTTGCTCGGATATTTCATGGCATAAGTAGTCCATGTTTTCCTGCTGAAATCTGGGGACGTGTTCATAGATTCTGGCGATCTTACTTAAATGTAGACTTTAATTTTTTGTTAAAGTTAGCCAATGAAGAAATTTTAAAGTTAAGATAGTATTCGTGGAATTTTAGCATTATAGGTAATGTAAATTTTTTAACAAATGCAATGAAAAGTTGTAAATTTGTAAAATAAACATTATATCTTTGGATTCTGCTTACTTGTTTTAAAGATATCACTGCATGAATGCATCTTTTTTAGTGATTTACTTAACAAATTTGTGGTTAAGATATTTTTTTCTGAAGAGAAAAAAAAACAAGAAAGAAAGCATATTTGTTAATATTTCTGAATTAATTACTGAATACACTACACTATCTAATATTATAACACACAACTCATATGAGTCTAAAATCTTCTTTTAATGGTATAAATACAAACCTCCTTCATCAGTACTGTCTTTAACCATTCTAAGCTCTGAGAATTAAACCCAGATGAAGCTTCACAGGAGAGTGTGAAAGCTTCACAAACATTAAGTGTTTATATTTATGCCATTGAAGGAGGTTTTAGACTCATATGAGTTGTATGTTACTTCCAAACTAGACTAAGATTCTGTTTATAAAAGTCTGTTGAAAAGTGTTTCTTCTTATTTTGTATAGTGAAAGATAATCTCTGTGTGTGCATATTTTTTGGCTGTTAGGAGCCATCATTCTACATTGATATGGTATGTTGTCACCTTACGGGTAATCAGAGAAAAGCATTGAATAAAATCTAAAGGTCTCAAAGCACTTTTTCCTTTGATACCTCTTCTTCAGTTCATCATCTTGGTGTGCATTTGCATATTCTTGGATGCACTTTCCTTGGGTATTGAATGAAGTAAGATAAAAGAGCTTGCAGCGAAAGTATCTTGGCTTTTTTTTTTTTTTTTTTTTTGTAGGCGACCTTGCCTTGCTGGCGCTTCTTTGTGTAGCTGTTGCTGCATTATTTTTGAAGTTGGGAGTCAGCTGACCTTGCTTGCATTCTGTGGTTTGAGAAATACAGGACAGGCTCAGTATGTCTGTACGTGGCAAGTGACGCCGAAGTTGAACTTCAGTTCTCATCTGCTTGCGGTCAGTTGCATATGCCAAGGAGAGGTGTATGGGCCAAGTCAACTACTTTGTGCCAAACTGGACTGAGCTGACTGTTTTCTTGCTGTGCTTTGGTTCTCATCTGCTTGTCGTCAGTGCATCTGCACTTCCGTTCTCATTCACATGCTGCTAAGTGCATCTGCCAAGGTGAGGTGTTTAGGCCAAGCATATATTGAATTCCATTCTCCTCTGTCTGCCACTAAGTGCATCAGCCAAGGGGAGGTGTATGGGCCAAGTCAACTGCTTCGTGCCAAACTGGACTGGGTTGACTGTTTTCTTGCAGTGCTTTGGTTCTCATCTGCACTTTTGTTTTCATCTGCCTGCTGCTAACTGCATCTGCTGAAGATAGGTGTTTAGGCCAAGCATGTATTGAATTCCATTCTCATTTGTCTGCTGCTAAGTGCGCCAGCCAAGTCAACTGCTTTGTTTCAAACTGGACTGAGCTGACTGTTTTCTTGCTGTGCTTCAGTTCTCATCCGCTTGTTGTCAGTGCATCTGCACTTCCATTCTCATTCGCCTGCTGCTAAGTGCATCTGCCGAGGAGAGGTGTTTGGGCCAAGCATGTATTGAATTTCATTCTCATTCGTCTGCTGTTAGGTGCATCAGCCAAGGAGGGATGTACGGGCCAAATTAACTGTTTTGTGCCTCCTCTGTAGTGTATAGGCTTCTCAAGGTAAATGTTACTATTTAATCCAAAGTTTATGTTCTGTGGAATTCAGCAGTTAACATTTAAAAAATTGTGTTTCTTAAAGTTCTTGTGCATTGTCAATATATTGTTTTAGCATGTCAACTTAGTTTATGACAGTCCTTCCTGCGGGATTAAAGCTAGTCGGGCTGGGTGATTGAGCTAAGCAGGTTGGACCGTCGCAATGTAACTCAGAAAATTTGTTCTGAGTAGCATAACTGTGCTGAAAACTTGCATTTATGCCAAATCCTGGTAGGACATCATATTATTTGGAGTATATGCTTTCAGTGTTTTAGATCAAGGACCTAATTAATTGTTTAATGTATAGTTTTATTCATCAGTGCAATTGATGCAATTTGTGTTCTGGTTGTTATGGCATTTGCCATAACAGACATAATTTTGGTGTGATTTGTATTCTCTTCATGCTGTCATAATATACAGCATACAAATTACAACAGGCATACTCACGAAGTTGGTTTATATGCTCTGCAGAACCAATCATTGAACATAAAATGTTGAATGTACTTACAAGGGTTCCAAAAGTTTTGAGACTGCAGCTGCAATGACTAAACCACACTTATTACAGCTTAACTGCTGCTATTCCCCGTCACACTACGACCCTTCCTTTTCAATACAAGAGTCCTAGCAAAGGCCTCTCAAGGTAAATGTTACTATTTAATTCAAAGTTTATGTTCTGTGGAATTCAGCAGTTAACATTTTAAAAATTGTGTTTCTTAAAGTTCTTGTGCATGTATTGTCAATGTTGCCTTCACTGTTCAAACATATGGCTGAAGCCTTTCTTCAACTTAGTGCGAAGTATGACCATCACAGAATTACTATCTCAGCATCAAACAGGAAATATCATCCTCTCAGACATTTCTTAACTTCAAGAGACAAAAATAAATCACAGGTAGTAAGATCCTGGGAATATGGTAGATGGGACATCACTTCCATGCCCAAATAAGCAACTGTTTGTTGTGCAGTTTGATAGTAATGAGCTAGAGTGTTGCCTTCATTCAGCATTCACCCCCAGGCACGATTGAGCATTCACCCCCAGGCACGTGACATCTGGCTGCTCTTTGGCATTTTTTATTTCAGGTTATCCTTGAGGACATGTGCTTAGTAGGAACCATTGTAAGTTTGCCATTATGAAAAGCTATAATGGTAGGTTACACCTGTTTTATAAAACAAACAAACAAAAACAGGAGGCCGCCCCGGTGGCACAGTGGTCTAAGCAATGGCCTCTGATCATTCGTCCGAAAGGGGTCCGGGTTCGAATCCCGGTAAGGCATGGATGTTGTGTTTGTCTTACGGCACTGGCTCTCTCCCTTCCCTGGAACCAGTGACCCTAAATTAGGGACGGGCGACTGCTTATAGCCCATTGAGTTGCTCACGGTGGTCATTAAACCTCCAATAAAAAAAAACAAAAAAAAACCGGGTACATCACCTTCCCGCACTAGGCAGCTCTTTGACTTTCTTGGATCATGGACTTCCGGAGTGTTTCCAGTGTGACAATTCCCATTTTATCTCCAGGTCATAAGGGTAAAACCACGTCTCATCGCATGTGATTACCCTGTTAAGATAAGCTGAAGCAGCATTTCTCAGCTTGCTTTAACACTTCAAATAGGTCTTGACATGATGACTTCACTGTTTTTCCGATAACTGTAATGGCACTCACTCAGTGATGACTTTCTGATAGCCAAGATTTTTGTGAATATTCTCGTGCATGTGCCATGCCAATCTGCATCTGCTGAGCAATACCACAGATGTTTGTCTTATATAATAATGTCAATAGTTGCTTGGTTGATGGTGTTTGAGGTGGACAGTCTCCCAGTTCTCAGGTTTCTTCATCACCAGACACTTATGCCTCCAGAAAACACTAGCATGTGTCATAACTGAATCTCCGAAGGTCTTTTTAATTAGGTAAAACATTTTGGTTGCCATTTTCCCCAAGCTCACATGAAATTTAACACTCACTCTCATTTCGTGTTTCAAATCCATGTGGGTCCGACAGGTCTGTACTCAACAAAAGCTTGAAAAAGAATGACGCAGCACATACAAGTACAAACATCTATCATGCAATGCTGTCTGAGCTGTCAGAAAAATAGGTTTAAATCATGTGATGCATACCTGCCAACTTTTACGCTTTTTAACTGTTCTTTACGATTTTACGCATAGATCGCTTTTTTTTTTTTAGACATTTCCATACATTTTAAAAGAAATTTAAATCTTCCTTGAGAAATATTTGTTAATGCTTCAGTTAAATCATACATGCCAACTCTTCTGGATTTTGCAGAAGTTTTCCATTTTTTTTTTTTTTATATAGATTTCCGGCCCATAGAACTTTTCTTCCAGATTTTTGAAATTTTCTGTATTTTTTGCTAAAAATATCCCTATAAATAAAATATATAACAGAAATGGTAATTTTGCACCAATGTGCGCCAAAACAAAAATATTGCGCCATCTTGCTACGAAAGGCAGATTTTGCACCAGAACAACTGTGCCCCGTTGTCGGGACTTCGGCACAGTAAATTCTCCGTGCACACCGTTCTGCTTGACGCTGAATAAGATCATGCGGTGGGAAGAAAGATTCAGAGACTCTAACTACTGCGGATTTTACGTAGTTACTATGGAAATCGTCGGTCCTCTACGCAGTGGCGTAACTATCACCCCACACACACACACACAGTTGCAGGGGGGGGCAGGTAACGAAGGGGCATACTGCATCTGCCAGTTTTATTTTTATGCAAAAATTCGAACATGCACAATAATTAACCCAAAGATTCATATTTTGCTTTAAGATATATTTAGCTTTATCTAAATAAATGCCTAGTTTCCCTTTTAAAACACTGAATGTCCTACAGATTGAAAGTTTTCAGGTTGTAATACGATTGCTGTGCAATGGGTTGTAAATAATACGATCACTCTCCAATCGCCCTTTCTCTGCGCTGTTGAGGAAAAGCACGAGGCAAGAGTGGGATTCCCCATGGAGGATGTGGGAAAGCAAGTCAGTTACCTAGGATTACGTGCACGACAGGCGTCAACATTTATTAACAGCAACTTTCAGATCTGCCATGTGTAAGATGTTGATTTTGATTTTTCAAGTGATTTATTTTAATTTTGGACAAATCTATTAAGAAGTTAAAATTACAGGGCTCTAGGTACCACCATTACTTTTGCAGACACTCTCTTTGACTTCCTAACCCCCCCCCCCCCAAACACACACCACCACCACCACATGCACACACCGTGTTCAAAATCCTAGGAAAATTACTGTGCATAGGGGTGCTGAAGTAAATCTTGCCAGGGAGCGCACGTTGTGCTAGTTACGTCACTGCATCTACGGACGACGGAAAACATCGAGTATGTTATGGAAATCGTCGGTCTGCTACGGACGATGGAAACCATGGAGTATGCTATGATAATCGTCGGTCCGCTACGGACGTCGGAACACGTCGAGTATGTTATCAAAATGTGATATAATATGTTTGCATTATAAACATCTAAAAATCATAAAAAAATGCGTAAATATTTGCATTTATTTTTACTTGTACATTGTTAAATTCATTATAAATGTTTGCGCATAGTTTAAAAAAATCATTAGAAATGTCGTTGGTGCATAGTTTAAAAAAAATCATTAGAAATGTTGTTTGCGCACAATTTTACACATTTGAATTTTCTCAGGTTGGCAGGTATGTCAGAGATGTCATTGGTTGCTATGTAGCTCAGTCAATCGCCAAAGCTTTGAAACAAACGCCCTTCGTACTCTGAAGTTAATTATGCAGTATTGTAACCAAACCATTGTATTGTATGAATTGGTTCTTCTATAACAGGTATTACACAATAAACTTTTACCATTCTTCTATTTCTAATTTTATCCTGAAAAGTTACACCTTTTCTGCAGATGTACATGCTTTAGTGAATCCACATCTCTTTCGATATAAACATTCCTACATACTTATCTTCATTTCTCGTGGTAAGTAATGTTTTCTCAGGTGTGATTAATCCCACATTAGGTAAGGTCACTCACTCTGTTGTGGATTCTCATTCTCCACTCTTTTCTGTCTTCCATTAACATACACTTTGATTTCTTCTCCTTCATGTTATTGTTGACATAGTTCTATGTCACATTAGGCCTTTCTCTAGTTCACTTTTCTGATAGCTTAACGACTAAACATCTCACACATTCCTTTTCAAACTGTGCGTGACAGCAGGGGTGATTGTACTCTGGGTGTAGCACGGAAATCTGGCGCTTTGGCACATTCAAAACTCGGAAAATTTCAGGTTTTTAAAATTTTGCGAGAATTTGGGAATCCTCAATCATGTCATTTTTGAAAAAAATGCAGTGGTCTAAGCGCTGGTTTATGACCATTCGTCCGTCAGGGGTCCGGGTTCGAATCCCGGTGAAGCATGGATGTTGTGTTTGTCTTACGGCACTGGCTCTCTCCCTTCCCTGGAACCAGTTACCCTACATTAGGGACGGGTGACTGCTTATAGCCCATTGAGTGCTCACAGTGGTCGGTAAACCAATCAAAAAAAAAAAAAAAGAATGCTGGCAAATGGAAAGGAGTTGGTAGGAGGAGTAAGAATTCAAAGTCAGTTATTACTGCTTAACATGAACTTTGGTCTGCGATGAGACCTATGGCAGTAAAACAATAGCATGCAATTTATTTTTCCACTTGAGTTCAGGGAAATATGAGCTAATGTACGTTTATATTCTAATTATGAGTAATTGTACGTTTTATTCTAATTATGAGTAATTGTACGTTTTATTCTAATTTATGAGTAATTGTTATCTCTATAATATATAAAATTTCAAATCTAATTAGTGTAAGAGATTCACTCAGTAGCTGAAGTACTCATGCGGTGGGTGATCAAACATAGGGATACTGCCATTATGAAAATAGGGGCATTTCCTGGAGGACTATGAATAAAAAAATACAAATCTAATTTTTCACAAAATTGGCTGAAATTTATATATAAACAATTTATAATTAGTAAATAATCCTGCAATTTTTTTTGTTTTTTTTGTTTGGAGGTTTAACGACCACCGTGAGCAACTCAATGGGTTATGAGCAGTTGCCCGTCCCTAATTTAGGGGCACTGGTTCCAGGGAAGGGAGAGAACCAGTGCCGTAAGACAAACACAACACCCATGCCTCACCGGGATTTGAACCCGGACCCCTTTTGGACGAATGATCAGAGGACATCGCTTAGACAACTGCGCCACCGGGGCTGCCTGCAAATTTCGCCTGAATCGGTTATGTAGTCCTTAAAGTAGCCATTAAAATTCTAATAGTGGCTACTCGAAATCCTTGACGCCGCCCCGGTGGCGCAGTGGTCTAAGCGATGACCTCTGATCTTTCGTCCAAAAGGGGTCCGGGTTCGAATTCCGGTGAGGCATGGATGTTGTGTTTGTCTTACGGAACTGGCTCTCTCCCTTCCCTGGAACCAGCTACCCTAAATTAGGGACGGGCTACTGCTTATAGCCCATTGAGTTGCTCACAGTGGTCGTTAAACCTCCAATTAAAAAAAAAAAAAAAAGATCTCCAACTGAACCGTGTGTCTCACGATGTGTCCAGGCAGGCGCCAGCTGTCAATCAGCAATTCACTCGATTCCACGTGCTCGTCTCCTACCTTGTTTCAGTGTCTTCCTTCCGACTGGTTTGAAATTACGAATTTTTTTTTCACAGTTCTTAAAATAACTGATGGAAATTTTTACAGTGGCCGAGATATATAAAAATAACACTCCATCTTGAATTTCATTAAAATCCGTTGAAAAGTTTTGCATGAACATTTTTTCTTCTCTGAACCATATTTGAAGACCAAACGGAAAGGTTCGCGAAGCGAAACTTGAAGGCTGAAGAGTTTTAAAAAAACTGACAGAAATTCTTAGTGGTCAAGTTATGTAAAAGTAATGTTTTTTTTTAAATGTTATCAAAATCTGCTGAAAACTTTAGAAGTTACGCATGAAATGCTGGAGCAAGTAGGGGGTGGAGGCCACTAGTGTGAAGAACAAAGGCATAGTGGCGTATTATTGTGTAGTTAGTTAATACATAGCACACTTAAAAAATTTCCATTTTTGAAGGATTTCTAACATACAGAAAAAAAAAAAAAAGATACCGAAAAAGATGTGAAGTTAAACTGCAGAGGCAGCAGTAGCTAATTACTATACACTCACTGTCATAAAAATCCGCGCACCAAGAAAAAAACCGTGCGATTAACGCGAAACTCGGCGAATACCTACGGCAATGGCAGACATGCAAATGACTAAAGTTTCGTGCGATCGGCATGCCCCTGTGCGTCCAAGACCGGCGCAGCAATCGGAATCATTGGGGCTTATAAGGCGCCGCGCAGGGGACTCCACTTTTGTGCCGAAGTACGCGGTAAGAGTCAGGTGAGATCCCTGAGTGATATACATGCCGAAGAGCCCCGGCAGATGTGCGTACGGGCAACTGACGGAGTTTGAATGAGGCCGTATCATCGGGATGAGAGGTGCAGGATGGCCGGTGCGCCAAATCGGCCGCCTTCGGGCCGGTCAGACAGTACGGTGCGATCGTGTTAGGAGCAATAGACACGGGAAGGCACCCAGACACGGCGAACTGGCCCTGGACGACCCAGACACACCACCAGCAGAGAGGACCGTGTGATAATAAAAGCGGCACGCACAAATGCAACGACGTCCATGCCCAATATCCAGAGACATGTGGCGGCGGTACAAAGGACTTGTGTCTGCCAGAACCATTTCCAGACGACTGACAGGGGCGAATTTGCACTTTCGACAGCCCTTACGTTTTCTGCCATGAGCACCTGACCGTCGTCAGCGTCGATTGCAGTGCTGCGAGCAACGTGGAATGCTACGGACTGGCGACGTATAGTGTTCAGCGACAAATCCTGCTTCTGCATGGGAACGGACGACCACAGGTGAGCGCTATAATCCCAACCTCTCTGTACAGCGGCACACGTCCCGAACTGCAAATGTGATAGTAAGGGGAGCCATCGCGAATGACAGCCGAACTTCCCTCGCAGTGACCCGAGGGACGTTGACAGCCCAGAATTACATACAGGAGATCCTGCGGCCCCATGTGCTGCCTTTCCTGGCGGGGCGGCCCGGAATCATTTTCCAGGATAACGCTCGTCCGCACACGGCTCAGGTTTCCCAGGACTGTCTACATCATGCTCCGACCGTTCCGTGCTCGATGGCGAGAGATCGCCCGATCTCTCTCCCATCGAGTACGTGTGGGACCAGATAGGACGCGAGCTTTCTCCATGTCCCAGTGTTCGTGATATAGAGCGTCAGTTGCAAGAAGTGTGGACCAATCTGTCCACACTTCTTGCAACTGACGCTCTATGTCACGTGACTCCGTCTCGCAGCCCGGAGTCACTTTCCAGGATAACGCTCGTCCGCACACGGCTCAGGTTTCCCAGGAATGTCTACGTCATGCTCCAACGCTTCCATGCTCGATGGCGAGAGATCGCCTGATCTCTTTCCCATCGAACACGTGTGGGACCAGAAGGGACACCAGCTTTCTCCATGTCCCAGTGTTCGTGGTTTAGAGCGTCAGTTGCAAGAAGTGTGTGCCAATTTGTCCCAGGATAACATACTCCATGCCGGGCCGTATCACCGCATGTATCCGAGCACGAGGCGGTCCAACGCGGCACTAACGCTGACCGGAATGTGTGCCGTTCGTCCGTGGGAAATCGTCCTGTTGCTGTGATATTGTAATCACTTCTGTCCTCGGTATGTACCATCTCACTACGAAAATCTCATTTCAATCCCACGCCTCCTTCTTGGTGCGCAGATTTTTATGACAATGAGTGTATGTGGGTAATATGTAAATCATCATCATCATCATTGTCAACCATTATCAATCCACTGCTGGACGAAGGTCTCCCCAAGTTTCCTCCACAACGGTCTGTCTTGTGCCAGTCTCCTCCATGTCACCCCTGCATACTTTAGAATTTCATCCACCCATCTCCCATGTGGTCTTCTTCTGGGTCTTTTCCTGTCCCTTGGAATCCAATCTAAAATTTCGGCTGTCCATCGATGATCTGTCCTTCTGGCAGTATGTCCAGCCCATTGCCATTTCAGGGATTTAACTCTGATCATGATGTCTTCCACTCTTGTCATTTTTCGGATCCACGAGTTCCTCTTCTTATCTCTCCTGGTTACACGAAGCATGCACCTCTCCATGCTGCTTTGAGTTGTCTGCAGTCTTTGTATATCTCTTTTAGTTAAGGTCCACGTCTCTGCACCATACGTAAGCACTGGAAGGATGCATTGATCAAACACTTTTCTTTTAAGACATAATGGCATATTGCTCTTGAAAATTATGCTGTTTCTTCCAAAAGCTCTCCAGGCAAGTTTTGTACGCCGATTAATTTCTTCATCAATGTGACCTTCACTTGATATCTGCTGTCCAAGATAAACGTACGTATCTGTTATCTCCAGCTTTTCTCCATCAATCAATAAATCTTCATTTCTTGTAAAAGCATTGAACATCACTTTTGTCTTCTGAAAGTTCATTTTTAATCCCACTTCTTTACTCTTGTCAGCAAGTTCCTGGATCATACTCTGCAGCTCTGATAGGGTAGTTGCAAAAATGACTACGTCATCAGCAAAACGAAGGTGGGTTAGATAATCTCCATTAATCTTTATCCCTTTGTTTTCCCAGCTCAGCGACTGAAAAACACCCTCCAATGTGGCATTAAAGAGCTTCGGAGATATAGTGTCACCTTGTCTCACTCCCTTTCCAATTTTTATGTGTGTTGTATTTTCAAACAGCCGAATCTTTGCACTTGCATTTTCATAGATGTTATTAATGATATTAATGTATGCATCTTCAATACCGCAGGTTTTCAGAGCCATTGTAACTGCTGATGGTTTCACCGAATCAAAGGCCTTTTCATAATCGATAAAAGCCATGCACAATGGAAGTTCATATTCCCTCGCTCTTTCAATTAGTTCTCTCAGTACGTGGATATGATCTATTGTGCTGTAGCCACTCCTGAATCCAGCTTGTTCTCTCGGTTGAGCCATGTCCAGTGTTACCTTCAAGCGGTGTGAAAGAACTTTAGTGAAGATTTTATAAACTACTGATAGGAGGCTGATAGGTCTGTAGTTTCCGAGATCCTCAATGTCACCTTTCTTATGTAGCAGGATCATTGTAGCGGTGTTCCAATCCTCAGGAATCTTTCCTTCATTAAGGCATCGAGTGAAAATTTGGGCGAGTACTGTTTCAATTTCTCCACTTGCTTCTTGTATGATGTCTACAGTAATTCCATCTTCTCCTGGAGCTTTTCCCCGCTTCATGTTCTTGATTGCATGTGCAACTTCTGCTGGAAGGACTGGAGGAACTCTGGTACTGGTATCTTTCATGATGTCTGGAGTGCATGTATCATCCCTTTCATATAATATCTGTTATATATTAGATATGCATACTGTATATATTTATATGCATTGTGCGTTTGTGTGTATGTGTGCAACCTACATCCGAAAAGTTCCAGGACTGACCACACAACTGACTAACTGTAGTGGGATAAAAATTACGTGTATGCCAGAAGGAAGCAGTCTTTGGTCAATCAGCGAACAGCTAGAAACCGATTTATAACGGTACCGACAGGCGGCAGACAAGCATTAAGGGAGTCATAGCAAGCGTTCTCGTCCCATCTCAATGTAGCCATGGAAGAGCAGATAGTAAACATCTGTTTTTGTTGGAACCTTTATAAAACTGCAACTGAACCTTACAGAATAATTAATACAAACATTTGACGTGGACCAGGAACATCACACAGAAGGCATCGCTCTTTCCACGTTTATAAGTGAGTCACGGAAAAATTCTCATTGGCCGCCACCGGGAATCGAACCCAGTGTCTTCCAGTTACGCGCCGGACATGCTTCCACTGCACCACAGCGGCCTCGAATTCTTCCAGACTCACATACACCAAATGCCAAGCCACTTGGCAGATTATATCTTGGATCCCCGCACAATGCTGGGGATTCACCAAAGATGGTAAGCAGCAACAGAGCAAATAGCTAGAAGGCGAATGAATAATTAATACAAATATTTGACGTGGACCAGGAACATCACACAGAAGTCATCGCTCTTTCCACGTGGTGCAGTGGAAGCATGTCCGGCGAGTAACTGGAAGACCCTGGGTTCGATTCCCGGTGGCGGCCAATGAGAATTTTTCCGTGACTCACTTATAAACGTGGAAAGAGCAATGACTTCTGTATGATGTTCCCGGTCCATGTCAAATGTTTGTATTAATTATCCATTCGCCTTCTAGTTATTTGTTCTGTTGCTGCTTACCATCTTTGGTGAATCCCCGGCATCGTGCGGGGTACCAAGAAACAATCTGCCAAGTAGCTTGACATTTGGTGTATGTGAGTCTGGAGGAATTCGAGGTCGCTGTGGTGCAGTGGAAGCATGTCCGGAGCGTAAGTGGAAGACCCTGGGTTCGTTTCCTGGTGGCGGCCAATGAAAATTGTCATTTCAAATTGAAGTAGGATTTTGTCTTCAGCGAAGTTATCGACAAAGATAGCAATATATATTTGATAACTAGCTAATCACTTAAACTACAGCTTTAAAATCGTAAAACAGTACAGATTGCATTGTTAAAATGACTATGAATGTTTCTTATTTTGTATTCAAGAGACAGCAAGTTTTTCATTTTTGTTTTAATTTCATGAAGATTGCAGGTCTATGTTTTTTATACACGGAATAGATTTACTCTGCATTTCTACTTGTTTCAGTGAAATGCTGAACTAAAGTTGTCGTACTATTGAATTCTTCATCTCTCTGCAAAATCAGACTTCCATTCGTTGGTAATTCCAAGTGAAGATTGCTTTGAGTAACTTTTTCTTCGTATTGCTCTGTTTCATATCCTTGTTGACCCCCTATTATTCCCTGATGGGGTCCTATTTGTGGTTTCTGTTGTAGCTGTGGAACTGAACCATCTATCAAAACATTCATTTTAAAGTTGAGCAGCGAATGAGAGCGATTTGAGTAAGTTTTGAGCCCAGGAAAGTAACTACTGTCTTCCCAACAGAAAATACCATTTCCTCGATAACCAGCGAAACATCTGCAGTAGCCGGGAACATTAGGAAGCGTCTGAACGCAAATGGCATGAACGCTGCACTGTCGATCGTCTACGCATTCACTTAAAATTTTAGCTTCTCTTACATCAGCCTTAATGGTCTCATCGTATGGGTTGATTGGAAATACTAACAGATTTGACTGCATGTTTTGGCTGTCTGAGTACTTGACAGATTCTATAGGATCATTTTTCTTCGTACTGATGATTCCTTGTTGGATATTAGGTTCTAAAGAACCGTTCATTGTTTTCCTTAATTCATCAAGATCTCCGGATTTCTCTGGTATTTCTGGATTCTTTCCTCCCATTTTTAGCCAGCTATTCCTAGCTTGGATATTGGATTGTTCTGTATATTCCTGAACCACAGGTATAATTTCCTCACCGCTCGGTTTCTTTAAGATTTTCTGCTTTGGAATACGCTGGTTTGCTGAATTTTTATTATATTGTATGAAATGTTTATCATAGCCATCATTATTCTGCATATGGTAACTATGGAGAAGTATGTTATCAGTAGGCTTAATTACTCCCTCGTCAAATCCTTCGGTGTTGCGATCATCACCTTCTTCATAATCCCCGCTATCAACTTCTTCATCGTCAGGAGCGTCATCAACTGATTCTCGTACAATCCGCATGTTTAAATCACTGAAGATGTTCACGTGGCCTTCGTCCTTGTGTCCAGTCAAAATTTCATTGTCTGAAATGGAGTGAGAATTTGTTAGAATTATGAAATTTATTACCTGGTGTAATTTGTCAACTAAACATATTAAATTTAAGTAATTAAATATGTCCTAGCTGGGTCTTGGTTTAAGTCGCGGATGAAACATGGGTGTGCCGCCCCGGTGGCGCAGTGGTCTAAGGCGCTGGCCTCTGATCATTCGTCCGTAAGGGGTCCGGGTTCGAATCCCGGTCAGGCATGGATGTTGTGTTTGTCTTACGGTGCTGGCTCTCTCCCTTCCCTGGAGCCAGTGACCCTAAATTAGGGACGGGCGACTGCTTATAGCCCATTGAGTTGCTCACGGTGATCGTTAAACCTCCAATAAAAAAAAAAGAAAAAAAGAAACATGGGTGTTATTTTAATGTCATGCGACGCTGGAATCGCTGGCCCCAAACTAGAGATGGATTACGCAAGGAGGTTATATTACTGGAGACACCACTGGCTCTGCCGCCATAGGTCACAGCTAATCTGTGGTGTGACGTCACAAGCAGGCAAAAATGAACTAAATTATACCGTTGATGAAAGAGTAAGCTTGTGTATCATTGATAAAGATTATTGAATTGCTCATTTTGTCTGTTTATACGCTTAGAAGCTTTTGTTCCATTGGTTTCCAAGCAGCTTCTCTTCTGCGGCTGCGTCGTGCCTGCTCATGACGTCATTTGCAGCACAGACGGTGACTTATGGCGGCCAATGCTGGGTGGATAGGAGTGGTGTCTCCAATAATATAACCTCCTTGGGGGTACGTGCTTGTAGACCTCAGAGTTGCTCATAGTAATCGATGAACCCCGAAACAACAAAAGGAAAAACACCGACTCACAGTTCTGGCTTCCCAACAATTTACTTTGTGATTTATATATCATATTTTATGCCCGTTCTCCGGACGGTGAATCTATAAAATCATTTTTTTGAACATCAAATTAAAGAAAGAAAGGTAATTTAAGATACATAACTCAAAAGGTAATCGAGGTAGCTGCCTTCGATGCACGATCTTGATAAGAAGAATCACGCACAATACAAATTCAAATTCATCGGCTGAATTTAAGGATTTTATTGTTTATAGTTTTAGGTATAAGAATTTTCAGGTTTCTCTAGAACCCATCGTCAGATACATAAACAGAAGAAGAAAAGGAATACATATGTTTATGTTTTTTTTATAATACATATGTTTTCTGTTTATGTATCTGACGATGGGTTCTAGGGAAACCTGAAAGTTCTTATACCTCAAACTATATACAATAAAATATTTAAATTCAGCCGATGAATTTGAATTTGTATTGCGTGTGTTTCTTCTTATCCAGATCGTGCAGCGAAGGCAACTACCTCTATTGCTTTTTGACTATTTCTGCACGAATTTGAATCTCCTAAAGATACATAACTGTTTTATGGTTTAGAACAGAGTTGTGACGTCAGTGCATACTGTTTGGCATAAAACGGAGCAGGCTTTGGAGCCCCTTAATTTTAAGTCAAAATTTCAAGGAGTTTTCACAGCATTTTAACGTTTCTGACAATTATCTTTAAACCTATCAGCATTTTGAAAAGTAAAGCTAAGCTACCCTTTTGAAATTTTTGGTTTTCAGACTTTTCTGGACGTATAAGTGGTAGAAAAATTCAAGCAGACAATATTCCACAGCCGCCATTTTTTTTCGGAGTTTTCCAGATATCCGGACCTTTAGACCTATCGGCATGCCATTTTCAGATCTCTAGATCAGTTAGAAGTGATCGAGCAATTAGAGGACAGAAGCACTCCCATTTTTCCGCTTTGCTTTATACACTATATTGAAAAAGTCACAGGACACCCCTTCAAAAGCAAATAAACGGATCCGCTGCGTTGTTAAGTTGCGCGGTACAGCTGCAAACTCCCCGCACGGGGATATCTGGTTTACCAGTTATTTGGGGAGAGGCGCCCCCACGGCCCGAGCTCACCTTGTGACGGAGTACTTTTCGTTTACTCTTGAACGATAGCATCACCGAAAGGCCCCACGGCCCGAGCCGATTTTCTCTTATTGTTTTGCTTTTTTCGTCTTAAGTTCATATAATGACATGTACCCGCCTCAGTTGTAGGCTGCTGAGGTTGTGATGAGGCGCCAGCTCCGGGTTTTGTTCCTCGTTCTCTTCCCTGTCTTTTCTCTTTTATGTTACATTTTCTGTTTTTTCGGAGCTGGTTAGCTTAGACCTACCTGCATGTTTGCCGTGTGCGGTGACCCGTACAGGTGGAAATGAGGATGCTGGAGGCTGAGGTATTTGGGGGCCGGGTTGTAGTGTCTCCAGATGCCAACACTCCTCTTTGCCCTCTGCTTCACCCTAAACGGGAGGCTGGGAGCTAACCCACTCCTGGTCAGGAAGTCTGTGGCCGAGTTGCGTCCAGACTTCTAGCGGCTTGTCGTTCTGTTCGGCTGGGTGAGTTGGGGGGTAGGGTGGGCATGCCAAAGGGGTGTTCTCCGGGCACGGGAAAGTCTGGGTGCACGCTGAGCGTGTGTCTGCCCTACCAACTTGCTATATCCGCTGACTATCCCTAGAGCCGTGTCCTGCGTCCTCTTGGGCTTGCGGACCTCCGGCTCTCCCTCGTTGGGCTCGGTAGTGGGTGGGGAGGTTGGCGGACGAATCTATTTTTCTTCTCATGGCAACACAAAGTGTTTCCCATGCTGTCAATTTGAAGCGCCGTGTGGAGGAAGGGATACCCTCCTCCACTAAGAAACTAACTACGAACTGCAATGCTCTGTTTCTTCTTATTCATTCTGTTGATCCTGCGCAGTCCCTGAGTTCGAAGAGTCCTTTTTGGATTAATAAGGCTCTTCAGGTCGTTGCAGGCTCACCAAAGAGTGTTAAGAAGCTCCCGTCAGGGGATCTTCTTGTGGAGACATCTAATCCAGGCCACAGTGCCACCTTGCTGGAGACGACCGTTCTGCTGGACATTCCTGTGCAGATCTCGCCCCATGGTTTCCTCAATTCCTCTCGCGGTGTTATTAACTCCCGCGACCTGCTGGAATGCAGCGATGAGGAATTGCTGGATGAACTTGGGGAACAACATGTCACTGGGGTTCGCCGTATTGTTTTCCGGCTGGATGGGAAGTCTATTCCCTCCCGGAACATCGTGCTGACATTTGACTCACCTACCCTGCCCACTTCCATCAAGGCGGGGTACTTGCGGCTCGATGTTCGACCACATATCCCGAACCCCTTGAGATGTTTCAAGTGCCAGCATTACGGTCACTCCCAGCAGTCTTGCCGTAATGTAGCAAAGTGTGGGCGCTGTGGGTCGCCTGAACACTCTTTGGCGGACTGCTCCGCTGACTCGGATCACTGTGTCAACTGCGAGGGATCTCACCCGGCTTCTTCTAAGCAGTGCCCAAAGTGAATCGAGGAGCAGGCTATCCAACGCCTGAAGACGACCGAACATCTGTCTTATCCTGAAGCCAGACGGCGGATAGCTCCTCTACCAACAGGCCGGCGCTCCTATACATCGGTTGTGGACCAGAAGGCTGCTGTTGCGGTGCAGACTGAGGTGACCATCCCAGCGCGGTGTCCTTATGTTTTTGAGGACATCGTTGCTGCCGGATTGGAGGCACTGAAATCTCGCCGCATTGAATCCAAGGCGCCATTAACATCGACGCCTAAAACATCCTCTGTGCAGAAAACATCCTCTGCCAGCACTGGGACCCAGGCCCAGGGCGCACCTAAGAAGAGGACGGAAAAGGTGAAATCAGGATCCTCCCCCTCGAAACAGAGCAAGAAACCACCAAAACCTCTGGTAGCGCAGCCCTGTGTGGGTAAGCACAGCCCTGTGTTGCCTCCGGACATTGCAGATGGTCAGGAGCTGATGGACGACTCGGAGACATTCTAGTCGTCTGTCATTTTCGTTTTTTCATCCTTTCCTTTTATTTTTCATTCTGGCTACGCTCATTCAGTGGAATTGCCGAGGTCTGCGTTCACGCATTGACGATTTAAAAGGCTTACTGTCTTCGCACACACCTGTGTGCGTGTGTCTCCAGGAGACAAAGCTTCGCACGACGGACACTCCTTCGCTGCGGAGACTTTCTTTTTTCCGCAAAGATCACCAGGACGGCGTAATTGCCTGCGGAGGAGTGGCCGTCGTTGTCCCTCATGGTGTCCCTGTCACTGCGGTTGCCCTTCGGACGACTTTGCAGGCAGTGGCAGTGCGACTATCTGTGAACACTCTGCTCACGGTGTGTTCCATCTACATACCGCCAACTGAAGCTGTAGGCCTTTCGGATCTGGAAGATTAATTGACCAGCTGCCGCCTCCTTTCTTCATCTTAGGAGATTTCAATGCACACAATCCGTTGTGGGGTTCTGCCACTCGTGACTCCAGGGGCCGTGTTGTTGAGTCCCTTCTCTCCAACACGTCCCTCTGTCTCCACAACACCGGGGCAGTCACTTATTTTCATGAACCCACCCGCTCGTACTCAGCCATTGATCTGTCCTTGAGTTCGCCATCCTTCTATCCTGACTGGTCCTGGAGCGTGTCTGATGATCCCCTTGGCAGTGATCACTTTCCCATCTTTCTCCGTCTAGCAGGTGACGGGTACCGTCATCCTACTCGCCCTGCTAGATGGGCTATCGATCGAGCCAAGTGGGACTCATTCACGGCTTCAGCGACCATTACTCCAGACATGGTGACCTCGGGTACGATCGATGAAGCTGTTGCGGCGGTTACGCATTGTATTGTGCACGCGGCAGAACCTACCATCCCCAAGACGTCGACTAAACTTCCACGTTGCCCGCGACCTTGGTGGAATTCCACTTGCAAGGCGGCTCGTCAGGCCCAACATCGGGCTTGGGGTAGGTTTCGTCGGTACCCCACCGACGCGAACCTACTTGCTTTCAAGAGAGCCAAATCTTACGCGCGTTTGGTACGTCGTCGTAGCCAACGGGAATCTTGGATACGTTACGTATCCGGGATTAACACCACTACCAGCTCTAAGATCGTTTGGGACAGGATCCGCAAGATTCGGGGTAAGTGCCCTTCGGGGGAAATCTCCATTCTTGAGAGTGGTGGAGGAACGGTTGCTGACGCTCAGGGTATTGCTGACTGTCTGGGCGCCGCATTTTCTTCGGTGTCCAGCAGCCGCAATTACGCTGCTTCGTTCCGGCAGGTACAGCCGCGGCTTGAACGGTCCAAGGTTTCCTTTGGACCGTTTTCCGCTACCGATTATAACAGCCCGCTGACTGCCGTCGAACTGAAGATTGCCCTGAATCGGTCCGGCCGAACATCTGTCGGACCAGATAACATCCATTATGAAATGCTGAAGCACCTTTCTCCGTCCTCTCTTGAATGTCTGCTGGTCCTGTTTAACAGGATCTGGCACGAGCGTGACTTTCCCGAATCTTGGCGCACTGCCATTGTCGTTCCTGTTCTCAAACCTGGTAAAGATCCCGCTCACCCGTTGAACTACCGACCAATTGCTATGACGAGCTGCCTCTGCAAAGTTCTAGAGCGCATCATCAATTTTCGTTTAGTTTTTTATTTGGAATCACGTCACATTCTTTCACCTCATCAGAGTGGATTTCGAAAATTCCGATCCACCTCAGATCATCATCTATGCCTTGAGACATCTGTCAGAGAGGCGTTTGTCCGGCGTCAGCACATGGTCTCCGTGTTCTTCGATATAGAGAAAGCTTACGACCGCACCTGGAGATACGGCATTCTCCGTGATCTGCACGAATGCGGATTGCGGGGAAACTTACCATCTTTCATCGCCGGATTTCTCCAGGACCGGAGTTTCCGCGTGCGCGTCGGGTCGACCCTCTCTGCGTTCTACCCACAAGAGCAGGGTGTCACTCAAGGCTCCATTCTTTCTGTGACATTGTTCATCCTTCGTGTAAATCATATTTTCACTCTACTTCCTCCGTCGGTTCGTGGCTCCATGTACGTGGATGAACTGCAGATTTCTTGCGCATCTGTCAACATGCGCACTATTGAGCGGCAGCTGCAGTCGGCCATTAATAAGATCTCTACCTGGGCCTCCCACAATGGATTTGGCTTCTCGACCCAGAAGACCGTTCGCGTGCATTTTTGCCGCAAACGGGGTCTTCACCCGGACCCCAGCCTCCGTCTGGGGTATTCTACTATCCCTGTGGTGTCAGAAGTCAAGTTCCTTGGGCTAACTTTTGACCGAGCACTCACCTTCCGACCTCACATCCAGTCTTTGAAGGTGAAGTGCACGAAGTCATTGGGTATCCTCAAGGTCCTCTCTCGAACATCTTGGGGGCTGACAGGTGCTCAATGCTTCGCATTTACCATTCCCTGATTCGGTCAAAGTTAGACTTCGGTTGCGTAACGTACGGTTCGGCACGTCCTTCCGTGTTGCGGCCTCTGGATCCTGTTCATCACCAGGCTCTGCGGCTATGCACTGGTGCTTTCCGTACCTCTCCCGTGCATAGCCTGTATGTCGAGGCCCATGAACCGCCGTTGTGCATCCGACGTAAGCAGCTGTCTCTTCAATTCTTCACCAAGTTGAAGTCTCTTCCTGACCATCCACTGCATGGTTCCATTTTCCAACCACAATGTGTCCGCCTATTCTCACACCGGCCTTCCTGTGTTCCGACGTTTGGGATTCGGTTGTCGACCTTGGTGCGCGATGCTGGTCTAGACTTGTCAAGGATTGGTTTGACCTGGTTCTACAATGAACCGCCTTGGCGGCCGGTTCCAGCAACGGCTGACCTTTCCCTTTGTGTGTGGCCAAAGTCTTCCACTCCTGCTCTGGTGTACCAGCAGCTCTTTGCCGAGATACAGTCTCTCTTCCCGGATTTCGTGCCTGTATTTACTGACGGGTCGAAATCCGGTGAGGTTGTTGGATCCGCATTCGTGTGTGGCGATGCCTCACATGCTGAGAGGCTTCCGCCTGAATCCACCGTATTTTCGGCAGAGATGCGTGTGGTACACCTCGCTTTGTGTCACATACAGTCTAGATCTCATCGTCGCGCTTTGATTTGCTCCGATTCCCAGTCCGTCATCCAAGTTTTATCTTCTCCAGAGGACACGGACTCACCTGTCATCCGTGATGTCCGTCGTCTTCTTGGAACTTTGGAGGGTGATGGCTTTCTGGTCCGATTCTGTTGGGTTCCTGGCCATGTTGGGATCCGGGGTAACGAGCTGGCAGATCTCTCTGCCAGGTCTGTTTCCTCCATGTCGCCAGCTCGGCTGCCACTGTCTTACCGCGATTTTCGACCTTTAATCCGGATATTTCTCCTGGACGAGTGGCAGTCCCTGTGGTCTCAGCAGGGCAGCAATAAGCTGCATTCTATCAAACCGCAGATCGGACTTTGGAAGTCTAGTTTGCGGAAGAACCGTCGTGAGGAAGTTGTTCTTGCGCGTCTCCGCATTGGGCACTGTCATTTTACTCACCGCTTTTTGCTGTGTGGCGACAGTGCCCCGATGTGTGAGGCGTGCCAGTGTCGTCTCACCGTCCTTCATGTTTTGGGTACTTGTGTTCGTTTTTGTGATCATCGTTTTCTTTATTTTCATTCTCATTTGTTGGACGAAGGAGCTGCTACGCTGCAGACTCTCATTGGTGAGAACTGCGACCTGACCGCAGTGTTCTCCTTTTTAAGGAAATTGACTTTTTTAACCTCATTTAGTTTTACCGTATTCATTTCCATCTTTCACTTTTACTGCTTCATCCTGTTTTTAGCCTTGTGTACGTGTTTTATTGATTTTGTTCTTTTTTGATGTATTTTGTTTGGCGCTCTTTGGACAACCATGGCCCTTGCGCCAATAAAATCTACTAACCAACCAACCAACAGCTGCAAACTGTATAAAAACAAGCCTGAAGCTAACCGAGATTTAATCGCACTGCGAGGTTGAGTGAAAATGTCGCGGCGAGAGAGATTGATAAAGGAAAGATTGTTGGGTGTTATATTAGTGGGTTGTCCATAAGAGAAACCGAGAGGCGTTTAAACATACCCACGTCACCTGTTTTGGATGTACTGAATAAGTGGAAGACACATGGCGTGCATGAAGCAGCAAAACGTACCGGAAGACCAAAGAAAATCAATGACAGAGGACGTCGAAGCATCAGAAGAGTCGTTACAGCTAATCGACGGAGTCACAAGACCTTAGTGTACAGGTGAGTAACAATGCTGGAACCTCGGTCTGTACACGTACCATTTGCAGAGAACTTCATCCCATGGGTTACCGTGGTCATGCGGCTGCTCATAAGCTTTCCATATCTACTCGGAATGCTACTCGTCGTTTAGTATGGTGTAAATAACATTTATGGTGTACTGTAGATCAATGGAAATGGGTCCTATGGACTGATGAATCCAGATACACGATCCATCAGTCTGATGGCCGTGTGTGGGAACGGCGGCAGCCGGGAGAACGCTATTTACCACAGTGTACTATTCCTACGATCAAGTTTGGAGCTGGCAGTGTACTCATGTGGGGGTGTGTTTCGTGATATGGTCCCGGCCCATCGGTTATCGTCGACATACCTGTTAACCAGCACGTCTACTTCGATATTCTGGACAATTATGCCCTATTAACTCTGTGGCAATACTCTGGAACCGAGCCTTGTTGGTACCAGCAGGATAATGCACCGAGCCATAAAGCAAGGACAGTTACGGCGTGGTTTGACGATAATTCCGTATCGTGTGTGGACTGGTGAGCACAGAGCCCTGATCGTAATTCCATAGAGCATCTATGGGATGAATTAGAGCGCCGCATAAGAAGTTTGGAACCAAGGCCTACTACTAATCAACAGTTAACGGCAGCATTATGTACTGAATGTAAGCGCATATCTATCACTGTGTTCCAAAACCTTGTCGAAAGCATGTCTCAAAGGGTCAGTCCATGCATTAAGGCCAAAGGTGGACCGACACCGTTTTAATGTATGTTAATAAATGGTATGTTGTGTTTCTTTTCTAGGTGTCCGGTGACTTTTGTCAATATAGTGTATATACAGTAGGCTACGTGTATAGACTGAAATACAATCACACGCTGTTCTGGGAAGTGAAATCTACCCTCGTGTTTATCCATCCGTTTATTAATTGCTCGTTGACGTACATTGGCTATATACACAGGGTGGCAGTTAAGTAATGAAAGTAATTTTTTTAATGGAAAAGCAGGAAAGCTTACATGAATATTTTTTTTAATGGAAAAGCAGGAAAGCTTACATGAATGTTTTTTTAATGGAAAAGCAGGAAAGCTTACATGAATTTTTTTTTAATGGAAAAGCAGGAAAGCTTACATGAATATTTTTTAATGGAAAAGCAGGAAAGCTTACGTGAATATATTTTATTCGAAGTACATTCTTCTTGCGTTAATACAAAAAAGTGGTACGATCAGCCAATGAATGGAAGGACTTGCAGAGGTCACCTTGTGATATGGGGTGAAGAGCTGATGTTACAGTTCTTGTATGTTTTCAATGTCTTAAAAAACTTCTTTTAGAAACAGCTTTAATTTAGGGAATAGAAAGTAGTTACAGTGTGACAAATCGGGAAAATAGTGGGGATGATTGAATACACACACTTGTTTTCGTGTCAGAAATTGCTGTACACTGACTGCTCTGTGTGCTGGTGCGTTATCATGAAGAAGGAAGCATTGCCCGTTTTTGTACTCAGGCCTGATACGAACATTGCCAGTGACAGTTGTACCTTCAGGGATTAACTTGTGATGCAGGATTCCCATGCTGTTGTAAAAGCACACAAGCACTAGCTTGATTTGGGACTTCTGTAAGCTGATATTTTCTCCTTCAGATGACTGTGGCGACTGAGTATTTCGATGCCGCTTTGTTTCAGGATAAGAAAAACACCATATCTCATCATGTGTCACAATGCTTTACAGAAAATTATGTATTGTTTCTGCAGTCTCCAGGATGTCTTTTGTGTGCACATTGAAATTGGGCGTCCGGGCGTTTCGTCCTTTTCCAAGTCTTCCCACCCATCCTTGAAACGTGCATACCACCGGAATATTTGTGCAATAAGCCCTCTACACATCACAGCAGTATTGGAATATTTGAGCCAATCAGCCCTCTGCACATCACGCAGCAATTCAACTGTCTCAGACGCAGTTTTACCGATTTTTGAGCAACTCATTAGGCTATAAGCGGTCGCCCGTCACTAATTTATGTCCACTGGTTCCAGGGAAGGGAGAGAACCAGTGCCGTAAGACAAATACAACATCCATGTTTCACCGGGATTCAGTGGCGGCTCGTGGTGTAAAATGCTGGTGAGGCGAACGGTCTTGATGTAAATGTCAAACAGTAAAACGTATGTTATTGAAAAATATATAAATTCGTATAACGTTATACGAATATATATATATATATATATATATCTATCAGTGGCGTAGCAGGGGGGGGGGTCGTGGTTTGCACACCCCTTATTAGGCGAGACAGTTAGCTTTTTCTAAGTACGTTTTATAGATAATTTCCCTATTTAAATTCTTTGATTTTTATATAACTCGGAAAGCAATGTAATTTCTTGATAATAGAAGAGAAAGTAAAGCAAAGCGGCCAAAGAAGTTGCTTTATTAAATTTTTATTAAAACAACTATAATTTATTGCATTTTCTTCATTTTATTAAATTAGCTTCATTTTGTATTAATATTCAAGATGTGCGTACGTACCAATAGGAAAATATTTGTCGAAGCGCCCCCCCCAAATTGTTATATGTACTTATACACAGTTATACAGCAGAAGTGCAGAACCCCCCCCCCCCTTCAAAAAGTTTCATGTCAAAGGCAGTATCCCCCATTGGATATCTTTGAAGTCCTGGGTTCGAGTCGGCTGAATCATTAAAATCCGCTGAGATTCGGAAGTCTCGTTAAGCCATTGGTCCAGGGTAAGCGGCGCCTTGTTATTAACAGCTGTAAACCCCATCCCTTAGGGCTCCATCCCATGTCATTTAGCCCTTATATACAAATATTATTAAACAGTAATGGAATAAAATTATATAAATATATGAAACACGGCGTGGGGAGTCTTTCTTCACGAAAAAATCCAAAAATTTTAGAGGGAAAATGTACATATACCTCTCTATATATGTGTGTGTGTAATATACGCTACTTTTGCAACAATATTTTTATGAAAACAATTATTCGATAATTTTACAACAAAGAAAGAAATATTTCACCAGTATTCTTTTATGTAATACACTTGAGCGAAAATACGCAATTTGCGCGGTTTCTTTAGCTAGTCAATGCGTCACTCACATCCCAACGCCAATCGGAGATCCACTTCTTAAAAAATTCAAAGTAAATCATTTGAATATAATTTTTTTCTCACGAAGTGTTTCTTGAGCTTGAATAAAAGTCACAGTTCGATTGGCATATTAGTGAAGGTGCATTTAGCACGGGTCACAAACTGAAGTCCAGGCTCGTGATAACTATGTACAGGAGAAGTCAAGCTAAGGAAGCACATTTCTATATAAAAAAAGTATAAAATAATTTAAACCTGGAATTAAAAACAGGGGAATACGATATTAATTTGCTTTGGTCTCGAACAGAATGCTTTCAGTTTATTTTTTATAAATAAGTTCAATTCTGCGATCCTTTTTGGCTGCAAATTTGTCTATGATCAGATCATAAAATGGTTGAATGGACATTAGATGGTTCAGCAATTCTTTCTCGATTGAAATTTTAGCGAGTGAAGACAAACGATCTTGTGCCGTTGTATTACGGAGGTAAGTCTTAATTCTCTTCAAACAAGAAAAAATTCCTTTCAGCAGAAGAACTTGTTGACGCCAGTGTCAATACAAGAGAAAATAATTTGTAGGCTTCTGGTAACACATCTTTCAGCTCGTTTTCTTTCATTGTTTTCAAGGTTTTCTGAACACCGAGTTCCCTGAAGTTGTGATCATTATATAAAAAATCTAATTCGTTTTTTAGTCGTTGTGTGTCTATAAAAATGTTTGGATAAATTTTTTTGAGAGTGTTAAGGGCACTGGATGGAAATGACTCTGAATAACTATGGTATTTTGAGCTGTCAACTAGCTGCAGAAACTCGAGCTTTCCCATATCTTCAAATCTGGTATTTATTTGGACTTTTATATATTCATGAATACACTCAATTAAATCATTCTGTATCGTTTTAGATTGTCCAGAAAATAAGCTTCGTATTTCTTCAAAATGTGCTTTTAATTCTGGGGTGCTCCTACGAAGTAACATTTGGAACATTTCCTTGAAATTACCTTTATTTAATGAGGAAATAGTTTCATCATGTCCTCGAAAAGGCAGTTCTTGCTTGCTTAGAACGACAACTAAATCAATTATATGTTCCATAAAAAGCCTATTTAGTCTGACCTTTTCATTAAACTTGACTTTATGAAGAGCAGCATTTTCTTTGAGCATATCAGAAATAGTGTTTGTTTTTTTCCATTCGTTTTAGACCTACGTGGTTAGTTCTATGCTCTTTAGAGCTTTCGTGCAATTTTGCACTACGAGAAAAGTTTTTAGATCAAAATAACCCGTTGTATTCCACACATTTTTCTTATTGCTCAAAAGTAAACATGGCCAGCAAAAGAGAGTTTGCTTGTAATAGCATCAGAAAGCCAGGGAAAAATCTCGTACTATGATTTATTGAAAGACCTAAAAAACGATTTGCCGCACTTCTTATCTTTAGATATTGAACTTATTATAGGTGTCGGTCTTCCAGATATGAGAACATCCTTGTTATCATAATCTTTCCAGTGTTCAAAAGGAATTTCTTCCAGAACACAAATCACGTCGCTTGTTGGGCCATTCATATTTTCCAACCAAAATCAAAATATGCTGTTTAGTAACAATAACAAAATGAAAAAAGAAAAACTCAACATTACTATGAACTAGCAAACACCCGCAGAAGAGAGGATTGAAAACACACTACAAAAAGTTAGATTCAAATACACTCTGACGAATAGTTAAAGCTACGTAGAAATAATCGTACTTCAAAGCGTACAGAGGCGAACGGCGTCATCGCCTGTGAAACCACTTTTTACAAAGGTCATCTGCTCATTTTCCCGCGCCCATTGGATACACAATCCTTGGGTTCTCCAATAACAGCGGAGATGCGATTCCAGTTTAAGCGAAATGGAGGGTCGCCTCAGAAATTTCCTTTCTCTTACTGGAAGTCCGGCACCTCTTTAGGTAGACCTCGGACCGTGGGGGTGGGGGTGGGGGTTCAGTCTGTAGGGCTCTTCTCTGATCCCCAGTTCCCAAAACCGGCTTCTCATCGAGACGATTCAGCCGGTCGCCTCTAAGCGCTTAAAACATGCAGCTGCTTTGCAAAAATAATGATTCATTCCTCTTCTCGAAAGCCTTTCTTTAACCATTCATGAATCACAATGTGAATTTCAGTGTTTCATTTATCCTGCAAAGTTCTTATATCTTTGTTACTGACAGAAGGTTTTTTTTTCTTTCACTTCTCATTCTGCGGAATTTCAGGTGAGGCGGCGCCTCACTTGCCTCATCTGACGGGCCGCCACTGCCGGGATTCGAACCCGGACCCCTACCGATTTTCAAACAGAACTGGATATACGCCCTCTGCTACATGACGGATATGTGGCAATGTCCTTCCACCGAATGATGTCAGGCACAGCGTAAATAATCATCTGCGCAATTTTCACGTAAACGCTGTTCCCACCGCACATCTGATAAATGACATCAAAAAACCATGCCTTTCCGACCCGTGTGTTTTACACGGATTTTTTTTTAAATCGGTCATTATTTAATTGCCGCACTGTGTATGATTTTATCGTCTGTTACAAAGAATTAATGCAATCAGTTCATTTTCCATATGCCCATTCTAGAAATGCAATACGGTTGAACCTGTTTTAGTGCCGTGAGAGATGAAAAAAGTAGTGGTGTTATATATGACTTTATACCAGTCGTACACGCGTGCACGACTCACGTAGTCCTTACCACACACTCTCAGTAACTTGTCATAAGTTTCTTTACAAAAATTCCCAAGTTTCTGACAGAATTTGACGCAAATGTGTTGCCCAACTTTCTCAGACATCGTTAATGCGACACGCCGTTCAGACTAGACTCCAAACATCTGTCAACAGCACAAAAGGCGCTGCGCCAACAGCGTTCTCTCGGCAGGCTTATGTGCAGTAGGTCCCAAGGTCACAGGATCACAGCCTACCAAACTACATTCTTCTCCACCTCTCCATTTTACGCTTATGCAAGTAGTCTCGATATTTTTGGATCACCCCTCGTATATAACACGAAAGGTGTATTAGACGTTTAAAAATAGGCAAATCCAATATCATGTTTTCCCTCGGCGGAAAGGGGTGAGAAATTTCTTTCCACCACAACTGCTCACACTTACTGCCCCACTTTTTTTATGACTGCAGCACTGCGTTATACTATCTCCTTGCCCATCGCATTCATGTAATCTCTCAGACGCCGCCCCGGTGGCGCAGTGGTCTAAGGCGTTGCCTCTGATCATTCGTCCGTAAGGGGTCCGGGTTCGAATCCCGGTCAGGCATGGATGTTGTGTTTGTCTTACGGCACTGGCTCTCTCCCTTCCCTGGAACCAGTGACCCTAAATTAGGGACGGGCGACTGCTTATAGCCCATTGAGTTGCTCACGGTGGTCGTTAAACCTCCAATCAAAAAAAAAAAAAAAAAAATCTCTCAGAAATGAAATCATTTCTTTCTAGTCCGAGATGGGTCCGGGTAAGGCATGGATGTTATGTTTGTCTTACGGCGCTGGCTCTTTCCTTTCGCTGGAGCCAGTGACCCTAACTTAGGGACGGGCGACTGCTTTATAGCCCATCGAGTTGCTTACAGTGATCGTTAAACCTTCAATAATAATAATAAAAAAACCCTTTCTAACCTACTTGGCTGCATGTGCGTTAAGTTTCTTCCCATTCTTCCATAGTACAACATTTTCTATGTCGTGCACTATATTTGATTTTGTCTGCAATATATTAGTGAGCTTCATCTTAAATCTTATTGCAAAATCGTTAACCGTCAGGAAATCTCGTATCGATGTCCACGGAATGTCTGCAGAGAGACAGATGTACTAACATGGAGGCCGCTCCGGTGGCGCAGTGGTCTAAGTTCTGGCTTATGACCATTCGCCCTAGTTGGGTCCGGGTTCGAATCCCAGTGAGGTATGGATGTTCGTGCTTGTCTTTCGGCACTGGCTCTCAATATGTTACTCGTCCAACACTGGTTATTTTTTTTAGATTTAACGACCACCGTGAGCAACTCGATAGGCTATAAGCAGTTGCCCGTCCCTAATTTAGGGTCACTGGTTCCAGGGAAGGGAGAGAGCCAGTGCCGTAAGACAAACACAACATCCATGCCTCACCGGGATTCGAACCCGGACCCCATTCCGACGAATGATTAGAGGCCATCGCTTTGACCACTGCGCCACCGGGGCGGCCAACACTGGTTATCTGTGTACATTGGTCATTTGCCATACTGTAAAAACCATGTTTGATATGCACATTGTTGATGTGAAACATCTGTCTCCTGTCTATGTCTGCCATGTCTCTGTACCACCAAGTCCAATAAACCACTTAAAAAAAAACTTCAATCAAACAAACTAACTAACTAACTAACATGGAGACATGCATTACATATACATACTTAGCTCCTTAATGCGAAATCTCTTCTTGGTCATGAAGAGTCCGTTGTCGGTGTAAACAGAGCAGGAGATGTCTCCCTCCTGATCCTTTCTGAGCTCTTTAATGAACAAAGATCTCCCAGTGCGACTGATCTTCATATTGCTTGGAAGGTCCTCGCTTTCCTCTGAATCCTCCATGTACCAATCAAATATCATTGATTCTGGAGGAAGCACCACGTAGTGCTCCACATTCAATGTGATTTCTTCACCAATGTAAACGTATCCGAGGTCTGAAAGAAAAACAATCGTATCAAAATTAGGCAAGGAAAATTTTGCACATAAACTAGTTTATTTGACACTATGTTCTGATTCCTGTATCACTCTTTACCCGAGGCTGCGAAAGTGGAATATTAAGGTATCCAACTACGTCTTTAGGATTCTAAAACTGCCTTTGTTTCTTATCTACGATGAATAGATATGTAGAGTTATAGTAATCGGAATATCTAAACCTAGGTGCTAAACGAACGGGAAGTGACACTTGAAATGCGTATTTTGCAGGATGAGATTTTCGTCCCCAACTCTTTACGGAAAACCTGATAACTGCAAAAGGTATGTAAATAAATTAATGAAACTTGGTATACATCTTTCTTACAATGTTGCACATGCAATGAACTAAACGTTTTGCTGTTTGTCAGTTCAACGTTAGGTTATAGCTACTTACATTCAACATAGTGAAGATATTTGTCGAAAATCCACACTAATGCATGTTGGAATGAGTATATCTCAGCAGTGTTTAAGGAACAACACTCGCCTTTTAGTTCAATGCATAGATAATTGTCATGCGCATATACTGATGCAAAAAAATGCCATCATAATTTATTTAGAGCGTTTACCGTAAACAATATCATTGCTTAAATTCTTCCACAAATTTCCCAATTTCTTGAAAATTTATATTGATATTTTTTTTCAACATTTATGTGCTTTTGTGTGTTAGCCTTCTTAAAAAAAAAAAAAAAAATTACCCATTCTTGCATTTTTTCAAAAAAAGTGCCCCCAACGTAGTGGGGTACCTTAAAGGAAAAAAATGGATAAGAAGAAATATTTTCATGAAATGTGCCAGCAGTTTTATTACACTCAAAGGCAAAAAGAATTTGCAACACCAGGAAGTGATGACAATCGTGGCTCGCAGATATACAAATGTTCCACTATTGAAACCATAGGGTAAAAACTGAAACTGTTACAGCCGCCCCGGTGGCGCAGTGGTCTAAGCGATGGTCTCTGATCATTCGTCCGAACGGGGTCCGGGTTCGAATCCCGGTGAGGCATGGATGTTGTGTTTGTTTACGGCACTGGCTCTCTCCCTTCCCTGGAACCAGTGACCCCAAATTAGGGACGGGCGACGGCTTATAGCCCATTGAGTTGCTCACGGTGGTCGTTAAACCTCCAATCAAAAAAAAAAAAAAAAAAAAAGCTGTTACAACAGTGTGAATGCCGTGACCCATGAATAAGAGATCGACGGGTATTTCCGAGTAACATTGCTACAAATTGTTGAAAAGTGATTCCTGTAGGAAAATCATCGAGCCGCCCTGATGGCGCACTAGTCTAAACTCTGGCTATTGGCAATTCGTCCGAGATGAGTGCGGGTTCGAAAACCGGACGAGGCATGGACGGTGTGTTTGTCTAACGACATTGGCTCTCTCCCTTCCCTAGAACCAGTGGCCCTAAATAAGGGACGGGCGACTGCTTCATAGCCGACCAATCTGTTCACGGTAGTCATTAAATCCGCTCCTCCCCTAAAAAAAATAATCAGCGCCTCTGACCATTACGTGTCCGGTGTGGCTAGCCACTGATTCAGAAAAAAAAAAAACGAAAATCGCACTCATGCCCAACTCGGACTAATAGTCAGATTGCACGCTTGATTGTTTGTTGACCCTCGATGGATCACTACTTACGCTACACAGTGAGCTACATGGTCAGAGCTAAACTTCTAAGGAAAGGCGAACAGATTCTCTGCCCGAGAGGGAGCAAATAACCCCTTGGGCTTTCACCGAAAGAAAGGAGTCCTGGAATATTGGAATATTTTAATGCCTTCCCAGAGACGCAATGCTCTGAGTGTTTTTTTTTTTTTTTTTTTGATTGGATGTTTAACGATTACCGTAGGCAACTCAATGTGCTATAAGCAGTCGCCCGTCCCTAATTTAGGATCACTGGTTCCAGGGAAGGGAGAGAGCCAGTGCCTTAAGACAAACACAACATCCATGCCTCACCGGGATTCGAACCCGGACCCCTTTCGGACGAATGATCAGAGGCCATCGCTTAGACCACTGCGCCACCGGGGCTGCTGAGCGGTAGTTTCTGACCGTTCTTATGAGATGGGTCCGCGTTTGAATCTCGGTTGAGGTACCTATGGTGTGCTTGTATTACCGCACTGGCTCTCCCCTTCCATGGAACCAGTGGCCTCCAAATTAGGAACGAGCCGCTGCTTATAGCCGATTGAGTTGCTCACTATGGTCATTTTTTTTCATTGGATGTTTAACGACCACCGTGAGCAACTCAATGGGCTATAAGCAGTCGCCCGTCCCTAATTTAGGGTCACTGGTTCCAGGGAAGGGAGAGAGCCAGTGCCGTAAGACAAACACAACATCCATGCCTGACCGGGATTCGAACCCGGACCCCTTTCGGACGAATGATCAGAAGCCATCTCTTAGACCACTGCGCCACCGGGGCGACCTGTGGTAATTAAATCCCAAACAAACAAATAAAAAATCACCGCAGGTACAGTGCCTAGAACTCGTCATCCCGCGATTATTATCAGCTGACCTACTTCGTAAGAGGAAGCATGAATGAAACTGGCCAGTCGATTAGAAGTTTTGCGTCACATGTTGGCCATCACATTCCTTCTTTTTGTTTGTTTGTTTAGGGGGTTTAACGACCACCGTGAGCAACTCGATGGGCTATAAGCAGGACCACTAGCTCCAGGGAAGTAGAAACCCAGTGCCGTAAGACAAACACATCATATATGCCTCATTGAGATTCGAAACCGGACCTATCTCAGACGAATGGTCAGAAACTAGCACCCAGACCACTGCGCCACCGCGGTTGCCCGCCACAATGTCGTCGTCCATCGTTGCTGCACGCGGTGGATGAGAAAAAGTATGCACAGCCGTCGGTTGTCACCGGATTAACAAGACGAGAAGATTGTCTGATCCGGTGCCAGGCTCTTAAAGAACCGACAGCCTCGCTCTCAGCTATGAGCAGAGAGATGATGTCGAGTATCAGTCACCCCATTACACAGCAAAGACATTCAAACCATCTACGGGACTCAGACTTTCAGGCATTGCGGCGTCGCCAACCTCTCAGCCTTACGCAGTGTCCGTCGTACTTGGAGTGGTGCCGTTTACGAGCAACCTGGGTTGAAGAATGATGTCGAGTTCAGTACATCGATAAATCTCACTTCTGCCTTCTACCAGAGACTCGTTGTACATACATATAGTGCCGATGCGGTCAACACAAAAGTCCTACGGATATCATTTTATGACACACCGCCAAAACAGTGATATCCACGGTTAAGTGAGCTATCTCCTCTGATTCGGGACCCAGTTTGGTGTTTATTACCGAAACCGTGACGGTTCGTCGTTGAAGAAATTCGCAAACCTATTCCGGCAGGTTAAACAACGTATTGTTTCAATTGTTTCAGCAAGACAATGCCCATCCGAATACTGCAAATTCGTCAAGGCAATATCTACAAGGTGTTAATATGCTATCGTGGCCAACTCGTTCCCCAGATTTGTAAGCGATACAGCATGTCTGAGACATGCTGGGATGACACCTCTAGACCCTTGATCTACCACCTTCAAAAATAGACACATGTGACACCATCTTGACGAAACGAGGTGGCTAGTGCCTCATGACTCAGTAAAACGTCTGCATTTCCTGGTGTGGCCGAATGTATTGTTCATCAGGGAGAATTTATTATATGGCACTGTAAGCCTTCTTTCCTGTATTACCTTTTTTTTAAGCTGAAGATATCATTTCTTAAGTATCTGCTATTTGTGTAGCCAGTAAGTTTTGCAACATTTGTACCTCTACTTCCCAGCTTTGCGTCTTTTTTCTTTTATTTATTTTTTTTTTCTTTAACGGAGTGTCATTGCGACTTAGTGACAAGGTGGGAACCTGCATGTTTAGCCACCTTTTCGTTAGTGAAACCGTGCTTTCAGAGTCCTGTACGTAATCTTGAAAAGGAAAATAAAATGAAGGTTGAGCATCCCTTTCCTAAAATTCCGGAAATCTCTGAAGCCCGCATTTTTTTCCCGCGCTTAGTGACATGGCGAAAACAGATGAAATGGCTAATCATGATCATAACAGGGAAGATGAAGATGTCGCTGTTAACACAGAGAGGAAAAGTGCCATTAGACGACATAAAATCTGTGACTGATTTACTAAAGGACTAGGACAGCGTGAATTCATGGCGGAACACGAAATTATATCAGTTTATGAATACAAAAATGATTGCTACAACATAAAACCGGGCCGCCTACTGGTCAGAGCAACCGCCTTCCGACGATATGATAGCAGTATTGATCCTAAATGAGCTGTGCTGCTTTGAACCACTGAATATGCGCCGTACTTCGGATTGGCACGTTAAGCCGTCGGACGGGGAGGGATATTACTCCCACAACAAAGACGTCTCTTCCCCATATTTTAGTGCAGTTTTTGAGTTGCCGTAGTCTGGTATTCGCTGCTATGCCGACTCGTACAATCATTTGACACTCCTACTTCTCTGACCTGTCTACTCTCTGTCCTGCCGCCCCGGTGGCGCAGTGGTCTAAGGCGCTGCCTCTGATCATTCGTCCGTAAGGGGTCCGGGTTCGAATCCCGGTGAGGCATGGATGTTGTGTTTGTCTTACGGCACTGGTTCTCTCCCTTCCCTGGAACCAGTGACCCTAAATTAGGGACGGGCGACTGCTTATAGCCCATTGAGTTGCTCACGGTGGTCGTTAAACCTCCAATAAAAAAAAAAAACAAAAAACTCTCTGTCCTATCTGAGTCTCTAGGTACATCCCATGCCATTTATACGTAGGGTTTTACCTTACGTATAAATGACATGGGATGAACCATACATTGTTAACACTTGAAGAGCTCGCGCTTTTTTGGGCAATTTGTCTAAAAGAGCTGTGACCTTGATAGCGTAACACAGGATTCTTACAACGATTTTTTTATTGGGGGTTTAACTGCAACCGTGAGCAACTCGATAGGCTATAAGCAGTCTTCTAGGGAACGGAGAGAGCCAGTGCCGAAAGACAAACACAGCATACACGCCTCATCGGGATTCGAATCCGGACCCATCTCTGCCGAATGGTCAGAAGCTAGCCCTTAGATATCTGCGCCACAGGGAGCCAACGAATTATTTACTCAGTGAGCGTAGTGACAACCGGCCTATTGGATGGTTTGTTTGAATGATCGTCCGTGAACGATGAATGCCGCCCCGGTGGCGCAGTGGTCTAAGCGATGGCATCTCATCGTTCGTCCGAAAGGGGTCCGGGTTCGAATCCCGGTGAGGCATGGATGTTGTGTTTGTCTTACGGCACTGGTTCTCTCCCTTCCCTGGAACCAGTGACCCTAAATTAGGGACGGGCGACTGCTTATAGCCCATTGAGTTGCTCACGGTGGTCGTTAAACCTCCAATAAAAAAAAAACAAAAAACTCTCTGTCCTATCTGAGTCTCTAGGTACATCCCATGCCATTTATACGTAGGGTTTTACCTTACGTATAAATGACATGGGATGAACCATACATTGTTAACACTTGAAGAGCTCGCGCTTTTTTGGGCAATTTGTCTAAAAGAGCTGTGACCTTGATAGCGTAACACAGGATTCTTACAACGATTTTTTTATTGGGGGTTTAACTGCAACCGTGAGCAACTCGATAGGCTATAAGCAGTCTTCTAGGGAACGGAGAGAGCCAGTGCCGAAAGACAAACACAGCATACACGCCTCATCGGGATTCGAATCCGGACCCATCTCTGCCGAATGGTCAGAAGCTAGCCCTTAGATATCTGCGCCACAGGGAGCCAACGAATTATTTACTCAGTGAGCGTAGTGACAACCGGGCTATTGGATGGTTTGTTTGAATGATCGTCCGTGAACGATGAATGCCGCCCCGGTGGCGCAGTGGTCTAAGCGATGGCATCTCATCGTTCGTCCGAAAGGGGTCCGGGTTCGAATCCCGGTGAGGCATGGATGTTGTGTTTGTCTTACGGCACTGGCTCTGTCCCTTCCCTGGAGCCAGTGACCCTAAATTAGGGACGGGCGACTGCTTATAGCCCATTGAGTTGCTCACGGTAGTCGTTAAACGTTCAACAAAAAAAAAAAAAAAAAAAAAAAAAGAACGATGAATGAACTCCCAAGCGGGAAGGATTTATGGCATCACAACTTGGAAGGATCTGGCGATGTGTGTGTGTGTGAGAAAGACAGGATCGGTATTCAGCGGAGATTGGGGGATTCAGCGATATAAACGAAGCAATTCCTATATCACGATATACCCCGCCTGCGACCTGTTTCCGTCCGAAAGTGAAATCTAGTTGCAGCTGTTAATCCGCATGGTGGCGAATATGAGGCCTTTCATCAGAATTTTGGAACTGAAACTTAGACTCATAGGACCAAGTGGCTCTTCACAGTAGTCCAATATGCAGCCACAGTGTTCCAGGGCCCTCTGCTGACAAAGCTGACTGTCTGTTAATATGTGCACATGAATAGGCCGCCAACTCCATATGCCCACCAGCAAGAGCCTCCACTTAACTGTGCTCCTGGAAACGTTTCTCTGTGCTACTTGTTTATAGTCTGCGGTAAGGTGGGCGATTGTGAACCGTCTGTTGACTCGGACAGCAAGTTCCGATAGGTGTTCATTTCGACCGTTAACTAGTAGTGTTCTCGCTTTTTGAACAGGTTGGCGGAGGATGTGTCAGACCATTCCCTCTACACCTTTACCACGGCGGCTCTTGAGCACCTAAAAATGGATGAACTGATAGTCCCCGCCTTCCTCGAGCCGATAATCATTTTCCGTTCGAATTACAAGTCATTCTCTTACCCCATTGTACAGGCTTCGTACTGGTGTTCTAAAACGTTGTGCCTGTGCTATCTCCATATATTCAGCTCCGGTCGGTTATGCCGCTACTACGTGCCGTGAGACGCGTCAACTCTTGGTGACACGGATCTGGCCCATGCTGTTGTAAGAACTTTACTGTTACAAGACAGAATTTCTATTTTTTTTTTTTTTCAGAAGAGTCAATGCAAAAATGTAACATGAAATCTTTAAAGCACTGTTTGCATTCTTGGAAACGGGTATCCACGCCCAGCATAGGGTGTTAGCAAAATCTTTTGAGATGTGATGATTTCGCTGGTGAGAATGCGGGTCCTTGGAGAGGAGAGATCAGAAATGGGGTTGGAAGGCGATCGCTTCCAGAAGTACCATCGAAAGTGAGAACGAGAGGTGAACCTCGTGTTAGCTGGACGAGTCCTAGAACTGCTGTAAGTGGATATACCAAGGTAGAGTAGTTGACGTTATGGATACGAATAAACTGTGCTTTGCTCAGAAACATGTGCATCTTTTGAGAGGTGAATGGAACCAGCTCTTAGACCAAAGTTTATTAAAAAAAGTATTGCTTACCTGTCGGAATAATGCTAATTCTGAAGTTGATAGACTTTATGAATTTACGATGTTGCTGATGGTTTCTTCGCGAAATTTTCCAGACGTTGGCGGTGAATTTATTCGAGTCAAAGTCAGTTTCTGTGATGGGGCTGATACGCAATTCGAAGCCATTTTGGCCCACGACGATGTTCCAAGGTGGATCGGCTAAAAGTTAGAAGAAGTAAATATACTGTTATTTACTGAACTCCTCCATAGCTGGTATTGAAAAACTGTTCATTTTTCTAAAATACGAGAGTTATTCAAAAAACTCTTCGACAGCATTTTTTCCCTTCTGGCGTCATAAATGAACATTCCTACACTTTATACAAATAAAAAAACAACAGATCTTAATTTTTTTTGTTGTGCGTTTTTCTTCAATTAATAGACTTGCATGTTTGTTTCGGGGTTTAATAAATGTTATTAGGACAATCTCTCATCCCTGATTCAGGATTACTGGTTCCACGAAAGGAGAGATTCAACGCCGTAAGACAAGCACACCTTCCAGGCCTCATCCGGGTCTCACCAAGAAAAGGCTCACAAACTTACTCCTTGGACCGCTCGGCCACCGTAATACCATTGCATTTATTACTGAATTCCACAAACTGATGTCTATCCTGTCTCTCCGTGATAGAGAAACATTTGCAGGGTTTTGAAAAAAAAAAAAAAGAAAAAAACTATTTGGCTCATTAAAGACAACAACAAACACACACAAAGACACACAACAAAAGGAAACGGTTTGTTTGGTTGGGTGCTTAGCAACCACCGTGAGCAACTCAATGGGCCATAAGCAGTCACCTGTCCCTAATTTAGGGCAACTGATTCCATGGAAGGGAGAGAGCCAGTGCGGTAAGACAAACACAGCATCTATGCCTCAACGGGGTTCGAACCCGGACCCATCTCGGACGAATGGAACCAGCTCTTAGACCACTGCGCTACCGGCCCATGAAAACGGAGCCGAAAGTTTAATATTACAATTTATCATATTAACAGCTAATGCGTAACTTCCCTTTTATGCGTGTGATGGGATTCGAAGCTGCAGCTTCCTTCTCCGGAGTCGGACATTATCCCAATTGATCTAGGCCGGCAAAGGTTTATCGCTGCAAATTTGACGTCTTTACAGGTGCGTCACCTATGAGGTAGGTACAGCACATCAGCGTGTAGATGAGCCTCAGCGCAGCTTAGCGGCACTAAGGCCTTTTTCTTGGTTAGTTGGAAAGAAAAGCAGAGTAAAGGAATTTGTTTAGGATATGATGTCAAAAAAAATAAGGCATACTGTGTTTCATATTCAAGCATATTCGTATTTTTAATCAATTTCAGCATTTCAAGCAGGGCTGGATTAAGGGGGGAGGGTCTATAGGGGCTATAGCCTTGGGGTCCACCATGACGAAGGGCCCAGAAGACATGACTGCACAAATAATAGATAGGGAGAGAGAGAGAGAGAGAGAGGTTTATAAAATAGTTTTACTTTTGTCTTGTATGATTTCCATATGGTCAGAAACAGAGGCTGGAAAACGAACAGATTTCAAGATAGTGACTCATCGAGGGTAAAGGTTTCATGTCGTTGTATACAACGGGGTCAGGAGACAGTTTCAGTTTCTTCACTACCATCCACCCACACCTCCCAATTTGCATTTGGAACAGTTAATGGTCGAAGTCCCCCTGTGGCTTCACGTTTCATAACAAAAACTTACACTATGAAAAGTATACTATGCTAAATCATTACAAAATCTAAGACAAAATCTAGAAATCTTAAGCTTTTAACTCATGTTCTTGTGAGAATAATGAAAAATACAGTGACTTAAGCACAACGGACAAAAAATTAGTTACCCCTGCACAACACACGTAATAACGGGTGACGGCGCCTCTTGCTTTTATAACAGCATGAATCTGGTGTGGTAGAGACTCCACGATGTTGTGGATATACTGAACATCGATTTGCAACCACTCGTGCGTCAACTGGTCCCAAAGTTCCGCCAGAGTACGTGGGTGTCTATTCCGGCGTTTCCAATTCTGTTCCAAATGATTCCCACAGATTTTCAATAGGATTTAAATCTGGGGATTTGGCGGGCCAGTCGAGGTGAGACAGTGCTGCTGATTGTTTGTCGTGCCACTCAGACACAGTTTTAGCTCTGTGCACACGGCAACTGTCGTCTTGGAAGACAGGAGTGGCAATATGATGCTGCTGCTGGAGATGTGGGACACTTCGTCGTTCAGAATGCGGAGGTACGCATGCTGGTTCAAATTCATCGTCACTGCAACGAGAGGGCCCATCTCGTGGTACGAAAAATATCTCCAAAACATCACCCAACAACCTCCAGCTTGAACAACACCTTCTACACAATCAGGATTAAAGGCTTCACTAGGCCTGCGATGCACTCGTCGCCTCCTATCATTGGAGTACAAACAAAAACAGAGACTCATCAGACCAAATTACTCGTTTCCAATCCTCCACAGTAAAGTTTGGTGCCTCTGAGTCCATTGATAAAATGCCTTTGTGACTAGCTGTTAAAAGAGGCCTCTTTCGTGGTACTATGCTCCAGATGCTCATCGCATGCAGTTCTCGTCGCAATGTCCTTTCGGAAATTGGTTGGAGTGGACTTTCATTGACTGTTTGGAGCAATTGTTGTCTGATTTGAAACCGATTTGCAGTTACTTGGCGTGAAACATGGAGGCGGTCCCTGTTGAGAAGAATCGTTTTCCGGCCACAGTTACGTCGCCGATTTTCAGTTTACTGCGAACTACACCCCTGTTTGTAGACCCTCGGAACAGTACGCTTCGTCACACCAACAAATTGGGCGAATCCATTCACTTTGTGTCCGTAGGCACGGTTAAACACGATGGCTCCTTTTTGCCACGCAGTAAAGTCTGTCTTACGACCCATATTGCAGACTAAATTCAATACACATGTTGCTCTTCACCACTGCACGAGATAGAAATGATCCTGTAGACCACGTCAGTGCTATTTATCTCCTAAGAATGCTATCACGGCGCCCTCTGCGCAACCGATAACTTCTTACTGTCATTTCTATTAGGGGTGATCAATCTTTTTGTCCGATGTGCTTATTATGAAAACTCTGCAGATAATTTAGTAGTTATAGTTTCTTGTTTTAACGGACTTCATAATAATTCCTCGTTACAAGTTCTTTGGGGGCCCACTCAGATGTCTTAGCCTTGGGGCCCACTCAAATGTCTTAGCCTAGGGACCCACTAAGGCCTTAATCTGGCCCTGATTTCAAGGATCGGAAGAAAAATCGTCGGATGATGCATTAGGGAGTCTCACGAACACAAGGGTTTTAGTGTGAAGAGAATAATAATAACTCCTTTATCAAGATGGCAGCTATAAAAAAATCTTATATACAGGACTTAGCTCTTCCTTAGATTAAGACTACATTGATATAAGGGAAATCAACACTCTCTCTCTCTCTCTCTCTCTCTCTCTAAACAGGCAGGTAAGCAAAGGCACAAATATTTTATCTTTTCTACAAAACTCGCCACAGACCCCAACAAAAGTTGTCTCCTGAATCCATTCTCTTATTCTTTATAGGCAACATCAAAAGGCGTTCCCGTGGCCGAGTGGTCCGAGGCGCTGGCTTCCGGCTTGTCGCTAGAGCTGGGCCCAAGTCTCGGATGAAGCATGGGCGGTGTATCCCCCCCCGGCGCTGGCCAACCGAGAACAAATGATTCCAAATCAAGGATGAACAACTGCTCATGGCTAAAGGTGCCTGCTCCCTGTGGTGCTTAAACCCTGAAAGACACAAAACCCCTTGCAATGTATATCCGCCACTTTATTATTTTAGGAAAAGTGGAGTATAAGTCACATGTATGCAGTATGGCTAATTCGTATTATTCATACCGAATGTTTTGAATCGTACATCGCACGCCAACTGGCGGAAAGAGATCACCGAGCCGATACGCTACTACGGCGATGCCAGTGATTTGATGTCCTCCATTAACACTGTCTGGAATGGTGCAGCGCACAAACCACCTGGGATACAAATAGCATTAAATGGTCTTCATCGGTGAATGCCGCTTCTGCTTGCTATCAGTTGATTGACGAATACGCGTGTGGTGACGACGTGGTGGACGAAATGAAACTGCGTGCGAAGAGCCTCATTGCATGCTCTTCTGGTGTTATACTGTGGGGTTGCGATCGGTAAAAATCATTATTCATCGTCGGTGCTCGCTGACGGCTGTCTAACTGCTCTTCGTTATGTAGACAAAATTCTCAAACCCGTCGTACTGCACTTTTTCACTGGGGAGTTAGACACCATTTCTCAGCATGATAACGTCCGTATACACATCACAATGGTTTTCTCTGACTCTCATCGGGATGTAGGACTTGATGGCCAAGGCAGTACGTCTTAGCCACCCAACTCCCCGGATTTCTCCCCAGTCGGGCTTGTAGGCGATATTTGGGTGCCATATTCAGACCCACCGGCAGTCAGCATGGATCATGACTGTTCTGCGGTATCAAGTGCAAGGTGCTTAGTGGGAAAATACCGCAGATGTTATATACACTATATCGACAAAAGTCACCGGACACCTAAAAGAGAAACACAACGTAGCATTTATTGACATACATTAGTACGGTGTCGATCCACCTTTGGCCTTAATGCATGCACTGACCTTTCCAGACATGGTTTCGACAAGGTTTTAGAACACAGCGATAGGTATGCGCTTCCATTCAGTACATAATGCTGCCGCTAACTGTTGCTAAGTAGCAGGCCTCGGTTCCGAACTTCTTAAGAGGAAGCCTGCTAGGTTATTGCCCTAGCGTCAAAATTCCGTAGACACCAATTCAATAGAGCATCTGTGGTTTATGTTGGAACAGCAAATCCGATCTGCGGAGGCTCAACCACGTAACTTACACGATTTAAAAGATCTGCTGGCAATGTGTTGGTATCAGATAGCACAAGGCAGCTTTAGAAATCTTATAGCTTCCTAGTAAAAGCTGTTTTGGTAGCACGTGGAGGACAAACATTGTATAAGGCAGGTAGTCATAATATTTTGGCTCTTCGGTGTGTACAATGTCGTTTCTTCTCAGTTAAATACACTCACGGACAATGAAACGCACCTAGAAGAAAACATGAAACTTTGCAAATAACTGAAGTGCGTGCGTGCTGGTATGCAAATGATCCACGTTCGGCGCAAGTGCGCATGACCACACACCCTGTGGGGCGCTGCAAGCACGAACCGGCAGACTTATAGACCGGCGTGTAGTCGATGCCCCATAAAAGCGAAAAACACCGGCCGACGCAAGCAAGAGTACAGAGTGACAAGAATGCCTGGTAGACGCCAGAGACGTCAATTTACGCAACTTACAGACTTTGAGAGAGACCTTATCATCGGTCTGAAATCTGCAGGGTGGTCGGCGCGCCGTATAGACCGCCACGTGGATCGTTCTGACCATACCGTCCGACTGTGTTGGGAGCAGTGGACACGTGACAGCACTGCCACACGGCGGAGCTCCGGACGGGCCAGGAGGACCACCGGTAGAGATGATCGGCGGATTGTGCTGTAGGCACGAACGGATCCCACGGGAACCTGGTCCACTATACAAGCAGATGTAGCGGCTCCTATGAGTCCACGACCCATTTCCAGATGCCTCGCGGAAGCGAATCTGCTATCCCAGCGCCCCTTACGTGTGCTGCCATTAACACCGGAACATCGCCGGCTCCGTGTGTAGTGGTGCCAGGCCAGAGCGACGTGGAACGACACAGACTGTAGACGTGTGGTGTTTAGCGATGAGTGCCGCTTCGTTTTGGGGGCAGATGATCATCGTGTCCGGGTGTGGAGGTCCCCGTGTTAACGGCGCAATCCCAACCTCGCTATCGAGCTCCACATTCCCCCCCTCCAGGCATTATGGTCTGTAGAGCCATTGACTACGATTGCAGACCAGCTTTAGTAGTGGTACGTGGATCATTGACGGGCCACCGGTATGTGTATGAGATTCTACCGCCCCATGTGCTCCCATTCCTGGCCGGAATTCTAGGTGCGTTATACCAGCAGGATAATGCCCGCTCGCACACCGCTCGGGTTGTCCAGGACTGCCTACGTCATGTCCTGACACTTCCATGACCCGCCCGCTCCCCGGACATGTCCCCTATCGAGCATGTGTGGGACCAGTTGAAACATCAGCTGCCCCCGTGAAGCACTATCCGGGATTTGGAGCACACCGTCCAACACTTGTGGGCCAGTCTACCGCAGGACAACGTCAGGCGTCAGTTGGCCTCCACGCCGGACCGTATTGCAGCATGTATCGCCGCACGAGGCGGTGCGACAATGACCGGACTGCGTGCCACAGATCTCTCTGTAATTGTCCTGTCGCTCTGTTTTTACCGTCATGTGTATCATTCATCTGTATCATTACGTCCATAAAATTTCAGTTCAATCCGATGCTTCCTTCTTGGTGCCCAAATTCCATTGTCCGTGAGTGTACAACTGCGTTTCTTTCTAACACAAAAACAAAAACAAAACTGTTTATGTTTTTTTTTTTGCAATGATTATGGATAGTTCTAAGAAACATGCAAGATAATTCCTAGAGGAGTTTTGAATATCAGAGAGTAGCTTTATATATTTCATACTAACCTGCTATTATCTTTTCAACTTTGGTCCTGTTGGTATGACGGATGCGATAGTGCTTTGTCCATTTCACCAGCACTGACTGATCCTTTCCTTTTTTCCCATTAACGGCAATACTAAATGTGATCGCATCCCCTATTGCTCTCCACGACCAGCAAGTGTCAGTCAAATTGTCCCACTTGTCGCAGTCATAAGCCGGAGATACACGGGGTAAATTTTCATATCTAGAAGAAAAGGAGGTAAATTCTCGTCACACAAAAAATCGGTTTCGTAATAGACGTAAGAATATGCAACAAATAAGTTAGTGCAACAGTAAGAAAATGCATCTCCTGAATGCCAGCTTCCCTTGATATTTTGTCCTACTCATCTGTAGCTCCACGGAAAGGGCATCATTCCCTATCACCGTGATTGCCAGCTTTTGGATTGTTTAATTCATTTATTTACGCTTTCCAACCGTAGGTTGAAGAAGCGTATATGCTCCAGCTTTGTCCGTCTGTCCGCACGATAACTGGCGTAAATATGGCTCGATTTCAATAAAAGTTTACTATGTGGTAGGGGACCACCTAGGGACGAACCCTATTGAAAATGGGACAAATGGGGTCAAAGGTCACGACATAGGAGCAGGATCATTCCAATGCCCTTATACGTCATAACTTGCGTAAATATGGTTCGATTTCAATGAAAGTTTACTATGTGGTAGGAGACCGACTGGGGACGAACCCTATTCAAAATGGGTGAAGTGGGGTCAAAGGTCAGGGCATAAGATCGGGATGCATTCCATTGCCCTTATGCGCCATAACGTGCGTAAAAATGGTTCGATTTCAATGAAATTTCAGTATATAGTAGGGGACCACCTGGGGACGAACCTTATTGAAAATGGACGAAATGTTGTCAAAGGTCAGGACATAGGATTGCGATCCATTCCATTGCCCTTATCCCATATTATTAAGGTGGACGTCAAGTAATTTTTCTTCCTATACTTCCAATGGAAAAACTTTTGTAAACATTTCCTTCACAATTAATGTGTTCCCAAGGATGAAAATTTGAACATCGATTAAAATAACTTTATATTATAACTTGGAAAACTTAATATTTTCTAAAACATAACCATAATTATATTAAAAATCAATAACTTTTCCTTCGGTGGTGTTGAAACCAAAGAAAAGATGGCGCGACCTGTATTTTGATGACGTCAGTGGACAAAAAATGTTAGATTGCATAATTACGGTTATGGTTTTGAAAATATTAAGTATTCCAAGTTATGAAATGAAGCTATTTTAATCGATGTTCAAATTTTCATCCTTGTGAACGCATTAATTGTCCAGAAAAAAGATGGCACGACCTGTACTTTGATGACGTCAGTAGACAAACAAATGTTGGATTGCATAATTATGGTTATGTTTTAGAAAATATTAAGTATTGCAAGTTATAAAATGAAGAAATTTCAATCGATGCTCAAATTTTCATCCTTGGGAACGCATTAATTGGGAAGAAAATGTATACAGAAGTTTTTCCATTCGAACTAAAGGAAGAAAAATTACTTGACGTTCACCTTAAAGGAGCAATTCTTGTATGTATGCAAATTTTACTTTGAAAACGGCTCTAAGGATTTTGATGAAAGTCGTTAACCTACCGTTTTCTGGTACTAGAAATCGATTTAGCTTGATCTCGATTTTAGGAAAATTCGTTTAGTGGGTTAATAGACGCGCGGTCACGCCATCTGTCTCATTACGTCACGCGTTGTGTGCGGACCCTATTAAAGTTTTGTGACGTCACAGTCTTACAAACAGATGGTCACGATTCCCATCTGCCTCATTACGTCACGCGTTGTGTGCGTATGTTCGTCTGCACGATAACTCGCGTAAAAATCGTTCAATTTCTATGAAATTTTAGTATGTATTAGGGGAACACCTGGGAAGGAACCCTATCGAAAGTGAACGAAATGGGGTCAAAGTTCAGGACATAGGAGCTGGATCCATTCCATTGCTCTTATGCATCATAACTAACGTAAAAAAGGTTCGATTTCGATTAAATTTTAGTATGTGGTAGGGGATCACCTGGGGACAAACCCTATTGAAAATTGGCGAAATGGGGGTCAAAGGTCAGGACATAAGAGCGGAATCACTTCCATCGCCATTATGCGTCATAACTTACGTAAAAATGTTTCGATTTGGATGAAATGCTAGTATGTTGTAAGGACCTGCCTGGGGACGAATCCTATTGAAAATTGGGCGAAATGGGTCAAAGGTTAGGACACAGAAGCGGGATCTGTTCCATAGCCCTTATGCATCATAGCTTACGTAAAATGGCTTCGATTGCGACAAAACTTTATCATGTTATTCCGGAGGTACACTGAACAAACTCTGTTTAATATCATCGAAATGGGATCAAAGGTCAGGACACAGGAGCGAGATTTATTTCACAGCCATTATCCTCATAACTTGAGTAATGATTTCTAGCATGTTGGAAAGCGTATCATAATCAATGCAATGCATGATTTTACTAACTTGTTCAGTGAACTGTTAGCTCATCTGATTAAATGATTCAAAAGTTTTATTTATAGACTTTGATGTTGGCATTAATCCACTCGTTTGCCTCAGATGTGTAAAACCTCTGAGTGTTGTAATCGTGACGTCACTCCGTTGTGGGATTAGTATGTAACATCGCCACTGCGGCGAATCCAACAAATCAACTAAGTGTGCAATAGATTTCTCATCCAGAAGTAGATGGCGATGCTTGATGTTCGAAGTCAGTTGAGTGTGTACATGTGGAATGGGGTGGGGGTGGGCGAACAAAGACCTCCATCTTGAGATGTCAAAAGCCGCTTATGGATCTAAACTCGGAGGTCAGCTATACAGCAGTTCAACTGTTTCGGAGTTCTGACCTTCCGTACATAATCAAACGGGCTGGACGCAGCTGACAGCCGTGGTTCGCAACCACAGTAATGATCAAGTAGCCCCCACAGAATCTTCAACAATGTGATCGACATCCTTACGTTGTCACGTACGTGTAGTTCATCCAACTAAAGAAAAATCGCAGGCCTCATTGTCGACAAAGGCTGTGGTTCTTCTTTCGTTGGACGGACCTATACAACCACGCCTTCACTTCTGAATGTGAGCAATTAATATCCTCTGGACATTTTGAAGAAATTCGAATTTTAAGCTGCCAAGGCTACTGAAACCACTCAACCATCTCGTCCGCCCATGGCGGGTTCAGTACCGCTTAGTCGACTATGTGCCCTAGAGGGTTACTGGAAAATGATTCCAGCCGGCTTGCCATTCATCTGCTGCATACGGATAAGGGATAAAGTTTGTCCGGGGCCGATTTCACAGGGGACCATCTACGCATTCGCGTCCCCAACCACACAGGAAGCTTGTGCAAAACCCCGGAAAACCCGCAGACTGAAAGGTCGGCAGGACCAGGATTCAAACACCTGTCAGAAACGTCCGTCTTCCACACAGCGCATAGCGACTTAACCCACTGCGCCACACAGGAAGCTTATGGAAAAACACGGAAAATCTGCAGACTGAAAGGTTGGCAGGACCAGGATTCAAACACCCGTCAGAAACATCCACCTTCCATACAGCGCATAGCGACTTAACCCACTGCGCCACACAGGTAGCTTATGGAAAACCACGGAAAATCCGCAGACTGAAAGGCTGGCAGGACCAGGATTCAAACACCCGTCAGAAACGTCCGCCTTCCACACAACACATAGCGATTTAACCCACTGCGCCACACAGGCAGCTTATGGAAAACCCCGGAAAACCCGTAGACTGAAAGGCGCATAGCGACTTAACCCACTGCGCATAGCGACTTAACCCACTTAACCCATAGCGACTTAACCACACAGCGCATAGCGACTTAACCCACTGCGCTATGGCGGTAGTGCTACCGAAACTGCCGAAACATATTAATGTAAATGGAAATACCGCAAATGGACGAATGACGAAGCATGTACTCAATAAACTGTACCAGAAACTGTTGCAAAAGTGTCATTTCTTGTTTTAATCGGATTGCAAGCACTAATTTGCCCTCTCTTGAGCTGCCTCCGGGGCAGCCGCCTTATCTGGTACCCCCTAGTTACGCCTCTGCAGTTTACCGATAGTTGCAGAAAAAAAGTATTGTAGTTTACCGTTCTATATAGTTTCCCATCTGCCGTTAGGCCCCTAGGTCTTAGTAACGGCACTATACATAACGCAAAACTGCACAGAATGAGGAAAAATTTAAAAAGAAATGTTAAGTTGTGTTATTACTTAGCCCAGAATGAACGTCAAGAAATATTGCGTTCAGAAAACTTCTGGCGGAATACACATGTGTATATTTTGACGAAATTATTAACATGGGTAGTGTACGTTTTAAGTAGAAAATTGTTTACCTTTTTAATTTTGGAGTCATTGTTTGAGACGGTTCACTGATGGAAATGGCACTGGGCTCATCAGTTACGTATTCCTTTGGCTCAGAAGCTGTAGAGAGGGTAAGGTTTTTCAAAAAATGTTCGGCCATCTTCTCTCCAAGATTTACATACTTCTCTTCACCGTCTTCGCTTGCATCCAGACTTATGTTCGCCGACAAAGATTTCGGAACAATCGGACGTTTTTTTGGTAAGTGACTTCCTCTCCGGAAGTTAAATCTGCCTTGCGGTGATGGGGATTCTTGTTTTTCTGAATTATCGAGAGTGGCAAACGGTCTTTTTGCCTTTTCCGAATAAGCTGAAAGAGGTTGTTACCTGAAATTTCGCGTTTGTCTTTGTCGTCCAGCTCCTTGGACAGTGAGACGAACCGACGAAGCATTGTTTGAAATGCTGCTAATTTCGTGTTCACTGGAGACTTTTGAGGGGCTACAACAGTTGAGCTTTCAAGAACTGCATTTTCGTCACTAAAGGCCTCGATGATAGCTTCCAGTTCTCGAACTGTGTCGTCAGTTTTACCCTCAGAGGTTACATTGAAACCTGCGCTGAAAGTAGTGGAAAACAGCAGGACCTGCCAGATTACCTATAGAATTGGAGAAATGAAATATTAAGAGCAAGCGACAGTTTGCACGTAAAACTAAAATGGTCTCGGTGCTATATTTACATAGACACTACTAATATAATGACACTACGAAAATAACAATATAGAGTGTGTTAACGTCCTTACACTGTAACAAATAAGTTTTGTGAATTCAAGAAAAATTTCTGAAAATAACGTGCAGAAAAGTTGCTAGTAGGTGTCCATCTTTTTCAAAAATTTTCGTTTTTAAAAGTTCACTCCATTTTAACTTCCATATTTTCAAAGATTTTCCGTAGCCAGAAATTCCGTTTATTTCAGAAAAACAACAACAACAACAACATTTCAGGTCTTTCCGTATTTAAAACTGAAATTCCACAAAATCGACTACCCTGCATTTTTCAGCCCTTATATAATCTTTTTACTGCACTCAGGACCGAACCCCCGTCGCTTGGGATAGTTCAACAGGTACTGTTTTTACAGATAATCTTTTGGCTACAGTCAGGACCGAACCCCCGTCGCTTGTGGTGGTTCAACAGGTACTACATGCCTTTAACCACTGAGCCACAAACGCTCAGGAATTCGTATCACGTACATCGTAAAACAAACTGCACAACGACGATTTTTTTTCGTCATAAATGCGAGTGATTTAGTCATTTTATTTTTTTGTTGAAGGCTTTTTTTTTTTTTTTTCTGAACAGGTTTGTAATAATTTTTTTTCTGTAGGAGCACTTCTCAAATTAAGCATTTTTCATCGTGATATTTCGAAGCAACAAAATGCTTTGCAACTTGATTTTTTTTAAACTGACAATGACTTTCATTTATTTTTTAAAAAGGCGAAATGTACTTTTTCATAGCATTATTTCACAAGAAAAAAAAACAACTTTTAAATATAAAATTTACTCTTGATAGCTATGATAGCTTTTGTTTTAAGTTGTCCAAAGACTGATGCATAGTTATCGTATAACCATCCGTGCAATAAGTTAAGTACCTGATTTCTTACCGTAACGCAATATATAATAAATAATTAGTGCATAAAATAGGGAGACGAGAAGAAATATCCTGGGCCACAATAAACAAAATTCATGCAATATGCTATCCATTAATATCCGATCTCGCTACTGAACTTCAGAATTCGAGAGACGATTGAAATTTAAAAGTTGTGTGCGTCCTGAAATTTATGTCGTGTACGATATGTCGTACACGATATAAATTTCAGGACGCACACAACCTTATGATTGAAATTTATGTCGTGTGCGTCCTGCCAGCAGGACGCACACGACATAAAGGTAGATAGCAGTCAGAACAAACGTCCGCGTAGCTCAATTGGTAGAGTAACTTATTCCGGAAGGAGGGGATCCAGGTTCGAATCCTGGCGTGGACAGAAATGACGGAGAAATTTACTTCGTCATACAGTAGAAAGTTACCGGTTGCACATAGGGCGCTGTGTTGGCGTTGTTGAGGGATAAATAGCACTGATACAGGATTATTTCTGTCTCGTGCAGTGGTGAAGAGCAATGTGTGAGGTGAATTTAATCTGCAATATGGGTCGTAAGACAAACGCTACTGAGTGGTAAAAAAGAGCCATTGTGTTTGGCCGTGCCCACGGACAAAAAGGTGATTGAAGTCGCCCAATTTGTTGGTGTGTCGAAACGTAGCGTTCAGCATGTCTACAAACAGTGGTGTAGTTCGCAGTCAACTGAAAATCGGCGACGTAACTGTGGCCGAAAAACGATTCTCACCGACATGGACCGCAGCCATGTTTCATGTCCAAATCGGTTTCAAACCAGGCAATAATTGCTCCAAACAATCAATGAAAGTGCACTCCAACCAATTTCCGAAAGGACATTGCGACGAGAACTGCATGCGATGAGCATCTGGAGCATAGTACCACGGAAGAGGCCTTTTTTAACAGCTAGTCCCAAAGTCGTGCGTTCTCAATGAGCTCAGAGGCACCAAAACTTTACTGTGGAGGATCGGAAACAAGTAATTTGGTCTGACGAGTCTCGTTTTTGTTTGTACTCCAATGATGGGAAGCGACGAGTGCATTGCAGGCCCAATGAAGCCTTTAATTCTGATTGTGCTGTAGGTGTTCAAACTGGGTGGAGTTCTGTGATGTTTTGGGGATTGTTTACGTACCACGAAAGGGGCTCTTCTTGTTGCAGTGGAGATGAATTTGAACCAGCATACGTACCTCCGCATTCTGAATGACGAAGTGTTGCTCCTTGCCCTACATCTCCATGAACAGAATCACATTGCCACTCCTGTTTTCAAAGACAACAATTGACATGTGCACAGAACTAAAACTGTGTCTGAGTGGCACGACGAACAATTGGCAACACTGTCACACCATGACTGGTCCGTCAAATCCCCAGATATAAATCCTATTGAAAATCTGTGGAATCATTTGGAACAAAAGGTGAAACGCCGGAAAAGACACCCACGCACTCTGGCGGAACTTCCGGACCAATGGGGGCACGAGTGACTGCAAATCGATGTTCAATACAACCACAAACTCGCGGAGTATCTACTACACCGGATTGATGCTGTTATCAAGGCAAGAGGCGCCGTTATCAGGTAATTTCTGACAGGGGTGACTAATTTCTTTTGTCCGGTGTGCTTATCATGGAAGAGTTATCTATACATTGTGCGTGTTTCTTTTGATACTCTTCGATCATGTAATTCCTGATGTTATTTATCTCTTTCTTGGCCATTATGTGTGATGTTCAATAAAGTCTCTTTTGGTGATTGAATAAAAATTATGAGCATATGAGGTCTTTCTCTTATTAAGTTACAAGGTCACAATTTGCGCTAGTGGCTATTTGCAGGTTGATTCCCAAGAATTTAGCAGCTGCCAAATAGTCCAGTATATTAACCTGCGCTGTGTCAGCATTTATAGGTACCCTCATGCAACGCTGCGCTGCAACTGAGACAGTGTTTCTTACATTTTGCTGCCATTCTTACTTCAAATCACTTTTCGAACGTTGAACTATCCATACAACATTGAGCCAGCCCATCTTTGTCCAGAATTATAGCAAGAACCACTGCTGCCGTTCAGGTGCAACGTGATGGGAAAAGTAAATCGCATTTGTTTTCATTCCTCCTTCAAGGGCACCGCCATCATTGCAACAGAAATACGGCGAACTGGTTTTCTTTGATTTGGCATTTAAACTCATTCCAAGGCGCTCAGTGGTATTCATAAAAGCGATTTTGACGTATCAGACCAATGTAGAAATATTATTTTCTTCAGATAAAACAGAAAGAGAGGCAGTTATAGTACAAAGCCAAGTGCCGCACCGATAGGAAGGCCCAATGTGTTCCGGCCCCTGTGACGTACTACAAAGGTGAAAACGTGTGTCAAGACGACAAATCTGCAGCGAGACATTCTGTCCGCGTAGCTGAGTTGAGAAAGCGACTTACTCCGGAGTGAGGGGTGCATGAATTCGACAAACTTGTGTTTTGACACCCCTAAAATAATAATGAAAAAAAAAATAACCCTAAGTTTGAAGATGTAGGTTATGAAGAATTGGACGAAATGAGGAAAAAAAGATTTGATTCTGTGCTGTAAAACAAAAGGTCATTTGATTTCTTAAAAAAAAAAGGCTCATTTACACTTCTTTATAAACATGAAAACCAGCTGTAAACAAAAACAAAAAATCCCAGCTGAAAACCTTCTTTATAAACATGAAAACATGGAAACCAGCATGAAAACAGAAATAATAATAATAATGAAAACTGTAAACATGAAAACGAGCTAAAACCTTCTTTACAAACATAAAACTCACCGTCAATAATAATAATAATAATAATAATAATGAGCTATTATTATTTTTATAAATAATAATAATGAAAACTGTAAAGATGAAAACTAACTGAAAATCTTCTTTATAAACATGAAAAAGTCGTTTCTTGTCCCTTTCTGTAAAATAAAAGCTCATTTACACTTCTTTATAAACATGAAAAAATCCAACTGAAACGGTTCCCCAAGCACACGAACAGAGAGGCAGAAAGTACGGACGAATGGACAGAGTTCTTACATGGGATGAGAGTTATGTTAGTCCCTAAAAGATATTCACAAGTTTTAAATTTTTCATCTTAGACGGCTCCCGAGACATTTATCGAAAACACAGAACATACGGACGTACGAACGAACGGGTAAACACACAAATTGCAAACATGGTGGTAACAGTTACGTCCGGCTCTTAAAAGCCATCCAGAAAGTTTTCAATCTGTCTCAAACAGTACTCCAGAGTCGTGATACTTATCAAAAACAGGCGGGCGTAGGGAGAAATTGGTAAATGGACTAAGTGCTCACGTTGTGTCGGCTGGAAGAATTGCTTGCTGCCCCTGAAAGCTAGCGTGAAAATTTCAACTCTCCATTTCAAATGGTCTCAAAGACATACCACGTCACGCTCCTGGCAGTAATCCCCGACCAAGCACAAGTGTCCAGTCCATAATAATTTTGCCAGTCAGTATCAATTTAATACGAGGGCGATGAATAGATGTGTGTGTGTGTGTGTGTGTGTGTGTGTGTGTGTGTGTGTTTTGAAATCAAAGATGTATTTTCTGAACCCCGCCCCTTTGTCAAAATCCTGGATGCGCCCTTGATAAAACCTACCAAATAGAAATTGTCTAAACTGTAAATATATTTACTCAAGGTCTCTTATTATTACGACTAATAGATTCACCCTCCAAAATCATCTCCAGATCAAAATCAGACCCTGCGCGTGGATGATGCCAAAATCATACAATTTTGCACCCTGAGCGCGCATGGTGCTAAAATTGAACGTGCGCGCCCAAGGGTTTGAAGAATGGTGAGTAGAAGCGAAATAACCTGCGCGCGCATGATACCGAAATTATACAATTTTACACACTGCGCGCGCATGATACCGAAATTATACAATTTTACACACTGCGCACGCATGGTGCATAGATTGGACCTGCGCGCACATGGAGTGTAAATTGAACCTGCTCAAGCAGGGGGGAATATTAAACTACGGCCGCGCATAGTACGAAAATTGAACACGCGCGCGCAATGTGCTAAAACTGAGCCCGCGAGTACATGGTGCCAAATTGAACCCGCACGTGCATTGCCGAGATTGAACCTGAACACGCACGGTGCTAAAATTGAACCTTCGCGCATGGTGCCGAAATTGAACCTGTGCGCGCAGGGACCGGAATTCAGAGTTGCACGCGCAGGGGGACAGCATTATAACTGCGCGCGCAGGGTTACATTGAATTTTTTTACTTGGAATTTACTTTACTAATGTCGGAAAAGATGCATAGCGTCAAAAAATATTTAATGAACATATTTCCTAAATTTTAAAATACTTCGCAAAAAAATAAATCACATGAGGTTTCTTATGAAATGTAGTCGAACTCAGAAAAGTTAATTGAGTTTTTATTCTTGAAATTCCATATCGGCATTAAGCAAACGATGCAACAAAGAAACCATGCCATAAAGTCAGTGGCTAGTTGGCTTCGTGACATCGCGTTGTTTCAACTATAAAATTTCTCGAACTTTCGGAAAGCACATGCTTGATAAAATAGCTGATTACAACATTAGATTTCCTATATAAGTCTCGCCTATGACTTCCATTGCGTCAGAATAAACTCCCGGTTCTGTCTTGCAGTCGGTGATACTTTGCTCCATCTTGAAAGAGTGTTCCGTTTTCTTGACACAGACTCCGTTTCATTTCGAACTTCTTATAACAGATGAGTTCAGCTGCTCAACTTAAGATGCGTTCACCATAGCATTGGAATTGAGAACTTGGACTTGGAATCAGTTCCGGAACAGTAACATAACCTATGAGATTAAGAAAAAAAAAAAAGATATGTTATGTTTCGAGTAAAAAATGTTTAGAGAACAAATTCAAGGCCTCTCTCAAAGCTACAGAAAGTAATTCACACAACAATTTCATGTTATGAAATCGCCATAGATTGCATTTATTACTTTCTTAATTTAATGACACGCAATCCTGCAGCATCTTTCTTGTTTAATTTATGGTTTCAGCTTCTAGGAAGGGGGACCGAAAACAAATTTAAAAGTTATACTTTAACCGGAATTCGAACCCAGCCATCAGGAGAGAAAATCAACTGTGGTGAGGTTTAAATTAACTTTAGTGTTTGTCTCGTGGGTCAGATTTTAAATCTTCTTACTGCTGAGCTTGAGGTCTAACCTAAGATAGAATGTCGACGTTGCATTTTGCGGCCTTAATTAGGAACAAGTAATTCCTTTCAGCCTTAACCTTTTAACTAGCTGCAACGAAGTAACACAGAGTTAGCAAACTGGTCTGAAATCAGCTCGAAAAAATATATTCGCTGTCTCAGAAGAGAGCTGTTTGCGATTGGAACGGTTGAACCTGCATATCAGAAAACATTGCTTTCCCCTTAGCTTTGTTATTCAAAGTGGTTAGTTAGGGGATGATCGACAATAATTCTTTCTGACTGATTACCTGTTAAAATGGGTATAGCGTTGGCAAAGAATGTAAGAAACGGAAGAAGATTCTTGAGTCACCTGTTTCTACCCAGTGGCATGATGTCGCTGTCAGGGGACTAGCCCTTCCCCATCATGCCTTGGGCCATGGAGTAATGAATAAAGACGTAAGAAACGAGAGAAGAGGCTTGGATCATTTGTTTCTACCAAGTGGCATGATGTTCGTGTCAGGGGACTAGCCCCTTCCCATCATGCTATGAAGCAGTGAATAAAGACTTAACGAACGAGAGAAGATTCTTGAGTCACTTGTTTCTACCCAGTGACGTGACGTCAGTGCCAGGGGGGGGGGGGGCTATCCTTTTCCCATCATGCCTAGGGCCAAGGAGTAGTGAATAAAGAACTAGAATGGAGCGCTTATCACCATTTACACGTTTATTGTCGGCGGAACTGCTGTGGTGAGAGGGAAAAATCAGTTGTTTTGCCGTAGCTTACGTAAAACCTAGCGGCTATCTGAGCATTCTGTTTAGAGAACACAGAACATTTTGGACATAATTTGGTTCAGGTACATCGGCCGATTAAAAGGCTAAGTTCTCGCTGGGTCAGTAGCACTCCCATACAAAATGTGATGACATTAGTTCTAGCTTTATCTTCACGGGATTACTCAACAATAACTCGAAAAGTCTTTACCAAGTTTTTTAATTCTATGACACATTAGGTAATTTCAGCACTGCAAAATTTGGAAATGATAGGTGAATTTTTAGTGATTTAAGAAATATTTTGACGAGCTCTCAGCACTGCATTTGCTTTTACGACATTCAAAATATGGATTGCTATTGCCAGTGTTCAAGCCAGAGGTACGATGAATTGTTGTGAGGTTTAGGGAAATTTTGTGAATTTATAGAGATCGCACATATAAGATTTCTTTTTTTAGCCCGTGATAGTTTAAATTCTTTGAAAACCTTGTGGCCTTTTTTATACTAAACGTTGACAGCCATTAACCCTTTAAGCGGGCAATGTACCTGAACCAAATGGTGCGCAAGTTTTCTGCGCTTCCCAAATAGAAACGTTCATACAAAGACGTTCCCAAATAGAGAGGTTCACACAGGAAACTTCCCAAATAGAAACATTCACATAGGGGCTTTCCCAAATAGAAACGTTAACACAGGGACCTTCCCCAATAGAAATGTTCAGACAGGGATCTTCCCAAATAAAAACGTTCACACAGGGACCTTCCCCAAATAGAAATATTCACATAGAGGCCTTCCCAAATAGAAACGTTCACACAGGAAAATTCCCAAATAGAAAGGTTCACACAGGGATCTTCCCAAATAGAAACGTTCACACAGGGACCTTCCCCAACAGAAACGTTCAGACAGGGATCTTCCCAAATAAAAACGTTCACACAGGGACCTTCCCAAATAGAAACATTCACATAGGGGCTTTTCCAAATAGAAACGTTAACACAGGAACCTTCCCAAACAGAAAGGTTCACATAGGAAAATTCCCAAATAGAAAGGTTCACACAGGGACCTTCCCCAATAGAAACGTTCAGACAGGGACTTTCACCAAAAGTAACGTTCTCATTGGAAGCTTCCCTAATAGTAAAGTTCACACATGGACCACAGGGACTGGAAGAAAAGAATTGTTTTGCGGTACAAAAACAATTCCTTTCTTCTTGTAGTACGTACCATAAACGTGTCAAAGGTAAAACAAGGCCGTCTAGAAAATACAAGGCCACGACATTACCGAAATGAGTTCTCTTTATTAGTGACGTCGCGCGGAAGCTAAGTCTTCTGATTGGTTTTTAACGCTGTCGTGTATGACGTCAAATACGACACCAACGTATCAGGCTGTGTAACATGAGAGTGACGTCACAAACGGAGGGAATGATATTTCTAATGTTATGGTCTTGTACTTTCTAGATGGCCGTGAGCCAAAGAGCTGCCTTCTAGTACTTTATTCACTGATCCATATCCCAACGCATGATGGGAATGCCTACAGAGTAGTCTTCCTAAGAACGACACCCTGCAACGAGGTAGAAAAAAGTCTCTCAAACGTCTTCTAGTTTCGTTGCCGTTTTTTTTTTTTTTTTGTTGATTGGAGGTTTAACGACCACCGTTAGCAACTCAATGGGCTATAAGCAATTGCCCGTCCCTAATTTAGGGTCAATGGTTCCAGGGAAGGGAGAGATCCTGTGCCGTAAGACAAACACAACATCCATGCCATGCCTTACCGGGATTCGAACCCGGACCCCTTTCGGACGAATGATCAGAGGCCATCGCTTAGACCACTGCGCCACTGGGGCGGCCTTGCCGTTTTCATAGCAGATAATCAATCAGAAAGGATTAGTGTCAATCATCCTCCTAAATGACCACTTTCAATAACAAAGCAAAAAGAAAAGCAATGCTTTCTAATACGCAGATTTGATTCACTCATTCCAGCTGCGTTCCACCCACTTCTCAGACAGAGAATATATTCGTAGGAGCTGTTTTCAGCCCATTTTGCTAACCCCGAGTTATTTCGTTACAGCCGGTTAAAAGCTTAATGCCAAGATAAAAGAGATTTTGCTGATATTTTTCATTTGCGTAAATTGCACTTTTATCTCTGCAGAAGGTATGGGCTTTCTTTTCTGTGGCAAACACGAAGAGTTACTTGTGATTCTCAGCAGAAAAGAATACAGCAATTTTACAAATAAATTTCCGGTTGTTCGGTTGTTGATGATCTACCTACTCATCTACATTGAAGTTGAAATCAACAAAAATGGAGCTTCAGAATGAAATGAGACACTTTTCAATGTAAAGATAAAGCAGTTAAGTGAAGTAATGAAAAAAAAAAAAATTAAAAATGGAATCGTATCATTTCCAAGTCCATTTTCAATTCCAATGCACTGGTGTCTCTGTGAGATTGCGTTGGCATGCTCTGCTAGAACGTCGAAAAGTAAATGCATGCTGTATTGATTTTAACACTTACTCTCTGGGTTCCTCTTGTACTGGTCACTAAGTGGAGAGTGAAGGGGAATGAAAGTAAAACATTTTTATGTTGTTCCTATGAAAGGCATGATCGTATTAGATGTAACTTGGAAACAATGATATCATTTTTTTTATTTCGGGGTTTAACTACCACCGTGAGCAATTCTTATAGCTGTAAGCAGTCCCTCTTCATTAATTTAGGCCCATTAGTTACAGGGAAGAGACGGATTCAGCAGCATCAGACAGGAACTCCAAACACGCAATATCCAGGACTCGAACCTAAGCCCATCTGTGGCGAATAGTCAGAGCCTAGCGCGTCAGACCCCCTAGGGCACAGGAACGGCAATGATCACACTTGCAACTTACTTTGAAAAAAATGTAGAGAAAATTTGTCTGAAACAGATAATTTTTGCTTCATGCGTTCGTCAAATTGCTAAACATTTGACGTTTCAAAATACAAGTCCCAACCTATACCTTAAGTCCGTGATGTTACCTATTTAACCTTTCGCCTTTGTTTGCTTTTTATTATGTTGATTTAGGTTGCCCGTTGTTATGTTTTCTGCACTGAACGTCACGTCGGAACTCTGAAGAGTTTATTTCTTTAAGAAACACTGGCAGTCAGTTAAGTCAAGCAGAATTGGATAGAAACAGGACCGTGCAGCTAAACAATGTGTGTTAGGCGTGAGAGCTCAATCGATTAGATTGGCAGATGCTATTACTTCATCATCATCATCATCATCATCAATTTTAACCATTATCAATCCAGTGCCGGATGAAGGTCTCCCCGAGTTTCTTTCACAACAGTCTGTCTTGAGCCAGTCTCCCCCATGTCACTCCGACATGTTTTTGAATTTCATCCACCCATCTCTCACGTGGTCTTCTTCTGGGCCTTTTCCTGTCCCTTTGTATCCAGTATAAAATTTTATATCTAGCCCTTGCCATTTCAGGGATTTTACTTTGATCACGTTGTCTTCCACTCTTGTCATTCTTCCATCCACGAGTTCCTCTTCTTATCTTTCTTGGTTACATCAAGCATTCATCTCTTCAGGCTGCCTTCACTTGTCTGCAGCCTTTGTGTTTAAGTTGTGGAATCACTGGGGGTGGGTGGTGGTGGAGGGGGGGGTTAGTTATAACTCGTCATATGTTGTTATTATGTGTGTTGTCATGACGGTCGTATATAGAATTTTTTTCGGGGGGGGGCGACGAAACATGGAAGTTCTTGAAATCCACGTTAACAAAATTAAAGTTAAAAAATAAAAGAAAAAATGAAAGAAATACGCCCCTAGTTGTTATGTTTAAATCCTATTAAACAGTATTTTGAAGTTAACTACGTGTTAGACTAAGTTATCTGCAATGCCGACGTCATAGTGTGAAATTAGAGGATCAACAGAATAAAAGGTTCCTTTAGGACATTGTAAATAAACTAATTTTGATACCTGTTTTAAATGTTAACCCTGGAGCAGTATAAGTTATTTAGTTTGGTTAAAACGGATAAACACACACACACACACACACACACACACACAAGGTTCGGTATTGCCGGAATTCAAGCATGAATCACGAATGCATAATACGCCCTGTGACGTACTTTCGAAGTAAAGCACGTGTTAAGACGACAAATCTGCAGCGGTACATTCTGTCCGTGTAGCTTAGTTGGGAGAGCAACTTACTCCGGAGTGACGGGGTCCCGGACAAACTTGTTTTTCCCAGTCCAGCCAATGAAACAACGAACAGAAAGCGATACTGAGAGGTGCTTACCTTCGTGTTGCTAACCTGCACGTACTGTGGACATCCCCGTATATTTGTTTTGTGTCCGAGTGTTGTGCCTTTGATTTATACGTTCAGTGACTCTATTCGCACCCTAGCACGGCCATCATCATAAGATGGAATAACTGGGACGATGTTGCAGGGAATTCGATTTTGATTGTATCCAATGATCAAAAGAACACACAACTGGCGTTTTCCATTCACAGTTTCTGAAATAATCACCGAACCACCTGAGCTTTCCGTCGCTAAAATAAAAAAAATACAACTTCCTCCTGTTTTGGATGAACGCTTTAAGTTTCTCCCATTTTATACATACAGTAGTGACACGATTTTGTGACGAATTACAGAGGTGAAGCACGTGACAAGGCGACAAATATGCAGCGATACATTCCGTCGGTGTAGTTTAGTCGGTTAAAACAACTGGCTCCGGAGCGAGGAGGCGCGATTTCGATATCTATCACCAATAAATTTGTTTTCCCAATTTGTAACGGAAGAACTATCTCTACTGTGAATGCACGTACCATTCTAAGACGAACTGCTTTAACCCTTTAACGATCATTACCCCAAAATGTTGTATCACTTTAAATACCATAACGCCCGAAACTGTTTGTTATAACTTGTTTGTTTAATAACAACAATATTGACTGAGGGTGACTCCTGCTGGTCCCTCATAGGTCGAAAAAAAAATTTGAAGAACAAGCAAGGTTAGGAAATCTGACTCCCTCTAGGTAGGCGTTTCGGGTGGCTCTGGCCCTTTGTACGTACGGAAGCTCTGGGCGTTATGGTCGTTAAAGGGTTAAGAGGTAGCCTTTTACTATGGAAAAGAATTTAGTTTTTGTACGAGCTGAGCATCCAGTGAGTTTATTTTGCAGGTTTCACAAGCAACATGAATGACAGAGAGTTAATTTTATACTACTAGGTACCCTTGAAATCACTTCAGTTGCTTATTCGCAATTTCTCAGAAGCATAGTCAATAAGAGAATGTCCTGAACTAAAAACTCCAATCCATACTATGACGAAGCAAATTTCTCCATCATTTTTATGCCAAGGGCGGAATTCGAGCCCATAACTCTCGGCTTCGGAGCTCAGAGTGCTATCCACTATACTACACTGGCATGTGCTCTCACTGCTATCTGCCTTTATCTCATGTGCGTCCTGCCGTGCAGGCACGTCACAATACTTTTAAAAATTGTCTTCATTTTGCTGTTTTAGCATACGTAAAACCGAAGAATAGGAGGTCTAAACTGAACTACATGCGCTTTAACAAGGAAGGGAAAACGAAGTTGGTGATTTCAATTCTCCTGATGAAGTAATCTCGCGGTGTGGAAAGAACATCACACCATTGCGAGAACTGTAACCGCCAGGTCATTCTTGAAGTTCGGGCGCCAATAAAACGAAGTAAATTTCTCCGACATCTTTGGCCACACAGGGGCTTCCAACCCGGGGTGTGCCATGATGTAATAAAACTACAACCACACAATGCACACTGCATGCACTTATGTAAACAATTAAAAATATTTTGAACACTAACAAAAATACTTTGAACACTAATAAAAAATACTTTGAACACTAATAAAAAATACTTTGAACACTAATAAAAAATACTTTGAACACTAATAAAAAATACTTTGAACACAAGTATTTTGGATATGCTAGAAAATTTCGCTATACCCCAGATCAAAAGATATGACAACGTCGTTTTCCAACAAGACGGGCCTCCGCATTGGTCAACGTGTGTACGTAAGTGCCTAAATTAACATTTCCTCAGCAGATGGATTGTGGTAGTCCCATTCCGTGGCCTCCTCGCTTTCCAGATCTAACTCCATTGGATTATTTCCTGTGCGGTTATGTGAAGGATCGTGCCTAGCAGACGCCTTGTACTAATTTGCAGGAACTGAAGCAGATGCTTGCCAATACACCTCCTCGATGCTTGCCAATGCATGGCATGAAATCGAGTATCGCTTGGACGTACTACGAGCAACCAAGGGATCTCGCATCGAAATTTATTAACTTGTGTAGTTCATGGAGGTTAGAAGAGGAGGAAGTGAAGGGACCCATTTTGAGTGAAGCCAAAACAGATCACCTGTTTCTGTCTTCTCTCTGAGGTGGTGGGAGTCTGCGCTGCGAGAGTTCGGGAACGTGACGTCACTTCCTGTGGCTTCAGCAGTTTTGCCTAGCGCATGCAAACCAAGGATGGAAAGAAGGAATATTTCGGACTTCTTATTTCTTAACATTAGGCTTTTGGTTATACATGTATTTTAAACATGGTTACTTGCACATGGGCAGTATGCATGGTTACTTTCACATGGCCAGTAAGTAACCATGCGCACTGTGCACTTCCGCTCAAAAAATCATTATTTTGTTCAATTTTTTAAAGAAATACCAACACATATTTTTTTGTTCTTTCTGGAAATTTTTTATTATGGGAATAAATATTTCAGCCACCATTTTTTTTTATGCCTGTATGGGTAGAGTAAGGGTCGGAAAAACCCGTTCAAAATCGCGATTTCCTCATAGAGATATACAGGAGATTCTTCGGTTAGGCGCATTGGCGTAGTCAGCTGATAAAAAGTGACGTCACGCCAGAAGCACAGTGAGAGGGGCTGTTGCCACATCCTCCTACTTCTAACCTCCTTAGTGTAGTTACACTGTAAGTTAGTACAGTCAGTTTCTTTCTATCTATTTAATGTTTTGTTTTATATAATTTTGTAATGTGTCCAAGAATTCTCGGACATAATACAATTTGAAGTGTGTGTGTGAAATTCCCAAATTTGTCGGTGACGGAGATCGAGTCCGCATTCCTCTGCCCGGAGCCGAGTGTTTTGCCATTAAGCTACACCGACGTAATTTATCGCTGCAACTTCGTCGTCTTGACATGTGCTTTATCGCTGTAGTACATCCTAAGTAAGATGATTGTTTAATAACAACAATATCCCTGTAGTACGTCATAAGTAAGGTGATGCAGAGGTCTAAGTACTGGCTTATGACCGTCACTCCTTTAAGGGGTCCGGCTTCGAATCCCTGTTAGGCATGGATGTTGTGTCTGTCTTACGGCACTGGCTCTCACCCTTCCCTGGAACCAGTGACCCTAAATTAGGGACGAGCGACTGGTTATAGCCCATTGAGTTGCTTACGGTGGTCGTTAAACCTTCAATCAAAAACAAAAAAACGTATCAATAACGGAGGAATATAGATGAGATTCCCGGGAACCGAGAGAGCCAAAGCCACCGGACAGATTTACCACACATGACTCATCCGAGATTTGAACCCGATTCTAGTTCAGACGACTGGGCAGAACCCTCCGCCTGTATTTTTAACTATAGCGGACGCTATAACGTTTTTTTTTCTATGCTAATTTAACCAATTTGTGCGTAGTAACTTTAGGACCTCGATTCCGATCAAACTTCGTTGATGCAGAACTGTCTGAGATGAGGTTCCTCAAGCTCTACAAAATTTTTAGAACGTATTTTTAAATACGAATTTCCCAACTACGCTTTGTGTTGAATGCCGATTTAACACCCCCCCCCCAAATTGCGAGTTATTATGAAATCTTTTTTAACAAATTACTTTTTAAATTGCTTAACGACTAATTTGGAAACATACCATGGCCTTGAAAGATATGTTAGCAGGGCCACGCATATTCGAAGTAAGCTGGTAAATCTTTCTACTGCTATTTTTTGGAGCTTTTAATCGTGTGAAAAATTCAGTAAGGGTTATAAAGTTTGTATTCGCTGTAGTTTTGTGTAAGTTTTGTAAAAAAAAAGAAATATTTATTTTTGAAGGCGAGGATCTTTTTATTTTTGGTTTCTTCCGTTTTGTTGGCATTGTAACAATGTGGTTACTTTACCAGGGAGAAAATATTCTCCTACGTCAGATGTTGCATTTAAAACAATTGTAGGATGGTGAACCAACATCTTTAACTTAAAAATTAGATTAATTAACGTTATATAAAAAAAATTGTCTTTTTTTTAAGGGAGGGATCACTATTCGTTTTTCCGCACCATATTTTACACTGACAACCCAGCATCAATATAAAAAAAGGTTCTTGATAACTTATAAATTTATTTTTTGAATAATTTAAACAAGGCAAGAAGTATTGAGTTAATTTGGTCCAACAATTAACACTGACAAGCAAGAAGTTATCACAGAATGATTTGCAATAAATTAGCATTTGCAATATTGTTGAGCGTCATACCATTCAACATATTTTTCCATTTGTTTCTGAGTTTAAAGACCACCGTGAGGAACTTAGTGAGCTATGAGCAATCGGCCGTCCTTGCAAACCGTAAGGCAAGCACACCATTCATTCTTCGCCAGGATTCTAACTAGCTCTCATTTCTGTCGAATGAGTTGAAACTCGGGCACCAGGGTTACCACAAACTACTTGTACGACTCAACGTCGGCTGTGGGTTACTTCATACACTGGCGTGCAAAAATTAAGGACGAGACGGTTTTTCGAACGTAACGTCGTGCAGAAGTACTCCACATCGACTCAAATCATACCATAAGATCCCCAAGATGTAAGAATATGGGACAAGTGAGCAAAACCGTCCAAACAAGGAATCCAAAGGATACAAAGGTTATTTTATTGAAAAGGTAGCTTCGAGCACAACTGGACAGGAGACAGAAACGTCCATGTGACAGGCGGCTGCCAAAAAAATCCAGTCTTTAGTAGGAGATATCACCACCCCTGACTGCGTTGCAGGATTTACAACGTCTGTCCATGCTGAGGACGAGGTCGTCAAGGAGCTGTTGAGGCATCGCGGTCCATTTCTCTTGTAGCGCCAATCGCAGCTGCGGAATCGTTGCTGGCGGCTGGTGGCGTGCTGCCAAGCATCTCCCGAGAAAGTCCCACACGTGTTCGATTGGATTTAGGTCCGGGGACCTAGCGGGCCAATCCATGCGTTAAATATCTTCACTCTCCAACAGCTCTGCGACAGCCACTGTACGATGAGGTGCAGTGTTGTCGTCCATGAAGAGGAACTCAGGACCCACAGCACCTCTAAACAGACGCACTTGAGGCAGGAGAACCTCGGTACAATAGCGGACACCAGTGACTGAACCTACGTGGAAGATGTGGAGGTCAGTACGGCTATCAAGCATGATACCGCCCAAACGAGAACTCCGCCACCTCCAAACCGGTCCCATTCTATGATGTTGGAGGTGTGATTGCGTGTTCCCTGCTATCTCCAGATGTGTATACGTCCAGAATCTCTCGTCAGACTAAATCGGCTCTCATCCGTAAAGAGAACTCGATCCCATTGCTGATGTGTCCAGTTCTTGTATTCCTGGCACCACAGAAACCGCCGTCTCCGATGAGCAGACGTTAATGGCATACACCGTACTGGTCGTCGTGCAAATAGACGACCTTTGTGCAGCCTCCTGGTCACGGTAAAACGCGATAACGGACGTCCAGTTGTCTGCTGCATGTGCCTTGCGATTTCTCCTGCTGTCTGCCGTCTGTCTCTTCTTGCCTGTAGGACAATATACCGGTCGTCCACCGCCGTGGTTGCTCATGGACGACCACTGCTAAACTCTCGGACAGCTGTTCGTGTCGTTTGAAATGCTCTCCAAGCTCGTGAAACGATGCTGTGAGCGATCCCGAACTCCTCGGCCACACTAGTCACACTTCGACCTTCTTCCAGCTTCCCAATGAAGCGACCTCGGGTAAAGTCATTCAGATGTCGTCCACTGAATTGCCTGTTGGCCATATCACACGGTGACAGCAACTCGACGTCGTTCAAACCGATGTACACCGTGCAATAGCTTTCACCGAATTGCTGAGCGTACACCCCCCGTGTGCTTTATACCCTTCCGACACTCCCCCACCCCCACCCCCACGTCATGCTGCATATATGCGCATGCCCTACCGTACCGGACCCTAGTCTATCTCCTGAGTGGTCTTTTGGTCCGTTCTGCCTGCTCGTTCCGTTGTTATGCTAATTTCTCCTCTTCGTCCTTAATTATTGCACACCAGTGTACTTATAATTTTGACGTAAAATTACGTCTAACTCCGTGGACAACATGGGGCGACCTACGGCCAATCACCTGTGACAAAAAATAGGTCCCAATTGAAATCATTATAGCGTTCAAAATACGTGCTACACACTAATCGTGTTAGAATATTCGTAAACAGCATGGAGTCCATTTCGTGTACTGCGCAATACACCGTGTGCACGACGCTACCCGTGCGCAGCATAGATGACGCAATATTTTTGGTGTCGTGTTTAAGCTCTCCACGAGATATATTCAAATATACGAAGAACATTGCGTAGTGGTTTGAACTGAACATTTAAAAATTGACTTACTATCTGACTTATCATCATTGTCACATTTACACCAAAAATCGGATTGTCATCTTCAAAATTTGCATTACACGGTGTAATCCCGTATTTCTTTCATCATTTAAAAAAAATTATTTTCTTGTGAACCGGTGAACACTTTTGACAATATCGCGGTTTCTCTGGACAACCGTGAGTGCAAAAGGACTGTGCGTGGTATCGTTTTAAAGCTCTCGGCGAGATCTATTAAATATATAAAGAACATATCGCAGTGGTTTAAATTAAAAATTTCAAAAATTATATTCGTTTGAAAGGGTAAACGTTTTCGACAATGGAGCGGAATTCGCAGAATGAACTCAAGTAAAAGTGTAACAAATCAAGAAGAGAGGCAAGAGCAAATGATGAGGAATCTAAGAACCCAAGGTACGATAAGGATCGGGGTTCGAATCCCGGTGAGGCATGGATGTTGTGTTTGTCTTACGGCACTGACTCTCTCCCTTCCCTGGAACCAGTGATCCTAAATTAGGGACGGGCGACTGCTTATAGCCCATTGACTTGCTCACGGTGGTCGTTAAAACTCAAAAAAAAAAAAAAAAAAAAAAAAAAAAAAAGAACCCAAGAAAACATCATCACGTTGGTTAATTTATGTATCGATCTGCTTTGTGTTCGCAATGTATCTAACATTTTTTGTAAAAAATTGGTAAAGCTGTTTTTCATATCATAGAGTTGTGTTGACTATAACAAATTAAATAAACGTTTTGAAACCAGACTCGACTAGCTCATTTCAACTCTCCGATCTGCAAGTCGTAGTCCGACTTTCTTTTATTTTTTTATTTTTTTGGTTGGAGGTTTAACGACCACCGTAAGCAACTCAATGGGCTATAAGCAGTCGTCCGTCCCTAATTTAAGGTCACTGGTTCTAGGGAAGGGAGAGAGCCAGTGCCGTGAGACAAACACAACATCTATGCCTCACCGAGATTCGAATCCGACCCCTTCTGGACGAATGATCAGAGGCCATCGCTTAGACTATTGCGCCAACTGGGCGGCCAAGTCGTAGCCCTAGGTTCCAAACTGAAGGCTCAATGAGAACTTAGCCTACTTGTTTTTTAGGGGTGGATGGGTGGAGATTAACTACCACGGCGAGCAACTCAACGGGATGTAAGCAGTCGTCCGTCTCTAATTTGGGGTTGATTCCGGGGAAGGGAGAGAGACACTTCTGTAGCACAAACAAAAAATCCGTGCCTCATCCATGATTCGAACCCAGACCTATCTGAGACAAATAATCAAAAGTCAGTGCTTAGACCAGTGCGCCAACAGGGCTGCTTTAAATTTCTGGAACCGCCACTAAACGATAACTGTGAATCCCTATAATCCCGTGGCCGACGGGTCAGAGACGCTATTCTGGTCAGTCGCTTGAACCCCCCGGATGAAACATGGGAGGGTGCCGCCCCGGTGGCGCAGTGGTCTAAGGCGCTGGCCTCTGATCATTCGTCCGAACGGGGTCCGGGTTCGAATCTCGGTGAGGCATGGATGTTATGTCTGTCTTACGGCACTGGCTCTCTCCCTTCCCTGGAACCAGTGACCCTAAATTAGGGACGGGCGACTGCTTATAGCCCATTGAGTTGCTCACAGTGGTCGTTAAACCTCCAAGCAAAAAAAAAAAAAAAACATGGGAGGATACGCTGCGTTCTGCTCTTCACGCAACCAGTTGCCCGAGATTAGCGAGAGGCGGCCGCTCATGGTGGTCGTTATCCCCTTCCCTCTCTCCATAAAAAAAAAGGTAGCTGTTAGGTTGCTTTGACTACTCGTGGAGCAACCGATGTTGGAGATGAATATCCGTGCAAGATAAAGCCCTTTCGCAATAACTACAAAAATAATTTTCTTGTGTCATCCACGTAGAAAAATACCTGGAATCACACACACACACGCACAACGCGAAATTCATCTGAAAATTTCTTCAAAAGTAGAGTGTGCCGAAGTTCTAGAACACTGATATATTGTCTATATCGTCCACCATCTCGTGGGAGCTGTTATTTAAAATGTTAAGCTAACACAAATTGTGAAGATGATAATCCGCCGCCCCGGTGGCGCAGTGGTCTAAGCGATGGCCTCTGATCATTCGTCCGAACGGGGTCCGGGTTCGAATCCCGGTGAGGCATGGATGTTGTGTTTGTCTTACGGCACTGGCTCTTTCCCTTCCCTGGAACCAGTGACCCTAAATTAGGGACGGGCGACTGCTTATAGCCCATTTGAGTTGCTCACGGTGGTCGTTAAACCTCCAATAAAAAAAAAAAAAAAAAAAAAGAAAGATGATAATCCGATTTTTAGGTGTAAATGTGACAAGAATGGAAAATCAGATTATGTCCGAAAACTTGAAAATTTCACCGTCCTGGAGCGGGGCTCCCACATAGCGCCCGGGTATGCTAATCACTACACCACCCAGAACGACCAAGTCTCAAGTTTCCGATAAATTTGAATAAAACCATCACAGAATTCGCTAGTCGAAGCAACCGGCATTCTTGTTTAGCGAATCTGGAGGTTAAGAATTCTATCCCGTGATTGCCCGGAGGAGCGGATAAATCATGAAAGAAATACGGGATTACACCAATACAATACAAATTTTGAAGATGGCAATCCGATTTTTGGTGTAAATGTGACAAGGATGGAAAGTCAGATAATATCCGAAAACTTAAAAATTTCATCATCGTCCTGGAGCGGGGCTCCCACATAGCGCCCGGGTATGCTAACCAGTACACCACATAGAACGACCAAGTCTCAAGTTTCCGATAAATTTGAATATAACCATCACAGAATTCGCTAGTCGAAGCAACCGGCATTCTTGTTTAGCGAATCTGGAGGTTAAGAATTCTATCCCGTGATTGCCCGGAGGAGCGGATAAATCATGAAAGAAATACGGGATTACACCAATACAATACAAATTTTGAAGATGGCAATCCGATTTTTGGTGTAAATGTGACAAGGATGGAAAGTCAGATAATATCCGAAAACTTGAAAATTTCATCGTGCTGGAGCGGGACTCGAACCCGGGCACTATCTGGGAGACGCGGATTCGAGTCCCGCTCCAGGACGATGATGAAAATTTTAAGTTTTCGGATGTTATCTGACTTTCCATCCTTGTCGCATTTACACCAAAAATCGGATTGCCATCTTCAAAATTTATATTATATGGTGTAATCCCGTATTTCTTTCATGATTCTTTCATGTTAAGCTAACTTTTGAACTTCTTACAGCCATGTTAAAGGTAACACCAAATAAAGTAGTGAGTGTGCGTACGTACCTGCGTATGTGTGTGTGTCAGCATTTTTAGGAAAAGGAAATTTGCTTCTTCGGCACGTAAGATCACCAGACTTAGTGAAACACACCAAATATCTTCATTCAACAGACGAAACATTAGAGGTAACCACCAGGACCGGATTAAGGCCTCAGTGGGCCCCTAGGCTAAGACATTTGAGTGGGCCCCAAAGCTAAGACATCTGATTGGGCCTCCAAGGAACTTATGACGGAGAACTATTATGAAGTCCGTTAAAACACAAAACACCAGCTACTGTATTATCTGCAGAGTTTTCATAAGTCACTGTATTTTCCATTATTCTCACAAGAACATGAGTTAAAAGCTTAAAGATTCCTAGATTTTGTCATGGATTTTCTACTGATTTACCATTGTATACCTTTCTTAGTTCATCTTTTTTGTTAAACGCAATATGAAGCCAAAGGAGACTTCGATCATTAACGGTTCCAAGTGTAAATTGGGAGGTGTGGGTGGATGATAATGAAAAAGCTGAAACTGTCTCGCCCTCATCTCTGACCACAGCGACATGAAACATTTACCCTTGGAGAGCCACTGTCTTGAAATCTGTACGTTTTCTGGCCTCTGTTTCTTACCAAGTGGAAATTATGCGAGACAAAAGTAAAACTGTATTATAAATCTCTCTCTCTTTCTATTACTAGCCCAGGCATGCCTCTAAGGCCCTTGGTCATGGTGGGCCCCAAAGCTATGGCCCCTGTAGACCTAACCCCCCCCCCCCCCGATCCGGCCCTGATAACTACCTAATAGCGTGTCGGTCCTCTTCAAGCGCGAATAGCAGCCTGTACACGTCGAGGCATTGACTCCACCTGTAACGTATACTCTAGATTCAGTTTCCTTTTGATTTTACTATCTCTCATTATTTTATTTTCCTATGTAAATTATCTTCTTACTTAACGAGATGTTATTTCTCCCGCTGAATGATATGTGGCAACGAGTGTAAGTCATGACATGGTGGTAGGCAGTATAAATAGGCGCGTTCAACGATACCTAGGAGAGCTTTTGTTTATGTGCGAGAGAGCTTTTTGTTGATGTGCGTAGGGAGAGCTTTGTTTTATGTGTAAAGAGATCTTCGTTTGGTGTAAAGAGAGCTTCGTTTATGTGAGAGGAACTTCGTTATATGTGAGAGCCAGATATCGAGTAGTTGTGTGACCTATGAAGTGTGTGTGGACAATACCAGGAGTTTCCCTAATAAAAGGTTTTCTTAGTAAGTACGTTTTTCTCAGTTCATAGTTTTGTCAGACCTCTGTCTGGCTGTTAGGCCTCTTTCATTAAGTGTTACTATTAACAACCAGCATAAGACTTTATTCATCTTAATTACTACTACAACATTACTAGCAGTTAACGTTATTCATTATAACTACTACAACAACTACCATTGTAAAACCTAATTCATTATACGCCATCCACCAGATGCCGGAGGGTTTGCGGAGGTAATGCCAGCCATGCCTGTTGAAGCATTGTCCACAACTCTGCCCGAGACGTCTGTCCAGGATCCATGGATCTGATGTTCTGCTCCATGGCATCCCAGAGAGCTTCCACAGGGTTTAAATGCGGAGGCACTGGATGGTTCCAAACTCAGATGAGCGTTCCTCTAACTATGACTAGGTGGTTGCTGCACAAAGGCCATGAAAGCGTGTAGGTGGGCAGCCAGCACATCCTTGTAGAGCTTAGCTGTTAAGGATCTCTCTATACACACTAAGGGACTTAATGTGTCCCATGAGAATGCTCCCCAAACCATCGCAGAGACACCGCAGCGTTGAACAGAGCTGATCTGGCACGACGAAGACGTAGCCTCATGCTGTCCACGCCACACCCACACCCACTTGTCAGCTGAAAACGGGATTCATTTCTGCACACAATGCGGTGCCACTCTAAAGAGGTCCAGTTTTGATGTTCTCGGCTTCAGGCGAATCGTAATTTAAAATGATGAGAAGTCAACAGTGACACACGAGTAAGGCATCGTCTCCTGTAGCACAGGGAGTGTATAGTAATACGACAGTTCACTCACTGACGCTGTTTGAATCTCGGACATTTTACCTGGATGTTGTGTTCTCCGCCGTTGCCAAGCGGTCGATCTATACTAGGCCTAGATAGTCTACTTCGACCCCAGTAATCGATAGCATGTGGTTGGCCACCGCTTGCTCTCTGGGCGCTGGTACATCCGTCGATGGTACACTCACTGCACACCCTTGATACGGTATCCTCAAGAACCCTAGCGTCCTAACCACTTGGGCGATAAAATTACCCATCCGTCTTGCACCGACAATGCGTCCATGATCAAAATCGCTCAGATCACCACGTTAACCCATGTTCGTCCATTCCGATACGCTGTTGAGACTCACTGCTGTCTGCCCATTTATCTACTGCGTTCGGTTTGGGTCTGTTCCACTCTGTGGAAGGGATGCCCATGTCAACTGCCCATCAACCATATCTCTAATGCTTTGCCTACTGAGTTCATTTTATGACAACGGATGCAATTGTACAGCGTAGTAATACCACATGAATGATTATTTTGTTTAGTGGCGTAAAACGTGATTTAAAAAGCGTCGGGCTTTCCTCTCTCAAACAAGAAGCTTTTTCAAGGGTAGATTAAGCATTTGAGCATCAACTAGAATAGATATCGAGAGATCTGGGATTCGGATCTCCAGCGGTGACCGGATAACAATTTTTCGGTTGCTGTGTGTTGCTAAAAACGTGGAAAGAGCGATGTCTTTGTTTATTCACTGACGCCACGTATTTGGAGGATTTTCACTTTGGATTTAGCTGCTATAATTAATATATAGCCAGTGCCGTTAATGCCCACCAGATGGAGACGTCTCAGTAGCTGAGCCCATCTTACGGATTCATGATGTCAGAAGCTGACAGAAAAACACACACATAGCGCCGTTGATTGTTGGCCACCGTAGCGTAAGGCTAACGCGCTCGGCTAAATATCGAGAGATCTGGGATTCGAATCCCCAGCGGTGATCGGATAACAATTTTTCGGTTGCTATGTGTTGATAAAACGTGTAAAGCGCGATGTCCTTATTTATAAACTAAAATAAATTGTATTCTTTAACTCCTAATCTAGCTTTAGTATAAAGCAAACACCGGGCTTTTACTCTCCAACAGGAAGTTTTATCAAAGCTAGATTAGGCATTAGAGCATACAACTAAAACCAAATTGTTTGCTTTAACTCCTAATCTTGCCTTAATGAAGCAGTCACCGAGCTTTTTCTCTCCAACGGAGGACTTTATTAAGGCTAGATTAGGCATTGGATCATACGTACAAATGGAAGTTGCAGCCTTGATAAAGAATATACATAAATCATTAATCCGTTTAATAGTGGTAAATGTGATACAAAAAAACACGGAGCTTTCACTCTTCAACGGGAGGTTTTATCAAGGCTAGATTATGCGTCAGAGCATACAACTTCAACTAGAATCTAGAACATGTATCTAGAATCTAATTGTATGCTCTAACTTCTAACGTATCCTTGATAAAACAAGCGCTGAGATTTCGTTCTCAAACGGGAAACTTCTCCAAGGCAGCATTAGGCATTCGAGCTAATCTAGTCTTGATGAAGTAAGCGCCAAGCTTCCGCTTTATGCTTGATAAAGCCTGGAGTTGGAAAGGGATAGATTAGCGCTTTTTGTATCACCAGTAACATGCTCTAAAGCCTAATACAGTCTTCACGAAGCCTCCCGTTGGAAAAAGAAAGCTCTGTTCTTGTATTATCATGTGAGTTTTACGCCATTAAACGGATTAAAGAGTTATGTATATTTATTGTATCAAGCATACCTATCTTATGATCTTCGACTCTTGAGCAACGAATATATAATAAATAAACTCCAATTAAAGAGATCGGGTAGAGATACACCTTGACTAAATGACTAAAGAATCAGTGACGTGCCTGCACCGCAAGACGCACACGAGATAAAGGCAGATAGCAGCGAGAACATTCGTCCGTGTAGCTCAGTTGGGAGAGCGACTTATTCCCGAGTGAGTGGATCCGGGTTAGATGTCTGGCGTAGACAAAAATGACGGAGAAATTTACTTCGTTATAACTGCATTTCGCAAGAAACTGTTGAGCTCAATTGGTAGAGCGACTTATTCCGGAATGAGGGGACCCGGGTTCGAGCCCCGGCGTGGACAAAAATGACGGAGAAATTTACTTCGTTGTAGATGCGATAAATATCTGAAATCGTAAGTTTTTTCTTACTTCGATGTGAAATCACTGTCTCCTCCCGTATGCCATTGTCTGATAGAAGTGGCGTTTGTCTATACCCTGTCTTGGGAACAGAAAAATCATTCGTGCCAGCTACTACCAATAGCTGAGCATAAAACCTATATAATGGTCTACACTGTAAAAAAAATTACTGTAGATTTTACGGTTTTAAACCGTTTTCCAGGGTGCCAACACAAAACCGTAAAATCTACAGTTTTATGCCGTGTTGGAGCGAAGCTATAGCTTTGCTCCAACACAATCAACACATTCGTTCCAGCCAAATTTTTGTGTTTTCGTGATTATTTGGACTGTGACTCGCTCCAGCCAAATTCTGTGCTGTTTTCTTCATTAAATGCGGTGTTGGAGCAAAGCTATGGCTTTGATCCAACACGGCATAAAACTGTAGATTTTACGGTTTTGTGTTGGCACCCTGGAAAACGGTTTAAAACCGTAAAATCTACAATTTTTTACAGTGTACGTCTGTCCCTAACGCTCTGACGTCATCAGTACTTGCAGCGCCATCTGCTTTTATCCGGTTACCGAAATCGGAACTAAGCTCAACGCTATCACACGATACGTAAATTCAAGAAGAAATACCGGAAAATAAAATAAAGTTAGTAAGACAAACGACTTCATCTGTGACAACACGCACGTTCTCGAACAGTTGTCTGCGACATAGAATACAACGTGGTTTGTCACAGATCATGAAAGAAATACGGGATTACGCTATATAATACAAATTTTGAAGATGACAATCCGATTTTTGTCGTAAATGTGACAAGGATGGTAAGTCAGATAATATCCGAAAAAATCGGATTGTCATCTTCTAAATTTGTATTATATGGCGTAATCCCGTATTTCTTTCATGATTTATCTGCTTCTCCGGGCAATCACGGGATAGGATTATTAACCTCCAGATTCGCTAAACATGAATGTCGGTTGCTTCGACTAGCGAATCCTGTGATGGTTACATTCAAATTGATCGGAAACTTGAAATTTGGTCGTTCTGGGTGGTGTAGTGGTTAGCATACCTAGGCGTTTTCTGAGAGACGCGAGTTCAAGTCCCGCTCCAGGACGATGAAAATTTTCAAGTTTTTGGATATTATCTGACTTACCATCCTTGTCACATTTACGCCCAAAATCGGATTGTCATCTTCAAAATTTGTCACAGATATTTATTTTTTCAGATAAGCAATTAAAATAAATGCAGAAATTGATCAAAAACTCAGAAACTTTGAGCCAAAACATAAAAAAACAAACTTAAACCTTCATACGCCCGTTGTGCAAGACTCTATGTTCTCCCTGAAATACATAAATCTGGCATTCCTTTCCGGCCTATATAGTAAGTAATATCAGCACAGCAGTTATCCAAGTTCTTATCTTCAAAATTATCTACCTTGGCCACTCCAAACGAAACATCTGCGAAAAATTCCACCGAGTTTTCCAATCGACACAAACTACATCCTTGCGTAGATCAACTTATGCTCTCCTTTGATGTGGTATCTATTTTCACGAATGTTCCAGCAAAAGGAGCTCTGGAATCCTTAAAAGCAAGTCTTATAGAGCATCATTACGGCCAACCTGAAGTTGAGGAAATAACAAGATTAGTGGATATTTGCATAAAAACAGAACAGTTTTACTTTCCGTGTAACATTTTATGAACAGACGGAAGGTCTAGCAATGGACAGCCCTATATCATGCGAAATCTACATTCGTCGATTTGAAGAAAAACTTTTCAAACTCGTGAGATTTAACTTATGGATACGATATGAAGACGATACTTTCGTTCTATGGAAAGGAAAAAAATTCTGAAATTCCGGAATTAGTCAAACTTATAAATTCAAATGATCCTCACATTCAATTCAGCTGCTAAACTGAAAATAACGTATGCCTAAAATTCCTTGACGTCCTGGTTACTCGCTCAAATGGATCTCTCGCAACCACAATTTGTCGGAAGCCTTTTGTTGTTTTCTCACCTCCACATGATAAGTCCAATCACCCTTGACAACGATAACTCAGCGCATTTTACAGTTGCATATATCGCGCGATACATACACTATATTGACAAAAGTCACCGGACACCTAGAAGAGAAACACAACATAGCATTTATTGACATACAGTAATTTGGTGTAGGTCCACCACGGGATCGCTCACAGCATCGTTTCACGAGCTCTCCAAGCTCGTGAAACGATGCTGTGAGCGATCCCGAACTCCTCGGCCACACTAGTTACACTTCGACCTTCTTCCAACTTCCCAATGACGCGACCTCAGGTAAAGTCATCCCGATGTCGTCTACTGGATTGCCTGTTGACCATATCACATGGTGGCAGCAACTCGACGTCGTTCAAACCGATATACACCGTGCAATAGCTTTCACCGAATTGCTGAGCGTACACCGCCCGTGTGCTTTATACCCTTCCGACACTCCCCCCCTACGTCAAGCTGCATATATGCGCATACCCTACCGTACCGGACCCTAGTCTATCTCCTGAGTGGTCTTTCGGTCCGTTCTGCCTGCTCGTTCCGTTGTTATGCTAATTTCTCCTCTTCGTCCTTAATTTTTGCACACCAGAGTATGATTAAACATTGAGACTGATATGGGCGATATTTATTGAGCTACACGCGAATTAGTAGTGTCTCTCAGAATGGCGTCATCTGCCATGTTTTCTCACACAGCATGCCAGACGTCTCTGCATGGATTTGTACAGGTTCCTAATGGTGTCCTGCAATAAGCCATCCCATGCAGCTTGAGACTTCTCACGCAGTTCCTGCAGATTGTGGTGGAGTCGTGCAATGTGAATAGCGGGTCCAATAGCATTCCATACATTTTCAATCGGCAATAGGTTTGGGGATGCCGCTGGCAATGGCAGGGTGTCAGTGCCTTGAAGTAAAGCTCTCGAGACAGCAGCAGTATGCGGACGAGCGTTGCCCTGTTGAAAAATCGTACCGGGGTGAGCGGTTAGAAAAGGTAGGGCCACTGGTTGCAGGACCTGATTAACGTACCGTTAAGCTGTGAAAGTGCTTGTAATGAACACCAAATGTGATCTGGCATCGTAGGCAATTGCACCCCACATCATGACACCAATCCTTATGGACGTGTGACGCTCGATAACAGACCGTTTATCTTGGCGATGATCACGGTGTCTCCACACACGGATTCGTTGATTGTCTCCTCTAAGATAAAATCGGGACTCGTCGCTGAAGATCACCCGCTGCCATTCTGAGTGGCTGCTTGAGAAAGTGGCACGACACCATTGCAGTCTTTGGCGACGGCAATGGTGTTCAGGGTAGTCGTCGTAACGGTCTGCATGCGTGTAGTGCTACGTCGTGCGCCCGTCTGTCAATGCTTCTGGCTCTAATCGGACGATGCATGGAGGGCACGACCTCTCGCTTAGTATCCGCAGTCGTGGCTAATGGGTCTCTCCGCGCATGTCAGACAACCCGTCGGTCCTCTCTCCGCGGTTCGTCTAGGTCTCTCAAACCCTTCCTGTCGGCCAACAGCGTACTGTAGTGATATCCGCACGACCGATATAGCGAGCAATACGGCAATAAGACCAATTCCGCTTCTCGCAGCCCGACGATGTGGCACCTCTCGAACATCTCCAACTGCTCATATTGTTTCCGAACTTTCATACTTCACTTGCAAAGGATGAAACCATCACTTGCAAAGGTTGCAACCTGCGTCACATGCGTGCCGAGCGTGATACTTGGATCATTTGCATGTCTCACGATGTCAAACCTACCCACCAAGTTTCATTTCTGTCGGTTGCTTTCTTCTAGGTGCAACGATTTTTTTTGACGATGAGCGTATTTGCGTTTCACTACCACTGTCTGTTACACCGATATTACACTCTCACTGCTCGATAGTCAGCAATTTTCTTCGCTTCCTTCTCATTGGTCAGTTTCCATCACGAGTGACGGTCAAGCAAAGACGAATTGTGTTTAAAGAATGCTTGTCGAGTTTCCTTCTCGGGCATTTCTACAGGAACCTGCTATATGTTCTTCCTCTTTCTCGTCTGTTTTTTTTTTTTTGGAGGTTTAACGACCACCGTGAGCAACTCAATGGGCTATAAGCAGTCGCCCGTCCCTAATTTAGGGTCACTGGTTCCAGGGAAGGAAGAGAGCCAGTGCCGTAAGACAAACACAACATCCATGCCTGACCGGGATTCGAACCCGGACCCCTTTCGGACGAATGATCAGAAGCCAACGCCTTAGACCACTGCGCCACCAGGGCGGCTCTCATCTATTCGTCATAGCCTATTCGGCTTGTGGACATTCTTCTCGTGACGTCACACTTTTTAGACCTCAGAAAAATTGAAAGTTCTATCGCAGTGGAGCGGAAATCGAGTAAGCCGCCCCGGTGGCGCAGTGATCTAAGCGATGGCCTCTGATCATTCGTCCGAAAGGGGTCTGGGTTCGAATCCCGGTGAGGCATGGATGTTGTGTTTGTCTTACGGCACTGGCTCTCTCCTTCCCTGGAACCAGTGACCCTAAATTAGGGACGGGCGACTGCTTATAGCCCATTGAGTTGCTCACGGTGGTCGTTAAACCTCCAATCAAAAAAAAAATCGAGTAAAGTTATCTGTGGAGATGGGCTACATGGTAGCAGTTAAATACCGCACTTCCGAAATGAAAAATATATGCTCGCACGACTGCTATGTATTTTCAAGGATTTAGTCTATATATAATGTGATTCCTGATGATTAAGGGACTGGTTCACTTTCCGTATTACAGGGTGATCCGTTTGGGTAGGGGTAATTTAAAGATGCTGTGGTATGGCTTGTAACAGATGAAATACACGGTCGTATCAGAATAATATGACCAGCCCCGGAATCACAGTGTACCCGCCTTGGCGCGTCACAGAGTGCACGTGACAAGGTCGACCACACGGAGAAATAAGCGGCCGGCCAGGATGAATGAGCCATAGTGCGTCACGTGAGCACAATGCGCAGAGGTTGTGATTTGATGGACGTTCAAAAAGGAATGATCACCAGTTACTGCGCCAAGGGTGGAAGCATCTCAGAAACAGTAGACTTATGTGTGCTGTTCAACAGGTGCTGTAGTAAGAGTGTACCAAGAATGGACCGCTGGCACACCTTCTGACGTCATAATTGTGGAGAACCAAAGACCATCGACCCCAGAGGAGAACGTCGACTGGTAAAAGGAAATCGACGAGCAACAGTGCAGCAACTGACCACGCAAATGAACCCTCAAAAACAGTAGCGCGAAGCCTCTTACGCATGGGTTGGTTTCCTGAGTCGACGTTGCGTCAAGGCGCCCATGTTAATCGAGGACCATTGGCAACGACGCCTGCAGTTTGCGCGGGATTACCGTCATTGGATAGAGGAAGAGTGGGAAAAAGTTTGCCTTCTCCGACGAATCGAGGTTTCTACTCCATAGAAGCGACGGCCGGTGGAGGGTACGGCGTCAGATACACGAGAACCAACATTCGGGCACGCTTTTAGGTCAAGTACAGGCCGGCGGTGGCAGTATGCATGTCTGGCGAATGTTTGCCTGGTATGATCTGAGACCGACTGGGTGGGTCCCTGAATGCCAATGTCTACCTGGTCAATCCTTACTGACCACATGCATGCTTCATGTTGGATGTTTAATCTTGTGATTGTGTCTAGCAACAGGGCAATGCGAATGCGCCGTGCCCCTTCGCTAAGTGGGCGCGTTCAGGAACACGACAGAGATGTCTCCGCTCTCTCTTGTCCGGTGAAATCGCGAGACCTCAATCCCACAGAGCACTTGTGGGAATATTTAGATCGACAGGTTCGACGTGCCGACCCATAACCACGTAATCATCGGGACCTCCGTGCTCCGCTGCTGTCCGAACGAGCACGTGTGCCTCAGGCTACCTTCCAGGAGGGCTTCATTGTGTCCATACCACGCCTTCGCGACGCTGTCATCTGGACCAAAGGTGGTTATTTCCATTATTGGGTAGATGGTCATGTTATTCTGATATGGCTGTTAAAGCTTTATGGACTGGAGTTTGGTTAGGCCTTTACATGACCTCGTCTGCGGACTCGACCGAGTTCACACCCGCTGCTCAATTCTTGCCACGTGTTTTCTAACATCTGCGGAGCGAATTGTGCGAACGCTGCAGTATGGAGGTCAAATTCTGCCCGAACAGCGAGGAAAGATAGGAGTTTCCGGACCATCCAACTCCTCAACTGCAGCTCAAGCTTCTTGCCCTGCTTCGACCAGTGACGTCAGTGCAGCACAACCCTCTGTTGCTTTAAGTGAAGACATGGATGTGTCTGACAGCGCTGCTAATTTACCCTCTGCTTCAACTCAGTTCAAACAGCCGGTTGCGTTGCAGCCCTCACGCTCGAGTCCTGCTCCTAGGGCATACTCTGCCGCTCTTACTGGAACAAAAGCTCCTTCCAAGTTTGTTGCAGAAGTCTTACCAGACTCATACGTCATTGTTGATGGCATTACTGCCACCATAGATATTCCCGAAGATTCCCCAGCGGGAAAACAATTCTATTCTAGAATGGACTTCGGAGTGTGTTTTGATGCGCTCCCAGACACAAAGTTGAAAGAATATAGTATGGCTCTCAAGCAGATACTTCCAGCTGGAGCCAGTATTACTCACATGGCTCGAAAACCTTGAGCTGTGTTGGTGTACTTTGCTCTTAAAGAGCATGCGGATCTTGTCTTGACAGAAGGTTTGTCCCTCAAAGACGTCCATCTTCTACCAGAACCTGTCTCTCAGCGTCCAATCCAGGTTACATTTTATCCGGTTCCACCTGAGGTATCAGACGTTGCGCTGTGCACTGTACTCAGTAAGTTCGGCCGAGTTGTTGGGCCAGTTACTACTCTTTCAGCCGCGCCGAGAGATCCAGACGATAAATCCATAGGGGGATTTCGCCGAAGTGCAAGAGTGATCTTTCCATCTGATGAACATTTGCTCGCCTGCCCAAAGGTGCTCAACGTTCGTTGTGGACAGCAACGTAGGAGAATTGAGGTGACTACCTTCCTCCACTGCACTTTTTGCCACGGAGAGAATCATTTACGTGTGCATTGCCCACATCTAGCATCACAGGCTCCTAATAATTCTCCTACAACTTCTGGTCCTCTTCTGAGCCGCGCAACACCTTCTTCCACTTCACAGAAAGCTTCAGAATCGAAACTTTCACAAAAGTCGACTGCAGGAGTTGGTCAACGCGTGTCTACGGACCCTTCTTCCTTCGACCAGCAACTGGATTTTCCCTCACTTAATTGTTCGCTTCCCATGCGTCGTCATTCTGTAGCGGAGTCCCCTTCAGGGGGTTTCTCCACTGCCCTTATCATCGATACTTCTAAATCTGCTGATGACAGATTTTCTGGCCACGAATCTCGAGTTGATGAGAGCTCAACTGAGCCTTCGCTGAAACGTCGTGGTTCTTCTCGAAGACGCCCACCGAAGAAGCCGACTGCCGCATCACCCCGTACCTCTCCCCGTACTGGTAGTGCCTCTCGAAAGAATTCACCATCAAAGGCTGCTACCTCTTCTGTCCAGGCCGACGAAGAGCCTCCTCTCAAATTTGAGGATCTTGTCGAATACCTTAAGGATGGCTCGGTTCCTACTGGGCCGATTTCATTTGAAGATTTACATCAATACCTGTCACATAAGACAGACCACTCCACAACGCATGCTTTACTCTCAAAGTATGCATCGTTTCTCCCTCTAGTGCTTGATCAGATCCAAGTCCTTAATTAATGCATCTCCCCGCCTTCGCAAGGAACATCCGTGGGCTAAAACCTATTTTAATCGACTCAAATCATTTCCTCCTGTTGTGAAGGTTCTTCAGCAAGCATTAATGGAAAAAATTCTTCAAGATTGTATCTCTTAATTGCAGGGGATTTGCATCCCCATTTTCTAATGCCTTGGTACATGAAGACCTCACTCCGTTAGGAGCTGATCTTCTCTTACTACAAGAGACAAATTGCCAATCCACTACGATATTCTCACGATGGCGCCAGTGGAACTACACATTTCACCATGCCTACCAACTATCATCCCATAGTGGTCTAGCTATAGGTATCCGCCATACTTTCAACTCCATAATCACCTCTTTTTCGGTTCGAAACTTATGTCGAGACCTATTACAGTGTGCATCATTCACCATAGCTTCCACATCTTATCATATATTTAATATTTATATTCCAAGCTCTTCAACCCACTTGACAATACTTTTTACTCGCCTTCGTCGTGCCTTGTCTCGCATTCCTCCCATAGATCATGTTTTAATTGGAGGGGATTTCAATTGCACTCTGAATCCTACCCTGGACCGATCTCCTTCCACCAGAGAACGCCGTGTTAACTTGGTGAATCTTCTGCAGTCAGTGGTCTCCGACAACTCATTCATTGATGTTCACCGTCACTTCCATCCTTCATCGACTGTACATACTTGGCTCTCGCAACATAATCAAAATCCGTACACAGCTCGCCTTGACAGATACTACGCCTCATCTACTCTGCTTACAGCTGTGACAGAATCTATTATCACTCCTACAGCTTCTTCTGACCATTGTGCCATCGTTCTGATTATTCAAGAAGTTCCAGTACAAACCCGTATAATTCGTCCATGGACTCTTGACGACATCTTCTTACAGATCCAGACTTCTGTACTTCAGTACGCTCCTTCCTTGAGGACAAACGACCTCAACTTCAATCAGCTCCTTGTGGTCTGACTTTTTGGTTGGACATTAAACAGCAACTCGTTCTCCACGTTCGAAAACTTTCTTTTAAAGCAAAAACGGTTCAAAACATGCGTCTCAACCATGTCCGTTCCATGCTCTCCATCCTAAGCCTAAGTGATCCTCTCTTCTGCCACTATCAAGAAGAACTGCGATCAATCCTCCTTCCTCTGGCTCAACAAGCTCTACGACGTCTCCGGCTACAACATCTATCGCCAGACGCATCCAATTACGATTTCCTTACATCCATGGAAAAAACACCAACAGCATCGAATTCACTTCGGCACCTTCGCCTCGCATCTGGAGAGGTGTCTGATGATCCGCTCACTCTATGTTCCCAGGTCCGAAAGTTCTATACAGAGAAGTTCTGTGAATCTCCTCCGCCATCCTCTTCAGCTTTGGCATCACTTCTTTCTAACCTACCACAAGTTCCTCCCCATCTTGCCTCTTCCCTCCTCCTTCCTCCCACGTTCTCTGAACTATCCTCTACGTTTTCTTCTTTAAACTCTAGGGCCGCACCGGGTCCGGACGGCCTCACTTTCCTCTTCTATAAAACCTTTCTACCTCTCCTTCTACCATTTCTCTTTTCTGCACTTTCTGCTGCTTTCAATCACTCCCCTCTACCAAGGCGATTCACAGTAGCATATGTTGTTCTATTCCCTAAGAAAGGTGATCTCCTTGACCTGGGGAATTGGCGCCCTATCTCCCTCTTAAATCTAGATTATAAACTTTATACTAAACTTCTTTCCCAACGCCTTAACCCCATTCTCACTCACATTCTCTCCCCAAATCAAACTTACACAGTTCCCGGCCGTTCACTTTCTCATAACATCCATCTACTAAATGATCTAATCCATCTTGCCCGATCTCGCTCTGAACCCCTCGCCCTTCTCTCTCTTGACCAACAATCCGCTTTTGATAATATCTCACATTCCTATCTATCGGCTACACTCCTTCACTTCGGTTTTCCTCCTTCCTTCGTCTCTCTTCTTTTCTCACTCTATCAAGACGCCGTTCTCCAGGTCAAGCTGCCCACCTTTCTCACAGCGCCTATTCCCTTCCGCCGGGGAGTGCGGCAGGGTTGCCCACTCTCCGGACAACTCTTTGCAATCGCAATTGAACCCTTCCTCCGCTCTGTACACCAATCCTTTAAAGCAGTTCTGCCACCACTCTCTGCCTGCACAAGACATCATGCCACTACCTCTGTCGCATACGTAGATGATGTCACCATCTGCATCCGTCATGACTCACAGTTTCCGTGTCTCCAACGTCTATTCGCAGCTTATGCCTCATGCTCCGGTGCAGCGCTCAACTCATCTAAAAGCACTGGTTTATGGTGCGGCTCATGGGCACATCGTGTAGACACCCCTTGGGGAGCAAGCTGGTCGTCCATCTCACAGCGCTTCCTTGGAGTTCATCTTGGTTCCTTGCAAGCTGCCCCCTCTACACGTGGAATGCTATTCACCCACGCTTGCTCAGGTCAACTGCCTCCTGGAGGAGAGCCCAGTTCTGCTCATCATTCTTCCAGAGAGCTCGCCTCTCTCGAACTTACCTGATTTCCTTGTGCACACACTCTTGGCTTGGTGTCAAGTCTCTACAACTCCGCCTTCATGAAATTACCCGATGTCTTACTTCTCTGATATGGACCTGCCACCACTGGGTCAGTGTCACAAAGCTTTGCCTCCCTCCGGATCACGGCCGCATCGGACTCCTTGATACACAGGAGTACTACAAGGCCGTCAGAATTACTACTTTTCTCCGTCTCTTCACGTCGCCAGTACCAGATGCCGTTTTAGCTAGGGACGTCATCGCCTCCCCGAGCAACCCTAACTTTTCTTTTCTCTCCTTACTACTCATGGACCACCGACCCCTCACCCTCATTCGACTTCCCCCTGTTTACCGTGAAGCTCTAACTTTCCTTCGTTCCCTCCCTCTCTCTCGTTCTCCACCTGATTCCACAACTGAGCTCCTTGCTGAACCCCTCTTTTATTCTTCGATTCTTCACCCCTCTCATCTTCCGTACTTTGCCTATCCTACCTGGCTCCGAGCAGGTGTAGTAACAGTTAAAGATCTCACTAACCCTGACCTTTCATGGCGACCCTTCGCCAGCCTCCCTCCCTCTCTTCTCCTCTCCACCTCCTCTCGTGACATCTACAACTCTATTCTTTCATCTATCATTTCTCAATTTCCTCATCTTGCTTCCCACTCAGGTCTTTCCTTTGTTCCTTCTGCTTCTCTCCCATTTCCTCTTTTCTTGCTTACTTCTGGCTCAGCTCATTCCATTTCTTCTCTCTCGGTGTCAGCTCTTTATCGGTTCCTCTCTATGTCCCATTCTTCTTCTCCTCTCCCCATTTCTGATGTTCCCCCTGCTGCCACTGCTACGGTGTGGTCAGCCACCCTGTCTCCTCTTTCTGCTCCTCTAGAAATTAATACCCATTGGCTTTTCCTCCATCGCCGCCTTCCTGTTCCCTCCGTTCTTTTCCGAATGTCTCTTCTCGATTCCCCTCTTTGCCCTTTCTGTGCTCGGGAGGCTGATGTCTTCCATGTCTATCAGCACTGTGTTATATTACTCCCAATGCTGAACTTGGCATTTACTATCGCCCAATGTTCCATTACAACAGATCTTACATTTGATGCATATCGGACTCTTCTGCTACAGAACTCTCCCACAGTCAAGCTTCCATCAGTCTGTGCCTATATTTTTATTTTAGCGAAGCATGTAATCTACGTGTTTCATCAACGCTGCAGAGATTTGACTACTCCTCTGACTGTGCATGAAGCTTCTACGGCATTATTATGCCACTTCCGCGACCGCCTGACATCTCGACTTCGGCTAGAGTATTCTGTTGCAGTTACTCAGGGTCGGGAGAGCCAGTTCCTTGCCACCTGGTCACCGGCTGCCTCATGGTTTACCAGCTCGCCAGCGTCATTGTACCTGACGGTCGGCAGATTTGGTATTTGACCTTTTTGAATCAGAAATGCATATGTAAATCTCAACAATCTGTTTTAAACATCTTTGCACAGCTTGGAAATTTACCGCACTGGTTTTTTTTATAAAGGGCTATACGTGTTTACACAGCAAATTGTTTTTTGTGACACTCATCTTGTGTTTTTTTCTTACATTGACGTTCAAGTTAGTTCGTCTTTAGATTACATTTTGAGTATAAATATTGCAGTTAGTCATTAGCATAGTGCTAGTGCTGTATAAACATATAAATTGTTTCTGTCCTTTGTAACCATCTTTTTTTTTTTTTTTTCGATACCGTTTCTCTGCTTCATTAATTTCATAGTGTTGTGTTTTGTAATTTTGTTCTATCTTGTTTCCCTAACATGTTTGCGCTGTGCTGTATAATTATACATAGTTTTAAAAATATTGCGGAACAAGTAATCCATCTTATTTGCATCAGGATGTCCAAGTTTACTTATTTCCTGTTATTAAACATTCCATTGATTTGTCTGATAATCAGTTTTTCAATTGCATAGTACTGTACATCCTTGTAAATATGTTGTGTTAAAACTCACTGTCATATCGTACCTTCTTTCAAGAGACATGTTGACTAATGTTTCTTACTGTATTTATTTTGGCACAAGTTAGTCAATTGCATGGTGTTGTACTCATGAGTAATATATTTTGAAAAACATTTTACCTATTTTGTTCTTTTGTGTGAGGTGATGCTTGGTACTATCATTCTTCTATTACTACATATGGATAGTGAGAATATGTTAAAGCTTTATTCATCGTGTGTTTTCTTATTATACTTACATTTTCTATCTGGTCAACAGAATAGTGTTACATTTCTGTATATGGTCCGATTTTGATTTGTAACATGTTGACACTGTGCTGTATATTTGTACATTGTTTCTGATTATTGCCGAACAGGTAATATATTCTATTTACACCAGGAAATCCAAGTTTGTTCTTCTCCTGATATTCATCATTTCATTGATTTGTCTTATGATCAGTTTGTCAATTGCTTTGTACTGTACATTCTTGTAACTATGGTGTGTTAAAACTTACTGTCTTATTGTACTTTTTTTTTTGCCAGAGAAATGTTGTCTCATGAAGCTCTCAATATTTTCTTGAACAAGTTTGTTAATCGCACAGCAATGCACTTATAAGCAATAAGTATTTGTTAAAATCCTTCCTAAATGTCCAGACATGCTTGTCGCTGATCATTTATCACGAGCTGTAATTTTGCTCCATTTTTCAACTTGTGCACTATGCTGTATATTTGTATATAGATTTTAGTGGTTTAACGATCTTTGATCGTATTTTATTTGTATTAAGACGTCCTTATTAGTTCGTCTCATGCTTTCTACCTTGAATAAAGATATTTTGAAACCACCTTTCGTCTTAATGAATGCACTGACCCTTCGAGACATGCTTTCGATAAGGTTTTGGAACACAGCGATAGGTACACGCTTCCATTCAGTACATAATACTGCCGCTAACTGTTGCTTAGTAGTAGGCCTTGGTTCCAAACTTCTTATGCGGTGCTCTAATTCATCCCATAGGTGCTCTATGGGATTACGATCAGGTCTCATTGCTGGCAAGTTCACACACGATACGGAATTATCGTCAAACCACGCCGTAACAATCCTTGCTTTATGGGTGGGTGCATTATACTTCTGGTACCAACAAAACTCTGTTCCATAGTATTGCCACCGAGTTGGAAGGGCATAATTGTCCAGAATATCGAGGTAGACATGCTGGTTAACAGGTTTGTCCACGATAACCAATGAGCCGGGACCATACCACGAAAAACAGCCCCACACGAGTACACTGCCTGCTCCAAACTTGACCGTATAGGAACAGTACACTGTGGTAAATAGCGTTCCCTCGGCTGCCGGTATACCCGCACACGGCCATCAGACTGATGAATCGTGTATCTGGATTCATCAGCCCATAGGACCCGTTTTCATTGATTTACGATCCACCATAAATGTTCTTTACACCATTTTAAACGACGAGTAGCATGCATTCCGAGTGAAGATGAAAGGCTTATGAACAGCCGCACGACCACAGTAACCCATGTAATGAAGTTCTCTGCGAATGGAACGTGTACATAACGAGGTTCCACTATTGATACTCACCTGTACACTGAGGTCTTGTGCAGTATTCCGTCGATTAGCTGTAACTGAGGCTTCGACGTCCTCTATCACTGATTTTCTTTGATCTGCCAGTATGTTTTACTGCTTCAGGCACGCCATGTGTCTTTCATTTATTCAGTACATCCAAAACAGTTGACTTGGGTATGTTTAAATGCCTCTCAGTTTCTCTTATGGATTACCTACTAACATAACGCGCAACAATCTTTCCTTTCTCAAAGTCAGTTGTCTCCCGCCGCGACATTTTCACTCAACCTCACAGTGCTATATAGTCGCGGTCAGCTGCAGGCTTGTTTTTATACCGTTTGCAGCTGTACTGCGCATCTTAATAACGCAACGGGTCCGTTCATTTGCTTTTAAAGAGATGTCCGTGACTTTTGTCAATATAGTGTATATTCAACCCAATCAGAATTATGCCCTTAATTACCTGTGGTTTACTGATCTTCCATGTAACAACTCCTCAGAAAACTTGAAAATTGTATCGTCCTGGAGCAGGAATCGAATCAGCATCTCCCGATTACTGCTCGAGTATGATAACCGTTACACTACCCAGGAAAATGAAGTTCCAAGGAACTAGGGCACTTAAGTATCTGAAACCTCAAAATTTTCGCTAGTGATAGCGATCAACCTCATCATAGCGTCATTTGACCATTTTTTTTATTTAGACGTGGATACAGGACGTCTTAATTCACCAGTACTTCAGATATAGAATTTGAGGAAGAAATGATTCCTCAGAACTACATGGGAACACGACCACAGTAGCAGCACATATATTCAAATCAGTCAGAATTATGCACCGAATTGCCTATGGTTTACCGTTCTTCCATGCAACACCTCCTCAAAAAACTTGAAAATTACATCGCCATGTAGTTGGAATAGAATCCGCATCTCCCGATCTCCGTTTAAGTATGCTAACCGTTACACCACCCAGAACAATGAAGAGTAGTACTCCACCAGGATATTGAAAGATGCGGGTTTGGTTCCAGCTCCAGAGCGATGTAATTTTCAAGTGTTCTGAGGAGTTATTACGTGGAACACCAGTAAACCACAGGCAATTCGGTGCCTAATTCTGTTTGTTTTAAATGCTTAAATATAATTGCTTCATCAAGATTTCCAAGATAACAGAGTATTTCTTAAAATTGGTAGTGGTACTTTATTCCACTGCTTTCTACAGTCGAGTCATTGTTTTAGGTCGGCGTTTAGAAAGCGCTCTTTCAGCAGTCCGAAAGCGCAGTAATCCGCTGGTGACACAGGGGACCTTGAAGGAATATGAGCAAAAGGTATAGACTTGATACCGGTCTCTTTTTTTCAGTTTTGGTATTTTTCTGGGTCTTCCTTTTAGCAGTCCGAAGGCACAATAGTCCATTAGTGACACATCAGAGGACTTTGAAGGAATATGAGCAAAAGGTATAGACTTGATACCCGTCTCTTTTTTTTTAGGTTTGGTAATTTTCTGGGTCTTCCTTTTAGCAGTCCGAAGGCACAATAATCCATTGGTGACACATTAGGGGAATTTGAAGGAATATGAGAAAATGGTATAGACTTGATACCCGTCTCTTTTTTTCAGTTTTGGTATTTTTCTGGGTCTTCCTCTTAGCAGTCCGAAGGCACAATTGTCCATTAGTGACACATCAGAGGACTTTGAAGGAATATGAGCAAAACGGTATAGACTTGATACCGGTCTCTTTTTTCAGTTTTGGTATTTTTCTGGGTCTTCCTTTTAGCAGTCCGAAGGCACAATAGTCCATTAGTGACACATTAGAGGACTTTGAAGGAATATGAGCAAAAGGTATAGACTTGATACCCGTCTCTTTTTTTTAGGTTTGGTATTTTTCTGGGTCTTCCTCTTAGCAGTCCGAAGGCACAATTGTCCATTAGTGACACATCAGGGGACTTTGAAGGAATATGAGCAAACGGTATAGACTTGATACCCGTCTCTTTTTTTCAGTTTTAGTATTTTTCTGGGTCTTCCTTTTAGCAGTCCGAAGGTACAATAATCCATTGGTGACACATTAGGGGAATTTGAAGGAATATGAGCAAAATGTATAGAATTAATACTGTTCTCCATTTTCATTTTATCAAGAAATAGAGTGGTCGATTTGGATGTGCGACTGATAGCCTTATCCTGGTGGAATTCTACTCTTTGAAGGCTCTGTAGATAAAGCACTGGTATTTCTTCTATAAATATAAGAGTTAAAACACCATTTTGGTAATATGTAGAATTGGTTTCAACATTTTTTTCAACTTTTCTTAACTTTAATTTCACATTGTACGAGAAACCAGCAGTAATCATGAATCCTTTACTGAGACTTTCTTTGGATTCTTGGAACCAAGTTTGTAAGTTTTTTCCTGCTCTTTTGTGAAAGTAAATCGACCTTTTTGTTACAGTCGTTTAGGTAGATCCATGCTTTATCAATAGTCATTCCCACCTAGCTCCGGCTAATTTTCATAAAGAAGTCCACACCGTGCTCTGAGCTCAGTCACGTGCCTCGGCAAAAGGCGGAGACCATTGTGTTTTTTTATTTTCAGATTTTAATCTTTGTTTAATACCTTGTTTACAGTTGATACAGATATTTTTATCGACTTAGCGATTGCTCTTCGTGTCGGTGGATTTTCTTTTAAGACCAGAGATCTTACTTTTGAAATAGTCGCAAAAGTACGTGCCTTCTTTGGATATTCGTTTGGTGTTCTTTTTCCTGCTAAAAGCAATGCTTGACGATTTTTGTCTATTCTTTGTCTCCTAACGCTTATTTTACATTTCGGAATGCTAATTTCATTATTTTCGCAGCATTCTTGAATTACAGAATACGAAATATCTCTCTTCGCAGAAAAGCAGAAACATAACCTTCTATCCACAGCTTGCTTACGTGCACCATTTTCTTAGCAGACGACATTTAACTGTGGTAGAGGTTCATTTCATGTTGTTGCCAGCTTCAGTTCTTTGAACTTCTTTTATTTTATGTAATTTGATATCGAAAACGGTCTGAATACGTGTAAACATCCCTGTAATATCAGAGAAAATGACTACTACTCCAGTGGTGGCGGCGTGATGGTCTGAGCAGACATTATGACGAACGCACGCACAGACTTAGATGCCTGTCAGCGTTGCTCTGTTATTGCCTTGAGGTGTAGAGACGAAATCCTGAACCTATGTGTCTGGCCATTCAGATGTGCTGTCGGTCTATATTTTATTCTTGTGATCGATAAGGTTTTAAACTCATCGAGCTCATATGGTCGACGAATTTCTCGAAGAGGAGATATTCACCGAATGTAGTGACCATCCATATTCCCTGATCCCGAACCAATTGAGCATGCATGAGATTCTTTAGGAAGACGTATTGGATCTATCTCTTTCTCTCTCCATCTCTCTCTCTCTCTCTCTCTCTGTCTCTTTTTTTCTCTCTCTCTTTCTCTCTCTCTCTCTCTCTCTCTCTCTCTCTCTCTCTCTTTCTTTCCCTCTCGCCAATCCTCTATCGGAACCTCTCTCTCTCTCGCCAACACCCTACCAGAACCTCTCTCTCTCTCTTTTGTCAACCCGCTGCAGGAACATCTCTTTACCTCTTCCCCCTTCTCTCTCTCTCTCTTTTGTCAACCCGCTGCAAGAACATCTCTTTACCTCTTCCCCCCTCTCTCTCTATCTTTGTCTCACTTTCTTTCTTTCTTTCTTTCTCACTCTCTTTCTTCCTCTCTCTCTCTCTCTCTCTCTCTCTCTCTCTCTCTCTCTCTCTCTCTCTCTCTCTCTCTCTCTCTCTCTCTCTCTCTCTCTCTCTCTCTCCCTCTCTCTCCCCCTCTCTCTCTCTCTCCCTCTCTCTCTCTCTCTCTCTCTCCCTCTCTCTCTCTCTCTCTCCCTCTCTCTCTCTCCCTCTCTCTCTCTCTCTCTCTCTCTCTCTCTCTCTCTCTCTCTCTCTCTCTCTCTCTCTCTCTCTCTCTCTCTCTCTCTCTCTCTCTCTCTCTCTCTCTCTCTCTCTCTCTCTCTCTCCCTCTCTCTCTCTCTCTCTCTCTCTCTCTCTCTCTCTCTCTCTCTCTCTGCCTCTCTCTCCCTCTCTCTCTCACCAACCCGCTGTCAGAACAGTCCAAGAAGTCTGAACAGCTCTTGTTGAGGAATGGTAAGTATTCATCAGTACCCTCATAAACAGTATAAAGGATCATTTTTTGTGCAGAGTGTGTGTATGTGACCGTCTTGGGTGATCATAGTCCATATTTGATCACATGTCTTTAGCAAAAGTATTTAAATAGAGATCCACGGGAAGCTCTTTCATGTAAATTACAAGATTATGATATTAACACATGTAAATTACAAGATTCTTATTTTCTTCTGCTTGAGTTACATTGTCAATGAAATAATAAATCTCTTTACCAAATTTCATGGAATTTGCTTATAAAGATTTGCCGTTATGTACGAATTTATAAATGTGATTATTTTATTTTGAGCACCAGTATACTTTACGGCGTTCAAAAACAGCGTCTCACACCTTTTCTTGTGCGCTCATGAGAAACGGAAGAAATAGTATCTAGGGTCGTTAGGAGACAAATTCCGCTTGGTATGAGGTTTAGTTTACAAAATCGCGCCCAGTATTTTATTGTTCTCCTGGTTTGTAAGCGTACAGGAGAGGAATGGTATCAGGAGATGCAGAGTTGCTGAATATGAGCTGTTTACAAAACGTCGAGCAAGATTTTGACTTGCGCTCGTGGAACATTGACACTCCCAAAACCGGAGTTCTTCATTTAACCTTCTAGAAGACTATCCTTTCATTTAGCTTTCTATAAGATATACACATTGTCACACCTTTACCCCCAGAAAGTATTCAAATTGTCGAGCGTACATTTAGCCTTCTGAAAAATGCTCTGTGTTGGCTTTGCTTTAGTAACTGTGACTTACTGCAGAGGTAAAGGTCGGGTCAAGACGACAAATCTGCAGAGATACATTCCGTCCGTGTAGCTTAGTTGGGAGAGCAACTTACTTAGTAGTGAGGGGGCGCAAGTTCAATCTCTGTCACCGAAAAATTTGCGTTTTCACAGAACATATTCAGAGGGATCACGGAGTATCTCATGACATCAAAGTCACGTGCGGTTATCATAAATTGTGGATACCTATCCTCTGTACGTAATCAGTAAGTTTCATCAAACAGAGGTTATCGCTTTTTCCACGTTTGTAAGTGAGTCACGGAAAAATTCTCATTGGCCGCCACCGGGAATCGAACCCAGGGTCTTCCAGTTACGCGCCGGATATGCTTTCACTGCACCACAGTGGCCTCGAATACCTCCAGACTCACACACATTGACTCTCAAGCCAATTTGGCAGGTTGCTTCTTGGAGCCCCGCACAATGCTGGGGACTCACCAAAGATGGCAAGCAGCAACTGGCTGGTTGCCAGTTGTAAGTGAGTCACGGAAAAATTCTCATTGGCCGCCACCGGGAATCGAACCCAGGGTCTTCCAGTTACGCGCCGGATATGCTTTCACTGCACCACAGTGGCCTCGAATACCTCCAGACTCACACACATTGACTCTCAAGCCAATTTGGCAGGTTGCTTCTTGGAGCCCAGCACAATGCTGGGGACTCACCAAAGATGGCAAGCAGCAACTGGCTGGAGGTATTCAAGGCCGCTGTGGTGCCGTGGAAGCATATCCGGCGCGTAACTGGGAGACCTGGGTTCGATTCCAGGTGGCAACCAATGAGAGCTTTTCCGTGACTCACTAATAAACGGGGAAAGAGCGATGACCTCTGTTTGATGTTCCTGGTCCACGTCAAGTATCTGTATTAATCAGTAATAATTTTCCAGTAATGGAGAAACGTGGCAACGTAATCCAATTTGACCGCGGCCAGATAGTTGGTGCCCGATGGGCAGTTGCCAGTATTTTGGAAACAGCCGCACTTGTTGGCTGCTCCCGTACGATTGTATCCAGGACATATCATATACTTCTTATGGAATAAGAAGAATATGATATAAAGTATAAGTATATAACTAATTGAAAGAACAAGAGAATATGAACTCCCATTATGCATGGCTTTTATTGACTATGAAAAGGTCTTCGATTCCGTAAAACCATCAGCGTAACAATGGCTTTGAAATCCTGCGGTATTGAAGATGCATACATTAGCATTATTAATAACATCTATGAAAATGCAAGTGCAAAGGTTCGGATATTTGAGGATACAGCACAAATAAGAATTGGAAAGGGAGTGAGACAAGGTGACACCATATCTCCCAAACTCTTTAACGCTACACTGCGAAATGTCTTTCAATCATTGAACTGGGAAAACAAAGTGATAAAGATTAATGGAGATTACTTAACTCACCTTCGTTTTGCTGATGACGTAGTCATCTTTGCAACTACCCCTTCAGAGCTGCAGAGTATGATCCAAGAACTTGCTGACAAGAGTAAAGAAGTGGGATTAAAAATGAACTTTCAGAAGACAAAAGTAATGTACAATGCTTTTACAAGAAACGAAGATTTATCGATTGATGGAGAAAAGTTTGAGACAACCGATTCCTGCATTTATCTTGGGCAGCAGATATCAAGTGAGGGTCACATTGATGAAGAAATTAATCGGCGTATAAAACTTGGATGGAGAGCTTTTGGAAGAAACAGTACAATTTTTAAGAGTAGTATGCCATTATGTCTCAAAAGAAAAGTGTTTAATCAATGCATCCTGCCAGTGCTTACGTATGGAGTAGAGACATGGACCTTAGCTAAAAAAGACATACAAAGACTGCAGACAACTCAAAGAAGCATGGAGAGATGCATGCTTGGTGTAACCAGGAAAGATAAGAAGAGGAACTTGTGGATAAGGAAAATGACAAGAGTGGACGACATCATGACCAGTGTGAAACCACTGAAATGGCAATGGGCTGGACATGTTGCCAGGAGAACGGACCACCGATGGACAACCGAAATTTTAGACTAGATTCCGAGGGACAGGGAAAGACGTAGAAGAAGACCCCATGGGAGATGGATGGATGAAATTCGAAAGTATGCTGGAGTGACATGAAGGAGAGAGACCGAAGACAGATAATTGTGGAAGAAATTTGGACCTTCATCCAGCAGTGGTTGATAATGGTTGATGATGATGATGATGATGGTATGAAGTATATGCACATATCTTCTTATGGATATAAAAAGGGTCAGCCACGCGAGGTTGATCCTAGAGGTGAGCGTCTGGTGTGTCGACTGGTATCTTAGCAACGACATGCAACAGCCATTTAGCTCACCCACCAGTACAACAGCGGTGCAGTTCGACCTATTTCCACAAGCGCCATGCGCCATACTTTGCTGTGCCTGGAGTTTCACAGCCAGAGACCAACGAGGATACCAATAATGACGCTCAGTCATCGCAAACAGTCCCTCGCATGGACCAAGGAACATTGGCAGTGGATCCTCAACAGATGGTCCATTGCCGACGTCCCTATACATCACTCCAGATGACCTATGCAAAATCGTATGGGGTGATGAGTCCCATTTCCTGCTGTACAATGCTGATGGTTCCCATATGGCGTAAATAGCATGAAGCTCTATCTCCTGGTTGCAAAGTTCGGTTTCAGTAGGTCGGCGAATGTAGCGTTCTGGTCTAGGGAGCTTTAGGGAGCTTTATCTTGGCAAGTACTAGATCTGTTGGTTATCATCTCATAAACACTGAATGATGAACGCTTCAGGCAGCTCTTACCCTACCATCTCTAGTCTATATCTGTAGGAGGTTTACCCCGAGCACCATGCCATTTTTCCACAGGACAACGCGCCGTGTCATCGGTTCGTATAGCTACTGAGTAATTGAAGGAACGCGACAACGAATTTGCCACATTGCGTGGTTCCCCAAACTCCTTTGATTGTAACCCAATTAAACATTTGGGGAATATATACATAGTGCGATCAAAAAGTTCCGAGACTAGGTACGTAGCGCGCCAACAGATGGCAGTATACGGATGCGCGCGTAGCTGTCGAGAGCAGTGACCTTCATGAGTCATTGTGTCGAGTTGCGTCGTTCTGTGAACATCAGGAGCTGTGCTACACGATATTTTGTGACCACGTGCAGAACACAGCTGCCATTTCCGTACGTACTGCTAGAGCTGCGAGCGAACATCAAATTCTGCGACAAACTCAGGAAATCGGGAACGGAGACGCATGACCATATGTAAAAGATTTTTCAGAAGGGAGTGTCTGACCCCAGGTCTTGAAAAACCCTTAGAAATAGGAAACTAGGAGATTTGGGCTAAAGCGCCCGATAGGAAAGTGACACTGAAGCGAAGTCGAAAGGGGGGAGGAAGACGCACTTATTTATTACCGGGAGGCCAGTACCCGGGGTCCGACGGCTTAACGTGCCCATCCGACGCACTGCGGGTATTTAGTGGATCGAGCGTTCGTACCTGCCTGGGATCGAACCTGAGGCCCTTCCCGTGGCAGTCACGAACGTTGCCCACTCGGCCACCCGCGGCTGGAGACGCATGAAATGTTGCGGCAGACTTATGGCAATAAAGCAATGAGTCGTGCGAGGTGTCTTCGGTGGCACTCGCGCTTCAAGAGCTGCAGAACGGCACTGGAAGACGATGAGAGCTCAGGGCGACCGTCCACGAGCAAAAAAAATGTGGATAAAATTAGGGAACTGGTGCATGAGGATCGTCGGAGAACCATTCTAGACATTTCTACCATCGTCAATGTGGCATACGGAACAGTGCTAGAAATTGTGACGTCGGTTTTGAACATGCGCCGCATTGCTGCAAAGTGTGGGCCAAAGATTCTGAACCCCGAACAGAAGGCGCTCCGTGTCGAACTCTGTCAATATCTAGCAACACGCCAGTTTTGCAGCCGCAACAGCATGACTACACTTCCTCAACCGCCTTTCTCGCCGGATTTGGCCCCCTGCGACTTCTTTCTGTTCCCGAAGATGAAGGTGAAGCTGAAGGGTCGCCGTTTTGAAACCGTGGACGAGATCCAGCGCGAATCGCAGACGGTGCTTGACACGATTCGCGAACAGGACTTCCAGGGAGCGTTCCAACAGTGGTAAAAACGCTGGCAACGATGTATCGCTGCCCAAGGAGACTACTTTGAGGGAGATCATAGCCAGACTTCAGTAACGTAAGTACTTTGTTGTATATCGGCCTAATCTCGGAATTTTTTGATCGGAGGGATGAGCGAACTGCTGATCATCCACTACAAAATGAATGTGAGCTGACGGAGCTGCTGCAATGGGCATGAGTCCAGTTACGCATGGAGGATGTATGACGCCTTTTTGAATCTGTTCCTATACGTTTGAGAGCCGTGATTACACAGAATGTTGGACCAGTGTGTTATTACGTTGGTGTTCCTAACGCAAAGGTAATTCAGTTTGTGTCCCCTACATCATCAGAAAAATGTTCATACTTTTCTTTCTAGTCGGCTGCATCTTATCTTGGTTGTACCCACACGTGGCAGCTAAATGTAAACGAGGTTCACAGTATTCATTTTGCTTCTTACTATATCGAAAAAATGCTCTAAGTAGTGCTCTTTATTTAAATGTTAGGAAAATATGCACTAGTTTTCTAATAGACAGTATTCATACTGTCGCTCATTCATTTTCAAGCTATTTCTTTCTCATTCAGTCTTCTGGAAGGTCTTCACCGCTCATTCAGTTTCGCCTTTTAAGATGAACTCATGCAATCGTCCAGAGATCAACCTTTGACATGTGTCACACTGTCATCTTTGGAAATTTAAATAAAATGAAATAAAAAAAAATCTTTGAATTAATTTTGTTACAATCGGACGTATCTACCTCAGAGGTGACGCACATGTCATGACGGCAAAGTTGCAGCGACAAACTTTGTCGGTGTAGCATAATTGGGGAAACATTCGGCTCCGGAACAGAAGGGTGCCTGTTCGATTTTGCCACCGGCAAATGGATTCTACGATATAACAACCATACGTTCTTGAAAATTTTATCAAACTCTACATCATCAACCATGGGACAAATGCCTGTAGCAGCCGGCCACTAGATAGCAGCACATTACAATCGTCTTCTATTTTTACTACCGGCACATCGACACTCATCTGGTAAACGAGAAACTAAGTGCGTCCGGTGCCGACTTTAGCGAAGCGAGAATCATCCACGCATTCGCGGCCCCACACCCGGGGATTCTGAGGAAAACCCCAGAAAAAAACCACCGACTTGATGGCCGCCAGGACCGGACTCGGAACACCGGTCAAAAATGTTAGCCAACTGCGTTATACCGGTGGTTCAGACTCTGCACTGTGTAATTAATCTGCTTGTAAGACTAGAGCGACCTCTAATCTCGCATCTATATCGGTCTGTGATCGTAAATATGTATGTGGATGCACCTGAGATTTGTTTTAGCACTAAGTCTTTCTTTTTCAGCCTGATCCCACGACACCCGTGAAGCTTTTAAACAAGGATTATTGCAGAAGTAATCTAAAATTTGTAAGGACTTTAGGTTTTGGTGCGTATGGTCGTGTGGTCCTGGTGAAAGACAAAATTACTGGCAATTCTCTAGTGGACAAGATCTCACATTCATGGGTACGTATCATTTTTACTTGCTTTACAAACTACGTAGCTTTATTTCTGTTTCACGCTTTATTTTCTTTGTTACATTGCAAAGCCAGTTGAAACTGGATAGTCGCCCCAGTGACGCAGTGGTCTAAGCCATGGCCTCTGATTTATTTGTCCACAAGAGGGCTGGGTTCTAATCCCGGTGCAGCATAGATGCTGTGTTTGCCTTATGGCACTGACGTTCTCCCTTCCCTGGGGCCCGTGACCCTAAATCAGGAACAGGCGACGGCTAATAGCCCATTGTGTTGCTCACGGTTGTTGTTAAACCACCAAAAAAAATTGATAGTTTTGCACCTTTAATGCCCTTAAAGAAAAAACTACTTAAATTTTCGTCCGAAATCAGAAGCGTAAAGAATTTTCATACAAGAAAGATGACACCAAATTTTCTGGTGTAATAAGCAAGTCTTTTGAATACGTTCTGACGCAAATTAAATTTATCAAAGCTATTCAAAGTCAATGGCACCGGTATGGAAAACAATAGTATCTGACGGAAGGAAAACAGTTTTTCAATCGGGTTTTTAATCCCTCAGATGTTGCTGTAAACGAAATCGCGAGCTTACGCCCTCTGGTTGCAGACTTGTGCGTTAAGAAAAACATGAATTTATATGAGAAACATTTCGCACCGGAAACGCTCTCCAACACCGAAGTAAATTTTCAAATCGGACTCTTAGAAACAGAGATATCGACAAAAATAAGATGTGACTTTACGTCTCCTGGTGGGAAAACCATGCATTATTTTAGGAAGAGAGTATTCTCAAAAGGATTTTCCATATGAGCGGTATCGGTCCAAGAAAATATTTTTTGTCGAGTTTTCAGGAGCCCAGATTTTGCTACAAATACATCAGAAGCAGAAAATAACACTTATGACCCCTGGTGGCCAAACCATTCCTTACCAAACATTAGAAATTATGTGAGAAATATTTTCCATCAGGTCTTGTGTGCGATATAAGAAGAATTTTTCAAATCGGAGTTTTAGAAGCAGAAGTAACGCAGAAAACGCAATTTACCTTCGTTCCCCCTAGCAGAAAGTCTATGATTTACTTGAAAATTTTGAATTTATAGGAAAAACATTTCGCCTCGGAAACACTATTCCACAAAGAAGGAATTGTTTAAATCGGACTCTCAGAAGTAGAGATATTGACAAAAATAAGATATACATCTACGCCTGCTGGCGTAGAAACCATGCATTATTTCAAGAAAATGTTCCTAAAAGGTTTGTCGACATGGTAGTATCGGTCAAAAAATGATTTTTTTTGCAATCGAGAATTTAAAAGCTCATATTTTTTTCTGCAAATACGTCAGAAGCGGAAATTAAGACTTACGTCACTTGGTGGCCAAACCATTTTTTACAAAAATTAGAAATTACGGGCAAAAGGATTTCCCATCAGGAGCTGTATCCGGTGCAGAAAGAATTTTTCAAATCGGAGATTTAGAAGCAGAGATATAGGGGGAAAGCAATTTACCTTTACGCCCCTTAGCGGAAAGTCTATGAATTACTTGAAAATTTTGAAATTATATGAAACACATGTCACACTGAAAACACTATCCAACAAAGTAGGAATTTTTCAAATCGAAGTCCTAGAAGTAGAGATATTGACAAAAATAAGAGATACATCTACGCCCCCTGGCGGAGAAACTGTGTAATATCTTAAGAAGAAAATATTGCGAAAAGATTTATCGATGTGAGTGGCATCAGTTCACGAAAGAATTTTTTCAATCGATATATTAGAATGCTCAGATTTTATGGGAAATACATCAGAAGCAAAATTAACACTTACGCCCCCTGGTGGCCAAAGTATTCTTTACCAAAAATTTGAAATTATATGCAAAAGATTTTCCATCAGGAGGTGTATCCGCTGAAGAAAAAAATGTTCAAATCGGAGTTTTAGAAGAACAGTTGTCGAGAAAAATGTAATTTACTTTTACGCCCTCTAGCGGAAAATCTATGCGTAATTTGAAAAAGTAACTATATCTAAAATACTCTTCGTCATAAATGAAATCGAAAGATAAAATATTTTTTTCAATCGGATGTTTAGAAGTAAATATGTGCAATAAAACGTATTTTTGAATTCGACATCATTTGCTTTTACGCCCTCTAGCGGCAAAATTGTACATCGTAAAAAAAACGAAATAAAGGATCATCTTTCGCATATTTAAAGCTTCCCAATGCAAAAAGAATTTTTCAAATCGGACTAAAAGTTGCGGAGATATCGTCGTGGGTACAGACGGACGGACAAACCAGTAACATAAGCACAAACCTTTTTTTACAAAATACGTGCTAAAAAGCTGCCGATAGATTTTCACACAGAAATGGGATTTCTAAAGGCTGAATGCACAAGGAAAAAAAAACTGTTCAGATGTTTCTGTCGCGGAAGAAACAATGATATAGCCAAGGGGTTTGGCCTGGTCGTGTTTAATGACCACCGTGAGCAACTCAATGGGCTACAAGCAGTCGCCCCTCCCTAATTTAGGGCCACTGGTTCCAGGGAAGGGAGAGAGCCAGTGCCGTAAGACAAACCGAACATCCATGCCTCACCGGGATTCGAGCCCGCACCCCTCCCAGACGAATGGTCATAAGCCATCGCTTTCAGACCACTGCGCCACCGGATAGGCTGATGATTTTCACACAGTTATTTCAAAATACTTACTTTGTGTACAGTTCATATATCGGTTTACACCTTAACTTTGTAAAATTAATCACGTTTGCATTAGCAACTGAATTTGAAAATACATTATGTTATACGTTGTTATACGTTCAACATTTATTCTCTAACCATTGTATTTTTTTGTGTGTGTTGTCTTCTCTCTCTCTCTCTCTCTCTCTCTCTCTCTCTCTCTCAATGACTCTCTATCTCTCTCTCTACTCGTGACAGAACACATCGGTTGATGTACAGTAGGTTCTGTAAAATGTCATCCGGATAATGTTAATTTACTGCATCTCACTTAGAGTCTTATTTTGTAAATCTGCATTTCGCGCATCAGTAAAGCCGAAACACCTTATGTTGATGTGAGAAATGAAAACAGGGACACCAAAAAAAGATCTGCATATCGTACATGAGTAAAGCCAGGAAACCTTATGTGGCATGGGAAATGGAAACGGAAACAGACGCCAGAAAATTTAATACTGGGTAAATTACTCTTGTTGCCTGTGACCAGGAGTTCTACCCAAGTATTTGGCGGCTATCAAGAGTTCTGGGTTAGCTCTCAGTCAGTTGCGTATCTACCAACCCAGAGCCCCCGGTTCAGGTAACGAAGGGACGTACTACAGCTGCCAGTTATATATAGTTTTATGAAAAATCCAACTACGCACAAAAACAAACAAACAAATAATTACCCCAAAGATTCGTATTATTCTTTAAGGCATATTTAACTTTTCCTAATTAATGTCAGGTTTTACTTTTAAAACAGCGGATGTCCTGCAGATTGAAGCTATTAGACCTTTTGGCACCTGGGTTTAAAACGATCGCTCTCCAATCGCCAACTCTCTCTGTCTGCGCTGCTGAGGAAAAGAGCGAGGCTACATGAGCAATAAGCATTCTCCATGGAGAACGTAGAAAAGCAATCAGTCACCTAAGTTTACGTACACAACACGTGCCAAAATCTATTCACAGCAGCCGCAGACCTGCGATGTATAGTAGGGTGATTTCTTCAAGTGCTTTGTTTTAGTTTAGGACAAAATGTTGCTATTGCTTTTAGTTTTTCCTTAGAATAAGTATGTCTATCTTAGTCACATAGTATCATTAATGCTAATAAAAATAAATAATCCCACACTAAAATAAACCAACCCTAAAAAATTAGAACAAATTTCCGTAAGCATTATTTGTGTGGAAACGTTTATATATGAGTGAACGGCATCAATTTGTATCATGTAACAAAAGCGTCCAGATACAGCACAGTATCTGCGAAAGAAAAAGGAGTCGGTGCCAAAGAACTTTCAAAACTCGAGCAATTCTTTTCGTCACAGGGTCAATTAAGCTCAAGTGTCGTTTCTGATGAAAAAAATGATGATTTGTTTAGCACGTCAACTGTTCAAATTTCAGTAGCAGACATGTGATAAAACCAAGCACTATCTTCACGAACTAGAGAAAGTAAAATAAATTATTATGAAGTGTTACAGGTACACAAAGGGTTGTACCGAAAGTAATGCAAAAGTGGGCATAACCTTTTCATTAAATGACAGAGGTCGTTCGAACTGCCCATGTTGGTAGACTAACTGTTTCTCTATACAAAGGTACTACTCAACATAGTCTTCATCACAAGCGATGCATTTGCGCCATCGTTGAACCCAACTGTAGAATTCTCTTTGAAAAAAATTCAGGTGTGGGCTGTTGTACTCACTTCTCCAAAGCCACTTTCACCTCGTTTGTGTTATCAAATCGTTGTTCTCGGAGACTTTCTTTCATTGGACCGAACAGGTGGAGGTCGGAGGGTGCCAGATCTGGGCTGTACGGTGGATGAGGACCACTGACCAGCCTAATTTGCTGATCGCCTGATTTGTTGCCAAAGATATGTGTATTCTTGTATTGTCAATGTGAATGTGGATCCTTTTCAAATTCTTGTTTGGTGTGTTCCTCCTTATGGCTTTTCTAAGCTTCTTGAGTGTCTCAATGTACTTCTCGCTTGTCACGGTGCGGCCACTATAAAAAAAATCAAAGAGAATGACACCACTGTCATTCCAAAAAACAGTCACCATAACTTTCTGTGCTGACCACTGGGCTCTTGAATCTTGGGAATTGGTAAAGATGTATGACTCCATTCCATGGATTGATTTTTCGTTTCATCCCCTGTCACCAGATTGAAAAAAACGTGTCTTCATTGGCTTTAAACGCTTCCAGAAGATCAGAGCAGACTTCCACCCTTCTGTCCTTCAATCGGGTGTCAACTGCGGAGGTACCCACTTTGCACACACTTTCCGATACCCTAAGTCTTCCACCATCTTCTGTATGGCATTGTGACCACAGTCCAGTTGTACAACAAATTCACGGGCGATTTCGTGTCAGTAGTCGCAGATGATGGTCTCCTACTGCGTGGTTTGTCTTCAATACTGGTTTCCCCTTCTTTAAACTTCTTCATTCATCTATGCACATTGTTCTTGTCAATAGTGTTATCTCCCTAAACATTTTGTAGCCTTCTGTGAATGTCGGACAGCTTGCACCTTTCTTTCGTCAAGAACTCAAAGATGGCACGTTGCTTTTGCTTGGAATCCATTATTTACCTGCAATGAAGAAGAAGAGTTAGTATAGGGGAAGAGTTACTCTACTAACATATGTAATTTGAACGACCTCTATCAGTTAATAAAAAGGTTATGCCTTCTTTCGCATTATTTTCGATAAACCTTTGCATTAACCATATCCGTTTAAATATGCATAGTATTTTACCGAATTCGTTTCTTGAGATAAAATGTATATTGATGTTCGGGCATCGGTCCCCTCAACGTGTTAGTCCTTATTGGCCGATTGATAACCTTGAATTATGTACTTCTCTTCTAAAAATTGCTAAAAAAATAAAAACTGCAAGGCTGTAGGTGCCCCCATTACTTTTCCAGACACTGGCATTGAGTTCCTGACACCCAACTACTACTACACACACACACCGCAAAAAGCCTTTCCTCCCTCGTATTCGAAATCCTGGAAAAATTACTCTGCTGAAGCAAATCTTGTCACAATGTACTAGTTCTACCACTGCTCCCAGTATCAATGATAAAAGAAGTTCAACCCGTTTTAAGGTACAAAACTGGATACCACTGATTGAACAGTTCAACTCTCTTTATTCGGTATATTCACATGTTCTTAGTGTGAACGAAGTCTTAGATGTAAAGTCTCTGCGACAAAGTTGTCTCATATCTGCTCTCCGATGAATATGCGTCAGACAGGCAAAATTGCATCAACAAAAAGCTTTGCCGACGCAGTTCAGTTGGGAGATTACTCTCCTTCTGAGTAGAAAGACGTGGCTTCGAATCTCACCACATGCAGAAAGGTTTTGCGCTGTACTGGTGCCCGTACACTCATGAATCTACAAGTCTCGTGAGGTTCGAAAAATATGTGTGATGATTCTTCCACACATCGTATGGAATTAATAAAATCTTCTACAGTGAGCTGGTTCTTCAAGCATGGTTGTCGTGGAACGGAAAAGTCTGCAAATTCGGGCACGTGCCTTTGTCAAAACAGGGGGAATGATGTAACTTAATACGCAACATGATATGTATATACACAAACGACTAGCATCTCGGAGTCTTACGTATCAGGTGCGTCGATGTTGCTAATAATGGGTGCGGCCAACTCTGGTTTGCATCACCTTCTGTTCGCGCTGAGGCATTGAATCAAACAATGTGTGAATGGTGTCCTGTGGGATGACCACCCAGGCTGTCTTGACCCGCGTCCAAAGTTCATCAAGAGTCGCTGGCGGATGGTAACCTGTACTTGTCGTTTGAACATGACCCAGAGATCATCTGTGAATGATAAATCCGGCGATGCATCCAGCCACTTGAAATATGTCCCCGGTGACGTCCTGAAGGTATGAAATGGCGACCAGCTGTAGAACTGCAACATGAACTGTGGCATTGTTCTTCTGAAATATGTCCCTGGTGACGTCCCGCAGGTATGGAGGGGCGACCAGCCTTAGAACTGCAACATGCACTGTGGCATTGTTCTTCTGAAATATGTCCCCAATGACGTCCCGCAGGTATGGAGGGGCGACCAGCCGTAGAACTGCAACATGCGCTGTGGCATTGTTCTTCTGAAATATGTTCCCGGTGGCGTCCTGCAGGTACAGAAGGGCGACCAGTCGTAGAACTGCAACATGCGCTGTGGCATTGTTCTTCTGAATCATATCCCCAATGACGTCATGCAGGTATGGAGTGGCGACCAGCCGTAGAACTGCAATATGCGCTGTGGCATTGTTCTTCTGAAATATGTCCCAAATGACGTCCCGCAGGTATGGAGGGGCGACCAGTCTTAGAACTGTAACATGCGCTGTGGCATTGCTCTTCTCAAACATGTTCCCGGTAACGTCCTGCAGGAACGGGAGGGCTACCAGCCGTAGAACGTCATTGAAGTAACGGACAGTCGTTAAGATGGTACGGACTCTTACTAGAGAAGATCTGCTTTTGTACCCGAGAGCATCACCGGCCATAGTGCCTCTCATGTTGGTGCGGTATGCGTAGTGCGAATAAACTCTTATTGACTCCTCTCCCCTTGTCGTCAAGGGACACACACACGGCAATCACTTTCGTCTAAACAGAAGCACGTTTCGTTCGAGAACACGATATTGTGCCATTCCTCATGCTACTCCGTTCGTTTGATGCACCACTGCAGTCTGACAGCCCGTTACTGCGGTTTCAAAGGGACCCTTAGGAGGGGCCAACGAGCCTGCAGTCCGAACTGCAATAATCGACGACGTGCTGTTGCAGCTGACATTGGAGAATGTGTCACAATTCGCCACTGCTGTGGCAGCGCCGTTAATGATGCAGAACGGTCACTTAAAAACGTCCTAATGAGATGACGGTTGTCCTTCGGCGTTCTCTGTCTGTGTAAGACGTATACAACCATTTTTCCGTGTTCTACACCATTCTTCCTATCATTATCTGCACACCGCACCTTACACGACCGGCAATCTCTCGGAGGGGTGCATTGCGGTTTCTCATGCCGATAATGCGACATCTATCGAACTCTCTGATGCGAATGTGCGACTGTCTTACACGATGACGAGACATCCTTACTCACTGCTCACCAAACACTGACATGTCGACTGAGCAACTCGGCGCTTATAACAGAACAAGTTAGTAAAATCATGCAATGCATTGATTAATGATACGCTTTCTAACATACTATAAATCATTACTCAAGTTATGAGGATAATAGCTGTGGAATAAATCTCGCTCCTATGCTCTGACCTTTGACCCCATTTCGATGATATTAAACAGAATTGGTTCATTATACCTCCGGAACACCATACCAAAGTTTTGTCGCAATAGAAGCATCTTTAGTCAAGTTATGAGGATAATGGCTGTGGAATAAATCTCGCTCCTGTGTCCTGATCTTTGACCCCATTTCGACAGATATTCAGCATACTTCCGGAACAATATACTAAAGTTTTGTTGCAATAGAAACATTTTTAGTAAAGTTATGAAGATAATGGCTGTGGCATAAATCTCGCTCCTGTGTCCTGACCTTTAACCCCATTTTAATGATATTAAACAGAACTGGTTCAGTACATCTTCGCCGCCCCGGTGGCGCAGTGGTCTAAGCGATGGCCTTTGATCATTCGTCCGTAAGGGGTCCTGGTTCGAATTCCGGTCTGGCATGGATGTTGTGTTTGTCTTACGGCATTGGCTCTCTCCCTTCCTTGAAACCAGTGACCCTAAATTAGGGACGGGCGACTGCTCATAGCCCATTGAGTTGCTCATGGTGGTCGTTAAACCTCCAATCAAAAACAAAAAAAAAGTACATCTTCGGAACAACATGATAAAGTTTTGTCGCCATCGAAGCATTTTTACGTAAGTTAGTAAGCATAAGAGCAACTGAATGGATCCTGCTCCTATGTCCTGACCTTTTAATCCCATTTCAGTCATTTTCAATAGGGTTCGTCCCCAGGTGGTTCCCTACCACATACTAAAATTTAATCGAAACCGAACTATTTTTACGCGTTATCATGCGAACGAACAGACGGACAAAGCTGGAGCATATACGTTCTTCAACCTACGGTTGGAAAGCGTAAAAAAATGGGCTCTTTCTGGTCAGTGACGTTGCGCGATCTGATTTGCCTATGCGCGATACTCATGCACCTATGACGCAGAAGTGCTCGTAATTTCTGCGATATTGCCTGATTAGCATATCCTTTAAAAATCCAGTAATAGCTCGACTGCTTTCAGGTGTTCTATTTTTTTACGCTTTCCAACCGTAGGTTGAAGAAGCGTATATGCTCCAGCTTTGTCCATCTGTCTGTCTGTCCATCCGCACCATAACTCACGTAAAAATGTTTCAATTTCGATGAAATTTCTGTATGTGGTAGGGGACTACCTGGGGATGAACCCTATTGAAAACGGACGAAATGGGGTCAAAGGTCAGGGCATAGGAGTGGGATCCATTCCATTGTCCTTATGCAGCATAACTTACGTAAAAATGCTTCGATTGCGACAAAATGTTATCATGTTGTTCCGGAAGTATACGGAACCGGTTCTGTTGAATATCATCGAAATGGGGTCAAAGGTCAGGACACAGGAGGGACATTTATTCCACAGCTATTATATTCAAAACTTGACTAAAAACGCTACTGGGACAAAACTTTAGTATGTTGTTCCGGAGATATACGGAGCTGGTTCTGTTGAATATCATTGGAATGGGGTCAAAGGTCAGGGCACAGGAGTGAGATTCATTCCATAGCCATTATCCTCATAACTTAAGTAATAACTTGAATAGTGATTTCTGGTATATTGGAAAGCGTATCATAATCAATGCATTGCATGATTTTACTAACTTTTTATGAACATGAGTGAATATACACACTCTTCGCAAAAAAAAATAATAAAAAATAATAATAATAATAATAAAAATGGACGAAGCACCCAGAAGGAATCATCCAATCGAGATGAAAATTGGTGTGTGCATTATACATAAGTAAGGAAGGAAATGATTGCAATTCCAGAGCAATCAGGCCATTTTTTCAGATAAAACAGCTACACGAGTTGAACAAGTCAGTACGTTGTAGCGCGACCTCTGGTTCGGATACAAGACGTTATCCGGCGTGGCATAGAAGCATACAGTTTACGGATACTGTCTTGAGGTACAACATGCCAGATGGTGTCCAAATTACATGCCAGTTCGCCTATATTCCGGGATGGCGCATGTTGTGTCCCACCACGTCCCAAACATGTTCGATCGGTGAGAGGTCGGGCGATTGGGCTGCTCATGGAAAATTGTCGAAATTACGGAGGTAGACCTAGCAGATCCGTGCCTGTGTGTGACCGGGCATTTTCTTGTTGAAAAATTGCTCGGTGATACTGCGACAGGACTGTCAACACAACATGTCGTGAACGTACTATGGAGCCGTGAGGGTTGTACGGAGGGCTACCAAAAGTGTCCGGCTATCGTTAGAAATGGCTCCTCAGATAGTAACTCTCCTTGTGCGAGTCGTGTGCCGTTCTACGCTAAAAAAAGGATCTTGACGCTGGTCGACTCCTCTCCACAAACGTATGCGCTGGTCATCGGCGACAAGTGCAAACCACGACTCATCACAACAAGACGCCACAGGACACTCTTCCATGCTGATTAGGCCCGACACCACTGTAACTGGCGTCGGGGATGTTCGGTGGTCAATGGTAAGCGGCGGAGTGGCCTACTCGAATGTAGTCCCCGTGCCGCAAGTCGTCTGGCAACGGTTCAGATGGCCACTTCCGTACCTGTAAACAACGCGGTATGGCTACGAATTGTTTGAGGGTGACGAATTCAGATCTACAATCGCTCTAACCACGCGTTATGTCGTTGCCGACGGCTATCCACTGCCTGCGTGCCCCTGAGTTATGCCTTCCTCGACCCATTGATGCCAAAATCGTCCGATTTCCCAGTCGCTCCGACCCGTATATCTGGGGATACGGCGACTTGTCCAACCGGCCTCTCTCAGCTCAGTTATACGTCCTCTCTCAAACTCGTTCAACTACTCGTAGCGTGCATGGATCCAACGTCGAAGCATCCTTACAGGCCGTGGAACTTATGCAACCGTAATCCGCCGTCACGATTGTCCCTGCGTGCGAGCTTTGATCTTTATATACCCTCCTCGATACGCGGTTCCCATGCACTGTGGCCGGCCGATATTTATTCATTTGTCGTTCATTTTTATCACCTAAATATTCGGCTCTGAGGTACGCTTCCATGCGGAGTCTCATCAGGATAGGACAACTTTCTCCTGCAGCTTCGTTTTTGTTTTCTTAACAAACGGTATATGTATTGGGTAGGTGTGAATGAAATGTCCGGTGCGAACGAGCAGTGGAGTCAGGCCCCCACCACAACGGAATGGAACCACCCACAGATTACGTCACAGAGTTACTATAAATAGCTAGCACGTGTGTGAAAAACAAGGTTCAGGCGTGGTTTGTTTGGACGTAACGTTTCTTACAAAGGAAACATGCAAACGCTGGATTTAAGAATCATCTTCAATTTAAACTAAGCCATTCTGCAGGAATTGCCACTCGAAACGTTAACAAAGCGTTTGGGGAGAATACAGCCAAAGAACGAGCCATTCCACGATGGCTTGTGAAGTTTCGACGCGGAGATACGGACCTGCAAGACAAAGCACGTGGTCACCGAGCTGTTGATATTTCTGACGATGTTCTGTTACGTGTGGTTGATGCGGACTTCCAAAAACCGCGTCGCGAGATAGCGGCAGAGGTAGGTGTCCACAACACGAGAGTTGTTCGGCGTCTGGCTGCGCTGGGTAAGATAAAAAAAGCTGGACATGTGGCTGCCGCATGAGTTGACATCTGCCAACAAGGCTAGGCGTTTGGAAATCTGCACGTCGCTGCTTGCCAGGAATAAACAGGAACCTCTACTGCATCGAATCGTCACCTGCGACGAAAAGTGGATCCTTTATGATAATCGGAAACTATCTGCACAATGGTTAGCCAAGGCACAGCTTGCTGGACGGTATTCTAAGCCACCCCTACACACCAAGAAGATGATGTCTGGTGGTCCACAGTCGGAATAATGCACCGGAGTTTCTTGGCATGAGACCAAACCATCACTGCAGAACTTTATTGTGTTGAATTACAGCAGATGCACCGGAAATTGCCGCAGAAACAACCAGGTTTGGTCAATAGACATGGCCATGGTGTTCTTCTCCAGGACAATGCCCGCCCTCATGTCGCACAACGAATGATGCTGACACTAAGTGCCTTGGGCTATGAAGCACGGCCTCATTCAGCCTAATCTCTGGACTTGTCTTCGACAGACTGTCATCTATTTCGTCGCCTGTCCTGGAAACAGTTCACGACAGACATGACTTCTTCGGGTCTCAGCAACAAGACTTTTTCCGTTCAGGGATCATAGCCTTGCCGGACAGATGGCAACTACTAGTATGTGTCGATGCCGAGGGGGGATTATTTTGCTTCGGTAAGTTGTCCTACTTTTCCGTTCTTGCCGTCCACGTGTGCTGGTCCTTTGCCGGACATTTCATTCGCCTAAACCCAGTAGTAAGTGTGTGAGACAGGATCCCGAACTCTGCGAAATGAAATCATGACTATATCAATGGGCAGAGGTGTAATACTATCTTAGGCAAAATGACTGAAATAGTACAGAACAGACTATCAATAAATCTTTCGTCTTCCTAAGGAGAATTCGTACACTAGCATCTGTTGTTAGGTGTGACGACGGTAAATATCGTCTGGTTCAGGCCAATTTTTTTGGCTTGAACCTGATGATCACGTTTGAAATTCGGTAGCCATTTTTGATATCTCCTAGTGCTAATAACGTCTTCATAACTACAAAGTACAGGGTGATTCTTAAAGAAGTATACAGTTTCAAAGCACTATAAAACAAGAACAATGTAAGATATTTTATGTTACCTGTAACAGAATTGTAGGGGAATGTTTCAAGTTTTTTAGAGACAGTCACAGATGCTCTATGTGTGCACCTTTAGTCACACGACACACATCGAGTCGGTATTCCATTTGCGCCCAAACGCGAGGTAAGATATCTGCATTTTGAGAAAGAAGCTGAAAATGTACGGAATCATTTTCAGCTTTTTTCTCAAAATTCTCCAGACAGTGGGGCTGTGAAATCTGCACTTCACGACTCACCCTCCGCGTTGACTTTATCGGGGTTCGTTGAATGGCGGTGCAAACACTATCGACGACTTCTTCCGATATACGCGGTCGTCCAGGACTTTTAAGTTTACACAAACAGCCAGTAGTTTAAAATTTTTTATGCCAATCGTAGATAGATTTTCTTTTTGGAGGTTCTTTTCCGAATCGTGATGGAAAATGCTGTTGCACAACAGTTACAGATTCCGTTTTACTCAATTCAAGAACACAAAACGCCTTCTCCAGTGCAGTCGCTGCCATTTTGACTGACTAGTCACGGGACACGCTCACTATCGCCTACGTCACTTCCCTCAGTAGCGGGATACAAACGTTATGAGTACATCTACCTAACAGTTTGCAGTTGTGGTCCGTGTCTTCAACTGTTACTGTTTTACAGCATCTGGAAACTGTAGACTTCTTTATGAATCCCCCTGTATTTTACAAACATTTTTGATATTAGTTTTTCATTCGATATTTTCCAAAAGGCTCATATTAGACAAACTATAATATGAAGATATATAAACGATAATTCCTGCTGATAGGCATATTAATTAACAAATTGCAGTATAGCATAAAATCTGCTGAGCCTCGTAAGTTTTAAACTTCCATAGCTAACATCTAGTCCTCTTTTTCAGAGCCTAACCCAAAGAGAGGCATCGTTCATGTCAACTTTTGTCGGGCACCCAGCCTTTTTGTCTCCATTAGGATGGTTTAAGAGTACCAAAGCCAAGGAGTAAGTAGGTTTTTTTATTTGAACAACTACAGTAGCTCAGTTAGAAGTATGTGAATAAAATAGAAGTAAAAAAAGAGAAGCAAGAAGCTTACTGTTTCAAGCAAACACGTCTGTATACTTATTAACGGATGTCTAAAGAAGACATTATTCTACAGAGGGTATGTCGAAAGTTTTGCAAGCCGCCCCGGTGGCGCAGTGGTCTAAGCGATGGCCTCTGATCATTCGTCCGAACGGGGTCCGGGTTCAAATCCCGGTGAGGCATGGATGTTGTGTTTGTCTTACGGCACTGGCTCTCTCCTTTCCCTGGAACCAGTGGCCCTAAATTAGGGACAGACGACTGCTTATAGCCCATTCAGTTGCTCACTGTGGTCGTTAAACCTCCAATAAAAAAAAAAAGTTTTGCAATATTTGCATAAACGCATGTGCTGAGGCTGGTATGTCACGTGTTTAAACTAATTCCAGTCGCGAACTGCAATCAATCAAAAGGAATATAAAGTGGTAGTCTTTGCTGTGAACATCATTGAATGCCGTCGTACTGTCTGTGGTTGGGACGTCTAAAAGATGAACAGCCACAGCCGGCTAATTAGAGAACTTTTGCTTTACGAGTTTAAGCTCGGCCATTACGCTGCTCCAGCAACACGAAACATTTGTCATGCGAAAGGGAAAGGTTCCGTGGGCCACAGCACCGCAACCAGATGGTTCAAGAAATTTCGCTCAGGTGACAGAAACCTCGATGGTCAGCCAAGTTCAGGTAGGCCGCGAATTGTGGATTCGGAGGCCGTCTGCCAGCAGGTCGTAAAGGCAAATTCCACAACCAGCAGTCGGAGTTTTTCAGGCGAGCTGGGAAATATCCCAGACCACCGTGGCTCCTCATCTTCAGGATCTCGCCAAGGTCTACAGAAGCTGCCGCATTGTTCCCCAAGAACTGAGGCCAGCTGAAGCAAACCGCCAGATATAAGTGTGCACTAAACTCCTAGAAATCCCGCTCGATGTACGTTTCATCAAGAGAATTGTTACGAGTGATGAAAATTGGTTCTTTTTTCCGTAATCCTAACACAAAACGGCAGTGGTTGAACCCCGGCCGGCTTCCTGAACCTGTTACCAAACGTGGGCGCTTCGAGCACAAGGTGATGTTCTGGTGGAATTTCGAGGGGATAATCCATTACGGATATGTTCCAGACGGTCGAACCATCAGCGCCAACCTCTACTCGGAACAGCTGGAGCAGATGTATGCTGTTTTTGGAGGAGAAGTACCCGACACTAGTGAACAGAAAGCGCGCTCTCCTACAGCAGGGCAACTCTGGGCCTCATACCGTACGAACGACCTGCGCAAAACTTCAGGAACTTGAGGGCACCGAACTGATGCCACACTCAGCATATAGTCCGGACCTTGTCCCGTCGTGATTATTACCTGTTCCGTTCCATGGCCCACTTCCTTCGCGGGCGGCACTTCAACAACCAGGAGGAGGTGGTAGCTGGGGTGAAGAAGTTCTTCGCCTCGAAAGACAAGAACTGGTACCGCAACTGGATCGAAGAACTGTCAGACAGATGGCTAAAGACGGTGTAACACACTTTGAATGCTAGTCAGCTTTCGTCGTGAAGGTACGTATGAAGACATAAAGTGATCCAAATATTACAAAACTTTCAACTCACCCTCTGTAGTTATGAAATGTGTGATATGGTATAGGAGATTCTTTCTCAGAAAAGTTACACTGAAGTAGTAAATTATTAGGAACACCTAATACCTATCAAGCACGTGTCATCCACACGCACGTGCGCATCTATGACATTGAGATGGCTTTATGAACAGCTCAGTGCACTCTGACGTGTAATAAGCATAGGTACACTGTAAAAAATAAGAGATGTGAATTTACGGAAATTTTCTGAAAATAACGCACAGCAAAGTTGCCTGGTAGCTTTCCACCTTTTAACGAAATTTCCGTTTAAAGAGTTTCTGTTTTTTGGGAATTCAGTATCTTGAGAGAATTTCCGTAGTCATTGATTCCGTTTATTTCAGAAAAATCCGTTTTGAGTTTTCCCTTATTTTTTCTGAAATTTTGCAAAACTTTCACTTTTTTCACGGCGTAAAAATTTAACGAGCCCCACCTTCCTCGGCTCTTATATGATTTGAACCAGCGATGTTCTCCACGGGAAAGCGCTTGTCTTACCCCTGAGCGAGAAACACCCGTTAGGAGCTTCCGTATGTAGGGTACAAGTTTAATTGTTTGATGAATTTTTTTACAGTTAATGTGGTGAATTAATCATTTTATTTTCTGTTGGAGCTTATTATTTTTCTGAATACGTTGTAATAATTTTATTTTTTTCGGTAGGAGGACTTATTAAATGCTTTAAAATTCGTTTTTTTAAACTGATAATGACTTTCCATTATCTTTATGAAAAGGTTAAATGTACTGCTTTGTAGCATTAGTTCACAAAAATCCTAAGTATCAAATTTACTCTTGATAGCTATAATAACTTCTGTCTTAAGTTGTCCAAAGACTGAATACACATCGTATAATTATCTGTGCAATAAGTTAAGTTCCCGGTTTCTTACAGTAACACAATATGTAATAAATAGCTGGTGCACAAAATAGGAGTGAGGAGAAAAAATATATTGTGCCAAAATAAACAAAATTCATGATATGCTATATCCGATCTCGCTACGATCTCGGAACTTCAAATTAATATCCGATCTCACTACGGAACTTCAAAATTCGACAGACAATTGAAATTTAACAAGTTAGTAAAATCATGCAACGCATTGATTATAATACGCTTTCCAACATACCAGAAATCATTATTCAAGTTATGAGGATAACGGCTGTAGAATAAATCTTGCTCCTATGGCCTGAACTTTAGACCCCATTTTGATGGTATCATACATAATTGGTTCAGTATACCTCCGGAACAACATACTAAAGTTTTTTCACTATAGAAGCATTTTTAGTGAAATTACGAGGATAATGGCTGTGGAATAAATCTCGCTTCTGTGTCTTGACCTTTGACCCCATTTTGATGATATTCAGCACAACCGGTGCAGTATATCTCCGGAACAACATACTTATATCGTAATAGAAGCATTTTTAATCAAGTTATAAGGATAACAGCTGTCGAATAAATCTCGCTCCTGTGGCCTGACCTTTGACCCCGTTTCGATGATATTCAACAGAACCGGTTCAGTATACCTCCGGAACAACAAACTAAAGTTTTGTCGCAATAGAAGCATTTTTAGTCAAATTATGAGGATAACGGCTGTGGAATAAATGTCGCTCCTGTGCCCTGACCTTTGACCCCATTTCGATGGTATCAAACATAATTGGTTACATACTAAAGTTTTGTCACAATAGAAGCATGTTTAGTGAAATTACGAGGATAATGGCTGTGGAATAAATTTAGCTCCTGTGTCCTGACCTTTGACGGCATTTTGATGATATTCAACAAGACCGGTTCAGTGTACCTACTGAACAAGATGCTAAAGATTTGTCGCAATCGAAGCATTTTTACGGAAGTTATGATGCATAAGGGCGATGAAATGGATCCCGCTCCTATGTCCTGACCTTTGGCCCCATTTCGGCAATTTTCAATAGGGTTCGTCCCTGCCACATGCTAAAATTTCATCGAAATCGAACCATTTATACGTGAGTTATCGTCCAGACGGACAGACAGACAGACAGACAAAAGGAAAAAACTGGAGCACACATACCTTTCTTCAACCTACGGTTGAAAAGCGTAAAAAAGATAATCAAACCTCAAGTATTCTCAAACCTCAAGTATTCCCACTAATCGCTCCTATTACCGCTAATTTCTCGTCATACGTATGTGGAGAAAGTGAAAACGGAGTTTTTCCGTTAATGTACGAAAGGAATTGCGGAAAGGTTTCTGAAAATTCAAAATTTTCTGTTAACACATCTCTAAAACGGTTATTTACCGTCAATATAAGAAAGAAACTGCGGAAAGGCTTCTGAAAATTTAGAATTTTCCCGTGGTACAAAAATACCTGAAATGCAGGTTTCTTTCTGTTATTTCACGGAAAAAGTTGTATCAGAAATATGCTTCGTTAATTCACAAAAGAAATGACGGGAAGTGGCTCGTGAATTTCAGAATTTTTTTACAGTGCCCGGGCAATTTATAACACTCTGTCTTAAAAGGAAAGTGTTGAATCCTTCCAGTTCTTACTTATGGATCAGAGACATGGATGGACCTTAGCTACAAAAGACACTGAGTGTGCAGAGGCTACAGTTAACTTAAAGAATCATGGAGGCATAATTGGAGTAACCAAGGAAGACGGGAAAAGAAACTCGTGGATCAGGAAAACAACAAGAGTTGATGACGTCATGATCGAAAACTCTAAAGTGGCGATAGGTTGGACATACTGCTAGAAGAGGTGACAGCCGTTTGATGACTGAAACAGTAGACTGGATACCAAGAGACAGAAAAAGACCCACGTGGTAGATGGAAGGACGAAATTTCTCAAGCATACCAGAGTGACACTGAAGAGAATTGCTCAAGCCAGAGAATTATGGAACAGACCTGGAAAGACTTTCATCCAGAAGTGGATTGAGAATGGTAGATGCAGCTGATAAACATTAAATCACCCAGGACAGCCCATTTTTAAGTAACTAAAGTACCGAAGTCTTAACGGACATTGAACTGCGGTAATCCATTTATATCCAGAGCCTCCAGACTATAATAATAATAAAAGTGTGTGCGTGAGCCACGACTCACCAGGAAATCGTAGTAGACATTTCAAAATTTGTTTCAAAAACTCCATTGTTCTTGGAGTTGCTGCACCCGGCTTCAAATCGAAATTCGAGATGGGGGCTTGCCTGAAGCCAAATACTGTATTTGCCAAGCTTGTGCTTTTTCCACAGCAATCGGGAGTTATGAAGTGAATAGCTGAGAACTCGCATGTGACACTGAACGACATAAAAATGTTCCTGTCACACATGCATCACGAGAAGCAAAACAACTTCTTTTATTTGGATGCTACTATCCCAGCGGTAGTTGTAGTCTTATGGCTACGAGTTTACACCACTCTCCCGACACATACAGTGCTTCAGTACCTGTGAAAATTGTTTTACTTACCACTCACAAAGGAATACAGTGGGTGTATTTATCAAACTCATTTTCATTTCATTCCTTCTAAAAAAATAATTCTTTGCTACAGCTTTTACTGGGGAAACGGAAGAAGCGAGAAAGCAGAAAAATGAAACGTTCTAGCACATAATGGAAAAACGATGAATATATTTTATAAAGAAGCATTGTGAACTTTTGCACGGTCGAGTCACATTATGGTGACCACTAGCTAATATCCAGAGTAACCGCCGTGTGCAGCGTGGACAGCAGCTACACAGGTTGGGAGTGACTCAATAAGGTGCTGGAAAGTGGTCACAGGTATGTGGAGCCATGCTAACTGCAGTACATCTGACAGCTGCTGGAGGGTGCGTGGTGGAGGATCCGTAAAACGAACAACACGATCGAGGTAGAGGTATTCCCACAGATGCTCAATTAGGTTTAAGTCAGGAGAATTACGGGGCAAGGGAAGTACTTTGAAGTCTTCATCGTGCTCTTCCAATTATTCTCAGACATTTCTAGTTGTGTGACACGTGGAATTGTCGTGCTGGGAGATTCCATCCGCCACAGGGAAGACAATCAGCATGTATAGGTGTACGTGGTCTGAAAAGATGGATTCATAACGAATTCGGTCCATAGTGCCTTCCACAGGTATGAGTGGACCAAGAGAATGCCAAGAAAACATTCCCCAGACTGCCCCCATCAGCTTGCGTTCTTCCAGCAATGGTTGAAGAGTGTTTGTTGTCCGATGTTTCTCGCCTTATACGCCCAATGTCCATTCGTTCGGTGAAGCAGAAAACGTGACTTGTGGAAGAAGGCAATCCTTTGCCGTCAAGCGGAAGACCAATTCCGTCACTGCAGTGCAAATGTAAGCCTTTTCTGCCGATGCACCTTCGTTAGCATAGGTGCAGTGACCATCCGTCTGTAACGGAACCCCATACGCAGCAGGGTTCGATGAACTGTCGATTTAGAAACACTTCCCGTAGCCTCCTGGTTTATTCGGTCAGTGAGTTGCACCACTGTAGCGTGTTGATTGGCCCTCACGCAACTTCGAAGCCGACGTTCACCTCTCACATCAATGGCACGTGGTGCTCCGCAGTTTTCACATCGCTTATTCTCCAATCACGATACACTTTAACCACAGCAGCACGCGAACACTTCACAAACTGCGCTGTTTCAGAAATACTGCCACTCTTGGCTCGAAACCCGATAATCATCCTTTTTTTGCAAATTTGATAAATCGTTCCTTTTATCCATGACAGCAACGAGTGGCATGTTTTCAGAATGCCTACAGCACACCTTATATATTCTCCAGGCCAGCTCACGGCATGTGCCTTCTTTCATTGGATACTCGCTGTTGACGTCAAAAGTAGGAGGTGGTCACAATAATATGACTCGATTGATTGTGTATAAGTGAATTACCCCCTTATTAATTAATTACAAAACTGTTATTACTTCATTGCTGATGATATTTTTGTGCATGGAGTTCATAGTAAAACATGAATATTTGTCGTGGCTAGGGGTTTTCAGGAGCTGGTACTCACAATACAACCATTCACTGCAGCAAATTTCCTAAACGTTATACCCTGGTAGCGCCGGGTGCAGTTTAGCTAAACGTAAATTTATCAACTTGTACCACATTGAAGAAGTTGAATTATGCCGACTGAAAAGTTTGAGAAATATGTATAATAGGAAATTAAAGTATAATTTATGAAAATAATTCTCATATAATCGAACTTTCTTTCCAGGAGTCATTTATTGATGGAATATTTTGATGGACAAACGTTAGGCTCCTTTGCATCGGAGAATTTACTCACGTTCACCGACATCCAAAATATCTTAAGTCAAGTTGGTGAAGGCTTTAGATTTATGCACTCCAAAGGTAAGCTCTCTCTCTCTCTCTCTTTCTGTCTTTTGCCAACTTTCATTTTTTGAAAGCAATGAAATCTCACTCCAACAGAGAGCTTCTGTCTCTTTCTAACTTTCATTATTACCAACGTTTGAAAACAATAAATTCTTTGAAAGTAACCAAGTTTTGCTCCAGGGGTGTCTCTGAATCTTTTTAACTTTCATTCTTACCAAACCGTTTGAAAGCGATAAAATCTCACTTCAAGAATGAACTTCTGTTTCTTTCTAACTTTCATTCTTACCAATTCTTTGAACGAGATAGAATCTGACTCGAACGGTGCGTTTCTTTGTCTCTTTCTGACTTATTTTTACCAATTGTTTGAATGAAATAAAAACTCGACCCCAAAGGTGATCTTCTGTATATTTCTAATTATTATTCTCACCAATTGTTTGAACGCAATGAAATCTCCTTGCAAGAGTGAGCTTTCATCTAACTTTCATTTTTACCAATTGTTAGAATGCAATGGAATTTCACTAATTTCAGTATTCCGAATCAGCGAAAAATCTGAATTGTAGGTCTGTTCTGTCTTTGGCTATGCCATAAGAAAAATGAACTGTTGTGCGATTTTTGTAAGTCAAGTGAATGTCACACATAGTGATATTAATCTGGAAATCGAATAAATTACAGTTGATTTTCTAAACTTCGTTTTCTTTAGGAGAAGAGACGAATCTGCCTTCTTAATAGTCATTGGGGCAGGAGTAGGATGTCATCCTATGTTTTCTTAACGCTTCTGTTCCTTTTCTTTTTCTCTGGATCACTTAAGTTTTAATTATACTGTTCTTTTTTCATTTGTAATCATTTTTCGGTGAATTTTGTTAAAAAATATTAGGAACGTAATCACTTTGTTTGTCCTTCCGTGAATACCGAAATATTTTTATTCTTATTTTATGACATTTTTGAAAACAAGATTTCTGGTTGATAAGGCAACAAAAAATTGCAATACATCGAACATTTAAGTACTGCATGAAATATACTGATTAAACCTTCTGAGCGTTCGAAATTTAAAGAATTTAAGTTTTCGATAAATTTCACAATCTTTCCATTGGGAGTTTCGAAGGCTGGAATTGTGAAACATAAAAAAAAATCAGTTTGATTTAATTAATTATATGATAGGTAAATGAAAACAATACGGTTTTTGTCTGTTTTTATTCTGATTTACTTCTCATACTGTCTTTCCTCCTAGGAGTGCTGAAAGTCTTGAACATTTTTACTGTATGTTTAAAGAGCGTTTTAAGTTTTAATAACAGTGAAAGCTCTGATTACCCCCTTACAGAGAAAACTTCATCATCATAGATGAAAGTAGTATGCTTTATAAACCATAACTTTTTTATTTACGGATTTCTCGTTATGGATGCAATAGTAAGAAATTTTAGTAATTTGTAGTGTCCATCTTAAGCGTATCAACTAAATAGGGCCAAGTGCTGCCTTATGGTAGTTGACAAGGACGGAGTGCTTCCTCAAAACTTCGAACAGATACCCGATATTGCCCGAAAATCAGAAGTCATTTATCTGGGGGCCCGCATGAACAACAACGGCAATTGCGAAGGCGAGATTAAAATTAAGATCGGAATGATCCAAATCTGCCCTGGCAGGGCTGGAAGGATCACCACATCAGCAAATCCACCAAGCTTAGGCTGGTCAAATCTCTCGTGTTCCCCATCGCAACTTACGGCTCTGAAACATGGGCCTTAAATGCAGCATGTCGCAGAAGAATTGAGGCGTTTGAAATGATCTGCTACAAACGCATGCTGAAAATATCCTGGGTTATGCATAGTACTAATGCAGCAATCTTGAGAGAGCTCGTCGTAGACGCGCACAAGCCACCTCTTCCGACAATCCAACGACATATACTAACCTTCTTCGGCCACATCATCCGGCGAGACGGTTTAGAAAAACTTTGTATTCAGGGGAAAGTCGACGGCAAAAGAACGAGAGGACGTCCCTCAGACAGATTCATGGAACAAATAAAAACTCTCACAAATCTGTCAGTTGCAGAAATCATGAGAACTGTGGAGAATAGACAGTAATGGCGAACCTTGACTGCCGACAGGATGTTAATTGGGTCACGACGGTCGAACCGAGCAACGAAGAGAGAGAGAGATGTTAAGGGACTTTTTCGCCCAACTCAAAAATTCGTCTTGTATTAGATTGACCGCAAAGTATTTTTTTGCTTTCGTAATTTTTTTCCGATTGAACGATCAAATCTTGAGAGTAGGTGGAATCAAAACATTAGGAAGGTTCAAAGGGCAAGTTTTACCTTAATTACTTTGATGGACCTGTGATGCTGTTCAGGATTTATCCATAGGTGTAGGTCACAAAGATGTCTCCATTGATCGCGATCCTGGGCTTTTGTCCAAAAGTGTAACGGACTACGTAACATTACGTAGATGACGTGTCATTGCTGTGGCGTATGAGTCAAATCAGGGAAGTTTCAGCAATAAGACTTGCTAGCGTAGTTCAGTTGGAGGAATAGACGCGCCTGGAGTAGAAAGACGTAGGTTCAAATGACACCACTGGCAAAAAGGTTTTTTCCTATAAAGGATCTTCCTATATGATTGGAGGACTTCGAGGTTTTCTGTGTACTTACCTTGGATACCAGTCAATGATCCTACAAGTTCATCTGTTGTCCCCTAGTCCCTCTGTTCCACTACAAAATATGTAGTGGAGTAGAGGAACTAGGGGGACAACAGATTTCTGTTGTATTTACCTTGGATACTGACTGTGCTACATATTTTGTGCCTTCTGACGTATACTCTTTATTTTAACCTTTAGTTATAGCTTACTATCTCTTATATAAATTTTGGTTGCCTCTTGTTTACGCTTTTTACACTAACGTCGGAAGTCCCAAGAGCTTATTTAGGTCAAAGTAGCAGTCAGTCAAGTCAAGAAGGCTTTAATCTAAACAAGACCGCCGACCCGATGGTATGTGGTCCAAAGCCGTCTAGAAAGTACAAGGCCATGACATTAGAGAGATCAGCTCCTTCCATTTGTGACATCACTCTCACGTTGCAGGGCCTGATATGTCGGTGACGTGTTTGATGTCATACATAACAGCGCTGGGAACCAATCAGGAGCCTTGGTTTCCGAGTGCCGTCAGTAAAAGGGGGAACTCATTCTAACGCCATGGCCTTTGTATTTTCTAGACGGCCTCGAGTGGTCTAAGCGGTGGCTTCTGACTATCCGTCCGAGATGGGTCTAGGTTCAAATACCGAGTTAGGCCTGAATGGTGTGTTTGTGTTACCGCACTGGCTCTGTCCATTGTTTGGAACTACACTACTGGCCACCCAAAATGCAACACCAAGAAGGAAGCATCCGGTTGGCCTGAAATTCGCAGCATGCGTCGCCCGCGAGAAGACATGCAAACGAGTAGCATTTCAGGGCATATGCAAATCATGTGCGCCCGGCACGCCACCGAGAAGCACTATAAGAAGGGTGCACAGAAGGCGGGTGTAAGTAGTGGAAGTGTGTTGTGCTGCCGGACCTGTGCGTGGGAAGCTTCCTGATACCTCGTCGCAGAATACGGCAGTCTTTCCAGTACGTTTCGGAGTTCGATAGAGGGCGAATAGTGGCTTATCGCGACAGCGGTTTATCGTACCGAGAGCATCCGTGTGGGTATTGTACGATGTGCGCCCGCACGTGGCACGCATCGTGCAACAATTCCTCACAGCACACCAGGTGTCACTACCTGTTCTCCTGATATGTCGCCCATCGAACACGTCTGGTCGCTGATCGGAAACCGAGTGGACCTGCAAACACCACCCGTGGCTACGCCTGATGAACTGTGGCAACGTGTGGAAGTAGCCTGGACCGACATACCCCAAGCCCACATCCAAAGCCTCTTTCGTTCGATGCCGCGGCGTGTAGCGGCCGTTATTGCCAGCCATGGGGGCCACACGAACTATTGATGTCTGTGTGTTCCGCAAGTCGCACGGGCCTACAAGCTCAATCGTTTCATCTTTGTATCTGTTGTTATGTATCCAGTAAATATGGCTTTGCTATATCTCGTGACCTTCTTGGTGTTGCATTTTGGGTGGCCAGCAGTAGTGTAGTTGCCCCCAATATTAAGAACGGGCGATTGTTTATAGCCCAGTGAGTTCCTGACAGGGGTTGTTAAACCCCCAATGAAAAATAAAAAATAAACAAATAAAGGGGACCTTGAATCTATGAGAGTGTTGTGTTATGTGTCAGGTGCGAGATCAACGAGCGAGATAAATTCTATTGATTAGATAATCTGCTTTGTTACGCCGTTCGAAAGCTATTAGATGTTAGTAGTTTCCGAAGTTAAGATCATTATTGAGAGTGTGCTGTGATTCGAGTTGTTGTTTATTATTGTGAGCTATGTTTAGTTGCTGATCTACGAAGTGTCTTCAGTTACTTCTTGATGGTGTATATTGTTGGGTAACCAGGAAAATGTTTTTCCATTAAGACTTTTCGTGTGGCTCAGCTCGATTTTGTTTCCTATTTTGTTACCATTCTTCAGAAGGTTTGGACCCTGAAACTTCATAAACCATATTTTCACGTATATGCAAAATTTTGATGGGGTCTATTTTGTGAAGTTGCATATCTTGCATTCGATTGCTCGCTGGGTTACCCTGAGTCTTTCTCTCTCTCTCTCTCTCTCTCTCTCTCTCTCTCTTTTGATTGATTCGCAGCCGTAGGTCAGTAACGTTAAAACAGCGCAAGCTGCTCTTGTTTAACCCTTTAACGACCAAAGCCCTGAAATCTTGTGTTGCTCAGAATAACATAACGCCCAAAACTGTCTGTTGTTTCATTCAGAATTTCTCTCCTCCCCTTTAAAAGTTAACAAAGAAGGATTAATGCTCGGTTACAACACGAAACTTCTGATCTGTAGTCTTGATGTGCATTGAGCTTCAGATGTTTCCCGGGGACGATCAATGTATTCTTCCACGAAGAAGGCATGCGATGTCATGAGAGTAAATGACATTGCCCCGGAAAATACCAACGTCTGCTTTACTTATTTGTTTGGCGACAACAATGGTGACTGAGAGTGACTTCTGCTAATCCCGTAGAGGCCGTGGAAATTCATAGAACAGGTGGAGGTGGGAAATTCTACTCAACATAGACGGGCTTTTTACGTAGGATTAGGTCTAATTCCGAGGATAGTCTTTTTTACGTAGGATTACGTCTAATTCCGAGGATAGTATGGGGAGACATACGGCCGACCGCATGTGACAAAAATAGGTCCCAATTGAAATCATTATAGCGTTAAAAATACGTGCCTCACCCTAATCGTGTTAGCATATTCGTAAAAAGCATGGAGTGTAATTCGCGTACTGCGCAAAACGTCGTGCGAGCAATGCTTCCCTCGCTATCTGTGCGCGGAGGAGATAATACAATATTATTGGGTGTGCCGCCGCGTTTGTCCCGGAAACCGTGAGCGCAACACGACTGTGCGTGGTATCGTTTTAAAGCTCTCGACGAGATCTATTCAAATATACGAAGAATATTTTCCCAGTGGGTTTAAGTGAACATTTAAAAAATTGTTTTCTTGTGAACCGGTGAACACTTTTAACAATATCGCGGTTTATCTGGACAACAATGAGTGCAAAACGACTATACGTGGTATCGTTTTAAAGCTCTCGACGAGATTTATTCAAAATATATAAAGAACGTATCGCAGTGGTTTAAACTAAAAATTTTAAAAATTGTTTTCGTGTGAGCGGCTTAACATTTTCGACAACGCCGCGGAATTTGCATAATGAACACAAGCAAAAGTGGAGAACATCAAGACGAGGGGCAATAGCAAGTGAAGAGGAATGTAAGAAGCCCAAGAAGACAGAGCACCACGTTCGGTAAATCGTGTATCGGTCTACTTTGTGTTCGCAATGTATCCAACACTATTTGTTATAACGTATATATCATAGATTTGCGTTTGCTATAACAAGTGAAATAAACGATTTGAAACCATACTCGACTAGCTCGTTTCAACTCTCCGGTGAGCAAGTCGTAGTCCTACGTTCCAAACTCACGGCTCAATGTGAACTGAGCTTAACCGTATTGTTTTTGGGGGGAGGAGGGAGGGTCGTGGTAGTTTGGATGTAAGGGCGTTATGGTGTTTTAAGGGTTAAACTGCAATCGATGTAAAAGATAGCAACCAATAACTTTTGTTTCTAACAGCTTCTTCAAAACATAAACAACTCCCATCCTCCTCGCTCGCCTGAACCTTAGGACAGAATATACCACTGCTTAGCAGTCTTCGTCTCGAAATCCCGTCGAAAATTTCTGATGCTTCGTTCGTCGAGTTTTCATAGACGCGGACCTCTGACTGATGAAACGAGTTAGTCCCGTATAAGGCACGAGAGATGTTTTTGTTCTACGGCACTGGCGCTCTCCTTTCCCTGGAACCAGTGATTCAAAATTAATAACTGGCCACTCTTTGTTGCCTAAGATACTCAGATGCCTTTCAGTGCTCCGAAACAGAAAAAAAGGGGCCATATGCAAAAATAATTCCCTGAAAATTTTCCTCTTCAAAGCGTCTTACTCTATCTTTGGAACATTAAGTCAGCATTTAATATTTCTAAACAGTAACATGCAGCGGTGTTACCCAGCTTGTCTAGTCTCATTCCAAGAACAGGTCAGAAGATCGATAGGAAAAGATTCGATTTTGAGCCTCAGATTGAGTATTGAATTGGTAACTCTTCTATGCAAATGAAAAAAATCAACATGCACACTTTTTTCAACGCACATCTAAAATACTATGATGATAAGGTAACAAACTTTGTTTACCGATTTTTGTGACTTTCAGATTGATTTCCAGAAAGTGGGGTGTGACGTCCTACAGATGTGACGCGTATGTCAAGACGACAAATAGCAGTAATAAGCACTTGTCGGTGCAGCTTGATTGGGAAAGTATTCGGCTCCGGAGAAGAGGGATGCTAGTTCGAGTTTTGTCACCGGCCAAATTGTGTTTTCACATTGGTGGCGGAACGTAAAAATGGATCTACTGGCCGTTAGGTTCTTCGAAAAATGGGCGATGCTCGTTCCACGCATCTTCTGGAATTAGTGAAAATTCCTTCTTTATGGAGAGCTACTTCAAGCATGATTTGCGGTGGACTCGAAACCTGCGATTTCGTGCCCCAGAATTTCTCAAGGGGTGGGACGTTATATGTGACGCTCTACTGAGGTGACACACGTGTTAAGGCGACTGGTAGTAGTAATAAGCAGTTGGTGGTGTAGCTTAATTGGGAAAGCATTCGGCTTCGGAGCAGAAGGATCCAGTCTCGCCTCCGGCGAATTTCTGTTTTCACAGGGGGTCCCAAAATGCCGTGTAAAATTTAGTTGAGTCCTTTTACAGAAATATACACTGCTTAACCACTTTATCTGGTACACTTTAATGTTATGTCCGTGTTGTAATCTCGTGTACATTATGTGTTATAACAGTACTGAAATACTCACACTGACTAAAAAGATATGAACCTTGATTTACTATGGAATAGGGTCATGTGTGTAGCGAATAAAAGCAAGTAAGTGAGGCGACATGGATTCTATGAGGTGCTAGAGTTCGTTTTGATTTAAAAAAATAGCCATTTCTACAGCAAAATATCGCTTAACTCTGTTACTCTCTGTACGAAAGAGGACAGCAACGTAGAGCAGCTCTTTCTAACATGTACTTCATATGCACTGGCTCTCTCCCTTCCCTGGAACCATATGCCCAATATTCATATATGTTCCCCACGTGTTTTCAATACGATGTGATCAGGAGACTGTGGAGACCGGGAGTAACGATGTAACTCTCCCTCATGCTCACTAAAACCTTTTTGCACGACTGTTGCACGATGTGCTGTTACATTGTCATCCATATAAATGCCATCAAATGCAGGAAGAAAATTATGAAAGAAATACGGGATTACGCCATATAATACACATTTTGAAGATGACAATCCGATTTTTGGCGTAAATGTGACAAGGATGGTAAGTCAGATAATATCCGAAAACTCGAAAATTTTCATCCTCCTGGAGCGGGACTCGAATCCGCGTCTTACAGAAAACGCCCGGGTATGCTTACCCACTACACCACCCAGAACGACCAAGTTTCAAGTTTCCGATCAATTTGAATATAACCATCACAGGATTCGCTAGTCGAAGCAACCGGCATTCATGTTTAGCGAATCTGGAGGTTAAGAATCTTATCCCGTGTTTGCCCAGAGAAGCAGAAAAATCATGAAAGAAATACGGGATTACGCTGTATGATACAAATTTACGCCAAAAATCGGATTGTTATCTTCAAAATTTGCAGGAAGAAAGTTTATCCTTGCCCGGTGTATTTGGTCAGCTACAACATTCTGATATTCCAGGGATGCCAGCTTACTTCCAGCTGACCCAATCTGTATCAATAGAACCATCCATAACAGCATGGAGCCGTCACCTCCAGATGCTTGGGTTCTGTTCACGCGGTATGCTGGATCCATCACTTAATAAGATTGTCGCCACACTTTCTCGCAACCCTCAGTTCAAGACAGCGTATAGTGTGATTCACCTGACCGCATCACTTTCTTCCATTACTGTACTATCCATTTAGGGCGTTCTCGTCACCAATGTAAATGATTTGTTGTTTTATGAGACAAATGGCTTCCCAATGGGCCAACGATTTCCAAGACAAAAATTTAAAAACTCGCTACGCATGTTTCAGGTTGAAATGGGCGGCTTCTGTCCTCCGTGTGATTCAACAGTCAATTGCTGCACATTTGAAGACCTGTTCTTCAATACAATCCTCCATACATTGCGATAGTTACGCTCTTTAAGTCAAGTTTTTCTGCTACATTTATGGATTTTGGATGAAAGATTCCTTGAGTCGTAAAATACTTTCGAAAAAAATACCTTTTTCTGGCCACATTAGTGAATTTTGGATAGAAGATCTCTTTGATCTCCAGTGACAAAATACTTTTGAAATGGCTGCTTTTGTGAAACCAGTGATTTTTTTCTGTTAATCGTGTCTGCCAGTAAACGTGAGGCTAGGATTGGACTCTTTCCTCCTCTTTACCCTAGTTACTACAGCCGAGTAATTTGTACGCTATTTATGAAGTTCAAGGGAAACGTCATCATTCCGTGTGAGTGTCCCATTTGCATACATTGAGGAATTTTCTTTTATAAACGTTCGCTATTTTGTATGACCACGTGTGTACTACATACGTTGCTTACCTTTTGTACATGTATCTTTCTTGTTAATCGCATTATAAGTTGTTTGATTCCTGCTGCGTTATTTTTATGTTAATACCTTGGTAAATTTAAACTGTGTAAGTAGTATCCGAACGAACCGATGAGTGGCTGTTTTCTCTTCTGTCATTTCTAGCTTAAAATATTAAACTTATGCAGCTACCAAGATCATTCATTATATTGGTATTTTCCCCCATTATGTGTGGTATATCTCCTTCTTTGAAAAGTTTCTATCACACTCTTATCTTTTTCAGGCATTATCCATTGTGATGTCAAACCATCTAATTTACTCATTAATGATGGTATGCAGTGCAAGATCATTGATTTTGGATTGTCAAGGGTAAGTTGATATTTAGTACGCTTAACCATTACTTAAACTGTAAGGCAGTTTAATTTATACATCTATTATTATGTCTGATTTTCTTGAAGCGTTAAATGAAGTTGATTAGTATCCGTAATGAAGAAAAGACATACGCCGTTAGATGATCGAGATCACTTTGTGTTTAACATTACGGTAGTTTACCTACTAAGGTCTTCGACGAGGTGCTTCAAACTGATTTTCTGGGAATTTACATTGACGTGGGGAAGTTCTTCCCGTACAATGGATCCCTGAATATTATTATAGAGTGATATAAAAGGCATTTCCGTTTTGAAGAATCGTCTTATGTCGGGTAATTACTCGGTGCGCATGCGCTATGCAGATAAAAACAACGCATGACAGGAAAACCAGTATCGTCTAGTGTCAATAAATAACAGCAACGGCGATTTATAGGAATATTTTCTGTTGTCAAATAGCAATGGACGAGAAATACAAGATCCCAGTGCTCTTACGGTTTTTGTTTTAAAAAAGCTGACAACTGCACCTACGGTCATTTGTGCTGTAAAAGGTGAAGAAGCTGTGTCTGAACGAACGGCAAGATTTTGGTTTTAGCGATTTAAAAATGGGGACTGCAACCTTGAAGACAAAGCACGTGCTGGAAGACCTTCGACAGTGAACTCTGAAATTATACTCCAAGCCGTAGAGTCAAATCCGTGCACTGTTAAGTGAGCTGGGAATACCTCAGCCCACAATTGTTCGGTGAACTCTGAAGCTGTACTCCAAGCCGTAGAGTCAGATCCGTGCATTGTTAAGTGAGCTGGGAATACCTCAGCCCACAATTATTTGGTTAACTCTGAAACTGTACTCCAAGCCGTAGAGTCAAATCCGTGCACTGTTAAGTGAGCTGGGAATACCTCAGCCCACAACTGTTCGGTGAACTCTGAAGCTGTACGCCAAGCCGTAGAGTCAAATCCCTGCACAAGCACTGGACAACTGTCAACCGAGCTGGTAATACCTCAGCTCACAATTGTTCTGTGAACTCTGAAGCTGTACGCCAAGCCGTAGAGTCAAATCCGTCAATAAGCACTAGACAATTGTCAAGTGAGTTGGGAATACCTCATCCCACAATTGTTCGGGGAACTCTGAAACTGTACGCCAAGCCGTAGAGTCAAATCCGTGCACAAGCACTAGACAACTGTCAAATGAGCTAGGAATACCTCAACCTACAATTGTCCGGTGAACTTTGGAGCTATACGCCAAGCCGTAGAGTCAAATCCGTGCATAAGCACTAGGCAACTGTCAAGTGAGCTGGGAATACCTCAGCCAACAATTGTTCGGTGAATTCTGAAGCTGTACGCCAAGCCGTAGAATCAAATCCGTTCACGAGCGCTAGACAACTGTCAAGTGAGTTGGGAATACCCCAGCCCACAATTGCTCGGTCAGCTCTGAAGCTGCACTCCAAGCGGTAGTGTCAAATCAATCCGTGCACACGCACTAGACAACTGTCAAAGGAGCTAGGAATATCTCAGCCCACAATTGTTCGCGAACTGCACAAGTTCGGCAAGACACACAGAAGCTATCGACAAGAATCCCATGAACTGACTGTTTTTCTAGCTCAGCGATGTGTGCATGTGTGTCACCAATTGTTGGAGAATTCCCAGGACGACCGCTTCTTTAGGCAAATTGTGACATGTGATGAAAAGTGGATATTTTTCCGGATTCCTGAAAACAATGGTTAAATCTCAACAAGCTGCCAGAACCATTCCCATAAAGGGGAGGATTTGAGCACAAAGTTATGCTATGCGTATGGTGGAGCTTTGAGGGCCCCATTCATTGGGAATTAGTTCCAGATGGCCGAGGCATTAAGGATGTCTTTGAATGAGTGTAAGAGAAATTCTATCCTATTTCTGCAATGTAAATTCTTTTGTACATATTTCTTCGAAGACTATTACTTTGCAGTGTTTGAAATTTGGGGCACAAATAAAAACGACCCATGGCTAACATATAACACAGTTATTATTCCAAAACATTATTTAGAATATTTTTTTAAATTCAATTTATCTGACTCGAATGCATTCCAATTTGGCTCTAGATGGCGCGATAAGTTAGCTTAGCGGTGCTTCTGCGTGGAAGAAACGAAATCTCTCATTTCTGTCTGATTTTTTTTAAAAAATAATACCAAATAGAAATCATTGAATGGGGCCCAAAGTGAGATTGGAATCTTGTCTTCCATAAATCATCTTAAATCCTACTATACGTTTATTTTTTGAAGAGAAAATGTGTACATTAGCAGAGAATCCCTGAATTTGAGCTGTGTAAACTCCGCCTACTTACTGAGATCCACCCCAAATAACGATTTTGGTTAAAACGTAACAGCCCGTATTTTGTCTTTTTATTGTGGAGTCCAACGGGAGACCGCTTCTACTCTGAATATGGCGAGGTCTACAGTGATTCGCTGACGCCAACTTTTGAGACAGTCACTCAAGACGTAAAAGCCACTCCCAAGGAGTGATATTGTGCGCCCTCTATCGCAGAAGACGAACTCTAACACTCATTCAGAGACAGCCTTAATGAGCAGCTGAACTGTGGCCATTTTGGTCGGATGTGTGTCGCTTTAAGACGAAAGTACCTTACTTTGGTGAACTGTAAGCAAGTTAGCCTCCAACAGGATAATGCGTCTGTTCATGGTGCCCGGTCAACTAGGGAAAAAATACAGAGTTTTCAGCTAATGCTCCACCCTGCTTATAGTCCGGATCTTGCGCCTTCGCACTAACACTTATTCTGGTTCATGGCACATTTTCCACGTGGGAAACACTTCCAAAACACCCACGATTTTGAACTTGGGATCCAGGACTTTTTCGCCTCGAAACCGAAGTAATTTTTTCGTAGGTGGAATCAAAACATGGCATCACAGTGTACCATCGAGCAACATGTACTCTATTTCGAAGATTAAACTTTTACGTATATGCGTTTATACAAGCTTTCATCAACTGTCAAGAAAGGGCAATGATTTTTGAATCACACTAGTTGCATTAAAGCTATGCCATTGAAAATGGATGCATCAGTGCTTTGGTGTCCTACAAGGTGTGTCTGATAAGAAAAAGAAACTTGACTACAATTTAGAGGTTCTCCGGGACAATGAAGTTTATCCTGGATGTTTTTATTACCGGAAGCCATCGAAAACGCGGATTTACATTATCACTATCCATCCATCCGTTTGTGGACACCCTATGATTGCAATTGCTGTATTAGTCGTATTTAAATTCCTTTTGTATTGGGAACTTAATCCATATCATTGCTTCTGAACAAATATTTTTTCTTCGATTATAAATAGCGCAGATCACTTAGCAAACAATTTTTTTTTTAAAAGTACTTACAGTTTCTCCACTAGAGAGCGTAAATTTATATTTATATTTTGGTATTTTCTCCGATACCCCTACTTCCAAATGTCCGATTGCAAGTATTTCGCTTTGTGACGGATAGCGTTCACGTGCATGGGTTGTGTACATAAAATTTCTTGTTCTTCGTAATGCGCACTTTTGCCACTAGTGCGCATGTCTGTTTGCAGCATTGTATTTGCAGCCGTATCTGTGCTTTTAAAGCCCAATTGGAGAAATTCTTTTTTTAATCAGATACCACTCACAACGGAAAGTATTTGTACATATTTTCTGCTCAAAAATGTGCACAGTTCTGCCTTTCAAGATATTTGTGCACATCGTATTGTTTTCGATATTTTCACATATGAAAGTATGATTTCAAAAATCCTCTTTGCGACAGATAGCGTTCATACTGCAGAATATTTAGCGTTATTTCTAGCACGTCTTTTGTAAAAAAAGATCGTGCTTATGTTATCGGTTTGTTCGTCAGTCCGTCCGTCCGTCCGTCTGTAGACAACATATCTCTGCAACTATCAGTCCGATTTGAAAAATTCTTTTTGCATTACGAAGCTTGAAATATGCGAATGATGACCCTTCATTTCGGTTTTTTTACGATTCACAATTTCGCCGCTAGAGGGCGTAAATGCAAATGATGTCGAATTAAAAAAAGATTTTTATTCCATATATTTGTTTCTAAACAACCGATTGAAAAAATTCTCTTACCTTTCGATTCCATTTATGTCGAAGAGTATTTTAGCTGTAGTTACTTTTTCAAGTTACGCATAAATTTTCCTCTAGGGGGCGTAAAAAGAAATTACGTTTTCCCCGATACCTCTTCTTCTAATACTCCGATTTGAAAATAAATTTCTCCAGAGGATATAGCTTCTGATGGAAAATCTTTTGCAGATATTTCTAATTTTTGGTAAAGAATACTTTCACCAGAGAGCGTAATTTTCAAATGCTTTCACCAGGGAGCGTATTATTTCAAAGACCTTGGAAGGGTTCTTTGAAATGTTTTTTTTCTTTTTAAAAATAAAACGGAAATAAAACCGGGACGAAATCGGGTCAGGAACACCTTGACCCGACCCGTTTGACCCGCAAGAAATTGGTGAACCGTTTACCCGTGACCCGTTTTCATCTCTGCTTATAACCCTAAGAATTGCTTCATAGGGTTCGTTACTGATCCTCCTTAAGATCAAGAGCAACACAGAAAAAAAAAAAAAACCTCGCATGCTTGTAAAGTCTTAAAGAATAAGCTAAGATTTATAACAGCTTTTGAAGTACTGAATTAAGTGATCTTTTCCTAATTTCTGCGTTTCATTCCTGTCTGTTATATCTATTCATTTACTGATTTTCGACTTCGAATTCAGCCTTCAGTTTTTCTAATGATTTTCTGTTTTTGTCTAAAACTTTCACATACGGTATTTTTTGTTACAATTATTATTGAGAGTCATGAACTTCTTTGCTTCTATTTTCTTATTTAGCGATTTTTTTTTCAAATGGCATTGCTATCCGACTGTTGTTCTTTTGTAGTGATATTTTAAACTATCCTTCAAATTGAGCAAATGTACCAAATGAAGTAACAGCTCGATTTGATATTTATTATTGAAGAATATGCTACTTTAAACATGTATATATAATGCAGTAGAAGAGAGAGAGAGAAAAAAGACCTACGCTTTGTTAATTTAATTGTTTGTTCATTGAACGTGATTCATTCTATTTTTCAGTATGCGCCGGCAAGTGGTTATCTCCCCGCACGGGGATAACTGGTTTACCAGTTATTTGGGGAGCGGCGCCCCCACGGCCCGAGCTGACCTTGTGACGGATCATTTTGTCATTTCGTCTTGAAAGATTACATCACCGAAGGGACAGCTGTTCATCCAGCTGCTGGGGGATGGCGTCCCCACGGCCCGAGCCGACATGTACTAGATGTGAATTTTCACATTTTTTATGTTTTTTGTTTTTTTCACTTGACACGCTCCCGCCTCAGTTGTAGGTTGCTGAGGTTGTGATTATGCGCCGGCTCAGGATTATAGTTTCTCGTTTTCTTTCCTGTCTTCTCCATTTCATGTTTCTTTCTTTGTTTTTCCGAGCTGGTTAGCTAGACCTACCTGCACGTTTGCCGTGTGTGGTGGCCCGTAAGGTGGAAAAGGGGATGCTGGAGGCTGAGGTTTCTGGAGGCCTGGGTGTTGTTGTCGCCAGTTGCCAACACTCCTCTTTGCCCCCTGCTTCACCCTAAACGGGCGGCTGGGAAATAACCCACTCCTAGTCAATGAGGTCTGTGGCCGAGTGGAGCCCAGACCTCTAACGGCTTGTCGTCTCGTACGACAGGGTGAGTCTGGGGATAGGGTGGGCATGCCAAAGGGGTGTTCCCCAGGCATGGGAAAGTCTGGGTGCACGCCGAGCGTATGTCTGCCCTATCAACTTGCTATATCCGCTTGCTATCCCTAGAGCCGTGTCCTGCGTCCACTTGGGCTTGCGGACCTCCGGCTCTCCCTCGTTGGGCTCGATTGTGGGTGGGGAAGTCGGCGGACGAATTCTAAAAACTTTTTATGGCTCAAAATGAAATTTCCCACGAACCTAAAACCAAAAGAGGTATTGAGGAAGGCTTAGCTCCTTCCGCTAAAAAGCATGTGCCCGATTGCTCGAATGCCAGATTCCTTTTTGTGCACTCATTGGACCCTTCAAAGCCTTTGAGTGCCAAAAGTCCATTTTGGATTAACAAAGCACTGCAATACATAGCAAGTTCTCCCAAGAGCGTAAAGAAGCTCCAATCTGGAGATCTTCTTGTAGAGATGTCTCTGTGGCCTACAGTACCACACTTATTAACACCACCACGCTGCTGGAGACTCCTGTCAAAATAACACCCCATGGATACCTAAATTCATCTCAAGGTGTTGTCTCCTCTCAGGACCTCGTTGAGTGTACTGAGGAAGAGCTATTAGAAGAACTGAGGAGTCAACAAGTTACGGGTGTGCGGCGTATACTCTTTAGGCGGAATGGGCAGTCCGTCCCATCCCGCAACATCATTTTAACGTTTGATAGCCCTTCGCTGCCTACGTCCATCAAGGCAGGGTATCTTCACCTAGAGGTACGCCCGTACATCCCTAACCCTTTGAGATGTTTTAGGTGCCAGTCTTATGGCCATTCTCAGCAGTCGTGCAGGAGCAATCCCCGGTGTGCACGCTGTGGTGCCACAGAACATCTTCTGCAGGAATGTGTGGCCGAGGCTGAGTTTTGTGTGAACTGCAAGGGTTCACATGCGGCATCAGCCAAAGATTGTCCCAAGTGGAAGGAGGAGAAGGAAATCCAAAGGATCAAAATGGTGGAAAATATTTCCTATCCTGAGGCCAGAAGAAAAGTGGTTCCTGTTACATCTGATCGGCGATCATACGCTTCAGTGGTGGTTGCCAAATCTACGGTTGCCACTCAGACCGACATTGAGATCCCCCTTAAATGTCCATTCAATGTTAACGACATCATCGCAGCCGGACTGGAGGTACTCCAGTCTCGAGCTAGGGGTCTGAAAGCGCCACCCACCACTTCGCCGAAGCAGACTCATCCCACCCCCAACAAGGGAACTCAGGCCACTTCTAACAAAAAGACCAAAGCCCAGGATAAGAAACGCATTTCTTCTCCTACAAAATCTCAGGAAACGACTCAACGTCGTGCGCCTCCCGGTACGACACTTGGGACAAAACATGCTCCGATCTTAGCCCCTGGTCACACGCCTCCAGATCTGGGGGAACCCCAGCAGAGGCGATGGAGCCGGACTTTGTTTGATCATTTTCATTTTCATTTCACTAATAACCATGGCTTCAATCATTCAGTGGAACTGTCGAAGTTTTCGGACGAACTTTGATGACGTGAAACATCTGCTTTCATTTTACTCTCCGGTGTGCCTTTGTCTACAGGAGACGAAGCTTAAACCATCGGACCTGCTTTCAGTTCGAGGCTACAGTGCATTTCGGACTGATAACTCGTCTGGAAATATAGCCTGTGGGGGAGTCGCTATTCTCGTCCCTCACAGGGTTCCGGTATCTTCCGTCGCGGTTTCCACAACTGTGCAGGCCGTGGCGGTTCGTATTTCTATGCCTGTACCTCTTACTGTCTGCAGTGTCTATCTGCCGCCGGACGAGAACGTGAGCGTCCCGGTACTGGAGAGATTGGTTGATCAGCTGCCTTCACCCTTTCTAATACTAGGTGACTTCAATGCCCATCATCATTTGTGGGGTAGTGTCAGCATCAGCACGAGAGGTCGTCGCATAGAGTCTCTTCTGTCCTCGGCCTCTTTACCGGTGCTGACACGTACTTCCATGAACCGACACGATCCTTCAGTGCGATCGATTTGACCTTGGGATCACCATCAATTGTTGCTGACTGGTCGTGGACGGTGTGTAACGACCTCCACGGGAGCGACCATTATCCGATTTTGCTCTCGCATCATGCCAACTTGCCAACTTCTGCCTCCCGCCCCCCTCGTTGGAGGATGGAGCGTGCGAGATGGGAGGTCTTCACGCCGTCAGCTTTGATATCTTCTGCAATGGTGACCCAAGAGTCAATCGACGCCGCTGCCCAAGAGTCAATCAAGAACCGCTGCGTCGGTTCTTGAAGTCACAAATTGTATTCTTCAGGCAGCTGATCTTTCTATCCCAAAAACATCGACGACACTCTCCAGAAGTCCGAAGCCTTGGTGGACCCCTGAATGCGCAGCGGCTAGGAGAGCTCAACATAAGGCCTGGTCTACGTTTCGGCGTTATCCGACCGATGCTAATCTCGTTAAATTCAAACGAGCAAAATCCTATGCTCGGTTGGTGCGTCGACGTAGCAAGAGGGAGTCTTGGATCCAGTATGTGTCATCTCTCACTTCACGTGCCAGTTCGAAAAGTGTGTGGGAAAAGATCCGAAAGATCCGGGGTAACTACAGCTCTCACCAGATCTCCATTCTCGAGAGCAACGGCTGCACATATGCTGGAGTCGGGGAGATTGCTGATTGTTTAGGGGAGGCGTTTGCCTCCGTGTCGAGTGACCTGGCGTATCCTACTTCTTTTCAAAGAATGAAATCCACTGCGGAACGCCAGAGAATCTCCTTTGCGCCTTTTCTCGACACGGGATATAACTCCCCCTTCAGCATGGTTGAACTCAGGGTGGCTCTGCATCGGTCCGGCGCTACATCGGTCGGTTCCGATGGCATCCATTATGACATGCTCCGTCATCTCTCGCAGTCGTCTCTCGAGAATCTCTTAATCCTTTACAATCGTAGTTGGTCGGAGCACAGTTTCCCGGCATCTTGGCGAAAAGCAGTTGTTCTGCCTTTTCCCAAACCTGGCAAGGATCCCAAGTCTCCCTCTAGTTATCGTCCAATTGCTCTCACTAGCTGTCTGTGTAAAGTTCTTGAACGCATGGTTAATTCCCGGTTAGTTCATTTTTTAGAATTTCATCAAGTACTTTCACCATCACAAAGCGGCTTTCGCCGTCATCGTTCACCTCACGATCATCTCCTGCACCTTGAGACATCTGTGCGCGAGGCGTTCGTGCGTAGGCAGCACCTGGTTTCTGTATTCTTTGACATCGAGAAAGCCTATGATCGTGCGTGGCGGCATGGTATTATCCGTGACCTCCACGCATGCGGATTGCGAGGAAATCTTCCGACATTTATTTTAAATTTTCTTCGCAATCGGGTGTTCCAGGTGCGCCTGGGTACGACGCTATCGGCAACATTCCATCAAGAACAAGGTGTTCCTCAAGGTTGCATTTTATCTGTCACATTGTTCATCCTTCGCATTAATTGTCTCTTCACAAATCTTCCTCCTGCGGTTTCGGCTACTGTCTATGTTGATGACTTGCACATTTTCTGCTCGTCATCAAGCATGCATTTTATTGAAAGGCAGTTGCAGTCTGCAATTAATCAGATCTTTAAAACGGCGAATAGCAATGGTTTCGTTCTTTCTCCCGACAAGACAGCGTGTGTCCATTTCTGCCGGAGGCGTGGCCTCCATCCTGACCCAGAGCTGTTTTTAGACCGTGCAGCCATACCAGTTTTGCCGGAGACCAAGTTCCTTGGTCTGACCGTCGACCGTGCGCTTACGTTCCGTGCGCACGTTCGGCGGCTCAAGATTTCCTGTCTGCGGGCTCTATCCATTCTTAAGATCCTTTCGAGAGTCTCGTGGGGCGCAGACAGGACGTCTTTGATTCGTATTTACCATTCCTTAATCCGGTCGAAACTGGATTATGGTTGTATCGTGTATGGCTCTGCTCGTCGTTCCGTTCTCCGGCCTTTGGACACTATTCACCATCAAGCACTGCGTCTTTGTTCGGGAGCATTTCGAACATCTCCGATTCCCAGCCTATACGCTGACGCGAACGAACCATCGCTTGAATTACGCCGTCTGCAGCTGTCTATTCATTTCTACCTGAAACTTAGATCTCTTCCAGGCCATCCTTTATACGATGCAGTTTTTCATCCCCAGCATGCTCGTTTATTCGGGAACCGGCCCTCGTGCATTTCAACCTTCGGTCTTCGTATGGCGGCCGTAGCCCGTGATGTAGGGCTCGACTTGTCACTTGTTGGAGAGACCAGGGGCTTTGGGGATCCGCCATGGCACCCACTTGGTGTCATGGTTGATACCACCTTTACATCTTTCGATAAATCCTCAACCCCTGCGTCAGTGTACCAGCAGCTCTTCGCTGAGCACCGTGACCTGAATTTTGATTACACTCCTATTTTTACTGATGGCTCCAAAATGCATGGAGTCGTTGGATCCGCGGCTGTCTGTGTAGATGACGTTTCAGTAGCGCGGATCCCAGCTGAGGCCACGGTGTTTTCAGCGGACATGCATGCTGTGTATCTCGCTCTTCTCCATGTTCAGTCGAGTTCTCATCATCGTGCTATGGTCTATACGGATTCCTTGAGTGTCTTGCAGTCTTTGTCATCTGCAGATTGCCGTGACCATCCTTTTCTCGTGAATGTGAGACAGTTACTTCGTCGTTTGCTCGGGGCCGGTTTTCAGGTTCAGTTTTGCTGGATTCCTGGGCATGTTGGAATCTCGGGTAACGAGTGTGCTGATGCGGCTGCTAGATCTGCTTCCTCTTTGGTCGTCACACCCTTGCCACTGTTTCACCGGGATTTCCGCTTTCTGGTACGCGACCATATTAAGCGAACGTGGCAAGGTCTGTGGGACCAACAGGTGGAAAATAAACAGCATCGTATTAAACCTAATCTTGAAGTCTGGAAATCCTCATATCGTCGGAACCGTAGGGAGGAAGTGGTGCTTGCGCGTCTCCGCATTGGGCATTGTCGTTTCACTCACCGCTTTTTGCTGTGTGGCGACACTGCGCCGATGTGTGAGACGTGCAACTGCCGACTCACTGTCACTCATCTTCTGTGTACCTGTGTTCGTTTTCGTGATGTACGTTTTCATTTCTTTCATTCTCATTTGTTGACCGAGGATGCCGCTACACTGCAGCGGCTCCTCAATGACCACTGTGACTCTGTTGCCGTGTTTTCATTTTTTAAAGAAATTGACTATTTTAAATGTATCTAGATTTTAGCCTTATCATCATCCTCATTTCTCAGTTTTACTGAATCAGCTAGATTTTAATCATTGTATCATGTTTTTAATACTGTTTGTTCCATTATCTTTTTTAGCCCTTCCATCGTTCTCATTTTTCAGTTTTACATGATCAGTCAGATTTTAAGCTTTTTACCACACTTTTAATACTATTTGTTTGTCTTGTTTCTGGCGCTCTTTGGCCAACCATGGCCCTTGCGCCATAAAAATCAAACAACCAACCAACCAACCAAGTGGTTATCTTGGAACCCTGGGATATATATGTCCAGAAACAGAAAGGCATAGGCACAAGAAAGATGCTCCACCATTCGGTATGTGAAACATACGTGATTATTTTCTTTCTGATACGTTTTATGATACAAACAAAATTGATAATCTGAAACATTAACTGCATCAGTAAAATTTCACTGGCTTTTATCAGTGACATCGCATAATGTACTTAAGACATTATCTTCTGTAATGCATCAGCAAGCGTAAGCGTTGTGAGAGAAAGAAGATTTAAGGTCAAATTGCGTTATATCGAACTTCGGCGGGTTGCAAAAGACGAATTAATAATATTTAGGGTCAAATTATTACCGGATGGCTGAGATACTTATGCGTCCGGAACCATCACGACTTCTGACACCAAACTGTCATCGGAAATATTTCGGGGCACGACTTCTGACACCAAACTGTATTCAAAAATAATTCCGCTCCCTGATTTCAAGCACAGCGGTTTATTTACAAAGCTAGAAGCGATTTATATACATTGCTATCTACATAAAAGGCCTTATACCCCTCCCCCCCATCAGTTTGTAAAGTCTTTCCTGCCCAGGGATAGGAATGAGCGAAAGTCTACTTACAGAGTCGGGGGGGGGGAGGGTTAGAACCAACACAGCGTCTGCAGAAGCACTTCCGAAACGTACAGGCAGTTGGTCTTCTTCGCTGGTGGAGAAATGGCACTTTTACATGGCTGGTCGCAGGACAATATTCCAGCACATCAGCGGGATCTCTCTCTTGGCGATCTCCGTCCAAACAAGAGGTCTGTTACCTTAAGATGATTTTTTGCCAACTCCTTCACAGTTTCTTTCCAGAGTACAACGCGCTTTTAGACTATCATAAATATTGTACTGGCCAGTGGTGGCTCGAGGTTGGAAAAATAGGTGAAGAGGTACAAGAGCAGTATGAAAAGATATCTACTATCTACAATGAAAATCCCTTAATGAGGACTTACCTATTTTTTGTATATTAAATCAATTTTTCTTCCTTTTAAAGCTGCAAATTTGTCGATTATGTCGTCATAAGATGGTTAGATGATTGTTTCTTCGTGAGCATCAATAAAATGCCTTCCTGAATAGAAATATTTGCCAAAGAAGCAAGTCTATCTTAGGAACTAGTGTTTCTTGACATAGTTTGTATTCTTTTAAGAAAAATTCTTTCCACTGGCACACTTGTAGATGGAATTGTTAAACTGAGGAAAACCAATTTAGAATCTTCTGTAAAAATGTCTTTGTCTCCGTGAAACACTCGAAGGAATTCTTGAGTCAATATATTCCTTAATTTTTCATCGGCATATACAAGACTCAGTTCATTTTTAAGGCGCTGGTGTTTAATAAATATGTTTCCGTAAAAATGTAGATTTTCAAGAGCGCGAGAGGGAAAGCATGCCTCAAATTATTCGAATTTGGTTGTGTCAGCAAGTCAGACAAATTGAAGTTTCTTACAGTCTTGAAATCTTATATCCATTTCCATAAGAATGTGGTCCAAAATTTCAAAATACAATTGTTTATAATTTTGAAAAATTGTTTCCTGTGTAAGAGCAGCATATTCCCGTGCTTATTTCTGTGATTTTGCTAGCTTTTCCAAACTGTGTTTCAAATAACTCATCATTCCTTTTATGGCTCAAAATTTCACGAGGTTTTTTTTTTTTTTTATTTAATTTGAGTTACACAGTAGTTTATGTATAGTTATTTTGTCTTCAAAAGTACGAATAATAGATCGGTGGAGTCAAAAATGTAAATTCGAAAGTGTTCATATCATTCAAAAACCCCTTGGCAAGATGAATTGATTTTTTGTCGGATATTTCGCTATTCGTCGGAAATCCAAACACTTCCTTCAATTTATCCCAATCTTCAACAACTACACTTACTAATTTCGAAGTGGAGGACCATCGAATTTCTGCTATGGTTGATCTGCGTCTTGCGATTGTTGATATAAGTGTATAAGACCGCTTCACAGAATGGTGAACAAACGAAGCAATTCCATTAAGGCTTGCAAAAAATATTCGACACTTAGAAATTTTAGAAAAACTCTGGTGTAATACAAGATTCAAACGATGAACTAAGCAATGAACAAAAACAGCTTGAGAAGCTTTATCCTTGACTTTTTTTCTGTAGCCCATTTAAGTGTCCAGACCTTATACTTCCCCCATCGTAACATTGTCCTATTTATTTGTGTTGGTAATCAGACTGTTCCAAAATTTGTCCTAGCATTTTGTATAAAGCTCCTGACGTTCTATCTTCATTGACATCATGGAAACCCAAAAATCCCTCAACCAATACACCTTCCGAATCAACAATAAAAAATTATTTAATTTTTGACGTGATCGTTTATATATTCAGAAATACATTCAAATAAATTCATTTTGAATAGTTTTTTATCCTTTCGTATTGATTTTCAATTTCTAAAGAACTTCTTCATATCAACAATGAAAGTAATTCAATTAAATTTCCACGATTTATCGAGCCCAAGCTTTCGTCATGTCCATGGAATGCTAGTTCTTGTTTGCCCAAATGCAGTATAGACTAATACTGCATCAATCACTGTCTGCAGGAAAAAGTCTATTTAAACGAACGCTTTCGTTAAAATGCGTTTTCAAAAGCCTAGCATTCTTCCTCAGTGCATCGGCAATGGTGTTTTGAATTTTTTTAAAAATTCCTTAACATTAATCCGCATTTCAGGTGTTCGCTAGAATCACGATGTTTATGAAGTGACCGTGTTACGCTTAATCAATCTGAGAATCCGTCTTCATTCCACGCCGAATGTTTATTACTAAAAAGTAAGCAGGGCCAAAAAAAAAAAAAACATAACACAGAAGTGCTGCAAATCCATTTATATTCAGTAAACCAACAATTTTTAAAATTAATATTGTTAGATTTACCGCGAATCCGTTGGTCGTCCTTGAAGCAAAATGTCTCTTTTATCTTCATCTTTCCACAGATTAAATGGAGTTTGCAATAAATTAGAAACAATGTCGTCCACAGGATGCATACTAAAAACTATCACTATCAGTTAAATTGTACACAAACTTAAAATATCAGTTAAAACTTTCAACAAATAATCACAAAGCAAGAAAGAACAAATTCCTTTCGGAAAATAATGTACCACAGCACCACAAGGAAAAATCCCTAGCAGATTGCAAGGTACCCTGGTAGTCCGCCCACTCCACCGTGATCTCTCACGACTTTACGCTCAAAAACTGAAAGATGCAGAGGTAAGGCGCCTGAAGCTGAAACACTTCACTTGAGCGAGCAGATTGGGGACGGTGACGTCACGGTTACCATGGCAACTCGGCGGAAAACTGCAGACTTCCAAGCATTCTCATTTCGGCTCTTCACTTGCACTGTTTTGTGTATAAGGATTTGTTTTCCGTATTGAGCGCGCCATGTGAATTAATATCTATTCAAAATTTTAGGTGAAGAGGCACTTCACCTACTTCACCTGAAAAGCCGCCACTGGTGCTGGCGCGTTCCTTCTTTCTCATCCCTGGTCGAGGTGGGGGACAGACACTCTGTATTGCTCCTTAGCCCCTATTTCACATTTCCCGTTCATTCAAAAATGCTGACTCTCATGAACATTTTGTCCCGTTCCCGGCCACTCAAATTAAAAGAATACGTCCCCTTAAGAGGGACTTCCTGTATTCATGCCAGTGAAGGCGTTTTGCTTCAATTTATGAACCCCAAAATACGCAGCAATCAATATACACCCTGATTCATAAAGAAGTATACAGATTCCAGATGCTGTAAAACAGTAACAGTTGAAGACACGGACCACAACTGGGAACCGTTAGGTGGATGTACTCATAACGTTTGTGTCCCGCTACTGAGGGAAGTAAAGTAGGCGATAGCGCGCGTGTCACGTGACTAGTCAGTCAAAATGGCAGCGTCTGCAGTGGAGAGGGCGCTTTGTGTTCTTGAATTGAGCGAAATGCAATCTGTAACTGTTGTGCAACGGCATTTTCGATCACGATTCGAAAAAACCTTCAACCAGAAAATCTATCTACCATTGGCATAAAAAAATTGAAACTACGGGCTGTTTGTGCAAACTTAAAAGTCCTGGACGACCGCGTGTATCGGAAGAAGTCGTCGATAGTGTTTGCACCGCCATTCTACGAAGCACAGGAAAATCAAACGCGGAGGGTGAGTCGTGAAGTGCAGATTTCACAGCCCACTGTCTGGAAAGAAGCTGAAAATGATTCCATACAAAGTGCAGATGTTGCAAAATCTCACTGACCTTGACAAGACAAAGCGCTTTGAATTTTGTGCCGAAATGCAGCACCGTTTTGAAAACGACGATTTTACCGATCACTTAGTTTTCCACCGATGAAGCTACATTTCCACGTGAGTGGTCAGGTAAACAAGCACAATGTTCGCTTTTGGGGAACGGAGAATCCCGGATTTACAGTGCAACACGTGCGAGATTCCCCTAAGGTAAATGTGTTCTGTGCTGTGTCCAAAAAGAAAGTGTACGGCCCCTTCTTTTTCACGAGAAAACTGTCACGGGAGGCTCTTTTCTGGATATCTTAAGTCTTTGGTTGATGCCACAGTTGCAGGACGACAGTGACAACTTTATTCCCCAATTGGATAGTGCACCACCGCACTGGTTAGGCGACGTGCAAGATTATCTCGATGAACATCTTCCTCACCGATGGATTGGACGAGCCGCGGACTACAACATGCCACTGATCCAATGGCCACCCAGAAGTCCTGATTTAACACTTTGTGATTTTTTCCTGTGGGGGTACGTAAATGACAAGGTATTCGCCCCTCCTCTTCCTGTTGATCTAGCGGAGCTGATACAGCGTATCACAGCCACTACCACTGCACTTGATTCAGATATCTTACCTCGCGTTTGGGTGGAAATGGATTACCGGCTCGATGTGTGTCGTGTGACTAAGGGTGCACACATAGAACATCTGTGACTGTCTTTAAAAAAACTTGAAAAATTCCATTACAATTCTGTTACAGGTAACATAAAATATCTTACATTGTTCTTGTTTTATAGTGCGTTGAAACTGTATACTTCTTTATGAATCACCCTGTATAAAGCCATGCCAATCGAAGCCTGCTGGCGTGCTTTCACATTTGCAAGTACTCGTCTGCTGTTCAATCTCAGAGAGAAGCGCGGTTCATCCGTGAAAACAAAAAGTAGACCACGCGGTCCGAAGTCTGAAAGTCTGTAAGTCGTTTTCCTTTACTTCCAGGAATGTCCTTTATTAGCTCCTTGTCTTTCATTGCCCCTCAGAGAAGTCTCGAACCCAGAAAGCATTCTAGGCTGGTGACAGAGCAGTCTGAGTAGCTGGCTTCTGAACATTCATCCAAGATGGGCCCAGGTTCGATTCCCTGATGAGGCTTAAGTACTGTGATTGTCTGATATCTCTGGTTCTGTCGCTTACCTAGAACCAGTCGTTGTAAATTAGGGACGGGAGACTGCTTATCTTATACGACGGTTGTGCCGCTGGTAATACAAAATTGGCCATAATCTTTTTATTAACTGACAGAGGCCGTTCAAATTGCATATGTTAATAGAGCAATTCGTTATCTATACAAAGGTGCTACTCAACATAGTCTCCATCCCAAGTGATGCTTTTGCGCCATCGTTGAACCAACTCTCGAATCCTCTTTGAAAAACAGGTGTGGACTGTTGTACCCATTTCTTCACACCTCGTCTGTGTCATCAAATCGTTGTCCCCCGGAGACTGTCCTTTATTTGACCGAACAGGTGGAAGTCGGAGGGCATCAGATCTGGGCTGCACGGTGGATGGGGAACCACCGACCAACCTAACTTGCTGATCGCCTGATTTGTTGCTAAAGATGTATGTAGTCTCGCATTATTATGGTGAATGTGGATCTTTTTCAGATTTTTGTTCGGTCGCTTCCTCCTTATGGCTTCTCTAAGCTTCTTGAGAGTCTCAGTGCACCGCTCACAGGTCACGGTACGGGCACATTCCAGAAAATCAAAGAGAATGACACTCCTATCATCCCAAAAACAGTCCCCTGACTTTCTCTGCTGATCGCTGGCTCTGGAAGTTCTTAGGCCTTGGTGAAATGGTGTGACGCCATTCAAGGGATTGATTATTTGTTTCCGGATCGTAAAGATATGCCCACATTTCATCCAATGTCACTAGATCGGAAGAAAACGTATCTTCATTGACTTCAAACGCTTCCAGTAGATCAGAGCAGACTTCCACATTTCTCTTCTTTAAATCTGCAATGAAGAAGAAGGTTTACTATAGAGGAAGAGTTAATCTACCAACATGTGCAATTTGAACGACCTCTGTCAGTTAATAAAAAAGTTATGCCCACTTTTGCATTGCCTTCGGTACAACCCTCGTAGCCTAAAGCGTTACAGTGGTCGCTAAACCATGAGAAAAAAAGAAAAGGATGCACTCTACGCTCAAACGTCAAGTGTTTTCCTGGTATTTGTTATCTACCTTAAACTTCCTAAAAAATGGGTGAGATGATCCTTATAATTCATTGGAGCTGAAATCATTCATGCAAAATTCACCAGCTTCAAGTCTACGTGTGTGGGGCGTTGCGCGAGAACATGTGGTAAGATTGTCCGAATAAATTTTGCAGTTCATTTGAAGTGTTACACTGCGTACTTTTATAAATCGAGCTTCTTGTACAGGCAACAAATTTTTCCATAAGATTAGAATTTCTTATTACATTTTTGCAGGTTGTGTCGCAGACCTGTACTCCTTGGGCATGACCATGTTATCTGTTTCTGCAAATCTCTTCCACACGGACTTCATGCTGGACATCGTCCAGCTACCGGTAGAAAAGTATCTACCAATAGATGAGCAATTTAGCAAAACTTATGCATTATTCATTTTTAGTAAATAACATAGTTCAAAATTTCTCATTCCATTTTTCTTGCTGATAGTATAAATCAATAGATTGTTCCATACCTTACATTCATTCTGTCAAGATTGAGTAAAAATTACAAATCAATGTAATACCTAGCTGCTACGTTAGCCTAGAGGATAATGTGAAGCACTACAGAAGTGAAAACATGTGTGTCAAGACGACAAATCTGCAGCGAGACATTCTGTCCGCGAGGCTCAGTTGGGAGAGCGACTTACTCCGGAATGAAGGGACCCGGATTCAAAACCGGCGTGGACAAACTTGTGTTTTTACAAGATATAATAAACTAAAGCATAATTTAGTTATCGATACTAGACTTCACGCTGAAAGATAGCATTGACAAAACAATGTAATGTCATGTTGCTGAAATCTCACATGGGCAGGACCGTAGCAAGCTTTTCAATTTTGGGAGGGAGAGACTTGAAATGAAGATCGTGTGAGTTCAAAACTACGCCCCTTTGAGTTCAAAATTAAGCCCTTTCGAGTTCCACTCAAACAATACGTGGTTTTCAACTTCCTCACACACCGCCATTATGGGAAAATATTACGATCGTTCAAAAATCGCATTTATAGTTTTTGACATAATTTTATTAAAAATGTAATAATTAGGTAAATACCCAAGAACCACTGGTTGTACTGGTTGTAAATATCAAGTAAAGCGTAAACGTTATGGGGACACAGACAACACAACACTCCACAGAAATGCAGAACGAAACACAAACCAGCGCAGAGCGAATGAGTATCGGATAGTGAACGTAAAGCTTTCGGAGTAGGGCTTGGAAAAATTCCGTTCAAGGTTAAACGTTCAGAGAAGTTTCTGCGACAGAGCAGAAAATTAGCTCTTCATCCCAACGACATGTTCGGAAAGGTCATGGAGGTTAGCATATCAGCATATTGTTTTCTATGCCTCCATTTACTGTTTTGGAAATTCCCCTTCATATACGAGATGTTCACATCTCATACTGCATGTTACTCTGTACCGTGGTTAACTGAATGGAATACTGTATGAGACTAACTAAAGTCTTTGAAAACGAAGGAAATACTGAAGGGCGTAATTTTCTTCTTTAGTTAAAATTAGTTTCCATTTTTTTCATCCCCCGGAGTATGAATTAATGCCCTTGGAATGAACTTTCTAGTGTCCCTGCTCGCCCGGTGGCTACGGCCCTGCACATGGGTACATCTTTCAGTTAAAACATGCTGAAAGTCATATGCAACCTTCAAAAAGTTCCAAATTTATGAAAGTGTCAGCTAGGCACTGTCGTATCTTTATTAGCTATAGCTTGCACCTTTCAGCTAAGCTTTGAAGTAGGAAAAACTGAGGTCTTGGAGATTCAAAAACTGCGGTCTTGTCCACTCTAAAGTGGATTTTACCAAATGTGTCTTATTGATACACGCGTTTCATATACTACCATTTATGAATATCATTCTGTTGTACATTATTCTTTACGATACGCGGAACATATCGATGTCGAGTAATAACCACTATCAGTTGTGGATATCCTCGCATTCTCCACTGTTAAAAATGTTGCGGTAGGTTGCATCAGAAAATGGTGCTTCTCCAACTGCACCACTTTCTGAGAAAGGATACACCAGTGGGAGGTGCAAAGAAAACCCAATAGCATGGTGCAACCTTGCACCATAATGTGGTGCAACCTTGTACCATATCGTAGTGCAAAGTTGAACTATTTTGATTTTGTTGGGTTTTGTTTGCACCACACAGGGGTGTATCTTTTCTCAGAAACGGGTGCAGCTGCGGTAGCGCCACTTTTTTGGTGCAACTTACCACAAAATTTTTAACAGTGTACAATAACCATTGCAATTTGTGAACCTTGTGTTGTTATACATAATGTCCATTAAACTTTAGGAAATTATTTCATCTTGTGTGCTATCTATTAAAATAGGCATAACACCTTGGAGCTTATAATAATATACAGAATGTCTTAGTTTGATACAATATCTTTTATAGTTTGCAGAATCTTGTCACATTGTTTCATTCATAATTTACAGAGTACTTTCGTGCTGTACGATATCTGTTGCAATTTCTTAATGGTTCTTGCACCACGTGGCACCCATTGCAGTTTAACGAATATGCTCGTGTTATAAAAAATCTATCACACCAGTGGCGTAACCATGTTTCAAAATCTGAAGGGGGGGGGGGGTCTGATCACACATACACGCATTATATGTATACATGTATATACAATATTATATACATGCTGTATAAGATAATAAGATATAGTTTGGGATCCCCCCCCCACCACACGCAGGAGCGAAGTAGTTGCTGCGGCGCGATTCTGTTGGCGAATTGTTGAACTTAGCGAGCACAACTTTAAAACTATGATAGATAGGACAGAAATATAAATTACAAAGTTGTAGAATAGAAATTGCTTATTGGGAATCGACATCGCTGTTTTATTAAGTACACAATATACGCGTGTTTGCATTCTACGAAAATTTACAATCTTATATTATTAATTTTAGTTGGTTCACATCATAAAAAAAGTGTGCATAATATCATTATATTCCCGAAAATCTTGGGCGAGGGGGGGGGGAGGTCATTTACATTCGGGATCCTGGTCTATTAAAATCTGGGGGAGGGTCTGACCCTCCCGACGCCCCCAAGTGGTTACGCCTATGTATCACACTATTAAAAAATTTCTGAAATTTACGAGACGAATCACTTTCCTTTCGTGAATTAATGAAGCATACTCCTCATACAACGTTTTTCGTGAAATGACTGAAAAAAACCTCCTTTCGGATATTAACGGAGAAACTACGTTATCACTTTTTCCGTATCTCTATGACGGAATATTTCAGGAAACAGCACTTGAGATTTGATTAACTATTAAATTTCAGTGGTCTGTTGGAGGATCTGATTTTGAAGTTCTGTTGCGAGATCGGATATTGTGCATAGCATATGGCATGAAATTTTAGTTATTGTGGCACCGGATATTCCTTCACCTCTCCCCCATTTTGTGCCCCAAATATTGTATATTGCGTTACAGTAAGAAACAAGGTACTTAAATTACCGTACAAGTGACTCTAGGATGTCTACATCGATCAGCCATTCCATTATGACCGTCCCCAGCCTAGAGACATGAGCGCGCCTGGAGACCGAACGGTGGCGTAGGTGACGTTCACAGAGCAGTATATATACAACCCAAGAACCGACTTTCGGCTAGTATAGTGTTCCGAGTCAGAACGGAAAAAGCTGCCGATCTATCGGATTTTTCTAAAGGACAAATTGTGATGGCACGGCGCCTCAGAACTACGATCTCGGAAACGGCGCGGCTTGTGGGTTGTTCACGTGCCGCTGTAGTGAGTACGTATCAAAAGTGGTGCACAGATGGCCAAACGACGGACCGTCTTCCAGCTGTGTGACGTCCGCAGATCATTGATGCCAGAGGGGAGCGGAGACTGTCGCGCATTGTTCACAGCGACCGCAGGGCCACAGTGCGATAAATCCCCCGCAGCTACAACAGTGGTGATCAGGGCAATGTGTCACAGCACACAGTTTATCGCAGCCTTCTGCGCATGGGCCGTGCGTAGTCGAAGACCCAGCCGGGTCCCCATGCTCACTGCACATCATCGCCAACAACGCATGAAATGGGCCCAAGATCATCGAGATTGGACGGTGGATGATTGGAAGAAAGTGGCCTGGTCTGACGAATTAAGATTCCTGGTGCCTCACGTAGACGACCTAGCGCGGATACGCCGATTACCAACGGAGGCTATGGCACATGGATGCATTGTTGGGCGGAAACAGGCCGGCGGCGCCGGTGTCATGCTGTGAGCGATGTTTTCTTGGGACACTTTAGGCTCCATTTTCCCAATAGCACAATCCCTGACAGCTGTCAGGTATCTGAACATCGTTGCGGAGTTCACCCTATTCATGGCAACTGTGTTACTTGCTGATGATGGCCATTACCAACAGGATAATTAATGCGCCATGCCATACTGCCGGAATCGTCAAGAAGTGATTCGAGAAACATGCTGGTGACTTTCTGTTAATGGCCTGGCCTCCAAATTCACCTGACATGAACCCAATCAAACATTTGTGGTTCGACTTGGAAAAGAGGGTTCACGCTAAATTACCACCACCCCGAAATGTACGGGAACTGGAGGACCTGCTGTTGACATTATGGTACGAGATACACCAGGATACCTATCGCCACCTCATCGAATCGATGCCTCGCCGAGTGGCCGCTGTTTTGCGGGCTAAAGGTGGTCCTACAGCTTTTTAGGTAGGTGGTCATATTGTAACGACCCATCGGGTTATGTATCAGTCCGTGTGTCCCTTAAGAAAAAAGTTATTATAGCTATCAAGAGAAAATTTTATTTTCAGAGGTTTTGTGAAGTAATACTATAAAGTAGCACACATTGCACCTTTTCTTAAAGAAAACTGAAAGTCATTGTCGATTTAAAAAGATCTCAAGTTCCAAAGTATTCTGTTGCTTAGATAAATCACGATGAAAAAAATACTTAATTTGTGGTAAGTCTTCCTACAGAAAAAATTAAATTATTACAAACCTATCAAAAAATAATAAATTTCAACAGAAAATGAAATGACTAATTCATCTGCACTAATGACAAAAAAAAAATCATCATCCGGGAATTAGAATTTTACCTTGAACGTGACGGTAATGCCTGTGACTTTCCGTCTCAGCTATAAGACGTCGGCTTCTGCTGTGTCAAACGACCCCAGACCGAATCCTACCAAGGAAAAGAGTTCTGTGATGCAAGGAGCTGAAAATTTCAGCCTTCGATTTTGCGAAATTTTTGTATAAATACGGAAAACCCCGAAATGGACTTTTCTGAAATTAACAGAATTACTGACTACGGAAAATCTGTCATAATACAGTAGTAAAAAGAAACGGGAATGCTTAAAAACGGAAATTTCGTTAAAGACAGATACGTTCGGGAATTTTCTGTGAATTCACACTACTTATTCTTAACAGTGTACAATTTACGTACACACACACACCCTCCTGTTGTACCGGTGGATAAGACACTTGGGAGTTCAATGACTTCTCAAAACTTTGTTTTAAGAGAATCCTGTACTGAAGAATCAATTTAGGAAAAATATATTTGAGGAACCAAGATTTAATTTCTGTTGTTAATTTCAGTAATTAAAAATATAAGAAAGACGTGAAAGTTAAAAACAGAAATTCTGTTCAATTTATATGGCACTTTTCTGCACTGCGCTTTATTAATGAAGCTCGAAAAACAAAAATGTGAACAAAAACTAAGCACGCATGCAAAGTTTTCAGTGTGAAAGGTCCTGTGACTTTGGTGAGCTGGTTTTCCATCACGTGCCCATAACTCTATCTGCCTGTTCTTTTCAAAGGTTCTATGACTAATGTGAACTGGGTTTTCATCAGGTAGCCAAACCTACTTCCCTACGTTTTCCAAAGGTTCTGAGATATTTGCGTGCTAGTTTCCCATCATGTGCTTTCAAAAGGTTTTGTGAGTTCCTTTCATCAGGAAGCCATAAGTACCTCCCTCTGTTTTCGAAGGTCGTGTGACTTTTGTGAGCTGGTTTTTCATTAGGTGCCCATACCTCTATCTTCCTGTTCTTCTCAAAAGTCCTGTGATTCCTGTGAACTGGGTTTTCATCAAGTGCACATACCCATCTCCCTGTTCTTTCTAAAAGTTCTGTGACTTCTATGGACTGGGTTTTCACAGGTAGCCAAACCTACTTCCCTGCGTTTTCCAAAGGTTCTGTGACTTTTGTGTGCTAGTTTCCCATCAGGCGTTGATACCTATCTTCCCGTTCTTTCAAAAGGTTTTGTGACTTCCTTTCATCAGGAAGCCATAAGTACCTCGCTCTGTTTCCGAAGATCGTGTGACTTTTGTGAGCTGGCTTTCCATTAGGTGCCCATACCTCTATCTTCCTGTTCTTCTCAAAAGTCCTGTGACTCCTGCGAACTGGGTTTTCATCAAGTGCACATGCCTATCTCCCTGTTCTTTCTTAAAGTTCTGTGACTTCTATGGACTGGGTTTTCATCAGGTAGCCAAACCTACTTCCCTACGTTTTCCAAAGGTTCTGTGACTTTTGTGTGCTAGTTTCCTATCAGGGGAAACTAGCACAGGTTTTGTAACTTTCCTTTTATCAGGAAGCCATAAGTACCTCCCTCTGTTTCCGAAGGTCGTGTGACTTTTGTGAGCTGGTTTTCCATTAGGTGCCCATACTTATTTCCCTGCATTTTACAAAGGTCCTGTAAATTCTGTGAACTGTTTTTTCATAGGGTCCCATACTTATCCAGTTTTCATCGGGTTCCATACTTATCCAGTTTTCCATCGGGTTCCCTACTTCCCCCAAAGTGCGTGTGACTTCTGTAAAGTGCCGGAATACGATTTTCGACTCCTGGGTGAGATCAGCATAAATATCACCCTAACAGAAGATAAGGCATGTCTTCATAGTGCTAACATCGTCAATGCATATACAGTATTTCATCAGGTTCCCAAGTGGCTTCCGAATGGAGTGGTTTCCAATTTCGCCAGACCTCAATCCCATTGAAAATCTGTGGGAATGCCTTAGAAAAAATCCCAAACCCTCCAAGATGGCTATCTTTCGCCATTCGAAGCTATTACATCCTCACTTGCTGGCTCATCTTACTGAGGATCATCAGCTGGCTCATCTTACTGAGGGTATGACACTTTGGAGCCAAACCTCCTTTACTTCGAATTGACGGACCACTTTCCATGCTCATCCAAAGTTTTGCATACGAAACTCCTATCGTATTTTGAGGCTACATGTGTGCGGCATGTGTGTGTATCGGTCATTACGGGTCTTTATTACTTTATGCATACAATGGACAACAAAATGAGAACCTTTATTTAGTATCGAGTAAGGCCATCTTCGTTGCGAATTAAAGCAAGTACGCAACCAGGCATTGATTTTATCAGGTGCTTGAATTCGTTTCGGTCCAAAGATAGCCACTCCTGCAGAAAAATATAGCGTAGCTCTGTCAGTGTTGACGGAAGGGAACATAGACGCCGAGCAGCTCCTCCCAGTATGTCCCACACAATTTCAATAGGATTGAGATAAGGGGACTGTGGAGACCAAGGTAGATGACGGAAGTCCTCCTCATGCTCATCAAAACATTCATTCACGACTTGGGTGCAAGATAATTTTGCATTGTCATCCATAAAGATGCCATCACATGACATGCACCTTTATTGATAATTACCTAAAACAGTTATTTTTAATTTTGTTTTAATGTTTAAGAGTTTCTTGCAAAGAGCTTCTATGAATATGTTAAGAATTCAATTTCCTTTTCAGTGACAGCTGCTCGGGAACAGTGGAACCCAAATGGAGGTCCTGATGACGACTTTCATGATCTTTTGTGCGCATTACTGGAAGAGGTAAGCATAAAATGAGTAAAATAAGTATTTTATTGTGACTTAAATGTTAATTCCATAGTGTGTTTTTTTAAATAAATACTTAGTTGCTTGCTAAGCACCAGTTGCTAGCCATCAATTTTGTTGCTTGATAAATCTGCAGTTGATCTTCTGGTAGGAAACGAATTAGTTTCAACAAAAAGTGAAGCGCAATGCTTTTAGTGGTTTGATAATTACCTAAGGGGGTTAAAACAGTTTTTATTTTCTTTCGTTTTTATCGCTGAACATTTAACAAACAGGGTGGCAATTTCAGAAAATACAGTACAGTCCCGATTGTATGAGCTGAACGGCGGGGAGGGGGAGGAAGGTGCTAAGTGACCAAAAATGTCGGATTATGCAGAAACGGGTGAGAAGGGAGGGGCGGGGAAAGGCCCAGATCGCAAATTAAGAGGAAGTTCAGTGCAAGTATGTAATGTACCAGGAGACGTGACGTACCTGCCAGAAGGACGCACACGACATAAAGGCAGATAGGAATCAGAATAAAACGTCCGCGTAGCTCAATTGGTAGAGTGACTTATTCCGCAATGAGGGGATCCGGATTCGAATCCTGGCGTGGACAGAAATGACGGAGAAATTTACTTCGTTATAAGTAGGAAATCTGGTTTGTAAGTGTCTATTCTACAGTACAGCTAGCATAATACAACAGAGACCTATAATTTAAAGAATAAAAATATTCAATCAAATAAACCGAACAACAGGTTTTTAATTAATTAAATACGTCATTTAGTATGGCAAAACATAAAAGTTAATGATTTAAAGAAATTGTGATTGAAGTATGTTTCCGAGTAAACGTCTCTTCCTTGCGGCGAGGTCCCATCCGGCATCTCTGTAGCGTGACATCTCTAGCTGTTAGTTGTCTTCCCTTGTTCAATCTACAGTAAGTCATTGCGTACTCCAGAGCCTTGACTCCTAAACTATGACTCATTCTCTTCGTTTTGTCTAGTACCAGCGTGTCCGAAAGTCATTATCTTCATTATCATTCTAATTCACCAGAGTTATTACATCGTGATGAGTCAGTTCTCGTTGGCCATCTTCCTCCATCCACTAAATCATCATCATTCATTTTCTCACAGTCCACAATTTGTTACAATTTTCTTGCACCATATATTGTGTATAGTCTTAACGTTGGAAGGATTTCTTGCATAATTGCTGTGCATAGTTGCTGTGCATAGTCTTCATGCCGGGAATTTCTTGCATCATTTGTTGCGTATAGTCTACATGCAGGAAAAATTTCTTGCATCACTTATTGTGTAGAGTCCCTATGCCGGGAGAACTTCTTGCATCATTTATTGTGTATTCTCCAAGCAGGGAGAATTTCTTGCATCATTTGTTGTGTAGAGTCTCCATGCAGGGAATTTCTTGCATCATTTGTTGCGTATAGTCTACATGCAGGAAAAATTTCTTGCATCATTTATTGTGTAGAGTCCCTATGCCGGGAGAACTTCTTGCATCATTTATTGTGTATTCTCCAAGCAGGGAGAATTTCTTGCATCATTTGTTGTGTATAGTCTCCATGCAGGGAATTTCTTGCATCATTTGTTGCGTATAGTTTACATGCAGGAAAAATTTATTGCATCATTTATTGTGTAGAGTCCCTATGCCGGGAGAACTTCTTGCATCATTTGTTGTGTATAGTCTCCATGCAGGGAATTTCTTGCATCATTTGTTGCGTATAGTCTACATGCAGGAAAAATTTCTTGCATCATTTATTGTGTAGAGTCCCTATGCCGGGAGAACTTCTTGCATCATTTATTGTGTATTCTCCAAGCAGGGAGAACTTCTTGCATCATTTGTTGTGTATAGTCTCCATGCAGGGAATTTCTTGCATCATTTGATGCGTATAGTCTACATGCAGAAAAAATTTCTTGCATCATTTATTGTGTAGAGTCCCTATGCCGGGAGAACTTCTTGCATCATTTGTTGTGCATAGTCTCCATGCAGGGAGAAATTCTTGCATCATTTGTTGTATATAGTATCCATGCAGGGAGAAATTCTTGCATCATTTGTTGTATATAGTATCCATGCAGGGAGAAATTCCTGCATCATTTGTTGTCTAGAGTCTCCACGCAGGGAGAATTTCTTGCAGAGGCGTAAGTAGGGCGAGGCGTAACTTTTGCGCCCTCTGTCGTGCTGCTGGCAGCATGAGAGAGGGCGCAAAAAAAATCCAACGCTGCTTGGAACTTGATTAAAATTGAAACTGTAACTTTTTCACCAGTTTGTGGTACTCTTAAAATTCGAATTTCTTCATCAAAATGTTCAGGAGATGCTTGTAACTCACATTCATAAATGAAGGAAGGGTTTTGTAGTTGATTGAACTAAAGAAGAACCACGGCCATGGGGCTGCGAATTATCTTTGATTGGATGGGTAAGGATGTCGTTTTTCTTTAGTTAGATGGATAAGATGAGAATGTCTTTGACATTCTTGAAGATTCTCTGGGGACTATTCGATCATTACTGTGAACGCGAGCCACGATTGCCAGTTACATTCGGTCCGTTTGATTTAGTACCTATATATATATATCGAGAGAGTGAATGTTAGAGATATTGAACAGTGAATTAGTAATATATATAACTATTGAATTAGTAATGCATATACATGTATATATAAGATAGAAAGACCGATGGGGCACAATATTTTGTGATTTCCTCCTGGAGTAGAAATGCCTAGTTACGCCTCTGATTTCTTGCATCATTTATTGTGCATAATCTTCATGCAGGAAGAATTTCTGGTACCATTTGTTATGTAAAGTCTCCCTGCAAAAAAAAATTCGTGTATAATTTACTGTGCATAGTCTTCATGCAGGAAAAATTTCTTGCACCATTTATTGTGTAGATTCTCCATGCAGGAAGGGTTTCTTGCACAATTTATTGTGTATAGTCTCCATGCAGGGAGAATCACTTGCACCATTTATTGTGTATAGTCTTCATGAAGGGAAAATTTCTTGCATCATTTATTGTGCATTTTTTTATGCCGGGAGAATTTCTTGCACCATTCTTGTGTAGAATCCCTTGTAATCCTCATGCAGGAATAACTCAAAAAGGGGGAGTGAATCAGCTAAGGAGAGAAAAGAAACATAATTCTTGCATCGTTTCTTGTATAGTCTTTTGTAGTATTGTAGTCTTCATGTAGAGATATCTCAAAAAGAAAAAAAGTGAGTCGACCAAGGAGAGAAGAAAACAAGAATTCTCGCACCATTCCTTGTTTATAGTTTCTTGTAGTCTTCATGTAGTGAGAAATTTAAAACAAAAAAAGGAGTGAGTCGAAGAGGGGACATTGAGTGTGTGTGCGGGAAAAAGAGAACATAGTGAAATGTTTGATAAAAATTTTAGCCTCGTAGATTTACGGTTTAAGTCATGGTAATCTCACCGGACAAATAGACTAAAATAATCGTACAATAAAGCTGTGTATAATGATTTTGATTTTGAACCTTAGTGGCTGAGCACGTCGTATATTCACTACGAGGAATGTCCGATAACCGAAATTCGGATATTCATAACTTTTCTGTATTTTCATTTAATGTCAAGAAACAGTGTGCTATCCAAGGATTTCTAGTCGTGCATAATTTATGTAATTATACCGTATACTAAGTTCTATGTCTTTTTTTCTTCGGCGTATTCATTTCCACACAAATCTAGGGCTTGCCGTTCAAACAAGCCTGCTTCATTTCTTCCTATCCTGTACATTCACCCGTCTTACTTTGACTTCTTTCATGTCCTCCATTTTTTCCCTATTATTTCTTTACTTGTCTTCCTACTTCCGTTTCTGTTACTTTAAAATAGAGCTATCTTCCACTCATTTCAACGCATCTTTAGCCAATCTTAGTTGGCTTTGTCTTGAATTTTCACTGCTTTTGCTATTCCTGAGCCCTGTCGTTATTGCACATTTCTGCGTACAATATTCTTTCATTGATATCCATTAATCCAGTTAAGCATCCTCATTTCTATTCTTTCGCATTGTTGTGATCCATAGACAGTGCGAGCTTTGTAAGCGCCCTGTGCATTTTTGATTTTATGTCTTATTGGTGCTTTCACACACGTCAGATCACTCTTGCTATCTTTTCCCATTTATTCTATTATGCGCTCATTCGTTGGCTTGCTGCCTTTTTACACAAACTATCCTTTACTAAGCTTACTTTAAATATATTTTTAATTTCATTTCTGTTGGAGCTCTCTTGTCACAGTCTGAACCTGAAATACACCATATCGATAAAAGTCTCCGGACACCGTTTCAAAAGCAAATGAGCGGATACGGTGCGTTGTTAAGATGCATGGTACATCTGCAACCGATATAAAAACAAACCTGCAGCTGACCCCGATCATATCGCACTGTGAGGTTGACTGAAAATATCACGGCGGGAGAGAACTGACTTTGAGAAAGGAAAGATTGTTGGGTGTTATATTAGTGGGTTGCCCATAAGAGGAACCGAGAGGCGTTTAAACATGCCCAAGTCAACTGTTTTGGATGTTCTGAATAAGTGGCAGACACGTTGCGTGCCTGAAGCAGCAAAACGTACCAGCAGACCAAAGAAAATTAGTGATAGAGGACGTCGAAGCCTCAGGAGATTCGTTACAGCTAATCGACGGAGTATTGCACAAGACCTCAGTGTAAAAATGGTGAGTAAAAATGCTGGAACCTCTATAACGAAGTAAATTTCTCCGTCATTTTTATCCGCGCGGATTCGAACCCGGGTTCCCTCATTCCGGAATAAGTTGCTCTACCAATTGAGCTACGCGGACGTTTTATTCTGATTCCTATCTGCCTTTATGTCGTGTGCGTCCTTCGGGCAGGTACGTCACATCTCCTGGTACGTTACACCTCGGTATGTACACGTACCATTCGTAGAGGACTTCATTCCACGGGTTACCATGGTCATGCGGCTGCTCATAAGCCTTTCATCTCCACTCGGAATGCTAGTCGTTGTTTAGCATGGTGTAAAAAACATTTATCGCGGACCGTAGATCAATGGAAACGGGTCCTATGAACTAATGAATCCAGATATACGATCCATCAGTCTAATGGCCGTGTGTGGGTACGGTGGCAGCCGGGGGAACGCCATTTACCACAGTGTACTGTTCCTACGGTCACGTTTGGAGCTGGCAGTGTACTCGTGTGGAGGTGTTTTTCGTGGTATGGTTCCGGCCCATTAGTTATCGTGGACAAACCTGTTAACCAGCATGTCTATCCTCGATATTCTGGACAATTATGCCCTACCAACTCTGTGGCAATGCTATGGAACAGAGCCTTGTTGGTACCAGCAGGATAATGCACCGAGCCATAAAGCAAGGAATGTTACGGCGTGGTTTGACGATAATTCCGTATCGTGTGTGGACTGGCCTACACAGAGCCATGATCTTAATCCCATAGAGCACTTATGGGATGAATTAGAGCTCTGCATAAGAAGTTTGGAACCAAGGCCTACTACTAAGTAACAGTGAGCGGTAGCATTACGTACTGAATGGAAGCGTATACCTATCGCTGTGTTTCAAAAGCTTGTCGAAAGCATGTCTAGAAGGGTCAGTGCATGCATTAAGTCCAAAGGTGGACGAACACCGTACTAATGCATGTCAATAAATGCTATATTGTGTTTCTCTTCCAGGTGTCCGGCGACTTTTGTCAATATAGTGTATCTTTCTATACATTCGATCCCTCTCTTATTCCTTCCCTAGCTGTTTCTGTACTGCTACCAATCCTTTGTAAGGCTGAGCTCAAGCATAGTTTTGATTTAGTTTGTGGAGGAAGGATTTTTTGTCGCAGATTACCCCCGATTTTTTTTTTTTTTTTTTTTTTGCATTTACTCCACCCTGCTCTCATTCGTCTCCTCTCTGCCTTCTTTCAGCTGTCATACTTCTTCTTTTTGTAAGGTTGAGCCCACAATTACTTTTGATTTCACTTTATTGGGGCCTTTTTGTCGTATATTCTTGGCATCTTCTTCCATTTATTCAAGCCTACTCTCACTCTTCCTATCCCCGTGCCCACACAGCTGCCATTATTTTGTAAGGTTGAGCACAAGTGCTTGAACTGTTGTGTTTCTGCTAATTGTTTAATTTCTTTTCCATTTGTTAGCGAATCTTGTTTATCTCCAAAACTGACCATCATTCTTTTTGCCACATTTATCTTTAGACTAGGTATTTCAGGGCCTGTAAAATTATTTTGGGTTTCTTCAACTAATTCTGATGTAATGACTAAAGGGAATGCTCCATGATGCACATTTGGCTTCGCTTAGAGCGTTCAGAATGCACTGGTTCCCATACATTAAGGGAAAAACAGAAAAATCACCATAACTCCAAAAATACGAGATGAAATGTTACGAAATTTGGTGTAAATCTGTATCATATCACACGATAAAGAGAGACCTTAAAACATTTCGTAAGAAACACTTTATTCCGACAGAAATTACCACATGCAAAACCTCGTGAAAAATAAGGTGTCAAAATGAAATAGCCAAAGTTCTTCAATAGGAAGCGTGATCACCCCTCACACTTCGCACAGGTCTCACAGCGATGTTTCATGCTGTTGATGACGGTGTCTAGAAGCTGAGATAGAACGACCATTGTTTGTGAAAAGTTTGTATAAGCTCCTCCAGTTTCCGCAGAGGGGATGTTGAGGGCCGCAACAAGTTTATTTAGAGCATCGCAAACATGCTTGATCGGGAACCTGGACCACCAATCTGTAGGCACTTTGGTCTTCTCTTAAAGTTATTGATCTACCAGCCTCCCTCGGTGGGGACGAGCGCTACCCTCTTGTTAGATAAATTTATTGATTATAGTACCTACATAAGGGTTCAGGACATCGTCCCCTATGGCGTCGAGCATTCATGGATTCTCTTGGAAGCACATAGAGGTCTGTTCGTTCGCCAAACGAGATGCCACCAGAAATCAGCAAGCTACCACCACCATAAGTGCCCCTTTCACGGAGCATAGAGGAATGATAACGTGTCCCTTGTTCTTTCCAGGTCAGAGAACACCTGGAATCTCTCTGCAAAGCAAAGGTAGACTCATCTGCTAAGGGTACTGACTTTCATTGCTTTTCAGTTCAATTATCGTGAAGGCTAGTCCAATTCAAACGTTCCCTATTGTCACGGGAGTAAAGGACACGCAGAGTACTGATCACCTAGCATAAGAAACCTCCTTCATGTAGCCTGCGTAGAGTGGAAGCAGATGTCTGTCGCAGCTACGATGTTCCACCGATCATTCACGATATTGTAAATGATCGGTGGAACATCGTAGCAAGCTGTACCCTCCGGAATCTGATTGAGTATTTTTAAATTGATTTTAGAGTCTGTGGACGACGGAAGACTCACATGTATAGTCATCTTGGAACTTCCGAACTTCCACCTGACTTTCCTGCCAATAGTCTTCCTATCACTCATCACCTCAGTTCGTTTGTTTAAATGATATCTCGCAGCCATTGCTATCACAAAAACCGTTCTTTTCACTCCACAAAAGATGCTACGCACACTTGCGCAATAGCTCCCTTTATGCTGCGGCTCATTTGCATAAACCGATTCATCGCCACCCTTACTCTGTATTACATTTCACGGCATATACCCAAGTTTCGTGCATTTCCAACTCTTCTTTCACAAGTAATGGCGATTATTCTGTTTTTCCTTAATTCATAACTGCTCAGAGCAGGTTCTCGGTGAAGAACAACCTTGGTTGGTTGGTTGGTTGTTGGATTTTATTGGCGCAAGGGCCAGGTTTGGCCAAAGAGCGCCAGAGAAGAACAACCTTCATGTCAAAATTTTCCGACTTTTCTAGTTATCAGTTATCAATTTCTATGGAAACATTAAAACGAAATATATTACAACACAAATTTGGAAGATGTGAATCCGTTTATTGGTGTAAATATGACATGTATGTTAAGTCGGATAATATCCCAAAACTTGAAAATTTCGTTATCCTGGAGCGGGAATCGAACCCGCGTCTCGTGGATACCGCCCGGGTATGCCAACCACTACACCACCCAGAACGACTAAGTCTCAAGTTTCCGATTTATTTGAATATAACCATCACAGGATTCGCTAGTCGAAGCAATCAGCATTCATATATAGCGAATCATCTTCCAAATTTGTATTGTACAATGGTATAATCCCGTATTTTATTCATTGACGAAATATATTGTTTCACATTTATTTTTAGGATCCTTCAACCAGATTGGATGTAAAATCTATGTTGGAGCATGGCTTTTTCAAAAAGCATTTTGATGGCAAGAGGTACGTACAATTTGCGTAAAAGGTTTAGTGTTTCATGGGTCGGTTTTGACGGCTCATAAATTGCTTCATGTTTGTGCAGTGTGTTTCACATTTTATTTGCTCTTTTATAATATGTTTTTTTTTTCTTTCTGGGCCACTCAGATTCTTTGGGGAACAAATTTCTGAATCATATTTATTTTTTGCGCAACTCTTCGTGAATGGGAGTATGAAATCAAATAGGCGATTCTGGAAAGAAAAAGAAAGCAGAAAACGAATCAATGATTTTTGTCGTTTTTATTTCTTTAACTGTTCAACCGGCTGTAACGAATTTACTCGATTTTAACAAAATGGGCTCAAATCAGCTCGAATGAATACCTTCTCTAAGTGGGCCGAATGCGGCTAGAACGAGTGAGCTTGCGAACCCGAAAGCGTTGCTTTCCGATTGGCTTTGTCCTTCAAAGTGATGATTTAAAGGGATGATTCACACTGTGACGTACCTACCAGCAGGACGCACAGGACATAAAAGCAGATAGCAGTCAGACCAAACGTCCGCGTAGCTCAATTGGTAGAGCGACTTATTCCGGAATGAGGGGATCCGGGTTCGAATCCTGGCGTGGACAGAAATGACGGATAAATTTACTTCGTTATAATGCCGCCCGAACTTTCCGGATGACCCGGCCGTTCAAAATCTCGCAGTGGTGGGATGTTCTTTCCACACCGCGAAACAAGAAAAATAAGAGAATCCCTTCTTCAGCGCTTCGAAAAATAAATGTGTGTGACGTTGCATTCCACACACCAGATTGACTGGGAGTTCTCGAGTGCACGTTCTACAGCGGATGGCTGCCTGCAACGATTCATGGTCACGACTGACCCGTAGGCCATGCCCCGGTCCTCTTTCGGGGAAGGGGGATGTGACGTGCCTACCAGCAGGACGCACACGACATAAAAGCAGATAGCAGTCAGAACAAACGTCCGCGTAGCTCAATTGGTAGAGTGACTTATTCCGGAATGAGGGGATCCGGGTTCGAATCCTGGCGTGGACAGAAATGACGGAGAAATTTACTTCGTTATAACACTAATCCTTTCTGATTTATTACGTGCTAAAACTGCTATAGCAACGGCATCGAACACAGTGGAGGCTCTAAAGTATTTTAGCAAGTAGGGGTATATAAAGAAAATGTATTCGTAGTACACTGAAATGCATATACGCGTCTGCTGTGCGTATAACGTAACTACTATTTAACGCAATGCCATGCATAACAAACATATTATTACGTGCCATATAAATTATTTTATTAATAATTGCAAGCCTTCTAAAATTTTTTAATAAAAATTATATATTTTATAAATTGTTTTTAATAATAATATCCACTTGTCTGTAAAGTTTATCCAATTCACCTTTACTATTGAGAAGAACAAAATCATCAGGTTGATGTGATCCTAAATCTTACACTTACAACTTCATGGTGTAAACAAATGTACATCTATTTTGCTAAAATCGAAATTCTCCGTCTTAGGGAGACTTGATCTTCCCCATCATGCCTTGTGCCAAGGAGCTTAGAAAAAAGGACTACAAGCGAGCGCTTAACATAGGGGAAAAGATTGCTTTGCCGTAGATTTTGTAAAACCAGGCCTCTATGTGAACATCTCTGTTCGGGAAGCGCAGAAAATTTGGGGCAGCAATTCGTTCAAGTACACCGACCGCTTAAAGGGTTAATTAGTTTCTGGGTTTAAGGACCATCATGAACAGCTCTTAGGGTTATAAATAATTAATCGCTTGCTCCTAATTTGGGGACTTCTGGTTCCAGTGAGGGTGAAATGTAAGAGCCATGAGACAGACGTACCCCGTGCCTCAGCTTGGATGGCTGGCCAGAAACCAACACTTCTGAACAATCGGCCATCGAGTTGCTCAAAAAATTTGACGTAACGTGTCTTTACGAAGCTAGAATTTTGGAACCAAAAGAATAAAGTGTGCTACGGAATTTAAGAAGTGCATTATAACCTTCTTTTTACTTACTGTATCTGATTGTTATTAGTGGCTACTTCGAAACACAGTAGAACTCAGTTATGACGTCATCTCAAGGATAGCGTTATTTATCACGGTCTAAGCAAGTCTGATCTAGGGCAGGAAACCTTGTGATGGCGTGAAACTAGGAAACAAATTCTCTTATTGAGAATGTCATGTGCATCCAAATTAGAAAAAAAGGTAACATTGAAAATTAGTTAAAAAAATACTTACATGAAGATTTTTGCCTAAAGCAACACAGCAGCAAAACTGCATTATTTTTTTTATTTGAAAATTGCATTGCATGCTAATAATTGTTTTGTAAACGGACAGAAAATGTAAGTGAAATTTTTTTTAGTGATGTCTGCATCAGTAATTCTGAATGTTTCATTATTTATGACGGTTGAAAGAAATTAGTAATTTGCGTCAGATTTCCTTCTGAGGGCCGATATTAGTGTTCAGGATTGTCTTCGAATTGGCTGTTTTTTCCCCCTGCAACATTTGTTGATTATTTCTCCGTATTTCGTGGAATGGCGGAAACGTCTTTGCAGCTTTCTAGGCATATTTTGCTCAAGTTGTGCGTGTTTAGCTTCTCATTCAAAATTTCCGGTTTAGCCACAATTTTTAATTAAATTACAAAACATTTGCCTTCTCTTGCGCAGTTAACAAATTTTTATCTGCGCTTACGAATTCATCTAAACGTTGTGCTATAGAACTATCAGGTGGTCAGCTGCGTCTGTTGACTTTTGCAAGAAAAAAAGAAAAATGTCAAACTAGAAATAAAGTTACCTCGATTTTTAGCAAATCGGTTTCGTCATTACGTCATTGGAGTACAGTGGAAGAAGAAGAAAACAAAGTTCACTCCTGTAAGGTCACATCAATCTTGTATTTCATAAACAACGTAGGCCGCGATAGAAGCGCACTAACTGCTGCGGGGGAGGGGGGGACTGAACAGTTGCGCAGTCGCGATGGTCCTCATGGTCGACTTTGAAAAGCCATGTGACTGAAAAATAGTCATCATGGCCGACTTTGAAGTTTCCTATCTGTATCCTTTTTCTGCTTACTCATTGACACACACTGACAAACACACTGACAAACACACGCCGGCAATACCAACAGAACACATTAGGAAACACACATTAACCTGTATCGCAATTCTATTTTAATACTGATCCCTCACTTTGTATTGGGAGTTCTGAATTGTTAACTTGTTTACATGGATTTCTAATCCTTTGCTGCTTGGCGCTAATTCTATTTATGGCATTTCCCGTCTTGCGGACAGAGCAGAAAATGGCGCAAAGACAGAAACTTTTAGATCGAATGTGGAAATTAAAATACAAGTATGGGCCGTGGGTAGCCTAATGGGCAACGTTCGTGTCTGCCACGGAAAGGACCTCAGGTTCGATCCCAGGCAGGCACAAACGCTGGATCCACTAAATATCCGCCGTGCGTCGGATGGGCACGTTAAGCCGTCGGACCCCGGGTACTGGTGCCCCGGTAATAAATAAGGGCGTCTTCCTCCTCCTTTCTACTTCGCTTCCGTGTCACGTTCCTATCGGGTACTCTAGCCCAAATCTCCTAGCTTCCTATTTCTAAGGGTTGTTTAAGACCTGGGGTCAGACACTCCTTCCTAAAATCCTTTACATATGAACATATATGATCATAATAAAATACAAGTATATCTGCATATTTTGCCACGAGCGAGATCTGATGATCTTACGATGACTGTGCACATGTTAGTACTTGTATGAGGTGATTTTTTTTTTTGATTGGAGGTTTAACGACCACCGTGAGCAACTCAATGGGCTATAAGCAGTCGCCCGTCCCTAATTTAGGGTCACTGGTTCCAGGGAAGGGAGAGAGCCAGTGCCGTAAGACAAACACAACATCCATGCCTCACCGGGATTCGAACCCGGACCCCTTTCGGACGAATGATCAGAGGCCATCGCTTAGACCACTGCGCCACCGGGGCGGCGTATGAGGTGATGATCGCAAAGCTTAAGTAAGCACATGGGCAGCATCCACAAAACATGTTATTCGAGTATGGCAGCAAACCACCAAAGACGCCTATGTAGTAACTTAACGTCCTTATATCCTTCAGAAGACTTAATATTGAGACTTTCACTGAGTACGATTCGCAAGTCTTCAATCAAATTCCACGACCCTTTTCACGAATTAATTCCCCCTCACATGAGAAGCTTCTAACTGCATTATTAGCTAGCTATGTTTGTGTGTTGTACAGGGTGTTATGTAAATGACGCATAATAACTCCAGGGGGCAATTCCTTGGGAAATACAAGCAAAAAGTGTTAGGAATATTTTGTTATTTAGGGCTCATTTACTGAGATATCGGCCCCTAAAGTTTGGTGACGTCATATCCGCAACCACCATAAAGCGCGTTTCCCAACAAGACAGGCAAACACAAATGAAGCCATAAACACGCCCAGGGGCATTTTTCATATTTTAATCGGCTGGCAAAGATACACAAGTGCATCAAATGGGCATTACATCACAACATTCTTGCAGAAAACAGAAAACGAACGTAACTCCGTTCAAATGATATCTCCCAAGTGTCTCTGTGACCTTTGTTACGCATAGAACTGGAGACTCAGAGGTAAATCTTCCATAGAGACTCATGGGCCGCCCCGGTGGCGCAGTGGTCTAAGGCGCTGGCCTCTGATCATTCGTCCGTAAGGGGTCCGGGTTCGAATCCCGGTCAGGCATGGATGTTGTGTTTGTCTTAAGGCACTGGCTCTCTCCCTTCCCTGGAACCAGTGACCCTAAATTAGGGATGGGCGACTGCTTATAGCCCATTGAGTTGCTCACGGTGGTCGTTAAACCTCCAATCAAAAAAAAAAAAAAAAAGGGGGGGACTCGTGGCAACAATTTGGCCCGGAAGATCTCAATAGAACAGCGCGCCAGTGGACGGACATGGGACTCAAACGTCGAACCGTAACCGTCTGCCTTTTTTTTTCAAGGGTTTACAACTCAGATCAGATTATATCATAAGTAGAGGATTTTAGAAAATGAGTGTCTGACTAAAACTGTTTTAGCTTGGTGCGCTATAAGTTTCAACAGCAGTTGACAGCCTGTATACATAGTTGGTATAATAACGTTGCTGAGGTGATGCAGACTTTTTGTTGCCGTATCCCTGTGGTATCCCTGATGAACAGTTTCAACACTCTAACGCCCATCCGCAACCTGACAACGTAAACATACACTATCTGCAAGGTGTCCAGGTTTATCAGTTTCAACAGCCGTTGACCACTCGTATGCATAGAGGGTATAAATGATAGCATGTGACGTATGCTCATGCGACGCTGAGGTGCTGCAGCCTGTTTTGTTACCGTATCTCTATAGTATCGCTGATGCACAGTTTCAAAAAGATAACGCCCGTTCACACACTGCCAGCATAAGCAGACACTGCCTGCGTGGTGTCTAGGTCTATCAGTTTCAACAGCCGTTGACCACCCGCATGCATAGTAGGAATAAATAATAGCAGTGACGTATAGTCATACGTCGCTGAGGTGCTGCAACATGATTTATTTCCGTATCCCTGTGGTATCCCTGACGCACCGTTTCAACAAGATAACGCCCGTCCGCACACTAAGCGACACAGCGTAAAAAGTGTCCACGTTCTGCCCTGGCCAGGGAGATTCCCAAATTCCTCCCTAATAGAGCAATAGAGGACGTGTGCGACGCCATTGACAGCCGACTTAAGGTCTCTGCACGGCAACCTCGAATTATAGAAAAAAAATGTATATAACCCCCAGCATGGCGGTCAGAGAACTTACTGACTCATGCCATATCATACTTGCATTATCTCCTCCCCATCGCATTCATCTAATCTCTCAGAAATTAAATAACTTCTTTCCCACCTACATGGCTACATGTTTGGTAAGTTTCGCCTCATTTCGTACATTCCTTCGTGTCGCGGCATTTTCTATGCATAGCAAATAAAACAAAAATGCTGTCAAAATATGCCGCTAAACCTTGATGCATATCCAAGGATGCTTTAATGTGACACTTGCATTTGAGTTTAATTAAAATATCGATAAATTTAAAAATATTTCCTTGTTCTTCTTTTTGTCAGTCGCAAATTTTTCGCATTATGTACGTCCAGTAATTTTCATTTTTGTCGTTATGCTGTATATACATGCCATGTAAATTTCCTAAAAAAATCGGCACGTGATTCACTTGATTCTTATGTCCTCTTTATATTTCACTTTTGCAGACCCCTATTGGATCCAAAGAAAGTAAAAAAATCAAAGAAAAAATTCAAATTAAGCCATTACAAAAGAGATCCTGTCATCACTACAATTCGAGAAAAATTTGAAAACACAGTAAGAAAATTTTCTGTTGTTTTTGTAATTATTGAACTGTCTAGGATGAAAGACGTAAATTATTCATAGATAACTGCGCAGAACTCATTTACAATGGATTTTGTAAGATCAATTCGTAAAACTGTAGATCTGAGTGTCAGCCAATCAAGTAATTCAGGAAGTTGACTCTTGTAGTGTATCCCTACGCTTGTTTACAACTTATTTTCAATGCCATTTGTTAGTGCACCAAGAGGGAAGCTCGGACAGTGAGAGACACACAGACGAGCGAAATGGGAATTGAATGCGAAATAATATTTGATGTCAAAAATACACCAATGATCCATTACATTATGACCACCTACCTAATAAGCTGTAAAACCCTCTTTTGCCCACAAAACAGCGGCCACTCCGTGAGGCATCGATTTGATGACGTGGCGATAGGTATCCCGGGGTATCTGGCACACTAAGGTCAACAGCATGTCCTCCACTTCCCGTTCATTCCGAAGTGGTGGCCATTGAGCGTGAACCCACTTTTCCAAGTCGAAACACAAAGATTCCATTGGGTTCATGCCCGGTGAATTTGGAGGCCAGAGCATTAACAGAAAGTCACCAGCATGCTCCTCGAACCACTCATTGATGATTCTGGCGGTGTGACATGGCGCATTATCCTTTTGGTAATAGCCATAACCAGTAGGGAACACAGTTGCCATAAATGGGTGAACTTGGTCAGCAACGATGTTCAGATACCTGACAGCTGTCAGGGATTGTGCTATTGGGATAATGGGGCCTAAAGTGTCCCAAGAAAACATCGCCAACAGCATAACACCGCCGCCGCTGGCCTGTTTCCACCCAACAGTGCAACCAGGTGCCATAGCCTCCGTTGGTAATCGGCGTATCCGCGCTCGGCCGTCTACGTGACGCACCGGGAATCTTGACTCGTCAGACCAGGCCATTTTCTTCCAATCATCGATGGTCCAATCTCGATGATCTTGGGCTCATTTCATGCGTTGTTGGCGATGATGTGCAATGAGCATGGGGACCCGGTTGGGTCTTCGGCTAAGCAGGCCCATGCGCAGAAGGCTGCGATGAACTGTGTGCTGTGACGCATTGCCGTGATCATTACTGTTGTAGCTGCGGGTGGTTTGTCTCACTGTGGTCCCAATGCGCGACAGTCTGACATCAATGAGATGTGGACGACGGTTTGTCATTTGGCCATCTGTGCACCACTTTTGATACGTACTCACTACAGCGGCAGGTGAACAACCCAAAACCGCACCTTTTCCGAAATCGTAATTCCGAGCTGCCGTGCCATCACAGTTTTTCCTTTATCAAACTCCGATATATCAGCAGCTTTTCCCATTCTGACTTCGAGCACTCTACTAACCGAAAGATGGTCCTCAGGTTATATGTATATATTGTTCTGTGAACTTCACCTGCGCAACCGTTCGGTCTCCAGGTGCGCTCATTTCTCTATGCTGGGTGTGGTCAAAATGTAATGATTCATCGGTGTACGAAATAAAACATACGTACTTTGATGACATGAAAGAAAATAAACAATCATTTCCTAAAACAATGGAAGAAAAATATATCATTAAGTACTACTTGATAACGTGATAATTATTACAGTAATTTCAAAACCAAACTGCTATGTTCTCTTCATTGGTGCTATTCTGTCGCCTTTATTATTTTAATAATTTTCGAAAATGTACCTTTTTTTAACAAATCATATAACTAAGCTGTTTTTTCAGATTCGAAGGTTAACTCTTCAAAGAAAGCTCATCTGCCAGATTAAAGTTTACCACTGAAGGTACTAGATTTTACTTACTGTTGATGTAACAATCGTCACATCGATTTCAGCATACAACTGGAACTCCATTGGCATCTGTAACGTACCAGGAGATGTGACGTACCTGCCAGAAGGACGCACACGACATAAAGGCAGATAGGAATCAGAATAAAATGTCCGCGTAGCTTAATTGGTAGAGCAACTTATTCCGGAATGAGTGGACCCGGGTTCGAACCCCGGCGCGGATAAAAATGACGGAGAAATTTACTTCGTTATAATGGCGCCCGAACTATCCGGATGACCCGATCGTTCAAAATCTCGCATTGGTGTGATGTTATTTCCACACCGCGAGATAGGAAAAATAAGAGAATCCTTTCTCCAGCACTTCGAAAAAAAAAAAAAGAAAATAAGGGAGATGATGTAACGTACCAGGAGATGTGACGTACCTGCCAGAAGGACGCACACGACATAAAGGCAGATAGGAATCAGAATACATGTCCGCGTAGCTTAATTGGTAGAGCAACTTGTTCCGGAATGAGTGGACCCGGGTTCGAACCCCGGCGCGGATAAAATGACGGAGAAATTCACTTCGTTATACATCGATCACACGTCTCACGCAACCAAACACCTGTTTTCTTTTTATTTATCTTTGCTCAGTTCGAATTGTACCTTCTTAGTTAGAAAGGCCAACTTCAAACGTTGGCTGCGAGCCGATCCCTTCACACTGATGCAATTTGATTTTCAAGAATCAAAGAAAGTATTTGAACATACAACGAGGAGCCAAGACATTGGGACCATCTATCTAATATGATGTGCTCCACGTGCCGCGCTCTACAAGATTTCTAACGTTGTCTTGTGGTATCTGGTATCAACACATTACCAGCGGATCCGTGGTTAAGCCGCCACAGATGGGATTTGTTGTTCCAACCAAAGCAAAAAAACAAAAACGATTGGATTGATATCTGGGGAATTTGGAGGCCAGTATGGTACCTGGAAGTCTTCCTCATATTCTGCAAAATATTTTCGAACAGTCCGGGCTGTGAGGCATGGCGCATTATCCTACTGAAAGGTGGCACTACCAGGGGGAATATGGTTGCCATGAAAGGATCTATCTGGTCTGCAATGATGTTTAGGTTGCTGGCAAATTTCATAGTTTCCTGCACATAAATGACTAGATACAGGATTTTCCAGCAGAACATTGCCCAAAGCATTCACTTCGTCAACCGGCTTGTTTTCGTTCCATGGTGCATCCTGGTGCAAACACTTTCCCTGGTAAACGACGCACAAGTACTCGGGCGTCCATATGGTGTAGCAGGAAACGAGATTCATGGGACCAAACGACCTTCTTCCAATCATTTTAGCTTGAGATTTGATGCTCGCGTGCCCATTGTAGGCAGTTTCGACGGTGAACCAACGCTGGCATTGGCACTCGGAGCTTCCTGCAGCTACGCTGCTCCATTTTCAGAAGGATTTGATGTACTTTGTGTTGTGACACGTTACTCCCATCTGAGTCATTCAAATTACCGTCGTGTTGCACCACAGTGTCCCTTCTCTTAGCTCGTAACATACAGGATAGCCTTCGTTCACCTCCAGTATCAATCAGCTGCGGCCAACCCACGCCTTTCCAATGGTTCTTGACCCCCCCCCCCCTCCAGCCCCTTCGGACCACTTTTTACGCTTTCCAACCGTAGGTTGAAGAAGCGTATATGCTCCAGCTTTGTCCGTCCGCCTGTCCGTCTGGGTCCAGGATTTGGACCCGGACCCCTTGGGAACGAATGATCAGAGGTCATCGCTTAGACCACTGTACCATCGGGATGGTTGATAGAACCTTGTCAGAAAGGTTTGGACGAAAGTCAGTCCTGTTCTTTCGCGCAATGCTGAATAAGCATTCACTTTCTACATTACTGTGAGGAATTACTAGTACTCAGGGCCGGATGGAGCTCTTGCGGGGCCCTGGGCAAAATTTCATTGCGGGGCCCAGAGCAAAATTTTATTGTGGGCACTAAAAAATAAATCTCATATTTTAATAAAGTCGTTTCTGAAAATTATCGTTCGTGAGGAAGACACACGAACACTACCGTAAAGACAAGACGATTATCTCAAAGAAGTATTTGCTTTAAGCTTAAGAAAAAGATCATAATACGGACTGAAAGTACAGAGAGAGAGACAGAGAGAGAGAGAGAGAGAGAGAGAGAGAGAGAGAGAGAAGAGAGAGAGAGAAAGAGAAATAGAGAGAGCAGCTAAGAGAGAGAGAGAAAGAGAAATAGAGAGAGCAGCTAAGAGAGAGAGAGAGAGAGGAAGAGAGATGGAGAAAGAGAGAGAGAAAAGACAGAAAGAAAGAGATAGAGAAAGATAGAAAGAAAGAGAGAGGGAGAGAGAAAGAGAGAAAGAAAGAGAGAGGGAGAGAGAAAGAGAGAGAGAGAAGAAGAGAGATAGAGAAAGAGAGAAAATGAGAGGGGGAGAGAGAGAGAGAGGAAGAGAGATGGAGAAAGAGAGAGAGAAAAGACAGAAAGAAAGAGATAGAGAAAGATAGAAAGAAAGAGAGAGGGAGAGAGAAAGAGAGAAAGAAAGAGAGAGGGAGAGAGAAAGAGAGAGAGAGAAGAAGAGAGATAGAGAAAGAGAGAAAATGAGAGGGAGAGAGAGAAAGAAGCAGAAAGAAAATGAGAGGGAGAGAGAGAGAGAGAGAGAGAGAGAGAGAGAGAGAGAGAGAGAGAGAGAGAGAGAGAGAGAGAGAGAGAGAGAGAGAGAGAGAGAGAGAGAGAGAGAGTAAAAAGTTTTAAATCTACGATTTTCTTTCCCGGGAGAAGAGGTTTAGGTTGCATTGTGACTCTTATAACAGCTCATTCACAATATGATAAAAAGATACCTGTTTAGCGAATATTTTCTCATTGCGAATTTTTTTTGTATAGGAAATATTATAATAAGGATCCTTCTAAAATAAATTGGTATAAACAGTTTTTTCCCCTGATACATAATTAGTGATTGATTTTTAATGCACAGTGGAGTAACTGACAAATTAGTGACATTCTAAACTTTTATACGCGTTCATATATGAAATTAGCCTTTTTTTTTTTTTCAATTCCTTGTAATGTTGGAAAAGGGGCCTCCATATGTAGTCCGAAAGTAACTTGGATATTGTTCTTTTTATTTCCTTAAATTTAAGTATCAGGTTTTCACACAAATTGTTGGTTATATAAAAGTAGGGTACCACAAAATGATGAAATTTAAGTAAAGTATACTTTCGGGGCCCAGGACGACCGCCCCGGTGGCCCCTATGGTCCAGCCGGCCCTGCTAGTACTAAAAAGATTACCTAGTACTAAAAAGATTACCCTGCTAGTACTAAAAAGATTTTAAGCAGGTCATCTGTACAAACAGCATATGGACTATTTTGCATAAAAAAGGCTGCTTTCTGAGATGTTGCACGAGCTAAAGTTGATACCATAGCTGTTGTCTTGGTGCGGCCAGCACGGTACTTTCCCGCAATTTTAGAGTCCGGGAACATATGACGAAATTATGGTCCCGCATGGTCACTACACGCTATTGGAATGTTATGCTCAATAAGGAAATTAGCAAACTGTGTTTCAGCCTTCGTTATGTATTCAGAATCATCAACTTTAAAGAAAGATTCAACTGTACTTGAGTTTTCGAATCCAGCAGCAAGTTTCTGATGCTTCGGCCTAGCAATATGTGGACGACAATCATTACGACCGCCATGCGCTACTGAAAAATTACTACTACAAACAATACACAGTGCACCATCAGCTGTTTTTTCTTTTTTCAAACATGGCCATTTTGCTCTAAAGGACTTCTGATTTCTTATTCACTTTCATTTAGAAATTAAGTCAGCCATCATTATAAAAGCAGAGAGCACGAATTAAGAAGAGCTATTTCTCAGTTGAGTTGCCTTACCACAACAGGTATGCGCGGTTGAGTTTTGACCCCATTCTTTTTTAAAGGGATGGATCGCGTAACAAACAAATCGCGAGCAGTTATTTTAAGACTCTGGCGCCTAAGCGCGGCTATATATGTATATAGCGGCACCATGAGCAACTCAATGGGCTATAAGCAGTCGCCCGTCCCTAATTTAGGGTCACTGGTTCAAGGGAAGGGAGAGAGCCAGTGCCGTACGACAAACACAACATCCATGCGAACCTGGACCTCTTCCGGACGAATGATCAGAGGCCATCGCTTAGACCACTGCGCCACCGGGCGGCTACGAAAAGCTTTACATCAGGAATTTTGGTTCACTACCTGAACCGGTGTTTAGCCATCTGTATGTGGCAACGTCAAGAGTACGACGATCTGACGACGTCAAGATAAAAATAGTTCACGGAAAAGAACAGAGGATATTGCTACAGGTTTCACAGTCAGTGTACACGAAAAATGTCGTGTACAAGGAAGTGTTCACAAAATAGGGACAAAAGGTTTTACGAAACACATAACAAACACACAGCCTGTCGTATCAAATCCCATAACCGACTGCTCGGGAATTTTTCAGAAAGCTGCGAGCCAACGTCGCCATCTATTGACGTAGAACTCAAAAACTCAATAAATAAATGTCCATAATTTCGGTATCATAAATTTCATTTCCCCCCGTCATTATAAACGTCCTTTCATCTAGTATGCAATAATTAAGGTGTGTATGAATTAAGATAAAATGTAATAATTTTAATATTTTAACCGTAAGATTTATTAAAACATGGCTTACAATTCCTATATGTTTTGATATTTTTTTCTGAGATTTGCATAAAGAACCGCTGGTCATAATGTTTTAGCTCTTCGGTGTACATACCATCCGCAAAATGTTTACTGTCCCAGGTTTTGACTCGTTTCTAGTAGCATTCTCCATTTTGCTTCAGTGGTCAGCGTAACAGTGCCAGCCTCTGGATCCACAAAGTGCTTGGAGTAATTAACACCCTCACGCAGGAAGTAGCGATATCTCTTCCAAGTTTGTACCGCATTGTGGCTCGGTGTGGTTGTGAGTGTCGCGAATAAATCCAATGTGTTGTAGGCAAACAAATGTATACTCTCGAATCATTCGTTTTATTTCACACCCACAAAGATCTTGGCATGCGAAAAATGCATGACCAATAATCTACAAAGAGCACATCTCGATATTTTTTTTTTCTCGCAACATTCTCGTTAACATGAATGTTGCGTTTGTGCCACGTTATCCTTGCCACGTTTGTGCGCGAAAAATTCGAGGAGCACTGCCGTTAGGGAGACGCTCTAACCGGCACACCTAACTCTAACTGCCATACCACATTCCAAGTCGCTCAGATCACTTCTTTTGCCCATTTCTATATCACAGATGTTGGATCAGCTGGTCTGCTATATTTGTACCGCACATAGCGCTTACGTGAAGACTTTTGTGTTGCAGTGAGCCATTTACGGAAGGACGCAGAGTGATCCTAATTAACCGCCATTTCAATGTATAACATAAGAAGAGGGCCAATTTAGATTTTTAGTTAACTGATGTGTATAATACTTCACAGTGGCATATTTTTTTCGGACAGTTTACTTACATGTGTACATAGCTTCTATAAAAACAAGTTAGTAAAATCATGCAATGCATTGATTATGATACGCTTTCCAACATACCAGAAATCATTACTTAAGTTATTACTCAAGTTATGAGGGTAATGGCCGTGGAATAAATCTCGCTTCTATGCCGTGTCCTTTGACCCCATTTCGATGGCATTCTACAGAACCGGTTCAGTATACCTGCGGAATAACATGCTAAAGTTTTGTCACAACAGAAGCATTTTTACGTAACTTATGAGAGTAATGGCAACGGAATAAATCTTGCTTCTGTGCCATGACCTTTGACCAAAGTTCGTTGATATTTTACAGAACCGGTTAACTATACCTCCGAAACAACATGATAAAGTTTTGTCGCAATCGTAGCATTTTTACATAAGTTATGATGCATAAAGGCAATGTAATAGATCCCGCTTCTATGTCCTGACCTTTGACCCCATTTCGCCTATTTTTAATATAGTATGTCCCCAGGTGGTCTTCTACCACATACTAATGTTTCATCAAAATCGAACCATTTTTACGTACGTTATGACGCATAAGGGCAATGGAATGGATCCCGCTCCTATGTCGTGCTGACCTTTGACCCCATTTCGCCCATTTTCAATCGGGTTCGTCCCCAGGTGGTCCCTACCACATACTAAAATTTAATCGAAATCGAACCACTTTCACGCGAGTTTTCGTGCGGACGGACGGACGGACGGACGGACAAAGCTGGAGCATATACGCTTCTTCAATCTACGGTTGGGAAGCGTAAAAAATTATCTTGCTTTGTCAGTACGTAATATTGTCTTAATATCTACCAAACGGTATTACTTCTGTGTAGTGATGGACTATTCGTGAACGATTCGTTCAGAACAAATGGCTCTTCACCATGAATATCGCTCTCACCGTAGTGAATGATAATTCAGTCCGCCATTGCAGTCAGTTTAATTTTGACTCTCTTTCATCCCCCCTCTCACACACACAAGGAAGAGAATTTCCAACAGGAAAAGTAATGTTAAGAATGAAGCGAATTCCTAAACAGGAAAGTAATGTCAAACACATGAACGGTCGTATCAGAATAATATGACCACCTACCTAATAACGGGAATAACCACCCTTGGCCCAGATGACAGCGGCGAGACGGTGTGGCGTTGACACAATGGAGCTCTGGAAAGTTGCCCGAGGCACACGCGACCATTCGAACTGCAGCAGAGCACGGAGGTCCTGGAGATGACGTGGATGTGGGTCGGCACGGTTAACCAGTCAATTCAAATAGTCCCAAAAATGCTTTATCAGATTGAGGTCGGGTTTCTGGAACCAGTGTTTGTCGTGTTCCTGGAACCAGTCACGAACCCCTTAGCGACGTGGTAGGATACATTGTCTTGTTGGCAGACGCCATCACCAGCAGGTTAAACGTCCAACATGAAGGGATGCATGTGGTCAGCGAGTATGGAAACCCATCTAATGGTAGCAGGAACCCATCTAATGGTACCAACGGTCCCAAGTCATACCAGGAAAACGTCCCACTAGAGATGCACGCTGTCACCGCTGGCCTGTACTTGATGACAAGCGAGTCTGGTTGTTGGTTCTCATGTGCCTGACGCCGTATCCGCCACAGCCCGTTACTTCTATGGAGTAGAAACATCAATTCATCGGAGAGGGAACCTTTTTCCACTCTTCCACTGTCCAATGACGGTAGTTCCATGCGAACTGATGGACCTAAGTTAACATGGGCGCCTTGACGCAGCGTCGACTCCTGAGACCCAAGCGTAAGAGAATTCCCTCTACCGATATCGGGGACACGTACCTATGTGCCCCCCAGCTTTCATTTGAGTGGTCCATTGGTGCACTGTTGCGCTTCGATTGCCCTTTACCAGTCGACGTTCTCCTCTGGGGTCGATGGCTTTTGGGGCTGCACAGTTATGACGTCGGGAGGTACTCTGTGTGCCAGCGGTCCATTCTTGGTACACCCTTACTTCAGCATCTCGCGAAGAGCCCACGAAGTATACATTTTCTAAGATGCGTCCATCCTTGGCGCGGAAGCCGATCATTCCTTTTTTGAACGTCCGTCAAATCTCTACCTCTGCACAATGTGCTCACGTGACGCACTATGGCTCATCTGTCCCGGCCGGCCGCTACATCTGCGTTTGGTCGACCTTGTCACGTGCATTCTCTGACGCGCCTAGGCGGGAACACTGTGATTCCGGGGGTGGTCATATTATTCTTATAATGGAAATGATACGTGAATACCATTCCTTTGAATCATGTGCACCACGAGTGGAGACTCATTCGTAAACGAACGGTGAGTGGGTCTCCTGAGCTGTTGCTCTTTTGGGAAGTTTGACAGAAAGAGCGGTGAATGCGCTTGTTTGCCGGTTCGTGGCAAACCATTCATCGTGAACGGCGGAGTTCTGCTGTTTTTGGCAGTTTTCCAATTCCAGCTTCGCCTCGTACGCGCAGGCGCTTTGCAGCAAAGAATTATTTCAGTGAGTGTACTGTTGCAACAGGCTGGGAGTGGATGAAAAAATGAATGACCATTCACTTGAATGAGCATTCGTGAATGATACTTTGAATTGAACTCCCAAAGAACGAATAACTTATGTCATCACCACTTCTGTACGAACTAAACTTCTACTATTTTTATGTTCTAGCGATTTTTAGTAACTTTTTTTTTATTAATCTGATTCTCCGGTTTGCAGGTTAAGTCAAATCCAAAGTCTGAATCTCGGGCTCAATCGAGCTTCAAGCTAGCTATTAGTGCTGTGAAATATAAATACAAGCACTGTGATTCCGTATCCAAGAAAAAAGTTTCTTTGTGGAAGAGAATATTTTCCAAAAAAGAGAAAAAAGAACCCCAAAAGACCGAGACCGTAAAGAGTAAGCCATGGTTTTGTGGACTATTCAGGCGATGTTAAAAATCAATGAGAAGAACCGTATCTTACAAGAAGGATGCATCATAAGTACTGTAAGTTGAAACATTTGAACTGGATTTTGATCGATTTTTCAGCATAGATTTTCTGCTTCTCACCATTTTCTTTGAATTTCAGAAGGAAACAAACCTCAAGTTTCGCGTTTCTTCTAACATACCAAAGCATATAGATGACACAAAGATCTTATAATGATATCTTTACAAGACATTTGTATTAGAACTTTATGAAATCAACAACAGTTTTGACTCTTATTTGTAATGTGATCCATGTACAGTGACACCGATCGTACGTTTGTGTAGGCCAGAGGTGGGAAACCTTTTCATGTTGGAAGGGATAACGTAGAAGTCTTTTCGTACTTCTACGTTATTTTAAAATATCACCATACTAAGAAATAGTTCCTAAATGAAAGAAACCTTAACGGCCAGACGAAAAATGTAAACAACAGAAGTCAAACTTACTGAAAAGATGCTTTATTTACGGTTGTCTCCAACACATAGTAACACCACACAAGCTCTACAATAAACGCTCTACTAGCAACTCACTACGCCACGCCGCACACACGACACGACACACGACGACTGTTTTTTCGTAGCTTTTATCTCTCGTTCTCATCATAACAGGCATACGTCACGTGCATTCGACCTCAATTGTTGCCAAACGTATACGTTTGAGAGAAAAGATATCACGTTAAGAGTGAAATATAACTGAGAATAAACTCAAGATTTACATAGGGAAAGAAACTAAAAAGGAAACTTAATTTAGAATATACGTCACAAATGTCACATTAATTTAGCTGTAATCTAACAAGGCCGCATTAAAGAAACTTCATGATTATCATGATTATATGTAGAGGATTTTAGGAAGGGAGTGTCTGACCCCAGGTCTTAAACAACCCTTAGAAATAAGAAGCTAGGAGATTTGGGCTACAGTGCCCGATAGGAAAGTGACACGGAAACGAAGTAGGAAGGGGGAGGAAGACGTCCTTATTTATTACCGAAGGACCAGTACCCGGGGTCCGACGGACTTAACGTGCCCGATCCGACGCACGGCGGATATCTAGTGGATCGAGCGTTCGTATCTGCCTAGGATCGAACCAAAAAAAGAAACTTCAATTGGATATACTTCGAAATGTACATTATTTTGTAAAAATCTTACTATGTACTAACTTCAAAAAATGAAAAAAAAAATATGTTAATTATAAAGTTAACTAGCCTTTTAATGACTTTGTTGTGATTGCATTTTGTTGGAAAGCATTTGAATTGGAACATGGAGGTTCGCAGTTTCAGCTGATACTTTAGACGGGTATCTGTCCTTTGTGATCTTAAGGTCGTCTTGATTTGGGTTAGGTAGGAGAATGTAGATTCGCAGCAATAAGTGGTTGAAAAGCAAGAAAGCATTCTTCGTGCATGTTGCCGAGGTCGTGGGTATTTATTCTATTGCATTTTTCCATATTTCAATTGGATCTTTCTTAGCGTCAAATAAGGACTTTAAAATGTCATCTTCTGAGAGCTCAATTAATTCCATCTGTAGTTCTGTAGGAGCCATAGAACGAAATCATGAGCGTAGCAGGTGTCAAAATGGCCCTTATGACTTACTAATGTTTTAATTGTGGCTGTCAGTCGGAGAGCATTGTTTTATTGAATCTTCTTTTACTCTTTGGTAGTAATACGGTCATTTTAAAATTAAAATAAAAATAATAAAAGAGGACAAAAACATATAAAGAAAAATAAAAGGATTTGTTCTGCAAAATTTGGATTCACTCAAAAGGCCGCAGGTCTTCCCCCCCCGCCGCCGTGGTCTGCACAAAATGAAAGGGGAGATACATCTATTACATACAAAAAGAAATATGCATGCATCGCGCTCCCTTGGTGTTATTATGCGCCATTTACGTAACACCCTGTATAATTAATACATAAAATGCACAGTATGATCATGGGTGGTGTTTCTTCAGGGCCAGATTAAGGAGGGTCTACAGACCCCCTCCTCTTAATACAGCTATATTACCCAGGTTCGCCTTGTCTTATTTACCCAGGTTCGTCTGTAGGGGTATGTGGTCTGTGAGGTCTGTGCCTTGGGGCCCACTGTGACCAAAGGCCCAAGAGACATGCCTGGGTAAATAATAGATAGATAAATAGAGAGAGAGAGGCTACTCAAGAAATGCACATAGCGTAATAAATTCGTTTATTTCTTATGGTGTAATAATCACAGAGGGCATTTTTATGTCTACCATTGCCTTGAAAAAGCCTCCCAGTGGAGTGTGAAAGCTTGGCGAATCTCTTGTGATTATTACACCATAAGAAATAAATGGACTTAACACGCTATGTGCGTTTCATGAGTATTCATATTGTGGTGTATTAAAAATAACGAGAGAGAGAGAGGCTTGCAAAATAGTTTCTTTTGTCTCATATGATTTCCACTTGGCCAGAAACAGAGGTTGAAAGACGAACAGATTTCAAGGCAGTGACTTGAAAACAGTAAAGGTTTCATGTCGCTGTGTACAGCGGGGTCGGCGAGACAGTTTCAGCTTTATCATTGCCATCCACCCACATGCACTAAGAAAAGCAAACAATGCTAAATCATTAGAAAATCCATGACAAAATCCAAGAATCTTAAGCTTTCAATGATGTTCTAATGAGAACAATGGAAAATACAATGACTTTTAATGAAGGCTTTGCAGATATAATTAATTCGAGAATGCACTAGGCATTAATTATTATCACTAGGGCTCGGATTTCTATGACATGTCATATTTTATCCTAGAAAGTCATATTTTGATATTGTGAAAATGTCAGGTCATATTTTTGACTAATTTCGCAATAAACGGTATATTTGGTCATATTTTAGCCAATCGTTGGCTATGAGAATGAAAAATGACGTCATAAGAACTCCACGACTCGTAACCGAAGCATTTCGAACGGCCTGACTTTCCCGTGGGAAAGTTTTCTTGAAACAATTTTTTTATACTTAGTGTCTCGTTTGGATTATTATTGGCATCTTGTCAACCACTGAAACGAGCCTAGCGCGATGGCGTCTTCACAAGTACTAGTAAATCAGAACTTAATTCTCTTTTATTTTTGGTTTACTATATGCCCAAGCTAAAAGTAAATTTCCGATCTCAACTTCAGTTTGATCTTAACATGTCCAAAAGTGGGTGTTCGATGAGGGTGAAATTACGGCGTTTTGTTCAAGAGTTTGGGGAGCGGATTTTCAGTAGCGATGGTGGTATCTTCTTTTGTAAATTGTGTGAAGTCAAGGTATCTGCTCAAAAGCGTTTTAATGTTCAACAGCACTCACTGTGCTACCGCGAAACATCGAGGTGTTTAGCAAGATTTTCCTCCGCTGAGAACAGGCAGACCTTTTCGAGACATCTTCTTCAACTGCAGGTTCATCAAATACACAGTCAGAATATTGTAAGGACCTCTGTAAAGTGATGATTACTTCTAATATTCCCTTAAGGAAATTAAGTAGTGGTAACCTCAGAATTTTTTTGGAAAAGTACACCAGTCACCCGATTCCAAATGAATCAACTCTTGGGAAAATCTATATCCCTGCCTACTATCAAGATGTTTTAGGTAAGATAAAATCTGCTGTTGCCAACAATAAGATAATGGTTTCAATAGATGTAACAAGTGATGCAGATGGAGATACATAGATAACGTTATTATTGGCACTCTGAAATGTGACAAGCCTGGTGAATTATTTCTTCTAACGTCCGAAAAAACTGCAAAAAGTAAACAATTCCACTATTGCCATGCTCTTCGACGATTCAATGAAATTACCCTGACCAGATAGTGCACAAACAGAAGACATCCTATTGTTTGTAACAGATGCCGCTCCATACATGACTAAGGCAGCAAAGGGACTGAAACTGCTTTATCCGAAAATGGTCCGTGTCCATACCACATGCCTTGCACATGGTTTACATAGAGTGGCTGAAGAGATTCGAAGCAACTTTTGTTTTTTTAATTGGAGGTTTAACGACCTCAGTGAGCAACTCAGTAGGCTATAAGCAGTCGCCCGTCCCTAATTTAGGACCACTGGCTCCAGGGGAGGGAGAGAGCCAGGGCTGTAAGACAAACACAATATCCATGCCTCACCGGGATTCGAATCCGGAATCATCTTGGACGAATGATCAGAAGCCATCGCTTAGACCACTGCGCCACATGGGCGACTGAAGCAAATATCCTGATGTAGATAAGCTAATTTCAAATGGGGAAAATGTTGATTAAAGCTCCTATTCGTGTGCAGAAGTTCAAAAAATTGCTCCTGCCCCCAACCTGTCCTAACGCGGTGGGGGACCTGGCTGGATGCGACTTTGTATTATTGCACAAATTGTGCAAGATTCCTTTTCTGATATCTTAGCTGGAAACTTGGCATATATAAAATGTAACTTCAGTGGAATATCTAGTGCAATCACTCGCCTTGAAACTGTAGGAATGAAACTTAGCAATGAACTAGAAATTGTGAAACAAGCTGTCGGTGATTTAAAGCAAGCAAAGGAGAAAGTAGCTGAAAAAGTTAGTAACAAACTACAAAAAGTGCTGCAATTTAATCCGGGATATTCAACTATTTGCAAAATCAGTGACATCCTTTGTAGAAGTGAAGCAAAATTTATGACTTCGAGCCAGAATTTCCTCCAGATGAGTTGGCGTTATTCAAATTTGCCCCTGTAACCTCTTGTGATGTCAAGCGGAGTTTCTCTAGATACAAGAACATACTGACAAGAAATAGAAAGAGTTTTGAGTTTGATAACCTGAAGACGCACGTAATCATCCAGTGCAATTCTATGATCGACGAAAACTAATCCAGGAATGGCTATTATTTTACTCTCAAAATGTTCATTAAATTTCTTCAACTCTAGCACTTTTGCAGTGATTAGTACTAATTGTTTAATTAAATAGAAGTCATCAAGTTCCCCGTATTTAGAAGTGATGAAGAATAAACCTTTTAGTTAAAAACTACAATCTACATGTGTATAAGCACTGAGTTTTAAAAATTGGGTGATAATTTCATAAAATTTATGAAGTCATATTTTCGGTTTAATTGGTCATATTTAAACGACTTTAAGATCATATATGCTTGCATATTTTTGACAATTTTAGGTCATAAAAATCCGCGCCTTAATTATCACAAGCATATTGCTACAGCTTCGTGTTTTAACTGACTTCATAAGGATTCTCCGTCCGAAGTTCTGTGAGGGCCCACTCAAATGTCTTAGCCTATGAGCCCACTATGGCTCTAATCCGGCTCTACGTTTCTTCTAATGAGACGTAATGGATGTCCTAAGGTGACGTGGAAGGACTGTGTGAACAAAGAGTTTAAGGAAAAGAATTTGAAAAAAAAGTGACCCAAAACAGAAAAGGAGTTGTGAATCGCGCAACGGCAATCTCACATGATGATGAAACTTAAGTAGAATTTTTTTAAATCACAAGATTTTGTGTTCCAAGGCAATTGGAATAATCGATCGATTGTCCTTAATCAATTCATCGACATTTTTTCTTGTGAAACCTGCAGGCTACGGTCACAGGTTAGCAAGATTTTGTTGTTTATCATATAAATTACCTCTTCCTGATTTGTCATCTTCACATATTTTGGCCCAGCGACGCACATTGCTCACGTTAATGCAATCGTAAACGGCATGCATTCGGCAGTGATTCTCAATCAAAAAGCCTCTTTTAGCAATCATATTTTGCTTCAGGATTTAATTATCACCAGGAGCAGAGTTGAGGACTATAAGTAGTCGCTCCTCCCAAGTTTAGGGTCACTTGTTCCGGAGACAGAGCCGGCGCCATCGGGAAAACATAGCAACCATGCAGCATTCGGGACTCGAATCCAGGCCCATCTCGAAAGAATGGTTAGTAGCTAATGCCTCACACCACTCGACCACAAAGGTGGCAGTTAAAAATTCAAGCACGGCATGTTGCCAAAAGCGCACCGACAAGTGCTGATTGCAGGCTTCCATGTCACGTACAATAACAACACAACCTTTTACCCGCCAACATGCTATAGGACAATGTTGCTACTTCTAGCGCATCAGTACTGCCATCTAGGGGCGAGTTATAAAAATGGAGGCCTTACTTTTCTTTCAGCTAATGTAACTTATCAAATATTGGGGGGATCGGAAAGTAATGTCGTTTTGGAAAAGAAGAGAAACCCCGGCGCCATCTGGGAGACATGGATTCGAGTCCCGCTCCAGGACGATGAAACTTTTCAAGTTTTTGGATATTATCTGACTTGCCATCCTTGTCACATTTACGCCAAAATTCGGATTGTCATCTTCAAAATTTGTAAGAGAAACGCTGTTTGCAACAGAAGAAATTTATTTCTTAATCAGTTATATAATCGCCATCATTATCGATCACACTTGCCCATCGTAAAACCAAACCTTCAATGCCGTCTTTATAAAAAGACTTTGGCTGTGATACAAAGTAGTCCGAGAGCCCCGTTTTGACATCATCAATATTGTGGAATCTTTTCGCATTAAAAAGTTCTGCAGGGATCTGAACAAATACTAATCAGTTGGTGAAATACCAGGGGAATAATGGGGATAGGGCAGAACTTCCCAGCCAAAATCTCTGATCGCCTGCTGGGTCCGTCTTGCCGTGTGAGGTCTCGCGTTGTCATGTTGGAAGATGACACCTTTTCTGTTGACCAGTGCTGGATGTTTTACAGTAAGAGCTTACTTCAAACGTTCCAGTTGTTGACAATAGAGTTCTGCCATTGCGGTCTGTCCGGGTTCCGGTGCAAAACCTTTTGGGGGTGCAGGTCTGGTTTTGGCGTAGGAACTGGTGTCTGACCTGGAGAACGCCACTGGTTTTTGAGTTTGTTGTTCACGTAAGAAACCTACTTTACATCTCCAGTGGCAATACGATGAAGAAATGGATCCTTTTCCTGTCGGCTGAGCAAAGAGTTGCAGACGGTGGAACGCTGGACTTTGTTGTCAGGTGAAAGTTGGTGTGGGACCCAAACTCCTTGTCTATAGAACTTCCCTATCTGTTGCAGGTGCTCTTGAACGGTAGACCATTATGCATTAAGATGTTGAGATAATTCATCAATGGTTTGACGATTATCTGTCTCAACGGTTGCAAGTCATTGTCCAGATCCATGGGCCTTCCTGGACGAGGGGCATCAGAGAGGTCAAATTGCCCGACCGGAATTGTGCGAAACAACGCTGGCACTTACGGACATTTAACGCATTCGGATAAACAGCGCAAATGTTATTGGTATCCACAGTTGCATTGTTCCCCTTGTGAAATTAGCGTACAATGACGAACATGGCTCTCCTCGGGTTCTATGTCACTCATTTTTGTTCTGCTAAAGGTGAACAGTTCATTCACTTGTACATGCACTTACTTTACGCTGAACGTGCTTCCCAAACTTAGCAACCCCCAAAACGACATTACTTTTCGGTCCCCCAAATAACTAACTGTTAAATTTTCACTACCCACTACCTCATTCGCGGGGAATGAAACAAATTACCGTGATAAGTGTGCACTCTTTAACATTGGACATCTTATTAATGTTTCACATATTGCTCACTGAAAGTGATAATACAGACCTATTTGCTTTGCAGGTTTAACGTTTCACATGGTATTAAAATATTACCTGATGATATTTTTCTTTGCTTCATAGGTTTCTGATTACGATGCGTCTAATCGTTATCATGTCTGTTGAGGACCACCCCACAGAACGGCTTCAAGTAGTCGTTGGAGACAGCGAACATCGTCTCCCAGAATGCCGTGGTTCTTCCACACTTAAAGTTGGGGCATCGGTTTCAGTAGTCGTTGGAGACAGCGAACATCGTCTCCCAGGATGCCAGGGTTCTTCCACACTTTCAAGTTGTGGCATCGGTTCTTCAAGTAGTCGTTGGAGACAGCGAACATCGTCTCCCAGGATGCCGGGGTTCTTCCACACTTCAAGTTGTGGCATCGGTTCTTTAAGTAGTCGTTGGAGACAGCGAATATCGTCTCCCAGGATGCCGGGGTTCTTCCACACTTCAAGTTGTGGCATCGGTTCTTCAAGTAGTCGTTGGAGACAGCGAACATCGTCTCCCAGGATGCCGGGGTTCTTCCACACTTCAAGTTGTGGCATCGGTTCTTCAAGTAGTCGTTGGAGACAGCGAACATCGTCTCCCAGGATGCCGGGGTTCTTCCACACTTCAAGTTGTGGCATCGGTTCTTCAAGTAGTCGTTGGAGACAGCGAATATGGTCTCCCAGGATGCCGGGGTTCTTCCACACTTCAAGTTGTGCCATCGGTTCTTCAAGTAGTCGTTGGAGAGAGCGAACATCGTCTACCAGAATGCCGTGGTTCTTCCACACTTCAAGTTGTGGCATCGGTTTGAGTAGTCGTTGGAGACAGCGAACATCGTTTCCCAGGATGCCGTGATTCTTCTATACTTCATGTTCGGGCTCTGGCTCTTCAGCTAGTGCCTTTTAGTGACATGCCTGAACTTCTGTCAAATAAAGTTCAGATCCAAACTTCTGATAATTTGCATCTCTATGTGTAATAATCAGACAAACCACATTTCAGCTAATATTAACAAACATGGTAAAATATTAACAGTGAATGTGCACAGAGACATAATTTTAGCAATATATTTGGACATCCTCTTCTTGATAACACCGTATTTGTCTTTTATCACGGCATCTAGATATACATAGAGCATGAGTTTTCAGCCTTACGACGTTTTGCAAAGATATCTCTGGGCATTGATTAGCAATAACCTATTTAAGCAGAGAAATCTAAGAGACCTTCGCAGGGGGTAGTGACATAACGAGGCTACCTACCAGGCCGTTGCATATTGGGATATCAGCACGTTACACGGAAATTTAGGTAAAACTATTCATGTATAATTACCGAGACTGAAGGCTGTGTAGCGATAAACCGATAGATGTAGAGTTTAGATTGCACATAACTTCCGATTTTTTCTTTTCCTTACTCACATAAAGACCCATTCCAACTTTAGGGTAAACCTTCTAAGTGGCTGATGTACCTATACTAAATGGTGACCAAAAATGTTTTGCGTTCCCTAGACAGATATGTTCATATAGCGGCAGGGTTTTACATAACCTACGGCAAAACATTCCCTTTCCTATTCTCATCTCGGCAGCACCGACCAAAACCTGATCATTGCTCTCCATTCTAAGTCTTTAAGTCTCTCCTCCATGGCCCAAGCCATGATGGGGAAGGACTAGTCCCTCTGACAAGGACACCTTGCCACTGGAAAGAAAGAAGTGACTCAGTCGTGATCTATGTCCTGTCTTAGGTTCTACGCCATTGCCATAGTACATTTAACACAGATAATCAGTCAGAAAGGATTAGTGTCAATGTGGCTCTAAATGACAGCTTTGAATAACAAAGCTAAGGGGGAAGAACGCTTTCAGGGGTTCGCTCGTTGCAGAGGCATTTCACACTTCTCAGACAGCGAGTACACCGATGAGTCATTACATTGTGACCACCCCCAGCATAAAGAAAGGAGCGCTCCTGGATACGAAACGGTGGCGCAGGTGAAGTTCACAGAGCAGTATATATACAACCCGAGGAACGGCTTTTCGGTTAGTAGAGTGTTCGGAGTCAGAATGGGAAAAGCTGCCAATTTATCGGAGTTTGATAAAGGACAAATTGGGATGGTACGGCGCCTCGGAACTACGACTTCAGAAACGGCGCGACTTATGGGTTGTTCACGTGATGCTGTAGTGAGTGCGTATTAAAAGTGGTGCACAGATAGATGGCCAAACGACGAACTGTCGTCCGCAGCTCATTGATGCCAGAGGGGAGAGGAGACTGTCGCGCATTGTTCACAGAGACTGCAGGGCCACAGTGCGACGAATCACCCGCAGCTACAACAGTGGTGATCAGGGCAGTATGACGCAGAACACAATTCATCGCAGCCTTCTGCGCATGGGCCTGGGTAGCGGAAGACCCAGCCGGGTCTCTATGCTCACTGCACGTCATCGCCAACAACGCAAGAAATGGGCCCAAGATCATCGCGATTGGACCGTGGATGATTGGAAGGAAGTGGCCTGGTCTGACGAATCAAGATTCCTGGTGCGTCACGTAGAGAGCCGAGCGCGGATACGCAGATTACCAACGGAGGCTATGGCACCTGGATGCACTTTTGGGCGGAAACAGGCCGACGGCGGCGGTGTTATGCTGTGGGCAAAGTTTTCTTAGGAGACTTTAGTCCCCATTATCCCATTAGCACAATTCCTGACAGCTGTCAGGTATCTGAACATCGTTGCGGACCAAGTTCAGCCATTCATGGCAACTGTGTTCCCTGCTGGTGATGGCCATTACCAACAGAATAATGCGCCATGTCACACTGCCAGATCACACTGACAAAATCTTAAAGGACTGTCATGTCACACTGCCAGAATCTTAAAGGAGTGTCATGTCACACTGCCAAAATCTTAAAGGAGTGCCATGTCACACTGCCAGAATCTTAAAGGAGTGCCATGTCACACTGCCAGAATCTTAAAGGAGTGTCATGTCACACTGCCAGAATCTTAAAGGAGTACCATGTCACACTGCCAGAATCTTAAAGAAGTGGTTAGAGGAACCTGCTGGAGACTTTCTGTTAATGCCCTGGCATCCAAATTCACCTGAAATGAGCCCAATGGAACATTTGTGTTTCGACTTGGAAAATTGGGTTCGCGCTCAATGGCTACCACTTCGGAATGTACGGGAACTGGAGGACCTGCTGTTGACATTATGGTACCAGATACCTCAGGATATTTATCACCACCTCATCGAATCGATGTCTCGCCGAGTGGCCGCTGTTTTGCGGGCTAAGGGGGTCCTAAAGCTTATTAGGTAGGTGGTCATAATGTAATGGCTCATAGGTGTATATTCTTTAGAACTAATTTCAGCCCATTTGGTAACCGCAAGGTCTTTCGTTCCAGCCGACTGAAGGATTAAAAAGGAAGCCAGACACCGTAAGCCTATAAAAATAGTAAAAGAGAATGTCTGTGCGTGGGGCTTGTAGGCATAACTCATCGAGGAATCGTGGTATGCTCTTTATAAGATTGTTCTTAATTGTTCAAGCTGTAGTGGTGATTTCAAATTTAAATTCCAAAAGGGAGGTTGCTAAGAGCAAAACTATTTACCATGCAATTTCCACAGGAGCCAATTGAACGAGGCAGCTGATTATACCCATGTTTAATTTTAAGAGCGTGCATTAAGTGCCATTGGTGTCGGTATTAAGATGTTTCTGTTACATGTGTGTCACGAAAAACAAAACAACCTCCTTTATTTAGATATTCTTATTCCAGCAGTGATCGCAATGTTTGCTTGTAACAAAATGTACGTCACTCTCCCGATGCAATGCTTTACTACCAGTCTTGAATTAATTAGGTTCATTATTTTATATGCGGCTGTTTATCAAACCAATTTTCATTAAGTTCCTCCAGAAAGAGGAAATTCGTAGCTGCAGCTGGATTTATGGGGGAAAAAAGCAAAAACCTAGAGAAAAGAAACATTTTGGAACCCAATGAGAAGATTAATGTAGTTTATAAAGAGGTAATATGAAATAACAAACGAGTCTTTTCCGTATTCATGCATTCCACAGATATAATTACTGCACTCGTAAGATATGCACGTACGGAGTGCATAAGAAATTAAAGTTTTTTGTGGTAAGGTGTTGCAGAAGGTCGTGCTCAAACACGATCATTCACTAAGTGAAAATAAAAATGCAATCATCTGAGATATTATAACCGGGAAGCGCCGTGTACGGCTCATCTAGTAATTTTTTTTTATTGGGGATTTAACGACCACCCTGAGCAACTCAATGAGCTATAAGTAGTCGCCCTTCCCTAATTTAGGGTAGCTAGTTCCAGGGAAAGGAGACAGCCAGTGCCGTAAGACAAACACGACATTCATACCTCACCGGGATTCGAACCTGCACCCATCTCGAACGAATGGTCATAAGCCAGCGCTTAGACCACTGCGCCACCAAGTCTGCCTCAGCTAGTTAGGAACGGAAGTGAATAGCAAACACTGAAGAACATTCCTCTCACCCAGAATTCGAACTCAAAACTCACTCAAAAAAAAAAAACACTGACAGGTACGCATCAACAAGATTTCGTTGATAGCATTGCGCAAATAATGATTCTGCTCATCCTGTAGTAAGGGCCGGATCAGAAGCTCACCTTGGGGAGTGGGGCGGAGGAGGATCTCTAAAAAAAAAAGAGCGATTGATAGACAAAAGATTGATAGAAAAAACAAATTCAAAGAGCGTGATTTATTTTTTATATTTCAAGAGAGCTCTGTTTTCTGTTTACCCCTCTTTATTTAATGTTTTGTATTTTAGCGAGGGAATATGAACTTCCATTGTGCATGGCTTTTATCGATTATGAAAAGGCGTTTGATTCGGTGAAACCATCAACAGTTGCAATGGCTTTGAAATCCTGCGGTATTGAAGATGCATACATTAATACTGTATTATTAATAACATCTATGAAAATGCAAGTGCAAAGATTCGGCTACTTGAGAATACAGCACCCATAAAAATTGGAAAGGGAGTGAGACAAGGTGACACTATATCTCCCAAACTCTTTAATGCCAGATTGGAAAGTGTCTTTCAATCACTGAACTTGGAAAACAAAGGGATAAAGATTAATGGAGATTATCTAACTCACCTTCGTTTTGCTAATGACGTAGTCATTTTTGCAACTACCCCATCAGAGCTGCAGAGTGTGATCCAGGAACTTGCTGACAAGAGTAAAGAAGTGGGATTAAAAATGAACTTTCAGAAGACAAAAGTGATGTACAATGCTTTTACAAGAAATGAAGATTTATTCGATTGATGGGGTAAAGCTGAAGATAACCAATACCTACATTTATCTTGGACAGCAGATATCAAGTCAGGATCAGATTGATGAAGAAATTAATCGGCGTATAAAACTTGCCTCGAGAGCTTTTGGAAGAAACAGTATAATTTTCGAAAGCAATATGCCATTATGTCTTAAAAGAAAAGTGTTTGATCAGTGCATCCTTCCAGTGCTTACATATGGTGCAGAGACGTGGACCTTAACTAAAAGAGACATACAAAGACTGCAGACAACTCAAAGGAGCATGGAGAGACGCATGCTTCGTGTAACCATGAGAGATAAGAAGAGAAACTCGTGGACCAGAAAAATGACAAGCGTGGAAGACATCATGATCAGAGTAAAATCCCTGAAATGGCAATGGGCTGGACATATTGCCAGAAGGACAGACCATAGATGGACAGCTGAAATTTTAGACTGGATTCCAACGGACAGGAAAAGACCCAGAGAAAACCACATGGGAGATGGGTTGATGAAATTCGAAAGTATGCGGTATTAACATGGAGGAGACTTGCACAGGACAGACCGTTGTGGAAGAAACTTGGGGAGACCTTCGTCCAGCAGTGGATTGATAATGGTTGACGATGATGAGGATGATTATTTTATCTAATTGTTTTTTGTTTTCCATATAAATTACTGGTGAAGTAAATTAACAAAAGGAGATTAAGAGCAAAGCAAAATTTGCATCGGTATTCGTGAAATAGTGCACTTTGTAGTTGAATACATAGTCCCCTCCCAACGACTCTTCAGCTCCCCCCGGTCCTGAGACTTTGATACGGCCCTGATCTGGAAGCTCGGGCCTCTAACCGCTCAGCTATCGGAGGCAAGTTAGAAATATTGCAGTTTTGCATCTGGCTCAATAAAGCAAATGTTGTTTCCACTGTTTTACCCATGCACCGGATTTTTGTTTTCACTGGGGATTTTAACGACCAGCATAAGCAACTCTAAGGGCTGTAAGCAGTACTCACGTTGCTAATTTTGGACCGTTCCGGAGAAGAAGCTGAGGAAGCGCCATTGTACAAGCACACCACCCATGAGGGTCACCCATTCGAGGCTGGAACCTGGCTTGCCCATCTTTGAAGACTGATCCGAAGAGCGCCTGAGACCATTTGCGGACCTTGGGTAAGGCTGAGCAAAGAGCCAAACGCAGCATTTAAAAACTTTTATTGTACTAGAATCATCGCCGCAGTGCTGAATGGTCAGAATCGCTGCTTTCGGGCAATTAGTATATAAGGTGATCCCCAGTCTGAGTCCCGATGAGAAATGGGTGATGGGTTTGCTCAAGGCCGAGTAGAAAATACAAGGCCATGACATTAGAGAGATGGGTTCCCTTCTTTTGTGACGTCACTCTCATGTTGCGTGGCCTGATATGTCGGTGTCGTGTTTGATGTCATACACGACAGCGTTGAAAACCAATCGGAAGCCTTGGTTTCCGCGTGACGTCACTAAAAGAGGGAATTCATCTCTTTAATGCCATGCCATGTACGTATTTTCTAGACGGCCCTGGCTTGTTCTACAGAACCGACTTTCTCACTTTTTTGGAACTATTGGCTCTAAATTAGGGACGGCGACTGCTTATTTCCGTAAGAGCTGCTCATGGTGGTCGTTCAACCTGAAACAAACAAACAAACAAATACAGGTAGGCCCAATTCTGATTAAGCCGTCAGTTTAGGAAGGTAGGCCTATGACTTGCGGATTGGAGAGTTGAAATGAGCTAGTCGAGTATGGTTTCAAAGCGTTTATTTAATTTTTTACAGCCAACACAGGTCTATGATATGAAAAGTAGCTTACATAATTTTTACAAATAATGCTGGATACACTGCGAACACAAAGCAGATCGATACACGAATTACTTAATGTGGTGCACTGTTTTCTTGGGCTTCTTACATTCCTGATCACGCCTCTCGTTTTGATTTTCTTCACTTTTGCTTGCGTTCATTCTGCGAATTCCGCGACATTGTTAAAAATGTTAAACCGTTTACACGAAAACATTTTTTGAAATTTCAGTTTAAAACCACTGCGATATGTTCTTTACACGTTTGAATAGATCTCGTCGAGAGCTTTAAAACGATACCATGCACAGTCCGTTTACACTCACGGTTGTCCAGATAAGCCGCGATATTGTCGAAAGTGTTCACCGGTTCACAAGGAAACAACTTTTAAAGTTTTCAGTTCAAACCACTGCGAAATTTTCTTCGTATATCTGAATAGATTTCGTCGAGAGCTTTAAAACGATACCACGCACAGTACGTGTTGCGCTCACAGTTGCCGAGATAGACTGAGTCAAACGCGGCAGCACACCCAGATATATCGCATCGTCTCCCTCGCGCACAGGGAGCGAGGGGAGCGTCGCGCGAACTATGTATTGCGCAGTACGCGAATTGGGACTCCATGCTGTTTACGAATATGCTAACACGATAAGTGTGCGACACGTATTTTTAACGCTATAATGCTTTCAATTGAGACCTTTTTTTGTCACAGACGGTCGGCCGTAAGTCGATCAGCGGAGTTAGACGGAGTCCTACGTCAAAACTAGAATCGTAATTCAGCCAAGCGAAGCTTTCGTTTCATCCTTTTACCGCTCTTCACTGAAAGGTAGTTTTGTTTTAACTGTTAATATTTTATTATTTTTCTGCTTCTTCGCTTCATCCTAATACATTTATTTAAATTGCAGTAACGGGTGATAAAGTCCTTCAGTTTGGCTTTCCCCACAAAAAAAAAAAAAAAAAAAAAAAAGGAATTAAAATTCGATGTTTCAGATTTTAAGAATATTTTGATGCCACAGAAGTTTCTACATTCTGATTCAAAGATTGTTTTCTATTGATTCATAAGGATATTGACGAAAGGAAGGCAATAGTAAACAGACATTGAACGGAAGAATTCAGAGGGAAACTTCCCGCAGAGGGCATTCACACAGCTGAGAGCAGCAACAAAATCTTCGCTTTTATCTGAAATGATGAGTGTTAAAACCTTGCATTTAAAAAATGAGAGACTCGTGTCACGTTTTGACAGTATTTCATTTTATATTTATTTATTTATTGCCTTGTTTGTCAAATCCGAACAACGGATGCTCGGACAAAGTGCCTTTTCATATTATGGTGGAATGACTTCCTGTAGGATGACGTAACGCAAGTTTGCAGCAATGGAAGATAGCCTGTCGCGCATCGTCACCTAGAGAGCGCAGCTCCGCCATGCAGTTCATTGGGAAAATATGGTTACAGTAACTCCAATTATTTAATTCAAAGTTCATTTTAATTGACCCCTTGTACTTTAGCATTAATGTAGATTTACGATATACGCTCAGTGGACGAAACCTTAGATATACCCACCTAATAGCATGTAGGTCCTCCTCTAGAGCGAATAACAGCCTGAACACGCCGAGGCATCGACTCCACCAGATGCCGGTGGGTTTCCGGAGACAATGCCAGGCATGCCTGTTGCAGTATTGTCCACAACTCCGCCTGAGACGTCGGTCCAGAGTCCAGGGATCTGGTGTTCCTCTCCAAGGCATCTCAGAGAGCTTCTACAGGGTTTAAATCCGGGGACCTTCTGGGCGCTGATGGTTCCAAACTAAGATACTTATTCCTCGAATCATACCTAGGTAGTTGCGGCCCGGTATGCAGGCGCATTGTCTTCTGAAACAGACCATAGACAGCAAGATGTGCGAAGGGCATAAAAGCAAGTAGGTGATCAGCCAGCACATCCTGGTAGCGCGCATCTATTAAGGACCTCTCTAGACACACTAAGAGACTATAAATAAACAAATACATAGCTCTTTCCACGTTTCAGAAACACATCGCAACCGAAAAATTGTTATTCGGTCACCGCCGGGGAATTGAATCCACGGATCTCTCGATATCCAGCCGAGCGCGTCAGCCTTACACCACGGTGGCCAACAATCCAAGGTGCTATGTGTGTTTTTAAGTCAGCTTCTGACATCATAAATCCGTAAGATGGGCTCGGCTACTGAGACGTCTCCATCTGGTGGGCATTAACGGCACTGGCTATATATTAATTATAGCAGTTAAATCCAAAGGCCGAGAACCAAAGTGAAAATCCTCCAAATACGTGGCGTCAGTTAATAACAAAGACATCGCTCTTTCCTACGTTCCAGAAATACATAGCATCCGAAAAAATTTTTTATTCGGTCACCGCCGGGGAATTGAAACCACGGATCTCTCGATGCCCAGCCGAGTGCGTCAGCCTTACACCACGGTGGCCAACAATCCACGGTGCTATGTGTGTTTTTAAGTCAGCTTCTGACATCACAAATCCGTGAGATGGGCTCGGCTACTGAGACGTCTCCATCTGGTGGGCATTAACGGTACTGGCTATATATTAATTATAGCAGTTAAATCCAAAGGGCGAGATCCAAGGTGAAAATCCTCCAAATACGTAGCGTCAGTAAATAAACAAGTAGATCGCTCTTTCCCCGTTTCAGAAACACATAGCAACCGAAAGATTGTTATTCGGTCACCGCCGGGAAATTGAATCCACGGATTTATGATGTCAGAAGCTGACTTAAAAACACACATAGCACCGTGGATTGTTGGCCACCGTGGTGTAAGGCTGACGAGCTCGGCTGGATATCGAGAGATCCGTGAATTCAATTCTCCTGCGGTGACCGAATAACAATTTTTTCGGTTGTTATGTGTTTCTGGAACATAGAAAGAGCGATGTATTTGTTTATTTACTGACGCCACGAATTTGGAGGATTTTCAAACTAAGGGACATCATGTGCCCCACGAGAAAGCTCCTCAAACGTAACAGAGCCACCACTGCCTTGAACAAAACCGACGTGGCACGAGGGAGCCATGGCCTCATGTTGTAGACGCCACACCTGCACTTTGTCATCTCCATACAGCTGAAAATGGGATTCATTTGACCACACCGTTCTGCAGAGGTTCAGTTTCGATGTTCCCGGGACCAGGTGTGGCAGTCAGGAGTGAACACGAGTAGAGCGTCGGCTCCTGTAGCCCAGGATATGCAACGTCCGCTGGCGTTCGCTCGCTGATGCCGCTTGGGTCTCTGACGTTTAACATGGTTGTGATTTTCCCGCCGTTGCCGAGCGGTCGGTCTGTTTCACTCTGCGCAATAGAGATGCGCTCTGGCAGGCTCAGAATTCATTAACTACCGAAAAACCCGGTCCCGGGCTCGGAATTACACGTCTTGAATTTCATTACTATAATTAATTCAACACGTGTAATTCCGAGCCCGGTTGAATTACACGTGTTGAATTTCATTGTGGATTTGTTACCATGGTGGAAGGATTTTCAATTTCCTAAGCTAGCTGCCATTGCAAGACAAATTTTGTTTAGCAAGACTTGCATCATGCATTGTCCAAAGCTATGGCCCAAGCAAGGGTTAGTTTAAGGAGGTCTGGTATCGAAAACTTAGGAAAAAATCACATTCCCATTTTTTGTATTTTATTAAAAATCAAGAATCTTATTTTTAAAATGATGTATTAATTTCCAAAATTGTGCAGTTAGAAGTATTGTTATTTATTTTTTAAAATTTACTCACCCGTGATTTTTGGGGTGACGCTGGTTTTTAGTGCAGCAGGTCGAGTTTTAGAGAAAAGAAGATCAAGTTGAAGCGCTGAGGCATTAGATGCAATTCTCTCTCTCTCTCTCTTTTCATGATGAACTTGATCTGGAAACTGCACATACATATGATAATATTGTGATTATTATACTATTAAGCACAAAGCTTTGTTAATGTTACAAAATGCAGAATAATCTGGTCTGGAATGCTTTTACGTTCTTTTTTTTAATTTTGGAAATTTCCCTACATGCTTTTTTTTATAATCTACTACATCACTCTAAACTACATTTACCAATTAGCATATATATAAATTATATTGTAAAGATTAGTTTTCTAGAGTCAAAATTTCAAACACTTGCAACTGTCTGTACGGCGTTGTACGTTTTATAACGCAATTTATTCAAAATAAAAGTAAATTTAGAAATCAAAAAGAAATAACGAATGGAATTTTCTGTTTCTAAACGATTTTCTTTTCTTCAGCTTTTACCAAAATTACTGATTTTCCTGATACGGTCGAAGGGCACGTTGATTATTGATTTATTTTCAAATCCACATTTTAGAACATTTGGCTTTATGCGTAAGTATTTCTAAAAACATATTAATATTGTGAAGTGGATTAACTGAACTGACGTTTTTAAACTAATAATTTTTAAAGTAATCCTTGCTTGGGCCATATCTTTGGCCAGTGTATAAGGCATAAATACAAGTCTTGATAAGCAAATTTTTCCAAGAATCCGGGCCCGGGCTCAGCAAACACATTTAATCAAAGAAAGCGGGCCGGGCCCGGGCTCTAGGCCTTTGGACCCGGGCTCCTAAAATTGAGCCCGAACTCATCTCTACTGCGCAAGGGATGCCCATGTCAATTGCTCGTCACCCCTATGTCTAATATTTTGTCTACTGAGTGTATATTAAACACAGCAGACAACCAATATAATAGGGAAGGATCCAAAACAGGCTTTCTTTAAAATTAAAGGAAAATACATCGAAAAAGTTAAATCATTTCGCTATTTGGGTCAAATTATTACTGAAAATGCGAGATGTGAAAAGGAAATTAGAATGAGACTGGGGATGGCAAAAAACGGCTTTTAGTGAGATTCAAAGACTGCTGACGGCCAAAAATATAAATCTAAAACTGAGGAAGAGAATTTTAAAGGCATATGTCTGTCCAGTAGCTCTCTACTGTTCTGAGACATGGGCATTGACCAAGAGTGAAGTGAAAAGGCATTTGAGATGTGGAGCTATAGGAGAATGGAGAGAATAAGCTGGCTCGATAGAAAGACTTACAAGGAGGTCCTGAAGAGAGTTGGAGAACCCAGGAATCTGATCAACATGTTAAAAAGAAGAAGAATGTTATGGATGGGACACACATTGCGCCATGGAGGCCAGATTCTGAACGTTTTGGAAGGGTAAATTCAAGGCAAGAGAGGAAGAGGACGGCCAAGGAATGGTTTTGTGGTACAGTTACTTCAAGACACCAATACTAGGACACACTATGACTTGAAGAGAACGGCGGAGAATAGAGAGGAAAGGGGAGACAAAGCACATCTACTGAACAACCAGCCCTTGGACTGAGTAACCAAGAAGAAGATATTATATCTGTGGTAAAAACTCTCTCTGCTACGCTGTTTTTATGCCCTCTGGATTTGTGTCACGTGACTGACGCTAACGTAGTATCAGGTCCGACCACTGGAGCGTTAGAAAAATATCACTACTTCTTTCTCGATATACACTGGCGGAAAGTGAAAAAAGAACACCAAGAAGGAATTGGCGGACGATCATGAAATTTACATATGTTGATGGGGTCGAGTTTACGTAGGTGTGATGTTAATTTCGGGACCAACCGGTGAGCACTTACGCCACAGCACGGCATAATATGCAAATTATCGTCGGTGGTATTTAAAGAGTACGGCGAAGGAAATGTAATCAGTCGTCTGCGTACGGACACGTGCGAATACCCTGAAGAAGCTGCAATGCCTGGACATGGAAGACGTGTACGATTTCAGCAGTTATCGGACTTTGAGCGAGGTCGTCTAGTCGGACTCCGCGTGGTCGTATCGTCGTATTGCGGAGCGAATTGGACGGGAAGTATCGGTGGTGGTACGATGGTAGCGTAGATGGTCCGAGGAACATTCCCACACGAGAAGACGTGGAACCGGGAGTCACAGACGGACTGATGAGCGGACCGATCGACGCATAAGAAGAGTGGCGTTGTCAAGTAGAACATCCCATGCGACGCAAATCCGAGCTGCCGTTGCACTTGAGGTGACTGTGCGAACAATCCGCAACCGTCTATTGGATGCAGGACTACGTGCACGTGTGCCTCTGGCATGTGTACCTCTGACTCCAGCCCACCTTCAGGAACGGCTGCAGTGGTGTCGCCAACGTCTGCACTGGAGAACGCAATGGCGATCTGTCGTGTTCAGCGATGAAAGCAGATTCTGCTTGGGAGCCTCGGATGGTCGTATGTGTGTTCGCAGACGCACAGGGGAGCGTCTCCACCCTTCTTGCATCCGCCAGCGACACACACGGCCTACACCTGGTCTTCTGGTGTGAGGAGCGATCAGCTATCGCTCCCGTACACAACTAGTGTTTGTACCGGGTACGTTAAACAGCACCTCTTACATCAACAACATCATTCAGCCCGTTGTTGTGGCATTTGTAAGGTCGGTCCATCGTGGTGTTTTCCAGCAAGATAACGCACGCCCACACACGGCACATGCAACGCAACATGCACTTCAGGGTGTGAGACAACTTCCATGGCCTGCACGTTTACCGGATTTGTCCCCCATTGAGCACGTGTGGGATTTTCTGGGACAACGACTTATCCGGTCTCCACGGCCAGCCACGACCGTCCCCGATTTACGCGTCCAGGTTGAGGATGCTTGGAACTCAATACCCCAAACTTACATCCAACATCTGTACAACATACTCCATGCCAGAATTGCACAGTGTGACGCAGTTCATGTAGGTTCAACCTCGTACTAACCATGTTACATGGAAATGTTATTTTTCAGTTTACCAGCAAATACAGCTGTATTTTGCCATGATGTTTTGATCATGTTATCCTCTGAATTCCGTTATTATACTGTACAAATTTCGTTGGCATCGGACGTATCCTTCTTGGTGTTCTTTTTTCGCTTTCCACCAGTGTTTTATCTCCTCTGTGATTTTTCTTACCTATTAAATCAGAGTGGAAAGGTTTTAATCAGAGTGTAACTCAAGTTGCTTTAATGCAGTTCGCAATCGTGAAGAGCGCATGTAACCCTATCGCTTCTTTGTTCTTACGATGTTGCTGGAAGATGCTGTTGGCAGACATCTTGGGTTCTTTGAAAAGTGGAAAATTTATCTCCTAAACGCTCAGTAACTTTGCATATTTTTTTTATAGATGCAAGAGGCTTATTAAAACGTTTTTCTTTACCGTGAAGATGGAAACTGAAAGTTACATGCATATATATATATTTCAATCTCACATTTTCAGATCATCTTCACATACGCGATGAATAGAAAAGGGAAAACGTTTTATATCGCTATTACATTTTTTGTCTCCTTACAGGTCTTCATTTCAAATCTTAGAACTGGTTATTGTGGTCACAGAGGAGAAGTTATAGAAGTTAAACTCGCGCTTTTTGAACAGCGCCCCAGGGGTCGGACATAAAACTATGATAGTGTCTGTCGCGAGATACGGTACCAGTGGCTATATATGTAGCACCGCGTAGAGAGCTGTGAACTCGTGAAAAAAATAACAAGTTAGTAAAATGATGCAATGCATTAATTATGATACGCTTTCCAACACACCAGAAATCGCGCGCAGACAAACCCTCCTACCTATCCTGACTACTGATTCGTTCAGTATGCCTTAGGAACAACATAATAAAGTTTTGTCGCAACAGAAGCATTTTTACTCAAGTTATTACTCAAGTTATGAGGATAATAGCTGTGGAATAAATCTCGCTCCTTTGACCTGACCTTTGACCCAATTTCGTCTATATTAAATAGAATTGGTTCAGTATGCCTCAGGAACAACATACTAAAGTTCTGTCGCAATAGAAGCATTTTTAGTCAAGTTATGAGGATAATAGCTGTGGAATAAATTTCGCTCTTGTGCCCTGACCTTTGACCCCATTTCAATGATATGCAACAGAACCGGTTCAGTATACTTCCGGAAGAACATGATAAAGTTTTGTCGCAATTGAAGCATTTTTACGTAAGTTATGACGCACAAACGGCGATGGAATGGATCCCGCTCCTATGTCCTGACCTTTGACCCATTTCCTCATTTTCAATATTTTTCATTCTCAGGTTGTCCCTTACCACATACTAAAATTTCATCGAAATCGAATCATTTTTACGCGAGTTATCGTGCAGACAGACAGACACACAGACGGACAAAGCCGGAGAATATACGCTTCTTCAACCTACGGTTGGGAAGCGTAAAAAAGAAAGCAAGGTAGACGCTCAATGTTACGGTTTCAATGCTTTAGTTCTATGTCCGTCCACTGGCCCGCTGTTCTATTGAGATCTTCGGGGCCAACTAAAATTGTTGCCATGGGCCTCTATGGAAGATTTATCTCTGAGTCTCAAACTCTGTGACTGGTATTCTACTGTAGTTTAACAACTGATTCATGAGGTAAAAAGATATCAGATAATTGTATATCACGTGCACGTCGACAAGAGAACGCATTTACGTCACGAGTTTGTTTGTTTGTTTTTCTGATGCAGCAGAAAAATTAACGAAGTGGGATTTTGGTGGCAAATAATCAATCGTGTTTGGAGTTAATTGAACGAATTTTATTTTGTCTTAGATATAAGCTCGCCGCTATGGAAAGTGACATTAGGAAAGTAAGTTGGCCGTTTTTGAACGTTTCACCAGCCAATGTTAGTTTTCGTGAATTTTTAACAGGAATTATCTACACGAATTATTCGTAATTCGCGTATGTCTACTTTCAACCAGAAAAGAAAGAAAAATAAAAGAATCGTTTGCATGGAAAGATTAAATATTCAAAAATGTTATGCTGTATTATCTTTATGTGATTTAATTAATGAAACATATAATTTTTGACAACTATAAAATCAACTTGGCTGAGCTTCCAAATCACAGCACTTGCAATTAGTTTCTGATTTCGATTGTATCGTCCCGCTTTGTTTACGTAGAACCTGATCACACTCAACATGAAAGAAAGTAGTTCACGATATGATACGGACTTTTTATTACTGTTCTCATCGAAATAAATCTTATCGTAATGGAAATAATGGTTGGACTTCCAAATCAGAACGCTTTCAAGTAGTTCTCGATTTCGAGTGTACCGTTCCGCTTTGTTTACATAGAACCTGATCACACCGAACAAGAAAGAGTGTAGTTCATCATATGATACGGAAATTTTATCACTATTTTCATCGAAATAAATCTTATCGTAATAGAAATAATTATAGGCATTTATTTTATTATGGAAAATAATAATACATTCATTTCATATCACAAATTTATACATCATAATTCCATAAAGAATCATACTGAAACGCACCTCAGCCCACTTAGTAGCTATCTCCGAATCTTTGCTTGTAGCCCGAAGAAATAGCCACCAATTCCACACTAGCATAATTTACAAAATCCGAACAAATACCACCAAAAAACGAGGCGTCAATCTTAGCCAATTTGACTTCCCGAACAAAAGTTGGAAATAGGTTCGCATAGAAAGCACGCTAGCACCAGAATAAAAACAACTTAGCAAAATCATGTAATGCACTGATTATGCTATGCTTTCCAACATACCAGAAATCATTACTCAAGTTATGAGAATAATGGATGTAGAATAAATCTCGCTGCTATACCCTGACCTTTGACCCGATTTCGATGATATTCAACAGAACCGGTTAAGTATACTTCCGGAACAACATGATAAAGTTTTGTCTCAATCGAAGCGTTTTTACATAAGTTAAAACGCATAAGGGATATGGAATGGATCCCACTCCTATGTCCTGACCTTTGACCCCATTTTGTCCATTTTCAAAAGGTTTCTTACCCAGGTGGTACCCTATCACATACTAAAATTTCAACAAAATCGAACCATTTTTACGCAAGTTATGATGCATAAGGGAAATGGAATGGAAGAAATCCCGCTCCTATGTCCTGACCTTTGACCCCTTTTCGCCCATTTTCAACAGGGTTAGTCTCCAGGTGGTCCCCTACCACATACTAAAATTTCATCGAAATCGAACCATTTTTACCCGTGTTATCGGGCCGACGGGCAGACAGACAAACGAATATATACGCTTCTTCAACCTACGGTTGGAAAGTGTAAACAAGAACAAAGAAGTAGTAGTATTTCCTTCATAAAATATACTTAGAAATAGAAATGGTCCTTAAGGTGTCTATATAACGAAATTATAAGTTCTAGAAATTATAAGAAACAATCTTTCATGTTGGATGTGATCAGGTTCTATGTAAACAAAGCGGTACGATACAGTCGAAATCGGAAACTACTTGAAAGGGTTCTGATTCGGAAGTCCAGCCATTAATGATCCATATATCAAAGAAAGTACTAGTTCCTCATCAGAAAAATGTTCTGCTGACAGAATATTAAAACACATGGTAACTTTGAAAGGTTTTTTTAAATGTCAGTAGGTCTCCGCGTGTGCTCCGTTGGTTGCTACACTGCAAAATGTCAGGTGTAACAAGGTGGTAGGCTGTAGTAATGCGTTCTTTGAGCACAGTGATAGATGCAACCTTTTTCTTGTACACAATGTCCTTAACGAAGCCTCAAAGAAAAAGATCGTATGGGTATAGTGGCTAGAAGAGATAGTGTGCCGTGCGCTTCTGCAGACGGGTTCTTGAAATCATGAAATCACAGAGGGCGCTGAAGACAGCTTCGATGCTATCGCTGTGAACTACGCTCATAGATATATGTGATTCTCGTTCCGTGCAGTATAGTAATTTCACTAAAATTTTACCAAAAAATATATTTTTCGTTATCCTGCAGTTATACAAAAAGTTACACTGAAGTGAAAAAATTAAGGACGAGACGGTTTTTCGAATGTAACGTCGTGCTCCACATCGACTCAAATTATACCATAAGATCCCCAAGATGTAAGAATATGGGACAAGTGAGTAAAATCGTCCAAACAAGGAATCCAAAGGATAGAAAGGCACTTTATTGAAAAGGTAGCTTCGAGCACAACTGGACACAAGACAGAAACGTCCATGTGACAGGCGGCTGCCAAGAAAAATCCAGTCTTTAGTAGGGGATATGATCACCCCTGACTGAGTTGCAGGATTTACAACATCTGTCCATGCTGAGGACGCGGTTGTCAAGGAGCTGTTGAGGCATCGCGGCCCATTCCTTTTGTAGCGCCAATCGCAGCTGCGGAATCGTTGCTGGCGGCTGGTGACGTGCTGCCAAGCGTCTACCGAGAAGGTTCCACGCGTGTTCGATGGCAATTAGGTCCGGGGACCTAGCGGGCCAATCCATGCGCTGAATATCATCACTCTCCAACAGCTCTGCGACAGCCACTGTACGATGAGGTGTAGCGTTGTCGTCCATGAAGAGGAACTCAGGACCCACAGCACCTCTAAACAGACGCACGTGAGGCAGGAGAACCTCGGTTTAATAGCGGACACCAGTGACTGAACCTCCTTGGAAGATGTGGAGGTCAGTACGGCTACCAAGTATGATACCGCCCCAAACGAGAACTCCGCCACCTCCAAACCGGTGCCTTTCGATGATGTTGGAGGTGTGATTGCGTGTTCCCTGCTCTCTCCAGATGTGTATACGTCCAGAATCGCTCGTCAGACTAAATCGGCCTATCATCCGTAAAGAGAACTCGACACCATTGCTAATGTGTCCAGTTCTTGTGTTCATGGCACCACAGAAACCGCCGTCTCCAATGAGCAGGCGTTAATGGCACACACCGTACTGGTCGTCGTGCAAATAGACCACCTTTGTGCTGCCTCCTGGCCACGATAAAAGGCGATAACGGGCGTCCAGTTGTCTGTTGCACGTGCCTTGCGATTTCTACCGCTGAATGCCGTCTGTCGCTTCTCGCCTGTAGGACAATATACCGGTCGTTTGCCGCCGTGGTTGCTCGTGGACGACCACTGCTAAACTCTCGGACAGCTGTTCCTCTCGTTTGAAATGCTCTCCAAACTCGTGAAACGATGCTGTGAGCAATCCCGAACTCCTCGGTCACACTTCGACCTTCTTCCAACTTCCCAATGACGCGACCTCGGGTAAAGTCATCCAGATGTCGTCTACTGGATTGCCTGTTGGCCATATGACACGGTGGCAGCAACTCGACGTCGTTCAAACCGATGTACACCGTGCAATAGCTTTCACGGAATTGCTGAGCTATGATCATATGTAGAGGATTTTAGGAAAGGGAGTGTCTGACCCCAGGTCTTGAAAAACCCTTAGAAATAGGAATCTAGGAGATTTGGGCTAGAGTGCCCGATAGAAAAGTGACACGGAAGCGAAGTAGAAAGGGGAGGAAGACTCCCTTATTCATTACCGGGGGCCAGCACCCGGGGTCCAACGGCTTAACGTGCCCATCTGACGTACGGCGGATATTTAGTGGGTCGAACGTTCGTACCTGCTTGGATCGAACCTGAGGTCCTTCCCGCGGCAGTCACGAACGTTGCCCACTAGGCCACCCGCGGCCCCGAATTGCTGAGCGTACACCACCCGTGTGCTTTATACCCTTCCGACACTCCCCCTCCCCCTACGTCATGCTGCATATATGCGCATGCCCTACCGTACCGGACCCTAGTCTATCCCCTGAGTGGTCTTTCGGTCCATTCTGGCTGCTCGTTCCGCTGTTATGCTAATTTCTCCTCTTCGTCCTTAATTTTTGCACACCAGTGTAATACATTTCTGTATCTATGTTCGTATCCTCTCTTCTGCTTATCATTACTTCCAGGAACGAGATTTTTCTTTCATTCTCGATTTTCATCTCGAACTTTATAATCTTGCTTAAGGCGTTCATTTTGATTAAAAAATTGTTCAAATCTCTTTCTCCATGTGGCCAGATGAAAAGTATGTCATCAACATACCTTACCCAAGTGGATGGTGTTTTATTAAATGTACTAAACCCCTTGTCTTCCAATGGCATAAGTATCGCTTCAGCTAAAATCACCGACATGGGAGAACCCATCAGTGCTCCCTTCGTTTGTCTGTAAATTCCTTTATTATAAGTGTACAAATTGTAATCCGTTACTACGTTCAGTGTACTTTTCATGCTCTTTAGCGCTATTTCCGTGAAATTTCCCTGAATCCCGTAGCCATGCGTTCAGGTTTTCCTTTGCCTCTTCTGCCGGTATTGACGGAAACAGAGAGCATGATCCAAACTGCCTAGAATATAATCTTTTCTGATGCTCCAATCTTTACTATTACGAATCAGTTCTTTAGTGGAGTCCACGACACTATTAGACTTAGGTAAATATCTTTTCAAAAAAATTGTCATGTTTCGTTCAAAACCAATTGGTGGGCCTTTGCTCCTCGCTACAATGGGGTGAAGTTTTGCTCCCGGTTTATGATTTTTTAATCTTCCAAACAAAGGTGGTATAACTGCCCCCGAACTGTAAAAGTGCCTTCCAGAACTGTTTTCAGGATCTTCAAAAACTCCGGAAACTATGTGTTGATTCAGAAGGGAGGCGGTATTTTGAAAGTGACCAGCATTATTTGTGAGTATGGTATTTTTTATATTTTTTATTGCGACAGTTCTGGAACTTTTCGGACTTAGGTTGTATATAAAAAATCCCATTTGAAAACGAAGTTAGACAAGCGTTTTGAGCCTCGCCATATCCATCCACCTTGGCCGGTTGTTTACAGAGAAAATCGACGTAGTGACCAAGTCGTTTCCACTCTACCATAAGAACTTCATGATTCGTGAGACGCCTTATGCGGGCCTTTTTTTTTTTTTTTTACGCTTTCCAACCGTAGGTTGAAGAAGTGAATATGCTGCAGCTTTTTCCTTTTTCCGTCCGTCTGTCAGCACGATAACTCGCGTAAAAATGGTTCGATTTCGATGAAATTTTAGTATGTGGTAGGAGACCACCTGGGGACGAACCCTATTGAAAATGGACGAAATGGGATCAAAGGTAACGACATAGGAGTGGGATCCATTCCATTGCCCTTATGCGTCATAACTTGCGTAAATATGGTTCGATGTCGATGAAAATTATGTATGTGATAGGGCATCACCTGGGAAAGAACCCTTTTGAAAATGGGTGAAGTGAGGCCAAAGGTCAGGACATAGGACCGGGATGCATTCCATTGCCCTTATGCATCATAACTTGCGTAAATATGGTTCGATTTCAATGAAATTTTAGTATGTGGTAGAGGACCACCTGGGGACGATCCCTATTGAAAATGGACGAAATGGGGTCAAAGATCACGACACAGGAGCGGTATCTATTCCATAGCCCTTATGCATCATAACTTACGTAAAAATGCTTCGATTACGACAAAACTTTATCATGTTATTACGGAGGTATACTGAACCGGTTCTGTTGAATATCATCGAAATAGGGATAAAAGGTCAGGGCACAGAACCGAGATTAATTCCACAGCCATTGTTCTCATAACTTGAGTAATGATTTCTGGTATGTTGGAAAGCGTATTATAAACAATGCATTGCATGATTTTACAAACTTGTTTATTGATGGTTTGATGACACCGTAAGCAATTCAATGGGCTATTATTAGCCGCCCGTTCCTAATTTAGGGCCACTGGTTTTAGGGAAGGGAGAGAGCCAGGGCCGTAAGACAAACAACAACATCCATGCCTCACCGGGATTCGAACCCGCACTGTTTAAAAAAATCTACTTAAAAATGAGAACCTGAACCTACTCGTTTTTTTTTTTCAAGTACAATCGCATCATACACGAATACATGATATGCTCAAATATAAGTAACCATACGTACTTACAAATAACTGCGTCAATAAATATAAATAGAATCTCGTATTACTTCATTTTAGATATTATAGATTTCAAGGAAATTGTTTAATAAATGTGTAAAGTGACACACATAAATAATTAGTACAATAAAGTCACTGATCACAAGTAATTTAATTATGCATAAAGTATCTTTGTGTACGTTTTTACATTAAGTGTCAATCTCATAAATAATATATTGTCCCTTCATCACTATATTTGTTATAAAATTGTGCGGTCCATTTGCCCAGCATGTGACAACGAGTATATCTGTTATCCCAGATGTGGCATCGAATAATTTACTTCCAGTTGATTCTATGAATAAATGAGTATGTATGGAGTACACGTATTCCAAATTTGAAATCGAGCCGCGGATGGATTAGTGGTTAGAGATTCAGACTACTGATGGAGGGACCCCAGGTTCAAACCTGGCCTGGTAGTGTTAATTTCTAACAATCGCTGAATATCCGCCGTGCATCGGACGAGCACGTTAAGTGACGGTCCCCGGTTAAAGTTCCCAAGCCCCACCTTATTATCTATCTGCAAAATCGTAATTTTTGTACGTTAGCGCCACCTAGTGTGCTCTTTCTCTCACTTACAAACTATCCTGTCAGACTCACTAGAGTCGCTCTATCTTCAGTTTCTGTGCCTTGCCCGAAAGGACACAGAAACTGAATGAAGTTAGAGCATAAATATTTGAAACACACGGATTTTTTTGAGTGCATATATTTGAAATATAAGTACCCAAAAATGAGTACATATATTTCAAATTAGAAATACAAGATATACTCACAATTGATGCCCTGTATGTACTCAAAAATGAGCACGTGTCTTTTCCAAAAATGAGACGCAAGTACTCGGAGTATTATAAGCTATCACGAAGTAAATTTCTCCGTCATTTGTAACCACGCCGGGGCTGGAACCCGGGTCCCCTCATTCCGGAATAAGTCGCTCTACCAATTGAGCTACGCGGACGTTCGTTCTGACTGCTATCTGCCTTTATGTCATGTGCGTCCTGCTGGTAGGTACGTCACATCTCCCCCTCCCCCCGAAAGAGGGCCGGGGGCATGGCCCACGGGCCAGCCGTGACCATGAATCGTTTCAGGCAGCCATCCGCTGTAGAACGTGCACTTGAGAACTCCCAGTCAATCTGGTGTGTGGAATGCCACGTCACACACATTTATTTTTCGAAGCGCTGGAGAAGGGATTCTCTTATTTTTTCTATCTCGCGGTGTGGAAAGAACATCACACCATTGCGAGATTTTGAACGGTCGGGTCATCCGGGAAGTTCGGGCGCCATTATAACGAAGTAAATTTATCCGTCATTTTTGTCCACGCCGTGGATCGAACCAGGGTTCCCTCATTCAGGAATAAGTCGCTCTACCAATTGAGCTACGCGGACGTTCGTCCTGACTGCTATCTGCCTTTATGTCGTGTGCGTCCTGCTGGCAGGTACGTCACAAAGCCCAGAATATACTAAAAAAAACGAGTACATTTTGCTTATTTCTAAGTACCCATTTTTAACAGTGTACGAAATTAGGGTTAGGGTACGCTATAGGAAAGGAAAAAAGAAAAAAATTCTATAGTAAAGCATAACTGCACAGTTAGCTGTCCGGGCGTCGTGAAGAAGGAACAGAACCCACAGGGACCAAACCAAAAAACATCGCCCTAAACGAGCAAAATTCCAGGCCCTATCATCCACCCTCGCAGTCCACGGGGGCGATTGAATCATACATGAAAGCTGCAACTCGCCTCACGTAGTACTAAACTATTAACTCCTTTGTCTTCATTAAGCATACCATTGAACCAGCCGTAATCCAACCCATTATGTCTTTAGCAATAAATATTCTTTGTCCCTATCTTATCCCTCTTGCTGTAGTACCGAAGGAATTACATAAAATTCAAGGAACAGGTTGTCCGTTAATTCGCCTTCGGCGCTGACCTGGATGTCCGTTGACCGCTGTTAAGAAGTTTTGTTGTTCGGAGGTCATCATTGATGTTAATCTTACAGAAGCTGTTGGATGCCAACAAAAACTTACCGTTGCTCGGAGATTTCCGCTGTTCCGAGGTGTCCGTTAATGGAGGTTTCGCTGTATCATGAAAAAAATAATCGGTTGAAATTATAAACTAAAAATAAACCTAACTGACAATAAATGCAAATGAAATTACAGCTATCTCCATTGCTTGTTGGTATCATATTTTTTGTTGAGTTATAAATTGCAAACATGAGGAGCGTTGAAAATGTTCTAAGCCTAACCTGGAAAGTATAGGTTGACAGCTGACGCATATATTGTAAAGTATTGCATCATCCTTCAGTTATATAACAACCATGCTACGTCGTTGTGTCACCGTTTGAGACGGAGCTACAGTGCATTGAAGTCTATAAGGTCACAATGGATGAGCGACAGATGAAATCGCATCATTCTTCAGTTATATAACAGCCACGCCACGTCGCTGTATCAGCATTTGAGACGGCGCCACAATGTGACAATGGATGAGCGACAGATGAAACTGCATCATTCTTCAGTTATGTAACAGCCAATCCACGTCGCTGTGTCGACATTTGAGACGGCACCACAGTGCATTGACGTCTACAAGGTGATAATGGATGAGCAACAAATGAAACTGCATCATCCTTCAGTTATATATAAGCCACGCCACGTCGCTGTGTCAGCATTTGAGACGGCGCCACAGTGCATTGAAGTCTATAAAGTGACAATAGATGAACGACAGATGAAATTGAATCATCCTTCAGTTATATAACAGCCACGCCACGTCGCTGTGTCGGCATTTGAGACGGCGCCACAGTGCATCGAAGTCCATAAGGTAACAATGGATGAGCGACTGATAAATTGCGGAACCGAAGGAAGGTGAAACGCCATGCAGTATTCATGAACGGATGGTGTGCATGTTCATCGATGGTGCAGCTTCATATGCCACCGTCAAAAGATAGGCGCCTCTCTTTAAACAGGAGATTAGCTGGAAGACGACCCTCGTAGGGGATGCTTATTAGAGGTGACCATAGATGAAATGTGCCAGAAAGTGGAGGACATGGTGATGCTTGACCGGCAAATCTGTGTTGTTTAGTTAAGTACCGGCATTGTTTGAACCATTTTGCATGAGAGTGTAGGGATATCAAGGGTCTGTGTCAAATGGGTTTCTGGAATGTTGACACCTGCGATGAAGACTGATCGTGTTGAAGCCAGTGGATTTCAACTTCACAGCATTAACCGCAATCCAGATGACTTCTCTTCCTGTAGTGTGACCAGTGGCGCCCATATAAGTTCTTTTACGGGGCGGGGTGCTAAGAAAATCCTTACCTCCTTCAAGGCTGTCAAACATTTCAGCAAATGTACAAGATACTATGGGGGTACAAATAAGTTTACATCGTTTTTCGGTCGAAAAAGGTAATAGTTTGTTATAGAGGGATAACGATTATTTTATTCAAAATATTTACCTTCGCAACATGCAACCTTCCCCGACTTTTCAGGCAATAAGTGGATTCCGCGATAGAAGAAGTCCGGTTGTTTAGAAGCAATCCAATTATCAAGCCAATTTTGGATCTCCTCGTGAGAACGGAACAGCTCTCCAAAAAGGGCGCTCTGCAGGGATCGAAACAAATGGTAATCTGATGGCGCGATGTCCGGTGAATGCGGCGGGTGGGGTAGCACATCCCAGCCAAGCGCTTCTACAGTTTTCTTGACCCGTATCGCGACATGAGGTCTGGCGTTGTCATTCTGGAGAACAACCTTGTCATGTCTTTTCCCTATATTCCGGACGTTTCGGTCTCAATGCACGGCTCAAATTGATAAGTTGTTGATAACGTTCAGCGTTGATGTTCTGGCGCGGTTGCAGCAGGTCATAGTACACCACACCTTTCTGATCCCACCAGATACACAGCATAACCTTACTGCCATGATTATTCTGCTTTGGCGTTGATGGACCTGGTGTACCTGGAAGCACCCATGCTTTTGGTCGTTTCGGAGTATCGTAGTGAATCCATTTTTCGTCTCCCGTAACAATGCGTTGCAAAAATGATATTCTTGTGTGTCTTTGCAGGAGCAATTCACATATGGTTATGCGCCTTGCTATGTCTCTTTCTCTCAATTCATGTGTGACCCTATTTCCTTGCTTTTGAACCATTCCCATTGCATGTAGACGTTGAGAAATGCATTGGTCGGTAACATGTAATGCCATTGCTAACTCTGTTTAGCACGGATCTTCATCCAGTAATGCTTCCAAAGCAGCAGCATCAAATTTTGGTGCACCTTCACGTTCTTTGTCTTCCACGTCGAAATCATTCCTTTTGAATTGTGGGAACCACTGTCTACACGTGCTTTTAGCTAGAGCATGTTCACTATAACCTTCCACAAGCTAACGGTGACTTTCGACAGTGGTTTTCTTTAAAAAGAAGTAATGAAGCAAAACTTTCCGCATATGCTGTTTTTTTTTTGGCACGAAATTCGACATTTTCAATGCACTGACAAACAATGATGTTCACACTGCAACGAACTGTCCTCCACTAATTATCAAAGCTTGTTGCAAGGACTTTCTTATGCACGTGTTGTCCTTCGTAATTACATGAAATCTGTGCTAGTTACGCCATCTATTCGCAAACGATGTAAACTTATTTGTACACCAAATAAAATACAACAAAAATAATTGATACAATCAATCATTAATATCGTATTATTTTTAAAAATGCTTTAAAAAAAAGGTTTCATCTATTTTAGTATTTTGAATTTATCAAATATTTGGCTATACCAGTAACGGCGCTACCCCCCTGCACCCTTATATGCGCCCTTGAGTGTGACTGGAGATCAGACATTGTTTCATCCTTGGGAACCTGATACTGAACAAGAGATCATGCAGTGAAAACATCATGGATCACCACCACCAAAAGAGTTCAAAACACAAACATCTTTAGGGAATACTATGACCACCATTTTTGGGGACTCAGACAGATACGTGTTGCTGTTAATTGATTACTCGTCTCATAAAAAGACTATGAATGCTGCCTATCACGCAGCGCTGTTGCAAAGCCATCAAGAGTAAACGGGGAGGAGAAATGCGACGGGGTGATCTGCTTCTCAGGGACAATGTTCAAATCCACACCGCCGGTGTTTCCATGCGAGCTGCGACAGAATGTGGATACTAATTGCTTCCCCGCGCACCGTACTCACCTGGACTCGGCCTTAATGATCTCCTTCTTTTTAAAAATCTGAAAAAAGATCTGAGAATCGATAAGCGTTTTGCGGATGACTCTGAAATGAAGGAGACAACGAAGTGTTGGTTTGAGAAGGGAGAGAAAAACGTTTTTCGCAGGGGAGATTCGTGAAATCTATGGTCTGTACAACAAGTTTGTCCAAATAATGGAAGACTATGTATGAAAATAAAGGTTTGTTTTTGATAAAAAAAATTGTCTTTGTATGTTAGGCTTAGAACGTTTTGAACGCCCTACGTAAACCAATCCCAAGCGAGAGAGAAAGATGGTGCTAACAAAAGTGTGTTACTCTGTTTCCGTTTTAAAGATGTTCAAATCAAGTTTTCTTTTTTTTTATAGGGTCCATTTGTACTTCGTATATCTCAGAAGATAAACGGCGAGTTTCCTCCTAAGAAAACGGAAAAGTGGACCTTGCTAGAAAACATACGAAGCTTGATTCACCGTGGACACGACGGTCAACGACATGTAAGAGGAGCGTACAGATCTACCATAGTGAAGAATCTAGAAGAACTCATAGAAGACAACAATGCAGACTTGCGTTATGAAAGCTTAGTTCTTCTTTGCGAGGCCATACCACATTTTGGGGACATGATTGATCTCTTGATGAAACCTGTGTTCCCTAAAGTGATTCGTAGCTTGGGACACTGGGATCTGAATATTAGACTTATTGCAATCCATCTGCTTTGTTGTTACCTAAAGCACACAACGAATCTCCAGACCTTCCTGAAGGTATTTGTGCAGCAAGGCATTGAAAGTCCCGTGCCTGACATCCGTAGAGGAAGTTTAATTAGTATGAGCACTGTTTTTGACCACGATATGGCGAACGAAAATCTTTTTATTCTAGTAAAGTCGCTTGGCATGCAGCTCGTCACTGCAGATTCTTCTTTTTTCTTCACTGTCTATTTTGCGATGAGAAAAATTAATCAGGTTGTTGGCAATGAAATATTTTATGATTACCTAGACCAACTTGAAGAGGAAATGGCAATTCTTTATCAGGATACTCTTAATGGAGAAGCAGTTAGCAGGAATGCTCCATGCGAAAGGGATTTGACTAGATCAAGTTCGCCCAATGAAGGACTATTCACGTGCGGATTGTTTGATCCATGTATTTTGGAACAGGTCAAGAGCAGCGATATCAATGTGAGGATGGATGGTGTACAGAGAATTCGAGACGCCATTCAGGCTCCCTGGAATGTACACGAACTGGAGCCAAGACTGGATGATTTACTGTTGCTCCTTGGGAGCTTGCTTTCTGACAGAAGTAAGAAAATTAGACTGATAGCGTTAGACGTAACGGAGAAAGTGGTGCAAAAAGCCGGTTACATGCTTGGAAACCACTTGAACGTCGTCGTCGCACCCCTAATGAAAAATTTCGGATGCAGAGAAAGTCGAATAAGCAAGCTTGCTGTTCGCATAGTTCACCAGCTAATGCGAGAAATTCATCCAATGCCAATAATAAGAGAACTTTTGGCGCTTGTAAAAACTCAACGATCGACAGTAAGAGAGGAGACTATTAATCGCGTAACTGCAGCTCTGTTAACGTTTCCTTCGTATAATTTTGACCTGCCATATCTATGCCACACGATGATTATCTTCTTGAATGAAACGATTCCCCGGCTGCGACAGGCGGTTGTCGAATGCTTAGTTGTATTAGCGAAGTTAATGGAGAGCATGGGGCGTGAAATCTCCGAGGAGTCTATGGAGGATAGACAACACATCGATGTCCAAGTTGACGAGATCCTGAGCATTGTGGAAGTTAGAGCAGCACACCAAATCCTTCCCACGTGCTCCACAGATGGCCTAATTCGATATTCACGTTTCGATCCTCAGCAGTTCGAAGTCCTTCTATCAAAGTCGTCTGTTTTCTCGGAAATGCAAATTCATCGAGATCTTGAGAAGAACGCGAAGTCCAAAACCACTGTATCTTCTCGCTCGGGTTCTGTTAAAGGGAAATCCTCAGTGCATAGTAATAAATCAGCATTATGCAATGCCGACTGCGAGGAGGTCGTCTACAGTAAAAGCTCAGTGGAGTCACACACCACATTGGACATCTTTGGAGAAAGTAAAGGATTCATAGTGGGCCTAGAAGCAAACAAAAGCTCTCATTCTGCTGAAAAAATTATTGTAGTGCAGAACGATACTATACGCATGGAGGAAAATTTCGTCGGAGCCAGAAATTCTGAAAGTAAGATCGAAACCTCTTGTTTTAGTAGCAAGAAGATATCAGCAGCCGTGGATGCCGACGATCAGCAAGGTTCAAAGGGCGGTCAAGAAGAAAATTTCTCGTTTTTCAGTTTGCGCGAAAATGATCACAATGCAGCTAATGACTATTTTCAAGATGGTTTCATACCACCTGAGAGTCCCAAATCTAAAAAAGGAATAGAAAAAGTTCCGAATCTTCTTCAGCGCTGGGACAGCCTCATGATTGCAGCTCTTTTGAGTCGCAAGAGTGCCAGGAGATAAGAGCTTGCTGTGAAAGAGAAGAAAGCAGCTCTGAGGTTATTACGGATGATTCTCCGAATGTAATCTTCCCTCAGAGTACAACATATCTGGTGAAAACAAATGACACCGATTCGGAAACGATCATCACAGTGACCCCTTGGCAAGGGGATGTGTCCTGCAGTTCAAGGGATAGCGTGAAAAAAGGAAAGAGCGAGAAACCTGTGGGAAGTGTGCAACTCTGCAGAAGAAGAAAGCGGCGAATCGTCAAGCCATGCCCCTTCAAGCAGCATACTGTCAGAATTTACGAATACTCAGAGTGAACTCGACACGACAAGGATGACTATCGTCGAAGAAGAAAATCTCAACAGGGTGAGTATAACGTTTGTTTTTAAACTGTTTCTGACGTTAAATGTGAAAAAAATATTCATTCGAGACCACATGTAATGATCGTTCATAATACGAAGTTCCGCATAAACTGAAAGGAATTTTTGTTGATCCCTTAAACTTCCTAATATTCTGCCTTGATTTTTAATCGCATATTACGAAAAACAATTTGTGAAGAGGCCGCATATACTGAAGTCCAGCACGGTTATCAGCAAACAAATTAAGTGATAGAAATTAACACAGTTTTTACCCCTTCTTCTTTCACCGGAAAACTAGGGATTATGGGCTATTTATAGCACCTCATGGCTTCCTTACAGACAGGTCACACACACACACACACACACGCACACACCTCCTCTGCTCTATGTCCTGCCCTCGCCATCTTTCACTCATTTTGTCTTTGCTGAGGTCCGTCAGTCCGCGGCGAACCTGCTTGTACCACGGCCATACCATAAAAACTCAGAGTAAAATCACACAAAATGAAAAATATCGGTACAGAAAAATGTATGTTATTCTTTCTCAAAGTATCTTTCCTCGGATGATATGCAACGGTCCCAGCGTTCATTCCACTTTTCAAAGCATGTGGCGAAGGCATTTTGTGGAAGCTGCTGAATAACGTTTGCATCTGTGTTGAAATGTTGCGCCACGGAACCTCTACTTCATTGTTGGAAACAACCAGAAATCGCACGGGGCGAGGTCAGGACTGTAGGCAGGCTGTGACATGATTTCAGTACTGCATTTCGTAAGAAACTGTTGAACGCAAGCAGCCACATGTGGGCAGGCGTTATCATGGTGTAGGGTCCACTTGCCCACCAGTTCCGGTCGCTTAATCGATATGTGTCGTCGCAGACCCTTCGAGACTGAAATGTAATACTCAGCATTGACAACTATATATGTGGAGGAACGGCATGCTGGTAGACTACACCTTTATGATCAAAGAAAATTATCATCTTTCCAGCTGATTTGGTTTTGCGGACTTTTTTAGAGGGCAAGCCTGTGAGTTTCCAGACACTTGTTGCGCGCTTTGTGAGGAGGTATAAATAGTTGGTCCATGTTTCATCGGCAGTTATTACTGTGTTTAGACAGTTTGGATTCTTTGCAACAATTTATTTCCACGCATTGAACTCTGACTAACAATTGTTCCCTCGTCAGGTGATGAGGTATCCATCTTGAACACACACGATGCAGCAGTAATTTGTCGCTTAGAATGCGGAATTCCGACGTTTTTGAAATATTAGTTGACGATCGACGAATATCTTCACACGTCATTCGTCGATCTTCTTGCAGGATTGCCCAAACAGTGTTAGCAATATGCTTCGTAACAACACTTTCAGGTCGACTAAGCCTAGGAGCGAGTTCTGCCGACAAACGCAGTGTTTTTTGCACATCTTTTGTAAAAAAGATCGTGCTTATGTTATCGGTTTGTCCGTCCGTCCGCCTGTAGACACGATATCTCTGCAACTATTAGTCTGATTTGAAAAATTCTTTTTGCATTGGGAAGCTTGAAATATGGGAATGATTTTTTTTTCTTTTTTTTTTAAGATGTACGATTTCGTCGCTAGAGGGCGTAAATGCAGATGATGTCGAATTCAAAAATACGTTTTATTCCACAGATTTGCTTCTAAACATCAGATTGAAAAAATTATTTTAACTTTCGATTCCATTTATGTCGAAGAGTATTTTAGATACAGTTACTTTTTCAAATTACGCATATATTTTCCGCTGGAAGGGCGTAAAAGTAAATTGCATTTTCCCCGATAACTCTTCTTTTAAACCTCCGATTTAAAAAAAAAATTCTTCAGTGGATACAGCTCCTGTTGAAAAATCTTTTGCATATAGTTTCTAATTTTTGATAAAAAATACTTTGGCCACCAGGGAGCGTAAGGGTTAATTTTTGCTTCTGATGTATTTGCCATAAAATCTGAGCTCCTAAAATGTCGATTGAAAAAATTCTTTCGTGGACTGACGTCACTCACGTCGATAAACGTTTTCGGAATATTTTCTTCTTAAAATATTCCATGGTTTCTCTGCCAGAGGGCGTAGATGTATATCTTATTTTTGTCAATATATCTACTTATAGGAGTCCGATTTGAAAAATTCCTTCTTTGTTGGATAGTGTTTTCAGTGTGACATGCTTTACATATAATTTCAAAATTTTCAAGTAATTCATAGACTTTCCGCTAGGAGGCGTAAAGGTATTTTGCGTTTCCCCTATATCTCTGATTCTAAATCTCCGATTTGAAAAATTCTTTCTGCGCCGGATACAGCTCCTGATGGGAAATCGTTTGGATATTATTTCTAATTTTTGTAAAAAAAATTGTTTAGCCACCAGGGGACGTACGTCTTAATTTCCGCTTCTGTTGTATTTGCCATAAAATCTGAGCTCCTAAAATATCGATTGAAAAAATTCTTTCGTGGACTGATGTCACTCACGTCGACAAACCTTTTACGAACATTTTCTTCTTAAAATAATGCATGGTTTCTACGTCAGGGAGCGTAGACGTATATCTTATTCTTGTCAATATCTCTACTTCTAAGAGTCCGATTTGAAAAATTCCTTCTTTGTTGGATAGTGTTTCCAGTGTGACATGTTTTTCATATAAATTCAAAATTTTCAAGTAATTCATACACTTTCCGCTAGGGGACGTAAAGGTAAATTGCTTTCCGCCCTATATCTCTGCTTCTAAATATCCGATTTGAAACTTTCTTTCTGCACCGGATACAGCTTCTGATGGGAAATCCTTTGCACATAATTTCTAATTTTTGTAAAAATGGTTTGGCCACCGGGTGGCGTAAGACTTAATTTCCGCTTCTGATGTATTTGCAGCAAAATATGAGCTTCTAAAATCTCGATTGAAAAAAAAGTCGTTTGTAGACCGATACTACTCATGTCGACAAACCTTTTAGGAACATTTTCTTCTTAAAATAATGCATGGTTTCTACGCCAGGGGGCGTAGATATATAACTTATTTTTGTCAATACCTCTACTTCTAAGAGTTCGATTTGAAAAATTCCTTCTTTGTTGGATAGTGTTTCCAGTGTGACATTTTTTTCATAAAATTTCAAAATGTTCAAGTAAATCATAGACTTTCCGCTAAGGGGCGTAAAGATAAGTTGCGTTTTCTGCGTTATTTCTACTTCTAAAACTCCAATTTGAAAATTTCTTCCTGTATCGCATACAACACCTGATGGAAAATGTTTTTCATATAATTTCTAATGTTTAGTAAAGAATGGTTTGGCCACCAAGAGGCATGCGTGTTAATTTCTGCTTCTTATGTATTTGCAGCAAAATCTGAGCTCCTGAAATCTTGACTGAAAACATTCTTTCGTGGACCTATACTGCTCAAATCGAACAACCTTTTGAGAATACGTTCTTCTTAAAGTAATGCATGTTTTTCCCGCCAGGGAGCGTAGATTCATATCTTATTTTTTTCGATACCTCTGCTTCTAAGAGTCCGATTTGAAAAATTCTTTCTGTGTTGTAGAGAGTTTCCGGTGCGAAATGTTTCTCATATAAATTCATGTTTTTCTTAACGTACAAGTCTGCAACCAGAAGGTGTAAGCTCACGATTCCGTTTACAGCAATATCTGAGGGAATAAAAACCCGATTGAAAGACCTATTTCTTCCGTCAGATACTATTGTTTTCCATGCCGGTTCCATTGACTTTGAATAGCTTTGATAGATTTAATTTGCGTCAGAACGGATTCAAAAGACGTGTTTATTACACCCGAAAATTTGGTGTCATCTTTTTCTTAATTGTAATTAAAGTCATTATCATCAGTCACTTTAATTTGGAAGTTGTGTGCTATATCGTTTAATGACGGACGAGACTTTTATTAAACTATTACTTTTCTTATTGGGAATTCGTTTCCGAACTCGGGGGGGGAGTTAAACTTGCTGCGACCTAAATGTGTGTCTCACCAATGGCGGATTGAATGGTCATTCACCGCGGTGAGAACGAAGTACTCACCATTCATAGTGAAGAGTCTGTCGATGTGTAAAAGAATTGTTCCCGGATGGTCCATGCAGCCCGGTGGATAAGCGCTGACTTCTGACCATTCGTCTGAGATGGGACTGAGTTCGAATCCCGTGAGGCATGGATGTGTTCGTCTTTCGCACTGGCCCTCTCCCTTCCCTGGAACCGATGGCCGTAAATTAGGGATGGGCTACTGCTAATAGCCCACTGAGTTGCTCATGGTAGTCGTTAAACATCCAAACAAAACAAATGGTCCAACACTACTTCCCAGAGCTCTCTCGAATATTTCATTTGTGACGTCATGTTCGGGAAAGTTCTTTATTTCCAAGGTTTTCGGTTTTGCGATTTTCCAATACGGGAGGCTCTCTACCTGTATCGCATTATTTTAACACGATTTTAATTGATATGTCTGTATTCTGCTGCAAGTATAACACCCGTCATTTGTATTATTTTAACATGATTCTTATTGATATGTCTATATTCTGCTGCAAGTTTGACACCTGTCATTTGTATTATTTTAACATGATTCTTACTGATATATCTATATTCTGCTGAAAGTTTGACACCTGTCATTTGTATTATTTTAACATGATTCTTATTGATATGTCTATATTCTGCTGCAAGTTTAATTTGTATTATTTTAATATGATTCTTATCAATATTGTCTATATTCTGCTTCAAGTTTAACACCCGTCATTTGTGTTATTTTAACATGATTCTTATTGATATGTCTATATTCTGCTGCGAGTTTGACACCTGTCATTTGTATTATTTTAACATGATTCTTATTGATATGTCTATATTCTTCCGCAAGTTTAATTTGTATTATTTTAATATGATTCTTATTAATATTGTCTATATTCTGCTTCAAGTTTAACACCTGTCATTTGTATTATTTTAACATGATTCTTATTGATATGTCTATATTCTGCTGCAAGTTTAATTTGTATTAATTTAATATGATTCTTATTAATATTGTCTATATTCTGCTGCAAGTTTAACACCTGTCAGTCATTTGTATTATTTTAACATGATTCTTATTGATATGTCTATATTCTGCTGCAAGTTTAACACCTGTCATTTGTATTATTTTAATATGATTCTTATTAATATTGTCTATATTCTGCTGCAAGTTTGACACCTGCCATTTGTATTATTTTAACATGATTCTTATTGATATGTCTATATTCTGCTGCAAGTTTAATTTGTATTAATTTAATATGATTCTTATTAATATTGTCTATATTCTGCTGCAAGTTTAACACCTGTCAGTCATTTGTATTATTTTAACATGAATCTTATTGATATATCTATATTCTGCTGCAAGTTTGACATCTGTCATTTGTATTATTTTAACATGATTCTTATTGATATGTCTATATTCTGCTGCAAGTTTGACACCTGTCATTTGTATTATTTTAACATGAATCTTATTGATATATCTATATTCTGCTGCACGCTTAACACCTGTCAGTCATTTGTATTATTTTAACATGATTCTTATTGATATGTCTATATTCTGCTGCAAGTTTAACAACTGTCGTTTGTTTTTGCAGACATTTATCAGCCCCTCAACGAGTACACCAAAGAAATTTACGGAAAGGAAGTCTTCAAAAATCATATCTCTGACTCCTTGTCATGAGAGTGCTATTAACGTCGCTTGCAATAAAGACTTAGACGTATCTAAGGATTCCAAAAAACTTCGCTTGAAGAGGAAATTCTTTAAATCTTCAAAAGTTCTTTATTTCAACGACGGACAAGAGACCCAGATGAACAGGAGCTCAGAACCTTTTTGGCTATCAACCAACAGGTCCGGAAATGCGTGCCAGGAGGCAGAAGCCCTTTCGTTTACGTTAAAATTGCCTCCCATAGTAACACTAGAAAATCAGAAACGACCTGCTGTAGGGCGGGAGGCATGCTCTTCGAGGGAAATGATCTACTTACCTCCAATCAATTTACATGACTCGAATACATTGGTATGTCGCCATGAAGAAAGTTACGAACATGGGGCATCAGAAGATTCATTCTCCAAGAAGAATCGAAAAACTCTGGGCAGCAATCGAGAGTCAATAGCAAATTCTGGAACACTGGAAAATAATGACTTATCGATTATTTCCGGCAGAGAGGATCATCATTATGATCCAGACACCTCCTACAGAAGTTCTTCGAAGAGAAAGAAGAGAAAAAGTGTCCAAATCAACGGTAGTGATAATGAACTGAAACACATCCAACATGAAGCGTTGGAGGAAAGCTTGAACGAGGAAAATTACCTCACGCAGGAAACAGGAGATGCAGCAAAAGGAGACGTGAAGGCTGAAGCATTCGATAGCGAAGAAACACGAAATCCAGCAGTTCTTTTGCGTACAAATGCAAGGTAATGATTTGTTTTCCGTATTTACGTAAAGAACTTTTCGTAAATGTAGGCTGTTAACGTGGCGTCGGAACAGCTGGAACAGGCTCCTACAGTACTCGTTTGCGTGCAGGGGCGGAAACATCACATTTGCCCCCTCACTTTACTTCCTTTTAAGATGGTTCCACCTAAAAATTCTGCCCTGTGTTTCCAATGGTAGAAACTTCTGTAGACATTTTCTTCCCAATTATTATATTCCCGAGGGGCTCGTCGATAAAAATAACATTAAATTATGGTATGGTTTACTTACTATTTAGTAAAACTTACCATAATTATATTAAAAATCAATAATGTTTCCTTGAGTAATGTTCAGACCTGTTCATAGACGGTGAGACATGGGCATTGATGACGTCAGTGGACAAACGAATGTTTGAATGTTTATTTCGGAGTTGGAAATCAGCAGTACCTACAGATCTGCTGGGGTTTTTTCTTTTCAATAATTCTACTAATTTTCGGAACGCAATCGGAATTTGAGTCTATCCATGAGATAGTCTTGAATGTTTAAAATAATTTGATCCGCCTAAATTAACTTTTCTGACAATAATTTAGCCGAAAATGTCAACAGAACTGTAGATACTGCTGATTTCTAATTCCGAAATAAGCCATCAAACATTAGTTTGTCCACTGACGTCATCAGCATACGTGTCGCGCCAATTAGCAGGTCTATAATTAATTTTTAAAGCAATTAAGGTTACGTTTTAGCAAATATTAAGTATACCATGCTATAATTTAAAGTTATTTTTTATCGATGTGTAAATTTTCATTATTGGGTATACATTAACTGCGAAAAAAAATGGAAAATATTTACAGAAGTTTTTTTGGTTTTTTTTACCATTGGAAACATAGAGCAGAGTTTTTAGATGCAACCACTTTAAATAATTATGTCCGTGATCGGAAATCGGATAAATATTTGGGCTTTTCCCACCATAGAAAATTCCTTCTGCTAAAATGAAATATTATTTCATATTTTAATTATTGACCATCTGGAATTCTGAATTTTTAATGTCATTCTTGGACGCGGGTTAAACTCTGCTCGCTTTTCCAGCATGGGAAATAAAAACAAAAGTTTCATTATGTACCAGCATTTTTAAAAACCAGTTATATTGAAATTCCTGAAAGGTATTGGGTTTTTTACACTTTCCAACCGTAGGTTGAAGAAGCGCATATGCTACAGCTTTGTCCGTCTGTCTGTCCGCACGATAACTCGAGTAAAAATGGTTCGATTTCGATGAAATTGTAGTATTTGGTAGGGGACAACCTGGGGACGAACCCTATGAAAATGGGTGAAATGGGGTCAAAGGTCAGGACATAGGAGCGGGACGCATTCCATCGCCTTTATGCATCATAATTTGACTAACAATGCTTCTATTGCGACAAAACTGCACTATGTTGTTCCGGAGGTCTACTAAACCAATGCTTTTGATTATCATCGGAATGGGGTCAAAGGTCAGGGCACAGGGGCGATATTTATTCCACAGCCATTATCTTCATAACTTGACAAAAAATGCTTCTATTGCGACAAAACTGTAGTATGTTGTTCCGGAGGTATATCGAACAAATTCTGTTGAATATCATCGAAATGGGGTCAAAGGTCAGGGCACAAGCACGAGATTTATTCAACAGCCATTATCCTCATAACTTGACTAAAAATGCTTCTATTGCAACAAAACTGTAGTATGTTGTTCCGAAGGTATACGGAACCAATTCTGTTTAATATTATCGAAATGTGGCGAAAGGTCAGGGCACAGGAACGAGATTTATTCCACAGCCATTATCCTCATAACTTGAGTAATAACTTGAGTAATGATTTCTGGTATGTTGGAAAGCGTATCATAGTCAAGGAATTGCAAGATTTTACTAACTTGTTATGAGATCAGGAGTGTATTCAATTTCATTTAAGAAATGAGGTAAAGTACGCCGAGTGATCACTGACTTATGACTACCCCTATCAAAAGTGGATGTATTCCGTTGATCACGTGATTTCCGAGAGAGCGCGATAGGCCGACCAACGTAACATATATGAGGCGTGAGTGGAGCAGTAGAATATAACATTAGGGGCGTAACGGGTAAATGGAACGACCTATCGGACTTTGAGAAAGTACAGATTGTGGGAGAGCGGGTGCCTCAATTTCTTAAACGGCTGAACTGGTGTTTAGTCCGCGAGCGAGGACTCGTACAGGTCAACTGATGCAACCCTGTTCAACAGTTGACGACCCAATACAACAGAGGGGTTAACCGGGTACAGTACGAGCTGTCGTGACCATCCGCAGCACGCTCGCACGTATGTGCTATAACAGCAGACGACCGTAAGGACATCCTCTTTTAATCACGGTTCACTAGCGCAAAACACTCTCCTGGAGCAAAGATCATGCAAGTTGGACGTCGGATGACTGGTACAAGTGTGAAGGTCTGACGAGTCGCGTTTTTAACTCCACTGCGTGGATGATCGTGAAAGTATTTGGCTCAAACAACATGGATCCATCCTGCATGGTCTCCACAGCGCAAGCTGGTGGAGGTGGTTGTATGGTGTGGGGCATGTTCACCTGGCAGGAACTTCGGGCCCCTGGTGCATGTGTAATAACGGAATAACGTCTGGCTGTTGTCTGCTATGATGAATTGCTTGCTGACACTGTACAACCAAAAATGTTGCACTTTCTCCCGAATGGCGACGGTGTGTTCCAAGATGAGAATGCGCCGAGCCACAGGACCAATGTTGTGCAGGAATGGTTTGAGGAACACAGTTTAGACTTTCAGCATATCGATTGGCAAACTCCCGGTATATCAATCCCATATATCAATTCCATACTTGTGGGAAACTATGGAACGGCATATCAGGCTTCTGGAAACGTCAATCACCTCCATACCTGCACTGATCGCCGCATTACACACAGCTTGGTTGACCATTACTCCCAACTGCTTCCGGTACCTTATTGAATCGATGCCACATGGGATAGCTGCTGTACTGAGGGCGAAAAGAGGTGGGCTTAACTTAGTGTATATCGAAGTTATACAATGTTGTTCTATGTGCACTGAAGAGCAATTGAATTAGAGATACCTGTCTAGTAACGTGTAGCACCACCTTTCGCCCTGATGAAGGCGGCGATTCGTCTCGGCATGGACTCGACAAGACGCCGGAAGCGTTGGGAAGCCATACGGATCCACGACCCCTAAACAAGCTCCCACAGTTCACGAAGATTTGATGGAGGGGAGTCATCTCTCTCGATTGCATCCCAGATGTACTCGATGGGATTGAGGTCAGGTGACCTAGCTGGCCAAGGAAGCGAGGTTACGTCGGTGGAGTGTTCATCCAACCATTCGAATACAATTCGGGAGCTGCATTGCCTTGTTGCAGGATGAGGTCCCCAGTGGAATGTTGAAGACGCACAAACGGGAGTAAATGGTCGTCTAGGATATCCCGGTAACGTTGACCTGTGAGGGACGATGTCACACGTACCAGGGGTCCCGTTCCAGTCCAGGTAAACAGTCCCCAGACGAGAAACTCACCCCCACCAGCTTGAAGAGTACCCTGCTGGCAAGAAGGATCCATCGCTTCATGTGGTTTGCGGCGTACTCGTATCCTGCCATCCGCATGTACCGACGTGAATCTCGACTCATCAGTCCAGGCAACATTTTACCGCATGTCTAGGGTCTAGTGGCGATGTTCCCGCGCCCATGCTAATCTTTGCATCCTGTGATGTGCGGTCAGCAGTAATACCCTCGTGGGACGATGGCTTCTTTACCCCATAGCGAGGAGATGGTTCTGGATAGTGTGGCTGCTTACACGTTTTTGTTCACCAGCGTTAAATTGCCGAGTGATTTCTTGCACTGTAGCCCGTCTATCCGCTGTTACAATGCGAGCTAGCCGACGATGACCCCGCTCATCCACACGCTGTTGTCAACGGCAGTTGGCCCTTGCAGGGATGTTTTACCGGATTCGACGTACTCACCGTGCACCCGTGACACAGTGGCTCGTGAAAATTCTAGTGCCTGCACGACGTCCGAGATGGAGTGACCCCTTTGTCGTGCCCCGTCAATTTACCCACGATCGAATGCGCTTAGATCCTTCGTCTTACCCATACTGCGTCCGACTCTTACTTATTCCCGGCGTATCACTCCTTATATTCTCGGATCGCTGCATACATAATGTCGTTTCCGTTTACAGGGCCGACCACAGCGCTACATTTGCATAACACAAGCTAGCTGTCTCTAATTCAATTGCTCTTCAGTGCATAACGTAAGTGATGCGGTTCTTGTGGAATTCCCCTAAATATACGTGTAAAACTCAAGTGCTATAGCAATTTAGATTGCATCGATATAATCGTTTTATTTGTAGCATGTTCTAATGACGTCATCACATCCTGTTTTACAACAGCACAATTAGTTTTATGACCTAACATTAAAATACACATCCTGGTATCTTGCCCCCTTTGCCAAAAAAGTTTCAGCACCCGTAGTTGTGAAAAAAGAATGTCTATCCAAAAATGTGTTATTTTTTATATAGCTCTTTTATTATAGATTTCTATATCTCATAGTATGAGGGAAAATTTTAAATGTTGCCAACAGTTTTTAGCATGTATTGGGAGGACCGGAAAGTGATTTAGTTTTTGGAAAAAAAAAGAGAAACACTGTTTGTAACAGAAGAAATTTATTTTTTAATCAATTATTTAATCGCCATCATTATCGAGCACACTTGCCCATCGTGAAACCAAACTTGCCGCCCCGGTGGCGCAGTGGTCTAAGGCGTTGGCCTCTGATCATTCGTCCGTAAGGGGTCCGGGTTCGAATCCCGGTCAGGCATGGATGTTGTGTTTGTCTTACGGCACTGGCTCTCTCCCTTCCCTGGAGCCAGTGACCCTAAATTAGGGACGAGCGACTGCTTATAGCCCATTTGAGTTGCTCACGGTGGTCGTTAAACCTCCAATCAAAAAAAAAAAAAAAAGAAACCAAACTTTCAATGCCGTCTTTATAAAACGACGTTGGCTGTGATACAAAGAAGTCCGAGAGCCCCGTTTTGGCATCACCAATATTGTGGAATCTTTTGCCATTAAGAAAGTCCTGCAGAGACCTGAACAAATAGTAATCAGATGGTGTAATGTGAGGGGAATAAGGGGGATGGGGTAGAACTTCCCAGCCAAAATCTCTGATCGCTTGCTGGGTCCGTCTTGCCGTGTGAGGTCTCTCGTTGTCATGCTGGAGGATGACACCTTTTTTGTTGACCAGTGCTGGATGTTAACGGTCCAGTTGTTGACAATAGAGGTCTGCCATTACGGTCTGTCCGAGATCCAAGAGCTCAAAGTAAGCTATGCCAGTGGTAGTCCATCAAACACAGAGCAAAAACTTTTTGGGGAGTAGGTCTGGTCTGGTTTTGGCGTAGGAACTGCTGTCTGACCTGGAGAAAGTCACTGGTTTTTTGCGTTTGTAGTTCACGTAAAGAATCCACTTTTCATCTCCAGTGACAATTCTATGAAGAAATGGATTTGTTTCCTGTCGGCTGAGCAAAGAGTTGCAGACGGTGGAACGCTAGGCTTTGTTGTCTAGTGAAAGTTAATGTGGGACCCAAACTCCTTGTCTATAGACCTTCCCCTATCTGTTGCACGTGATGTTGAACAATAGACCATGATGCATTAAGATGTTGGAACAATTCATCAATGGTTTGACGAGGATCTGCCTCAACGGCTGCACGCAGCAGGTTATTGTCCAGCTCCATGGGCCTTCCTGCACGAGGGGCATTAGAGAGGTCAAAATTGCCCGACCGGATTTGGGCGAACCAACGCTGGCACTTGGGGAAATTTAATTCATTCGGATAAATAGCGCAAATATTATTGGTGGCTACGGTTGCATTGTTCCCCTTGGGAAATTCATACAGCATACAATGACGAACATGGATCTCCTCGGGTTTTATGTCACTCATTTTGTTCTGTAAATCTGGAAGACAAAAAAAACTACATAAGTTAAGGCGAATAGTTCATTCACTTACTTTACGTTGAACGTACATAAACACCTTACAACTGCTCCCCAAACTTACCCCCCCCCAAAAAAAAACCCGACATGACTTTCCGCTCCCCCCAATGTATTGTTTTGCAGTTTCGGTAACTGACTAGTCAGAGCATGAGCTTCGGGCTAATAATCTGAGTTGGACCCGGGTGCGAATCCCGGCTGAGAATTTTTTTTTTTTTTTTTTTTTTTTTTTTTTTGAGATTTAACGACCACCGTGAGCAACTCAATGGGCTATAAGCAGTCGCCCGTCCCTAATTTAGAGTCACTGGTTCCAGGGAAAGGAGAGAGCCAGTGCCGTAAGACAAACAAAACATCCATGCCTCACCGGGATTCGAACCCGGACCCCTTCCGACGAATGATCAGAGGCCAACGCCTTAGACCACTGCGCCACCGGGGCGGCCCGGTTGAGAATGAGAGCTACATTTGTTTTACACAGCAGGTTCTGTCTCTTCCTCGGAACCAGTAGCCTAAATTACGGATGATCGTCTCCTTAGATGCTCGTTTGGGTCGTTAAACTTTGAAACCAGTGTGAAATAAATAAATAACAAGAAGAATGACATCGAATTTTCGGTTTTAATGAGGGCGTCTTTTGAATCCGTTCTGAGGCGAATTAAATTTATCAAAGCCATGCACTGCCAATGGAACCGGTTAGGAAAACAATCAACCGGTTTCGACAATCGATAAAACATCATGAATAAAAAAGATAGGAACAGCTATTTACTTCCACCAGCAGCTAAAAAGTATATTCCGAAAATAAACAAAAGGTGCATAACAAGTTTCTCATAGCAGAAGGAGTATTAGAGACAAAGTGATTTTCGAATCGAACAGTTAAAAGAAGAAATATAGGAGAAAACATGATGCAATTCGACGCCTCCTAGCGGAATAATTTCGCATAACGGAAAAGTTGAAAATAGGGGGAAAATATTCTTCATGGCAAAAGCTACGCTAAGGAAACAGAACTTTAAAAATACATCTCCCAGAAGCAGAGAGTGCGAGAAAAAGGTTTTGACCATTACGCCAACTAGTGGAAAAGTTTTGCATTATTTAAAGAACATAATGTTCCCATCTTTATTGCAGCGAATGACATACAGTAAGAAAATAAATTTCTCAATAGGTTTTTTAAAAGCGGAGAAACAGCTGCGCACAAAAGTACACGAAAACCACCTAGGGTCAGAACTGTGAACTATAAAAGTACAACCTAAAGTGTTTCACATGGTAAATGGTATCAAGTGTTAACAGAATTTTTAAATTGAACATTTAGCAGCAGAAATCGAGAAAAACAGATTAAACATTTGCGCCCCCTAGCGACGAATTTGTGAATATTTTGGGGAAGGAAATACAGGCAAAATATTTCTGAAGATTGACACTACGTTCAGGAAAGAACAGACTACCTCTGGTTAATAGTCAAGATGAACGCCGGTTGATGCGTGCTGTCTGGAGCAACCTACGGATTATGTTCCTTTAATCATCCGCGAACTACAACCAGGGCACCCCAAGAAACATTTCCGAGAAAAACATCCAGCGGACGTTCTTGGGCTCTGAGAAATGAATGTGCCCGTCATTGATGATTGAAAACGTTTCGTCTGCTCCGATGAGTCCAAGTTCCAGCTCTATCTGGCTGTATACCACGTCACGCATTCGAACAACTGAAATCAAACCGCGCGAATGGTCTGGAAGAAGTTATCATTGTATGGGAGCTGCTCTCGTGGTTATTACTGGATTCGTTCATTCTCTTTTGAATGCACCCTATCCTTCATGTCCTACCTTGACATTGTTCGGGCCAAGTGTTGCTCAACATGGCGACAGTATATCCGGATGTCACTGGACTCTTTCAGCATGACGACGCTTTATTTTAAATACACTAGACCGTGAATACTCAAGAAACGCTTCGTAGTAAATCTATTTATTTTTGTGGTGTAATACGTATAAAGATTCGCCAAGCTTTCACTCTCCCCTGGGAGGCTTTTGGAAGGCTATGGTAGACATCAAATATGTCAATAGACTTGGTAGACACATTTATGTCGACCTTTGCCTTGAAAACCTCCCAGTGGAGAGAGGAAGCTTGGCGAATCTTTATGCGTATTACACCACAAAAATAACGGATTTACTACGCAACGTTTCTTGGGTATGACAAGACTTCGTGTCACAGGGTCTGTATTGTACAGGACTGGTTCATTGCCAAGCATATCGTACGTGCACCCCTGGCCGCCCATTATCCCCAATTTGTATCACGTCGAGCATTTATGGGATACAGACATACAGTATAGCTTATTTAGCATTTGCCAGTGCCTTGATTCGTCGCCGAACTTCAGGACGTCATTCTGTCCAGCTGGTACAGAATAAAGAGCGTGAGTCGAAAGTTTTGCAATATTTGGATCACTTTATGTCTTCATACGTACCTTTACGACGAAAGCTGACTAGCATTCAAAGTATGAGCCATCATGTTGCACCGTCTTTAGCCATCTGTCTGCCAGTTCTTCAATTCTACAGAGGGTGAGTCAAACGTTTTACTATATTTGGATCACTTAATGTCTTTATACGTATGTTTACGATGAAAGCTAAATAGCATTCAAAGTATAGGCCATCGTGTTGCATCGTCTTTAGCCATCTGTCTCCCAGTTCTTCGATTCTACAGAGGGTGAGTCGAAAGTTTTGCAATATTTGGATCCCTTTATGTCTTCATACGTACCTTTACGACGAAAGCTGACTAGCATTCAAAGTATGAGCCATCATGTTGCACCGTCTTTAGCCATCTGTCTACCAGTTCTTCGATTCTACAGAGGGTGAGTCGAACGTTTTGCAATATTTGGATCACTTTATGTCTTCATACGTACCTTTACGACGAAAGCTGACTAGCATTCAAAGTATACGCCATCATGTTGCACCGTCTTTAGCCATCTGTCTGCCAGTTCTTCGATTCTACAGAGGGTGAGTCAAAAGTTTTACTATATTTGGATCACTTAATGTCTTTATATGTATGTTTACGATGAAAGCTAACTAGCATTCAAAGTATAGGCCATCGTGTTGCATCGTCTTTAGCCATCTGTCTGCCAGTTCTTCGATTCTACAGAGGGTGAGTCGAAAGTTTTGCAATATGTGGTTCACTTTATGTCTTCATACGTACCTTTACGACGAAAGCTGACTAGCATTCAAAGTATGAGCCATCATGTTGCACCGTCTTTAGCCATCTGTCTACCAGTTCTTCGATTCTACAGAGGGTGAGTCGAACGTTTTGCAATATTTGAATCACTTTATGTCTTCATACGTACCTTTACTACGAAAGCTGACTAGCATTCAAAGTATGAGCCATCATGTTGCACCGTCTTTAGCCATCTGTCTGCCAGTTCTTCGATTCTACAGAGGGTGAGTCAAAAGTTTTACTATATTTGGATCACTTAATGCCTTTATGGGTATGTTTACGATGAAAGCTAACTAGCATTCAAAGTACAGGCCATTGTGTTGCACCGTCTTTAGCCATCTGTCTGCCAGTTCTTCGATTCTACAGAGGGTGAGTCGAACGTTTTGCAATATTTGGATCACTTTCTGTCTTCATACGTACCTTTACGACGAAAGATGACTGGCATTCAAAGTATAGGCCATCGTGTTGCACCGTCTTTAGCCATCTATCTGCCAGTTCTTCGATTCTACAGAGGGTGAGTCGAAAGTTTTGCAATATGTGTATCACTTTATGTCTTCATACGTACCTTTACGACGAAAGCTGACTAGCATTCAAAGTATGAGCCATCATGCTGCACCGTCTTTAGCCATCTGTCTGCCAGTTCTTCGATTCTACAGAGGGTGAGTCGAAAGTTTTGCAATAATTTGATCACTTTATGTCTTCATACGCACCTTTACGACGAAAGCTGACTAGCATTCAAAGTATAGGTGATCGTGTTGCACCGTCTTTAGCCATCTGTCTGCCAGTTCTTCGATTCTACAGAGGGTGAGTCGAAAGTTTTGCAATATGTGGTTCACTTTATGTCTTCATACGTACCTTTACGACGAAAGGTGACTAGCATTCAAAGTATGAGCAATCATGTTGCACCGTCTTTAGCCATCTGTCTACCAGTTCTTCGATTCTACAGAGGGTGAGTCGAACGTTTTGCAATATTTGAATCACTTTATGTCTTCATACGTACCTTTACTACGAAAGCTGACTAGCATTTAAAGTATGAGCCATCATGTTGCACCGTCTTTAGCCATCTGTCTGCCAGTTCTTCGATTCTACAGAGGGTGAGTCGAAAGTTTTACTATATTTGGATCACTTAATGTCTTTATACGTATGTTTACGATGAAAGCTAACTAGCTTTCAAAGTATAGGCCATCGTGTTGCATCGTCTTTAGCCATCTGTCTGCCAGTTCTTCGATTCTACAGAGGGTGAGTCGAAAGTAATAATTTGATCACTTTATGTCTTCATACGCACCTTTACGACGAAAGCTGACTAGCATTCAAAGTATAGGTGATCGTGTTGCACCGTCTTTAGCCATCTGTCTGCCAGTTCTTCGATTCTATAGAGGATGAGTCGAAAGTTTTGCAATATGTGGTTCACTTTATGTCTTCATACGTACCTTTAGACGAAAGCTGACTAGCATTCAAAGTATGAGCCATCATGCTGCAGCGTCTTTAGCCATCTGTCTGCCAGTTCTTCGATTCTACAGAGGGTGAGTCGAAAGTTTTGCAATATTTGGATCACTTTATGTCTTCATACGTACCTTTACGACGAAATCTGACTAGCATTCAAAGTACAGGCCATCGGGTTGCACCGTCTTTAGCCATCTGTCTGCCAGTTCTTCGATTCTACAGAGGGTGAGTCGAACGTTTTGCAATATTTGGATCACTTTATGTCTTCATACGTACCTTTACGACGAAAGATGACTGGCATTCAAAGTATAGGCCATCGTGTTGCACCGTCTTTAGCCATCTATCTGCCAGTTCTTCGATTCTACAGAGGGTGAGTCGAACGTTTTGCAATATTTGGATCACTTTATGTCTTCATACGTACCTTTACGACGAAAGCTGGCAAGAATTCAAAGTATGAGCCATCATGTTGCACCGTCTTTAGCCATCTGTCTGCCAGTTCTTCGATTCTACAGAGGGTGAGTCGAACGTTTTGCAATATTTGGATCACTTTATGTCTTCAAACGTATCTTTACGACGAAAGCTGACTAGCATTCAAAGTACAGGCCATCGTGTTGCACCGTCTTTAGCCATCTGTCTGCCAGTTCTTCGATTCTACAGAGGGTGAGTCGAAAGTTTTGCAATATTTGGATCACTTTATGTCTTTATACGTACCTTTACGACGAAAGCTGACTAGCATTCAAAGTATGAGCCATCTTGTTGCACCGTCTTTAGCCATCTGTCTGCCAGTTCTTCGATTCTACAGAGGGTGAGTCGAACGTTTTGCAATATTTGGATCACTTTATGTCTTCATACGCACCTTTACGACGAAAGCTGACTAGCATTCAAAGTATAGGCCATCGTGTTGCACCATCTTTAGCCATCTGTCTGCCAGTTCTTCAATTCCTAGGTTAACAGTTCTTGTCGTTCGAGGCGAAGAACTCCTACACCCAAGCTGCCACCTTACCCTGGTTGTTGAAGTGCCGCCCGCGAAGGAAGGAGAGGGGGGTGGCTGGACCGGAAAAAGAAATAATCCGACGGGGCAAGGTCCGGACTATATGCTGGGTGTGGCGTCAGTTCGATGCCCTCAGGTTTCTGAAGTTTTGCCCAGGTCGTTCGCGCGGTACGAAGCCCAGCGTTGTCTTGCTGTAGGAGAGCGCGCTTTCTGTTCCCCAGAGCTGGGTACTTCTTCCAAACGGCATACATCCGCTCCAGCTGTTCAGAGTAGAGTTTGACTTCGATGGTTCGACTGTTTGGAAAAAATTCGTAATGGATTATCCCCTGGAAATTCCACCAGACGCAGAGCATCACTTGTGCTCGGAGGGCCCACGTTTGGCAACAAGTTCAGGAAGCTAGCCCGGGCTCAACCATTGCCGTTGTGTGTTAGGATTACTGAAACAGACCCACTTTACGTCGCACGGAAAAATTCTCTTGATAAAACGTACATCGCGCGGGTTTTCTATGAGTTTCGCGCACACTTCCACTAGGCGGATTGCTTCAGCTGGCATCAGTTCGTGAGCGACAACGCTGCAGCTCCTGTAGACCTTGTCGAGGTTCTGAAGGTGACGACCACCGTGGTCTGATATGCCCAGCTGTCCTGATAATCTCTCAGTGCTGGTTGTTGGATTTGCCACAGCCTCCGAATTCACGGTTCACTGCCTACCTGTCCTTGACTGATCGTCGAGGTTTCTGTCACCTGAGCGAAATTTCTTGAACCATCTGGTTGCGGTGCTGTGGTCCACGGAATCTTCTTCTTTCGCATGACAAATGTTTCGTGTTGCTTGAGCAACGTTATGGCCGAGTTCAAACTTGTAAAGCAAATGTTCCCTAATTAGCCGGTTGTGGCTGTACAACTTTTAGGCATCTGTGAAGTATATTCTAAATTAACCTTCCTTTTTAGTTTCTTTCCCTATGTAAATCTTGAGTTTATTATGTTATACTTCACTCTTAACGTGTTATCTTTTCTCTCAAGCGAATACTGTTGGAAACACAATTGAGGTTGAATGAACGTGACGTATGTCTGTTTTGATAAGAATGAGAGATAAAAGCGACGACTAAACTGTTGTAAGGGAGCGATTATTGAAAGCGTTGAAAGAGTGCGTTGTAAAACGAGCGTTGTGTTAAGAGCTGAGTAGTGTGTTTAAATATTGATATCGTTCTGTTATGAGCGGGCTACAACCTTGAATAAAGCATCTTTTCCGTAAGTTTGACTTCTGTTGTTTACATGTTTCGTCTGGCCGTTAAGGTTTCTTGCATTTAGGAACGATTTCTTTGTACGTTGATGTTTTAAATTAACGTAGAAGTAGGAAAAGACTTCTACGTCATACATCCCAACCACAGACAGAACGCCGACATGCAATGCTGTTCACAGCAACGACTACCACTTTATATCCCTTTCGACTGACTGCAGTGCACGACTTGAACTAGTTTAAACACGTGACATACCCGTCGCAACACGTCTGTTTATGCAAATACAGCAAAACTTTCTACTCACTCTCAGTACCTACCTTCAGCGGTCTAGTGGAGTTGATGCTATGTCGGGTGCAAGCAGTTATTGCGGCGAAAGGCGGCCCAAAAGTCCTATTCGGCAGATGGTCATAATTTTATGTCACATGAATGTAACTTACGCTTAACTACTAGTCATAACTTACAAAGTTCTCAGTTATTAAAAATTGCTTTACTAAAAAACTATTAATTTATTAAAACTAATTTAATTTAATGAAAATCTTCCAAACACATGGAGACAATGTAAATAGACAAAGTCATCGCTCTTTCCACGTTTTTCTTTAATTAACACACAGCACCGAAAAATTGTACTTCGACACCGCTGGAATCGAATTCCACATCTCTCGATAAATAGCCGAGTGCGTTCGCTTTACACTACGGTGCCAACAATACACCGCCCCATGTGTGTTTATCTGTCAGCATCTGACTGCCCAAATCTGTAGGAATGGGCTCAGCAACTGAGACGTCTCCATAACGGTACATGCTATTTAATTATAGATAATAAATCCAAAGGGCGAGAGAAATGGTGAAAATCTTCCGAATACGTGGAGACAACGTAAATACGCAAAGTCATCGCTCTTTCCACGTTTTTCTTTAATTAAAACACAGCAACCGAAAAAATGTATTTCGACACTGCTGGGATCGAACCCCAGATCTCTATGAGATATCTAGAGATATCTCATAGATATCTATAATAGATAAACACACATAGCGCCGTGGATTGTTGGCACCATAGCGTAAAGCGAACGCACTCGGTTAGTTATCGAGAGATCTGGGGTTCGATCCCAGCGGTGTCGAAATACAATTTTTCAGTTGCTGTATGTTAATTAACGAAAAACGTGGAAAGAGCGATGATTATTTTCTATTTAATTTAATTTGATTATTGTTACTCTTTATCACCTGTTATTAAAAATTGCTTTACTAAAAAAACTATTAATTTGTTTAGTTCAACTCATTTAATTTGACTGTTGTTACTCTTTGTTATCTGTAGTGAAGGAAATGAGCCGAGTACCAAGAGAACTGCTAACTGCATGTGGGAAATACAGTTTGAGGAATCAGTCCAAACTGTAAAGCCTTTGATTAATCCGCAACTAGCTGTGCAGTTAATAAAACAAGCGTACACCATATTGTGTGGAAATGATTGGTAAGTATGTATGAATATTATTTTTATTCTACTATAGCTTAATATTCTCTGCTTAAACAAACAATGAAGGGAAAAATAGTATCATATTTTTTATAGTGAAGGTCTTGTCATTTCAAGGCTTTCAGTCGACACTTGAATCGCCAGAAGATATATCAGAAGCGTAAACCTTGCTCTGCAAAGGTTCTTTACGAATACTTAGAATTCAGTGTTAGATCTACCACGGTAAATCAAAAAGGTTCTCTGAGCTTCTTCGAACTTATAGAGTTAAAACTTTTGGATGAAATTGTTTAATTAATTAACTAATTGTGATGTAGCGGGCTATCTGTATTCCATTAATTTATTTCTGCTGGCAGGCACCATATTTTCGGTTCGTTTTGTCCTTTACAGTAGAGTGCATGAAGCAGGTCCTTAGGAAAAATCTTGGTCAGATTGCAAACATTTATTGAATTTTGAGAAACAATTCCATTCATAGAAGTATTTACATTTTGATGTTCACGCGGGTGACCTCCTCCGCAGAACGCAAAAAAAGCTCTTTTTCCTCCTTATAGCAACTTCGCACACATGTTCGATAGGGGACATGTCCGTGGACCGGGCAGGACATGTAAGTGTCTGGACATGACGTAGGCAGTCATGGGCAATTCAAGCCGTGTGTGGGCGTGCATTATCCTGCTGGTATAGTGCATTTGGAATCCCGGCCAGGAATGGAAGCACGTGGGGCAGTAGGATATCATCCACATACCGCTGGGCCGTCAATGATCCACGTACCACTACTACAGCTGATAGGCTATCATAGGCAATGGCTCCCCAGACCATAATACCTGCAGTGAGGCAGGTGTAGCGCTCGATAGCGAGGTTGTGATTGTGCCGTTGACCCGGGGACCTGCACAGCCGGGCACGATGATCATTTGTCCCCAAAACGAAGCGGCACTCAACGTCAAATACCACAAATCGCCAGTCTGTGGCGTTCAACGTCGCTCTGGCTTGGCACCACTGAGCACGGAGCCGGCGATGTTCTGGTGTCAATGGCAGCACACGTAAGGGACGCTGGGATGACAGATTCGCTTCCGCGAGGCGTCGGGAAAAGGTTCGTGGACGCACAGGAGCCGTTACATCTGTCTGTATAGTGGACCGGGTCCCCGTGGGATCCGTTCGTGCCTGGTGTACGATCCGTCGATCCTCTCTACCGGTGGTCCTCCTGGTCCATCCGGAGCCACTCCGCCGTGTGGCAGTGCCGTCACGTATCCACTGCTCTCAACACAGTCGGACGGTATGGTCAGAACGATCCACGTGGCGGGCTATACGGCGTGCCGACAACCCTACGGTTTTCAGCCCATAAGTTGAGTAAATCGACATCCCCGGCGTCTACCCGGCATTCTTGTCGCTCTGTACTCTTGCTTGCGTCGGCCGGTGCTTTTCGATTTCATGGGACATCGACTACACGCCGGTTTATAAGGCTGCCTGTTCATGCTTGCAGCGCCACCACAGGGTGTGCGGTCATGCGCACTCGCACCAACCGTAGATCATTTGCATACCAGCACGCACTCTAGCTATTTGCAAAGTTTCGCGGTTGTAGCATGTTTTCTTCTATGTGCGCAAATTTCATTGTCCGTGAGTGTATTTAACAAGGACTGTCTTTAACGGTCCGAGCAATATGGTGTCTTTTAGGGAAGTTTCACAGAATTTCCAGCAATAGGTTTGTAAGAATAAATTGTCCGTTCTCATACGAAATGTCTTACACTGCCGTTACTTGAATACATACATATTCACACACACACAAAAACCATATTCATCACTGTAAGGTAAATTTGAATAATAATCAATTAAATATTTAAATCATATTTAAATATTTACAGAGGCCTCTCGTCCTCAGAAATCCTCACACTAATGTTTCAACATACACTATATTGACAAAAGTCACCGGGCACCCCTTCAAAAGCAAATTAACGGATCCGTTGTGTTATTAAGATGCGCGGTACAGCTGCAAACGGTATAAAAACAAGCCTGCAGCTGGCCGCAATCATATCGCACTGTGAGATTGAGTGAAAATGTCGCTGCGGGAGAGAATTGACTTTCAGAAAGGAAAGATTGTTGAGTGTCAGAAAGGAAAGATTGACTTTCAGAAAGGAAAGATTGTTCGTTTGGGGGTGTCCATAAGAGAAACCGAGAGGCGCTTAAACATACCCGTCGACTGTTTTGGATGTACTGAATACGTTGAAGACACATGGCGTATCTGAAGCAGGAAAACGTACCGGCCGTCCAAAAAAAATCAGTGATAGAAGACGTGGAAGCCTCAGGAGAGTCTTTACAGCTAATCGACGGAGCACAGGACAAGACCTCAGTGTACAGGTGAATACAAGTGCTGGAACCTCGGTATGTATACGTACCATTCGCAGAGAACTTCATTCCATAGGTTACGTAGTCGTGCGGCTGCTCATAAGCCTTTAATTTCCAGTCTGAATGCTACTCGTCGTTTTGCATGGTGCAAAAAACATTTATCGTGGACCGTAGATCAATGGAAACGGTTCCTATGTACTGATGAATCCAGATACACGATCCATCAGTCTGATGGCCATGTGTGGGTAAAGCGACAGCCGGGGGAACGCTATTTATCACAGTGTACTGTTCCTACGGTCAAGTTTGGAGCTGGCAGTGTACTTCGTGTGGGGGTGTTTTTCGTGGTATTGTCCCGGCCCATTGGTTACCGTGGAGAAACCTGTTAACCAGCACGTCTAAATGGATATTCTGGACAATTATGCCCTGCCAACTCTGTGGCAATATTATGGGACCGAGCCGTGTTGGTACCAACAGGATAATGCACCGAGCCATACAGCAAGGATTGTTACGGCGTGGTTTGACGATATTTCCGTATTGTGTTTAGACTGGCCAGCACAGAGGCCTGATCGTAATCCCATAGAGTACCTATGGGATGAATTAGAGCGCCGCATAAGAAGTTTGGAACCAAGGCCTACTACTAAGCAACAGTTAGCGGCAGCATTATGTACTGAATGGAAGCGCATACCTATCGTTGGGTTCCAAAACCTTGTCGAAGCATTTCCCGAAGGGTCAGTGCATGCATTAAGGCCAAAGGTGGACCGACACCGTACTAATATGTCAATAAATGCTATGTTGTGTTTCTCTTCTAGGTGTCCGGTGACTTTTGTCAATATAGTGTATAAAACCGAAGAGCCAAAACTTTATTATCAGCGCATCATTATGGAAATTGAAGCAACTGAAGGTAAACGACGGTCATGAAACGGTATAAATAAGATCTAATACTGAGCTCTGCTAAGCAGTGTTATTCTTGTTCTTCAGATGGGAAAGGCAGTGGACTTAAAGGCGAGCTTGACAAAGGCCAATCGTAATGGGTCAGAGCTTTTCCCAGACGGCAAGGGTTGTGGGGTGCTCACGGTCAACCGTGGTTAGTACCTTCAAAACGTGGTCCGAGGAGGAAAAACCACGAACCGCCGGAAAGGTATGAACCGACCACTGCTCATCGATGCTGGAGGTCCCGTATAGTATGAGCCAACAGAAGGAATATTGTAGCGCAGCTCGACGGTAATTTGAATGTTACGGAAGAATTGTGTCACAACACACAAAGCATCGAATCATGCTAAAATGAGGCTGCGTAGCAGCAGGCCGCATCATTTGCCCATGCTAACTTCGGTTCGCCGTGTAAATCGTCTACAATGGGCACAAGAATATCAAAACTGAATTTTGAATTAGAGGAACGTAATGTGGTTCGATGAATCCCGTTTCCTGTTGCACCATGTGTGGCTGCCTGGTACGTGTGCGTCGTTTACCTGGTGAAGTGTTGGTACTAGGATGCACCGCAGGTCGAAAACAAGCCGGTGGAGGAAATATAGTGCTTTGGAAAGTCTTCTGCTAGGAAACTCTGAGTTCAGTCATTCATGTTCAGGAAACTATGACATCTACCACCTACCTAAACATCCCTGCAGACGAGATACATTCTTTCATAGCAGTTGTGTTTCCCAGTCGTAGTGCCTTCTATAACGTAAATGTCTTTTCGTACTGATACGTTATTTTAAAAACATAATCATACGATCAAATAGTTCTTAAATTAAACCTTAACGACCAGACGAAACAAGTAAACAGAAGTCAAACTTACGGAAATTGGCTTCATTTCTCCAGCACAGTTTATAGCACTTCAGGATAGTATAGAAGTCACATAACACAAATCAACACTCCACATTCCACGCTCTACCACCACTTCACATTCCACCACTTCGAGCAATTGTTGTATCGTAGTTTATATATCTCGTTCTTATCTCATAACAGGCATACGTCACATTCATTCTACCTCAATTGTGTTGCCAACAGTATTCGTTTCAGAGAAAAGACATCACGTTAAGTTTGAAGTATAACTGAGAACAAACTCAAGATTTACATAGGGAAAGAAACTAAAAAGGAAAGTTAATTTAACATCACTGCAGACGAGATACATTCTTTCATAGCAGTTGTGTTACCCAATAACAGTGCCTTCTTTCAGAGGACAATGCACCTGGATCCAGTCATTCATGTTCAAGAAACTATGACATCTACCGCCTATCTAAACGTCACTGCAGACGAGGTACATTTTTTCATGGCAATGGTATTCCCCTCTAGTAGTGTCTTTTTTCAGAAGGATAATGCGCCATGTCACACAGTCTGGATTGTTCGAGAACGATTCGCGGAGCATGAAGAAGACTTTCAGGTATTCCCTTGGCCTCCAAATTCCCCAAACACTAATCTAATCGAGAACCTGTGGATTTTGTCGGAACATAAAATTCAGTCCGCGGCGGCTCAACTACGTAACTTAAAGTATCCGCTGGTAAAATGTTGGCACCAGATACCACAAGACATCTTTAGAAATCTTGTAGCGTTCATGCCTCGCCGGATAAGAACTGTTTTGGCGACACGTGGAGGATCACTATCATATTAGGCAGGTGGTCATAATGTTTTGGATCTCTGGTGTACTTTACTTCTGAAATAACCAGGAGAATAATAATAATAATAATGACCAGAGTAAGAGAATCAGCAGTTACGTGTAACGACAATTTTTTCCGATATTGTTTCACAAACTGGAAGGTCATCCATATAATCCACTGACACAAAGATACTGTAGATCTCAATCACATAAAAAAAATACGTGTTCCTCGATTCATTTGCATTTACTGTACAGCAGGATTCAAATCAATCCACCATCTACTCGCAATCTCTCATTACGGGGTCATAACAAAATTTATGCACAAGTTAATATAAAATAGAAGCGGATGATGTAATCGGGAAAATGATTGCGTTCATCCTCTCAGCAACGCAGCGGTATCAGAACGACGCGCTATTATTTGCTGTGTGGACGTGGAAAGATTTGGAAATGGAGGCGTGCAGCTCCTCTGGTCGAGTCACAGCGTTAGACCAGAGCTCGTACGTGAAAATAGAAACTCTGCGGGGGAAAACTCCGACACAGATCCACACTGCCTTACAAGAAGTTTATGGGGAAGTAACTTTTGATCGAAGCACAATTTCTCGCTGGGCATCGCGCGTTCGGGAGGGCCGAAGAAGCATCGAAGATGGTCACCGCTCAGGCTGACCTCAAATGGTGACAAACAAAACATCTGTCACCATTGTTGCAACGCTTCTCGAAGAGAATCGCCGTTTGACGGTTGAGAAGATTGCTCATAAGTCAAATTCGTCCATCCTTGTCTGTTGAACCAGATTTTGACCGACTCACTGGAAAAAGAAAAATCGCCGCGCGCTGGGTGCCCCATCAACTCACCCCGGAGCATAAGGCAGCCAGAGTGGGCATCGCACAGGATCACCTCCACAGGTTCAAAAGGGAGCGTGACACCTTCCTGAACAGAATTGTCGCAATTGATGAGACTCGGACCCGCGATTTTGAGCCGGAACTGAAGTCACAATCAGTGGGATGGGGACATCCAAGTTCCCCACGCCCCTCAAAGTGTCGTCGGCAACAATCCAAAGAGAAGCAAATGATGATTTATGTGTACGATGCCCAGGGTGTTGTGGTCTCTGATCGAGTGCCAGTAGGGCAAAATGTCAACGCACAATATTATCGTGACTTTCTGAGGACAAAGTTGAGACCGAGAAATTCGTCAAAATCGCCCCAACTTGTTGGAATCGGGAGCGATCTTGCTGTATGACAACGCATTGTGTCATGCTGCAGAGTCGGCACTGGGATTTTTTGCCGAAATATGGCTGGGAAACTTTATCCCACCCACCATACAGCCCTGATCTAAATCCACCCGACTTTGATCTTTTCCCAAAGTTAGAAAATCGGCTCCTCTACGAATCGCTGGATGAATTGTCATTGGACGTGACCCGAGAAATACGACAGCTAAACAAAGATGGCGTACTGCGGGGCATCCAGGACCTACCTCAGCGCTGGCAAGCTGTCTCTAGCGGCGGAGGAGAGTACATTGAACGGAAATAGGGTACGTTTTTTCCGTTACTTCACACCTTTCTCAAAAATGGACAGTGTGCAGAACTTTTGTTAGGACTCCCGTACACGCCAACTACTACTTTATTCACACTGAACCTTTGATCTGACTCACTGTCAGTGTCGCCAAAATGTACATGCTGTATGGAGAAGAAATATGCCGTTCAGAGAGAAAGTGAACTAAGAAGCAACGAAATTCACTTAAGGAAACAGAAAGTCAAAAGGAAAGTTAAAATAGAGGTACAGATCCCAACGTATTGGAATATCGAAAGAGACGTGGATATCTTGTTACCTTTTTAAATCATGGACAACACTGCAGCTATGTCTTTTCGAACATCTCGTCTGTGTTAATCCAGAAGAGTTGCGAAGTGCAGAAGATCATCGGCAATGCCATCCTTTCGTAAAAAGGTTGCAATTGGCAGTTTGCTGTATAAATTCTGAAATCTTTATTGCAAGGAAAAACGTCAAATAAGTTGGAAAAAACATCGTGATCTACCTTCGTGTCCAGCTATCAATGTTTTGGAAAGTAACCTTCGTTTCTGATCTACCAACCAGTTTCTTAGGAAAGTAACCTTCATCCATGATCTACCAACCAGTTTCTCTGTTCTGGTGTTAAGCACATACATGGCACCAGTAACCCGTAAAGCGGCCGATGTGCCTCCGAAGATTTTCTGCGCTTTCCGAAAAGAAATGCTCACATAGCTGCCGGGTTTTACGAAAGCTATGGCAAAACAGCTCCTTTCCCCCATCTCATCTCAGTATTTCCAACCATAAACTCTCTCTTCTGGTACTTTATTCTCTGCTCCATGACCCAAGGCAAAGAATATAAAGCGTGAAGAACGCCAACTCTCATAGAGATAACGTAAAACAGGCGACAACAGCGCCACCACATCTTAAGAGGTAATATGCACTACGGGAAAGTTAACATTCAGGAGCAAAACATCTTAGGGGGACTACGGCAGTGAAGCTTTTCTTCGATCCACGATGGTTTCCTTCAATCTGATGTCTATTTGCTTAGAGCAGGATTTTTTTTGTTGTTGTTGTTGCTGTTTTCTGATATCCCGCCCATCCCTTATTTTGATTAGAAAAATATGAAATAACATTAGCATTACTATTTAAATTAAATTTTAGCAAGTATTAAAGTTAGGCCTAAGTATCCGTACAAAATGAAGACATTCCCTAACATTTGGCATTACTGTAAATATTTCTGAAAAAACTGAAGAACAAACAAAAGCCTTAACTATTCCGATTGGTGTAACAAAACTAAATATCCGATTTGCGAAGTGATTATGCTACCGAGAGGTATCAATCACGTGCTGTGAGTAGCTCGGGTGACTACTCTTTACCCAAAGAATTGAGGTCTACAGAAATGCGCATGCGCAGTCTGCTCCGGCTTCTGTGCACAGCATTTTAACTCTTAAGATATGGCGGCGCTAGTTAAGTCTCGCCGAGTCTTAACTTCTTCTCAGTTAGATATTCTTTGCCCAAGGCATGATGGGAAAGGGCTAGTCTCCCCAACACGCACATTGTGCCATTGGGTGGAAACAAGTTACTCAAACAACTTCTTTCTCCTTTCTTCGGTTCGTCGACATTGTTATAGCCTTCTAAGCAGACAATTAGTCAGAAAGGATAAGTGTCAATCATTCCCCTAAATTACCACTTGTGAAAACCCAAATTTGCCGATGTCGGGCATCCTTTCACTCTATAGGCGAATGCTCTACCAATTAAGCTACACCGACGGAATTTATAGCTGCAACTTTGTCGTCTTGAGATGTGCTTCACCTCTGTAGTACGCCATACACTTAGAGCTACAAATCTTTGGGTTGAAAGTAAGGGTTTCTGATGAGCACACTCACTCGTTTCTGCTGCGTTAAGTCCACTTCTTAAACAGCGAAGATATTCGCTCGAGCTGATTTCAACCAACTGTACTAATTCCGAGTTCATTCGTTCCACTAGGTTAAACGGTTAAACAAGAAAACACTTTAAACTGTTGTACCTAAGTGTTGCCTCCAGTTACTGCGTTCTATGTGGACAAGGAGTGGTCTTTTTTCTTTTTTTTTTTTTTTTGATTGGAATTTTAACGACCACCGTGAGCAACTCAATGGGCTATGAGTAGTTGCCCGTCCCTAATTTAGGGTCACTGGTTCCAGGGAAGGGAGAGAGCCAGTGCCGTAAGACAAACACAACATCCATGCCTGACCGGGATTCGAACCCGGACCCCTTACGGACGAATGATCAGAGGCCATCGCTTAGAATACTGCGCCACCGGGGCGGCGGCGTGGTCTAGTAACATATTCTATGGTTTGTTGTGTGAGACGCGGAGAGAGGAAAGGGTGTTAAGATAAATGTTACAAAAATTGGACGCACAAAATCTTACGTCTCTCTTTCAGTTTCCATTAAAAACGTTTTGGAATACCATCTCCCCTGATGATATGAAGATGTTGTTTCGAGGCATCAATCACAGCGGAATTATTGGAACTGCATGTATAGAAAAAAGATAATAAGAACGTGACACACGTGTTGATACGATTCTCGCAGCAGCATTCTTTACATCGTATTTCAACGCGATCAGCTTTCAGTTTTCCAAGTCCTGTCTGAATGCTCTCGCCCATTCCTAATTTAGGGTCACTGCTTCTCGGGAAAGTAAAGAGAGCCGGTGCTATAAAAAGCAAAAAACACGCCACCTATATTTCAACCGGAGCTCGGACCCGTGTCCTGTCTGACGGATGCTTAGACCACTGCGCCACTGTAATCTTTGTTTCATCAAATCTCACAGTGTATACATCTTTTCTTTGGCCACTTCTGAAAGCTTTGTTTCTGAAAGCTTTGCTTTTTAGTCTGAATGGTTGACTTCTATATAGAATACACCAAATGTTTTCCTTCAGTTATTCCGTCTTGCTTGAACTTTTGTACTCACTGCTTTGTTATCACCATCTTCCTTACAGGACTGTTTAGACAAACTCCTTCCTTATCAACATGATTCTCCCTTCTTCGTTGTAGCACGCATGCTGTTTTTATTCTGGAAAATAACAAGTCCTTCATTTTTCGTTCCCGCATTTAGATTCAATAGCGGACAACTGATTACAAGCACGTGGTTCTAATGGAGAATAGTGAAAATGAAAAGCTGGTTTCACTGCAATATCACAGACGCTTCAATGCAAACAGGTGAAACTTCTCGAAGCAGTACTTACCTTTGAAAATCGCCTGTTGCGATGATTTTATATCTTTTGCACAGTAAAACCAGTTTTGTTGGCGACATTCTACAGATTCAACAAAATTCGTATGGAATTTTTGAGAAGCGTCACACAGTTTCAAGGTGAATCACTACAGCCGTTGAGGAACTGCGTTTCGAGACTCTACCCCAACTCTCGTATTCTCCGGATTCGACTCCGAGTGATTTCTGTCTTTTTTGTCCAACTCAGAGAGGCGTTGTGAGGAAATAATATTGTTCCGACTACGAAACGGAGAGAGTGGCTGCTACTTACGTAAAAACGTTTTCTCGGATGAAGCCTGTGTATCGACCTAGTGGTCAGAGGTGGGGGATTTGGGCTATTAGTCAGAATTGGATCTGGTTAGAATATTGGACCGAGAGTAGGCGTCGTCCAGCGACGACAGTTTTGTCCCTTCCGTGGAGCTATTAACACTAAATTAATAACGTTGAACTTCCTACAGTATATCCTCACGATGATCATTAGCTTCCACCATCCGTTCCGAAAAATGTGCATTATTATACAAGAGTATGTGATTAAGTGGGCAAGAAAATGCTCCTGTTGCCCAAGGTATATGCAAAACAATTATTGTTTCCAGTTTTTCCGTTTCTATTGCAGGAAGATGAAGATTGAAGCCATGTTGACTGTGATAAGTGTAGCCAAGTTTCACCCATTTGCACTAGAGGATTACTTGCAGCCGATCTTCACCAAACTTATTGCTGAAGTCAAGACATCCAAACCTTCCCTTGCAGGAGCGGCCATGCTCACCATTGGGCATCTCTTCTTGCTGCACAGAAAAGCCTTAGACCCGGTATGTTATCCATATTTTACTTCCATCCAGAACGGTGCCCCCTAAAGTGTTAAACATGAAGCAAGGTGTTACTTGCGTGTGTTACATACAATGATACAAAATGGGGGTGCTAATACCTAAAAATGCACTATACACCTGAAGAGTAATTGAATTAGAGATACCTGTCTAGTAACGTGTAGCACCGCCTTTCGCCCTGATGACGGCAGCGATTCGTCTCGGCATGGACTCGACAAGACACCGGAAGCATTGAGAAGCCATACGCATCCACGACTCCTGAACAAACTCCCACAGTTCACGAAGATTTGATAGAGGGGGTCAGAGCCTCGAATATCTCTCTCGATGGCATCCTAGATGTGCTCGATGGGATTGAGGTCAGGTAATCTAGCTGGCCAAGGAAGCGAGGTCACGTCGGTGGAGTGTTGGTTGGTTGGTTGGTTGGTTGATTTTTATGGCGCAAGGGCCATGGTTGGCCAAAGAGCGCCAGACACAATACAAACAAACAGTATTAAAAATGTGGTAAAAAGCTTAAAATCTGACTGAACATGTAAAACTGAAAAATGAGAACGATGGAAGGGCTAAAAAAATAATGAAACATACAGTATTAAAAACATGATACAATGATTAAAATCTAGCTGATTCAGTAAAACTGAGAAAAGAGGATGATGATGGGGTTAAAATCTAGATACGTTTAAAATAGTCAATTTCTTTAAAAAATGAAGAAACAGCAACAGTATTGCACTGGTCATTTAGGAGCCGCTGCAGTGTAGCGGCGTCCTTGTTCAACAAATGAGAATGAAAGAAATGAAAACGTACATCACGAAAACGAACACAGGTACACAGAAGATGAGTGACGGTGAGTCGGCAATTGCACGTCTCACACATCGGCGCAGTGTCGCCACACAGCAAAAAGCGGTGAGTGAAACGACAATGTCCAATGCGGAGACGCGCAAGCACCACTTCCTCCCTACGGTTCCGATGATATGAGGATTTCCAGACTTCAAGATTAATTTCAATACGATGCAGTTTATTTTCCACCTCTTGGTCCCACAGACCTTGCCACGTTCGCTTGACATGGTCGCGAACCAGAAAGCGGAAATCCCGGTGAAACAGTGGCAAGGGTGTGACGACCAAAGAGGAAGCAGATCTAGCAGCCGCATCAGCACACTCGTTACCCGAGATTCCAACATGCCCGGGAATCCAACAAAATTGTATCTGGACACCGGCCTCGAGCAAAGAACAAAGAAGACTTCGTACGGTAAAAAGAAAATGGTAGTCACAGCAGTCCAACGATGACAATGACTGTACAACACTCAAAGAATCAGTGTACACCGCAGCCCGTTGATGAGAGCTCGACTGAGCATGAAGTAGTGCAAGATACACAGTATGCATCTCCGCCGAAAACACCGTGGCCTCAGCTGGGATCCGCGCGACAGAGACGTCATCAATACAAACCGCCGCGGATCCAACGATTCCGTGCATCTTGGAGCCATCAGTGAAAATGGGAGTGTATTCAGAATTGAGGGCACGGTGCTCAGCGAAGAGCTGCTGGTACACTGACGCAGGGGTTGAGGATTTCTCGAAAGATGTAAAGGTGGTATCAACCATGACACCAAGTGGGTGCCATGGAGGATCCCCAAAGCCCCTGGTCTTTTCAACAAGAGACAAGTCGAGACCTACATCACGGGCTACGGCAGCCATACGAAGACCGAATGTTGAAATGCACGAAGGCCGGTTCCCGAATAAACGAGTATGCTGGGGATGAAAAACTGCATCGTATAATGGATGGTCTGGAAGAGATCTAAGTTTCAGGTAGAAGTGAATAGACAGCTGCAGACGGCGTAATTCAAGAGATGGTCCGTTCGCGTCAGCGTAAAGGCTGGGAATTGGAGATGTTCGAAATGCTCCCGAACAAAGACGCAATGCTTGATGGTGAATAGTGTCCAAAGGCCGGAGAACGGAACGACGAGCAGACCCATACACGATACAACCGTAATCCAGTTTTGTCCGTATTAATGAATGGTAAGTTCGAAACAAAGACATCCTGTCTGCGCCCCACGAGACTCTCGAAAGGATCTTAAGAATAGATAGAGCCCGCAGACAGGAAATCTTGAGCCGCCGAACGTGCGCACGGAACATAAGCGCACGGTCGACGGTCAGACCAAGGAACTTGGTCTCCGGCAAAACTGGTATGGCTGCACGGTCTAAATACAGCTCTGGGTCAGGATGGATGCCACGCCTCCGGCAGAAATGGACACACGCTGTCTTGTCGGCAGAAAGAACGAAACCATTGCTATTCGCCGCTTTAAAGATCTGATTAATTGCAGACTGCAACTGCCTTTCAATGAAATGCATGCTTGATGACGAGCAGAAAATGTGCAAGTCATCAACATAGACAGTAGCCGAAACCGCAGGAGGAAGATTTATGAAAAGACAATTAATGCGGAGGATGAACAATGTGACAGATAAAATGCAACCTTGAGGAACACCTTGTTCTTGATGGAACGGTGCCGAGAGCGTCGTACCCAGGCGCACCTGGAACACCCGATTGCGAAGAAAATTAACGATGAAAGTCGGAAGATTTCCTCGCAATCCGCATGCGTGGAGGTCACGGATAATACCGTGCCGCCACGCTCGATCATAGGCTTTTTCAATATCGAAAAAAACAGAAACCAGGTGCTGCCTACGCACGAACGCCTCGCGCGCAGATATCTCAAGGTGCAGGAGATGATCGTGAGGTGAACGATGACGGCGAAAGCCGCCTTGTGATGGTGAAAGTATTTGATGATATTCTAAAAAATGAACTAACCGGGAATTAACCATGCGTTCAAGAACTTTACACAGACAGCTAGTGAGAGCAATTGGACGATAACTAGAGGGAGACTTGGGATCCTTGCCAGGTTTGGGAAAAGGAAGAACAAAAGCTTTTCGCCAAGATTCCGGGAAACTGTGCTCCGACCAAATACGATTGTATAAGATTAAGAGATTCTCGAGAGACGACTGCGAAAGATGACGGAGCATGTCATAGTGGATGCCATCGGGACCGACAGATGTAGCGCCGGACCGATGCAGAGCCACCCGTAGTTCAACCATGCTGAAGGGGGAGTTATAACTAGTGACGTTAAAAGGCGCAAAGGAGATTCTCTGGCGTTCCGCAGCGGATTTAATCCTCAGAAAGGAGGAAGGATACGCCAGGTCACTCGACACGGAGGCAAACGCCTCCCCCAAACAATCAGCAATCTCCCCGACTCCAGCATATGTGCAGCCGTTACTCTCGAGAATGGAGATCTGGTGAGAGCTGTAGTTACCCCTTATCTTACGAATCTTGTCCCACACACTTTTCGAACTGGCACGTGAAGTGAGAGATGACACATACTGGATCCAAGACTCCCTCTTGCTACGTCGACGCACCACCCGAGCATAGGATTTTGCTCGTTTGAGTGTAACGAGATTAGCATCGGTTGGAGAACGCCGAAACGTAGACCAGGCCTTATGTTGAGCTCTCCTAGCCGCTGCGCATTCAGGGTTCCACCAAGGCTTCGGACTTCTGGAGAGTGTCGTAGATGTTTTTATTATAGAAAGATCAGCTGCCTGAAGAATACCATTTGTGACATCAAGAACCGCTGTGTCGATTGACTCTTGGGTCACCATTTTGATGAAGATATCGATGCTGACGGTGTGAAGACCTCCCATCTCGCACGCTCCATCCTCCACCGAGGAGGGCGGGAGGCAGTAGATGGCATGTTTGCATGATGCGAGAGCAAAATCGGAAAATGGTCGCTCCCGTGGAGGTCATTACACACCGTCCACGACCAATCAGCAATAATTGATGGTGATCCCAAGGTCAAATCAATCGCACTGAAGGATCTTGTCGTCTGATGGAAGTACGTGTCAGCACCGGTGTTAAAAAGGTACAGAGAGGCCGAGGACAGAAGAGACTATATGCGACGACCTCTCGTGCTAATGCTGACACTACCCCACAAATGATGATGTGCATTGAAGTCACCCAAAAGAAGAAAGGGTGAAGGCAGCTGATCAACCATCTCTCCAGAACAGAGACGCTCACGTTCTCGTCCGGCGGCAGATAGACACTGCAGACAGTAAGAGGCCCAGGGACAGATATACGCACCGCCACGGCCTGCAAAGTTGTGGATATCGCAACGGAAGACACCGGAACACTGTGAGGGACAAAAATAGCGACTCTCCCACAGGCGATGTCTCCCGATGCATTATCTGTCCGATACGCACTGTAACCTCGAACTGAAAGCAGGTCTGATGGTTTAAGCTTCGTCTCCTGTAGACAAAGGCACACTGGAGAGTAAAATGAAAGCAGATGTTTCACTTCATCAAAACTCGTCCGAAAACCTCGACAGTTCCACTGAATGATTGAAGCCATGGTTATAAGTGAAATGAAAATGAAAATGATCAAACGAAGTCAGGATCCATCACCCCTGATGAGGATTCCCCCAGATCTGGAGGCGTGTGACCAGGGGCCAAGATGGGAGCATGCTTTGTCCCAAGTGTTTTAACGGAAGGCGCTTGGCGTTTAGTTGTTTGCTGAGATTTTTAAGGAGAAGAAACGTTCTTGTTATCCTGGGCTTTGGTTTTCTTTGAAGAAGAAGTGGCCTGAGTTCCCTTGCTGGTGGTGGAATGAGTCTGCATCCGCGAAGTGGTGGGTGGCGCTTTCAGACCCCTAGCTCGAGACTGGAGTGCCTCCAGTCCGGCTGCGATGATATCGTCCAGCTTGTAGGGACTTTTGGTAGGGATCTGAATGTCAGTTTGAATGCCGATTGTAGATTTCGCAACCACCACTGATGCATATGAGCGCCGATCAGAAGAAGCAGGAACTACTCTCCTTCTGGCCTCAGGATAGGAAATATTCTCCACCGTCTTTAGCCTTTGAATTTCTTTTTCTTCCTTCCACTTGGGACAATCTTTGGCTGATGCTGCGTGTGAACCCTTGCAGTTCACACAAAACTCGGCCTCGGCCACACATTCCTGTAAAAGATGTTCTGTGGCACCACAGCGTGCACACCTAGGATTGCTCCTGCACGACTGCTGAGAATGGCGATAAGATTTGCACCTAAAACATCTCAAAGGGTTAGGGATGTACGGGCGTACCTCTAGGTGAAGATACCCTGCCTTGATGGACGTAGGCAGGGAAGGACTGTCGAAAGTTAAAATGATGTTGCGGGATGGGACGGACTGCCCATTCCGCCTGAAGAGGATACGCCGCACACCCGTAACGTGTTGACTCCTCAGTTCTTCTAGTAGTTCTTCCTCAGTACACTCAACGAGGTCCTGAGAGGAGACAACACCTCGAGATGAATTTAGGTATCCATGAGGTGTTATTTTGACCGGATCTCAAGCAGCGTGGTAGTGTTTAGAAGTGTAGAACTGTAGGCCACAGTGGACATTTCTACCAGAAGATCTCCAGACTGCAGTTTCTTTACGCTCTTAGGAGAGCTTGCTATAGATTGAAGCGCTTTGTTAATCCAAAATGGACTTTTGGCACTCAAAGGCTTTGAAGGGTCCAATGAGTGCACAAAAAAAACGAGCATTAGAAGAATCAGGAACATGTTTTTTTGCGGAAGGGAATGAGCCTTCCTCCATACCTCTTTTGGTTGTTGGTTCGTGGGAAACAGAATTGAGAGCCATAAAATAATTTTTGAATTCGTCCGCCGACTTCCCCACCCACAATCGATCCCAAAGAGGGAGAGCCGGAGGTCCGCAAGCCCAAGTGGACGCAGGACACGGCTCTAGGGATAGCAAGCGGATATAGCAAGTTGATAGGGCAGACATGCGCTCGGCGTGCACCCAGACTTTCCCATGTCTGGGGAACACCCCTTTGGCATGCCCACCCTATCCCCAGACTCACCCTGTCGTGCAAAACGACAAGCCGTTAGAGGTCTGGGCTCCACTCGGCCACATTCCTCATTGACTAGGAGTGGGTTAGTTCCCAGCCGCCCGTTTAGGGTGAAGCAGGGAGAAAAGAGGAGTGTTGGCAACTGGCGACAACAACACCCAGGCCACCAGAAACCTCAGCCTCCAGCATCCCCTTTTCCACCTTACGGGTCACCGCACACGGCAAACGTGCAGGTAGGTCTAGCTAACAAGCTCGGAAAAACAAAGAAAGGAACATGAAATGGAGAAGACAGGAAAGAAAACGAGATACTAAAAACCTCAGCAACCTACAACTGAGGCGGGTTCGTGTCAAGTGAAAAAACAAAAAACATAAAAAATGTGAAAATCATCACATATAGTACATGTTGGCTCGGGCCGTGGGGACGCCATCCCCCATGAGCTGGATGAACAGCTGTCCCTTCGGTGATGTCATCGTTCAAGAGTAAACGAAAAGTATTCCGTCACAAGGTTAGCTCGGGCCGTGGGGGCGCCGCTCCCCAAATAACTGGAAAACCAGTTATCCCCGTGCGGGGCGGTGGATTGTTCATCCAACCATTCGGATACAATTCGGGAGCTGCATTGTCTTGTTGGAGGATGAGGTCCCCAGTGGGATGTTAAAAACGCACAAACGGGAGCAAATGGTCGTCCAGGATATTCCAGTAACGTTGACCTGTGAGGGACGATATCACGCGTACCTGTGTCCCATTTCAGTCCACGTAAACAGTCCCCAGACGAGAATGCCACTCCCACTAGCTTGAAGAGTACCCTGCTGGCAAGAAGGATCAATCGCTGCATGTTGTTTGTGCCGTACTCGTATCCTGCCATCCGCATGTACCAACGTGAGTCTCGACTCATCAGCCCAGGCAACATTTTCCCACATGTCTAGGGTCCAGTGGCAATGTTCCCGCGCCCATGCTAATCTTTGCACCCTGTGATGTGCGGTCAGCAGCGGTACGTGTGACGATGGCTTCTGTACCCCATAGCGAGGAGATGATTCTGGGTGGTGTGATTGATTACACGTTTTTGTGCACCAGCGTTAAATTGCCGAGTGATTTCTTGCACTGTGGCCCGTATATCCGCTGCTACAATGCGAGCTAGTCGACGATGACCCCGCTCATCCACACGCTGTTGTCCACGGCAGTTGGCCCTTGCAGGGATGGTTTTTACCGGATTTGATGTACTCACGGTGCAACCGTGACACAGTGGCTCGTGAAATTACTAGTGCCTGCACGACTTCCGAGATGGAGTGACCCATTCGTCGGGCCCCGACACATTGCCCACGATCAAATGCACTTAGATACTTCGTCTTACCCATACTGCGTCCGACTCTTACTGATTCCCGTTGCATCACTCCTTGTATTATCGGATCGCTGCATATGTCATGTCGCTTCCGTTTACAGGGCGCTACATTTGCATAACGCCAGTTGTCTCTAATTCAATTGCTCTTCAGTGTACTATTTGTGTTACAGAGGGTGAGTCGAAAGTTTTTCAAAATTTGCATAAACGCATGTGCTACGGCTGGTATGCCACGTGTTTAAACTAGTTCAAGTCGCGCACTGCAGTCAGTTGAAAGGGATACGAAGTGGTAGTCGTTGCTGTGAACAGCATTACTTGTCATCGTTATGTCTGTGGTTGGGACGCCTAAAAGATGAAAAACCATAACCGGCTGATTAGGGAACTTTTTCTTTAAGAGTTTGTGCTCGACCATAACGCTGCTCAAGCAGCACGAAACATTTGTCGTGCGAAAGGGCAAGGTTCCGTAAACCACAGCACCGCAACCAGATGGTTAAAAAATTTATTTCACTCAGGTGATAGAAACCCCGACGATCAGCCAAGATCAGGTTGGCAGCGAACCGTGTATTCGGAGGCCGTGCTCCATGCTGTAGAGGAAAATCTGACAGCCAAATCTCGGAGATTATCAAGCGAGCTGAGCATATTACAAACCACCGTGGTTCGTCACCTTCAGGACCTCGGCAAAGTCTACAGGAGCTGCTACATTGTCCCTGACGAACTGACGCCAGCTGAAGCAAACCGCCGAGTGGAAGTGTGCACGAAAATCCTAGGAAACCCGCGCGATGTATGTATCATCAAGATAATTGTTAGGTGCGATGAAAAGTGGGTCTATTTCTGTAATCCTAACCCACAACGGCAATGGTTGAGCCGCCCGGGCCAGCTCGCATAACCTGTTGCCACACGTGGGCGCTTCGAGCACAAGGCGATGCTCTGCATCTGGTGGAATTTCGAGAGGATAATTCCATTACGAATTTGTTCCAGATGGTCAGACCATCAACACCAACTTCAACTCTGAACATCTTGAGCGAATGTATGCCGTTTTGGAGGAGAAGTTCCGGACACTGGTGAACAGGAAGCGCGCGCTCTCCTACAGCAGGACAACGCTCGACCTCATACCGCGCGAACGACCCGGGCCAAACTCCAGGAACTTGAGGGCATCGAACTGATGCCACACTCAGCATATAGTCCGGATCTTGCCCCGTTGGACTATTACCTGTTCCGGTCCATGGACCACTTCCTTCGCGGGCGGCACTTCGATAACCCGGAGGAGGTGGCAGCTCGGGTGAAGGAGTTCTTCGCCTCGAAGGACAAAAACTGGTACCGCCGTGGAATCGAAGAACTGGCAAACAGATTGCTAAAGACGATGCAACACAATGACCTATAGTTTGAATGCTAGTTAGCTTTCGACGTAAAGGTACGTATGAAGACAAAGTAATCCAAATATTACAAAACTTTCGACTCATCCTCTGTATATTGTTCTTTTATCTTTCCACTGCTTATCGAGATACATATACTGGCCATTGAATTAGAAACTTCTTTGAACCAATACCGGGTTCGACCTCTTTTGGCCCGAATTAAAGCACACATTCGGTTCGGCATAGATTACGCGAGGTGTTGGAGTGCAATTGCGTGTACAGCATATTAGGCGTTCACCAGACTCTTCTTTAACTGGCTCAGATTTTACGGAAGAAGACTTTGCTCCCTCATTTGCTTTTCTAACATGCCCTATACATTTTCAACTGTGTTCATATCCGGGCTTTGTGATGGCCAAGGAAGACGGTTGTAAGTTGCCGTTAGACGATGGTTGAAGTTGCTGGAAGATGGTTGAGCAGCTCGCTGAACCACTGCTAAACGCATCTTGCGCAGTGGACAGTAGCATTGTCGTCCATGAAACAGCCGTCACCTGCTGGATAAAAAGTTAGCATTGCAGGATGCACTTAGTCGGCAACGATGTTCAGAAAATCCTTGGAGGACACCCAACCTTTCAGCAATATCAAGGGACCCGGTCCGTACCAACAGAACGTGCCCCACACCACCTCCACAGCCTTGCATTGTGTCTACAAGGCAAGCTTGGCCCATTGTTTCATGGGGTCACCGCAAAACTCTCTCACTTCAGCAATACATAACAAAGTGATAATCTTCTAAATACATGGAGATAATGTAAGTTAACAAACACATCGTTCTTTCCACGGCTTTCTTTAATTAATACACGGCAACCGAAAATAGTATTTCGACACCGCTGGGATCGAACCCCAGATCTCTCGACAACTAGCCGAGTGCGTTCGTCTTACGCATTTCTCTCGCGCTTTGGATTTATTAACTATGATTAAATAGCTTGTGCCGTTAAGCTCCACCAGATGGAGACGTCTCAGTTGCTGAGCCCATCCCTACGGATTTGCGAAGTCAGATGCTGACAGATAAACACACATAGAGCTATGTATTGTTGGTACTGTAGCGTAAAGAGAACGCACTCGGCTGGTTATCGAGAGATCTGGATTTCGACCCGAGCGGTGTCCGGATAACAATTTTTCGGTTGCTGTGTGTTAATTAAAGAAAAACGTGGAAAGAGCGGCGACTTTGTACATAACAAAGTGCACTGCAACTTGTCGAACCACGTGACTTTTTCCCAGTCTTCCAGCGTCCAGTCACAGTGTTTCTGACCGTGTAGTTCCACTTCCGCACGTGCCGTTTCCGTACAAATGAATTTTTGTGCCATTTCCGTACACATCCAGATCATCTACACTGTTAAAAATTTTGTGGCAGGTTGCACCCGAAATTGGTGCTACACCAGCTTGTACCACTTTCTTAGAAAAGGTACACCACTCTGTGGTACAAACAAAACCCAACACATAGTGCAGCTTTATACCACGATATGATACAAGGTCACACCACATTATGTGCAAGGTTGAAAAATGTTGTTGGGTTTTGTTTGCACCTCACAGTGGTGTATCTTTTCTAAGAAAGTGGTACAAGCTGGTGTAGCACCACTTTTTGGTGCAATCTAACACAAAATTTTTACCAGTGTAGTGCCGTTTCCGTACCCAGATAATCCTTAAACGGTGATGATCTAGATGATCCTTAAACAGTATGATATGCACAAAGGAAGACAAAGGATCAGGAGCGTAGTGATAGCCCCCACAACCCCTCCTTCCCATTGCGGGAGGGTTCACGAGCCTCTAACTTCGGAAAAAGGATTTTACAAAATCCTTTGTGGAAACTTCGTACGAAACTGGTTAAAAAATAGCTTGGAATTTTTGACGGCAGCTTTGGACGAAATGTTAAAGAGAAAAGCAATTTTTGCTTTGCGGTTTTGAAATTAAACATCTACGACGAATGCTGAAGTCCGTTAAGATGGTATTAATGGAGATCCTATTTGCCCTTTAGCTTTTATTGCTGTTCCAGCTTACCCTACCATGAGCGCCTATTGGCTAAAGAAAACAATGAATGGTGATCTCAGTGAGGTCGAAGGAATTGGACAGGGGATCAGCGTTCACTTTCTCCCTTAGCATTCCCTACATCTGATACCAGGCGCGGTGGAACTGTACGGAAATGGCACTAACCGATCTGCTATGTACGGAAATGGGACAAAATTCCTTTTGCACGGAAACGGCACGTACGGAAGTGGGAGACAAATGCTGTGACACCGCTCTAGATGAACTTTCCGGTTCTTCGCAGAAATAAGTGGTGTCCGTATTGGAATGCAGCTGCCAATACTGATCTTCTTCAATTCTCTGTAGATCGTTCACGGAGATATGGGTCGGGAATACCCTTCATTGAAGGTTCTGGTCAATTGTTGTAACTCTTACATTTTGAGAAACCAGTCTGTTTTAAAAATCGTCGCTTCATCCAGACGAGCACCAAAAGTACGCACTTTATTGAACTCTACAAGATACTTTATTATTTTCCCCATTGTGATTGGTACTATTTGTGACCTATACTTTAATTTAACTTTCATTTTTAGTTACTTTCCTATGTACATTTGAGTTCAGTCTCTTTTAGCGTTTTTCACACTTAACGTTATACAGGGTGTTCGGAAAGTCACTGTGCACCTAAGCTATGCACTTAGAAAAATGTTCGAAGTGATCTCCACGAGCGTCGTTACGGTGCTGAACCCGTTTCAGTTTATTTGCAAACACTTGCTGCAGCTCTGCTTGTGAGATGTTTCTGATGAACGTAGTTATTGCAGTTTGTAATTGATCAAGCGTGCGTGGGCGATCACGATACACAGCAGATTTTGCTGCGCCCCACAGAAAAAAATCTGCTGGAGTAAGGTCCGGGGAGCGAGGGGGCCATAGGTTTTTTGAGATGACACGTTCGCCGAAAACCTCATTCAGAAGTTTCATAGAGGTGTGAGCTGTGTGCGCAGTAGGGCCATCTTGTTGAAACCAGCTATAGGTGATTTCGTCTTCTTCAAGGCGGCCGATATAGTCGTGGAGTATGGAACAGTAACGTGCACTATTCACGGTGTCCTGAAAGAATAACGACCCGACAATGCCCCGTCGGGATAGCGCAACCCACACTCCGATTTTCTGGTCATGCAAGGGTCGTTCCGACACAGCATGAGGAGTCTCTGTGGACCACAATCGTGTGTTTTGTGCGTTAACATACCCAGGGAGGTGGAACCACGCCTCATCTGTAAAGAAGGTGACATCAAGAACAGCAACAGTTTTCATTTGAATAAAATTGTTAAACCATTCACAGTACCGGAGTCGTTTTACGTGATCCACCGGTTGCAATTGTTGTACCGCTGTTACTTTGTATGGGTAGAGGTGTAATGATTCTCTCACCACTTTATGCGCTGTTGCAAGCCCGATATTTTCCTCTTGCGCCAACTTGCGCAATGATTTTGATGGACCCCGCAGCAGGGAGTCAGAGATGTCCAGCAACTTCCCATCGGTAAGTTTAGTTGGTCTCCCGCTTCGTTCGGCGTCGAACACTGAGCCTGTCGCACGAAATTTCTCAATAAGTCGACGAACTGCATTACGATGAGGTACAGGTGTGTTTGGGAATTTGGCAGCAAATTGCTGCCGCACTAAATCGGTGTATTCATTGCCTTCTCGAAAGACGTATTCAACCAGAAACACACGTTCCGCAATTGAAAGAACCATAGTGCGAAAAACTGAACAACAACAGCACACACGATAACTTCGATACTTACAGTAACAACAACTCGTCTCTGTTGACCTCTGGAACTCCAACTGCCGCAATGCGGCAACCGACACTTCGAGCAGCTTGCTGCGCGTGCGCAGTGAGCCCCATGGGTTCCCGCGATCTGCTGCGACTGGGAGAATCCACTTTATTACGTTCCGGTGGCACATACTGCACTTGATAACTGCGAAAACAAAACGGAGATGAGTTTGGCAACACTTCTGATGTCAGAGAGTACGACGCATGTGTGTAACCGATAAGAACTGGAAGATACGTATATAATGTGAGGCAGCTTCTAAAACTGTGGAGACGGTGGATGTTATAATGCTATAATCGTGGAAGCGGCGCTGTTTTAATTGATGTGTGATCTATTTTAAGGTTACGTGTGATATCTTTCGTGTTGGTGTTTTCCTTAACCAAGTTCTCTGCTTATTAACTCACATTAGTTGGATTATGTTACTAATACTGGTGAAAAGTTAGTTGTAGTTCTGCATTGTTGAAGTACCAAAGAAGTTTTGGCTAAATAAAGTAAGTAACTTTTTCTTGAAGTTTCTTGGGTGACTCCTGTTTCACTTTAACCTTTTCAGTAGCACTCCCGGAAAAATTTCTTGCTGCACCCTATCAGTGAAACTTCCGAAAAATTTCTTTACCGTGCACTATCAGTGGCATTCCCGGAAAATTCCCTCGCTGCACTCTGTCAGTGGCACTCCCGGAAAACTTCCTTGCTGCACCCTATCAGTTGCAATCCCAGAAAATTTCCTTATTGCACCCTTTCAGTGGTACTCCCGGAAAATGTCTTTGCTGCACACTATCAGTTGCACTCCCGCAAAATGTCCTTGCTGCTCCCTTTCAATGGCACTCCTGGAAAATTTTCGTGCTACACGATCTGGTCTAAAACGTGATTGCCCGGAACAGTTCCGTTTGATGAAAATTGTCCAAACGTACATCGCCCTGAAGTTTTTCGTTAAACTCGAAAAGCCTTGAAAGTTAAGAAAAGTCTTGTAAAAAAAACTAGCCACTGAAGGGGTTAAGTGAAAGTTTAAGAAGAATTGGTCCTAAGCAGTGTTCAAGAAGCCATATATACACGAACATTACATGCTGACGATTCCTAACTAGCAGCAGTCTTAAATACACTGGCAGAAAGTGAAAAAAGACCACCAAGAAGACGTCTGATACCAACGAAATTTATACAGCATAATAACGGAATACAGAGGATAACGTGATCAAAACATTATGGCAAAATACAGCAGTATTTGCTGGTAAACTGAAAAATAACATTTCCATGTAACATGGTTAGTTCGAGGTTGAACCGCCATGAACTGCGTCACACTGTGCAATTCTAGCATGGAGTCTGTCGTACAGATGTTGGATGTAAGTTTGGGGTATTGAGTTCCAAGCATCCTCAACCTGGACGCGTAAATCGCGGATGGTCGTGGCTAGCCGTGGAGACCGGATAAGTCGTTGTCCCATAAAATCCCACACGTGCTCAATGGGGAGAAATCCGGTGAACGTTCAGGCCATGGAAGTTGTCTGACACCCTGAAGTGCATGTTGCGTTTCACGTGCCGTGTGTGGGCGTGCGTTATCTTGCTGGAAAACACCACGATGGACCGACCTTACAAATGGCACAACAACGGGCTGAATGATGTTGTTGATGTAGGAGGTGCTGTTTAACGTACCCGGTACAAACACTAGTTGTGTACGGGAATGATAGCTGATCGCTCCCCACACCAGGAGACCAGGTGTAGGCCCTGTGTGTCGCTGGCGGATGCAAGAAGGGTGGAGACGCTCTCCTGTGCGTCTGCGAACACGCATACGGCCATCGGAGACTCCCAAGCAGAATCTGCTTTCATCGCTGAACACGACAGATTGCTATTGCGTTCTCCAGTGCAGACGTTGGCGACACCACTGCAGCCGTTCCTGACGGTGGACTGGAGTCAGAGGTACACATGTTGTTTGTGGTCGTCTGGCAATTAAGAGTTCTGTACTTCAAAATTTTGGTAGTTAAAATACTTTTTTTCGTATACGTGACCAGCCCAAGTGCAAGTGTGATTTTTTGGTGAATTACTTTCTAAAGGATCTGAATTAAATATTGTCCAAAATTTAAAACAACCAGCTCCAGTATTCAAGGGCAGGTAACTTTTCAATACCATTATTTTCATCTCCAGTTCATGCGAATCGAATTTGAAAAAAATGCCTATTTTATTTACCCTCATGCGGATTTAGTTTATTTGAAAAGCAAAGAATCTGTTGAAAAGGTTGAAACATCATTAGAAGGGTTTGGTGTGTTGAAAAGGTTGAAATATCATTAGGAGGGTTTGGTGTGTTGAAAAGGTTGAAACATCATTAGGGGGTTTACTTGCTAACGAACAGCTTGAATTATTGATTCGTGACGCTTTCCATAATTCATTTGCAAGGCATCCACCATGTGTAATGTTGAGAACATTTGGAAACTCTTACGGGAAGCTATTTCTTGGAAGGCAGTACTATTCAGCTGAAGATATTTGCTGTACGTACACCGATGAGCAATTACGTTATGACCACTGACCAAATGAGCTGTAGGACCCTCTTTAGCCCGTAAAATAGCAGCCACTCGGCGAGGTATCGATTCGATGAGGTTGCGATAGGTATCCTGGGGTATCTGGTAACATAATGTCAACAGCAGGTCCTGAAGTTCCCGTACATTTCGGGGTGGTGGTGATTTAGCGCGAACCCGCCTTTCCAATTGCAACCACGAATGTTCGATTATGCTCATGTCAGGTGAATTTGGAGGCCAGGGCATTAACAGAAATCACCAGCATGTTCCTCGAACCACTCATTGACGATTCTGGCAGTGTGGCATGGCGCATTATCCTGTTGGTAATGGCCATCACCAGCAGAGAACACATTTGTAATGAACGGGTGAACTTGGTCCGCAACGATGTTCAGATACTTGACAGCTGTCAGGGATAGTGCTATTGAGATAATGGGGCCTAAAGTGTCCCAAGAATACATCCCCCACAGCATAACACCACCACCTCCGGGCTTTTTCCGCCCTACAGTGCATCTAGGTGCCATAGCCTCCGTTGGTAATCGGCGTATCCGCGCCCGGCCGTCTACGTGATACACCAGGAATCTTGATTCGTCAGACCAGGCCCCTTTCTTCCAATCATCCACGGTCCGATGCCGATGAGCGTGGGCCCATTTCATGCGTTGTTTACGATGACGTGCAGTGAGCATAGGAACCCGGCTACTTCTTCGGTAAGCAAGCCCATGCGCAGATGGCTGCGATGAACTGTGTGCTGTGACATATTGCCCTGATCACCACTGTTTTGGGTGAGGGTGATATGTCGCAGTGTGGCCTTGCGGTCGCTGTTAACAATGCACGGCAGTTTCCGCCCCCGTCCGGCATCAGTGATCTACGGACGACACATGACTGGACGACGGTTCGTCGTTTGGTCATCTGTGAACCACTTTTGATACGTACTCACTACAACGGCACGTGAACAACCCACACGCCGGGCGTTTCCAAGATCGTAGTTCCAAGGCGTCGTGCCAACACAATTTGTCCTTTATCAAACTGCAATAAATCGGCAGCTTTTCCCATCTGACTCCGAATACTCTACTAACGGAAAGCCGGTCCTCGGGTTGGATAAAAACTGCTCCGTGAACTTCACCTGCGCTACCGTTCGGTCTCCAGGTGTGTTCATTTCTCTAGGCTGGGGGTGGTCATAATGTAGCGGCTCATCTGTGTACATTTTCATTTTGCAAAAACTTTGTGCTTGCATCGTAAACACTAAAAGAGCGACTTTACTCTTTTTTTCTCTATTCTTTGTTTAGTATGTCAAAGTGGTAGTGAGTGCATTCCTCAGTAAATGCGGTACCAAAACGTTCGCAAGTTCTTTTAACGTAGTGATCAAGAGTATGTTCTACATGTTGCAAGGAATGCAGCCACAGAAGGCAGCTGTAGCGTTTCTAAATGTCGGATGTCGGTAAGTATAGAATCGAAAACTTTTTGAAATGTCTTGTGTTCCCTTCTCAATTTCTGTAATTCTTACGAAGAATATTGTTTTCCTCTTTATTGCGACAGCAACCACCAATATTCCAGCTCAAACCAAGAAGCCAAAAGATCTTGTACTTTAAGTATCACATCATTACGTATGGATATTTCAAAATGTTTGAAATGAATGCTGAATCTTTTGAGCGTTTTTGAGCTACTGCGGAACACCACTATCACCGCCGATGTCTACTGCCATCCGCTCGACAATCTGCACGTATCGCTTACATCGAAATGACCAGCTCTGTTGAACCGCAAGAGTGTCTGTCCTCTTACAGCAGGATGGAGCGAGACCTCATACTGCATAGCTGACCTGTCACAAGGCCAGGGACCTAAGCTGGCACCTGCTGCAGCACCCAGAATACGGGGGTCCTAGCAAAAGTTCTGCACACTGTCCATTTTTGAGAAAAGTGTGAAGTAACGGAGAAAATCTACCTTATTGCCGTTCAATATACTCCCCTCCGCTGCTAATGACAACTTGGCAGAGGTGAGACAGGTCTTTGATTCCCCGTAGTACGCCATCTTTGTTCAGCTGTCGTATTACTCGGGTCACGTCCAATGACAGTTCCTCCAGCGATTCGTAGCGGATGCCACGGAGCCGATTTTCTAACTTTAGGAAAAGATCAAAGTAAGGTTGAGTGAGATCGGGGCTGTATGGTGGATAAGATAAGATTTCCCAGCCAATTTTTCAACAAAAGTATCCATAGCGACGCTGCACCATGACAGAATGGGTAGTCATGCACCAATATCGCTCCCGCTTTCAACACGCTGGGGCGATTTTGACGATAGTTCGGTCTCAATTTTGTCCCCAGAAAGTCACGATAATATTGTGCGCTGATATTGTGACCTACCGGCACTCGATCAGAGACCACAACACCCTTGGCATCGTACACAAAAATCATCATTTGCTTCACTTTGGATTGTTGCCGACGACACTTTGAGTGGCGTGGGGATCTTTGGTGCCTCCATTCCGCTTATTGTGTCTTCAGTTACGGCTCAAAATTGCGGGTCCAAGTCTCAATAATTGCGACAATTCTGTTCAGGAAAAGGTGTCGCCCCCCCCTCCCCTTTCGAAACCGTGGAGGTGATCCTATGCGGTGCTTACTCTGGCTGCCTTCTGCTTGGGGCTGAGATGATGAGGCACATAGCGCCCGGCGATTTTTCTTTTTCCAGAGAGTCGGTCAAAATCCAGTGAACAGACGTGGAGGACAAATTTGCCTGATGAGCAATCTCCTCGACCGTTAGACTGCGATTCTCTTCGAGAAGTGTTGCAACAATGGTGGCAGATGTTTTTTTCGGTAGCCGTTTGAGATCGGCCTAAGCGGCGATCATCTTCGCTTCTGCGGCCCTCCAGAAAACGCGATGCCCCGCGGGAAATTGTTTATTGATCAAGAGTTCCTTCCCCAAAAACTTCTCGCAAGGCAGGGTGGATCTGTGTCGGAGTTTTCCCCTCGCAGAGTTTCTATTTTCACGTACGAGCTCTGGTCTAACGCTGTGACTCGACCTGAGGAGCTGCACGCTTCCATTTCCAAACCCTCCCAAGTCCACACAGCAATCGATAGCGCGTCGTTCTGACACCACTGCGTTGCTGAGAGCCTGATTTTGACACAACACGAACATTTTCCCAATTGCATTATCCACTTCCGTTTTAGATAAACGTGTGCAGAACTTTTGTTATTACCGCGTATTCACCTGACATTACCCTGAACTACTATCACCTTTACCGGTCATTGCAGCGTTTCCGGCACGGGCATCGATTCACCAACCAGGACGATGTCGAACGCGCACTTACTTCTTTGCTTTCAAGGCTTCACAATTCTACAGTAGAGATGAGTTCGGGATCAATTTAAGAGCCCGGGCCCGCCCGGGTCCAAAGGCATAGAGCCCGGGCCCGGGCCCGGCCCGCTTTCTTTGATTACATGTGTTTGCTGAGCCCGGGCCCGGATTCTTGGAAAAATTTGCTTATCAAGGCTTGCATTTATGCATAATACACTGGCCAAAGATATGGCCCAAGCAAGGATTACTTTAAAAATCATTAGTTTAAAAACGTCAGTTCAGTTAATCCACTTCACAATATTACACTGCCGGACAATTGCTAAGGACGGATGACAATAGCAACGATAGCAACCATAAAATGGAAGGCAGGAAAATGTGGAAATTAGCATAAGTGCGGGATACAGTAAGACGTGTTGTGCGTATGCAAATTTTGGATTGCCGAACTTGTTCGTGACGTCATAGCGCTGATAAGAGATATAAAGCATTTGGCACGTATTGACCGTTGTTGTTCAAACGCAAAGTTGAAAGGGAAAGAATCAATTGACGAACTTGCAATTTTCAGTATGTCTTCCCGACATCACCTAGATGATTTTACGCGTGGCCGTATTATTGGCAAGATTTAAGAAGGGCGAAAAATAAAGATATTGCCAGAGAATTCGACGTCAGCCACAGTGTTGTTTCAAGGCTTTGTAAATCATTTCAAACAAATGGAGAGTGTAGCAAACATCACGGGGAAGTCGTGTTCGCAGTACGACACCTGCAGAAGATCGGTACATAGTGCTATCAACAAAAAGACACCGGCGCAGCACAGCTAGTTAGGTAGCAAATCAGTTTATGGGTGCTACTGGCAAGCGGATCTCCCGAGAAACTGTCGCCAGACGTTTGCATGAAGGAGGACTATACGCCCGCCGTCCTGTTGTGTGCATCCCATTGTCCAGACGTCACCGTACCGCCCGTTTGCAATGGTGCCATCAACATCTCAATTGGACTGATAACGACTGGTCTGCTGTCCTCTCCTCAGATGAGAGTAGATACAGTCTATCGTCTGATTGTCGACGACAACTGATCTGGCGTGATAGTGGTACTGCATATTGTCCAGCAAACATACAGGAAAGGGACCGATATCCGACATGTAGTGTCATGGTATGGGCTGGCATCATGATCAATGGCCGTACGTCCCTCTATGTGCTTCCAACTGGGACTATGACTGGCCAACGATACATTAATGATGTTCTGCTACCTCATGTTTGCATGTTCCGTGGTGCTGTCGGTCATAGATTCATTTTCTTGGACGACAACGCAACATGTCATCGAACAGTCGCTGTCCAGGATTGTCTTGAGAGCGAGGATATTCAACGCCTCGTATGGCCAACACGTTCTCCAGATCTTAATCCCATTGAAAATGTGTGGTATGCTTTGGGGAGGAGTTTTGCTGGTCGCCAATGCCCTCCAATGAACAAGGACACCCTCATCCGTGCACTAACAGAGGAATGGGATAAATTACCCCAACAGCTGCTTGATAATGTTGTGCAAAGCATGACACGACGTGTGGAATCTTGCATCGCCCTCCATGGTGGCCATATCCCGTATTGACATCTTACGCCGGAACGCCTGCGGACGGTAATTCCATTTTTTTCACGTTTACGTATTCTGCACAAAATGGCCTGTTTGTCCCTTGAACACGTTCCAAAGCCTTCTGGATTTCAGAGCACAATAAATTGTCTTTCTCGTAATGTCCTGGCATTCTGACATTATTTTATTTGACTTGGCATCCAACCACACTTACCTTTTTATGCGCTATATAGCCGTTTATGATCCGTCCTTAGCAATTGTCCAGCAGTGTAATATGTTTTTAGAAATACTTACGCATAAAGCCAAATGTTTTAAAATGTGGATTTGAAAATAAATCAATAATCAACGTGCCCTACGACCGTATCAGGGAAATCAGTAATTTTGGTAAAAGCTGAAGAAAAGAAAATCGTTTAGAAACAGAAAATTCCATTCGTTATTTCTTTTTGATTTCTAAATTTACTTTTATTTTGAATAAATTGCGTTATAAAACGTACAACGCCGTACAGACAGTTTCAAGTGTTTGAAATTTTGACTCTAGAAAACTAATCTTTACAATTTAATTTATATATATGCTAATTGGTAAATGTAGTTTAGAGTGATGTAGTAGATTATAAAAAAAAGCATGTAGGGAAATTTCCAAAATTAAAAAAAAAAAGAACGTAAAAGCATTCCAGACCAGATTATTCTGCATTTTGTAACATTAACAAAGCTTTGTGCTTAATAGTATAATAATTACAATATTATCATATGTATGTGCAATTTACAGATCAAGTTCATCATGAAAAGAGAGAGAGAGAGAGAATTGCATCTAATGCCTCAGCGCTTCAACTTGATCTTCTTTTCTCTAAAACTCGACCTGCTGCACTAGAAATCCAACGTCACCCCAAAAATCGCGGGAGTGAGGAAATTTTAAAAAAATGAACAACAATACTTCTAACTGCACAATTTTGGAAATTAATATATCATTTGAAAGATAAGATTCTTGATTTTTAATAAAATACAAAAAATGGGAATGTGATGTTTTCCCAGTTTTTCGATACCAGACCTCCTTAAACTAATCCTTGCTTGGGCCATAGCTTTGGACAATGCATGATGCAAGTCTTGCTAAGCAAAATTTGTCTTGCAATGGCAGCTAGCTTAGGAAATTGAAAATCCTTCCACCATGGTAACAAATCCACAATGGAATTGAACACGTGTAATTCAACCGGGCTCGGAATTACACATGTTGAATTAATTACAGTAATGAAATTCAAGACGTGTAATTCCGAGTCCCAGCCCGGGTTTTTTGGTAGTTAATGAATTCTGAGCCCGTCCGAGCCCGGGCCGGAGCTCATCTCTATTCTACAGGAATTGTATCCATCACAGGCCAAGACGATGGGAGAAGGTCATGTCAAACGATGGCGACTACATTTTGGACTGATTTGTTCTTGTATGTACGATAATTGGCACTTTTATGTTGCCTTGCATTCGCAGACATTACTTTCTTTCTAACCCAATACAAGCGAGAAACGTATAACCGAGGTTCCTCTGGATTTGATTTCTGAAAGTTTGAGGGATTACATAAACGCGATGAATGGGAAGACAATATAATCTCGCCTGTGCCAGTAGGTCTTATGACCACTAGCCTGAGCTATACATTCGGCAGCGCGGTGTGGTATCGAGTGGAAAAGTTCCCGAATTCTGTCCTGAGATACCGCGTTCCCCACGTACTCTATTGGTAAGAAATGTGGGAATCGTGCTGGCGAGGGCATCACCTGAACATCTTGTAGGCATTGTCTACTGATGTTAGACTGTGTATGCTGGCATAATCTTGTTGCAACTGGGCATCTGAGTTACCACAGAGATACGGGGACCAAGTGGAGTGTGTGACGAAGTGGAATGCAACCGGTGTCTATAAGTTGGTTTGAGAGGTCACTTTCGAAAAAGACAGAGGTGAGGCGCAATGTTGCATAACATGGAACAAGGAATCTCTTTTAGGAAGCATGAGAGAGGAAGAGGGGCGTGACTGCGAAGCATCCACCTTGCCCGGGAACGGGACGTCCTAGTCCCAACGGGGTGACAGTTTTGGTGAGTTATGAGACCCCCGGAATATGCATCCTGCAGAAATTGCACTGACCGGATTGGCTGATGGCTAGCAAGCTGAGTGAAAAAGCATTTCCGACCAGGGTCCCAGAAATTTGGTAGGCGCTCTCTTGGTTTTGCTACAAAGCAAGGATGCTGAAGAATTTTCCTTGATCGCTGCGGTCATCAGGCTAGTGGGATTTTAGAGTGGCCGAGGTCGTTCATAAAATATATACGTACGTAGTAGAGATCATCCTGTACTGCGGTACAGATAATACCTGAGAATTAATACTGTTGAGTCTATTAGGCACCTGGCACATTACTGCTCTAAATCTTGTGGAAGAAGAATGTGACGTCATTCTGTGGACGCGCTGAAGAGCCTACAGTCCGATTGACTGCTCAATTCATTCACTGGGATATATTGAGTGACTCATATGATTCGTAGGGGAACAGCAGAGAGAGTGGATCGGAATTTTGTGTGCATATTCTGCAGCCTCTGCAGTTATAGGGGATGCAAATAAAAACTTGTAAATAGAACCAGTGAGTCTGCTTTCGTGGATCTAACCTAAACAACTAAAAAGTGTACGTAAAGGATAAGCATTGTCAGGCCTAGAAGTGGTTTGGCTGGTGGCAGCAATTACTAGAGTGACGGAAATCTGAAATTCCAGTAATTGCCTGATCGCAAATGTACGCACCAAGGCGATATCAAAAGAAATAATTACACAAACACAGGGTGTATCAGCTTCGCAACATATTGTCGTGCTGCCATTGTACAAATTTTGCATACGAGCAGCGAACTGCTGCTGAAACTGATAGCACCCCAAACCATGACACTAGGATGAGGAGCCGCATTACCCTCACGGATGGCAACAATACCAGTCTGATGACCAGATCGCCTCCAGGCTCTCAACCGGTAATCGTCAGAGCTGAGAGAGAAGCAAGACTCGTCGCTGAATACCACATGGTTTCATTTGTCCAGTCCGCATGTCTGGTACGGAGCCGCTACAACGTTGCGCAACGACGTCCTTGCAGTCGTCACAATAGCTGGCGAGAGCGAAAACATGTCTCAGCCGATCCCCGATTCATAATATGTGTTGATACGTGTACGTCCATAGCTGGGTGTACACGTCACCGAATGTGGTCCTCTGTGGTTCGTGGTACTGCTACAGGACACTGTTGATTGTGGCGATCGAGGCATTCGGACGTCGACCTAAGCGTCAGTCCCACTACGGCGACCTACTTTGCCTTCATCGAACCATAGTCGCCGCATTTGGTGGTTTTCCGTCGCCATGCGACACAGTGACGAATCAGACTCTATGATGAAGTCTCTGGTAAAGGTGCCCGTTGGATGGGAGGTTTCCTGATGGCATCACCCAGGCATTCTCATTTCTTACACGTGCTCTCGCCACCGAGATCACTCTTCCAGGTAATAACGAACAAAATTAGGCAGTTTCGCCCTTTTATCTCCCTTACTTATCACGTGATTGGGTCGCAAGGGCGCTTATTTGCATAACCCAGCTGTCGACTCCCAATTTGCATGGTACTCAGAAGAATGTACTTCTTAGTCTGGAATTTTCTATATCGAACAATGTCATTCTGAATCTCGTTTACTAGCAATGTCAAAGAAAATTCCGTGGTGTCTTTTTGATTTTTTGTCTTATTATATCAGGTCGTTCGGAAAACAATGACCAGTTTTTGAGGTTCGACATTCAACTCGCCCGCAATCCGCTCGCAGCGCCATTTGTACGAGTTGAAGGGCGACTCAGACGCCACATACACGCCATAATCGGTTGAGCTGCAGTCGCTGTTACTCGTGTGAGGGTGGTATGTACAACATGTTAGGAAAGAGTAAGTTGCTAGTGATTCTGCTCCATGAGTTCAAATTAGGTCGTAATGCGACTCAGACTTACCGTAATGTGGTCGTGGCATGGGTCGCGGAGGCAACATCCGAACGTACTGTTTGTCGGTGATTTTAAAAGGTACGTTCCGGTGACAGGAGCCTACAAGATGAGGAGGGCGAAGGACGGCATTCGGTCATTGATAACGACGCTCTGAGGGCAAATCCTCCCGTCAGAGAACACACCGAACAGTACAATGTATCGGCGTCAACCATTTCCGAACTTCTCCAACAAATTGGTAAGGTCAAGAAGTTCGATACATGGGTCCCACACTATCTGACGGAGCACCTGAAACAACAACGGTTTGAGATGTGCAGTAATCTTCTGCTTTGCAATGAGAAGCATCCCGTACCTGATCGCGTTGTCACCTCTGATGAAAAGTTGGTCTGAAACAATATCCTAAACCAAGGTTGACACCGAAGAAGGTTTTGTTAACGTTGTGGTAGATTGTTCTGTGGTCACGGTGTCATACACATGTAAATGAATGCTGGTGAAATCATTACCTTAGTCACATACTGTGGAAAAATGGACCGAATGCACCATACGTTGTGTTCCAAGTAGCCATCTAGCCATCTTTGATGAACAGGAATGGTCCTATCCTCCTCCGCGATAATGTGAGACTATACTTGTCACAACTGACGAAACAGAAACTGCACGAACAGAGGTTCGAAACTCTCAAACATCCAGCCTACTCACCTGACTTGACACCTATCGATTTCCACCTGTTCATTCATTTTAGCAATTACCTCAAGGACAGGACTTTCAGAAACCGAGAGGAGGGCGAAATTGCATTCCGGGGCTTTCTTGCATCCAGGGAGCCAGATTTCTTCCGGACTGACATTGAAGCACTTGTCGCTCACTGGCAGAGGTTTGTAACTGCTGAAGGCGCTTTTTTCGAATAAAACAAGGTTGTGTGCTATGAGGTATGACTTTCATCTTTACCCTCGAAATCGAATAGACAAAGTCATCGCTCTTTCCACGTTTTTGTTTAATTAACACATAGCAACCGAAAAATTGTATTTTGACACGGCTGGGATCAAACCCCAGATCTCTCGCTAACTAGCCGAGTGCGTTCGCATTACACTACGATGTCAACAATCCACGACGCTATGTGTGTTTATCTGTCAGCATTTGACTCCACAAATCCATAGGGATCAGCTCAGCAACTGAGACGTCTCCACCTGATGGGGCTTAACGGCACAAGCTATTTAATTATAGCTAATAAATCCAAAGGGCGAGAGAAATTGTGAAAATCATCAAATACATGGAGACAATGTAAATAGACAAAGTCATCGCTCTTTCCACATTTTTCTTTAATTAACACACAGCAACCGAAAAATTGTATTTCGACACCGCTGGGATCGAATCCCAGATCTCTCGATAACCAGCCGAGTGCGTTTGCCTTACGCATAGGTTCCTACAGTGCACGGCGCTATGTGTGCTTATCTATCAGCATCTGACATCACAAATCCTTAGGATTTATGAACTCAGTAAATAATCATTAGTCACTGATTTGTTTTAGTCAGTGTGCGTTTGGCGAACGCTCTCGGCGAGTTATCAATAGATCTGGGGTTCGATCCCAGCGGTGTCGAAGTACAATTTTTCGGTTGCTATGTGTTAATTAAAGAAAAACGTGGAAAGACTTTGTCTATTTACATTGTCTCCACGTATTTGAAGATTGTTATCCTCCAAACCGGCCATTATTTTCCGAACGACCTAGCATTTGTGATAACAACCAAACAACCAGGGATACCACACTCAAATTTTCTAGTTTAAAAATGTTAAGATATTTTCATCAGTATGTACCTTGACATCAGGAACAGAGATTTTGCACTTCGTCATAATGTTTCTTTGTCATTAATTTCCCACAGGCATCCAAACAAAGCTGTGCGAGAGACGGCAGCTCAGTTTCTGACTGTTCTCGTGGAAAAAATGGGCCCCATTAAAAGCTTACAGTGTTCAAGGAATCTGACGGACAATCTTTTAAATTGTGCGGCGAACTTTGTGACCGATGGCTCTCCGTTAACAAGGTAAGATTCTGTTGGGTTTTTTTTTAAGTTTAAAAAGAGGTTATTCATGCATCGCCTGTAAGAAGCAACGCAAGAAAACGGAATTAGTTAGTGCAGGGCTTTTCAAACTGTGAGTCGCAGCTTCTTGGGGCGTCGCGGGTTTTGGTCAAGGGAGTCGCCGTCGCGCCGTTTGAAATCACTGAAAAGGCCAGAAATGAGTGGATAATGGCAGCCACACATCACCTCCCCCTCCCCCTCCTTCAAATATGTAGAAAGGAAAACATTCCTGGAGATGCGTCCCTGTGTTTCCCGGGTGTCACGTGGCCTCTTCGAAGGATCAAAACAATGTGGGCAAAAGTGATTTGATTGGTTTCTGATGATTCAGTTAGCTTTGCAGAGAAAGCACCCTTTTGTTACCGGGCCGCATGAAGACCGGACTCATTCTTGTGCTTACTGTTCGTGATAACGGATGTGTAATGGTTTGTGAGCTTTCCGTATTTATGGCCTTTACGTTTTAAGAACAGATAGGTTGGATGAGGTTTTATATGTTAGTAAAGAAGTGACGTTTCGGAAATAACGAACAGTTTAAAAGACGACAAGAAGCGAAAATACCGGAAATATGACGAAAGCTACCTAGATTTCGGGTTCACGTGTACTGTTATGGGAAATGAAGAACATCCACAGTTTGTTATCTGATTTAAAGTACTAGCCGCTGAAAGCATGCTCCCCAATAAAATGAAACGTCATTTGGAAACAGTTCATGGAAGTTTGGTAAACAAACCACGTGAGTATTTTTCTTCTAAGTTGAAAAGAATGGTTGAGTAAAGGCAGGGGCGGTTCGTCATTAGGGGCCAGAGGGGGCGGGCCCCACCTAAAAATATCTATTTAAAAAAAAAACATTTTTTTTGCCCTGATTCTTATTCTCTCTCTTAATTAAATGGTGATAAACCTTTCCCTTCAAAAAACCATTACCTAAGGGAAAAGTTTCCTTCAAAAACGAAAAACTATTCCCTGAGGAAAGAGATCACGTTCAGAGTGGGAGGTTATTGGGGCCAGCTCCAACAGGCCCCAGTAACATCACTACGCAAGCGAAGAGGAGACGATTTCCTTCCAGTCTCATTCAATATGATGACCTGCATACAACACTGCCTTAACGCGTGTGCAAAAAGCTGTGGGGCTAGGTCTATCTGGCCCCGTGCTTAATTTGATTGGCCAGGAGAGTATCCATTTCCTTAACGCCGTGGGTTGACAGAGAAGCTTACCCCGACCAAGCTCAAAGTTCAGTTAGTTGTTTTTTATGCGTGTGTCTCTCTCGGTGATGTGTTGTTCCTTTGTGTCGTGACTTTTTTGCCTGTCGATTACAATGAATGGAGTGGATATTTTGTTAAAATCTCCGTTCTTTGCTTTAAATCTGGAAGAAAAGCTTCACTTAAAAAACTCAGTGCTTATCACCCCAAGAATTTTTAGTTTGAGCTTCACTTAAATAAACACAGTGCTCATCAGCCCAAGAATTTTAGTCGAAAAGCTTCACTTAAAAAACTCGTTGCTTATCAGCCCAAGAATTTGAGTTTCCAAGAGTATGAAGTTTACAAAGCGCTTTGCAGAACTAATTTCAGTTTTAACTGAGAGGATTTTCTATGTTAAAAATAAATAAATAAATGAAAAAACCTGTAAGTATAATTTGCACATGAGTACATATATGTTTTTAGGTTTCACAAGTTCTTAAAAAAATTAAACCTTTCAAATAATGCAAATGGTAGTATTGTACTCATTCTATATCGGACGAAATTCATGAAACATTCCCTCCCTGCATATATTTGGAGTTATTATTTTTGCACTACATTTTTTTATCCTATGAATCCTGTGATTATTCCTCAGTTTAGAAATCTGAAGAAACACAAAGCACAACTAATATAAATTAATGCTCATATGTTTTAAGGTAACATTTTATTTAAGGAGTTTTAACATTTTTCTGTTAATAATTATGCATTTTATTCTGAGGAAATTTTTTTCGTGTGCAATACAATAGTTGACACATTCCTGCCTGATTTGGGCATTATTGTGAGTCAAGGGGGTAAACAGAGGCAGAGTAAAGGAATCTTGGGGGTGGGGTGGGGGTCTGAATAGTTGGCCTAATAATGACGGGTTTTTTTTATTTCATTGTTTGACTTCGGCTACTGGCCCCAGCTGTTTCAATTGCCACGAGCCGCCACTGAGTAAAGGGCAATTTTAACTAAACCAGCTACAATCCCGAAAAAGGCTCTTCTTTCATCCTACAACGTTGCTTATCGAGTAGCAAAGAGCAAGAAACTATACACACTATTGCTAAAAGCCTCATTTTACCAGCTACTATGGACATGGTTTCCATTATGGTAGGAGAATCCGTTGCCAAGCAACTGCTAAGTGTGCCATTTTCAGATAACACCGTTAGTCGTCGAATTCTCGATAGGGCTGACGATATTAATGACCAGTCAATTGAAACACTAAAGGGCAAGGATTTTTCCATTCAATTGCATGAAGCCACTGATAGTCATAACGATGTGCATTTGATTTATTGTGAGACTTATAGATGATGATAATAAATTTCACGAAGATCTTTCCTGCAGAAGTATAACATATCATACAAATTTAGTAGATTTGTTTCAGATAATAGATTATTTTACTTCAGAAAATTGTGTAAACTGGGGAAATTGTGTAGGCGTCGAACAGATATATACAGATATGGCAGGTAGTTATGGTGGACTTAAGGCGCTCATTAAAAACAAAAAGCTCCTCACGCCATGTGGACACATTGCATCATCCACAGGGAAGTTCTTACTTCTAAGAACAACAGCCCTGTTCTGCACGAAGTTCTACAGTCAGTAATCGAAGTAATAAACTTAATTAAAACTCGACCACTTAAATCCAGATGTTTTGAACAAATGTGTGCAGATATGGGGTCTGAGCACAGTTCCTTACTTTACTACTGCAAATCTAGCTGGCTTTCATGTGGAAATGTCTTATCAAGAGTATTTGAGCTTTGGAGAGAACTTCATTCTTATCTTCGACCAGAAATATTCCAAGAAGTTTGAAGACAGTGCCTTTCTTTCAAAGCTATCATATCTGTGTGATATATTTGAAAAGCTAACTTCATTAAATACATCCCTGCAAGGTAATGAGATCCACATTTTTGTGCTAATGGACAAAATTTCTGCCTTCGAAAGAAAATTATCCCTGTGGAAGAAAAACAAATGGAAGAAGGAGTTCTAAATGACTGCTTTCCTACGCTGCACACATTTTAAAATGAAAATGATTTAAAATCGAATGAAGCCGAGAAGTTAGTGTTTCTCTAAAATTTTTCGCAACTCATTGATCGTTTTAAGAAGTACTTTCCAGATGTTCAACAACAAAATTGGATCAAAGATCCCTTCAACGCTGATCCTCCCTTAATGCTCTCAAATGCAGAACGAGAACAATTTATTTGATATCTCATCAAACTCCACATTGAAACCCAAGTTTATGTCATCTTCCCTACCAGAATTTTGGTCATCGAAGAATCAAGAGTGCCCTGAAGTAGCTAACAAGGCTTTAAGAATTTTGAATCCCTTTACATCTTTTTTTTTTTTTTTTTTTGATTGGAGGTTTAACGACCACCGTGAGCAACTCAATGGGCTATAAGCAGTCGCCCGTCCCTAATTTAGGGTCACTGGTTCCAGGGAAGGGAGAGAGCCAGTGCCGTAAGACAAACACAACATCCATGCCTCACCAGGATTCGAACCCGGACCCCGTTCGGACGAATGATCAGAGGCCATCGCTTAGACCACTGCGCCACCGGGGCGGCACCCCCTTTGCATCATCGTATTTATGTGAAACAGGATTTCCTGCGGTGGCTGTAATCAGGACCAAGTACAGGTCCACAGTGAACGTCGAGAAGGAGATGAGAATTACACTTTCCAAACTTATCCCAAAATTTGAACATCTAATGAAGAAAAAACAAGCTCATCCTTCTTACTGACACTGCTTGATTTAATACAGAAATGTAAGTTGATAAAGTTTAAGAATCTTTTTTGTAAAAAATATTGTTTTCATTTAAACATTTTACGACTACCTTCTTATTTCGTTTAATAATAATAAGTAATAATATTTAAGTTAATATTTAATTTAAAACAAATATATTTAAAGGTACGCTTTCACACATTTTTGATCAACAAATGTAAAATTATCTATGAAAACATGCATATATGAATTTATAACATAGTTTGTATATTTTTGTACATTTGGGAGCCGTCGCAACTTTATACAGAATGAAGGGAGCCATGGGACAAAAAAAGTTTGACAACCTCTGAGTTAGTGAGCATAATCAAAATGAAGATGTATTTTTGTAGTAAAGAGTTGAAACGTTCTGCAGCATAATAGGGGAGTTTATGTTTTTGTCACAAAAGTGGTAGCATGATTCTTTTCCGATTCGAGTAATTTCCGGTTATCCCAAGAAGCTGCTATCTATCGCTTTTCAGGGGGGGGTTCTCACCCGAAAATAAGGGAATCAGCAGACTAAGTGAAACAAACTTCTGAGGTAGGTTCTTTATTTAACTCGCTGACGAATGAAATAATCTAATGTCCTTAATGCATTCGTTGGAAATACATTATGTAGCAAAAAAATCCGCGCATCGCGAATAATCATCCGACAAGCGCAAAACTTAACATGCAAATATCTCTGAACCAGACATGCATATGATACAAATTGCACAGCCAATGAACGCATAGAGCGTGTGTAACGCGCAGCGCACCCCATCACACATACAGTATAAGGCCCATTCCTCGGCTGCTGCGTCAATGGGCCGCGGGTGGCCTAGTGGGCAGCGTTCGTGACTGCCACGAGAAGGACCTCAGGTTCAATCCCAGGCAGGTACGTACGCTCGATCCGCTAAATGTCGGCTGTGCGTCGGATGGGCACGTTAAGCCGTCGGGACCCCGGTTATTGCCCCCCTCCGGTAATAAATAAGGGCGTCTTCCTCCACCTTTCTACTTCGCTTCCGTGTCACTTTCTTATCGGGTACTCTAGCCCAAATCTCCTAGCTTCCTATTTCTAAGGGTTGTTTAAGACCTGGGGGCAGACACTCTTTTCCTAAAATCTTCTACATATGATCATTTACTGCATCAATTTAGACGGCTGCTGTGGTAGAGTTGTTAGCAGTAGCACAGTGTAGTTGTTACGATACTGGCTCTCTCCCTTTCCTGGAACTAGTATCCCTAAATTAGGGACGGGCGACTGCTTATTGATCAGATTGAGTTTCTCGCTGAACCCCCAATAAAAAAAGTGTACAAGTTGTTCGTGAAAAGTAATGTGCCATTAAGGAAATGTTTAAGGAGTAGAAACAAAATTCGCATAAGAAAACAGAAACTCCAAAAGGAGGTTAAATTAGAGGTACAGGTTACGTTAACTGTCATTCCACTAATTTCCTGAAAGCTACCTTCTCCCCATTTTTGGATCAAAAGAAAGAGCATAACGAATACTGTTCGTCGTGTTTTCTACTTAACGCCATTTCTATGCGCTTTCAATAACATAAAAGCATAATATGTACATATTATAACGACTAGTTCGGTAGTGTTTTTTATCACGTCATTCCAAATGCAGAGTTTCTCTTGTCGCCGTTCTGGCAGCGTTGTATTCTGGCTTTTCGTCCAAGATGGGCCGTAGTTCGAATCTTTGGTAAGGCATGGATAGTGCGTTTTTCTTACGGCACTGGCCAAGTGGAGAGTCAATGGCCCTAGTTTAAGGACAGGCAACTGTTTGTAGCCCACTGAGTTGCTCACGGTGGTGGTTAAATCCACACAAAAAAACTTGTCACCGTCCATATTATATGAACAATGAGACGTTTTGCGACTTTTGTGCTCTCCTTAATATAATCTCAAATGACATTTATTGGTAGATGTTCCACGCGTCAAAGCGTCTTTTACGGCACCATTTTACTTGACATGTTTTTAATGCTATGAAAATTTTAGAACGCACAAATGAAACTTCAATTTTCAGTGAGCATTTAATTACTTTTTCTAACTTGTAACATAACTGCATCTGCTGTTACAATTTTCTAGATCTGATGCATTCGTTGTTACGCGAACAGTGTAAAAACGTAATGTTACACGACTTCTAAAGTTCAAAAATATTTTGTGTGAATTGAAGACTTATAGTCTAAACTGACGACTTTATTGTCTACATTGGTGCTAAAACAACGTGTTCTGCAATCCATTCAAAATCGCGCATTTCCGGCGTGGACAAATGAAATGCCTTGTTTCCAATTCGCGAGCTACGAGCAAAATGTTACTATTTGCTGGAAAAATATTAAAAACTCATGAAGATTCTTCTTTTAGTAACACATGTACAAGTCTTTGTAAAGCTGAAATGTGATGAATAAGAAATTTTAAGAAAGACTTTTGGATTTGGCAATCCATCTTTTAAATATACACCCTTGATCTATATACCATTAACCAAAAATAATTTTCCATTCTTGTTTTCCATTTTCTCGTAAGCTTTTCTTTCACACAGGGAGGTCTGAAAGTCTTGCCCTATTTTTAAAAAAAGTATTAAAAAACAACTACACAACTTATAGACATAACATTTGCTGTGTTTAAAAGGTAATCATCTAAAATGTTTTTGTGATACAAGCTACTACACTTCTACACTATATTATCAAAAGTATTTGGCACTACTAAATACGTATTCCGCTTCCAGTGTGGGCTGGTCATAGGATGTCATTGAGTTACGTTTCCATACGGAGGATTGCAGCTAAGCTAAACATACCAACTGATTGTAATTGCTGTCGTGAAAAGATGTAAGCAGAGCAGTGCAACTACAGCAGAAAGGCCGCACAAACTAACGGAACGTAACAGAAGAGCCATGGTCAAAAAGTTTAGAAATCCCCTTCTTCCTCTGCCGCTTCCATCGCTTCTGAAGTAGGAAATGCTTGTAATGGCGCAATTAGTGCCATAACTATCCACAGAGAGTTGCACAGTGTGGGTTATGATGGTAGAGCAGCGGCACACAAACTACATATCACTACCTTAAATGCTAAGTGCCGTTTGGAGTGGTGTGTCTCCCGCCGTTCCTGGACTGTGGGCGAATGGAAAGCTGTTCTTTGGAGTGATGAGTCACGCTTTTCACTCTTGGAGTGGTGTGTCTCCCGTCGTTCCTGGACTGTGGGTGACTGGAAAGCTGTTCTTTGGAGTGATGAGTCACGCTTTTCACTCTTGGTGTGGTGCGTGTCTCGCCGTTCCTGGACTGTGGGCGAATGGAAAGCTGTTCTTTGGACTGATGAGTCAAGCTTTTCATTCTTGGAGTGGTGCGTGTCCCGCCGTTCCTGGACTGTGGGCGACTGGAAAGCTGTTCTTTGGAGTGATGAGTCACGCTTTTCACTCTTGGAGGAGTGCGTGTCCCGCCGTTCCTGGACTGTGGGCTACTGGTAAGCTGTTCTTTGAAGTGATGAGTCACGCTTTTCACTCTTGGAGTGATGCGTGTCCCGTCGTTCCTGGACTGTGGGTGACTGTAAAGCTGTTCTTTGGAGTGATGAGTCACGCTTTTCACTCTTGGAGTAGTGTGTATCTCGTCGTTCCTGGACTGCGGGCGACTGGAAAGCTGTTCTTTGGCGTGACACGCTTTTCAGTCTTGGAGTGGTGCGTGTCCCGCCGTTCCTGGACTGTGTGCGACTGGAAAGCTGTCCTTTGAAGTGATGAGTCACGCTTTTCACTCTTGGAATGGTGGGAGTCCCGCCGTTCCTGGACTGTGCGCGACTGGAAAGCTGTTCTTTGGAGTGATGAGTCACGCTTTTCACTCTAATCTGATGGGCGTGTTTAGATTTGGCTACAGCCCTGGCGATTGATTTTCGTCGGACTGTGTTCTTCCAACTGATGAGTTCGATGGAGGCTCCATCATGATATGTAATTATTTTTCTTGGATCGGACTCGGCCCGTTGATTAATATACCAAAGACCATGAACTCAAGTGTACCTCGACGTTCTGGATAATTCTGCCCTACCAACAATGTGGCGGTGTTATGGAAATAACTGTTGTCTCTTCCAACACAACCTAGCTCCCTGCCACACTGCACGCAGTGTATAGAACTGGTTTCTTGAAAATGGGGTGGAATTGTTAGACTGGCCTGCTCAGAGTCCTGATTTTTATCCCATAGAACACCTCTAGGACGAACTGGAGCGACAGATACGAAATTCACCCCAACGACCGTCTTCGCTCTCCACTCTGGCAGCAGCTTTGCAAGACGAAAGGCAAGCCATTCCTGTCAAGACCTACCGGAGTTTGGTTTATAGTATGCCTCGACATGTTGCTTCTGTCATACAAGCAAAAGGTGGACTCACTGACAACTAATTGCGATAATAAAAAAATTTTGTCCCAAAACATTGTGGTGTCTGAATACTTTTGATAATATAGTGTATATGTGCCAAACAGTAATCAAGGGGCCTTCGACGTACGACCATTACAAGAAACCCAACACAACACAAATTCAAACTCACTGACGGAATTTTAAAATGTGTTGTATACGGTTCAAAGGTTAAAAGTAGAACCATAAGAACTTTCGGGTTTCCCCTCTAGAACCCATCATCAAAAGAACGACACCGAAGAATGAGGGTAAGACAATATATCGGCACATTTCGTCACGAAATAATGACGCAAAGAGTACATATGATACGCAGCACCACAGTTATGACACACGATTGTCTGGTGCGGGTTGACATACCGTTCAGGCTGCTCAGATGAGCTAACAACGTGGGTAAGTATCATGAAAGGCGTAAAATTCTAGAACACTACATAACAAGTTACATTGAATTAAATAATTGAAAGATGGCTAATGTATACAAATCAACGAGGGAAAGAATACATTACCTTGTCATCTGAAAGATACAAATAGAAATTGCATAGTAGTGAAATTAATTTCTGTCTGCCCGAATTTGGATATCTTCATCGTGTATATGTGCTCCCTTAGTTGCACCGAGGATGTTCAACCTGTACTCAGTTTTTTGCCATGTCTGCTGTAATAAATCCATATCATCAGCAACAATGCCGTTCACGATCCATTTTTCTTTAGGCATTTTAAATCACTCATCCTTGCTCTGTATACTCTGTCTTTGAAAAATTCCCATGAGAAATGTAATGGGTTATATCAGGTGAACGGATTGGCTATGGAAACGGGACATCTCGGTTAATGCAGCTTACTGAGAACACAGTATCCCAGTAGTCGCAAATATTCGTTCCACAGTGGGGAGGAGCTTCGTCTTGTTGAAAGACCACATGTGGCTGAAGGTCTTCGAAATATGGCACAGCAAACATTTGCAGCATATCTATGTAGGCATTTGCATTGATAGATTTTCCCCATAGAAAAACGGACGAATAATGCGGTTGTGCATAAGCTCACGTCAAACATTAACTTTGGCGCTACCACGAACATGAATTTGCGAGGCATGTGGGTTTTCCGAACCCCATATGCGCGCGTTGTATGCATTAACTGCTCCTAATAGGTGAGATCTCTACTCAGCACTAAAACGCACACGTTCAGGGAAGTGTTCATCATTATCCAGACTATTCATAAGTTAGCTACAGACAAATTTGAAACTTCGAGGCTTGCCGTTCCCTTTCAAAAGTTGAACAGTCCAAGCATTGTTTGCGTATAACCACAGTCTTTTACGCAAAGGTCGCATCAATGTTGTGCGTGGCAATCCGAATTGTGCAACAGCTACTCGGGCTGATTTCCTCGAGCTCCTGCCTGGAAAGTGCTTTCTGTACTCGTTCCAGCGTCGTCTCTCGAAACACTACGACATCCATTTCTTTACTTGTACAACACATTTCCCTGTTTCTAGAAGTTTTATGTTTCCAATGCTTAATTCTTTTAACATCGGAATTATTTCTGCCGAAACGTATACGAAGATTTATTTGAACTTGAATTACTGATTTCGTTTGAAAAGTACTCCACACAAATCGCTTTTTCCTGCACATTCGGCATCGGAGCTGTGAACAAGAAGAACAGCTAGCGCCGTCTACATGCAATTATGAACAACAAATGAGATGTTTACCTTTTAAATACTGCAAACAAATCTTATTTCTGAAAGTGGCGTAGTTTTTTCTTAATAAATTTTCAAAACTAGGGCAAGGCTTTTCGACCACCTTGCATATTTGGTGTTTATATTTTTTTCTTTACCATAGCTTATTATACAGTATATACACTATATTATCAAAAGTATTCGGACACTACAATGTTTTGGGACAAATGGCTTTATTGCGGCAATTAGTAGTTAGTCGGCCCACCTTTTGCTTCTACGAGAGGGGCAACACAGTGAAGCATACTACCGACCAATTTCTTGTAGGTCTCGACAGGAATGTCTCACCATTCGTCCTGCAAAGTTGCTGCCAGAGTGGAGAGCGAAGACGATCGTTGTGGTCGATTTCGTATCCGTCGTTCCAGCTCATCCTAGAGGTGTTCTGTGAGATTGAGATCAGGACTCTGAGCAGGCCAGTCTAAAAATTCCACATTATTTTCAAGAAATCAATCCATGCACACGCCATGCGGTATGGCAGGGGTGCTTGATCGTGTTGGAAGAGAAAACGGTCCTTTCCATAATACCGCCCCATTGCTGATTGGGCAGAATTATTCAGAACGTCAAGGTTCACTTCAGAGTTCATGGTTTGGGGTATAATAATCAACGGGCTGAGTCCCATCCACACACACACAAAAAACTACATACCATGATGGAGCATACGCCTGACTTAACAGAACACAGCCCGACAAAAATCGTTCTCCGGCTTGTTACCAAATCCAAACACGCCGATCAGACTTGAAGAGTGTAAAGCGTGACTCATCACTCCAAAGAACAGCTTTCCAGTCTCCCACAGTCCAGGAACGACGGGAAACACACCACTCCAAAGAACAGCTTTCCAGTCTCCCACAGTCCAGGAACGACGGGAGACACACCACTCCAAACTGCGCTTCACATTCACAGTAGTGATGTGTGCCTCATGTGCGGGTGCTCTACCATAACAACCCATACTATGCAACTCTACGGATAATTATGGTACTAAGCGAGGCATCACCAGCACTTCCTGCTTCAGCAGCGATCGAAACGGCAGAGGAAGAACGGGATTTCTTCGCATTTCCTACCATGGCTTTTCTGTCACGTTACGTCAGTTTGCGCGGCCTTTGTGAACATTTCTCTGCTGTAGTTTCACTTTCCTGCTTTGATCTCTTCAACACATCACTTACAGTCAATTTTGTTATGTTTAGCTTAACTACAACGCTCAGTATGGAAACGTTACTCAAATGACATCCTATGACCGGCCCACCCTGGAACTCGGAAAGTTCGCGTCCACGCGGCATATCAGTTTCAAAGCTAATCCTTTATTGCTGTCAATAGGCACTTGATATTTTGCACTTCAACCAGGTGAGATCAACAAAACTTGGGTTAATATCCACAACAATAATTAACTATGAAACACAACACTGGAACTTGAGTTAATATCCACAAGAACACAACACTGTTATTAAAGTAGAACACGTACCCTTCACAAATACACTGGTGTGCAAAAATTAAGGACGAAGAGGAGAAATTAGCATAACAGCGGAACGAGCAGGCAGAACGGACTAAAAGACCACTCAGGAGATAGACTAGGGTCTGGTAGGCTAGGGCAGGCGCATATATGAAACATGACGTAGGGGGTGGAGTGTCGGAAGGGTATAAAGCACACGTGCGGTGTACGCTCAGCAATTCGGTGAAAGCTATTTCACGGTGTACATCGGTTTAAACGACGTCGAGTTGCTGCCACCGTGTGATACGGCCAACAGGCAATCCAGTAGACGACATCTGGATGACTTTACCCGAGGTCGCGTCATTGGGAAGTTGGAAGAAGGTCGAAATGTGACTAGAGTGGCCGAGGAGTTCGGGATCGCTCACAGCATCGTTTCACGAGCTTGGAGATCATTTCAAACGACAGGAACAGCTGTCCGAGAGTTTAGCAGTGGTCGTCCACGAGCAACCACGGCAGAGTGCGCCCGGTATATTGTCCTACAGGCGAGAAGAGACAGACAGCGGGGAAAATCGCAAGGCTCATGCAACAGACAACTGGACGTCCGTTATCGCGTTTTACCGTGGCCAGGAGGCTGCACAAAAGTGGTCTATTTGCACGACGACCAGTACAGTGTGTGCCATTAACGCCTGCTCATCGGAGACGGCGGTTTCTGTGGTGCCAGGAACACAAGAACTGGACACATCAGCAATGGGGTCGAGTTCTCTTTACGGATGAGAGCCGATTTAGTCTGACGAGCAATTCTGGACGTATACACATCTGGAGAGAGCAGGGAACACGCAATCACATCTCCAACGCCATCGAAAAGGGCCGGTTTGGAGGTGGCGGAGTTCTCGTTAGGGGCGGTATCATGCTTGGCAGCCGTACTGACCTCCACATTTTCCAAGGAGGTGCAGTAAATGGAGTCCGCTATTGTACCGAGGTTCTCCTGCCTCACGTACGTCTGTTTATAGGTGCTGTGGGTCCTGAGTTTCTCTTCATGGACGACAACGCTACACCTCATCGTACAGTGGCTGTCGCAGAGCTGTTGGAGAGTGAAGATATTCAACGCATGGATTGGCTCGCAAGGTCCCCGGACCTAAATCCAATCGAACACGTGTGGGACCTTCTCGGGAGACGCTTGGCAGCCCGTCACCAGCCGCCAGCGACGATTCCGCAGCTGCGATTGGCACTACAAGAGGAATAGGCAGCGATGCCTCTACAGCTCCTTGACAACCTTGTCCTCAGCATAGACAGACGTTGTAAATCCTGCAACGCAGTCAGGGGTGATCATATCCCCTACTAAAGACTGGATTTTTCTTGGCAGCCGCCTGTCACATGGACGTTTCTCTCTTCTGTGCAGTTGTGGTCGAAGCTACCTTTTCAATAAAGTGCCTTTGTATCCTTTGGATTCCTTGTTTGGACGGTTTTGCTCACTTGTCCCATATTCTTACATCTTGGGGATCTTATGGTATGATTGAGTCGATGTGGAGCACTTCTGCACGACGTTACATTCAAAAAACCGTCTCGTCCTTAATTTTTGCACGCTAGTGTACTTAAACGGCCATTAAGCACTTGCGTATCCAAAGGAAGCATTATCGTTCGTTCACCATGCAACATCTCCCGTCCTCACAGCTACTGCGTAGCCATTATAAATCTGGTCTTGTCCTTATCACATTCATACGTCTCCTACGTACGGACTTAATGGTGTTGCCAAACCTTATTCAAGTGGAGAGAAGATATCACGTGAAGTTTAGAAAGTGCAAAAGAGAACAAACTCAAATTTACATAGGAAAAGGAACTAAAAGTGAAAGTTATATTAGAATATACGTCACACATGTCAGCATTATACGTATATACATACCTCCCCACTCAGACCACACTTTCCGGCGGAACCGTTCTTTGCACTTATGCAGATATTTGGCGGTGTGCGAATACTTTTTGTAATATAATGTATATACTCTATATACACTGCTGCTTATAGAAATTGCAACACCATGGAGAAATACTCGGATTCGCACGAAATTTGCAGGATGGATAGGGCACCATGGGAGATGAAAACGATTGCAATTGCAGAGCACATGCAAATGTGAGGCACGCGCAACGCCGTCGGAAACGTCGTACTAAAAGAGGATATAAAAGAAGGCGTACATAGAGCAGGTTTTTAAACTTGACATCGCTAAACTCGACCGTACCCAGTTGTTAAGGTGTAAACATGCCGCGTAGGAGGACGAGACAACCATAAGAACACTTGACGAAGTTTAAAAGAGGTAGAATCGTTGGACTCAGAGAAAGATGTTTATCATACCGCGATATTGCTCCACGCTTTAGGCGTAATACAACTACCGTTATGCGTGCATGGCACCAATGAACAGCATAAGGTTCTACGCATCGTCGTGCAGGGTCTGGAGCTCGAAATCTCACAACCGAGTGGGAAGACAGGCACTTGCATCGTATGGAAGTGACGTCGAGCACAACACCATCCACGACAGTTGCGCAGCAATGGAGGATGGTCACACATTGTCTGACGTCTGCAAGCACTGTTCGTCACCGATTGCTGCAGAGAGGCCTCGTTGCTCGCCGTCCATTGCTGCGACTTCTCTTGACTCTGAAACACAGGCGCCAGCGATTGTAGTAGTGCAGCGAACGTCGAAACTGAAGTGCTGAATGGGAGCATATTGCATTTTCGGACGAGTCCAGATTCAGTCTAATGCATCACGACGGGCGAATCCTTGTTCGCAAATACCGTAGTGAACGACATCTGGAAGGCTTCATTGTCCCACGATGAGCGTAATGGTCTGGGGCGCTATCGCGTTTCATTCACGCAGTCGCCTACTACGCATCACAGGAACATTGAACAGCCAACACTACACCACGGAAGTGTTAGAAGCTAAAGTTCTACTCTTCTTCCAGACGATCCTGAGAGTCGTCTTCCAACAAGACAAAGCCCGACCCCATGTTTCTGGTACAGTACAAGACTTACTCTGTACACATCAAGTCGTTCGTCTTTCCTGGCCTGCTCGCTCGCTAGATTTGTCGCCTATAGAGAACGTCTGGGGTGTCTTCGAGCAACGACTGGCTCGCATGGCCTCGCCGCCTGTCACAACCAACGAATTGAGAATGCACGTAGAAGCAGAGTGAAATGCAATACCGCAGTCGACCATCCAAACTCTGTTTCACTCGATCCCACGGCGTGTGGGTTGGGCTATCACAGCCCATTGTGGATTTAGTTACTGCTAATTTTCTGGCCGTCCTCATCACGAACCGGTATGTTATTGTGGTCGTTTGGAGCTTGTGCCATAAGTAATCACTCCCATAAATTTTATTTTGGTTGCTTGTTACTTTCTTTGCGTTGCAATTTCTATTAACAGCAGCGTACAGAGGTTGCCCAAAATAATGGAAACACCTTGAAACAATAGGTGTTACGCGCCTAATATGGTGTGGGAGCACCCTTGGCATCTAAAACTGCTTGAATCCTCCTTGGAATGGACGCATACAAGTCCTGGATTGTGGTGAGTGGTATGTTGTACCATTATTCTCGCAGAAACTGCTCCAATTCTTTGAGAGACGTCGGAGGAGGATAACAGGATCGCACTCTGTTTTCCAACACAGACCGCAGAGGCTCAATGATGTTTAAGTCCGGTGATTGTGCAGGCCAGGGAAGGTGTGCAACTTCATCCTCATGTTCCTCAAACCATGATTGAACAGTTCGACTTCTGGGAATCGGAGCATTTTCATCTTGAAAGGTGCAATCCCCTGACGGAGACAATGTCTGCTCCATTGAATGCACATGGTCTGCCAAAAGGGTGACATAGTCACCGCTAGCGATCCGTCCGTGTAACGTTATAATGGGACCTGCTGCAAACCACGAGATCATGGCCCAAACCATTACGGAACCTGCCCCCATGTTTCACTGTAGGAAGGAGATAGTCTGGGTTGTATGCTTCTGCTGGGGTTCTCCACACGTAACCCCGTCCTGTGGTGGGAAATAATGAGGATTCATCAGAAAACAAGACATGTTTCCATTGATCCGCTGTCCACATTTTATGTTCTTGGCACCAATGTAGTCGCCGTTCCATATTCATTTGTGACACCAGGGGTTTTGCAATTACAACTCTGCCGTAAATATTGTGCTTATGCAATTCCCTTCGCACGGCATAGGTCGACACTGGGTTTTGGAGATGTGCATTAAGCTCAGAAGTCACTTTCGTCGCCGTGGTCTTCCTCGTTGCGGTCACAATAATCTTTAATGCCCTCCTGTCTCTCGCAGTGAGTTTGGTTTTCCTTTTACAATTGTGTCTCGCAGATGATATTGTGCCGTGAACATTGTATGCTGTCAGGACCTTCGACATGGTACCTCTCAATACCCCCAATACCTGTGCCACTGTGGCTACCGACGCACCAACCAGGCGGGCTACTGCAATCTGCCCTCTTTGGAACTCCGACAGGTCACTCATTGTGCCTTCCCCTGGAACGAAATTATGCAAACACCGATTTACAATGCAATCACACAGACCCTTGAGACTAATAAGCAACACTTTTTTACAAAAACAATTGTAGCTACATGTTTGTTTTACTCAAAAAGCAGCACATACCAAAGTCACTGTTTTCAGCGAGATGTTTCCATTATTTCGGACAACCCCTGTATATGTACTACGCATTTAATTTCAGCACCTGATAACTGATGCTTATAATGAAATTATGGTTTAGTCATTAGGAGTAAATTTCCCTGAATTATTTCGAAAGTGCAGAATGTATTTAACTAGATATTTCGAATTTTACTTTCAGGTACTGTGGTAAAAGAATCTTCCAGATTTTGATGAAACATCAAAATTTTATGAAGTCCCTTAATAAGTCACTCTCTGAAAACGGGCTGCGCAATATTCACAGGATTTTGGAGGTTATTCGAACGAAGGTAAGTTTCTGTTTCTTCTCTGCTACTGGATTTCATGTTTACGAAATGAGTGACATTATGCGAGCTGTGACACAAGAATGCGTAGAAACTGCCCTTTCTAAAAACAAGTATTTGCTTTTCCTTATCTGAACCGTGAAATAAAGTTAATAAAAGTAATGGTTCTCACCATCAGCATGACGCCGTTGGTTCCGTGCCATGTGTTGGGTGGGTGGCGGACGTTTCTGACTGGTATTCGAATCCCAGTATTGCCGGCCATCTGGTCTGCGGTTTTCCCGCAGATTCCCTGTGTTTGGGGACGCGAATTTGTAGATGGTTCCCTGTGAAGTATGTAGATGGTTCCCGGTATGCAGCAGAAGAATTGCGAACCGCCTTCAGTAATTTGCCAGGAATCCTCAAGGGCGCGTTGTCGTCTTTGAGGAACTCAACCCATCATGGGCGGACGAGATTAAGTGTACTGGTTCTCAGTGCGAAAATGAATCAAATACCTGAAATGCCAGTAAGTGAAAAAAATTAAGCACAGAATATTTACTCGTATACCATAGATATAACTGAGTCACTGATCACCACATTTTTTTCGGATCAAACGGGTCGGGGAAAACTTTCCTCACCCCGTTTCGGCATGATTTCTTGGGAACGGGGAGGGAGAAAAAACACAAATCTATGAATAATTTTGTGCATGCTATCCAACTGCCACCTTTCAACTTCATTTTGGTGAATGAACCACCCTGTTCTTTCCTCTATCAACGATTTGGCACATATTTATTTTATATATACCAAATCCATATATAAAATAAATATGTGCCAAATCGTTGTTAGCGGAAAGAACAGGGTAACTTTGTTGGTTCATTGACCAAAATGAAGTTGAAAGGCGGCAGTTGGATACTATTAAAACGTTATGTAGAGATTTGTGTCTTTTCTCCTCCCCATTCCCAAGAAATCATGCCTGGTATAACCAGGAGAGATAAGAAGAGTAACTCGTGGATCAGAAAAATGACAAGAGTAGAAGACATCATGATCAGAGTAAAATCCCTGAAATGGCAATGCTCTGGACATATTGCCAGAAGGACAGACCACCAATGCGCAACCGTGATTTTAGACTGGGTTCCATGGGTCAGGAAAAGACTCAGAAGAAGACCACATGGGAGATGGGTGAATGAAATTCGAAAGTGTGTGGGAGTAACACGGAGGAGGCTAGCACAAGACAGACCGTTGTGGAAGAAACTTGGAGAGACCTTCATCCAGCAGTGGATTGATAATGGTTGACAACGATGATGATACCAAATCTTCACTTCCGGAATTACATTTGGATTGTTTTGTCCGTCAATAACTCTAACCGTTATAACGAAGTAAATTTCTCTGTCATTTTTATCCGCGCCAGGATTCGAACCCGGGTCCCCTCATTCCGGAATAAGTTGCTCTACCAATTCAGCTACGCAGACGCTTTATTCTGATTCCTATCTGCCTTTATGTCGTGTGCGTCCTTCTGGCAGGTACGTCACATCATCTCCCCCTTATTTTTTTTTTTTTTTTTTATTCGAAGTGCTCCTCTTATTTTTCCTATCACGCGGTGTGGAAATAACATCACACCAATGCGAGATTTTGAACGGTCGGGTCATCCGGATAGTTCGGGCGCCATTATAACGAAGTAAATTTCTCCGTCATTTTTATCCGCGCCAGGATTCGAACCCGGGTCCCCTCATTCCGGAATAAGTTGCTCTACCAATTCAGCTACGCAGACGCTTTATTCTGATTCCTGTCTGCCTTTATGTCGTGTGCGTCCTTCTGGCAGGTACGTCACATCATCTCCCCCTTATTTTTTTTTTTTTTTTATTCGAAGTGCTCCTCTTATTTTTCCTATCTCGCGGTGTGGAAATAACATCACACCAATGCGAGATTTTGAACGGTCGGGTCATCCGGATAGTTCGGGCGCCATTATAACGAAGTAAATTTCTCCGTCATTTTTATCCGCGCCAGGATTCGAACCCGGGTCCCCTCATTCCGGAATAAGTTGCTCTACCAATTCAGCTACGCAGACGCTTTATTCTGATTCCTATCTGCCTTTATGTCGTGTGCGTCCTTCTGGCAGGTACGTCGCACCGTGACTACAATTTTCATATCTTTTTCGGGTTTTTTAATTCTTTCGTAAAGCCATAAAATGCACATGTGTGCAAGTGACGCACAAGTGCAGTTTAGCATATTATGTTTATATGACGATTGTACCGAAAGTAATGCAAGAGTGGGCATAACTTTTTTATTAACTGACAGAGGTCGCTCAAATCGCACATATTGGTGGAGTAACTCTTTCTCTATATGAAGGTACAACTCAACAAAGTCTCCATCACAAGCAATGTACGCTGGCGTGCAAATATTAAGGACGAGACGGTGTTTCGAAACTAACGTCGTGCAGAAGTGCTCCACATCGACTCAAATCATACCATAAGATCCCCAAGATGTAAGAATATGTGTCAAGTGAGCAAAACCGTCCAAACAAGGAATCTAAAGGATACAAAGGCACTTTATTGAAAAGGTAGCTTCGAGCACAACTGGGCAGAAGAGAGAAACGTCCATATGACAGACGGCTGCCAAGAAAAATCCAATATTTAGTAGGAGATATGATCACCCCTTACTGCGTTGCAGGATTTACAACCTCTGTGCATGCTGAGGATGAGGTTGTCAAGGAGCTGTGCGGCGCATTCCTCTTGTAGCGCCAATCGCAGCTGCGGAATCGTTGCTAGCGGCTGCTGACCTGCTGCCAAGCGTCTCCCGAGAAGGTCCCACACGTGTTCGATTAGATTTAGGTCCGGGGATCTTGCGGGCCAATCCATGCGTTGAATATCATCACTCTCCAACAGCTCTGTGACAGCCACTGTACGATGAGGTGTAGCGTTGTCGTCCATGAAGAGGGACTCAGGACCCACATCACCTCTAAACAGACGCACGTGAGGCAGGAGAACCTCGGTAAAACAGCGGACACCAGTGACTGAACCTCCTTGGAAGATGTGGAGGTCAGTACGGCTACCAAGCATGATACCGCCCCAAACGAGAACTCCGCCACCTCCAAACTGCCCCCTTTCGATGATGTTGGAGGTGTGATTGCGTGTTCTCTGTTCTCTCCAGATGTGTACACGTCCAGAATCACTCATCAGACTAAATCGGCTCTCATCCGTAAAGAAAACTCGACCCCATTGATGATGTGTCCAGTTCTTGTCTTCCTGGCACCACGGAAACCGCCGTCTCCTGGCCACGGTAAAACGCGATAACGGACGTCCAGTTGTCTGTTGCATGTGCCTTGCGATTTCTCCCGCTGTCTGCCGTCTGTCTCTTCTCGCGTGTAGGACAATATACCGGTCGTCCGCCGTCGTGGTTGCTCGTGGACGACCACTGCTAAACTCTCGAACAGCTGTTCCTGTCGTTTGAAATGCTCTCCAAGCTCGTGAAACGACGCTGTGAGCGATCCCGGAGTCCTCGGTTACACTAGGGACACTTCGACTTTCTTTCAACTTCCCAATGACGCGACCTCTAGTAAAGTCATCCAGATGTCGTCTACTGGATTGCCTGTTGGTCATATCACACTGTGGCAGCAACTCGACGTCGTTCAAACCGATGTACACCGTGCAATAGCTTTCACTGAATTGCTGAGCGTACACCGTCCGTGTGTTCTATACCCTTCCGACACTCCCCCTCTACGTCATGCTGCATATATGCGCATGCCCCTCCGGACCGGACCCTAGCCCATCTCCTGAGTGGTATTTCGGTCCGTTCTGCTTGCTCGTTCCGCTGTTATGCCGATTTCTCCTCTTCGTCCTTAATTGTTGCACACCAGTTTATTTGCGCCATCGTTGAACCCAACTATCGAATCCTCAAAAATTCAGGCGTGGACTTGTATCCACTTCTTCACAGCCACGTTCACATCGGCTGTGTCATCAAATCCTTGTCCCTGGAGACTGTCCTTCATTGGACGGAACTGGTGGAAGTCGGAAGGCGCCAGATCTGGGTTGTGCGGTGGATGGGGGACCACCGACCAGTCCAATTTGCTGATCGCCCGATTTGTTACCAAAAATAAATACGTGTGGTCTCGCATTGTCATGGTGAATGTGGATCCTTTTCAGTCTCTTGTTCGGTTTTTCCCTCCTTATAGCTTTTCTAAGCTTCTTGAATGTTACAATGTACAGCTCGCTGATCAAGGTACGGCCACGTTCATGAAAATCAAGGAAAATGACACCCCTGTCATCCAAAAAAAAAAAAAAAAAAAAAATAGTCACTCTGACTTTCTGTGCTGATTGCCAGCTCTTGAACTTCTTAGGCTTTGGTGAAAAGGTGTAACGACCTTCCATGGATTGATTCTTCATTTCCGGATCGTAAAGATACGCCCACGTTTCATCTCGTGTCACCAAATCAAAAACAAAAAGTGTCTTCATTTGCTTCAAACGCTTCCAGCAGATCAGAGCAGACTTCCACCCTTCTCTCCTTCAAATCGGGTGTTAACTTCTGAGGCGCCCACTTTGCGTGCACTTTCCGATATCCTAAGTCTTCCATCATCTTCTTTCTGTATGGCATTGTGACCACAGTCCAGTTGTGCAAAAAGCTCACGGATTGTGACTCGTCTCTCCGCGTGAATCAATTCATCCACTCGCTGACGATTCGTGTCAGTGGCCGTAGATGATGGTCTCCCACTGCGTGGTTTGTCTTTAATGCAGGTTTACCCTTCTTTAAACTTCTTCATCCATCTGTGTACATTGCTCTTGTCAATGGTGTCATCTCCATAAACATTCTGTAACCTTCTGTGGATGTCGGACAGCCTGCATCCTTCCTTCGTCGAGAACTCAATGACGGCGCGTTGCTCCTGCTTGGAATCCATTGTTTACCTGCAATGAAGAAGAAGGGTTACTAGAGAGGAAGTTACTCTAGCAACATGTGCAATTTGAACAACCTCTGTCAGTTAATAAAAAGGTTATGCTCACTTTTGCATTACTTTCGGTACAACCCTCGTACTTGAAAGCAATCTGACAATCTGGTCTGGGTCAGATCAGGTCCGTTTCGGGTATGATCTATTTCGGATCGGATGGGATGAAGTGCATACGGGTCCGACTCATACAATCTTCATCCGATTCCATGTTTGACGTGTACCATATAACATCGCCACTGTAGAATAGCATCAAAGGCGAGCACTGTTCGGAAGCATCATGTAGCAAGAAGTGTTTAACTTCAATTTCGTTAGCTGATGGCGCTCCCAGGCGTCTTGCTTATACTGCCACGCCACCTGGTGGCAACGAAATGACTTACCATCCTCATCTTGCACTACATAAACACTCGATAGAAAGCGGCTATACATACATCCAATAACGGGTCAGTTTTGTAAAATCTCCTGCCTTTGTTGACGCATTGTCTGCCTCTTAACACTCCAAGAAAATTAACTTTTTCTGAAATAATGTTCACTACGAAAAGCGAAATGGTTCAATCAGAACCCTGTGCAGTCCTTGATGAACGTAGGTAAAATAATATACCCAACTCGAAACTGGTAGTGAAGCACTGCGTGCATCGAGAGAAAGGCATGGATGTGTTGCCAGCAAAGATTGAGAATACAGAATCTCAAGGAATACGTGCGGCCTTGTTCACGGAGAAAGGCTTGTATTGTGGGAAAACCTAACTGACGTGGGCACAGGGGAGCGGCGTGTGTTAGGCAGCAGCAGGGCATGGATGGACCTGTACACCTCCGTCCCGAGATCACATTCAGTAACTCCTAGGCCATCCGGGGCCTCATCTTTCACCTGTACATTAAAAATCACTAACATTGCAAAATATTAAACAAAAATATGACAATTCTTTATTACCGAATTTTAGATTTAACGTTATTTTTCGGCAAGTGATTGTTGTTCTACTTCATTAGTCGCACATCTGGGTGAGGTCATTGTTTCGAAACCTCTTTCTCCCCTTTTTTCTCACAAGCGACACCTCACTCTTCAATTTCTTCTCCTTCAGGTCGTTGTTGAAACAGTCCCTACATCTCACATTAAGTCTTCCTTTAGTTTGCTTTCCAAGAAGGTCACATCGTTTCTGATACTGTCCTTCCATCTCATCTTAGGTCTTTCTCTAGTTCGCTTTCCAGGAACTTCATTCCTTTGTTGACACAGTCTTCTCCTAGTTCCCTTTCCAGAAACCTCAGGCCATTGTTAACACAGTCCATCTCACTTTCGGTTTTCCTCTAATTTGCTTTCCAGGAAGCTCAGGTCATTGTTGGTACAGTCCTTCCATCTAACTTTAGATCTTCCTTTAGTTCGCTTTCTAGGAAGCTCAGGTCATTGTTGACACAATCCATCTCACTTTCGGTTTTCCCCTAATTTGCATTCCAGGAGGCTCAGGTCATTGTTGGTACAGTCCTTCCATCTCACTTCAGATCTTCCTTTTTTTCGCTTTCCAGGAAGCTCATACCATTGTTGATACAGTCCATCTCACTTTCGGATTTCCTCTCATTTGCTTTCCAGGAAGCTCCGGTCATTGTTGACACAGTCCTTCCATCTCACTTTAGGTCTTCGCTTTCCAGGAAACTCATACCACTCTTGACACAGTCTTTCCATCTCATTTTAGGTATACTTTTAGTCCATTTGCCAGAAGCCTCATGTCATTGTTGATAGAGATTTTCCTCTAGTTAGCTTTCCAGGAAGCTCATGTCGTTTCTGACACAGTCCTTGCATCTCACCTTGGGACTTCCTCTAGTTCACTTTCCAGGAATCTCCATGTCCATAATTCTGTGTCCTAAACATTACTTGTCCCTTCTCAAAGCATGACCGTAGCAGTACAAACTTGCTCCATCGGCCTTCTAAAATTCTGTGACTCTTTAACTATTGTATTTATCCTCTCATCTCTAATTCTACTCTTCCAGATGACACCACACATCTGCCTAAGCATTTCCATTTCAGCAGCATTTAGCTTTTTCTCCAAACATCAATCTTGTCATCGATAAAACCATTGCCGTACTACAACCTTACAAACCCGAAATTTCAGCCTCATTGGCATCCTTCCATCACACAGTCCGATTTACATCCCACAGTCCGCCTTCCATCCAACAGTCCGCCTTCCATCCCACAGTCCGGCTTCCATCCCACAGTCCGCCTTCCATCACACAGTCCGCCTTTCATTTTATTCCAGTTATTCGGTCCTGCCTACACTCCGATGTTCACTTACTCTTCCAGATCTTCATCATCCTCCAACATTGATCTGAGGTACTTGGATCTTCTCACTATTATTATAGGCATTAAAAGGAAGTTATACAATTGGATTTCCTACTTTGCCATTGCAGCTCCTTAACTCTGTTTTGATTCTACTACTTACCTTCAACACCCTGTCTTCCAAGACATTTTTCTAGTTTTCCTTCTATCTCTCTTTCACTGTTGGCCCACAACACAGCGTCATTTGCGAATAACATGATCCACAGTACTACTTACTTCTTTCCTGCTGTTGCCACAGATACAAAAAATTCAAATGAGCTTAATTCTGGTTCTGTGTACTCCTGCCCATCACTACATCTGACACATGAATGGAAATCTCTGTGCACTTTCTTTATCAACTGCACATATCTTTCTTACATCATTTTATCTCTTAGTCAGTTACATATACAGTATTAAATTGAAACTTTGTGAAGTGATGGAGTGACTTTAAGTGGAGTCTTTGTAGTTACATTAGGTCTGTCCATAAGTGTTTCATGGTTGAATAGATGACTTTAAATGGATTCTTTGTGACTTTAAGTGGAGTCTTTGCAGAGTTGCATTAGGTCTGTCCATGGGTGTTTCATGGTCAAGTAGATGACTTTAAATGGATTCATTGTGACTTTAAGTGGAGTCTTTGTAGAGTTGCATTAGGTCTGTCCATAAGTGTTTCATGGTCGAATAGATGACTTTAAATGGATTCTTTGTGACTTTAAGTGGAGTCTTTGTAGATGCATTAGGTCTGTCCATGGGTGTTTCATGGTCAAATAGATGACTTTAAATGGATTCTTTGTGACTTTAAGTGGAGTCTTTGCAGTTGCATTAGGTCTGTCCATAAGTGTTTCATGGTCGAATAGATGACTTTAAATGGATTCTTTGTGACTTTAAGTGGAGTCTTTGTAGTTGCATTAGGTCTGTCCATGGGTGTTTCATGGTCGAATAGATGACTTTAAATGGATTCTTTGTGACTTTAAGTGGAGTCTTTGCAGTTGCATTAGGTCTGTCCATAAGTGTTTCATGGTCGAATAGATGACTTTAAATGGATTCTTTGTGACTTTAAGTGGAGTCTTTGTAGATGCATTAGGTCTATCCATAAGAGTTTCATGGTCGAATAGATTCTTTGTGACTTTAAATGGATTCTTTGTGACTTTAAATGGATCCTTTGTGACTTTTCTGTCCAAGTGTTTCATGGTCGAATAGATGACTTTAAATGGATTCTTTGTGACTTTTCTGTCCAAGTGTTTCATGGTCGAATAGATTACTTTAAATGGATTCTTTGTGACTTTAAGTGGAGTCTTTGCAGTTGCATTAGGTCCGTCCATAAATATTTCATGGTCGAATAGATGTACTTAAGCAAGCAGATCGCATTTAATCTTCATCGAAGTGTATCTGCGCTCTGCACAGCCGAAGGAAAGGCAAATCTGCGACATCTAGCTTTTTTGAACTTCACAAACTATTCCCGACACGTGCCTGCACCTGCAGCCTTTTCGCTGCATGTGTATGGCAAAAAAAAAAAAAGGATCCAGTCTCGTGCTTCTGCGGAGGTTTTTCTGAAATTAAACATCGACAACAGACAGAGACTAATATGCATCTTGTCGGTCTTCGTGTCCTAACGCAATTAATTGGGTTGGGCTTGTGGTCTGTCCGCTAGCACGTGTCATTAGACATAGTGCTTCCACCTTACTTCCACAGCTCAACATTCTTCACAGCCCCTACGTATAGCGCCGGAAATACAAGGGTTGTACCGAAAGTAATGCAAAAGTGGGCATAATATTTTTTATTAACTGACAGAGTTCGTTCAACTAGCACATGTTGGCAGATTAACTCTTTCTTTATACAAAGGTACTACTCAACATAGTCTCCATCACAAACGGTGCATTTGCGCCTATTGTTGAACCCAACGATTGAATCCTCTTTGAAAAACTTCAGGTGTGGACTGTTGTGCCCACTTCTTCACAGCCACATTCACCTCGTCTGTGTCATCAAATTGTTGTCCCCGGAGACTGTTCTTCATTGGACCGAACTGGTGGAAGTCGGAGGGCTCCAGATATGGACTGTACGGTGGATGGAGGACCACCGACAAGTATAATTTGCTGATCGCATGATTTGTTGCTAAACATATGTGTGATCTCGCATTGTCATAGTGAATGTGGATCCTTTTAAGATTCTTGTTCCGTCTCTCCCTCCATATAGCTTTTCTAAGATTCTTGAATGTCTCAATGTACTGCTCGCTTGTCACGGTACTGCCGCGTTCCAGAAAATCAAAGAGAATTCCATCCAAAAAAAAAAAAAAAAAAAAAAACAGTCACCATGACTTTCAGTGTTGATCGCTGGCTCTTGAACTTCTTAGGCCTTGGTGAATAGGTATGACGCTATTCCATGGATTTATTCTGCGTTTCCGGATAGTAAAGATACGCCCAGGTTTCATACCCTGTAAGCGTAACGGAAAAGAATTGTCTTCATTGACTTCAAACGCTTCCAGCATATCAGAGCAGACTTCCACCCTTCTATCCTTCAAATCAGGTGTCGACTGCCGATGTACCAACTTTGCACAGACTTTCCGATACCCTAAGTCTTCCACCATCTTCTGTATGGCACTGTGACCACAGTCCAGTTGTGCAACATCTGCTCGCTGTGTCAGTGGACATTCAAGAATCAATTCATCTGCTCGCTGTGTCAGTGGTCACAGATGATGGTTTCCTAATGCGTAGTTTGTCTTCAATGCTGGTTTCCCCTTCTTTAAACTTCTTCGTTCATCTGTGCACATAACTCTTATCAATGGTATCATCTCTGTAAACATTCTGTAGCCTTCTGTGGATGTCGGACCGCATGCACCTGACCTTCGTCAAGATTTCAATGACTACACGTTGCTTCTGCTTGGAATCCATTATTTACATGCAGTGAAGAAGAAGGGTTACTATAGAGGAAGAGTTACTCTAAGAACATGTGCAATTTGAACGACGTCTGTCAGTTAATAAAAAGGGTATGCCCACTTTTGAATTACTTTCGGTGCAACTCTCGTATATACTCGTACATAGACATAATGAAACGTTTAAGTCTATTGTCGTGGTTGATAGTAGCCCATTGTCTATTGCATATATTCGTGTGTGTGTGTGTGTGTGTGCGTGTGCGTGCGTGCGTGTTTACTATATCAGATTTTATCCGGTAAGAAAATAATATTACTTTCTATTTCAGGGGTTAGCTGAAGAAGTATTGCCGGTACGAGTAATTTGGCCTGAAGATATCTAGCCATTTAGTCTAGTTCAATTAATTCTCGTATGAAAGCTTTCCAAAAGAAGGTGAAAAGACTGCTTGAAAAATAGCAGAGCTGCTGTGAAAGGCTGCGGAACTACAACACTAAATAAACCTAAGAACAATCTGCAAAATTTGTAATGTGTGATGATAACGATGTTTAGCTGGTTAAGTATGGTAATCAATTAGAAAGTCCTCGATCGGGGCTGTTTCTTAAAGTCATCTCACTTTTTTCCCTTAATCATATAATTAGCATTTTAAACCTGAGGAAATACTTGATTATTTTTATTACTGTCGCTTTTTTACAGAGGCTGAGCTTGTGTATGAAAATCAATCAGGAAGTCCTCCATCAAGGAACTATTTTATTAAATCAATGTTGCTTTTTTTATTAATGTGTTCATTAAAGAAACAAATTTAGTTTGTAAATACAAGATGATATACTAGATTTTATCGCTATTCCTTTTATTGCAGATGAACATTTTTCATATTCGCAGAATCCTGTATTACTTCTGCTGTGAGTTTATGCTATTGTTGAAGTCTGTTTTTTTTTTTTTTTCTACAAAATTTTGTGGTTTCCAGTCAAACGTCTGTGTGCCGTTCTTTGCTTTGATAGTTCTTTTTGTGTGTTGGTAAATATCTATGTACTAATAATGACTGATTTTTAATAAATAATTTTACTAAAACGGCAGTCTTTAATAAATCAAGTAGCTTGATCTATTTGCTGTATGAAAAAATATACGGCTGCAGTTTAATCAAGTATTAGTAGTGTTTTAATTATTTTGCAGTTGTAATTAATTTATATTCATTAAACACATCACATTATAAACTAAACCTGACTACTAAAAATTGACTGCCTGGATCAAAAGAATCGGCAACTTAGGTAAACTTAACTGGTTTATTTTTCAAACATAATGTACTAACGATAAAGGAAACAAATACGCTTTATCTTTGCTTAGCTTTCAATTGACAATCAGAATCGTAAACGAAATCGTAACAGCAAGCTCGTATACATTTCGACAAACATAGCAATATCCACAGTATATCCACAATCTCAGTTTTGTGCATGTTTTATAACTCTTTATTTTCAGTCAACTCACTCTCAGCGTTGCCCAAACGGGGAAGTAAAGGTGCCGTTCAGGAGGAAAATTCTAACCGAGAAGTAAAGAAATTTACAAAACAGAAACTCAAAAGGAAGGTTCTATTAGAGATATACGTCACATATGGATACCTTGGATTAGCGCACCCACGGGGAGGGAGGGAGGGCTTCGGGACTTAACACCCCCCCGGAGATTAAGAGCAAAGTACATCATAAATTAAATATTCAAAAATATTATTTTACATGTTCAAAAATTTAACGAGTGTCTACTACTTATCTTTTCGGCCCTATATGTGCGATTTTTCCTTCATTGTCGAGCCAAGAACTTTTCGGATACCCTACGTACGTACGAGCGTATGTATGTATGTATGTAATGATGTAATGTATACACTACGTGCGTATACTATACATACACATACCATGTACCTATACTGTATATATTATAGATGTGCACTATATATAATGTGTGCGTATACTATCTATGCATATATACACACACTATGTACATATAATATATACACTATATTGACAAAAGTCACCGGACACCTGTTCCAAAGCAAATGAACGAATCCGCTGCGTTGTTAATATGCGCGGTACAGCTGCAAACGGTATAAAAACACCGCGATCATATATCGCACTGTGAGGTTGAGTGAAAATGTCGTGGCGGGAGGGAACTGACTTTTTTTTTTTATTGGAGGTTTAACAATTCCAGGGAAGGGAGAGAGCCAGTGCCGTAAGACAAACAAAACATCCATGCCTGACCGGGATTCGAACCCGGACCCCTTACGGACGAATGAGCAGAGGCCAACGCCTTAGACCACTGCGCCACCGGGGCGGCAGAACTGACAACTGACTTTGGAAAAAAAAAAAAAAAGAAAAGGGAAATGAGTCCATAAGAGACTCCGAGAGGCGTTTAAACATACCCATGTCAACTGTTTTGGATGTACTGAATAAGTGGAAGACACATGACGTGCCTGAAGCAGCAAAACGTACCGGCTGCCCAAAGAGAATCAGTGATAGAGGACGTCGAAGCCTTAGGAGAGTCGTTACAGCTAATCGACGGAGTACTACACAAGACCTCAGTGTACATATGAGTAAAAATGCTGGAACCTCGGTATGTATGCCTACCATTCGCAGAGAACTTCATTTCATGGGTTACTGTGGTCATGCGGCTGCTCATAAGCCTTTCATCTCCACTCGGAATGCTACTCGTCGTTTAGCATGGTGTAAAGAACATTTATCGTGGACCGCAGATCAATGGAATCGGGTCTTATAGACTGAAGAATCCCGATACACAATCCATCAGTCTGATGGCCGTGTGTGGGTATGGCGGCAGCCGGGGGAACGCTATTTAACATAGTGTACTGTTCCTACGGTCAAGTTTGGAGCGGGCAGTATACTCGTGTGGGGGTGTTTTTCGTGGTATGGTCACGGCCCATTGGTTATCGTGGACAAACCTGTTAACCAATATATAGCTTCAACAACGTATGCCGTATGCTATATAAAAATAACACTGTTACTTGCGTTGATCCATAACTGTGTTGATAATTTCACTCTTCATTCCCGATATTCCAGTGTATATTCGCACTTAAATCAATCCGACACTGCTGGCCACCCAAAATGCAACACCAAGAAGGAAGCATCCGATTGGCCTGAATTCGCAGCATGCGTCGCCCGCGAGAGGATATGCAAACGATTAGCACTGCAGGGCATATGCAAATAAAGTGCGCCCGGCACGCCAACGAGAAGCACTATAAGAAGGGTGCACAGAAGGCGTGGTGTAAGTAGTGGAAGTGTGTTGTGCTGCCGGGCCTGTGCGTGGGAAGCTTCCTGATGCCTTGTTGCAGAATACGGCAGTCATTCCAGCACGTTTCGGAGTTCGACAGAGGACGAATAGTGGCTTATCGCGACAGCGGTTTATCGTACCGAGACATCGGCGCCCGTTTGGGACGACATCCAGTCACAGTGAGGCGAGTATGGACTCGGTGGGTGCGGGAGGGACGGACGGACCAACATGAGCGATTGCCGAAGCCGCGGCACACCACCGAACGAGAGGACCGACATGTTGTGGGGCGGGCATTGACGGCTCGCACCGCCACATCACGAACGTTAGCGCAGGAATTAGGGTGTGTTGCGCAACAACCTGTGTCAGAACGTACCGTTCGACGTCGTCTGCAGGAGCGGGGACTTGCGCACGGTGCCAATTGCTCCGATTACCATTGACGTTACACCACCGGCAAGTGCGGCGGCAGTGGGCCGTTGAACGCCGCACCTGGACTACGGAATGGCACGACATTGTCTTCTCCGACGAATCCCGCTTCTGCCTGCAACACCACGATAGTCGGATCCGCGTGTGGCGGCACCGAGGCGAGAGACTGTATGACGCCTGCATTATGCATCGCCATACCAGTCCGTCGCCTGCCGTTATGGTTTGGGGCGCAATTGGATATGACACCCGCACCCCTCTGGTTGCGGATCGCCGGTACACTCAACAGCCACCGCACCATCTCCGACGTTTTGGAGCCTGTAGTCCTCCCTTACCTGCAGGAACTGCCAGCGGCCGCGTTTCAACAGGACAATGCGCTCCCAGACGTGGCACGCATCGTTCAACAATTCTTCACGGCCCACCAGGTGTCACTGCTGCCGTGGCCCGCCTGTTCTCCCGATATATCGCCTATCGAACACGTCTGGTCGCTGATCGGCAACCGAGTGGCCCGGCCAGCACCACCCACTGCTACGCCTGATGAGCTGTGGCAACGTGTGGAAGCAGCCTGGAGCGACATACCCAAAGCCCACATCCAAAGCCTCTTTTGTTCGATGCCGCGGCGTGTAGCAGCCGTTATTGCCAGCCATGGAGGCCGCACGAACTATTGATGTCTGCGTGTTCCGCAAGTCGCACGGGCCTGTAAACTCAATCGTTTCATCTTTATCTGTTGTTATGTGTCCAGTAAATCTGGCTTTGCTGTCTCGTGTCCTTCTTGGAGTTGCATTTTGGATGGCAAGCAGTGTAATTAAATAAAATAGAGAATGTTTCTTCTCTTTTAAGAAAAACACAATACCTTTCACGACAACTGCTTTTTTTTCTAATAAAGCTGGTACTTCGTGATACTTTTTTGTTACCATACCAGATAAGCGAAAAGACAACGAAAAATTCAGAGACCTAGCCGCTATGAGGAAATGGTTCCGAGAGCAAACTGAAGATTTTTACAGAGACTGGTTGAAAAACTTTTTAAATGTTGACGTATCTGTATAGAGCGTGAGGGGGACTATGTACCTGCATGATTAATAATTAAAATCGTAAATAAAATATATTGTTTTATTAGAAGGAATTTTAAATGGCAGGAAATGAAAAGAATCCAAATAGTTTCCTACTTCTGACAACAGACGTAATCAAAAAGGCAGATAAGTGAGGGGTACAAATGTGATATACCGCTCCCGCACGCAAATGAGTGTAAGGGGCAGATTGCCTCTCTGTCCCTGCAGTTTCAACGCCACTGACTTAAGCCTAAGAGGTAGATAAATTATATATCGAAGATTTTATTAGACTTTACCAATGCAAAAAGTGAGAAGAAATATTTTTTATTAGAATATCTATAATCTACATGTCTATAAAAATGTAAGAATTCCTTTTAATAAAATAAATGCTTCTTCACTTTAAAATGTATGAATTTTTATTTTTACTTTCTTTATTAATTTTGCAGAATTGGGTAGAAAGCAGGGTGGGGGACTTTTTAGCACGTCTTTTGTAAAAAAAAAGATCGTGTTTATGCTATCACTTTGTCCGTCTGTCCTCCCTGTAGACACCACAAATTATTTTTGCGTTGGAAAACCTGAAATGTGAGAATGATTATTTCCCCTCCCCCTTTTTTTTCTTTTATTGGAGGTTTAACAACCACAGTGAGCAACTCGGTGGATTATAAGCAGTCACCCGTTCTTAATTTAGGGCCAGTGGTTCCAGGGAAGGGAGAGAGCCAGCGCCAGCGCCGTAAGACAAACACAGCAACCATGCCTCATCGGGATTCGAACCCGGACTCATACCAGACGAATACCACCGCGCCACCGGGGCGGCGATCCTTGCTTTCCATTTTTCTCGCTTTCCAACTGTAGGTTGAAGAAGCGTATATATGCTCCAGCTTTGTCCATCCGTCCGCACGATAACTCGCTTAAAAATGGTTCGATTTCGATGAAATTTTAGTATGTGGTGGGGGACCACCTGGGGACGAACCCTATTGAAAATGGGGCAAATGGGGTCAAAGGTCACGACATAGGAGTGGGATCCATTCCATTGCCCATATGCATCATAACTTGCGTAAATATGGTTCGAGTTTCGATGAAATTTTAGTATGTGGTAGAGAACTTACCTCGGGATGAACCCTATTGAAAATATGCGAAATGGGGTCAAAGGTCAGGACATAGGTGCGAGCTGCATTCCATTGTCCTTATTCGTCATAACGTGCGTAAAAATGGTTATATTTCGATGAAAGTTTAGTATGTGGTAGGGGACGAACCCTGTTGAAAATGGGTGAAGTGAGAGCAAAGGTCAAGACATAGGATCGGGATCCATTCCATCGCCCTTTTCCCATACTATTAAAGAAGCAATTCTTGTATGTATGTATGTAAATTTTATTTTGAAAACGGCTCTAAAGATTCTGATGAAAGTCGTTAACCTACCGTTTTCTGGTACTAGAAATCAATTTAGCTTGATCTCGACTTTAGGAAAATTCGTTTAGTGGGTTAAATAACCTCCCCGAATTACCACGTTTTAGTGTCATGGCGTCGCCCCATTAATGTAACCCATGCTTAGAAATCTTATTATGTCGCACTCTCGCGATTGAAATCTTGGCGCGCTGTCACGCCATCTGTCTCATTACGTCACGCGTTGTGTGTGGATCCTATTAAAGTTTTATGACGTCACACTCTCGCGAGCAGATGGTCGCGAATCCCATCTGCCTCATTACGTCACGCGTTGTGTGCGTATTACGCATTACTTCTATTTTCTTCTAGAACAAAAAGTGAGTTGTACCAGCTGCTTGCAGTTGATGCTTTGTACAGCATAAGCAGCGGAACGCTGTTGTGTTTTCTCCTTCAAAAGGTAAACTGTTAACACAGCATTTTTTTTTTGTTACGTTTTTGAATAGTCACTTAATGACGATCGTATCCGCTGTTCTAAAATATGATTAGTTCATTTTTATTCATTACTATTAACAGAGTATCACGTGGATGGTAAAACAATATAAAAAAATATGGCTAGTCGACCCCCTACGAAACGTGGACGTTTCAACTTTAATAAGAAGAATAAGTAGAATACGGCACTGTTGGAACAAGAACAAGCGGAAGAAGTAAATATGGAACAGCTTGGACATTCAAGAGCCGATGGTTTCCGATCACTTTCCAGTCTCGAAACATATGACCTTCCATTGGAAGAAGATCAGCCAACAAAAAGACCATTCCGAGCAGCTAAAGCGAGGAGCATGGAAATAATGTCCGACGTTATTATAATCCTTAATGAATCTATATCGGAAGAATACTTCGAACAAATGCGGCAGACAAATAGACAGCGAATCGCAGTTGAATCATCCGAAGAACGTAGCCAGCGCTTGGAAGAACTACGAAGCCGTTTATCGCAATCGCAACCGCGGAAGAACGTGTTCAGCGACTGGAACACTTGGGACAACGTGCAACTGAACGACTTAGCATTACAATACTTGGAAATAACATATCAAAATAAAAAATAAAAATTGTGCCCTCATCCCTCCTTTAACCGAGCGATGCTCGGTGTTCCTGATATTGCGTTATAACTTACGTAAAAATACTTCGATTGAGACAAACCTTTATCATGTTGTTCCGGAAGTACAATTTACCGATTCTGTTGAATGTCATAGAAATGGGGTCAAAGGTCAGGTCATAGGAAGCGAGATTTGTTCCACAGCCATTATCCTCATAACTTGAGTAATGATTTCTGGTATGTTGGAAAGCGTATCATAATCAATGCATTGCATGATTTTACTAACTTGTTCTTTCTTTACGATGCACAGCTTCACTACCAGAGAGAGTTAATGCTGATGTTATCGACTTCAGAATATATTTTATTCAATACAATTGTTTCTAAACATCAGATTAAAAACATTCTTTCTTGCATTCGTTAATATTTATAACGAAGACTGTTTTGGATATAGTTTCTTTTTCAGGTAATACATAGTTTTTCCGCTAGGGGCGTAAAGTTGAATTGCGATTTACCCGATATACATGCTTCTCAAAGTCCGATTTGAAAAAAAAAAAATTTGACCGGAGAGAGCTCTATTGGAAAATATTCTGCATATAAGTTCGAATTTTTGTACAGAATGGTTTGGCCACTAGCAGGCGTAAGTGTGTATATATATATATATATATATATATATATATCATCATCATCATCATCATTGTCAACCATTATCAATCCACTGCTGGACGAAGGTCTCCCCAAGTTTCCTCCACAACGGTCTGTCTTGTGCCAGTCTCCTCCATGTCACTCCCGCATACTTTCGAATTTCATCCACCCATCTTCCATGTGGTCTTCTTCTGGGTCTTTTCCTGTCCCTTGGAATCCAATCTAAAATTTCGGCTGTCCATCGATGGTCTGTTCTTCTGGCAGTATGTCCAGTCCATTGCCATTTCAGGGATTTAACTCTGATCATGATGTCTTCCACTCTTGTCATTTTTCGGATCCACGTGTTCCTCTTCTTATCTCTCCTGGTTACACCAAGCATGCACATATATATATATGTTTGGTTTCTGATATATTTGCAGCAATATCTGCGCTTCTGAAAGCACAATTAAAAATTTTTGTTAGCGATCATATACCACTCAGCACGATAGATTTTTTGAGAATACCTTGTGCTGAAAACAATGCATAATCTTATTTTTGTCGATATCTCTGCTTCTAACAGTCCGATTTAAAAATATATATCTTTAACGGAGAGCGTTTCCGGTGCGAAATATTTTACATATAGTTCCAAAATTTTCCTAACGAACACGCATGCGACTAAGACAGCATAAGCTCTCGTTTTCCATTTTCAGCATATTAGCATCATCATCTGCGCGTCTAAACACCCGATTGAAAAAAAATTCACTTTCGGCCAGATACTACGAACTGCCAAAGTATTTTGTGTACATTTATTGCCAGCACAATTTTCCTGCTGGGGACATAAATGTCTTATTGATTTTTGTTAATATCTCTGCGTTTAAAAGTCTGATTTAAAAAATTCTTTGAATGCCGTATACTGTTTATTTTTGGAACACCTTGCCTCCACTCGTGGGGTTTTGTAGTTCACAGTTCTGGCGCTAGGTGGCGTTAGAGTGTATTTCAGTTTGATGCTGTATCTCTGCTGTTAAAGATCCTTTTGAAAAAAATTATTTTTTTACTGTATGCCTTCCGTTACAGTTACGATGGGGAATATTATCTTTTTAAAATAGTGCACAATTTACCCGCAAGGAGGCAGAAACGTCAAAAACGCTTTCTCGTCATCCATGCTTCCAAGAGAAGTATTTGATTTTTTTTTTTCCTTTATATACTTTTTGCTCTGAAAAATGCCTTTCACATATTTTCTACTTTTACATTATTCAAAATTATTCCACTAGGGGGCGCAAAGTTAGATAATGTTTTCCTCTATATCTGTTCTTCAAACTGTTTGACGTAAAAAAATTTTGTCTCTAATATATCCGTTCAGCTGAGAGAAAATTGTTGAGCATGATTTGTTAATTTTGTAACAGACTTTTCAATCGCTAGCGATGGGAAGTAACTGTTTCTGTTTCTAGATGTTTTATCGATTAAAGAAATGCGGTTGATTTTTTTGCATTTTGGTTCCATTGACTGTGAATAACTTTGAAACATTTAACTCGTGCCGGAAAGGATTGAAAAGACGTGCTCATTACAAACATTACACAGGAATTTTCAAGACATTACACAGGATTAGATCCTCATTGAAGTATGTGGCGATCATTTGGAGCCCTAGACTCGTAACTCTAGTAAATGAAATCGAAAAAGTTCAAAAGTATTTCTTCAACACCATTTTTATAAATCAATTTGAGTTTATATAGGGTACACCCCAACGGCTGACCTTCTGTCACTCTTCAAGATGACCTCTTTACAATCGAGAAGAAAGGCTCTACAACTCAAGTTCCTGTACGGTATCATTAATGGAGAAATAGATAATACTCAAATTGTAAACCAACTCCGTGTCCCACGTTTACTGAAGACAAAATGTGAACTACAGGGTGATCGAAAAGTTCCCGAAACCTAATTTGAACAATTTTTGAGCAACTAATTTTGATCTAAATAAGATGCTGGAAATGACCTCCGTGTTGCTGGAGGCAAATATCTATGCTGCGGCACATGTTTTTCGTAACGCGTTTTAGCATAGATGGCGTGATTTTCGCTATAGCTTAAATAATGTTTGTTTTCAATGACTGCAGGTCATGCGGGTTGTTTGCATAAACACGGTCCTTTAAATATCCCCACAGAAAAAAAAAAAAAAAAAAAACATTATTCCGAAAAGAAAACATTGTTCAATGAGCCCTTGTTGTATCGAGTAAATTTACGAAACCAACGGCAATAAAGCAGGCGCTTATACGTATCAGGGGCCTTCAGTTCTTGGACAACTTTCACTTTGTATGCATGAAGCTGCAATTTTTTAGTCGCTTTCTGTACTGAGCCGTAAGAAAGTTTCACTTGCTGAGATAAGCGACGAAGCGATTTTGTAGGTGACTGTTGCAAACATTTTTCAACATCGTTTATCATTTCCGGCGTTAACACACTTGGCCGGCCATTTCTAGTCCTATCATCAACACTTCCAGTTTTCCGAAATCGTACGAGTAAACTGCGTATCGTTGATTTACTTACCATAGTATGCTGCGGAAATTTTTTCCTGAACTCTTCTATACAGTTTTTGTAAGACTGCGTTTGCAAATAAGCTTCAAGTAAACAAATTCTCTGCTCCCTCGTCAAACCCATGCCTCTGTGCAAATGGCGAAGCTAAAGTGGGAAAACTGCGTAACACACATGGAACCAGTTATTCATTCCTGGCACTTTGCCAATTTCCTTCAGGTATTCGACAAGCGCCGTATTTGATCTCGATTGAACTTTTGCTTGCACCATACGCAATAATTTTTTTTAATTCAATTGATTGAACTTTTGCTTACAGCATACGCAATAATTTTTTTAAATTCAGGGTTTGGGAACTTTACGATCACTCTGTATTTGCAGTGCCATTTTACAGGACAGATGCTGGAAAAACTTCTCCGTTATGCAAAATGTATAGACTTCACAACTCACTTGAAGAATGTCCGGATATTTTTTTAATGTAGTGTAAGTCATAATTTTTTTTCGTGAAGCATGTTTCGCAAGATTGTAAATATCTCTTGGCAATGTAAATACCACTGTAAATATCACCATAGCAATTCCTGTAACTAGATATACCATCCGTATGGATGTGCTTACAAATAAAATAAATAAATAAACCGAAAATTCGGTGTCATCTTTCTTATTTATAATATTGCTTAAGGGCCTAAGATTTGTTTTTACGACATAGCCCGAAATCAGGAACGGGTGGGCCTTAAATCACCATAAAAAAATCTCTTCAAGTTACAAGTGGGTTTTAAATGCTGGTCGTGAGTGTTGTATTCAGGCATCTTCACGGGGATACTTAGCCCCTCCCCCCGAAAATGAACGCCCCCTCGTAAGTTTTTGTATATCTCTTTATATTTAGTCTAATTATTTTGTTTATAGCTGAATATCTGGAGAAATTAATGTAAAAAATTAAGAAAAATGTGAGAAAATATTATAATTAAAAAACAAAAAACACATCCACATGGACTTTAATCTGAAATTTCTATCATCCTTCAGTAAAACAAAACTGCTTCCGATATAACAAAATATTTGCAACCTAATTTTTAACAATAGCAAATTATTAGAAATGTTTCCCATAAAAAGCTTTTTTCTTGGCAGTGGGTGGTTTACACTCTGTGACAAAAAACAATTGGTATCCAAACGGTTTGTTAGTTTGTTTTTTACTGCTACGTGCTAATCTAAATAATCTAAAGGGGGCTGAAGCAAGTGGCAGGGGAATAGTTTACACTATACGTTTTCAGGTAACACGGTAATGATTCCTTTATTATCAGAAATACGCTTGTAGTAAGGCGAGGGCAGTTTTACCACTCCTAATTTTTTTAGGGAGGGGGGGAGTTCTCCAGCAGAGCGTTATCTTATTAGCATCCTCAAATGCTCAATATTTTACACCACCCTATGGTGAAATCCGTGGTGCATTACTGAATTAAAGTAAAGATATAAAATTTTCACAATTTTAATTACTTGTATGTGTAGATTTCTTGGAATTTGCATATACACTATTTACCAACAAGTAATTGGACACCTGTGATAGCAAAAGAAAACGAAGTTTATTCACCTTCAATAGTTGGTGGAGCCTCTACGAGCGGCGATTACAGCTGCGACCCTCCAGGGCATACTCTCAACCAGGCGTTGTACGACGGTTAGCGGTATTTTCTTCCACTCGGCTTGGAGAAGACAGGTCAGTTCCTTCACCGATTTCGGACGGTGGGGGCACCCCTTAAGTCGACGCTCCAATTCGCCCCAGAGGGGCTCGATAGGGTTAAGGTCCGGGCTCTGCGCAGGCCAGTCCATTCGATTAACCCCATTGTCACCATACCAAGCCATGGTGGACCTTGCAACATGACAGGTGGCATTGTCATCCTGAAAGTAACATGGGTCCACCCCGTAAAACTGCCACAACGTAGAAAGCGCATGGTTATCCAAAATGGTGCAGTAGGTCTCGGCGTTGAGTCTACCAGGAATTGCGACCAAGGGTACCGTGCCATACCAGGAGAAACACCCCCATAGCATAATTCCACCGCCGCCGAACTTCACAGTTGGAACAATACATTCCGGCAGGAGGCGTCCTCCAGGCAGACGCCAAACCCAGACCCTGCCATCCGAACGGTAGAGGGTGAACCTTGATTCGTCGCTCCAGAGAACCTGTTTCTACTGTTCAACGGTCCACTGTCGACTTTCTTTGCACCACGTTAGCCAAGCAGCGCTATTGGACTTGGTGATCAAAGGCTTGTGGGCGGCAGCACGTCCACGATAACCGAGCAGATGGGCTTCCTTACGGGTGGTATTCATCGAAAGAACACTCCCGGATGCCTGTTGAAACTCCTCGCGGATGTGGCCCATCGATTTGGTGCGGTTCTTCCGAATTTCTCTGGCCAGCACTCGTCGGTCTCTAACTCCCAGTTTTGTGGGTCTGCCGGGTCAGGGCACATTCCGACAGTCACCTCTCTTCTTCCACTTGCCAATCACGTAGGCCACTGTCGATTTTGGGTACTTCAACTCGCTGGATATGTCACGTATGGATCGGCCATTTATGTGATACCTGACAATTACACCTTTCTCGAAATCAGAGAGCTCCGAACTGCGTGGCATCTTGCATGCGACTGGTTGCGTTGTTGTTTCTCACACGATATTTAACGGCGGCGGTCGTGACGTGTATCAGGACCGCAGATATCGTCGATTGCAGGGGTGTCCAATTACTTGTTGGTAGATAGTGTGTACACACACACACACACACACACACACAAGTTTCAGCCCACTTAGAATTTGTAATCCCCCCTCCCCAAAAAAATGCAGCGCTGCTGGTCGGAATAACCTCAGCGCTAACAACAAAATCAAACCTTTTCATTTTTCTTTCATTTTTTTTTTTTTTTTACTTTTTCTGTGTCCGGTGTCTTAAATAGTTTCTTAATCGAGTAGAAAAAGGAAAAACAAAATTCAAGCGAAACTGAGGCCATTTTAATGAGTTGTTACTGAAACTACGCATGCAATTCTGCTTAGCGTTATTGGTCGTTCGAAGATATGTGGCATTTAGCGAAGAGATAAATCAGTCAGGTGGTCAAGTTTCTTTTCTATACATTCCGATGCACACACGCTCACTGGTTTTGTTTGACCTTGGCGCAGTTTGATCCGACGGCAGTGAAAAATGTCCCTAATTGGCGGTGCGACATTGAGGACGCTCGTAAAGAGTCGGAGTTCCGCCGATTAATGAACACCGAAGCTTTCACAACAAGGAAACTCGACGTATAACTATTTTCTCAAGAGCTGCAGGCCTCACTTATTTCGGAAGCCTTCGCTATAGTTCAACGAAATAACCTGAACACGTTTCCAAACCGTTCAGTTCCCAGGGAATGAAATTTTATCCCACAACGAAGAAGAGACGGTGAGATCTGGAATAGAACAGCTATGGGCAACTTTTCTCATCCGCTGGATCAATGCTAAATTTTCTTCCAAAACACTTAACTACGACAAACGCTGTATGAAAATCAAACAGTGGTATAAGTCTTGCCCTACTTTTAGAAAGTTATTGAAAGATAACTACACTACACTTACAGGCATAACTTTTGCTGCGTTTGAAAGAACATCTAAAGTTTCTTATGATACACTCCAACTTCGGCGGACCGAAGAAACGTTGAGGAAGCTTTCGCGGACTGGAGAAACGTTTGGCAAACTTACGCGGACCGGCGATGTCGAAACGAAACCTTTAGGCTGTTTTCGAGCATTTAATCTTGTAGTATTCTATATTACAGTATAACTAGGACAAGCCGCCAACGGTGACCAATAACTCGGGTACAGTTGGCAAATTTTGAGCGAAGCTATTGCAAAATCTAAGCTCAAAAAGAAATGCCTAAAATTTATCATGAACTATTTTCCTTCACGCTGGTTGTGATCAGGTTGCATGTAAACAAAGCGGAAAGACACACCCAGATCGGGAGCCACGTTTTTCATTTTGTATCGCGAAAGACAGACACACACACATACACAAACTTCCTTTTATTATTATAGATTAAGCAAGTGTTGAGCTAACAGACTGAGTCTGTTTCTTCGTTTTTCAATTCAAACGATTTTTTTTTTCAATTCATTTTAGTAAGCCGATTTTCGTGAAACGGTTCAAGTAAAAAGTCATCTAGTTTTAATTGAAATTCTTCAATGACACGGAATTTCGGGAATCGGAAGGCGTCAAAACCTGACCACAGACGATGTCCAATCGCATGCAGAAAATCACGGTGATCAGATGTGTCATGTCGTAGCTATGCCCGAACAACTAATTGTCCCGAGTCTCGTATAGAGAGCGGATTTTTTTCAATTGTTATTAAAATTGGTCAGTTTTTAATGGTCATTATTTTCATACCACACGACCAATCACCATGATACCAACCCCATGTCACTCACCAAGTCCTTCTTTTTCTCTGTGGCAAGTGTCACCGCGATCGGCTGAAGATCCTTGGAGGAGATGACTAACAAACGACCCCTTCTCAAAACCCGAGAAAGCCCCTAAAATGCTATTTTTTGGACGATTATTCCTCAGTGACACGGGATTTCGGCAATCGGAAGGTGTCAAAACCTGACCATGGACGATGTCCAATCGCATGCAAAAAATCACGGTGATGGGATGTGTCGTCTCGTACCTATGCCCGAACAACTAATTGTCTCGAGTCTCGTAAAGAGAGCGCCAGGCGGAGCTCAATGATCACTGCGTGTAATCCATAATTAATTTACATACCAGATTATTCCATGTCACCTACTTACAGCAAATGTCATTTAATCTGTTAATATTATTTAATGATTAATAAGTGTAATTCATAATCAATATACCACAATATTCTCCTTACCCTAGTCTAATATAATTATTTCTGGGGTCCTGTTGCTGCTGCTTCGCGATAATCTTCTCGAGCCGTGTTTCCAGCGTCGTTACTGCAAGGTGTAGTGCAGCATTAATGTGCATTATGTTATTGTGCTTTGTTTTGATTGCAGAAACGGCTGAAAAAGTTTTCTCGCAATAAATACGCGGTCGAAAAAGTTTATCAATGATTTTAGAGCTTTGTCGCTAAGACTTGGATATTCTTTCTCCATTAACCCCAAAACTGAGTCAGAGATTTGGATCTGAATATCGATGCCAGATTGGCATCAGAAGGAAATTCAACAAAGATTTCGTTTTCCTGGTGAGTTAGCCTGCAGCAGCTCAAATCTTCTGTGAAGAGATTAGCGACCCAAGCTTCCTTTAATCTTCCGCGACAGGTGTTAAAAAAAAAAAACTTAGATCTAGATTTCCTCTTACTTTGTCTCCATTTCGATTCAAAAGAAAAATAAATAAATTCACTCGTTTGACGCGGACTGGCAGAAAAAACCTCGCGGACAGGGCTGTAGGGAAACACTGCTTTAAATCACTCAGTTTTGTTCTGTATACTCTGTGTTTGACAAATACACATTAAAAAATCCAATGGGGTTATATCAGGTGAGCCGACTGGTCACAGAATCGGGCCATCTTGGAAAATCCAGCGTCCTGGGAACAAACAGAGTATGCAAATAGCCCCGAGCTCTGGTTCCCCAGTGGGGAGGATCTCCGTCTTGTTAAAAGACGACATCTGGCTGAAGGTCTTCGACTTGTGGCACAGCAATATTTTGCAGCAAATCAAAGTGAACATTTTGTGTTGATGGATTTTTTCACGAAGAAATGCGGTTGTGTATGAGTCCACACCAAACGTTAACAAAATCAAGGAATATTGAAAGACAAGTAAACTAGCCATTAATCCTAACAGCCATTAATCCTAACTAGCTATTAATCCTAAGTAATCCAAACTTATGATTTTTCTAAAAAAAAAAATAGGATATTCAACCTGCATTTCAGGGGGTTGCTCTAAATGGAAATTATATCGAAGATGTTAAGCACCATAAATATTTAGGTACTATAATACAAAATGATTTAAAATGGAATACGCATATATATATATATACTTTAATAAAATCTCAAGGAATATTGGTATTATCAGTAATAATCTGAATAAATTAACCCCTAAAATAATGTTGCTGTTGTACGCATCTTTAATACAACCATATTTTACTTACTGCATATGGGGTAAAACCACTAAATATAATATTAAAAAATTGCAAATATTATAAAATAAATTTGTTAGATCACTTGAGTTAATATCAAATAGAAACCATCAATTTACCATGGTTTTTCATACAGCAGTTAACCCTAATAGATTTAATATATTAACAATGCAACACTACATGATTATAATTTGGGAAAATTAATGTTTAAGAGAATCAAATAGTGTTTCTATCAAAATCTGGGCTCGATAAATACACCCATACATCAACATTCTACAAGAAATAGATCCAAATTAGTACCTATGTTTCCACATACAGAAAATTTTAAAACAAACATCAATTATTTAGGTCCAACATTCCGGAATGGATTACCTCAATATCTTACATCTATCAATAATATACGAAGATCTATTCAAGAAAAAATTAAAATTATATCTACTAAATAAAGGGAATTTATTAATAAATTATTGGACATTTGAGACTGCATTTACTTATTTTAATAACAAACTGCTGGGAGGTGTGAAATAAATCATTGTTAAATAATAAATTACAATAGGATCTAGAAACAGAATCTAGGTTCGGAAGATAAAGTGGTTATTCTCACTTCTCTCTATTTTTTATGGCATGGTTATAACATAGTTATAATATTAATTAATAGATAATTAATATTATAACTATGTTTTTTCTCATTTTTTTTTCTTATTTTTCTATAGTTCTTTTTCTTTTTAAATAGATAGCAGAGGACTATGTCAGGCCTATTTGGCCTTTTTTACGCTTTCCAACCGTAGGTTGAAGAAGCGTATATGCTCCAACTTTGTCCGTCTGCTTGTCCGCACGATAACTCTCGTAAAAATGGTTCGATTTTGATGAAATTTTAGTATGTGGTAGGGGCTACCTGGGAAGGAACCCTATTAAAAATAGCCGAAATGGGGTCAAAGATCAGGACATAGGAGGGGATCCATTCCATCGTCCTTATGCATCAAAACTTACGTAAAAATGCTTCGATTGCGACAAAACTTCATCATGTTGTTCCGGAGATGTACTGGACCGGTTCTGTTTAATATAATCGAAGTGGGGTCAAAGGTCAGGGCACAGGAGCGAGATTTATTCCACAGCCATTACCCTCATAACTTGAGTAATGATTTCTGGTATGTTGGAAAGCGTATCATAATCAATGCATTCCATGATTTTACTAACTTGTTTCTCTTTGATACCCAGTTGTTACAATATTACTACTTCGTTTCTTTATGTATTCTTCAATGTACAATATTGTGACAACTAAAATTGATTGATTAAAAAACCAATTGATTGATTGAAAATAAACCCATTTTGCCGGTGGTGGAATTCGAATCTCCTTTCTCCAGAGTCAGATATTCTACCAGCTGAACTACACCAACCTTGGCTTATCGCCACAACTTATCGTTTTGAGATGATCGTCGCGTATATTAGAAAGGACTGGGATGGAATCGTAGGTATCCGGGTCGAACCGTGCTTGAAGGAGACCTCACTGGAGAAAAATTAATTCCAGACGATGTGTGGAAGGAGCATGGCACATTATTCTCGAACCTTAAGGCCAGGAGATTCATTTTTACGTTCGGGCCCTAATTTGAAAATAGACACATTTTGCAGGTGGTGGAATTCGAAAACCAACATCTTTCTCCGGAGTCAGATATTCTACCGCTAGAACTACACCGACGAAGGCTTATCGCTGCAACTTGCATTTTTGACATTGCTTCACCTCTGAGGTAAGTACTAGTGCTGTCAAAAACCGGATATTTTGAAATCCGGATTTCGAATTTCAAAATATCCGAAATATCATAAATTCGAAATCAGGATTGCCGCATGAATTCCGAATTTCGAAATCCGGATATTTCTTTCCATTTTTTCTTTCTTTCTTTACTGTCCCAGTGGCCTATGAATTAATCACAAACACTATAAGTGCTAGTGAGTGGGAGATACCTGGTCTACCCAGTTTAGCAATAATAACCTGCCATCGTTTCTTTTGATCGTTCTTTGTAAATTTTTGTTTGCTTCTTCTTAACCACCAACAGGTCTATCATGGCCAGATACAGGGGTTGTTCAAAATAATGGAAGCCGCCCCGGTGGCGCAGTTGTCTAAGCGATGGCCTCTGATCATTCGTCCGAAAGGGGTCCGATTTCGAATCCCGGTGAGGCATGGATGTTGTGTTTGCCTTACGGCACTGGCTCTCTCCCTTCCCTGGAACCAGTGACCCTAAATTAGGGACGGGCGACTGCTTATAGCCCGTTGAGTTGCTCACGGTGGTCGTTAAAACTCCAATCAAAAAAAAAAAAAAAAATGGAAACACCTCGCTGAAAACAGTGACTTTGGTATGTGCTGCTTTTTGAGTAAAACAAACATGTAGCTACAATTTGTTTTGCAAAAAAGTGTTGCTTATAGTCTAAAGGGTCAGTGTGATGCATAGTAAATCGGTGTTTGCATAATTTTGTTCCAGGTGAAGGCACAATGAGTGACCTGTCGGAGTTCCAAAGAGGGCAGATCGAAGGAGCCCGCCCGGTTGGTGCGTCGGTAACCATAGTGGCATAGGTATTGGGGGGTATTGAGAGGTGCCATGTCGAAGGTAATAACAGCATACAATGTTCACGGCACAATATCATCTGCGAGACACAATTGTGGAAGGAAAACCAAACTCACTGCGAGAGACAGGAGGACATTAAAGAGGATTATGACCGCAAGGAGGAAGACCACAGCGATGAAAGTGAATGCTGAGTTTAATGCACATATCCAAACCCCAGTGTCAACCCCTATCGTGTGAAGGGAATTTCATAAGCACAATATTTACGGCAGAGCTGCGATTGCAAAACCCCTGGTGTCACACGTGAATATGCAACGGAGACTACAGTGGTGCCAGGAACATTAAACGTGGACTGCGGATCAATGGAACCATGTCTTGTTTTCCGATGAATCAAGTTTCTCACTATTCCCCACCACAGGACGGGTTTACGCGTGGAGAACCCCCACAGAAATCTACAACCCAGACTGTCTCCTTCCTACAGTGAAGCATCGGGGTGGTTCCGTAATGGTTTGGGCCTTGATCTCGTGGTTTGCAACAGGTCCCATTATAACGTTACACGGACGGATAACTAGTGGTGACTATGTCACTCTTTTGGCCGACCATGAGCATTCAATGGCGCAGACATTGTTTCCGTCAGGGGATTGCACCTTTCAAAATGATAATGCCCGATTCACAGAAGTCGAACTGTTCAATCATAGTTTGAGGAACATGAGGATCAAGTTGCATACCTTTCCTGGCCTGCACAATCACCGGACTCAAACATTATTGAGCCCCTGTGGTCTGTGTAGGAAAACACAGTGCGATCCCGTTATCCTCCTCCGGCGTCTCTCAAGGAATTGGAGCAGTTTCTACAGGAAGAATGGTACAACATACCACTCACCACAATCCAGGACTTGTATGCGTCCATTCCAAGGAGGATTCAAGCAGTTTTAGATGCCAAGGGTGCTCCCACACCATATTAGGCGCGTAGCACCTATTGTTTCAAGGTGTTTCCATTATTTTGGACAACCCCTGTAGATCTATAATGTTGAGATGTCTGAATATTCGGTATTCTAAATCCGAATATCCGAAGTTCGTAATCCGGATATCCGAAGTTCGAACTATTCGAATGCTAAAATCCGGTTTTGGGATAGTAAATCATCCGGAAATCCAAAATCCCAAAATCTCCGTAAACAGCACTTCCGAAGTTCAAAATCCGGTTATCCGCAGTTTGAACGCTAAAAATCTGGTTTTCGGATACTAAAATATCCGGATATCCAAAAAACCGAAATCCGTGAACAACACTAGTAGGTAAGTTAAAGAAGTTGTAATCTCATACAGCCAAACTCGTTAATATCGTATACGAATACATCGAATTATTCCCTTTATCGATCTTCAGAAAGTCATCGTGAAAACTGCATTAAAAATATAGGAAGGAGAAAAGTTGTGTTGAACAAAACATAGCAGTCTTATAACGCATATTTCGAGCATTTGATGCCCGTAATCTCGTTAGTCATTCATAAGCTCAGGTCTTTAACTGTAGCCTCTTGCTTCGAAATCGTTCGGCAGGTGCTAATTCAAAGTCACGCATAAATTCTTTAAAGTGTAGAACTTCCGAATGATATGGAAGGAGCCATGTTAATCCTATTCAAGAACCAAAACAATCAGAAGTCTATAAACGGGAGAGCATTCTGTCCTCGAAAATGTTTTCTCTGGGACGCTGAGAGGTTGACTACGTGACCGATTACCGTAAACTGAGAATTTGGGATAAGTGTAGTGCGTATCTCGTTTAAAACGCACGCATGCGCAGGACTGTTGCGTGAAATGGAGAGAGAGAAAATAAATAAAAAACCTTCAGTTTTCAGCAAAGCTGTAAATACACTGGTGTCCAAAAGTTAAGCACAATCAACAAAAAGTGTTAAATTACGAAAATGAGAAGGCACAGTGAGATAGGCGGTTTACTATACGTAGATATCTTAGTAAAGAACTAAATGAGCAGGAAAACTATGATGAACCAGGAAAATGAACCAAGATTCCAAATGTGAAGATTTTATACAACGGTCCAGTACCTCTTACAGCGATACAAGCGTCACACCGATGTCTCATGTTGTTGAAAAGGGACATAAGAAGACTCCGTGGCAGAAAATTCCACTCCTTAATAAAAGCAGATTCGATTTCTTGGAGAGTTCCGACAAAAGGTTGACAATCTGGAAAGAGATTTCCCAAAGCATTCCACACAATACTGTAGTGAGTTGAGATCTGGGGAATGCGCTGGCCATGACATACCGTGGATAACTTCACTTTCCAGGTAATCATCGATAATAGCAACTCTGTGAGGACTCGCGCTATAGTCCATGAACAGGAGATCTGGGCCAACAGCACCACAAAAAAGCCTCACATAGGGATAAAGGATTTCATTTATGTCTCTCTGACCTGTTAAAGTTCCACCAGAATAGACATGGAGCGCCCTGTGGACATAAAGCCATCTCAGACAAGTATACCACCTCCTCTGTAATGGTGCATTCCCTGATAGTTTGTGGGGAATAATAGGTTGCAGGTTCTCTCCATATGAGAACACGACTGTTATCACTTTTGAGAATGAACCTGGATTCATCGGAAAAGAGGACATTGGCCCATTGATTTTTGCCTTCCCAGTCTCGATGTTGTCTTCTCCACAGTACCCCGGCATTTCTTGCTGACGGAGTGAGTGGGATGCAGACTGCATATCTTCTCGCGTACAGCCCTTTTTTGTTGAGCAGTCTGTATACTGTTTGCCTTCAAACAGCTGGTCCACTAACCGCAGACAGCCCTAAAGCAAGCACTCTCGCTCACACTCACCTGTTACGTTTCGCTGTTAGTGCCGCATACCTATCATCCTGAGCCGTTGTAATCTGTGAAACGACCTACCACAGGTTGACTATTAATATCTCCGGTGTACTGGTACCTTCCCTGAAGTATGGATACCATGGATTGATTCACGCCAGTGACTCTGACAACATTATTCTGCGTCTGTCCGGGTTCCAACATTTCGATAATCTGACCACGTGTAAACATATCCAGAGTTGGAAACAGGTCACAAATTTCGGACCCGGACCCAACCCGAACGTCCCATAACTAGACTCGATTCGGACCCGTAACTGACCCGAACAAATCTTCTTTAAACTATAAATTCCAAACTGAATTGATATATAAATATACACTGCTGGTCACCCAAAATGCAACACCAAGAGAGAAGCATCCAATTGGCCTGAAATTCGCAGCATGCGTCGCCCGCGAGAGGACATGCAAACGATTAGCATTGCAGGGCATATGCAAATCATGTGCGCCCGACACGCCACCAAGAAGGACTATAAGAAGGGTGCACAGAAGGCGGGGTGTAAGTAGTGGAAGTGTGTTGTGCTGCCGGACATGTGCGTGGGAAGCTTCCTGATGCCTCGTCGCAGAATACGGCAGTCACTCCATCACGTTTCGGAGTTCGACAAAGGACGAATAGTGGATTATCGTGACAGCGGTTTATCGTACCGAGACATCGGCGCCCGTGTGGGACGACATCCAGCCACAGTGAGGCGAGTATGGATTCCGTGGGTGCAGGAGGGATGGACGGAACGACGTGAGCGATTGCCGCAGCCGCGGCACACCACCGAACGAGAGGACCAACATGTTGTGCGGCGGGCTTAGACGGCACGCACCGCCACATTACGAACGTTAGAGCAGGAATTCGGGTCTGTTGCGCAACAACCTGTGTCAGCACGTACCGTTCGACGTCGTCTGCAGGAGTGGGGACTTGTCGCACGGCGCCCATTGCTCCGATTACCATTGACGTTACACCACCGGCGAGTACGGCGGCAGTGAGCCGTTGAACGCCGCACCTGGAATACGGAATGGCACGACATTGTCTTCTCCGACGAATCTCGCTTCTGCCTGCAACAGCACGATGGTCGGATCCGCGTGTGGCGGCACCGCAGAGACAGACTGTACGATGCCTGTATTATTCATCGCCATACCGGTCCGTCGCCTGGCGTTATGGTTTGGGGCGCAATTGGATATGACACCCTCACCCCTCTGGTACGCATCACCGGTATACTCAACAGCCACCGCTACAACTCCGACGTTTTGGAGCCTGTAATCCTCCCTTACCTGCAGGTCCTGCCAGCGGCCACGTTTCAACAGGACAATGCGCGCTCGCAAGTGGCACACATCGTGCAACAATTCCTCACGGCCCACCAGGTGTCACTGCTGCCGTGGGCCGCCTGTTCTCCCGATATTTCGCCCATCGAACACATTTGGTTGCTGATCGGCAACCGAGGGGCCCGGCAAGAACCACCCGCGGCTACGCCTGATGAACTGTGGGAACGTGTGGAAGCAGCCTGGACCGACATACCCCAAGCCCACACCCAAAACGTCTTTTGTTCGATGCCGCGGCGTGTAGTTATTGCCCACCATGTGTGCCACACGAATTATTGATGTTTGCGTGTTCCGCAAGTCGCACGGGCCTGTAAGCTCAATCGTTTCATCTTTGTATCTGTTGTTATGTGTCCAGTAAATCTGGCTTTGCTATCTCGTGTTCTTGGTGCTGCATTTTGGGTGGCCAGCAGTGTATTTAGATTGTTTATTCTTTCCACGATTTGATGGTGGTGCCCATACTTTCATATGGTCCATTAGGTTTTTGGGACCATAATATTTTATTACGCCGTCGACATCTTTCTTTGTAATTATACACTTTCCATATTTTGAACAAAAAGCAAGACCAAATAACACAGAATTATTCACCGGTTCCTTAATGAGACGAAACAATTTCCAGCATTCACTCTTCCCCTTGTGGTTTTCAACAAGCACGTATTTTTTTTGCCTCGACGCCTTTTTTTTTTTTTTTTTTTTTGATTGGAGGTTTAACGACCACCGTGAGCAACTCAATGGGCTATAAGCAGTCGCCCGTCCCTAATTTAGGGTCACTGGTTCCAGGGAAGGGAGAGAGCCAGTGCCGTAAGACAAACACAACGTCCATGCCTCACCGGGATTCGAACCCGGACCCCTTATGGACGAATGATCAGAGGCCATCGCTTAGACCACTGCGCCACCGGGGCGGCCCTCGACGCCTTTCTCAACCTCCTTAATATTAAATCCATCCATATTAACAAATAAGGAGTTAATTTCGACATGACATGTCATGGGAACAGGATGTTACCACATCGACGAAAACTTTTGAATGCTCGATGTAAAAGATGCGATGTGAAAAGTAACTCTTAGTCATACATTGAACTTCGCACGGAGAGAGTGAATCAGCTGAGAAGCAGGCGACTGGCGTTTGCCTGTACCTTGCCCTGGACAATCTCACTGTTTTTTGTTTTTTTTTATTGGAGGTTTAACGACCACGTGAGCAACTCAATGGGCTATAAGCAGTCGCCCGTCCCTAATTTAGGATCACTGGTTCCAGGGAAGGGAGAGAGCCAGTGCCGTAAGATAAACACAACATCCATGCCTCACCGGGATTCCAACCTGGACCCCGTTCGGACACAATCACCATCGCACTGTAAAAGAACGCAAAGGAAGTATCTTTTTACGATATAGTGTCGGTGTGTTTGACGTCCGTAGGTGGAAATCTTCGTTGCTTTAAGAAGGAGACGACAATATTTTTGCATGGCAAATCAGTATTCACTCCGCGAGCACCAGTATCAACTACAGAATTCCACAACGTGCATTTTTCTTTGGAATATATTTTTCTCTTTTCAAAAATAAATTGGGAATAAAACCGGGTCAAAATCGGGTTAGGAACATCTTGACCTGGCCCGTTTGAAATTATTGACCCGTGACCCGTTTCCATCTCTGAACATATACACTTGCAGTCTTTCTGACATGCTGTTTAATAAAAATCAAATCCTACAACTAGCAGGGCGTGATAACGACAAGAAATGACACTTTTCGCATTTTTTGGAGTTATATTTCTTCAACTTCACAATGGTTCTGCTTCGTTTTTTATGCCAGTTATCGTTCGTCACACCGTATTGCCACATGGTTTCTATATTTGCATATTTCCATATTCTCTGTACTTTATTACACTTGATTTATTGCATGTTCCCACTTCATAAAAAAATATGTCATATTTCGTATTGCCACTCTGTCTATAAAGGAAAATGAATATGGAGGGCAAATCTGAACAATATAACTGGGAGGGACACACCATTTCAGGTCACAGAAAAAAAAAAACAAATAGCTTATTGCAGTATTTTGTGTTGGTGTGAAAGTGCTTTCATTTACTGAAGGTTACGTCAAAATAAAATACGAGACACTATTTTTAGAGTACGTCGTAAGTGTACTATGATCCACTTTTCAGCAAGTGCATAGAAGTGGCTGTGATTTCCGAAAGGGAATGCATGTACGCGTTCCATTTTCTGTGTAACAGATTAGAAATGAATTACAAAGGATAGTTTATCATTTTGCGTAGAAGAGGTGCGCACTCGAATCTTGTCCATATGTATATCCCATAGCAGAGAAACAGGGCAGATAGTGACTCTCTACTAGCGAAATATTTACAACTGATAAATGTTTCCTTTGTGCTAGCCGCCAAAACAGCAGCAACATTTTTGACTCAGACGACAGGTTCCTTCTTTTATCTACTGTTGAGCCTTACGTACTTCAGATCATGCTTTTTCTGATGTGGTCGATCCTGGAAATTTATCTTTACTGTTACTTTTTTTCTCTCCTGTTCCCAGGTTTAGGTAAATACGATAAATGCTATCTCCTAATGTCTTAGTTAACCATGCCGTTTCGTTTCACTAGTTCACGAAATTAAGGAAATATTCTTTTTTCTTCCTTTTTATTTAATTTTTATTTTTTGGAAGAAATGCGGTAGGGGTAACGACTACCGTGAGCAATTCAATGGGCTGTAAGAAGTTGCCCGTCCCTAATTTAGGGCGACTGGTTCTGAGGAAGGGAGAGAGCCAGCTTCGACCTGGGCCCAACTCAGACGAATTGTCAGAAGTCAGCGTTTAGACCACTGGGCCACTGGAACGGCTCTCCTGTCGTCCTCAGCCAAAAACTCGAACGATAACATAGAACAGCGTCCAAAGTATTTATTTGCCGCCCCGGTGGCGCAGTGGTCTAAGCGATGGCCTCTGATCATTCATCCGAACGGGGTCCGGGTTCGAATCGCGGTGAGGCATTGATGTTGCGTTTGTCTTACGGCACTGGCTCTCTCCCTTCCCTAGAATTAGTGACCCTAAATTAGGGACGGGCGACTGTTTATAGCCCATTGAGTTGCTCACGGTGGTCGTTAAACATCCAATCCAAAAAAAAAAAAAAAGGTATTTATTTGACGCACATGGTTGAACTTTCAAATAACTTGTTTCTACAAAATATTCATTCACTTCCTTTTATTAGGATTTCAACCACAGCCATTATCAACTAAATTATAAGAATTCGCTCACGAGTAATTTAGACCCGCTAGCTCCAGGGGAAATGGAATAAAGGTAACGTCATAGAATAGAGAAACATATACACTCCCATGCCTCATCTGGAATCGAACCCGGGCTCTACACCGATGAGCAATTCCATTATGACCACCCCCAGCCCAGAGAAATGAATGCGCCTGGGGACCGAACGGTGGCGTTGAAGTTCACAGAGCAGTATATATACAACCCGAGGACCGGCTTTCGGTTAGTAGAGTGTTCGGAGTCAGAATGCTAAAAAGTTATCGATTTATTGGAGTTCGATAAAGGATAAATTTGGATGGCACGGCGCATCGGAACTACAATCTCGGAAACGGTGTGGCTTGTGGGGGTTTTCACGTACCGCTGTAGAGAGTACGTATCAAAAGTGGGGCACAGATGGCCGAACGACGAGCCGTCGTCCAGCGGTGTGTGTCCTCCACTGCTCGTTGATGCCAGAGGGGAGCGGGGACTGTCGCGCACTGTTCACAGCAACTGCAGGGCAACAAATCACCCGCAACTACAACAGTGGTGATCAGGGCAATGTGTCACAGCACACAGTTCATCGCAGCCTTCTGCGCATGGGACTGCGTAGCCGAATGCTCAGTGCATGTCATCGCCAACAACGCATGAAATGGGCCCATGATAATCAAGATTGGACCGTGGATGATTGAAAGAAAGTGGGCTAGTCTGACAAATCAAGATTCCTGGTGCATCACGAAGACGGGAGAGCTCGGATTCGCCGATTACCAACGGAGGCTATGGCACCTGAAAGCACTGTTGAGCGGAAACAGGCCGGCTGTGGCGGTGTTATGGTGTGTGCGATGTTTCCTTGGGACTCTTTAGGCCCCATTAAACCAATAGCACAACAATACCTGACAGCTGTCAGGTATCTGAACATCGTTGCGGAACCAAGTTCACCCATTCATGGAGCTGTGTTCCTTGCTGATGATGGCCATTACCAACAGCATAATGCACCATACCACACTGCCAAAATCGTGAAGGAGTGATTCGAGGAACATGCTGGTGCCCTGGCCTCAAAATTCACCCGACGTAAACCCAATTGAACATTTGTGGTTCGACTTGGAAAAGCGGGTTTGCGCTAATTCACCACCATCCCGAAATGTACGGTATTTGCAAGACCTAATACTGACATTATGGTACCAGATACCCCAGGATACCTATCACCACCTCATCGAATCGATGCCTCGCCGTGAGGCCACTGTTCTGCGGGCTAAAGGGGAGGGGGTTCCAACAACTAATTAGATAGGTGGTCATAATGTAATGGCTCATAGATGTATATGAGCATACTAAAAGTAATCTTTGCTGGATTACTTTTGTTATACATATGTCGCTAAACTGAAGGATCATATATATGCTTCGATTGGCGCAAGCAGGGGGCCTTACATCTGAGTCCCAAATACATCCTCAGTTGCTTGGAGATTCCTCGTTCTGGGTGGTGTAACGGTAACATACTCGAAGGTAAATCGGGAGATGTGGGTTCGATTCACGTTCCAGGATGACGTAATTTTCAAGTTTTCTGAAATATCTCCACCGGTGCACTAATAGCCCCATAGATGCCTCACGGCTAAGAGGGCCTCTAGTCTCAGAAGAAGGATGTTTCAATTATTTTTTTTTATTTTTTTTTTTTTTTTTGCGAAAACTTCACTTGAAACTTGTTAAAGAAATAGCCAGGAATTTTTTATGGTAGATTTGAACGAAGTATTAAAAATAAAAGCGTTTTTTTTAAGTAAATAAGTGAAATCTTCAAGAAATCATTTTCGCTTTAGTTTGTAAAAACTAAAGCTCGACACTTCGCTCTGTTGGTATCAGTGTTACGGAACACCAATACGACATCAGGTCTGGTGCTATCACCACCGCCCTCGTCAAACTGGTGGCCAACACACACCCCTTTGGAAAGAGACTTAGATACCTGCTCCTGCTTCGAATAAATTTACTGTTTTATTTACCGAAAGTTTATACATTGGCAGTTTATCGACCATTTGCTGTAATGACGGTTCTCCATATACAGGGTGCGTAGGAAAATCCCTTTAGCCTGGAATAACTTGCGAACGGAGAGAGGTACAGTTAGGCAAGTGAGATAACGGTACAGTAAAGCGACTACGCCCGATCGAATGCAACCAATAGCAGCGCCCCTAGTGGTGAAATGCGGAAGTTAGCCATTGCAAATCGAAAACGAAAAGAGATAGAGCAAAATGTTCAATTACAAAAGTTGTAGAGCATCAATTAATTAGCACAAAACAACATTTGTTTCACACGGATAAGATAAATTGTCGCCTTAATATCCTACAATGTCCGAAATCGATACGCGACGATTCGAATCTGCATATTCACATTTCGCAAATGTAGCCGTATGCAAATGCAGATTGTGACGTTGTACCGTACCTACGATATAACAAGTTAGTAAAATCATGCAATGAATTTATTATAATACGCTTTCCAACATACTAGAAATCATTACTCAAGTTATTACTCAAGTTATGAGGATAATGGCTGTGGAATAAGTCTCGCTCCTGTGCCCTGACCTTTGATTCCATTTCGATGATATTCAACAGAACTGGTTCAGTATATCTCCGAAATAACATGATAACGTTTTGTCGCAATAGATGCATTTTTACGTAAGTTATGATGCATAAGGGCTATTTAATAGATCCTGCTCCTGTGTCCTAACCATTGATCCCATTTCGCCCATTTTCAACAGGATTCGTCCCCAGGCAGGCCCATACGACATACTAACATTTCATCCAGATCGAAGCATTTTTACATAAGTTATGGCGCATAATGGCGATGGAAGTGATTCCGCTCTTATGTCCTGACCTTTGATCCCGTTTCGCCCATTTTCAATACGGTTTGTCCCCAGATGGTTTCATCGAAATAGAACCTTTTCTTTTTTACGTTAGTTATGACGAATAAGAGCAGTGGAATGGATCCCGCTCCTATGTCCTGACCTTTGACCTCATTTCGTTCACTTTCAACAGGGTTCCTTACCAGGTGGTCCCTTACCACATACTAAAATTTCATCGAAATCAAACGATTTTTACGCGAGTTATCGTGCGGACGGGCATACGCACACAACGCGTGACGTAATGAGGCAGATGGGAATCCAACCATCTGCTCGAAATAGTGTGACGTCATAAAACTTTAATAGGATCCACACACAACGCGTGACATAATGAGACAGATGGCGTGACCGCCGCGCACCAACATCTCAATCGCGAGCTTGTGACGTCATAAGATTTATAAGCATGGGTAACATTAATGGAACGACGTAATGACACTGAAAACTTAGTAATTCGGGGTGGTTATTTAACCCACTAAACGAATTTTCCTAAAGTCGAGAACAAGCTAAATCGATTTCTAGTACCAGAAAACGGTGGTAAACTACTTTCATCAAAAACCTTAGAGCCGTTTTCAAAATAAAATTTTCAGAGATACAAGAATTGCTCCTTTAAGGTGGACGTCAAGTAATTTTGCTTCCTATATATATATATATATATATATATATATATATATATATATATATATGGGATGTAAGGTCAGGTGATGCGTAACATCACAGCCTCTCCTTGACAAATGTCAACCCGCCTTCTCGTGGTACATCCTGTTCCCACTAAAGGGGCTCTGACGACCGCCAATAGCGGTATAACTATACCATCGGGATTAGAGGAAATGCTATCCCACACTCACCAACCCGCTTGGCCAGCGTGGTGAGTTATGGCCAAACCCCTCCAAAATGACTCCACAACTTAAATCTTGGCCCTCAGTCTCCGGCAGCTGGAATGTACCTGGCCAAGGCAGCGGCCAGTGCGACATGAAGGCAGAGAGTGCTAAGAATCCCCGGAGGACCGGACTAGGCTGCCATCTGATGCTGACCTTGGCAACGTATAACGGACGCTCCCTATCTTCTGATTCAAGGCTTCTTGAATTGGAAGAGGAACTACAAAGGATCAAGTGGGACATCGTCGGGCTAAGTGAGGTAAGGAGAAAAGGAGTAGATCTCATTGAACTGAAAAGTGGACATCTCTTCTACTATCGTGGGACAGATACTGGCAGAACTAGTGGTGTTGGATTTATAATAAACAAGAAACTGAAGGATAAAGTTGTAGAAGTTGAAAGTTCCTCTGACAGAGCTGCACGACTCGTTATCCAACTCTCGAGAAGATACCAGGCTCAGATTATTCAAACTTATGCACCCAACACAAGTCATGCTGAAGAAGAAATTGAAGAATTTTATGAGGAAATTCGTCATCTAAATAATAAAGGTAAGCAGCACTTGAAGATAATTATGGGAGATTTCAATGCAAAAATAGGGCAACGACAACAGAATGAAACTTCAGTAGGTAAATTCGGTCACGGCAACAGAAACCAGCGTGGAAATACTCTCGTTGAGTTTGCAGAGGCAGAAGAGTTTTTCATCTTGAACTCCTTTTTCAAGAAAAAGCCACACAGGAAATGGACATGGAGACATCCAAATGGGACGACAAGTGAAATTGATTTTATTATGTGTAACAAAAAATTCGTCATAGAAGACTGCAGTGTGCTAAACAAGTTCAACACAGGCAGTGACCATAGATTGGTGAGATGTAAGATGCACCTCAACACTAAACTCGAACGTAGCAAGCTCATAAGACAAACAAAATGTATTGACATAACCAACCTTAAAAAACACCATAATACCTTCAAATTGGAACTGAAGAACAGATTCTCTGCTTTAGAAGGCCTAACATCGGAAGAAGTGGATATTTCTGAAGTTAACAGAAAAGTAACCAAAGCTCTTATGGAAACAGCAACAAAATTAGCTGGGTCTAAGAACAAATTGCATGTGAACAAATTATCAGGAAAAATCAAAATGTTGATGCAAAAAAGAAGAGTGATGAGGACAACTAAAGAAGATGTGACTTCCAAAGTGGAATATATAGAGCTATGCAAGACAGTACGAAAAAGTATCACTGAAGACGTAAGGAAATTCAACTGTGAACTAGTAAGGAAAGCAATTGAAAACAACCAGAGCCTAAAGATAGCAAAGGGACATCTCAGTAAGGGGAAAAAACAGATTATGGCACTGAGAAAAGAAGATGGTTCTTTAACAAGAAATAGAGGCGAAATTTTGACAAGAGTGAAAGATTTCTACTCCAAATTATATGAAAGGGATGATACATGTACTCCAGACATCATGAAAGGTACCAGTACCAGGGTTCTTCCAGTCCTCCCAGCAGAAGTTGCACATGCAATCAAGAACATGAAGCGGGGAAAAGCTCCAGGAGAAGATAGAATTACTGTAGACATCATACAAGAAGCAAGTGGAGAAATCGAAACAGTACTCGCCCAAATTTTCACTCGATGCCTTAATGAAGGGAAAATTCCTGAGGATTGGAACAACGCTACAATGATCTTGCTACATAAAAAAGGTGACATTGAGGATCTCAGGAACTACAGACCTATCAGCCTCCTATCAGTGGTTTATAAAATCTTCACTAAAGTTCTTTCACCCCGCTTGAAGGTGACACTGGACATGGCTCAACCGAGAGAACAAGCTGGATTCAGGAGTGACTACAGCACAATAGATCATATCCACGTACTGAGAGAACTAATTGAAAGAGCGAGGAAATATGAACTTCCATTGTGCATGGCTTTTATCGATTATGAAAAAGCCTTTGATTCTGTGAAACCATCAGCAGTTGCAATGGCTCTGAAATCCTGCGGTATTGAAGATGCCTACATTAATATTATTAATAACATCTATGAAAATGCAAGTGCAAAGATTCGGCTGTTTGAAAATACAACACACATAAAAATTGGAAAAGGAGTCAGACAAGGTGACACCATATCTCCGAAGCTCTTTAATGCCACATTGGAAAATGTCTTTCAATCACTGAACTGGGAAAACAAAGGGATAAAGATTAATGGAGATTATCTAACCCACCTTCGATTTGCTGATGACATAGTCATTTTTGCAACTACCTCATCAGAGCTACAGAGTATGATCCAGGAACTTGCTGACAAGAGTAAAGAAGTGGGATTAAAAATGAACTTTCAGAAGACAAAAGTGATGTACAATGCTTTTACAAGAAATGAAGATTTATCGATTGATGGAGAAAAGCTGGAGATAACAGACACGTACTTTTATCTTGGACAGCAGATATCAAGTCAGGGTCACATTGGTGAAGAAATTAATCGGCGTACAAAACTTGCCTGGAGAGCTTTTGGAAGAAACAGCATAATTTTCAAGAGCAATATGCCACTATGTCTTAAAAGAAAAGTGTTTGATCAATGCATCCTTCCAGTGCTTACGTATGGTGCAGAGACGTGGACCTTAACTAAAAGAGACATACAAAGGCTGCAGACAACTCAAAGCAGCATGGAGAGGTGCATGCTTGGTGTAACCAGGAGAGATAAGAAGAGGAACACGTGGATCCTAAAAATGACAAGAGTGGAGGACATCATGATCATAGTTAAATCCCTGAAATGGCAATGGGCTGGACATACTGCCAGAAGAACAGACCATCAATGGACAGCCGAAATTTTAGATTGGATTCCAAGGGACAGGAAAAGACCCAGAAGAAGACCACATGGAAGATGGGTGGATGAAATTCGAAAGTATGCGGGAGTGACATGGAGGAGACTGGCACAAGACAGACCGTTGTAAAGGAAACTTGGGGAGACCTTCGTCCAGCAGTGGATTGATAATGGTTGACGATGATGATGATGATGATGATGATATATATATTTTTATTGGAGGTTTAACGACCACAGTGAGCAGCTCAATGGGCTATAAGCAGTCGCCCGTCCCTAATTTAGGGTCAATGGTTCCAGAGAAGGGAAACAGCCAGTGCCGTAAGACAAACACAACAGTCATGCCTCACCGGGATTCGAACCCGGACCCCTTACGGACGAATGATCAGAGGCCATCGCTTAGACCACTGCGCCACCAGGGCGGCCTATATACTTCCAATGGAAAAACTTCTGTACACCTTTTCTTCACAATTTCGTCACAAGGATGAAAATTTGAACATCGATTAAAATAGCTTCACTTTATAACTTGGAATACTTAATATTTTCTAAAACATAACCATAATTATGCAATCCAACATTTATTTGTCTACTGACGCCATCAAAGTACAAGTCGCGCCATCTTTTTTCTGGTTTCAACACCACCAAAAGAAACGTTTTTTTTTGCCGCCCCGGTGGCGCAGTGGTCTAAGGCGCTGGCCTCTGATCATTCGTCCGTAAGGGGTCCGGGTTCGAATCCCGGTGAGGCATGGATGTTGTGTTTGTCTTACGGCACTGGCTGTTTCCCTTCTCTGGAACCAGTGACCCTAAATTAGGGACGGGCGACTGCTTATAGCCCATTGAGTTGCTCACGGTGGTCGTTAAATCTCCAATCAAAAAAAAAAAAAAACCGTTGTTTTTTAATATAATTATGTTTTAGAAAATGTTAAGTATTCCTAGTTATAATATGAAGTTATTTTAATCGATGTTCAAATTTCCATCCTTAGGAACACACTAATTGTGAAGAAAATGTGTAGAAAAGGTTTTCCATTGGTAATATAGGAAGCAAAATTACTTGACGTCCACCTTAATAGTATGGGATAAGAGCGATGGAATGGATCCGGATCCTATGTCCTGATCTTTAACCCCATTTGTTCCATTTTCAATATAATTCCTCTCCAGGTGGTCCCCTACCACATACTAAACTTTCATCAAAATCGAACCATTTTTACGCACGTTGTGATGCGTAAGGGCAATGGAATGCATCCCGCTCCTATATCCTGACCTTTGACCCCACTTCACCCATTTTCAATAGGGTTCTTCCCAGGTGGTCCCCTACAATATACTAAAATTTCATCGATATCGAACCATATTTACGCAAGTTATGACGCATAAGGGCAATGGAATGGATCCCGCTCCTATGCCGTGACCTTTGACCTCACTTCACCCATTTTCAGTAGGTTTCATTCCCAAGTGGTACCCTACAATATGCTAAAATTTCATCGACATCGAACCATTTTTATGCGAGTTATCATGCCGACAGACAGATGGACGGACGGACAAAGCTGGAGCATATACGCTTCTTCAACCTACGGTTGGAAAGCGTAAAAACCCAGTAGCAGGATGTACCCTGATCAGAAGTTTAGGTCTACGTACGCTGTGTGAGAATAGTGAGCTTGGATTTCTGGGGTTACGTAAAAAACCGGTGTATGCAACAGCGCCTACAAGTCTGCTGGGTCTACGTCGTCGTGTTACAGATGCTTGCAATAGTGTGACACCTTCCATGCTGAGGAATGCGCATGCACAGTTACTTTCACGAATACAAATGTGTATCGCGAGCAATGGCGAACTCTTCGAACATACTCGACATTAACTTTTTATCACTGTGCGCCAGTTTGCCTTTTTTGTTTTGGTTTTGTCTGACGTCATCAAACTGTATTGACATAAGTACCCATTTATACAATAAATTGTGTGTATTTGCTCATACCTATGCCTGTTCCCTTCCAACGTTCACACAAAAGATCGCGCATCGATTTCGGACATTTTAGGGTATTCAGGCGACAATTTATCTCATCCGTGTGAAACAAATATCGTTTTGTACTAATTAATTGATGCTCTACAACTCTGTAATTGGAAAGTTTGCTCTATCTCTTTTCGTTTTCGATTTGCAATGGCTAACTTCCGCATTTCGCCACTAGGGGCGCTGCTATTGGTTGCTCTCGATCGGGCGTAGTCGCTTTACTATACCGTTATCTCACTTGCATAACTGTGCCTCTCTACGTTCGCAAGTTATTCCAGGCTAAAGGGACTTTCCTATGCACCATGTATACTTCCACAGCTATGCAGGTCTTATGTCAAAAATGTAAATAACCCTTATAAAGCGGAATCCGTAGCCGCTAACGAATAGTGTCTTGTGCATATATGTACATTATGACTTATGAACTTCACATATTACGTAACAACTGATGCAACCTGGGAGTTCGTCCCTCTTGTATTTAGTGGTATGTCGGCGCAATGCTATCTGTATTTTGCTTGATGATGGGCTTGAGGCAAGCCAGTAAAACTTCCATGTGTCATTTTAACCTATTGTACCTAGTGATTTTAATTGTATATAAAGTTCGTCTTTTGCTTTACAATTGAATATTCATGGCTCGTTGATTATCGTGCATTGACAGGTTACCTACCTTCTGAATTGTAAAAACTGGATAACGAGAAAGCAGCTATTCCAGAGAACTTGAAGCCTATTTTCACAGCTATAGCAATAGTTCCTATACATGAATAATAACAAGAGAATGTGAATGAAATAGCAGTTGAATAATAGAATTTTTTATAACAATGAGGATAAGGTATTATATATCACACTTGTTTGCACATAACTACGCATCCTTCAAAATATTATGAGCTAAAAAGTTGTTCTTCGCGGGCTACGTATAAATCGGAGAAGGTCTTTAGACACTGTTACACGGCCGTTAAGTGTCTTGTATGTGTGGTCGTGAGGCTATTCAAAGAGACTAGTCTTAGTTCTGTAAAATAGTGATTTTTTTTTCGAGGTTTAACGACCACCGTGAGCAACTCAATGGGCTATAAGCAGTCGCCCGTCCCTAATTTAGGACCACTGGTTCCCGGGAAGGAAGAGAGCCAGTGTCGTCAGACAAACACAACATCCATGCCTCACCGGGATTAGAACCCGGACCCCTTTCGGACGAATGATTTTTTTTTTTTATATTGGAGGTTTAACGACCACCGTGAGCAACTCAATGGGCTATAAGCAGTCGCCCGTCCCTAATTTAGGGTCACTGGTTCCAGGGAAGGGAGAGAGCCAGTGCCGTAAGACAAACACAACATCCATGCCTCACCGGGATTCGAACCCAGACCCCGTTCGGAAGAGTGATCAGAGGCCATCGCTTAGACCACTGCGCCACCGGGGCGGCAGGACGAATGATCAGTCGCAATCGCTCAGACCACGGCGCCACCGGGGCGGCGGCCATTCGTTCCAGGGAAGGGGAAAGAGGCAGTGCCGTAATACAAACACAACATCCATGCCTCACTGGGATTCGAACCCGGACCCCTGGGTTCAAGTCCTGTTGCTCTTTGCCAACAGGACAATGTCATCAGTATACATGCAGCAATCTGCACACACTGATATCAACAAGACATAAACCAGCACTATCTGTTTTGTCATCACGCATGCACACATCCATAAATATATTAAACAGCCATGGTGACATTACGCAACCTTGTCTGACTCCTGCACCAATAGATAACCATTTTGATAAAACACCATTCACGCGTACACAAGCTCTACTGCCAGCACACATGGCTTTTACACTATTAAGTAGATTCCCGGTAACACCATATTCATTTAATACCTTCCACAAAAGTGTCCTATTTACTCAGTCGTAAGCTTTCTCTAAATCTATGAAGGCAGCAAAAACTTTCTTAACCACAGCCAGATACTTTACAATCATCATGTATAATGCAAAACTTTGTCGCCCCGGTGGCGCAGTGGTCTAAGGCGATGGCCTCTGATCATTTTGTCCGAAAGGGGTCCGGGTTGGAATCCCGGTGAGGCGTGGATGTTGTGTTTATCTTATGGCACTGGCTCTCTCCTTTCCCTGGAACCAGTGACCCTAAATTAGGGACGGGCGACTGCTTATAGCCCATTGAGTTGCTCACGGTGGTTGTTAAACCTCCAATAAAAAAAAATGCAAAACTTTGGTTAGTGCATCCTTTACCAGGCATGAAACCACCCTGAACATCCTACACTTTCAATGATGTAAGACCCCGTACTTTTTCAATAATGACCGTACCAAACACTTTCCCTGGCACACTCAGTAGGTTAATACCACGATAGTTCTTGCAGTCAGTCTGATCACCTTTTCTCTTATACAAAAGGAAACAATGATATAGCATCCTTCCAATCCCGAGGGACGATTCCAAGCTCCCAGCACAACTGGCAAATTTCAGTTAAGGATATAGCTGTATATGTAATAACGGGAAAAAGGTGAAACTGGAGTTCTGTAAAAAAAAAATGGAATTAGTGAAAGCAGAAAATCTGTCAAAATACTGAACGATTCCGTTATTAGAAGCGGAAACTTTTAAAAACTGAAATTTAGTTAAAAGTCATATACCTACCGGCAACTTTGCTGCAGGTTACTTTCAAGAATTTTTCCTGAATTCATACCACTTATTTTTTACAGTGAACTAAATTTTTTTTTATAATGGAACTAATTTTTTTACAGTGAACACTGAAAGAAAAAGTCTTTTGAAACAGTTCAGTACGAAACTGTTTCCACTGAACGAAACGTTTTTAACTCCTTAGTCGATTTTTCAGTTTAATATCATTCATTTTGTTGGATTACTCATGCCAACAACAAAATGAATGAAATTTTACTGGATTACTCATGCCGACCTCCACTTCCCAGAGGCGTATCTTGGGTCCCAGACCTAGGCTATCTCACCCCGTACCCTCCACCTCCTCCCCAGGACTGTTTTCTTTTTTAAACTGCGAAGTTTAGTTTCAAATTATTAAGTAATAGAAGTAATTTTTCGAAATTTTAGGTACATGCTATTGCTAACATAACACCAAATAACTACGAGGATTAGGATTTTAACACTTTATCTTTTGAATACTTTATTTGTACATGAATTTCGTTCTTCTTTCCTTTTGTGTGAACTTGAGTGTTACGTTTTCATAAAAAGTTTCTTCCTAGTACTTTTTCATGCTTAAAAAGAATGTTTTTTCTATTGACAAAATAGCAAAGTTTCTCAAGTGTATATGTCCTTGTGTGGCCCAAAGATATGTCTTGATTATTTTTAATGTAAAAAAACTTCTTTTGGCAGTTGCTGATGGAAACTTTAATACAGTATTAGGTCTGCTAATTTGTACATCCCACTAAACACAACATACAATTTATTCAATTTCATGCGACAAATAATGTCTGTTACTAATTTCTTTTTGTATACTCATCCAGGGAATAAAACGCCTTCAGTTCATTTTTTGAATCTAACTGTATCAAAATTTGAAGCATAGGTTCTTTATGTTCTAACAGTAGATGTTCGGGGAAGCTTTCACAAAATTTATCAAAACAATTCGAATCCAACAAAGCCACGAATTTAAGATATAATATCACTGATTTTAATTCATTGACACCTCACACAATTGAACCAACTCTCGAGAAACACGTGCTGTTACGGGTGGGAGCATACGAGTGACTAATGTAGTCCTAAGTCTTCTCTTTTCTGAGCAAACCGTTGCCCAAAGCAATGGCCCATTCGCCCTTCACCCGCTCCTTCATGTTTCATTTTAGTTGTCGCATACAAATTACATAAATTAATTGAAGGTGATTATAGAGCAGATAAGCAACAACAGGTATGATAAGAGGGAAAAGGCCAGACGGGCCTAACTAGCCCTCTTCTCCCAAAACAATAATCCTTGAAACAAACATCAAGTCAAACAGACATAATAGTGATTGGCAGCCCTAAGAGACAGTCATCATTATAATTTCAAGTTAACTGCCGAAGCGTCTCCATCCGTTATTGCTTTATCTATATTAAAAATTCAAATTAAAACAATACCACTTAAGATTTTACCAGATTAGTAAAAAGTCCAAATAGTTATGTTCAGCATTAAGATTGCCAGTAATATCAAACATTAGTTTGTTTAATGATTCAAGGGTTACAATCATTATTATTGATATATAATAGTAAATTTAAGAACGTGTAAGCACAGTGACTGCTCCAATTTATTTATGAAGTAGCTGCTGCCTAAGTAGAAAAAACAATAAAAAATTACAATGAGACTAATCGTAATAAATATTGTTTAAGGTTTTTTTAAATAAACAAATGTTATTTAAGCTCCTCAGGCAAAGTATTCCAAAAGGTTGGTCCAGCATAATTAATGTATGCTCTGGAACGTTCTGCTTGTACAAACATTGGCACTAGCTTAGTTTTGTCTCTAGTACAGGGGTTCTCAACCGGTGGGGAATTCTCCCCTAAGGGGGAATTTCGTAGTTTCAAGGGGGAATGCGGCGCCAGCCTGGTACATCGTCTTTTCAGTCCCCTGACTTCACCGCGGCACTCGCTGGGAGGGAATCTGACGTGATGCCAAAGTCACCGCTCGCTCGAAACCGGTTGGAAGCGCTTTTGTTGCACAGAAGGAAAAGAAAGTTTTTACGAACTCCTACGTGTCCATATCACCCTTTAACGTCGGAGCTTGTTATTGCGCGTTCATTCTTTGCAAGGAAGTTGTAGTTGAGGGAGGGGATTTTTGTCGCTGAAGGGCTTGTGATACTATTTCCTCGTGAACTTTTTATTTATCAATAGTAGAACAGAATGAGTGTCAAAAAAGAGCGTATGATAATTCATATATTCAATATGGATTCGCATGCGTTAAAGTCAATGGAGGAGACAGACCTCAATGTGTTATTTGTAGCAAAGTTTTGTCAAATGATTCCCTGAAACCAAGTAAGTTGAATCAACATTTGCAGAATGTTCATCCTCAACACAAGAACAAGGACAAAAGCTTTTTTGAGCGGCATGGGAATGCTCTCAGAAAGATGAAACTGGATTTAACAGGGGCATTTCAAGAAATGAACCACAAGATTACCGAAGCTTCTTACGTCGTAGCATTGGAGATAGCAAAGCAGAAAAAAACACATACAATTGGGGAAACTTTGATCAAACCTTGCGCTCTCAAAATGGTGGAAATTGTGTTGGGAAATGAAATGTAGAAAAAACTTGCAGCAGTTTCACTATCAAACAATACTGTTCAAAGGAGAATTAGTGACATGGCCATTGATATCAAGGATCAAGTTATGCAGGAGATTAGGGGTGCAGCATTTGGCTTATTTTTCAATTCAACTTAATGAATCGACTGATGTGGCATCGTGTTCCCAGTTACTGGGGTTCGCAAGAGATCTTCCCTTAGCTTCATTTAAAGAAGAGTTTCTCTTTTGTTCTCCTCTAGAAACAACTACCACGGCCTCAGATATTTTGAAAAAGGTTTCATCGTTCTTTGAGTCAGAAAATCTTTCGTGGGATAATGTATGTGGGTGCTGTACAGATGGAGAACCAGCTATGTTGGGGACAAAATCTGGATTTCAAGTTAATGTGAAAAAGTTGTCTCCAAAAGTGAAAGGCATTCATTGCATGATCCATTGTCAAGCACTGGCCTCAAAAACACTTCCAGCTCCACTATTGATGGTTTTGGATCAAACAATTGAAATTGTGAATTTTGTCAAGGGAGGAGCTCTTAATTCACGACTTTTCAAGCAGTTATGTATTGACCTGAATGCAGGCCATCATTTGCTTCTTTTCCACACAAATGTTCATTGGCTTTCAAGAGGAAATGTGAGTGAGCGAGTATTTGAGCTTAGAGATGAGCTTAAAATACTGTGAAATTAAAGGTAAGATGGAATTTTTGGCCTGGTTAGACGATGAGGAATGGATCTTGCGCCTTGCTTATTTGGTTGATATTTTTGAGCAGCTGAATAAATTGAATCTTCAGATTCAATATCATAAAATTCATCGATTCTTTGAAAGCTTTTATGAGTAAACTAAAAAATTGAAAGACAAAAGTCAACATGAAAAATGTTGCAATATTTGAGAAATTGTCATCAATTCTTATTACTAGTGGTAATGACGAAGTACTTCCAGAATTTGAAAAAAATGAAATTTTGCAGCATTTGACAGCACTAGAAAATGAATTCAGCCGATATTTTCCTGAACTTTGTGATGAGGAGTTGGACTTTGTGCGAAATCCATTCAAATTATCGGTTGAAAAAGTTCCTGATGCTTTTCAAGATGAATTTCTGGAACTGACGACTGATTCGCGAGCAAGAGACATGTTTGATAAGAAATCAGTCACAGAATTTTGGCCTCTGATGTGTGACTCTTACCTAAGAGTGGCTGAGAGAGCTATCTGTGCATTGCTTCCATTTGTGTCGACGTATCTTTGCGAGTCTGGCTTTTCAACTCTGTTGCAAATGAAAACGAAACAACGAAGTAGATTGGAGGTTGAAAGTGACCTGCGTTGTGCTCTTTCAAGAACTCCTCCGCGTATTCAAGAATTGGCAAAGAAAAAACAATCACAGGCTTCTCATTGAATATAAAATGGATTACAATATCCAAGGCATGTTATTGACTTTTTTATTAATTGAGGTATGTGTCATTTTATTAAGACATATTTAAGTATTTAGTTTACGAATATAAAAAACTGATTTTATTCATGTTCTAAAATTCATCAACATTTTATATTGCTGTTTATAAAACTGTTATAAAAATAATCTAAATAAATATATATGTACTAATATAGACAAAAAAAGATTTTCAGTGGTATTCATTAAATTTGGTAATCCATTTTTCGCAGTTTTGGAAGGGGGGGGGTGACATTTCTGACATATGGTGAAAAGGGTGCATGGGGCAAAAAAGGTTGAGAACCCCTGCTCTAGTAGAATGTTGAGTGTGAAAATTTAGTGAAATTAAATCGCGATAAAGATTTTTTTATTCTCTTAAACATTAATATTCCTAAGTAATAATTATATAATTGTTAAATAGTTAGGAGATTAAAATCATTAGGATGTAGGTCTAATCGGGTTGTCAAACTTCGGGAATAACTGTTTTGAATTTTCAACTCCAGAAGTCTAATGAATTTATTTTGTAATTGTTGTAAATTATTAATATTATATTTAGAGGTTGTTCCTCAGGTCAGAATACAGTAGTTCAGGTGAGTTTGAATTAGAGTAGAATACAACTGTAGCATAATTTTTGGAGATAGATAGGTCCTAACATTGCCAATAACACCAACGTTTCGTAAAATTTTACTGGTTAGAACTTCAATATGTTGTCATGGAAATGCTAGCTGGTGATCGTATAGAACAGGGTTATCCAACACTTTTGTGTAAAGGGCCACTTAAAAATTTTTCACGGAACTCGCGGACTAACGGTTGCTGCGAATTCCATAAATTATATATCATCATCATCAACCATTATCAATCCACTACTGGATGAAGGTCTCCCCAAGTTTCTTCCACAATTCTCTTTCTTGAGCCTGTTTCCTCCACGTCATTCCAGCATGCTTTCGAATTTCATCCATCCATCTCCCATGGGATCTCCTTCTGGGCCTTTTCCTGTCTCTTGGAATCCAGTCTAAAATTTCGGTTGTCCATCGGAGTTCCGTTCTTCTGGCAACATGTCCAGCCCATTGCCATTTCAGGGATTTCATTCTGGTCATGACGTCGTCCACTCCTGTCATTTTCCTTATCCACAAGTTCCTCTTCTTATCTTTCCTGGTTACACCAAGCATGCATCTCTCCACGTTTGAGTTGTCTGCAGTCTTTGCCTAGTTAAGGTCCATTCTCTGCTCCATACGTAAGCACTGGCAGGACGCATTGATTAAACACTTTTCTTTTGAGACATAATGGCATACTGCTCTTAAAAATTGTAATGTTTCTTCCAAAAGCTCTCCCTCCAAGTTTTATACGCCGATTAATTTCTTCATCAATGTGGCCCTCACTTGATATCTGCTGCCCATGATAAATGTAGGAATCGGTTGTCTCAAGCTTTTCTCCATCAACCGATAAAACTTCGTTTCTTGTAAAAGCATTGTACATCACTTTTGTCTTCTGAAAGTTCATTTTTAATCCCACTTCTTTACTCTTGTCAGCAAGTTCTTGGATCATAATCTGCAGCTCTGAAGAGGTAGTTGCAAAGATTACTACGGCATCCGCAAAACGAAGGTGAGTTAAGTAATCTCCATTAATCTTTATCCCTTTGTTTTCCCAGTTCAATGATTCAAAGACATTTTGCAATGTAGCATTAAAGAGCTTGGGAGATAGGATGTCACCTTGTCTCACTCCCTTTCCAATTCTTATTTGTGCTCTATCCTCAAATATACGAACCTTTGCACTTGCATTTTCATGGATGTTACTAAAAAAGCTAATGTATGCATCTTCAATACCGCAGGATTTCAAAGCCATTGTTACTGCTGAGGGTTTCACGGAATCAAGGCCTTCTCATAATCAATAAAAGCCATGCATAATGGGAGTTCATATTCTCTTGGTTGAGCCATGTCTAGTGTTACCTTCAACCGATGTGAAAGAACCTTAGTGAAGATTTTATAAACCACTGATAGGAGGCTGATGGGTCTGTAGTTCCTGAAATCCTCAACGTCACCTTTTTTATGTAGCAGGATCATTGTAGCATTGTTCCAATTCTCAGGAATCTCCCCTTCATTTAGACATCTGGTGAAAAATTGGGCGAGTATAGTTTCAGTTTCTCCATTTGCTTCTTGTACACTGGCGTGCAAAAAATTAAGGACGAGGCGGTTTTTCGAAAGTAACGTTGTGCAGTGGTGCTCCACATCGACTCAAATCATACCATAAGATCCCCAAGATGTAAGAATATGGAACAAGTGAGCAAAACCGTCCAAACAAGAAATCCAAAGGATACAAAGGCACTTTATTAAAAAAGCAGCTTCGAGAACAACCGGACAGAAGACAGAAACGTCCAAGTGACAGGCGGCTGCCAAGAAAAATCCTGTCTTTAGTAGGGGATATGATCATCCCTGACTGCGTTGCAGGATTTACAACGTCTGTCCATGCTGAGGACGAGGTTTTCCGGGAGCTGTTGAGGCATCGCGGCCCATTCCTCTTGCAGCGCCAATCGCAGCTGCGGAATCGTTGCTGGCGGCTGGTGACGTGCTGCCAAGCGTCTCCCGAGAAGGTACCACACGTGTTCGATTGAATTTAGCTCCGGGAACCTAGCGGGCCAATCCATGCGTTGTATATCTTCACTCTCCAACAGCTCTGCTACAGCCACTGTACGATGAGGTGTAGCGTTGTCGTCCATGAAGAGGAACTCAGGACCCACAGCACCTCTAAACAGACGCACGTGAGGCAGGAGAACCTCGGAACAATAGCGGACACCAGTGACTGAACCTCTTTGGAAGATGTGGAAGTCAGTACGGCTACCAAGCATGATACCGCCCCAAACGAGAACTCCGCCACCTCCAAACCGGCCCCTTTCGATGATGTTGGAGGTGTGATTGCGTGTTCTCTGCTCTCTCCAGAAGTGTATACGTCCAGAATCGCTCGTCAGACTAAATCGACTCTCATCCGTAAAGGGAACTCGACCCCATTGCTGATGTGTCCAGTTCTTGTGTTCCTGGCACCACAGAAACCTCCGACTCCGATGAGCAGGCGTTAATGGCACACACCGTACTGGTCGTCGTGCAAATAGACCAACTTTGTGCAGCCTCCTGGCCACGGTAAAACGCGATAAAGGACGTCCAGTTGTCTGTTGCATGTGCCTTGCGATTTCTCCCGCTGTCCGTCGTCTGTCTCTTCTCGCCTGTAGGACAACATACCGGTCATCCGCCGCCGTGGTTAATCGTGGACGACCACTGCTAAACTCTCGGACAGCTGTTCTTGTCGTTTGAAATGCTCTCCAAGCTTGTGAAACGATGCTGTGAGCGATCCCAAACTCCTCGGCCACACTAGTCACACTTAGACTTTCTTCCCAATAACGCGATCTCGGGTACAGTCATCCAGATGTCGTCTACTGGATTGCCTGTTGGCTATATCACACGGTGGCAGCAACTCGACGTCGTTTAAACCGATGTACACCGTGCAATAGCTTTTACCGAATTGCTGAGCGTTGACCGCCCGTGTGCTTTATACCCTTCCGACCTCAACCCCCTACGTCATGCTGCATATATGCGCACGCCCTACCGTATCGGACCCTAGTCCATTTCCTGAGTGGTCTTTCGGTCCGTTCTGCCTACTCGTTCCGCTGTTATGCTATTTCTCCTCTTCGTCCTTAATTTTTGCACACCAGTGTATAATGTTCACCGTAATTTCATCTTCTTCTGCAGCTCTTCCCCGTTTCATGTTCTTAATTGCATATATGTAACTTCTGCAGGGAAGATTGGAGGGATTGGTACTGGTACCTGTCGTAATATCTAGAATAGATGTATCATCCCTTTCATATAGTTTTGAATAGAAATCTTTCACCCTTGTCAAATGTTTTGGTTCTGTTTCTTGTTACAGTCCCATCTTCTTTTTCAGAGCCATAATCTGTTTTCTTCCCTTACTGAGATGTCCTTTTGCTCTCTTCAGGCGTTGGTTGTTTTCAATTGCTTTTCTCACTAGTTCGCAACTGAATTTCCTTATGTCTTCAGTGATACTTTTTCGCACTGTCTTGCATACCTCTATATATTCCACTTTGGAAGTTACATTTTTATTTGTCCTCATCTCCCTTCTCTTTTGCATGAACATTTTTGTTTTTCCTGAAATTTTCTTCATATGTAACTTGTTCTTAGTACCACCTATTTTTGTTGCTGTCTTTATAAGAGCCTTGGTGAGTTCTCTGTTAACTTCAGATATATCCAATTCTTCCGATGTTAGGCTCTCTACAGCAGAGAAACTGTTTTTCAGTTCCAACTTGAAGGTATTATGATGTTTTTTAAGGTTGGTTATGTCAATACATTTTGTTTGTCTTATGAGCTTGCCACGTTCGAGTTTAGTGTTGAGGTGCAACTAACATCTCACCATTCTATGGTCACTACCTGTGTTGAACTTGTTTAGCACACTGCAGTCTTCGATGACAAATATATATATACACTGCTGGCCACCCAAAATGCAACACCAAGAAGGAAGCATCCGATTGGCCTGAAATTCGCAGCATGCGTCGCCCGCGAGAGGACATGCAAACGATTAGCATTGCAGGGCATATGCAAATCATGTGCGCCCGGCACGCCACCGAGAAGCACTATAAGAAGGGTACACAGAAGGCGGGGTGCAAGTAGTGAAAGTGTGCTGCCAGACCTGTGCGTAGGAAGTTTCCTGATGCCTCGTCGCAGAATACGGCAGTCATTCCAGCACGTTTCGGAGTTCGACAGAGGACGAATAGTGGCTTATCGCGACAGCGGTTTATCGTACAGAGACATCGGCGCCCGTGGGGGACGACATCCAGCCAAAGTGAGGAGAGTATGGAATCGGTGGGTGCAAGAGGGACGGACGGACCGACGTGAGCGATTGCCGCAGCCACGGCACTCCACCGAACGAGAGGACTGGAATGTTGTGTGGCGGGCATTGACGGCTCGCGCCGCCGCATCGCGAACGTTAGCGCAGGAATTAGGGTGTGTTTCGCAACAACCTGTGTCGGCACGTACCGTTCAACGTCGTCTGCAGGAGCGGGGGACTTGTCGCACGGCGCCCATTGCTCCGATTACCATTTACGTTACACCACCGGCGGGTGCGGCGACAGTGGGGCGTTGAACGCTGCACCTGGACTACGGAATGGCACGACAGTCTTCTCCGACGAATCCCGCTTCTGCCTGCAACACCACAATAGTCGGATCCGCGAGTGGCGGCACCGCGGTGAGATACTGTATGACGCCTGCATTATGCATTGTCATACCAGTCCGTCGCCTGGCGTTATGGTTTGGGGCGCAATTGGATATGACACCCGAACCCCTTAGGTACGCATCGCCGGTACACTCAAGAGCCACCGCTACATCTCCGACGTTGTGGAGCCTGTAGTCCTCCCTTACCTGCAGGACCTGCCAGCGGCCACGTTTCAACAGGACAATGCGCGCCTGCACGTGGCACGCATCGTGCAACAATTTTTCACGGCCCATCAGGTGTCACTGCTGCCGTAGCCCGCCTGTTCCCCGATATGTCGCCCGTCGAACACGTCTGGTCGCTAATCGGCAACTGAGTGGCCCTGCAAGAACCATCTACGGCTACGCCTGATGAACTGTGGCAACGTGTGGAAGCAGTCTGGACCGACATACCGCAAGCCCACATCCAAAGCTTCTTTCGTTCGATGCCGCGGCGTGTAGCTGCCGTTATCGCCAGCCATGGGGGCCACACGAACTGCTGATGTCTGCGTGTTCCGCAAGTCGCACGGGCTTGTAAGCTCAATCGTTTCATCTTTGTATCTGTTGTTATGTGTCCAGTAAATCTGGCATTGCTATCTCGAGTCCTTCTTGGTGTTGCATTTTGGGTGGTCAGCAGTGTATAATTAAAAGCAAAAACATTAGAAGTGGATCGTAAAATTAGACATAGAAATTTCCAAAACGTTTGACATTAAAAGTAATTTATTACGTTTTATTTCGTTGTTAAGCCAAACGCTCAGTTAATGTGAGGTCTTGCATAACTTTTGCTTACACAGGTAGTCAATGTTTTCCCGTACGCTTGATGTAGTGATGCGCAGAATTCCAGTAAGATGTTCGTTCGTCTGTCAGATTGGGCCTTGATTTTGTTTTTATGACTTTCATCCTAAAAAATAGCTGTTCGCAGCAATATGTGCTGCCAAACAGTGCAATGCATAGAAGGTCGTGTTTTGAGACATTTGGATAAGAATCTGAAGAAACATAATTTTTATAAAATGTTAACAAATCATGCTCTACGAATGCTCTCTTCATGGCAGTGTCATTTATGATCTCGACTAGTTCCATCTACAACATATCAGGAGCATAATTGACATCGGTTCCAAATGGATCTTAAAACAACTTCATTTCACCACCGTGTTCTCTGATATCCGAAAATCTTTCTGTGAATTCATTACCAAGTTTTTGAATCAGTTCAGAGTACTTTTTATGGTTCTTTTTTACAGACGGGCTTGTTGATAACGTCGTGAAACGGACAACGTTTTTCACACTCAACTATTGCTGAAACAGTTGTAATTTCTGCATGAACGCTTGGATATGCTCGAACAGTTTATAGGCAAGTTGATTCCTTCCTTGTAATTTCACATTTAAGTTTGCAAGATATCAAGTGATATCTACCAGGAATTTCAAGTCATTCAAGCACTCATCGTCATTCACAAAACTTGTATCCTTCCATTTTTTTTTTCCAATAAAGATTTTTATTTCTTCAAGCAGTGTCCAGAATCTGGCCAGTGTCGCTGCCCTGCTGAGCCAGCGAACATGGTTGAAGCAGATTACATCGCCATTACCATTGGATGATTCTAATTATGTAAGAAAAGTTTTGAACTGTCTGTGATTGAGCCCCTTGGACCTCATAAAATTTATTGTTGAAACAATCTTTTCCATTACGTGTTGCATATCCATGGTCTTTACACACAGTTGCTCTTGGTGAATGATACAGTGGTATGTGATAGCATCATTAGGCACTGATTTCAGCATTAGATTTGCAAATCCATTATGCTTTCCTATCATTGCCGGGCTCCATCTATTGTAATTCCACAAAGTTTATCCTCCGGAAGACTGAATTTTTACCTCATCAAAAATATCTTTTTTAGCTATTGTGCCTTTCAGAGGACATAAGCCCAATAGTTCCTCAACGATTTCAAAAGTTGCGGTGATTGCTCGTGCATAGATTGTCAGTTGTGCTGTATCGCTTATATCCGTACTTTCATCGAGCGCTAAGCTGTAAAATTGGCAAGATTTGAGCCTTTTAAATATTGGTTGCTAAATTTTCTACTCTTCTACTGGTGTGAAAGACTCATTTTTCTTCCATCGACATTTTATCAGGACATGCTACAGATGTAAATATGTACAAGTAATCTTTCACAAATTCCCCATGCGATAATGGTTTCCCTCTCTTGACTATTTCTTCGGCTATCAAATAACTGATCTTGGTAACCACCTCAAAACTTTGGTTTGCAGCTTTAAAGAAAGATTGTTGCATGATAATATTGTTTTTTAGGGAGTTCACTCGATCAATTCTTTCTAGGCCTGTTAGATTATCATACTTGCTGGCATGCTTCGTAGAATAGTGTCTCTTGTTATTATATTCTTTCACAACAGCGATTCTCTCTTGGCATATCAGATACAATATGCCCCGTTATGCTCAATAACAAAAACATCATCCGTCCGAGCACCCTTAAAGGCTCTACATTCAGAATCGATTTTCCTCTTCTTGCGTGTATTCACTGGAACTGCCATGTTTGGTGCGATGTATTTTAACAAAAACTTCGCTGGATAATAAACACACTGATGTTTAGCTAGCACAGTTACACTAAAAACACACTGATGCTTAGCTAGCACAGTTACTTCTGTGAGAAAAACTTTCAATTGAAAAGAAGATTTCCTAATGAAAAGCTAAGGAAGCAATCGTCACGTGGAGCTCAGCTGCGCGTGGAACAGGTGGATATTTGATACCTAATTGGCTGGAGAAAACAACGCTTCCAGTGACTGTGCGGACCTTTTCTCCTCCCCTCAACTTTTCTCTGGGCTATTTGTTTGCTCACTTGTGATAGAGAAAAGACTTGCCGCGTGAAAAGGACTGCCGCAGCAAAGAAGGGGTTCCAAACGGTTCCCGCGGTTTTTCGTTATTTCTGAAATATTTAGTTTTCTACAATTTTTGCTTATCTTTTTTAAATCCTGAATTTTTTTAAATTCCCAACAGTAGCAGGCGGGTAGGAATAAAACCTTTGGTGGGCCGGACTATGACCCGCGGGTCGTATGTTGGACAACCTTGGTATAGAAGGTCTTCGAATCTTACAGCGAAGACTGGTAGAGCTGGTTGCATTACGATAACACCATCCTTCCACTAGGAGGCCAGTTGGTCTTTGCTCGTCAGACTGATTCACTTAGTCAAAAGAAGCGAATCCGCACGTGTGTTTTTCGCATCGAAAGCATCGACATATCTTAATACCGTTGATAATTGACTTTTATTTGTGCATTCTCTGGGCTTCGCAGCTATTCTTGCTAGCCTCGAATATGCGCCACTACCACGTCCGTCCCTACATGGCGAAATGGAAGAGTTGTTTTTTGTGTGTTGTAGTGTTCTTAGGTTTTAAGGGTGCAATTATACGAGTAAAGTCACTTTACCTAGAACACCAACATAAGGTAAAGCTTGACAAATTATTGGACACCTCGGATATAGCTTAAAACTCAATGCCCTTAATTAAGTACAGAGAATGTCACTTTCAAAAGACGCCTAGAGATTCAGCGAAAAACTATTACTTACAGTTTCATATTTTGATTCCATCTCAGTCAGTCATGCAACGAAAGCACATTGAGTGAACGCCAGTAGCGAACTCAACACTCGTAATTTCAATAATCGTAATTTCAATGGTCGTAATTTCCAATAATTTCCAGATCACATTAACTTGAAAATAACTTAGATCCTTGACAATCAAACAAAGGTTATAATCCAAGTGAAACAATTATGTAAAAACAGCATCATCAAAGTAACTCCTCCAAATCAGTTTGTGAACCAGCCTCACATCTGGAAAGCCAGTATTCCAGCGAACGTACATTGAAAACAGTCTTCTTAACCCATCTTTTTACATACGTCACACTACCCCTGACGTCAATACTTGTTGCCAAAAGACATTCGAACGAGAGAGAAAATGTGAGCGTTAAGGTTGGAAATTGCTTAAGGAGCACAAACCAAATTTACACAGAGACAGGAACTAAAAAGAAAAGTTATATTAGAGTATATGTTACAACATGTAATATGTCGTTGCCAAAAGACATTCGGGTAAGAGAGAAAATGTGAGCGTTAAGGATTGAAATTGCTTAAGGAGAACAAAGCAAATTTACATAGAGACAGTAACTAACAAGAAAGATGACACCGAATTTTCGGTTGTAATAAAAGCACGTCTTTTGAATCCGTTCTGACGCAAATTAAATTTATCAAAGCTATTCAAAGTCAATGGAACCGGTATGGAAAACAATAAATCTGACGAAAGAAAGAAGATTTTCAATCGGGTTTTTAATCCCTTAGATATTGCTGTAAACGGAATCGTGAGCTTATTGAACTCTAAAAAACAGAGATATCGACAAAAATAAGATGTGACTTTACGTTCCCTGGTGGGAAAACCATGCATTATTTTACTATACTGTGCAAATTAATTAAAACAAAGTAAAAAATCACTCTTTTTTCCAAAAATATGCCTTATATTTTTGACTTCATAATCGTGGAACCACACTTTTATAGCATTCGTTATCATGCGTTCTTTGGTTGTACAGTCCATTTTACCTAAACGTCTCTTGAAAATATTCCACAAGTTTTCTATGGGATTTAAGTCTGGTGAATTTCCAGGCCAATCAAACAAATGAATTTGATTTTCCAGCATGAAATTCTTGACCAATTTCAAATTGTGACATGGGGCCAAGTCATGTTGAAACGTCCCTTCAAAAGTTTGCAAGAATGAAACAATCCTACGTTGTAATATTTCTACGTACTTGGCTGAATTCATCATACCTTGAACAGGAACTAAGCTTCCAGTGCCGTTTGATGTGAAAAAACCCCAAAACATCTGTTTCAGAGGGTGTTTTACAGTTTGTTTGACATGCTCAGGTCTTAAGGGTTCACAGTTGCTTCGTCTAACGACATTTGCTTTGTAACGCTGCTTAAATAAATGAGTTTCGTCACTGAAAATTACCTTTTTCCAGTCGTCAGCAGTCCACGATTTATATTTTTTGGCCCATGCTAAACGTTTTATCTTCATTTTCGCATTCAAATATTGTTTTTCGTTGGTCTTCTTGCCTTCCGGCCAACTTCCAGAAGCCTACGGCGTACAGTTGAATCACTAACATTACAACCACTAGCCAATAAATCTCTTTGAAGGCCGGTGCTTGATTTTTTTTTTTTTTTTTTTTTTTGGATTCATTTTACTATTTCTGATTAGATATTTATCACTCCGTGGAGTTGTTTTTCGTTTTCTTCCACATTTACCTCTCCTTTTTGGAGAGGTAAATGTGGAAGAAAACACGTAAGCAGTCTTAATACACTTGATCTGCCTACACCAACTGCAGAAGCGATATCTCTCACTTTCATAGAAGTGTGGTCCTTCAGAGCAATTATTTGTGCATGCTTCCTTGGGGAAATATCCATTTTTCAATACACGAAAGCAACACGTACTCACAGAGAGCAAAAAACTAACATCCACCTGTCACACGCGAAAGCTCACAACTGAAGCTGAAGTGCCTATTTCGTGTTTAAAACTGGTCAAACCACATTTTTACTAACAAGTTCTAACAGTCACACCACCTCACAGCTGATAAAACCGGTTTACGTGGGTTTCCGACATCAACTGGTGATCACATTACAATTCTGAGAATAAAATAGCTTGTCCGAATTAATTTGCACGGTATAGTAGGAAGAAAGTATTCTCAAAAGGTTTATCCATATAAACGGTATCGGTCCAAGAAAAAAGAAATTAGTCGAGTTTTCAGGAGCCCAGATTTTGCAACAAATACTTCAGAAGCAGAAAATAACACTTATGACCACTGGTGGCTAAACCATTCTTTACCAAACATTAGAAATTATGTGAAAAATATTTTCCATCAGGTCTTGTATGCGATACAGGAAGAATTTTTCAAATCAGAGCTTCAGGAGCAGAAATAACGCAGAAAACGCAATTTACCTTTGTGCCCCCTAGCGGAAAGTCTATGATTTACTTCAAAATTTTGAATTTATAGGAAAAACATCGGAAACAATATCCAACAAAGAAAGAATTTTTCAAATCGTACTCTTAAAAGTAGAGATATTGACAAAAAATAAGATATACATCTACGCCCCCTGGCGTAGAAACCATGCATTTTTTCAAGAAGAAAATTTTCCTAAAAGGTTTGTCGACATGAGTAGTATCGGTCAACAAAACGACTTTTTTTTCAATAGAGATTTTAGAAGCTCATATTTTGCTGCAAATACATCAGAAGCGGAAATTAAGACTTACGCCACGTGGTGGCCAAACCAATTTTTTTTTACAAAAATTAGAAATTATGTGCAAACGACTTCCCATCCGGAGCTGTATCCGGTGCAGAAAGAATTTTTCAAATCTGAGATTTAGAAGCAGAGATATAGGGGGAAACGCAATTTACGTTTACACCCCCTAGCGGAAAGTCTATGAATTACTTGAAAACTTTGAAATTATATAAACCGCATGTCGCACTAGAAACACTATCCAACAAAGAAGGAATTTTTCAAATCGGACTCCTAGAAGTAGAGATATTGACAAAAATAAGATGTACATCTACGCCCCCTGGTGGAGAAACTGTGGAATATTTTAAGAAGAAAATGTTTCTAAAAGGTTTGTCGACATGAGTAGTATCGGTCAAGAAACGACGTGTTTTTTCAATCGAGAATTTAGAAGTTCATATTTTGCTGCAAATACAACAGAAGCGGAAATTAAGATTTACGCCCCATGGTGGCCAAACTATTTGTTTGCAAAAATTAGAAATTATGTGCAAACGATTTCCCATCAGGAGCTGTATCCGGTGCAAAAAGAATTTTTCAAATTGGAGATTTAGAAGCAGAGATATAGGGGGAAACGCAATTTACCGCTACGCCCACTAGCGGAAAGTCTATGAATTACTTGAAAATTTTGAAATTGTATGAAAAACATGTCACACGGAAAACACTATCCAACAAAGAAGGAATTTTTCAAATCGGACTCCTAGAAGTAGAGATATTAATAAAAATAGGATGTACATCTACGCCCCCTGGCGGAGAAACTAATATTTTAAGAAAATATTCTGAAAATGTTTATCGATGTGAGTGGAATCAGTCCACGACAGAATTTTTTCAATCGATATTTTAGAAGCTCCGATTTTATGGCAAATACGTCAGAAGCAAAAATTAACACTTACGCCCCCTGGTGGCCAAAGTATTCTTTGCCAAAAATTTGAAATTATATGTAAACGATTTTCCACCAGGAGATGTATCCGCTGAAGAAAAAATGTTTCAAATCGGAGTTTTAGAAGAAGAGTTATCGGGGGAAATGTAATTTACTTTTACGCCCCCTAGCGGAAAATCTGTGCGTAATTTGAAAAAGTAACTATATCTAAAATACTCTTCGACATAAATGGAATCGAAAGTTAAAAAAAAATTCAATCGGATGTTTAGAATCAAATATGTGGAATAAAACGTATTTTTGAATTCGACATCATCTGCATTTACGCCCTCTACCGGCGAAATTGTACATGGTAAAAAAAAAAAACACGAAGTGAAGGATCATCATTTGCATATTTCAAGCTTCCGAATGCAAAAATAAAAAAATTCAAATCGGACTAATAGTTGCAGAGATATCGTGGATACAGACGAACGGACGGACAAACCGATAACAGGAGCACGATCTTTTTTTACAAAAGACGTGCTAAAAAGGAAACAGAGTATACGTTACTGTGTGTGTGAGAGAGGGAGATTTTTTTTTTTTTGATTGAGGGTTTAACGACCACCATGAGACATGCAATGGGATATAAGCAGTCACCCGTCCCTAATTTTGGGTCACTGGTTCCAGGGAAGGGAGACAGCCAGTGCCTTAAGACAAACAACATCCATGCCTCACCGGGATTCGAACCCTGACCCCTTTTGGACGAATGATCAGAGGCCATCGCTTAGACCACTGCCCCAACGGAGCGACATGTAGACTTCAGAGCTCACCTTAAGGAGAAGTTTTGTAATTTGGTCCGGGTATGCTTTGTCTTTGAAAACAAAACAGGGAACATAATTATATTTAACGGCATCTGCATTTGCCATTCATTGGGGCACTTCAATGCAAACTTTAAGTTTGGAAATTGTTTAAGGAGAACAAACTAAATTTACATACAGACAGGGACAAAAAAGGAAAGTTAAATTAGAAAAAAAAATTACTGTGTGTGTGCGTGCGCGCGCGGACGTCTGTGTGTTTCAGGGGCTGATACAGAGAGCGCCCCCTCCTCAGCAACCAAGGAAAAGCTTCGATTCGTTAGGTTTTAATAACAGATTGAATATTTTTTCGTGAAAGAAAGTATTATTTAAAAGTATCCTTCGTTAATTAATTGAAAGAATTTATAGACATACTAAGAACACTTTCATTTTGCGGGAAAATATCAGAAAGGTTCCCGGTTTTTCCCGACACTTGCGGTCCCCTCCTCACGAAAATCATGGATCCACTCCTGGTGTGTGTATGTGTGTGAGAGAGAGAGAGTGTGTTGATCTGTATACTCCCATTTCTCCGAGTGGGGATGTAGATGATTTTTTTTTTTTTTTTTTTTTAATTTGAGGTTTAACGACCACCGTGAGCAACTCAATGGGGTATAAGCAGTCGCCCGTCCCTAATTTAGGGTCACTGGTTCCAGGGAAGGGAGAGAGCCAGTGCCATAAGACAAACACAACATCCATGCCTCACCGGGATTCGAACCCGGACCCTGTTCGGACGAATGATCAGAGGCCATCGCTTAGACTACTGCGCCACCGGGGCGGCGGATGCAGATTTCAGAGATCACCTTAAGGGAAAGTTTTGTGATTTGGTCCGGGTATGCGTTACATTTGAAAACAAAACAAGGAACATAATTCAATTTAACGGCATCTGAATTTGACATTGACACTTCATGACGCTCCGAAGTAATACGCATGAGATGAGAGAGAGTTAGCATGAGGCAAATGCTTTTCAAAGATATAATGTCTGAAAATTCCTTTGAAAGCTACCATACGAATTCCCACTTGGAGAAATAATAACTGGGTTATTGTTGTGACTGAACAGGAAAACCTAGTAGGTTTCCTATAAAATTATTCTGAGAACATCATCTTTCACATTCGCTAGAAGATAGAACAGTGTTTATAAGTTGGTTTCAACTATAGAAATTGTCATTTTTTTTAATTTTTTTTTTAAGTTGTAGGTATTTTTTAAAACCAGGAATCAAGCCTTTAATTGAATTGGAACCTGTTACATAACTTCACGATTTCTTCTCTACGAAGTATAATTTCCTTTGCGCTTTTTTATCAGTTATGTACATCTAACACTTTGGAATAGCTTGGAAAATCAACGTCTTATTCTTTACGTAATTATATGTTGTTACATGCTAAGATTGTTGGATACCATCCACCATCGCCCTTGCGCCATTAACATCAATTAACCAACCAACCAACCATCCACCATCAAGCGCTGCGTCTTTGTACGGGAGCATTTCGCACGTCACCCATTCCCAGCTTTTATGCCGACGCGAACGAACCGTCGCTTCATTTACGCCGTCTGCAGCTGTCTCTTCAATTTTACCTGAAACTTAAATCTCTCTCAGACCATCCTTTACACGATGCAGTTTTTCATCTCCAGCATGCTCGTTTGTTCGAGATCCGTCCCTCGTGCATTCGAACCTTCGGTCTTCGCATGGCGGCCGTAGCTCGTGATGCAGGGCTCGACTTGTCACTCGTTGGAGAGACCAGGGGCTTTGAGGATCCCCCATGGCACCCTCTTGGTGTCATGGTTGATACCAGCTTTACATCTTTTGACAAGTCCTCAACCCCTGCGTCAGTGTACCAGCAGCTCTTCGCTGAACACCGTTACGTCAATGCAGACTTTATTCCTGTTTTCACCGATGGATCTAAGGCGGCTGGTGTTGTTGGATCCGCCGCCGTCTGCGTTGACGAAGTTTCTGTTGCCCGCATTAATACTGAGGCCACGGTGTTTTCGGCAGAGATGCATGCTGTGTATCTTGCACTTGTTCACGTGCAGTCGAGCTCTCATCAGCGTGCTATTGTGTACACTGATTCGTTGAGTGTTGTGCAATCTTTGTCATCTTTGGATTTCACTGGCCACCTTCTTTTTACCGTACGGAGACTTCTTCGTTCTTTGCTCGAGGCTGATGTCCAGATTCGGTTCTGCTGGATTCCTGGGCATGTTGGGATCCCAGGGAACGAGTCTGCTGCTGCTGCTGCTAGATCTGCCTCTTCTTTGGTCGTCACACCCTTGCCACTGTTCCACCGTGATCTTCGCTTTCTTGTTCACGATCATATCAGACGAACATGGCGGGGTCTGTGGGACCAACAGGTGGAGAATAAACTGCACCGTGTTAAACCTATCCTTGGAGTCTGGAAATCATCGTGTCGCCAGAACCGTAGGGAAGAAGTTGTTCTTGCGCGTCTCCGCATTGGGCATTGTCGCTTCACGCATAGCTATTTGCTCTGTGGCGACACTGCCCCGGCGTGTGAGACATGCGACTGTTTACTCACCGTCTCTCATGTTTTGTGCAGTTGTGTTCTTTTTCGTAATCATCGGTTTCACTATTTTCAGTCTCATCTGCTGGACGAAATCGAAGCTACGCTTCAAAAGCTTTCGGGCGACCACTGCGACACTTTCGCAGTATTTTCCTTTTTAAAACAGATTAACGTTTTAAAACTTATTTAAAAAAAAAAAAAAGTTATATAACAATTATAATAGTAAATTAATACATTTATATATAAACCTAATGAACTAACTAGTCTTCACAGCTTTCATCATCCTCTTTTCTAACTTTTACCAAGCCTGTCTGCTTTTAATCATTTTCCAAGCTTTTTAAAAATCTTTAGCTGATAGTTCTGTGTCTGGCGCTCTTTGGCCAAGCCTGGCCCTTGCGCCACTAAAATCAATTAACTAACTAACTAACTAACATGCTAAGATTATTACGTTATTTTAATTAAATAAGTATTCTAAAACTCAAAACCAAATATTGTAAGCTAAAAGAGCTAACGAAATGCAGTTCCTGTGGTTTCGCCAGAAGAAAAAGCCCTACCTATAATTCTGGGTGAAACTAACCCCAACAGAAGCTAGTCAAAACGTGTAAAAATTTATAAAATTAAAAATTATCCTTTTGCATCTAAAAATGCATAAAGATTTTTGAAAATCACGTTTCCAGTACCTTTGGGCAGATATTTTCCGTGTCATTTAATGAACACTTTAAAAAATCAAAACCTTCTATGGATTTGTTGCAACCAGTATTCGAATGTTCCTTCTATAACGAAGTGAATTTCTCCGTCATTTTTATCCGCGCCGGGCTTCGAACCCGGGTCCACTCATTCCGGAATAAGTTGCTCTACCAATTAAGCTACGCGGACGTTTTATTCTGATTCCTATCTGCCTTTATGTCGTGTGCGTCCTTCTGGCAGGTACGTCACATCTCCTGGTACGTTACATCATCTTCCCCTTATTTTTTTTTTTTTTTCTCTCGAAGTGCTGGAGAAAGGATTCTCTTATTTTTCCTATCTCGCGGTGTGGAAATAGCATCACACCAATGCGAGATTTTGAACGGTCGGGTCATCCGGATAGTTCGGGCGCCATTATAACGAAGTGAATTTCTCCGTCATTTTTATCCGCGCCGGGGTTCGAACCCGGGTCCACTCATTCCGGAATAAGTTGCTCTACCAATTAAGCTACGCGGACATTTGTTCTGATTGCTATCTTCCTTTATGTCGTGTGCGTCCTTCTGGCAGGTACGTCACATCTCCTGGTACGTTACACTTCAACAAATGTCTATAAAAGAAATAAATACGTATTCACCACAAGTCAAAATTTCAAAAAAGAATTTCCAATGTGACAGTGACAAATCAAATCAGCAAAACTAGTAACATTACAAACGCGTTCAATGAAATTGCTTGCTCCGGTTCAAATAATACCGATTTATTGCACTTCTTAGACGTTTAACTCAAAAAACAATATACACAGACAAAAAGAGCGAAAATATCAAAATATTTTACATAAAGCTAATAAATTCCGGTTGATTCGATGATGACTCTGTTGCTCATTCCAAGTCCAGTGAAAGCCGCTGGCTATGTAGTGAGTATTGGCGTTATGAAAATGCAACACCTAACGGAACACGAGGATTTAAGCTTTTTTTCTCAATTCAACATTCAGTTTCAGCCAGAGGTGCAACGTATTCGATTATGGTATCGTCTGCTCTGTTATTATGTGCGTCTGCTTTGTTTGTGGATTCCAGCAGACGCGCCTCAGGTGACGAGTTACTCCTCTGATACGTGTCTCTTATATCAAACTGCTCAGTGATAGGCGGGTTTGAGAAACTTGGAGGTTTAGCCATCTCAGTCAGCATTCGTTGATACTCAATGAAGTCTTTGGAGCTGCACAGCGGAGTTTGTACTTCGTGAGTGGCATTGAATTTGCTGTAATCGACGAGATATTCACCGGTTTCTTTCCTGAAGCTAACCACTTGGTCGAATCGATGACCCCACAGAATCTCCCTTGCAATATACGACGATCGAGCCTGAATGGATTGTCCGGTTGATTCGATGGTGCCTTCAAGAATGACAACCACTTCGAACCTCTCTCGAAGCATATCCTCAGCAGATTTCAGGAAGAACGGACTGGTTTCGTTTATCTCGTGTACAATAGTGGCAGGCCATATGAGCAACACGTCATCTCCTCCGTCGTCAAATCGGACTTCGAGATGCGTGTGATAGTAAGGGATGACTTCCCCTTCTGCAGTGGTCTTACGCCGGATAACTTGAGCACTGACCCTAGATCCAATGATGTGAGACTTGCGCATGTCTCCAACTCGGAACATGAAGCAAAGTTTGCTGTCTCGAAGGCACACACAGGCGTATCGGCTGAACATGAGGGTCTGAGATCGGTTTTTAGGACGAGACAACTTTGCAAACACGATTCCAGCCATGAAGCACTGAATCATCACACCAGTGATGGACTGAGCACACATGATGAAGATGGCCTCCGGGCATTCCTCCGTGGTGAAACGTGAGCCGTAGCCTATGGTGTGTTGAGTCTCCACCGAGAAGAGGAAGGCCGAAGAAAAGGAATCGATGCTCGTGACACAAGGCTTCCACTCTTCATCGCCAATGTGTTCAAAGTCTCCGTGTGCAAGACATATAAGCCACCAAATCAAAGAAAATATCAGCCAGCTCAACAGAAATCCCATGGCAAAGACCATGAGGTTGTACCGCCACTGAATGTCTACTAACGTTGTGAAAATATCTTGCAAATACCTTTGGCTGCGTTTACTGACGTGCTCTTTGGACAGGTTAACGGTTCCGTTCTTGAGGATGACTCGCTTCCTGCTTCGACTGGAGAGCGTGCGTGAGACTTTTGCAACTCCCGACCCTTGCCCGTCCGTGGCATTACTCCGCAGAGAGTATTTGCTGGAGGTACTTTTCGTGCGGTATAAGCCATTGTCGCCCGCCAAGGAAGCCACTGTCGATGTGGAGATTGCGTCAAAGTCCTGCTGGACGTTTCGTGAGACTGGGGCCGTCTCCTGCCAGACCCCGCCGTTATCTGGATCGAAGTATTTCATTTTGCAGCGATTTGTCGTGCCTCGGAGGGATTAGGAAGTGTTGAAAAGCTCCTTCTAAAGACAATTACTTTGACTCAGTGGCAACGCTGCCCCTGTGAGAGAAATAAAAATTGACGAAATTTTAATAACTATAAAAGACACTATAAATAGAACACGAAAACTATACATCCAGATATGCACATGCAATTCAAAAATAATATGAAGACACTGACGTATGCTACCTTTTTAACCTTCCTTTTTTTTGCAGAAGGGGGGCTCTTTTGGGGGAGAATTAACGACCACCGTGAACAACTCAATAGACTACACGCAGAGCCACTGATTCTACGGAAGAGAGAGCCAGTGCCGTACGAAAAATGCACCACCCTGGTCTCATACCGATTTCGAACCCGGGCACATCACGGATGAATGATTAGAAGCCAACTTTTCGTACCATTCACCAAATGGGGTGACTTATTTTGTTTTTACTATCTCTTGTGTAAATTTTGTCACCTCTCGTTATGCTTTCTGTTTTGAGAGTAACGTTTGAACTCTCAAAAGTTTATTCTTTTTTGTCATCACTGGCAGGCAGTCAAGTCAAGGAGATAGTCCCTGGCCCCGGTGGTCTGAGCGCAGAGTTCTGACCGTTCGTCCAAATGAATCCGGATTCAAATCCCGGCGGGGCCAATGACGAGAGGAATCTCTCTTGTTCTGAGGCAAAAAGGTAGTCCAGCATATTAATAGGCTGGTGGCCCTAATAAATTGGCCATACTTCTAAATGTATTGAATTATATCTTAAACTAAATGTTTTGAATACACCTTCTCCTCAAAAGAAAATGAGAAGGACGTCCCAGTATCCGAATAGTACGAGATGCTGGCTTCCCATCATCTGTCTGAGATGAGTCTGGGCTCGAATCCCAGGTGAAGCATTGATGGTGTGTTCGTCTTACGGCACTGATCCTTCTCCCTTCCCTGGAACCAGAAGCCCCAAATTAGGGACGGGTGACTGCTAATAGAAACTAAGTTGCCCACGGTGGTCGTTAAACCCTCAAACAATACTTTTATGATATTAATTCTGATGGATTTATCAAAATAAAGAGGCAATTGATAAGTTCATTTAGAGGTAGGAACGAAAATACCTTGATAAATGTCGTTTCTTACAATCGAAATAATTAAACTCGAAAGAAAAAATAATTAAATGTTCAAATGAAAGAAATATTTCGACATCAACAATATTCAATGAAAGATCGTTTTTGTGAGATTAAGCCGCACCCCGCAAATTAAATGGAACACGACCACAGAGATCACGTTGGCTTCTTTAACGGCATACCTGGTTGACGCTAGGTACGTTACTTCGGTTCCAGACCAATGGTGCGCTGCATTCGATTCGTGACATCCAAGATCGAGAGTGTCCCCTCTGTAGAGGGTTACTTTTTTTTCTTTGCTTGCTTGGATGTTTAACGAACACTGTGAGCAACTCAATGGGCTATAAGCAGTCGTCCATCCCTAGTTAAGGGCCGCTGGTTCCATGAAAGACAAAGATCCAGTACCCTAAGACAAACACACCACCCATGCCTCGTACGAGACTGGAACCCGGGTCCTCTCCGACGAACGGTCAGAGGCTAGTGCTTAGACCACAGCGCTACCGCGGCGGACACTTTCGTGTTACACAGTTTGCAGTTCTGAAGGTTAACCGTTAAGTGGAGTCATGCTGTCCCATGAACCGCATCAGTTGTTAATGTATATTTATTCACATATGCAATAAACCTAATGACTTGTACCTTCTAGTACATTCCAATATCTTATTAAGCAATCTGCAGGCATACTTTGTTGGGATCACCATTGGCAGTATATTATTAATTGATGCAGCGGTTCCATGGACCACACAACGCAACTTGCGTACAGCAAAACGTTTCGATAAAGGGTGCAGTATCATTGATGCGTAGAAAAAATATTGGTTTTCTCCCATGTTTTGGTGGTTGGGTTGGGAAAAATCGACTGACATTTCAGATCGTTATGTTATCCTCTGTCTCGTCTCGTCTCTCTATCTCTCTCTCTTCGTTGCTCGGTTCAAGCGTCGTGACCGAATTCACATCTTGTCAGCAGTCAAGGTTTGCCATTAATGTCTATTCTCCACAGTTCTCATGATTTCTGCAACTGATAAATTTGTGAGATATTCTGTTTGATTTATGAATCTGTCTGGGTGACGTCCTCTCGTCTTTTGTCGTCGACTTTCCCCTAAATACAAAGATTTTTCTAAATCGTCTCGGCGGATGATGTGGCCAAAGAAGGTTAGTATGTGTCGTTGGTTTGTCGGAAGGAGCCTCTTGTGCGCGTCTACACTTAGCTATCCCAAAATTGATGCATTAGTCCTATGCACAACCCAGGATATCCTCAGCATGCGTCTGCAGCAGATCATTTCAAACGCCTCAATTCGTCTACGACATGCTGCATTTAAGGTCCATATTTCAGAATCGTAAGTCGCGATGGGGAACTCGAGGGCTCTGACCAGCTTGGTTGTTTGCTGATGTAGTGATCCTTCCAAATTTTTGTAAGCCCTTCCAGGGCAGATTTGGCTATTCCGATCCTTCTTTTGAGCTCGCCTTCGCAATTACCGTTGTTAGTTATGCGGGCTCCCAGATATATGATTTCAGATTTTGGGCAATATCGGGTATCTGTTCGAAGTTTCGAGGAAGCACTCCGGCCTTGTCAACTACCATAAGGCAGCACTTGGCTGTATTTGGTTTGAGACCAGCTTCGGCACTGAAATCTTCGATGCTTTGGAGAAATTGCACCATCTCCTACTCTGAACCAGCTATTAAATGGTGTAATCAGCATAGCATAGATTTGATATATTCCTACCGCCTATTGACAGCCCACCGTACCAATTTTCCGTCGCTTTCCTGATTATCCATTCACCATAAATATTAAAAAGAATGGGTGAGAGGATGCACCTCTGGTGAATTCCCTTTCCTACGCTGAAGGTGCCAGACATTTTCCCATTAATTGCAACGGAGGCTTTATTAGCGTTTTAGAGTGACTTAATTAGAAAGATAAGATGTCCCGGTATGGCCATCTCTCTAAGAACTTTGCCAGAGCAGACCCCATTTGACGGTATCAAATGCCTTTGAATAATCAAGGAAATATAAAATGGCTGGTACATTGTATTCATAGAACTTTTCTACCATCTGTCTTAAATTCATGAGTTGATCCCTAGTTCCCCGGCCTGGAACTTGCATTCCTAAAAAAACCAAAGATGTCATTCTTTTGTCGTCAATGCATCACTCGGAAGAAGTCGATGAAGGGACGCGGAAACCCGAAATAATTAGTTTTTTTTAACTGCACAAAAGTAGGAGTGGATGCATTAGATGAAAAATGCAGTATTTATAGCCCTAGTCATCGCACCAGACGTTGGCCGATGGTTGTCCATTTTTCGAACATTATGTGTACAGTGAATGCATATATTCTGTATCAGTCTCATACTAATCCGGATCCTCTGTCACGGTTGGACTTCATAAAATCTCTAGCTAAGATTCTTATTGATCCACATCTAAAACAGACATTGGATAACACAAGACTTTCAAGGAAACTGCATTTGTCCATGAAACGCATCTTTGGAATCGGGAAAGAGGATCAAATTAGGAAGGGAGAAAAAGGATGAAAAGTTAGAAAAAGAAAATAGAAAAATATGCTTTCTATGTAGAACGGCAAAGAAGCGCAAAACTGCCTGTTTGTGTTCTTCCTGTAATAGACCAACATGCCTTGAGCGTTGCCAAAAATATTCCTCGAGTGAGTGAACTCAGATTCCGAAAGCTGAACGTGTTGTCAGTTGAACCACGGGCGGCGGAAGGTGGGGGACATGTGGTCCAAACCCCCCGCACCCCCTGACATTTCGTCCCCCCCCCCCCCTCACTGGAAGAGTCTTCCAACGAAACGACTTAAACATTTGTGGTTCACATATGATTTAACATATTTTCTCCCTTTTTTTTTTTTTTTTTTTATTATGAAGATTTCGTGGAGTTCTGCAGCCTTCTGGAAAACGCTTCAAGTACAATTTTGAAAACTGATTTTGCACAAACAAGTATAAAAGTCAACTCAGCGTTGTGTTCCTAACTTTAAAAAAGATCGTTAAGAATTCTCAAGTGGCAATGGGCTGGATATATTGTTAGAACTGATCACCGATGGACAACTGAAATATTAGAATGGACACCAAGGAGAGAAGACTCAGAAGATCATCTGATTCCAAAGCATGCTGGAGTGACTTGGAAGAGCTATGCTCAAGACATGAATTTGTGGAAGAGACCTGGGGAGGCCTCCATTCAGCAGTGGATTGAAAACGGTTGATGATGATATGTATGAGTAAATACTGTACATTATATATATATATAGAATGAAAATATTACAGAACAAAAATACAAAATTTCAAAACAAGTAGAAAGCTGGAACAGGTTGCCGTCATCAGGAGAGCATCAACCTGTGGGAGTGGCCTTTCTAGTACCAACAAAACGACAAGGCAAGCCAAAATTGGCTTACCTTGTTTTAAAAAATCAAATTTATAAAACAAAAAAAAAAAAAAAAAAAAAACTTACCGGCAGAACAAAAACCGCCATGACAAAAAGGCAAACAAGACTGAACAGAGCACCCACAAGAACCCAAATATATACACTGATAAGAAAGGTGGTCACGGTTAAACAACTACCTGGTAAGCCAAAAAATGTGTGAATTGACAAGATGCAAAACAGTGTATGTAGATAAGATCTTCAGCTATTAGGGGGGGGGGGTTAGTTTTATAAATTTGATTTTTGTAATTTTTGTGCTTATTAGAATTTGGTTTTGTGGCCTAGGGAGCATGGCCAACCGACAATTTTGGCTTGCCTTGTCGTTTTGTTGGTACTAGAAAGGCCACTCCCACAGGTTGATGCTCTCCTAATGACGGCAACCTGTTTCAGCTTTTTACTTGTTTCGAAATTTTGTATTTTTGTTCTGTAATATTTTCATTCTATATAAGCTACTACATGAGGTTTAGCTGCCTTCGTCGCTTCTCATGGTATTAGCCTTTTTTGTCTATTTTTCTTGTGTTAAAATAATTTATTTATAAAGTAATTTTTTTGTTTTATTTATGTACTATATATATATATATATATATATATATATTCTATAAAGAAGATACCTAAGCAAAAAAATACATATATAATTTTGACTCACACCTAGTACAACATAGAAAAGGTTATGTATCTACCTGTGTGAGTAAAAGGAAAAAGAAAAAAAAATAAAATAAAACAACTGAATGTAGAAGGTGTCGAGAATACTGAGCCTTGGCTTTATCAAGGACCAGCAAAAACTCTGCATTTTCTCACTTCCACAAAGACCTAGTTGGAAATGGGTTTCTGCAAGGCCATAGATGCAAGTAACATTCCCACCTAAAATAGTTTAAAAAATATATATATAAGTCATGTCCTCCGTAGAGTAGCATGACCTAGCACTAGTTAACAATTTCGCTTGCATCCATTAACCTTCATGGCCCGACCCATGCTCTTCATCTGTTACTATTAAACAGAGAGAAGAAGATTAAAGAGAACTCAAGCTGTGAGAGTGACATAATAAATAGAAATGATTTTCATCTATAACGAAATTCCAAGTTCGTTTGAGAGAGAATTTAAACCTGAAAAACAAATTTTACATTGCAATTAAAAAAGGAAATGTTAATTTATAACGAACAGATTTTTGAAAGAAAACTTGAGTCTAAAACCCCCTACTCTACAACTTATGACAGCACGAAAACGAGAATAAGTTAAAGATAATAATTAACTAAAGAAAACTTTGTGAAAGTTATATACCTTAAACAGTTAGTTGCAATATGTACAAAGTATTTCAGCAGTGCTTTAAGTGCATAATTAATTAGTTATTAAGAACTTAACTACTTTGAAAAAACAGCGCATAGACAGCGCATAGAAAAGGAACAAGCTTAGCCATCTTCTGTTCCTAGGTACCCCAAAAGACGCTCAAAGTTACAAAGAAAAGTAAGAGTTAAAACCCGCATAAATGTTAACAGACAAACCAATGCTTAAAAGCTGAAAAGCTAAAAAACGACAGAGAAAAGGTACATGAAGTACAAACATTGAACTTATAAAACCTAGAACCCAAAAACAAGGAAGAGAGCTTACCTCTTGTGTTACAAAAACTTTTCTCCTCACAAGAGGAGAACATGGCTGACCTCTTCCGCCACTCCCTAGATGCTGGGGGGCAGTGAGGGTGGGGCTGATGGCCTCCTCATACAGCAAGAAACCAACGCGCGGAGATTTTAACCAGAGAAAAAAATATATAAACTTAAGACTGTGGATCTGTATGATCAGAATGAGCGGAATTAACTCTCCAGAATACATGAGAAATATTATAAAATACACGAGCAGTTTATTTAATAATCTTTGCATGTATTAAATCACCTTAGTGAGCTTCTATAGATTAATCAGAATCTTATTAATTTTAATGTTGGTTTTACTATTTTTAGTATAGCTATCCTAGTGATGAATAACTAGTTTTCTTTTTTTATTTGTTTTTATTTTCTTTTATAAACAGATTTTTAAGCTTTTTTTGTGATTTTGTTTATATTATTTAATTTTTAAATATCTACACTGGAATAATAACATTTCAACCAAAGTAATTGAGAATGTACTAATTTCTCAGGTCCTAAGAATTTCAAGAATTTGCAGCAACAATTTGGACTTCAATTACCACATTAATATACTATTAGAAAGTTTTCTAGAGAACGAAATTCCTTCTTCTTTCATCAAAAGAACTTTAAGAAAAATTATTCTGAATAATAGAGTAAGGTTGGCAGATCTGCTTTAATTTTCTACACAGTTAATAATATGATTCTGACCAATCAAAGCCGTAAGGAAGTTGGCTAGAGGATGCCTATTAACTACCTAAAGGAACCTTAGTGCTATGGATATGACGGTCCTATTAAAACAAAAAATTAAATAATATAAACAAAATCACAAAAAAAGCTTAAAAATCTGTTTATAAAAGAAAATAAAAACAAATAAAAAAGAAAACTAGTTATTCATCACTAGGATAGCTATACTAAAAATAGTAAAACCAACATTAAAATTAATAAGATTCTGATTAATCTATAGAAGCTCACTAAGGTGATTTAATACATGCAAAGATTATTAAATAAACTGCTCGTGTATTTTATAATATTTCTCATGTATTCTGGAGAGTTAATTCCGCTCATTCTGATCATACAGATCCACAGTCTTAAGTTTATATATTTTTTTCTCTGGTTAAAATCTCCGCGCGTTGGTTTCTTGCTGTATGAGGAGGCCATCAGCCCCACCCTCACTGCCCCCCAGCATCTAGGGAGTGGCGGAAGAGGTCAGCCATGTTCTCCTCTTGTGAGGAGAAAAGTTTTTGTAACACAAGAGGTAAGCTCTCTTCCTTGTTTTTGGGTTCTAGGTTTTATAAGTTCAATGTTTGTACTTCATGTACCTTTTCTCTGTCGTTTTTTAGCTTTTCAGCTTTTAAGCATTGGTTTGTCTGTTAACATTTATGCGGGTTTTAACTCTTACTTTTCTTTGTAACTTTGAGCGTCTTTTGGGGTACCTAGGAACAGAAGATGGCTAAGCTTGTTCCTTTTCTATGCGCTGTCTATGCGCTGTTTTTTCAAAGTAGTTAAGTTCTTAATAACTAATTAATTATGCACTTAAAGCACTGCTGAAATACTTTGTACATATTGCAACTAACTGTTTAAGGTATATAACTTTCACAAAGTTTTCTTTAGTTAATTATTATCTTTAACTTATTCTCGTTTTCGTGCTGTCATAAGTTGTAGAGTAGGGGGTTTTAGACTCAAGTTTTCTTTCAAAAATCTGTTCGTTATAAATTAACATTTCCTTTTTTAATTGCAATGTAAAATTTGTTTTTCAGGTTTAAATTCTCTCTCAAACGAACTTGGAATTTCGTTATAGATGAAAATCATTTCTATTTATTATGTCACTCTCACAGCTTGAGTTCTCTTTAATCTTCTTCTCTCTGTTTAATAGTAACAGATGAAGAGCATGGGTCGGGCCATGAAGGTTAATGGATGCAAGCGAAATTGTTAACTAGTGCTAGGTCATGCTACTCTACGGAGGACATGACTTATATATATATTTTTTAAACTATTTTAGGTGGGAATGTTACTTGCATCTATGGCCTTGCAGAAACCCATTTCCAACTAGGTCTTTGTGGAAGTGAGAAAATGCAGAGTTTTTGCTGGTCCTTGATAAAGCCAAGGCTCAGTATTCTCGACACCTTCTACATTCAGTTGTTTTATTTTATTTTTTTCTTTTTTTCCTTTTACTCACACAGGTAGATACATAACCTTTTCTATGTTGTACTAGGTGTGAGTCAAAATTATATATGTATTTTTTTGCTTAGGTATCTTCTTTATAGAATGTGAATTCTGAATTTTCAAAACTGCTGCGTTGCGCGTTTTGATTTTCAGGTTATTTTGCACCCTTCGTTTTAAATTCTAAAATTTTTTCCTTAGTCTTCAGTTTTGCTCTTAAGTATATATATATATATATATATGAAGTGTACAATACCACAACGCAAAAAACCTAAAAGCATAAGCAAAGAACAAATAATGAAACATAAAACGATATACCATGAACTGTCGTCATCAAGAGAGTACCAGTACATGGCGAGAGCAGCTTTTCTGATGTCCGTGAAAGGTAGGTAGAAAACCAAAGTACCCACGGACAGTACTCTCTAAGCTGCAAACTCTGATTCGAGACTGAACGAAGAAACGAAAAAAAGGAGAGACGTCGAACAGCATATACATAAGCATAGGTGTGATGCGTATGGTGACGTAGTATGGGGAGAAAATAGTGCGCGAAATCTAAAAACAGGAAGAAAAAAGAACAAAACTGGGGGGAAGGAAAGGAGGTTAGTGTTGGCAGCTGTCAGTGATCCATCAAACAGCATTTTGAAAGCCCTGCAAATTAACATTGTAGGATCATGGGTTAATAATGGTGTGAAGGTTGAAATCTGTGTACATGACTGTATTGTAGGTAGTAAGAAACTGTTGAAAATATTTTTTGAGGAAACGAATTGGAAGTCGATTGTTACGCAATGGAAAATACAGGATTCGGAAATTTTTTTACAAATTCGAGCTAATTGCGAAATAACAATGTTACGATGCACGGAAATTGAGATATTTGAGGTCCAGTATGAAGAATAGTTACTTCTGAAGTGGAAATTACGACGTTTATCGTAGACATCTGTAACAATACCCCTACCATCGGTGAAAGAAATATCAATATCTAAATAATGTATCTGGCCATCTTGCATGGAAGATTTTTCAAGTATCAAAGCTGATGGATATATATGTTGAGCTTGAATATTGAAGATCGGATTATTAAAAACAATAAGATCATCAATATAACGAAAAATACAGCCGTAATCTTGCGAAATGGTAGTCATAAAATCCCGTTCAAATAGATGTAGATAAAGGTTAGCGAGAGTGCTGGAAAACACACTGCCCATCCCATGGGTATGCCGGTGACTTGTCGGTAGATTTTTTTGCACATACAAATATAGTTGTGTTTGAGACAGAAGTCAACTAAACGATTCCAAAACTAAGAGGTATACTTGATCACATTGCCATATTTTGTAAATAATGCAGCACAAGCAGCAATTAATCCAGAAACAGGAATAGATGTAAATAAGTTGCAAAAATCAAAAGTTTCAATGCTAAGTGGATCCTGATTTGTAGTTATGTAAATCAAGACGGATGCACTATTATCAATGATCCAGGAATCGTCAGTCCGACCATATAATAATTTCAAAGATTTTTCAAAGACATTGCCGGCTTTCCAACTGTAACAATCACGAGTATTAGTGATATAACGAAAAGGCAGTTGGGTTCTTATGGAACTTAGGCACTACGTAGATGATGGAAAATGAGGTAGAAGAGATATGAAATTTCGAACGTTTATTTAAAGCAATAATTCTTTTAAGTACAATGTGTGAAGTGATCGATTCCTCTTGAAAGGTGGTATCACCATTCAATTCTTTAGTCAAAGTATTCAAATAATTTTTTTTACACCAGATGGAAAAATTATTATTTGCCTTGTCTACGGGTGTGATGATGAAGTTTTATTGTAAAGACTTAATTTGAGTAAGGATTTTTAACTAATCCTGACGATTTCCAGTGGTAATCTTCACAAGAACGGAACATTTAAAATCCGAAAAGACCTCATTAATCCACAGAAGGATTTTTTTTTTTGATTGGAGGTTTAACGACCACCGTGAGCAAGTCAATGGGCTATAAGCAGTCGCCCGTCCCTAATTTAGGGTCACTGGTTCCAGGGAAGGGAGAGAGCCAGTGCCGTAAGACAAACACAACATCCATGCCTCACCGGGATTCGAACCCGGACCCTTTACGGACGAATGAGCAGAGGCCAGCGCCTTAGACCACTGCGCCACCGGGGCGGCAATCCACAGAAGGAAAGACTGATAAGGTAAATTGAAACGGCAAGACAGTTTCAAGGCGAATTGTTTTAAATCTGATCGAAATGTGGCGAGGCATTTCAAAAGGGCTTGTCCTCTGGTTAATTTAAAGCGAGTACCTTTTTTCATCTCAGTCCGCAGTTCTGGTTACGGCACCACGTCAAAGTTACCCGTAATAATGTGTCCGTGGTATTCATCAATATAGTCCTTAAATTGGTCTCTGTGACATAAACACAGTTCCTGTTGCCCTTATAGCAGATGATCCAGGTCCGTTGCTGTTTGTCGGTAATTGTAAGTCAACCGACAGAGAGGCGAATCGTATCTGTAACTAACTGCAACGTAAGCAGAACTGTTAATAAGGATTAACTGTTAAGTTTTTATGCTATATATATATATATATATATATACACACTACGGTTTTCTCTCTCTCTTTTTATTGTTTTAACTCACGGAGAAGTTAGACCTAGCCTTCCCGGTGTCGGAGAAGTTAGACCTAGCCTTCCCGGTGTCGGAGAAGTTAGACCTAGCCTTCCCGGTGTCGGGGAGAAGTTAGACCTAGCCTTCCCGGTGTCGGAGAAGTTAGACCTAGCCTTCCCGGTGTCGGAGAAGTTAGACCTAGCCTTCCCGGTGTCAGAGAAGTTAGACCTAGCCTTCCCGGTGTCAGAGAAGTTAGACCTAGCCTTCCCGGTGTCGGAGAAGTTAGACCTAGCCTTCCCGGTGTCGCAGAAGTTAGACCTAGCCGTCCCCGTGTCAGTGTCGCAGTAGTCTAAGCGCTGGCTTTTGAACATTCGTCCGAGATGGATACGGGTTCGAATCCCGGTGAGGCATGGATGTTGATTTTGTCTTACGGCACTGGCTCTTTCACTTCCCTGGAACCAGTGACCCTAAATTAGGGACCAGTTGCTCACGGTGGTCGTTAAACCTCCACCGAAAAAAAAAATGAAAAAAGTTGGACCCCCCCCCCCTGTAATTATTGAGTCCCGCCACCCACGAGTTGAACGCTTGCAGTTTTCTAGAAATACTCGCTGGAAGGACCTAGTTTTATGGTTTTATGAAGAATATTTCATTAACAGCAATTATGCACAGTTTTAGAAGTGTACGCATTTTATTATTTTTTAAGAAAATTTAAAACATTATATATGATTCAGATTAAAATTTCTGTGAAAATTCTCCAAATACGTGTCGTCAATAAATAAACAAATACATCGCTCTTTCCACGTTCCAGAATTACATAGCAACCGAATAACAATAATATAATAATAATATTATTATTATCGAATAATAGTATTCCCCAGCGGTGACCGAATAACAATTTTTCGGTTGCTATGTGTTTCTGGAACGAGAAAAGAATTATGTATTTTTTTTATTTAAAACTTCTGTGTACCAACAAAATTGTGTCATTTTCAGTAACAAATTTTTTAAATATTTTTTTCCCTCACATTTGGGTCTCGGAGTGTCATTGAAGTGCAAAACAGTAATTATATTAATGAATGAAATACCAGATTACACCATTTCACAATGCAAATTTGGAAGATGTGAATCCGTTTATTGGTGTAAATATGACAAGAATGGTAAGTCAGATAATATCCGAAAACTTGAGAATTTTTGTCGTCCTGGAGCGGAATCGAACCCGCATCTCCCAGATAGCGCCCGAGTATGTATGCTAACCACTATACCACCCAGAACGACCAAGTTTCAAGTTTCCGATTAATTTTAATATATAACCATCACAGGAGTCGCTAGTCGAAGCAACCGGCATTCATATATAGCGAATATGGAGGTTTCGAATTACAGCGAACATATATGGGCGAACCTCTGGATTAGCTATATATAAATGCCGGTTGCTTCGACTAGCGAATCCTGGGATGGTTATGTTCAAATTAATCGGAAACTTAAAACTTGGTCGCTCTGGTTGGTGTAGTGGTTAGCATACTCGGGCGCTATCTGGGAGACGCGGGTTCATTCCCGCTATCCCGGATAGCGGGAATCGGATACGTGATGCACCAGGAATCTTGATTTGTCAGACCAGGCCACTTTCTTCGAATCATTCATGGTCCAGTCTCGATTATCTTAGGCCGATTTCATGTGTTGCTGGTGATGACGTGCAGTGAGCATGGGGACCCGGCTGCGTCTTCGGCTACGCAAACCCATGTGCAGAAGACTGCGATGAGCAGTGTGCTGTGACGCATTGCTCTGATCACCACTGTTGTACCTGCGGGTGATTTGTCACACTGTGACCCTGCGGTCGCACTGAACAATGAGCGACAGTCTCCGCTCCCCTCTGGCATCAATGAGCTGCGGGCGACTCACGACTGGACGACGGTTCGTCATTTGGCCGTCTGTGCACCACTTTTGATACGTACTCACTACAGTGGCAAGTGAACAACCCACAAGCCGCGCCGTTTCCGAGACTGTAGTTCCGAGGCGCCATGCCATCACAATTTGTCTTTTATCAAACTCCGATAAATCGGCAGCTTTCCCATTCTGACTCCGAACACTCTACTAACCGAAAGCCGTTCCTCGGGTTGTATATATACACCGCTCTGCGAAATTCACCTGCGCCACCGTTCGGGCGCGCTCATTTCTCTAGACTTGGGTGGTGATAATGTAATGGCTCATTGCTGTACCTAATACAAGTTTTGTACGCTCAATCTAAATTTGGAATTATATTTACATTGCTATTAATGCAAGAGCACTTTTTGCAACCCCGAATACCGAATAATAATAATAAATTTTATTTTTGCTGTTACATTGTAGGCTTCGTGAATGTACATAAATAATTTATATTTCATAAGAACAGCAGGGAAAATCGGGGAAAAGGCCTCGGAGAGTTCTGACAAGCTCTGATTTCTCAAATAAATAGGCAAGTAAACTCAGGTTCACAAAACAACAGCAGTAATGTTAGATATATTGTAAACAATTTTGTTTTAAGTTATTATTTATTTAATTATCTTAGCAAGCATTTTTTTAAGTTTATTTTTGAATAAATTTAGGTTAGTTATTGTGCTCAACTCAGCTAGCCGTGTATTCCAATATTCAGGACCAATATAATTTAAGCTTCGCTTCATCGTGAGGGTTTTTGTATGTATGGGTCGTAATAATGATGTATGTCTCGTATTGTAGTGATAAGTATGAAAATTCAATTCAATGATATCTGTGTGTAGATTCAGTTCAATTCTTTGAGACATTAGTTTACCTATTTTGAAGTCAAATAATTGTTTAATAGATAAAATTCCGTAATGGTTTGGGTTGACATGGGTATTGTAAAAAGTGAAAGGTTGGAAGTTGATATGAGAAGAATAATTTGTTTTTAAGTCTAATCATCATCATCATCATTGTCAACCATTATCAATCCACTGCTGGATGAAGGTCTCCCCAAGTTTCCTCCACAACGGTCTGTCTTGTGCCAGTCTCCTCCATGTCACCCCTGCATACTTTCGAATTTCATCCACCCATCTCCCATGTGGTCTTCTTCTGGGTCTTTTCCAGTCTAATAACCTTATGTATTTATTCTGTAATTATTGTAATTTATTGATGTTGGTTTCAGTGGTTTGTCCCCTTGAGGAAAAGCAATAATTAATGAGTGATTGAAAGAGTGTATAGCACAAAAGTTTAAGTGTTTTGGTAGTTAAACTTGAAATAATTTTACTTATACAATCCCAATATTTTTGGAGATTCGATTTGCAATTGAATCTATCTGGTTATTCGATCTTAGGTCGGAAGTTAGAATAATTCCCAGATACCTGTACTATATCGATAGGAGTATTATTTAAAAGTAAATATGGAACTTGTGTATGTAATATTTTTTGTCTAGTAAAGATTAGAAGTTTTGTTTTATTAACATTAATTATAAGTTCATTGTATGTTAACCATTCCGAGTAATCTGTAATTGATGATTTGCTTGATCAACCGTTTCAGTCAGAAGTGCTGGCTTCTCTTTCTTCTGGGATGGGACCGGGCTCAGTCCCGGATGAGATATGGGTAGTATGTTTGTCTTACGGTACTAGCTCTCCCTTCCTTGAAATCAGTGGCCCCAAATTAGGGACGGGAGACTTTTTATGGCCATTAAAGTTGCTCATAGGTGGTCGTTAACCCCCCCCCCCAACAAAACGAAAAAGCAGCATTTTTAAGAAAGCATAGCTACAAACACTGACATCAATTCAAAAGAAATCAATTAAAACAAATGAATAGTAACTTTGTACAGTATTTATTTTTGCATAGTATGGCGTACATATACAGTGTAGCCTTATTTCGGATTGTTTTATGCCAATTACACTGCCGGAAAGTGAAAAAAGAACACGCAGAAGGAATGCCGGTAGGAACGTTATATTATAATATGTTAATTGTTAAGAGCAGTAGAAACTGTGATCCAAGGTGGAATATCATTGGATTATATAATGACGTCACTGCAGACAACAATGTGCAAATGTACGCAACGTGTACTTAAAGACTAGGGCGTGCAGAACAAAGTCATTCGTCTGGTGCCGTGCTGTTCAGTGCTCGTTGAAGAAGCTACCATGCCTGGACGACGCAGGCGCGCAACATTTGTTCAGTTATAGGAGTTCGTGCGAGGCCGTATAGTGGGTCTGCGGGAAGGTGATTTGTTTTTTCTTTAATTGGACTTTTAACTCAATGGGCTATAATCAGTCGCCGTGAGCAACTCAATGGGCTATAATCAGTCGCTCGTCCCTAATTTGGGGTCACTGGTTCCAGAGAAGGGAAAGAACCAGTGCCGTAAGACAAACACATCATCCATGCCTCACTGGGATTCGAACTCGGACCCCTTTCGGGCGAATGATCAGAAGCCATCGCTTAGACCACTGCGCCGCCTTGGCAGCTGGGAAGGTGTTGGCTCTTACATCAAATTGCGGACCGAGTGGGACAAGAGTATCGGCCGTGGTAAGATGATGGCGTTGGTGATCAGAGGAGCATTCTCAGTTAAATAGTATAACTATACTAGATATCCGATGTTTCATGGTGTAGAATACAAATTAAAATTTCCAAGCTTTCGCACATCAACGAGATGGCTTTTTCAAGGAAGGTAGACAGTAAACTGCCTACTGTCTACCTTCCTTGAAAAAACCATCTGGTTGATGTGCGAATGCTTGGAAATTTTGATTTGTATTCTACACCAAGAAATATCGGATATCTAGTATAGTTATACTATTTAAGTACAGTTGGTGTATAGTTCCTTTTTATTTAATTAGCATTCACACACCCGCAAACGTGGTTCCGGGCAACAGGGAGTTACGGACGCACGGGAGGATCGGCATATCAGGAGGGCTGCGTTGGCAGAGCGGACGGCTACGGCGTCACATATTCGATCCTCTGTCATACCAAGGGTGTGTACCAGAACGATGCGGAATCGTTTGTTGGAAGCAGGACTACAGGCTCGGTTACCATTGACCCCTGGACACTGTCGAGCATGTTTGCGGTGGTATCAAGAACGAGTTCATTGAAAGGAAGAATGGCGGTCAGTGGTCTTCAGTGATGAAAGCCCATTCTGCTTGAGAGCGACTGACGGTCGTGTACGCGTCCGAAGGCGACAAGGTGAACGACTGCTGCCATCGTGCATCCGCCAACGATACACAAGCCCCAAGCCGGCCATCATGGTGTGAGGAGCGATTAGCTGTCACTCTCGTAGGAGTCTGGTGTTTGTACGGGGTACACTGAATATCTTTACAAAAGTCAGCGACATCGTGCAGCCGGTCGTCCTGCCATTTTTGAGTGCGATCACCGATGCGATATTCCAGCAGGATAACGCCTGCTCACAACTCCGCCAAGGGGTAACTCAACATGCTCTTCGAGATGTTCATCAACTCGCTTGGCCAGCACGCTCTCTGGACTTGTCTCCAATCGAGCATATGTCTGGGACTGGAACGGACAAAGGCTCTTCCGCGGACCTCGGCAGGCAGCGACCATCTCTGAATTACGCGACCAAGTTGAAGGCGCTTGGAATGCTATCCCGCAGCGCGATACCCAGCATTTGTACGACCGATTGCATGCCAGATTGGAAGCTTGTGTTGCTGCTGGAGGAGGTGCAACGCTTTATTTATTTATTTATTTTTTTGATTGGAGGTTTAACGACCTCCGTGAGCAACTCAATGAGCTGTAAGCAGTCGCCCGTCCCTAATTTAGGGTCACTGGTTCCAGGGAAGGGAGAGAGCCAGTGCCGCAAGACAAACACAACATCCATGCCTCACCGGGATTCGAACCCGGAACCCTTTCGGACGAATGGATCAGAGGACATCGCTTAGACCACTGCGCCACCGGGGTGGCCAACACCTTATTAAAATGTACCTTCTGTACACCTGCAATACGCATTAAAAGTTAAAATAAACATTGAATCACTTCACACGTGTGATCGCCTTCCTTTCTTATCAAGTTGTTGCTACGACAGAAATCTCATAGATGCAGCTGCAATTTTTAATGGTGTTTCTTTTCTCACTTTCCGGCAGTATATATTTCGCACTCCCGGTGACAAGATCTACCTGTTGAACATTCTACTGGTCAGATTAAACTTTTGACAAAAAAAAAATTAATAATAATCAGGAAGATGAAAAGCTTTTAACATTCAGAGCACATGTTGTTATCACAAATTTCAGACATCGACTTTTCTTGTTGCTTCTTTTATGAAGATTAGCAACCGACACGGCAGACGTCAGTCTACCAGGCAGCAAATACTAGAAGCGTGACTGGGCATTAGATGACAATGCACCAAACGGCAATGACGTTTACTGATACAGAAAACGTCATCAAACTTGAAATCGTCAACAACCAGCACGTAAATGATTACGTTTTTAAAGATCGTTGACAGCGAATTTAGAATTCATAAGCACATCCTTATTTCTATTGATGATCATGGTAGTTTTCATAGTCAAAAATTTTATACACGAATTGTTACCTATATGGAAAAGTAAAGGCAATCTGTAACAATAAAATTCTTGTATCTGTTAGTCAGTCGACTACAGAAGAAACTATTGAATGTAGAGGTCCGAAATTTGGCAGAAACATTATGACGCATATGACTGTGTGCAACTAGAAGGTCCCCTCCTTTCTTTTAGACTCAAATTTTCATAACAAATAATTTTATAGCTATTTCTGCCGCCCTGGTGGCGCAGTGGTCTAAGCGTTAGCTTATGACCTTTCGTCCGTGAAAGGTACGGGTTCGAATCCCGTGAGGCATAGATGTTGTGTTTGTCTTACGGCACTGGCTCTCTCCCTTACCTAGAACCTGTGGCCCTAAATTAAGGACAGGCAACTGCTTATATAAGCCAATTGAGTTGCTCACGGTGGTCGTTCAGCCTTTAAACCTTCAATTTAAAAAAAAAAAAAAAAAAAAAACGGTATTTCTACGGCAGAAGTTTGATTTGGTTTCTTCTTTTTTTTTTGATTGGAGGTTTAACGACCACCGTGAGCAACTCAATGGGCTATAAGCAGTCGCCTGTCCCTAATTTAGGGTCACTGGTTCCAGGGAAGGGAGAGAGCCAGTGCCGTAAGACAAACACAACATCCATGCCTCACCGGGATTCGAACCCGGACCCCGTTCGGACGAATGATCAGAGGCCATCGCTTAGACCACTGCGCCACCGGGGCGGCTGATTTGGTTTCTTCAACCCTTTTTCTGAAAGTCAAATTGTTTTTTATTTGGGGACTTAACGACTACTGTGAGTAACTCAATGGGCTATAAGCAGTCGCCCGTCCCTAATTTAGGGTCACTGGTTCCAGGGAAGGGAGAGAGCCAGTGCCGTAAGACAGACACAACATCCATGCCTCACCGGGATTCGAACCCGGACCCCGTTCGGACGAATGATCAGAGGCCATCGCTTAGACCACTGCGCCACCGGGGCGGTCCCTAATTTAGGGTCACTGGTTCCAGGGAAGGGAGAGAGCCAGTGCCGTAAGACAAACACAACATCCATGTTTCACCGGGATTCGAACCCGGACCCAACTCGGACGAATGATCAGAAGCCAGCGCTTAAACCACTGCACCACCGGGCCGACAAAACTAATTTTTGCAAAACGTTAAATAATTTTAAAGCTAATTCCACGGGAAAAGTTTGATTTGCTTCCTTCAACTTATTGTTTCGAATTTGCCATGACGCGCCCTATTTATAATTTGATTATGCTGTTTATTGGGTTGTAAGCGCATAGCTGCCAACTAAATTTAATAACAAGAAAGATAACACCGAGTTTTCGGGTGTAATAAGCACGTCTTTTGAATCCGCTCTGACGCAAATTAAATTTATCAAAGCTATTCAAAGTCAATGGAACCGGTATGGAAAACAATAGTATCTGACGGAAGAAAGAAGTTTTTCAATCGGGTTTTTAATCCCTCAGATATTGCTGTAAACGGAATCGTGAGCTTACGCCCTCCTCTGGTTGTAGACTAGCGCGTTAAGAAACACATGAATTTATATGAGAAACATTTCGCACCGGAAACGCTCTCCAACACAGAGAGAATTTTTCAAATCGGACTATTAGAAACAGAGATATCGGCAAAAATAAGATGTGACTTTACGTCCCCTGGTGGGAAAACCATGATCTATTTTAGGGAGAAAGTATTCTCAAAAGGTTTATCCATACGAGAATTATCGGTCCAAGAAAAAAAAAAAGAAATTAGTCCAGTTTTCAGGATCATAGATTTTGCTACAAATACATCAGAAGCAGATACTAACACTTATGACCCCTGGTGGCCAAACCATTCTTTACCAAACATTAGAAATTGTGTGAAAAATATTTTCCATCAGGTCCTGTATGCGATACAGGAAGAATTTTTCAAATCGGAGTTTTAGTAGCAGAAATAACGCAGAAAACGCAATTTACCTTTGTGCCCCCTAGCGGAAAGTCTATGATTTACTTGAAAGTTTTGAATTTATAGGGCAAACATTTCGCATCGGAAAAATATATGAAATTAGGAATATATTTGAAATTATATGAAACCAACAAAGAAGGATTTTTTCAAATCGGACTCCTAGAAGTAGAGATATTGACGAAAATAAAATATACACCTACGCCCCCTGGCGTAGAAACCATGCATTATTTCAAGAAAAAAATGTTCCTAAAAGGTTTGTCGACCTGAGTAGTATCGGTCAACAAAGGACGTTTTTTTCAATCTGGATTTTAGAAGCTCATATTTTGCTGAAAATACATCAGAAGCGGAAATTAAGACTACGCCACCTGGTGGCCAAACCATTTTTTTTTTCAAAAATTAGAAATAATGTGCAAACGATTTCCCATCAGGAGCTGTATCCTGTGCAGAAAGAATTTTTCAAATCGGATCAGATCAGATCATATGTAGAGGATTTTAGGAAGGGAGTGTCTGACCCCAGGTCTTGAACAACCCTTAGAAATAGGAAGCTAGGAGATTTGGGCTAGAGTGCCTGATGGGAAAGTGACACGGAAGCGAGGTAGAAAGGGGGAGGAAGACGCCCTTATTTATTACCGGGGGGCCAGTACCTGGGGTACGACGGCTTAATGTGCCCATCCGACGTACGGCGGGTATTTAGTGGTTCGAACATTCGCACCAGCCCAGGATCGAACCTGAGGTTATCTCCATGGCAGTCTCGGACGTTGATCACTAGGCCACCCGCGGCCCATTTTCAAATCGGAGATTTAGAAGCAGAGATATACGGGGAAATGCAATTTACCTCTACGCCCCATAGCGGAAAGTCTATGAAATACTTGAAAATTTTGAAATTATATTAAAAACATGTCACACGGAAAACACTATTCAACAAAGAAGGAATTTTTCAAATCGGACTCCTAGAAGTAGAGATATTGACAAAAATAAGATGTACATCTACGCCCCCTGGTGGAGAAACTGTGGAATATTTTAAGAAGAAAATATTCCGAAAATGTTTATCGATGTGAGTGGCATTAGTCCACGAAAGAATTTTTTCAATCGATATTTTAGAAGCTCCGATTTTATGGCAAATACATCAGAAGCAAAAATTAACACTGACGCCCCCTGGTGGCCAAAGTATTCTTTACCAAAAAATTGAAATTATATGCAAAAGATTTTCCATGAAAAGGTGCATCCGCTGAAAACATTTTTTTTTCAAATCGGAGCTTTAAAAGAAGAGTTATCGGGAAAAATGTAATTTACTTTTACGCCCCCTAGCGGAAAATATATGCGTAATTTAAATATATGCGTAATCGAAAGATAAAAGAATTTTTTCGATCGGATGTTTAGAAGCAAATATGTGAAACAAAATGTATTTTTGAATTCGACATCATCTGCATTTACGCCCTCTAGCGGCGAAATAGTACATCGTAAAAAAAAAAGAAGGAATGAACGATCATCATTCTCATATTTCAAGCTTCCCAATGCAAAAAGAATTTTTTAAATCGGAATAATAATTGCAGAGATGTCGTGGGTACGGACGGACGTACAAACCGATAACACATAAGCACGATCTTTTTTTTACAAAAGACGTGTTAAAAAACCAGAAGATTGCCAAAAGAAAAAGTCAAGAAGATTGCATAATAATCAGGAAGATTTTTGTGACGTTAGTTTTTTATACAATATAAAATATTTTTTTTATGGTAACTACTTAAAAAATGCACTTACCTTTATTTGAAGTGGGTTTTTTTTTCCTATAATATATTTTAATTATGGTATGTTTTTATTAAGTTCTATAAAACACAGACATTTTTCCAACATTAGTTTCAATTTATGTGATAAAGGCACTTTTCTATTTTATTCAAAGATATTTCAAACGAATACGGTCAAGAAGCAGAATATAATTTAACATTTTGCTAAATTGTTTACCGTGTTTTGTTTTGTTTTCAAAAAATCTTTCGAAAACTCGGTTTCATAACAAGACACATTTTCTTTACATAAGGTTCTCAAGACATCTGACATTGAGGACCAAAACATTGTTCGATTTTTTTAACCAGAGAAAAAATTATCTCACACTCTGCATTTGCTATGAGGGATCACCAATATTCATAAAAGAGCAACCCTATCGAATCTCAATAACCCATCTACTCCTTTCATGCTTTTTTTAAGGTAGCAATTTGTGCATCAACATTTTCTTGCAATATTTGAGTTAAATCTTCAGCCTGCAAGGAAGTAACTGCTCTTTTAACTTGTCCCATGCATCACTTGTTTCATCTTCTCTAACCTTCAGAAGAAGGTTAGAGAAGATGAAACGAGTGATGCATGGAACAATGCATCACACTTAATAAAAAATACCTGACTTTATCAAAAGACTAATTTGCAAGGTTATCTAAGCCTGCAACTTCTGCACAAGTACATGGCTGTCTAAAGGAGATTTTTAAGCGCCATCCAACAATAAAGATCTGGTTGCTTTCTTCAGCTTAAATTTCAACATCAAGAAAACTAAAGTTGAAGAATAAAACTCAGTTCTGCAAAATTGCTTGCCTTACCCTACTTATTTTAAAGGTACACTACCATAAGTGCAACTGTTATGCTGGTAGCTCCCCGCAATACCATCTATCTAGCTGCTACACCAGATACGAGATATGACGAGAACGGTTGACGAAGGAGGAGCCAATCAGCTGCGTATTAGCCACGGATGACATCGTAGCTTGTGCAGCTCGAATAATAAAAAAAAAAAAAGACGGACGATGTTAAAATTGTCTCCTCAGTTCGTTATCACATGTTGTATGTTAAGTTACGTTTCTCTCATTTTTTTTTAAATAAAATACAGAGCACGTAAATAATTCAATAAATATTTATAGCAAATTACTTTTTTGTAATTATATTTTTTATTTATAGGGATATTTTTAGCAAAAGATACAGAACATTTTAAAATCCGGAAGAAATGTTCTTCCGGCCGGAAAACCGGAAGACTGTATGAAAATCGGAAAACTTTCGCAAAATCCGGAAGAGTTAGCAGGTATGTAAGTGCATGCAGCAATATTTCATTACACTTCTGCGCAATTTCAAAAGAAATATACTACGCTGCTGTCCAAAACGTGAAAACGAGACACATTTTGATCAGTCAAAATCGGGAAAGACAGTTTTTGGCAGCGGTTAGTGGTTTTGACGGTTAAAGCAACAGCAAAATGAAGAGCACAACATAAAAAATCATGAGATATACACTGAAGTGCCAGAAAAACCGGTACACACAAGCTTATGAAAAATACATAGCAACGTCACCTATGCGCGTACTCGGTTGCTTCCGCCAGTGCGTATATAGAGCGATAGACATCCTTGCCAGCTGTCAGAGCTGCTTTCGGCATGAGAATGACAAGTAATAACGATTTAAGCGATTTTCAACGCGGTGTCATAGTTGGCGCTCGAGAGATAGGCCATAGTATTTCGGAGGTAGAAACGAAGTTCGAATTTTCACGGACGACTATTGCAAGTGTACCGTGACTACAAGAATTCCGGCAAAACCTCCAACCTAAGAAACCAGTGTGGCCGTAAAAAGATATTGGGTGAACGTGACCATCGTCGGCTGTCAAGAATCGCTTCACGCGATAGACGTGCATCACTCTCGCAGATATAATCGGAATTCAATGCTGGAGCCTCAACAAGCATCAGCGTCCGAACTGTGCAACGTGCCCTGCACGATATGAGCTTTGGGAGCCGACGCCCAACTCGAGTCCGGGTGCACTACACAGAGCTATGCACCTCGCTTGGGCACGGCAACATCGCCACTGGACACTTGATGACTGGAAACAAGTGGCCTGGTCTGACGAGTCGCATTTCCAACTGTATCAGGCAGATGGAAGGATTCGTGGCTGGCGCAAACCCCATGAAGCCATGGATTCCGCCTGTCAACAGGGAACTGTACCGGCTGGTAGGGTTCCGTAATGGTATGGGGTGTGTTTAGCTGGGCTTCACTGGGACCCCTGGTACGTCTAAAAACGTCTGTGACCGGCCAACGCTATGTGCGCGTCCTTTCTGACGAGGAACACCCGTTCATGTCCTGCAGTCATGCTGATGGGTTGAGCCTGTTCCAACAGGACAATGCACCTCCACACAAGTGTCGGGACGCCACATTTTGGTTAGAGGATCATTTCATTTGAGTTTGGTGAGTTGCCATCTCACCCAAGTCCCCAGATCTGAACGTGATAGAACACATTTGGGATGCCATGCAACGCGCTATCGAACACAGAAATCCGAGACCTCAGAATACACCCGAATTGTGGAACGCTCTGCAGTAAGTATGGTGTGCATTGCCTACAGCATATTTCCAGAAGCTAGTGGAGTCCATGCCCCGTCGTATTTCTGCAGTCCTGCGCTCCCGTGGGGGACCTACCAAGTATTAGACTGGTGTACGAATTTTTCTGGCGCTTCAGTGTATGTAATAGAGACAGAACAAAATGTTACCAAGAAGGTACAGGCTCTCCTCTCATCCAGTAACACACTTCCACAAGCACTGTATGAACAGACTACGGGACAAAGTTCTCGGTTTGAAATATGTCCATGCCACATGGTAATGTGTTTGGCGTCAGTGTGTCTTTCTTAGCACTAAGTGATTTAGGAGCTCTTGGGGCGAATTCATACAGAGAAATGCGTTGGACACTATCTGACGATATGCTCTTAGTAGACAAAACATTAGAGTCTAGAGGGGCGTCATTGGCATCCCCTGTGCACGTGGAACAGACCCAACCCGAACACAGGAGATAAATAGACGGACATCTGACTCCCCAACAGTGTATCGCAATCGATGAAAATGGGTAAACGTGGTGATCTGAGCGACTTTGGTTGTAGAGAAAGACAGATGAATCATTCTATCGCTGAAGTGGTATAAAAACCCCAGCATTTCCGATGGCAACCGTATCGAGGGGGTGCACCGCGAGAATACCATCGACGGAGTAAGCGTTGGCTGGCCGCATACCGTTGATGGCCGAGTTGACGTAGACTATCCAGGCTCATACAAACCAACCGCTTGACAACGGCGGCGCATATCACCAGGTTAAATATCGGAAGCCCAAGCAGCGTCAGCGAGGGAACGGTATGGCACACCCTGGGCTACGGGAGCAGACGCCCTACTCGTGTGCCACTGATGACTGCTCATCATTTTTTTTTTTTTATTATTGAAGGTTTAACAACCACTGTGAGCAGCTCGATGAGCTATAAACAGTCGCTCTTTCCTAGTTAAGGGTCACAACTGGTTTGAGGGAAGGGAAATAGCCAGTGCCGTAAGACAAACATAACATTTATGCCTCACCGGGATTCGAATCCCGACCCTTCTCTGACGAATGGTCAGAAGCCAGCGCTTAGAGTACTGTGCCATCGAGACTATACGATTTGTAATAAATGAAGACAACATATAACTATTAAATGCAGTCTGTTATGATGAGAGACCATTTTTATTAAATATAGTCTACAATTATAAGAGCAAACATTTACTACATGCAATCTAAACAATATAATTTCCTTTGTCTGAACGTTTGTCACAATTTGGTGACGCAGTGGAAAGAGCGCTTGCCTGTTGCAATTGTCGAACCTCTCCCTCTCTCAACCAATATACTGTTTTTTTCTTGTTGTAATGCTCATGAAACATCTAAACAATATAATTTCCTTTGTCTGAACGTTTGTCCCAATTTGGTGACGCAGTGGAAAGAGGGCTTGCCTATTTCAATTATCAAATCTCTGCTTCAACACCCATATAATTATTTTTTTATTGTTGTAATGTTCACGAAACATACTTTCACATTTGGAACGCATCTATTTCACTTTGACGAAACATTGTTTCGTGTATATTTTTGTGACACTCCATATCAAAGTAAAATTCTTACAACAATAAAATATATCCCCCCCCCCCCGTCATTACTGACGGGATTTCGCCTAGTTCATTATATTTTAAGAGAAGACATAGTTAATCAATTCAGTCTATTATGAAAAATAATAGTTTATAGCTACTTGAAGCAATTTATTATTAACAGTTAACACACAATTGCTAAATATGGCAAATTCTTCTAGAGATAAGGTAAATTCTTCTAGAGATAATGTATAGTTATTATGTACACATTCTGTTATTATAAGAAAGAAAGAAATTCTACAGAGTTAATAAATGCAGCCAATTTATATACGAGAAGATACATAGTTACTATAAGAAATCATATTTGTGAAATGCAGTGTATTATTAACAGAGATAAAGTAAATTTCTTCGTTGCAGAGAAAGACATGAATGTGGATCCAGAGTTATGTAGATGCGCATTTCGTTTTTCGCGTAATGTTCAACCTACAAGGGTGAAACTGGAAATTTTATATTTCCTGTCTCAATTGTTCGGTGATATGAGCAACATAAAGTTTAAATAGGCGTCATCTTCTGCTTCACTTTCAACCATTGGACATTGGATTCTTTTTTTTTTTTTTTTTTTGGAACAATTTGAAATCCAGACCAACCAGAAACTTTAAAAAGTTGAATTCCATATACACTGCTGGCCACCCAAAATGCAACACCAAGAGAGAAGCATCCAATTGGCCTGAAATTCGCAGCATGCGTCGCCCGCGAGACGACATGCAAACGATTAGCATTGCAGGGCATATGCAAATCATGTGCGCGCGGCACGCCACCGAGAAGCACTATAAGAAAGGTGCACAGAAGGCGGGGTGTAAGTAGTGGAAGTGTGTTGTACTGCCGGACCTGTGCGTGAGAAGCTTCCTGATGCCGCGTCGCAGAATGAGGCAGTCATTCCAGTACGTTTCGGAGTTCGACAGAGGACGAATAGTGGCTTATCGCGACAGCGGTTTATCGTAACGAGACATCGGCTCCCGTGTGGGACGAAATCCAGCCACAGTGAGGCGGGCACACCACCGAACGAGAGGACCGGCATGTTGTGCGGCGAGCATTGACGGCTCGCACCGCCACATCACGTACGTAAGCGCAAGAATTAGGGTGTGCTGCGCAACAACCGTGTCAGCACGTACCGTTCGACGTCGTCTGCAGTAGCGGGGACTTGTCGCACGGCGCCCATTGCTCCAATTACCATTGACGTTACACAACCGGCGAGTGCGGCGGCAGTGGGCCGTTGAACGCCGCACCTGGACTACGGAATGGCACGACATTGTCTTCTCCGACGAATCCCGCTTCTGCCTGCAACACCACGATTGTCGGATACGCGTGTGGCAGCACCGCGGCAAGAGACTGTATGGCGCCTGCATTATTCATCGTCATACCGGTTCGTCGCCTGGCATTATGGTTTGGGGCGCAATTGGATATGGCACCCGCACCTCTCTGCTACGCATCGCCAGTACACTCAACAGCCACCACTACATCTGCGACGTTTTGGAGCCTGTAGTCCTCCTTTACCCGCAGGACCTGCCAGCGGCCACGTTTCAACAGGACAATGCGCGCGCGCCCGCACGTGACACGTGTCGTGCAACAATTCTTTTTTTTTTTTTTTTTTTTTTTTTTTGATTGGAGGTTTAACGACCACCGTGAGCAACTCAATGGGCTATAAGCAGTCGCCCGTCCCTAATTTAGGGTCACTGGTTCCAGGGAAGGGAGAGGGCCAGTGCCGTAAGACAAACACAACATCCATGCCTGACCGGGATTCGAACCCGGACCCCTTACGGACGAATGATCAGAGGCCAACGCCTTAGACCACTGCGCCACCGGGGCGGCGCAACAATTCTTCACGGCCCACCAGGTGTCACTGCTGCCGTGGCCCGCTTGTTCTCCCGATATGTCGCCCATTGAACACGTCTGGTCGCTGAACGGCAACCGAGTGGCCCGGCAAAGACCACCCGTGGCTACGCACTGGCAACGAGTGGAAGCAGCCTGAACCGACATGCCCCAAGCCCACATCCAAAGCCTCTTTCGTTCGATGCCGCGGCGTGTAGCGGCCGTTATTGTCAGCCATGGGGGCCACACGAACTATTGATGTCTGCGTGTTCCGCAAGTCGCACGGGCCTGTAAGCTTAATCGTTTCATCTTTGTATCTGTTGTTATGTGTCCAGTAAATCTGGCTTTGCTATCTCGTGTCCTTCTTGGTGTTGCATTTTGGGTGGCCAGCACCGTATTTTACAATATTATGTTTCCAAAATATTTTTTTTATTTTGAACAGTTCTTAAACTTTTTATGACTATACAAATTATGAAACATCACATGGATGAAAATATATCATGACGCAAGCGCGTCGTTAATTGCTCTCACGAAAGTCGTCATCGAATAAATCTTTAAAAGTGATCCACTTAATGTCGTATAAAAAGATATAAAAATGCGGAGTGTCTTAAACAAAAGAAAATCATCTAAAATGGTATTCTGTTAACCAATTGCAATTTGCTACGTATTGTGTAAACTGAAAATTTATAAATTTTATTGAAAGGATAAGTGATGATTCTAACAATATAAGTTTTGGACTTAAATGAAAAAAAATATTGCTATAGCAACAAAGAGTTCGTTTTTTTTTAATTAAATATAATGCGGTAATATCAATCGGGGGAAAATTTCTTTTTTTGCCTAAATAAAGTGATAAAGTAAATTATGCTAAATTTAAGTTGCTTTCACATCCGTTTTTGTTATATATCATTGGTTTCTTTTTCGATTTTACGTTCCCTTTAAAAAAATCCTTCTAAAAGGGAATCGTCTGTTTATAAAACATAATTTCTTCTACAAAGCATTTTCTGATTAATTTTTTTTAGCTCAGAATGTTGCTTGGATGTTCATTTAAAATTTTATGAAGTCAAAAAAGGCAATGCTGGACGCAAATAATGAAGTTAAATAAAAATTCACACGCCGAAAAAACCCCAGCTGTTGATTTTTTTCTCATTCATGTAAAAAAAAAAAAAAAAAATCATGTTTTTTTTTTTTTCATGTTTTTTTTTTTTCGTGAGGCTTCTTCCCTACATTGCGGGAAAGGAGCCTCACGAACATGCCTATGTTACCGGTTTGTCTGTCCGTTCGTCAGTGGACACCATATTTCTGCACTCCGATTTTAAAAATTCTTTTTGCATTTGGAAGCTTGAAATATGTGAGTGATGATCCTTCCTTTCGTTTTTTTTTTTTTTTTTTTAACGATGTACAGTTTTCCCGCTAGAGGTTGAAAGTGCAGATGATATCGAATTCAAAATACGTTTTATTCCATATATTTGCTTCTAAACATCATTCTTTTACAATTCTTTCGATTCCATTATATATTTACTTCTAAAAAACATTCTTTTAAAATTATTTTACCTTTCGATTCCACTTATGTCGAAGAGTGTTTTAGGTATATTCACTTTTTCAAGTTACGAATATATTTTCGCCAGGGGGCGTAAAATTAAATTGCGTTTTCCGCAATATCTCTAACTTCTAAAACTCAGATTTGAAAAAAAATTCTGCAGTGAACGCATCTCCTGATGGGAAATCTTTTGTATATAATTTCTAATTTTTGGTAAAGAATGGTTTTGCCACCAGGGGCGTAAGTTTTAATTTCTGCTTTTGATGCATTTTTACCACAAAATCTGAGCTTCTGAAATCTCAATTGAAAAAATCGTCCGTAGACCGATGCCACTCGCGTCGATAAATTTTTTCGGAATATTTTCTTCTTAAAATATCGCATGGTTTCTCCGCCAGGGGGCCTAGACATATTTCTTAATTTTGTCAATATCGCTGCTTCTAATGGTCTGATTTGAAAAATTCCTTCTTTATTGGATAGAGTTTCCGGTGCGACATGTTTTTTCTATAATTTCAAAATTTTCCAATAAATCCCAGACTTTCCGTTAGGGAGCGTTAAGGTAAATTGTGTTTCCCAGGATATCTTTGCTTTTCTAATTTTCGGTAAAAAACAGTTTGGCCACCAGGGGGCGTAAGTGTTACTTGTGCTTCTGATGAATTTGCAGCAACATCTGAGCTTCTAAAATGTCGATTGAAAAAAATTCGTTTGTGGACTAATACTACATTTCGGAATATTTTCTTCTTAACATAATGCATGGTTTCACCGACATGGAACGTAGACGTGTATCTTATTTTCGTCAATATCTCTACTTCTAAGAGTCCGATTGGAAAAATTCCTTCTTTGTTGCATAGCGTTTCCGGTGCGAAATGTTCATATAATTTCAAAATTTTGAAGTAACTCAGACTTTCCGCTAGGAGACGTTAAGGTAAATTGCGTTTTCTCCTGTATTTCTGCATCTAAAACTCCGATTTGAAAAATATTCCTGTATCGCATACAGCTCCTGATGAGAAATCTTTTTCATATATCTAATATTTTCTAATAATTGTTAAAGAACGGTTTGGCCGCCAGGGGCATAAATGTTAATTTCTGCTTCTGATGTATTTGCGGCAAAATCTAAGTTTCTGAGAACTGGACTGAAGAAATACTTCAGTCCTGGAAAGATACCGCTCACATTGAAAAATATTTTGAGAATATCATGAAATAAATACGGGATTACACCATATAATACAAATTTTGAAGATGACAATCCTATTTTTGGTGTAAATGTGACAAGGATGGTAAGTCAGATAATATCGGAAAACTTGAAAATTTCATCGTCCTGGAGCGGGACTCGAGCCCGCGTCTCCCAGATAGCGCCCGGGTATGCTAACCACTACACCACCCAGAACGACCAGGTCTCCGATTACTTTTTAAATAATGCATGGTCTTTCCGCCAGAGGGCGTACATGCATATCTTATTTTTGTCGATATCTCTGCTTGAAAGAGCCCGATTTGAAAAATTCTTTCTTTGTTGGAGTGAGTTTCCCCCTGCGAAATGTTTCTCATATAATTTCAATTTCTTTTTAAAGCACAAGTCTGCCAACAGAGGGCGTAAGATTACGATTCCGTTTACAGCAATATCTGCGGCATTAAAAGCCAGACTGAAAATCATCTTTTTTCGGTCGGATACTACTGTTTTCCATACCGGTTCCATTGATTTTGAATAGCTTCGATAAATTTAATTTGCGTTAAAATGGATTCAAAGGTGTGCTCATTACACGCGGAAATTCGGTGTTCTCTTGTTTTTTTTTATAATAGAGTTAAAGAGAAAAGAAATTACTACATACAAAACGTTGTGGCATTATGTTATAAAAGTGTTTTTTTATACTCAAGTGTAAAAATAACTTAGTCTTAATTTGTGTGTGTGTGCGCCACAATTCTTAACTGTTATTTATTTTCTGTATTTACGTGTATAAATCGGAAAAGGCCATTATTAGTACGACTCTGCCACAATGTTTAGTACCTGTGTAATGCAGATAATTTCGATGTCAATAGCTTTGTTATTATCCTTTACTTCATTTATTTATTTTGTGGAAGGTCTAAACGACCACAAAGTAACACTAATGTCCACATATAAAGCAGTCTCCAATTTCTAATTGGGACTTCCAAGGAAGGTAAAGAGTCAGTGCCTAAAGACAAACATTATCCTTGCTTCATCTGGGAGTCGAAACCGGGCACACTTTGACGAATGCCAGCGCTTAGGCCACTGCGCCACAAATACCTCAAATGGCAAACAGCTGTCGGAATAGCGCGTATGGAAAATACCGGGGTGCCCCCAAGACTGTCACGTGGAAGTCACGTGTTTTATGTGTGTGATCGTAAGGCATTTCAAAGAGGCATGAATGGAAGAGGCAGAGGCTTTGCTTAGTTCTCAAAATAATAAAAAAAAATTTGAAATGATTAAATGTGACGTGTTTTGTGATGGTTTAAATTTGGAACTGTCATTTACGCTTTCCAACCGTAAGTTGAAGAAGCGTATATGCTCCAGCTTTGTCCGTCTTGGGCCGCGGATGGCCTAGTGGGCAACGTTCGTGACTGCCATGGAAAGGACCTCAGGTTCGATCTCAGTCAGGTACGACCGCTCGATCCACCAAATATCCGCCGTGCGTCGGATGGACACGTTAAGCTGTCGGACTCCGGGTACTGGCCCCCCGGTAATAAATCCGTCTGTTCATTCGCACGATGACTCGCGTAAAAATGGTCCGATTTCGATGAAATTTTAGTATGTATCTGGGGACAGACCTAATTGAAAATGGGCAAAATTGGGTCAAAGGTCATGACATAGGAGCGGGAACTATTCCATTACCCTTATGCGTCATAACTTACGTAAAAATGCTTCTATTGCGACAAAACTTTAGCTTGTTGTTCCGGATGTATACTGAACCGGTTCCGTTGAATATCATCGAAATGGGGTCAAAGGTCATGACATAGGAGCGGGAACCGTTTCATTGCCCTTATGCGTCATAACTTACGCAAAAACGCTTCTATTGCGACAAAACTTTAGCATGTTGTTCCGGAGGTATACTGAACCGGTTCTGTTGAATATAATCGACATGGGGTCGAAGGTCAGGACACAGGAGCGAGATTTATTCCACAGCCATTATCCTCATAACTTGAGTAATGATTTTTGGTATGTTAGAAAGTGTATCATAATCAATGCATTGCACGATTTTACCAATTTGTTTTAATTACATTGTGCACCGTTGCGTTTTACGCAACACAGTGCAATAATTCTGGTTTTACAAAAAAATGCCCGTGGGCTCCAAATATCAATTATTAAAATGCCCAGAAAACCTAGTTAATACATAATAAGGAATTTAAAATTTTCAGTAACAAAGCTAATGGGTTTTCGCAAAAAAGCCTTATAATATATTTTTTGAGGAAAACGGGGGGTGGGGGTGGAGGTGCGAGTTTTTCCGGTACACTGCTGAATCTGAGAATTATGCTATTTTTTCAGAAGTATGGAACTTCAGAAATTAGGCACCGGAAATAAAGGTGATGCATATAAATTAACGCCTGGACCTTTTAAACACCTCACAGAAGTAAAAGAATACAGTTCTTACTTCTTTTTCCGCCTGCGTCCTTGCATTCGAAAGCCATTCGATAAAGCCGTACCCGCCTGCTTCCGCTCATCAGATGTCAACTTGCTGCGTTAGAAGAAAGGAAGTTTAAGTTCGCAAGTTGTTGACAGAAAACGGAATGTTCCAAACTAGCTTATTCTTTGCGCGCTCTTCTAATAAGAACGCATGAGCTAATTGGCAACGTTCCAAAACATGATTTTGCGTTTTCCGAACTCAGTTTCGTACGAACACATCTTGCAGAGATGAAAAACGTCAGCTTCATCGACTAATGATAAATTACATGTCCTTCTGATATTGTTGAGTGACTTTCTGAAAAGAAGTTTCTCTCCCTGTGTGACTTCGCGATATTTCTCTATCTTTTGAAATGCAAATGATTTCACTTCCCAGCTGTCAGGGTATGGAAACAAGAGCTGTTCAAGGTAATCTGGAATGTCACATTTATGAGATAGATTAGTCTGTAACTTCCCGATCCCCAAATTGCTCGACTCTCAGGGATAAAAGAAAGTGTCATTTATGTATGGCTATTTTGGTTGGTTGATTTTCATGGCGCAAGGGCCAAATTTGGCGAAAGAGCGCCAGACACAATACCATTTAAGAAAGATATTTACAAACGTGTTATTATGGTTAAAGGCAGGCTGATTCGGTAAAAGTGAAAAATGGGAATTAGGAAAAGTGTAAAAGCAGGCTGATTCGGTAAAAGTGAAAAATGGAATGACGAAAAGTGTAAAAACAGGCTGATTCGGTAAAAGTGAAAAATGGGAATGATGAAAAGTGTTAAAGCAGGCTGATTCGGTAAAAGTGAAAACTGGGAATGATGAAAAGTGTAAAAGCAGGCTGATTCGGTAAAAGTGAAAAATGGAATGATGAAAAGTGTGAAAACAGGCTGATTCGGTAAAAGTGAAAAATGGGAATGATGAAAAGTGTAAAAGCAGGCTGATTCGGTAAAAGTGAAAAATGGGAATGATGAAAAGTGTAAAAGCAGGCTGATTCGGTAAAAGTGAAAAATGGGAATGATGAAAAGTGTAAAAGCAAAGGCTGATTCGGTAAAAGTGAAAAATGGGAATGATGAAAAGTGTGCAAAATTCGGTAAAAAGTAAAAAAATGGGAATGATGAAAAGTGTAAAAGCAAACTGATTCGGTTAAAGTGAAAAATGGAATGATGAAAAGTGTAAAAGCAGGCTGATTCGGTAAAAGTGAAAAATGGAATGACGGAAAGTGTAAAAACAGGCTGATTCGGTAAAAAGTGAAAAATGGGAATGATGAAAAGTGTAAAAGCAGGCTGATTCGGTAAAAGTAAAAATGGGAATGATGAAAAGTGTAAAAGCAGGCTGATTCGGTAAAAGTAAAAAATGGGAATGATGAAAAGTGTGAAAACAGGCTGATTCGGTAAAAGTGAAAAATGGGAATGATGAAAAGTGTGAAAACAGGCTGATTCGGTAAAAGTGAAAAATGGGAATGATGAAAAGTGTAAAAGCAGGCTGATTCGGTAAAAGTGAAAAATGGGAATGATGAAAAGTGTAAAAGCAGGCTGATTCGGTAAAAGTGAAAAATGGGAATGATGAAAAGTGTAAAAGCAAACTGATTCGGTAAAAGTAAAAAATGGGAATGATGAAAAGTGTAAAAGCAGGCTGATTCGGTAAAAGTAAAAAATGGGAATGATGAAAAGTGTAAAAGCAGGCTGATTCGGTAAAAGTGAAAAATGGGAATGATGAAAAGTGTAAAAGCAGGCTTATTCGGTAAAAGTGAAAAATGGAATGATGAAAAGTGTAAAAGCAGGCTGATTCGGTAAAAGTGAAAAATGGGAATGATGAAAAGTGTAAAAGCAGGCTGATTCGGTAAAAGTGAAAAATGGGAATGATGAAAAGTGTAAAAGCAGGCTGATTCGGTAAAAGTAAAAAATGGGAATGATGAAAAGTGTAAAAGCAGGCTGATTCGGTAAAAGTAAAAAATGGGAATGATGAAAAGTGTAAAAGCAGGCTGATTCGGTAAAAGTGAAAAATGGGAATGATGAAAAGTGTAAAAGCAGGCTTATTCGGTAAAAGTGAAAAATGGAATGATGAAAAGTGTAAAAGCAGGCTGATTCGGTAAAAGTGAAAAATGGGAATGATGAAAAGTGTAATAGCAGGCTGATTCGGTAAAAGTGAAAAATGGGAATGATGAAAAGTGTAAAAGCAAGCTGATTCGGTAAAAGTAAAAAATGGGAATGATGAAAAGTGTAAAAGCAGGCTGATTCGGTAAAAGTGAAAAATGGGAATGATGAAAAGCGTAAAAGCTAGATACGTTTGTGACGTTCCTGCACAACAGGACGCACATGAGGTAAATTAGCAGTGAGTGCTCATGTCCGTGTAGCTCAGTTGGGAGAGCGACTTACTCCGGAGTGAGGGAACCCGGGTTCGATGCCCGGCGTGGAGAAACTTGTACGTTACATTGGCACCCGAACTTCCAGGATGACCCGGCTGTTAATTTTCTCGCAATGATGTGATGTTCTTTCCACACGGTGAGACAGGAAAAATGAGAATCCCTTCTTCAGTGCTTCGAAAAAATAAATCATTGTGATGTTTCGTTCCGCACACCAAATTGTCTGGGATTTCTAAAATGCATATTCTTCATCGGATGACTGCCTACAGCGACACATGGTCCTGGCTGACCCGTGGGACATGCCCCGGGCCTCTTTCGAGGGGGTGGGGGCTGTGACGTTCCTACACCGCAAGACGCACATGAGATAAAGGCAGATAGCAGATGTCCGCGTAGCTCAGTTGGGTGAGCGACTTACTCCGGAGTGAGGGGACCCAGGTTCGATGCCCGGCGCGGACAAAACTTGTACGTTATAAGTTTAAAAAAAAAACAATGTGTTTTAAAAATGGAAAAAAAACGCGATTGTATCACAGTGGTCATCTAAGATCCGCCTCAGCGTAGCTGCGCCGTCGTCTAACAAATGAGAATGAAAATATTGAAACCGATGATCACGAAAACAACTACATAAAACATGAGCGACAGTGAGTCGGCAGTCCACGACTCACACATCGAGGCAGTGTCGCCACACAGCAAGAAGAGGTAGGTGAAACGGCAATGCCCAATGCGGAGATGCGCAAGTAAAACTTCCTCACGACGCACGGTTTGTTCGCAAACTAGATGGTCATAGTACGATCTGTGGTTTGATAGAGAGGAGTTTGTTCTGCCTTATTGTGACCAGAGGGACTGCCACTCAGCTATGATGAATGTGCGGAGGCCAGGACGAAAATCTGGAAAACACGGTGGCAGTAGAGTGATTGTCAAGGCGGATATCGTTACCCCGAAACCCGAACATGGTCAGGAACCCAACAGAATCGGACCAGGAATTAAGCACCAGTCAGAGACCGCAGGAGGCGACGAACATCTCTGGTGACGTATGGCTAAATTGCTTGAAGAGCTAATTCCGTTGGTTGTTAAATCGACCTTATGTGGATTGAAGCACGCCTCAGCCTAAGACCCCACACATAACTTATTATCACTCCACCGAACTGTACTTCATCAAACTTGTGTTCCAAGCAAATAGAAATACAACATGGTCCTAAAACCTCAGGGCGCAGTTTCTCTCACTGCGGATTTCATTTTCATAAATACACTGCTGGCCACCCATAATTCAACACCAAGAAGGTCACGAGATAGCAAAGCCAGATTTACTGGAGACATAACAACAGATACAAAGATAAAACGATTGAGCTTACAGGTCCGTGCGATTTGCGGAACACGCAGACATCAATAGTTCGTGTGGCCCCCATGGCTGGCAATAACGGCCGCTAAACGCCGCGGCATCGAACGAAAGAGGCTTTTGGATGTGGGCTTGGGGTATGTCGGTCTGGGCTGCTTCCACACGTTGCTACAGTTCATCAGGCGTAGACACGGGTGGTGCTTGCCGGGCCACTCGGTTGCCGATCAGCGACCAGACGTGTTCGATGGGCGACATATCGGGAGAACAGGCGGGCCACGGCAGCAGTGACATCTGGTGGGCCGTGAAGAATTGTTGCACGATGAGTGCCACGTGCGGGCGCGCATTGTCCTGTTGAAACGTGGCGGCTGGCATGACCAGCAGGTAAGGGAGGACTACAGGCTCCAAAACGTCGAAGATGTAGCGGTGGCTGTTGAGTGTACCGGTGATGCTTACCTAAGGGGTTCGGGTGTCATATCCAATTGCGCCTCAAACCATTACGCCAGGCGACAGACCGGTATGGCGATGCATAATGCAGGCGTCATACAGTCTCTCGCCGCGGTGCTGCCACACGCGTATCCGACAATCGTGGTGTTGCAGGCAGAAGCGGGATTCATCGGAGAAGACAATGTCGTGCCATTCCGTAGTCCAGGTGCGGCGTTCAACGGCCCACTGCCGCCGCACTCGCCGGTTGTGTAACGTCAATGGTAATCGGAGCAATGGGCGCCGTGTGACAAGTCCCTGCTCCTGCAGACGACGTCGAACGGTACGTGCTGACACAGGTTGTTCCGCAACACACCCGAATTCCTGCGCTAACGTTCGTGATGTGGCGGTGCGAGCCGTCAATACCCGCCACACAACATGCCGGTCCTCTAGTTCGGTGGTGCGCCGCGGCTGCGGCAATCGCTCACAGCGGTTCGTCCGTCCCTCCTGCACTCACCGAATCCATACTCGCCTCTATGTGGCTGGATGTCGTCCCACACGGGCGCCGATGTCTGAGTACGATAAACCGCTGTCGCGATAAGCCACTATTCGTCCTCTGTCGAACTCCGCAACGTGCTGGAATGACTGCCGTATTCTGCGACGAGGCATCGGGAAGCTTCCCACGCTCAGGTTCGGCAGCAAAACACACTTCCACTACTTACACCCCGCCTTCTGTGCACCTTTCTTATAATGCTTTTCGGTGGCGTTCCGGGCGCACATGATTTGCGCACGGCACGCCACCGAGAAGCACTATAAGAAGAGCGACGCATGCTGCGAATTTCAGACTAATCCGATGCTTCCATTTTGGTGGCCAGCAGTGTAGAAAGAATTGTTTTATAATTCTGAAACTCAATTATTTGTTCAAAAGGATTAATAAATTGTCTATATGAGTGGAATTCAGAACGATTTCGAGCATGTTCCTGATATTTGGGTACGTCAGTTTAACTTCAGTGCACAGGCGCCAGCATGAGAAAAGAAAACTATACCTCCTCTTAAGAGAGAGAAAAAGATGGTAATACGAGGTGTGACAATTTCATTCACGGAATGGTCGCGTAGTGTAGACCTTGTGGCGATGCAGGCAGAATCACGTGCCCATGCGTGTTTCTAGTAATGCATGCGTTAACCCCAGACTAATAGAGCGCATTCATTAGTGAGCAGTTCCAAAAGCAATGCAAGTCTGTGTGTGAGTTTTGAGACACAATGAGTGTTTTAAATTTAGAGCGGCGCATTAATATTAAATTCAACCTGAAAATTGGTACTGAAACGTTAGAGCTATTGAGAGCGGCGTATGGTGAGGATACTATGAAAAGTCAAGTGTCTTTGAGAGGTACAAGAGCCAAAAAAAGCGCGCATTTTACGTTCGCAATTCAAGACCATGCTAGTGTGTTTTTTAGATCAGAAGGGGACAGTTCACAAATTCACTAAAAAGGCAGAAATGTTCAAAAATGCTATTCATAGGTGTTTGAAAAGATTACGGGATTCTGTTCGAAGGAAAAGAACTGAAATGTGGCCTGACAATCCCCCCCCCAGCCAGCCATGATGTGCTCAGTGTTTGCGACTTCCTGGCTAAGAAATCAGTTACCAAATTAGATTTCCACCCTCTTCATCTGACTTAGCCCCTTGTGATTTTTGGCTCTTCTCAAAATAAAAACTGCCATGAAAGGACGAAGATTTGCAGACTTCCACGGTAACGTGACAAAAGAACTCAAAAGCATTCCAGAAACAGAATTCCAGGTATGTTTCCAGCAATGGCAGCAGCGTCTAACTAAATGCATAGCTGCGGAAGCGGATTACTTCGTAGGTGACAAAGGAACTCAAGAGTATTCCAGAAACAGAGTAAAAGATATGTTTTCAGCAATGGCAACAGCGTCTAACTAATTGCATAGCTGCAGAAAGGAATTACTTCGAAGTTGATAGTAGGAGTCATAAATGCACAGGTATGTACACACTTTTTCCATGGGCGCATTCCGGGACTTAAATGGTCACATCTCGTATTTTGACCATAATGACCTCTCTTCTCTTTTTTTTTTTTTTTATTGGAGGTTTAACGACCACCGTGAGCAAGTCAATGGGCTAGAAGCAGTCGCCCGTTCCTTATTTAGGGTCACCGACTCCAGGGAAGGGAGAGAGCCAGTGCCGTAAGACAAACACAACATCCATGTATCACCGGGATTTGAACCCGGACCCATCTCGAACGAATGGTCATAAGCCATCGCTTAAACCACTGCGCCATCGGGGAGGCCACCTAGCCTTCCCGTCTGTCCATCTGCGGACACAATATCTCCGCCCTTATTAGTCTGATTTGAAAAATTCGTTTTGCATTGGGAAGCCTGAAACGAGAGAATGATGATTCTTGTATTTTGGACTCTTTACGATAAATAATTTCGCCTAAATGCTGATATTATAGAATTTGAAATATCTTTTATTTCATTTCATTGCTTCAAAAAATCAGGTTGAAGTATTTTTTTCCCTTTCAATGCACTGTAGAACGAAAAACCATTTGGCGTACAAAAAAATAAATAGAATAAGAAATAAAAAAAAATTACCACTAAGTAGACATTATTATATATTACGTTTTCCTCAATACTTCTGCTTCTAAAAGTTCAATTTGAAAAATTCGTTTTGGGTCGTATAGAATCAGTGGCGAAGAATGCTTTGTACGAAAACATCTGATTTTTCGTAACAAAAAGTTTTTCCACTAAGTGTGTGTGCATATATGTATCCCTGTTCCCCATACACTGGTGTGCAAAAATTGAAGACGAAGAGGAGAAATTAACATAACAGCAAAACGAGCAGGCAGAACGGACCGAAAGACCACGCAGGAGACAGATTAGGGTCCGGTACGGTAGGGCATGCGCATATATGCAGCATGACGTAGTGAGGGGGAGTGTCGGAAGGGTATAAAAGCACACGGGCGGTGTACGCTCAGCAATCCATACGTTCCTGACTGCCACGGGAAGGGCCTCAGCTTCGATCCCAGGCAGGTACGAACGCTCGATCCACTAAATACCCGCCGTGCGTCGTATGGGCACGTTAAGCCGTCGGACCCCAGGTACTGGCCCCCGGTAATAAATAAGGGCTTCTTCCTCCCCCTTTCTACTTTGCTTCCGTGCCACTTTCCTATCGGGCGCTCTAGCCCAAATCTCCTAGTTTCCTATTTCTAACGGCTGTTTAAGACCTCAGACACTCCCTTCCTAAAATCCTCTACGTATGATCATCATTATGCTCAGCAATTTGGTGAAAGCTATTCCACGGGGTACATCGGTTTGAACGACGTCGAGTAGCTTCCACCGTGTGATATGGCCAACAGGCAATCCAGTAGACGACATCTGGATGACTTTACCCGAGGTCGCGTCATCGGGAAGTTGGAAGAAGGTCGAAGTGTGACTAGGGTGGCCGAGGAGATCGGGATCGCTCACAGCATCGTTTCACGAGCTTGGAGAGCATTTCAAACGACAGGAACAGCTGTCTGAGAGTTTAGCAGTGGTCGTCCACGAGCAATCACGGCGGCGAACGACCTATATATTGTCCTACAGGCGAGAAGAGCCAGACGGCAGATAGCGGGAGAAATCGCCAGTCACATGCAACAGTCAATTCGACATCCGTTATCGCGTTTTACCGTGGCCAGGAGGCTGCACAAAGGTGGCCTATTTGCACTACGACCAGTACGGTGTGTGCCATTAACGCCTGCTCATCGGCGACGGCGGTTTCTGTGGTGCCAGGAACACAAGAACTGGACTCATCAGCAATGGGGTAGAGTTCTCTTTGCGGATGAAAGCCGATTTAGTCTGACGAGCGATTCTGGACGCATACACATCTGGAGAGAACAGGGAACACGCAATCACACCTCCAACATAATCGAAAGGGACCAGTTTGGAGGTGGCGGAGTTCTCGTTTGGGGCGGTATCATGCTTGGTAGCCGTACTGACCTCCACATCTTCCAAGGAGGTTCAGTCACTGGTGTCCGCTATTGTACCGAGGTTTTCCTGCCTCACGTGCGTTTGTTTAGAGGTGCTGTGGGGTCCTGAGTTCCTCTTCATGGACGACAACGCTACACCTCATCGTACAGTGTCTGTCGCAGAGCTGTTGGAGAGTGAAGATATTCAACGCATGGATTAGCCCGCAAGGTCCCCGGACCTAAATCCAACCGAACACGTGTGGGACCTTCTCGGGAGATGCTTGGCAGCACGTCACTAGCCGCCAGTAACGATTCCTCAGCTGCGATTGGCGCTACAAGAGGAATGGGCCGCGATGCCTCAACAGCTCCTTGACAACCTCGTCCTCAGCATGGACAGACGTTGTAAATCCTGCAACGCAGTCAGGGGTGATCATATCCCCGACTAAAGACTGGATTTTTCTTAGCAGCCGCCTGTCACATGGATGTTTCTGTCCAGTTGTGCTCGAAGCTACCTTTTCAATAAAGTGCCTTTGTATCTTTTGGATTCCTTGTTTGGACGGTTTTGCTCACTTGTCCCATATTCTTACATCTTGGGGATCTTATGGTATGATTTGAGTCGTTGTGGAGCACTTCTGCATGATGTTACATTCGAAAAACCGTCTCGTCCTTAATTTTTGCACGCTAGTGTATATACGTATATGCAGCAGCATCTGCGCTCCTAAAATTACTATTGAAGAGACATACTGCTAATCACGAAAACGTTCAATGCGTATTTCCTGCCCAGAATAGCATAATTACTATACAGCCGATTGCGGGCGAAAATGAATAAATTCTGCTTTTCTCCATACCTCTGCTTTCACAAGCACGATTTCAAAAATTCGACATCGTATACCATTCACTTAATGGAAGTTTGGCCGCCCCGGTGGCGCAGTGGTCTAAGCGATGGCCTCTGATCATTCGCCCGAAAGGGTCCGGGTTCGAATCCCGGTGACGCATGGATGTTGTGTTTGTCTTACGGCACTGGCTCTCTCCCTTACCTGGAACCAGCGGCTCTTAATTAGAGACGGGCGACTGCTTATAGCCCATTGAGTTGCTCTCGTTAAACCTTCAATCCGAGTATTATCCATCCACTGCTGAATGATGGTCTTTTTAATTTCTTCCTTTGTGGTGGTGGTTTGTGGTTTTAACGACCACCGTGAGCAACTCAATGGGCTATAAGCAGTCGCCCGTCCCTAATTTAGGGTCACTGGTTCCAGGGAAGGAGAGAGCCAGTGCCGTAAGACAAACACAACATCCATGCCTGACCGGGATTCGAACCCGGACCCCTTACGGACGAACGATCAGAGGCCAGCGCCTTAGACCACTGCGCCACCGGGGCGGCTAATTAATTTCTTCCACAACTTTGTCTTGAGCCAGCCTCCTCCATGTCACTCCGACATGGAGGGTCTTCTTCTGGGTCTTTTCTGTCCTATGGTCTTCTTCTGGGTCTTTTCTGTCCCATGGTCTTCTTCTGGGTCTTTTCTGTCCCATGGTCTTCTTCTGGGTCTTTTCTGTCCCATGGTCTTCTGGGTCTTTTCTGTCCCATGGTCTTCTGGGTCTTTTCCTGTCCCATGGTCTTCTTCTGGGTCTTTTCCTGTCCCATGGTCTTCTTCTGGGTCTTTTCTGTCCCATGGTCTTCTTCTGGGTCTTTTCTGTCCCATGGTCTTCTTCTGGGTCTTTTCTGTCCCATTGTCTTCTTCTGGGTCTTTTCTGTCCCATGGTCTTCTTCTGGGTCTTTTCTGTCACATGGTCTTCTTCTGGGTCTTTTCTGTCACATGGTCTTCTTCTGGGTCTTTTCCTGTCCCTTGGAATCTAAATATTTCAGTTGTCCAGCAGTGGGGAGTTCTTCTAGCAACATGTCTAGCCTATTGCCATTTGAGCTATTCTACTTTGGCCATTTTGTGATCAAATCCCTTCATTTTCCTTATCTGCGAGTTCCTCTTCCTATCCTTTTGTGTATATACACCAAAGAGCCAAAACATTATCACCACATGTCTAATGTGATGTTGATCCACGCGCCACCAAAACAGCTCTCATCCGGGAGGATTTACAAGATTTTTAAAAGGTGTTTTGTGGCATTTGGTACCAACACGTTACCAGCAGATAGACTTTAACTCTTCTAAGTTACGTTACCAGCAGGAAGACTAACTCTACTAAGTTACGTTGTTGGGTCGCCGCAGATCGGATTTGCTGTTCCAACAGAAACCACATATGCTCGATTGGATTGATATCTGGGGAATTTCGAAGCCAGATCAATACCTGGAAGTGTTCATGTTTCGCCAACCACTCTCGAAAAATCCGGGCAATGTGGCATGACGCATCATCCTGCTTAAAGATTGGCACTACTTCCTCCTGAAAGATGGCACTAACCTTTGCCGTGAAAGGATGTACTGGTCTGCACTGATGTTTTGGTTTCGGTAGACCTCATGGTTCCTTGCAAGTGAATAACTGACCCCAGGGTTTTCAAGCAGAAGATTTCCCAAAGCATTGCACTTCATCCACCGGCTTGTTTTTGTCATACAGTGCATCCAAGGAAACGACGCACACGTATCCTACCGTTCTAATGGTGCAACAGGAATCGAGATTCATCAGACCAAGTAATATTCTTACAATCATTCAAGGTCCATTTTTGATGCTCGCGTCCCCTATTACAGGCGCTTCGATGATGAACCGAGGTTAGCATGCGCACTCGCAGCGGCACGCGGCTACTCTGCCCCAATTTCAGCAGGGTTCGATGCACTGTGTGTTATGATACATTACTCCCGTCACCAGCATTCAAATTACTAGCGATTCGTGCCACAATATCTGTTCTATTGGCTCGTGCAATACTGGATAGCCCTCGCTCACTTCTAGCATCCATGAGCCGTGGTCTGTCCAGACCCTCCTCGGACCACATTGTGAAGGTATTGACCACGGCCAAAACAGTCTCTAACAGAAAGCCATAGAACTGCTAGGGAGAAAACTTGGGACGTCACGTGCACGAGGCCGTCTCTCTCGTTTACCTCTACTCAGGGAAAGGTTAACCTGGTTACACTCTTAATGCTGTGGTTGGTTGGTTGGGAGTTGAATTTTTATGGCGCAGGGGCCATGTGTTGCCAAAGAGCGCCAAGCACAAGACAATCAAACAAAAAGTATTAAAAACATGGTATAATGCTTCAAATTAGGCTGATTCAATGGAAGTGAAAAATGAGAATGATGGAAGGGGTAAAAACTAGATACGTTTAAAAAAGTCAGTTTCTTTTAAAACGAAAAAGACAGCGACAGTGACGCAGTGGTCGTCTAGGAGCAGCTGCAGTGTAGAGGCGTCCTCGGTCAACAAATGAGAATGAAAGAAGTGAAAACGCAAATCACGAAAACAAACACAACTACACAGAAGATGAATGACAGTGAGTCGACAATTGCACGTCTCACACATCGGCACAGTGTCGCCACACAGCAGAAACCGGTGAGTGAAACGACAATGCCCAATGCGGAGACCCGCGATCACAAAATTTCGGTGAAACAGTAGCAAGGGTGTGACGACCAAAGAGGAAGCAGATGTAGCAGCCGCATCAGCACACTTGTTACCCGAGATTCTAACATGCCCAGGAATCCAGCAAAAGTGAACCTGAAAACCGGCCTCGAGCAAACAACGAAGAAACCGTCTCACGTTCAAGAGAAAAGGATGGTCTCGGCAATTCGCAGATGAAAAAGACTGCAAGACATTTAAGGAATCCGTATAGACCATAGCACGATGATGAGAACTCGACTGAACACGGAGAAGGGCGAGATACACAGCATGCATCTCCGCCGAAAACCCCGTGGCCTCAGCTGGGATCCGCGCAACAGAAGCATCATCTACGCAGACGGCGGCGGACCCGACAACATCACCCATTTTAGATCCGTCGGTGAAAACTGGAACATAATCAGAATTCAGAGAACGGTGCTCAGCGAAGAGCTGCCGGTACACGGAAGTAGGGGTTGAGAACTTATCAAGCCTCAAAGGGCTGCCACGGTGGGTCCCCAACGACCCGTCTCTCAAACAAGTGACAAGTCGAGCAGTGCTTCACCATCTACGGTCGCCATACGAAGACCGAAGTTTGGAATGCACGATGGCGGGTTCTCAAATAAACGAGCATGGTGGTGATGAAAAACTGAATGGTACGAAGGATAGTCTGGAAGAGATCGAAGTTTCAAGTAAAATTGAAGAGACCGCTGCAGACGGCGTAATTCAAGCAATGGTTCGTTCGCGTCGGCATATAGGCTGAGAATCGAGAATGTTCGAAATCTTCCCGTACAAAGACGCGCGGCTTCATGGTGAATTGTATTCAAAGGCCGGTGAATGGAACGACGCGCAGAGCCATTCACGATACAACCATAATCCAACTTCGATCGAATAAGAGAATGGTAGATCCGAAATAAAGACATCCTACCTGCACCCCACGAGACTGAAGAAAGAATCTTAATAATTGACATAGCCCTCAGACAGGAAGTCTTTAGCTGCTGGACGTGCGCACGGTCAACCGTCAGCCCAAGGCACTTTGTCTCTGGCAAAACTTGTGTGGCTGCACGGTCTAAATAGAGCTCTGGGTCAGGATGGATGCCACGCCACCAGCAGAAATGGACACACGCTGTCTTGTCGAGAGAAAGAACGAAACCATTGCTGTTCGCCGCTTTAACGATCTGGTTAATCGCAGACTGCAACTGCCTTTCAATAAAATGCATACTTGAGGATGAACAAAAGATGTGCAAGTTAACGACATATACAAGTTATGAGAATAATGGCTGTGGAATAAATCTCGCTCCTGCACCCTGACCTTTGACACCATTTCGATGATATTCATGTACAGTAGCCGAAACTGCAGAAGGAAGAGTTTTGAGGAGACAATTAATGCGTAAGATGAACAATGTGACAGATAAAATACAGCCTTGAGGAACACCTTATTCTTGATGGAACAGTGCCGAGAACGTCGCACCCAAGCGCATCTGGAACACCCAGTTGCGAAGAAAATTAACAATGAACGTTGGGAGGTTTCCTCGCAACCCACTCCGTGGAAATCACAGATATCACCGTTACGCCATGCTCGATCGTACGCTTTCTCAATGTCGAAGAAGACAGAAACCAGGTGCTGCCTACACACGAACGCCTCGCGCATAAATGTCTCAAGGTGCAGGAGAGGATAGTAAGATGAACGATACGGGCGAAAGCAGCTTTGTGATGGTGAAAGTACTTGATGTAGTTCAAAAAAATGAACTAACCGAAAATTAACCATCCGTTCGATTACTTTACACAGACATCTAGTGAGAGGAATTGGACGAAAACTAGAGGGAGACTTAGGATCCTTGCAAGGCTTGGGAAAAGGCAGAACAAAAAGCTTTTTGCCGAGATTCCGGGAAACTGTGCTCCAACCAAATGCGGTTCAAGAGGACTAAAAGATTCTCGAGAGACGACTGCGAGAGATGACGGAGCATAACATAGTGGATGCCATCGGGACCGACAGATGTCCCGCCGCACCGATGCACAGCCACCGGTAGTTCAACCATGCTGAAGGGGGAGTTATAACCGCTGTCGTGAAAAGGCAAAAACGATATGTTCTGACGTTCGGATTGTGACTTAATCCTATGAAATGAACAAGGATACGCCAGATCACTGGACACAGAGGCAAAAGCCACAATTTCCCCGACTTCAGCCTATGTGCAGCAGTTACTCTCGAGAATGGAAAACTGGTGAGAACTATAGTTACCCCGGATCTTACGAATCTTGTCCCACACACATACTGGATCAAAGACTCCCTCTGGCTTCGTCGGCGCACCAACCGAGCGTAGGATTTCGCTCGTTTTAATGCAACGAGATTTTTTTTGATTAGAGGTTTAACGACCACCGTGAGCAACTCAATGGGCTATAAGCAGTCGCCCGTCCCTAATTTAGGGTCACTGGTTCCAGGGAAGGGAGAGAGCCAGTGCCGTAAGACAAACACAACACCCATGCCTCACCGGGATTTGAACCCGGACCCCTTCGGACGAATGATCAGAGGCCAACGCCTTAGACCACTGCGCCACCGGGGCGGCAATGCAACGAGATCAGCATCGGTTGGATAACGCCGAAACGTAGACCAGGCCTTATGTTGAGCTCTCCTAGTCACTGTGCATTCAGGGGTCCACCAATGCTTCGGAATTTTTGGGAGCGTCGTTGAGGTCTTTGGTATTGAAAGATCAGCTGCCTGCATGATACAAGTGGTAACGTTGGAAACAGCTGCGTCGATTTACTCTTGGGTCACCATGGCAGAAGATATCACTTCGGACGATGCGAAGACCTCCCATCTGGCAAGATCCATCCTCCATCGAGAAGTGCGGGAAGCAGAAGATGACATGTTCACAGTATACGAAAGCACAATTGGGAAATGGTCGCTCCCATGGAGGTCGTTACACACCGTCCACGACAAATCAGCAATAATCGATGGTGATCCCAAGCTCAAATCAATCGCACTGAAAGATATTGTCGTCTCGTGGAAGTAAGTGTCAGCACCGGTGTTGAAAAGGCACAAAGAGGTCGAGGACAGAAGAGACGACGGCCTCTCGTACCGATGCTGACACTACCTTACCAAGGATGATGGGCATTGAAGTCACCCAACAGAAGGACGGGTGAAGGCAGCTGATCAACCAAGCTCTCCAGCACAGAGACGCTCACGTCCTCATCCTGCGGCAGATAGACACTGCAAAGAGTAAGAGACACAGGCACAGATATACGAACCGCCACAGCCTGTAAAGTTGTGGAGACCATAACGGGAGAAACCGGAACACTGAGGGACGAGAATAGCGACTCCCCTACAGACTATATCTCCTGATACGTTATCTGTCCGATACGCACTGTAGCCTCGAACTGAAAGCAGGTCGGATGGTAAAAGTTTTGTCTCCTGCAGACAAAGGTACACCGGAGAGTACGACGAAAGCAGATGTTTCACGTCGTCAAATCTCTTCCGAAAACCTCGGCAGTTCCACTGAACGATTGATGCGATGGTTAGAAGTGAGACGATAGTGAAAGGAAATAAAATGGCCTATACTGACAGTTCAAACGGCGACAGCGGCCATGTCCTCTGAGGAGTGTTCTCCCTGACGTGCGGGGGAGGGGGATGACCAGGGGCCAATATGGAAGTATGATTTGTCCCATGGGTCTTAACGGGATTCGCACGGCGTTGAGTATATGGCTGACATTTTGTAAGAAGAAACGCTCTTCTTATCCTGGGCTTTGGTGTTCTTGCCAGAAGAAGTGGCCTGAGTTCCCATGCTGGCGGTGGTATGAGCACGTTTTGGCAGAGGGGTGAGTGCCGCTTTCAGACCCCTAGCACGAGACTGGAGTGCCTCCAGCATAGCTGTGATAATATAGTCCAGCTTGTAGGGACATTTAGGGGTATCTGACTGTAGACTTGGCAATCATTACTGATGCATATGATCGCCAAGCAGATGAAACAGGAACCACCCTCCTTCTGGCCTCAGGATAGGAAATATTCTCAACCGTTTTGAGCCTTTAAATTTTTTTCTCCTGCATCCATTTGGGACACTCCTTGGCGAATGCTGAGTGTGAACCCTTGCAGTTTACACAAAACTTGACCTCGGCCACACAGTCTGGTAAAAGATGGTCTGTGGCACCACAGCGTCCACACCTAGGGGTGCGCTCCTGCAAGACTGCTGAGAATGGCCATACATCTGACACCTAAAACATCTCAGAGGATTAGGGATGTACGGACGTACCTCAAGGTGAAGATACCCTGCCTTGATGTACGCAGGCAGGGAAAAGCTGTCAAATGCTAAAATGCTGTTGCGGGATGGGACGGACTGCCCATTCCGCCTGAAGAGAATACGCCGCACACCCGTAACGTGTTGATTCCTCAGCTCTTCAAGAAGTTCATCATCGATACATTCAAGTAGGTCCCGAGAGGAGACAACACCTCGAGATGTATTTAGGTATCTATGGGGTGTTGTTTGGACAGGAGTCTCAAGTAGCAAGGTAGTGTTAAGAAGTGTGGAACTGTAGGCCACAGTGAACATCTCTACAAGAAGATCTCCAGACTGGGGTTTCTTGACGCTCTTAGGAGAGCTAGCAATGGATTGAAGTGCTTTGTTAATCCAAAATAGACTTTTGGCACACAACGGCTTGGAAGGGTCCAATGAGTGCACAAAGAAAAAACGAGCATTCGAAGAATCAGGGACATGCTTCTCGGCGGAAGGGGCTGAGCCTTACTCAACACGTCGTTTGATTTTAGGATCTTGGAAAACTTTATTTGCATCCATACAGAAAAATTAAGAATTCGTCCACCGACTTCCCTGCCGACCACCGAGCCCAACAGGGGAGAGCCGAAGGTCCGCAAGCCCAAATGGACGCAGGACATGGCCCTAGGGTTGAGCGGACAGATGATAGGGCAGACATGCGCTCGGCGAGCACCGTGTCTTGGTAACACCCCTTTGGCATGCCCACACTATCCCCAGACTCACCTTGCCGTACGTAACGACCAGTCTTTAGAAGTCTGGACTCTACTCGGCCACAGACCTCATTGACTAGGAGTGGGTTAGTTCCTAGCCGCCCGTTTAGGGTGAATCAGGGGCAAAGAGGAGTGTCGCATAACTGGCGATAACAACATCCCGGTCTCCAGAAACCACAGCCCCCAGCATCCCTTTTTCCACCTTACGGGTCACAGCACACGGCAAACGTGTAGGTAGGTCTAGATAACCAGCTCAGAAAAACAAAGAAGGGAACACAAAATGGAAAAGAAAGGAAAGAGAACGACTAAAATCCGGCGCTGGCGCATAATCATAACCTCAGCAACCTACAACTGAGGCGCGTGCGTGTCAAGAGAACAACGAAAAACATAAAAGTGGGAAAACATTATAGAGTACATGTCGGCTCTGGCCGTGGGGTCACCATTCCCCATCAGCTGGATTTTTTTTTTTGATTGGAGGTTTAACGACCACCGTGAGCAACTCAATGGGCTATAAGCAGTCGCCCGTCCCTAATTTAGGGTCACCATTTCCAGGGAAGGGAGAGAACCAGGGCCGTAAGACAAACACAACATCCATGCCTCACCGGGATTCGAACCCGGACCCCGTTCGGACGAATGATCAGAGGCCATCGCTTATACCACTGCGCCACCGAGGCGGTCATCAGCTGGATGAACAGCTGTCCCTTCGGTAATATCGTACCAAGACGAAATGACAAGATGGTCCGTCACAAGGTGAGCACGGGCTGTGGGAGCGCTACTCTTCAAATAACTGGAAAACCAGTTATCCCCGTGCTGAAAATGACGCATTATCCTGCTGAAAGATGGCACTACTAAAGGGAAATACCTTTGCCACGAAAGGGTGTACTGGTCAGCACTGATGTTTTGGTATGCGGTATGCCTCGTGGTTTCTTGCACGTGAATAACTGAACCCAGGGTTTTCAAGCAGAACATTGCCCAAAGCATTATGCTTCATCCACCGGCTTGTTTTCGTCCTACAGTGCATTCTGGTGCCAGCACGCATCCGGCCGTTCACATGATACAACAGGAATCGAGATTCATCAGACCAGGTAACCTTCTCCCAATCATTCAAGGTCCATTTTTGATGTTCGCGTCCCCATTGTACGCGCTTCGATGATGAACCGAGGTTAGCATGGGCCCTCGCAGCGGCATGCGGCTACGCTGCCCCAATTTGAGCAAGGTCCGATATACTGCATGTTGTGACACATTACTCCGTCACCAGCATTCAAATTACCAGCGATTCGTGCCACAATATCTCTTCTGTTGGGTCGTACCATACGGGATAGTCCCTTCTAGCATTCGTGAGCCGTAGTCCGCCATGACCTTCCTGGCGGTTCGTCCTCCTCGGACCACATTCTGAAGGTACTGACCACGGCCAAAACAGTCTCTAACAGAAAGCCATAGAACTGCTAGGAAGAAAACTTGTGACGTCACGCTTACGAGGCCGTCTCCTCTCTCGTTCACCTATACTCGGGGTAAAGCTAACCTGATTACACTGTTAATGCTGTGAAACTGATTCACCGGTAAGGTATCTCTCGTGTATCAGTATTTTTTCGCGCACTAATGGAGTGCCATGTGGCGCGGGCCCTTCTCTCTAAGGGTGACTTAAGGCAAGACAAAAAAAGGAAACTTCCCGCGTTCCATCACGTTGTCATTCATTCCTCAACCCCACTCCTTTTCAACCTTGCTGACCACCAGACAAAGGATTTCTGAATGAGTATTTTAAAACAGTAACCACGAAGAAAGGAGCAAGCTTAATCACCAAACTATTATCTCCCCACTTACCCTCAGGCTAGCACAATTCTCTCCTCCCGCTGGCAGTAAATATCCTCCGTGTATACTGTGTAGCCAGCCACTCTGAAGCAAAACAGAAGTGACAACGACGTCGCCAAATTGCGAATATTTGTATTTTTTTCAGAAACGCACCCGAAATTGGGATCTTTGTTCTTATAATGTACGTACGTTCAACATTTAGAACATCTACACTGAAAAGCAATTTAATTGGAGACAGCTGGCATTATGCAAATGTGACGCTGTGGGCGGCCCTCTAAACGGAAACGACATGACGTATGTAGCGATCCGACAATATAAGGAGTGATGCGACGGAAATCAGTAAGAGTCGGAAGCAGTTTGGGTAAGACGAAGGATCTAAGCGCATTTGATCGTGGGCAAACTGTCGGGGCCCGACGAATGGATCACTCCATCTCGGAAGTCGTGCAGGCACTGGGATTTTCACGAGCCACTGTGTCACGGGTGCACCGTGAGTACATCGAATCCGGTAAAACCAACCCTGCAAGGGCCAACTGCCATGGACAACAGCGTGTGGATGAGCGGGGTCATCGTCGGCTAGCTTGCATTGTAACAGCGGATAGACGGGCCACAGTGCAAGAAATCACTCGGCAATTTACGCTGGTGCACAAACACGTGTAAGCAGCCACACCATCCAATCATGTCCTCGCTATGGGGTACAGAAGCCATCGTTCCACGAGGGTACCGCTCCTGACCGCACATCACAGGGTGCAAAGATTAGCATGGGCGCGGGAACATCGCCACTGGACCATAGACATGTGGAAAACTGTTGCCTGGACTGATGAGTCGAGATACACGTTGGTACATGCGGATGGCAGGATACGAGTACGGCGCAAACCACATGAAGCGATGGATCCTTCTTGCCAGCAGGGTACTCTTCAAGCTGGTGGGGGTGGCATTCTCGTCTGGAGACTGTTTACGTGCACTGAAATGGTACCCCCTGGTACGTGTGACATCGTCCCTCACAGGTCAACGTTGCCGAGATATCCTGGAGGACTATTTGCTCCCGTTTGTACGTCTTCAACATCCCACTGGGAACCTCATCCTGCAACAAGACAATGCACCGTGCCATCGCTCCCGAATTGTATCTGAATGGTTGGATGAACCCTCCACCGACGTGACACCTGACCTCAATCCCATCGAGCACAACTGGGATGCCATCGAGAGAGATATTCGAGGCGCTCACCCCCCCCCCCCCCCTCCATCAAATCTTCATGAACTGTGGGAGCTTGTTCAGAGGTTGTGGATCTGTATGGCTTTCCAACGCTTACGGTGTCTTGTCGAGTCCATACCGAGACGAATCGCCGTCGTCATCAGAGCGAAAGGTGGTACTACACGTTACTAGACTGGTATCTCTAATTCAATTGCTCTTCAGTGTATATACCCATGTCCTTTTAGGTCTCAGTTCAAACTCGTACACGGGCTTTTACAACTGAAACTATATTATGCAGTGGAAATACAAACTCCGTAACTTTAACTCCATAGTCAGGTTAGCCTTGCCCCGAGTGTAATTAGTGCGAACATTTTCACTGTTACTGCTAGCTATTCTTTTGTGATTGTGTCTGCTGTTTCACTTTATTATTAGTCGTGCACAGTTTTAAATAAAAGAAAAAAATCCGTGGAAATACTGTGTTCCCATGAGCAAATCATATTATTCCAAAAATCGTACGAGTCAGCCTGCAGCAGTCTTTTGAAATCCCGCCATTAAACAAAGTTTAATGGCGGGATTTCAAAAGATGTGGGAGATTTCTTTTGAAATATACTTTTCACTTTCCAAGATGCATATCTCGTGGGGGAAAAAAATAGATGCATACTTTTAAAGGGTCGCTCTTTTTTGGCGATTCTGTTCTCCTTTTTAGCAAGTCTTTTGTGAAAAAAGATTGTGCTTATGTTACCGGTTTGTCCGTCCGTCCGTCTGTACCCACGATATCTCTGCAACTATCAGTCCGATTTGAAAACTTCTTTTTGCATTGCGAAGCTTGAAATATGCGAATGATGATCCTTCATTTCGTTTATTTTTACGATGTACAATTTCGCCGCTAGAGGGCGTAAATGCAGATAATGTCGAATTCAAAAATACGTTTTATTCCAGATATTTGCTTCTAAACATCCGATTGAAAAAATTATTTTATCTTTCGATTCCATTTATGTCGAAGAGTATTTTAGATATAGTTACTTTTGCATATTACGCATAGATTTTCCGCTAGGGGCGTAAAAGAAAATTACATTTTCCCCGATAACTCTTCTAAAACTCCGATTTGAACATTTTTTCTTCAGCGGATACATCTCCTGATGGAAAATCTTTTGCATATAATTTCAAATTTTTGGTAAAGAATACTTTAGCCACCAGGGGGCGTAAGAGTTAATTTTTGCTTCTGACGTATTTGCCATAAAATCTGAGCTTCTAAAATATCGATTGAATAAATTCTTTCGCGGACTGATGCCACTCACATGAATAAACTTTTTCGAAATAGTTTCTTCTTAAAATATTCCACAGTTTCTCCGCCAGAGGGCTTAAATGTATATCTTATTTGTGTCAATGTATCTACTTCTAGAAGTCAGATTTGAAAAATTCCTTCTTTGTTGGATAGTGTTTTCTGTGCGACACGTTTTTCATATACACTGCTGGACAATTGCTAAGGACGGATCATAACCGGCTATATAGCGCATAAAAAAGTAAGTGTGGTTGAATGCCAAGTGAAATAAAATAATGTCACAATGCCAGGACATTACAAGACAGACAATTTATTGTGCTCTGAAATCCAGAAGGCTTTGGAACGTGTTCAAGGGACAAACAGGCCATTTTGTGCAGAATACGTAAACGAGAAAAAAATGCAATTACCGTCCTCAGGCGTTCCGGCGTAAGATGTCAATACAGGATATGGCCACCATGGAGGGCGATGCAAGATTTCACACGTCGTGTCATGCTTTGCACAACATTATCAAGCAGCTGTTGGGGTAATTTATCCCATTCCTCTGTCAGTGCACGGATGAGGGTGTCCTTGGTTATTGGAGGGCATTGGCGACCAGCAAGACTCCTCCCCAAAGCATCCCACACATTTTCAATGGGATTCAGATCTGGAGAACGTGCTGGCCATACGAGGCGTTGAATATCCTCGCTCTCAAGACACTCCTGGACAGCGACTGTTCGATGACATGTTGCGTTGTCTTCCATGAAAATGAATCTATCACCGACAGCACCACGGAACATGCGAACATGAGGTAGCAGAACATCATTAATGTATCGTTGGCCAGTCATAGTCCCAGTTGGAAGCACATAGAGGGACGTTCGGCCATTGAACATGATGCCAGCCCATACCATGACACTACATGTCGGATATCGGTCCCTTTCCTGTATGTTTGCTGGACAATATGCAGTACCACTCTCACGCCAGATCAGTTCTCGTAGACAATCAGACGATAGACTGTATCTACTCTCATCTGAGAAGAGGACAGCAGACCAGTCGTTATCAGTCCAATTGCGATGCTGATGGCACCATTGCAAATAGGCGGTACGGTGACGTCTGGATAATGGGATGCACACAACAGGACGGCGGTCGTATAGTCCTCCTTCATGCAAACGTCTGGCGACATTTTTTCGGGAGATCCGCTTGCCAGTAGCAGCCATAAATTGATTTGCTACCTCACTAGCTGTGCTGCGCCGGTGTCTTTTTGTTGATAGCACAATATACCGATCTTTTGCAGGTGTCATACTGCAAACACGACCTCCCCGTGACGTTTTCTACACTCTCCATTTGTTTGAAATGATTTCCAAAGCCTTGAAACAACCTTGTGGCTGACGTCAAGCTCCCTGGCAACATCTGTAATTTTTCGCCCTTCTTCAATCTTTCCCATAGTACGGCCACGCTAAAAACCATCTAGGTGATGTCGGGAAGACACACTGAAAATTGCAAGTTCGTCAATTGATTCTTTCCCTTTCAACTTTGCGTTTCAACAACAACGGTCAATACGCGTCAAATCCTTTAAATCTCTTATCAGCGCTATGACGTCACGAACAAGTTCGGCAATCCAAAATTTGCATACGCACAACACGTCTTACTGTATCCCGCACTTATGCTAATTTCCACAATTTCCTGCCTTCCATTTTATGGTTGCTATTTGTTGCTATTGTCATCCGTCCTTAGCAATTGTCCAGCAGTGTAATTTCAAAATTTTCAAGTAATTCATAGACTTTCCGCTAGGGAGCGTAGAAGTAAATTTCGTTTCCCCCTATATCTCTGCTTCTAAAGCTCAGATTTGAAAATAAATTTCTTCAGCGGATACACCTCCTGATGGAAAATCTTTTGCATATAATTTCAAATTCTTGGTAAAGAATACTTTAACCACCATGGGGCGTAAGAGTTAATTTTTGCTTCTGACGTATTTGCCATAAAATCTGAGCTTCTAAAATATCGATTGAAAAAATTCTTTCGTGGACTGATGCCACTCACATGGATAAACCTTTTCGAAATAGTTTCTTCTTAAAATATTCCACAGTTTCTCCGCCAGAGGGCGTAGATGTATATCTTATTTGTGTCAATATCTCTACTTCTAGAAGTCCGATTTGAAAAATTCCTTCTTTGTTGGATAGCGTTTTCTATATGACACGTTTTTCATATAATTTCAAAATTTTCAAGTAATTCATTGACTTTCCGCTAGGAGGGCGTAGAGGTAAATCCCGTTTCCTGCTATATCTCTGCTTCTACATCTCCGATTTGAAAATTTCTTTCTGCACCGGATACAACTCCTGATGGTAAATCCTTTGCACATAATTTCTAATTTTTGTACAAAAATACTTTGGCCACCTTAATTTCCGCTTCTGATGTATTTGCAACAAAACATGAACTTCAAAATCTCGATGGAAAAAAAAGTCGTTTGTTGACCGATACTACTCATGTCGACAAACCTTTTAGGAACATTTTCTTCTTGAAATAATGAATGGTTTCTACGCCAGGGGGCGTAGATTTATATCTTATTTTTGTCAATATCTCTACTTCTAGGAGTCCGATTTGAAAAAATCCTTTGTTGGATAGTGTGTCCGATGCGAAATGTTTCTCCTATAAATTCAAAAAATTTTAGGTAAATCAGACTTTCCGCTAGGGGGCACAAAGGTAAATTGCGTCTTTCTGCGTTATTTTTGCTCCTAAAACTCCGATTTGAAGTATTCTCCCTGTATCGCACACAAGACCTGATGGAAAATATTTTTCACATAATTTCTAAAGTTTGGTAAAGAATTGTTTGGCCACCAGGGGGCATAAGTGTTAATTTCTGCTTCTGATATGTTTGTAGCAAAATCTGGGCTCCTGAAAACTCGACTAAAATTTTTTTTCTTGGACCGATACCGCTCATATAGAAAAACTTTTTGAGAATACTTTCTTCCTAAAATAATGCATGGTTTTCTCACCAGGGCACGTAAAGTCACATCTGATTTTTGTCAATATCTCAGTTTCGAAGAGTCCGATTTGAAAAATTCTTTCGGTGTTGGAGAGCGTTTCCGGTGCGAAGTGTTTCTCATATAAATTAATGTTTTTCTTAACGGACAAGTCTGCAACCAGAGGGCGTAAGTTCACGATTCCGTTTACAGCAATATCTGAGGGATTAAAAACCCGATTGAAAAACTTCTTTCTTCCGTCAGATACTATTTGTTTTCCATACCGGTTCCAGTGACTTTGAATAGCTTTGATAAATTTAATTTGCGTCAGAACGGATTCAAAAGACGTGCTTATTACACCCGATAATTCGGTGTCATCTTTCTTGCTTACACTCTCCAAACGTAGGTTGAAGAAGCGTATATATGCTCCCGCTTTGTCCGTCTGTCCGTTCGTCCGCACAATAACTCGCGTAAACATGGTTCGATTTCGATGAAATTTTAGTATGTGGTGGGGGGACCACCTGGGGACGAACCCTATTGAAAATGGGTAAAATGGGGTCAAAGGCCAGAACATAGGAGTGCAATCCATTCCATTGCCCTTGTCCGTCATAACTTATGCAAAAATGCTTCCATAGCGAGAAACCTTTATCATGTTGTTCCGGAGGTGTACAGAACCAGTTCTGTTACATATCGTCGAACTGGGGTCAAAGGTCAGGACACAGGAGCAAGATTTATTCCACAGCCATTATCCTCATAACTTGACTAAAAATGCTTCGATTGCGACAAAACTTTAGTATGTTGTTTAGGAGGTATACTGAACCAATTCTGTTTAATAGTATCGAAATGGGGTCAAAGGTCAGGACACAGGAGCGAGATTTATTCCGCAGCCATTATCCTCATAACTTGAGTAATGATTTCTGGTATGTCGGAAAGCGTATCATAATCAATGATTTCATGATTTTACTAACTTTTTTTTTGTTGTTGTTGGAGGTTTAACGACCACCGTGGGCAACTCAATGGGCTATAAGCAGACGCCCGTAGCTAATTTAAGACCAATGGTTCCAGGGAAGGGAGACAGCCAGAGCCGTAAAACAAACACATCATCCATGTTTCACCGGGATTCGAACCTGGACCCATCTCGGACGAATGATAAGGAGCCATCGTTTAGACCAGTGCGCCAGCGGGGCGGCAATATCAGGTGTTATTCATACTGTTCCATGACCACACGCGCCGTCGCGTCGTCTAATGTTTTGGCTTTTCGGTGCGCGAATGTGAGTGTGTGTGCGCGCGCAAACTATATAAGAATGCGAGATAGGATCCAGGATTCCCTCCAACCCCTCCCGAAATGAGATCCTGGCTACGTAACTGCACAAGTAGATTAATTTGCACATATTTCCAGTGCTCGTGGATGAAAGCCAGCAAACTGCAAACATTTGTTGTGCATCAGATATACCCGTAGCTCCACAATTTTTCGTCAGAGCATATTTGTTAATGTTGCGTAAGTTTTGGGCACGAAAACCTCAGCTATTTATTGTTTGTAGTTGTGGATTTTTTATAAAGCTTTGAATGGTGTAATTACATGATTTATAGTTTCTGCCTTCCCCGTAGAAGAAAACGATCTGAATGTTAAAGGTCTGGTTTTACGGTTAACATAAGAGCAAGAGAACTATGCACCCTGTCCTTTATTTCCTTCGTTACGCAGCGCGTGTCAAATTAGGAGATTTTTATGCCAGCTCACTCAGAAACCAAAGCTTAAAGTTCTGCACGCTCCCCACTGTTTCTGAGGGTTAATCGTATGCCAACGAGCCATAAAAGCTAATGCAGAGTTCTTGCGCAACATTAACTCAATGGCAAATCTTGAGTTACCTGTGAATGTCATTTAGAGGTAAGTGACTTGAACTTGGTGTTATAAGGAGACGTTGCTAAAATCTCATTTCACGAGAAATTTTTGTGATGGGAAGATGAATGTCGAAACATGATGGCTATTGTAGCACCACATCATTCTCCTTTTTTAGGTACTAGTTACTTAATTAAAAGAAAGACAAAATGTGAATTTCCCCAAGAAATGTTGGAAGATATTTTCGCCAGCTTGTTTCTCTGTCTCTGAAAATTCCCTTTTTTTTCTAACGTAGCATTTTCCGCTTTCTTTTTCTTCACGCTTATGTTTTCGAATGATTAAACCTTTCGTTACTTCTCTGTACCATTTCTGCTAAGAAAATCGTCTTTAAAAAGTTGCGAGCAAAAAATTTTAGGTTGGACAAAAACAGTCTCTTAGAGCAATGAATAGAAACACAAGGCGTGCGTATTTTTTTTTTTTTTTTTTTTTTTTTAAGAAATTAAAAAAAAACGTCGGCCGCTCCGGTTACCCAGTGGTATAAGCACTAGCTTCTGAACATTCATTCGAGATGGAGGTCCGGGTTCGAATACCCACCCCGTAAAGCATGAATGTTGCGCTTGTCTAACGGCACTGGCTCTCCTTCCCGGGAACCACTTGTCCTAATTTAGAGACTAGCGACTGCCTATATATAGCCAACCTAGTTGCTCACGGTGGTCGTTAACCCCCGCCCCCTCCCCTCCCCAGCAAATAAAAAAGAACCCCTTCCAAATTGTTATTCATTTTGCGTAAACTCTTAGTCTAAAAGTTATCAACAAATAATATTTTCCAATATTTCTCTAAAATTTCTCTTACAGTACAGTATGCGAACAAGTAAATCTCGTAAACACAGATCTATTTTTCGACGGGAGGGGGGGGGGGGTTGGGCTGTGAGCGACCAGTATGAGGAACTTTCTGGGCTGTAAGCAGTCGCCCGCAGAACCGGTTTCAGGCTACAGCAACAACCGCAGTTGCGGGTGGCACGCCGTGATCTCTTCCATTAATGTTATTATTAATAAACAACAGAGAGAGAGAGAGAGAGAGAATTCCCATAAATATTTTTAAATTTTAAAGGAAATGAAACAATAAGTTCTATTGCGTAAACTTAACTTGGGGGGGGGGGGCTTTTATTAATTTGGGATCCGTTTCGATTTAGTTGATCGCTTTGGTTGAGGTCACCCACCAAAGCGATCAACTAAATACAACTTTCTCTCAGCGCGAGTGAGGTGAATCCCCCACCTTACTCGCGCTGCGAAAAGTTGTAACTTAACATGCTGATGGTGGCACATGTCATATATAATATAATGTACATGCAGTTAGCGCCCATTTGTAACAAAGTTGAAGGGACCACAAACACTCTGAAAAACTTTATAAATATAAAATCCTAAATTTCTCAGAAGAAAATTTGAATAAATAACTTTTGCGACAAAGGATGTTTGTTGTTACAAATGTAGGTTCGTTATATGTACATGACACAATCTCTTTATAAATAAATGGGTGCGACGTGCGACTGCACTATAAATTTGCTTTTTATCATATAAAGTACAAATGGATTTTTTTTTTCGAAAATGAATGAATTTTAATGAAAATTTTGCCACACAACACAGTACATCAAATTTAACAAAATACAAACATCAAAATTGTCATATGTACTAAACTAATATCAAATATTAACACAATGTTAGCACAATGGAATGAAAACATGGAATCACAGTAATATCACAAAGTTCAATATAAATGAATAACATTTAGTACTAATATTTACTCCAAGAGTAAACAAGAGCTCAAACCACCTCAGATATATCTAGTATAATAATAATAAACATACAAATGGTTAATATATATCAAATACGTGGAGATAATGTAAATGGACGATGTCATCGCTCTGTCCACGTTATTTTATAAACAACGCATAGCGACTGAAAAATTGTGTTCCGACACCGCTGGGATCGAATCCCAGATCTCTCGATAACTAGTCGACTGTGTTCGCATTTACGCTACGGCGCCAACAATTCTCAGCGCCATGCGTGGTTTATCAGTCAGCATCTGACTACACGAATCCGTATTGATTGTCTCAGCAACTGAGATGTCGTCATCTGGTGGCATTTAACGCAACAGCTATTTAATTGTAGCTGATAAATTCAAAGGGCGATAGAAATGGTTAATATATATCAAATACGTGGAGATAATGTAAATGGACGATGTCATCGCTCTGTCCAAGTTATTTTATAAACAACGCATAGCGACTGAAAAATTGTGTTCCGACACCGTCATCAATGCGGATTCGTGTAGTCAGATGTTGACTGATAAACCACGCATGGCGCTGAGAATTGTTGGCGCCGTAGCGTAAATGCGAACGCACTCGACTAGTTATCGAGAGATCTGAAGATCGATCCCAGCGGTGTCGGAACACAATTTTTCAGTCGCTATGCGTTGTTTATAAAATAACGTGGACAGAGCGATGACATCGTCCATTTATAAACATACAAGCACTATAACTCGTTTACAATTGACCAAAAAATCAATACAAAGTAATTCATCAAAAAAAAAAAAAAAAATAAAGATAGCATAATGTACTATGGAACTGTAGCAAGGATCCAGGAAAAAAAGGCTTAAATTTAAGCCTGACGAGCCCCTGATTTCCAAAGGTAAATGTGTCAGGTCAAAACGATAAAAAATAGCAACATTAGAAATACGACCGATGTTGAGAATACCGTGAAAGAAAGAATACAGGAACTCAATCAAACAACAAAAACTCTCGTAGCAGTTTTTTAAATACCCCAGGGTCTACTATTTCCCTGATGTATAATGGCAGTCTGTTCCACTGACGGGGTTCCCAGCTGCAATAATACTGTTATGAAGCAATCTGTTGCGCGCCCTAGGAACCACAAAACTTGCATGACCTTGAGTATCGTGTGAATGGGAAAAACGCTGTAATTGCAATAGTTCAAGATACCTATTCGTATAGACTCTGTCATGCATAAGTATTAATAACCTGAAAATGAATATTTTATCGAAGGGAATGGAAGTATGTTATGAAGACAATAAATACTATCAGTATTTAAATATGAATTTAGAAGTAATATATTTTCTCTGAAGAGCAAGAATTCTGTTAACGTTACCATCCGTTGTCTGACCCGAGGCCAAAATACAATAAGACAACATGGGATAGATAAAGGAATTATATAGTATTAATCTGAGTCTGATTGTCAAAAAACCAGAAATAGCACCAATACGAGACTTAAGAATATTTGCTAAATAACTTATATGGACATCCCAACGCAAAGTCTCATGTAGTATAACACCAAGAAATTTCACCGAAGACCCTAATGCAACAGGATCCCCATTCAAGAAAATACCAGTAGGCGACGACAGCCGAAGACCACGGCCCGAAAAAAAGACACAGGTTGCTTTATTAGTATTAATTGCAAGAGCGTTACAAACAAACCACCGAGATATCTCCTGAAGGTCACGATTTGCACGAGGAAATATCTCGCACAACGAATCCCCACGGGGAAAAAAGCTGGTGTCGTCAGCATATAAGACTCGGTGAGAAGTAGAAACAACATTAAAGATATAGTTAACATAAATTTTAAAAAGCATAGGGCCCAAGACGGAGCCCTGAGGAACTCCTAAAGGAACTCTTTGAACTGAAGAGCGAATGCCCTGTATTTGTACATATTGTGTCCTGCTAGACAAATAATTCTCGAAAAATGAAAGTGCGACTCCCCTAATCCCAATATGTTGTAATTTAAACAAGATAATATCATGGCGAACACAGTCTAATACTCTTGACAAGTCGCAAAATATACCCAAAACACACTTTCCGCAATCCACATTTGACTAAAAAATTCGTAGCATCCAATAACGCTGTCTCCGTTGAGTGACCCTTCCGAAAACCGTGTTGATTCCAGCGTAAAAAAAATTTCAAATCCAAAAATCCTGATAAGCTATTTCAAAACCAGCCTCTTCAATATTTTAGCAAATATAAGCCTCTTCAATATTTTAGCAAATATCAAGATATTTGCAACTGGACGGTAATTAGCGACATGAGTTCCATCACCCCTTTTATGGATAACTGAAACCCTACTTATTTGTAAAGGAAGAAGAAATGTTCCCAGTGAAAAAGATACAATTGAAAATATGACTCAAGGGTATTACCAAATTTTGAGAAGCATACTTAATTACTCTCGGATGAACGTCATCCGGACCGGACCTTGCGGTGCCTCAAAAAAACATACTTTGCGGGAGCCCCCAAAATTCCTTAAGCCGGCACTGGTCGCCCGTACGTATTTTTGGCTCAGTGGTTCCAAAAAAGGGGTGGAGTCATCGTCATCAGACAGAAACAACTTCCATGGGCAATGCCGCATCCGGAACTCCAGCCCAGGCCCATCTTGAACAAAGTATCTGAAGCTAGAAGCTTTTAAGATCCCTCAGCGGCGAGGGCTGAGTGATTTCATAACTGTTCCATCTGCATACGGATAAAGAAGGCTATATTACTGCATTTTGACATTTATTGCATCGTTCATTCAAATATACAGTAGGATTTGTTCACTTATATTGGAACAATCTAATTTCCAATTTTACATGAAATAGGCTAATTTACTAATTTATTCACGAGGTGAATTATTTGCAAACATAAAAATTGATCTATCTACAGAACGACCAGGTACGATTTAGTGAAATTCGGTCGAGAGGTACATCAATCAGCCCATGGAAAAGAACATCTCCAAAAAGTAATGCCACATGATTAAATATCAGAGCTCCATTTTATAGCATGTCCCATGCATGCTATAAAATGGAGCTCTGATATTTAATTCGTGATATCGTATCTCGCAAGCTACAAAACCCATCAGCTTGAAAGAGTTGTTGAAAAACATGTAAACACCCGGAATCACTAGATGGTTTGGACGGAACCGAGCTGAGATAGCCAGAGCGCATCATGTCTCTTGGACGGTCATATTTCCAGCCTAAAGCTACATCATCCAGGAATGTGCCTTGACGACAAATTAACGGTCACAACGTTCCAGGAAAACTGATATACATGACCTTGAAGAACGTAGAACCGTCTCCGCAACATCCGGGACTGAGACCATTATGGAGGAGGTATTCTGGTGTGACAAGGCTGTGACGTATACTTCTCTTTTTCTCGACGCGCAAAATTTGGCTGCCTCTCGCAATTTTTTCATTCTGAACGTCACGTCTGAACTCCCCTAGAGTTTATATATTCCTACAGCATTGCAAATGTCAAAATTCCATTTAGCTGCTTAATTATTAACGTGCTATTTAGACATAATCTAAACATTTTGAGGTTACTCACCTTTATCCCAAATGTCATTTAGGATGTTTTCTTCTTCTGCAACATTTCTAACATGTAATTTTTATTAGTCACAGCCACAGCGTGGTTCAAGGCCCAAATACACATCGAAAAAAGATGTGTATTTGGGACTTGAACCAGTGTGAGTTGAAAAAGATGTGTATTTGGGCCTTGAACCACGCTGTGGCTAATAAAAATTACGTGTTGGAAATGTTGCAAGAGAAGAAAACTTCCGAAATGAAATTTGGGATAAAGGTGAGTTACCTCAAAATGTAGATTATCCCTAGAGTTCCTTTTTTTCTTTTCTTTTCTTTTTGTCTTTTTTTTTATTATTATTCAGGGTTTAACGAACACCGTAGTTTTCAGTTTAAAATTTGGGGCCACTGGTTCAAGGAAAGGTAGAAAGCCAGCGCCGTAAGTCAGACACACAATCAAGACTCGAACCCGGAAGAACGGCCAGAAGCCAGTACTCAGACAACTCCACACCGCGGCGGCTCTTTAGTTGTTAGTAGCAATCAGTCAAGCCACAATGACTGATATATAAACATTACATAGGGACCGAGCAACTCGTAACGGAGGTGATCAAACTCCGTGTAGTGTCTGTGCGTTTCTCGTTTATACAAATGTTGTAGGATGTGCTGATAATTCGCCAAATGTATTTAGAATTATCAGTAGGGAACGGATTTTTAGGTGCTAAAAAACAGAAAAATATTTATTTTTACCTAATAATAATTTCAAAAATATTTGCTAAAAATAAAAAAATATTTGTTTAAAATAAAAAATATTTGTTAAAAATTTAAAAAAAAATGTTTTTTTTTCTACGATAATGTAACTAGTTATTTTCTGTGAAAAAAAATATAATGTTAGTACTCAACTTACTAATCACAACTATACATTTGAGGGAAAAAGTTCTTTGGAGTTGCAGTGGAAGTTTGTTTTGCGTTTGGTGTGGACTTTTCCTTGTAGATGATAATACTACATAATGTCACATCCATTCTATTTTTTTGTTGTTGTTGTTTTTTTTGTTTTGATAGAATGCTGTTACTTTTCCTGGGCTTCGGATTCGAAGGATCATTTTCTACTCACAAACTCGCAATGAAGAGGCGGAACACCAGTTAAAACTGAAATGGATTCCGAACACTAGTTAAACACAGAAATTTATTCCTCACAGTTATACAGTTACTAGAGTTCTGAAGGTCTTTATTCAGGAAACGTATGTACAGGACGCCATGAGGCGCCAAATGGAAAGCGAACAAACGGTTATGTACAATAGCTGGTCACCAACAGCATAAAAAATAAGACAAACTGTTAAAAACACAAGTAACGCCTGCATGGAGGCAGTAGAGCGAAGATACACTGATGCAACATTAATAGTGCAACAAAAACAATAGCGAGCACACACAGGAAACAATTAACTAACTCAACGCACTTCACACAACCACCCTTTAGAATATGTTGATCGCAGTAATTCAACAGAATCGCATCAGCAACAACGACAATAACGCGAGCGGCGTATACATGTTATGTTATTTTAATTACACCAGATCGTGAATGCTCAAGGAACGCTTATATAGCGTAGCAAGTCCTTTTATTTTCGTGGTGTAATATGCATAATTTTTAATTGAAGCAGTTTGAAAACAAATTAAATAGACGCCGGCTTTTTTTGTAAGGAATATAGTAAAAACTTATATAGCAAGAACTAATTCATGTTAGAACTGAAAATTATATGCTATTTATTTCAGTTTTTCAAAAGACCTCGCGATAAATATTCTGTGCGAAATATTTGTTTGCTGTTCAACAATTTTCCTTGTAGTACAGTTGTTTTCATGTGAACTTACCTTAATAACTTTTGCTTTGATTTTTCGCGTTAAATTACTTTTTCTCCGGCACACAGGTTATTCCCTTCACGGCTTGTTTTAGACTGTCCTATCCGAAGTTTAGTTAGAAGCTTCATACCGAAGCTTTTTTACAGAATAATGCGACATCTGGTATTACAAATCGGAACTATGTAAATTCTCGACAATGTGCTACTGGAGCGACATCTGCTTTTAGATGCAACCTTGCTCACTTCGACATCGCAAGATTTCAGTTTTTATTGTACGTTAGATAGTTCAGATAGATCGATATTTTGCAAAATGAATAATGCAATCAGCACTGAACTCGGAAATTTAAATTAAAAAGTAAAAAATAAAGCGTACAAATTAATATTCGAATTGTGCTAAATTAAATTAATATACAAACGCAACTTGCCGCGATATTAAGATTTTTATTCAAATTTTGTAGATCGGATAAATAGAACTCGAGTCACTGATAATCCAATGTTTTTAAATTAGCACGCGATCATCTCAATGTGATCGCGTGCTACTTACTATATAGCAGGCAATCATTTTACATTGCGAGAGCACACACGAATTGATCGATAAATGATGACAATGCCGACGTTGGTGTGACGTCAAGCGTTCCAGAGAGACTAATCTGGCTGTTTATATTATTATTTTAATATTGTTACAATTAAATTGTTAAGCAACTTCCGTATGTGTGACTACTTCATCTTCGTCGCTTTAAGAAACCGTATAGCTGCTTTCACGTGTTGTCACATTTGTTTTCGCATTGTGGAGGTTTGATCTTCACGTGCATTGAATTGCAGGCAGGACACTTAACGCATTTTATCACTGAAGAGCAAAAAGCGAGACTAACAAAGATATTCCGTATCAATTTTCAAGAGCCTGAGCTCCAGTCTAATGTAGGACGCACAGGCCGGCTTCACCCAGTTTTGCTGGTTATCATCTGCGACGTATTATCGTTGATATCACGTGACAAATTTTGTCAAGCACGAGTCGCTTTATTGCTTTGTGACACCCCCCCCCCCCCCCCCCTCTACCTCCCCAGCTCGAAGAGAAGGGATGAAAAGTCCAACGCACATCAAAATAGATTTTACACAAAACAAATATTCGGCGTATACGTTTCCGTAAGTTCGCGTAAATTACATAATATAAGGAAATAAGAAAAAATACATACAAAGTGGAAAAGAAAGCTGATTGCAACAAAAAAAATCGTATCAAAATAACTTTGGGATAAAACCATTAAAAACTTTTATGACATATAATGTCAGCTGATATTCCTACGTGTGAATCGTAACGATGTAACACCTTGTTGTGTATAAGTTTCTTTAACCTGAACTATACGCAAAGAAATTTCTGTACTAAAAGTGAAACAGTACCGATATTTTATTAATATTCGTGATATTGTTAATGGCTGTCAAAAACTTAACGGAGTAGCGTTTCTAGTTTTTCTTCTTAAGATTTCGCTTATGGTGCCACAAATGTGCGGAAATCTATGGCGCTTTATGTCAAAGTCATTGTCTCGGAAAAATATGTCACAGGTAGGCAGTGTTTCTTTCAGGCATACATCCAGGGGGCGAAGCCCTCCTGAAACGACCAATCGCCTCCCCCGGAGACATTTTAGGACACCGAGCGAAATTTTAATAAATTTAGGCTATGATGAAAAAGGAAGTTCCGTTTCTTTTTATGCTACAAATATTTCTCCAATTACATTTTTTTAAATATGTGTTCCAATGGTACTAGTTTTAGTTTATTTTATTAAAAAGTGTATCACGACGCATGGTATTCTTCAAAATATAATAAGTAGATTAATCATACCTAATTGCCTGGGAATCGTGATTCAGGATCAAGAGAGCGTTGAATGCATTTTAAAAGATGGAAATTTCAAGCCTGCGGACCTGTAGCTGAAGAAAGTTTGTTATTCCTAAAATGCTTGAAAAAGTAATAACTATATCAGGGATGTATATAGAATTCTTCTTCGGGATCGAAAATAGGAAGTTTTTTGAAATCCACCATCTGGCACAAAATCAAAGTTAATGAAAAATTGAAGAAAAATTACAGCATTTTTTTTTTCAATGTAAGTCGATACATGTTTATTAAATTAAGGCGTTTTTTTCTAATGTAAGTCGCATTTTTGCCCAAAAAACAAAAAAATGACATTTTTTCCGTGGGGGGGGGGGGGGGCAAGGCCCTCTCTAAATGCGCCCCCTGTGCTAGATATATAGTAATTACTTCTATATGTATAAATATAGTAGTTAAAACTATAACATATAGCAAATGGAAAACCCTAATTCTTTTGAACAATATATTTTCGATCTCACATGAGAGCGTCCCCTAACTGCCATAAATATTATCTGAGAGTAGAATTTTTTGTACGATAACAGTTACAAATTTTATACAGCCTAAAATAGCTGTGCACCTTATTGTCATCAAAAACCATTGCATTATAGATGTCTTGTTATTCAGCTGAGTTCCCGGGTTAACAATTAAATCTGCATGAAGGGATGACGTCATCGACATACATCGACGAGCCGTTCCATTGTGACCACCCCCAGCCTAGAGAAATGAGCGCGCCTGGAGACCAAACGGTGGCTGAAGTGAAGTTCACAGAGCAGTGTATATACAACCCGAGGACTGGCTTTCGGTTAGTAGAGTGTTCGGAGTCAGAATGGGAAAAGCTGCCGATTTATTGGAATTTGATAAAGGACAAATTGTGATGGCATGGCGCCTCGGAACTACGATCTCGGAAACGGCGCTGCTTGTGGGTTGTTCACGTGCCGCTGTAGTGAGCACGTATCCAAAAGTGGTGCACAGATGGCCAAACGACGAACCGTCGCCCAGCCGTGGTTCGTCCGCAATTCAGTGATGGCATAGTGGAGCGAAGACTGTCGCGCATTGTTCACTGCGACCGTAGGGCCACAGTGCGACAAATCACTCGCACATACAACATTGGTGATAAGGGCAATGTGTAACAGCACACAGTTCATCGCAGCCTTCTGCGCATGGGCCTGCGTAGCCGAAGACGCAGCCGGGTCCCCGTGTTCACAGCACGTCATCGCCAACAACGCATGAAATGGGCCCAAGATGATAGAGATTGGACCGTGGATGATTGGAAGAAAGTGGCCTGGTCTGATGAATCAAGATCCCTAGTGCATCAAGCAGACAGGCGAGCGCTGATACGCCGATTACCAACGGAGGCTATGGCACCTGGATGCAGTGTTGAGCGGAAAAACGCCGGGGTCGGCGGTAGTGTTATACTGTGGGAGATGTTTCCTTGGGACACTTTAGGATCCTATTATCCCAATAGCACAATTCTTGACAGCTGTCTGAACATCGTTGCGGATCAAGTTCACCCATTCATGGCAACAGTGTTCCCTGCTGGTGATGGACATTACCAATAGGATAATGCGCTATAACAGGATAATGCGCCATGCCACACTGCCAGAATCGCCAAGGAGTGGTTCGATGAACATGCTGGTAACTTTGTGTTAATGCCCTGGCCTGGAAATTCACCTGACATGAACCCAATCGAACGTTTTTGGTTCGACTTGGAAAAAGCTGGTTCGCGCTAAAGCACCACCACCCCGAAATGTTAGGGAACTGGAGGACCTACTGTAGACATTATGGTACCAGACACTCCAGGATAGCTATCGCCGAGTGGCCGCTGTTTTGTGGACTAAAGGGGTCCTACAGCTTATTAGGTAGGTGGTCATAATTTAATGGCTCATCGGTGTATTTAGACGCTAAAAAAGACTTGTATTTAGACGCTTAAAAAGGCTTGTATTTAGACGCTTAAAAGACTTGCATTTAGACGCTAAAAATGACTTCTATTTAGACGCTAAAAAGGCTTGTATTTAGACGCTAAAAAAGGCTTGTATTTAGACGCTAAAAAGACTTCTATTTAGACGCTTAAAAAGGCTTGTATTTAGACGCTAAAAAGGGCTTGTATTTAGACGCTTAAAAAGGCTTGTATTTAGACGCTAAAAATGACTTCTATTTAGACGCTAAAAAGGCTTGTATTTAGACGCTAAAAAAGACTTGTATTTAGACGCTAAAAAAGACTTCTATTTAGACGCTTAAAAAGGCTTGTATTTAGACGCTAAAAATGACTTCTATTTAGACGCTAAAAAGGCTTGTATTTAGACGCTAAAAAGGCTTGTATTTAGACGCTAAAAAAGACTTCTATTTAGACGCTTAAAAAGGCTTGTATTTAGACGCTAAAAAGGGCTTGTATTTAGACGCTTAAAAAGGCTTGTATTTAGACGCTAAAAATGACTTCTATTTAGACGCTAAAAAGGCTTGTATTTAGACGCTAAAAAAGACTTGTATTTAGACGCTAAAAAAGACTTCTATTTAGACGCTTAAAAAGGCTTGTATTTAGACGCTAAAAATGACTTCTATTTAGACGCTAAAAAGGCTTGTATTTAGACGCTAAAAAAGACTTGTATTTAGACGCTAAAAAAGACTTGTATTTAGACGCTTAAAAAGGCTTGTATTTAGACGCTTAAAAGACTTGTATTTAGACGCTAAAAATGACTTCTATTTAGACGCTAAAAAGGCTTGTATTTAGACGCTAAAAAAGGCTTGTATTTAGACGCTAAAAAAGACTTCTATTTAGACGCTTAAAAAGGCTTGTATTTAGACGCTAAAAAGGGCTTGTATTTAGACGCTTAAAAGGTTTGTATTTAGACGCTAAAAAGGGCTTGTATTTAGACGCTTAAAAGGGCTTGTATTTAGACGCTTAAAAAGGCTTGTATTTAGACGCTAAAAATGACTTCTATTTAGACGCTAAAAAGGCTTGTATTTAGACGCTAAAAAAGACTTGTATTTAGACGCTAAAAAAGACTTCTATTTAGACGCTTAAAAAGGCTTGTATTTAGACGCTAAAAATGACTTCTATTTAGACGCTAAAAAGGCTTGTATTTAGACGCTAAAAAAGACTTGTATTTAGACGCTAAAAAAGACTTGTATTTAGACGCTTAAAAAGGCTTGTATTTAGACGCTTAAAAGACTTGTATTTAGACGCTAAAAATGACTTCTATTTAGACGCTAAAAAGGCTTGTATTTAGACGCTAAAAAGGCTTGTATTTAGACGCTAAAAAAGACTTCTATTTAGACGCTTAAAAAGGCTTGTATTTAGACGCTAAAAAGGGCTTGTATTTAGACGCTTAAAAAGGCTTGTATTTAGACGCTAAAAATGACTTCTATTTAGACGCTAAAAAGGCTTGTATTTAGACGCTAAAAAGACTTGTATTTAGACGCTAAAAAAGACTTCTATTTAGACGCTTAAAAAGGCTTGTATTTAGACGCTAAAAATGACTTCTATTTAGACGCTAAAAAGGCTTGTATTTAGACGCTAAAAAAGACTTGTATTTAGACGCTAAAAAAGACTTGTATTTAGACGCTTAAAAAGGCTTGTATTTAGACGCTTAAAAGACTTGTATTTAGACGCTAAAAATGACTTCTATTTAGACGCTAAAAAGGCTTGTATTTAGACGCTAAAAAAGGCTTGTATTTAGACGCTAAAAAAGACTTCTATTTAGACGCTTAAAAAGGCTTGTATTTAGACGCTAAAAAGGGCTTGTATTTAGACGCTTAAAAAGGCTTGTATTTAGACGCTAAAAATGACTTCTATTTAGACGCTAAAAAGGCTTGTATTTAGACGCTAAAAAAGACTTCTATTTAGACGCTAAAAAAGACTTCTATTTAGACGCTTAAAAAGGCTTGTATTTAGACGCTAAAAGTCTTGTATTTAGACGCTAAAAGACTTCTATTTAGACGCTAAAAAAGGCTTGTATTTAGACGCTAAAAAAGGCTTGTATTTAGACGCTAAAAAAGACTTCTATTTAGACGCTTAAAAAGGCTTGTATTTAGACGCTAAAAAGGGCTTGTATTTAGACGCTTAAAAAGGCTTGTATTTAGACGCTAAAAATGACTTCTATTTAGACGCTAAAAAGGCTTGTATTTAGACGCTAAAAAAGACTTGTATTTAGACGCTAAAAAAGACTTCTATTTAGACGCTTAAAAAGGCTTGTATTTAGACGCTAAAAATGACTTCTATTTAGACGCTAAAAAGGCTTGTATTTAGACGCTAAAAAAGACTTGTATTTAGACGCTAAAAAAGACTTGTATTTAGACGCTTAAAAAGGCTTGTATTTAGACGCTTAAAAGACTTGTATTTAGACGCTAAAAATGACTTCTATTTAGACGCTAAAAAGGCTTGTATTTAGACGCTAAAAAAGGCTTGTATTTAGACGCTAAAAAAGACTTCTATTTAGACGCTTAAAAAGGCTTGTATTTAGACGCTAAAAAGGGCTTGTATTTAGACGCTTAAAAAGGCTTGTATTTAGACGCTAAAAATGACTTCTATTTAGACGCTAAAAAGGCTTGTATTTAGACGCTAAAAAAGACTTGTATTTAGACGCTAAAAAAGACTTCTATTTAGACGCTTAAAAAGGCTTGTATTTAGACGCTAAAAATGACTTCTATTTAGACGCTAAAAAGGCTTGTATTTAGACGCTAAAAAAGACTTGTATTTAGACGCTAAAAAAGACTTGTATTTAGACGCTTAAAAAGGCTTGTATTTAGACGCTTAAAAGACTTGTATTTAGACGCTAAAAATGACTTCTATTTAGACGCTAAAAAGGCTTGTATTTAGACGCTAAAAAAGGCTTGTATTTAGACGCTAAAAAAGACTTCTATTTAGACGCTTAAAAAGGCTTGTATTTAGACGCTAAAAAGGGCTTGTATTTAGACGCTTAAAAAGGCTTGTATTTAGACGCTAAAAATGACTTCTATTTAGACGCTAAAAAGGCTTGTATTTAGACGCTAAAAAAGACTTGTATTTAGACGCTAAAAAAGACTTCTATTTAGACGCTTAAAAAGGCTTGTATTTAGACGCTAAAAATGACTTCTATTTAGACGCTAAAAAGGCTTGTATTTAGACGCTAAAAAAGACTTGTATTTAGACGCTAAAAAAGACTTCTATTTAGACGCTTAAAAAGGCTTGTATTTAGACGCTTAAAAGACTTGTATTTAGACGCTAAAAATGACTTCTATTTAGACGCTAAAAAGGCTTGTATTTAGACGCTAAAAAAGGCTTGTATTTAGACGCTAAAAAAGACTTCTATTTAGACGCTTAAAAAGGCTTGTATTTAGACGCTAAAAAGGGCTTGTATTTAGACGCTTAAAAAGGCTTGTATTTAGACGCTAAAAATGACTTCTATTTAGACGCTAAAAAGGCTTGTATTTAGACGCTAAAAAAGACTTCTATTTAGACGCTAAAAAAGACTTCTATTTAGACGCTTAAAAAGGCTTGTATTTAGACGCTAAAAGTCTTGTATTTAGACGCTAAAAAGGCTTGTATTTAGACGCTAAAAAGGCTTGTATTTAGACGCTAAAAAAGGCTTGTATTTAGACGCTTAAAAGACTTGTATTTAGACGCTAAAAAGGCTTGTATTTAGACGCTTAAAAAGGCTTGTATTTAGACGCTTAAAAGACTTGTATTTAGACGCTAAAAATGACTTCTATTTAGACGCTAAAAGGCTTGTATTTAGACGCTAAAAAAGGCTTGTATTTAGACGCTAAAAAAGACTTCTATTTAGACGCTTAAAAAGGCTTGTATTTAGACGCTAAAAAGGGCTTGTATTTAGACGCTTAAAAAGGCTTGTATTTAGACGCTTAAAAGACTTGTATTTAGACGCTAAAAATGACTTCTATTTAGACGCTAAAAAGGCTTGTATTTAGACGCTAAAAAAGACTTCTATTTAGACGCTAAAAAAGACTTCTATTTAGACGCTTAAAAAGGCTTGTATTTAGACGCTAAAAAGGGCTTGTATTTAGACGCTTAAAAAGGCTTGTATTTAGACGCTTAAAAGACTTGTATTTAGACGCTAAAAATGACTTCTATTTAGACGCTAAAAAAGACTTCTATTTAGACGCTTAAAAAGGCTTGTATTTAGACGCTAAAAATGTCTTGTATTTAGACGCTAAAAAGACTTCTATTTAGACGCTAAAAAAGGCTTGTATTTAGACGCTAAAAAAGGCTTGTATTTAGACGCTAAAAAGGGCTTGTATTTAGACGCTAAAAAGGCTCTTATTTAGACGCTAAAAAAGGCTTGTATTTAGACGCTTAAAAGACTTGTATTTAGACGCTAAAAATGACTTCTATTTAGACGCTAAAAAGGCTTGTATTTAGACGCTAAAAAAGGCTTGTATTTAGACGCTAAAAAGGGCTTGTATTTAGACGCTTAAAAAGGCTTGTATTTAGACGCTTAAAAGACTTGTATTTAGACGCTAAAAATGACTTCTATTTAGACGCTAAAAAGGCTTGTATTTAGACGCTAAAAAAGGCTTGTATTTAGACGCTAAAAAAGACTTCTATTTAGACGCTTAAAAAGGCTTGTATTTAGACGCTAAAAGTCTTGTATTTAGACGCTAAAAAAGACTTCTATTTAGACGCTAAAAAGGCTTGTATTTAGACGCTAAAAAAGGCTTGTATTTAGACGCTAAAAAGGGCTTGTATTTAGACGCTAAAAAGGCTTGTATTTAGACGCTAAAAAAGGCTTGTATTTAGACGCTTAAAAGACTTGTATTTAGACGCTAAAAATGACTTCTATTTAGACGCTAAAAAGGCTTGTATTTAGACGCTAAAAAGGCTTGTATTTAGACGCTAAAAAGGGCTTGTATTTAGACGCTTAAAAAGGCTTGTATTTAGACGCTTAAAAGACTTGTATTTAGACGCTAAAAATGACTTCTATTTAGACGCTAAAAAGGCTTGTATTTAGACGCTAAAAAAGACTTCTATTTAGACGCTTAAAAAGGCTTGTATTTAGACGCTAAAAGTCTTGTATTTAGACGCTAAAAAGACTTCTATTTAGACGCTAAAAAGGCTTGTATTTAGACGCTAAAAAAGGCTTGTATTTAGACGCTAAAAGTCTCACTCTAATTTATTGTAATTTTGCAGCCGTGATTTTTCACTAATATGCCATTTGTTCCCAGGTTGAGACTTTGGATGGCTAGAATCAAATGTGGGTGGTGTGTTCTCTTATCAGCCACAGCAGTTTTGTCCACACAATCAAATGCTCTTTCATAATGCGCTATGCATTTCTCTGTTTTTTATAACTTGCTTCAAGCGAATGCATTATCAATGCATGATTTGTCACATTAAAAACCACACCGCTGTATCAGTAAGGTATTGGATACAAGTCTAAGGCAGCGGCTCTCAAAGTGTGCTCCGTGGAGCCTTGTGGCTCCGTAAAGTCTCCGCAAGGGGTCAGCGACGCTTTCCGTGAAAAATCCCTCGTGTCACAGTTATGTTCGACAATGAAAATACACTGAAAAAACCCACTTACTTCCTTAATTTCCTTATACAATTAATGTGAATAATACTTCCTTCAAAGCATGTGACAACGGTATATAGCAACCCATATTGGAAGCCGCGCGTATTTGTCCTTTATCCTCGGGACGGCGTGGCAACAGTTTTGTGACAGGGAGGCAAAACAAAGCACAAACTATCGTAATCACTGCTGAAAGTGTGAGATCGCCGCGGCGCTCTCGTTTCCCGTATCTTTCTCTCACACCTGCGTGCTGTTCGGCCCGATGATCGAAATAACTGTATTGCTGCTGCGAAGCTGTGGTAGGGTGTGCCTCGAACGGGTTAGTTCTCAGAAGAACGATACCGGTCCTGAAACAGTGAACCGGCGGTGTCGTGCCGGTTCACTGTTTCAGGAGCTTTTGTAATATTTTATTTCTTCTTTGATCTCTATATATTGGTTTTATAATGGAAGATTACTAGAATATCAGAAACACTAAAAGCGTTAGGTACTCTGTTAGCTAAATAAAACCAGTGCGTCTCAGAAATGAAGCCAGTACTTCTCAGATTTCTCAGACATGAAATTCTTAAATAATTATTGCATGTATAAACACCATTTTGCGCTGAATATAAACACGCACATAGAAAAAGTGTTGGGGCTCCGCGGTGTCAAGAGTTTGAGAACCGCTGGTCTAAGGTATTAAAAGAACCTAAGGTAAAGTAAGGGTATTTGAGTTATACGGTTACGCGTTTTTCAATTTTAAACGTAATTCTGCGCTAGTTCCGATATTTCACGGTAATTCCTATTGCTTTTTCAGTTCGGTTGCACGTAACTCATTTTACGCTTTTTGCGATTATACAAATTTCGAATAGCAGAATATTAAAAATACACAGTTCTTTGATACGTAAACCCGTATATCGCACCTTTGAGAGAACTGAGGCAGCGTTGTTGTTGTTTTTCCAGCCATGAAATAGATGACGCAATTAAAACTTTACGTAATAACGTTCATAATTCACTTTCTTTCACTGAATTCAATAAATTTGAAGCAAGCTAAGATTAGGGAATATTTTACTAGGCACTAATGCTAAACCAACTAGTGGACAAACTGCTTTGAAAAGAGTGATGATTATAAGCAAAGAGTGCATAATAGGGGCATTGAATAAAAACAAAATCGTATTTGCTACCTAGTATTTTGAAGAATCTCTTTCTTGTTTTGGTTGGGGATTTAACGACCACTGTGAGCAATTCGATGGGCTGTAAGCAATCACCCGTCCCTATTTTAAGGCCACTGGTTTCAGGGAAGGGAGAGAGCCAGTGCCGTAAAACAAACACAACATCCATGCCTTACCGGGATTCGAACCCGGACCCATCTCGGACGAATGGTAGCTAGCACTTAGACCTACTATGCAACCGGAGAGTTCTTTTTTTTATTATTATTAATTGAAAATATGATATCGTGTAGGATTTCTTAACCTAGTTTTCCTAACGAAATTTGAATAAAAAAAGTAATAAAAGGTCAAAATAGACATAGGCTTACTGTAGCAAACAAAGTGTTCATGCATGTATGTCTTACATTATAAATCAGCGTAATCTAAAATCGCCTACTCCCCTTTTTTTTCTTTTTTTAGAGGAATTCAATATTTTATAATAATATTTAACATTTTCAAATTTCTTTCATACGTGTTTTACATTTATTCGTTTTCTAACACCATCCCATAGAAACTTATAACTGAGATTCGAATGCATTTATCCTTCTGGTATCAATTATTTTGCTATATACACTGCACTGTTATTAATATTCGAACACCTGTGCATGTCTACAAAGAACCGTTATTTATAGAAAATTTAATATTATGGGCTGAGACCTTTGGACATTGTGACGGTCTATAGTGTTTGTAGAACGCTATCCACCGGTTGTTTTGAAAATATCTGCCGATATGTTCCACTATTCGATCTTCAAAGAATTGATCAGTTCAGCTTTGTTTTCCGGAAGATTCCTTCCACGCACCTGACGATCAAATTAGTCCCAGAGAATCTGTGTAGGATAGAATCCAGTCCTGGCTTTCGCCGCCCATGTCCTCAGATCATGAGTCCAGTTCTACCTTTCCCCGCCGATGTCCTCAAACCATGAGTTCACTCCTACCTTTCGCAGCCCATGTCCTCACATCATGAGTCCAGTCCTACCTTTCGCCACCCATGTCATCAAATCATGAGTCCTACCTACTTTCCGCCGCCCGTATCCTTAAACTACGAGTCCACTCCTACCTTTCACCGCCCATGTCCTCAGATCATGAGCCCAGTCCTTTTCGACGCCCATGTCCTCACATTATGAGTCCAGTCCTACCTTTCGCCATCCATGTCCTTACATCATGAGCCCAATCCTACCTTTCGACGCCTATGTCCTCAAACCATGAGCTCAGCTCTACTTTCGATGCTCATGCCCTCAAACATGAGCCCAGTCCTACTTTTCGACGCCCATGACCTCAAACCAATTTGTAACTAAGGAGCCAGTATGGTATAGAACACTGTCTTGCTGTTAGAGGAATGGGATTTCCCCAAAGTTTCGCAACAACGTTGGTAGTGCATAATCGTGCAAGACGCCTAAGCAGAGCTCAACATCAGGCATGACGCTACGGGTGGGCTACTTTTCTTTGAGCCTACCCTTTGACCACCCCGTCCCCACAAAAAAAATATTTCAGCAGTTAGAACACATGGCGAGGGCAACCACCTTAGATTTTAGTGAACTTTGATAAACATACATCGTTTTTTTGAATTCACAGAAATTGTTATGAAAAATTAATTTTTTGTGCTTCTGGGATATGGATTCATCTAAGCGAATGTCTAATAGAGTAGTCAAAAGACACCGTTTTAGTAATTACACACTGTTAAAAAAATTTGTAGTAGGTTGCACCAAAAAGTGGTACTACACCAACTGCACCACTTTTGGGGCTAAGGTATGCCCTTGTGTGATGCATGAAAAATACAAAAACCTCGTGCAGTATGTGAAACTTTGCACCAATCAGATTGGATACCATAATATGCTGCATAACTGCATTATGTGTGTGTATTTCACGCATCACACCTTTGCCCTTAAAAAAAAGTGGTGCAACTTACTGCAAAATTTTTAAGTGTAGCTTAAGGTGGATCCACCTAAAAACTCTGCCCTATATTTCCAATGGTAAAAATTTCTGTAGACATTTTCTTTGCAATTAATGTACCCCCCAACGATGAAAATCGGCACATCGATAAAAAACAAGATAAATTATAGCCTAGTATACTTAATATTTGTTAAACCTTAACCATAATTATTTTAAATATCAATAACTTTTCCTTTGATATTGTTAAGACTTGCAAATAGATGGCGCCACACGTACATGCACTTGTTAAATGCAATCACGTCACATTGTTTTTCAATCATATTAATTTTAGGAATGGAATCAAAATTTTAGTCTATGCGATAGTCTGGAACGTTTTGAATGATTTGAGCCACTTGGATTCAATTTTCTGACAATAATTTAGCTGAAAATGTCGCAGAGTGAGCTAGCTGATTTATTTCGGAATTTAAAAATTAGAAGTACTTACATTTCTGTTAACATTTGCAGCTAAATTATGGTCGGAAAATTTAATCTAAGTGGCTCAATTCATTCCAGACAACCGCATGAATAGACTAAAATTTTGATTCCATTCCGAAAATTAATAAAATAATAGGAAACAAATGTGACATGATTGCAATTAGTAAGCTATCTGTATATTTGGCGCCATCTATTAGTAGATCTCAAACACTACCCAAAGAAAAATTGTTTTAATATAAATATGGTTAAGTTTTAGCAAATATTAAGTACACTAAGTTCTCATTTAGAGTTGTTTTTATCGATGTGCAAATTTTCATCCTTGGGAATACTACAATTGCGAAGAAAATGTCTACAGAAGTTTTTACCATTGGAAACATTGGGCAGAGTTTAGGTGAATCCACATTAAAAACATGAGAGAAATATTCCTTGACAGGTTACAAATTAAGATTCATAAACAGCCGTATGACAAAAAATATTGAAAAAATATTAAACAAAACGACTTAAGTAAGCAAAATTTGTGAAGAAACAGTGACTTGTTAACGGCCATGAAGATTCGCATGCATGGTTCCCAGTACTACATATACTGAATAGATATCACGTACAGTATTTACCGGAACACTTTTTTTACTGACATCAGCGTCGGATAAAATCTACATAAAAGGAATTTTTGCCAAAATTTCTGCAAAGCGCTCCAAAATTAATGTTCCCCTTGTGTGGGGGAGCTCAGCTCTCTCCTATCCACGCTTCACAGTTCTGAGCTGCAGGAACAGCTACAGCTCATCATTCATAGTTTTGTCCAAAATGACTAACGGGGACAAGCTGAACAACAAAATTTTTAGAATCAAATTTTCGTTTATTTATATGCAGTTAAATGACAGATGGGGTGAATACTTCTGTGAGTTATTAGATCAGGAAAGCAAAGATGATTCTGAGACAGATGCAGATGATGTCACAATGAGGGATAAAAGCACAGGAGGGATCTCAAGAGAAGAAGTGTGTAAAGCTCTGAAATCTCTTCAGAATGGTAAGGCTCCGGGAGCTGATGGCATAACTGCAGAGATGTTGAAATATGGTGTTGACTCTATAATTGACTGGTGAACTGAAATTTGCCAGTTGTGCTGGGAGTTAGGAATGGTCCCTCGGGATTGGAAGGATGCTATTATTGTTCCCTTGTATAAGAGAAAAGGTGATCAGACTGAATGCAAGAACTATCGTGGTATTAGCCTACTGAGTGTGCCAGGGAAAGTGTTTGGTAAGGTTGTTATTGAAAAAGTACGAGGTCTTACATCATTGAAAGCGTGGGATGCTCAGAGTAGTTTTATGCCTGGTAAAGGCTGCACTAACCAGATTTTTGCATTACGCACGATGATTGAAAAGTATCTGGCTGTTGGGAAGAAAGTCTTTACTGCCTTCACAGATTTAGAGAAAGCTTACGACCGAGTGAATAGGACACTTTTGTGGAAGGTATTGAATGAATATGGTGTTACTGGAAATCTACTTAATAGTGTAAAAGCCATGTATGCTGGTAGTAGAGCTTGTGTACGAGTGAATGGTGTTTTATCAAAATGGTTTTCCATTGGTGCAGGTGTTAGACAAGGTTGTGTAATGTCACCATGGCTGTTTAATATATTTATGGACGCATGCATGCGTGATGCCAAAATAGATAATAGTGGTTTATGTCTTGGTGATATCCGTGTGTGCAGATTGCTGTATGCTGATGACACTGTCCTGTTGACAGAGAGCAAAAGTGAGTTGCAGAGTATGTTGACTCGGATGCACGAAGTTTGCATGAAATTCAAACTGAGTATAAATAAGGGAAAAACCAAAAGTCATAGCTGCTCTGGGAGGTTTTCACAGGAATGATGGGTTCTCTAGAGAGTCCCGCATGGCTGTGTATGAAACTGTAATTGTTCCTACTCTGATGTATGGCAGTGAAACCTGGGTACTGCAGAAGAAACATAGGAGTCGTTTGTGTGCTGGAGAAATGCGTTACTTACGTGGGGTTTGTGGCAAGACACGGTCTGATTGTGTGAAGAATGAAGATGTATTGCAGTTGTGTGATGTGAAGCAAAATGTTGTTAGCAAGGTGGAGACCAATATGCTTCGGTGGTTTGGCCATGTTGAAAGAATGATTGATGAAATGCTTACTAAGAAAATCTTTTCAGCCCAAGTGGCAGGAAGGAAAGGCAGAGGAAGGCCAAGGAAGACATGGGTGGATCAGGTACAGGAGTGTCTGCATGAGAAAAAGATAATGAGTATGAAGTATAAAAGATCTTGTGTACGGCGTGTAATGGATATTAGTTAAGCACGAGTTGCATGTCAAGATCGCTGTAAACGGAGAAGTTTGATACGACAACAGTAGGTAAAAATATCTGAAAGTTTGTATTTCTTTTTGGAGCCAACCTCTGAATCTCAGAGAACAGCTTAGTGATATGTATGTACTTCTCAACAACAAATATATTAGGTTGTAATGCTGTCTTAAACACGATAAAACTTCATTAAAACCGCAACACACTAGTTGCAAGATGAAGTGAAACATTTACTACAATTAAAACCAATATGTTACAGTTTTTATGATAAAATTACATGAGGCGAGATCTTTCGGGTCACCCCTTGGTGCCCATTGTCAAGCCAACTGTGAATACATGTGGTGCGGCGACAACTTATATGCTTTATAATAGTCACGTGATGTCGCCATGGTAACAGTAATGTGATGTGAATAAACATAAATTTTAAGGTTAACATTAAAATCATATTAACAATGGAGATTCAAGTGAACGTATAAGACGTTGCCAGGTTAAAGGGAGGGCATAAGGAAGGTCATCGTTACAGCATAATTTGTTAAACCACACTATAAAAAGTGCTCCCGTAAACAAGGTGTCTTTCCTGTATTTGGTGTATGCGAGATGAGAGACCTCGTTCTAACACGGTGTAAATTGATTAAGGGTTACTGTGCGAGCTAAAGACGTGGTTGTAGCTTACCTGGAAATGTCGTATTGGTGTTCACGGGATCGAACCGAAATTGTTCGTAAAGTGGAGCCAATGTAACTCGAATTAGGTTGATTATTGGTTTGAGGGCGTAGAGGAATACAATACACACCATGTTTTTCGCCTGTTGAGAAAACATCTCGGTCAGAACGTAAATTCTTAAAAAATGTTCGAAGTTCTGATCCCGAAATGTAATGTATGTTTATTACAAAATTTGTTGAGCATGTTGACAATAGGGATGTTAAAGGTTACAGAGCCAACAAATTTCACAGTCGGTTTATCTACTTGTAGTTTTGTGGAGACAGTCTGCTGGTAACGATAAATAAGCTTCGGTACTGCATAAGGTGGGTAACCAAAGGTCTTAGCTAAGTTTGAAATAAATGTAAGTTCAGTTCGACAACGACAAATTGAAGACGAGTGAGTAAAACCTTTTGTTATACATGAACGCAATCCTGCTAATTTATGTCGAATCGGATGATATGACGAGAAAGGGATAAGTGATGGTACAAAAGTCGGTTTACGAAAAACTGAATAAGATTGGAACCGGGTTGACGACGAAGACAAAAAATCTAAAAAAGGAAGGGAACAATTTTCTTCGGTACCTATCGTAAATTTAACGGTGGGAATGAATGAGGAGAGTGTTTGAACGAATTGTTGAAACAGAATGAGGCCAAAAAATCAAAACATCGTCTACATAACGTAAATAAAGTAAAGGGCGGAACGGGGTTTGTGAAATAATAGTTTCTTCTAAAAACTGTAACACAACTTTGGTAAGGATAGGTGATAGGGGTATCCCATTGGGGCCCCATCAAGCTGTTGGTAGATGATGATGTCAAATTTAAAGTATGACCTTTTTGCAACAAGTTTTAAGGCTGACATGATAGCTTCAATTTCAACAGGTGAAATGTTAGACGTAGAGTTTAATTTATTTTCAATAAGTTCATGGGCAAGTAAAATAGGTACATTGGGGAATAATGAATTAACATCAAGGTTGACATAAAATATTCACCTTATGTAGTACCGAAGCTTATTTATCATTATCAGCGGACTGTCTCCACAAAACTACAAGTAGATAAACCGATTGTGAAATTTGTTGGCTCTGTAATCTTTAACATCATTATTGTCAACATGCTTAACAAATTTTGTAATAAGCATAAATTACATTTCGGGATCAGAACTTCGAACATTTTTAAGAATTTACTTTCTGACCGAGATGTTTTATGAACAGGCGAAAAACATGGTGTGTATTTATTATATTCCTTTACGCCCTCAAACCCCTAATCAACCGAATTCGAGTTACATTGGCTCCACTTTACGAACAATTTCGGTTCGATCCCGTGAACACCAATATGGCATTTCCAGGGAAGCTACAACCACGTCTTTAGCTCGCACAGTAACCCTTAATCAATTTACACCGTGTTAGAACGAGGTCTCTCATCTCGCACACACCAAATACAGGAAAAACACCTTGTTTACGGAAGCACTTTTTATAGTGTGGTTTAACAAATTATGCTGTAACGACGACCTCCTTTATGCCTTCCCTTTAACCTGGCAACGTCTTATACGTTCACTTGAACCTCCATTGTTAATATGATTTTAATGTTAACCTTAAAATTTATAAATAAATACATCGCTCTAACCACGTTCTAGAAACACACAGCATCCGAAAAATTGTTTTTCAGCCGCCGCTGTGGAAAGCGGCGGCTGAAAAACAATTTTTCGGATGCTGTGTGTTTCTAGAACGTGGTTAAGAGCGATGTATTTTTTTATTTACTTGTCGCCACGTATTTGGAGTATTTTCAACTTAAAATTTATGTTTATTCACATGCACATTACTGTTACCATGGCGACATCACGTGACTATTATAAAGCATATAAGTTGTCGCTGCACCACATGTATTCACAGTTGGCTTGACAATGGGCACCAAGGGGTGACCCGAAAGATCTCGCCTCATGTAATTTTATCATTTTAACTGTAACATACTGGTTTTAATTGTAGTAAATGTTTCACTTCATCTTGCAACTAGTGTGTTGTGGTTTTAATGAAGTTTCATCGTGTTTTAGACAGCATTACAACCTATTATATTTGTGAATGGTAACACGAATTCTCACACAGTACTTTGGACTTCTCAACAAGTTAGTGAAATCATGCAATGCATTGATTATTATACGCTTTCCAGCATACCAGAAATCATTGCTAAGTTATGAGGATAATGGCTGCTGTGGAATAAATCTCGCTCCTTTGCGCTGACCTTTGACACCATTTCGACTATATTAAACAACAGAACTCGTTCAGTATACCTCCGGAACAACATACTAAAGTTTTGTCGCAATCGAAGCATTTTACGTAAGTTATGACGCATAAGGGCGATGCTGAAAATACCCTATTGAAAATGGACCGATTTTGTCCATTTTCAATAGGGTACGTCCCCAGGTTGTCCCCTACCGCATACTAAAACTTAATCGAAACCGAACTATTTTTACGCGAGTTGTCGTGAAGACAGATAGGCGGACAAAGCTGTAGTATATACTTTTGTTCAACCTATCGTTGGAAAGCGCAAAAAAGCGTATTACTATGTAATTCAGGCAGCACTTCATTTCCTTCCAATCCGAAAGTTCCAATGAAGTAATATCGGACAATAATTTCATGGTATGAGTTGGTTTATTTACACCTTCTTAAATTCGAGCGTCATAAGATAGGAATTGCTGTTAAACTTTTTTTTTTTTTTTGCACTTCCTGTGTTTCAGAAAGTCATTGGAGTGTCAGAGTAAACCATTATCGGTAGACAAAAAATCTAAGTGGGGAAAAAAATGCAGCGCTAGTAGACGACAATGAATCTTTATGGAACGATAAATGAGTATCGTAGATTCACTTATCTAATCAAGAGGAAGAAACTGTGACAACATCTTGGCAAGTGCCTACATGTGGGGGCTGACTTGACACTCCAAGTTCTTGCCAGCATAATTATGTTCCTTTTTTTTTTTTTTTGCTTGTCGTTCCAGAGAGAGAAGAGCGAGATAAAAAAGAGTGTGCTGATAGTCTTCGAGAATGGACTTAGACCGAGATATCCTAAAAACCTTCTTTTGTAATCAACCTTTTACTCACTGAACGTTGCGTAATTTTCTGGATTCCTGCAAGGCTTGCACTCGACAATGAAAGATCGAAATCACTGTTCACTAGAAGCTAGCTTGGTCTTTTCACTACCTGTTTAGAATTTGGGGATTGTGTTGTGGATAAGTTGACATGACCTCTGCTTAAGGCCTTTCTATAAGTCTCTTTCCTCCAGAAAGAATTTTATTTTGTCGGACAACCAGCGGCAAAACCAAAGGCCAAACTCTACTGCGGATAAGCACGGTTGAAAATCCATGCTAATCTCACTTAAAAATAACAAGTTAGTAAAATCATGCAATGCATTGATGATGATACGTTTTCCAACATACCAGAAATCATTACTCAAGTTATGAGGATAATGGCTGTGGAATAAATCTCTCTCCTGTGCCCTGACCTTTGGCCCCATTTCGATTATATTAAACAGAACCGGTTCAGCATACCTCCGGAACAACATGATAAAGTTTTGTCGCTATCGAGGCATTTTTACGTAAGTTGTGACACATAACGGCGATGGAATGGATCCCGCTCCTATGTCCTGACCTTTGACCCCATTTCGTCCATTTTATATAGGGTTCGTCCCCTACCACATACTAAAATTTCATTGAAATCTAACCTTTTTTACGCGAGTTATCGTGCTGACAGACAGACGGAAGAAGCTGGAGCATATACTGTACGCTTCTTCAACCTACTGTTGGAAAGCGTAAATAATTATATATGGATATCATCTGAGCGATCAGCTTGAGCAAATAAATGAGCTGACCGATGGAGCATCAGGGGAAGGGGGATACATGTGTTTATACAACAGGTGCCTCTACCCAAAAATATTCCCCATAGGTGTCCTAGAACAAAGGCGGTAGTCACTGTCATTCCCCACCTTTCCCTGATAGGAACCAAGGGATAGCAACACTTTTGAGTACTGGTTCTTTTGCTGGATTCCTTGGAACGGATAGTACTATGAACATTCTGGTGGGTATTGACACACCACCACCCGTAGCCGCGAGTGGTGCTTGCGGGCCACTCGCCTGCCGACCAGCGACCAGACGTGTTCGATGGGCGACATATCGGGAGAACAGGCGGGCCACGGCAGCAGTGACACCTGGTTAGCCGTAAAGAATTGTTGCACGATGAGTGCCACGTGCGTGCGCGCATTGTCCTGTTGAAACGTGGCCGGTGGCACCTCCTTTAGGTAAGGGAGGACTACAGGCTCCAAAACGTCAGAGATGTAGCTGTGGCTGTTGAGTGTACCGGCGATGCGTACCAGAGGCGTGCGGGTGTCATATCCAATTGCGCCGCAAACCATAACGCCAGGCGACGGACCGGTATGGCGATGCATAATGCAGGCGTCATACAGTCTCTCGCCGCGGTGACACCACACGCGGATCCGACCATCGTGGTGTTGCAGGCAAAAGCGGGATTCGTCGGAGAAAACTATGTCGTGCCATTCCGTAGTCCAGGTGTGGCGTTCAACGGCCCACTGCCGCCGCACTCGCCGGTGGTGTAACGTCAATGGTAATCGGAGCAATGGGCGCCGTGCGACAAGTCTCCGCTCCTGCAGACGACATCGAACGGTACGTGATGACACAGGTTGTTGCGCAACACACCCTAATTCCTGCGCTAACGTTCGTGATGTGGCGGTGCGAGCCGTCAATGCCAGCCGCACAACATGCCGGTCCTCTTGTTCGGTGGTGTGCCGTGGCTGCGGCAATCGTCGGTCGGTCCGTCCATCCCTCCTACACCCACCGAATCCATACTCGCCTCACTTTGGCTGGATGTCGTCCCACACGGGCGCCGATGTCTCGGTACGATAAACCGCTGTAGCGATAAGCCATTATTCGTTATCTGTCGAACTCCGAAACGTGCTAGAATGACTGCCGTATTCTGCGACGAGGCATCATGAAGCTTCCCACGCACAGGTCCGGCAGCACAACACACTTCCACTACTTACACCCCGCCTTCTATGCACCCTTCTTATACTGCTTCTCGGTGGCGTGCCGGGCGCACATGATTTGCATATGCCCTGCAAGGCTAATCGTTTGCATGTCCTCTCGCGGGCGACGCATGCTGCGAATTTCAGGCCAATCGGATGCTTCCTTCTTGGTGTTGCATTTTGGGTGGCCAGCAGTGTATTATACACAGTAAGAGAAACGCACAATTGCAATACAGCACAGATGAAATCTTGTATTTTCTACTCAGTGTGGTCACTTCGAGACATGTCACAGATTTTTGTCTGCTTTAATGAAGATGGTTTTTGTTATATTCTTAAATATTTTAAGGATACCTCCCTACTTTTATTTTAAATTGAATTACATGAGCGTTAGTGCCAATTCAAAACAAATCGTGTATAAAGTATATTCATTCTGGTCTGATATTAACACGATTTCTGCAACCAAAAACCTCGTAAGAAGGAGGAGGCCGGATTAGCGAGAGTCTACTGTATCATACTGATGGCTGCTCCGGCACCTGATGTGGTTTTCTGAAGCTTCACCCCATGAGGGGGGGGGGGGCGGCTGGCGGTGCTTGGTTGTTGTTATGTCCTGGGCGCTTTGCCTCCCTTCCTCTGGCTCTGGCAGCACAGTTGTTCCTAACATTTGTTACTTCTGTCTCTGTTCCTAAATCCTATTTTCCTTTCCCATCGAGCTCATTTACTCAAGTCTTCTAACTTCTTAAAAACAGTTTTATATCTGGGGTCAAACACTCCTTTTTACTAAACTGCTTAAAATAATTCGCAAAAACGACCAGCTTCGCGTGACTTCCAGATATTTAGCGGCAGAGGGACACAAACCGTACCTTCCTGTCCAAAGCTGAGTTTGCTTTTCTTTCTTCTTCGTGGTTTAATTACCACTATCAGCAAGCAGGAAGGCTATAAACAGGCAGTTGTCGCTAATTTAGGCCATTGCTTACAGAGCAAGGAAAGAGCCAACGCCATTGGACAAGCACACAGCTATATAGATGGGCTTAATAACTGATTTTCCTGTCACAGTGACAACGGGGACAGTTCCACGGAAGTGACGGTTGCTTTAAACAGTAACAAAACCACCGTTTACGACAGGAATGACGAATCTGTAACGGAATGGCGAGTCACCTGCTTACTAATATCAGTAACAAAATCACTGTTTACAACAGGGGTGACGACGGAGCAGTAACGGAACGGCGAGTCAAACTTTTCTAAGAAAGCTTTTGCTTACAAATATCAACGACGGTGAAATAATTCCACATTTCACTGGTTTTTCTATGCTTGGTGTCAGACATTCTATTACGTTAAAGCTGAACAGCATTAACACTTTATTATCGTTCACGCCCATTCCTAAAGACTCCTCGTGAAGAAACGAGTTCCAACACGATAAACCGGTTTCTTCTGGAGAAAGCTGGTATCATTAGCGACCTCTGTGATATTTCAACAGAATCGACATGGTATGACATAGTAACCTTGGATCTCAAGCATTGCTCGTCGTACACGGCTAACGGTGACATTCTTGTCAGTGACTTTGGAACTGTTACTTTTTGTCACTCGTCGTAACGGTGAGCGATTTTTCAGTAACAGTTACGTGTGATTTCCGACCCATCTCTACACACAACCCATGCCATATTCGTGACTACAGGTGGGCGACGGCCACAGTTCAGCGGAAGTAACTGGCTTTAAACCTTGATAAAAATCACCTTTTAGGACGGAAGTGACAGTGCTGTAAAGATGTAGGGACGGCGAGCCACCGTTTAACTTGTAACAGCGACAAAATCATAGTTTGTGAGGAATACGATGCGAAACAGGAACTCAACGAAAAATCACTGTCACTGAAGCCAGTGGCGCACCCACGGGGTTGGGGAGATGCCCCCCCCTTGGGCTGACAGAGCGGGAAATTATTATATTACGCCGAAGTTTGAAACAAAAAATCACGATACGGATCTACATATACTTGTTAATCTTGAACCGTACAATTATAAACATACAATAATTATAAGGGAGTAGTTCTGTTAAATAAATTTAGAAAAATCTAACCAGAAAGGGAATTTCATCTACTGCGTGTTCTAATCATTTAACTTTCTTGTACTGTAGCATTACTAGTAACTGGACAAGAATAATAAGAATAAATGTACAAAAGTCAACCTCCTTAATTGTTATGGTACCTGACTATTTTGACTATATTTCCTAGTAAATTTAGGGTCATCCCCACCTTGGGAAAATTCTGTTATGGTACCTGACTATTTTGACTAGTTTTCCCAGTAACTTTTAAGGTGGTCATCCCCACCTTGGGAAAATTCTGTGCGCCAGTACCCCCTACCCCCCCCCCCCACCCCCCACACACACACACTTGGGAAATTTCTAGGTGCGCTACTGACTGAAGCTGACCATTAAATGAAAAAAAAAAAAAAGGTTTTTTACCCTGTTCGGTAACACTGCATTAGCGCTTTCACTTCTGCAAGATTTACCTGGAGGGGATTCGGGTAATAACAATCTCGCTCAGCGGCCCTAAGTGTTAAAATCACCTGCAGAGGGGAGATATATCGTAAAACGTAGTGAAGCCACCAAGGACGAAACAGTGACAAGGTGAGAGTGATTTAGGACCTGTTATACCCTATCACTGTTCTGATCGTGACACAACCAAATGTGACAGCTTGAAAGTGATTGTGGAACTGTTACATTTAATCACTGATCATCAAAACGGTGATAGTGATTTTTAGTAGCCGTGACGTGATTTCAGGACCATCTCTGTCCGCAACCCAAACCCGAATCCATCTCGGGTGAATGATCACAAGCCAGGGCTTCAGATCACTCGGCCGGTGCCCAACCATCAATTTACGGGCCCCAGTATAAGTGCATGAGAGGGCCCTCATCCCTGTTTCTTGAAATATTGATAGCCCCTAAATAAAAACAAATCTGTGCAGTAAAAGCAAAGGGAAAAAATTATACAGTGTGTCCGAGAATTATTGGACACATTACAAAATTACGTAAAAAAAAAAAAACTATGAGCATTGTCTGTTTTTCTATGTCACGTATTACTAACACGGTTTCTATATTTTTGTTTTGCAGAATTGTTATTCGCAGAATCCGATAGATCGCGCTAGATGTGGCCTGATGAGGAATGTGTGCAAAATGCGCAATCAGTAGTCATGTCATCCGTACAGCAGAAGGCGATGTATGTGTTATGGCTTGCGAAATTAAAGTCTGTCATTAAAGTTAAAAGACGGTACCGTTTAGAGTATGGTTGTAATCCTCCGTCAACGAATTCAGTTAAGCGGTGGATGAAACAGTTTAAAGAAACTGGCAATGTGGAACATCGTGGAGGAGCCGGTAGGCCTAGCGTCAGCGGTAAGACGGTTGACCAAGTTAATGAAAGTTTCCGACGAAGTCCCAGAAAATCCGTTCGTAAAGCAAGCAGAGAACTGTACATTCCAAAATCGACAGTTCACGATATCTAGCACAAGAAATTAAAGTTTCGTGCTTATAAAATTCAAATAGTGCAAAAGATGCATGTAAATAATCACACTCTGCGATACGATTTCGCTGTGGATATACTGAATCGAGTGGGAAAACGACGAAAACTTTCTCAGTACTGTAATTTTTAGTGATGAATCCACATTTCATGTATCAGGTATTGTGAATCATCACAACTGTAGGATATGGGGCATTGAACCGCCTCGTGCTGCTATTGAACTGGAACGTGATTCTCCAAAAGTTAATGTGTGGTGCGCCCTATCAAAAAGAGTGATTGGCCCTTTCTTCTTCTGCGAAAAAACCATAAATGGTGACATTTACTTGGACATGCTAGAAAATTTCGCTATGCCCCAGATCAAAAGATATGACGTCGTTTTCCAACAAGACGGCGCGCCTCCGCCTTGGTCAACGTGTGTAGTGCCTAAGCATTTCCTCAACAGATGGATTGGGCGTGGTGGTCCCATTCCGTGGCCACCTCGCTCTCCAGATCTAACTCCTTTGTAGTATTTCATGTGGGGTTATGTGAAAGATCGTGTCTATCAGACGCCTTGTACTGATTTGCAGGAACTGAAGCAGCGTATCACAGCTGCTATTAATTCCATAACTCCTCAGATGTTTGCCAATACATGGCATGAAATCGAGTATCGCTTGGACGTACTACGAGCAAGCAAGGGATCTGACATCGAAATTTATTAACTTGTGTAGTCACATTGTAAGTCAGTACAGTCAGTTTTTTTTCTCTGTGTTTAATGTTTTGTTTTATATATTTTTGTAATATGTCCAATAATTCTCGGATACCCTGTATAACGACGGCTTCCACTTCATTGTGGCTCTATGAAAGAAAAATAAAAGAATTAAGATATATTTTGCACATTTATAATCATGCAAAAAAACATCTGTCTACCGTGTAGCAGTGGCGCCTAAAAACAGTGGGTAGCGAACATTTTCTTAAGTTGTATACAAGTATACACTTCACCCCTAGCATTTCCATAAAGAAAATAGCTAAACGTTCTCTGTAGTGCAGGCGAATTTTTTTTTAATTCTCTATGCAAACGAATTTCTAAAAAAAAAAAACAGAAATCATTAGTGCGTACTTTAAACTAGGACAAGCGCCAACGGTAACCGATAACTCGGGAACAGTTGGCAAATTTTGAGCGAAGCTATTGCAAAATCTAAGATCATTAAGGCTTCTATTATAACAAATTCTAAATAACAAACGCGTAAAATTTATGACTTCCAGAACAAAAGTAAGAAACATTCTAAAAAAGAAATGCCTAAAATTTATCATGAAATACTTACCTTCATGCCTTCACGTTGGTTGTGAACAGGTTCATGTAAGCAAAGCGGAAAGGCACACTCAGATCAGGAACTACGTTTTTCATTTTATTTTGCAAAAGACAGACACACACACAAACTTCCTTTTATTATTATATATTAAGCAAGAGTTGATCTAACAGACTGAGTATTTCTATTTCTTCGTTTTTCAATTCAAACGATTTTTTAAATTAATGTTAGTGAACAAACTTTCGTGAAACGGTTCAAGTAAAAGGCCATCTAGTTTTAATTGAAATTCCTCAATGACACGGAATTTGGGGAATCGGAAGAGGTCAAGAAACCTGACCATGGACGATGTACAATCGCATTCCAAAAATCACGGTGATCGGATGTGTCATGTCGTAGCTATGCCCGAACAACTAATTGTCCCGAGTCTCGTATATTTTTCAATTATTATTAAAATTGGTCGGTTTTTTAAAGGTCATTGTTTTTATACGACACGACCAATCACCATGATACCAACCCCATGTCACTCACCATGCCTTTCCCTTTCTCTGTGGCAAGTGTCACCGCAATCGGCTCAAGAGCTTTGGAGGAGATAGGTAACAAACGACCCCTTCACAAAACCCGGAAAAATCCGTAAAAATGCAAGTTTTTGGACGATTATTCCTCAATGACACGGAATTTTGGGAATCGGAAGGCGTCAAAACCAGACCATGGATGATATCCAATCGCATACAAAACATCACGTTGATCGGATGTGTCATTTCGTACCTATGCCCGAACAACTAATAGTCTCGAGTCTCATTAAGAGAGCTCCGCTCAATAACATTGCATAATTAAACACTGTTACACCACCTTTTGTCAGAACTTACTTGCCATCACTGTTGTGGTTTCCCGTTCTGCCGCCAGAGTGCGCAGTCAAGTGTATTACGAATTTAATCTAGTTAAACATTACGAAAGCCTTTTCGTGTGCTCCTCTGCAGAAATCGACCCTCATATTAGTGAAGCACTACAGAGGTGACTCATATGGCTTGCTGGCGTAGATTAACTGGGAAAGCATTCGGCTCCAGAGCAGAAGGATGTGGGTTCGAGTATTGCCACCGACAAATTTGCGTTTCGCAATGGCGCTCGAACGTAAAAATGGATCTACTGGCAGTTAGGTTCTTCGAAAAAGATGTGCTGTTTTTTTTTTTTGTTTTTTCCCCACATCGTCTGGAATCCATGTATATTGCTTCTTCGCTTTAAAAAATGTGTGGTTCTTCCACACATCGGCTGGAGAAAATTCCTTCTACAGAGAGCTACTTCTAGCATGGTTTGCGGCGGACTCGAAATCTGTGATTTCGTGCAACCCCTTTCTCAAGGGGGAGTGTATATGTGACGTACTACAGAGGCGTACATGTCAAGACTGCAAGAAGCAGTGATAAGCCCTGGCCGGTGTAGTTTAATTGGGAAAGCATTCAGATCCGGAGCAGAAGAGTGTGTTCGTGACACGCCACCGGCAAATTTTGGTTTCAGATATTTTAGAAGTAATTCAAAATATTGACGAGTGCGAAGACTTAGATGAAGACAATATTAACGAGTGGTGAAATATAGACAAAAATTAAGTCGGATACGAAAAAATCACTGACGATGACTATATCCAAAGTCTGTAAATAATTTCAATGTAAATAGCCTCAATGTCAATTTTGTGTGAGAGGGCTCATAGAATAAAGGATTTATTTCTATCTGAAAAAGTTCCTCAATGTAAATGTGCATGTATCTGTTTTGTTTGAATAAAAGGCAGTCTCCCCAAACAGTTGCCACTAATGATAGATTCTCCCAGGCAGAGGTAGAGTTGTTTTCTAGCCCCTGTCCGCACACACGGGTCATGACGGAGAGGCGAGAAGCGCCGACCCACAGGGGCAGCAGCAAGCTGCGGGTCTACGGACCGATCGGATCCTGGCAGGATTACTCGCAACGCCGTCACACACTTAACTTTGAGAGAGTTATTTTAACCCTATGGAGTCCGCAACTGGACGGTACAGGTTAATGGTCATCAGCTAGTCGTTATCCAAAGTCTGCAAGAGCCAACGCCAGGATCAAAAATGTTTCTCTCAACAAGGACGAAGATGAGGAACTACAATCAGCTTAAAAAGTTGTAATGATACCCTAACAACTCCATAAACATTACCTAAATTCTTCGAAAGTCAAGATGATGTTGATTTCATTGAAGTTTTACAAATTCGTAAATGTATACGAAAAATAAAACAATGATACGAAGAAAACAAACAAAAAATCATTGACTTTTTATCTAAATAAGTTCAAAAATGTTGTTTGTATATACATGCTACACGAATGTTTATCTTATGCTTTTATCGGGTTGTTGTTTTTTTTATGTACGTATTTAACCCAATAAAACGCAATTTGGATTAACCGTATTTTTCAATTATCTGTGCTGTAGTGTCCCCCAATTACCACGAATAAGTGACGTTTTACTGTATTTTTATTTTATATATAGAGAGAGAGAACACCAAGAAGGAGACGTCTGATACCAACGAAATTTATACAGCATATTAACGGAATACAGAGGATAACGTGATCAAAACATTTTGGCAAAATACAGCTGTATTTGCTGGTAAACTGAAAAATAACATTTCCATGTAACATGGTTAGTACGATGTTGAACCGCCATGAACTGCGTCACACTGTGCAATTCTGGCATGGAGTCTGTCGTACAGATGTTGGATGGAAGTTTGGGGTATTGAGTTCCAAGCATCCTCAACCTGGACGCGTAAATCGGGGATGGTCGTGGCTGGCCGTGGAGACCGGATAAGTCGTTGCCCCATAAAAACTTACACGTGCTCAATGGGGGACAAATCCGGTGAACGTGCAGGCCATGGAAGTTGTCTCACACCCTGAAGTGCATGTTGCGTTTCACGTGCCGTGTGTGGGAGTGCGTTATCTTGCTGGAAAACACCACGATGGACCGACCTTACAAATGGCACAACGGGCTGAAGGATGTTGTTGATGTAAGAGGTGCTGTTTAACGTACCCGGTACAAACACTAGTTGTGTACGGGAGTGATAGCTGATCGCTTCCCACACCAGGAGACCAGGTGTAGGCCCTGTGTGTCGCTGGCGGATGCAAGAAGGGTGGAGACGCTCCCCTGTGCGTCTGCGAACACGCATACGGCCATCGGAGGATCCCAAGCAGAATCTGCTTTCATCGCTGAACACGACAGATCGCCATTGCATTCTCCAGTGCAGACGTTGGCGACACCACTGCAGACGTTCCTGACCGTGGGCTGGAGTCAGAGGTACACATGCCAGAGGCACATGTGCACGTAGTTTTGCATCCAGTAGACGGTTGCGGATTGTTCGCACACTCACCTCAGGTGCAATGGCAGCTCGGATTTGCGTCGCAGTGGATGTTCTGCTTGACAACGCCGCTCTTCTTATGCGTCGATCGGTCCGCTCATCAGTCCGTCTGTGACTTCCGGTTCCACGTCTTCTCGTGTGGGAATGTTCCTCGGACCATCTACGCCACCATCGTACCACCACCGATACTTCCCGTCCAATTCGCTCCGCAATAAGACGATACGACCACCCGGCCTCGCGGAGTCCGACTAGACGGCCTTCACTCAAAGTCCGATAACTACTGAAATCGTACACGTCTTCCATGTCCAGGCATTGCAGCTTCTTAAGGGTCTTCGCACGTGTCCGTACGCCGACGACTGATTACATTCACTTCGTCGTACTCCTTAAATACCACAGACGATAATTTGCATATTATGCCGTGCTGTGGAGTAAGCGCTCACCGGTTGGTCCCGAAATTAACATCACACCTACGCAAACTCGACCCTATTAACATATGTAAATTTCATGATTGTCCGCCAATTCCTTCTTGGTGTTCTTTTTTCACTTTCCGCCAGTGTATTTTAAACACTTTAAGATCAGGGCACTTTTTCATTCTTCCTCTGCACATAAACTTCTTAAAGAAGAAAAACTGGTCCTAAAATATTTTCAAGCAGGCACGTATCCAGGAATTTTGTTTGTGGGGTCAGAGTCTCAGCCAAAACTCAGAATAATTTATACAGAGACCGTTCCATAAAAATTTAGAGTAATTTTTTTTGAGTTGGCAACAGTGCGAAGGAAAACAATAACCACGCAGACGACCAACTGAATTAAGGAAGTATCATCTATGGCAACAGTTATTAGCCGTGGCAGATGATTCTGGTTTTGTTATTGCGTAGTTGTTTAACGTACGCCTGCATTTTCCCATACAGCTATGGAGGTGAGTGATTCAGAGTTAAGAAGTGAAATGCTTTGTGCGAGGACATTTTGCTATCGTTTGGGTAAAACCGGCTCCAGAAACAGTTGATTTAATGAAAAAAGCTTACAAAGATAAATGTTCGGGCGAGTCAATGATTTTTAAACGGCACCATGATTTCAAAACATGGCGTTTGTCGGCAGAACTCGCTCCTAGGCCTGTTCGACCTGAACGTGTTGTTACGGAGCGTATTGTTAACACTGCTTGGGCAATCCTGCAAGAAGATCGACGAATGACGTGTGAAGACATAGCGGCGTCAACTAAGATTTCAAAAACGTCGGCCTTCCGCATTCTACGCAACAAATTACTACTGCATCGTGTGTGTTTTCCAGATGGGTACCTCGTCACCTGACGAGAGAACTATTGTTAGCCAGAGTTCGCGTGTGTCATGAGTGGAAACAAATGAATGCAAAGGATCCAAACTTTCTAAACACAGTGATAACTGCCGATGAAACATGGGTCCACTATTTTGAACCCCTTAACGAAGCGCACAACGAGTGTCTGGAAACACACAGGCTCGGCTCCTCCAAAAAAAAAATCCGCCAGGCCAAATCAGCTGGGAAGGTGATAATTTTCTTTGATCATAAAGGTGTAGTCTACCAGCATGCCGTTCCTCCATAAATTATTGTCAATGCTGAGTATTACATTTCAGTCTTGAAATGTCTTCAACGACACATATCGATTAAGCGATCAAAACTGGAGGGCAAGATGGACTCTACACCATGATAACGCCAGCCCACATGTGGCTGCTTGTGTTCAACAGTTTCTTACCAAATGCAGTGTTGAAATCATGCCACAGCCTGCATACAGTCCTGATCTCGCCCCATGCGGTTTCTGGTTGTTTCCAACAACGAAGGAGAAGTTCCGTGGAGCAACATTTCAGACCAGATCATATGTAGAAGATTTTAGGAAGGGAGTGTCTGACCCCAGGTCTTAAACAACCCTTAGAAATAGGAAGCTAGGAGATTTGGGCTGGAGTGCCCGATAGGAAAGTGACACTGAAGCAAGGTAGAAAAAGGGAGGAAGACTCCCTTATTTATTACCGGGGGGCCTGTACCCGGGGTCCGAGGCTTAACGTGCCCATCCGACGAGCGGCGGGTAGTTAGTGGTTTGAGCGTTCGTACCTGCCCAGGATCGAACCTGAGATTATCTCCACGGCAGTCACGAAAGCTGACCACTAGGTCCCCCGCGGCCCTCTGCGCAACATTTCAACGCAGATGCTGACGTTATTCAAGCTGTGCAGGGATTGTTAAAGCAGCTTCCACAAAATGCCTTCGCCACATGCTTTGAAAAGTGGACTGAACGATGGAACCATTGCATATCATCTGAAGGAAGATACTTTTAGAAAGAATAACATATTTTGCTTTACCTATATTTCTTCATTATGTGTGATTTTACTCTCAGTTTTTATGGAACGGCCGTTGTACATAGATGTAGGTGGCAAGTTGTACTGATCATATGTTGTACTAATCTGCCGCATGTATAATGTACAATTTCCTATATGCCACGTTTCTCGGGAGAGGGAAACCCTGGATTAGAGGCAAATTTTCAAACTAAAATAATAGAAATAAAATAATAAATTAGGGTTGCTACTTGGAATAAATGAAAAGACCAAATGCGAAATTTAAGAAATATATTAAATTGCACGGAAACTTGCCTTAAAGATCATTCATAAACAAACCGTTGTATATTCATTCATTAATTTTAATAGACTATACATAAAGAAGCTTAAGAAGTTTTTTTCTGCCTTTAATACTTGTATGTGGGTAGTCGTAGGCCCAGGAATGAATTCAGGGTAGGGCATGCATGCGCAGAGGGCTCATGCGCCCCGGTGCCCCTACCCAGTTAGATTAGTTTATCAATTCCTCTGAAATAAGTTTAAGAAATTAAAAAAAAAAAAGCGTTTTTCAGCTCCTCTAGAAATTAAAAAAAAATCCACATTTTTGTTGTTGTTGGGTAACCTTGAATATGTGCCTGTTTTCAGGGGCGTAAGCAACGTCGGCAGCCATGTTTAGTCTCGCAAGGGAATTACGTTGAAGAGGAACACGCCGTTTATGAACTATAAGGAATTTTTCCAAGGTGTTCGCGCACCCACTTGTCAGATCTCGTATTCTGCAGGTGATATCTCTCATGCCTACATAGACATTAGACTCTGTTGCCAGATTACCGTATCATTTGGAGTTAGGAAGGAATACTATGATCCCGGATTTCAGGCAACTCTTCCACATGTCCAAAAATAGAAGCGATGAGTACGACGGCCAGTACACGTCTTCCAAGAAAGCTCAGAACAAGAAAACGTGCGAACGTGTTCCTCAGCGTTATAGATGCGGTAAAACAACACGCATGCAGAAAACAAAGAAAAACGAAAGTAGATTTGTTTTTATGAGAAAAGGGAAGCCCAGAAGGAGCACGGCAAAAAATTATCTGTTAATGGTCAGAGACACGCCAAGAGGGGGAGGGGAAGGGAGAAAAGTAAGAACTGGGATGTGAAAAGAAAAAGCGTGAGAAAAGCACGACAACAAGAACGGAGAAAGAATTTACTTTCTTTTACCAAACTTTTATTATTTCGATTCGGTTTTGTACAATAAAAACGTGATCCCGTCGAGCGACCTGAAAGGCAGGATAAAAATGAATAGTAGCATACTGCATTATGCTAAGAAAAAGTGCAAAGCGAAGAAAAGAAACTTATACGCAGTCACATTAACAATATATATATATATGTGGGATGTAAGGTCAGGTGATGCGTAATATCACAGCCTCTCCTTGACAAATGTCAACCCCGCCTTCTCGTGGTGCATCCCGTTCCCACTAAAGGGGCTATGGCGACCGCCAATAGCGGTATAAAACTATACCATCGGGATTAGAGGAAATGCTATCCCACACTCACCAACCCGCTTGGCCAGCGTGGTGAGTTATGGCCAAACACCTCCAAAATGACTCCACAACTTAAATCTTGGCCCTCAGTCTCCGGCAGCTGGAATGTACCTGGCCAAGGCAGCGGCCAGTGCGACATGAAGGCAGAGGGTGCTAAGAATCCCCGGAGGACCGGACTAGGCTGCCATCTGATGTTGACCTTGGTTAAGTATAATGGACGCTCCCTATCTTCTGATTCAAGGCTTCTTGAATTGGAAGAGGAACTACAAAGGGTCAAGTGGGACATCGTCGGGCTAAGTGAGGTAAGGAGAAAAGGAGAAGATCTCATCGAACTGAAAAGTGGACATCTCTTCTACTATTGTGGGACAGATGCTGGCAGAACTAGTGGTGTTGGATTTATAATAAACAAGAAACTGAAGGATAAAGTTGTGGAGTTGAAAGTTCCTCTAACAGAGCTGCACAACTCGTTATCCAACTCTCGAGAAGATACAAGACTCAGATTATTCAAACTTATGCACCCACCACAAGCATCCTGAAGAAGAAATTGAAGAATTTTATGAGGAAATTCGTCATCTAAATAATAAAGGTAAGCAGCACTTGAAGATAATTATGGGAGATTTCAATGCAAAAATAGGGCAACGGCAACAGAATGAAACTTCAGTAGGTAAATTCGGTCACGGCAACAGAAACCAGCGTGGAAATACTCTCGTTGAGTTTGCAGAGGCAGAAGGGTTTTTCATCTTGAACTCCGTTTTCAAGAAAAAGTCGCACAGGACATTGACATGGAGATATCCAAATGGGACGACAAGTGAAATTGATTTTATTATGTGTAACAAAAAATTGGTCATAGAAAACTGCAGTGCACTAAACAGGTTCAACACACGTAGTGACCATAGATTGGTGAGATGTAAGATGCACTTCAACACTAAACTTGAACGTGGCAAGCTCATAAGATAAACAAAATGTATTGACATAACCAACCTTAAAAAAACACCATAATACCTTCAAGTTGGAACTGAAGAACAGATTCCCTGCGTTAGAAGGCCTAACATCGGAAGAAGTGGATATTTCTGAAGTTAACAGAAAAGTAACCAAAGCTCTTATGGAAACAGCAACAAAATTAGCTGGGTCTAAGAACAAGTTGCATGTGAACAAATTATCAGGAAAAACCAAAATGTTGATGCAAAAAAGAAGAGAGATGAGGACAACTAAAGAAGATGCGACTTCCAAAGTCGAATATATAGAGCTATGCAAGACAGTACGAAAAAGTATTACTGAAGACGTAAGGAAATTCAACTGTGAACTAGTGATGAAAACAATTGAAAACAACCAAAGCCTAAAGATAGCAAAGAGACATCTCGGTAAGAGAAGAAAACAGATTATGGCACTGAGAAAAGAAGATGGTTCTGTAACAAGAAATAGAGGCGAAATTTTGACAAGAGTGAAAGATTTCTACTCCAAATTATATGAAAGGGATGATACATGTACTCCAGACATCATGAAAGGTACCAGTATCAGAGTTCTTCAAGTCCTCCCAGCAGAAGTTGCACATGCAATCAAGAACATGAAACGAGCAAAAGCTCCAGGAGAAGATGGAATTACTGTAGAGATCATACAAGACGCAAGTGGAGAAATCGAAACAGTACTCGCCCAAATTTTCACTCGATGCCTTAATGAAGGAAAGATTCCTGAGGATTGGAACACCGCTACAATGATCCTGCTACATAAGAAAGGTGACATTGAGGATCTCGGAAACTACAGACCTATCAGCCTCCTATCAGTAGTTTATAAAATCTTCACTCAAGTTCTTTCACATCATTTGAAGGTAACACTGGACATGGCTCAACCGAGAAAACAAGCTGGATTCAGGAGTGGCTACAGCACGATAGATCATATCCACGTACTGAGAGAACTAATTGAAAGAGCGAGGGAATATGAACTTCCATTGTGCATGTCTTTTATCGATTATGAAAAATCATTTGATTTTTTGATACCATCAGCAGTTGCAATGGCTCTGAAATCCTCCGGTATTGAAGATGCATACATTAATATTATTAATAACATCTTTGAAAATGCAAGTTCAAAGATTCGGCTGTTTTAAAATACAACACACATAAAAATTGGAAAGGGAGAGAGACAAGGGGACACCATATCTCCGAAGCTCTTTAATGCCACATTGGAAAATGTCTTCCAATCACTGAACTGGGAAAACAAAGGGATAAAGATTAATGGAGATTATCTAGCCCACCTTCGTTTTGCTGATGACGTAGTCATTTTTGCAACTACCCCATCAGAGCTGCAGAGTATGATCCAGGAACTTGCTGACAAGAGTAAAGTGGGATTAAAAATGATCTTTCAGAAGTCAAAAGTGATGTTCAATGCTTTTACAAGAAATAAAGATTTATCGATTGATGGAGAAAAGCTGGAGATAACAGACACGTACGTTTATCTTGGACAGCAGATATCAAGAGAGGGTCACATTGATGAAGAAATTAATCGGCGTAGAAACTTGCCTGGAGAGCTTTTGGAAGAAACAGCATAATTTTCAAGAGCAATATGCCATTATGTCTTAAAGGAAAAATGTTTGATCAATGCATCCTTCCAGTGCTTACGTATGGTGCAGAGACGTGGACCTTAGCTAAAAGAGACATACAAAGGCTGCAGACAACTCAAAGCAGCATGGAGAGGTGCATGCTTGGTGTAACCAGAAGAGATAAGAAGAGGAACTCGTGGATCCGAAAAATGACAAGAGTGGAAGACATCATGATCAGAGTTAAATCCCTGAAATGGCAATGGGCTGGACATACTGCCAAAAGGACAGACCATCGATGGACAGCCGAAATTTTAGATTAGATTCCAAGGGACAGGAAAAGACCCAGAAGAAGACCACATGGGAGATGGGTGGATTAAATTCGAAAGTATGCGGGAGTGACATGGAGGAGACTGGGACAAGACAGACCGTTGTGGAGGAAGCTTGGGGAGACCTTCGTCCAGCAGTGGATTGATAATGGTTGACAATGATGTTGATATATATATATATTATATGTGGGTTCAATGACCACGTGAACAACTCAATGGGTTGTAAGCAGTCATCCGTCATTAATTTAGATCCACTGGTTCCAGGGAAGGGTGAGAGTCAGTGCCGTAATACAAACACAGCATCCATGTCTCACCGGGATTCAAACCCGGACTGACCTATGCAGAATGGTCAGAAGCCAGCGCTTAGATCATTGCAACAAAGGGGAGCGTATCATAGATTTCAGCACATCTTTTGCACACACAAAAAAAACTTGCTCACGGAGTTTGGTTTTTTTTTAATCGCGGGTTTAACAACGGCCGTGAGTAACTCAATGTTTAGGGTCACTGGCTCCGGGGAAGGGAGCCAGTGGAGAGTCGCCCGTCCCTAATTTAGGGTCACTGGCTTCAGGGAAGGGAGAGAGCCAGTGCCGTAAGATAAGCACAACATCTATGCCTCACGGGATTCGAACACGGAGAACACGGACCCATCTGAAGGGATGATCAGAAGCCTTCGCTTAGACCACTGCGCCACCAGGGCGGCGCAGTTTTTAAATAATTTTAATAAAACAAATTATTTAAAATCATTAAAAAAATGTTAAAATAATTTTTATGTTTTTAAATAACTTTAATAAGAAATTTAAAAACATTAACAAAAAGAAAAAATAGTTTTTAATGTTTTAAAATAAATTTAATGTTTTTAAATAATTTTTAATAAAAACATTAAAAAATAATGAAGGGAATAATTTTAATAAATAAAAAAATAATTTTAATGTTTAAAAAAAAAGGAAATATTTTTTAATATTTTTTACCACCGGTTATAAAGGAATTCGTGCATCCCTTCCCCGGCTCCCACCCCCGGACAAAAACACTTTGATCTGACTAGTAACACGCCACTGGTACAGTGGAGCATCCAGGATTTCTTTATGGGGATGACTCAAAATATTGAAGATGCCCATCAAAATACTCCGGAAAAAAAAGATCTCCCAATTGGGAAGCGATAAAAATATCTCCACCATATAAAATGCGTTTCCAATTATTCGAAAATGTATATTTAAAAATATATTCATTACAATTAAAAATAAACAACATCCAGTAACAAAGAATGGAGGACCAAGTGGCATCTCACAGGCGCCCATATAGGACGGCAAGAGTGGGCATTTGGCCCCTTCTGGAAATCGGACCATACCCTTTCTGTTCGTGGAATGCACTACAGAGATTTTCGCGACAACGCTAATTATAATTGCTAACTTTTCTGTAGAATTTCTGGATGCGTGTGTATGCAGAAAAAATAGGAAACGTTAACAATTACCAGTAGGAAAAGCAGAAATTTCCATTTAAAAGCCATAACGAAATTCCCCGTTGTACTTTGGAGAACAATGCACATACGTACACACAGGAAGAAAGTACGAAAGGCGAAGAAATGAAAAATATATCCTCTGCAGCAGCTTTCATTGCTGGACATAGATCTCTCGAAGTGTTTCCCAGAAATTTGTCGTGAGGTTACTTTTTCCTTCTTGATGACCAATTAAATGGTCTCTGGAATTTCGTACACATGTGACACAAGTGGGCAAAAGGATCAAAACAACAAATAAATTTCCTTATTGTCCTAACATGCTGTCTAATTTCATTTATCCATCCTTTTTATGCAGTTTTTGGGTCAACTGATTTCCAATTAAATTCAGGTGTTAAGAGTAGTATTAGGAGTATGCAAAAAATTTCCGCCGCCCCTGCTTGCGAGCGGTGTAGGGGTCTAACCGGCCGGCAACCCGTGCTGTCAGTTCGTACATGAAGCCAAACATGTTGGTCGATAAAGTTCATTTGCGGCGCTGTTTGTTATTCATATTTAATTTAGGGAAAAGTGCGAGTGAAACATACAGTTCAATATGTAAGGCGTGTGGCGAAACGGTTATGGGTGAGCGGACGTGTCGAGAATGGTTTGCCAGATTTAAGAAAGGTGATCTAAGCTTGAAAGACAAGCCACGTGCAGGTAGACCCGCAGGACCTCGCAGAGGAGGAGCTGGAATCGCTGTTGCAAGAAGATGCCCCACAATCGACCACGCAAGTGGCGAAACGTTTGAAAGTAGCTCAATCGACGGTGGTACGGCGTCTACAAGCCTTGTGGAAGATCCAGAAGATCGGTAAGTGGGTTCCGCATATTTTAACGGAGCGTGATATTGGTCAACGATTGGGCATCTGCATGTCGTTGCTGAAGAGGTTTCAAGGGAAGAATTTCTTGTGGAAGGTTGTCACCGGGGATGAAAACTGGGTCTATTGTGACAAGCGATCCTGGGTCGACCCAGGCCAGCCATCAACATCCACTGCAAAAGGTGCTGGTGTGTGTGTGTGTGTGTGTGTGTGTCAGGATATGCACGGGGTGCTGTACTTCGAACTGTTGAAACCGAGCGAAACAATCACTGCACAACGATATATTCAGTTGATGAAACTGAACGCCGCAATCGAGTAAAAACAAACGCCCATGGACCAGGACGCCGCAGTCATCCTGTTACACGATAATGCCAGACCACATCTCGGTGCCACCACGAAATCAACCCTTGAACAGTTACACTGGGAGGTTTTACCACACCCGACTTACTCCCCGGGCATTGCACCCTCAGACGTTCATCTGTTTCACTCTGTGCAACGTGCCCTGGCCCAACAGCGGTTCACCACAGTTCCAGAGGTGGAAAATTTCGTCACTGCGTTCTTCAGCTCAAAATCCGAGTCCTATCACAGGGGCACTCTTTTCTTGGCTGAAAAATGGCAAGAGGCCATTGATGCTATAACGGTCAATATTTCACTGAATACATGTGCACTGGTTTCCTGATTGTTCCTGTCTCCTTTTCCCTAAAAATGGCGGAAACTTTTGCATACCCCTAATATAAAGGTTAGATAACAAGTGGGCATAGTATACTTGCATGCAATGTTTGTTTATACTTTTCCTTTACAAGTTTGGTTTGTCCCATCCTGAAAACTAAGCTCTGGGTGCCCATGCTCATGGGAAGGGCTCGGGCGGTTCTGGTACGATTGGTCCAATGCCAATTCGCCCAAAGGGACGATTCATCCAATGGTACGATTGGTCCAATGCCGATTCGTCCAATGGACGATGGTCCAATTCCGTCCTATCTGTCCGAAGTGCTACTCGTGCCATAAAAGTCTCATCTGTTCTGATTCTATCTCCGAGCCGCGGGTATCCGAGTGGGCAACGTTCGTGACTGCCACGGGAAGGGCCTCAGGTTCGATCCCAGCAGGTACGAACGCTCGATCCACTAAACACCCGCCGTGCGTCGAATGGGCACGTAAAGCCGTCGGACCCCGGGTACTGCCCCCCGTAATAAATAAGGGCGTCTCCCCCCCCCTTTCTACTTCGCTTCCGTGTCACTTTCCTATCGGGCGCTCTAGCCCAAATCTCCTAGTTACCTATTTCTAAGGGTTGTTTAAGACCTGGGGTCAGACACTCCCTTCCTAAAATCCTCTACATATGATCACGATCATCATTCTATCTCCGATGTTATACGAAAGTACCGGTAGTCCAAAGAATGTAAAATAATGTTACATTCCATGCGTAATATTGTGGTTACAGATCTTTTTTTTTGAATCGCGTTTTCTTGTTATACTGTCCTTGCTGCCGTATGAAGTTACTGATGTACGAGCCGTTCTATCAACTTCAATGTTTCTCTTTTGCATGAAATAATATAAAATACTAGTGTTCCGTTTCTGTTTGTAGAATGTTGTGGGGTTTTCCCCGCCAACTGCCCAATGGAAACAACTGTTCAGGAGTTTAGACAGAGGTCTTTTCAACAGAGTTTATTCCAGCGATGTCATATTCATAACGTTTACATATTAAATCAAGTTAATAATATTGCGCTTTCACTTAAGCACGAAATATTAAGTCATAGGCCTGCGGCCTAGGTACCTTGCAAAGACCTCAGAAATGATACGATGAATGCCTTTTATGAAGTTTTATAAAATGTTTACAAATACCAAATATCTAGGATGTAACTTAAAATCTTCTAAAAAGGCCCGCGACCTAGGTGCCTGGTAGACAACTGATAAATGATTCGTTGAGTGCCTTTTATAAGGTTTTTATAAAATGTTTACAAATACCAAATACCTAGGTTGTGACTTAAAATCTTTTAAAAAGGCCCGCGGCCTAGGTGCCTTGTAAAGACCTGAGAAATGATACGATGAGTGCCTTTTATTAGGTTTTATGAAATGTTTACAAATACCAAATATCTAGGTTGTAACTTAAAATCTTCTAAAAAGGCCCGGGGCCTAGGTGCCTCGTAAAGACCTGAGGAATGATACGATGAGTGCCTTTTATAAGGTTTTATAGAATGTTTACAAATACTAAATATCTAGGTTGTAAATTAAAATCTTCAAAAACTGCCCGCGGCCTAGGTGTTTTGCAAATAGCTGAGAAATGCTCCATTGAGTGCTTTTACCAGGTTTATAAGTAAAATGTTTACAATTACCAAATATGCGGTAATTATCTTTCTAAAGGATATAAAGAGGAGAATAATTTAAATTATTATTCCTTTCTGGAAAATAAAAAAGTTTACCGTTGGTAAGATGATACCATTGGACGAATCGGACATTGGACCAATCGGCATTGGACTAATCGTCCTTTTGGACGAATCGGACATTGGACCAATCGGCATTGGACTAATCGTCCTTTTGGACGAATCGGCATTGGGCCAATCGTCGTTGGACGAATCGTCCGGGACCGGGCACGTGGGCCACCTCCTCCGATTGCGTCACTGCACTGGTAACCAACAAGATAGCACATAGTACTAAACTTTATCTTGCTGTGAGTGCATTTTCTGAATTGCTTTTCAAAATTTTGCATTTTTACTTATGAAAATAATACTGTACTTAAAACAAAAAGTAATACTTTCTTCGAAGAAATTGTTCACCTCATCAAATTTTAACGTCGTTATATGACGATGTAATACCTTCTCCCCTCATTAACTCCCTTTATTCAAATCAGCGGCCTTGTATTCCTCTTCTCCAAAGTAGTCGTAAGCCACGTCCTGTTTCTTCGGTCTCTCGGGACAGGATTAAGAGCGCTGGTGTACCTTCAGACAGCACTTTCCATGTCACAAACAAACAGGTACTCCTCCTTAACTCCCTTCCTTCAAGCCAGCAACCTTGCCTTGCATTCCTGTCCTCCAAAGTAGTCGTCAGCCACGTTCTGCTCCCTCCGTATCTCGGGACAGGCTTAAGCGCGCCGGTGTACCTTCAGACACTACTTTTCGTTCAATTCCCCTGTTTAGTAGCACAAACAAACTGGTACCCCTCCTTAACTCCGTTCCTTCCAGCCAGCGACCTTGCCTTGCACTCCTTTTCCTCCAAAGCAGTCGCAACCACGTTCTACTCAAACACTGCCTCGAGGAGAGTGCTGGAACAGCATTAAACTCCATTTTCTCTGCTGGAATCCCCTATTTAACAGGATAAACAGCAGAGCAATTAGTAATGACCTCTCTCAGGATATTCCTATCCACCCTTCTCATTTGCTCCTGGCCATACTAACATGAAACTAAGGATTTGTAAGAGTGGAGAATAATTCAATTTTTATGGCCCTGAGAATGCTCTTTTGATAACTTCTCTACGGAAAAGTAAACAACGCACTTCCTGGGCAAAAGTATTTAAGGCAACACTACGAAAAACAGGAGACTCATTATTCCTTGGCAAAGTTCACATTGTACTTTAAAGTAAAAAAAAAAAAATGAAAATGGCATATCTTGAACTGGGTGGGCAAGACAATTTTCAAGGCGGGCCACATCCCACCCTCACATCCCTTTGGCGACGTCCCTGGCTGGTAAATTGGTGGAGAGGAGGGGGGGAGCCCTTGGGGATTAAATGTAGGTGCAAGCGTCATTGGAAGGGAAGATAGATAATGTTTTGTCTGCCTATTATAGTTTGTTTAATCGACATTTCTGAAATTAGAGCTTTACTTTTCCCTAATTTGTTTGGGACTTAAAGTAAGTTGGGACCAGTGAATTCTTATTCCAGTTAGTCAGGGACTAAATGGGGAAAAACAGAGTTTTCGACCCCTGATGTCCATTAAGAAAATTGCAAGCCAAGTTTCATTTCGGACAAAACCTTGTACCTCTGTTCTCCATCAGGACATGCTCAAGTGTTCCTACTTAACAGCAACGCCTATATTAAAAATAATTGATGTTTCTTCCCTTGCTTTTCAAAATTAGAATGTTAGAATTAATCTCATCAGATGTATCCTTTTCCCCTCCAGGACACATTTGTTATCAACAGAGCAGTCCTTTTCTGGGAAATAAATTCGTCTTGCAGGTTATACCCTCAAATAGTTACGTTTAACAAAGTATAATCTAAAGAATTTAGCCTTGCTGTAATTCACCATTTTAGGTAGTTGGTGCGTGTACGGATGAAACAATTAAGAGAAAGTAAGAAACGCTTCCGGCTGGGGAGGATGAGAGGACCAAGATCACATTTCCTTTATTGACAATAGTTTTAAATTGGACATGACGTCGGAGCAAAGGATAGAACATGCCGCAGGATGATTGATGATGACTCAAACTCTGATGATGCCAGATGCTCGACCTCATCTCCTCTCGGCTGGCAATTACTCCAACTTCCAGGCTCCTCGTCTGAATAGCTAGGCCACCACGACGCTGGATAACAACACCCTTTTTCCTAAATGACACTCATTCGGATCAATTTCAAGGCTAATGAGCTGAAACAACTCATGCAAATACGTTAGGTAACGCGCTCGCATCTTCTCAATTTAAACTGCTAGGTCAAGCCTGCGTGCTTCTTCAATGTCGGCTACACAGACACCAGAGAAACGCAAGACCTCACTTTAAAATTTCTCAAACAGATGCTGCTGGATTCCTAGGGCAGCACACTGTCCATGTCTCGTTGGGAGTTTAGCTGGGACCCACTCTGCCACTAGGACGGCTATTTTTATTTATGTCAATTATTTTATTGGAAAAGCTCTTAAAAAGTATCAAAACTGGCATTTTAAAATCATCGTGGTAAATCCGTTAAAAAAAATTCTCAAGAGCACTCCGGAAGAAAGAAAAATTACTACGTTGGATTTTAGCAAAAGTATTTTTAAAAAACGTGGAAGAAAAAATTTTCTGCTGTATGCGTAAGTCCTCTAACGCCTCTTTTTTTTCTTTTTTTTTCTTTCATTTCAACAGTAGAGTTATTTTTCAAGTAGGTATTTCTAATTTTTTCCGCCATGCAACCTTCATTAGAGACCTTTAAATTTTCCGCTTAGATGACCTTCCGTTGTTTCCTGACAAGAAATCCCCCGCTTTAAATCAATTATTACCAAAAAAGTATTTGTTGTCTCATGAACAACTATATTTCTCTTGGAAAACTGTATCGATGCCAACATGTTTCTTTTACTTTGAGTAAATTTCCTGGTTTCTACTATTTACTCATAAAAGTCGTCATTTTAATGACACCTTTTACCGATTCTTTTGTTTCTCTGAGTATCATAGCGTTACAGCACTTCATTTTATGGTACATTTATGCATTTAACGACGAGGAAACATTATCCCTGAAGTATCGTTTTCTAGGTTAGAAGTTACAGACAGGTTTAGCTCCGACTTCCTCTTTTGCAGAGGTTTTTTGCGATAAATTGAAACATTGAAGTGCAAAGATAGACAGATGTTTGCTTGGGATAAATTGAGGTACAAAGATAGACACTCTTACTGCGAAGAGTTGAAACACTGAAGGACAAAGATAAACATTCTTACTGGGAAGAACTGAAAATCAAGTATGTAGCTGATTAATAACTAACTTAGGATTTCCTCGACTTGGCTCTGACTTCCTTCTTTGCAAAGATTTTTGCAGTGGAAAAATTGAAACACTGAGATGCAAAGATAGGCATTTTTACTGGGAAGAGTTTAAAGTTAAGTACGTACCTGATTAATAACTATTGGGTTAGCCAAAAAGTCATTGCGTTTTTTACACATAGATGGCGAAACATGTCTTGAAATGTAACTATAACGTCATTTGAAACCGCAAGTTCATTATGTAACTTGACAGCCGACAGTTCAAGCTTGTTTTAGGAACAGAAAGTGCACGATTTCGTTAACAAGTGTTTGTTTGGCGTAGATTTCAAAATGGGCAATCAAAAGGAGCATTTTAGTCATGTTTTGCTGTATTGCTTCCGAAAAGGAAAAAACACAGTGCGAGCTCATAAAAAGTTATGTGATGTGTATTGATGAAGATGCCTTAAAACTACGGCAGTGTCAGAATTGGTTTGCGAAATTTCGGTCTGGAGATTTTGATGTGAAATATGCACCACGCTCAGGAAGGCCAATCGAAGTTGATGACGACAAAATAAAAGCATTGATCGAATGAGAGATAGCTGAGAATCTGAACATATCGAAATCGAGGTTAAACGACATGAGAGATAGCTGAGAATCTGAACATATCGAAATCGAGCGTTGAAAACCATTTAAAGCAACTGGGATACGTTAGTAAGCTCGATATGTGAGTATCACATGAGCTGAAATTCATCTCACTAAACGCGTTGACCTGCGATTCGCTCTTGAAACGTGAAGAAAACGATCCATTTTTGAAGCTTATGATAACAGGCGATGAAAAACGGATCGTCTACAACAACGTCGAATGAAAAAGATCGTGATGAACCTGCTCAAAGCACTTCAAAAGCAGATATTCACCAAAGGAAGGTTATGCTGTCAAACGCATTGTGTATTTTGAATTGCTTCCACGGACGTGTACTGTCGTCATCTGGATAAATTAAGAGATGCAGTCAAACAGAAGCGTCCAGAATTGATGAATCGCAAAGGCGTTGTGTTTCACCATGACACCGCATGACCACATACAAGTTTGGTCACTCGTCAAAAATTGTTGCAGCTCGGATGGGATGTGTTACCACATCCACCATATTCGCCAGACCTGACACCATCAGACTACCATTTGTTTTGTTCGTTGCAAAACGCTTTGAATTGCAAAATATTCACTGCTGACGAGTCTATCTAATCGTTCTTGGTACTCTTTTTTACCGAAAGAAAAACTTTAAGCGTGGAATCATAAACTTGCCTGCGAGATGGCAAAAGGTCATCGAACGAAATGGGCAATATGTTCTTGACTAAAGTTTTTGTTTCCCCATTCAAAATTCTCATTTCATTTACACAGGAAAAAAAACGCAATTACTTTTTGGCCAATCCAATAACTTCTGATTACCTCGACTTAACTCCGATTTCCTCCTTTTCAGAGGTTTTTGCGATGGAAAAATTGAAACATTAAGATACAAAGATGGACACTCTTACTGTGAAGAGATGAAAGTAAAATACATAGCTGATTTACGCTTGAACGACCATAACACCCGAAACGCTCTTACACGCAAATCACTACGACCACCCGAAAATGCATCTTTATACTAGGGGCAAAGCTAACCTGATTAAACTGTTAGTGCTGTGAAACCGATTCACCGACAAGATATCTCTTTTGTATCAGTATCTTTCGGCGCACTAATGGGGTGCCATGTGTCGCGGACCCTTTTTTCTAAAGGTGACTTAAGGTAAGACAAAAGGAAATTTCCCGCGTTGCATCACAATGTCACCCCTCAACCCCCACACCTTCTCAACCTTGCTGACCACCAGACAAAGGATTTCTGAATGAGTATTTTAAAGCAGTAACCACGAAGAAAGGGGCAAGCTTAATGATCAAACCATTATCTCCCCACTTACCCTCAGGCTAACACAATTCTCCCCTCCCGTTCGCAGTAAATATTCTCTGTGTATATTGTATAGCCTCTCTGAAGCAAAACAGAAGTGACAACGACATCGCCAAATTGCGAATATTTGTATTTTTTAGAAACGCGACCGAAACTGGGATCTTTATTTTTTTAATGTGCGTACGTACAATATTTAGAACATCTATATATCCATGTCCTTTTTAAGTCTCAGTTCGAACTCGAACACGGTTGTTGTTTTTTTTTATTATTATTGGAGGTTTAACGACTACCTTGAGCAACTCAGTGGGCTATAAGCAGGGCCTGATTTCTGCACGAGCACGCGGTGCACGTGACCTCAGAATTTGGGGGGCCTCCAAATTACCTCCAAAAACCAAATATACTTTTAAATCCCTTCATGCCAAATTAATGAAAAAAGAGACTTCTTTGTTAACAATTATCTGGGACAACAGTGAAACAAATCAACAAAGTGAGCACTTCCTTGCAATCTTCTATGGACAATTTGTATTAGTTCTTACACCATTATATGAATCAATTATTGACTTCATCCTGAATTTTGTGAGAAAAAGCTTTCGAACTGTTCGAAAAAGAATCAGAGTTGCTGGGGTAAGAAATGGATTATGAATCCCCAAGAAGGAAGAAAATACTAAAGAGCATTATCACTCAAACGTTTTACGTAATATGTGATAATCTTGTTTCACAGCTGCAAACCAGAAAGAAGTCATATGAGGAATTGGAATAGATTTAGATATGTCTGCAAGAATGACCTAAGTGATGTGATGGAAGCAGCTGAATTGTTGCAAAAGCGGTATTCAAATGAACTTGAAGATTTTGCTGAAGAGTTCCTTCAGTTTCGAATGCTAACAAAAAAATTCACTGAGAGCAGAGATTCCCTCATTTGCCTTGGAAAGTTGAATTTAGTTCATATTTTTCTCAATGGTGACACATACCTCAGGATTTTTTTAACATTATTCAAGCGAACTCTCGTTTTCGGTCCTGAAAATAACTAAGCATAGACTTAGAGCAAGTTTAAAAGGAGAGTCAATTGATGCTTTTGGACTTAGAGCAAGTTTAAAGGAGAGTCATGACTTCATTAAAAGTCATGTAACAGCAGATTTAAGTTTCGACGATGTTTTGCAGCCACAAAAGTTAGAAAAAAGCCACTTTTTTAATGGCCTGCTGCCAATTCAACAGTTAAAAATTATCAGGTATTTTTTAAATGTTTTTATTCATACATTTCTAATGGTTTGTTTAAAAACGGGGTGTGACTTACAATCATGCTCCTATAATAACATATGTAGCTATGGTTTGTTTAAAAACTGGGTGTGACTTATAATCATGCTCCTATAATAACATGTAGCTATGGTTTGTTTTTTCTTGTGATCTCATATCACGGGTTAAGCCTATATTCGGAGCAATACGGTATATGTTATACATGAAAAGCATTTCAGCAAAACACGTAGAATTTGCTAAAAAATATTTTTATTATTAATATTAGCTTTGTGAGAACAGTTTTTGTGAATCAATATTCATAATAATGTAGGATTTATTATTACATAAATAAAAATACGAAAAAAGTTCTATTTACACTACTTTATTAAAAGGCTGTTGTGATAATTTACATGGACTGCAATAATTTATCCCACAATATATGTAGTCAGCTGTAAGACTCTGTGAGGAATTACTTCTTACAGCTTAAACTACTATAGGTTCATCATTTCCATTAAATTTATGGTAAACTAGAATTTTTAAATTATATTACTGGGAGGATAGTTATTAGTTTCGTAAATGATACTATAAAACAAAAATAGAATTCCAGAATAATTAATGTTATCGTTGTAAGATCTGCAGGTGCGGGGAAGTACAAGTGGTGTGAATGCTTGTCTATTACAAGCCCCATTGGTTATACAGTTGACTAGCATGTGGGGTGTGTTTCAATGTTTTCACTACTAGAAAAATTGCTTGCAAAACAAACAAAAAATATTTGTCAGCAAATATTCTTTTCAACTATTGACTGAAAATTTTAATCGAGGGGGCCCCAGATATAAGATGTGCACAGGGCCTTGACTGACCTAAGTCGGGCCCTGGCTATAAGCAGTCGCCTGTCCCTAATTTAGGGTCACTGGTTTCAAGGAAAGGAGAGAGCGCCGTAAGATAAACACAACATCCATGCCTCACCGGGATCCGAACCCTTCTCGGACTGATGATCAGAAGTCAGCGCTTATTACAACTGGAACTACACTATGCAGTGGAAGTACACTAGCATCTCAGTTATACAGTGGCTGAATCCTCATTCCCTGTAATGCGCATGCCCGAGACTTAGAAATTTTCTCCCCATCTGTTGGTCTCGCACTATTTGCCCATGAGTGGATTGTCGATATTCGCCCCAGATTAAGGTGGACGTTGAACATTATGCTCAAATGCTGTGTTAATACGAATTGTGACGTCACAATATGGCGCTGGGTAAACAAATATCTGTTCCTCCACGATTCTCATATCCCATGTTTCAACGTGAGTGGTGAAATGTGCTCGTATTTTGCAACTTCTTCATTTTTTGTTACAATTTGAAGCTGATTTGACGTAATGAAAATGCTGTGCAGTCCTCTCACATCCAGTCATTTTATTATGAAACACATCGACGGAATCCCTAGTCTGTTGGCATTGCCCTCATATCTCGTACTTTCTTGATCTTCAAAATGCATCGTAGTAAGTTTTTATTTCTACTACTTGGTGATGGGAATTTTTCATATGCCTATAAAAATTATGTTTGTGAGAAAACGATTTCTCGCGCGCTGAACATCTGTAGTCACCTTTTTTTTTTTTTCTGAAGACGATGAATCAGTGCTTTGGTCAGGATGAATGTTCCTCATATGTCGATGCAAATTAAGCGACTTTGTGAATATTTTCTTACAAAACGGGCAAGAAAAACAATCTTTATTCTTCATACAAGGTGCATCAACAATATTACCATCCATCGTCCACAGTAGCTTAGAGAAAAAGCACACCTGAAATGAGAAATTGAGGTTCAAGTGGGTTCAAGTAATTTGTTAAGTTTCGGGCATGCGCATTAAAGGGAATGAGGATTCAGCCACTGTAGAATTAATCTGGAGTGTTATCGACTGTCCACTCCTGGGCACAGAGTGCCAGACCAGGCCTGACCAACAGATGGGCAGAAATTTTCCAAGTCTCGGGCATGCGCATTAGAGGAATGAGGATTCAACCGCTGTAGGATGAGACTTTAGTGTGGAAGTACACACTCCGTAACTTTAATTTTATAGTCAGGTTAGCCTGGCCCCGAGTAGAGAGTGGTAGGATTTCCCACCCCCATCTGTTCTTTGAATTTATACGGTCTCTATAAGATTAGCAAAAGTTACTCTCGGTTACGATAGTTTTTGCTAAACGAATAAGTAAAGCAGGCGTTGGTATATTCCTGGGTAATATTATTGATTCTCGTGGCATCGCATGCCATCTCCGTGAAAGAATGCAGTGATTGCCTAAGGGAAACGTCTGAAGCTTAATACACATCAAAACGACAGATCGGAATTTCGTGTGGTGACCGAGAACTAAACCTCCTTTTGTTAACTTGTAAAGGAAAGGGAAAACGTTCCGAAAGGAGCAACAGTATGTTTCAGGGCCAGGATATTCTGAGAGGAAAAAGAGTTCAGAGATAGGGTTAATAACTAACTTCCGATTACCTTTGGCGACAGATAAGGGATATGTAAATCGGTGTCTCTCAACATCACAATCTCCTGACTCTAGAATGTTGTTCAGAAAAAAAGATAACGTAGTGGTCCAGTAAAAATGACGACACGCCTGAAAAACTTGGTCTTACTCGAAGGTATGCTCTGTGATTCGGTTTCTGTGGGCAAGGAAAACCATGCCAGCAGAGATCAATCGCCAACTCCAAGTAGTTTATGGTCGTCGAGTCATGAGCATGTTAGAATAATGTTCAAAATTCTCGCACTGTGTACAAGGATGAGAAATGCAGTGGAATGCCTTCAACATCAGAAAGCAACGGGACGTGTGTAGAGGTATTGATGCAAAGAGATATTCTGGCTCGCTCTCAGAGCACATTTAAGGAAGCAGGGGCCCCGAACAGTATTTTGGGGCCCCAGCTTTAGTGGCACATCCAGGATTTCACTATGGGTGAATGAATAAAAATACTCAATAGAAAACATTCCCAAAATATGATGAGGAAGCCATAAAAATATCCCTGGCGTTTTGAAGAGTGCATTCCATGATTCATGGACGAATCAGTGGTAGAAAGAAAATGTAGAAATGTGTGATTGAACAAGTTAGTAAAATCATGCAATGCATTGATTATGATACGCTTTCCAACATACTAGAAATCATTACTCAAATTATGAGGATAATAGCTGTATAATAAATCTCGCTCCTGTGCACTGACCTTTGGTCCCATTTCGATGATATTCAACAGAACCGGTTCAGATACCTTCGGAACAACATGATAAAGTTTTGTCGCAATCGAAGCATTTTTACGTTAGCTATGACGCATAAGAGCGATGGAATGGATCCCGCTCCTATGTCCTGACCTTTGACCCCATTTCGGCCATTTTCAATGTTTCGTTCTGAGGTAGTCCCCTACCGCTTCCTAAAATTTCATCGAAATCGAACCATTTTTACGCATGTTCTGACGCATAAAAGCAATGGAATGTATGCCGCTCCTATGTCCTGACCTTTGAACCCATTTCCAATAGGATTCGTCCCCAGGTGGTCCCCTACCACATACTAAAATTTCATCGAAATCGTATCTTTTTTACGCGAATTATTGCGTGGACAGACAGACAGACGGACGGACGGAAAAAGTTGGATAATATACGCTTCTTCAACCTGCGGTTGGAAAGTGTGACGTACCTGCCAGCAGGACGCACACGACATAAAGGCAGATTGCAGTCAGAACAAACGTCTGCGTAGCTCAGTTGGTAGAGCGACTTGTTCCGGAATAAGCGGACTCTGGTTCGAATCCCGGCGTAGACCAAAAATGACGGAAAAATTTACTTCGTTATAATGGCACCCGAACTATCCGGATGACCCGACCGTTCAAAATCTCACAATGGTGTGATGTTATTTCCACACCGCGGGATAGGAAAAATCAGAGAATCCCTTCTCCAGCGCTTCGAAAAATAAATGTGTGTGACGTGGCATTCCACACACCAGATTGACGGGGAGTTCTCAAGTGCACGTTCTACAGTGGATGGCTGCCTGCAACGATTCATGGTCACGGCTGACCCGGGGGCCATGCCCCCGGCCCTCTTTCGCGTGGGGGAGATGTAACGTACCTGCCAGCAGGACGCACACGACATAAAGGCAGATTGCAGTCAGAACAAACGTCTGCGTAGCTCAGTTGGTAGAGCGACTTGTTCCGGAATAAGCGGACTCGGGTTCGAATCCCGGCGTAGACCAAAAATGACGGAGAAATTTACTTCGTTATAGGTTTTTTTTTTTTTAATTATTAGAGATTTAACGACCAACGTGAGCAACCCAATAGGCTATAAGCAGTCCCTCGTCCCTAATTTAGGGACACTGACTCCAGGAAAGGGACAGAGCCAGTGCCGTAAGACAAACACAACATCCATGCCTCACGGGATTCGGACCCTTCTCGGACGAATGGTCATAAGCCAGCGCTTTGCCCACTGCGCCAACGGGGCAGCCAGGCTTACGTATAAATGAATCAAAAAGCCATGTATTTTTGACAATATGAAATTCAAATTTTAACGTAGAATCGCAAAAAGTGTGTAAATGAATTATATATAACCGAGTTTAAGAAGCGATAAAAACATACAGTACAATATCGGACTAAAAGTAAAAAACGTATAATTGAGAAACATAACAGAGGTTCCACTGTATAGTAATTTAATCTTCAGCTTTTGTTCGCTGTTTCTAATGTTAATTTTGGCTATCCGTCGTAATACACTGGTAAGCAAAAATTAAGGACGAAGAGGAGAAATTAGCATAACAGTGGAACAAGCAGGCAGAACGGACAGAAAGACCACTCAGGAGATAAGACTAGGGTCCGGTACGGTAGGGCATGCGCATATATGCAGCATGACGTGGGGGGAGTGTCGGAAGGGTATAAAGCATACGGGTGGTGTACGCTCAGCAATTTCGGCTGCGAGTGGCCGAGTGGGCAACGTTCGTGACTTCTACGGGAAGGGCCTCAGGTTCGATCCCAGGCAGGTACGAACGCTCGATCCAATAAATACCCGCCGTGCTTCGGATGGGCACGTTAAGCCGTCGGACCCCGGGTACTGATCCCCCCCTCGGTAATAAATAAGGGCGTCTTTCTCCCCTTCCTACTTCGCTTCCGTGTCACTTTCCTATCGGGCGCTCTAGCCCAAATCTCCTAGTTTCCTATTTCTAAGGGTTGTTTAAGACCTGGGGTCAGACACACCCTTCCTAAAATCTTCTACATATGATCATGCTCAGCAATTTGGGGCCGCGGGTGGCCTAGTGGGCAACGTTCGTGACAGCCACGGAAAGAACCTCAGGTTCGATTCCAGGCAGGTGCGAACGCTCGATCCACTAAATATCCGCTGTGCGTCGGATGGGCACGTTAAGCTGTCGGACCCCGGGTACTGGACCCCCGGTAATAAATAAAGGCGTCTTTCTCCCCCTTTCTGCTTTTCTTCCGTGTCACTTTCCTATCGGGCACTCTAGCCCAAATCTCCTAGCTTCCTATTTCTAAGGTTTGTTTAAGACCTGGGGTCAGACACTCCCTTCCTAAAATCCTCTACATATGATGATGATGATGCTCAGCAATTTGGTGAAAGCTACTGAACGGTGTACATCGGTTTGGACGACGTCGAGTTGCTGCCACCGTGTGATATGGCCAACAGGCAATCCAGTAGACGACATCTGGATGACTTTACCCGAGGTCGCGTCATTGGGAAGTTGGAAGAAGGTCGACGTGTGACTAGTGTGGGCGAGGAGTTCGGGATCGCTCACAGCATCGTTTCACGAACTTGAAGAGCATTTCAAACGACAGGAACAGCTGTTCGAGAGTTTATCAGCGGTCGTCCACGAGCAACCACGGCGGCGGACGACCGGTATATTGTCCTACAGGCGAGAAAAGACAGACAGCAGACAGCGGGAGAAATCGCAAGGCACATGCAACAGACAACTGGACGTCCGTTATCGCGTTTTACCGTGGCCAGGAGGCTGTACAAAGGTGGTCTATTTGCACGACGACCGGTACGGTGTGAGCCATTAACGCCTGCTCATCGGAGACGGCGGTTTCTGTGGTGCTGGGAACACAAGAACTGGACACATCAGCAATGGGGTAGAGTTCTCTCCACGGATGAGAGCCGATTTAGTCTGACGAGCGATGCTGGGCGTATACACACACATCTCGAGAGAGCAGGGAACACGCAATCACACCTCCAACATCATCGAAAGGGACCGGTTTGGAGGTGGCGGAGTTCTCGTTTAGGGCGGTATCATGCTTGGTAGCCGTACTGACCTCCACATCTTCCAAGGAGGTTCAGTCACTGGTGTCCGCTATTGTACTGAGGTTCTCCTGCCTCACGTGCGTCTGTTTAGAGGTGCTGTGAGTCCTGAGTTCCTCTTCATGGACGATAACGCTACACCTCATCGTACAGTGGCTGTCGCAGAGCTGTTAGAGAGTGAAGATATTCAACGCATGGATTGGCCCGCAAGGTCCGCGGACCTAAATCTAATCGAACATATGTGGAGCCTTCTCGGGAGACGCTTGGCAGCACGTCACCAGCCGCCAGCAACGATTCCGCAGCTGCGATTGGCGCTACAAGAGGAATGGGTCTCGATGCCTCAACAGCTCCTTGAAAACCTCGTCTTCAGCATTGACAGACGTTGTAAATCCTGCAACGCCGTCAGGGGGTGATCATATCACCCCTGACGGCGTCTGTCATGGACACACGCCGTCAGGGGTGACTTTTCTTGGCAGCCGCCTGTCACATGGACGTTTCTGTCCAGTTGTGCTCTAAGCTACCTTTTCAATAAGGTGCCTTTGTATACTTTGGATCCCTTGTTTGGACGGTTTTGCTCACTTGTCCCATATTCTTACATCTCGGGGATCTTATGGTATGATTTGAGTCGACGTGGAGCACTTCTGCACGACGTTACATTCGAAAAACCGTCTCGTCCTTAATTTTTGCACGCCAGTGCACTTTCCGTACTTAACGTCATGTCTAAGCTCCTGAAAGTTTGTTACATAGGCATTACTGGCTGTAAGTCCACTAAGATATAAATAGCCTGTCAAACACAGGCGCGCAACTTGGCATTTTTTCCTGAGGGTTATCATATCGATGAAATCTATATGAAAAATACGCAATGATTTGTACGCAATATCGATATATATTATTCATATGTTTGGGGAAAAGTAATTCTTGCACCAATTAGTATCACTAGATATTTATTTAATATCAAAATAAGTATCACTATTGTGCGAATTAAAGTACGAAATTAAAGTACTTTATAAAAATAAAATGAATTAACAAATTCGATGAGGAATAATGAGATAAAAATAATGCAAGCCCTTTATCATATACACAATACAAAGGCGATACAGTCAAGAAATGTGGCTCTTCTGTCTGTGGTATCTCCTCTTTGAATGACAAATGGTGACTGCGTTTTATTATTATCACAGAGGGTGAGTCGAAAGTTTTGCAATATTTGTATCACTTTGTCTCCATACGTACCTTTACGACGAAAGCTGACTAGCATTCAAAGTACAGGCCATCGTGTTGCACCGCCTTTAACCATCTGTTAGCCAGTTCCTCGATTTCGCGACGGTACCAGTTCCTTTCCTTCGAGGCGAAGAACTCCTTCACCCTAGCTTCCACCTCCTCCTGGTTGTTGAAGTGCCGCCCGCGAAGAAAGTGGGCCATGGACTGGAACAAGTAATAATCCGACGAGGCAAGGTCCAACCTCAAGTTCCTGGAGTTTTGTACGGGTCGTTCTAGCGGTATGAGGCAGAGCGTTTTCCTGCTGTAGGAGAGCGCGCTTTCTGTTCGCCAGTACCGGGTACTTCTCCTCCAAAACGGCATACATCCACTCCAGCTGATCAGAGTAGAGGTTGGCGTTGATGGTCTGACCGTCTGGAACAAATTCGTAATGGATTATCCCCTCGAAATTCCACCAGATGCAGAGCATCACTTTGTGCTCGAAGCGCCCACGTTTGGCAACAGGTTTTGGAAGCTGGCCCGGGATCAACCACTGCCGTTGTGTGTTAGGATTACCAAATAGACCCACTTTTCATCGCACGTAACAATTCTCTTTATGAAACGTACATCACGCGGGTTTTCTAGGGGTTTCGTGCACACTTCCACTCGGCGGTTTGCTTTAGCTGGCGTCAGTTCGTGAAGGACAATGTGACAGTTCCTGTAGACCTTGCCGAGACCCTGAAGGTGACGAACTACGGTGGTCTGTGATATGCCCAGCTCGCTTCAAAATCTCTGAGTGCTGTTTGTCGGATTTGCCTCTACGGCCTGGCGCATGGCCTTCGAATCCACGATTCGAGGCCTACCTGGTCTTGGCTGATCGTTGAGGTTTCTGTCATGTAAGCGAAATGTCTTGAACCATCTTGTTGCGGTGCTGTGGTCCACGGAACCTTCCCTTTTCGCATGACAAATGTTTCGTGTTCCTTGAGCAGCCGAGTTCAAACTCGTAAATCAAAATTTCCTTAATTAGTCAGTTGTGGCTGTTCATTTTTTTAGGCGTCCCAACAACAGACAGAACGACAACATGCAATGCTGTTCACAGCAACGACTACCACTTTATACCCCTTTCGACTGACTGAAGTGCGCTACTTAACTAGTTTAAACACGTGATATACCCGCCGCAGAATATGCGTTTATGCAAATATTGCAAAACTTTCGACTTCCCCTCTGTATTATTATTATTATTATTATCATTATTATTATTGGTGGTATGCTTCATAAAATGATCAATTGATTCACTTTACCGAATGAATTTTAGCGACAAGCGGCCGGTAACAGAAAATCCTAAGATCCCTTCACTCTATTCTACCTTACCCTAAGCAATTAGAGTGAATAGGGGGTCATACTCTAGTGGGTTAGTTCAGCTAGGAGCACATCGCCTAGCTGGTTAGATCTTGAGTTAGATCAGCTAGGGGTAGGGTTATACCAGGGACGTTACTAGACATCAAAAGCAGGGTGGGCGAGTATTATTTTTGCTGGAGCAAGTTTGATAGCAACTTTATTTAAGAAAAACTAAAAGAAAAAAATAATGCTTTTTACTATAAGGCTGCAAAGGACTTCGTGCAATCCCCACTTTCTTGGATACATACTCATTAATTTTGGGACTTTCTTGAAGTTATCGCACTTTTTGGAATACAAAAGAATCCAAAGTTTGAAGTCCTTTTTTGTTAATGTTCATCCGCTTTTAATAAAATTGGTAAAACCTGAAGAGCTACATCATCATCATCATCATTGTGAACCATTATCAATCCACTGCTGGACGAAGGTCTCCCCAAGTTTCCTCCACAACGGTCTGTCTTGTGCCAGTCTCCTCCATGTCACCCCTGCATACTTTAGAATTTCATCCACCCATCTCCCATGTGGTCTTCTTCTGGGTCTTTTCCTGTCCCTTGGAATCCAATCTAAAATTTCGGCTGTCCATCGATGATCTGTCCTTCTGGCAGTATGTCCAGCCCATTGCCATTTCAGGGATTTAACTCTGATCATGATGTCTTCCACTCTTGTCATTTTTCGGATCCAGGAGTTCCTCTTCTTATCTCTCCTGGTTACAAGAAGCATGGACCATGCTGCTTGAGTTGTCTGCAGCCTTTGTATGTCACTTTTAGCTAAGGTCCACGTCTCTGCACCATACGTAAGCACTGGAAGGATGCATTGATCAAACACTTTTCTTTTAAGACATAATGGCATATTGCTCTTGAAAATTATGCTGTTTCTTCCAAAAGCTCTCCAGGCAAGTTTTGTACGCCGATTAATTTCTTCACCAATGTGACCCTCACTTGATATCTGCTGTCCAAGATAAACGTATGTGTCTGTTATCTCCAGCTTTTCTCCATCAATCGATAAATCTTCATTTCTTGTAAAAGCATTGAACATCACTTTTGTCTTCTGAAAGTTCATTTTTAATCCCACTTCTTTACTCTTGTCAGCAAGTTCTTGGATCATACTCTGCAGCTCTGATGGGGTAGTTGCAAAAATGACTACGTCATCAGCAAAACGAAGGTGGGTTAGATAATCTCCATTAATCTTTATCCCCTTGTTTTCCCAGCTCAGCGACTGAAAAACACCCTCCAATGTGGCATTAAAGAGCTTCGGAGATATGGTGTCACCTTGTCTCACTCCCTTTCCAATTTTTACGTGTGTTGTATTTTCAAACAGCCGAATCTTTGCACTTGCATTTTCATAGATGTTATTAATAATATTAATGTGTGCATCTTCAATACCGCAGGTTTTCAGAGCCATTGTAACTGCTGATGGTTTCACCGAATCAAAGGCTTTTTCATAATCGATAAAAGCCATGCACAATGGAAGTTCATATTCCCTCGCTCTTTCAATTAGTTCTCTCAGTACGTGGATATGATCTATTGTGCTGTAGCCACTCCTGAATCCAGCTTGTTCTCTCGGTTGAGCAATGTCCAGTGTTACCTTCAAGCGGTGTGAAAGAACTTTAGTGAAGATTTTATAAACTACTGATAGGAGGCTGATAGGTCTGTAGTTTCAGAGATCCTCAATGTCACCTTTCTTATGTAGCAGGATCATTGTAGCGGTGTTCCAATCCTCAGGAATTTTCCCTTCATTAAGGCATCGAGTGAAAATTTGGGCGAGTACTGTTTCGATTTCTCCACTTGCTTCTTGTATGATGTCTACAGTAATTCCATCTTCTCCTGGAGCTTTTCCCCGCTTCATGTTCTTGATTGCATGTGCAACTTCTGCTGGAAGGACTGGAGGAACTCTGGTACTGGTATCTTTCATGATGTCTGGAGTGCATGTATCATCCCTTTCATATAATTTGGAGTGGAAATCTTTCACTCTTGTTAAAATTTCGCCTCTATTTCTTGTTACAGAACCATCTTCTTTTCTCAGTGCCATAATCTGTTTTCTTCCCTTACTGAGATGTCCCTTTGCTATCTTTAGGCTTTGGTTGTTTTCAATTGCTTTCCTCACTAGTTCACAGTTGAATTTTCTTACGTCTTCAGTGATACTTTTTCTTACTGTCTTGCATAGCTCTATATAATCCACTTTGGAAGTCACATCTTCTTTAGTTGTCGTCATCTCTCTTCTTTTTTGCATCAACATTTTGGTTTTTCCTGATAATTTGTTTACATGCAACTTGTTCTTAGACCCAGCTAATTTTGTTGCTGTTTCCATAAGAGCTTTGGTTACTTTTCTGTTAACTTCAGAGATGTCCACTTCTTCCGATGTTAGGCCTTCTAAAGCAGAGAACCTGTTCTTCAGTTCCAACTTGAAGGTATTATGGTGTTTTTTAAGGTTGGTTATGTCAATAGATTTTGTTTGTCTTATGAGCTTGCCACGTTCAAGTTTAGTGTTGAGGTGCATCTTACATCTCACCAATCTATGGTCACTACCTGTGTTGAACTTGTTTAGCACACTGCAGTCTTCTATGACGAATTTTTTGTTACACATAATAAAATCAATTTCACTTGTCGTCCCGTTTGGATGTCTCCATGTCCATTTCCTGTGTGGCTTTTTCTTGAAGAAGGAGTTCAAGATGAAAAACCCTTCTGCCTCTGCAAACTCAATGAGAGTATTTCCACGCTGGTTTCTGTTGCCGTGACCGAATTTACCTACTGAAGTTTCATTCTGTTGCCGTTGCCCTATTTTTGCATTGAAATCTCCCATAATTATTTTCAAGTGCTGCTTACCTTTATTATTTAGATGACAAATTTCCTCATAAAATTCTTTAATTTCTTCTTCAGGATGACTTGTGGTGGGTGCATAAGTTTGAATAATCTGAGCCTGGTATCTTTTCGAGAGTTGGATAACAAGTCGTGCAGCTCTGTCAGAGGAACTTTTAACTTCTACAACTTTATTCTTCAGTTTCTTGTTTATTATAAATCCAACACCACTAGTTCTGCCAGTATCTGTCCCACGATAGTAGAAGAGATGTCCACTTTTCAGTTCGATGAGATCTTCTCCTTTTCTCCTTACCTCACTTAGCCCGACGATGTCCCACTTGATCCTTTGTAGTTCCTCTTCCAATTCAAGAAGCCTTGAATCAGAAGATAGGGAGCGTCCATTATACGTAGCCAAGGTCAGCATCAGATGGCAGCCTAGTCCGGTCCTCCGGGGATTCTTAGCACCCTCTGCCTTCATGTCGCACTGGCCGCTGCCTTGGCCAGGTACATTCCAGCTGCCGGAGACTGAGGGCCAAGATTTAAGTTGTGGAATCATTTTGGAGGGTTTGGCCATAACTCACCACGCTGGCCAAGCGGGTTGGTGAGTGTGGGATAGAATTTCCTCTAATCCCGATGGTATAGTTATACCGCTATTGGCGGTCGTCAAAGCCCCTTTAGTGGGAACAGGATGCACCACGAGAAGGCGGGGTTGACATTTGTCAAGGAGAGGCTGTGATGTTACGCATCACCTGACCTTACATCCCAGAGCTACATATCGTATGTCAAATATGACACACTGCCACCAGCACCAAGAACTGATTAAAAGAAACTTTTATGCATAGAAATAGGGTCTGAAAGCAAATGTTTTAGTGGATTAGGGTTTAGAAGAAGTAAAAACACGCAGACAACACCTTCCCTTTCTTTAACTCCTTTCCTTCAAGCTAGCAACCTTGTCTTGCGCTCATTTCTTCCAAAGCCAGGCGTCAGTCACGTGCTGCTCCCTCACTGCCTCGGATCAGGCCTAAGAGCGGTGGTATAGCTTTAGACTTCACTTTCCGGGTTGGAATACCGTACGTAGCAGCACAAACAGCAGAGCAATTAGTAATTACCTTCCTCAGTGAATTTCTATCCATCCACTTCATTTGCGAATAGACAAAGTCATCGCTCTTTCCACGTTTTTCTTTAACATACAGCAACCAAAAAATTGTTATCCGGACACTGCTGGGATCGTACCCCAGATCTCTCGATAACTAGATATCCCCAGATCTCCCAATACGTTTTCCGTTGCTGTGTGTAAAAGAAAATCGTGCTGCACACGGCGGTTACACTGGATATTAGTTGGTGGGCACAATAATGCGACTCGACCGCGAATATTATAAATAAAATTTCTACTTCATTCTATGTGGTTAAATACGGCGTTCGGAAAATTCACAATCCACTAAAATTATATACGATATTTCACAGTGCGGAAGAAGGCTGAGAACAATTTTAAAAATATTTAGCCCCCAGATAAATTTTCGGTTACCGTACGCCACTGAGGTTAGGATATTGAATGTGAACTTTTTTCAACAATACGTTAGCCAGATGTCTGCTAAACGACGTTACATTGTTTCAGAGATGGGGGGTGTCTTCGGGTCCAGACCCCCTCCCTTGAGGGGGAGTGAGTACGAATTTAAAGCGATATACTGTATATGTTCATATGAGGCTTTCACCAATGAACCAAATCCATGCACCCCCCCCCCTAAGATGATCCACTGATGTATGTAGGACCGCATCGGAGATAGGGCAAAGTGTTGTAGGTAGTTACAAGAGCACATAATCTTCGTTCGGCCAGCCAAAGACCGACGACCGAAGAAGAGAGGGTAAGATGCTTTCTGACTCATACCTTTAGTTTTAGACATCTGAAAATAGACCCTGCATAGCATAGCTTTGCATGTGCTATGCAGGGTCTATTCTCAGATGTCTCAGCGTTACTATAAGTTTCTCTAGCGCACCGAAGTTTTGCTTTAACCATTGAACAATTTCTTGAACTGGCGGATAAAATTACTGATGTGTTTCTTAATAAGTCTTTAAAATATCTTGGATACCAAACTCCCAAATATGATGCGTAGAATGTTTAATTTCAGTATAAAGAACTCCACCGGTACACATGTACATTAAGACAAATTTTAAAGAATAAACTATTATGCTTTATTATTTACCTGTGTCATTTCAGTGAATCAACAAATAATTATTATATATAATTCTAAGTTCATTTCAAGGTTTTATAATAGTGCTAAATCTCTTATATTCTCTTTTTTTCCTTTTGCTTAAGTTCTAAGCGACATATGGAAGAGCGTGGCAAAGCCATAGCTGTTCCATACGAAACACAACGCAATGCACTTAAGTCGACCATTATCATGATCATATGTAGAGGATTTTAGGAAGGGAGTGTCTGACCCCAGGTCTTAAACAACCCTTAGAAATAGGAAACTATGAGATTTGGGCTAGAGCGCCCGATAGGAAAGTGACACGGAAATGAAGAAGAAAGGGGGAGGAAGACGCCTTTATTTATTACCGGGGGGCCAGTACCCGGGGTCCGACGGCTTAACGTGCCCATCTGAAGCACGGCGGATATTTAGTGGTTCGAGCGTTCGTACCTGCATGGGATCGAACCTGAGGCCCTTTCCGTGGCAGTCACGAACGTTGCCCACTAGGCCACCCGCGGCCCAACTTAAGTCGGCCCTGAGTTTTTCAGACCCTGAAATAGGGAAGCCTACCTCATCGCTGACACCACCACATAGACTAAATTTCGGGGTGGTTCGATTATGTAAATTTTGTTTGGATATTTAATTTAATCCCACTACGGCGAATAAGACGTAGTAGTGGTTCGAGGAACCCTAGTAAAGGGCGCGGTAATACCCGCATTGCGAGGGTGGTGGGAGCGCACGCCTAAGAGGGCTTCTAGTCTTAGCAAAAGCATTTTACAAAATCTTTTGCGGAAACTTTATATGAATAAAGAAATAACCAGCAGTTTGTTTTCGACAGCTTTGAAAGAAGTATTAAAAAGAAACGTAATTTTTGGAATTTTGTTTTTTTCCGCGGTTAAAATTTGTAAACACTAGATGACGGGAAAGCAGTTATTTCAGACCTGAGGCCATTTTTCACAGTCATAGCAATAGTTCCTATACATGTATATTAACAAGAGAATGTGAAATAAATAACAGTTCAATGAAAGAAAAATTTTTACCAATGAGGATAAGATGTTATGTATTTCAGTTGTTTGCACGTAACTACGCATGCTTCAGAATATAATGAACTGGAAAGTATTATTCACGGGGAGAAGCATGTAGTTTTTTTATGTAACAGTCATCAGATAATAAGTTTCGTGCCAAAGTACACACTTAGTCAATATCAGCCGTCTCAGTACGGCATAAGTTTCTTTAATGAGAAGTTTAAAAGCAACATTAAAATCTCCACAAGAACTTTCAGAACCCCATGGGACTTCATCAGGTGGTATGTACACTGAAAATCGTACCATGGATACTCCAGGTTTTAAGTAGCTAGCGCTGGTTAGGTTTGGGCATGTTCCAGGTCACTGAGCGAAACAGTGCACATAGGGTGAATACATTAATTATGTACAAATATGAGTGAATCATTAATTACCATGCAAAGAAACAAATAATAGAATGCCATCTCATGAAGGTACAAGGCTCCAGTGAAACCAATTTTCTCAATTAGCACTCCTCCCCTACCCCATCCCACAATCCCGACCCCCTGTCTTTGAACTCCCCACCCCCTATCTTTGAACTTCCCCACCTATCTTTTAACCCCCCCCATGATTAAGATTGAAGACCATTAGAGCGTCGTTTAAAGTCTTTAACATGGGTCAACAGAAGTATCCATGGCAAAAGAAAGTCATCGTTACACCTGAATCACCAAGATCAAGTATATGTAGGCTCTCAGCCATTAATACTGAAGACCTAGAAGTTGTGCGTTGTGAGGATTTTGGTCTGATCCCACATTGGAGAAAAAGTTCCATCCAGACACTGTCTGGATAGGACAGTGTAATGTTCACTGGGTTTTAAGCTATATTTGTGTTCGTACACTGTTTTTTAATATTTCTGAATGTGGATCCCACATACACACTGTCTTTAGTTTCCGGGTCTATGCCATGTAGGAAAATAGCTTAAACACCATGGCGGTCCTCGATGGAAACTCAGTCTCAGTCATTCAGTATTATGTCCATGATGTTTCGTGTAGAGCGTCCGAAACCAAGATGATGTTTTCTGCAGATGTTAGCAAGCAAAATTGGTCACGGCAGAAGTATAGGAGTGATACGTGATTCATAGGTCTTACGTGATTCCCATGTGGATCACAGTGGAACGGAATGTTATGCCACACAAAATGAAGGAATTAGGCAACTCAGGATGCTGAGTAAGGACCCAGAATTGACAGTAGTATGTGCAGACAAATCTCATCAAGCTATCCTAGACAAAACGGAGTATATTACCAAAACACTTGAAGCTCTTGATCTGGTACCACATTCTCTATGTAACTCGTATCCCACCCAAGCCACAGTGACGGCTATGAGCAAATTAAAAGCACTCCCAAGGTCTTTACTAGGAGCTTTACACCCACCCCCGCGCTCCAAAATACCCCAATTATTTGGGACTGTCAAGACTCACAAACAAAGAAATCCTATTCGTTTGTCGGCGGCCTCAAGTCCCACCAGACCATTAGAAAAAGCGCTGGCCGAGTTCCTGGCTCCCCTAGCATCAAATCTGAGATATTCAGTTTCCTCGTCCACGGAGGCGATCTCCCGCATTAAAGCTTTCCGTGCAGCTGGTTCTTCATATTGCATGTATTCTCTGGATGTCATATCCCTGTTTCCAAACATCCCGGTTCGTACAATCATAATCTAATTATTGCACAACTGCAGACTATGTGCTACCCACAACCTGAAATAGACGCTGTTCTTTGTTGTCTACGCTTTGTACACTCTCTATCATACTTCAAATTCAATGGAAGGATCTTCCGGCAATTGGCTGGATCTCCAATGGGTTCACCTTTGTCACCCATATTGGCGGAGATCCTTCTCTCAGTAAATGCTTTCCTAGAGCAAAGCATTTTACTGATCGGCCCACAAAAACCATTATGTTAATACGATAGGTTGACGATGTTTTGGTCTTCTGGGCAACTACGCTCGATAATATTTCTAGTTTCGCATTATTTTTATCATCCAAATATGATACAATTAACTTTGATATAGAAAGTGAACAAGAAATTATTATAAATTTATAACGAGAAACAGTACACCAATTAAGTAGTAATTAGCAACGCTGTACTAGTGATCAGATTTATTGGAGTAGGAAATAAACACATAAGCGTTTCCAAGCTTTCGCACATCAACCAGATGGCTTTTTCGAGGAAGTTAGACAGTTTCTGTCTTAAAATATATAAATCGGATCACTAGTACAGCGTTGCTATTTACTAAGAAGGTATTATTTCATATTTAGGCTTTCCTCTTGTCCGAAGTGAAATGGAGGACACCCTGGCCTTTTCAGTTTATAGAAAACAAACTGCTGTACCTACATTTATCGCATATAATTCAGCTCATCCACTTTCTCACCGACTATCAGCTTTCCGATCAATGATCGGAAGGGCAATTACACATTCCTCGTCTACCGATAGCCGGATAAAAGAATTCTACCATATATATAAGACTTGCTCAACAATTCAGCTATCCATCCCACCTGATTCATAACCTCATAAATACAGCTACCCGACAACCAGTCTCTACGCTAACAAGCACAAGGACAACTACTACATTTGTGGGCTCCATCCTCTATATTCCTGCTGTGACCAGTTTGCTTGCAAACATCTGCAGAAAACATCATTTTGGTTTTGGACGCTCTACACGAAACATCATGAATGTAACACTGAATGACCGAGACGGAGTTTCCATCGAGGACCGCCATTGTGTCTATTCTATCCCCCTACGTGACATAGACCCGGAAACTAAAGACAGTGTGTACACTGTTAAAAATTTTGTGGTAGGTTGCACCAAAAAGTTGTGCTGTTCCAACTGCACCACTTTCTGAGAAAAGATTCACCATTGTGTGGGGCAAGCAAATCGCAGCAACATGGTGCAACTTTGCGCCATGTTATAGTACAAGGTTCCTCCACATTACGGTTCAAGGTTTCACCATGTTGTGGGGTTTTGTTTGCTCCACACAGTATGTATCTTTTCTCAGAAAGTGATGCAGCTGGAGTAGCACCACTGTTTGGTGCTATCTGCCGCTAAACTTTTAACATTGTATGTGGGTTCCCACATTGAGAAATATTAAAAAAAGAGTATACAAACACAAATGTAGCTTAAAAAATGTAGCTCCACTTTTTCTCCAATGTGGGATCAGACCAAACTCTAGGTCTTCAGTATTAATGGCTGAGAGCCTACATATCATTGATCTGGATGATTTATGCTGTAACAATGACTTTCAGACTGAAGTACCTTTGCCATGGAGACTTCTATTGACCCATGTTAAAGACTTTAAACACTCTAACGGTCTTTAATCTTAATCATGGAAGGAAGAGGTTCAAAGCTAGGGGGTAGGATATTGTGGGGTAGGGTAGGGAGGGGAGAAAGGGAAGGGAAGGAAGAGGGAGGAGTGCTAATTGAGAAAAATGGTTTCACTGGAGCCTTGTATATACCTTCATGAGATGTCATTTTATTATTGGTTTCTTTGCACTGTAATTATTGATTCACTCATATTTGTACATAATTAATGCATTCACCCTATGTGCACTGATTCGCCCAGTGACCTGCAACATGCGCACACCTAACCAGCGCTAGCTACTTAAAACCTGGTGTATTCATGATACAATTTTCAGTGCACATACCAACTGATGAAGGGACCCATGGGGTCCTGAAAGTTCTTGTGGGAATTTTAATGTTGCTTTTAAAGTAAAGTGCTTTTGAACTTCGCATCAAAAAAAATTATACCGTGCTGAGACGGCAGATCTTGACTAAGTGTATGTAATGGAGTCAAAAGAAAAACATTTTACTATGTGCAAAATCTTGTAGCATTATGTTAAGTGTTTTTATATTCAAGAATAAATAATTTAAGTACTTTTACTTTCTTTCGTGCCATAATTCTTAATTATTACTTATTTATGTTACATATTTTCGTATAAATTGGTAAAGGTAATTAAACACTGTCACGCGAAAGTTACGCGTTTTGTATGTGTGATCGTGAGGCATTTCAAAAGGCTGGCCTTAGTTCTCTAAAAGAATGAAATTTTCATGATATGACTGACTCTGGCGTAACTGTATTGTAGTACTTTCTATTGGTATAAAATTAGGGCAACTTTTTCCATTACGAGGTGCACATTTGTGTTAAAGGCAGTAAAGTGCAATAATTTTGGGTTTGCGAAAAATACCTGTAGGTTTCAAACAATTTGAATTGTTAAAACGCTTATAAAGCCTAGTTGATAATACGGAATTAAAAATTTAAGTAATTGAGTGCTAATAGATGATTTTCCCGTACTCCACTGCCCTTGTTAATATGTTAAGTTGTCCGATGACTAATCATATTTGTGTGTCGTTTAAATAAGTTCGTCTTTATAACGTACGAGTTGTCAAGGAAGTAATAAAGGAAGTTGCCTTGGAGATCACGTGTTTTCTGTCACCGACATTTACTCTAGCGAACCCTGAGTGTGCGTTAAAACAATCCATTTGAAAACATTTTTTGACGTAGGGCTACGTCTAACTTAGCGGATAGTATGGGGCAACTTACGTCCCACCGCTTGTGACAAAAATAGGTCCCAATTGAAAACATTATAGCGTTAAAAATATGTGCCGCACACTAATCATGTTAGTACATTCGTAAACATCATCTCCCCCTCGCTCCCGGTGCTTGGAGGAGATGATGCAATATTTGTGGGTGTGTCCATGCGTTTGACTCAGTCTGTCTCAGCAACCGTGAGCGCAACACGACTGTGCATGGTATCGTTTTAAAGCTGTCGACGAGATCTATTCAAATATACACTGCTGGACAATTGCTAAGGACGGATCATAAACGGCTATATAGCGCATAAAAAAGTAAGTGTGGTTGGATGCCAAGTGAAATAAAATAATGTCAGAATGCCAGGACATTACAAGAAAGACAATTTATTGTGCTCTGAAATCCAGAAGGCTTTGGAACGTGTTCAAGGGACAAACAGGCTATTTTGTGCAGAATACGTAAACGTGAAAAAAATGCAATTACCGTCCGCAGGCGTTCCGGCGTAAGATGTCAATACGGGATATGGCCACCATGGAGGGCGATGCAAGATTCCACACGTCGTGTCATGCTTTGCACAACATTATCAAGCAGCTGTTGGGGTAATTTATCCCATTCCTCTGTCAGTGCACGGATGAGGGTGTCCTTGTTTATTGAAGGGCATTGGCGACCAGCAAGACTCATCCCCAAAGCATCCCACACATTTTCAATGGGATTCAGATCTGGAGAACGTGCTGGCCATACGAGGCTTTGAATATCCTCGTTCTCAAGACACTCCCGGACAGCGACTGTTCGATGACATGTTGCGTTGTCGTCCATGAAAATGAATCTATCACCGACAGCACCACGGAACATGCGAACATGAGGTAGCAGAACATCATTAATGTAGCGTTGGCCAGTCATAGTCCCAGTTGGAAGCACATAGAGGGACGTACGGCCATTGATCATGATGCCAGCCCATACCATGACACTACATGTCGGATATCGGTCCCTTTCCTGTATGTTTGCTGGACAATATGCAGTACCACTATCACGCCAGATCAGTTGTCGTCGACAATCAGACGATAGACTGTATCTACTCTCATCTGAGAAGAGGACAGCAGACCAGTCGTTATCAGTCCAATTGCGATGTTGGTGGCACCATTGCAAACGGGCGGTACGGTGACCACTGGACAATGGGATGCACACAACAGGACGCCGGCGTATAGTCTTCCTTCATGTAAACGTCTGGCGACAGTTTGTTGGAAGATCCGCTTTCCAGTAGCAGCCATAAACTGATTTGCTAAGTCACTAGCTGTGCTGCGCCGGTGTCTTTTTGTTGATAGCACTATGTACCGATCTTCTGCAGGTGTCGTACTGCGAACACGACTTCCCCGTGACGTTTGCTACACTCTCCATTTGTTTGAAATGATTTCCAAAGCCTTGAAACAACACTGTGGCCGACGTCGAACTCCCTGGCAACATCTGTTATTTTTCGCCCTTTTTCAATCTTGCCAATAATTCGGCCACGCGTAAAATCATCTAGGTGATGTCGGGAAGACATACTGAAAATTGCAAGTTCGTCAATTGATTCTTTCCCTTTCAACTTTGCGTTTGAACAACAACGGTCAATACGCGTCAAATCCTTTATATCTCTTATCAGCGCTATGACGTCACGAACAAGTTCGGCAATCCAAAATTTGCATACGCACAACACGTCTTACTGTATCCCGCACTTACGCTAATTTCCACATTTTCCTGCCTTCCATTTTATGGTTGCTATCGTTGCTATTGTGATCCGTCCTTAGCAATTGTCCGGCAGTGTATAAAGAACTTATCGCAGTGGTTTAAACTAAATTTTTTTCATTGTTTTCGTGTGAACGGGTTAATATTTTTGATAATTCCGCGGAATTCGCAGAATGAACGCAAGCAAAAAGTGGAGAAAATCAAAACGAGAGGCAAGAGCAAGTGATGAGGAATGTAAGAAGCCCAAGAAGACAGCACCACTTTGGGTTATTCGCGTATCGATCTGTTTGTGTTCGCAATGTATCCAGCATTATTTGTAAAAATTATGTAAGCTGCTTTTCATATCATAGACCTGTATGGGCAATAAATTAAATAAACGCTTTGAAACCATACTCGACTAGCTCATTTCAACTCTCTCCGATCTGCAAGTCGTAGTCCTACGTTCCAAACTGACGGCTCAATCAGAACTGAGCCTAAATGTTTGGTTTTCATCATGGCCACAAAAAAAGTTATAATATAAAGACTCAATTATTAGATTTAGCAGCATTGTTGAGGCTATCGCGATCATGAGGAAAATAAGTAAAAATAAGCTGGTAGTGAAATCTTCGGAGAGCAACTATGGCCTCGAATTTCATGAACTACTTTGATAGACAGGGTCGTATTCCGCAATCCAATACGTATTTTGATCGCAACAGATATTATAATCCCTACCGAGAGATGGTGCAAACCAGGAAGTCGCAAAGAAGGCTAAACACGCCAGCAGAAGTTAAAAAACCTTACACACAATCAAGAAGTTACAGTTCGCAACAGAGTTACAGCAAGTGGCCCAAAACACGGGAAACTCATTCCGATAAATCACACTTCAATAGGAATGGAACTCTGAAAATCAGATCTGCTAACGGAACGATCCAGAGCTCGTCTTTAAATCCGCTCGCTGTAAGAAATGGCACTCTGTTCCAGAACCTTCCATCTACAGACAATGAGAGCAATCAACTTACACTGAACCTCATTATAGCTATTCCCGTCATAGCCGCCGGATTGATTCTCATTGTGCTCGTAATCTACGCTGTAGGAGATATTCGGAAAGGCGGCCATAACAAAAAGAGAAGTAACAGTCGCGATAAAACGTGTGACGAAGTAAGCCCTGAGAGCGGAGCGCTTTTAAGAAAAGACGATGGAGCAACGAGCCCATCCGGACTGAGGACACGTGATGACATCTATGAATATCAACATTCAAGCCCGATTTCAAAGTCCCCGTCCCTTGGGAGTCTTGTACAGCAGTTTTGTTCCAGCTTGGAGTCAGAAAGCGAAGACGACCAACAAGGAAGCTGTGGCAAGGAAGTTACTTCTGAAACGCGTCGTCATGGAAATCAGCATGGCTTGGAAAATTTCTCGTACTTTAGAAACGACAGCCACACTCAAATTTGTCCAACCACGCCTGGCTCGCCTGTGAGTTCCCGATCGACGTACAATCGAATTCCCATAGTTAAAAAATACCACGGTTATTTGTGGTGACCTCAGAACTTCCTCAAGCTGTATATCAAAGACCACTGAATTTCACTTCTGTTCTATTCAAAATCGATTGTTAGATCAAAATACATATTATTAGGCAAAAATCGATTGTTAGGTCTACATATATTGTTGAAATAATTTTGGTTTGCTAAATTCGGTCGCGGTTCCAAAGGGGAAAGATGGGACAATGGCGCCCTTTTCCCTACCGTTGATTTGGTGCTTTACAGCAACCAAAATTGCAAATAATACACTTGTTACTTCGTTTTTATGTTTTCGTAGTAGATATTTAACGTTGTGAATACGGAAATTACAGAGGGTGAGTTGAAAGTTTTGCAATATTTGGATCACTTTATGTCTTCATACGTACCTTTATGACGAAAGCTGACTAGCATTCAAAGTATAAGCCATCGTGTTGCACCGTGTTTAGCCATTTGTCTGCCAGTTCCTCGATCCCGGGGCGGTACCAGTTCTTGTTCTTCGAGGCGAAGAACTCCTTCACCGCAGCTGCCACCTCCTCCTGGTTGTTGAAGTACCGCCTGCGAAGGAAGTGGGCCATGGACCGGAACAAGTAATAATTCGACGAGACAAGGTCCGGACTATATGCCGAGTTTTGCATCAGTTCGATGCTGGAGTTTTGCACAGGTCGTTCGCGCGGTATGAGGCCGAGCGTTGTCTTGCTGTAGGAGAGCGCTCTCTGTTCACCAGCGCCGGGTACTTCTCCGCCAAAACGGCAGACATGCGCTCCAGCTGTTTAGAGTAGAGGTTGGTGTTGACGGTCCGACCGTTTGGAACAAATTCGTAATGGATTACCTCCTTGAAATTCCATCAGACACAGAGCATCACCTTGTGCTCGAAGCGCCCACGTTTGGCAACAGGTTCTGAAAGCTGGTCCGGGCTCAAACACTGCCTTTGTGTGTTAAAATTACGGAAATAGACCCACTTTTCATCGCACATAACGTACATCGCAAGGGTTTTCTAGGAGTTTCGTGTACACTTCCACTCGGTGGTTTTCTTCAGCTGGCGTCAGTTCGTGAGGGGCAAACCGGCAACTCTTGTAGACCTTGCAGAGATCCTGAAGGTGACGAACTACGGTGGTCTGCGATATGCCCAGCTCGCCTGATAATCTCCGAGTGCTGGTTGTCGGATTTGCCTCTACGGCTTAGCGCACGGCCTCCGAATCTACGGTTCGCGGCCTACCTGACCTTGGCTGATTGTCAAGGTTTCTGCCACCTAAGCGAAATTTCGCGAACCATCTGGTTGCGATGCTGTGGTCCACGGAACCTTCTTTCGCGTGACAAATGTGTCGTGTTGCTTGCGCAGCGTAATGGCAGAGTTTGAACTCGTAAAGCAAATGTTCCCTAATTAGCCGGTTGTGGCTGTTCATCTTTTAGGCGTCCCAACCACTGACAGAACGACGGCATGCAATGTGTTCACAGCAACGACTACCACTTTATATCCTTTTCGACTGACTGCACCGCGCGACTTGAACTAGTCTAAACACGTGACATATCTGCCTCAGCACATGCGTTTACGCAAATGTTGAAAAACTTTGGAGTCGCCCTCTGTAAATATTCTGCGCAAAGAAAGGGTTAAAAAAAAACACGCATTTTTTTATTATTATTATTATTTTTTTTTTTTGTTTTTGCGTTGAGCTGACAGAAATCATGGGAACCTACCTATATAACGGGTAGACCCACCTTTCTCTCAGATTCGGAGAGGAGAGACATTGAGTCCACTAAGCCATGAAATCGTTCCATACACCCTCCAGAACATTCGTCACCATGACTGTGTGCAGCTAATGGTGACGGATCGCTTACGTCCTGCATTTGAGCTTGGCATATGAAAAAATATGAACTCAAGCTTTTCTACGCACATCTTAAGTATGTTATCCGTCCCTATTTCTTAGATTCAATTTTCATTCTTTATGTAGAAATTATATTCAATTTATGCCAGAAGTATATTTAAAATGTGATATACCATTCTAGATTATATCATTTAAAATTTGGCTTACCCTTCTCAGAGCCCATTTAAGATGGGGGGGGGAGCTAGGGAAGACTGCAGGCCCGGTCCCCACATTTACAAGGGGGCCCCAGAATTATGTAGGATGCTCGAAGGATTGACAAGAGTTACACAGTGCTTTGTTTTGCATTTTTATTTTATTTTTTTGCAGATAGCACAGCGAAAACTATAGGAAACTACCTTGTGACAAAGTTTTCTATTTCTTTCTCCTTTTTTATAAGGAGTCCGCAAAAAGTATAATCGTCCCCTTCGAATATATATAGTGATAGACCGCGCACTGGCAGTAGCTGCCACTGAGCCCGCCGTCAGATCACGTGACATTAGGCTGAAGCGATTTCGTGCTATCCAGTTTCAATGCTTTATATGACCTTGCAGGCTACTTTTAAATATCCCTATTTAGTAGTCATGTAGGCAACAAGTGCGTTTTTTAGTAATAATAAACCTGAGGATATATTCATTAAGAAATAGTCACTTATAGAAATTTAATTGCAACCACTTCGGAGTTTTAAGATGAGTCGTTAGTTAGGACGAAGGAGGTCATTTGTTTCGTGTATTCTTGTATGAACTGGCTACGTTTGTACTTTTCATGTAAAGTGGTGTTCCACAGTATATAATAATGTGATAGATCCGGAAGTATACAGTTAAATACTACGTGAAATATACGGAAATAACGTTGTCGTACTCAGAGTAACTTTACTTTTGTAAAATATGTACCTATGTGCATAGGTAGACTTTATCATAGGTCCTGATTAGAATATTGCGATGAATATTTATGAAAAATTTAGAACACGTAGATCGATTTCTTGACGCGAATGACTATATTATTATTTTAATAGGCAACGTGTTCTAGATTAAGAATTGAACCTCAATATTGGTTATTTCTTCCCGTATATTATAATCATTACTGCAAATATAGAAAACTCATATAGAAAATTATTTCTTCCCGTATATGATAATCATTACTGCAAATATAGAAAACTCATATATGATAATCATTACTGCAAATATAGAAAACTCAGGTGGAAAATTTACTGCAAATATAGAAAACTCATATAGAAAATTATTTCTTCCCGTATATGATAATCATTATTGCAAATACGGAAAACTCTTATAGAAAAGTATTTCTTCCCGTATATGATAATCATTACTGCAAATATAGAAAACTTAGGTGGAAAATTTACTGCAAATATAGAAAATTATTTCTTCCCGTATATGATAATCATTAATGCAGATATAGAAAACTCAGGTGGAAAATTAAATGCAAATATAGAAAACACAGGTGGAAAATTTACTGCAAATACAGAAAACTCATATAGAAAATTATTTCTTCCCGTATATGATAATCATTACTGCAAATATAGAAAACTCATATATGATAATCATTACTGCAAATATAGAAAACTCAGGTGGAAAATTTACTGCGAATATAGAAAGCTCATATAGAAAATTATTTCTTCCCGTATATGATAATCATTACTGCAAATACAGAAAACTCTTATAGAAAAGTATTTCTTCCCGTATATGATAATCATTACTGCAAATATAGAAAACTCGTATAGAAAATTATTTCTTCCCGTATATGATAATCATTACTGCAAATATAGAAAACTCAGGTGGAATAGTGGCCCATACTAACCATAATAAAAATTTACTACAGATTGGAATGACGTCATTACCATAGAGGCATAGAATCTGCTTAATAATTTAATTCGTTTCACATTGGTTTCAAGTTGAACTTTCTTTTAACATTTTTGACTAAGATCACGTGACATTTCCCTTTCTCATGTTCGAGCCATAAATTGTGACGTCATTCGCAGTCTACCTGTATGTCAGGTCGATGAATCGCTCCCAGACCCTCCTTAAAACTTTCGAAAGCATTGCAGATGTTTTGTACACATCTGTAACTGGGGCAAATTTTCATACATTAAGAATTCGTTTGAATCGTGATGTTTGGATCATATTATTTTGTCTCCACTGCATTGATATAATTTTAACAAGCTGAACCCTGGGAGGGTGGGGGGTGATTTAACGCAGAACTGAACTGGTGCCCATTTTTCAACCATGCATTTTTACATTTTTTTTTTTTTGCTAACACTGATTTATCCATGAATCATGGGACACACACTTCAGTAAGGCAGGGATACTTTTATGGCTTTCTGATCATAGTTGTACGATGTTTTCTCCAGGTTATTTTTATTCTGCCACACATGGTGAAATCCTAGATGTGCTATTAATACTGGGGCCTCACCGTTCATCCCAACCTCCGGCCTCCTGTTTAAACGGGCTCTGACCAGAGCCATCCTTAGGGGTGTGCGACAGGTGCGGTCGCACCGGGCCCCGCGCACACACCCTAAGAAAAAAAAGTTGAAAAAGAGATATGTGAAATTTTAGGCATTGAACAAAATTTGAAACTTAGGATTTGCAATCTATGACCAGCGGATTTGAGCAAATCGAAGACTACACTAACAGTTTTGGGCTTTTGTTTAACCTCGAAAAACTAGAAGTGAAGGAAGACTAACTTCTTAGAGTGTTCAACTAGAAAAAACCCTTACCGTTGGAGATGATAAAGATATAAATGGAAAAGAACTTTTCACAGAGATTAAAGTGCTACGTGAGTTACTTCCATCTTATGTCAAAACTGCAGCCGGTGCTTTAAGATACATGAATAAAATTCAGAATCCTTTCCCTAATGCTTTCATCGTCTACAGGATGTTACTTACTGCCCCAGTAACGGTGGCAGGCGCAGAAAGAAGTTTTTCACGCTTGAAGCTGATTAAATCTTATTTATGATCTGTCATGTCTCAAGAAAGATTGATGTCTTAGGCAACTTTGTCAATTAAACAGGATAAAGCAAGCAAAATAAATTTTTATGATTTAATAGCTAACTTTGCTGGGATAAAAGCAAAAAAAAGTCCAGTTCTTATAAGGTGAGTTCTATAATGTAAGTACTGTCCCCCATAACAGGTAGAGACGGAGCCACTGTGAGGGAAGGACGTATTCTGTTGTGCTTGTTTTATCTAAATCATTTAAAAAGACGTTTACAGAATATCAGTAGTGTTCAAAAAATTTTAAATGCTGTCTTTCGTTGTTGGTTAATTTTCAAACGTCTTGACGTTTTATTAAACTGTACAGATAACTGTAATACTCTATGTTTTAAGCCTAGTGTGTGTTTTATGTTTAGTGTAGGGAGGGGAGTAAAGCAAGGGGCCCCGCGGCTGCCAAGACCATTCTAGAGTATATCTTTTAAAATTATTTATATCATTCTCGAGAATTTGCATTTAAAATGTGTCATTGCGAATACTGGCGAAAGCATTTAGAATAGTGCATAAAAGAATGATTCTAATCAATTAATTACGTATTATTCCAAATGGCGTACAACCAGTGACGTACTACAACACATTTTTGTCTGAAGAGCGACCTCTGTATCGCTCTCGTTTTGGTAATTTGGCCAAACTGGAATTCTTGCGCTGTATCTCCCTGCAGTAATTTCTGTATACATAGACATCAACGCTCAGCAAAATTCCAATTATTTCAAGGAAACTTACGTGAAATAAACTGCAAAATTACACCGAACAGCCAAAACATTATGACCACCAGCCCATAACATGATGTTGATCCACCATATGCCGCTAAAACAGCTCTTACCCGGCGAGGCATAGACGCTAAAAGATTTCTAAAGGTGTCTTATGGTATTTGGTGCAACAGGTTACTAGCAGATCCTTAACTTTTGTAAGTTGCGTGGTTGAGCCGCCGCAGATCGGATTTGCTGTTCCAACACATCAAATCACGGATGCTCGATTGAATTCATTTCTGGGAAATTCGGAGGCCAGGGCAATACCGGGGTCTTTCTCATGTTCCGCAAACCATTCTCGAACAACCCGGCCAGTGTGGTATGGCGCATTATTCTCCTGAAAGAAGGCACCATTGCCATGAAAGGATGCACCTGGTCTGCAATGGTGTTTAGGTAGGTGGAAAACGTCATAGTTTTCTGCACATGAATGACTGGACCCAGGATATCCTAGTAGCCCATTGCCCAGAGCATTACACATCTTCTACCGGCTTGTTCTGCATCCTGGTGGCAACACTTCCCCCAGGTAAACGACGCACACGTACCTGGCCGCCCCCATGGTGCAACAGGAAACGAGATTCATGGGACCAAATCACCTTCTTCCAATCATTCAGAGTCCAGCTTTGATGCTTGAGTGACCATTATAGGGTTGTTTTGTTGGTGAACCGAGGTTAGCATGGGCACTCGGAGCAGCTGGCGGCAACGCAGCCCCATTTTCAGAAGAGTTCAATGCACGGGCAGCGAAAGCAGAGGACACGGGGGTCCGCCTCCCCCTAGTAATTTCGAGGTCCCCCTCACTGAGGGTCTTTCCAAAGAATAAGTGAGAAGTAAAGGCTCGGTGAGACGTAACGAGCGCCGACATATCTTAGGATACAAGATGCAGTGCACAGAAACCAACATACAGGCTGATGTCGGATCAGACTGCGCATGCGTGTTTGTGTTGTTTTGTTGACTTGAATTCTGGCAAAGAACAGGCAGCCGAGCTACTCACAGCACGTGATTGTTACCATCTCGGTAGCACAATAACTTCGCAAATGGGATATGATAGTTTTGTTGCGCCAATTGCTTTAGTTAAGGCTTTTGTTTGCTCTTCAGTTTTTTAGAAATGCCAAATACACGGATTGTCTGCATTTTTTACGGATTCTTAGGCCTAACTATAATATCTGCTAAAATTTAATTTAATTTAATTTAATTTAAATAGTAATATTAATTGTTATTGCATATCTGTTTCATCAAAAAAAGGAACGGGCGGGATATCAGAAAACAAGAACAACGAAAAAACTGCTCTAAGCAACTAATCATCAGATCGAAAGAAACAATCGTGGATCAAAGAAAAGCTCCACTGCCGTAGTGCTCTAACACCCTTTGCTCCTGAATGTGCATTTTCCGGCAGAGCACATAAGCTCTCATCTCGTGCGGACGCTGTTGTCGCCTGTTTTATGTAATCTCAATAAGAGTTGACGTTCTTCACGCGAAGCTTTGTATTCTTTGGTCTTTCTACGAAACATCAGATCATATAATATGTAGAGGATTTAGGAAGGGAATGTCTGATCCCCGGTCTTAAGCAACCCTTAGAAATAGGAGGCTATGAGATTTGGGCTACAGCGCCCGATAGGAAAGTGACACGGAAGCGAAGTAGAAAGGGGCGGGGAAAAAGGCCTTATTTATTACCGGGGGCATTACCCGGGGTCCAACGGCTTAACCGGCCCATCCGATGCACGGCGGATATTTAGTGGATCGAGCGTTCGTACCTGCCTGGGATCGAACCTGAGGTCCTTTCCGCGGCAGTCACGAACGTTGCCCACTAGGCCTCCCGCGGCCCTTTTCTACTAAATATCAGATCAGATAATATGTAGAGGATTTTAGGAAGAGAGTGTCTGACCCCAGGTCTTAAACAACCCTTAGAAATAGGAAGCTAAGAGATTTGGGCTAGAGTGCCCGATAGGAAAGTGACACGGAAGCAAAGTAGATAGGGGAGGAAGACGTCCTTATTTATTACCGGGGGCCAGTACCCGGGGTCCGACGACTTAACGTGCCCATCCAACGCACGGCTGGTATTTAGTGCTTGGAACGTTCGTACCTGCACAGGATCGAACCTGAGGTTACTCCATGGCAGTCACGAACGTTGACCACTAAGCCACCCGCGGCCCTTTCTACGCTTTCCAGTTTCTCGGAAAACGCTTCAAATCGATTTTGCACAAATACGGTGAACATTTAAATCTCCGTTGTGTTTTTCTCTTTAAAAATGATCATAATTTTTTTTTTCAAATTATTTAAAAGCAATAACCAGGGCGTTTTTTTTTTTCTTCCCTTCTTTCCCTTTATGTTTTTTTTTCTTTCTTTTTTTCCAAATCCGAATGTATTAGATCAGTAGATCAAATGCATTTGCCAAACAAATAAGTGGACAAAAAATACCTGAAGCTCAAATTAAGCGGTAAGCATACTACTGCTCGTTCTACATAAGTTTTTCTTGGAGTTTCGACACGTGGAAGATAAACGAGTCTGGACGAATGTGTGTGTGCCTTTGTTGCGAGAACAACTATTGTCGAAATAAGGAAGAGAAACTCATGGATCAAGAAAATGGCAACAGTTGTTGACATCATAATCAAATGAAAACCCTCAAATGGGCTATAGGCTGGACATAATGCTAGAAGAATTGATAAATGTTGACCAACTGCAATTTCAGATTTGATACTAAGGAGCAGTGTATATATACACTATATAGACAAAAGTCACCGGACACCAAGAAGAGAAACACAACAAACCATTTATTGGCATACACTGAAGTGTCAGAAAAACTGATAAACCAGTCTAATACTTGGTAGGTCCCCCACGGGAGCGCAGGACTGCAGAAATGCGACGAGGCATGGACTCCACTAGCTTCTGGAAATATGCTGTAGGCAATACACACCATACTTCCAGCTAAGCGTTCGACAATTCGGGTGTATTCCGAGGTCTCGGATTCCTGCGTTCGATAGCGCGTTGCATGGCATTCCAAATGTGTTCTATCACGTTCAGATTTGGAAACTTGGGTGGGAATAGCAACACTCCAAACTCAGATGAATGCTCCTCAAACCATAACGTGGCGTCCCGACACTTGTGTGGAGGTGCATTGTACTGTTAGAACAGGCCCAACCGATCAGCATGACTACAGGACATGAACGGGTGTTCCTCGTCAGAAAGGATGCGCACATAGCGTTGGCCGGTCACAGACGTTTGTAGACGTACCAGGGGTCCCAGTAAGGTCCAGATAAACACACCCCATTCCATTGCGGACCCCCCACCAGCTGGTACAGTTCCCCGTTGACAGGCGGGATCCATGGCTTCATGGGGTTTGCGCCACACACGAGTCCTTCCATCTGGCTGATACAGTTGGAAACGCGACTCGTCAGACCAGGTTACTTCTTTCCAGTCATAAAGTGTCCAGTGGCGATGTTGCCGTGCACAAGCGAAGCGCATAGCTCTGTGTCGTGCACCCATCAAGGGGACTCGAGTTGGGCGTCAGCTCCCAAAGCCCATATCGTGCAGGGTACGTTGCACAGTCCGGACGCTGATGCTTGTTGAAGCGCCAGCATTGAATTGCGATGATACCTGCGAGAGTGTTGCACGCCTATCGGTTGAAACGATTCTTGACAGCCGACGATGGTAACGTTCTCCTAATGTCTTTTTACGGCCACACTGGTATGGTGGTTAGAGGTTTTGCCGGAATTCTTGTAGTCACGGTACACCCTTCCAATGGTCGTTCGTAAAAATCCGAACTTCGTTTCTACCTACGAAATACTATGGCCCATCTCACGAGCGCCAACTATGACACCGCGTTGAAAATCGCTTAAATCGTTATTACTTGTCATTCTCACGCCGAAAACAGCTCTGACAGCTGGCAAAGATGTCTATGGCTTTATATACGCACTGGCGGACGCAACCGAGTACGCGCATAGGTGACGTTGCTGTGTAATTTGCATCAGCTCGTCTGTACCAGTTTTTCTGGCACTTCAGTGTACATTAGTACGGTGTCGGTTCACCTTTGGCTTTAACGCATGCACTGACCCTTCGAGACATGCTTTCGACAAGGTTTTGGAACACAGCGATAGGCATGCGCTTCCATTCAGTACATACTGCTTCCGCTAAATGTTGCTTAGTAGTAGGCCTTAGTTCCAAACTTCTTATGCGGAGCTCTAATTCACCCCATGGATGCTCTATGGGATTAAGATCAGGGCTCTGTGCAGGCCAGTCCACACACGATACGGAATTATCGTCAAACCACGCCGTAACTGTCTTTGCTTTATGGTTCGGTGCATTGCCCTTCTGATACGAACAAGGCTCGGTTCCATAGTATTGCCACAGAGTTGGTAGGGCATAATTATCCAGAATATCCAGAAAGACGTGCTGGTTAACAGGTTTGTCCACGATAACCAATGGGCCGGGATCATACCACGAAAAACACCCCCACGCGAGTACACTGCCAGCTCCAAACTTGTTCGTAGGAGCAGTGCACTGTGGTAAATGGCGTTTCCCCGGTTGCCGCCATACCCTCACACACGGCCATCAGACTGATGGATCGTGTATCTGGATTCATCAGTCCATAAGACCCGTCTCCATTGATCTACGGTCCACGATAAATGTTCTTTACACCATGCTAAACGACGAGTAGCATTCCGAGTGGAGATGAAAGGCTTATGAGCAGCAGCACGACCACGGTAACCCATGGAATGAAGTTCTCTGCGAATGGTACGTGTACATACCGAGGTTCCAGCATTTTTACTCACCTGTACACTGCGGTCTTGTCAGTACTCCGCCGATTAGCTATAACGACTCTCCTGGGGCTTCGACGTCCTCTGTCACTGATTTTCTTTGGTCTACCGGTACGTTTTTTGCTGCTTCAGACACGCCATGTGTCTTACACTTATTCAGTACATCCAAAACAGTTGATTTGGGTATGTTTATACGCCTCTTGGTTTTTCTTATGGACAACCCACTCATATAACACCCAACAATCTTTTCTTTCTCAAAATCAGTTCTCTCCCGCCGCCACATTTTCACTCAAACTCACAGTGCGATATGATTGCGGTCAACTGCAGGCTTGTTTTTACACTGTTTGCAGCTGTACCGCACATCTTAACGCAGCGGATCCGTTCATTTGCTTTTGAAGGCGTGTCCGGTGACTTTTGTCAATATAGTGTATATCCTACGGGGTTTTTTCTGGGTCACTTTTCTTTCGTGTTCTTTTTTTATTTGTTTTAGCTCTCGAAGAAGTTGGACCCCCTCTCAAATTATTAGCTTCCGCCGTCTGTGGTTCAATGCACTATGCTGTGACACATTACTCCCGTCAGCAGCATTCAAATTACCGGCGAGTTGGGCCACAGTATCCCTTCTGTTAGCTAGTACCATATGGGATAGTCTTCGCTCATCCTTTGCGTTCATGAGCCGTGGTTGGCCCACCCTTTATTTTTTTGGTTGAAGGTTTAACGACCACCGTGAACAACTCATTGTGCTATGAGCAGTCGCCCGTCCCTAATTTTGGGCTACTGGTTCCAGGGAAGGGAGAGAATCAGTGCCGTAAGACAAACACAACATTCATGCCTCACCGGGATTCGAACCCGGACCCATTCTCGAACGAATGGCCATAAGCCAGCACTTAGACCTATCCGCGATTCAGGCATACGGGGAAGAGTCCGATTTTTGAATAAACAACGCAGCAGCGGAACATATTATCATAAGTATTTTTTTGTTTATGTTACCATGGCATTTTCTTTTTAAGGATTAGGTTTCATTAGACTCCCAACAATTGGCGCAGGAGTCTCAAATATGGGTGGGGCTACAGATTCCCACCAATAGGCGTGGTCCTCTCAAATAGCATCAAGGTTAAGTTGAAGTTATAAACAGATGGTCTTCTTCATACATAAAATTTAAATACAAAATTAGTATTAGTATTGATAAAAGATATAGCCTATGTCCACCGGAAAGAAGTAAGCTTCCCAACGGTGAAAGAATTATCCGAGTGGGTTTAGTTTTCGAGATTAGTTAAAAAAATTCCGTATGTTATCGTGAACTACTTTCTTTCACGTTGGGTGTGATCAGGTTGTAGGTAAACAAAGCGGAACGATACATGGAAAATTGGAAACTACTTGAAAGCGATGTTATTCGGTAGTACAGCCAAAAATAATAATAATAAACGAAATAGCCTATGTCCTCCAGAAAGCTTCCCAACGGTGAAAGAATTATCCGAATCGGTTTAGTTTTCGAGATTAGTAAAAAAATCCGTATGTTACCGTGAACTACTTTCTTTCACGTTGGGTGTAATCAGGTTGTTTATCTACACTCTAAAAATCTGAATACGGAGTGCAGGAAGTGCATTATTGTGCACGTTTGCTATTTCGAGTTTTTAGGGCTCAGAACGGCCATTATAAATTGTGATTTTTATAATAAAATTTTCATCAAGTGTGATGAAATGACTCCCAAAAAAAAAAAAAAAAATGCAAACCCATCGGACAAGTTCAGCCGAAAGCAAAGAAAGTAAAATTACTTCGAGAGAGTGAGACAACCGAACAACGTGATCGAAGACTTATGGATCAGCGGGAAAGAGCCAGTGTATCTAGGGCGGCAGAGACCTTGGAACGGCGTGAGGCTCGACTTGAGCGTTGTTCATCATGGTAGGATTTTTTTTATAGTGCGATTTACATTGTTACTTGAAAACAAACTTTATGTATATCCCCGGCAACGCCGGGTATCTCCGCTAGTAATATATATTAACCTTCATCACATTAATTTATTTGAACAGTCAATTAATTGTATTATTGAATCCAATAAGATCGTGTTAAGACGGCCAGAGATCTGCATAGAAAGTCAACGTAAACACCATTGAACCTTTAATTAGTAATTAGAATTCACTCGCCTACTAATTTCGCCGTCTAATTTGTTCTCTCTGTCAAGCATACTTTCTAAATAAATATACAAGCTCATTCATTCACCTGGTCAATCTCTGTGCCATTAAGACTTATATTGCATTCAGTACGAACAGTTCCTCGCTCAAAAACCATAACTTTGGTTTTTCCCTTATTTATAACTCAGTTTGAATTTCATACAAACTTCGTACATCCGGGACAACATACTCTGCAACCCACTTTTTCGCTCCACCAACACGACTGCAGTGGCGGATCCAGCGCCAACCCTAACGAAGTTTTTACATTTAAAGTAGCAAAGATCGTTAATGATTAACTTTACATATTTTGTTTTCAGTTTTTCAAAAGAAAAATCAACAATTAAACTTAGTAAGGAGGATTTCAAATACTTATTACGATGATTTAGGTTCAGTAAAAAGAGAAAGAGAAGGGAATAGAATAAAAAGAGAGAGAGAGAGAGAGAGAGCAAAAGATAAAGGGAAAACAGGGACAGCGAGGTTAAAAAATATTGAGATATTCTTGTTAGTTCTTTACTATTGTCTAGCATCTGTAACGTCTCCAAGCAGGGTAAGGCAGAGCTTGGCGCTGAAATCAGAGTAGGTGGGAGAAACTGTGAATAACAATCTGATCTACGTACGTATGCTAATTGGGACATAAAGAAAATTCGTAAAAATGTCTTCATCGCTTTCTGCCAGATGGTCTTTTTAAAACCTTTCTTTTTTCTTATTTTTCCTGCTCTCTCACGCCTCACGGGCGCTTCCCGTTGTTCCACACACTCCGAAGTCAATCCCCGCTTGGGTAGGGTGGGCTGGGAGGGAGGGAGCGTGGCTAATACGGGGTAATTTTCGGCATCTCTTGCTACTAACATTTTATTTACACACACATATATATATATATTATAACGTTATATAAAAAAAAAACATTTCATAATGGCTCTTACCCCTTTTTTGTACCCGAAACCCCCCCCCCCCCCCGCCCTAGAGTAAACTTTTGGATCCGCCCCTCCAGGACTGTGTCATCAGCATAGAGCAATCTGCACATACACATATACCAAGACATAAATCAGTATTATCCATTTTGGCATCACGCATGCATGCATCCATAAATATATTTAACAGCCAGGGTGACATTACACAACCTTGTCTGACTCCTGCACCAATAGAAAACCATTTTGATAAAACACCATTCATTCTTACACATGCTCTATTTACCGGGGGATAAATAATTTAAAAGCGTTTCTTCTCTTAGGCGTGACATTTAATCAGGAAAACATTGTTTCGTACTGAAATGTTCCTTATTAATTTCTGGATACAGTTTCAAGATAGGATTCCATTTCACTTTTAAAAGGTGCCCTTTCCAATTTGCTTACGACACGTGCCCCTCTCATTTAATTTCGAAAAAGACCCCAAACACGTTGAATGAGATGTTCACTGATGCCTGGGGAAGGGGGGGGACTCTGACATCGCGACCGACTGACAGCAGTGAGGATGTATGCACGTGTAAAATATTTTTTTCCTTGTTGGTGCTTTGTTGCCGAGCCTCGTCAACTTTTCTAGGAGAGTGATCTTGGAAACCGACTTACTGATGAGCATTTGTCTTCCGTCTTGAGAATCACCTCCTCACAGTTTAACCCAGATTACGAAAAATGCTGGAAGCTTAATCACAGTTTCACTTCATCTCACACACCATCATATAAATCTTCTGAATTAATTTAAAAACAATTTAGTAGGTATGTATGATTTTTTTCATTCTCAATTAACTTAAACTTATTCATATAAGTCTATTATATGTGTTTATCATTTTTTTAAATGAATTTTGAAGAAAAACTAATGAAGTCTTTGACCCGCCAAAAAAAAAAAATGTTTTTTTTTTTCATTTGGTCCTCCTATGAGTAAGTTAGCCCACTCCTGTACTAAACCATATAACATTAAATTTATTTTTACTCCCTTTTCACTCTATTATGGACTTGCATCTGAAATATGACGGAGGACGCTTTCAGTAGAATACTTTTCTTGTGAGATAATGGTGTAATTTCATTTAAGGTCTTCCTTTCTATTGTTCAGGAGGGTGCACTGCAAATGAATAGGAACTGAAAAAGAAATAGTTTCCTACCGAAAGCAGAACGGGAATTAACGGAAGAATTCACACTGACCTTATAACTGCTCCTGCGTGTGCTTCGACAGTGAGATTACCGAGTAGATCATCTGAGTATTCAAAGCAAACAGAACATAAATTCTGAATTTGCTTGTAACACTTACTAGTCATCCATGTAATTAATACCTCTCTGAAATTTCATCACCATGGAGCGGGAAATTTTCACGTTTTCTGGGATTTCAATTTCCTTAGTAGCATGCTCGAACGGAAATCGGGAGATAGCGGGTTCGATTCCCGCTGCAGGGCGGTGAAATTTTCAAGTTTTTTGAGAGGTGTTATACGTAGATGACCAGTAAATATTACAAGCAAATTCAGAATTTACATTGTTTGTTTTGAATGTTCTACTGATTTCCCATGTACTATGAGAAATATTTCTTCCTTATCGAGTCATATGAGTGAAATATCCAAAACTTCCAAAGTTACCGTAGGCTGTTGACTTGTAGGCAATGTCAACCCCGCCTTCTCGTGGTACATCCTGTTCCCACTAAAGGGGCTCTGACGCCCGCAAATAGCGGTATAACTATACCATCGGGATCAGAGGAAATGCTATCCCACACTCACCAACCCGCTTGGCCAGCGTGGTGAGTTATGGCCAAACACCTCCAAAATGACTCTACAACTTAAATCTTGGCCCTCAGTCTCCGGCAGCTGGAATGTACCTGGCCAAGGCAGCGGCCAGTGCGACATGAAGGCAGAGGGTGCTAAGAATCCCCGGAGGACCGGACTAGGCTGCCATTTGATGCTGACCTTGGCTACCTACAACGGACGCTCCCTATCTTCTGATTCAAGGCTTCTTGAATTGGAAGAGGAACTACAAAGGATCAAGTGGGACATCGTCGGGCTAAGTGAGGTAAGGAGAAAAGGAGAAGATCTCATTGAACTGAAAAGTGGACATCTCTTCTATTATCGTGGGACAGATACTGGCAGAACTAGTGGTGTTGGATTTATAATAAACAAGAAACTGAAGGATAAAGTGGTAGAAGTTGAAAGTTCCTCTGACAGAGCTGCACGACTCGTTATCCAACTATCGAGAAGATACCAGGCTCAGATTATTCAAACTTATGCACCCACCACAAGTCATCCTGAAGAAGAAATTGAAGAATTTTATTAGGAAATTCGTCATCTAAATAATAAAGGTAAGCAGCACTTGAAGATAATTATGGGAGATTTCAATGCAAAAATAGGGCAACGGCAACAGAATGAAACTTCAGTAGGTAAATTCGGTCACGGCAACAGAAACCAGCGTGGAAATACTCTCGTTGAGTTTGCAGAGGCAGAAGGATATTTCATCTTGAATTCCTTTTTCAAGAAAAAGCCACACAGGAAATGGACATGGAGACATCCAATTGGGACGACAAGTGAAATTGATTTTATTATGTGTAACAAAAAATTCGTCATCGAAGACTGCAGTGTGCTGAACAAGTTCAACACAGGTAGTGACCATAGATTGGTGAGATGTAAGATGCACCTCAACACTAAACTGGAACGTGGCAAGCTCATAAGACAAACAAAATGTATTGACATAACCAACCTTAAAAAACACCATAATACTTTCAAGTTGGAACTGAAGAACAGATTCTCTGCTTTAGAAGGCCTAACATCGGAAGAAGTGGATATTTCGGAAGTTAACAGAAAAGTAACCAAAGCTCTTATGGAAACAGCAACAAAATTAGCTGGGTCTAAGAACAAGTTGCATGTAAACAAATTATCAGGAAAAACCAAAATGTTGATGCAAAAAGAAGAGAGATGAGGACAACTAAAGAAGATGTGACTTCCAAAGTGGAATATATAGAGCTATGCAAGACAGCACGAAAAAGTATCACTGAAGACGTAAGGAAATTCAACTGTGAGCTAGTGAGGAAAGCAATTGAAAACAACCAAAGCCTAAAGATAGCAAAGGGACATCTCAGTAAGGGAAGAAAACAGATTATGGCACTGAGAAAAGAAGATGGTTCTGTAACAAGAAATAGAGGCGAAATTTTGACAAGAGTGAAAGATTTCTACTCCAAATTATATGAAAGGGATGATACATGTACTCCAGACATCATGAAAGGTACCAGAGTTCTTCCAGTCCTCCCAGCAGAAGTTGCTCATGCAATCAAGAACATGAAGCGGGGGAAAGCTCCAGGAGAAGATGGAATTACTATAGACATCATACAAGAAGCAAGTGGAGAAATTGAAACAGTACTCGCCCAAATTTTCACTCTATGCCTTAATGAAGGAAAGATTCCTGAGGATTGGAACACCGCTACAATGATCCTGATACATAAGAAAGGTGACATTGAGGATCTCGGAAACTACAGACCTATCAGCCTCCTATCAGTGGTTTATAAAATCTTCACTAAAGTTCTTTCACACCGCTTGAAGGTAACACTGGACATGGCTCAACCGAGAGAACAAGCTGGATTCAGGAGTGGCTACAGCACAATAGATCATATCCACGTACTGAGAGAACTAATTGAAAGAGCGAGGGAATATGAACTTCCATTGTGCATGGCTTTTATCGATTATGAAAAAGCCTTTGATTCGGTGAAACCATCAGCAGTTACAATGGCTCTGAAATCCTGCGGTATTGAAGATGCATACATTAATATTATTAATAACATCTATGAAAATGCAAGTGCAAAGATTCGGCTGTTTGAAAATACAACACACATAAAAATTGGAAAGGGAGTGAGACAAGGTGACACCATATCTCCGAAGCTCTTTAATGCCACATTGGAAAATGTCTTTCAATCACTGAACTGGGAAAACAAAGGGATAAAGATTAATGGAGATTATCTAACCCACCTTCGTTTTGCTGATGACGTAGTCATTTTTGCAACTAGCCCATCAGAGCTGCAAGAGTATGATCCAGGAACTTGCTGACAAGAGTAAAGAAGTGGGATTAAAAATGAACTTTCAGAAGACAAAAGTGATGTTCAATGCTTTTACAAGAAATGAAGATTTATCGATTGATGGAGAAAAACTGGAGATAACAGATACGTATGTTTATCTTGGACAGCAGATATCAAGTGAGGGTCACATTGATGAAGAAATTAATCGGCGTACAAAACTTGCCTGGAGAGCTTTTGGAAGAAACAGCATAATTTTCAAGAGCAATATGCCATTATGTCTTAAAAGAAAAGTGTTTGATCAATGCATCCTTCCAGTGCTTACGTATGGTGCAGAGACGTGGACCTTAACTAAAAGAGACATACAAAGGCTGCAGACAACTCAAAGCAGCATGGAGAGGTGCATGCTTGGTATAACCAGGAGAGATAAGAAGAGGAACTCGTGGATCCGAAAAATGACGAGAGTGGAAGACATCATGATCAGAGTTAAATCCCTGAAATGGCAATGGGCTGGACATACTGCCAGAAGGACAGACCATAGATGGACAGCCGAAATTTTAGATTGGATTCCAAGGGACAGGAAAAGACCCAGAAAAAGACCACATGGGAGATGGGTGGATGAAATTCGTAAATATGCGGGAGTGACATGGAGGAGACTGGCACAAGACAGACCGTTGTGGAGGAAACTTGGGGAGACCTTCGTCCAGCAGTGGATTGATAATGGTTGACAATGATGATGATGATATACTGTTATGTCGATTATAAAACAATAAAATGCCGAACCTCATTGTTGATCTGCTGATGTAAACTGAAGCACTCACAAACGACAAGCAGTATTGATCCCTAATTGAATCCTCCAGACACTTAAGTTGTTATCCTGCGAATGGTGAGGCATTTACTTCTGCTTCATAGAACAGCAACTAGGTTTTAAAACTTTCATTTACGCTTTCCAACCGTTGGTTGAAGAAGCGTATATGCTCCAGCTATGTCCATCCGCATGATAACTCGCGTAAGAATGGTCCGATTTCGACGAAATTTTACTGTGTGGTAGGGGATCACCTGGGGACGAACCCTATTGAAAATGGGCGAAATGGGGTGAAAGGTCAGGACATGGGAGCGGGATCCATTCCATTGCCCTTATGCGTCATAAATTACGTAAAAATGCTTCGCTTGCGACAAAACTTAAACATGTTGTTCCGGAGGTATATTGAACCAATTCTGTTTAACATCATTGAAATGAGGGCAAAGATCAGGGCACACGAGCGAGATTTATTCCACAGCCATTATCCTCATAACTTGACTAAAAACGCTTCTATTGCGACAAAACTTTAGTATGTTATTCCGGAGGTACACTGAACAAACTCTGTTTAATATCATCGAAATGGGATCAAAGTTCAGGACACAGGAGCGAGATTTATTCCACAGCCATTATCCTCATAACTTGAGTAATGATTTCTGGTATGTTTGAAAACGTATCATAATCAATGCATTGCATGATTTTACTAACTTGTGTTATTTTTTAATTCTTACCTTGCCCACGTAAAACAACTGCCTGAAAGCACCAACGCTCGGGGGGGGTGAACATAAAAGGCAATTTGAAAGAGTACAAACCGTAATCTAGGTATAAATGCATTATCATTTTTTTTAAATATATATTTGGTTAAACTTTCGGGTTGTTTCACTCAGCGTTAATTTTGATCAATTTTATGAACAAATAGGGGTGCCAGATAGTGCTACAGGAGGAGGCTCATGCCCTGGAAGCACCCCCCGTGGCTGTGCCCCTGAGTGCAAGTGAAAAAAATTGGGGAGTCTGACCACTTGCAATCCATCCACGCACACACACCGCTTTAAACTCCTCCTGACGCATGCATTGGCATTATTTTTTTGTTTCAAGTTTGATAACCACCGTAAGCAACTAATTTAGGGCCACCGACTGCAGGGAAGGGAGAGCTAGTTCCGTAAGGCAAACACAACATCCATGTTTAACGGGAATTCGAACTCAGACTGATGTCAGACGAATGGTCACAAGCAAGTGCTTAGACCACTAACGCCACTGGGGCGGCTCGTATTGGCATGTTGATAACTCTAGCGCAAACGTAACTAATAGCTAAATGTATGCACTGGTGATTAGAATACATCGGATCAGAATTACAATATCGATGTTTTATCCATGTAATTGATAATTAATTTTACAGCTCTCGTTAAGCAGATTTAAATTACAGATAATTCCTGTTCGTCAAAAATTGATCAGAAATGCTCATGTGCTAAAAATTAAGTTATAGTTTAAGTGTTATCGAATCACCTCAGTCTCGTCCTGTTCGTTGCGTCAAAATTTGCTTTCAAATATTTTTTAAGCTAATTTTTGCCCATAATCTGCAACAGTATGTTTCGATAGGCATTGTTTGGCTGGAGATCAGGCACTTTAATCTCTTTACTATTCCATACATACACACACACACACACACACATATATATATATATATGTCGCCTTTGCATATAATTACATAAGCGAGGAATACAATGTTTTTTCATTTAAATGGAAAAAAATTAGCAGATGGCACAAAGCTCCCAGAAAACACAGAGGCCCTTGATGGTTAAATAAGTTACTATACAGATGGAACTATCAAACCGTATATAAAAAGTTGCAAGAAGTTTCATTCAGTCAGTGCGAGATCAAGAGTAGCAATGAAGGTTTGGGTCCGCGAGTAGGGAGCCCCTTAAGGCTTGAATAAATCAGATTTTCAGCGAACTTGGGTATTTTACCAAACAAAGTGCCGGTTTCTCGGCACATAAAAAAAGCATGTATGCTGGCATTTTGAGTACCAAAATACCAGTAATTGTTATGCACTGACAACCCATATAAGTACGGGAAGGGGTGGCATTTGCCCTTCCCCTGGAAATCGAATTTTTTTTTTTTTTTTTTTTTTTTTGATTGGAGGTTTAACGACCACCGTGAGCAACTCAATGGGCTATAAGCAGTCGCCCGTCCCTAATTTAGGGTCACTGGTTCCAGGGAAGGGAGAGAGCCAGTGCCGTAAGACAAACACAACATCCATACCTCACCGGGATTCGAACCCGGACCCCTTACGGACGAATGATCAGAAGCCATCGCTTAGACCACTGCGCCACCGGGGCGGCAGGAAATCGAAATGCTCTGAGAAGGTATTTTGGTTGGTGCGAATGAAATGTCCGACAAAGGACCTGCACACGTGGATGGCGAGAACGGAAAAGTAGGGCAACTTACCTAGGCATAATAATTCCCTCTCGGCATCGACACATAGTTGCCATCTGTCCGGCAATGCCATGATCCCGGAACGAAAAAAGTGTTGTGGCCGGGATCCGAAAAAGGTCATCAACTGCACGTTGAACCTAGTTGTCTGTCATGAATTTTTTTTTTTTTTTGAGTGGAGGTTTAACGACCACCGTGAGCAACTCAATGGGCTATAGGCAGTCGCCCGTCCCTAATTTAGGGTCACTGGTTCCAGGGAAGGGAGAGAGCCAGTGCCGTAAGACAAACACAACATCCATGCCTCACCGGGATTCGAACCCGGACCCCTCACGGACGAATGATCAGAGGCCAGCGCCACCGGGGCGGCAGGAAATCGAAATGCTCTGAGAAGGTATTTTGGTTGGTGCGAATGAAATGTCCGACAAAGGACCTGCACACGTGGATGGCGAGAACGGAAAAGTAGGGCAACTTACCTAGGCATAATAATTCCCTCTCGGCATCGACACATAGTTGCCATCTGTCCGGCAATGCCATGATCCCGGAACGAAAAAAGTGTTGTGGCCGGGATCCGAAAAAGGTCATCAACTGCACGTTGAACCTAGTTGTCTGTCATGATTTTTTTTTTTTTTTTTTTTTTTTTTTGAGTGGAGGTTTAACGACCACCGTGAGCAACTCAATGGGCTATAGGCAGTCGCCCGTCCCTAATTTAGGGTCACTGGTTCCAGGGAAGGGAGAAAGCCAGTGCCGTAAGACAAACACAACATCCATGCCTCACCGGGATTCGAACCCGGACCCCTTTTGGACGAATGATCAGAGACCATCGCTTAGACCACTGCGCCACCGGGGCGGAGAACTGTTTCCCGGGCAGGAGGTGATCCAGGCGATGAAAAAGATGATAGTCTGCCGGAGCCAAGACCGGACAATAGGCTGAATGAGGCTGTGCTTCATAGCCCAAGGCACTTAGTGTCAGCATCGTTCGTTGTGCGACTTGAGGGCGGGCATTGTCCTGGAGAAGAACACCGTATCTATTGACCAATCCTGGTTGTTTCTGCAGAAATTTCCGGTGCATCTGGTTAATTCATCACAATAACATTCTGCAGTGATGGTTTAGCCTCTTGCCAAGAAACTCCGATGAATTTTCCCGGCTGTGGACCACCAGACAAGAAGCATCATCTTGGTGCGTAGGGGTATCTTAGGGTGTCGTCCAGCAGGCTGTGCCTTGCTTAACCATTGTGCAGATTGTTTGCGATTATCATAAAGCACTAACTTCTCGTCGCAGGTGACGATTCGATGAAGTAGAGGTTCCTGTTTATTTCTGGCAAGCAGCGACGTGCAGACTTCCAAACGCCTAGTCTTGTTGGCAGTTGTCAACTCGTGCGCCAGCCACATGTCCAGCTTTTTGACCTTACCCAGCGCAGCCAGACGCCAAACAACTGTCGTGTGATGGACACCTACACCTGCCGCTATCTCAAGACACGTTTTTCGGAGATCCGATTCAACCACACGTAACAGAACATCGTCAGAAACAGCAACAGGTCGATGACCCCGTGCTTCGTTTTGCAGGTCCGTATCTCCACTTCGAAACTTCACAAACCATCGCCGAATGATTCGTTCGTTGGCTGTGTTCTCCCCAAATCCCTTGTTAACGTTTCGAGCGGCTGACTCTCAAATCCGGTGTCTGCGTGTTTCCTCTGCAAGCCACGTCACGTCCAAACAAATCACGCCTGCACCTTGTTCTTCATACACGTGATAGCTATTTCTAGTAACTCTGTGACACAATACCCGCAACATCTGTGGGTGGTACCATTCTGCTGTGGGTGGGGCCAGTCTCCAATGCTCATTCGCGTCTGACATTTCATTCGCACCAACCCAATACTATACAGTAATTCGTGATAAAACTATTTCTCATGGCTAATTTTTCTGTAGAATTTCTGGATGAGTGCGCATGAAGTAAAAATAGGGTAAACTTTGGGAATTTTCAGTAGAACAAGAGGAAATTTAAAGTAGAATGTAATACGAGTAATTAAATTTCCCATCGCATGTTGGAGAACGGCGTGCTTACGTTCAATATGGAAAAACATAAACTGCAAAAGAAATGAAAAATAGTATATCATCCTCTGCAGCAGCTATTCACTACAGGACAAAGACCTCTCGAAGTTTTTTCCGGAAATTTGCCTTTAGGGTATTTATACGTTTTTGATGACCACTTGTGTGATCTCTAAGGTTTCGCGACGCATGTGACATAAATAGCCAAAAGGATCAAAAGAACGACAAAGAAATTTCCTTTTTGTCCTAACATTCTGTCCAAAAACAACAAAATATATTACTCTTCTTTTTTTACATAGTTTTTGGGTGTCTTCTGGTTTCCAATTCTTTTGTTTCTTTGATTGAAGGTTTAACAACCACCATGAGTAACTCGATGGTCTGTAAGCAGTCGCCCGTCCCTAGTTTAGGGCCACTGGTTCCAAGGAAAGGAAAGAGCCGGTGTGCCGTAAGACAAACACAACATCCATGCCTCACCGGGATTCGAACTCGGACCCTTCTCGTACGAATGGTCATAAAGCCAGACTACTGCGTCACCGGGGCAGCCAATTCAATTTATATGTTGAGAGTGCGATGAAAACGGTTAGATATAACAAGGCATAGTGGAGACTTTTGTCCTTATGGTGTATGTATAATATACAGGGTGTCCACAAACTCTCTTTACAACTTTGAACATTTGTTACGAACACCCTGTACTATGTAAGTTCGTGGTATTTGTTGTATAATATACTGTAAATATCAAAGTTTTAATTGACATTATCGTTTTTTGTTACAGGTCCCTCACTGACGTAGCAGGTGCTGTTCTATGAAAATGTGGTCCCCACAAGAGAGAGCGCCAGTGCGCCGCTTGGTTCATCGAAACAAAATCTGATACACAAACGCAACGACATTTCCGGACTAAGTATGGGAAAACCCCGCCATCCCCGTCCTAGTATCCACCAATGGCACCAGAAATCCATGGAGACTGGGTTCGTGTTGGATCAAGATTGAAGTGGCCGCCCACGAACATCGAATGAAGACATCGAACGTGTTCGTGATTCATTTTCACGAAGCCCGAAGAAGTCCATTTGTTCCGCTGCCAGAGAACTACAAATGTCCCGGTCCACAGTACACAGGGTGCTACATAGACATCTACGCTTATATGCATACAAAGTGCAACTGCTACAAGCACTTGAGCCGAACCACGACGAAAAGAATTAGCAGTAACGATGCTGGATTGACTGAGTGAAGGTCTCGAGTTTCTCATACATGTTTGTTTTACAGATAAGGCAACTTTTCATGTCCTCCGGGCAGTTAAACAAACACAACGTCCGGATTTCGGGGTCTGAAATCCTCATGCGTTTATGGAACTTGCGAGAGACAGTCCTAAAGTGAACATGTGGTGCCGTGTTATGCATAGCCGCGTCCTTGGAGCATTTTTCTTTAGTGAGAAAATAGTGACGGCAGATATTTACCTGGATGTCTTGCGTGAGTATGCTGTGCCACAGTTGGAGGACCTTTAACTAAGCGTGATATTCCAACAGGACGATGCGACACCACATTGGGGACGGCACGTTCGGGACTTTTACACACAACATTCCCTGGGAGGTGGATTGGACGGGATGGTCCAATTGCATGGCCATCCCCCGCTCGCCCGACGTCACACCTCTGGACTTTTTTGTATGGGGATGTGTGAAGGATATCGTGTATCGGACAAAGGTGCAGGACATCGATGACCTGAAATCGAGGATCAACGATGCCATTTCGAAACTGGAGTTACGGCTAGGCGCAACAAATGATGCGCATATTGAGCTTTTGTAATGAGGTAGAAAAAATTTTAGTCTTTTCTCTTACTTATGTGCTCAACCACATTTGCCTATTTCATACAGTGTATCAATAATAAATGTGAAAAGTTGTAAAGACACTTTATGAACACCCTGTATGTTATCCGTAGTTACAATTTCTGTTTGTCCCCTCCTGAAGACCAAGCTGTGGGCACCCATCCTAGCAACACAACAAAAAGTTAGGCGTTTAAAACTCTTTAATGCCCAAGAGAAAACAGATCGTCACTAAACCCCACTGATAATTCTATTCATTTCCTTTAAAATTCGCTAGCTGTGATAGTTGCCCCCTTTTTTTCTTTTGTTTTAGTTTCGAGGTTTAAAGGCCATTATGAGAAAACCTTAATGCTACAAGCACTCGCCGTTTCTAATTTAGGACCACTGGTTTCAAGAAAGAGGCAGAACCATCAGGCAGTCATGCCACCCATGCCTCATTTAAGACTCTCGAGATGGGTCCGGGTTCGAATCCCGGTTAGGTATGGATGTCGTGTTTGTCGTTTCTCACTCTTCCTTAGAGTCGGTGGTCCTAAATTAGGGATGGGCGACTGCTTATAGCCCATTGTGTTGCTCACGGTAGTCGTTAAACCCCGAAGTAGAAATAGAATTCAGGGCCGCCCCAGTGGCCTAAGGCGCTGGCCTCTGAGCATGCGTCCGTAAGGGGTCCGGGTTCGAATCCCGGTCAGGCATGGATGTTGTGTTTGTCTTATGGCACTGGTTCTCTCCCTTCCCTGGAACCAGTGACCCTAAATTAGGGACGGGCGACTGCTTATAGCCCATTGAGTTGCTCACGGTGGTCGTTAAACCTCCAATCGAAAAAAAAAAAAAATAGAATTCAGGACTCGAACCCGGGCCTATCTCGGACGAATGGTCAGAAACCAGCGCTTCAGATCACTTGGCCACAGGAACAGCTTATCTTCATATACTACCATAGGCATTACTCTACTAAAGCTCTCAGCCTTTATCCCCATTCTTGCAATTTTCTGTCACATTGCAAAGAATGTAGTCACCCAAAATCAATGGTGTCTTAATTTTTTTTGAGGCTTAATTGACCACCGCGAGCAACTTGATGGACTATAAGCAGTCGCCCATTCCTAATTTAGGGCCACTGGTTCCAGGGAAGGGAGATAGCCAGTGCCGTAAGACAAACACACAACATTCATGCCTCACCCGGATTCGAACCCAGACTCATCTCGGGGTCGGACGAGTGGGCAGAAGCCAGCGCTTAGAGCCTTGTGCCACCGGGATCTTTACAGGAACTGTCAATGGGGCGAAATTTGATAAGCAGATCCCAAACCACATCCAGCGTTAATATCAAACAGTTCCATAACTAACTGTATGTAACATGTTAAATGCTAGTACGGTGCTTTAGAGATAGATCTTATGAATTTTTCGACTTTTGTTCCTTAAAGGCTTTCCTACTTGTAACTACCGTTACTTCTTCCGTATCAGAATAACAAAACTCCTAAATATGTTAAATTTTGTCTTGATACTTATAATGGTTGCAATAAACCATAGACACCACCTTGAAAATAGGATTGATTGGAGGTTTAACGACCACCGTGAGCAACTGAATGTGATATAAGCAATCGCCCGTTCCTAATTTAGGGTCATTAGTTTCAGGAAGAGAGAGAGAGAGAGAGAGAGAGACAGTGCCGTAAGACAAACACCACATCCACGCCTCAACGGGATTTGAACCCGGACCCCTTTCGGAGGAATGATCAGAGGCCATCGCTGAAATCACTGCGCCACCAACAGGAACAGTCAGATCAACAGGGACAGTAAAAAAGAAACAGTCAGATCATTCTCTAAAAACCCAAAATGGACATGTCTGTTGAAATCTCGAAGTCGAATTTGTTTTGTGATTCCAATACTTTCTCATACATTAGCATGAGAAAGTAAAGGAGGAGGGGATGTATGCGACAACACAAAACGTTACTTTTCCAGGATGGTGAACAAACTGAGAGACGCTGTGCGAAGGGACCCGGTAACTCGAAATGCGCCACTGATGTGTGGGGCCCCTCAGGGGAACTGTTAGCGGGATAAAGTCCAATGAAATGCAACAGCAGTTCCTACACAGCATGTATGGCAAATTAAAGCAGTCAATAAACTAACCGCGTGTAGCAGTTTAAATGCTAGTACTATGCTTCAGAGGCCGTCCATTTAAAAGCTTTGACTTTTCACCCTTAAAAGGCTGGGGGGGGGGGGGGGTTAGAGGTTTAGCGACGACCGTGAGCAACTGGATGGGATATCAGCAATCGCCTGTACCTAATTTAGGGCCACTGGTTCCAGGGAAGGGAGAGAACCAGTGTAGTATGAGAAGCACAACATCCATGCTTCAGCGGGATTCGAACCCTCACCCTTGTCTGACAAATGGTCATAAGCCAAAGCTTAGACCACAGCGCCACCTGGACGGCCCTGAAAGGGCTTTCACAATTGTAACTTCCGCTATTTCTTTTCCAAGATTTTGTGATAAACCCCTCAACTTAATATTTAGGGGTTAATCACAAAGCCCGTAAATATTAAATTTCTTATCGATGGATATAATGCGTAGTTTGAGTCTGCAACGGGCTTTAATTTGTAAAACCCGGGCCCGAACTTTAGGGCCCCCGTTCGAGCCTGGCGAAGCCTAGAACTTCCAAGTTTAAGGCCCGACCCGATCCGTTTCATACTTTCATCAAGCGTTTTCCGCCACTTATCACAAATTACTCGAAGCTTCCTTCACAACAGCTGTTCCCAACCTTTTTTGACTCGTGAACCCCTTTCAACATTATATTTTTATCGGGAACCTGAGGATTTCTACGCAAATGACACCTTGTAGGTGTGTATAGTTCTTACCTCCAGTAAATGAAAAACCAAATTTAAAAAAATCTTCACTGTATTTCCACTTTTTAGTGCTAAATGTAATGCCAATATCTTTAAGCAATGTTTCGGAATTTTTGTCAGTTGAATGCATTTTACGGGATTTCAGACTATGCATCACATTTGAAGATTTTTTTTTCTTCTGATTACCGCGTTTTACCATTCCAGTCTTCACCCAGTGATCCATGATTTCGCCGTAAAAAATTATTAATGGCAGGTATTTCTGCCTTTAAGTTTAAAGTCTTCGCAAGCTACTGCAACCCCAATACTCCCCTTAACGATGCACGGACTTTCGATGCTCTGAGAATTCAAGCAAACATCAGCGCGTGCGCTCTCTCTGCAAAGTCATCCCACAAGCTAAAAATTAACCGGTTTCTTTCTACGTGAGAGTCAGGCATTGGAGCGGAGTCAGGTAAAACGAACTATTCCGTGACCTTGTGATGTCGAGTAGACTTTCCCATCGCTGCGGGTCTCCATCGCACACGGACGTTTCTGAGTAATACAACACGATCACCCTCTCGTGCATGCTGGACTACGTACGAACGAACGCGTGTCCCAAACATCTGCAAAAAAAAAAAAAGTCATTAAACTGTTAATGCATTTTAGCTTGCTTGCGGTTTAAAACAATACCTTCTTGACCCCTTGGAGGTTCGCGAAGGTGTTCTAAAAACACATAATGTGTGCCCCCCCCCCCCCCCCCGCCTTCCGGTACGCGAACCACCAAATGGGAACCGTTGCTCTACAGCAAGGGTCTTCAAGGATTTTCAGGGTCTTCAACCCATGGCCCACGGAACACTAATGCCCCGTGAGACGACAAAGGAAAATCTAAAATGATTAAAAAAAAAAAAAAAACTGTTTATGAAATGGAAAAACGAACGAATATCCAGATACCTTGGACACATGAACTTTGCATTCTCAAATCTGCTATGAGCTATGCTGCGATAATTTTATAATTGAGGTTTTTGGAAATTACTAAAAAATGTAGGAAACCTCTCTTAAATAATCGATATTCATAATCAACACATGCACTTTTCCTTTTCTTTCTCATATGGTCTGCGAATCCACAAATGAGGATTTGATCTGATTACGTAATTCTGTTACAAATGTAAAGGTTTTTCCTCTTTTACACGTAAGTATATACCAGGTAGCACTCAATATTCAGATATGTAAACAAATACTTCGAACTTCATTTCCCGTCGTAGCAAACGAATCGCTCGTTTGATTTGGTTACGTGAAAATGAAAATTCTGTTTATGTAAATATATCTCGGTAAACAAAAAAGCCAGTTGTTTTAGTCGCTAAAGTCAACAAAATGGGAATGGAATTTGATCTTTAACGAAATAAATCGTCCCATTTCAGGCTACCATCTTACAGCCAAGCATGTCGGTTTCAGCTGTGATTAATCATTGAGTAGGCGTGGCGGACGGGGTCTTTCGTTTCACTCAGTGAACATCGCTATCTGATTAACAAGTCAGTCTTCCTTTTGTAAGACGAAAACATTTTCTTTTTAATCCGGGAGCATTCGGTGGAACACAGAATGCGTGTTTCTGTTGAAATCTGGAACTCGATTTTTGTTTTAGTTATTACAATATTTCATCGAGAATGAAAAAGTAAAATTCGGTTGGTAGGGGCATAGGCGTAATCACTGGGGGGGGTCGGTCAGGATCCCCCAGATTTTTAGAGTCGGGAATCCTCATATACAAGATATATGTATATATATGTAAGGTCAGGTGATGCGTAACATCACAGCCTCTCCTTGACAAATGTCAACCCCGCCTTCTCGTGGTGCATCCTGTTCTAACTAAAGGGGCTCTGACGACCGCAAATAGCGGTATAACTAAACCATCGGGATCAGAGGAAATGCTATCCCACACTCACCAACCCGCTTGGCCAGCGTGGTGAGTTATGGCCAAACACCTCCAAAATGACTCCACAACTTAAATCTTGGCCCTCAGTCTCCGGCAGCTGGACTGTACCTGGCCAAGGCAGCGGCCAGTGACATGGAGGAGACTGGCACAAGACAGACTGTTGTGGAGGAAACTTGGGGAGACCTTCGTCCAGCAGTGGATTGATAATGGTTGACAATGATGATGATGATGATGATGATATATATATATAATGTGTAATCGGACCCCCCCTTCTGATGCACTGGGGGAGGGATCGAACACCGATGTTGTGTCTAGAGCTCCAGTAAGTCTAAATCCTCCATTGGAGCTCACCACACACACTTCATAAATTCTTTCTGTTCATGTCATTGTTTAAACCCCATTAATGCACCTCAGCTGAGATCTTAAGACTCTCAATAAATCTGCGCTACGCATATATAGGTTACACACTTTTTGATGTTTTATGCATCTCTTCCAACAGTAGTAAATCCCAAGAAAAATATTTTCGATGTAACGAAAATGGGTAACAGAAGGAATCAAAACCATTGTTGAAATCTGATCGAGACGCAAAAAAAATTTTGTTACTCAACAATATATTTCACTTAACTATCGTCGAACATTATTTTATCACGTTTTACATAAACGTAACAATATATCATTGCAATCTTCGTAAATTACGAGAACTGGATGCTAAATGAGATAAAAGCCATTACAAAAAAATCGTGAGATGGTACTCTTTGTAGGTAATTTATGCTACGCATCTTTCACATGCCGAGATTTTTGTGGGTGTGGAATAAAACGAGTGATTCGAGGGTATACATTTATTTAAATACAACACATTGCATTTATTCGCGTCAGTCACGACCACACGGAGCCACAGTCCAGTACATACTACGTGGAATTAAATCATACATACAAAAATTACTTAATTCCTTAGGTAGGTAGGTGAATTAATAAATGTTACTGTCGTAAAACAAATTAAAAAAGATATGCTAGTCATAAAAGTAAATATTTACTAAACTACGGTGGCGGCATTAGTATTTCGGTTATTTATTTTTTCAAAAAACATCATTATTATTACTACATATTATTCAGATTTACACGAACATGAAAAAACGACCCTGACACCGATGAAACGTTATACATCAACGAAAGTGCGCATGCGCAAGTATGACTCCGTTATTATTTCTATTCATTCATAAATTCTCACTTCCTTATCGGGCCCTGAAAGTACTTGGAATTGATACATCGATAAGGAAGAATAACTATTTCTAACATTTACGAAGAGTGATCACAAAATCACACAAGTATACTCTCGAATGACTCATTTTATTTCACACCCACAAAGATCTTGGCATGCGAAAGGTGCATATAGCATAAATCATATACAAAGAGTACCAGGGTACTCTCCTGATTTACTTTTGTAAGGGGGTGGGGGTGATATTAAGGACTACCAAGAGCGTCAAGCAGTCGCCCATCTGTAATTTGGGGGCACAAATTCCACGGAAGTGAGAGAAACAGAAGAGAATCACACCGTCCATATTTACACAGAAGACAAATACACCATATATACCTCACCCGGACTCATCTCGACGAATGATTAGAAGAAACCAATGTTTCGTACCGCTTGATTCGGCTTTGCATCAGTCAGTGTCTTATAAGAATTTTAAGCAAGTTTCCGCAATCTGTTAACCTTATTTTCGTCAACTCTCTTTTGTTCGGGTAAGAAGAAAAAAAAAAAGGTGCATCCTTTGATTTAACGATTTTTGGTTTGTTCTAAAAAAATTATTCCCGTACTCTCGATTTTGAATTTCATAACAGATAATATTTGTATTTATCAACTAATTTTTGAAAAGAATGTTTCATGAGTGACATCTAAAAACTTAAATAAAAAAATACCTAATACTGTTATCAGATATATTGCTACACGCAAAATAAAGAATAAAGTAATTCACCTTGATTGTGGCACATCCCACCCTCATCTTTGCGGAATCGTTTTGACACAGGACAAACAACAACAGGTGCCCGAGTTAGTTTTCTCTTCATCAGATTACATGCCGGTCGAAAGACATCGTGCGACGCAACGCTCTGACAGCAGAACAAGTGTCAAAGCGACTGCCAAGTAAGAGTGAAACGTCATTCTTTTCAACAGCCAATCGACAATCGTCTCAAAGTCGGCAGAAAATAAACAAGTAAAAGTAGGCTGTATGTATGTATGTGTCTTGGGAATGTTACTTTGTGCTGGTGATGAAAGTCTTGAACTCAAATGATTAAGTAATAATCGTGATTCAACATAATTAGAGGAAACGGATTAAATCTGCGCGCCCGTTGTTGAATTTTGATTTTTTAAATGAGAGTTTCCCTTTCATCAAAGAATAAAAAAATTATAATAATAAAAAAAAAACTTACTTATAGCTAGCAAATTTCGTACTAAGATGAAGATCAGCATGTACACGATGTATTCAAAATTAAATAATTTTAAGCGTGCATCTACAGGAAAATTATATTCTGCTCAAACTGAAATGGGATGGTATATAAACCTTAAATGTAAGTAATTTGAATTTTTTTCTGCGTTGGACAAAATAAGAGAGAGAGAGAGAGAGAGAGAGACAGATAGACAGGCTGAGGGATTCGATTTCAAAATCTTTTACAATATTTTAACTTTCCGGAAAATTTGAAGGCACTGTGAGACGTTTTTTTTTTTTTTTTTTTTTTTTTTTTGCAGAGAGAGACAGTAAAAAACATTTTTCGTCAAATTTTTCTGCCATGGAATAATTCTGAGTCACCAAGACCTTGTCAACGCAGTTTTTAATAATGGAACTCGCTTATGACGAGCCCGTATTACACAGTCGAGTCACTTTATTGTGACCACCTCATACTTTTGACGTGAACAGCGCGTAGCCAATGAAAGAAAGCACGTGTCGTGAGCTGGCTTGGAGGGTATATAAGGTGTGATGTTAGGCATTCTGAAAACATATCACTCGTTGCTGTCATGGATAAAATGAGCGATTCATCAGATTTGCAAAAGGGGATGATTATCGGCTTTCGGGCCAAGGGTGGCGGCAGTATTTCTGCCACAGCTCAGTTTGTGAACTGTGCGCGTGCTCCTGTGGTTAAAGTGTATCGTGATTGGAGAAATGGCACCAGTGCGAATATGCGACGTGGAAACTGCGGAGCACCACGTGCCATTGATGTGAGAGGTGAACGTCGGCTTCGAAGGTGCGTGAGGGCCGATCGGCACGCTACAGTGGAGCAACTCACTGGCCAAATGAACCAGGGGGCTACATGAAGTGTGTCTAAAACGACAGTTCAGCGAACACTGCTGCGTATGGGGCTCCAATGCAGACTAATGGTCACTGCACCTGTGCTAACGAAGGTGCATCGGCAGAAAAGGATTACATTTGCGCTGCAGAATCGGAATTGGACCTCCGCTGATTGGCAAAGGATTGCATTCTCCGATGAGTCACGTTTTCTGCTTCATCGAATGTATGGACGTTGGCGTATAAGGTGAGAAACATCGGAGAACAAACACTCTTCAACCATTGCTGGAAGAACACAAGCTGATGGGGGCAGCGTTATTGTCTGAGGAATGTTTTCGTGGAATTTCTTGGGTCCACTCATACCTGTGAAAGGTACTATGGGCCGAATTCGATATGAATCCATCCTTGCAGACCACGTACACCCATACATGCTGATTACGTTCCCTGGGACGGATGGGATCTTCCAGCACGACAATGCCACGTGTCACACAGCTAGAAATTTCCGAGAGTGGTTGGAAAAGCACGATGAAGACTTCAAAGTACTTCCCTGGCCAGTGGCCCCCTAATTCTCCAGAGTTAAACCCAATTGACCATCTGCGAGACCACCTCGATCGTGTTGTTTGCTCTATGGATCCTCCACCACACACCCTCCAACAGCTGTCAGATGCACTGCAATCAGCATGGCTCCACATACCTGTGAATACCTTCCAGCACCTTATTGAGTGACTCCCAGCCCGTCTAGCTGCTGTCCGCGCTGCACAAGGCCGTTACTCTGGATATTAGCTAGTGGTCACAATATTGTGACTCGACCGAGTATATTCCAGTTTTTCGCTACCTCTCCTTCTAGAAATCCGATTTGAAAAACTCTTTCTATATGTCGGATACTTTCCAATCTTTCAGAAAGCATAGTTCTACCTGCCGCTAGGCGGCGTAAGTTCCATTTGGGACTGCATCTCGGCTTCTAAAAAATCCCATCGAGAAAATTTAATTTGCGCTGAATGCCACCCACAATGCTGAAAATTTTGCATATTACCCGCTTCAAACAATACACGATTTTCCTGCCAAGGAGCGTATAATATGATTGATTACCTTGCTATCTCTGCTTCTGAAAATATTTTTTTGCTTCGGATATCTTCCACAGTGAAGAACATTTTGGGCTTGCCTTTCTGATTTTTCATAGTATTCCCGGGAAGAAAAACATTTGCAAATGCATTTCCTGCCGCGCCAGTGATCTAAGGGCTGGCTGGCTGGCTCCGACCGTATGTCCTAGTGGGATCGAGTTCCGGATGTGGCACTGGTGTTGTGCTTGTTTTATGGCACAGTCTCTCTCTCTATCTTTTCCCTTAAAAGCAGAGATCCTAAATTAGCGACGGGCGACTGTGTATAACCCGTACAGTTGCTCACAGTGGTTGTTAACCCCGGTGACGCAGTGGTCGAAGCGTTGGCTTCTGATCATTCGCCTAACGGAGGGGCCTGGGTTCGAATCTCGGTAAGACATGGGTTTATTCGCTGTATTCCTTGTTCACCCGGCATTCTGTATTCACTGTTCACTACATATGTACATTGCTGACGTCGAAACACAAATTGTTTATACTATATATATTTCTTCTGTGTGTATAGTCAATGTATTTGACAACCAAGTCCAATAAATAATTTTTTTTAAACAGCAAAACAAAATTAAGAAAAAAAGTATTTTGCCCTCTACAGCTCTGCTCGAATTTCTTTTTTTTTTTTTTTTTCACTGAGCAGATATTGCACACAGTGGAGTAGCTTAAGTTCCCGCTGTGTGTGCATGCACGGGGGGGGGGAGATATAGGGCCTAGCGATCCCGATACAAAATTGCCAAGAAATAATTTCTTTCATCATCGCATAACAGTTAAAGTTATACTCCAGAGGAAAATCATGTTTACTAAATATCTTTTTACATTTTCATTGCACAGGACAAGCTGAACAGAACTTGTGTTTTTCTTTTTAAAACCCCAGATATATAGAAAAGACAGAATTTACAGCTGCACATACTTTCAATTACTGTTTTGACTGCTATCGCAGCACCCCCCCCCCCCACCACACACACACACACACACACACACACACCCGCCGAGGCTTGGTAAATTGAGAAGCTACCCCCAATAACCATTGTGTCTGAATTGTGTATGAGTAAGCACCAGGGGAGTACACCAATGATCCTCTATATAATGTCCACTTACCTGATAATCTATAGGACCCCCTTTAGCCCGCAGAACAGCAGCCAATCGGCGATGCGATGCATCGATTCAACAAGGTGGCGATAGGTATCCTGGAGTATCTGGTACCATAATAACTGGAGGACCTGTCAACGGCAGGTCCTCCAGTTCCCGTACATTTCGGGGTGGTGGTGATTTAGCGCGAACCTGCTTTCCCAAGTCGAACTACAAATCTTCGATTGGGTTCATGTCAGGTGAATTTGGAGGCCAGGGCATTATCCTGTTGGTAATGGCCATCACCAGCAGTGAACACATTTGCCATGAATTAGTGAACTTGGTCCGCAACGATGTTCAGATACCTGACAGCTGTCAGGGATTGTGCTATTGGGATAATGGGGCATAAAGTGTCCTATATAAGAAAACTTCGCCCACAGCATAACACCGCCACCGCCGGCCTGTATCTTCCCAACACTGCATCCAGGTGCCCATAACCTCCGTTGGTAATCAGAGTACCCGCGCTCGGCCGTCTACGTGATGCACCAGGAATCTTGATTCGTCAGACCAGGCCACTTTCTTCCAATCGTGCACGGTCCAATTTCGATGATCTTGGGCCCATTTCATGCGTTGTTGGCGATGACGTGCAGTGAGCATGGTGACCCGGCTGGGTCTTCGGCTACGCAAGCCCATGCGCAGAAGGCTGCGATGAACTGTGTGCTGTGACACATTGCCCTGATCACTACTGTCGTAGCTATGGATGATTTGTCGCACTGTGGCCCTGCGGTCGCTGTGAACAAACAATGCGTGACAGTCTCCGCTCCCCTCTGGCATCAGTGAGCTGCGGACGACACACGACTGGACGACGGTTCGTCGTTTTGCCATCTGTTCACCACTTTTGATACGTACTCACTGCAGCGACACGTGAACAACCCACAAGCAGCGCCGCCGTTTCCGAGATCGTAGTTCCGAGGCGTCGTGCCATCGCAATTTGTCCTTTATCAAACTCCGATAAATCGGCAGCTTTTCCCGTTCTGACTCCGAACACTCTACTAACCGAAAGCAGGTCATTGGGTTGCATATATACTGCTCTGTGAACTTCACCTGTACCACCGTTCGGTCTCCAGGCGCGCTCATTTCTCTAGGCTGGGGTGGTCATAATGTAATTGTTCATCGGTACATACAAAAAAAAAAAAAAAAATCGGGGGTGGGGGGAGGGCTGACGAAAAATGTAAGTTTTTGAAATCCAGTAGAACAGAATAATAAAAAATTAAATAACTTTTTTCTAATGTATGTCACATTTTAACTGAAAACATAAAAAAATCAAACATTTCGGAGAGGCAAAGCCCCATGCCCCCCCCCCCTTCTAAATATGCCCCTACTAATTCCAAAACCGGACGATAAGTAATTTTGCCGAGTAGCAAAATCCTCTTTCAGAAATCCACCTTTACTACTTAAACATAAGTCCTTTTGTCTTTTTGTCGGCATAAATTTTCCCCTTACAGCTTTTTTTACTTTTATATAATTCCAGTAACATTATACAGGATGGGCCAAAATTAGCTGCTTTGAAAAAAGAAAAAAAAATGCCGATTTAAAAAAATCATAACTTAGGAATGAATGCAACAATTAACATAAAACAAATGATATCGTATTGGTAGAGTTTTTTCCACAAACCGGTTTGGTTGTCTCGATCTGAAACAAATGGTGCTAGTGCAATCAGAAATCCAAAATAGCAGATTTCACTCACAGCAAGCGTACAGGATATGTTTTTTAGTGTAACTCGTCATTCTGTATAACTGCCATACAGAGGCTTTTTAAGTGAAAATATCAAAAGGAGCCTCGTGCAGGTTCTTCTACCACCAAATGGCATTCATGCTTCGTATCAACAGCACGCATAACACACAGTGAATGAGGTGAATGTCGACCATTTCTTTCCTAAACAGTGAAATGTGTGAGGGAAGCGTACCTGAGAACTCCGCGTAAATCGACTAGGCGAGCAAGCATGGAACTTCAGGTGACAAAAAACAACTGCGTATCTTGCGTAAATGACAGAGTTTGAAGCTACAGCTATTTCGTGCACAGTGACCAGAAACGCCAGCGTTCATTCTGAAATGCAAGCGAACGGATTGAATCGGGAGAGGACTTTATCACAAGAGTTGTGCGTACGAGGCTACATTTCATATCAGCTGCAGGCTAAACAAGTTTCACGTGCGCATATGGGAAATAAAAAACATACTTCGTGTTGTTTTACAGCCCCAAAGCTAATGTTTCTTGTGTCGTTAGTAACATTTCTCTTTGCGGAGAAAAAGATCTCTGGTAGGCATTGACCTGAACACGCTGCAGAAGATTCTTGTAATCACGGGCGGATTGGCCCATCGGGAAACCGAGAAGTTTCACGGTGGACCACTCAAGAAATGCCCCACTTTCTTGTATTCTTTTGTGTATGAATTTTTTTTTTTTTTTTTTTTTGATTGGAGGTTTAACGACCACCGTGAGCAACTCAATGGGCTATAAGCAGTCGCCCGTCCCTAATTTAGGATCACTGGTTCCAGGGAAGGGAGAGAGCCAGTGCCGTAAGACAAACACAACATCCATGCCTGACCGGGATTCGAACCCGGACCCCTCACGGACGAATGATCACAGGCCAGCGCCTTAGGCCACTGCGCCACCGGGGCGGCGTATGAATTTTGGAAACGGGCATATAATTATCTGGAATATATGAATAATAATCTTTTCTTTTATTTCTGCCTGAAACGTTGTTCCTTTTTAAGCGAAAACAAGAAAAAGAAACGTTTCTTTCTATCTTTGTTGGGCGTTTGCTCTGAAAGGATATAGCAAGAGTCTTTGTATTTGCGTGAAAAAAAGGGGGGGGGGGGCAGTCGGACTACGCAAGCTGTTGTAAATTAATTTAAGCCGAAGTTAACTACTGTTAAACACCAGGAGTAATGCAAACTTCGTTATTCCCAGGGTACATCTAAATCTTTTACATTACAGTGTTATTGTAGCCGGTCCGCGCCAGTGGAATGAGTTACCCTTGCACATTAAATACATTCTTAGCTTCAGGGCATTCAGGAGAGTATTAACTACTGAATAATTGGCTGGCTGATATGATTTGAATTGATGCCTTGATTTCTTTTCTGAGATAGAGTGGCACATTATTTTGTCTTGTTGATTTTGGTTTGTTTATTGCTGCATGATTGTTAAATGTGCTGTACAGATATTTTTGGGATGTGTATTTTCTGGTTGCATTGGTTTGGTGTATATATATAAATGTCCTAACTAAATCTTTCATTATTTTTTTATACTTTGCTTATCAGTGGTTATGTTGGCATGTGTTAAGATTACTACGTATTGTAACTGTACTGTCTATATGCCACCTAGTTTTTAATTAGACTTGATTATCATCATGTATTCCTTAACTTACCTGTACTATTATGATGATTCGTGTCTCACTGTGAATTTCTGTGCACTGTGTTATTGGCCTGTCACACACTTCTTGGGGACCGGGGGATCGTCAGGCTTTTTCTTTAAAGCCTTTTTTCCCTGGCTCCATGTCATCCACATACAGTGCTATATGTAGACATAGATTATTCTTTTACATTTCTTAGTATCTACTTCATATACTTTGGTTTAATTGTGCAAGTTCTTTAATTGTAATTAATGGAATGTTTATTGTAATTGTGTTATAACATACTACGGATACATTACTGAAACTTCATTTTCTTTTGTTTAACTACTTAGCACAGATTTACTGTAATAATGTATTGCTGTATGGAATTCTGTCATGTATGGTGTTGCTATGATGAATGGCAGAATATTCAATAAATTCAAATTCAAACATAGCTCATTAGACTTGAAGCCTGATAGGCTCTACCCTTTTGTAATCTTAAAAGAGACGTTAGTACCCATTGCGGTGGCCCATCATTTCCATCACCTTATTCACAGACTGACATAGAACACAAAGCGATTCTCCCTCAGAGATATTCCGGCATCCGTATCCCATCCAAGTGCTCCCCTTTTGCCCTGAGCGAAGACCACACACTTTGCTATATTCGGCATGACAACATGTTTAAAGAAGGCGATAGTGAGGATGCTGAACGATTACTTTCTTTTGTCTCTATAGGGTAGTACTAGCATTTTAAAGACCAGATGTTACTGGGCAGCATGAAATGGGCCCAGTAACATCTTGGGCCCATTTCATGCGTTGTTGGCGATGACGTGCAGTGAGCATGGTGACCCGGCTGGGTCTTCGGCTACGCAAGCCCATGCGCAGAAGGCTGCGATGAACTGTGTGCTGTGACACATTGCCCTGATCACTACTGTCGTAGCTATGGATGATTTGTCGCACTGTGGCCCTGCGGTCGCTGTGAACAAACAATGCGTGACAGTCTCCGCTCCCCTCTGGCATCAGTGAGCTGCGGACGACACACGACTGGACGACGGTTCGTCGTTTTGCCATCTGTTCACCACTTTTGATACGTACTCACTGCAGCGACACGTGAACAACCCACAAGCAGCGCCGCCGTTTCCGAGATCGTAGTTCCGAGGCGTCGTGCCATCGCAATTTGTCCTTTATCAAACTCCGATAAATCGGCAGCTTTTCCCGTTCTGACTCCGAACACTCTACTAACCGAAAGCAGGTCATTGGGTTGCATATATACTGCTCTGTGAACTTCACCTGTACCACCGTTCGGTCTCCAGGCGCGCTCATTTCTCTAGGCTGGGGTGGTCATAATGTAATTGTTCATCGGTACATACAAAAAAAAAAAAAATCGGGGGTGGGGGGAGGGCTGACGAAAAATGTAAGTTTTTGAAATCCAGTAGAACAGAATAATAAAAAATTAAATAACTTTTTCTAATGTATGTCACATTTTAACTGAAAACATAAAAAAATCAAACATTTCGGAGAGGCAAAGCCCCATGCCCCCCCCCTTCTAAATATGCCCCTACTAATTCCAAAACCGGACGATAAGTAATTTTGCCGAGTAGCAAAATCCTCTTTCAGAAATCCACCTTTACTACTTAAACATAAGTCCTTTTGTCTTTTTGTCGGCATAAATTTTCCCCTTACAGCTTTTTTTTACTTTTATATAATTCCAGTAACATTATACAGGATGGGCCAAAATTAGCTGCTTTGAAAAAGAAAAAAAAATGCCGATTTAAAAAAATCATAACTTAGGAATGAATGCAACAATTAACATAAAACAAATGATATCGTATTGGTAGAGTTTTTTCCACAAACCGGTTTGGTTGTCTCGATCTGAAACAAATGGTGCTAGTGCAATCAGAAATCCAAAATAGCAGATTTCACTCACAGCAAGCGTACAGGATATGTTTTTTAGTGTAACTCGTCATTCTGTATAACTGCCATACAGAGGCTTTTTAAGTGAAAATATCAAAAGGAGCCTCGTGCAGGTTCTTCTACCACCAAATGGCATTCATGCTTCGTATCAACAGCACGCATAACACACAGTGAATGAGGTGAATGTCGGCCATTTCTTTCCTAAACAGTGAAATGTGTGAGGGAAGCGTACCTGAGAACTCCGCGTAAATCGACTAGGCGAGCAAGCATGGAACTTCAGGTGACAAAAAACAACTGCGTATCTTGCGTAAATGACAGAGTTTGAAGCTACAGCTATTTCGTGCACAGTGACCAGAAACGCCAGCGTTCATTCTGAAATGCAAGCGAACGGATTGAATCGGGAGAGGACTTTATCACAAGAGTTGTGCGTACGAGGCTACATTTCATATCAGCTGCAGGCTAAACAAGTTTCACGTGCGCATATGGGAAATAAAAAACATACTTCGTGTTGTTTTACAGCCCCAAAGCTAATGTTTCTTGTGTCGTTAGTAACATTTCTCTTTGCGGAGAAAAAGATCTCTGGTAGGCATTGACCTGAACACGCTGCAGAAGATTCTTGTAATCACGGGCGGATTGGCCCATCGGGAAACCGAGAAGTTTCACGGTGGACCACTCAAGAAATGCCCCACTTTCTTGTATTCTTTTGTGTATGAATTTTTTTTTTTTTTTTTTTGATTGGAGGTTTAACGACCACCGTGAGCAACTCAATGGGCTATAAGCAGTCGCCCGTCCCTAATTTAGGATCACTGGTTCCAGGGAAGGGAGAGAGCCAGTGCCGTAAGACAAACACAACATCCATGCCTGACCGGGATTCGAACCCGGACCCCTCACGGACGAATGATCACAGGCCAGCGCCTTAGGCCACTGCGCCACCGGGGCGGCGTATGAATTTTGGAAACGGGCATATAATTATCTGGAATATATGAATAATAATCTTTTCTTTTATTTCTGCCTGAAACGTTGTTCCTTTTTAAGCGAAAACAAGAAAAAGAAACGTTTCTTTCTATCTTTGTTGGGCGTTTGCTCTGAAAGGATATAGCAAGAGTCTTTGTATTTGCGTGAAAAAAAAAGGGGGGGGGGGCAGTCGGACTACGCAAGCTGTTGTAAATTAATTTAAGCCGAAGTTAACTACTGTTAAACACCAGGAGTAATGCAAACTTCGTTATTCCCAGGGTACATCTAAATCTTTTACATTACAGTGTTATTGTAGCCGGTCCGCGCCAGTGGAATGAGTTACCCTTGCACATTAAATACATTCTTAGCTTCAGGGCATTCAGGAGAGTATTAACTACTGAATAATTGGCTGGCTGATATGATTTGAATTGATGCCTTGATTTCTTTTCTGAGATAGAGTGGCACATTATTTTGTCTTGTTGATTTTGGTTTGTTTATTGCTGCATGATTGTTAAATGTGCTGTACAGATATTTTTGGGATGTGTATTTTCTGGTTGCATTGGTTTGGTGTATATATATAAATGTCCTAACTAAATCTTTCATTATTTTTTTATACTTTGCTTATCAGTGGTTATGTTGGCATGTGTTAAGATTACTACGTATTGTAACTGTACTGTCTATATGCCACCTAGTTTTTAATTAGACTTGATTATCATCATGTATTCCTTAACTTACCTGTACTATTATGATGATTCGTGTCTCACTGTGAATTTCTGTGCACTGTGTTATTGGCCTGTCACACACTTCTTGGGGACCGGGGGATCGTCAGGCTTTTTCTTTAAAGCCTTTTTTCCCTGGCTCCATGTCATCCACATACAGTGCTATATGTAGACATAGATTATTCTTTTACATTTCTTAGTATCTACTTCATATACTTTGGTTTAATTGTGCAAGTTCTTTAATTGTAATTAATGGAATGTTTATTGTAATTGTGTTATAACATACTACGGATACATTACTGAAACTTCATTTTCTTTTGTTTAACTACTTAGCACAGATTTACTGTAATAATGTATTGCTGTATGGAATTCTGTCATGTATGGTGTTGCTATGATGAATGGCAGAATATTCAATAAATTCAAATTCAAACATAGCTCATTAGACTTGAAGCCTGATAGGCTCTACCCTTTTGTAATCTTAAAAGAGACGTTAGTACCCATTGCGGTGGCCCATCATTTCCATCACCTTATTCACAGACTGACATAGAACACAAAGCGATTCTCCCTCAGAGATATTCCGGCATCCGTATCCCATCCAAGTGCTCCCCTTTTGCCCTGAGCGAAGACCACACACTTTGCTATATTCGGCATGACAACATGTTTAAAGAAGGCGATAGTGAGGATGCTGAACGATTACTTTCTTTTGTCTCTATAGGGTAGTACTAGCATTTTAAAGACCAGCCACCGTGAAGTAAGACTCATCTATGTTTATGGCATGATTTAGGATTCGGTGATATTGCGTACGTTTTTGCCAGTTCTATTTTGAAAGGAAACTCAAAGGTAATTCAGTTTTCAACGGTGTTAATCAACCTGGAATATATCGTTAATGAAAAAAAAAATACAGTTACGACTCAGTTCTGATTGAGTTGTCAGTTTGGAACGTAGGACTAAGACTTGCAGATCGGAGAGTTGAAATGAGCTAGTTGAGCATGGTTTCAAAGCGTTTATTTAATTTTTTATAGCCAACTCATGTCTATGGTATGAAAAGTAGCTTCCATATTTTTTACAAATAATGCTGGATACATTGCAAACACAAAGCAGAGTTCGAGATGAGCCGGGTATGGGTTCGAAGAGTGTGTTGGATTTTGTTTGGCGGTGACTGCTTTCAGGTGTTCGCGATACTCTCTAGTTCATTGGGCCGCAGTCTTCTTGGGCTTCTTACATTCCTCATTACTTGGTCTTGCCACTCGTTTTGATTTTCTCAACTTTTGCTTGCGTTCATTCTGCGAATTTCGCGCCATTGTCGAAAATGTTAACCCGTTCGCAAGAAAACAATTTTTTTTTTAATTTTTTTTAAACCACAGCGATATGTTCTTCATATATTTGAATAGATCTTGTCAAGAGCTTTAAAACGATACCACACACAGTTGTTTTACGCTCATGGTTGTCCAGATGAACCGCGATATTGTCAAAAGTGTTCACCTGTTCACAAGAAAACAATTTTTTAAATGTTCAGTTCAAACCATTGCGAAATGTTATTCGTACAATTGAATAGGTCTCGTCGAGAGCTTTAAAACGATACCACGCACAGTCGTTTTACACTCACGGTTGTCCAGATGAACCGCGATATTGTCTAAAGTGTTCACCTGTTCACAAGAAAACAATTTCTTAAATGTTCAGTTCAAACCATTGCGAAATGTTATTCGTACAGTTGAATAGATCTCGTCGAGAGCTTTAAAACGATACCACGCACAATTGTGTTGCGCTCACGGTTGCCGAGATGGACTGAGTCAAACGCGGAGGAACACACAGAAATATTGCATCACTTACCCCGTCCACCGAGAGCAAGGGGAGAGCCGCGCACACTCCCCTTGCTCTCGGTGGACAGTACGCCAAATTGGACTCCAAGCTGTTTACGAATATGCTAACACGATTATAACGCTATAATGATTTCAATTGGGAACTACTTTTGTCACAGGCAGTCGGCCGTAAGTTGCTCCATACTATCTGCGGAGTTAGACGTAGTCCTACGTCAAAAAACCGTAAAAGCACTACTGAAAGATTGCGCGAAAAAAAGAAACAAACTTATGTTGAATGACGCGGAAAAAAGTTCAAAACTAAATACATATTTTAAAGCGGTTCAAAGGAATGTATCTTAAAAACTCCTGTAAATGAAGATTCTTGTAACAAAGATATCAAGAAAACCGATACCACGATCGACGCAAGCATGAGTTTTGGAGGGAGAAAAAAGTACATACAGTGCAAGAGGAAATTATTCCTGTTTTGACGGCAGATGCATACAGATCTTAGGGTCGTAGTGACTGAATTTAAATATATAATTCAAACTGAAAAACACATCAGACTGCCTTATGCATCGACTTCAAATAAAAAAAATTACATTATGGTTAAAGATACTTCAAGGTAATGCTGAGGAATTCAAGTACATGCTAAATGCGGTTTACAACTGTGCTATATGATACTAAAAGGACTATATACATGTATATCCTGCTTGAACATATTGCCAGAAGGACAGACCACTGATGGCCAACCGAAACTTTAGATTGGATTCCAAGGAACAGGAAAAGACCCAGAAGAAGACCACATGGGAGATGGGTGGATGAAATTCGAAAGCATGAGGGAGTGACATGGAGGAGACTGACTCAAGACAGACCATGGCAGAAGACACTTGGGGAGGCCTCCATCCAGCAGCGAATTGAAAATGGTTGACAATGATATATATATATGTAATTGAAAATGGTTGACAGTAAAACACATCAGACTGCCTTACACAGTATATATATATATATATATATATATATATTTTCAAGTGCTGCTTACCTTTATTATTTAGATGACAAATTTCCTCATAAAATTCTTCAATTTCTTCTTCAGGATGACTTGTGGTGGGTGCATAAGTTTGAATAATCTGAGCCTGGTATCTTTTCGAGAGTTGGATAACAAGCCGTGCAGCTCTGTCAGAGGAACTTTCAACTTCTACAACTTTATCCTTCAGTTTCTTGTTTATTATAAATCCAACACCACTAGTTCTGCCAGTATCCGTCCCACGATAGTAGAAGAGATGTCCACTTTTCAGTTCGATGAGATCTTCTCCTTTTCTCCTTACCTCACTTAGCCCCACGATGTCCCACTTGATCCTTTGTAGTTCTTCTTCCAATTCAAGAAGCCTTGAATCAGAAGATAGAGAGCGTCCATTGTACGTTGCCAAGGTCAGCATCAGATGGCAGCCTAGTCCGGTCCTCCGGGGATTCTTAGCACCCTCTGCCTTCATGTCGCACTGGCCGCTGCCTTGGCCAGGTACATTCCAGCTGCCGGAGACTGAGGGCCAAGATTTAAGTTGTGGAGTCATTTTGGAGGGGTTTGGCCATAACTCACCACGCTGGCCAAGCGGGTTGGTGAGTGTGGGATAGAATTTCCTCTAATCCCGATGGTATAGTTATACCGCTATTGGCGGTCGTCAGAGCCCCTTTAGTAGGAACAGGATGCACCACGAGAAGGCGGGGTTGACATTTGTCAAGGAGAGGCTGTGATGTTACGCATCACCTGACCTTACATAAGAAAGGTGACATTGAGGATCTCGGAAACTACAGACCTATCAGCCTCCTATCAGTAGTTTATAAAATCTTCACTAAAGTTCTTTCACACCGCTTGAAGGTAACACTGGACATGGCTCAACCGAGAGAACAAGCTGGATTCAGGAGTGGCTACAGCACAATAGATCATATCCATGTGCTGAGAGAACTAATTGAAAGAGCGAGGGAATATGAACTTCCATTGTGCATGGCTTTTATCGATTATGAAAAAGCCTTTGATTCGGTGAAACCATCAGCAGTTACAATGGCTCTGAAAACCTGCGGTATTGAAGATGCATACATTAATATTATTAATAATATCTATGAAAATGCAAGTGCAAAGATTAGGCTGTTTGAAAATACAACACACATAAAAATTGGAAAGGGAGTGAGACAAGGTGACACCATATCTCCGAAGCTCTTTAATGCCACATTGGAGGGTGTCTTTCAGTCGCTGAGCTGGGAAAACAAGGGGATAAAGATTAATGGAGATTATCTAACCCACCTTCGTTTTGCTGATGACGTAGTCATTTTTGCAACTAGCCCATCAGAGCTGCAGAGTATGATCCAGGAACTTGCTGACAAGAGTAAAGAAGTGGGATTAAAAATGAACTTTCGGAAGACAAAAGTGATGTTCAATGCTTTTACAAGAAATGAAGATTTATCGATTGATGGAGAAAAGCTGGAGATAACAGACACGTACGTTTATCTTGGACAGCAGATATCAAGTGAGGGTCACATTGATGAAGAAATTAATCGGCGTACAAAACTTGCCTGGAGAGCTTTTGGAAGAAACAGCATAATTTTCAAGAGCAATATGCCATTATGTCTTAAAAGAAAAGTGTTTGATCAATGCATCCTTCCAGTGCTTACGTATGGTGCAGAGACGTGGACCTTAACTAAAAGAGACATACAAAGGCTGCAGACAACTCAAAGAAGCATGGAGAGGTGCATACTTGGTGTAACCAGGAGAGATAAGAAGAGGAACTCGTGGATCCGAAAAATGACAAGAGTGGAAGACATCATGATCAGAGTTAAATCCCTGAAATGGCAATGGGCTGGACATACTGCCAGAAGGACAGATCATCGATGGACAGCCGAAATTTTAGATTGGATTCCAAGGGACAGGAAAAGACCCAGAAGAAGACCACATGGGAGATGGGTGGATGAAATTCGAAAGTATGCAGGGGTGACATGGAGGAGACTGGCACAAGACAGACCGTTGTGGAGGAAACTTGGGGAGACCTTCGTCCAGCAGTGGATTGATAATGGTTGACAATGATGATGATGATGATGATATATATATATTATCCTGTGTGTGTGTTAAACACCCTGAAATGTACAGGTGTTGAGATTTTTTTATAGGGGTCTGAGGAAATTTGGGGCGGCTATAAATCCCTGTTATAGAAGACCACAAGACAAAATTTCCTCGCCTGGTTTGGTCGTCCCAATCCGCTTCTGTTCTTGTTCCTCAACTAGAGGAGGATGCCAATTTGTTTGGCCTAGGCATCATTTTTTAGCAATACAAGGCACCACCTTATTTCCTTTTAGAAGAACACATTGCTGATACATCTTGAATGGCCCCCTAACTAGACTGACCTCAACACCTGTGAGATACTGTAGAATGCCCGGTGAGGCAGTAGGGCACATTTCCCCACTCCATATGGGAGCGATTACAAAACACAGCTGGGTTGTAGATTGCCATACAACTGTATGGACACCTTGTGGAGTCGATGCCATGCCGGGTGGTGGTTGTCCGCCAGGCAAAAGGAGGGCCCATAAAGCATTAGCACCATCCTTGTGGTACAGTGGTCTAAGCGCTGGCTTCTGACCATTCGTCTGAGATGCATCTGTGTAATAATGTGGAATTATTAAGAAAAAAAAAAAAGGAGAAAAATACCAGTAGTGTAAGAAATCATGTGTACTGTTGAATTCCAAAAAGTGGGAAAACTCTGAAAATTGGTAGTGGGACACCATTCTTGAGTTAAAAAAGAAGGGAGGAAGAAACAGCAGCCATTTTGTGATAAAGTCACAAGAATCAGAGAGAGGTTGTGAGATTCTAAGAACTTGGAAAGTGGAATTCACAGAGATACCATAGCAACAGCAAGAGTAGGGCATCTGGCATATATCATGGGAGGAGTATAGGAAGCAGAGAGCATGGGAAGCCCAGGACAAGGGGTTACAATGCAAGCCTCTCATTGGCTGTGCAAGGTCCAGGGACAGAGAAAGTTGGGAGAACACAAGAAGTTAAGACTTTCGGTGGAACTTTTCATATAACTTTCATTGAGAGAGGAGGTCAGCCCATTAGGATGAATTTTGAGACCTAGAAGCTGTAGCACTCAGCTGCAGCCGGGATGCTAGGATAGAGTTATACCAACTGCAGTTAGTGTTTAACTTTGATAGTTAAGAATTGTGCTAGACTGTGGCTAGAACACCAACATACATAGATATTTAATGAATGTTTTTCACACATCCTGTAGCTGTATTGTAACTACTTAGAGCTGTATTGGACTGGAATACCTGTGTGTCTATGCTGGTGTAAAACACTAAGCTGTGAGTGTATCATGTCACTTCAGAACTCTAAAAGTAAGGTGCAAGCTGTCGTTGATGCATCAGAATATACAAATCCCGCACTGTGCTTTGCATCCATCATTGTAATTATTCATCATCCGACACATCATGTATGGAAATAAAGTATGTTATGTTATTTAATAGAACAAATTGAACGATAAAGTGTGTCCTTCACCATGCCTCTGAAAAAGTACAATTTGAATAAGGTTGTCCAGGCCTGACTTTCAGTCTGGACTGGTGGCAGTGATAATTAAACAAATCTCATTAATTAAATTACAAGAGCATGACAATAGCAATTATCAGTCCAGGTTCGAATCCTGTTAAAGCATGATTGCTGTTTTTGTCTAACGCCACTGGCTCTCACCCTTCCCTGAAATCAGTGGCCCTAAATCAGGGAAAGGTAGCTGCTTACATCCCATGAAGTTGCTCAGGATGGTCATTAAACCCACAGAAATAAATAAATAAAAAATGAATGTGCACTCTCGCTACAATGACATTAAAAACAAGCTCCGGTTATGATGACATAAAAAAAGGTGTCAACATCAGCAATCAGATACAAAAAAAAAATTAGCTTTTTCTATATAAGTTAAGTGTTTTGAACTTGTTACATACATGTTTTAATTTAACCTTCATTTTCAGTTTCTGTGTTCTCATGATGATTTAGTTTCTCCCCATTAAATATTTTCTAACTTAATGTCACAAAGTTTTTCCCAGCGACCTTGAAGTTGTCAGTGTGTCAGATGACAATTTATGGTAAATGAATGGTATATTTATTTTTAAGGTGATAAACAGTAGTGTGATGTTGAGATAAGAGAATGCATGTTTAGACGTGTGATGTTGAGGTAGACCAACATAAAGAGTAATATTCAATGTGCAGATTGTGTTTGATGAGCAGAACAATTTTGTATATATGTTGTACGAGCAGTATTGTCAGAGATAGATCATACTGATCAGAGTTAAAGAAAGTTATATGTTGTATTCAGAGAGAGAGAGAGAGAGAGAAACAGAAGAGTCAATGCATGTTGTATGAAATCATTGTGAATTCTATGCAGTGTGCTGCTAAAAGTAAAGTGGTTACTCAGTACTGACATGCTTGGATAAAGAATAAAAGGACTTTGACATTGCAAGTAGCATTCTGCTGTTATCAAATCCTGGGCACTATCTTGAAAGTGATTTCCATGAATAATTAATATTTCAGCTTTTGTAATCATATAAAATCTTTGATGTCTTTATGAGGAACTAATACTCTGTCAATCTTTTGAAATATTCCTCTTACAATAACTATTACATAATAGTGAGAGAATATTAGTTTGGTTGTTTTTTTAGTTAAAAGTCCATGACATTGCAGTTTAAGAGATTCTGATATTCAAAATCTGTTCAATAAAGCAGCTGCACAGTGTGTGTGCTTATATTACAGCTAATGCCATACTCTACATCCATGTTTTTAAAGCATTTGTCCTTAAAAAATGTCAGATGATACATTGAAAAGTAAGTTTCACTTTTCAAGTCACTGTTACATTTGAAAAATCATATGATCTAGTCTAGATTTAGGAAACTAAGACAAACAAAGCTTCCTGATATACTCTCAATATGAATGAAAATACAATTCTGTGTTACAAAGTAACCTAAAATTTTTGCAATTTCACGCTTGTTAAATGATGAAAAGGAATCCGTCTAAACGTATCCCAACTTTGTACATTTAAGAAGAAGCATATATTTCCATGTGTTCCCAGGAAACTATTACTACCAATAAAATGAATACCAAGATATGAAGTGCAGTGCAGAAGTTAATACTGAATTTAACAGGACTGTCACTGTCTGATTAGGTACTGACTTTAAAATTCAATTTCAGTTAAAACAGGGAAAATAGTACAAAGAGTACTAGCACCAGCAATTTATTTTGAAAAGAAGGTAATAATGTAAATAAAAAGAACATACATTTCATCATTAGGGAAAACTTGAAAATTATGAAGTTGTTCTTTTGTACTATTATTAAACAAGAAGGATGATATTGAATTTTCGGTTGCATTGAGCATTGTTTGAATTCTTTCTGATGCAGTTAAAATTTTCAAATTGAACAGTAATATAGAAGGCAATATAGAAGGAAACAAGATATAACTCAATGCCTTCTAGCTGAAGAATTTTGTATAATGGAAAAGTTAAAAATAAGGTGAAAAGTATTCTTCATGGCAAAAGTTGTGCTACAGAAAAAGGAACTTAAAATACATCTCCTGGAACAAGAGATAGCGAGAAAAAGGTATTGACCTTTACATCCCCTAGCGGGAAAGCTGTGCATTATTTAAAGAGGATAATGCTCACCATTTTTATTGTAGCAAATGGCATACAGTAAAAAAACAAATTTCTCAATTGGGTTTTAAGTGGAGATACAGCTGCAAACAGAAATACAAAGGCACCACCTAGTGACAGAACTGTGAACTACAAACTCCTCTGGAACAAACCTAAAGTATTTCACAACGTAAATGGTATCCAGTGTTAAAAGAATTTCTTAAATAGCACATATAGAAGCAGACACTGAGAAAAACAGATTAAACATTTGCACAACCTAGTGACGAAGTTGTGCATTATTTTGGTGAGAAAATATACAGTTTTCATAGTTAGTAATGCCTGATGGAAAAATATTTTTTCAATCGGATTTTTAGTCCCACAGATATTCCTGTAAACAGAAATGTAAACTTACGCCCTGTAGTGGCAGACTGGTGCATAAAGAAAATTTTTAAATTATATGAGGAACATTTCACACCAGAAACGCTGTCCAGTGAAGAATGAGTTTTTCAAATCAGACTCTTAGAAGCAGAGGTATCAACAAAAATAAGATATACATCTACACCCCTGGTGGAAAAAATAAGCACTATTTTAAGAAGGATGTACTCTCAAGAAGTTTTTCTGAGATGAGCGGCATCAGTCCATGAAAGAATTTTTTTTTCAATCTGGTTTTCAGAAGCTCAGTTTTTGCTGCAAATGCATCAGAAGCAGAAATAAACACTTACGCTCCCTGGTAGCCAAACCATTCTTTGCCAATAGAAATTATATGCAAAATATTTCCCCATCATGAACTGTGTCCGATGCAGGAATTTTTTTTTAAATAGGGCTTTCAGAAGTAGAGATATCAGGGAAAACGCAATTTACCTTTACGTCCCCAAGCGGAAAATCTAAACATTACTTAAAAGGAGACTGTACCTAATGTTTTTATTGACATAAATGGCATCGAAAGGAAGAAAGAATTTTTCAATCGGATATTTAGAAGCAAATATATAGAATAAAATGCAGTTTGAATTCGAAATCATGCGCATCTACACCCTCTAGTGGTAAAGTTGTGCATCAGGGAAAAAAATGGAATGCAAGGATCATCATTCTTCCAATTCAAGCTTCTCAACACAAAAAGGATTTCCAAATTGGACTAATAGTTGCAGAGATACGGTGTCCTCAGACATAGTGATATCGTAAGCATATTCTTTTTTGCAAAAGATGTGCTAAAAATGAGGAACATTATCAGAAAACAATTAAAATGGAAGAATATAGTCAGGAAGAGAGAAGCAAAAACAAACAAATAAATAAAACAAAAAAACTGTAAATTTGTTAGAATTCAAAATGCGATAAAGCCCACAAAACTTTTTAACCCTCAACCAGAACAGACATTTTCAGTGGGTGGGCATATTACAAACTTTTCCCTGACTTTCCCAATAACAAAGTCCTAATATAGTGACCACAATGGTTTTGATGCAAAAACTTTGCTTTCTAGCAATATAGCACAAGATTTCAGCTTTAAAACCTGCACTACCTCAAAGGTCTGGTCAATCTTTGATGTCTAAAAAATTTCTCCAGTAAGTGTATTTTCATCAGTTGCTGCTCTCTTTCTCTCTCTCTTCTTCTCAGACCACTGCTGGACGAAGGCCTCCTTCAGTTTCTTTTTATTGGTTTGGCATACCTAAGGCTAAATTCATTACCTTGCTGGTTGATAATTTTCATGTCTTTAAAGAGAAGCTCCATATCTTTAGTTATGCAGCAATGAATCAAGCTGTTTCTTCCTGTTTATGTACTTGGTTTAGAGGGTGTTTTAGGAGACTCCCCCCCCCCCCCAATATATGAGGTTTGACTTTTAGTATTTTGATTAATATCACCTGTTTCGTCAAGTATTTTGGTTCAGTCTTTGCTCTTAATCAAGAATTTAGTTCTGTATTAACTGATGGTTTGAAATCTTTGGAAATCTAGTGCATGTTTTTTACAAATTCTTTTTTTAATTTTTCGTGATGTCCAGTATAAATGGTTATTTTTCCAATGATTTTGATGTTTTTAATTTCTTTTGTATATGTATTTATTTTTCCATAAAATATAAAAAGTTATTTAACATAGGAGATTAACTAAGGTCTAGGTGGCATATCAAAACAGCGTGAAGAGCACCAAAATGTTTGAATGTTAAAAGGAAGTACACCGTTTCTTGATTAATCTGGTTCGGGTGTGGTAAGTAATGATTTCCAAGCCGTTGAAATGTACCCTGAAACTTCATCATTACAGCATTGATTTGAGCGATAAAAAATAAACAAGCTCTCCATAAAGTGATACCTGGGTAGATGGAATGGCTAAAATAGTTGTTTGTTCCCAGAGAGGAAAATGATTTTAGCCTTTCCACCTACCCGGGGTGTCACTTTATTTATGGAGAGCTTGTTTATTTTTCATCACTAGAATCAATGCTGTAATGATGAAGTTCCAGGATACATTTCACAGGCTTGGAAATCATTACTTACCACACCTGAACCAGATTAATCAAGAAGTGGCGAACTTCCTTTTAACTTTGATACATTTTGGTGCTCTTCACATGTGTTTTGATACCCCACCTGGACCTCTTTCTTTCTTTCTTTCTTTTTTTTTCTTTTTTTAGAGGTTTAACGACCACCATGAGCAACTCAATGGGCTATAAGCAGTCGCCCGTCCCTAATTTAGGGTCACTGGTTCCAGGGAAGGGAGAGAGCCAGTGCCGTAAGACAAACACAACATCCATGCCTCACCGGGATTCGAACCCGGACCCCTTACGGGCGAATGATCAGAGGCCAGTGCCTTAGACCACTGCGCCACCGGGGCGGCACACCTGGACCTCAGTTAATCTCTTATGTTAAATAACTTTTCATATTTTATGGTTTGGCAACAGTAAATCCTGTATATAAGGTGCTTCACATTCGATTTTGTTGGTTTTACACCTGATGACAAACTGGTGGCAAGTTCGAAAGTGCTAATGTAGTTTTTAACTAACTCTATATATTTTAACTTGTGGTGTCATTTGGATTAAAGATGCTCCCTTTGGCTATTGCCAATGCATATGTCATTCTCATTGTTTTACAGCAAGTTATTTATTTAGACACATGAAAAACACAAACACCTCATGTGTATATAGCCAGACATGATTCACCTCATGTGCATATAGCCAGACATGATTCACCTCATGTGTATATAGCCAGACATGATTCCCTTGGCAGGTATCATTGTGCTCACAGCAAATTTGCACAGGGGCAGTGTAGGACGGAATTCCTTCATACCCCACACAGCACTTGTGTGCGTATGTTAGCAAGTTGATTTAGCTCCACGATTTCATGTTTGTCCTTAAGTTTTGGAAAGCAGTGTATATCAATAACAGACAATATTTTTCAAGTACTGCATCTGCAGAGCAAGATGAGAAAGAGTTTGAAATTTTCTTTGGTGTATCCATCTACTTTTAATAAATTATCCCTGTATTCCTAACAAAAATATGGATATCACATTTAAAAAGGGGAAAAAGAACGTTACTTAAGAAAAAAACAAAATGAAATGAAATATATGCATATATTTTTGAACTAGGCATGAAGTTAGTCCTTCAATACAAACTCTGTTCATATTTGTTTGTTTGTTTGTTTGAGGATTTAACAACCACTGTGAGCAACTCAGTGGGATAGAAGCTGTCACCCTTTCCTAATTCAGGGTCACTGGTTCCAGGGAAGGGAAAGAGCCTGTGCCATAAGACAAACACAACATCCATGCCTCACTGGGGTTCAAACCCAGACCTATCCTGGATGGTAAGAAGCCAGCGCTTAGACAACTGCACCAGCTCATATTTTGAGAAAGGGACAGATTATGTCATAAAAATCAATGATTTTTCATGTTTTGTACTTTATATTGGACTATTAGAGGATGAAATGTACTCAACCAAATTCCTCTTTTTTCTTTTGCAAGATGACATTTTTTTTTTTTTTTTTTTTTTTTTTCATTGGAGGTTTAACGACCACCGTGAGCAACTCAATGGGCTATAAGCAGTCGCCCGTCCCTAATTTAGGGTCACTGGTTCCAGGGAAGGGAGAGAGCCAGTGCCGTAAGACAAACATAACATCCATGCCTCACCGGGATTCGAACCCGGACCCCTTACGGACGAATGATCATAGGCCAGCGCCTTAGACCACTGCGCCACCGGGGCGGCCAAGATGACATTACTGACAGAGAAGAATTATGGTTGCAACTGGGGGCAGGAGTTTATCAAAAATAAATGAAAATAAAATTAAAAAATATCAAAATAAATAAAAAGTCTGCATTATCAAATCCCAATATCTGAATATTTTGGGTGTATTATGTTGAAACTATTGGCCATTTTGCTTTACCCACCAATTTTTCATTTCAACTTGATCCAGATGAACTGGTTTATTTGAGTTTTGATAATGTCCTTACTAGCGTAATGGTTACTTAGGTTTTTTTTTTTTTTTTTTTGATTGGAGGTTTAACGACCACCGTGAGCAACTCAATGGGCTATAAGCAGTCGCCCGTCCCTAATTTAGGGCCACTGGTTCCAGGGAAGGGAGAGAGCCAGTGCCGTAAGACAAACACAACATCCATGCCTCACCGGGATTCGAACCCGGACCCCGTTCGGACGAATGATCAGAGGCCATCACTTAGACCACTGCGCCACCGGGGCGGCTACTTAGGTTTGTGTTTAATTTCTTAATCATGCTAACTTAATATTTTTCAAATTCAAACCTATGACACCCTTTAGATTAAAGTAACACAAGAATGATGGCACACCTTAGTTCTATTTGTCTGTTTTTAGGAATTAAAAACCACTATGAACAACTCTGATGGCTATAACTGTCCCTAATTTGAGACCACTGGTTCCAGGAAAGGAGGAGAGCTAGAGCAATCAGAAAAGCACACTACCCAGGCCACATCCAAGACTCAAATCCGGAACCAGCCCAGACGACTAGTCAGCAACAAGGAGGTTAGAATATCTGGAGATGACCTCGTCAATAGAGCAGTACCACTTTGCGTGAAGCCTACAACCGCGAGTGGCGGCCATTAAAGTGTGGGAAAGCTGGTGGTTTCCAAGGCTATTGCAATGCATTTTGTGTTGACCGAATCACATTCTTTCATCGCAAATGTTTCTAATTTTGCATCGTAACTTGTTGCCAATGTGTGAGAAAATGCTGGGTTTATAAAATTCTTAAATTATTTTGAGGCACCTTCCCATTTCTATTTTAAATTGAAATTCATGAAACATCAGTGAAAGTTCAAAACAAAATACAGTATTGAACCGATTATCCGGACTCCTGAAAACCAGACCTTTTTATATAATTTAAATTTTTGTGATATTTCTTGACCTTGAGGTCCAGGTGTTCCATGCCGAAGCTCAGCCTCGTATTTCAGTCATCCCCAGCTGACCCTCCATACCCTTTAATCTCCCCATTGTATGTACATATACATATTCAAAACAGCATTCTAGAACAATTCAAGATACATTATGCTTTTTCACCGTTTGAGGCAGACATCCAACTTTACCCTCCTCCCTTCCTATCTTTCCCCGAAGGAACAGTCAGCAGAAACCCAAAACCCCTTTCCAGAATAATGGAGGCATTATTGTCCATCAGAGCGCAGGTCTGATGGACGTCAAAGTCCGGTTTCTTCAAGAGAAGCGTTTCCCTTTTCAGCTAATAACGTAGCTATTCTCCCTTGCGCTGGTGACTGCTTTTGGAAGAAAGCCAAAAAATCTTCACCACACTATTCATTGATCATCGGTGTGACATCATAGGCTGGTAGTGAACACTCGCGACTTCCCTGTAAAGAGAGGAAGAAAGAGTATGGAGACCCACTTCATTTCGGAAAATTAGGTCAATCACTTTTGTTTCGTTGGTCACTGCTCTGTGGTTCATGTTCATTTCGCGGTGCTGCAAAAATCTCACGTGAAATGTCAAAAAGGCCAGGAGATCAGGATGCGTGAGTTTATCTTTGTTGTACAATGAGCAACCGTAAGTGGGGCGGAGTCTGCCGCATATTTACCTGGACGATACAGCTTTTTATCGGAGAAATAACGGTGGCTACTTAGGGGAAGGAGAATTTTTTTTTAATGGTTCTGAAAACCGAAAAAATCAGGAAACCTGACTGCCGCAGGCCCAGACCTGTCCAGATAATCGGTTTGATACTGTATAACATTAATATTGAAAACTTGACTTGTGTATGAAGTACAATTTATTTTGGTTTGAAATTAACGATTTTTGCAACCCAAAAACACGCATTTCAAAAATACACACAGCTGAAACTGCATGCTTATCATGTAAACAACATCAAATTCCCACACTTTGCGGCTTCATGGTTACGAGACCCAGGGCATCTTATTCTAACTTAATCAGCAACCTATACCTCTAACCACTCAGTGTCACAAGTTGGGGTTTAAACAACCAATGGCATTATAGTGGATACCAGACTACCTTAATATAAATGTATTTGTATTTCAAACAAAGGAGGAGCTTATACCATTTTATGAAGTTACTTTTGGAAGGCACATATACACTATATTGACAAAAGTCACCGGACACCCCTTCAAAAGCAAATGAACAGATCCGCTGCATTGTTAAGAGGCGCGGTACAGCTGCAAACAGTATGAAAACAAGCTTGCAGCTGACCGCGATCATATCGCACTGTGAGGTTGAGTAAAAATGTTGCAGCGAGAGAGTACTAACTTTGAGAAAGGAAAGATTGTTGGATGTCATATTAGTGGGTTTTCCACAAGAGAAAACAAGAGGCGTTTAAACATACCCAAGTCAACTGTTTTGGATGTACTGAATAAGTGGAAGACGCATGGTGTGCCTGAAGCAAAACGTACCAGCAGATGAACGAAAATTCATGATGGAGGATGTCGAAGCCTCGGGAGAGTCATTACAGCTAATCGACGGAGTACTGCACAAGACCTTAGTGTATAGGTGAGTAAAAATGCTGAAACCTCGGTATGTACACGTACCATTCGCAGAGAACTTCATTCCATAGGTTACAGTGGTCGTGAGGATACTCGTAAGCCTTTCATCTCAACTTTGAATGCTACTCGTCGTTTAGCATGGTGTAAAGAACATTTATTGTGGATGGTAGATCAATGGAAATGGGCACTATGGACTGATGAATCCAGATGCACGATTCATCAGTCTGATGGTTGTGTGTGGGTATGGCGGCAGCTGGGGGAAAGCTATTTACCACAGGGCACTGCTCCTACGGTCGAGTTTGGAGCTGGCAGTGTACTCGTGTGGGGGTGGTTTTCGTGGTATGGTTACAGCCCATTGGTTATCGTGAACAAACCTGTTAACCAGCACGTCTACCTCAATACTCTGGATAATTATGCCCTACCAACTCTGTGGTAATACTATGGAACTGAGCCTTGTTGGTGCCAGCATGATAATGCACCAAGCAATAAAGCAAGGACTGTTAGTGTGTGGTTTGATGATAATTCCGTATCATGTGTGGACTGACCAGTACAAAGCTCTGATTTTAATCCCATAGAGCACCTATGGGATGAATTAGAGCACCGCATAAAAAGTTTGAAATCAAGGCCTACTACTAAGCAACAGTTAGTGGCAGCATTATGTACTGAATAGAAGCGCATATATATCGCTGTGTTCCAAAACCTTGTTGAAAGCGTGTCTCGAAGGGTCAGTGCATGCATTAAGGCCAAAGGTTAACCAGCACCGTTCTAATGTATGCCAATAAATACTATGTTGTGTTTCTCTTCTAACTGTTCAGCGACTTTTGTCAAAATAGTGTATATTTTCACACACACTTTTAAACATAGGTTTTCTTTGTTATTATTATTATTTTTTTATTTCAACCAATGCACATACATATTTGAAGTAAAGCAACACGACAAAAGAAATCTGCAGTAGCACTTTCAACATACTATGAACTGTTGTTCATCATGTGTTGAAAGTGAAATTTGAAAGTGTCTGAACCCCAAACATCCCCCCAAAATTGGCTGTTACGTTATTTCACTGCTCATACCAGGAAGCAAAACCACTATTACCAAACAAAGTAAGCTTACAGTGAGTACCATATATGGTAACAACTAGTCTGAAAACCTTCTTTACATAATAGTTTAAGACTGACTTGAAAAATAACAGCTGTGCTGTCAGTGGGGTGTCCCAAGATGGACTTAGGGAAATTAAACAAGTCCCAAGATGGACTTAGGGAAATTAAACAAACTGTCCTATGGTTCTTTGTTTAGAACCATAACGGCTTGATCAAATAATAATTACTTAATTTACAAGTGCAAAAGTCCATGAAAACACATTAGATAGAGTGAAAAAAAAAAATTCCAATACAAGAAAGTTGGAAGAATGCTGCATAAAAATTAAGACACATAAGAAGTGGATGCATAAAGTTCACAAAACTTTTATTTACACAGAAGGAATATAAAATATATTTTTTTTTCCAACTTGACATTTTTCCTTCTATGAAAACATGATCTTGGATGGAAAAAAAAATTAATGAGTGTTCAATTCACAAGATGATTTATGATGTAACAAAAAAAAAAAACACACATAATGTGTAGTCCATGTGAGTGAAGAGTTTTTATATACAGCAAGAATGAGTATGCTTCCATTTGCAATGTAATCAAAATGCATATCTTGTCCTGATATCTTCCAGTTTCTTTGAAACCTAGATAAATAAAAAAAAAAAAATCAATGAATATTACATATACACAAACACAATACAGTTGTGCACACAACAAAACTTCAATGTTACAAGGATTACATGCTTATACTGTGTTTGGCTAAGCAGTTATGAACAACTAACTAATAATTTAACAGGTTACGATCACATGATATGACATGTGTTCCACACATCCCCTGAAAAACTGAAATCGCATTTGGACCACTGACTAGGGATGGGTTGGATGGAAACCACGTCACCATTACTGAAAAATCTCTATTAAGGTGTCACAGTTTTGGCCTCTGTGACCATTGCGTTCCAAGATAAACCTCACCTCTGCAGGGAAGTTTTACCCTAAGGCATGGCACGAAAAATCTCGGAAATTTTACCCGTCCTCGAGGATGGTTTGTCTAAAAATGTACCCGTCCTCCTTTGAAAGTAACCCGTCAGACTCGTATTAATACCATAACTACATAGAATTTAAATATCGTCATTCTTTTTTAGTTAAAGCCATTCAATAGTGGTTTAACTGTTGAAACTTTACATGTTATAGTTCCTTTGTGTGAAATGCAATTTCTCAGTTGGAAGTTATTAGTATTTACTGCGAACAAATACCTCAGTAATAAAGTGTAATTCAAGAAAAAACCTTTCACAAAGCTTTCAGTTGTAAGTGGTCAATGTTCAAACCTTTGTATGGCTGTTCTCTTCAGGCTCTTGAGTTTAGACTTTTAAGAATTTAATCGGCACATTTTCTTCATGGGTCCTGAAATCGAATAGGCAAATTTATCGAATAAACCAAATTTGTCTATTCAATTTTGAAACCCGTGAAGAAAATGTGCTGATTAAATTCTTAAAAGTCCAACCTCAAGAGCCTGATGAGAACAGCCATACAAAGATTCGAACATCGACCACTTACAATTGAGAGGTACATGGAAAGTTTTTCCTTGAATTACATTTGATTACCGAGGTATTTGTTTGCAGTAAATACTAATAATTTCCAACTGAGAAATTGCATTTCACACAAAGGAACTGTAACATGTAAAGTTCCAACCGTTAAACCACTATTGAATGGATTTAACTGAAAAAGAACAACGCATATAAAACATGTTTTTTAAATCTCGATACGTCAAGAAACACGTGAGTATTAAATATCGTCACTTTACTGAAAAATTTTTTGTTTATGTACATACAGAAAATAAATACATTTCTGCTTTCATAGCAAAAAGCTTGTTACACGGAATCCAGAATTTAACTGCAAAATGGCAAAAGATGAGAGATACAACATGTGCGGCATTAGGTATGACCGTCGTCAACGGCGCCAGGAAACATGAAGAAAACGGTAATGCACGGGAAGCCAATATTACGGCGGGCATCACACATGCGAAATGTCAAGGTCACACGTGAAGGGAAGAAGCAACCGTAGTTTAGTTGCGTTGGTTAATACTGGGTCACTCCAGTATTAACAAATGAAACTAAACAAGAGATGACTGGGGAGACGGAGATAGACGGGAGAGAAAGGAAGAAGAAAAAACAACAACTGCGAAGTCGCTATCCTTACACACACACACACACACACACACACCACCCCACCCCGCTTCAGGCGTAAAATTCACATGGGAAAACTTTATGAGAAAGCAGGACATTGGCTTAGTACGTTAAAATTTTGGAAGGGAGGGTGTCGCCGCGGAACTATTCTGCCAGAACAATAATTTTGTAAAACTGCGGCACTTGGCATGCGCAAATTTTAAATCAGGAAAAAACAAAAACAAAGGTAGAATAAAAATGTTCTACTCACAATCATACTGCAAACTTGTGGGGAAAAGTGCCATCCACGCGGATGTCGTGGTCGGGAAATAAATCGTCCGCAATGAAGTCTTGATAGCCGCGGACGAGCGGTTTTGTGCGCCCTGTCCTAAGGGATGTTGACTACTAAAAGTGAGTTGAACAAGATCATTACCATCCTAATCTCATCCAGGTAAATAGTGGAGGTGTGAGAGCACCTTTAGTTTTGCTGAATACGAGAACACCACCTTTTTATTTATTTTCTTCTTCCATTTAGTGCTCAGCTTCTGAAACAGTGATTCTCTGTGCTCTGTTCCTGCTTCATATCACGTTCCTCACAAACAGCAATTTTGTCATTGTTACAAGTAAGACAGTGACTTGCAGTTCCATCTTCTTTACAGCTCCAACACTGCTGTCATGCACAGTGATCCTGTCACCATGACTAGAAAATCACAGTTAAGCCAACCTTTATTACTTACTTACCATGAGGGCTTCAAGTTTACACATTCTGCTGTGAAGTTTTTGTTTTTACTGAACTGTGAGGTGCTGAATTGTGCCTCATCAGAGGAATTACCAAAAGTGGGAAATGCGATTTCACGACCAATGAACAATGTTCATGCCCATTTTTAAAAATCTGTGCGTGTGTGCGTGTGTAACAGTACATGCGTGCACACACACGCACACACAATACAGCCAAGGCTCCAGCGGAAGGAATCAACTGCCTGGTTATGACGGTGGCCAAGTGAAAACACCATTGCTGAACATGGAAATTACTGAAGTCCAGCTACTGGAGGGTAGGTGAACACAGGATTTACATAGAAAGCCTATTTCTCTTAGAGGAGTTAGGAATGGTCCCTCGGGATTGGAAGGATGCTATTATTGTTCCTTTGTATAAGGGAAAAGGTGATCAGACTGAATGCAAGAACTATCGTGGTATTAGCCTACTGAGTGTGCCAGGGAAAGTGTTTGGTAAGGTTGTTATTGAAAAAGTACGGGGTCTTACATCATTGAAAGTGTGGGATGTTCAGAGTGGTTTTATGCCTGGTAAAGACTGCACAAACCAAATTTTTGCATAGCGCATGATGATTGAAAAGTATCTTGCTGTTGGTAAGAAAATTTTTGCTGCCTTCATAAATTCAGAGAAAGCTTACGACCGAGTAAATAGGACACTTTTGTGAAAGGTATTGAATGAATATGGTGTTACTGGGAATCTACTTAGTATTGTAAAAGCCATGTATGCTGGCAGTAGAGCTTGAGTACAAGTGAACGGTGTTTCATCAAAATGGATCTGTATTGGAGCAGGAGCCAGACAAGGTTGTGTAATGTCACCATGGCTGTTTAATATATTTATGTATGCGTGCATGTGTGATGCCAAAATAGATAATACTGGTATATGTCTTGGTGATATCCGTGTGTGCAGATTGCTGTATGCTGATGACACGGTCTTGTTGGCAGAGAGCAAAAGTGAGTTGCACAGTATGTTGTCCTGGATGTATGAAGTTTGCATGAAATTCAAACTGAGCATAAATAAGGGAAAAAACAAAGTTATGGTTTTTCAGAGAGGAACTTGTAGCACTGAATGTAATGTAAGTCTAAATGCCACAGTGATTGACCAGGTGAATGAGTTTGTGTATTTAGGAAGCATGTTTGACAGAGAGAACAAATTGGATGGTGAAATTAGTAGGCGAGTGAATTTTTCATTGAAAGTCATGGCTGCTCTGGGAGGTTTTCACATGAATGATGGGTTCTCATGAGAGTCCCACATGGCTGTGTATGAAAGTGTAATTGTTCCTACTCAGATGTATGGCAGTGAAACCTGGGTACTACAGAAGAAACATAGAAGTCGTTTGTGTGCTGGAGAAATACGTTACTTACTTTGTGGCAAGACACGTTCTGATTGTGTGAGGAATGAAGATGTGTTGCAGTTGTGTGATGTGAAGCAAAATGTTGTTAGGAAGGTGGGGACTAATATGCTTTGGTGGTTTAGCTATGTTGAAAGAATGAGTGATGAGATACTTACTAAGAAAATCTTTTTAGCCCAAGTGGCAGGAAGGAAAGGCAGTGGAAGACCAAGGAAGTTATGGGAGGATCAGATTCAGAAGTGTCTGCATGAGAAAAAGATTATGAGTAGGAAGTATAGAAGATCTTGTGTACGGCGTGTGATGGATGTCAGTGAAGCCCGAGCTGTATGTCAAGATCGCTGTAAATGGAGAAGTTTGATACAGCAACAGTAAGTAAAAATTATCTGGTAGTTTGTATTTCTTTTTGGAGCTAACCTCTGAATCTCAGAGAACAGCTTAGTGATATGAATGATATGCATGTAAAGTGATATGCTGCAGAGTCAAGGTTCGTACTCTTCGAAGCAAAATAAATTCAAGCACTTTTCAAGGACTTTTAAACCCAAATTATCATAGTGTAAACCCAAATTATCATAGTGTGTACTGTCGGTCGATCAGTATGTAGGTATTTTATTATGTTCGGACCATTAATCTCAGCTGGGGTGGGCACACCTTCAATGACCTGCCTGTTACCACTTGCCCTGATGTTGGTTTATTTTACTAACTTTGAATTGCCCCTCTGTTCTGGTATTTTTCAAAATCATTTCATTTTGTGGAATATTTTGAAACTAAATTATTTTCATATTCGTCTGCTGGTATGAGACTTATTGTTTGCTTTAACTTTTTATTTTTGATGCATGACCAATACTTTGATTTATTTTTTGATTCAGCCAGGAGACGAAGGTTCCACGCGTGAAGCACACGCAATTCCTGGAAGTTCCATCCTCCGCCAAGAATGCATCCCTAACCCCAGTAAACAGAAGGCCATCACAATTTGCAAATACATCATTCCACTAATTTTATTCATATGGCTGACGCTTTACCCTGTAGTGATATCATAGCCAAGGCACTAGCTTTCCACATACTCCCCTGGGTTGAACGTAAGTTCTGTGGTATTTGATCAGCTTGGTGTTTCATCAGAACTACACAGAAATCTTCTATACATCTTTTTAGCACAAACAATTATTTAACACATTCTCTTTCACATCATTACTTAAAAAACAAAAACAAAAAATTAGAGTACTATTTACAGAGCCTTAAACTTTTTCAAGTACTTTCAAGGACTTAAAAATGAACTTTTTATTCAAGGTTTTCAAGAAGCGTACAAACCATGAGAGTGTGACGCATCCCAACGTTTCCAAATGTTAACAGTTGGGTGTCACTTTACTCTAACTGCAGATGCTTTTCTAATGCATATCTCTTCTGTTTCCTAATGGATCTCCTTAAAAGTGGTATCAATACAATCTTCAGTTCTTCGGAAAGAAGATTCACACAAAAAAATTTGAGATAGACACCTGATTTACCTTTTTTAAGTGCCGGAAAGTTACCTCACTCGCTTCAGCAGCAAATGCGAACTGCCACATTAAGCCTAAGCATCTGCTCTCATTAAGTTGCTTTCACTGCATAACCTGCTTAAGCAGCAGCTGCTCGGAGAAAAAAAGACGAAACTTCTGGTGATGTCCAAACTCCATGGCTGACGGTTGGTGATAAAAATCATTAGTGTATGCGTGGTCTTGTCATGCTGGTTCAAGGGTATCAATTCTCGCGATGATGACCATGCATTATCGGCAAACGGTGTTGGTTTAAGGAACCCAGATTTCTGGCTGTTTTTTTATTTTTTTGTCTGTCTAATCACTTTTTAAGATAGCAGTTATTCTGATTAAAATTTTTGTAACAGGTCTAATATCCAAGTTTTTTTGTTCAAACAATGCTTTTTTTTTTTCATATTATTTACTTTATAAGCGGTATAAATATTAACAAACATGTGTGTTGAGTTATCTAAAAAAGTTCAGAGCTCCCAAATCATTTACTTTAAATTAAATTTTTTTTTATTCAAAATTCCTTCTTAAAATTTGGGTGAGTGTTATACACCGATAAATACGGTATATTAAAATGATTTTTTTTCCAGCTAAAGTTGAAGCATTCTAAATAGTTCTGTGTTTAAAGCAAATAAAAAACATACCTCACTAGGATTTCTGTCCAAATCTTCAGCAATACTCTTCTGCTTGGCTGGCTCAAGGGAATTAAACTGCTCACATAAATCACCATCAATGACATTCTAAAAAGAAAAGAAAAAGAGAGATCAGTCTGTTGTCACTTGCATGACATTACAAAATACCAAAAAAGCATTCATTTTTAGGCAATGAAAACAAGAACTTAAATTTCAATTGCTTTATTTTTCAAGGACTTCATTATCGCAGTATATGACCTAAAGAAACTTTTCATTTGCCACATAGCTATTTTAAGCAATCCACTATATCATTAAAATGCTCATCTAAAAGCAACACTACAATTCTTACTTCGGCATTTTATTCTTTCTTCTTCAAATGTTGAGGTCTTCATTAAAAACCTCCCTGTGTGTAGTATATGAAATAATCATCTGATATTTCTAAATTTCTGTTACCCACGTTAAGTTGAATGAAAGATGGACAGGCTAATATATGACGTCCAACGGTGAAAATTTGTGATTATTTCATATACTATATTTATATTCCATGTATTACTTCATGATTTGGTTAAATACCATAATGTGAATCATGAATCTTCCTGTCTGGTTTTGTTTCTATTTTTTTATTTTAAAATCCTCCAAACTAGCTATGCCTGCTCTACTCTACCTTTTCCAGCCCTGCCCTGCCCCACCCTGCAGTGCTTTACCTACCTACCTAATCTGTCTATCTAGTCTTAGGATAAATTCAGCATATGCAGCTAGTTACACTCTTGTGTAATCATGGGTCTCATAATTGCATGCAAAATAAAAATAGTTAAGTTTCTCAAGTATAACAAGTTTGTGACTGATTCATATAAGGCTGCAATTTAACCTTCTCAGTCTCATTTTTGTCCGGTTTATGGTCTGAAAAGTGTCAGTTTTTTTTATCACCGAGATCTGGCATATAGTTAATTCTGATGAAAAATATGCAAGAAATTGGCTCCTACACAAGCTTGTTCTAATAATAAAATAACGTTTTATGAGATTTGCTACAACTGCAATTAGCCACTTTGCTACAGCAATCAGTTTTAGAGTTACAGGGAAATAATTTATTTTCAGTAATATTTAGAAATAAATGTATGAATTTTTAAATACATGAATATATTAAGACATTTGTGAAGTTCCATTTTTTAATAATGGCGTATTTCCATGTTATTTTCTTTGGCCACCAATGCACTTCTCAACTATTAAATATCAAAAATATTTGCAAGAAGTTATACATGAAATTGCAACATACCTTTAAGGCTGTAACAAAAATCAGACTTGGCCACTGATGAGATAGTTTCACTTTGCCTCCAAATGAACAAGAAGTTAAAATATCACTTGAACAGGAATTTAAAATGAAGGAACTTGGTAAACTTACAACACTGTAATTGGAATTTTTTTTTTTAATTGCTAGAAACTAATAGCCACGAACCAACAATGAACATTAAAATATAACAAAATAAGAAGGCACAAGTCACCAAAGCCTCATCTGGACCTCTTGGTTGTACTATCCAATGCATTTCAGCAACTAATGGTTGCCATCATCAGGGACACAGACAGAGTCCTGCAGTGTTTCTGCACTCTACGAGGGTTATGCCATGTATCTCGAATTTTTAATCTCGGCCATTATCTGTTTTGATTATAATGTTTTAATGTTCATTATTTTGTTGTTGGTTTGTGGCCATTAGTTTCTAGAACATTTAAAAAAATAATTCAAATACTGTATGTTAAGTTTACCAAGTATTTTTTGTTTTAAATTCCTGGTCAAGTGATATTTTAACTTCGTGTTCATCTGGAGATGATATCTTTGACTCGATTTTTGGTTAGTTTGGTTAGTACTTTCAAATCTGTGAATATTTGTTGTACAACACAAAAATTATCCCACCAATCACGGAATGGCCTAGTAGTGATTTTGTTGCCATTGCAGATGGAGTGATTCCTGTAATCCTTTTAGTATAATAATTCATAGTGTGACATTTATAATTCCATTATTACTGATACTTTTGATTTTGTGAACAAAGTGAAATTATCCCGTTACAGCTAAAAGGTACATTGCAATTTCATGTTTAAGTTCTTGCAAACATTTTTTATATTTAACAGCTGAGAAGTGCATTGGTTGTCAAAGAAAATAACATGGAAAAAGTTTTAACTGTTAAGCCATTATTACAAAATGGAACTTAACAAACGTCTTAATACATTTTAACTTGTTTTTATCTCGTCATATTGAAAACAGCATATATAAGAATATATTTATTAAAAGTTATCAATGCAAAACAATACTGTTTAGAACTAAAAATTACATTTAGTGAGGTGGTTTTCAAAACAAGGAACAGTGCACAGTCCAACATGACAATCTTGGCAATAGTATCTTGTTTCCTTCTTCATTACTTTCCATTGGCATCATGTTTGCTGAAACGAACTCCACCGATAATTTGTTTTTTTGATGATTTTTAGCAACCTCAAAACGAATGCACCGCTCAGCATACTTATAAGTTTTCCCAGTAATCATTTCTACCATAGGATCATAAAAACAAGTACTCAAAATATTTAAGTACATTACCTGTACTAAAATTAACAAGAATTCTGGGAGTTTCAATAAAACTGAAGGGAGGAGGAGCATTATTTACTGACTTTCCTTCAACCCATCAACTGGCTGCTTGAATACCACAGTCATCATCTGAAGATTCTGATGATTCACAGTCAAAGATGCCAGCCAATGATTTATTGTTTGGATTTACTACCTGACTCCAATAAGTGAATTTCGCTTTCATCAGAATCACTAAAATCATCAATGCCATCCATCGGCAATTTATGTACAACACATTATAACATAAAAGAAATACAGCCAAAATCACAGTATATGGACGATTCGAGATTCCAGATGAAACATGGATCATCCCACTGAAAAAGACCACTTTTCATTGAATTGTACTGCCATTTATTGGCAAAAATATGTAATAAACATATGACAACAACAAATGCATCTGAGACGTTGAAACCAAAATGTCTAAGAGCATTTTTCAAACCCAACAACGTATGACGTACATCAGAGCCAAAAAAAGCGTTCACTGCACAAGGACATATGGAATGTGAGAGTGACTGAGAAGAGGTTAAATCAGGCACAAGGCTGTATTACAAGAGCCTTGAAACAGTAAGGGTGGAAGGAAATACTGTTAAGTGGTTTGAAATTAGCTCTAGTTCCACCTAAAAACTCTGCCCTATGTTTCCAATGGTAAAAACTTTTCCAAGGATGAAAATTTGAATACTGATAAAAAATAATTTTAATAATAGAATGGCATACTTAATATTTGCTAAAACTTAACCATAATTACATTAAAAATCAATAATTTTTTCCTTAGATAATGTTGAGACCTGTACGCTGATGATGTCAGTGGACAAACAAATGTTTGATGGCTTGTTTCAGAATTAGAAATTAGCAGTACCTACAGTTCTGTTGCCATTTTCAGCTAAATTATTGTCAGAACATTTACTCTAGGTGACTCAAATGATTCTAAACATTCCAGACTATCACATGGATAGACTCAAATTTTGATTCCATTTGAAAAATTAATAAAACTTTTTTTAAACCAGCAGTACCTTCAGTACTGCTGATTTCTAGTTACAAAATAAGCCATCAAACATTTGTTTGCCCGCTAACTTTATCAATGCCATCTGTTCACAGGTCTCAACATTAACCAAGGAAAAATTATTGATTTTTAACATACTTTTGGTTAAGTTTCAGCAAATATTAAGTATGCCATGCTATAATTTAAAGTTATTTTTATCGACATGCAAATTTTCATCCTGGGGAATCCATAAATTTTATTTTAACATAAAGAGCTTTCCTTTATTAAAGTTGAAAAAGAATTTAAGTACATTAATCTGAGTAAATCCTGTAAGTAAGTGTTTTTATAATTCTTGGGAATACATTAATTGCAAAGTAGATGTCTTCAGAAGTTTTTACCATTGGAACATAGGCAGAGTTTTTAGGGGAACACACCTTTACTGTGGAGTAAAAGCTAGAGATGAAGGCTGTTTGTGATGAATACGGATACACATTTGTCAAATAATGTATGTTATTTTCAGAGGTTGAAGTAGGCAGTTCTAACAGCACTAGTTTGCTGTATGTTTATCACCTACTGCTGATTTCTAGAAGTGTATATAAAGTACAGCATAATCTCAATCATCTCATCATGATGAATCAAAAATTCAGGCTGATTATCTATGTTGATAAATATAAATCAATAATTCTTAGTAAAACTCAAAAGATCTGTAGCACAGAAAAAAGAATCTGGAAGAAGTAACACATTTTAATTATTTTGTGTCATCACTGATGAGACTAAAAAAGCTTGATATGGAGCTTGAGAATAGAACTGGCAAATCAGGGAAAGTCTCTTATCAGCTGCACAAGAATGTTTTTGTTAAGAGAGAAGGTAGTCACAGAACTGAACTTTCTCTTGGCCCAGTGCAATATTTAGACCTATGCTACTTGATGGCAGACAGAGTTGGGTGCAAATTAAAGGGCTTTGTAGAAGATTAAAAGCTGTAGACATAGCAGTAATAAAAAAAAATATCTGCAAAAAAGATAGGTGGATCTAGTGGCAAACAAAATCAGTAATGCAGACAGAACATAGCTAGGAATCTCTGTAGTGGAAGAACATGTTGACAAGAGCATAATGAGAAGTTTTATTTTTTGGTATTATTATGTGGTTTTTATCAAATACATGCCTGAACACACAGGCATGAGATGGTGATAATATTTATTTCACAATACACTATCATAAATGTTCTTAGCAATCACCATTAAAACAGAATGATAAAAGGCATGCCTGAGAATTAGTACTGGTATGTTGTCTGCAGATGAGGGAGACTTTGAATGACAAAGAAATAACGTGAATCTTTATTTTTTACAATCTGAATAAAAGTCAATAAGCAAGACAAATAAGTATAAAATTATGGGGGCAACAAAACAAGTGGGGACTAAAAAAAGTTAATTTTTAATAATCATTCTGTAGTAACAAATAAAACTAACAAGTAAACAAAGGTTTGAATATGCATTAAACCTCCAGATGCTTTAAATTTACTTGCTTATAAAAGTATTATTCATGTAGTACTTACTTTCACAGAGAAGTAGTAAGACCTGTAGGAAAGATGATCTCTACCACATAGAGGGGGATTCTCTGACCTCATATGCATTTCTAAGTGTTGGAAAAAGTCATGATCCTGAAAAATGAGCACAATTTATTTATTTTTTTTTCATTTACATCAACATAATATTAGAAAGGTGAAAAAAAGCAAGTACACACAGCCATTTATGAGAAAAAAAAGTAATTTTTTGTAGGATGAAAATAAATATATAAACACACAGAGAAGTATTTAATGTAACACAAATTTTCAAAATTAATATGCATTGATTTTATAATGCTAGGTTTTTCAAGCACTGATCACAAGTTCAGAAATAACTTATAAGATAAGTATTTTTGTTACATAAACAATGTGATGTATGCATTGATATCAATAACAGAACTTAAAGTAATCTAATACTGCTTAATGCCTAAAACTGGTACAAATCTTAACTGTTGTTTCGGTGTTGTTATTTCACCTGGGCTGATGGGTTTTTTTGTTTACGTGAAATAAAAAAAAATCTCTCTAAGAAAACGATGCATCAAAGCAAACATGAGTGTTACAATGCTTCCCAGAGTATAAAATGTAATGCCTCTACTTTTGATCTGTAATGGAAAAACTTGAAATGAATGCATAATTACTGTCACTAGAAGTGTAATAGTATACTTAAAAAACATAAATAGCTGGAAAAAAATTTATTTACAGTTCTTAAAGTAAAATTTCCTTCCATTATTAATGTTGGCAAGTGATCCACTGTAAAGACCAGACATTCCACTTTTAGCCCCCTCCCCCATTTGTTCTTGTTCTGTGGCCTTTTTAATCTCTTGGTGAACCTTCTTGGCTATTACTAGTTTCCTTTTTTATTTTTAAAGTTCTTCTATCCTTATTTTTAAAGTTCTTCTATCCTATTTTTACTTGTGGATTCAGTGTATATCTTCAAACTAGTGACATATTTCTCAGCTACTTGTCTTTTAAAACCCTACGGCTTCTAAAAGTCATAAAAAAACATGTACAAATCTGCTACCTCCATTCATCATATACATATCTTACGCTGTTATCTGCTCTGTTGCTACACTTGTGGTAGATATTTTACCCCATAAACATTTTTGTGTGTGTATGTATATATATATACAGCTAAAGGAGAATAAGTGAGAGAGAGTCAAAGAGATTTAAAGTGAGATAGAACAGAGAGAAAGAGAGGAAAGGGAGAAAAAGATTCAATGAGAAAAAGAAAACATAAAAGAAAGAAAGAGAGAACAGGAGAGTCGACAAGAAAAGAGAGTGATGGCTGATCTTATTACCCTGAATTCCTCATTTCTGAGAGTGAGTGAGTGAGTGAGTGAGTGAGTGAGTGAGAGAGAGAGAGAGAGAGAGAGAGAGAGAGAGAGAGAGATTCAATCCTATTCAATCCTTATTAAATTCGTACCTCAGGGCCGAATATGCAAATGCGTAAAGAATAACGACCAATGACTAAATAGTGCCCCCCCCCCCCCAGTGCATGGGAACTGCACATTGAGGAGGGTATATATCCAGCATGGGGACTACATTCGAGGAGGCCACTCCGCTGCTTACCACTGAGCTGCAGGCATTGCCGGCAATGGTTGCAGTGTTCTTGGGCCTGATCAACGTGGTATAGTGTCCAGCGGCATCGTGTTGTCCTCAGTGACGAGTCATGGTTTGCACTTAGCGCCGATGACCAGCACATACGTGTCTGGAGTAAGCTGTCCAGCGCACAGATGCTGCCTTTACTGTGGAACGCTACACAGATTGCACATAAGGAGTGACTGTCTGGGGAGCAATTTCCTACGACAGCCTTGGTAATCCTTTGTACCAGCCTCACAACTCAATGGTACATCGATGATGTTCTACAACCTATTGTGTTGCCATTCCTGTTGCAGCATCACACAGCAATTTTTCAACAGGATAATGTCCCACCACACATGCTGGCTTTCAGTGCTGAGACGGGCCAAGCCTGAACTGGGCTCGGGCTGCATAATACTTACTGGAGTTCGGGCTAGGGTGGGCTCGGGCTATGAGAGAGGGAGAGAATTTTCGTCCTCTTCTTTACGCTTTCCAAGCGTAGGTTGAAGAAGCATATATGCTCCAGCTTTGTCCGTCCGTCCGTCTGCCCACACGATAACTGGTGTAAAAATGGTTCAATTTCGATGAAATTTTAGTATGTGGTTAGGGGACCACCCGGGGACGAACCCTATTGAAAATGGGACAAATGGGGTCTAAGGTCACGACGTAAGAGCGGGATCCATTTCATTGCACTTATACGTCATAACTTGCGTAAATATGGTTTGATTTCAATGAAATTTGACTATGTAGTAAGGGACCACCTGGAGACAAACCCTATTCAAAATGGGTGAATTGGGGTCAAAGGTCAGGACATAAGAGCGGGATGCATTGCACTGCCTTTATGCATCATAATGTGTGTAAAAATGGTTCGATTTCGATGAAATTTCAGTATGTGGTAGGGGACCACCTGGGGACGAACCCTATTGAAAATGGACGAAATGAGGTCAAAGGTCAGGACATAGAATTGTGATCTATTCCATTGCCCTTATCCCATATTATTAAGGTGGACGTCAAGTAATTTTGCTTCCTATACTTCCAATGGAAAAACTTTTGTACACATTTCCTTCGCAATTAATGTGTCCCCAAGGATGAAAATTTGAACATCGATTAAAATAACTTCTTATTATCACTTGGAATACTTAATATTTTCTAAAACATAACCATAATTATATTAAAAATCAATAACTTTTCCTTTGGCAGTGTTGAAACCAGAAAAAAGATGGCGTGACCTGTACTTTGATGACGTCAGTAGACAAACAAATGTTGGATTGCATAATTATGATTATGTTTTAGAAAATATTAGGTATTCCAAGTTATAAAATGAAGCTATTTTAATCGATGTTCAAATGTTCATCCTTGTGAACGCATTAATTGTCCAGAAAAAGATGGTGCGACCTGTATTTTCATGACGTCAGTAGACAAACAAATTCTGGATTGCATAATTATGGTTATGTTTTAGAAAATATTAAGTATTGCAAGTTATAAAATGAAGATATTTTAATCGATGTTCAAATTTTAATCCTTGGGAACGCATTAATTGGGAAGAAAATGTGTACAGAAATTTTTCCATTCGAACTACAGGAAGCAAAATTACTTGACGTTCACCTTAAAGGAGCAATTGTTGTATGTATGTACATTTTATTTTGAAAACGGCTCTAAGAATTTTGATGACAGTCATTAACCTACCGTTTTCTGGTACTAGAAATCGATTTAGCTTGATCTTGACTTTAGGAAAATTCATTTAGTGGGTTAATAGCCACGTCCGATTAGATGTTGGCGTGCGGTCACACCATCTGTCTCATTACGTCACGTGTTGTGTGCGTATGTTCGTCCGCACGATAACTCGCATAAAAATCGTTCGATTTTGATGAAATTTTAGTATGTGGTAGGGGAACACCTGGGAAGGAACCCTATTAAAAGTGAACGAAATGGGGTCAAAGGTCAGGACATAGGAGCAGGATCCATTCCACTGCTCTTATGCGTCATAACTAACATAAAAAAGGTTCAATTTCGATTACATTTTAGTATGTGGTAGGAGATCACCTGGGGACAAACCCTATTGAAAATTAGCGAAATGAGGGTCAAAGGTCAGGACATAGGAGCAGAATCACTTCCATCGCCATTATGTGTCATAACTTACGTAAAAATGTTTCGATTTGGATGAAATGTTAGTATGTTCTAAGGACCTGCCTGGGGACGAATCCTTTTGAAAATGGGTGAAATGGGTCAAAGGTTAGGACACAGAAGCGGGATCTATTTCATAGCCCTTATGCATCATAACTTACGTAAAATTTACTCAATTGTGACAAAACTTTATCATGTTATTTCGGAGGTATACTGAACCAGTTCTGTTGAATATCATCGAAACTGGATCAAAGGTCAGGGCACAGGAGTGAGATTTATTCCACAGCCATTTTCCTCATAACTTGAGTAATAACTTGAGTAATGATTTCTAGTATGTTGGAAAAGGTATCATAATCAATGCATTGCATGATTTTACTAACTTGTTTAATGCAATTTTGTATGATTTAGCCCCGGAAATTTTTTTCATACTTTCTAGTTGTCGAACAGAATTCTTCGGCAACTGGGTCTAGATAGGAAGTGGGAACTCGGCAGGGTTATTCATTCCGGGCTTGGGTAACAAATACCATAAGCTATGAATTACTGAATTTCTACGAAGGAAAAGTTTCTTTAAGAACTATATACAGTAGATAGCAAGCTGCCAAAATTTTGTTCATTACCTCAACGGAGCAGCTCCCTGCTAATTCTATTCAGCAACGTACGGCGTAAATTGTTGTGCCTCCCGATTTTTCCTGATACCCGGCCCCCGAAACATTTCAGGAAGAAATAAATGGTCAAAGAAACTAATGAAACAGATAGACATTCCTTCCCTACTCAGCAGCTGAGAAGGACATCGGTTAATTGTGCGGGGAGGAAAGAGTGGAAGTCTGAAAGAGGAGATTTTTTTTTTAATGCCTATACAGATTAATCATAGTTTTCGGGCTCTTTCGGGTCCGGCTTTATATTGCAATATAAAATTTGGGCTCGGGCTCTTAAAATTGAGCTCGAACTCAGCTCTGCTGGCTCTCTCAGGCTTGCCTCCGTAATGTTGACACCCTTCCATGGCCAGCTCAATTGCCTGACCTCTCACCGATCGAACATGTATGGGACATAATGGGATACCACCTATGCCCATCCCAGAATGTCAGAGAAGTGGCCCACAATATGGACATCATGTAGTATGCTATACCTCACTCAGGACATACCCACGGATTGTATTTATCTATACTACGCCGGGTAAGGGCTTGTATCTGAGCCAGAGGTCCCGCTACGGCATACCGACTTGGTCCACTTGTGTAGCTGTTTTATCTGAATAAATCGCCCAACTGCTCTGGAATTGCAATAATTTTCTTTCCTGTGTGCAGGGGTCGCGCAGCCGATCCCCACCTTTGCAATTTGCGGGGGGGGTCGTTTTGGCGAAGGAAAAAGAGTATTGGTGATTACCTTTTCGTACTGGTTATGCAGTAACACTTTGGCAATAAAAAAATTGAATTTGGCAAATAAATTGGTGAAAACTTTAAAAGAGTCAGCGTGTCCCCTGCCTATACATATACATTGCACATACCAATTTTTATCTCATTTGGATGATTCCTTCTGAATGTCTTTTTTTTTTTTTTTTTTTGCAAAAAGTGTACATCTGCTGATTGTGTAGTTATGACAAAATGACTCTTTATCAAATAATCTTCGAATTTCTGATTGGGTGAGTTGTACATGGTGATGCAAATTTAAAAGCTCACACAAATTTGAAACTACTGAATTTATGCCATGTACACACTTTAAATTTTCATTTGGTTGTTGTAACTACCAAATTGTGCAATTGCAAAAATTGATGTACAGAACTGCAATAAAAGGTATCTTCAACTTCAGACATTACCCCACTGTGAGTAGCCATCCTTTTCATCAATTTCACTTAACATGAATCAATTAGGAAATCTAACACATTTTAGACAATGAAAATTTGTTTAAAAGTTCTAAAATTTTGTTTTTTAAGTTTGTCTAACCCATGCTTTAGGATTTGATCGGGTAAATCACACAGAAACATAGGGATCCTTTATGGTACAATTGCTTACAGAAGCTGCACAGTTACTATCAGAGAAACATACAGCAAACCTCTTGGAAATATTGTGAATGTTGATGAGTTTAGAAAATGGCAGCTCCATTGTCATCACATTAACTGATTATTGAGGCCAACAGGCTACAATACAGACCGATGAATACAATAGGAAGATTTCCAACATAATTGCTGGCTTGGTTCTGCAGCATACTAACCCCCTAAACCATGTGTGTCAAAAATGATGACACAATCACATAACATAGTCTGCATGATGCTGCACATGTTCCACCTGGAGCTCTAATCTTATACATATACAACAGCAAACTGAAGCACGACAAAGGTATACAATGAGGCCTACTGTTGTTCCAAAAATTGGTTCTTCAACATATTATCTTGAAAAGCCATTAACTTATTATCTTGAGTATTTATCTACTGGATTCTGACCATGTTGTAGCATTTACTATGGACTTCACTGGCACGATCAGAGAACTCAGGATCTCCAAGAATGAAGCCATTGGAAGTTTTGTTACAGTATAATTGTACCTATCCAGAGATCCCACTGTAGATCGCATTCTTCACAATCTGCCCCCCCCCCAAATAAAAATAAAAAAATCGTTTTGGTGATTGAAGAAAAGTTTTGGCAAAAATATTGATGAATACCTTTTTTAACCTGTTAACTGGGTATTAAATACTCCATTTATGTAATCTGCCCTGGGTACTTTTTTCTCACTTTGTGATATTTAAACATTGTCTACAGAAGTCTGTAAAGTATTATTTTAAAGTGACATTAACAGTGTTTATTGAATCAACAATAGGTTACAAACATAATAGTGATTACTAAATATCAATAATGGGTTACGAACATTATTTCACATTATAGATTGTTCTCAGTGTGATATAGGCTGAAGCAGGGTGTTACACATAAGGCCTTTTAGCAGTCAGAACACCAGTATGATGTTTCTTTTCTCTTCCCCTTGGACCAACACACAACACATCTCCGGAGAGGTTTTTTCCTTGAAGCTGTGCTGGGAATATTTTTCAGGAAGCAGCGACTGAGGAGACAAGAAAGTCTTGGAGATTTAGAAGGTCGACCTATTGTAGGCCACATCACTCCCCCAGATGATGACAAGTTCTCACCAAGAGTCATTTGAAAATCCACACTTTGAAGCTTTCCACCTTGCTTCTTGTAGAGGACAAAGGCATTTAGGCAAACCAAGTCAATCAAGTACCGGAACATTTTCTGGTAAAACTTCTTGAGACGTTCCCGACTGCTTTTGTAGCTGGGGAGTTGACTGTCATTCTTATCCACCCCTCCCACATTCTTATTATATTCCAGGGCTACCGCTGGTTCTCCAATGATTACCTTTCTTGTGTTTATCTTCTTCATGGAATCATTGTGAATATTGCTTACAAGAGTTACATCACACTTATCTTTCCATTTCATTATCATCATCTTCTTTCGATAGCCTGCAACTGTTTCGCCTTTCTGTAATTTTGCTTTCTACACAAATTGTGGAAACTGCTTTCGGTTATTCCTTATTGTCCCCACAACATCAGTTCCCCTGTTACAAAGCTTATCCACCAAGGTCGGGTTAGTATACCAATTATCAAGGTAAAAACAATATCCCTTGTCTAATAGATCATTACTAAGTTCAAGAACTACTTTTGCGGCTATATGGTTCTGACCGTATACAGTATCTTTGCCAGTATACACAGTAAACTTCCAAACATATCCTGAACTACACTCACACAGTTTGTAGAGCTTCATGCCAAATCTGCTGCATTTTGAGGGTATGTATTGTGTACCCAACTTAGTCGTCCTCTCCAGAGGAAAAGTGATTCATCTACATAAACATTTTTCTCAGGAGTATAGATGGAGAAAAATTTGTTTTGTAGATGGTTCAGGATTGGCTGTATTTTGTAGAGTTTCCTACTAATACAGTAGACTCTACGGTGACGTCTTATGCCAACACTGCCAAGAGAAATCCGTGAGAAATTTGATCATCAACTTATGCCATCATACCCACTGTAGAAGTGAAGTCTAACGCGAAAACGTCTATGGACATCATACCCAGTTAAGAGGTTAATGACATCAGAGCAAAAACAATATCTAATTTTTACTTAATTAGGCATTTGAAAAATGAAATTTGAAAGTTAGTTACTTCTTTCAATGTTACAATGCGAATGAGACAGAAAGTGATTACGTAAAAAGAGTGATGCAATCGCTGACATAAGAACCATATGACCTATTACAATACTTTATGTTTTTATGGTTTTATAATTCCCATGGAGAGTGATAAAAAAAATTGCTGATTTCAGATCACAATTAGGGAAAAAAGAAATTGAATTTGGCAAATGAGTTGGCAAAAACTTTTAAAATGCCAGAACAACTGCTGCCTATCTATTCCAGTATAAGAAACTATTAACACACTAGTGAAAGCATCCTCTCTCTCCTCTCATTTTACACCAGAGTTAATACCAGAGTTGTATAAAAATGAAATTTATCTGCATACACAACTACTAAAACAGAAAACTTGCTGCAAACCCGCAGAGTGTCAACCATGATAATAAAGTAAGACAATTTAAAGAAAAATCAATAAATAATTATTAGAACATTACTGCTTCCAATTAAGACAAAATAAATACATTACAATTGAATGTGCAGCAGTATGTGTGAAGTGGACCTATTTATGGCAAAATCATCATCATTGTCAACCATTATCAATCCACTGCTGGACGAAGGTCTCCCCAAGTTTCCTCCACAACGGTCTGTCTTGTGCCAGTCTCCTCCATGTCACCCCTGCATACTTTCGAATTTCATCCACCCATCTCCCATGTGGTCTTCTTCTGGGTCTTTTCCTGTCCCTTGGAATCCAATCTAAAATTTTGGCTGTCCATCGATGGTCTGTTCTTCTGGCAGTATGTCCAGCCCATTGCCATTTCAGGGATTTAACTCTGATCATGATGTCTTCCACTCTTGTCATTTTTCGGATCCACGTGTTCCTCTTCTTATCTCTCCTGGTTACACCAAGCATGCACCTCTCCATGCTTCTTTGAGTTGTCTGCAGCCTTTGTATGTCTCTTTTAGCTAAGGTCCACGTCTCTGCACCATACGTAAGCACTGGAAGGATGCATTGATCAAACACTTTTCTTTTAAGACATAATGGCATATTGCTCTTGAAAATTATGCTGTTTCTTCCAAAAGCTCTCCAGGCAAGTTTTGTACGCCGATTAATTCCTTCACCAATGTGACCCTCACTTGATATCCGCTGTCCAAGATAAACGTACGTGTCTGTTATCTCCAGCTTTTCTCCATCAATTGATAAATCTTCATTTCTTGTAAAAGCATTGAACATCACTTTTGTCTTCTGAAAGTTCATTTTTAATCCCACTTCTTTACTCTTGTCAGCAAGTTCCTGGATCATACTCTGCAGCTCTGATGGGGTAGTTGAAAAAATGATCAGCAAAACGAAGGTGGGTTAGATAATCTCCATTAATCTTTATCCCTTTGTTTTCCCAGCTCAGCGACTGAAAAACACCCTCCAATGTGGCATTAAAGAGCTTCGGAGATATGGTGTCACCTTGTCTCACTCCCTTTCCAATTTTTACGTGTGTTGTATTTTCAAACATATTGAAGCCTATATACCTCATAAAAACAAGAGACTAAAGAAAGTTTTTATATCCAGAAAAACAGTTCCATCAATGAACCTTCAAAAATAATAAATAGCATTTTCAACAACTTAATTCAAAAAATAAACTTACAAAATACATAATGAAAATATTTTCATTTAATAACTGGCAACTGAAAAAGGAACCTGGCTATAAAATTTAAATTTTTTCTGTGTGAACAAAACTTTTGATACAGTTCCTATACATTGAGAACAGGCCTTGATAAAAATGTACAGGCCAGAAACATCTGTAAAAACAAAAGAAATCAGAAGATGTGAAAAATAACAGAAAGTTCTTCAGGTTAAAATAGAATAAAATATATTAATCTGAGTAAAGCCTTGAGCAAGTGTGTTAATTCCTGTAAATATTTAAAAAAATTTTTTTTAATCTACAAGTAAAAATTATCTGCAAAATCTGCTAATAATTCGGAAACTATCAGCATACAGCATATGTGCGTACGTCTACATTCTGCCACTCTGGGTAAATACTGGTGACAAGACTGAGCATCTGACTAGTGCTTAGTCTTGTCACCAGTAGCACATTTTTCTGTTTTAAAGACAAAATCTACAAACAGACCCATGGAGCTCTTATTGGCTCTTCCCCTTTTGTGTGTGTGTGTGTTGGCAGAGGATGTATTCCGACAGTTTGAAACTAAATTTTTGAATTATCACCAAATGCGTCAACATGGTTCAGATATGTTGATGACATTTCCTTCGTACGGCTACATAGTAGTGAAGACCTTCAATGTTTCTTGGAGAAAATCAACTCTGTAAATGCCACAACCAAATTCACTGTGGAAAATGAATCACAAAAAATAATAATCTTTTTTTTTTTTTTTAGATGTTATAGTTCAAAAAACTGTAGATGGTTACAACACATAAATGTTTACTATAAACCCATGTTAACAGATAATATCATGAACAAGGTCCTTTGCCTTACTAGTTCTGCGTTCATCAGAGCTTGCACTATCCATACGACTTTTATATCTTCGATGACAGAGATACCCAGGTAAAAAATCTCCTTCATCTTGCTGTTTCCTCCAGTTATGAGCAAACTTAAGTTCACAGAGTTATTGAAAATGCCAAAAACGTAAGTTAAAACACTGGCAGGGTTGTCACTCATATTGGCTTTAAAAATTCCCTGAGTTTTCCAGAAGATAATTTTGCAGGGAATTTCAGGTAAAATTTACAGATTATGTATAACTCCATGATAATATACACACTAAATGGCACATCTATGATGCAATATATTCAATGCGAGAAGAACAAGAAAGAGGACACCGAATTTTCGGGTGTAATGAGTACGTATTGAATCTGTTCTGATGCAAATTAAATTTATCAAAGCTATTCAAAGTCAATGGAGCCGGAATGGAAAACAATAGCATACACATTACGCAAAAAATTATCAGTTTGATTTTTCCTGATTTTTCCAGGATTTTTCAAAAAAAAAATTATTTCTCCGTGAGTTTTCCCTGATTTTAGCCTTACGTCTGTAGTTTTTTCGTAGTGTAGACTCGTTAGGTATGACATGACCAGTGCATTTTTCCAAAAACTGGTGAAATTTAGGATGATTTAACTTTTCCAGTGGAATAATCGCAGAAACGGAAATTTCACACAACTCTTTATAAAATTGTGTCTTCTTGGATGGTGTCGATGAACAGCTTTCCTGAAGAACAAAGCCAAATGTAATCAATGTAAAAAGTTTGCAAAAGGCGTAGAGCTGAGCTCCGTCTCGATTTTTGCACACGGCACTCTTAAATGGCTGTACAGGGAATCACCTGACAAAACTCCACCTCAGTTGGCAGGAAAATCCAGAACATCGAAAGCGTATAGGGACTATCTGCAAAGTGCGTTTTCTCAACCAAAGGACGGTAAAAAAATATAAAATTGTGTGCAGTGATCTTGCGTGGGCTTTTCTGTAGTTTTTTGGGTGACTTTCGTAAAACGTAAGATGGAGCAAAAATCCGTAAAAGTTGGCATCTCTGAATACCTATGAATCTTTTAGAAACAGAAGCATCGTATCCTGCCAAGGGAGAGCTATTTTCAGTCGTCTTCCGTGTCAACAAAATAGCTAAAGACTGAGCTCACGCTGTACCTTGCCCGGAACGAAATAACTGTGCTATCCCAAAGAGCAGGGAACGACATATAAACAATCTCAATTGGACAGCACTCCGAAATACCCCCAAACCATCTGTAAACAATCTTCATCAGGATTTCATAGCGTACAGCATCGTTTCTTCTACATATCACGTTATTACAACAAAACTCCTCCTCCACAAGCTCCAGCTACATCGCGAAACCTATTAATCATTTATGCCAAAAGAAACAACGAATTAGAAGGTAGGAAGGTGAAAACGTTCCAAAATGTTGGTATTGGCGGTACGCGTTGATTAAGCATCGTTATATGTTTAACCAAATTACGCGCAGACCTTTAAAAATGTGTCATTCGATTTTTTTGCTTGTCATTTTTTTGCTGTGGATTACCGTTCCGGCCCAGTTGGGAGCAAATATTACAATTTTTTCGTAATTTGTAGCAGTTTGGCGCAAGATAATGAAATTGGCGAAGTTCGGCGCAAACTTTCCATCACTGTATATGGAATATCATCTCATCTTCAATCAACATTCAACATCTGCACAGCCATCTAAGACATTTTTTTTTCATAAAAGCTCACAATTTCCAATCAAATTATTAGTACTTCCATGTGAGGGAATTACTTAGCTCATACCTGAAAATTTGAAACAATGCTATCTCATATGAATTATCTAATAACAATATAAACTTTTGACCCAAAATACAACAATCATCTAGCGTATATGATTTGTTCAGCCTAACTTACCCACATACCATTACAAAAAATCACAGTAAATGTGTTAAAAGATAATACAATGTTGAGCATGAGAAACTAACATTAGCAGCCATGTTGATATATTGGATCTGTTAAACTTACCTCGTGGGATGTGAAGGGGACTAACACTCCAATGGACCCTGAGAGTGTTGTGTACACTAATGATTCTGAGCCACCAGGAATTAATGTTGCTTTTTGCAACGACAGAACAACTTCTCCTATATGAAAGTTGGATATAACATCAGCCTGAAAAGACAAAAATAGAGACAGTGAAACATAGGTATAACGGGAACAATATTTCCAATTAAAAGTCAGAAAACTTCAAAATCATTAAAAGTGAAACTGTTCAACAGTAAGAAAAATAATTAATTTTCATACAGGTCTTCCAAAAAATCCTTCAGAAGCCTATAAACCAAGGGCTCAGCAACAGTCAAAGTGGAAAGAAATATAGTAGAATGCTGATTACACTACGTAACAAAGTTTTATTTTTTATTTGTTACTGGGTAGTAATTGTTATTTCCCAATGGCTTATGCCTCAAATGTATAGAAAACAGCTATTATTACCCAAAAACTTTACTTTTGCGACCAGGACAGCGATATTTTGAAATTTGCCTATTTTTCAGAATCTTCCAGATGGATTCAGTTTTGAGTAAACTTAGAGTAACTTCTGGAACTTTCTAGAACTCTCAAAAACCTTCTAGAAGTTTCCAGTGATTAAATACAATGGCCTGAAGCCCACCAGTTCAGTTTAGTTCTAGCTGCCTAAGTGGATTCATATCTGCATTTTTCTGAGATGGCATCAAGACGCTGCAGGCATCCAGCAGATGAATTTTGCTATGTCTGTGGCCAATTTATCAAGATAAGAACAAAAAAATATTCCATAGAAGCATCTGCAAAGATGTGTGTGACCAAGGCATATTACAGCATGCTCGTTTCACCTGCAAACACGAACATTGTTTCACCTGCAAACACGAACATTGCAACCAAACTCTGGAGGGTAAGATGGAGAAATGAGAGAACTTGATCAGAGATCTAAGTCTAATAAAATCCAATGTTGAAATTTTGACATCTATGCTCAAGCAGTGGAACTTGTTGGATGAAAGTGTGCATGTCACAGATCAGAGGAAGTGTCACCAAGCTTTTTCCAGCTTTTTCACCTATCAAGATGGGCTCTACTTCTGCCACAATGTGACCAGTCTGTTTGAGACAACTGGAATCACCTCTAACCTGAACAACTGGTGCCTCTTCATTGACAGTTCATCAGGAGCCTGAAAGCTGTATTACTCCATAACAAGGACAAGTACCATTCTCTTTCCCTGGCTCAGTCAGTGTACCTAACAGAGGATTTCAACAGCATTAACAGTGTGCTAGACATCTTGAAGTATGATGAGTAAGGGAGGTCATTGGAGACTTCAAAATGGTGACATTCCTGATGGGTTTCCAAGGTAGTTTCACCAATTTTCCCTGCTATTTTTGCCTTTGGGACAGTAGGAACACCAAGGCGCACTACCACAGGTGAGACTGGCCACAGCAGACCAAGTTCTCTATCGGGAAGAACGTCATGTGGGAGCCATTGGTGGACCCCTGGAAGGTGCTGATGCCATCACTAGGGCTGCCAGGCTATCACACCCAAGAAAATAGTTGCTTTAGTAGCCACTAAAGGTAAAAATAATAGCCTTAACAACTTATGTTAAAGACTAAAATAGTTTTCCAAAAGTGTATGAGTTTCAGAATGTAAGTGCTCTACACTACAAAAAAAAATTTTTTTTTGCTAATTTTTGTATTTATTTCAAACTACGGTGACAAAATTAACACATGTTCGCGTTTTGTTGGGGAAAAAAATTATACATATATACACCCACCACACACTACAAAAAGGGCGTCTAAGTTTCAATTAATGCTATTCAAGACACTCAGAACTATAAAGGTTATGGAAATTACACCCAAAAAATACTCTATTCAATTATATATCAAAAACTACTTACATAAACTAACCTGATACAAACTTTGGAATTAGAAAACACTTCCTTCTTTGTCACTGTTCTGGTAGTCAGATGTTCTCATTTGTTATCAAGCCAGTACAGAGAGCTTTCTTCTGCTTTTGTGGTTGGTAAAAAAATACAGTGGGCTTCATACACAGTGTTGAAAAAAACGTGTATCACCTGTTTTGTTCTGTAGACATAATCGTAGTTATCTGACATGAGGTATACCAACAATCTCATTCGAATAATCAATCTCTGTCGTATTCCAAACAGAAAAAAAGGGGAAATGTTTTCGGCAGAATCTCTTGATTTGCGTAGGTCGTTCCTCTAATCACACATAGGTCTAGTCTATATTTGCCATTGACTTTCCTCCATGATACTTGCAATAGAGCAGAAAAACAATGAACTGAACAAGACATATTTGATTTGACATATACATATCGATATCAAAGTTGATATTCACGTGTATTGATATTAAAACTGATGTTCTACAAGCACATCGATATATGCAACACAAATTATGTTTTTAAAAAATAGTAGCCTTACAATTAAAACAGTTCAGGGTTTTTCTTAAAATAGTTGCTTTTGGCTGTTTTTTGTAGGAAATAGTAGCAATAGTCGTCTGTCATCAAAATTAGTGTAGCAATAGTCACCTATTAGTTGCCACTGGCAGCCCTGCATCACTGTACATGAAATTGGGCCTCATGAAACAATTTGTCACAGCTCTAGATAAGGAGTTTGCAGCTTTCAAGTACTGCATGACTTTTCCCTAAGCTATCTGTGAGGCACTGGTCAAAGCCGACATCTTCGTCAGACCACAGAAAAAGGAAGATGCCACAGTGCAAGGAATTCACCAATATGCTCACTACACAGAAGAAAGTCACTTGGAACAGCTTTGTTGCAGTCATTAGGGGCTTCTTGGGTAATCACAAGGCCAAAAACTATGGGGAGCTGGTTTGAGACTCTGGTGAAGAACTACAGCAAAATGGGCAGCAGGATGTCCTTCAGAGTCCGTATTTTCTATGCTCATCTTGATAAATTGAAGGAAAATGTGAGAGCGTACTCGGAGGATCAAGGTGAGTACTTCCATCATGATATACTAGACTTTGAACGTGACTACCAACTACAGTATGTATATCGAGAACATGATGGGAGACTACATTTGGGGGCTGATTCGGGCTAGTGACTTACAGTATAATCATAAACCTTGAAAAACTATTCACTTCTAAATCTTTTGTGGCCGTTTTTGTATAACTGTAGTATAAATAAATGTTAATTTTGATTCATATACTGTATTTTTTTTTTTTTTTTTAATGTGAGCAAAAAGATGCAAATTTGCTCGTTTCCATCATTGGAAATCGGTAAATTTCAAAACATCACTGTCCTGGTCATAAAAGCAAAGTTTGTGGAGAATAATAGCCATGTTCTACACTTTGCAGGTATAATCAATCAATCATGAAATAACAGTTACTACCTGGGAACAAAAATTGTGTTATGCGGTGTTATCCGAATCATTGTTACCCAAACTGCCTGCTAACCAAATCACCACAACAGAGGAACATGAGCTTGGTCTATGATGCAGCCTCTCCCTCCTCCCGTTCCCCCAATGTGGTCTTATTCCGATTTGTTCTGGTCAATACCCAATTACCATTATCATATGCTAGTCTTTAGTACACACAAGACTGACGAAGAATAAATTAAAAAAAAAACTTTTTAACAGTAGAAAATCACAAGATGTAGAGAAAAAGTGTGAATATAACACAGTATAATCATGGCAGAGTTGTTCACTATAGTTTATTTATGTATGTATTAAACTGGAGCACATCACTGTATTCACAACTTCAAATTACTGAATTCAAAACAAAATGAAATGTTTTTTAAGACTGCTTGAAACACTTTTTTCTTCTTCTTTTGTTTTGTTGTTGTACCTGCAAGAACATCAGTTCAAGTTTCCTCATGTGTGCAAGCATTTCTTTCTTCTCAGCAAGTTCCACAGTCATACAGGGTGTTTCAAAATGATTTGAACGATTTCCCACTGTTATATATATTTCATAAATTGTCAAAACAAGATATAATTTCACACATATGTAATGGAACTCTCCAAGTTTAATTGCCAGTGGGTAACATGAAGCTGGCTGTCACAGATGCTCAATGTGAGCTCCCTTCGTTACTCTGCAAACATCAATGCGATAATTACATGTTCAGCAACTTGGTGAGGATTTTCAGTCCCCCAAACGCAAACATTTTGCTTGTTCACCTTCGCACTAACAAAAAATGTAGCCTCATCACTGAACCGTAACTTCCCTGAAAAACCATTGTCACCGCTCAACTCTTGAAATGACTCACAGAACTGAAAGCGGATGGCGTGGCTCGCCAGTGTTAGCTGCTGCAAAACCTGTACTCGATAAGGGTGCATTTTTAGATGTTTATGCAATACGCGCCACACGGTTGTTTTGGAAATTGCAAGCTCCCGGCTCGCTCTCACTGTAGACTTTCAAGGGCTATGCTGAAAACATTCCCTAATTCTCTCCCCATCGGCCTCAGAAGTCGAAGATCTGCCAGACGATTTACCCTTACAAAGACAGCCTGTTCGCTGAAATTGATCATACCACCTTCAAATAGAGTTCTTTGCTGGTGGTCCTTTATGAAATCATGTACGAAACTGACGTTGCACACTCAACACTGATCTACTCACAAGAAATTGTAAGACGCAAAATGCTTTCACCTCACCACAGGCAGCCATTTTTAAAACTAGTCTGCATGCCACCTGGTGGTAGAATCATGAACTGGGCCTGTTCTGAAATAAACTTTTGGATGTTTTCCAATGTATTTCACTGGATATTTGATCTCTGGTAGTGTATTCCACATGGAAAGTGTTGTTATTGTTCAAATCATTTTGAAACACCCTGTATTTATATGCGACTTTCATTGACTCTGCAGCTGCACAGCATCTATTGCTTAATTTTTATTTCTGCTGATATCTTTCCCTTCCCATTTCTTCATTGTTGATTATTTTTCTTTCTTTTTCTTCTATGCCCTCAGATGACTGTAATTTCATTGGTCATGTGAAAGAACTTTCAATCTGAGGACCACGAACACATGATATAAAAGCTTTCACTATTTCAGTTAAATGGTGTAACTTTCACAATCTGAATACTTTTGAACACCATGCATCAATTCTTATAAATTTTCCAACTTTGTCACTGCCACTTTTGGAAAAAATTTCCCTCCATTATCAAGATGAAAGGCAAAACATTTATGGGGGAAAGATGACATTTAAAAACAACATGGGATAGTAGGTACGCTACAGGAGGGGGTATGATTAAGAGAAATCACTGCTCTGTCCGACTTCCATTTTCAGAAATTTTCCCTCCATTTTCACACTGAAATACAACTATTTACAGAATAAAATGTTATTTAACAAACTGGGCTGACGGAACATTGCGAGAAAAAAAAAATAATTGGGAAAGAAATCTTCACTCTATCTCCAGATGGAAAATGACACTGAGCTTAATCGAAAATAGTGAAGAGGATTAATACTTCTAAAAACCATGCATGAATTTTTACAAATTTTCCAAATTCTTCACTTCCATTTTTAGAAAATTTTCCCACGCTTATCGAACTGAAATGCGAAACATTTATTGGAAAATGGGGGGGGGGGTAATAATAACATCTGACAATAAGCACAGGACAGTAGAAATATTAAAAAAAAAAAAAAAGAGAAAGAAAGAAGAAATCTTTGCTCTGTCCAATCTCCAGTTTAGGAAAATTTTCCTCCATTTTGAAGCTGAAATGCAATAAAATTATATTTAACAACCATATAGGGCAGAAGGAATATCACATGAAATGGAATTTGAGGTTGCAGGGTAATTTTTGCTGTCTAACTTTCGCTTTTGGAAATTGCTGTCTGCATTTTTAAGCTGAAATACAAGCATTTATGCAATAAAATGACATTTAACAATAATACTGCACAGAGGAAATATTGTGAGAAAAAAAACTGTGATTACGGGAGAACTACTCACTGTAACTTTCACTTCCTAAAGTTTTGAAAGATGGAGTTTCATCACCAGATGGAAAATGACCCACCCACCAACTAATCCCCTCCCGTCAAGTTTTTTATCCACAAGAATAACCCAAATAATACGAGGGAGGGAGGGGGTGTCCGCAAAACTGCAGAAGAATCTTATGCCTGCAGTCTTCAGAATGTGAATTTACACAGTAAATACTTCAACTTCAATCCACAAACTTCACATATAAACATTTGTGTGGAAATACTTTTGTGTCAACCATCATTTTTTTTTTCTTGATATGAATAGCAACCATATTCTACATGACACAGTAGACATATGTCATACATGAGACTGATGAACAAGAAAAAAAGGTGTTTAACTAGATGAAAAATCAGAATGCATGCCAAAAAAAAAAAAAAAAAAAAAAATACCACAGCATGAATATGTAATTTATTTACATAAATATCAAACTGGAGCACATCACTGTATTCACAATATAAAATTACGGAATTCAAAATAAAATAAAATAATTTTAAAAGACATTGCTTCAAACATATTTTTTTTTGTTTTTTGTTTTTTTGGGTTTGGTTTTACTTGCTAGGACATCATCTAAGGTTTCCTCTTACGAGCAAGATCTGTTTTCTTCTCAGCATGTTCCACAGCCATATGTCTCCTGTTGACTTTGCAGTTGCATGGCATCCATCGCTTATTTTTTTCTTTCTGCTGATGTCTTTCCCTTCCCATTTTTTCATTGTTGCTTTTCTTTTTTTGTTAAACTCTAAGATGACAGTTTTATTAATCATGCTGAAAGAACTTTCAGCTTAAGGACCATGAATGCATGGCTTCAAAGCTTTCCCTATTTTAGATAAATGGTGTAACTTCAAGAATATGAACACTATACACCATGTATCAATTCTAGAAATTTACTAATTCCCCTCACTTCCGTATTTGGAAAAATTTCTCTCACTTATCAAGCTGAAATGCAAACAATTATGAGGTGGGTGGGTGGGTGGGAATAACATATAACAACACATGTTAGAGGAAACATCGAGGGAGGGGGGGTACGATTATGAACGAAGTCTTTGCTCTGTCTGACTACAGTTTCCGGAAACTTTCCCTCTATTTTCACGCTGAAATACAAATATTTGTGGAATAAACTTATATTTAACAACAACAGCGGGCAGCAGAAACATCTCAATAAGAAAGAATCACAATTATGGGAGAAATCTTCACTGCATCTAAATTCCATTTTCAAGTTTTGAGAGACAAAGCATCATCCCCAGACAGAAATGACACCACCATCAATCTCCCCACATGCCCTAATAAATTCTGCTTAGTTATGCATCAATCTTGAGAATACACAAATAATGACGAAAACGATGAAATTTCTCACTTCTGAGGAAGAATCTCATGCCTGAAGACTACAGGGGAATTTTCACAGTCTAACTTTTGCTTTTGGAAATTGTCCCTCCATTTTCAAGCTGAAATACAGATATTTATGGAATAAAATGATATTTAACAACAATACTGGGCAGATGGAACATTGCAAGGAAATGAAATTACGATTACGGAAAAAAAAATCTCGACTCTATTTAACTTCCATTTTCAGGAAGTTTTGAAAGACAAAGTACCATCCCCAGACAGAAAAAAAGATCCCCTTCCAATTACTCCCCCAAAAAATTACTCTTCAGTTCTGCATCAATCTCAAGAATGATCCATATGATGACAGAAAAAAGCAGAATTCTGTGAGTCCGAAGAAGAATCTCATGTAAGATATGTTTGATAAATGCTCTTCATAATTCAAACTTTGCACTTAATAACACTCCTGACAATAAGAGCAATAACAGTAACAACACACAAAAATTAATATAAAATCACTTACTTTTTGTGAGGATCCTCCTAGCCATCCTCGATCCCATAGAGCTTTTACACCAGTGGGATCTTCATCTATTTCATCACTTATTGCTGTTGGCAGTCTAATCTATAATTTGTTAAAACACATAAATTTTATTAAAACTATAGCTAAATAGCAAACAGAAAATATCACTAGCTGAATGAAGTTAAAAAACTTTTCATTTTGACAGATACAAGAAAACAGAATATATATACAAGATTGTAAATTCACAGAAATATACACAGATACCCACATAAATTTAAACAAAACAGTAAGGCTCCTCCCCCTTTTTGTAAAAACTTTCCTAAATAAAAATTTAGGATAAAGGATTCCTACGATTGAAATAAAAGAACACAAACATGAGGGGAAAAAAAAAAAATAACAAACACAAGATAAATGATCACTGAAACAGAACAGGGGGGGGATGTTACTTTTTAAAATTAATTTTGGCATGTGTAGCTTTAAACATCAGCAGTACTGACTTTTTTCCAATCTTGGAGCAGGAAAGCTTTAAATGCAATAAACATACAAACATGCCTAAAGTGGACTTACAACTATGAGAAAAATATTAAAGACCCTGAATAGCAAGTTAAAATATATTCCTTTTCTTTCTTTCTTTTTTTTTCTTTTTTTAATACATTTCAATGTAACAAATTAAATTCCACACTTTTGGTCTAAGATTTCTAAATTTAACATGACTGCCAACTCTTCGCAATAACAAAATGGCAGATTTTTGTAGCACAGCACTTCTCTATGCTGTAAAATTCCTTTTGATTTTAACCATCACCTATTACAGAAACATCATAAATATTTATTAACAAAAAGTAGTTAAATATTATTTCAGAGCTTTACTGTAATCCTATAAAAACAATCAATAAAAACAATGCATTGAATGTAGACAAAACTGCACAAAAATTTCTAATGCTTATGAATCAATGGGAAGTTCTTTATATTCAAGCATGGATATGCATGATATACCAACTAAGGAAATTACATAGCTGAAGCCAAAACAAAACAAATGAGAACACCAAACAGAAATCATCGCTCTTTCCACATTAATGAGCGAGTCTCTGAAAAATTCTCGTCGGCCGCCACCGGGAGTCGAACCCAGGGTCTTCCAGTTACTGTTACGATGATTTCTGTTTGGTGTTCCGGATCCATGTCAAGAGTTTGAATTAATTATCCATTCGCCTCCTAGTTATTTGCTCAGTTGCTGCTTTCCATCTTTGGTGAATCCCCAGCATTGTGCGGGGCTCCATGAAGCAACCTGCCATGTAGTTTGGCAGTTAATCACATGCGAGTCTAGGGAACTCGAGGCTGCTGTGGTGCAATGGTAGCATCTCCGGCGCGTAACTGGAAGACCCTGGGTTCGATTCCCGGTAAGATAATTTTTCCGAGACTCACTTATTAATGTGGAAAGAGCGATGATTTCTGTTTGGTGTTCCTGATCCCCGTCAAGTGTTTGAATTAATGAAATAAACAAAAGAGATATAGCTGAGAACTTGGGGGTACTCTGGTGTGTTTTCAGTTTGTTAAAACTTAGACAAATGAACGGTATAAGACAGCTTTGCCACAACACTGGAATCCATAAAAATTCACGATTTATAAATTGCGGAACTCTGGATTAAAATAAATGAAAAATCTGGAGATGTACACAAGATCACCAAGGTACAGTGTGTGAAAAGTGAAAACAGAACTTTCAAGAAAGGGTAGAGTTTCTTCCATAACAAGGGAGATTATGAGAGACAGTAATTATCAGAATGTCAGTGAGAGCATCGTATTACTCATTAATTTCTCAAATTCGCGCTTTAAAAAAAAAAAAAAAAAAACAGTAATCAGCGACGGCACTGAAATGTTTTTATGCTTTCTAATATGCAGATGCAACTGATGACACTTAATAACAAAACAATTATATGTATCTTTGTTGAAAGAAAAAGGTTCAGATTTCGGTTTGACTTACACTTTTTTTTTTTTTTTTTTTTTTTCGAATAATAGCAATGGCAATAGCCAATTTTGCCTTCTTTCTGCTCAAAACACCTTCCCTGTTGGTATTTCATAACAAGCAAGTTTTCTGCATTCTCACCTGGGAGGAAAATGCTGATTTTTATTTCTTATTTTTAACACACAACTAAAATTGTTTTTACACTCAGCATTACAATGTCATATTGATAACATCAAAAGAACATTTATCATTGCCGGCACATAAAGGCTGTACATTTTCACTGATTTTCCCAGTAGCTTTCTTTCAGAATGCTTGAAAATTACATTACCCTGCAATGGGAATCAAACCAACATCTCCTGATCTATGTTCAAGCATGCTACTCTTTCACCACCCAGAACAGAGAAGTTACAAGCAACTATACCATGCAGATGTAGCTTAGGAATCTGAACTTTTCAGATGTGCACTAGCTGAAGTAATACTGCTTCCTCATAGCGCCAATGACCATTTTTTATTCATGTACGGATGAAGGCCAATATACACTGCTAGCCACCCAAAATGTAACACCAAGAAGGACACGAGATAGCAAAGCCAGATTTACTGGACACATAACAATAGATACACAGATGAAACGATTGAGCTTACAGGCCCGTGCGACTTGCGGAACACGCAGACATCAATAGTTCGTGTGGCCCCCATGGCTGGCAATAACGGCCGCTACACGCTGCGGCATCGAACGAAAGAGGCTTTGGATGTGGGCTCGGGGTATGTCGGTCCAGGCTGCTTCCACACGTTGCTACAGTTCATCAGGCGTAGCCGCGGGTGGTGCTTGCCGGGCCACTCGGTTGCCGATGGACGACATATCGGGAGAACAGGCGAGCCACGGCAGCAGTGACACCTGGTGGGTCGTGAAGAATTGTTGCACCATGCGTGCCATGTGCGAGCGCGCATTGTCCTGTTGAAACGTGGCCGCTGGCAGGTCCTGCAGGTAAGGGAGAACTACAGGCTCCAAAACATTGCAGATGTAGCAGTGGCTGTTGAGTGTGCCGGCAATGCGTACCAGAGGGGTGCAGGTGTCATATCCAATTGCACCCCAAACCGTAACGCCAGGCGACGGATCAGTATGGCGATGCATAATGCAGGCATAATACAGTCTCTCGCCGCGGTGCAGCCACACGCGGATCCGACCATCGTGGTGTTGCAGGCAGAAGCGGGATTCGTCGGAGAAGACAATGTCGTGCCATTCCGTAGTCCAGGTGAGGCGTTCAATGACCCACTGCCGCCGCACACGCCGGTGGTGTAACATCAATGGTAATTGGAGCAATGGGCGCCATGTGAAAAGTCCCCGCTCCTGCAGACGATGTCGAACGGTACGTGCTGAGGTGATGACGTAGTCATGCTGCAGGAGCAGAATGTTGGTGAGTTTTCTGTAGCCGCTGCCGCACGGAAACTGCGAACTAAAAATCAGTGCAAAAGGCAAGAAAAATTATGTCCTGAAGCCCTGAAGTAAAGGGAACAAGAACGAACTAAACTCTCTTTTATCATCGTAATTTAAAAGGAACGGAATATTCTTTAAATATATGTTTTTAACATTATAGCATTGGGCATATCAAACTGAGTCTTAGTGAAAATGCAGTTGACACATTTCTTCAAAGTTTTTAATTTGCCCTTCCTTTTCTAAAGTACTTGTATTTGAATCCTTCTTTTTAATTGCTGAATTTCAGAAGTTAGAGATCTCCTATAGTGGCCCATCTTTTTGATCGTTTAACAGAAACTTTGCAATATCTATTTTTTTTTTCCTGTCTTTTGGTTTGGAGATCTTTCACAAGAGTTTAACTTTTTTTTCATTAAATTATCATTACAGATTTGTAAAAAAATTGCAGTTACTGCATTTTGTTGTCTGTACATTGTCACTGATTCCTCTTTTTGTACTCCAGCATTCGTTTCACCTGTAGTATCCAGATTAATTTTCTTCGGGCTTAATTGTTCCAAAGCACTTCGAACATATTTTTTCCCCTGTCTTTGGGTCCTCTGCATTATTTCTTCAGAATTTAAAGAAGGTACATTTACGCTGGACACAGCATCAGATTTGAGTACCTTTTGCAAAGGCAATCCAAGTAATCGATTTTTCATATTATCTTCATAATCACAACGCTGAAATGTTCGCTACAAATTTTGGCGTTCTTAACATTAACAGAGTCCAGTCTTCAACACTTGTTTATTTATTCTTTTAGCAGCACTGGTTTATTTTGGAAAAAGCAAGCAATACAATATTTTGTCCTTTCCGGTACATGTGTTTATTCCGACACGTTGCAGCGGAACAGGAAAATATTTGTTAAAAAAAAAAAAAAAAAAAAAGGTGCACTGATTTACGCAGCTCAACTAACTATTTATATACATGCATACAGTAGATGCGCTATTAAATATTCACAATTTTTTTACATGTGAACTAATAAATATATCGCAAACAGTGAAATAATCTAGTTTCATAGAATAAAGCACAAACTAGAAAACTTCTCGCAATGACAGCCCAGCGGCACTGGAGATGCCCAAGCAGCACAGTGACGTCACAACTGGCCCCCAGCCTCTCTCATGAGGACCGTGTTGGCATTCGGTTTCACAAAGTGATGGACCAGCCCTTCTCTCTTTTATAGCCCTGGCTGGCAGTGTATTCCAATATTCAGGACCAATATAATTTAAGCTCCGCTTCATCGTGAGGGTTTTTGGATGTATGGGTCTTAATAATGATCTATGTCTCGTATTGTAGTGATAAGTATGAAAATTCAATTCAATGATATCTGTGTGTAGATTCAGTTCAATTCTTTGAGACATTAGTTTACTATTTTGAAGTCAAATAATTGTTTAATAGATAAAATTCCGTAATGGTTTGGGTTGACATGGGTATTGTAAAAAGTGAAAGGTTGGAAGTTGATATGAGAAGAAGAATTTGTTTTTAAGTCTAATAACCTTATGTATTTATTCTGTAATATTTGTAGTTTATTGATTTTGGTTTCCATGGTTTGTCCCCATGATGAAAAGCAATAATTAATGTGTGATTGAAAGAGTGTATAGTACAAAAGTTTAAGTATTTTAGTAGTTAAACTTGAAATAATTTTGCTTACAATCCCAATATTTTTGGAGATTCGATTTGCAATTGAATCTATATGGTTATTCCATGTTAGGTCGGAAGTTAGAATAATTTCCAGATACTTAAAAAGCCCTGTACTATATCGATAGGAGTATTATTTAAAAGTAATTCTGGAACTAATTATAAGTTAATTGTATGTTAACCATTCTGAGTAAATCTGTAATTGATGATTTGCTTGAGCAACCATTTCAATGAGATTTTTGCCATGGAATAATATTGTCGTATCATCAGCATAAAGAATTATAGCATTGTTAGTTGTTATGTTAAAAATATCATTTATATATAAATTAAATAGTAAGGGACCCAAAACCGAGCCGTGGGAAGCCCCTGAAGTAATGGGTAGTAGTGATGATTGAGATTGATCAACGATAGTATATTGAAATTTGTCAGTTAGATGATTACTAAATAAAGTATATGCAATACCCCTCACACCCGTGTTATATAATTTAGTTAAAAGAAATTGATGATTGAGAGTGTCAAACGCTTTAGTCAAATCAAGGAAGACAGCAAGCGTAATATTTTTGATTCAAATTTTTTTTGAATTATATTTTGAAGGTGTGAGAGGGCAGATTCTGTTGATTTATTGGTTGAAAGCCAAACTGATTTTTATTAATGACATTAAATTTTTGTAAGTATGAGATTAATCTTGTATAGATTAAATACATACAGGAAGTAAGAGTAATACATGGGCTACATACCGGTTACATATAGTCACCTTGTTGGTTCAAGCAAGTGTCTCAGCGCAGCACGAGATTGTGGATACCTTGAGCAAAGAATATCTGTGGTTGGCTGTGGAACCAGTCTTCAACTGCATCCTGGACCTAAGTGTTTTTAGCGAACCGGCGGCCCTTGAGAGCTTTTTTCAGTGGCCCGAAGATGTGGTAGATGCAGGGCGACAGATCAGGGGGGCTATAGGTGGGATGTTCGAGGACCTCCCAGCAGAATCTCCGCAGAACATCTTAGCACACTGTCGCCACATGCGAGCGTGTGTTGTCGTGCAGCAGAATAACCCCATTTGACAACATACCGGGTTGCTTACGCTTGATGGCCATTTTGAGGTTGGATAACATATTGCAATATGTGGTTGCCTTGACCATAAGAAATTAATCTGCCTGTGTCCAGCCAATCCAACAGCAATGGGCCATTCTTGTCAAAGAAAACCGGGAGCATCACTTTTCCAGCTCTTAAGGAGGACTGAGCTTTTTTGGGGTGTGGCGAGTTGGGATGCCGCCATTCTATACTCATCTGTTCTGTGGCCGGATTGAAATGGTGGCACCAAGTTTCATCAGCGGCCACAATCTTGGAAAGAAACTGTACCCCCTCTGCGCGGTAACGATGCAGATGCTCCAGGCAAGTACCCATTCACCAAGTCTTCTGCTGCTCCTGGAGATGTTTGGGGACCCATTGTGTGCAAACCTTGCTGTATCCCAATCGGCGACGGTGTTAACAGTTCCCCTTACTCACAGTCAATGTTGCTGCAAGCTTGTCGGTGGTGATTCGGCAATTCTCCTTCACAAGGTCGTCCACAGCAGCGATTGATTCCATGGTGATGGCCACATGTGCTTGTCCAGGTCTCGGCATGTCCTCGGTGCTCTCATGTGCTTAACGAAACTCACTACATCAGCAGAACATTGTACACCATGACTGACACTCATTCCCAAACACATCCTTCATACGACAATAAATTTTGGCTCCACTAACACCTTCTGCAATCAAAAATTGCTTAACCTCCCACTGGGCCTGTTTGAACAAATCCATGTCATGACCCTACATAGTCAACTTGTTTCCACATGCGCAAACAGCATGCTGACGTGTGCTGCCAATTATTACACGAGTCTCACTTTCATTTGGGCAACATATATGCTGCAGAGTATGATCCAGGAACTTGCTGACAGGAGTAAAGAAGTGGGATTAAAAATAAACTTTCAGAAGACAAAACTTATGTACAATGCTTTTTACAAGAAATGAAGATTTATCTATTGATCGGCAAAAGCTGGAGATAACCAATACCTACATTTACCTTGGACAGCAGATATCAAGCAAGAGTCGCATTGATGAAGAAATTAATCGGCATATAAAACTTGGTTGGAGAGCTTCTGGAAGAAACGATAAAATTTTTAAGAGCAATGTCCCATTATGCCTTAAAAGAAAAGTGTTTAATCAATGCATCCTTCCTGTGCTTACGTACGGAGCTGAGACGTGGACCTTAACTGAAAAAAACATTCAAAGACTGCAGACAACTGAAATAAGCTTGGAGAAATGCACGTTTGGTGTAACCAGGAAAGATAAGAAGAGGAACTCGTGGATAAGAAACATAACAAAAGTGGAAGACATCATGATCAGAGTAAAATCCGTGAAATGGCAATGGTCTGGACATAATGCCAGAAGGACGGACCACCAATGGATAACCAAAACTTTAGACTGGATTCCAAAGGACAGGAAAAGACCCAGAAGAACACCACATGGGAGATGGGAGGATGAAATTTGAAAGCATGGGGAGTGACGTGGAGGAAACTGGCACAAGATAGATCGTTGTGGAAAATACTTGGGGAGACCTTCATTCAGCAGTGGATTGATAATGGCTGACAATGATATAATACTGAAAGTTAACATATACCCCACAGAACCTGCAAGCAGTTGGCATGTGCTAAGATTTTGAATTCAACTTTTAAGGTTTATAAGAGTTTTAAGTTATTTCAAAAGTGGGGTGTTTATTGGGTTGCTTTAATTGCTTTAATACAAGCATGTCATAGCAGAAGCCCAACTTTTCTAGGTCTTTGTTGAACCGAGAGAATGTTATCCATGCTGGCCCTTGATAAAGCCATGGCTGGCATTCTTGAAATTTCTGCATTCTTTTCCTACTAGCTCCTGGTTTTTTTGTTTTTTTTTTCCTTTTTGTTTTTTTTTACTTTAGGTTATTATACCAATTGTTTTTTGCCTATATATATATATATATATACATGGAGGAGACTGGCACAAGACAGACCGTTGTGGAGGAAACTTGGGGAGACCTTCGTCCAGCAGTGGATTGATAATGGTTGACAATGATGATGATGATGATGATGATGATGATATATATATATATATATATATATATATATATATATGCACTACATTGACAAAAGTCAACGGACACCCCTTCAAAAGCAAATGAACAGATCCGCTGTGCTGTTAAGATGTGCGATACAGCTGCAAACGGTATAAAAACAAGCCTGCAGCTGACCGCAATCATGTCGCACTCTGAGGTTGAGTGAAAATGTCACGGCAGGAGAGAACTCACTTTCAGAAAGGAAATATTGTTGGGTGTTATATTAGTGGGTTGTTCATAAGAGAAACTGAGAGGCGTTTAAACATACCCAAGTCAACTGTTTTGAATGTATTGAATATGTGGAAGAAATGTAGCATGCCTGAAGCAGCAAAACGTACTGGCAGACCAAAGAAAATCAGTGATAGAGGACGTCGAAGCCTCAGGAGAGTCGTTACAGCTAATCGACAGAGTAGTGCACAAGACCTTAGTGTATAGGTGAGTAAAAATGCTGGAACCTCGGTATGTACACGTACCATTCGCAGAGAACTTCATTCCATGGGTTACAGTGGTCGTGAGGATACTCGTAAGCCTTTCATCTCAACTTTGAATGCTACTCGTCGTTTAGCATGGTGTAAAGAACATTTATTGTGGATGGTAGATCAATGGAAATGGGCCCTATGGACTGATGAATCCAGATGCACGATTCATCAGTCTGATGGTTGTGTGTGGGTATGGCAGCAGTCGGGGAACGCTATTTACCACAGTGTACTGTTCCTAAGGTCAAGTTTGGAGCTTGGAGTGTACTCCTGTGTGTTTGTGGGGGGTGACGATGATGGGCAAAACACGTAACAATATTAACAAATAAAGGTAACTTGATCACGCTAGTTACGTTAAATGAAAACTTTTACACAAAGTTCGTAAGTTGGAAGCTTTCGACCTTATCTTAGGTCTTCATCACGCCAATGGAGGACTAAGATTGTTGCCAGATTCTACATTTGAATTTTTCCTATTTTTGTTGCCAAAACTTAGAATTGATCTCCAGATCTTCGGAATGTAGAGAGGAGATTCCGAATTGCAAGTCATTGAGTTGAAAATAATTTCCAGGCTTTCACGGTAACGGAGGGCAAAACGATTGTCAAAAGAAGCAATACGTTTTGCTTCGTTTCAGTGGGGAACTGCAGAAGTGTCTTCCATTGTCAAAATAGACGAGGCAGTATTATTGGCTTTCGAAGCATCTTTTTTATGAGTTTCCCACTGGAACGAAGCAAAACGAATTGCTTCTTTTGACAATCGTTTTGCCCTCCGCTACCGTGAAACCCTGGAAATTATTTCAAACTCAATGACTTGCAATTCCGAATCTCCTCTCTACATTCCGATGATCTGGAGATCAATTCTAAGTTTTGGCAACAAAAATAGGAAAAATTCAAATGTAGAATATGGCAACAATCTTAGTCCTCCATTGGCGTGATGAAGACCTAAGATAAGGTCGAAAGCTTCCAACTTGCGAACTTTTTGTAAAAGTTTTCATTTAACGTAACTAGCGTGATCAAGTTACCTTTATTTGTTTGCGGGGGGGGGGTGGGGTGGTATGGTCTTGGCCTATTGGTTATCGTGGGCAAACCTGTTTACCAGCACATCTACCTCGATATTCTGGACAATTATGCCCTACCAACTCTGTGGCAATACTATGGAACCCAGCCTTGTTGGTACCAGCAAGATAATGCACCAAGCTATAAAGCAAGGTTTCAAAATCGCTTTATTCTAATTTATCATAAGAAAACATAAGAGGGAGACGTACAGTATTGGGCATCTCACTGGGAAATAATACAAAACTGTTAAAAACATGATGGTATATACATTGCAATGACAATGGGGATGAATAACAAAATGCTGCAAGCAAAGCTTATTGAATAAAAAAAATTGCAGAAGTGACAAAGAGAAACACATCGTGTCACATGACATTGGCTGGGCATGATTTACAGGATAACACAGGCGAAACAATAGTACACAATTAGAAAAAGAACAGCACAAACACCGCCGTGAAGGTAAAACATTACATACATGAGATAAAAACACAGCGTGCACAATTGTGCAAGTTATTTAACGAGGGCACCAAAGCAACATAATACAGGCGGAGTGAAAGTAAGTAATGTACACGAGTAAGCATGAAAATACACTGAGATGGCATTAGCATTCACAATTCAACGGTAGTGTGGATTGCACGAGTCGTAGAGTGGAGGAGGGCCACCAGGGTGCCACGGAACTCAGCAAAGGAGGTGTAGAATGTCCTAGGGTTCTGATAGGTGTAGCAGTCCAGAATCAATCGCAAACCATGGAGCGGCCGGCGCCCAGGTAGCATAGAAGGTGGCTTCTCGACGACTGGAAGAAGCCGACTGGTACTCCAGGCGGAGTCGAGAAAGCAATCGATCTTGAAAATGGCACAAAAGTGCTGCGCTGGCCTGGTGTAAAGAGACCGGCGAGGAAATGCTGCGGAGTTGTTGAAGGTATACGTAAATAACGTGTTTAACCAGCACGAAAAGATAGGCACATACTGAAGGAAGAGTTGTAGGTGGATGAGCCCGCAGAAGAAGATGTCTGTAGGCAGTGAACGGAAGATCTTGAGAACAAGAGCGACTGGCAATCCGGAAAGCCTGGTGGAGGAGAGGCATCAGGATGGGACAGTAAAGGTAGACGTGAGAAACGTCTGCCTCCTGTGCGCAGAAGGAGCAGAGAGGGGAGGAGAGAAGAGACATGCGAAAGAGAAAATACGGAACAGGGAGGCGATTATGCAAAAAGAGCCAGTGGGTATTAATTTCAAGAGGGGCAGATAAGGGTGAGCGGGCAGCGGCCCAGACAAGAGGAAGAGAAGCAGGGGGAACCTCCAGAATAGAAAGCGGTGAAGGGGTGGCAAGGTGCACTAGAAAACGATAAAGAGATTTAGAGGAGAGAGAGGAGAGAGGAAGAACCGAGTTTGTGAGTCGGAGGAAAAACGGCAGCGGAAGAGGGGCAGAAAAGACAGAGACAAGGACTATAAAGCAAGATAAAGCAAGGACTGCTATGGCGTGGTTTGACAATAATTCCATAGCATGTGTGGACTGGCCAGCACAGAGGTCTGATCTTAATCCCATAGGGCACCTATGGGATGAATTAGAGCGCCACATACGAAGTTTGGAATCAAGGCCTACTACTAAGCAAAAGTCAGTGGCAGCATTATGTACTGAATGGAAGCGCATACTTATCACTGTGTTCCTTCCAAAACCTGGTCGAAAGCATGTCTCGAAGGGTCAGTGCATGCATTAAGGCCAAAAGTGGACCGACACCATACTAATGTATGTCAATAAATGCTATGTTGTGTTTCTTTTCTAGGTGTCTGGTGACTTTTGTCAATATAGTGTATATATATTAATACACTAGAAATACATTTAACATTTAAAACTGCTTTGTACTACACAAACCTACAAATATACACAGTTTTGTCACATTAAATAAGATATTGACACTTACCACAGAAATGTTGCCAAACTTATCAGCACCAGCAACAGTATCACAATCCAAAAGACATGCAGTTGTGATCCAGCGTGGAGTTGTGTCATCAGCAAATATTGATAACTGGTTCTCTTGTCTCTTATAACGTAAATAAAAGAAGCTCTCCTGAACATCACCTACAATGATGCGATTTCCAACGGTGTGGATGGTAACAACCTGATTTGGTAAGTGCTGAAAGAAAAGATTAAAAAAAAAAACTTCAAACATAGAAATAAAAAACATATCAGAATTAAATCACAGAAATTGAAGCTACAAAACAGAATTCTGCAACAAAATTACATACAAAAAGATAGGAGGAATACAAAACACAATATAAGCTTAAAGTAAAAACACACAAAGAAAAAAGAAAGAAAGATGATACTGAAATCTTGGGGGTAATAATCATATCTTTCGAATCTTTTCTGATATGAAAACCAAAGCAGATTCAAAAAAAAAAAAAAATCAGGAGGAAAAAAATGCGTTTATGCTACTTAAGGAAAATCTGTGCATAATTAAATACATTAATGATCTACATTGAGATTTCTTCTCTAAAACCATTCCTACAATTGGCAAAACATCTACAAATGAAAGATATCTACTTACTTCCACTAATGACTAAAATCTATGTTATGAAAAACTGAAAATAGTGAACAAAATGTTTTTCATTGAGAAAGATATCTGAGGCAAAAGAAAATTTTTTAATCAAACAATTAGAAGAAATTTTATATAAATAACTTTATGTTGCCTAGTGTGTATGCTGTGCATTATTTTAAGAAAATTAGTGCAAAATACTCTACATACTTAAGAGTATAAGGTCAGGTGATGCGTAACATCACAGCCTCTCCTTGACAAATGTCAACCCCGCCTTCTCGTGGTGCATCCTGTTCCCACTAAAGGGGCTCTGACGACCGCCAATAGCGGTATAACTATACCATCGGGATCAGAGGAAATGCTATCCCACACTCACCAACCCGCTTGGCCAGCGTGGTGAGTTATGGCCAAACACCTCCAAAATGACTCTACAACTTAAATCTTGGCCCTCAGTCTCCGGCAGCTGGAATGTACCTGGCCAAGGCAGCGGCCAGTGCGACATGAAGGCAGAGGGTGCTAAGAATCCCCGGAGGACCGGACTAGGCTGCCATTTGATGCTGACCTTGGCTACCTATAAGGGACGCTCCCTATCTTCTGATTCAAGGCTTCTTGAATTGGAAGAGGAACTACAAAGGATCAAGTGGGACATCGTCGGGCTAAGTGAGGTAAGGAGAAAAGGAGAAGATCTCATTGAACTGAAAAGTGGACATCTCTTCTATTATCGTGGGACAGATACTGGCAGAACTAGTGGTGTTGGATTTATAATAAACAAGAAACTGAAGGATAAAGTGGTAGAAGTTGAAAGTTCCTCTGACAGAGCTGCACGACTCGTTATCCAACTATCGAGAAGATACCAGGCTCAGATTATTCAAACTTATGCACCCACCACAAGTCATCCTGAAGAAGAAATTGAAGAATTTTATGAGGAAATTCGTCATCTAAATAATAAAGGTAAGCAGCACTTGAAGATAATTATGGGAGATTTCAATGCAAAAATAGGGCAACGGCAACAGAATGAAACTTCAGTAGGTAAATTCGGTCACGGCAACAGAAACCAGCGTGGAAATACTCTCGTTGAGTTTGCAGAGGCAGAAGGGTTTTTCATCTTGAACTCCTTTTTCAAGAAAAAGCCACACAGGAAATGGACATGGAGACATCCAATTGGGACGACAAGTGAAATTGATTTTATTATGTGTAACAAAAAATTCGTCATCGAAGACTGCAGTGTGCTGAACAAGTTCAACACAGGTAGTGACCATAGATTGGTGAGATGTAAGATGCACCTCAACGCTAAACTGGAACGTGGCAAGCTCATAAGACAAACAAAATGTATTGACATAACCAACCTTAAAAAACACCATAATACTTTCAAGTTGGAACTGAAGAACAGATTCTCTGCTTTAGAAGGCCTAACATCGGAAGAAGTGGATATTTCGGAAGTTAACAGAAAAGTAACCAAAGCTCTAATGGAAACAGCAACAAAATTAGCTGGGTCTAAGAACAAGTTGCATGTGAACAAATTATCAGGAAAAACCAAAATGTTGATGCAAAAAAGAAGAGAGATGAGGACAACTAAAGAAGATGTGACTTCCAAAGTGGAATATATAGAGCTATGCAAGACAACACGGAAAAGTATCACTGAAGACGTAAGGAAATTCAACTGTGAGCTAGTGAGGAAAGCAATTGAAAACAACCAAAGCCTTAAGATAGCAAAGGGACATCTCAGTAAGGGAAGAAAACAGATTATGGCTCTGAGAAAAGAAGATGGTTCTATAACAAGAAATAGAGGCGAAATTTTGACAAGAGTGAAAGATTTCTACTCCAAATTATATGAAAGGGATGATACATGTACTCCAGACATCATGAAAGGTACCAGAGTTCTTCCAGTCCTCCCAGCAGAAGTTGCTCATGCAATCAAGAACATGAAGCGGGCGAAAGCTCCAGGAGAAGATGGAATTACTATAGACATCATACAAGAAGCAAGTGGAGAAATTGAAACAGTACTCGCCCAAATTTTCACTCGATGCCTTAATGAAGGGAAGATTCCTGAGGATTGGAACAATGCTACAATGATCCTGCTACATAAAAAAGGTGACATTGAGGATCTCAGGAACTACAGACCTATCAGCCTCCTATCAGTGGTTTATAAAATCTTCACTAAAGTTCTTTCACACCGCTTGAAGGTAACACTGGACATGGCTCAACCGAGAGAACAAGCTGGATTCAGGAGTGGCTACAGCACAATAGATCATATCCACATACTGAGAGAACTAATTGAAAGAGCGAGGGAATATGAACTTCCATTGTGCATGGCTTTTATCGATTATGAAAAAGCCTTTGATTCGGTAAAACCATCAGCAGTTACCACGGCTCTGAAATCCTGCGGTATTGAAGATGCATACATTAATATTATTAATAACATCTATGAAAATGCAAGTGCAAAGATTCGGCTGTTTGAAAATACAACACACATAAAAATTGGAAAGGGAGTGAGACAAGGTGACACCATATCTCCGAAGCTCTTTAATGCCACATTAGAAAATGTCTTTCAATCACTGAACTGGGAAAACAAAGGGATAAAGATTAATGGAGATTATCTAACCCACCTTCGTTTTGCTGATGACGTAGTCATTTTTGCAACTACCCCATCAGAGCTGCAGAGTATGATCCAAGAACTTGCTGACAAGAGTAAAGAAGTGGGATTAAAAATGAACTTTCAGAAGACAAAAGTGATGTTCAATGCTTTTACAAGAAATGAAGATTTATCGATTGATGGAGAAAAACTGGAGATAACAGATACGTATGTTTATCTTGGACAGCAGATATCAAGTGAGGGTCACATTGGTGAAGAAATTAATCGGCGTACAAAACTTGCCTGGAGAGCTTTTGGAAGAAACAGCATAATTTTCAAGAGCAATATGCCATTATGTCTTAAAAGAAAAGTGTTTGATCAATGCATCCTTCCAGTGCTTACGTATGGTGCAGAGACGTGGACCTTAACTAAAAGAGACATACAAAGGCTGCAGACAACTCAAAGCAGCATGGAGAGGTGCATGCTTGGTATAACCAGGAGAGATAAGAAGAGGAACTTGTGGATCCGAAAAATGACGAGAGTGGAAGACATCATGATCAGAGTTAAATCCCTGAAATGGCAATGGGCTGGACATACTGCCAGAAGGACAGACCATAGATGGACAGCCAAAATTTTAGATTGGATTCCAAGGGACAGGAAAAGACCCAGAAAAAGACCACATGGGAGATGGGTGGATGAAATTCGTAAATATGCGGGAGTGACATGGAGGAGACTGGCACAAGACAGACCGTTGTGGAGGAAACTTGGGGAGACCTTCATCCAGCAGTGGATTGATAATGGTTGACAATGATGATGATGATTCTGCCAAGAAATGATTTTAAAAGAGATTTTTAGAATCAGAAATGCTCTTTCGAACAGAAATATACAACACCCTTCCCCCCTGGTAGCAGAATTGTTAATAATGGGAAAGCAGAAAATATGGTCCAAGTATTCTTCATGGCAAAGCTATCTGAAAGATATATTTTTCAAATACAACTTTTGGAAGCAGAGATAAAACGTTTTTACATATATGCCACTAGAGGGGAAACTGTGCATTATTTAAAGAGGATAATGTACTCAATCTTTGCCATTGTGAATGGCATACGATAAAAATCCAAGAGTACAAGTAAAATATTTCACATATTGAATGATATCCGGTGTTAAAAGAAACTGGACATTAATGAACAAATATATAGACAAAAATAGATTACACATCCACACCCCCTGGTGAGTAAATTGTGTATTATTTTGGGCAGTAAAAAAATATTTTTGTAGTTAGTAGCATTTGAGCAAAACAGATTTCTTCAACTGGGTTTTTAGACAGGCAGATATGGCTGCAAATATGTTATAAATGGAAATGACTTATGCATTCAATAGCAACACTGTGCACTAAGAAAAGATTAGAAATTATAAGCATAACATTCCACACCAAAAACGCTGTCTGGCAAAGAAAGAATTTTTCAAAGCAGATTGTTAGAAGACGGCATCAAGAGAAATGAGATATAGTACTATGCCCTGGTGAAAAACAACTGTGTATTATTATGAGCAATAAATATTGTAGATTCCAGTTAATTGGTCTATTGGTTAATTGGGGCAGCCATTTATTTGGGACAATTCTTGACGAATATCTCAAATTAGCTGTTTGGAACAAAGCTTCACATAATTGGGGCAGCAGCTTAACTGGGCCAAAGTGTTCTAAGCTCTTATGTGTTCTAATTAACCAGAATCTACTGTACGAGGGGACGCTGAAAAGTTCTCGGCCTAACCCACTTCCTGTAATTGTAGCATTATTTTGTCACTGCAGCTTGAAAGAGCATTCTTTTGTATTGTAAAGTGCCAATTTTTAGACTAATAGCTCTTTTTTTGCAGATGTTAGACGTCCTGAACTATCATGTCAGTGCAAAGTGTTGAATTTTCAAATGTGGAACTTTGGGTTGTCGTGAAATTTCTGTTCCTGCAGAAGAAAACTGCAAAGGAAATCTATAAGTGTATGATGCAAACATTAAGTGCCAAGTGCCCTTCATATTCCGTTGTGAAGAAATGATATACCAACTTTCAGTGAGGAGACTTTGAGACCAAAGATGCAGCAAGATCTGGTTGGCCTTCAACAGTGACAACACCCAAAATTGTTGATCGTGTTCATGACTTGATTTTGTCAGATTAGCGAATCTCAGCTAAAACAATAGCTGAGACACTGGAGATATCCAGGGGACGTGTTGGGTTCATAATTCATGAGCACCTGGATATGCAGAAGATGTCAGCGAAATGTTTGAATGCCGATTAGAAACGAAAACGAGTGGACACTTCCAAATCAGTTTTGCAGCATTTTGAGCAATTTGGTGATAATTTTTTGCAGTGACTTGTCATTGTTGATGAAACGTGGTTACATCACTACAATCCAGAGATGAAACAACAGTCCCTGCAGTGGTAGCACTCGAGTTCTCCATGGCCAAAAAGATTCAAGACTCAAAGGTCTGCAGGAAAGGTCATGGCAACGGTTTTCCAGGATTCGGAGGGTGTTTTACTGACTGACTATCTCCCGAAGAGCCAAACAATAAATGCTGAATACTATTCCAATTTGCTGTGACAATTAAAGGAGGCTATGAAGGGGAAAAGGTGGAGAAAACTGCAGAAAGGTGTTCTCTTTTGCAGGACAATGTGCCAGCTCATAAGACAATGGATGTTTTGAGAGATCTGGAGTTTAAGTGTATAGACCATCCACCCTACTCACCAGACCTTGCACCATCGGACTATTTCCTGTTCCAACCCTAAAAAAGTTTTGCATTTTTTGAATGATTTGGAGGTGATATTAGCAGCAGAGCAGTATTTGAGTGATCAGACTTCAGAATTTTTTTTGGAAGAGTTAAAGAAACTCCATAAATGCTGTGCCAAGTGTGTTGAACTTTAAGGTGAATATGTGGAATAATCTGTAAGCTTCAGGGCTCTAGCATTTCCTTCTTGGTGAGGTCGAGAACTTATCAGCATCCCCTCATACATGAAAAAGGTTTCTCCCGGTCAGCAGTATGAGATTAAAAAATGAATTTCTCAATAAAATTTTCAGGAGCAAAAATAGTGTGCCAAATACACTGGAAACAAAAATACAGTAGTGGCCAAAATTGTGGAAACTTTTTGGAAATAGTGTATTTTTGAGGTTTGATGGCTCATAACACCGCTTTTCTTTGGAGTAATACAATAAAATTACATATCAATAGAAAAATAATTTCATCAAGAATGTAATGCAATAACTTTTATGAAGGATTTTGTATTAGAAGAGCAGTTATAAAGAAGAAAAGTGAAACACATAGAAAAAAATGAGTTATACAAAAATTTTCACCATGTCAGTTAATACTTAGTTGGGTTAGCGTTAATTACGGCCTTACAACGCCTTTCCATGGAGTGAACCAAGTTTTTTAGTTCTGCAACTGTTATAATGTGAAACCAAGATTGAATTATTGCTTCTATTAACTGGGTTTTATTGCTGGGTTGCTTCTGACAAATAAGTTTCTTTAGTCGGCTCCATAGATTTTCGATGGGATTAAAGTCTGGGATATTCCCATGCCATTCCAGCACTGGAATATGATTATCTTGAAACCACTTTTTGCACACAGCAAGAACATGACATGGAGCTGAATCCTGTTGAAATGTAAATGCTTCATTATCTTAGAAAAGATCACGTGTGGAAGGCTTAAGTTTGGGCTCAAGTATTTCATTAATAATGTATTTTTGGCCATTTATATTCCCATTGGGATGTAAGGTCAGGTGATGCGTAACATCACAGCCTCTCCTTGACAAATGTCAACCCCGCCTTCTCGTGGTGCATCCTGTTCCCACTAAAGGGGCTCTGACGACCGCCAATAGCGGTATAACTATACCATCGGGATTAGAGGAAATGCTATCCCACACTCACCAACCCGCTTGGCCAGTGTGCTGAGTTATGGCCAAACCCCTCCAAAACGACTCCACAACTTAAATCTTGGCCCTCAGTCTATGGCAGCTGGAATGTACCTGGCCAAGGCAGCGGCCTGTGCGACATGAAGGCAGAGGGTGCTAAGAATCCTCGGAGGACCGGACTAGGCTGCCATCTGATGCTGATCTTGGCTACGTATAATGGACGCTCCCTATGCAATCAAGAACATGAAGCGGGGGAAAGCTCCAGGAGAAGATGGAATTACTGTAGACATCATACAAGAAGCAAGTGGAGAAATCGAAACAGTACTCGCCCAAATTTTCACTCGATGCCTTAATGAAGGGAAGATTCCTGAGAATTGGAACAACGCTACAACGATCTTGCTACATAAAAAAGGTGACATTGAGGATCTCAGGAACTACAGACCTATCAGCCTCCTATCAGTGGTTTATAAAATCTTCACTAAAGTTCTTTCACAACTGGACATGGCTCAACCGAGAGAACAAGCTGGATTCAGGAGTGGCTACAGCACAATAGATCATATCCACGTACTGAGAGAACTAATTGAAAGAGCGAGGGAATATGAACTTCCATTGTGCATGGCTTTTATCGATTATGAAAAAGCCTTTGATTCGGTGAAACCATCAGCAGTTACAATGGCTCTGAAATCCTGCGGTATTGAAGATGCATACATTAATATTATTAATAACATCTATGAAAATGCATGTGCAAAGATTCATCTGTTTGAGAATACAGCACACATAAAAGTTGGAAAGGGAGTGAGACAAGGTGACACCATATCTCCGAAGCTCTTTAATGCTACATTGGAGGGTGTCTTTCAGTCGCTGAGCTGGGAAAACAAGGGGATAAAGATGAATGGAGATTATCTAACTCACCTTCATTTTGCTGATGACGTAGTCATTTTTGCAACTACCCCATCAGAGCTGCAGAGTATGATCCAGGAACTTGCTGCCAAGAGTAAAGAAGTGGGATTAAAAATGAACTTTCAGAAGACAAAAGGGATGTTCAATGCTTTTTCAAGAAATGAAGATTTATCGATTGATGGAGAAAAGCTGGAGATAACAGACACGTACGTTTATCTTGGACAGCAGATAACAAGTGAGGGTCACATTGATGAAGAAATTAATCAGCGTACAAAACTTGCCTGGAGAGCTTTTGGAAGAAACAGCATAATTTTCAAGAGCAATATGCCATTATGTCTTAAAAGAAAAGTGTTTGATCAATGCATCCTTCCTGTGCTTATATATGGTGCAGAGACGTGGACCTTAACTAAAAGAAACATACAAAGACTGCAGACAACTCAAAGCAGCATGGAGAGGTGCATGCCTGGTGTAACCAGGAGAGATAAGAAGAGGAACTCGTGGATCCGAAAAATGACGAGAGTGGAAGACATCATGATCAGAGTTAAATCCCTGAAATGGCAATGGGCTGGACATACTGCCAGAAGGACAGACCATCGATGGACAGCCGAAATTTTAGATTGGATTCCAAGGGACAGGAAAAGACCCAGAAGAACACCACGTGGGAGATGGGTGGATGAAATTCGAAAGTATGCAGGAGTGACATGGAGGAGACTGGCACAAGACAGACCGTTGTGGAGGAAACTTGGGGAGACCTTCGTCCAGCAGTGGATTGATAATGGTTGACAATGATGATGATGATGATATTCCCATTAATCACACAAATTCTGCCCACACCTCTTGATGCCATACAACCTCACATCATAACAGTCACTAAATGGGTGTTTCACGGTACATGTATTGCAATCAGGATGCAAATCTCTGATTCTTCTCCTTACGTATTTTATGCCATCACTACCAAACAGGGAGATTTTGGTTTCATCACTCCAAATAACACTGTCCCATTGTTCCGCTGTCCAGTTAAATGGGCTTTAGCCCAGTTTAATATTTTCAACCACTGTTTGAGAGATAAAAATGGCTTTTTTTTTTTTGTGGAATTCTAGCTTTTAGACCAAATTCCTGCAGTCTGCGCCTAACAGTCTTTGCACACAACTTCACATTGCATTGTGCCATTTCATCTTGTATACACCCAGATGACTTTCTTCTGTCACCTAGGCACAGTCTCTTAATTCTTTTATCATCACTTGCTGTTCTGCACCTTTACCAGTCAGGTTTTGTAGCGACTGTCTCTCCTTATACCCCTTCAAAAATTTAGAAATGCCACCTTTGGTTAAGTTTCCACCAATTTTTCTTCTAATTTCTACATAACTGAAGCCTCGTTCACTTAATAGCACTATTTTAAATTACTTTCTGGGTGACCAGTCAACTCTTTGCACCATTTCTTTAATTTTATTACGTTTTACAAGCTCACTAAATCGAAGAAGAAAAAAAAAACAAACTTGGTAGCAATCATATAACACACTGACAAATGTCCTCCTCTCAGCTCCAATACATGACATCAATAGCTGAATCCTACTGTGACCTGACTGGCTCATTGCCAAAACAAGATGGCACCTGATTGGCTCTCTATACACTCATGCTCATTAGCTACATTCAAATGAAGGAAAGCTACTTCATATCAACCTAAGTAAGTTGTGCTTCCTTTTTCTGGTTATTTGGCTATAACTTTACATAGAATACATATAATTGAACAAACTTTGCCGCATTACATTTTTGATGAAATTGTGTTTCCATTGTTATAAATCCAAAAAGAAGTGGTGTTATGAGCCATCAAACTTCAAAAATACACTTTTGTCCAAAAGGTTTCCATAATTTTGTCCACTATTTTATATACTTATGTCCCCTAGATACAAAATTCATCACAAGAAACTAGATATATGCAAAACATTTCGCACCACAAACTGCAACTGAAAATATGAAGCAACGATATCAGATAAAAAGCTATTTACATTTATGCCTCCCAATGACAGAACTGTGCCCTATTTGAAAAAAGAAACTGTACGTAATATGGTCTTTGTTGTACATGGTATCGAAAAAGAAAAAGAACTTTTTCAATCAGATATTCATAAGCAATGATATTGAATAAAATGTGTTTCCAATTCAACAGCACCTACATTTACGCCTTCTAGTACTAAAATTAGGCATCTGAAAATGATTTTTATAAAAAAAAAGGCAAGGATGTTCAGTCTGATGTTTCAATTTAAAAAAAAAAAAAAAATTTGAATCATGTTAACAGGTCCAGAGATATGGTATGAATGGAAGGACATAATGACAACATGAGCACATTTTTTTTTTCAAAGCACATACTGAAAAAAAAATTATACTTTTTTTTTTTTATTGAAGGTTTAACGACCATCGTGAGCAACTCAATGGGCTATAAGCAGTCGCCCATTCCTAATTTAAGGCTACTGGTTCCAGGAAAAGGAGAGAGCCAGTGCCGTTAGACAAACAAAACATCCATGCCCACACATATACTTTTTCGATTATATGATTGTATTTCAGTCTGAAATCACTAAATTTAGTGATCTTTTTAAGATAAGTGTAAACAGTTAAAGAACTACAAATTGACTCTTCTGTTTATCACATTAAGAAGTGGATGCTATCCAAGTGCTTTTTTATTAGTTGCTTTGTTACTGGAGTGAAATTATTTTTATTAATTGTTGGTATCACAGATGAAGTTTTATAGAAAACTATTCACATATCAATGGATGAATTTTAAGATGTTTGTTTGTAAGTGTTTTCAACATCCAGTCATGGCTTGATTTGTTTTCTTGTGGGGTTCCATTTCTTTAGGTTATGGTGAAGACTTGAAAAACTAGGAAGACTATTTTCAAATGTCATGGTCAATAATAGAGGTAAACCCACCTTTGAAAATGTTGAAAAAACATATTATTCCAACTGAATTTCTCCTTGATTCAATAGCATACCAAAGAAGTAGAGAATGAACAATTTCTAAACATGTATCTCAGTATAAAGCTAACTAAACAAGATCAGAACACATAACGAATGATTTATTCTATATCATATTAGGACAGTTCTGAAGTTTACATTTTTAAGCAAAACGGTTCTTGCAAATACATGTTTCTTGTATAGGACATATCAATTATCATCATTATTACATCATGTCCCTAGTATTTCAGTAGTCACTACTCAGAAACTCTAGTTATGAATAAACAGTTACTGTATTTGGAAAACATACTGTCAACAGGATACCACTGTGATTCTTCATCCAATGAAAATTCCAATAGGAATGAATAACTTTTTTATGGCCAAAATTTAAAAAAATTTGTTTGTACTATTTTCATCACATACTCCTTCACTTTTAAGTGATTAATGTTTGATGCTGTCAGACTTGCCAACCTTTAGAAAAGAAAAATCCTGCAATCTTCTATGAAAATCCTGCAAGCTTATTTCCGTATGTTTGAAATATCAATGGACATAATTTGAAGCACTAATGTTACGTTAAGGTATATAAAAAATGTAAAACAATTTCTGTTAACAAATATTAAAAAAAATTATGTTAAGTTATGCATCAATCTGGAGGATAACTCAAATTAAGACGGAAAAGGAGAAATTCCTCAAAGCCGTCGGACTCTCATGCCTAAAGTAAAAATTTTTTTGCCGTCGAATTTCTGATTTCGGAAATTTTTCCATTATTTTTAAACTGAAATACAAATATTTATGGAATAAAATGATATATAACAACAATACTGGACAAAGGCAGCATCACAGGAAAAAAATATTGATTACGAAGAAAACCTTTATTTCGTTTACTTCCGTTTCTGTACCGTCCCGATGCGCATTTTTATGAATTGGTAAAATTATTCGATGCGTAGTTTTACGCGCGAGAAAAAAATTTCCTGACACATATTTTTTCGCATCGAGAAAAATTCCCGGCCCGTATTTTTACGCGTTGGTAAAATTTCGATGCATACTAAACTCGCAATTACGCATTTTGGCGAACTCTGGTCGGCACATCACTTGAGCACCACATGGAGAGAGAGAGCTACCGCACGATGTCACAAAGCCAGCGAGTCAAAAATGACATCATCGCCTGACACAGCGCTCGTAAGGTCTGTTAGAAAATCTAAGTGGATGGTTGCAGAGGGTTGAAATATTTCGACTGAGCAATCTAAATATTAAAAAAATCTGTTAAAAAAGACCTCTATCCGTAAATCAGTAAAATTTTACGGGTAATCCGTAAAAGTTGGCAAGTATGCAAGTCTGTTTTTGAAAATTTCCCCATTTCGGCAACAACGCACGATGTTTTTGTCCTGTCACACATGCATGTTTTTGAAATGTTACTATCTGGGAACATTTTCTTTAAAAGCACACTTGCCTGGTCAGCACAGCTTAAAAGTAAGTTGTGTTACACGAGGAATGAAGTAACCAAGCACTCAGCATGGATAATCGCATCAGAAGATGAACTATCTCGAGCAAAATTTAATGCTTTGTTATTTTCCACGCACTTAGAATTGGCCACGTGTTTTGCGTAAGAATGTGATTAACGATATCTCTTTTGCCCTTGTGGACAACGAAAAAATCACACCTACAAATAGAGCAAAACGCAAATCGTTGGCGGTTCCTTGATTTCGATTATACACGGATAATCTGGCGTATACTTCTTAAAAACAGACTGATATTTTCTACCAGCCATCGCTTGATTAAACGCGTGCACAAAAAATTCTCAGAAATTCCTGTTAAGACAGACGAAGTGCATGAAACAAACCAAAACACTACCGCGCGCTTACGATAGAAATCTGCGTCGGTACGCACGGTGCGCGCCAAGGCCAAGCCCACTCCTACTCCGTGCGTGCAGCACCAGAGATCATTACCGGACAGAAGAGTAAACATCGCTGCCAACGGCAGAGCAAAACTGCTGGCTGCTGACTCAGAAGGGAAAGGTCGCTTCTCCGCTAATGAACCGATACCTCGGAGAACTTCGAACTTTTCCCCTCGTTACTTTTTACGCCACGGTAATCAACGAAGTTCTCCCGATGCCTTGGAGAACTTCGAGCTTTTCTCATTACTTTTTAATTTACGCTACGGAAATTATGATGGAATCCGGCAATATTATTTTCTAATCCGGAATTCTGGGAAGTGTCATAAAATCCGGCATTACCGGCCTAAACCCGGAGAGTTGGCACGTCTGTGCTGTGTTTCTACCTCTACACTACGTCCAAACAACTCCTCTTTCTGGCAATTCTTTTAGTGGCATGAACTTGGGCATCATCTCTACCATTTTTCTAGAGCCCTGATTTTTTCACATTACAAAATTCCTGGTGATATTACAAACCAATCCATCCTATCCTTTTAAAAGTACAGCATTACATGTTAACATTTTTTTAACTTATGAATGAATATGTGGTCATCAAGAATTATTCTAATGAATAGTTAAGTTAACACTTATCAGATCAATTATGTAATGAGAGACTGAAACCAATTCCTAATTAACACATGCATTTCTTCTAACATCAATCAATGACAAATGATTTATCAGTTAACACTGGTGACTTGTTCAGGTCTTTCAACACAACTGATAAATATTCCTCCCTGACTGTTCAAACACTGAGTAAGTGAGTGAGAAAAAGAAAAAGTTAAAACAGAAAAAAGTTCAAATTTTCATCCATTCAAAGTACAGACTCTAGTCAAGATATGAAAAAAAAAGTGTGTGTGTGTGTGTGTGTGTGTGTGTGTGTGTGTGTGTGTGTGTGTGTGTGTGTGTGTGTGTGTGTGTGCGCGTGTGTGTGTGTGTGTGTGTGTGTGTGTGTGTGTGTGTGTGTGTGTGTGTGAGAGAGAGGGGGGGTGGAGTGTTTTGTTTTTCTGTATGGCAGAATCTTTTATACCCCTTAGATATTGCTTATTAGCACACAAACTTTAGGTCTCTTTTATTAAGTCTACATATGTGTAATCAGGGGTGATTGTGAGGTGACACAAGAAACCCTGAAACTATCAGCTCAGTGCTAATATGCTGACATATAATGCCTATTACAAATATTTATATATATTACGCACATATAAACTAGCTACACAACAAATAGGCACTAGTGTTTGTGCAGTTAAACTTCATATCTTTTCTTGTACCCAATTCTCTCTCACTGTGCAAAATCCTTCAGGCACTGCATCCTTGAAATCAAATTGTGCACTTCATATTATATGTTAATTGTGTAGTCTATGAGAATCAGTTTCACTTGAAGCCTACATTGGATTCCATTCAATTTCTAAAAGTAGCTCATTGGATTAACTGAATCTAATATAATCAAATTATTTGATGTAGATGCAACTTTCAAAATAATGAAAAAAAGCTTTCCTTTCAACAGGCTGTTATCTTGAGAGCTTGTTTGATAACAAAAGAAACACTCAAGAAGTCACAAAATGCTTGCATTTCACCATCCACACGGACATGCAGTGTTTTTAATCAAACACTGTAATTCACAAAAAAATAAAACTTGAACTTTTAGTTATTATTTCATAGCATTTTTAGAATTGAAATGTCCAAAGCATCTCAAATTCTTCTAAAACATATAAAAAACCCGGATTTACGGGTTTCGAATGTGACAAAAACCCGGAATTCTGGGCTACACCCAGATTACAAACAGGTATTTGTAATTGAAAGATTAACTTCAGAAATAATTTGAAACTTTAGAGCTGTGTTAGAAAAATCACAATACTGTGGTGATTATGAAATAGTGCCTTCTCAGAATTCATTTTATTCCCATTCCAGGTCTTTGCAACACACATTTGAAGCTCATAAGTTAAACAGTAAAAAAAAAAGTGTTGAACTAGCCAAGAGAATGGCCAAAGTACATAAAGTTCTACTATGCCCATTTATGAAGATATTGAAAAAGAAGAAGGAATGTAAGAGGCAATTCACTTTTACATTGATTGCAAAGTCTTTCTCAGATAACATACACTAGAGTTTTGCTAATCCACCCATTCCTTGCATAGAGGGGTGCCAGATTAGCGAGAGTGCTGGATTACTTAGAGTGCATACGAATTTAGTTCAATTCTTCATTAAATTTAATGTTACAAGTTTACTGTATGTAGTACATACGTATTTAAAAAACATAAAAAGAGGCAAGCATATGATAGTGGTAAAAGAACACGATCAGAACGTACTATACTGTCTCATTTACAACAATGAAATTATCTGTTCATATCAGTAAAGTACAATTGTAACACAGAACTGATGAAACATGTCACGAATTTTTGTCTGCATTAATGAAGATGCTCACCGACGGCACGCTCTGTCATGCAATTGCTTTACTAGCATACATCAATACTGCACATGCCTGGGTTATTTTGGGGTTTTTTGGGTTTTTTTTTTTTTTTTATTAGTTACAACAAAGCTATATACAAAACACCTGGTGAAAATAAGGTAATACAGAAGATCTCAGTATGGTCAATTTAGACACAATACAACAAAATTATGTACAAAGAAACGAATATGCAGAGCACTTAATCATAAAAAATATATATATGCTAGGCAGATGTCTGGAACCTTTTACACGTGGCTGGCTGGCTGGCGTACTGTCACAGCGCTGCCTGGATAGCAACAAATAGTCTAAAAATAACCCACGCTCCTGACTTCAAGGAAGTGTAACTCTGCCTCTTTTACATCACAGCCAGAGCCGGATAATTGTGACACCAGATTAACAAGAGTCTACTGTACTATAAATACACCCCATATTTTTCATTAGAATAATTCTTGATGACGACATATCATGCTTCAGTTACGTAAAAACTACAAGTGTTGGGACAACGTTTCGGTAGCGACTTCTACCTTCATCAGCCATGGAATGAAACACGTGGTATCAGCATCAGTTGTTGCCAGATTTCAAAATAGCTTTCCAAATGATAGGTATATTAAAAGGTGCATCTGTATTACAGGTGTTAGGGGTAAGGAAGATTTCAATGCTTTCGCGGTACCTGAGGGCTCTCCGATCGCTCCGTTCAGCAATCGGAAAGCCCTCAGGTACAATGAATGTAGACGCACCTTTTAATATACCTATCATTTGGAAAGCTATTTTGAAATCTGGCAACAACTGATGCTGATACCACGTGCTTCATTCCATGGCTGATGAAGGTAGAAGTCGCTACCAAAACGTCGTCCCGACACTTGTAATTTTTACGTAACTGAAGCGTGATATGTGATCATCAAGAATTATTCTAATGTTTTGTGTGTTACGTGTCTCACTGCCAATTATTTTCACTATATTTTTCATTAAGAGCTGTGGCTGAGCTATGAAAAATACAGGTAATAACTACAGCAAGCACATTGAACTGTGTATGATTACGGAAAGAGTAAAAAATCTGATATTTCACACAGAGAAATTCCCATTACTATCAAGGTATTCTATAAAAGAAACATAAATGAAAAAGGTTTTATATATTGGTGTTGCTAGACACCTGGAGCAGCCCATGAATATGATCCTTCCACTCATACACACAACAAACATTTAGCACAGGTTCTATAAATTTATTATGACACAATAATTAAATGATTTTTACCTTATTCTCACATTTCCTAAGCAGCTTCTTTTTCCCCATGTCATAAATTCTGAGCATACGACCAACACCTATAAGCACTCTTCCTTGGAAAGGACATATTGCTGTAGGTACCTCATCAACAGGAGTTACATGCACCAGTTCTAACTTCTTCCCTTCCTCAACCAACCTGTAGGTATGCACAAGGCCACCATTGCTGTGCCTGGGGTTCAGGTGGAGCTCTTTGGCCATACCAATGAGAACAAACTGGTCATCACCCTGATTTGCAAACTTTACAAGAGAAATGCTGTGGGGAAAGTAATGGAGGAAATAATTAAGCAGTTCAAAAATTTCATTAAGTAAGCAGTACAAAAATCTTATTATCAATGAAATTTTTTATTATACATTTTTATCACAGTTTCAAAACATTAAAAAATCAATAGGGTTTTTTTTATAGGCCTAGCACAGATTGCCAAGACAGGTGAAACTGCAAGAGACAGAAGGACCATCATCTGTCCAATAAAGCCATTGAAGCAATGCATGCATGCTTACACACACACATATAGTCATACATACATGCATTTTTACATGTATGTATGTATGTATGTATGTATGTATGTATGTATGTATGTATGTATGTATGTATGTTAAAGATCCAGACTTACAAGTATTGCTAGTAGACATTGGCCACCAAGACCCAAATTGTTAGTGGCCATAAAAAAAAAAAAAAAAAAAAAAAACTCAGAGGCCAAACTTTGAAAAAAAAAAATCAAATTACATATTTCACACTAAATTATTTTTATAAAATTGCTTAGTATAATATCAGTATGTTTTATTTTGCATATTTCAGAAAAGTTGAAACTGAAGTAATAAAACAATGCAGGAGAGTGGGAACATTGCGCGGGGAGGGGAGTGCGCTTACCGGAGAACTCTATGCACAGTCCGACTTCCGGTTTTGGAAATTTTCTCGCTATTTTCAAGCTGAAATACAAATATTTATGCAGTTAAATATTACTTAACAATAATACTGGGCAGAGGCAACATCGCGAGAAAAAGGAATTACGATTGCGGAAAAAAATCTGAACTCCGTTGACCTTCCGTTTTCGAAATTTTCGTAAAGATGGAATTCCGTCCTCCGACAAACATCAAACCACCCCCCACCACCCCCTGTGTTTGCTGGTTCATTTTCATTGTTATCGCGAATGACCAAAGTAATAACGAAAACTGCGGAATTCCTGGATTTCGTGGAAGAATCTGATGCCTGAGATTACGGGGAAATTTTCGCGCCGTCTAACCTCTGTTTCCGCACATTGTTGCCTACAGTTTCAAACTGAGATACTTTTATGCAATAAAATCATATTTAACAATAAAATTTTACACTAAGACAATTTCGGGAGAAAAAATTACGATTACTGTAACTTTTTCACTCCATTCAACTACCGTTTTTGAAAGTTTTGAGACACGAAATACCGTCTCCAGACGGAACTCCCTCACCTACCCACCCACCTGCAAATTGTCTTCAGTTTTACACTGATCCTGAGAACGATCTGAATGATGACAAAAAAAACGCGGAATTCCGCGAGTCCGCTTAAGAAATCTCATGCATATCATAAAACAATAAAAAAAAAATGAAAATTCATAGAATCCATAGTTTTGACAGCGAGGTCCGTAGTCAGCCAACTAATTCCGTAGTAGTTCGCAGATATGGAAATATTACAGTACAACCGGACTATGCCGATTCCGGATTTTAGAATTTTCCTATGGACTATGAAGGCTTTCAGCGAACATTCATTACAAAAAAATAAAAATAAAATGCCTAACTTCTAAAGTTTTCATCGGATTTTGATGAAATTTCACATTGGAGTTTATTTTGACGTGTCTTGGTTACTGTAAAATTTGCATTCAGTTACTTAAAAAATTGGATTTTTTTTTTTTATAAAAATTTCTCCCAGTTGCACTTTTCCAATGCAGACAGTTGAGCTGCCCACCACCGGCTTTCATCCCCACCGCAACCTTGTGAACCACATTCCTCTACGATGACCCATCAGCCTTGGCGCATTCTTTGTGATCAAAAACTGACACCCTCGCCTTTTTTTATAAACTTTTTTTCTTTTCTGCTGTTCAAGCAGAATGAAAAAGGTGATGGCCGACTTCTGTACAACTCAAATTTTGTGTGATTTCCATACATTTGGAGTAAAATTTTTCAAAAACATGCGAGTTCCGTACAAGTTAAAAAAAAATTCCGTACAATACAAGTTAAATAAAATAAATGTTTCTCCCGTACAGGTCGCCAGAATTGGCGATTTAATGAAACATTTTTAGTCGCCACGACGATGAAATGTATCGCCAGTGGCGACCTGGTGACCGTGAGTCTGTATCTTTAATGTATGTATGTATGTATGTATGTATGTATGTATGTATGTATGTATGTAGGCAGGCACATATCACTAAACTATTCTCTGAGATTCAGAGGTTAGCTTCTCAAACAGCCAGATGCATGTTTCATCCATGGAACTGGAATTGACTTACTGTTGCTGTATCAAATGTCTCCATTTACAGCGTGCTCGGCACACAGTTCAAGCTTCACTAACATCCATCACATGACGCACACAAGACCTTTCGTACTTCATACTCATATTCTTTTTCTCATGCCTACATTCCTAAATCTCGTCCTCCCAATATTTTCTGGGGCTTTCTCTACCCTTCTTTCCTGCTACTTGGGCTGAAAAAATTCTTTTTAAGCATCTCATAACTCATTCTTTCAACATGGCCAAACCACTTAAGAATATTAGTCTCCACTTTACTAACAACATTTCGCCTCACATTACACAACTGCAACCCATCTTCATTCCTCACACAATCAGAGAATGCCTTGCCACAAACCCCCGCGATTAAAGCATCTCTCCAGCACACGAACGATTCCTATGTTTCTTCTGAAGTATCCAGGTTTCACTGCCGCATATCAGAGTAAGAACAATCACACTTTTGCAAAGTTAAGCATCAGTATAGGAAAAATGCATTCCATAATTCACGAGCTAAGATGCAACAAAATTTGTTCTACACGTAATGAAAAATGGATCTACTTTAGAAATTGCAACAGCCAAAAGCAGTGGCTTTTCCAAGCTAGACTGCACTTCCTATTTCAAATACAAGACAATTGAAATGAAGTCAGTGTTGTGTTTGGCAGAATGTTGAGCATGTAATGCATTTTGTACAGGTTTCTGATGGATGTGCCAGTGTTGGTCTCCATTTCATACAAGTGGAGTACATGCAGTCTGTGATGCTTCAATGCAACACAGGATTATCACATAAACAGCAAGTGCTTCTCTGGCAAGAGAATACCAAACTGCAGTCTGTCCAAAGAAAAACTTTTGAGAACTGGCATCTCAACTGCTTTATCACAAATCTTGTAGTCAAAACCTAGCTCCAACATAGCCAGTTTAGAATATTAGTGAATCCAACAAGAAATAATGGTATCTAAAAGAAATCAACAGACTGTTTAGCCAGTTTAGAATATTAGTGAATCCAACAAGAAATAATGGTATCTAAAAGAAATCAACAGACTGTTGACAGATGGCTACAAACTTTTGAGAATGATGACTTTTATTTCCCTGATTGAAGTTCATTATTTAGGGTATCATCATTTTCAATATACAATAAAATGTCCACACAGACTTGTGAACTACTCCACTAAAAAACTGAGGTACATCAACAGAAATGAAAAGAATAAAATAAATTTGTTACATGCTTGTGTATTACACATAATGAGATAAAACAATAAACTGATTAATATTACATTGGGAAGGAAGAAAAATAAAAGTGTAACTACTCCCAATTAAAAAATGATCAGACTCACCCCACTACAATGTTTTACAATCTCTAAATAAAACACTTCAAAGAAATAAAACTTACCAGAATGCTGCTTCATTCTGTTCCAGGGTCACTTTGAATACAGTTTTTCCAACAATAGGATCCATGATACGAATTACGGAAGCCCACATTCCCGAACCACCTTTAGGAGAGCCAAATATAGTTTCAGGAAGGTTCTCACTGAGGAAAGCAGCAGCCATTTCAGCAGCAAGCTCTTCTTCCTCTTCACCAGCTGCCTCTACCATTTCCTGATGGAGGAGAGGGAGAATAAATGAGAATATTAAAAACACAGACACACAGTATACATTTTACACTAAAAAAATCAAAAAATAAATTTTACATCTCACTGAAATCCACATAAATTTAAGAGTAATGTAAGAGAATAAAATGTGTCAAAAAGCAGCGTGTGAAGCAATGTTGAATTGGCTACGCACAATAAGGTTTTACTTGCAACAGAACAGAAACAGCATTGAAAAAATAACTAATCAAACAGAGACAGCAAGCAATAATGGGAGATGTGGAGAAAATTTTAAGAACTTTTTCTAAGCACTGCTCCCTCCATTTTTTTAAAGCTATGCTCAGAATAATAAGATACAGATTTAGAACCTGTTATGTGCCATCCTGTTCATGGTTTACCATGATCTGACATGGATGCTAGGTGAAACCTAGACAGACCTTTGCAAAGATAGCCCAAGGGGCAACAATCATTCCCTTTTATTATCTTATGATGCTCCATCTCAGACCAACGGCTAACATGGCTGATGGAGGCTTATGTTAGAGGAGAAAAATAGAAAATCCTCCTTCATTGCACTTCTAAAAACTGTACTTTTTTCCATGTTAGGTCAGGCACTTCCAAACAATGTAACTCTTCCAGCATGAGTAATATGTAAATAACTGCAGAAGAAACAGAGTTAGATTTGCACATACATAAAAGGCAAGCTAACAATCTCATGATACTAAAGAAAGAAAAAAAGTGAATATTTGCTATTACAAATAGCACATGTGAATGTCCCAGCAGCCTCCATTTTACATTGCCACTTGGTGTTTAAGAATTCTTACAGGCAACTTTACTTCAATTTTTATCTATGTCATTCTATTTCATTCCGGGAACATCATGATGTCTTCACTCTCCTGACGGAAACTAAAAGCCAACAGACAATATCATAACAGGGCAAAAAACAAGATTTTATTTCAGTAGTTTAAATTTCAGTGCTTCAAATATCGGTGACAGCAATGAGAATTTTTTTTTTACAAAATGAAAATTTAAATCATTTGAAGTAAAATTTAAACAAGTGTGAAAAAGAAGTGTATAAAGAACAGCCAACTTGCCAAAAATACTCTTCATCTTGTGAGTAAAAGTGTTTTTACTTTAATATAGCAGTAAAATGCTAAATCTTCTAGTTCAAATCTGGAGATTTTCTGTTAACTGAAGTAAAAGAAAACTGGGTCAGCCCCCCCCCTTAACTATATTAGCAAAATGCTAAATCTTCTGGTTCAAGCCTGGAGATTTTTTCTTAACTGAAGTAAAAGATAGGTAGGCCAAACCACTGTATATAAGTTAAAGGGTCTTACATTTTCAGTACACAATATTTAACTAAGCTTCCTCAATATGTTTTCACCGACTTCGCTAGCAGTAACACATATGGACAAAATGGTATTTGGAAAGTTTCATAGCCTTGAAAATAAATGACAACGTTAAAAATGGTGATTGTGTTTTTCATCATTAAAGCTAGTGACTTGTCTTTCGAAATGAAAGTGAGAAATCAAGAATAATAATATTTCCTTTCACTTACTAAATCATATATTAATAGTGATTAACTATAAAGAACAACTTCAGAACATGATTCTCTACACACACAGTCTGTTTCTTGAAAAAAGATGGTACTAAAATTTATTTTAAGTGTTTTTAATGTAATGTTGCCAAAGAATAAAATCAGTAGAATTTTTTTCCTTTTAAGATGCAGGCAATGAGCATAAAGATCAAAATTAGCGGTCGCAACTTGCCACGTGGCGACTGGATAAAATGAAATGTCCAGTAGAAAAAGTTACTTTAGTCGCCACGCTCGAAAATTTGCCTTTTTTCATTGCTAAAGATTTTTTTTTTTTTTTTTTTTGCATTTTTTAAAATGCTCCTGTTATAGGAAATGCATTTTTAAATCATCCAACTCACGCGTGGTGAAAAACAGCCCTTTCCTCCACAAATAAGTGGGTACGATCTACAGTATTTATAGATTCATTCTTCAAGAACAATCTGTAAATAGATCATACCCACTTATTTGTGAAGGGCTGTTCATTTTTCCACTTAAGTTGGGGCACAAAGTAACCATATCGGGAATGGAAACCTGTGGCTCTAGATCACAACCCGTCGTCAGCAGCTCGTTTTTTAAAGTTTGGTTTCTCAGAAAATGAACGATTTTCTATTGCTTAGGCACTTCTTGCTTATCTTCAAACAAAATAGGCAAGCATTTTCCCTTCTGCTTACAAAAAGAAATTAAAGGTAGAAAATTAGGACTTCACTTTCTGCCACCGTCTTTCATTCCACGCAGAGTCTAGTTTTCTTTCACATGTGAAGCTCGCTTTAAACAAAATAAAAAAAAAACAACTCTTGTCTGCCCCTTAATACAGTAAAATGTTACTAAGGAATGGGTAAACACAAATTTTTCAGCAAAATTAAATATAAAAATCAGTACTGTATTGTTCACTCTGCCGTGATAGTAATTTTACGGGTCACGGAAAGGGCCGATTCCATCACGGGCAGAATAAGTACCGATTTTGAAATTTAATTTAGCTTTAAAAAAGCAGAAAAGAAAAAATACTTTCCGTATTGATTGGTTTTGAAGAACAGGCTGTTAGAAATAATTAAAACTGCGCTTCACTAGAAAAACTTTTAAAATACGAAGTTGTTCTTTTTCATTATTACTGAAGATATTAAAAACGAGAAACATAATCAGAAAAAATATAACAAAAAAGAATATAACCAGAAAGTGAAAAAATAGCGCACCTTGGGGTAATTTTTTTTTTTTTTTTTTTTTTTTTTTTTTTTTTTGATTGGAGGTTTAACGACCACCGGGAGCAACTCAATGGGCTATAAGCAGTCGCCCGTCCCTAATTTAGGGTCACTGGTTCCAGGGAAGGGAGAGAGCCAGTGCCGTAAGACAAACACAACATCCACGCCTCACCGGGATTCGAACCCGGACCCCTTACGGACGAATGATCAGAGGCCAACGCCTTAGACCACTGCGCCACCGGGGCGGCCACCTTGGGGTAAGAAAAATTCGAAATTTAGAAAACTACGGAACATTTTCATCCGTGCTGAAACAGTCATTTTCAGGGGATGGACGGCATGAAATGCCCAAATTATATCGAACAAATGTCGGGACATTAAAACATCCAATAAACAGTCCCAAAAATGTTTGATGAATGTTAGAATTTTGAAGACAATAAACTTTGAACAAATGTTGAATAACATTATTTCATAGATTTTTTATTTTAGTAGTACATTCAATGTTTCCCATAATCCATAGCGATCGACGATTTTGGTAGTGACAATGGGGAATTCGTAGCATGTGGGAGGTCTGAGGTGGGCAAACAGGAAAAAATGATAAATCATTAAAATTCTACCAAAACAACGTTTTCTGAAGGGGAAAAAACCAACAAACAGATTTTTTATTTCCGTAGTATATTTGATGTTTCCCATACTCCGCAGCGATAGACGATTTCCCTAGTGACTCTGGAGAATTCCGTAGCATTTGGAAGGTCTGAGGTGGGCAAACAGAAAAAAATGACAAATCATTGAAATTCTACAAAAACCATGTTTTCTGAAGGGGGGGGGGCGACAACCAGATTTTTTATTTCCGTATATTCAATGTTACCCGTACTCCGCAGCGATCGACGATTTCCGTAGTGATAATGGAGAATTCGTAGTATTTGGAAGGTCTGTGGTGGGCAAACAGGAAAAAATGACAAATCATTAAAATTCTACCAAAACCGAACATTTTCTGAGAAAGAAAAAAAAAAAAAAAAAGACCGACACTGGGTTTGAAAACCGGACAAAATCAGATGGAATCAGGATACTCTGCAAATGTTCTTATTTTGTCATGACTATTTTTTCAACACCTGTGAAGGTTTATCAATGTTTTTAATGTAATATTTATTAGAACAACCCAGGAAATTTCTGAATACTTTCTGTTACTGGTCAGGAATCATTGAGAGTCTACAAAATGATTCTGCCATAAGATATGAAATTCATTTTTGAAAGTTATACATCCAGTTTTCATTTTGACACCAAGAAGAACCTAACTAGAAATAAATGGAATAAAACGAAAAATTTAGCAGAATGGAAGCAGCTTCGAAACATAATATCCGAACATTTTTAACCATCAATAACTCACCAAAAACTGCTAGAGAAACTAAAAACAAGCAATCTTTAGTACATGAAGGTCATAGCACAAATTGTTGAAATACTGCTGACTTTTATGCCAAGCAATGCAGAAGTTAAGAGAATGCAAGCATTGCAGGCAATGTTCTTGATGACAAGACAATGCTCATGCAAAAAATGGCTTCAGAAAATAGACAGCAAATAAAGTAAGCCAAAGTAAGTATTGCTTGAAAATTTTGACCCATCCACTGCTATCAATTTATGGTGGAGAGATTAAGAGATTTTATTTGTGAACATAGCGAGAGACCAAATAAAAATTATTATCTTTCCAATAAAAACTGTCTAGAAAGTTCGGTTGATGTGGTTAGAAAATTTGGTTGATGTGGTTGAAGAAAAATATAACTTTTAAGAATATATTTATTCATTTAATTGCACTGTACAATAGACAGTGGGCCCTTGTAACTACTAAGCTTAAATTTAACAATGTCTAAATAAATGAAAGGTATACAGTGCAGTGATAAAATGTGTATACAACACAAAATAGCCGCACAGAAAGTGGCAACTAGATTTTGTCCACCCACTGGCCAATGGCCACTTGAAAAAATCACCAATTTTAATCTTTAAATGAGCAATATAATGCAAACATCAAGCTACACATAACTATAATAATAATGCCATTCAGGAACTGGAAAAGTTATTTGTTCTACAGGATGTCATTATCCTCCAGAGGATCATATAACACCAAATGTAACATCACTGGTCATAAAGGATATAACATTGAGTTAACACTCAGAAGAAATCCAGTTAAGACTACAATCAGAAAGAAAAAAAAAGAAAGAAAAAGGAAAAACAATATGAAATACTGATAAACTAAATATCTCAGTGGAACAGTCTAAAACTTTACTTAAATACAATTGCTTTGAATATTTGAGAAACATCACTTACCTCAGCCATTTGATGCTTTCTTATCATCTTGGTTTTTTCTGTATATGCATTATGATCAGTTTCAATCATAATCAAATTGTTAGTTTCAGGATGAATGACAAATCTTTTTGGAGTATATTCCAAAGGTGTGGCAATTTGATTAAATACGGCACCTAGCTTTTCTAAAGCTAAAATCCTGAAAAGGAGAAATGCATTTTAAAATAAAATTTTTTGAAAAAGCATAGAAAATTAGAAAAGTAAAAATTTATCACACTCTTTTTCAATGAAAATTCATTGTTTTCAGGAAATCTGGAGTATCTATCATCACAACTATTGCAGTGTCTTCCAATTAAACTTTTTTGGGGAAATATTTTTGCTCCCCATTAAAACTATTATTGTTATAGAGCTACATCGTCAGAAGTATCTATTAACTATATTCAGTATCATTCAATTTTTTAATCAACTATCATTGAACTCTATCAACTATGCAGTACCATTCAATTTTGGGGGTGAGGGGGTAGTAGACATTGAAGTGCTTTTAAAATGCATTATAAAGTGAAATTATATTGCAAAATAATTACACTATCAGGAATATCTATCAGCTGTGGCAGAGAGAGTATCCTTTACTTAATTTTTTTTGGTGGGGGGGGGGGGGATGAGTACTTTTACTCTCCACCAGAAGCTGGATGCATATTTTTGAAAAAATCCAGGAATACAACATTTTTTTAAATGTGTAACTATCATTATGAAATAATTACACAATGGCAGCATTAGTCAATAAAAAATTTTAAGGTCAATATTTCGGCTCCCTACCATGAAGTGGAGAAATATTTCTGGAATTTTTTATGGCGAACAAGACTGGAAAGGGTGATTTCGCAGAATTAGATTTCAAACTTATAAGTTTAAATTTTAAAAAAAAAAAAAAAAAAAAAGGTAGGCTTGTGCATGCTTACATAGCTACAGTGTAATAAAAGTATACAAGATATGAAGCACATTTTAAGCATCAGGTTTGAAATTAATAAAGTGAACTTGTAAAAATTAGGGGGCTAGTTTGTAGTTTATCATTACACCCCATAAAAATACTAAGAAAAAAAAAGAAAAAAAAATCAAAGAATTTGGCCTTAACATGAAGTACTGGTGAATTGCATTATACACTATCTACCAACAAGTAATTGGACACCCCTGCAATCGACTAAATCTGCGTTCCTGATACACGTCACGGCCGCCGCCGTTAAACATCATGTGGGAAACAACAACGCAACCAGTCGCATGCAAGATGCCACGCAGTTCAGAGCTCCCTGATTTTGAGAAAGGTGTAATCGTCGGGTATCACAGAAATGGCCGATCCATACATGACATATTCAGCGAGTTGAAGTACCCAAAATCGACAGTGGCCTATGTGATTGGCAAGTGGAAGATAAAAGGTGATTGTTGGAATGTGCCCCGATCCGGCAGACCCACAAAACTGGGAGTTAGAGACCGACGCGACGGGTGCTAGCCAGAGAAACTCGGAAGAACCGCACCAAATCGATGGGCCACATCCGCGAGGAGTTTCAACAAGCATCCGGGAGTGTTCTTTCGATGAATACCATCCGTAAGAAAGCCCATTTGCTCGATTATCATGGAAGTACTGCCGCCCACAAGCCTTTGATCACCAAGTCCAATAGCGCTGCTCGGCTAACGTGGTGCAAAGAACGTCGACAGTGGACCGTTGAACAGGGAAAACAGGTTCTCTGGAGCGACGAATCAAGGTTAACCCTCTACCGTTCGGATGGCAGGGTCTGGGTTTGGCGTCTGCCTGCAGAACGTCTGCTGCCGGAATGTATTGTGCCAACTGTGAAATTCGGCGGCAGTGGAATTATGCTATGGGGGTGTTTCTCCTGGTATGGCACAGGAACCTTGGTCGCAATTCCTGGTAGACTCAACGCCGAGACTTACTGCACTATTTTGGATGACCGTGTACTTCCTACGTTGTGGCAGTTTTACGGGGTGGGCCCATGTTACTTTCAGGATGACAATGCCACCTGTCCTGTTGCGAGGTCCACCATGGCTTGGTATGGTGACAATGGGGTTAATCGAATGGACTGGCCTGTGCAGAGCCCGGACCTTAACCCTATCGAGCACCTCTGGGACGAGTTGGAGCGTCGACTTAAGGGGTGCCCCCACCGTCCGAAATCGGTGAAGGAACTGACCTGTCTTCTCCAAGCCAAGTGGAAGAAAATACCGCTAGCCGTCGTAGAACGCCTGGTTGAGAGTATGCCCCGGAGGGTCGCAGCTGTAATCGCCGCTCGTGGAGGCTCCACCAACTGTTGAAGGTGAATAAACTTCGTTTTCCTTTGCTATCACAGGTGTCCAATTACTTGTTGGTAGATAATGTAATTAACCAATTGCTAGTGATACATATTTTTTTTATTAAAGACTTTAAGTGAAACTTTTATATGAATTGTCAAGGAATGGAATAAATCATCTGATTGAAAATTTTCCAATTCTGATAAGCATTTAAGAAAGTTGAGTAAACATAGTTACCACTGTCACAATTGATCATACAACTACAACATGAATTGGATGTTTGGTTATTGTATTCTTGCATTGCTAAAATGTACAAGTAGTAGACAGATAACAGAAATACCTGCACATATACATCATGTTTTCACTCTACTGATAATGCAAACAAAACCTGATGGAACTCATGTTTTTTAATCAAATCTATACTACAGGATTTCTGAAAAAAAAATCAGTACAAACATTTACATATTTTTTTTAATTGAAAGTTCCTCAGACAGAGCTGTGTGACTCATTATCCAACTCTCAAAAAGATACCAGACTCACATTATTCAAGCTTATATACCCACCACAAGTCATCCTCAGGAAGAAATTGAAGAATTTTACAAGGAAATTTGGCATCTAAATATGAGGGGGATTCAAAAAGTTCATACAATCACCAAGAAATAAACAAGCTAGAAAAAAACTTTTTATTCAGGCACTTGGTCCTTCTCTACATAAGCACCACCCAGTGCCACACATTTCTCCTACCTTTGCTTGATCTCCTTTAATCCCTCAGCATAGAACACCTCAGATTGTGCCTGAAACCACTGGTCTACCTCAAAAATGACGTCATCAGTGTCATCAAATCGCCTCCCACGTAGTGGACGTTTCATCTCAAGGAACAAAAAGAAGTCACTTGGTGCCGTTTCAGAAGAATATGGCGGATGACGCAATATATTGTATTTAAGACAACTTGCAGTGACGATGGTGTTGACTGCTGAATGAGCTGGTGCGTTGTAGTGTAACAAATGGATCCATTTAGTGATCATTCCGCTTCTTTTGCTTTTAATTTGCTGTCTTAATTTGGTCAGTAGGTTGCAATAGTAGTCAGGGGTAATATTTTGACCCTTCTGAAGGTAGTCTGTTAAAATAATACCTCTTTTATCCCAGAAAACTGAGAGCATCACTTTGGTGGCAGACTTTTGCACTTTGGCCTTTTTTATTCCGGGGGTGAAGAGGGGGATGTTTTCATTGCTTGCTCATTTCTTTGGTTTCTGGATCATAGACGTATAACCAACACTCACCCACAGTAATCAAACGGTCAAAAAAATCTTCGGAATTCGCATTAAAAAGATCCAACATTTATTACGCGCATTGTGCCCAAGCTTCCTTTTGGAATCAGGAGAGAAGTCTAGGTGCTCATCGCACTGAGACCTTGGACATGTTCAATTGGTCATGTATGACTGTCCACACTGATCTATAGCTTAGATGAACTTCTTGATAAAGCATTTCAATGGTTGCGCGCCTATCTTCAAGAATTAACTTCTCCACTTTGGTCACAACTGTCTGGTATCTATCAAAGATGGCCGTTCAGACCTTGGTTCATCAAAAGTGGTCACATGACCACTATGAAAATTACTTTGCCACGGTCTCGTATGCTGGACACTTATTTCTATTTACATTTAACATTTCTTGATGGATTTTTTTAGCTGACTTTCCTTGGAGATGAAGGAACTTGATCACACTGCAAAATTCCACTTTCTCCATGATCATGGACTTTTCATTTCTTGAAAAAAAAAAAAAAAAACGGGTTTGCTAAATATTATTTATGTTGTACAGTATACTGAATGTATATATAACAAAATAAAACAAAAATATTTTCCGTAGCTTTAATAATTTTGGGTGATTGCACGAACTTTTTGATACCCCCTCGTAACAAGGGCAAGCACCTCTTAAAGATAATTATGAGTGATTTCAATTCAAAAATAGGGCAATAGCATCCGAACGAAACTTCAGTAGGTAAATTCGGTCACTGCAACAGAAACCAGTGTACAAATACTCTTGTAGAGTTTGCAGAGGCAGAAAGGAGTTTCATCATGCACTCCTTTTTCAAGAAAAAGCCACAAAGGAAATGGACATGGAGACATTCCAATGGGATGACAAGTGAAATTGATTTTATTATGTGTAACAAGAAATTGGTCATCGAAGACTGTAGTGGGCTAAACAGGTTCCACACAGGTTATGACCATAGAATGGTAAGATGTAAGATACACCACTTCAACACTAAACTAGAACGTGGTAAGCTCGTAAATCAAACAAAATGTATTGGCATGACCAACCTTAAAAATCATCATAATATCTTCAAGTTGGAACTGAGGAACCAATTCTCTACTCTAGAAGGTATAACATTGGAAGAAGTGGACATCTCTGAAATTAACAGGAAACTAACCAAGGATCTTATGGAAACAGCAACAAAAATAGGTGGTACTAAGAACAAGTTACATATGAAAAAAATATCAGGAAAAACAAAAATGGTGATGCAAAAGAGAAGGGAGATAAGGACAAATAAAGAAAATTTAACTTCCAAAGTGGAATATACAGGGTGATTCAGCTAAGCGTGTACAAACTTCTGGGAGGGTTAGGTTGCACAAAGACAAATCGGAATCACATAGTAATGCAGGGTCGGAAACGCCATCTTCGTGTGCTAGTGTACAGAGAGGATGAGAAATGAAAGAGCAGCACGTAAGAGAACAAAATGTTTTTTTATTACTCACAAGACATTTGCGAAATGCATTGAGGTTACAGAAGGTGTTCAAAGTTGCGACCATGAGCTGTAACACACGCTTGACATCGTCGGCGCATGGAATCACATACATTTTGGAAAATCCCCGGCGTGTCTCGGACTTCCAAAGCAGCTACAGAGATGTGTGCTACAAGGTCCTCATCACTTTCAATGGGGGTGTCATACACCAGTCCTTTGATGTAACCCCAGAAGAAGTAATCAGAGCACGTTAAGTCCGGCGATCTTGCAGGCCAATGAACAAGACCACCAGGCCCGATCCACTAATGTCCAAATGTCATGTTTAAGTGGTGATGAACGTCACTGCTGAAATGGGTGGGGGCCCCATCGTGCTGGAAGCACATTGCATGGAAGAACTCGGCCATCCTACTACCTCTGCTGGCGGTTTAGAAATGGTGGTATCCCGAAAGAACATATGAGCAGTCTCGCGGCCGAACAACGCCATCTACCGCATGAAGATGGCGTTTCCGACCCTGCTTTGCTATGTGATTCCGATTTGTCTTTGTGCAACCTACCCCTCCCAGAAGTTTGTACACGCTTAGCTGAATCCCCCTGTATAGAGCTATACAAGACAGTTTGGAAAAGTATCACTGAAGACGAGGAAATTCAATTGTGAACTAGTGAGAAAAGCAATTGAAAAGAGCCAAAGCCTGAAGAGAGCAAAGAGACATCTCAGTAAAGGAAGAAAACAGATTATGGCACTGAGAAATGAAGATGGTTCTGTAACAAGAAATAGAGGTGAAATTTTGACAAGAGTGAAAGATTTCTACACAAAACTACGCTACCTACCAACAAGTAATTGGACACCCCTGCAATTGACGATATCTGCGGTCTTGATACACGTCACGGCCACCGCCGTTAAATATCGTGTGGGAAACAACAACGCAACCAGTCGCATGCAAGATGCCACGCAGTTTGGAACTCTCTGATTTCGAGAAAGGTGTAATTGTCCGGTACCACACGTATGGCCGATCCATACGTTACATATCCAGCGAGTTGAAGTACCCAAAATCGACAGTGGCCTACGTGATTGGCAAGTGGAAGATGATAGGTGACTGTCGGAATGTGCCTCGATTCGGCAGACCCACAAAACTGGGAGTTAAGAGACCAACGGGTGCTGGCCAGAGAAATTCAGAAGAACCGCACCAAATCGATGGGCCACATCCGCGAGGAGTTTCAACAGATATCCGGGAGTGTTCTTTCGATGAATACCATCCATAAGAAAGCCCATCTGCTCGGTTATCATGGACGTGCTGCCGCCCACAAGCCTTTGATCACCAAGTCCAATAGCGCTGCTCCGCTAATGTGGTGCAAAGAACGTCGACAGTGGACCGTTGAACAGTGGAAAAAGGTTCTCTGGAGTGACGAATCAAGGTTCACCCTCTACCGTTCGGATGGCAGGGTCTGGGTTTGGTGTCTGCCTGGAGAACGCCTCCTGCCGGAATGTATTGTGCCAACTGTGAAGTTCGGCGGCGGTGGAATTATGCTATGGGGGTGTTTCTCCTGGTATGGCACGGGACCCTTGGTCGCAATTCCTGGTAGACTCAACGCCGAGACCTACTGCACCATTTTGGATGACCATGCGCTTCCTACGTTGTGGCAGTTTTACGGGGTGGACCAATGTTACTTTCAGGATGACAATGCCACCTGTCATGTTGCGAGGTCCACCATGGCTTGGTATGGTGACAATGGGGCTAATCGAATGGACTGGCCTGCGTGGAGCTCGGACCTTAACCCTATCGAGCACCTCTGGGACGAGTTGGAGCGTCGACTTAAGGGGTGCACCCACCATCCGAAATCGTTGAAGGAACTGACCTGTCTTCTCCAAGCCGAGTGGAAGAAAATACCGCTAGCCGTCGTACAACGCCTGGTTGAGAGTATGACCCGGAGGGTCGCAGCTGTAATCGCCGCTCGTGGAGGCTCCACCAACTATTGAAGGTGAATAAACTTTGTTTTCCTTTGCTATCACAACTGTCCAATTACTTGTTGGTAGATAGTGTATATGAAAGAGATGATACACTTATTCCAGTCATTAAGAAAAGTACCAGTACCAAAGTTCCTCCAGTCCTCCTGACAGAAGTTGCACATGCAATTAAGAACATGAAATGGGGAAGAGCTCCAGGAGAAGATGGAATTACCAGGGACATTATACAAGAAGCAAGTGAAGAAATAGAAACTACATTCACCCAAGTTTTCAGTAGATGTCTCAATGAAGGAAAGATTCCTGAGGTTCTGCTACATAAAAATATGACACTTAGGATCTGATGAACTACAGGCCCATCAGCTTCCTTTCAGTGATTTATAAAATCTTCGTAAAGGTTCTTTCACATCGCTTAAAGATAACACTGGATAAGGCTCAACAAGAGAACAAGCTGGATTCAGGAGTGCCTGCAGCACAATGGATCATATCCATGTAATGAGAGAACTAGTTGAAAGAACGAGGGAGTATGAACTCCCACTATGCATGGCATCTTTGATTATGAAAAGGCTTTTGATTCTAAATGAAACCATCAGCAGTTACAATGGTTTTGAAATCCTGTAGTATTGAGGATTCTTATATTAACATTATTAATAACACCTATAAAAATGCAAGTGCAAAGGTTTGGATACTTGATGATACAGCACCAATAAACATTGGAAAGGGAGTAAGGCACGGTGACACCATATCTCCCAGACTTTTCAATGCCACATTGCAAAATGTCTTTCAATCACTGAACTGGGGAAAACTAGGGGATAAAGATTAATAGAGATTATTTAACTCACCTTTGGTTTGCTGATGAAGTAATCAATTTTGCAACTAGAGCTGCAGAGTATTATCCAGGAATTTGCTGGCAAGAGTAAAGAAGAGGGATTAAAAATGAACTTTCAGAAGACAAAAGTGATGTACAATGCTTTTCCAAGAAATGAGGATTTTGCGATTGATGGGAGAAAGCTCAAGGTAATCGATACCTACATTTACTTTGGACAACAGATATCAAGTAAAGGTTACATTGATGAGGAAATTAGTCAGCATATAAAACTTGACTGGAGAGCTTTTGGAAGAAACAGTACAATTTTCAAGAGCAATATCCCATTATGTCTTAAAACAAAAGTGTTTAATCCTTCTGGTTCCTACACATCCTTCTGGTTCCTACATATGGAGCAGAGACATGGACCTTAACTAAAAAAGACATACAGAGGCTGCAGCCAACTGAAATAAGCTTGGAGAGATGCATGCTTGGTGTAACCAGGAAAGATAAGACGAGGAACTCGTGGATAAGGAAAATGACAAGAGTGGAAGACATCATGATCAGAGTAAAATCACTGAAACTGCAATGGGCTGGACATGTTGCCAAAATGAATGGAATACATAAAAATAAAATGTATCTGCGTACATAACCACTGAAACAGAAAACTTGATGCAAACCCATGAAAAGCAAACCACAGTAACAATAGAAAAAGTTAGTTTAAGGAAAAATTAATAAAACAATAAGTAATTATTAGAACATTACAGATTCCAGAGAGGACAAAAGTACATTGCGACTGAATGCGCAGAAATGTGTGTAAAATGGACCTTCAGGCGAAAACTTTAAAATTTTGGATTATGAACCTTATAAACAAGAGACTAATTAAAGAAAAATTTTATATCTAGAAAAGCAGTTCTGTTAGTGAACCTTCAAAACTTATACACAGCATTTTCAACAACTTAATTCAAAAATAGTAGACTTATAAAATACATAAAAAAAAGATTTTAATTTAATAATTGGCAACTGAAAGTGAAACCTGGCAACAAAATTTAAATTCTTTCTGTGTAAACAAAACTTTTGATACAGTTCCTATATGTTGAAAACAGGCCTTGATAAAATCTGGAAACCAGAAATGCCTGTAAAAACAAAAGAACTCAGAAGATGTGAAAAATAATTGAAAGTTCTCATGTTAAGATAGAATTAAATATATTAATCTGAGTAAAGCCTTGAGTAAGCTTTTTAATTGCTGTAAATAACATTTTTCTTTTTTTAATCTACAAGCAAAAACTATCTGCAAAATCTGCTAATAATTTGAAAACTATCCATGTACGGCGTATACGTGTACGTCTATATTCTGCGACTCTGCTGATGGGCAACCAATATTTTAGACTGTATTCCAAGTAACAGGAGAAACCCAGAATAAGACCACATAGCAGATGGATGGATGAAATTCAAAAACATGCCAGAGTAACATGGAGGAGAGTGGCTCAGGACAGACAGTTGTGGAGGGAACTTGAAGAGACCTTCATCCAGCAGTGGACTGATAGTAGTTGACAATGATGATGATGAGCTATTTGAAAAGTAAAACACAAGAAACCAAAAGTTTAGCCAACACTCTTAAAAACTACTGTGCCCATTTTGACCACACGGTGGTAGTTTACTGATATCCTAGACTACCGTTCATTTCATACTTTTCATCCTCCTTTAAAAACTTTGGCAGTTACAAATGAGGGTGATTTATAAATCATAATTCATAACTAAAATAAATTTGAGCATGAGCTCACAACCATATATATAATAAGAATTAAAATTAAAAAAACACACTTTAAGTTACATAAAAAATTCAAGGTAAGGAAGCTTTCAAATGATAACTTCAATCTTTATCAACCTGGTAATGGATGAACGATGACAATCGTAAGCGGTTGTCAGATCTGTAAAACAGTAGTAGTCATTTCTTTTTTAAAACTGATTTCCATATTAAGGGAATGGTAAAAAGAGAATCAGAATTACAGTTTTGGGGGTTGAGAAAAGTTTCCAAACTTTTTTGATTATGTAACGAAAAACAATTAATGAAGAGGGCAGTTTTGTTGGGTTGTTTTTTTTTTATGTCAGTCCAAAGAAATTCATTTTAATTTTTCATTTATACTCCATGAAATTTACTGTCACTGTGCTGAATCCCAAAGAGCAGTTTGTGACACTAACGGAAAATTGAACGCCGCCCCAGTGGCACAGTGCTCAAAGCGATGCCTTATGACCATTCAGCTGGAAGGGGTCCGGGTTTGAATCCTAGTGAGGCATGGATGTTGTGTTTGTCTTACGGCACTGGCTCTCTCCCTTTCCTGGAACCAGTGACCCTAAATTAGGGACGAGCGACTGCTTATAGCCCATTGAGTTGCTCACAGTGGTTATTAAAACTTAAATTGAAAAAAAAAAATTGAACACATACATTTAAAATATTTTTTCCATGATAATATTTAGAACTTCAAGAAAATATTATACAGAACAAGCCCAGTAACATAAAATGCTACCTGCAATGAAATTAGAGTAGTTTGGTTTCCATCTCTTTTACCTAGATTTTGGGGGAAATTCTCAACAGCCTAAACTTAGGGTTATTGCTAAATTTGGTGGTTCATAGTTGTTTTAGTGAACAAAATTACAATCCACAGTGATACCCAAATTATGAAACAATAATAAAATACAGAAAAATCTACATGTTTCACGAGATGAACTAAAACCTAATTTTCCAAAGACACATGCAAATTAAAACATTTAAATATATAAACTATATCCACTGAGTTACCTCAATGTGTTGCTAGATATAGCAACAATTCCTTCCGGACACTGTTCTGATGAAAATCCAGAAGCATACTCTAATGTCTCATATGACAATGGTGTCAGGTGGAATCTGTTTTGGTAATAGTAACTCAACCACGATCGACTGGACATGGCAACAACCTATTTAATTAAACCACAAAAACATGAGAAATTTAGATCAAAGAAATCTGTGATCTGTGATAGGGGGAGAGAGAGAACATTAATCACTTACGCTGATTAAATACACATTAAAAGAAGGCAATGGATACTCAAAATAACATAAAACATCAAACTGCACTTAATGACTATAACTCGCATGATTTTTTTCCCCTCCAATCAGTAGGCATATGTTAAAAGCAGTTTTGTACAACGTGCAAGCAATGTGTGGCATTTAACATTCCGTGTGCTAAGAAATAGCTAAACAGTACAGATATAACATCCTTTGATTTTTCTTAGGGGGAGAGGAGAAATCAGAGATATTCATGTGTGCTAGGTAAGAATTTTCCCAAACATGGGCAGTTATAGAAACTTAAAAACTTAAATTCTGATAGTCCATTATTATTTGTGAGTTTCAAAAATGTTAAATATTTCAAAAATCACATCTTATACATAATTCCGCAGTGCAACACAAAATTGGGGGACATACAGTAGGTATGTCGTATGATCTTGGGAGATAGCTCATTTTACAAATCCTGATCCCAGCATAGGAAAACAAAAGTTTCTTCTAAATTTAATTTGCTGACTGCTGTACATGTCACACTCAGTCTAGCTTGGTATGCCAAGTAAACTCACTTTGTCTCATTGCAATGCGGACAGCTGGGTATGTCGTACAACCTTGGAAGATGGCACCAGCTGGAGCTGGCCAACAAGACTGGAAATGGGGAGCAAGAAGCTAATTGGCTATTATCAAGGACAACTCTGCTGCCCAGCTGCTCTCCTCTACATGTGCTTCCACTGCCATTCAACTGTGAACTGTGCTACGGGGAAGACAAAAACAGGGTTCTGTTATGAGTAGCATTCCAGCCAAATGAGGATGCATTTTTTGTATTGTACACAAGAGAAGGAATTTTGAGAGCAAACATAATGTGTGTTATCGTAGTAACACACGCAGTTACCTATCTTTATAAAAAGGATTATTGGACGAAACTGTCACACAGAGCACTGCTTGGGTGCAATGAATATTGAGTGTGTGCACTGTCACACTTTGCTAATGAGGAAACTAATGTTCATTTAATGCCTGTTGTCATAACGGCCTTATTTCCCTTCCATAACTACCGATAAATATAGGGCTGAAAGACTTTCTTCTGAACAGTCCTCATTTTTGCCAACACATCCGGAAATACAATAGTACGATGCCATTTGCTTCCCCCTCGGCCACAAAAAAGGAGATTCCAGACAATGGTCCACACTGCTTTAAAATTCAGGGATAGACTCACCAGTAACATCTCAGATTTGTTACCATTTATTAGTGAAAACCCTTCAAACAGCCAATTGTACTTTAATATATTCCTCAGCAGCTACTGATATACATATTAGTCTTAATGAAAATAAAGAATTAAAGTGATCAATATCGACAGCCCTGGCAGATACTCTGCCTAACAATCCTTATGTTCAAGCATACAAGATTGCAGCTGAGGAGATTCAAACATGAAGTAGCACAAAACAACCTGGACCTACAGTTTGTTGATTAAATATATTTACAAATTCTCTATATCCCCTCTACAGAATGCATAAAGCACAAAAAAAAAAAAATGGTACAATTTCATTACCACTTTCTTGAAACCTGTGAAAAAATACTTCTTACTAGATTGGGCTTTTACCCCACCAAGCCACTAGTTGTATTTTAAACACTTAAAACATTTTGTCTTTTTCCAGGATAGAACTGCTGTGCCCTTGTTGAATGAGTTTTTTTTTTCTTTTCTTTAAGCAAAGCCTAAAATGCTTTTCCCTCAAACAATTGCAAATCATGTGTCTACAGAAAAATGTTGTTAAAATCTTCAGTTTAAAATTTCTTGCAAGTGTCAAGTGTCTGCTAGAATCCATAGCTTTACAAGGTGTGACAATTTAATTTCTGGAATGCACCTGTAGAAAAAAATGTGTGCATACCTGTGCATTAGTGTCTACTGTGACCTTCAAAGTAACCCCTTCCTGTAGCTATGCATTTAGTTAAATGCTGTTGCCATTGTTGGAAACATACCTGCAATTCTGTTTCTGGAATACTCTTGAGTTCCTTTGTCAAGTTATGCTGCATGTCTGAAAATCTTAGTTTTTTTTTTTTTTTTTTGGCAGTTTTTATTTTGGGGAAGAGCCATAAATCACAAGGGGCTATGTCAGGTGGAATAGGGTGAATGATCCACTTTGGTAATTGATTTATTAGCCATGAAGTCGCAAACACTAAGTGCTTCAGGCTTGGGGCATTGTCAACCCTGTAGCCTTTTCAACACCTCTAAATAGCATTGTTGGTTGATGTTTGTCCCTGTTCAATTAATTTGTGATGAACTTATCCCCTTGAGAATAAAAAACCACACAAGCATGGTCTTGAACTGCAAGCATGACATGCATGCTTTTTTCACACTTGACTTTTTCATACCATCCTCACATACACCAATTTCAATAGCTCTAACATTTCAGTAGCACTTTTACAGATCTTCACACAGAATTTGATGTTAATGCACTGCTCTAAATTTGTATCACTCATTTTTGCCTCAAAACTCACACACAGACTTGCATTGTTTTCACAACTGCTCACTCACGAATGGCTGTAGTGGTCTGCAGTTAACACATGCATTACTTGAAACTATACATGACAACATTTGCAAGAGCTTTATCAGTAGTAACTGGTATTATTGCGCGGCATATATAGACACTTTTTTACGAAACAATCCATCTCTTCGTGAAAAAGAAATATGCACCACAACAAACGAAGACTCTAAGGAAACAAACTTAACACGTGAGAAATACGAAGTTCATTCCCCTGGCGAGGTCACGATCAGCAACATTGCAAGATTTAAGTTCGAAACTTCCACCAGTAAAACTTAGTCAGATGCATTCAGAATTCCACAACGCTTGACAGATGGGAAATCCAAGCAAGCGAATGCACACTGCACAAACCTCCACTTACCATATGATCATGCTGCCTCTAAAATTGCAGTTTATGACCAAATGAGACCAAACCGGTTGAAAAGTCAAAACACACAACAAGAATACAGACTACTGTCAATTTGTCTTTTGTTGACTCTGAAGCTGTACAGCATCCTTTGCTTAATTTTTCCTTCTGCTGCTATCTTTCTCTCGCTATTTCTTCAACATCACTTTTCTTTCCTTTTTTTTATACCCTCTGATGACAATAATTTCATTCATCACGCTGAAAGAACTTTCAGCCTGAGGACCTTGAGTGCATGATATCAAAGCATCAACTGTTTTAGATAGATGGTGTAACTGTAAGAATATTAATACATTTGAACATCATGCATAAATTTTTACAAATTTTCTAACTTTGTCACTTCCATTTTCAGGAATTTCCCCCTACCTTATCAAGTTTAAATGCAAAAAATTATGGGACGGGGGTAATGATTACAGGAAAAATCTTTAATCCATCCAATTTTCAGTTTGGGAAATCTTCCCCTATTTTCAAGCTCAAATACAAATATTTATGCAGCAAAATGATATTTAAAAATAATACTTGACAGAGGCAACATCGCGAGAAAAAAGAAATTACGGTTACGGAAAAAACTTCTTCTACGTTTTCTAAAGTTTCGTAAAGATGAAGAATTCCATCATTGGATACCCCCCCCGCCCCCATACACACACACAAACACGTGTCACCACCAAGAGCCCGAAAATTACTCTGTTCACTTGTGCATCTATCTCGTGAATGACCAAAATAATAACGAAAGAGGTAGAATTTCTTGAATTCGCAGAAGAATCTCATGTCTGAAGGTTGCAGGGAAAGTTTTGCAGCGTTTAACTTCCATTTTCGCAAACTGTTGCCTACAGTTTCAAGCTGAAATACAAATATTTATGCAATAAAATGATATTTAAGAAGAATACTGGACACAAAAACAACATCGGGAGAGGAAAAAAATTACTATTACGACAACATTTTTACTCCATTTAACTACCATGTCCAAAAGTTTGGGAACTCTAAATACCAACCCCAGACGGAAAAGAAACCCCCCCCCTAATTCTCAGTTTTGCATTGATCTTGAGAACAATCTAAAATTTAAATGGACAAACAAAACGGGAATTCCATGAATCCACTTAGAAATCTCATAAATTAGCAAAATATAAAAAAAAATGAAACAAAACGAAAATTCGTAGAAACCGTAGTTTCGAAAGCGAGTTCCGTAGTCAGACAACTAAATCCATAGAAACTACGGACATTCCGTAGTAGTTGGCAGGTATGTGAAACATGTCCTGACACACGTAGGCACGTGATTCTCACCACATCATCACAAGGGCAAAATGACGTGACTCTTCTGGGAACTAAATTGTCAACTTTGTATATAAATATAAATGGTGGTTTGTATTAAAAATACATTCTCGCTTGAGTTCTTCTTTTTGTGACACTTTTCAGACATTTATATTACATCTTCCTCTTCAGATAAAACCTTGAATGCATGTGGATTTTCCCCTTCATCTATGGGGTTGTTTCCACAGATACATCTTCCTTTCTTCCTTACTACTCATCATCAATCTCACCACTTCCTCAGTGTCAGTTGTAAGATTGATAATAATTTTATCCTGGTCGCAAGACTGAGTACAAGCAGTAAGGAAGAAACAGCTGTAGAAATGACTCTGTAGATGAAAGGAAGAAATCCTCTGGTGTATTCAAGATCTCATCTGAAGATATACATATTAATATAAACACTAGAAACATACCATGTAGGATGAATTGATTGCCCATCAGTTTTCACTGGTGATACAGTAAAATATCATGCACTCAAGATGACACTTTATTTTAATACAAAACACTATTTTTTTTATTAAGACCTGAAGCTACAAATTCTAGAAAACATCTGCAATAAATTTCAAACTAAAGATCTTAACAAAAAACAAGAAAAATTAAAATTAGACATATGATTTACTACAGTTAGAAGGAAAAGCATTTTTACGACATCGTTTCTTAAAAAAAATGAATTCATCAAGGTGGGCACAGCAGTTCTGTCCAGGAAAACGAAAAAAAAAAAAATTATGTGCAGATGACAAACGACAAACAGTCCATGTTCACACTGTCATAAGCACATATATACTACAGCCTGAGACCAGATATTGTCATGGAAGTATACGTTGTATCATAGACATTTACATATTTATTTTTTTAGTCGCAATGCCTGGAACAGAGGAGATTCTTAGTTCTTTTCAAAGACTTGAAGCAATATTTTTACTATTTTGTGATTTGAATGAGTATAACTTTATGGTGCTGTTTTCATTTATTGCAACATTTTCTTCAAGAAGCTAGTTGAACTATGTACACCTATAATAGGGCAATGCAAATGTAGAGCCCGCTTACTTAAATTCAGTTTTGTTATCAGAGTAATTACAATTGGCACAAAGGTATCTTTTTCCTTCTGAAATTTTCAAAAAAATGTTTAATCATATTATTAATTAAAATAATTTTAAAAAGGAAGGATGTCACCAATTACACATCTTTAGACAAGAGCCTTAAACTTAGAAAATTAAAGCAATTTCAACTGGCTGTGGTGTCAGACACCCATTAAAAAAAATCATAACTTAATTTGTCAAGGACAATAAAATCTATAATTTAATTTGTCAAGGACAAGGAAGATATTATGCCTATAATAAAGACAACTGAGTATCTAATAAAAGTTCAGAAATCTTGGCAAAAAGCTCTGTCCAATGAAAAATTAATTTTTCATTCCTAACTTCTACAAATGGAGTTACTACACCTAACTGAAATACAGATTTACTTCATTTAGTAGAAATTTTCACATGAAGAAATGCTGGGGAATGCATGGGGAATTTTGGATATAGTATGAAATACATATATAAATAGGAATAGGGCTTTATTTGGTGGAGTAAAAGTATCTGAAAAATCAGAAAATATAGTGGCATTGATTAGTAGTTGGCCAATGTGATACTTCTGAAACTGCAGGTACAGTATACAATACAAATATATTACAATATTTAGCAGAAAAATAAAGCATATGATAAAGAAGTAAATTGAAAAAAGTGATCCTATTTTACAGGAAGCCAATATTAAAAGAACTGTTCGTATCAGTTCAGCAGAATATGTTATACTGCTGAACTAATAGTCTAGATTTAGGCTACCTAGCACTACTTTGAATATAACAAGCTGCATTTCATTCATTCATTACAGACAGCAAGATCAAACATATATTTATATATGGCAAAACACATTTCTATTCATTCATTCTCCGTGGTAAAAGCATATACGATATAGATCAGACAGGCAGACAGAAAGATAGAATTTTTTTTTTTTTTGTATAATACAGGGGTTGCATCGGCCCGCCACCACAACACTTGCAGAAACCTAAATTTTTTGTAATCGCCAGCTAAATTATTTTTCTCTGTGCTGAACTAGAATTCAACTCTGCATACGTACAGCAAAATGCGCAGCCAATGCCAGTGAATGGCCAGTCTGGTGCCGAAGCACCTTTTGTTTATTTTCTTCCCATTGACTGTTGATATTCTGGCAGTGCTTATTTGTTCTCGATATCTCTTCAGAGTCATGTGTTTCGTACCGCAAGGAATGAAATATCAATTTTAGTGTTTTATCTTTTTGACAACATGTAAAGTAGAGAAGTTAAGAGTGGCAAAGAACGATGAGTAGCGAGAAAAGAAAAGGTCATTTCCGAATTTCCTTGATGCTTGGACATAAAATACTGTTTCGTTAATAGCAATGATGTAATAACGTGTCTTTTGTGCAATGCTACAGTAGCAGTAGCTAAGGAATATAACGTGAGACGGCATTATGAAAAGAAGCACATCGCATTCTCATCAGCTCAAGGAGATGCAAGTTCTCAAAAATTGAACACCTGACCGGTTATTTTCAGAAACAGACGTGGTATTCTTGTGTTGAAGTAAGCTTGAGCGTTGCCCAGCTAATTGCAAAATGCAGGAGGCTCTTTACTGACGGCGATTTTGTGAAAGGCTGTTTACTGAGCGCATCACAAAAACTGTGCCCTGAGCAAAACACAGATTTCAGAAAATCAGTTTAAATAGGATGACTATTCAAAGCAGAGTGCAGCAACTAAATGAAGATATTGATGAGCAATTGAAGTAGCCAGCTATGCAATTTGAATATTTCTCCCTTGTTGTTGATGAATCGACTGACAACACCTCAGTCACCACTGTTGATGAATCAACTGACAACACCTTGTGCTTATTCGCGGTATTGACAAAAATTTCTCTATTACCGAGAAACTTCTTAGAATGCATCCTATGAAGGGTCAAACAACTGGAAAGGAGTTTCTTCGTAGTTTGTTGGACTTGTGTAATGGAGTTGGTTTAAATATGGGCAAATTTGTCAGCATTACGACAGATGGAGCACCATCCATTGTTGGAATAAAAAACAGAATGGTATCATTGCTGCACCAAAATCTGGGACAGCGTGAAACAGAACTACTACAGTACCACTGCATCATTCAACAACAAAACTTGTGTGCTAAGGAATTGGGTTTTCAGAAGTTAATGAGGGTTGTCAGCGACACAATTAACTTTGTTTGTGCTAGCTCATTACGGCACAGAGAGTTTAAGGAATTTTTAACAGAATTCGAAGATCTTCCTTGTGATGTTGTGAACTACACAGAAGTAAGATGGCTGAGTCGTGGAAATGCGCCTAAGCATTTTATGGTATGATTTGATTAAATTGTTACGTTTCTACATGAAAACAGAGCTCAAATCAATATTTTATTTAAATCATTCAAATGAGAAGTTTCCAGAATTTGAGAAATGTCATATGAAAACTGATTTATTTGGCAATCCATTCTTCATGTCTGTGAACTCAGTACCAGAAAATATGCAGCTAAGTTTAATTGACTTGCAGAGCTGAGATTTTCACAAAGATCAGTTCAAAGAAAATTCAATAGTTCACTTCTTTGCATCATTACCGGACGAATTTTCATGTTTGAAACGTAATGCAGCTGAGGGTGCTACAATGTTTGCAAGCACATATATCTATGAACAAACTTTTTCATTAATGAATCTGAACAAATGAAAGTCAAGAAACAGATTGACCGATGAAAACCTTTCTGCTATTTTGTGCATTGGGGTCATTCCATGCCAAATCAACCAAAAAATTTCAATATTCAATCTGACCATCTCAGATTCCAATGAAACCTTCAGGGATCAATCTCCCTAATGATATAAATGAGAATATATTTTTAAAATTTTTTATCTCATTGGGTTTTCATGTAATTAATTCTTAAAATTTTGAAAAATTGTTGCTTCTTAGCTTGCACAAACTTTTTTTCAATCTTGAATTTCTCAAGTTCTATAAAGCCTAGAGAATTGTTTGACCCCTCGTTTTAAAGAGAATTTCATAAGTTTTAATTTAATATGCAACTTGACTATGCTTGGTGAAAAAAATTTATTTAAAAAAAAAGTTACAATTTTTAAGATCTTGAAACTTTTAGAGTGGGATCTCAATGGGATCGGGAGCTATGGCAAAAAACTTAAAGTTACTGTACATGTAATAATGGATTATAATTCTCGTTTTAGTGTACTTACATGATAACAGACACCGAGTTTTAAAATCTACATAATACATCATACTAATACATAGTCAAACATACAACAAGGGAAGGATAAAGGATAGTCCCAACAGGCTAAAAGTTTTACCTGATAAAATTAATAACAGTTTTTTTAGTTAGCACTCAGAGTTGTAGTTACGCCAAAATAGCGACCTCTTAGTTCTTCTTTAATTTAACAAATAATTTCTTGTTTGCCTTTTCGGTTTCTGAGTCTGTAAGTCGATAAACTGTAGTTGTTATAGGATCAACTTTTGTTAAAACCTCACTTTTATGCACAACTAGTATGTCAGTAAATTGTGGGATGGAGAAGGGCCATGTGGTTCCAAAAAACTTATTTTTACTTCATCTCCTTGTATTCCTAACACACAACCTAACCATCACTTGTCTGAGTATTGACATGTAACAAAGCCAACAATGTCATTAATGTCCAGATCATCATCAGTGTCATCAGTTGAAACTATTTCTACATTTGATTCCTCTGAAAATGAGTAGCTTTTTCCTAAAACTCTAGTCTCATTCACAGGACTGTAACTGTGAAATTGTTGAGTACCCTTTATTGTTGTTGCTGCTTCAAACCTACTCTTCAAGGTCTTTTCTCTGCCTAGTATTTGTCTGTAGTGGAATACAAAAAACTGATGTTGACAATATTGTCTTTAGCCCAATCATAAAGTTGGCAAGGGGTCATAATTTGATCATTATAGACCATTTGTAGACTGGATAATGCCGCTAATCGTTTAACAGTTCTTCCGTCACCATCACATGCACTTTTTCCATATGATGCAAAGAAGTTCCATTCTGCCTTGATGCCAAAATCTTTCTCATGATGGCAGAGATTGAGAAAGTTTGATTTGATTTTGTACTGTGATGATGCTCCGTCTGAAAAGTAATTCAGCTTTTCGGGTTTATGGAGCAGATTCTGTTTAAGAAAGTCAATCATGAGGCGTTGAAACAAATGAACAGCAACTATATCGTGCACCATACAATCAGAAAGAATAACTAAGCTCAGGTGCACCAACTTTTGGGTTTCCTCATCAACGTAGTATATAACAAACGGATGTATTGTTGCTTAAGCATTGTTCCAATGAAAGCCTTGTGCAGAATCTTAAAGCACAAATGCATAATTTTCAGCAAAATCACAAAGTACAAAGCATTGGTTTTGAAGTAGATTTTCTTTCAAGTGTTGCAAATAGGAAGACTGTTGAGTAGCAATGAAAGAGTGTCTTAAAAGTTTTGGCAAACTCTGAAACAAATAATCTAAAAACTCTTCTGTCAATTTTATAATAGTTTCCAGGACACACTTGTTATTAATCTGCATCCATTGTTTGAAACTCAATTTTTGATGCTATTAAGCTCAAAAGCTTCTTCAAACCGAGCCTTCAAATCATCACTTCCTGGGCAATTAACACAATTTGCGAAGTAACATTTAGATGTTGGCATTTTGCAAATTATATTGCTTCTTACATCTTTGTATGTTTGAATCGGGAGTTCACCATTTGTCAATTCAGGTATTTTACACTGAGCCATCATTAAGTTGGCATTCTAATGTATTGTGCAAACGCACACAGAATGTGTCCCACTGGACCCGGGAAGAACACAATGCTTGGGATGAAGTTCACAAACTTTAGAAATTCCAATTCTCTGATCAGGGTAACGTTCCTTAAATAGTACATATGATTCTTTTAATGTACTTAGAATTAAATACTTTTGAGCATGTACACGTTTGCCATCTTTTTTGACTGAAACAAAGTCTTTTTTACCAGGCATTTGACGACTAACCTCATCATTTTGATAGAATTCCTTGACTAAGGCTACCGTTGCAGGTTCCCATGTTCTTCCAGGCTTTGGGTCAGGGGATGACATTCTACCTTTTTCATTTAACACTGTTTTTGCCTTTCTAGCAGTAAAATTAGACACTTCAAATTCAGTTTCAATTTTTTTTAGAGTCCAGCTGTTGGAAACTGCAGTTAGAACCTGTATTCTAACACTTTTGTCTGTAGCAGCATTGAACTTTTCTTTCAATTGATTAATAATTTCATTGTCATAATTTTTTGCAGCGTCAGATTCAGTGGTACCTGGATTTAAATTACGTACTTTTGTTCGAAAAGCTTCCGTCACTTTTTAATCTTTGCCTCTGGGTATTTTTTTTCAATCAAACGTTTTCTTTTTATAGGTGTTTCTTCAATAGCAGTCAGACTTTTGTTCAAAGCTTCAATTGCCTCTTTTTTCTCTGGAGTTGAAAATGTATTTTGAACTGGTACTTCAGGAACATTCAAATGGTCTTGTGATTCTGAGCTGTCTGAATGCAAGCCTTCTTGCTCAGTTAAATTCTTTGGAAGCTTTAGTAAAGCTTTACGACACCCATCACATATATTGTCACCTTCACGTAAATTGGCATTATGTCTCAAAATATTTTAATTTACAGATCTCAATTGTTTCTTATAATAATTATGACCAGGTTTCTTAAATGGGTTACAACAATATACCAAAAACTGCTTTCATGCACTGGGTTCACCCATATTGTCACAGAGTCCTAATAATACAGTAGAGTTAAAATTATAAATAATAGTACAAGTCAAATTGTCTGAAACAATAAAAAACATATCTTATATAATAATAGGCCTTTAAGACTAAATAGAACTGACTGTACTTTTGAACTGGAGAGAGGCCTAGTTGTTCCAAACAAAGATGTCAAAAATGGTTAAACTTATTACTTAACAAACACATAACACTTATTTCGCTTCCACTGAAAAAAACTATTAACTTATAAAAATCATATTTTTATGTGAAACACTTTAAGTAACACTGCCAACAACTAACTATTCACTGACTGAGATCTTAGAGGAAACTAAGCAAAAATTGAGCTAGAGTGGGCATGAGTCACACTCCTGCAAGAACATGAATCAGACAAGTCTGTACAGGCTTGTGCCAGAACACCTGTGATTAGCAGACTATTTACTCACATGCTATCCCTAATTTGTCTGTAGGTTTAGTAAATCATTATCTGTAATAGACACTAATGTAAATTGGTTACCTTATAGCCAACATATTTTATTTTTATTTTATTTTTACCTTACAAAAGTTAAAGGTAGCAATGTAGCCCTAACTGGTATTTAAAACAATACCATTGGTACCATAACTCCTGATCCCATTGAGATCCCACTCCAAAAGTTTCGGGATTTAAAGCTTATAATATTACAAAAAACATATATTTTTCAAAAAATTTAAAACACTATCTTAAAAAATTAATAATTTTTTTTTTTCACCAAGCATAGTCAAGTTGCATATCAAATTAAAACTTATGAAATTCTCTTTAAAATGAGGGGTCAAACAACTCCTTATAGAACTTGAGAAATTCAAGATTGAAAAAGTTTATGCAAGCCAAAAAACGATGATTTTAAAAAAAAATTTAATTAATTACATGAAAACCCAATGAGATAAATAAATTTTAAAAATATATTCTCATTTATATCACTAGGGAGAATGATCCCTGAAGGTTTCATTGAAATCTGAAATGGTCAGGTTGAGTGACTGGTTGATTTAGCATGGAATCACCCATTGCTACGTCAACAATCGAACCACATACAGGAAGATAACATCAAAAATTAAAGCTCAGCCAACGAATTAACTACATTGGCTCCTGGTAAGATATTTTTTCATTTTTTTGGCCCACTACCCTAAAAAAGTTGTGCACCTCTGGTACAGCACATCTTATATATATAAAGTTTTTCAAGCAAATAAATAAGCTAAATAACTTACAGCGTCATTTCCCTGCATACGAACTTTAAACAGCTTCACAAGCTGTGAACCCAGATATCTTGTTCTGGTATCAGAAAGATCCCCAGTTACTTGATCAAGCACAGTTCTGAGCAATACACCATTCTATAAAAGAAATATCACTGTAAATTGACATAAAATATATACAAGCAACATAAAAATTATTTTTCTGAAACAAGGAATTTTTCAATGCAATCTGTCAGTGCACATTATCCCTATGAAATATTTGAACCTATAAAATTCTAATGAAGAGTATTTCTCTCATGCAAAACAAAATTCTTGCAGGCAATGCCACCACATAAAAAAAATGGTGGTACCCAGTGGAAAATATTGTTCAACGTCTGCAACAGGAAAACAGCTGGTATGCTGAACAGTAGAAAACATTCATTTCAATAAATACCCCATTCTTGTCAAATTATGTCTAAAGCAGTTAGTTACTTCTAAGCACTACTCAGATGCCTAAAAAATCTTTTTGAATTGATAGATACGTTGGTACCCATTTTAAAGGCAAATTTGTATTGTAGACACATGATATTTACATATTCTGAAAGGTGAGGTTTCGACACATCTATATAGACTGAGTAAGCTTTGTATTAGACTCCCCCCCCCCATTTTACATATTTGGAGTGACAATGAAGTACCATGTAATATCAACATCATGTGCAGCTACTATAAATTCAGACCTGCCATAAGAGCCTTGTCAGTAGTAACTAGTATTATTGTGCGGCATACAGAGAGTGGGAACATCGCGAGAGGAGGGAGGGTGTTACGGGAGAAATCTTTGCTCTGCCCAACTTCCAGTTTCGGAATTTTTCTCATATTTTCAAGCTGAAATAAAAATACTTATGAAGTAAAATGCTACTGAACAATAATACTACGAAAAAATCTGAACTCCATCGACCTTTGGTTTTCAAAAGTTTTATAAAGGTGGAGTTCCATCCTCTGAACACTTTCCAGTCACCCCCTCCCCCCTCTGTTCATTTGAGCGTCGATCTCGTAAATGACCAAAATAATAATGAAAAAACCGGAATTCAGATTATGGGGAAATTTTTGCGGTGTCTAACTTCCATTTTTGCAAATTGTAGTCTACAGTTTCAAGCTGAAATACAAACATTTATACAATAAAATTATGTTTAACAAGAATACTGGGCACAAAAGCAATATCGAGAGAAAAAAATTACGATTACGGCACAAAAATTTACTCCGTTTAACTACCATTTTGAAAGTTTTTAAAAACATGAAATACCGCCCCATACGGAAAACGACCCCCCCCCCTTCTCTTCAGTTTTGCATCGATCTTGAGAATGACCTAAATGATGACAAAGAAAAAAAGAAAAAGCGGATTCGCTTAAGAATCTCATGTATTGGGTTGTCGGAAAAGTCATGACGTATTTTGGCACCCGATGGCCGTTGGGCGGTTTTGGAAGTACTAGAGGCATGCGCAGCTCTGTTATCGCTATGACATTCGACAGGTGTCAGTTCTAGCTGAAGTCTAAAGAGAATAGCAAGTGATTTGGTTGATTTGTGGAGATTTGACATCAAGTTGAATATGGAAGACCAAACTGTGCATTTTCGCCATATTTTACTGTTTTACTTCCGTAAAGGGAAGAACGTGCGTCAAGCTTGTGAACAGCTGCATAAAGTGTGCGGTGATAATGCTCTACAAGAACGTCAGTGCCAGCGGTGGTTCGCAAAATTCCGTGCTGGTGATTTTGACCTCAATTATGCTCCTCGGTCGGGGAGGTCCACTGAGGTTGATGACGACCAAATCAAGGCATTGATCGAGTCAAACCCACATTACACGACACGGCAGATTGCAGACACTTGCACATCAATTATTCAAGCATTCATGACCACCTGAAGAAGCTGGGATACGTAAGCAAGCACAATGTGTGGGTTCCTCATGAACTCAAAGAAGCTCAACTGACGGCGCCTATAAACATCTGCGATATGCTCATTAAACGTGAGGAAAACAATAATTTTTTGAAGCGACTGATAACTGGTGACGAAAAGTGCATTGTGTACAACAATGTGCTGTGAAAACGGTCTTGGTCTTGACGTGCTGCTTCGCCTCAAACGTCATGCAAAGCAGACATTCATCAGCGGAAGGTTCTGGTCTCAGTGTGGTGGGATTTTAAAAGTGTCGTGTTTTTCGAGCTCCTACCACGGAACCAAACAATGAATTCGAATATGTACTGTCGGCAATTGGACTGTTTGAACGAATTCATCATCCAGAAACGTCCAGAGCTCATTCATCGTAAAGTTGTTGTGTTCCATGACGACAACACGAGACCACACACAAGTTTGATCACCCGCCAAAAATTATTGGGAGCTTGGGTGGGATGTGTTGCCGCACCCAGCATACTCGCCTGACCTTGCGCCGTCAGACTTCCATTTCTTTCGCTCTCTTCAACAGTCCTTGCATGGTATAACGTTCAATTCAGATGAGGCTGTAAATCAGCAGCTTGTACAGTTTTTTGCCACGAAAGACAGGTCCTTCTATGAACGAGGCATTCTGCTGCTCCATGAAAGATGGCAAAAGGTTATCGAACAAAACGGGCATTACATCAATGATTGATCTTTGTTCTTTCTATCAATAAATGACCTTTGCAAAACATGGCTAAAATACATCATGACTTTTCTGACAACCCAATATGTCATAAAATAATAGCAAAATAATGTTTAAAAATGAAAATTCGTAATTTTTATTTTTTATTTTTTTAAATATGAAAATTCGTAGAAAAAATTTTTTACTCCGTTTAACTACCGATTTGAAAGTTTTAAACACGCCCCCATGCGGAAAACGACCCCCCGCCCTTCTCTTCAGTTTTGCATCGATCTTGAGTATGATCTAAATGATGACAAAAAAAAAAAAAAAAAAGCGGAATTCTGCAAACCCGCTTAAGAATCTCTTGTATATCATAAAATAATAGCAAAAAATTTTTTTACAATGAAAATTCTTAGTTTTGGCAGTGAGTTCTGTAGACAGACAACTAAATCCGTAGAAGGTATGTACAGACATTCCGTAGGAGTTGGCAGATATGTAAATTGTGCACACCTATCCTCTGTATATAATCAGTAAATGTTTGCCAGTAACAGAGAAATATGGAAACTTAAGCTAATTTGATCGCCGGATGGCAGGTGCCAGTATTTTGGAAACAACAATGGCACTTGTTGGTTGCTCCCGTACGTCTGTATAAAAGATGTACAAGGATTGCATTAACCATACAGAGACATCCAACAAAAGGGCTCACATTGGTCAGCCACATGTGGTTGATTGGACGCTTAGAGGGACTTGTTAGCTGACCATCTCCATCCACATCTGCAGGAGGTTCATGCGGACCACAGTGCCATCTTTCAACAGGACAACACACAGTGTCATTGGGCTAGTATAACTACTGAGTGGTTGGAGGAACACAACAACGAATTCGTCACATTGCCTTGGCCCCCGTGCTCCCTTCACTGTAACTCAACTGAAACTTGTGGGACATGCTAGAACAGGGTGCGAGAACTGCTCATCCTCCTCCACGAAATGAGATTGAACTGACAGAGCTGCAGACCTGCCAACCTCTCAGAACCAAATAACACAACACTCAGACAGAAAAATCATAACACGACACATGCTGATAATTTTTTAATCCTATTTCAGCTATATAAATTCTTGATGATGAGAATGTAGGGATTTTTTCCCTATTTCAAAATTTTATTGAGAAACTAATTAAATCTAATCAGCAAACATTTTTTTGTTAATTATTAAGAAAAAAATTACGATTACGCAAGAAATCCTCACTCCGCCTAACTTCCGTTTTCAGAAATTTTGAGAGGCGGAAAACTTGCATCTTAGGAGATCTACAAAATTATTTAATCGGGTTCTGGGGATGTCGTTTTTGTCTGCAGGACTAAAATAAATCTGCGATCAGCCGTCGCTGCGATTCTTCTACGGAAGTTGGGTACAAAATAAATCTGCAATGTACGTCGGCCGTTGCCACTATTCTGCCACGCGGATGAGTACAAAATAAACCTGTGATGTATGTCGCCGCGATTCTTCTACAGGGATGAGTACAAAATAAACCTGCGGTGTACACTGAAGAGCAATTGAATTAGAGACAGCTGGCGTTATGCAAATGTGGTGCTGTGGGCGGCCCCGTAAACGGAAACGACATAACGTATGAAGCGATCCAACAACATAAGGACTGATGCGACAGGAATCAGTAAGAGTCGGGCGCAGTATGGGTAAAACGAAGGATCTAAGCTCATTTGATTATGGCCAAATTGTCGGGGCCCGACGAATGGGTCACTCCATCTCGGAAGTCGTGCAGGCACTGGGATTTTTACGAGCCACTGTGTCACGGCTGCACCGTGAGTACATCGAATCCAGTAAAACCATCCCTGCAAGGAACAACTGTTGTGGACAACAGCGTGTGGATGAGCGGGGTCATCGGCGGCTAGCTCGCATTGCAACAGAGGATAGACGGGCCACGGTGCAAGAAATCACTCGGCAATTTAATGCTGGTGCACAAAAACGTGTAAACAGCCACACCATCCAGAACCATCTCCTCTCTATGGGGTACAGAATCCATCGTCCCACGAGGGTACCGCTGCTCACCGCACATCACAGGGTGCAAAGATTAGCATGAGTGCGGGAACATCGCCACCGGACCCTAGACACGTGGAAAAATGTTGCCTGGACTGATGAGTCAAGATACACGTTGGTACATGCGGATGACAGGATACGAGTATGGCGCAAACCACATGAAGTGATGGATCCTTCTTTGCCAGCAGGGCACTCTTAAAGCTGGTGGGGGAGGCATTCTCGTCTGGGGACTGTTTACATGGACTGAAATGGGACCCCTGGTACGTGTGACATCGTCCTTCAAAGGTTAATGTTACCGGGATATCCTGGACGACCATTTGCTCCCGTTTGTGCGTCTTCAACATCCCACTGGAGACCTCATCCTGCAACAAGACAATGCACCGTGCCATCGCTCCCAAATTGTATCCGAATGGTTGGATGAACACTCCACCGACGTGACCTCGCTTCCTTGGCCAGCTAGGTCACCTGACCTCAATCCCATCGAGCACATCTGGGATGCCATCGAGAGAGATGTTCGAAGCGCTGACCCCCTCCATCAAATCTTCGTGAACTGTAAGATCTTGTACAGGGGTCGTGGATCCGTATGGCTTCCCAACGCTTCCGGTGTCTTGTTGAGTCCATGCCGAGACGAATCGCCGCCGTCATCAGGGGGAAAGGTAGTGCTACACGTTACTAGACAGGTATCTCTAATTCAATTGCTCTTTAGTGTACGTCGGCCGTCGACGCGATTCTGCTATGGGGATGAGTACAAAATAATTCTGCGATGTACATCACAGCGATTCTTCTATGGGGATGAGTACAAAATAAATCTGTGATGTACGTCGGCCGTCACCGTTATTCTGCTACAGGGATGAGTACATCATCTTTCGCGAGAAAAAATTATGATTACAGAAGAAATCCTCACTACACCTAACTTCCGTTTTCAGAAATTTTGAAAGACGGAAAACTTACATCTATGATAGAGAGTCTGCAAGATGGTTTAATAGGATTCTGGGGAAGTCATTTTTGCCTAACAAATCTGCGACGTGTGTCGCCTGTCGCCGAGATTCTGCTACAAAGCTTCGTCTGAAAAGGGAAAAAATGGGGGAAAACATGACTATTTTAAAAGAATCGTATTTTTGGCTGAAAAATCGTATTAACATACTGCAGCATGATTTATCGTACTAAATATGATAAAATCGTAACAGTTGGCAGGTCTGGAGCTGCTATAGTAGACACGGGTCAAGTTACACATGGAGGATGTTCAACAGCTTGTAGAATATGTTCCTAGACATCGGCAAGCTGTGATTGCACAGAAAGGTGGACCAATGAATTATTAGGGAGATGTTCCTAATACAAAGCTAACTCAGTGTAAATGGAGTTCAGTGTGATTGTTTCAGTTGTGTTCATTTGGTATAGGCTTGAAAATGGGAGTCAGTAAGTTCATTTTCCTCATTTAATGCTGTTTTTCTATCACAAAGGTAAACACATGATGCATAAGAAAAAAAAAGATATGTGCTATTGTATGGTGAGGATGCTGTAAGTGTTCAACTGTGTCAGTATTGGTTCCCAAAGTTTGCTTGCTTGCCAATGAACCATGCTCCAGAAAACCCATTGAAGTTGATGACAACCAAATCAAGGCATTAATTGAAAGCAATACACACAATATGGCATTAATTAGCAACTGCACAGACATCCAAACACTTCGAGGCATTAAATTTGGCAAATCTTGATTATGTGAATTGCCTTGCTGTTTGGATGTTGCACGATTTAAATAAGAAAAATGTTCTTGACCGCATTTTGTATGCAATTTGCTGCTCAAACAAAATGAAAACAACCCATCTGAAATGAATGATGCCAGATGATAAAAAATGGATTGGCACATTAATGTGGAGTGGGAAAGATTGTGCAGCTAGCTAGATGAGCCACCATTAACCACTCCGAAGGCCTGCATGCATTGCAAGAAGGTGTGTTGTAGGACTGTAAGGGACTCTTGTATTAAAAGCTGCTGCCAAGCAACCAAATGATCAATTTGGATTGGTACTATTCAGTTGGGACTAGATGAAAGCAGCACTTGATGGAAAACATCCAGAGAGAGTCAACAGGAAGGGTGTTGTCTTACACCAGGACAATGCCAGACCTTATGTTTATTTGGTCACCAAGAAAAAAATTGTTGGAGCTCAGCTGGGACCTCCTACCTCACCCAGTCTAATCACCTGAACTTGTGCCTTCAGTTTTCCATTTATACAGATCTCTGCAGAACTCACTCAATGGAAAGACCTTTTCTCCTTTGGAGGCCTACAAAATCATCTTGACCAGTTCTTTGCCCCCCCCCCCCCCCAAATTGAGAGAGAACCCTGATACTCTTTGTAGATCATTTATGCTAAGTATCTTTCACATGCCAATTTCTTTGTGGGTGCAAAATTAAACAAGTGATTCGAGAGTATACATTTTTGTGTCACTCATGCCCACACCAAGCCGGTACACACTAAGTGAAATTAAATCATAAAAACAAATTCCGGTACACACTAAGTGAAATTAAATCATAAAAACAAACAATAAGGTTTAGTAATTCCTGACATTGAGTGGTACTTAGGTACATAGATTAATTAATGTTATCATCGTAGAACCAATGAAAGAAGATATGCGAGTCATAAAAGTAAATACCAGGGTGATTCAAAAGGCATTGACATTTTCTGACCATTGATGGAAACATGTATAAATGAATAAATGTAAAAGTTTAATCTTTGAAATAGAGTCCATTGTGCTAGATGGTTCTACACCAATGTGATGCTATGTCTTGAATCCCCCTGCGAAAAAATTCCTTTGGTTTCAACACGAAAAAGTCTTGGACTCCCTAGTTCAACATCATGGATGTTTTGAAAGTATTTCCCACATAGAAAATGTGCCATGGACCAGAATAAGTGGTAGTCCAAAGGCACAAGTTCTGGACTATAAGCAGCCTGGCGAATTTTTTCCATAGTTGACCTGAATGATGAGCAGGAGCATTACTCTGTTTGAGGATAACTCATTTATGATTCACCAGAGCAGGGTACTTTCAGCTTAAAGTGGCACATATCCACTCCAACTGGCCACCCTACAGTTGCACATTAATGTCTTGGCCATCTGAAACCAATTCTTAATGAATGAGGCTCTCAAAGTTCCCCCATATGCATAGCATAATTTTGTGCTCAGATTGCCCCCTTTACGAGACTGGTTCCGATGGCTTTTTGGGATCTAACCACTGTTTTCTCGTGTCAGGATTCCGGAAAAATATCCATTTCCCATGACGTCACAATTCACCAAAAGAAATGGTTATCCTGGGGTGCTTCCAGTAATTGGGGCACACATGCACACGTCGCTAAGTTTGAGCAGCAGTCAGTTCATGGGGTACTTGCTAACAGCTTCTGTGCATCTTGCGGAGCTTGTGCAGTTCACAAACAATTGTGGGCTGAGGTATTCCCAGCTCACTTAACATTTGTCTAGTGCTTGTTCATGGATTTGATTCTTTGGCTTGGCATACAGCTTCAGAATTCACCGTCGAAGTTCTTCTAGCACATGCTTTGTCTTCAATGCTGCAGTCTCCATTTTTATATCACTGAAACCAAAATCTTGCCATTCTTTCACATTCAGACACTGTTCCTTCACCTTCCAGACCAAATATGGTGTCAAAAGGCTTCTAAGTTTTCCATTCTTCTTTAACGTAAGAAGCATGATATTTCAACTACCTTCATGGAAGATTATTCATACTGCCCAGAATTATTCCTTTAAAACATTCATTATATTTTTTCTCAACAGCATGGAAAGAAGGTATTTCATAGCTGCCAACCTTCAAAAGTGAAAAACTGCAGATTTTTACATGCTTTAGATTCAAGTTTGGTTTCATAAGCACAGGTGGTATTATGAGTGCCTATATGCACATGTTAAGGGAAAAGAAAATGATTTTAAAGTCATTGCGCACCCGCTTTTAACCAGAAAAGAGCAGCTGAAGCTGGAATAACAAAGCTTGCTTATTTGAAAAAGCAAACAAAAAAAAAAACAAAAAAAAACTAGAAATATATATTATAGTCAATGCCACACTAAGGGGTTATTATTATTATTATTATTATTATTATTATTATTATTATAGTATGGGACCCCAAATCCAGAAAGCTTGGGACCAAACGATTTCTGGATTTTGGGTCCTCATGCATCAAAGAACTGTATATACATATGCATATGTTGTAGTTGCTGCCCTTTTTGACATGTGTGAAAAATTGAATAAACAACCAAGGTTAAAATAATCATTAAGACACTAACCACTTTATGAAGCTAACCAGTCATTGCCAGTATTCAGAAGAAAGATAAGTTGGAAGTGATACCAAACAGGACTTTTTGTTTTCCCTGCTCAGGGACCAAGTTCACTGGGGGTGCTTGTAGGAGGGGGAGCTAGGTATCTATGTTACTGTAATTCGATTTGAGGCATCTTAATGCTGGAAGGAGGAACAAGTTGCACAGAAGAAAACAGGAAGAGGTTTTGCAGTGTGGCACCCACTCCCCCAGCAGAGGCAGGGAATTTAAGAAAGATAGGGATATAACACAGCAGAAGGATATATTCCCTCCCTCAGAAGGATCCAGTCTTTGCTGCTGGCTACAAAAAGACACACAGGTTATAAAGTGGGAGGGAGATTCTCCCCTTTTAAGCTCATTTTCTTCCTTTCAAATAAACATGATGGTTTACTGAGTTCCTTCACAGCTGAAAGCTAGCAGGACTTCTAACACTAGCACCAGTCTTCAGAAAGAATACATAAAGCCCTTGCTAACATCCCATATTAAGGGAACAATACATACCTTATTTACACAAGCTTGCTTTAAAGCATTTCACTTCTAGTATACAGTTAGTATTCCAATGTCTAGGTAATCTGGGTGGTTTGCATGTGAACAGACTTGGGATGCATTTTTTTTTTTTAATTTATTTTTGTTGTTGTTGTTTTATTAAAATTGTGAATATAAATAAACAAAAACGCTAAAAACCGTAAAATATGTGTTTAAAAATACAGTATCCAAAAATTTTCCAAAAAAAATTGTTTGAAAAAAAATCCGGATTTTGGGATTCCGGACTGCGGGTCTGGTACTGTAAAAAGAAAAGGTGCTAAATTCACAAAAATCTCCGGTACTGCCTACAAATTTGAACAAAACTTCACCATGCTCAAAACAATATATACATTACAAAACACTACAGCAAGAGCGACAAAAAAGCATCATCTTGAATTTTGCACTGTCAGTGACTACAAACCAAAAAAAACATGTGATGTACTGCATAATGCCGAAACACATGCTTGCCACAAAACTTGTGTCCCTCTTGCTTTGGAGAGAAAGATACACAAATGGCGACTAATCCTTTTGTTGCTTCCACTCCTCCCTCTTTGGCTATTCCGCCAGCTACTGTGCTAACCTCATACCAACGTGTGTGATTCTTTTTGTTGCTTTCACATCCTCTTTAGCTGTTCCGTGCTTTGGATCACATGAACTGCTGACTTCTTAAGGTTCAAAAGTCAAAAAGCTCTTGGCTTGATGCCAAGGATTGAGGTTTTATAGCTTCCATCTTCTTGCCAAGTATCCCTGAGCCAGCCAAACAACCTTATGGAAAAAAACTGCAGTTTTTTCCCAAGCTTGTACTATTATTTTTTTAACCCCCTACTATTAGGATTTTTCAAAAAAATCGTTAAAAAACCAGGAGATTTAACAACAAATCAGCAGGTTGGGAGATCAGTCTCAGAAAAATCGGAAGGATTGGCAGCTATGATACTCTGACACATGTAGAATACTGCTGCACTTATTGTACATTGATAAAAACAGTAGCTAAAATGACTAAAATGTATTAAAAATTCTGTAAAATATGATTTGATAAAAATATTTCTTTCTAGAAAAAAAGTTAGTCTTTAAAAAACTTATCTGTCTATAAGCTCGAAAGGAACATATCTTCCAACAAACCACACTCTTTTAGTCTAAAGTCAAGTTTTTGATAACCCTAAGTTTCTTGGTTCAGTGAGGCCATGTTTTCAAAGGAATAGTTTAAGGTTGAATACAGAAAGAAAGAATATGATTTCCTTCCATGGGGACCAGCATACCAACATTATGTGGAGGTTATCACATTCATCACACTGTGCATCTGAAATGTCTTCTTGTGGCTTTCTCTCATTCATGGGTTAGTAGTGAGGTCACGGATCTATAGAGAAATCTGAAAAAACAAAACAAAAAAATACTCATAGTGATGATGCGACAATCTCCATGGAAGGAAAGTGTTTCCTTTCTTTCTGAATTCAGTCTTCAACTATCCCTTTGAAAATATGGCTCCACTGAGGTAAAAAACTAGGTTTTGGACTGAAAGTCTGGTTTTATAAAGGACTGTGGACATAATGTTGCCTTCGAGCTTATAGACAGATAAGTTTTTTAAAGACAGTAACTTTTTTACTAAAAGAAGTATTTTTATCGAATCATTTAATTACATTTTAGCCACTACAAATACTGCTCTTATCACTGTACAACAGAATGCAGCAATATTCTTCCATGCATCAAAGTACCTTCTTCCCATGCCCAAGAGAGAAAAAAACAAACTGCAATGAATGTTTTAAAGGAATAATTATGGGAGATATAAAAAATCTCCCATGATAACAGATTACCAAAGTTTTGCACTGAACTGTAAGTACATTTGTGGTGAATAGAATTGAAATAAAATGCAATAATCAATGAACATTTGTTGGGATATAAAAATTTAAATACAAGGTTTATGGTAACACATAAAGTGGTTGTCACAGAGAATGCAGCCTGCTGCAATTTTTTTTTTTTTTTAAACTGTCTTTTGCTGCTTTCAGAAGCAGGGAAACAGTTGCAAATAGAAATATCAATGTGCAACCCTATCAGAAAATACTGAATTATATTACTAGAGAACTCATGCAAAATATTTTTCATAAAAAAATGCTAGCTGTCTGAAGCTAAGAATCTTTTTCACCAAAAGATGCACTTATATGCTCTCTAACAGGAAAAACTGCTAAGAATTTAAATTCAAAAATGGAAAGGTATTTGCAGGTAGAAATTGTGCTTCTGGCACAAAAATTGTGCATCATTACACACAGGAAATGTACATAAATCTTTGTCACAGAGACAGATATTCATTGCAGAAGAAATTATTTTAATCATTTTTTTTTCAGAAATGAAGCTATGATCTCATATGCAAATATGCATTTCCATTACTTATCAGCAAAATGTGCATTATAAAAAAGTACACATGGAATATCTCCAATATAAGACACTTTTCGACACACACAAATAAAAAAATAAAAAAATTCCAAATTAGAATTTTAGAAAATAATTGAAAAAAGATATACTTTCACACTCTCTAACAGGGAAAAACTTCATGGAATTTAAAATACACAGCATGCATTGTATTTTTCATAGCAAAAGGTGACACTACAAAAAGATTTTTTTCAGCTGACTTTTAAAAGTGGGAATACTTATTTCAAATTAGAAATATGCACTCACACCTATTATTAGCAGCAGAACTAAGCCCTATGACAAATAAATATATATAAACAATTTTCTTCACACTGGAAGGTATCCAATACTGAAAGGATTTTTCAAATTGAACTTTCAGTAGCAGAGGTATTAAAGAAAACACAATGTAACTTTCCATGTAACTTTCCATTTTCTAGAAGAAAAACCAGATGTTATTTGCAGAAGAATATGTGCACAAAATTTTCTCCCTAGTCAAGGAAAAACACACACACACACACACACACACACACACACACACACACACACACACACACACACACACACACACACACACACACAAGCAAGCAAACTTTTTCTATTATTATTGGATCCTAGAAGTTAAGAGAACTGTTGCAAACAACATGATAAATTTGGACATCTGCACATAACCATACATCAACAAGTATTAAAACTTTTACCATTGTCATTCTATATTTACAACTTTGTATGGTGGAAAAGAAATTTATCATTTGAAAGCTTCCTTATTTAAACACCTTTCTGACACAAGTCTTTTTAAAGTTTTAATAGCAGTTGCAAATAGAGCATAATAAACTGAAGCTCCCTAGCAGGAATGGTGACTGCAATCATTTGAAATGTACAGGTACGCAAGCTCTCTCGCTCTCTCTCTCTCTCTCTCTCTCTCAACAATGAAAACAGTTCCACAGTGAACTTTGGAAAATAAAATGTATCCACTTTTAAAATACATCTTAGTAGAACTCTGCTATAGTTGGGAATTGGTAAACAAAAGCACTGCCTAAAAAAGAATGCAGAATTAAATGAATTTTTACTATATTTTTTGGCTTATCAATATTTATTTGTTCCACATAAAAAAAGAAAACTTATGAACAAACATACGTCCAAAGACAGAAATCAATTATCAAACCTGTAGTCCAATATTGAGATATAGAGTGCCTTGTCCACTACTATCTCGTCCTGTGCCCTCACCACCACCCATTTCAACTATGGCCAGCGATTCAGGAGTGTCAGGCAAGGCTTGCATGCTCAGAGGTGATAAGCAATCCTGAAATAAAATATTCAAAAAAAAATCTTTAAAACATGCTTCAATACTTGCAATAATACAAACATTTTTAATAGTTTAATAGGTTGGAGTTTTTGCATTTGAAAAATACCTCTCAGAAAACAGTAAAGATGACAAAGAGCTTTATATCCATATTTAAAAATCTGTAATGTAATTAACAGCAATACTAAGATTTTAGTAAGCTTTTGGTTAGACACTAGCTCAGGTCACACTGACAATGAATGAATTACTCTAGAGTTCAGGAAGCAGAATTTTTCATTTGTTACTTTCCTTTGCATTTATTCTGTAAAGAAGAAGGGTGTAGTAACCATTTCTTTCAGTAAAATGAGTTCAAACCCATCCAAGAAATTGCTGCTAGTTATTATTACCGCCTAAAGACTACATACAAAATCGTAGAAAAACTCAAGATATTTGTATTAACACAAGAAGGTGAAGGGGGGACAAAAACAACATTGTCTCCCTCCCCCTTTGTACCTCAGGTTCTTGTTTCACATCATCTATTCCCTTCCACCCAGCTACTGCATACAAATTCAAGTTAAACTTTTTACAATTTTGGATTGAGATTAGCCATGAATTTCTACTAAACTAAACACAATCAATGATAGCTATGTTAACTCTGTGAAATGTTCTGAGATTTACTCAGCCTCTATTTCTGCAATTGTAGGGGATAAAGTGGTACACCAACAGCACAATCAATTTAATTAATTTCCAAATAATGGAATAATGCACACATATACTGTATATATATAATTTCTTATACCTCCCTCTCTACTGTTCTTCAAGAAGACACATCTGCTTGAAATTTCACCCTGTGGTCTCTGGAATTATTCCTCTATGCTTGGTGTTCTTAGAAACTCTTAATTACATAATAAAAATTTAGATTTTTAATGGCGATGGTGGGCAATAACACGTAACGAGAGATAACTGAATTAAAGAAAATGGATCACACCTAGTTTACGTAAGGAGATTTGAACTTTTCAAAAATTTAAAAGTTAGGAGCTTTCAATCTTGTCTTAGGTCTTTATCACACCAATGGAGCCCATTGGAGTGATGCAGACCTAAGACAAGATGGAAAGAGCTCCCAACTTTTGAATTTTTAAAAAGTTCTAATCTCCTTACATAACTGTGATCTATTTTCCTTAATTCAGTTAGAATTTTAATACAAAGTTTTAGCTATTTTAATTTGGTCACAATTACAGACAATGAAAAGCTTACAAAAATTAAAGAATCAAACATCATTTCAATAGGTACATGCACTGAAAACACGTAATCAAAATCAGAAAATGGTAACTGATTTAAATCTAATTCTAGATTTAAAATCTTTTAAACTCACTGCACATGCTGCTGAACCAGTTTATTATATAGAATGCAGCTACAATAACTGATAAGTTCATTCTTTGTTCTTCTACACTGGAATTTTTGTATTTGTGGCCAAATGTGTCACCTACACCATAAAACACCCATAACTTACTAACTCATTAATCTAACAAGCAGAAATTCAGAACACACACGTAGACCCCTTACAATAATAAAATGCATAGGAGGTTCAAGATTGCCTGGACTATTTTTCTTTCCTTTTTATTTTAATTCAAAAGCAACAAATAATAATAAGCTTAGGGCCCTTCTCTAGGTACTCTGTCTTAGCATTAACACACGTGTACTATCTCCATGAAAGGCTGAATTAACCATGCAAAAGGATTTGGGTTACTGCCATAGCCACTGTATGATACACGCCTGTAGTCGTACATCTGTAGTGCATTTCTTCCTTCCCAAATGCTCATAAAGTGGGTTGAACAGGTGGAAATCATTTGCCATGCAGGGCTCAAAAATGATATTGTCCAACATCCTCAGGGCATGTAAAAATTCTGTCTGGGTGTGTAAAAAACCTAGCTCTCAACAAGACAAAAAGTTTTAAAAGACTGTTTTTTTTTAATTTCCCAGTCAATTTTCTTTAGAGAAATTAATAGTCAAAACAGATTACCTTGAACACTAAATTTCCCATAATATTGGGTACATAAATAAGTTTTGAGGGATTTGAGGTGAACAAAACACGTTGTTGGAGAACAGAAACAATATTTTATATTAATCGAAGTATGCTCCCTCTGAAGCTACAACTTTACCCTATCTTTTGGGCAGTGAACGTATGCCCCGTAGGAAGAATTCCGGTTCCTTGGAAGAGATCCAGTTGTCCAGCCAATTTTCGATGTCTTCATAAGAACTAAACCGTTCTCCAGAAAGTGCTGACTGCATCGACTGGAACAAATGGTAATCCGATGGTGCAATATCTGGCGAATATGGTGGGTGGGGTAGAACTTCCCAGTCGGATCCTTCTAAGTACTTTTTCACAGGTCGAGAAACATGTGGTCTTGCGTTGTCATGCTGTAAGATGACTTTGTTGTGCCTATTCTCCCATTCCGGCCGTTTTTGCGTGAGAGCTCATTTTAAATGCATTAATTGGGTTCAATACCGATCACCAGCAATAGTTTCTGACAGTTTCATCAGTTCATAGTGGATCACACCCTTCTGGTCCCACCAGATACACAGCATTACCTTTGAACCATGGATATTGCATTTTGGCGTTGAAGGACCTGGTTCACCTGGCTTCACCCATGGTTTCTGCTGTTTAGGGTTATCGCACCATATCCATTTCTCATCGGCAATAATAATATGATGCAAAAAAAACTTTCTTTTTTGCCTTTGAAGCAGCAATTCGCAAATGGTTTTTCGATGTTCAAGGTCTCTTTCCTGCAAAGCATGTAGAATCCAATTCCCTTATTTTTGCATCATTCCCATGGCAGCTAAACGTTGTGAAATGCATGGTTGACTAACATTTAATGCTGCTGCTAGTTCTTTTTGGGTCTGGCATGGATCCTCGTCGAGTAAAGCTTCCAATTCGGCATCAGCAATTTTTTTGGTGGTCCAGAACGTTCTTTATCACTGACATCGAAATTGTTCCTTTTGAATTGTCTAAACCAATACTCATATGTTTTTATGGATGGGGAATTTTCACCATAGATTTCTGACATTAAGCAATAGCTGTCGGCAGCACTTTTCTTGACAATAAAGTAATGCACTAACACTTCCCGCAAATGCTGTTTTGTCGGGACGAAATTTGCCATTTTCCATCGAGTAAAACAAATACGTCTTCGCACCTCAATGGAACATCATATACTGACTCTGACAGCTGGAGTCTCGTACTGCGATATCGCAGTGTTGCCACCTTAAAATACATGCGAGCAGGAATAAGTACAACACCGAACGGAAATCCCTCAAAACTTATTTATATACCCAATATAATTGTGTGATATCTCAAAAGGAAGCTCATGTAATAAGCTTTTAAATGAGCCTAATACGAGCTCTGTTGACTAGTTAGGTCTACAGTTATTGCCATTTGTTATAGGCATGGTAGACACAAAAATGCGTTTTTTGTAAATTTCAAAGTCAGATAAATATAGAGGTATTGCATGTAAGAAGCTAAAAATTTTGCACTGATTAGTTTCTCTATGAAGCCCAAAAGTTCACCAAGCTTCATGAAAATCAAAACATTTCAGGTCAAAAATGTTTCTTCTCTGTGCTGATTTGATGTGGAATAATAACCCATGTACTAGCTCATATATCACTGCTAGGTGCAATTTATGAAATGCAGTAATAGTCCTTTGTTTTCTATATTGTTTCTGAAATGTTTTTTTAAGCAGTACAGTATGTGCACGATGCATGCACATGCATTCAGGCATGTTCTTTTTTTACAACATGCTTAACTGCACATGTTACAAATTGAAAATTTTCTGGCCCTGTTGCCATGTGTGGCCCAGCATTAACATGTAACGGAATGACCTATTTCGACAATTTCCTTGGCTTCTCAAAGATGGCAGGTTGAAGTTTCTCTTTTACAAGGACAGCACAACATTGTGCATTAAATTGTTTCTCACTGTGCAAGAAAATCCCCACCAGTACAACCCTGTCTGCATCCCAGAAAACAGTAGCCATTAGCTTTCCTGCAGATGGCACTGCCTTGAATTTCTTTGGCCCTGGGGAACCCTCTTTAGTGCCATTCACAGCTGGAGTAAAATAGTTAATCCAAGTCTCACTACTGCACATCATCTACTGTAGAAATGCATCTCCCTCAGACTCAAAAGTGATGCAAAAGCTCTGCACAGTTGGTGATACAAAAAGGTTTCTGATCAAATGTTAACACCCTTCGATCCTAATGTGCACACTTTTTCTGGACACGTGCTCATGAATGATTTTTTCACACCACAAACACTGGTGTTGACTATTGCAGCCATGTCACATACCCTTAGTTATCTGTTTCCCAAAATAACCAGTTGCACATGATTGATGTTCACTTTTGGTTACAGCTGCAGACAACGCATGCACACCTGGTCCTTTGACTACTCCTTCTCAGTCCCTTTAATAAAATTTTATCCCCATACCGTGCTTACAATCTTCACAAAATTTCGGCAGATTTCACCTTCTCTTTCACAAGAAATTTAACAACACAACATTGTTCCACGATCACTGACACATCTACAGACTCCACGTGTCTTACAATGAATCTCATCTGTGCTGCACAGATGAAACCATCACTGCCGTGGAGTGGAACATCACATGTATTGACCACATAAATTCTGTCATCACGATTTGTACAGAACATAAGGAGTTCTAATAACTAGGAGAGGTTGAAGCTCAAACCATCCTCATAAATTCATTACTCAGAAAAAAAAAATGAAAAAAAAATATATAAACTAATTGAAATAGTAAAATTCTAGACGTAAAAAACCAAACCAGCTTATCTCAACATCTCAACAACCATCTTTTGCATACCACTGCATAAATATAAATAAAATTAAAAACTTTTGTGGAGTATATAAAAATATCTTACTGATGGATCCAATGAAATGATGCGGACAGTGTTATCCATAAGACCAACAGCTAAAAACCTGGAACGTTGTTCTCCACTGGGAACACTGGCCAATGCCATACAGATAACATCTGCTGACATTTCTTTGCGGTCTGTGTATTCATTTAGTTGACCAGACTGCAAATGAATAAAAGGAAAAAATACTTTAGTTAAATGCATTCATCAAATAACTGCTACGAAATTCACATAAAAAAAAATAAGTGAATTCTTACAGAGTACAAAGGATTTGCAAAGATTTCTGTTAAAAACATTACAAATACACAAATGAGCAATGAACTTTGACTAAGCATTTAGTAATTATTTTCCACAAGATGGAAACATTGAATTTGACGTGATGGTATTCAAAATATGGTACCTCTCTTCTCAGTGTCCACAGCTAGAGAAACAACAAATAGTCATGCAATTTTTGTGACCTACTAGGAGTGAAACAAGATCTAATAATTTTAGTTACCATTTAATGCTATATTCAGGTATCACAAAAACTGCATCTCTGAAATGGAAATAGACAGACAAGTTGCAACATTCAGAAAGCAAAGGCAACAAAAGTGCAGTGCTGCTACTTGCCAGGGGGAAAAAAAAAAAAAAGAAAGAAAATATTGAAAGCACATTAAAGATACATTTTTCAAGAGTTAATTTAGAAGTGCTTAGGGTATTATTATATATAAAAAAAAATGTTGGCAATTTTTTTTTAATTTATCCTTGTGCCAAAAATTTATATTTAGCAATAATCTGTTCTCTTCGGCACAAGACATTAAAAACCTTCCATTGTACAGCAGCACTAATATGACTGGGGAAAATCTAGTAGATTATAAAATTAGACCATAACTTCAATTTAAGGTACCAGCTACATACAGGCTCTGTCTTGAATGCAAATTAAAAAGAAAGAACATACACAGGAAAACATATTCAAGAAACTTTAACAGAATTAATTTTGTCAACAGACAAAATTAATTCAGACAACTGTGATTCATGCAATGACATGGCTTCTTTTCAACAATTTAATATAACTCTCTGTGCTTTTGGGAGCCACTGCATCACTGTTTTTCATTCAACCCAAAACAAAAACAAAGAATTCAACAACTTGACCACTAGGTAACAAACCTTATTTTCCTATCATGTACCTGAAAAGTAAGCTATCTTTGTTGAATTTTCTATTAGAGTATACCAGAGTAGCAGAATGTAGACGTACGCTTGTAGGCAGATAGTTTCCAAATTATTAGCAGATTTTGCAGATAATTTTTGCTTGTAGATTTAAAATAAAAATAAAAATGTTATTTACAGCAGTTAAAACACTTACTTCTATTTCAACTGGAAGAACGTTCAATTATTTTTCACGCCTTTTCAGTTCTTTTGTTTTCACAGATGTTTCTGTCCTCTAGATTTTATCAAGGCCTGTTCTTCTCAATGTATAGGAACTGTATCAAAAGTTTTATTTACACAGAAAGAATTAGAATTTTATTGCTGGGTTCCTCTTACAGTTGTAAATTATTAAATTAAAATAATATCCTCGTGTATTTTGTAAGTTTACTACTTTTTAATTAAGTTATTGAAAATGCTATTACTGATAACTTTTGAAGGTTCATTAATGGAACTGTTTTTCTGGATATAAAAATTATCTTTAATTAGTTTTTTGTTTTTATGAGGTTCATAGTCCAATATTTTAATATTTTACCATAAAGGTCCACTTCACACACATTGCTGCACATTCAATTGTAATATACTTATTATTTTGTCCTCATTGCCAATTTGTAATGTTCTAATAATTATTTATTATTTTATTAATTTTTCTTGCAGCAAGTTTTCTGTTTCAATGGTTGTGTACGCAGATACAATTTATTTTTATACAACTCTGCAGTATACTATCACACAAGCAACTGACCTGACACCTTATTTGAGAAAAGACAGGAGTTAAACTCATTGCATCACTAATCTCAAAGAGATTTCAATCTTTTACCCAGCACAAAGGCTAACCATGAATCAAAATACAAAATAACAATTAGCAATGTCTGAAACAAATGGGGGGGGGGGGTTACGGTTTGAGTCACTACATGTTAGGGAGTTGTATTTCCTTTAATGTACAACTAATGTGCTTTAGGTGCATTGTAAAAATTCAGCTTAGTACTTACATACATACATACATACATATCACTATGCATCAAACAGAGGTCATCACTTTTTCCACGTTTATAAGTGAGTCACGGAAAAATTCTCATTGGCCACCACTGGGAATCAAACCCAGGGTCTTCCAGTTACGCACCGGATATGCTTCCACTGCACCACAGCGGCCTCAAATTCCTCCAGACTCACACACACTAACTGCCAATAGCCAATTTGGCAGGTTTCTTCTTGAAGCCCTGCACAATGCTGGGAATTCACCAAAGATGGTAAGCAGCAACTGAACAAATAATTAGAAGGCGAATGAATAATTAATACAGACAGTTGACGTGGACTAGGAACATCAAACAGAGGTCATTGCTCTTTCCACGTTTATGAGTGAGTCATGGAAAAATTATCATTGGCCGCCACTGGGAATCGAACCCAGGGTCTTCCAGTTACGCACCGGATATGCTTCAACTGCACTACAGCGGCCTCGAATTCCCCAGACTCACACACACTAACTGCCAAGCCAATTTGGCAGGTTGCTTCTTCTACGTCAAGTGTCTGTATTAAATATCACTAAGCTGTTCTCTGGGATTCAGAGGTTAGCTCCAAAAAAAAAAAAAAAAAAAATTACCAGATAATTTTTAACTGATTATTTACTTACTGTTGCTGTATCAAACTTCTCCATTTACAGCGATCTTGACATACAACTCGGGCTTCACTGACATCCATCACACGCCATCCACAAGATCTTCTATACTTCATACTCATAAACTTTTTCTCATGCAGACACTCCTGAATCTGATTCTCCCATGACTTCCTGGGCCTTCCTCTGCCTTTCCTTCCAGCCACTTGAGCTAAAAACTTTCTTAGTAAGCATCTCATCACTCATTCTTTCAGCGTGGCCAAATCACCTAAGCATATTAGTCTCCACCATGCTAACAATATTTTGCTTCACATTACACAACTGCGACACATCTTCATTCCTCACACGATTAGAACAAGTCTTGCCACAAACCCCGTAAGTAACACATTTCTCCAGCACACAAATGACTCCAATGTTTCTGCTGTAGTACCCAGGTTTCAGTGCCATACATCAGAGTAGGAACAATTACACTTTCATACACGCCATGCGGGACTCTCAAATTCAGCTTAGTGATGTTTATAATAAAAAAATATATCCTATGATGCATCATATTTAAAAACTTTGCATTAATGTTCTCAAAAGTATCTCCAAATTACAAATACTTTGCCGATATCACAGCAGATACTTCTATGATGTGTCAAATTGACATGGAAACACCTCCACATAAAAATGTTCAACATAATTAAAATGTAATTGACTGCATCAACATTTTTTCACACAAATGCAACTGAACAAGAAGTCATGCACAGAAAGAATCCACAAACATAAACTCTGAACAACCAAATATGACAGCAGATGAACAAAAATATAAAACAAATTATTTTTATTTAGAACAAAATATGTTCTCAGTAAAAGGAAATTATTAGAAAGTACAATGACTTACAGGATCCATTTCAAAATACACCAATTCTCCACCAGTCAGAGCTATGACAACTTGCCGCTGATTAACAGCACACTTAGAAATGGTTTTCTTTCCAGGAGTTCGCCATTCATTAACACGTTTGTCAGCTCTAATGTGTCGAATACCATCTGGGTAGATCTGAAACCACAAAAAAAAAAAACATTTATTAAAAATGTGCAACATACTTCTTGAAACAAAATGCGTGGGATCAAATTTGGGTATAAATATAAGAAAACCCTCAAAGGCAAACACATGTATATCATCACTTGATACCTGTATACCAGTTCTATGTTCTGGCATGTTTTTAGCACACTTAAAATATTGATTCCAATTTGCATGAAACTTTCAACACCTCTTTCTGTCCAACACAAGACTTTTTTTCTTTTTAAAAATGTTTTCCCTTTAAATGCTTCTTCAATCACTACTGGCCATTTTTAGATCTTTCAATCTATCTTGTTCAAGGTCTATCCCTTGGTTTTATTCATAGTCAGTAGAACCAATTAGCAAAAAAAAAAAAAAAAAATCAACTGGATTTCTACAATTGATAAAACATCCAGAAATAGAAACAGTTACTTACTTCCACCAGCTACTGAAAAGTATTTTACAAAAATTAACAAATGGTGCACAAAAAGTTTCTCATAGAAGGAGGAAGATACCAGAAACAAAGATATATTTTTTATTGGAGGTTTAACGACCACCGTGAGCAACTCAATGGGCTATAAGCAGTCGCCCGTCCCTAATTTAGGGTAACTGGTTCCAGGAAAGGGAGAGAGCCAGTGCCGTAAAACAAACACAACATCCATGCCTCACCGGGATTCGAACCCGGACCCCTTTCCGACGAATGATCAGAGGCCATCGCTTAGATCACTGTGCCACCAGGGCAGCAAAGAGATTTTCAAATCAAACAGTTAAAAGATGAAATACAGAAGGAAACATGATATAACTATATGCACCTAGCAGAAGAACTTTGCAAATTGGAAAAGGGTAAAATGTGTGAAAAGTATTCTTCATAGCAAACACTATGCTAAGGGAAAAGGATTTTTCAAATATGTCTGGAAATGTGCATTATTTTGGGAAGGACAACACACAAAATGTTTTCAGTTAGTATCTGAACAAAAAATAATTTTTTGCACTGATATGACACTCTTGGGCACATTTATCAGTGCAAAATTCTTTTTACACAGATAAAATTGCACTGATATGGCATTCTTGGGCACATTTATAAATCGGGCAATCTCAGCAACACTTTCACATGCTTCCATCTTTACGAAGATGATCCATCTCTAATCATCACTCAAATGGTGACCTGACGATATTTGGAACAAAAAGTGTAAGCCACAATCACAGTGTTAATTGTGAATGAAAGGCAGGCACCAAGAGAGCTTCTTTTAAAATTGTTCGTAAGTTTCACATTCAGTGCAACATCAGAATATTCACTGGATCACCACATATATCTATGTTAATTGTGACTGAACTATGCTGCTCTTTAATATGTAGAAACTTGGTTACATATTTTTCACTTTTACACATAATTCTGTGCTAATCCCAATATTTTACTGTAGTTTCTATTGCTGTTTTCAATTTAGTTATATGTAATTCATTTATAAGCCACAATCATTTTTGTGACTATACATTAAATTTTGAATTTCAGATTATCAAAAATGCATGGGCCTTTGATTTTTTGCACAACTTTGGGAGTACTGAGACAACTGTTTTTTTTTTTTTTTTTTTTGGGGGGGGTCAGCCTTGAAAATAGGTGATGCAACTAAAAATTTACTAAATAACATTCAGCATTCTCTTTTCCCACTGAATAGCAAAAATCTGAAACCAGAAAGAACTACTGACTATTTTACTCAGCACTAATGATAAATTAACTAGCCAACAAACTGCTTTGAAAAGAGCAATGCTCATAAATAAAGAATATGTAATGTGGGTGGGTATATGAAACAAAATCCTATTTGGATTTCCTACCTAGTATTTTAAAGGTAAGAGTTTTTCTTTCATATATTGAAAATATGAAATTGTACAGAATTTCTTAACCTAGTTTTTAAAATGAAACTAGAATAAAAAATAATACAAAAGTCAAAACAGACAGGAGCTTAAGGTAGCAAACAAAGTATTCATGTATGTACGTCTTATATGAAAAATTAGTGTAATCTGAAATAATGAGTTTTTATTTATTTTCTCCCCCCCCCCCTCCTTTTCTTCTTGAAGGCATTCAAAATTTTACAATAGTAGAGTAGAACCTCATTTCTTACTTAGATGTTCCAGTGATTGCTCTGACTTTTTTAAAGTTTTCACCAACCCATTCACCAAATCCAATTTTTTTGCCAAATGTAATCTGAAGTTGGCAATTTTTTTTCACCCTCCATCAAAATTATAAAAAACATACAAACATGAGGTTTTATAACAGGTGTTTTACATCAGAGATTGGATCACTCTTTTCACATAATTGCTTTCCCTCTCATGCTCAATGTAAACAATGAAAAAAAGTAACTAACACTTGAATATCATTTTTCAAATGCCAAATCGAAGAAAAAATAATTCCCAATATTTTTATATTGGGAATTATATCCTAAAAATATTGGCAATTATCTTCTTTAATGCTCGAACATCATTAAAAAAGATAATTGCGAATATTTTTGTCAAAACTTTTTAGCAATCGCATTTTTTTTTAATTTTTTTTTTTTTTTTTTTTTTTTTTTTGCAAATTGCGAATGGAATTTGCAGCAGAACCCCTGCGTTTTTTTCATTTATATGTAAAATGTCGCCAATTCAAAAATTTTGAGTTGCCCTTAATCTTATGCTTTCACTGTTATGTTTATGCATTTTTCAATTATATATTAATTTTATTTGCTCCCTTGAAAAACATATAAATGCAGTTCCACTCTATTTAACATTTTGAAATTTCTTTTATAGGTGTGTATTTTTTACATTTACATGGTTTTTGAGGCCATCCCCTAGAAAAGCATATAACTGAGGTTTCACAGTATATATTACAAAAAAAAAAAAAAAAAAAAAAACTAAAGCCTGCAATTCCTTAATTTATGCATCCCAGTGAAGTTAGAGAAAAAATCCAATTGCCTTCTAGGTTAGAGCGACATCAGAAGGTGTGTCAAGGTTCAAGCTGTTACCTTTGGAATCATTATAGAAGATTCAACACAATTCTTGTAAGAAGGTGTCGCTAAAATGGATCTTTTAATGAAAAAAATGTCTGCCTAAAGTACAGATACTGCACTCACCTGAACAAGAGCATCATCTCCAATTTGTGCACAGGAAAGAGTTGGTGTGGTTCCTAAAAATCCAGAATCTGTAACTTCTTCTACAGTCTCACCAATAGACAATACCAGAGTGGCATTAACGAAAGACACTATGATGTAAGCATCAAACTCCTCTGTAGCAGAAGGAAAGAAAAACATATTAAACATAAATTTAGAGATCAAAATGGACAAGTTAAAATGCTCATTATGGAATATATCCACACATAATTGCAATAAAAATTTAGAATACACTGCAAAATCTTATGTAGCAACTAAATGCATATTACATGAATTTTGTTCAGCTTTACTGATATTGAAATTGTTTTCACATTTATATATAAAAAAAAAAGATTCACAAAACAAAATAACGATCTTTTTGTTTTTCATGTTTCATTCAAACTTTTATGAACTGTTGTTGATAGTGGGCCATCTTAATCTTTTCTTAGGTGATGGCAGTATAGGATCTAGAATTTCATCTTAAGAGGGGAGGGCGCCATTGCTCGGGTCTAAAAAAACAGAGACTTTGTGAAGAGTTCACACACATTATAAAGTTGCAGCGCTGCACCATCCTGGCACCATTTCCATTAAAAAAATTGTTCTAAATTTTTAAATTACAAATTGCAAACGAGAACTGAAAAATTAGCACTACTTCCATGGCATTCAATTGGCCACTCTTAAAGGAAACCAACTTGATGTTTTTTAAATCTCATGTCTGGAAAAAGTTTGATCCCTTCTATTCAGATGAATTAATTTAATAGAAAAATTTCCAGCTTGGAAATTTTTTACTAGTTTTTGGTTATGGCCCAATCGAGATACATACTTCACTCTGTCACTCACACTATCTTACACACATCACACATGGTGACTTTCCCTGCTCACAATTACTAATGAAGCCACACAATACCGGAAAAAAAAAAAAAAGAAAACAGAACAAAGCTCAGCCACTGCTTTTCCTCATCAGTCAAAAATTCTTTTCACTTCTGCTCTCATCTTTCTTTGTTTCTGAACCTCTAGCTGTTTTTTTTTTGTTTTGTTTTTGTTTTGTTTTTTTGTGTGTGGGAGGTTTGCTGAAGCTAGATCAGAACATTTTATCATCAATGTTATGGAAACTTTTACAAAAACCTGTAGATTTATTACTATAGTTTTACAAAAATAAATGCGTTAATTATTTTGATACTGGCCATTTAAAAAGGAAAAACCTTCTTTGGGGGGTGGTACATAAACAGGGGAAACACCCTAAATGGTAACTGTGGAAGAAGTATTCTTCACAAATGCAGTCAAACCTCAACGTATCATCCCTCGGTTTACCGACACCCTTGCACAATGCCACACCTTGGGTCTGAACAGACATGTTCAATATAAAAGATTCCTTGATATACCACCACCACCACGCTCTTGGCATCTGCCAACCGCCAATGCATATTACTGCAGCAACCTGCCTTTCCCAATACAAAACATACTTGGTGTAAAAATAAATAATATCGAAAGGTATTCTTTACCTATTATTGAATAAGTATTTTGCACGTTTGTTGCTCTGTGAGGCACGTGCTCCCATCCCGAGAGAGGCCGAATTTGCGTTACATTTTTTTTGTTAGTTAAGAAGTTTTATAAATAAAGCAATTTAGTTAAATATTTTTAACTAAATTGTTTCATTTATAAAACTTTTTAACAAACAAAAAACACAAAACACAAATTCGGCCTTTCTCGGGATGGGAGCACGTGCCTCACAGAGCAACAAACGTGCAAAATACTTATTCAATAATAGGTAAAAAATAACTTTTTGATATTATTTATTTTTAATCGAAAGCATGTTTTTAACATAAGACAACCATTAGGATTTGTTTCATGAAATGCACATTTCGTAATACTTGATGTACCACCATCTGCAAGCTGTGAGAGAATTCCCTTCCTGTTGTTACTATTTGTTCATTAAATGAACCAATTTTTACTGTTTCTCATGTTCAATAATGTTCTACGGATACATGGGCAAATGGCATCTTGATTCTGCTATATGTGTATCATCATCATCATTGTCAACCATTATCAATCCACTGCTGGATGAAGGTCTCCCCAAGTTTCTTCCACAATGGTCTGTCTTGTGCCAGTCTCCCCCATGTTACTCCATCATACTTTCGAATTTCATCCACCCATCTCCTATGTGGTCTTCTTCTGGGTCTTTTCCGGTCCCTTGGAATCCAGTCTAAAATTTCAGCTGTCCATCTACGGTCTGTTGTTCTGGCAATATGTCCAGCTCATTGCCATTTCAGGGATTTTACTCTGATCATGATGTCTTCCACTCTTGTCATTTTTCGGATCCACGAGTTCCTCTTTTTATCTCTCCTGGTTACACCAAGCATGCACCTCTCCATGCTTCTTTGAGTTGTCTGCAGTCTTTGTATGTCTCTTTTAGTTAAAGTCCATGTCTCGGCACCATATGTAAGCACTGGAAGGATGCACTGATCAAACACTTTTCTTTTAAGACATAATGGCATATTGCTCTTGAAAATTATGCTGTTTCTTCCAAAAGCTCTCCAGGCAAGTTTTATACACCAATTAATTTCTTCATCAATGTGACCCTCACTTGATATCTGCTGTCCAAGATAAATGAAGGTATTGGTTATCTCCAGCTTTCCCCCATCAATCGATAAATCTTCACTTCTTGTAACAGCATTGAACATCAGTTTTGTCTTCTGAAAGTTCATTTTTAATCCCACTTCTTTACTCTAGTCAGCAAATTCCTGGATCATACTCTGCAGCTCTGATGGGGTAGTTGCAAAAATGACTATGTCATCAGCAAAACGAAGGTGGGTTAGATAATCTCCATTAATCTTTATCCCTTTGTTTTCCCAGTTCAGTGATTGAAAGACATTTTCCAATGTGGCATTAAAGAGCTTCGGAGATATGGTGTCACCTTGTCTCACTCCTTTTCCAATTTTTATGTATGTTGTATTTTCAAACAGCCTAATCTTTGCACTTGCATTTTCATAGATGTTATTAATAATATTAATGTATGCATCTTCAATACCGCAGGATTTCAGAGCCATTGCAACTGCTGATGGTTTCACCGAATCAAAGGCTTTTTCATAATCGATAAAAGCCATGCACAATGGAAGTTCATATTCCCTCGCTCTTTCAATTAGTTCTCTCAGTACGTGGATATGATCTATTGTGCTGTAGCCACTCCTGAATCCAGCTTGTTCTCTCGGTTGAGCCATGTCCAGTGTCACCTTCAAGCGGTGTGAAAGAACTTTAGTGAAGATTTTATAAACCACTGATAGGAGGTTGATAGGTCTGTAGTTCGCGAGATCCTCAATGTCACCTTTTTTATGCAGCAGGATCATTGTAGCATTGTTCGAATCCTCAGGAATCTTCCCTTCATTAAGGCATCGAGTGAAAACTTGGGCGAGTACTGTTTCAATTTCTCCACTTGCTTCTTGTATGATGTCTACGGTAATTCCATCTTCTCCTGGAGCTTTCCCAAATTTCATGCTCTTGATTGCATGTGCAATTTCTGCTGGGAGGACCGAAAGAACTCTGGTACTTTTCGTAATGTCTGGAGTACATGTACCATCTTTTTCATATAGTTTTGAGTAGAAATCTTTCACTCTTGTCAAAATTTCACCTCTATTTCTTGTTACAGAACCATTTTCTTTTCTCAGAGCCATAATCTGTTTTCTTCCCTTATTCAGATGTCCCTTTGCTCTCTTCAGGCTTTGGTTGTTTTCAATTGCTTTCCTCACTAGTTCACAGTTGAATTTCCTTAAGTCTTCAGTGATACTTTTTCTTACCATCTTGCATAGCTCTACATATTCCACTTTGGAAGTCACATCTCCTTTGGTTATCCTCATCTCTCTTCTTTTTTGCATCAGAATTTTTGTTTTTCCTAATAATTTGTTCGTATGCAACTGGTTCTTGGTACCAGCTATTTTTGTTGGTTTCCATAAGAGCCTTGGTTAGTTTTCTGTTAACTTCAGAGATGTCCACTTCTTCCAATGTTAGACCTTCTATAGTAGAGAAACTGTTCCTCAGTTCCAATTTGAACGTATTATGATGTTTTTTAAGGTTGGTCATGTCAATACACTTTGTTTGTTTTATGAGCATGCCACGCTCGAGTTAACATTGAGGTGCATCTTACCATTCTATGGTCACTACCTGTGTTGAACTTGTTTAGCACACTGCAGTCTTCTATGACGAATTTTTTGTTACACATAATAAAATCAATTTCACTTGTTGTCCCATTTGGATGTCTCCATGTCCATTTCCTGTGTGGCTTTTTCTTGAAAAAGGAGTTCATGATGAAAAACCCTTCTGCCCCTGCAAACTCTACGAGCTTATTTCCACGGTGGTTTCTATTGCCCTGACCGAATTTACCTACTGAAGTTTCATTCTGTTGCTGTTGCCGTATTTTCACATTGAAATCTCCCATAATGATCTTCAAGTGCTGCTTGCCTTTATTATTTAGATGATGAATTTGCTCGTAAAATTCTTCGAACTCTTCTTCAGGATGACTTGTAGTGGGTGCATAAGCTTGAATATTCTGAGCCTAGTATCTTCTCGAGATTTAGATAACAAGTCGTGCAGCTCTGTCACAGGAACTTTCAACTTCTATCACTTTATCCTTCAGTTTCTTGTTAATTATAAATCCAACACCACTAATTCTGCCACCAGTATCTGTCCCACGATAATAGAAGAGATGTCCACTTTTCAGTTCAATGAGATCTCCTTTTCTCCTTACCTCACTTAGCCCAACCATGTCCCACTTGATACTTTGTAGTTCTTCTTCCAATTCAAGGAGCCTTGAATCAGAAGATAGGGAGCACCCGTTATACGTAGCCAAGGTCAGCATCAGATGGCAGCCTGGTCCGGTCTTCCTGTGATTCTTAGCACACTCTGTCTTCATGTCGCACTGGCCGCTGCCTTGGCCAGGTAGATTCTAGCTGCTGGAGACTGAGAGCCAAGATTTAAGTTGTGGAGTCATTTTGGAGGGGTTTGGCCATAACTCACCATGCTGGCCAAGTGAGTGTGGGATAGCATTTCCTCTAAACCCGATGGTACAGTTATACTGCTATTGGAGGTCGTCAGAGCCCCTTTAGTGGGAACAGGATGCACCACGAGAAGGCTGGGTAGACATTTGTCAAGGAGAGGCTGTAGTATGTTGTGCATCACCTGACCTTACATTTCTCATTATATGTGTATATATATATTAAATTGTGAACAACAAATGTCAAACTTACCTTTTCATTGTTCCCTGCAGCAAATCCATTTTGTACTTTCTTCTTCTTCTTCTTGCTTGCTGAATTTTATCTAGAATTCTTATTCCTTTTACAATTGCCCACTTGTGATGATGTTTTTGCAAAATGGTATTAATTGTTGCATACAATGATATGAAGTTTCAAACGGACTTGAAGAATAAAAACTTTTGTAAATAACAACCGAATAAAAGTCATAAGTCATACAAGAAGTCCAAATGAGTAAAAGTTAAAAACCTTTTTTGAAACTGAACCCCAAGAAGAACACAATGCAAACTCTTAACATTCCGGGTCTTGGTGTTCCTGCATTGTTGTTGTTGACTAACACCGTGTGAGGCTTAAGTTATAGAGTACTGACGATAAACATATCTTCAGGTACACCATCCTTCTTTCCGCAGTCATACCCAGACTAGTTTTGACTATTACTCTTAGTCCTCATCAGTGGGAAAGCTCACGGACCGCTGAAGGTTTGGAGCACAAGTTGAAGCTTCAAACTGCTGGATTTGAAGCAACATAACATGTACACAGAGTTATGTTAATTCCCACTGATGAGGACTAAGCTAAGAATAATAGTCGAAACTAGTCTGGATACAACTGTGGAAAGGAGAATGGTGTTCCTGAAGATATGTTTATGATCAATACTCTATAACTTAAGACTAATCATCGTGGCACAGTGTTAGTCAACAACAACAACACGGAAACACAGAGACCCGGATAGTTAAGAGTCTGTATTGCATTCTTCTTGTGGTTCAGTTTCAAAAAGGTTTTTAACTTTTACTCATTTTTATTTCTTGTATGACTTATGACTTTTATTTGGTTGTTATTTACAAAAAAATTTATTCTACAAATCTGTTTGAAACTTCATATCATTGTATGCAACAAATTAATACCAGTTTTCAAAAACATCGTCACGAGTGAGCAATTGTAAACGGAAAGAAAATTCTAGATAAAATTCAGCAAACAGGCAAGAAGAAAGCACAAAATGGATTTGCTGCAGGGAACAATGAAAGGGTAAGTTTGATGTTCGTTGTCCGCAATTTAATGTATAATATATTCATACAGCAGAATCAGGACGGCGTTTTTCTATTTTCCACAGAACATTATCAGGGTTCCCACTCAAAAGTAGAAAAAAAAATTCCCTGACTTTTCCAGGTTTTCCAGGTGGTCCTGAGAGTTTTTCCAGAGCGGCAAATCAAATCACATTGCGACAAATTGTTGCATTTCCTTACATTCTTGCGTTCCTTACGAAAGCATACATTTGTTAATTCTTTAAATAACTGTGCTTTATACAATTACCTGCTTTTTTTTAATAACAATTAAATGCATGAGGCATATTATTTTTTTGGTACCATTATTTATTTTTGGTACTTGCAGTTGGTTCAAATATCCTTTAAAACATGTAAACCATGTATTTACATGTTTTAAAGAATATTTGAACAAAGACTTAATTTAAATTCTACATATAATGAAATATTTCGATCGATTAGGTGAAATTATACAACTGATTTATCTGTATTTTAAGTGCACACAAGTATATAAATAACATTTTAAACGACTCATAACATTTAGAGTTCCAGTTAGGTTTAAAAATGCAAGCTGGGAGAATTGTGACTGAAGAGAATAAATTGCCCTTAAATGATACAATGCTGAAGCTTTTAAATCCTTTAAGTGCTTATTTTACATAAATATTAAACAACACAGAAACGTTTGCTGAAATTGAAGTCTAATGGGAATGATAAAATAGTGAGTGTCTGACAGAGTCTCTTAACATTTTGTTAGAGCGGTTCTATCAAATCGATCTACCAATTTGTATTTTCTATTGGAATTTACTTAGAATCTTTAAAAACAAAGCAAAGTAAAACAGTTATTAAAAAATAAAAAAAAAGAAGAAAGAGAGAACAGAAATCGTGACAGCATTTCTGCGTCTGAGGAAAAACGTGTGCCAGTACCATCCCAACAATTTCTAGCAATCAGGGAAAATACTGCTGACATTTAAAAATCAAAATTGTAATTATTTTAGCTAACGTTAGTTCTTGCACTTGGCAATGAGAACATCGAATCTATACTATTTCAGAGGGGCCAACCTCTAGCAGAACGCATCAGTAATCAATAGGGGATTTTACAGTAATGTTTCAGTAATCGAACACAAACTTTCAGTAATGTAACACGCCATTTTTTTTTTCGAAGTTAAGGACAATATTATAGTATTACTGTGTAACCTGTAATACTTGTATGAGGTGCCTATCGGTAATCACCATACGAAGCCTCATTGCTAACGCGTGGAATGGGTATTTCATGAGAAATTAATGCGTGAAGTGTGTAATAACTTTATATGTTTACACTATCCTCACAAAAAAATATGAAATTAAATTATCAATATTGTACTTACCTCATGTCATTGCTGACATAAAAACTCCTTGTTGCTTGTTTTGCAGTGGTATATTCTTTTTCAGAAAACTTTTTATAACACAGCTCACCTGAGGAAAATGCTTTACTTTTATGTATAAGAAGGGCACTTAATGTTTTGGTGTTCATTGTTGGGCAGAAGTATGCGAGGTTTTTCCTTACTATACTAAATATTCTCTACGTAGAGGAATTGTTGTGAGGGATAGTCAATATTGCCAACATTAGTTTAGACAATGCAGAATACTTGGGAAGGCCAGATGAATCCTTCATCTTAGATATTTCATTCCATGCCACATCTGCTCAAGGATATCCAGCTTCATCAATATCAGAGTCTGGGAACATAGCATGAAAGAAGCGACCAGCATGATCACAGATTGCTATAGGTAGGTTATGCTCCACAACGATTGCAGTAAACAGCAATTCAGCATTTATCACGCTATTTTCATTCTTTTTTGCAAAAAAATTATCCAAAGGCTTTGATCGAGTCTTTAATTTTACACAATCCTGGTGTTTGTTTTGACTGGATATGCCTTCCGCAATCATCTCATCTCATCTCATCTCATCTCGTCCTACATGGGCTACTGATTACTCTCATATTAGAAGGCACGCAAGGAAACCTTTATTTCAGCATTTTCCATTTCCTTGCTCAAGATTTGGGAGAAAGATTTGGATGTTCCTGGAGAAACCTCTTTGCATATTTATTTGTTTCAGAAACGATAATTCCAAGGATGAAATTGGTAAAAAACAAGTAAAAATATGCAATAGGTGCCACATCAGTTGCAGGAGCATGTTTGGGCCCCTGCATTTCATGACAATCAAAAGGATGCTGAGGTTGTTCATCACTTCCCTCTATTACATCCTCCCATTCACTTTCAGAACTTTCATGATCTGAAGATTCACTATGAAGATCTTCACCTTCTGAAGAAGATATGGTGTGCGTGGCACTGTGGCTAGTTTTCTGGCTTGATGTTGCTTGGCCAATATCACTCTCAGATGATTCAAAATCATCACCATCACTTGGCAAACTTTCACTCTCACTACAAGATATTTCAAATAACCTTAGAAAAAAATTTCACACAGTAGGAAAAAGCACTTCTGCTAGTCTGAGGAACAAGCTGTCAATAAAGTCATCCTCTGCTAACACGAGTTTGGAAAAAGAGGGGGATTCGTAATTCATGGAGTTTTGCGATTGTGTCTGTTTAGGAAAAAGAAATGAATAATGTGAAGAGCTTCTAGTAATAAAACACCGCACTTCGTTCTCCCGCGCGGCGAAAGTCCTCAAGAAATATAAACATCCGTCATCGCGGGACCACGCGTTGCGACGAGTTGATCGTTATTGCACTTCGAACGGCTCGAAAAAGTGATTTCCGACAGTACGGCGTCTTATAATACACCAACAATTCCAAGTGAACAACCCTGCTTCAACAGCAATAGGAAACGTTTTGGCTAAAGTAACCTTTCTCCTGTCACACGGAGAAATTGCGTGGGGAACCGATAGCAAGCGCAAACTCTTTTACGATGACACTTACGGCATATTACCCGCAGTTTTCGTCGTATTATCCGCAGACCGCAAAATTCACATAAAAAAAAAATTCTTCGTATAATCCGCAGACTGACATTTAGGGAAAAAAATTGCCGTATAATCCGCACATCATAGATGTTGAATCAGAAGTGGAATTTCCGACAGAAAAGTCGGTCACAAACACATCGCTCTTTTCCACGTTCCAGAAACACATAGCAACCGAAAAATTGTTTTCAGCCGCCGCCGGGGAATTGAGTCACGGATCTCTCGATAACTAACCGAGCGCGTTAGCTTTACACCACGTTGGCCAACAGTCCACGGTGCTATGTGTATTTTTAAGTCAGCTTCTGACATCATAAATCCGTAAGATGGGCTGAGACGTCTCCATAGACTACTGAGACGTCTCCATCTGGTGGGTATTAACGGCACTGGCTATATATATTATAGCAGTTAATTCCAAAGGGCGAGATCCAAGGTGAAAATCCTCCAAATACGTGGCGTCTACGTCGCTCTTTCCACGTTCCAGAAACACACGAGTCCGAAGAAGTAAGAGAAAAAAAAAATATTTTAATAAATGAAGAAATTCATTTTTAAAGGTTACTGTTTTATATTTTTATCTCCGAACAGATAAAGGGTGTGGCATCCATAGATCACGCCGATGTAGCTCCAGAGTATTGCATTACACTGCCAATGACGAAAGGCTGATACAGAACAAGTCGTAGAAATACCGTATGTACTCGCGTATAAGTCGAAAATTTTTGGAGGAATTCCTGCTTTCAGAGTTGAGAGATCGTCTTATACGTGGGCCAATAAAAAACTTCCGTGAATTCTCCCGTGGAATTTACCAACGGATTTGTTTACGTTTTAGATCGCGACACAGAGGCTTTCCGTATGTTGCTGCACGATTGTGTTCTGACCTCAAAACTATCGCGCAGTGACATGATCATATCCTCAATTCTGTCCACCACTTCAAGTTTAAATTCGGCAGTGTAACTGAAAACGTTTCCTTTTTCAGAGACATCATGATTAGCAATGAAGGAAAACAGCAGCAGCGACGTTCGCCAAAACAACGAAAGCAAACTAGATACAAGGTCGCGCACATGAAATCCGAAAGGAGAAACGCATAGGTTCGTGCAGCAAGCGCTGTGCGTACTTCTTTGGCTTTTTGCCAAAAAACAGAGCCGGCACGACAGTCAGAGCTCTCCTCAACGATAAAATGACCCCTGCCGTCCCTCTCCACAACTATTCCGATCTTTCATTACGACATTCCTCCCCGCTCCGTACAAACTCCTGAATTGAGGAAAATTCTTCCGAGGGAGTTCCTTTTTCCAATTATTACACCTTTTCTTGCACAATCACGCTGCAGATTTTTTTTAAATCGGAAGGTCTTTTATTTATTTATTTTTTAAATCGGCGTGTTAACCGCATCGGTGTATAATCCGCAAAACCTATAATTTTAACTTTTTTAGCAGATAATCCGCGGATTATACGACGAAAATTACGGTACCATTCTTCCGATAATATCGCTGTTTGACGATATGATTCATGGACATTCCATTTCAAAACGATATGATTGATAAATGATATGATCATTGAGACACCGAAATCCGCAGTCTGATTCGGAAAATATGCGGATCAAAATCGAAGGCCGAGAAATCAGCAGCGTCGCACTAAAAGGGTTTAACAAAAAAGGATACAAAATTGAGATTCTCCAAAACACACTGAATTCCGTAATTCTTCCAACCTGTCCGTAATTCCGTAATCTGACAGTCGAAACCGTAATAATTACGGACAATTCGTAATAGTTGGCACCTCTGCTATTTGCTTCTAAATAACGCAGCATAGGATATTTAGACATTGTGCTGTTAAATTTCATAACCAATAAGCTGGCACACAGAGATCCTAACGCCATAACGGCAAAAAAAAATTAAAACCAGGGATAAAGAAAAATAATGGAAGCAACAAGTGGGGAAAACTAACAGTTAATACGGAATACCATTTTGCCTGAGAGGCTACAATTCATATTAGTACTTCCAAAATCCGGAAGTTTTAAAATTGATTGGCTACGTTTGTGACGCAAACATTAGTACTGAACTTTTCTCGCAGGTCACAGTTCATTTCCACGCTACGTCAAATTACTTGTACGGGAAACAATTAGAGGAAGTTTTGTGTGCATGTGTGCTCATAAAATCCTCCTAACACTTTTTTGTCAACATAATTTATCATCCTGCGGCGAGTGGCATGTTTATACTTAACAATATCTTTACGAAGGGCAATACATTTGTGCGATGTTGATCAGGCAAAGTGCGAGAAAGGTCTGGAGCCCACTCAGGTCATTTGCAGTAACTCCCCACAAATAACGTCATCCAAAACGGAGACAGAGGCTTTAGCGCCTGCACTGACAAACCTGAAACGCACGGCAAAGATTTTCATCAGTAGTAACTAGGTAGATTTTTTTTCGGCAATGCGAGGGTAAAGATGTGAAATGAATAATTTATGCAAATCTTGTGAGGTGCAGCAACGCAAGAAGAATAATTTACGATTACAAGAAAATTTCTACCCCGTCTAACTTTTGTTCTCGCAATTTTTTTTTTTTTCCCTATGTATAAGCTGAAACCTTGGGAAAAATTACGACAGAGAATGATGAATTTTATATTTCTTATTCTAAATAACGGAGATATTTGCGTTTTTACGGAAAACGGTTCTACTATACATAAAAATTCAAAAAATAATATCTTCTAATCTATCAGAAACAAAAAAAAATTGAAACTTTCAGGGGTTTTTTTTATAACTTGGAGGCAGCTAACCGTAAAAAAAAAAAATAAAATAAAATCGCACGAATCGGAGATGTGTTGGCGGAAAATTATTTCAATATCTGACGATTTTGCGTGGAATGACCCAGATTTTAAAATCTATGGTTCCGGGGCGTCGGACTACCCTATTTTTCGCAACCAGCCAGCTCTTGCAGTAATTGGAATATCGTCTTAAAATAGCTATAAATAAATTTCTTCATGCATTATGAAATAGAAATATGACAGAATAAAAAAAAAAATCTCTTTCCGGCCGTAAAACCGGAAGACAACGAATCTAGAAAACGGCCGTGAAATCTGGGGAATATGGTAGGTATGCAATAGTACCAGCTTCATTGCATGGCATTTTTCATATATTTTTTGTCAAAATACTCGTAAGTACTATGAAAAAAATAAATCTTTCCCCCTCTTTGAAGAATCTTCCTATTTCATAATATTTTCCCTGTTCTAACATTTGAAGGTACATACTTTTCCAACTATACCAATTCTGCTACACAATTACGAAAGCGAAGCTTTAGTTCGTAAGTGATACGAACCTTTTTCAAAATAAATTAGGTGCCCTCAATTTGCAACATTCATCCACACTGCTGTTGAAGGGGAAGGGGGGGATTTATTTGGATGACCAATATCCGGCAAAATAAAATGTTTTTGTACGGTTTGATAAAAGACACGTAGAACATGCAAAAGGGGAAAAAAAAAAAGCTCAACTTCTAAAGTTTCCAATGAATTTCGGCGAAATTTGAAATGGAACGTTATTTTCATATATCTTGCCCACTGTAAAAATTTCAGTCGGTTATTTAAAAAAATTGAGGAAATAGCTTCTTCATAACTTTTTTTCCCAGTCTACGCAGAGAACCGGGGCACCTACTCAGGAACAAATGACTGCCTCTCTTCGCGAACACCAGCAGATAAGAGCCTGCGAAATGGGTGTGCGATTAATGGCTTTCTTTCACGCTTTGACGTGTATGTTTGTTCGGTTGTAGTTTAGATCATCTGGAGACGGGGAAACCGCAAAGAGACGCACTCCTCTGCACAGCTGCACTTTAAGCGGTGGGTGGGTTATGGAGTTGCCTCGAAGGATAAAACAACTCGGACTTATTTTAAAACTTAGCAATACAGAAATATATTTTACAAAAGTCAGAAACAAAATATTTTTCTGGCAAAATAAAAATTCCCTGCCTTTATAGTTCCCTGATAAAAAATTCCCTGATTTTTACGGAAAATCACAATTTTCCCTGAGTTTTCCCTGATTTTTGGAACAATTTTAAAATTCCCTGAGAATTCCCGGTTTTCCCGGTTTTCCAGGTTGCGTGGGAACCCTGATTATCTAAAGTGAGAAACAGTAAAAATTGGTTCAATTAATGAACAAATAGTAATAATTAATATGGCCACATGAATTGAGTACAACACAACCTTTTTTTATGCGTTCTGAACTTATATAGACCCCTTCCTGTTTTTTGGACTACAATTCAATTGTGGCAAACCTAATGTTAAAGACACTAAAGACCAGTGTTTTTTAACATCAAGAAGATTCTTTGAAGCAAATATGCAGGATGGTGATGTTTCAAACGCGCCTGTAAAATTAAATTGTGCTCTCAAAATAATTGAAGTGAAATTTAAAATACAAATAGACAAGGTTTTTAAAAGAAACTAAGGTGATAAAATGATTCTGTGATATGCAATTAATTTTCACTTGATAAATTTTAGTAATGTAACATTATTTTTATTCCTTTCCTTGTAATTAAAATGTTAACTTTATCTTTCTACTATGAAAAGCAAATTTCTGCACTTAAGACAAACCAGAAGCTTTTAAGATGGAAATTGACACTTCAAACTACAGTGCACACCAAGTAGACAGCATATAACTTCATTTTTTTTCCTAATTAGCACGCTTTTAATTTAATGCTAATTATGATTTTCCAGGAACCATAATTAAAAAAATTTGAGTTACTTAAAAATAATTGGCAAGTTCGATATAATGCCACCCATGACATAACCCTGCAACTTAATGTAACAAATGGTGGCAGTACATTGAGGGTTGACTGTACATGGAACAATTACAGAATTATTAAGGTGGCAAACATAATAGCCATTGCTTAGGTAATTGTTCAATAAGTAACACTACATCAGAAAACTTGATCACCCTGGAACGAGAATCAAGCCTGCATCTCCTGTATTCTGTTCAAGAAACTGCAAAAGAAATTTTTTTCACAGATACATGGAACAATTCAAGGGCCATTTATAGCAATTTTTTAAGTAATGTGTCCCCAGCTACCATGCCTTGGAAATAAAAGGGGGGGAGAACATCCTCTTTCTTGAGCAAAAGGTTCTCGAATAATTTGGGGGTGCTGTTCAATTTTTTGCAATTCAAACATACTTGTCAATCTTTCTGGGAGTTGGAAGGCATTGTATATCAACAAAATCACGCCTCATTACCTGTGATAATATCTGTTAGTCATCTGATGCCAACAGGTTCAAACACTGCCAGGATTTCTTGCACAAGTCAAATCTAGTCTTTTTGTTTGCTTTTCTTTTTTCTTTTTTTTTTCAGTTTGTGGGGCACCTATTTGGAGCAGATTTTGCACAACTTTAAATGCTAATGAATAATGGTTTCCACACTGTCAATTGATACAACGACACGTACAGTGATGTGTAGGTTTTCCTTCACTAGTTCACAAACAGCAGCAATGATTCTTTCATTCCTGACCTCCTTCAGTCTTCCTGCACAAGAGAGATATTTGAAGCTCAGCTGTCCTTCTCTAAATTTGTGCATTCATCCTATAACAGTGCCAAGAGAGATCTTTGAAGCTCAGCCGTCCTTCTCTAAATTTGTGCATTCATCCTATAACAGTGCCACATGAGCAGCCATAATCCTCCTACTTGTAATAAATCAGCATATTTTTTTTATTTTTCTGCATCATCCCCAAGCTGCATCTTTGTGAAAATGTTAAATCTTGAACTGTAGGCTCCATAGTAACAAAGCATAGATTTCGCAGACCGAACTTTACGTGCTGCTTGCAAAGAGAGAAATGATGATACACACTTAAAGAAGCTTTCAAACAATGCATAGCTTGTTCACTTCAAAGGAACAAGTGTAAATTTACAGACAAGACATTTTTGGATTGCTCTCCATGAGTGAAATTGTACCTCAAACAAACCAGTAGATCTCACTGCCCTAAAATACATTGGAACATTACTGAATACAGAACGGCAATAAACCTTGCTTAACTTACCATCATATTTTCTTTTCACAGTCCATACAGCATTAGGGTTACCTGGCAATTCAGACACAGCCATTTCAGAAACCTAAAATGATTTGATTGAAAAATTAACATTCACATTATCATATCACCAAAAATATATAAAACATTTATTATTCTTTTTCAGTTAGAACCATTTAATAGTGGTTTTAACTGTTGTAACTTTTTACATGTTATATTTCCTTTGAGTGAAAAGCAATTTCTCAGTTGGAAGTTATTAATATTCACTGCGAATATATATCTCGGTAATCAAATGTGATTCAAGGAAAAATCTTTTACGTACCTCTCGGTTGTAGATGGTCGATGTTCAAATCTTTGCACGGTTGTTCTCATCAGGTTCTTGAGTGTAGGCTTTTTTAGAAGTTAGTCTGCACATTTTCTTGACTAGGATATACTTTTTGAGTTGAACTACGGGAGCCACATGAAGACAACTGCCAAAACGCATCGGACAATACATCCAAGAAGTCTGACGAAGTTTTGTTGGTGATCGCATTTTCTCATGCGAATATTTTTTCGAGTGATTCATTTTTCGTTTTTTCAAGTTTTCCAACGTAATTTCCACATCTTCTTTGTCTTCATGTGCCTCTCGTAGTTCAACTAAAAAAGTATATCCTAGCCAAGAAAATGTGTGGACTAACTTCTAAAAAAGCCTACACTCAAGAACCTGATGAGAACAATCGTGCAAAGATTTGAACATCGACCACCTACAACCGAGAGGTATGTGAAAGATTTTTCCTTGAATTACATTTGATTACCGAGATATATATTCGCAGTGAATATTAATAACTTCCAACTGAGAAATTGCTTTTCACTCAAAGGAAATATAACATGTAAAAAGTTACAACAGTTAAAACCACCATTAAATGGTTCTGACTGAAAAAGAATTACGCATGAAAAACATGTTTTTAAATCTCGATACGTTGAGAAATACGTGCGTATTTATAAAACATTTAACTTGTTTTAAACTTGCTGGTACTGCTGCACATGTATGAAAGGAAAAACGAAAGAAAAAATGCATCTATGTTTCATAAAGCAATTGTCTAACTTCTTAGTGTACATGACTGCATAGAAAAGATGGGGACTCCAGAAACGTTAGCAACCAATTAGTTAATCTGTATGTTCCCACCCATTTACTCTTATTCATTCCATTTGTGCTAAACCTAGCAGATGGCAAAAAAATAAATAAAACAAGAAATGGAAAGAAATTTCTTCCTCAAAAGTTTAAAAAATAAAACAAATAACAGTGCATTTAGTTTCAAGACAGGTCAATGCAAATAAAAATGCATTTAAACTTATTGATTTGGCTAGCTATGTGATTCACACACATCATTCAAAATAATCTTTTCTGAGCAAAGAGTTTTTATATTTTGTTAATGATACCATTAAAGTTTATGACAAAAAATACAGTTCTGGATTAGGCAAATCATTCAAGCTTAAATCTGCCTTTAATCATAATTAGTTGAGCCAGACAGATGTAAAATACTTCTAAACATTTTAAACTGACTGTTCATGTGAAATTCTCACTAAAACCTAGGCCAAAAGCAACGCTGAATATAGTTCCTGAACTATATACATAAATGTAAATAGATCAAAAGGAAAAAATTATTAACACAATATGAAGCATGATCCTGACTTTATAGTTTTGGACTGCATAATCATATACACACACATGATGTCCAATTTAAGTCATGTATATGAATGAGTAAAGTACAACATTCAGTAATTTTACCTAGGTTCTAATAACTTATATATAATGAGGGTACACAGTTAATATCCAGGAATGCAGCAAAGTTTCTGTAATTTCTCTAACAGTGAGAAATATGTGTATACTTCCTTATTTGATGGCAATTAAACTGCCAGTACTTTCTGCTATGTTTTCAAGTGACACAGCACAGGATGCATAATGATAAATGAGGTACTGATTTCACAAATTTTCTTCCTTAAAAAGTATATACTGTACATGTTTGCACATAACCCTGTTTGTGTATAAGCCAATTCTAGTTTGTTTTTGTTTTTTTTTATTAGAGGTTTAACGACCACCGTGAGCAACTCAATGGGCTATAAGCAGTCGCCCGTCCCTAATTTAGGGTCACTGGTTCCAGGGAAGGGAGAGAGCCAGTGCCGTAAGACAAACACAACATCCATGCCTCATCGGAATTCGAACCCGGACCCCTTTCGGACGAATGATCAGAGGCCATCGCCTTAGACCACTGCGCCACCGAGGCAGCAAATTCTAGTTCAAATGCTAAAAATTAGTAAAAAAACTGGGAATGGAATAAAAGCTAACCTTAAATTTCAGAAGTTTAAAAAACATATTATTGAAATAAAATTATGCAAATTTCTAAAACTACCTTCTTAAAAAACCTTCAAAGTCCAATTCACAATAGGAGTTTCCCAAAACTTCCTGTAAGTCCATTTCAATTAAAAATTACCAATATAAACATCATCATCAAAGTCATACTAGCTGATTTCCTTTTCACCTGAATCATAAACCAAATTACCTTCTGTACCATCCATGGCATTATTTGAAAAGATCACAACTTTGCACTATTGTCCTGGCTAATCTTTAGATTATATCCAGCTTTTGAGTTGTAACCTACAGGCATCAGTTTTTCTGACAAGTCAGTTATAGTCTCACCTGTTTCCCTGCTTCACCACCCCATTACAGGAACACAGCCATGCGTGGTAACTGACACCTGTGGTTATTAATGTGATCACCCTTCTTATAAAGGAAGTTCTGTGCTTCGTGAAATTGGCATTTGTGATACCACAAAGGCCACCCTGGCAGGGCTGTGGTCTAACTGCTGGCTTCTGACCATTCATCTAAGATGGATCCTGGTTCGAATCTCAGTGACACATGGATATCATGTTTGTTTTACTGCACTGGCTCTCTCCCTTCCCCGAAACCAATGGCACTAAATTAGCGATGGATGACTCCTTGTAGCCCAATGAGTTGCTGATGGTGGTTGTTAAACCCTCAAACAATAATAATTAAAAAATACCACAAAGGAGAAACACTTTAACAATGACACTGTTATCATCCCAAGACATTCTACTGAGATATGCCACACCTTTCGTCCGTCAATGGCATACAAGCACTGCAGAAGGACACCACAATGTCACACATCCGTGAAACCTGATGGCCTTCGACATTGATTAGGATGATCATTCTTCCCATATGAGCTGCCTTTAATTGGTATTTGGCGCCATGCAAAAAATTCAAACAACCGAAATGTAATCGAAAGCTTCAAATTAGTTCCCTTTTGGAAGCAAGAAATTATATGGTCTCATGCTGAAAAAGGATAAAGTTTCACATGCATCTTATTATTTATCATGTACTATTCTTTTATTCCAACTTCCTGAAATCATATACTGGGTGCAAACATTTTCCATTATTTACACTGCTGGCCATTAAAAAAGTGCAACACCACGAAAGACAAGAGATATTAAAGCCATGATTTGTTGTACAGAAAGCAGATAATTCAAGGGTGAATCGATTACAAAGGCATCGAGAGGAAGATATGCTGGATGTGTGCTTGGGGAATGCCCGTTCATGCAGCTTTGATACGATGCCACAATTCCTCTGCTGTAGCCGGAGGTGGTCGCTGGAATGCCAGTCATTCGGCGTTCATGGGCCATGTGTGTTCGATAGGAGATATATCTGGGGGACAATGCGGGACAAGGAAAATGTGGCACATAATGGCAATCTAGGAAGTCTTGGATGTTGCGTGTCACATACGGTCGTGCATTATCCTGTTGGTAAATGGCACCAGACAGTCCCTGAAGATATGGTACAACAACAGGCTCCAACACCTCGGTGATGTAACGATGGCTGTTTAAACGCACCGGTAATGTGGACAAGGCGCATGCGGGAGTGGAATCCAATGGCACCCCATACCATGACATCGGGTACTGGGCCGGTATGGCACAACATAATGCAAGTCGCAGTCAGTCCATTGCTGTGGTACTGCCAGACATGAATTAATCCATCATGGTGCTGCAAACTGAAGTGGGATTTCAAACAAAGATCTTCGCTCTTTCCACGTTTATAAGTGAATCACAGAAAAATTCTCATTGGCCGCCATCGGGCCATGAGAATTTTTCCGTGACTCATAACTGAAGAAATAATTCGCCTAATTATTTCTTCAGTTGCTGCTTACCATCTTTGGTGAATCACCAGTATTGTGCAGGGCTCCAAGAAGCAACCTGCCAACTTGGCTTGGCAGTTAGGGTGTGTGAGTCTGGAGGAATTCGAGGCCGCTGTGGTGTAGCGGAAGCATATCCGGCGCATAACTGGAAGACCCTGGTTTCAACTCCCGGTGGTAGCCAATGAGAATTTTTTCGTGACTCACTTATAAACCTGGAAAGAGCAAAGATCTTTGTTTGATGTTCCTGGTCCACGTTAAATGTCTGTATTAACTGAAGTGGGATTCATTGAAAAGCACGATGCCTTGCCATTCGCTCCTCCATGTGCAACATTCTTGGCACCATTGCAATTGCCAGTGTTGTACAGTCAAATGTAGCCAAAGCAATGGTCACTGAGCAAAAATGCCCAGCTGCTGCAGACGACGTTGAACCATCTGTGCGGAGACTGGGTGTTGTGCCACACACCCAAACTGTTGAGCTATGTGACTGATGTGGCTGTGCGATCTGACAAAGCCATGTACACCAGATGTCAGTCCTCTTATTCAGTGGTGTGACAGGGCCATTGGGATCCTGCACGTCGGTGTGTTCGTTTCTCCGTTACCCACTGACGCCATATTCTCCCCACTGTGGCTGCATGCACTGGTTAATCACTTACACGTGCACCCACGTTCTGTCCTTCTGCCAAGTTTTGAGCCCCTGGGATGTGATCTTCCTGATGTTGCACTTTTAATGGCCAGCAGTGTATTTATATTTTAACTAGCTTGTGCATAAGATGAACCCTTCGCTTTGAGAAGGGAATTTCTTCCAAACACTTTCAGTTCATAAGCAACAATATACGGTAATTCTTGTTTTAAGAAACTGCAATGTACATGCAATGACAAAATATGAAAATATAATCTTTTAGTACATGCAAAAATGAGCATCATGTGTGTAGCAAGATTTTCTGTATTATTTTTAATACGCTTTGTGTCATGAAATAAACAAGCAAAAAGAGATCAACAGTTCTTACAATGACTATTAGTAACTTACGGATTTGAAAGTCGCAAATATGTTAAAATATGAAGCATGCACACTACCAATTTCTCTAATCTGATCATTATCCCCCCCCCCACACACACACAACAATATTCCTATGAAAACTTAATATGTTCCTCAACTTCTCACTCAAAAATAGCAAGGTGGGCTTTGAATGAAAACTACCACCTTCTCCAGTCTGCAACCCCTCCCCCCATTTTTTTTTTTATCTCACTTTAGTGGCACCCAGTGAACACTGTGTTTCAATCTTCACCAGAACATATACCATCTAAAAACAACACACCAATTATTCCACAAGTGGTACAAAGGACACAACATGCTGCTGAGCTTATTAGTATAATGAACTGCAGCATAACTACTTGTGGTTTAATAAATTTTGAAGGCTTTGGTTTGCAATTAGCAATCAGCTTTGGAACCAGAAATTTCTGTTGAATAATGTCAGCCTGTTAGAACCACAGGAACATTTATTAAACATGATGTACGAAAATTTAGATGCAGTTCAGAGTTAAACACACAAAGAATTAAAACTGATAAATGACTAGAAAATAAATAAAAAAATATTAATATTGACATTAATTATGCAGCTTAAGAAAAGTAACTATTTATTTTGTTTAATGATCACCATGAGTAATCCTAAGGGCAATAATCAGGCGCTCAGCCCGTATGTTGGGGCCGTTGGTTCCAGTGAAAGGAGAAAACCAGAGCCATAAGACAAACACACCACCCATGCCTCATCCAACACTTGAACCTAGGCCCACTTGGACAAACACTTAAACAGTTGTGCTACCAAGGCGGCAAAGTATCAATTCTAGTTTCCAATGGTCAAACCCAATATGATTATTGATAGTAGTTACATCTTACATCAAAAAGTCCCTTAAATTTAACAAATGAAATGAACAGCAATCACTGAAAAAGGCATAAGAGTGAAAATAATCTATCACCATATACTTGTGATAAAAATTTAATCAGAACTGTTAGCTGGTGGAAACTTACTTCCAAACCATGCCTTAAAACTCTCAGAGTGGATCTTGGACCTCTGCCGCAGGCAACATATAACTGAGGTGTATCTTCATTGGCTAAATCAGCAATCTGACAGTTCATGATAGGAGACAAACTTTCCAGCTCATCAACCAGAACTAGATTTTTCAGCATGCGAGGAGCAAAGAAGAAGGTATCACCCTCTTCTAGGGGCATTGCACTACTGAATTCTGGTTCATCATCATCATCTCCAAGATGTGCAATCTGGTACAGGTAACTGGAATAAAATGAGAGAAGATAAGAATTGTGATTAGAAAATACTATTAGAACAGTGACATCATCAAAATACATGTGCACATTAGAAATGAATCTCCCCCACTCCTCCATGAGAAATCAATTTTTTTCATTACTGGGTGGCCTAGAGAAGTATTTTAAAGTATCTCTGAATGATTACAATTCTGTTTTTATGGATATGCAATCCACTAATTTGTTTAAATATCTATATTACATGCAAGACGGAAACAAATGAATCTAGTTCTCCACATATTTCTAAGTGAAAAAATGTGTATCACTCATGCATGTGTGCAGAAAAAGAAAGAAGAAAAAATATCAGGTATAAAAATGACATATTTTATCTGTCACATCATATGGACAAAATAATGTGTACACCTGGGAAATAAGTGATATGTCTTTCTTAATACGGTGTTAAACCATCATTTGCTTTCAATACAGCTTCTAACTTTCATGGAATAGATTCATACAGCTTTTGAATAGTCTCCAGTGGAATGCTGTGCTATTCAGCAATCGAAATATCAGCTAATTGCTTCAAGAGATGTACGAGGGAATCTGCTTCTCACTATGCTATTCAAAACTGCTCCCGAGTGGTCTCTCCAAAACTGCCCACAGTGGTTCAATGATATTCATGCCAGGTGATTGAGCTATCCTGGTGCTCCTCAAACCAAGACTTAACTGTTCTGGCTGTGTATATGAGTGCATTATCATCTTGAAAAAGGGGATCATTGTTGGGAAACAACATTTGGACCATAGCATGAACCTGATCACCTGGAGTGCCCAAGTACTCACTAGTAGTAACTCGACCGTGTAGGGTAATGATCGGGCCAGTCAAATACCAAGTTATGGCTGCCCAAATCATCACAATTCCCCCATGTTTGATAGTTGGAACCAGAAATTCTGAACAGTATGCTTCCTTTGGGGGTTCTCCATATGTATACCCAACCTACTGTTGGGAATAATATAAATGAGGATTCGTTGGACCATATCACGTGTTTCCAATCATCAGCTGTCCAGGTTTTATGCTCAGGACATCACCTTTTTTTTTGCATTGTAGTGTTGGTTTCTGTGATTAAAGGTTTAGCAATTGCAGCTCTTCCATGGATGTTGGCTTTGTGAACGGTTTTTGTGGAAACAGGGTTTTGCAGGTGGATATGTAGTTCTGCAGTCACTTTTGCTGCAGTAGTTCTGTGCTGTTTGGGCACAACCCATGACAGTGTTTAACAGTCCCTCTGATTCACTCTCAGTTTTTGTCCACTACCCTTCTTCACTGATGAAGTCTGGCCATGCATTGTGCATGCAGTCAGCAGTCATAACCATAGATACTGTTGCTCTTGAAACCCCAAACAATTTGGCTGCTACGGTTAGAGATGCTCCTGCTAAACAGGCTCCCACAACTGCCATCTTTGGAAGTCTGACAGATCACACTGACCACTCATACAAACTGCTGCAGAACACAACTTGTACTACACTGTCATACAACTTAGAGAATATATACATACCTGCCAACCTGAGGAAATTAAAATGTGTAAAACTGTGTGCGAATGACATTTCTAATGATGTTTTTTATGCTTTCCAACCGTAGGTTGAAGAAGCGTATATGCTCCAGCTTTGTCCGTCTGTCTGCACGATAACTCGCGTAAATATGGTTTGATTTCGATGAAATTTTAGTATGTGGCAGGGGACCACCTGGGGACAAACCCTATCGAAAATGGGTGAAGTGAGGTCAAAGGTCAAGACATAGGAGCGGGATCCAATCCCACAGCCTTTATGCGTCATAACATTCATAAAAATAGTTCGATTTCGATGAAATTTTAGTATGTCCTAAGGGACCACCTGCGAATGAACCCTGTTGAAAATGGGTGAAGTGGGGTCACAGGTCAGGAAATAAGAGCGAGATGCATTCCATTGCCCTTATGCATCATAACGTGCGTAAAAATGGTTCGATTTCGATGACATTTTAGTATCTGTTAGAGGACCACCTGGGGACGAACCCAATTGAAGATGGACAAAATGGGGTCAAAGGTCAGGACATAGGATCGGGATCCATTTCATCACCCTTATCCCATACTATTAAAGGAGCAATTCTTGTAGGTATGTAAATTTTATTTTGAAAACGGCTCTAAGGATTTTGATGAAAGTCGCTAACCTACGGTTTTCTGGTACTAGAAATCGATTTAGCTTGATCTTGACTTTAGGAAAATTCGTTTGGTGGGTTAAATAACCACCCCGAATTACCACGTTTTTAGTGTCATGGCGTCGTTCCATTATATGTTGGCGCGCGGTCACGCCATCTGTGTCATTTAACGTCACGCGTTGTGTATGGATCCCATTAAAGTTTTATGACGTCACACTCTTTCGAGCAGATGGTCGCAATTCCCATCTGCCTCATTACATCACGCGTTGTGAGCGTATGTCCTTCTGCATGAAAACTCGCATAAAAATCGTTCGATTTCGATGAACTTTTAGTATGTGGAAGGGGAACACCTGGGAAAGAACCTTATTGAAAGTGAACAAAATGGGGTCAAAGGTCAGGACATAGGAGCGAGATCCATTCCACTACTCTTATGCGTCATAACTAACGTAAAAACAGTTCGATTTTGATGAAATTTTAGTATGTGGTAGGGGACCACCTTGGGACAACCCCTATTAAAAATGGGCAAAATGGGGTCAAAGATCAGGACATAGGAGCGGACTCACTTCCATCGCCATTATGCGTCATAATTATGTAAAAATTCTTCGATTTGGGTGAAATGTTAGTATGTTGTCGGGGCTTGTCTGGAGACGAATCCTATTGAAAATGGGTGAAATGCGGTCAAAGGTTAGGATACAGGAGCGGGATAAATTCCATAGCTCTTATGCATCATAACTTACGTAAAAATGCTTCGATTGCGACAAAATTTTATCATGTTGTTTCAGAGGTATACTGAACTGGTTCTGTTGAATATCATCGAAGTGGGATCAAAGGTCAGGGCACAGGATTGAGATTTATTCCACAGCCATTATCCTCATAACTTGAGTGATAAACTTGAGTAATGATTTCTGATACGTTGGAAAGCGTATCATAATCAATGCATTGCATGATTTTACTAACTTGTTTAAGACTATGCGCAAACGACATTTCTAATGAATTTTTTTAACTATGCGTGAACGACATTTATAATGAATTTAACTATGTATAAGTAAAAATAAATGCAAATATTTATGCATTAGATAATTTTTATATCTTTATGATACAAGCAAATTATAACACATTTTGATACCATACTCTACGTTTATCACAGCACACTCTATGTTTTCCGTCGTCCACAGTGGACCGACGATTTCCAAAGCATACTCGACATTTTCCATAGTCCACAGTGGACCGACGATCTCTGTAGCATACTGAATGTTTTCCATCGTACGTAGCGGACCCACAATTTCCATAGCTTACTCAATGTTTTACGTCGTCCGTAGAGGACTGACGATTTCTATAGTAACTACGTAAAATCCACAGTACTTGGGGCTGTATATTTCTTCCCACCGCATGATCTAATTCAGTGTCAAGTGGAACAGTGTACACGGAGAATTTACTGTGCCGAAGTTCTGACAATGACGATGGGGAACGGGTGTTCTGGCACAGAATGACGTAAAATTTGCGTTTTGTAGCAAGATGGTGCAAAATTTTCGTATTGGCGCAAAATTTTCATCTCTGTTATGTATTTTATTTGTAGGGATTTTTTAGCAAAAAATACAGAAAATTTTAAAAATCCGGAAGAAAAGTTCTTCCGGACGGCAAAACGGAAGGCAGCATAAAAAAACCTAAAACCAGCAAAATTCGGAAGAGTTGGCAGGTATGAATTATAACTGAAACATTAACAAATATTTCTCAAGATTTAAAAAAAAAAATTTAAATATAAGGAAATGTGTAAAAAAAAAAAAGCGATCTATGCGCGAAATCGTAAGGAACAGTTAAAATGCATAAATTTTATGCATAATGCGTAAAAGTTGGCAGCCAGCTCTGTATATACAGAGAAAAGATACACAAAAGATAATCACAGCATTTTATTTATTTTTTCACTGTAACCTCATAAATAGCATTAACCCCTACAATTATGGTGTTTGTATGATTATGCCCAACCCCTGTATATATCAAAACATATATTTAATGAGGTAATTTTAGCATATTTCTTAAATCAGAGAGAGAGAGAGAGAGAAAACTGAAAAGAAATAATGAGTCTATGACAGAAGAACCTGGACATTACAAAACGGAGAAACTTTCTGCATGTCATACCAAAGCAGTGCTAACGTTTCCTCAGCATCCTCCAAAAATTTATACCCTTCACAATATTCAGCAGGTGAGCGAGCACCTTCCCATTAGAATGCCTGCCAACATTGGGCAGAAAAAAAACCAAGAAAGATGACACCGAATTTTCGGGTGTAATAAGCACGTTTTTTGAATCTGTTCTGACGAAAATTAAATTTTTTATCAAAGCTATTCAAAGTCAAAAGAACCGGTATGGAAAACAATAATATCTGACAGAAGAAAAAAGTTTTTCAATAGGGTTTTTAATCCCTCAGATATTGCTGTAAATGGAATCGTGAGCTTATGCCCTCTGGTTGCAGACTTGTGAGTTACGAAAAACATGCATAAAAAAATGAGAAACATTTCGCACCCGAAACGCTCCCAACACAGGAAGAATTTTTCAAATCGGACTCTTAGAAACAGAGATATCGAAAAAAATAAGATATGACTTTACATCCCCTGGTGGGAAAACCATGCATTATTTTAGGAAAAAAGTATTCTAAAAGGTTTTTTCCATATGAGCGGTATCGGTCCAAGAAAAAAAAAATTTAGTCAAGTTTTCAGGAGCCCAGATTTTGCTACAAATACATCAGAAGCAGAAATTAACACTTATGTCCCCTGGTGGCCAAACCATTCTTTACCAAACATTAGAAATTATGTGAAAAACATTTTCCATCAGGTCTTGCACGCAATACAGGAAGAACTTTTCAAATCGGAGTTTTAGAAGCAGAAAACTTCTCAGGAAACACAATTCACCTTTGTTGCCCCCTAGCGGAAAGTCTATAATTTACTTGAAAATTTTGAATTTATAGGAAAAACATTTCACATCGGAAACACTATCCAACGAAGAAGGAATTTTTCAAATCGGACTCGTAGAAGTAGAGATATTGACAAAAATAAGATATACATCTATGCCTGCTGGCGTAGAAACCAAGCATTATTTCAAGAAGAAAATGTTCCTATAAGGTTTGTCGCCGTGAGTAGTATCGGTCAACAAACGATTTTTTTTTTATCAAGATTTTAGAAGCTCATATTTTGCTGCAAATACATCAGAAGCGGAAATTAAGACTTACGCCACCTGGTGCCCAAACCATTTTTTACAAAAATTAGAAACTATGTGCAAAGGATTTCCCATCAGGAGCTGTATCCGGTGCAGAAACAATTTTTCAAATCGGAGATTTAGAAGCAGATATATAGGGGGAAAGCAATTTACCTTTACGCCCCCTAGCGAAAAGTCTATGAATTACTTGAAAATTTTGAAATTTTATGAAAAATATGTCACACTGGAAACACTATCCAACAAAGAAGGAATTTTTCAAATCGGACTCTTAGAAGTAGAGATATTGACAAAAATAAGATATACATCTATGCCGCCTGGCGGAGAAACTGTGGAATATTTTAAGAAGAAAATATTCTGAAAAGGTTTATCGATGTGAGTGGCATCAGTCCACGAAAGAATTTTTTAAATCGATATTTTAGAAGCTCAGATTTTATGGCTAATACATCAGAAGCAAAAGATTTTATGGCTAATACATAAGAAAAACTTTAGAATTTAAAACGAAAGTTGCAAAATAACCTGAAGATCAAAACGCGCAACGCAGCAGTTATGAAAATTCAGAATTCACATTCTATTAAGAAGCGACTGAAGCAAAAAAAATTTTGACTCATACCAAGTACAACATAGAAAAGGTTATGTATTGACCGGTGTGAGTAAAAAGAGAAAAAAATAGAACAACTGAATGTAGAAAGTGTCGAGAATACTGAGCCTTGGCTTTATCAAGGACCAGCAAAAACTGCATATTCTCACTTCCACAAAGGTCTATTTGGAAATGGGTTTCTGCAAAGTCATAGATGCAAGTTATAAGCCCACCAAAAAAAAAATTTAAAAAATATATATGTCATGACCTCTGCAGAGTTGTATGACCAAGCTTTAGTTAACAATTTAGCTTGCATCCATAACTTTCCTGGCCCGACCCATGCTCTTCATCTGTTACTATTAAACAGAAAGAAGCTGATTATAGAAAACTCAAGTTGTAAGAGTGACATAATGAATCAGAAATAATGTTCAGCAATAACAAATTGCCAAGTTCGCCTGAGAGAGAATTTAAACCTGAATAGCAATACAAAAGTATTACAAATTCTTAACATTGCAATAAAAAAGGAAATAAATTTTTTTTAAGGCACAGATTCTTGAAAGAAAACTGGATTATAAAAACCCCCTACTCCACAACTTCTGACAACACAAAAAGGAGAATAAAATAAAGACAATAATTAACTAAAGAAATGCTTTGTGAAGGTTATATGACATAAACAATTAGTTGCAATATGTACAAAGTATTTCAGAAGTGCTTTAAGTGCATAATTAAGTAGTTATTAAGAACTTAATTACATTGAAAACACAGCGCAGACTACAAGAACAATGAAACGGCCGGCTGCTTGGCCTTAGTTCCCTAAAAAACGTGCTAAGTTACCAAGAAAAGAAAGAGTTAAAATCCTCAAAAAAGTTAATAGACTTGCTTGGTGGGCTTATAACTTGCATCTATGACTTTGCAGAAACCCATTTTTAAATAGACCTTTGTGGAAGTGAGAAAATGCAGAGTTTTTGCTGGTCCTTGATAAAGCCAAGGCTCAGTATTCTCGACACTTTCTACATTCAGTTGTTCTATTTTTTTCTCTTTTTACTCACACCGGTCAATACATAACCTTTTCTATGTTGTACTTGGTATGAGTCAAAAAATTTTTTTCTTCAGTCTCTTCTTAATAGAATATATATATATATATATTATATATTCTATAAAGATACCCAAGCAAAAAAAAATATACAAATAAAATTTTGACTCACACCTAGTACAACATAGAAAAGGTTATGTATCTACCTGTGTGAGTAAAAGGAGAAAAGAAAAAAAAATAAAATAAAACAACTGAATGTAGAAGGTGTCGAGAATACTGAGCCTTGGCTTTATCAAGGACCAGCAAAAACTCTGCATTTTCTCACTTCCACAAAGACCTAGTTGGAAATGGGTTTCTGCAAGGCCATAGATGCAAGTAACATTCCCACCTAAAATAGTTTAAAATATATATATATAAGTCATGTCCTCCGTAGAGTAGCATGACCTAGCACTAGTTAACAATTTCGCTTGCATCCATTAACCTTCATGGCTCGACCCATGCTCTTCATCTGTTACTATTAAACAGAGAGAAGAAGATTAAAGAGAACTCAAGCTGTGAGAGTGACATAATAAATAGAAATGATTTTCAGCTATAACGAAATTCCAAGTTCGTTTGAGAGAGAATTTAAACCTGAAAAACAAATTTTACATTGCAATTAAAAAGGAAATGTTAATTGCATAATCAGCATAAATTTTCAATTCGTGAACTCTTCTTTCTTGTTAATAATAAGAGCTGCTCTAGAGGTAATAGAGGACAGAGGTTATTTCGCACATCAAGCAAAGTTGATTTTGCTAACTTGCTAAAAACTCTGGAAAGCTTTAAAACTGGCACTAATTTTGTTAAAAATACTTACAAAATTCTCAAGTCCTTCAAGCACTCTGTCCTTAAATGTTTTTTCAAATTCTGGAATGAAACTGCTGACCATGTTGATAAGCATGTTTTTGCTTTGGTTCTGGACATTCTTAAACATATTCTTAAAGATAAAATTTCTCTTAAAGAATTTTCCAGTAATTTTGTTACCATCAGGTTCCTAAATAAAGCCTACGATAATCTCAATGTAAGGAAGCTGTTCTACAATAATGCAATTTTTTTCCCATCCACAGGCACCAGTCTATTGTAAGTTTTAAATATGTTAAGACCTTAGGGTCAATAGTTAAAAACTACAAACTTAACTCTTCGAGCTACATTCCTGTAATTACTACTTGTTCTTGTGATGAACATAAAGAAACAGTTCACTATGATAAGAATTACAACCATATTATCACCGGAAACTTGAGTTTTGTTGAAAATGAAAAGCTTAGGAATTTATTAGAGTATGGCTCTAAATTCAGACCTTCCTTCACAATTTCCAAAGAAAGGATTCTTGAGAGCTTCACTCAAGATGTAAATAAGTACATCGTAAAACCAGTTTAACGTACAATCAGCCTATTGAGGCCTTCACAGAATGGAAATATAATATAATCAATAGCTTCACCGGTGAGTTGGCAGGTCTGGACTTTTGCTTCGACAGAAATCTCTTTTTCTCTGGAGAAGCTAAAAGGTCACTCTCCAAACTACAAGACCAATTTATTTTTACCACTACGGATAAAGCTAGCAATAATTTTGCAATTATCTGTAAGAAGTTCTATTTTGAATTGTTAACTATGGAACTCAATAATATAGTAACATACGAGCCCGTAAGTTATTCTACCAAGCAGTTAGAAAATCGGTTTAAGGCATTCTTCAAGAAACTTAAAAATTCCGCAAACTAGAAGATATGGGCCTGAATTTCCATTTCTTTTTGCAACGGTTAAGTTTCATAAGGATCCTGTGAAGTTCAGGTTCATAGCTAGTGGAGTAAGGAGTCATAAAAAAGAAAATAGATCTTGCTTTTGAAGACGTCTTAAAGAAGGTTTTGAAACACATTAGAAACTGTTCTAACTTGATGTACAGAGATTTTTGGATAATTAATAATAATGCAGAAGTAATTTCTACTATACTCAAAGTTTGTCCCCTAGATATTAATAGTTATGATTTTGAAAACCTATATACTAATCTGCCTCTATCAGATATAATCACTACCTTTAAAGAGCTGTATGCAGAATTTAAACTTAACCAATTTGTTGATGTAGGAACTTGGAACTCTTATCTCAATTGCTGCATAAAAAATAACCATATCTTATATAATAATACTCTCTATAAGCAAGTGAACGGTATTCCAATGGGAACATCAACGTCCACGAATATCGCTAATCTATTCCTGTTCTTTAAGGAATATAAATTCATTAAAAATCACCCCACCTGCTCAGATAACTACCTTTACACTTTTAGATATATTGATGATCTGCTGTGTATCAATAATTCCTGAAGTTATAGAGAGTGATTTTGATAATATCTATCCTAGCTCTCTTAACTTATGTAAAACCAACCACAGTAATCAGGAACTTGAGTTCCTAGACTTAAGCATTAAGCTCAACAGAGGTAACCCATCTATTAGCCTCTTTGATAAAAGAGCTAATTTTCCTTTCAAAGTAATTAAATATCTACACTGGAATAATAACATTTCAACCAAAGTAATTGAGAATGTACTAATTTCTCAGGTCCTAAGAATTTCAAGAATTTGCAGCAACAATTTGGACTTCATTTACCACATTAATATACTATTAGAAAGTTTTCTAGAGAACGAAATTCCTTCTTCTTTCATCAAAAGAACTTTAAGAAAAATTATTCTGAATAATAGAGTAAGGTTGGCAGATCTGCTTTAATTTTCTACACAGTTAATAATATGATTCTGACCAATCAAAGCCGTAAGGAAGTTGGCTAGAGGATGCCTATTAACTACCTAAAGGAACCTTAGTGCTATGGATATGACGGTCCTATTAAAACAAAAAAATTAAATAATATAAACAAAATCACAAAAAAAGCTTAAAAATCTGTTTATAAAAGAAAATAAAAAACAAATAAAAAGAAAACTAGTTATTCATCACTAGGATAGCTATACTAAAAATAGTAAAACCAACATTAAAATTAATAAGATTCTGATTAATCTATAGAAGCTCACTAAGGTGATTTAATACATGCAAAGATTATTAAATAAACTGCTCGTGTATTTTATAATATTTCTCATGTATTCTGGAGAGTTAATTCTGCTCATTCTGATCATACAGATCCACAGTCTTAAGTTTATATTTTTTTCTCTGGTTAAAATCTCCGCGCGTTTGGTTTCTTGCTGTATGAGGAGGCCATCAGCCCCACCCTCACTGCCCCCCAGCCTTAGGGAGTGGCGGAAGAGGTCAGCCATGTTCTCCTCTTGTGAGGAGAAAAGTTTTTTGTAACACAAGAGGTAAGCTCTCTTCCTTGTTTTTGGGCTCTAGGTTTTATAAGTTCAATGTTAGTACTTCATGTACCTTTTCTCTGTATTTTTTTAGCTTTTCAGCTTTTAAGCTTTGGTTTGTCTGTTAACATTTATGCGGGTTTTAACTCTTACTTTTCTTTGTATCTTTGAGCGTCTTTTGTGGTACCTAGGAACAGAAGATGGCTAAGCTTGTTCCTTTTCTATGCGCTGTCTATGCGCTGTTTTTTCAAAGTAGTTAAGTTCTTAATAACTAATTAATTATGCACTTAAAGCACTGCTGAAATACTTTGTACATATTGCAACTAACTGTTTAAGGTATATAACTTTCACAAAGTTTTCTTTAGTTAATTATTATCTTTAACTTATTCTCGTTTTCGTGCTGTCATAAGTTGTAGAGTAGGGGGTTTTAGACTCAAGTTTTCTTTCAAAAATCTGTTCGTTATAAATTAACATTTCCTTTTTTAATTGCAATGTAAAATTTGTTTTTCAGGTTTAAATTCTCTCTCAAACGAACTTGGAATTTCGTTATAGCTGAAAATCATTTCTATTTATTATGTCACTCTCACAGCTTGAGTTCTCTTTAATCTTCTTCTCTCTGTTTAATAGTAACAGATGAAGAGCATGGGTTGGGCCATGAAGGTTAATGGATGCAAGCGAAATTGTTAACTAGTGCTAGGTCATGCTACTCTACGGAGGACATGACTTATATATATATATTTTAAACTATTTTAGGTGGGAATGTTACTTGCATCTATGGCCTTGCAGAAACCCATTTCCAACTAGGTCTTTGTGGAAGTGAGAAAATGCAGAGTTTTTGCTGGTCCTTGATAAAGCCAAGGCTCAGTATTCTCGACACCTTCTACATTCAGTTGTTTTATTTTATTTTTTTTTTTCTTTTCTCCTTTTACTCACACAGGTAGATACATAACCTTTTCTATGTTGTACTAGGTGTGAGTCAAAATTTTATTTGTATATTTTTTTTTGCTTGGGTATCTTTATAGAATGTGAATTCTGAATTTTCAAAACTGCTGCGTTGCGCGTTTTGATTTTCAGGTTATTTTGCACCCTTCGTTCTAAATTCTAAAATTTTTTCCTTAGTCTTCAGTTTTGCTCTTAAGTATATATATATATATATATATATATTCTATTAAGAAGAGACTGAAGAAAAAATTTTTGGGATGTAAGGTCAGGTGATGCGTAACATCAATGGGATGTAAGGTCAGGTGATGCGTAACATCACAGCCTCTCCTTGACAAATGTCAACCCCGCCTTCTCGTGGTGCATCCTGTTCCCACTAAAGGGGCTCTGACGACCGCCAATAGCGGTATAACTATACCATCGGGATCAGAGGAAATGCTATCCCACACTCACCAACCCGCTTGGCCAGCGTGGTGAGTTATGGCCAAACACCTCCAAAATGACTCTACAACTTAAATCTTGGCCCTCAGTCTCCGGCAGCTGGAATGTACCTGGCCAAGGCAGCGGCCAGTGCGACATGAAGGCAGAGGGTGCTAAGAATCCCCGGAGGACCGGACTAGGCTGCCATTTGATGCTGACCTTGGCTACCTATAACGGACGCTCCCTATCTTCTGATTCAAGGCTTCTTGAATTGGAAGAGGAACTACAAAGGATCAAGTGGGACATCGTCGGGCTAAGTGAGGTAAGGAGAAAAGGAGAAGATCTCATTGAACTGAAAAGTGGACATCTCTTCTATTATCGTGGGACAGATACTGGCAGAACTAGTGGTGTTGGATTTATAATAAACAAGAAACTGAAGGATAAAGTGGTAGAAGTTGAAAGTTCCTCTGACAGAGCTGCACGACTCGTTATCCAACTATCGAGAAGATACCAGGCTCAGATTATTCAAACTTATGCACCCACCACAAGTCATCCTGAAGAAGAAATTGAAGAATTTTATGAGGAAATTCGTCATCTAAATAATAAAGGTAAGCAGCACTTGAAGATAATTATGGGAGATTTCAACGCAAAATAGGGCAACGGCAACAGAATGAAATTTCAGTAGGTAAATTCGGTCACGGCAACAGAAACCAGCGTGGAAATACTTCCGTTGAGTTTGCAGAGGCAGAAGGATTTTTCATCTTGAACTCCTTTTTCAAGAAAAAGCCACACAGGAAATGGACATGGAGACATCCAATTGGAACGACAAGTGAAATTGATTTTATTATGTGTAACAAAAAATTCGTCATCGAAGACTGCAGTGTGCTGAACAAGTTCAACACAGGTAGTGACCATAGATTGGTGAGATGTAAGATGCACCTCAACACTAAACTGGAACGTGGCAAGCTCATAAGACAAACAAAATGTATTGACATAACCAACCTTAAAAAACACCATAATACTTTCAAGTTGGAACTGAAGAACAGATTCTCTGCTTTAGAAGGCCTAACATCGGAAGAAGTGATATTTCGGAAGTTAACAGAAAAGTAACCAAAGCTCTAATGGAAACAGCAACAAAATTAGCTGGGTCTAAGAACAAGTTGCATGTGAACAAATTATCAGGAAAAACCAAAATGTTGATGCAAAAAGAAGAGAGATGAGGACAACTAAAGAAGATGTGACTTCCAAAGTGGAATATATAGAGCTATGCAAGACAACACGAAAAAGTATCACTGAAGACGTAAGGAAATTCAACTGTGAGCTAGTGAGGAAAGCAATTGAAAACAACCAAAGCCTTAAGATAGCAAAGGGACATCTCAGTAAGGGAAGAAAACAGATTATGGCTCTGAGAAAAGAAGATGGTTCTATAACAAGAAATAGAGGCGAAATTTTGACAAGAGTGAAAGATTTCTACTCCAAATTATATGAAAGGGATGATACATGTACTCCAGACATCATGAAAGGTACCAGAGTTCTTCCAGTCCTCCCAGCAGAAGTTGCTCATGCAATCAAGAACATGAAGCGGGGGAAAGCTCCAGGAGAAGATGGAATTACTATAGACATCATACAAGAAGCAAGTGGAGAAATCGAAACAGTACTCGCCCAAATTTTCACTCGATGCCTTAATGAAGGGAAGATTCCTGAGGATTGGAACAATGCTACAATGATCCTGCTACATAAAAAAGGTGACATTGAGGATCTCAGGAACTACAGACCTATCAGCCTCCTATCAGTGGTTTATAAAATCTTCACTAAAGTTCTTTCACACCGCTTGAAGGTAACACTGGACATGGCTCAACCGAGAGAACAAGCTGGATTCAGGAGTGGCTACAGCACAATAGATCATATCCACGTACTGAGAGAACTAATTGAAAGAGCGAGGGAATATGAACTTCCATTGTGCATGGCTTTTATCGATTATGAAAAAGCCTTTGATTCGGTGAAACCATCAGCAGTTACCACGGCTCTGAAATCCTGCGGTATTGAAGATGCATACATTAATATTATTAATAACATCTATGAAAATGCAAGTGCAAAGATTCGGCTGTTTGAAAATACAACACACATAAAAATTGGAAAGGGAGTGAGACAAGGTGACACCATATCTCCGAAGCTCTTTAATGCCACATTGGAAAATGTCTTTCAATCACTGAACTGGGAAAACAAAGGGATAAAGATTAATGGAGATTATCTAACCCACCTTCGTTTTGCTGATGACGTAGTCATTTTTGCAACTACCCCATCAGAGCTGCAGAGTATGATCCAGGAACTTGCTGACAAGAGTAAAGAAGTGGGATTAAAAATGAACTTTCAGAAGACAAAAGTGATGTTCAATGCTTTTACAAGAAATGAAGATTTATCAATTGATGGAGAAAAACTGGAGATAACAGATACGTATGTTTATCTTGGATAGCAGATATCAAGTGAGGGTCACATTGATGAAGAAATTAATCGGCGTACAAAACTTGCCTGGAGAGCTTTTGGAAGAAACAGCATAATTTTCAAGAGCAATATGCCATTATGTCTTAAAAGAAAAGTGTTTGATCAATGCATCCTTCCAGTGCTTACGTATGGTGCAGAGACGTGGACCTTAACTAAAAGAGACATACAAAGGCTGCAGACAACTCAAAGAAGCATGGAGAGGTGCATGCTTGGTGTAACCAGGAGAGATAAGAAGAGGAACACATGGATCCGAAAATGACGAGAGTGGAAGACATCATGATCAGGGTTAAATCCCTGAAATGGCAATGGGCTGGACATACTGCCAGAAGGACAGACCATAGATGGACAGCCGAAATTTTAGATTGGATTCCAAGGGACAGGAAAAGACCCAGAAAAAGACCACATGGGAGATGGGTGGATGAAATTCGTAAATATGCGGGAGTGACATGGAGGAGACTGGCACAAGACAGACCGTTGTGGAGGAAACTTGGGGAGACCTTCGTCCAGCAGTGGATTGATAATGGTTGACAATGATGATGATGATGATATATTATACCCTGTGATTGTACATATATATATATATATTTATTTAGAATGATGGGGCCTTATTATTGGCAGCACTCTCTGACCTATTCATCACTGCCATTGTGAAAATTTCCCCTAATTTGACAGTATTCAGTGATTAGTGGCAAATTAGTAATTATTGCAACACTATGGTTCTACCAATAATCCCTTTAGGAAAATTTTGCAACTTTCTCCTCCATGCGTTTTGCTCCAGCACAAGAAAAGGTAAATGGACGATGTCATCACTCTTTCCACGTTATTTCTGTTGGCGCTGTAGCGTAAATTCGAACGCACTCGACTAGTTATAGAGAGTTCTGGGGTTCGATCCCAGCAGTGCCGGAATACAATTTTTCAGTCGCTATGCGTTGTTTAAGAAATAACGTGGAAAGAGTTATGACATCGTCCATTTACATTATCTCCACGTATTTGATATATATTAACCATTTCTATCGCCCTTTGAATTTATCAGCTACAATTAAAATAGCTGTTGCATTAAATGCCACCAGATGAAGACATCTCAGTTGCTGAGACCATCAATACGTATTCGTGTAGTCAGATGCTGACTGATGAACCACGCATGGCGCTGAGAATTGTTGACGCTGTAGCATAAATTCGAACGCACTCGACTAGTTATCGAGAGTTCTGGGGTTCGATCCCAGCAGTGCCGGAATACAATTTTTCAGTCACTATGCGTTGTTTAAGAAATAACGTGGAAAGAGTGATGACATCGTTTATTTACATTATCTCCACGTATTTGATATATATTAACAAGAAAAGGTACACTCACCAGAGTAACAAAATTGTAGGCTAAACATCACCACAACCAGCAGAACTGTATGCACACCATAAATCAGAAACAATATCCAAGGACTCTCAATGCATGATGTACGACAAACACAACATCCACACCTCACTGGGATTTGAACCCAGACCCATCTCAGACGAATGATTAGAAACCATCACTTAGACCACTGCGCCACTGGGGTGGCCAGCTTAACATTATGAACAAATGCTTGCAATTAACACTATAAATGGCACTTAACAAAAAAATAAATATTATGTATCACTTTTGTTCCATTAGCTATTATGTGCAACTTACTGATTTCCAAATTCTGATGCAACAAACAGGAAGCCAGTTTTCAAAACACACATGGCAGAAGCAACAGTTACTGTGTCAAAATATTTCAGCTTTATTTCTGTGACCTAATACAAAAATAAATAAAAATAATACATACAGTGTTGATGGTATAACATGCACAAAAGAAACAATGCTGTGTTACCAAGAAATAGGTAATATTTTACATATTACTTGGTATGTATTTTAAAAGTAATTATCATATATACTCACTTATAAATCAACTCTCTAGTTTAACAGTTAAAAATTGTAAGAAAATTAAGGCCCACATAAAAGCTGACCCTGAAATTTTGAGAGTCAGTTTAGCCTGGCAATTATTACGATGCTAACAGTGCAGATGTATGAGTTCAAATGTTTACTGAATTTTCCTTAAAAAATGCATGTTTTCACTGTTTTCCTTTGTTTTTAAGAGAAACTTAAAAGTCAAAATTGGCATGTACTCTGCCCACAGTGCTGCACTTTGTTACCTGTAAAGTAGTTTTCACAGCAGAACTGGCAGGGGCAATACATGGTTTAGTATTGAGGTCACTTAAAATACCTGTTTTTCCATTTCTCATTTACTTTGCTCTAACATTAACTGAGGAAACATCTTCCCATTTAAAAAAAAAAAATGAAGGAGAAACAGGAGATCAATACTATCTGCTGCAAAAATAACTTCATGTGTGCACAGGATGAAGCAGAGAGGATAATGATTTTGAACTTTAATTTTGGTTGTAAAAAAAAAAAGAAAAAAAAAAGAAAACGAAGGAAATGCTTGCTTTGGTTGATTTATGTGAGGAATGGCAAAAATTCATTAAAAATATGAAAATGAGGCCACTGTTCTTCACTTCCAGCAGTTTCCTTTTTCTTTTAAACTAGCCTGCATATAAGTCAAGTCCCTTTTTTTAAGAAAATGTTTTCTTCTGAAAAAAAGATAAGAGGACTGCTCAAGACTGAGAGATGTGGAAGAGACTTGGGGAGACTTTCATCCAGCAGTGGATTGAGAATGGTTGATAATGACAGGAAATCACAATTTTAATTCCACTGCAGCAGTCTTGAATAAAAAAAGGTATGATGTTCAGAACTTTTAGGATGAGGTAATTTTATAGAAAAGAAGAATGCAATGATAAAATGAATAAAAAAATGAACCACAAAATTTCTTAATTCATCTACCCAAGATTTGATGCTGTCTCATTTAAATGTTTCAATCAGCCATGGGTGACTGTTCATACCCCCAGAAAAGGGGGGAGGATAGTCTACTACAGACTTCAAGGTTTCAAGCATATAGTGCAAAATGTTCAGAGAGGAATGAAAACCTTCACAAGACAAAGTGAAGGTTTCAGTTTCAACATTTTTTTCTTGTTGTTGTTTTCATAAGAACAGCTGTAGCATGTTGGTATAGTAGATAACCCATGTGATCTATCTCTATGTGAAGATGTTTCTCACTTTAATGGATATGTTAAAACCTTAAAATATATTCTGAGCATATGAATTCACATAAAATGACTCCAAAAGGTTTAGTAAATACTACTACATATGGCAAACACAATGTCACACATATTGGTATAATTTGATGGACACAATTATATATTCAGCTGAACACAATTTAGAACAACACTTCGAATTGTAAAACTCTCATTGGTACCTCAATTTTCTGTTCTACACGTTATTTACACTTTAGACGTATGCCGCGTGGTCCAACTTCTAGGTCTGATTTTTAATTTTGATAGCATACCTTAGATATAGAAATAAAACGTCAATAAGGCTTTCCCTGTTACTCCTCGGCAATGAAGTTCACACATCGTGTGCATCACCATTCTTTCAATCCAATTCTATCTGTTGGCACAACTGCGCTCGAATGTTGACAACACGTATTCAATTCGCTATACATGCCTGTTAGTAAATGGGCTTCTAAAAATTACTTACGTAGGTCTAAAATCATCAATTAACCAAACTTTTTTTTAAAAAAAAAGGGGGTGAGGCAGGTTCCCTTGCATATAAAATAAAAAGCTGTCCTGCTTCAATAGTTCTCTGTCGCATTAATCACCTCTTTCTGTAGAAGTGCATAAGCTGACGTGAACCACTCAAATACAAAGACACACAACGAAACGACAATGTCCAATCCAAGTGTTAAGCAAAAATGTAATTCAAAACAAAGGACAGTTTCTCAAGAAGAAAAAACATACAATAGCATCTTTATGGACCAACTATTCAAGAACGCCAATAATATTCTTTCGAAGTTCAATTGTGACCTGTCTAATCAGCATACTAATCCAAGAATCTCGAGCCATTACAACTCGGAACCACGCCACATTTTCCTCTGTGGCGACCCGTCACTCAGCGGACATGTTTTGCCTAGGTTTCCTTCATGGCTTCTTCAGCACTACTATTGCTAGTATGATCTTCTCGATTGTTCCTTAGGCTGACGAGAGCTCTGACGTCGGGCTGAGGGTTAACGTCATTAGATGCCCCGTGCCCTCTTGCGGCATGATCTGTAAATGTTCTTGCACCATTGTTCCTTTTTTTCTTTCTTGCATTTTATATTTTTCTCCATTTCAATTAAATTTCTCCAGGCACATTTGAGCGCAGTTGTGCCAGCAGATAGAATTGGATGAATTTGTGTCAACATTCGAGCCCAGTTGTGCCAATAGATAGAATTGGATTGAAAGAACGGCAACACACACTCGATGTGTGAACTTCATTGCCGAGGAGTAACAGGGTAAGCCTTATTAACCATTTATTTCTATATCTAAGGTATGCTATCAAAATTAAAAATCAGACCTAGAAGTTGGACCACGCGGCATACGTCTAAAGTGTAAATAACGTGTAGAACAGAAAATTGAGGTACCAACGAAAGTACTACAATTCGAAGTACAGAGCCACGTATATTCTTGCTCTCATATTGAGATTGAGCAAATGTATTATACTTAGAACAACACTTTTTATTTTCTTATGAGACTGAAATTACTTTGTGGAATGCTCTGAAAATGAAAACTAACGTCGTACAGCAAAATTTCCATTAAAGGGCACCTCAGAACAACAGTAACCTCTGAGCAACGGTATGTTTTAGATGGTACCGAACAGCTGCCATAGGATTAATATTAACAATAATCTCAGAACACGAAAACCTCTCAACATTGATCAGCAGACACCTTGTCATTTTGTATTTTACATTGTTTCTTTGGAACTTCAGCAAGCGGGGTAAGATAAGAACAAAGGATATTGTGAAAGCACTGGTGCCTCTGCCAGATGGGTAGGATTATGGTCAATACCAGTGGCAGCCTTAAGAGTTAAAGTTCAGTTTTACATGAGGATAGCTCTAGCTAATGTGTATGTTTCAGTTGCATCTCAAGACCTGTGTGGGTTGTTGCTGATGCCTGGAATGTCGGCAGTTGGCAGGGGTATCTCTTGGTTTGGTCCCTGTGGGTTCTTTTTCTGGTTTTCCGAGCACTGCCAGCAAACTGTGCAGCTACACTTCACTGTCTGACATTTTTCTTTGTTATAGCATACCCTAACCCAAGTATCCCAGCTTGCAATTCCTAAAGGACTGTTTAAGACTATGCATCAGACACTGCTTTCTTAAAATCTACTATAGAATGATATATTTATTTAATTATCTACCATATCGAGTTTCATTCAACATTTGGAGAGAGAAAGCACTGCAACCATTTTTTTTATTTTTTTTTTTAATGAATGAGTGTCGTGTGCTTATTCTGCTTTTGTACAACGCAATGGACTAGCAATGTTAACTTAAGCCTAACCTCTGAACAATGGCCACCTCCCAACAACAGCATTTTTTTTATTCTAGTCCAAGCAGTGACAGGTATTTGGAGGTTTCACTGTGCTTCAAAAATGAAAACTCCACAATACATATCATACCAATGGAAAAACTGTTGCACATTTAAGGACAAACAGCAAAAGAATAAAAAATTGGTTAACCGGAAAAGCTATAAAATAATAAGATTTAAAGGAGGTAACTATTATGTGAATAATAGTTACCTCCTTTAAGTGATAAAAAGATATAATTTTAGCAAAAATGGAGAATAAGTTATTGCTTTGATCAGATGAAAGACAAGTATACACATGAAATCTAGAAAATTGACAGAAAAAACACACACACACACACACACACACACACACACACACACACACACACACACACACACACACACACACACTCACTCACTCACTCACTCACTCACTCACTCACTCACTCACTCACTCACTCACTCACTCACTCACTCACTCACTCACTCACTCACTCACTCACTCACTCACTCACTCACTCACTCACTCACTCACTCACTCACTCACTCACTCACTCACTCACTCACTCACTCACTCACTCACTCACTCACTCACTCACTCACCACTCACTCACTCACTCACTCACTCACTCACTCACTCACTCACTCACTCACTCACTCACTCACTCACCACTCACTCACCACTCACTCACTCACTCACCACTCACTCACCACCACTCACTCACTCACTCACTCACTCACTCACTCACTCACCACCACCACTCACCACTCACTCACCACTCACTCACTCACTCACTCACCACTCACCACCACCACCACTCACCACTCACTCACTCACTCACTCACTCACTCACCACTCACTCACTCACTCACCACCACTCACCACTCACTCACTCACTCACTCACTCACTCACTCACTCACTCACTCACTCACTCACTCACTCACTCACTCACCACTCACTCACTCACTCACTCACTCACTCACTCACTCACCACCACCACCACTCACCACCACTCACCACCACCACTCACCACTCACTCACTCACTCACTCACTCACTCACTCACCACTCACTCACTCACTCACTCACTCACTCACTCACTCACTCACTCACTCACTCACTCACTCACTCACTCACTCACTCACTCACTCACTCACTCACTCACTCACTCACTCACTCACTCACTCACTCACTCACTCACTCACTCACTCACTCACTCACTCACTCACTCACTCACTCACTCACTCACTCACTCACTCACTCACTCACTCACTCACTCACTCACTCACTCACTCACTCACTCACTCACTCACTCACTCACTCACTCACTCACTCACTCACTCACTCACTCACTCACTCACTCACTCACTCACTCACTCACTCACTCACTCACCACTCACTCACTCACTCACTCACTCACTCACCACCACTCACCACTCACTCACTCACTCACTCACTCACTCACTCACTCACCACTCACTCACTCACTCACTCACTCACTCACTCACTCACTCACTCACTCACTCACTCACTCACTCACTCACTCACTCACTCACTCACTCACCTCATGTAGGAAATATTTAATCTGTTTCTGTTGATATCTATTTTAAAAACCCGATTCAAAAAATCCTTTTAACACCATATACCATTTACCTTGTTGAACACTTTGCCTGTACTCATGGGGGGGGTTAGTTCACAGTCGTGGTGTTAGGTGGTGATGATACTGTGCATTTGTTTGCAGTTGTAACATCGCTTCTAAAGACTGTATTGTAGAATTTCTGTTTTTATTCCACAATGTTTGCTGCAATGAGGAAAATTACCTTCAAGTAATGCACAGTTTACCTGCTAGGTGGTGCTATGTATCAGTCAAGCAAACTAAACTAATAAATGAAAAAGATCCATAAAACAACACACTATAAGCTTAATATTTTCTTAATAAAACAACACATAATGCATACCATATCTTCATCTGTTTCCAAGGTTATTTTAAATATATCCCCTTGTTCAGTTTGTGCCAAAAAGAAGAACATTGACTACAAAAAGAGAATGGATACTGTAACATAAGAAATATAAGATAAAAACTCTTATAGATAAAGCTACTACAAAATTGTCAATACTGTAATACACATAACTCTTTTTATCACCAATACTAAAAATGCTTTTGAAAGACATGAAGAATAAAATATCAGAGTCTGCATGTAAGCTCACTAAGTTACTGGCCTGTCTGTCATAATCTTACACACTAGAATGTGACAAACAGTTATAAGTGCTTACTTATTCCACTACTGTCCAACTTCTACAGAGCCACGGTTTTTATATTAATTAGGTGTGAGCCACATTTTTTTTTTTAAATGTATAAGATAATGTAAATATAAAGTTGTTCTGCTTAATTTATCAAACCTTTAAGCTCTTTTAATTAATATTAAAACAATTGAAATTCAAAATCTGATGAAAAAACACCTTGCATTTAATTAGAGTACTGTGGATGATTAAACTTCACTAAAAGTTGTTGCATGTCCATTTCGGATGCTTGACAATGAAAGCCGAAGTAACTGTTCAATAGATGAGTCATTCATATGGTTCCAGTGTTTTCACTTTACATACTTCATTTCCGAAAAGTACCTCTCACATATTAAAGTATTAGGTTGTCAGATAAGTTTGTGTTTTTTTCAATGTTATTTGAAGGAACACGAACAGTATTTCGATCATAGTGTTATATGTTTTTTTGTAGCTCTATTCTTCCTGTACAACCTTCGTTCATCCGTTTTGATATTATATTTGGTTTAATTCTTTTAGCCATATGAAGATGGAGTGCCAAGTAGACAGAAATGAGCATTTTCCACACCTGCTTCTCTTCACTTTCAATCAAGGTTCCAAAGCTACCAAAGCTTCTCGAGGCATTTGTGCTGTGTACTGAGAAAGCGCTATAACTGACAGAACGGCACAGAATTAGTATTCAAGCTTCAAGAACGGGAAATTCAATCTCACAGACTCTCTGTGTTGCGGTAGACCTATTCAGTTCAATGAGGATGGATTAAATGAGCTCATCTACGAGGATCCACGTCATTCCACTAGGGAATTGGCTCAACAGACAGGATGCTCTCATGATACCATCACCCATAACCTTCACTTGATGAGTAAGGTCCAAAAACTCAGTGCACAGGTGCCACATTCTCTGAACGCAAGAGACATCACTGGCAATAAAAAATTATGTCTCTATGTTAATATGAAGGTTAATATGAAGCAGAGGAAAGAATGGCTGAGTCCTCACAAGCAAGCAACACCTCGAACCAAGGCCTAGCTGCATCCATGCAAGACCATGATCTGCGTTTGGTGGGATCAGGAAGCTGTAATCCACTACAAATTGTTTGAAAAGAACACCACGATCAATGAACAGCTTAATGTTCAGCAAATGCACTGGCTCAATGAGGCAATTCAGCTGAAACGACCCAGCCAGTGGCATGACCCAGCCAGTGGCATAACTGCCAGCCAGTGGCATGGCAGTTTCTTCAACACGACAACGCTTGCCCCCATGTCGCTAATCTGACCAAAACTGCTATTCAAGATCGCGGTTGGAAAGTTCTACTGCACCCGCCATATTCTCCTGATTTAGCACCCTCAGATTATTGTCTTTTCTGGTTACTCTTCAGCAGTCTGTGAGGCGTATCGTTTAACAACATTGCCGAGCTGAAACAGTGGCTCGATAACTTCTTCGAGTCAAAACCAGGGGATTTCTACTGTTGAGGTACTGACAGCCTAGTAAAACATTGGCAAGAGGTCATGAACAATGAAGGAGAATATATTATTGACTGATTTGCAAAAACTTTTTCATGAAAAATAAGGATTCCAATAATTGGGAAAAAAAAAAGACCGAACGAACTTATCCGACAACCCAATACTTCCAAACATTGAAATCACTTTTAATCTCAAATCAAATCTCTTATGTTTGGTGAAAAAAGTTTAAACAAGTCTATTCCAGTCTCTGATCAATCTAAGGGATTTGTGCTTTCAATGCGAACATTCAACGGATTATTGAACAGGCATATGCCTGGTTTGAGTTCATCCACATGCATGTTGTTGGTCCACATGCACCAGGAGCTCTAGTTCGTGTCAGCAAAACATGCCACAAATCATACAATTGTCTGCACAAATCTGGATAGTCTATGCAGAGATGCCAACATCTGAAGGAAGTCATCAGTCGCCCATATGCGCGGCGCCCGTACTTCTTCCGTAGTGATGTCAAGTCAAGTCAAGTTCCCACATTAAAATTTGCAGGGTAGCATACGTATTTCCCAGAATATACTGCTACATTTTTAGCAATATATTAATCTCGATCAGGGACAATACTTGGATAAATTTTGCAACATATTTAAGTCCCCTTAAAATGGGGGGGGGGAAACTTGAGTAAATACACAAAAAATACTACCATTTCAACTCCACCTTTTAATAAATATGTTATGTCATAAGTGTGTGATGCCACACAATTATGGTTATTCCTCCTGTTTTTTAGAGTGAACATGCCGACCGCAATAGTCTTTTCCGCCGTGTGAGATTGAAAAATCAACAGCACACGGGGCACAAAACCTATGGTTTTCGGATACCCGAGACGATTTTAGACACGGAAATTTTTGCAAATAACTCTCCTTGAATTTTTGACAACTTTTTTGCGTTTTAGATCCAAGAATATTAGTAGAGACAGGTGGCCCTTTATTTACCCGACGCTTTTGCAAGTAAATTCGTAAACGACAAACACAATGGGAGCAAAGAAAGTACAATTAACTTTGAAAGATTTCATAGCTTTATTATGCGGATAAATAGAAAATTAGCATTAAATGCTTATGATACGAAAAAACTAATCAAAAAGGTATTTTAAATTGCATAAATCAATCAATTCTGGAAAAAAAAAAGGATAAAATAAAACATCCCTTTGTTTAGCAGAACATTTTTACAAGAGAAAAAAAAAGAGCAGCACTTCGCAAATCTGTCAAAGTAACATAAACAATTAAGCTCTCTACCGACAGCGAGGAGCGTGGGAAAATAGGTCACGACTGTGCACACACACCCAGAAGCTTCTCATCGCAACTGCTGCTAGACGTTTTCTTTGGCTGGTTGCCTAAGACACATGGAGAGACTTTCTCTTGCCCTGGGCAGAACATACTGCGCGCGAAGAACAAACTCCCGGGTAGGTAACATACAAACAGGCAATAACAGCGGCCACACATCCAGGTAGCTTAGTTATGCGCTCTGCCGGAAAAAACAAACATTCAGGATTTCTTTGATCCACAATTATTTCCTTCGATCTGATGACTATTTGCTCAGAGCATTTTTTTTTTTTCTGATACCCCGCCCGCCCCTTACTTTGGTGAAACAAATATGCAATAGCAATTAACTATTTAAATTAAATTTCAGCGAAAAAAAAAAAAAAAAAAAAAAATTCACAGAAACACGCGACCGCTGCAAACATGGAAATTCCAACGAATAACATTCCTTGTACTGCTGCGAATTTTTTTTTTTTTAGTTCAGGACGCGGTTAAGGTTTTCCCGAAGTTAACAGACGTCGTGCATTACGAACGCCTTTCCACAGCAAGCCAGGTACAAAGTCACGTGATCATACAGAACGATCTCCACTGCAACATTTCCGCTTGCTTGTCGGCCAGCCAAACATGCTTGCTGTGTAACGGCTTCGTGACGTTACCGCAGAAAATACATTTGACTATGCTTGACTTTTTGTTTTTCAAATAATTAAAAAAAAAAAAAAAAAAGTTTTCTGGAAACATTCGAGATTTTTGGAAAAATCCGTAGTTTTTCACACCTTCTCCGTAGTCCATAGTTTGAACATGATATCCGTAGAAACCGGACAATCCGTAATACTTGGCATCTCTGGTCTATGCCATGCAGGAGGGATACATAAGCTCATGCTGCTCATGCCAAATATGGACTCAAACATTGGCAGAACGGAGTACATATTGCGATTCATCACACTAGCCCACTTGCTTCCTCTCCTAGCATCCAATCCGCATGTTTTTGGAACCGCGGTAGTAGGTCATGTCAATGGATTATTGTTAGGAAGTGAATACAGCATACAGGGAATCTGCTCTTGCAACCCATCTGTGCCAGCATGTGATGCATAGTTGTGCAGATATTGTTTCTGGTTTGACCTACACTGATGAGCAATTACACTATGACCACCTACTTAATATGCTGTAGGACCCCCTTTAGCTTACAAAACAGTGAGCACTGCGAGGCATCGATTCGATAAGGTGGTGATAGTTATCCTGGGGTATCTGGTACCATAATGTCAACAACATTTCCGAGTGGTGGTGATTTAGCATGAACCACAAATGTTTGATTGGGTTCATGTCAGGTTAACTTGGAGGCCAGGGCATTGACAGAAAGTTACCAGCATGTTTTTCGAACCATTCCTTGGCAATTCTGGCAGTGTGGCATGGTGCATTATCCTGTTAGAAATGACCATCACCAGCAGAGAACACAGTTGCCATGAATGGGTGAACTGGGTCCACAACGATGTTCAGATACTTGACAGCTGTCAGGGATTGTGCTATTGGGATAATGGAGCCTAAAGTGTCCCAAGAAAACATCGCCCACAGCATAACACCGCAGCTGTCCTGTTTCCGCCCAACAGTGCATCCAGGTGCTATGGTCTCCGTTGAACATCAATGTATCTGTGCTCGGGCATCTACATGATGCACCACAAATCTTGATCCGTCAGACCAGGCCACTTTCTTCCAATCATCCACGGTCCAATCTTCATGATCTTGGGCCCATTTCATACGTTGTTGGTGACAACTTGCAGTGAGTCTCGGGAACCCGCTGGGTCTTCGGCTACATAGGCCCATGTGCGGAAGGCTGCGATGAACTGTGCGGTGTGACACATTGCCCTCATCACCACTGTTGTAGCTGCAGCTAATTTGTCGCACTGTGGTTCTGCGGTCGCTGTGAACAACATGCGACAGTCTCTGCCTCCCTCCAGCATCAATGAGCTGTGGGCAACACACCCCAGGACCATGGTTCATTGTCTGGCCATCTGTGCACCACTTTTGATATGTACTCGCTACAGTGGCACGTGAACAACCCACAAGATGCGCCGTTTCCGATATCGCAGTTTTGAGGCACCGTGCTATCGCAATTTGTCCTTTATCAAACTCCAATAAATCAGCAGTACTTCCCATTCCGACTCCCAACACTACTAACCGAAAGCAGGTCCTCGGGTTGTATATATACTGCTCTGTGAACTTCACCTGGGCCACCATTCAGTCTCCAGGCGCACCCATTTCTCTAGGCTGTGGGTGGTCATAATGTAATTTCTCATTGGTGTATATTGTATTGGGCCTTCAACTGCAAAACTATGTTGCCCCGACTGCCCTGAAAGAGGCGCGAAACCCATCATTCACTTCTGGAATCCATCTTTCACAGTCTTTTACAGTTACGTCACTGCTTGATTGTCTTGCCATTGTGGCACCACACCTGATACGCTTTGACTACAGAGACCCTCAAACAACTCACATGTGTCACAGTTTCCGTAATGGATGCACAAATACTTTGTGTACCCACAATTTGGCTGACCCTTCATAAACTCCAATATACCCTTCCTTGGTTTCACACGTAGCATAGTAACTTTGGTCTCAACTGAACTATTAACTTTTTAATACACCCAGGCCTGCAAACTTTAATGAACTGAAATCCGTAAAATATTCCCAGTGAACATTTAATCAATATGTTCAACTGACTGATTGATGTATTGATTAAAGACATTTAACACATCGATTAAAAGCCAATTTATTATGCAAATGATTTGTCAATTTCATATGTATTATTAAACTATTTGGCACTATTTCATGCTTACAGCAATTAAAATGCAACTGATACATAATTATCTCATTAGTACATTTAATCAGTATGTTTGGTTGACTGATGTACCAAAAGTACCGATTAAAAACTGATGTATGCGGGTAGTAGAGCTTGTGTACCAGTGAATGGTGTTTTATCAAAATGGTTTTCTATTGGTGCAGGAGTTAGACAAGGTTGTGTAATGTCACCATGGCTGTTTAATATATTTAAGGACGCATGCATGCGTGATGCCAAAATAGATAATAGTGGTTTATGTCTTGGTGATATTCGTGTGTGCAGATTGCTGCATGCTGATGACACTGTCCTGTTGGCAGAGAGCAAAAGTGAGTTGCAGAGTATGTTGACTCGGATGCACGAAGTTTGCATGAAATTCAAACTGAGTATAAATAAGGGAAAAACCAAAGTTATGGTGTTTGAGAGAGGAATGGGTAGCACTGAATGTAATGTAAGTATAAATGCCACTGTGATTGACCAGGTGAGTGAGTTTGTGTATTTAGGAAGCATGTTTGACAGAGAGAACAAATTGGATGGTGAAATCAGTAAGCGAGTGAATTCTTCTTTGAAAGTCATGGCTGCTCTGGGAGGTTTTCACAGGAATGATGGGTTCTCTAGAGAGTCCCGCATGGCTGTGTATGAAACTGTAATTGTTCCTACTCTGATGTATGGCAGTGAAACCTGGGTACTGCAGAAGAAACATAGGAGTCGCTTGTGCGCTGGAGAAACACGTTACTTACGTGGGGTTTGTGGCAAGACACGGTCTGATTGTGTGAGGAATGAAGATGTATTGCAGTTGTGTGATGTGAAGCAAAATGTTGTTAGCAAGGTGGAGACCAATATGCTTCGGTGGTTTGGCCATGTTGAAAGAATGAGTGATGAAATGCTTACTAAGAAAATATTTTTAGCCCAAGTGGCAGGAAGGAAAGGCAGAGGAAGGCCAAGGAAGACATGGGTGGATCAGATTCAGGAGTGGCTGCATGAGAAAAAGATTATGAGTATGAAGTATAAAAGATCTTGTGTACAGCGTGTAATGGATATCAGTGAAGCATGAGTTGTATGTCAAAATCGCTGTAAATGGAGAAGTTTGATATGACAACAATAAGTAAAAATATCTGGAAGTTTGTATTTCTTTTTGGAGCTAACCTCTGAATCTCAGAGAACAGCTTAGTGATATGTATGTATGTATGTATGTATGTATGTATGTATGTATGTATGTATGTATGTATGTATGTATGTATATATTATGCAAATGATTTATCAATTTTAATCAGTTTCACATGCTATAATTAAAATATTTAGCTTTATTTCATGCAAACAGCAATTAAACTGCAACCAATGCATAATTATCTCATTAATATGATATCTTTAGGCTACATTCACAGATAAAAAAATTCATTTGTGAATGCAAAATTATTGCAACATATTTTGGTAACTCTTTGCTTTGATGTAATTAAGATTTTTGGCCTTAAAATTTTGTGTCAACATGTTTTGCCCATAATCGTCACATTGTGTCAACATATCAGAATACATTTTTACTTAATCTTTTTGGCTAGGCTGTAAGCATAGAGGGTTGGGGGTGTAGAAAAGGGGATTAATGTGATCAGGTAAATAAGAATATACAGGCTCCATGATCCTTGGGGAATTCTTATTCTCTCCTCCAATTTGTACAAACCTGGGGGGGGGGGGGTTGTAAAATATGTGGTCTGTAAAACAAGTAGAATTTCTGTAAATTTTTCACATAAACCATAAAAACTTGGCAGGTATGTAAATCCCATTAGCATACATGCCACATCCTTTTTCTTGTTACACCCATATTGGATTTAACTCACTTGCATAGAAGTGGTCGTAATTCAGTGAGCACTTGGTGTAACATTGTTAGAAGAACAAAATGCTTCCTATTTCAATAAGTACAACACATGTAAGGAACTCCTCCAGTTTTGTTGCAAATAACGAAAACATCTTTTTCAGTTCTAAATATTTAATGATATCCTGAATTAGAATCACAGATTGTAAGTGTCATGCTCAGTATTTTAACTCAAGCAAAATTTAGTGGGAAAAAAACAGTGTTCACTGTAACATATTAATATTAAAAAGTTTCTGATTAATACAAAAAATGTGATCTGACACATTCTAAACCAAAACCTGAAGGACAGATGCATATCTTTATTTTGCATGTTTAATCACCCACTAGTTAAACTCCTGACAGAGTTAATTAATTTTTAATGCATTCAACCCAAAAAGCTGAGGCTAAAACCCTGCGTCGCATTTCCCTTTTAGTTGCACAAACCAAGTCAGACCCTGTTATGTGATGAACCTAATGTTAATTGAATCCATAAATGTAAATGAGATGCAAACCCACACGTTTACCACACACACACCAACCATTCTGACTCAACGTGAAAAAACATGCTATCAAACACCTGCTGAACACAGCTAATGTATTTTGAGCACATAATTGCACCTGACTGTTCAATGAATAAAAATTGCTTTTATATAATGAAGAATTACTAAAAGACTACCCTCTTTGGAAACACTTCAATACACATCATACATAAACAATTTTAATTTCTTCAGTAATATATAATCATTTATCCAATTTCACAAAATAACATAGAAAAATGAATAAACCTTTGTTTTATGAGTAGCACTGCACACAAAGATCATGCCTCTCTCAGGATCATCCAAGTCATTCTGTAAAGAAAGATAAAATATATATTTAAATAAGAATGTCATAAATCATATTACATGCTGTACATGCCCGGCACAACGTTAACATACAACCAGAGGAGAATGAAAGACAAAGTTTGAAACACTAAACAAATTTCCCCCAAGGGTGGGGTGTGGGGCACTATCACCAAACTATTATTTTGAATGATAATTTTATATTTCAAAATAAAAAAAAAATATTAAAAATGTTTTAAAAACGTATATTAAAAAATTTCATGGGTTATCCAGGTCTTTTTATTTGACGGATGGTCAATGGGCAAACATTTAGTCTAAAAAATGATCTAAGATTTGCCTGTCGTTAATGGCTTTAATTTTTCAAATCCACTTTTGTTAGCTGCTAAAAGTAACATTACATTAAAAAAAAAAAAAACACTGGCTTTCTATGGGGCACTCTGCTCTGCTGTGGAACATGGCTTCACTAATCCTCAACTTAAGTACAAAGTCCAAAGCAGCATTAACTCCTGTGAGGGAAACACAATGGGAAAGTAATGCATGTTTGTTGGTCGGAATCTCAGCCTTGTGACCTAACGTGCGTGGAGCAGCAAGACTGGTGAAACTGCAAAAGGTATATTGCAGAGCTACATAATTCTTCAACAGCTAATTAACACAAAGGACAAAATCATGACTAATCATTTTGTTTAATTTAGTATGCAGTTTCCAGGTGTCAGCACAATTTTAAAAGCTGTAAAAAGGGGGGAAATGTGTTTTAAACAATATACCACATTGTTTGCCTATGTTGGCACAATTTATATAGCTGGAAACCAAGAAATCTGAGTTAGACCCGGAAGCACTGTGAAACAGAACATAATATCACAAATCATCTTAAATGCAGGAGAAAAAATAATGCTTATGGCATATTCATCCCTTGCAGGGAATGGTTCCTTATTAATCAATAACAACAATGCCATGCAGCAAACGATCCCTTATCATTCAATAAATAGCAGTGCTGATAAATTCAGAAATGTAATGAACCTGTCTTTAAAACATAAAAAAAAACTAAAATTTCAAATAATACACATTTTTACCCATTCACATGCGTTTTTTTATGCATGTATACTGTGTGACCACATCTATACATATAAAACTGAAAGTTTGTATATTTGTTTGTTTGTCTGCTATACAAATCTACAGTTTTCAACTTAGAACCACCAAATTTGGTATACTATCTCATGGTACTCTAACTTAGACCGTAGAAAGAGATCGGAGTCCAGGGGGGTCAAGGGGGCCTCCAAACAAAATTTTCGTTATTTTAGTTAAAATTTCTAGTTTTCAATTTAGAACCACCAAATTTGGTATACTATCTCATGGTACTCTGACTTAGACCGTAGATGGTTTTGGGAAGGGTCGGGGCCCAGGGGTCAAAAGGCTGGGGGTCAAAGGGCCCCCATACAAAAATTTTGTAAAAAGTTTTACAGTTTTCAATTTACAACCACCAAATTTGGTATATTATCTCATGATACTCTAACTTAGACCACAGACAGTTTTTAGAAGGGGTTGGAGCTGGGGGTCAAGGGCCCCCCAAACAAAATTTTCATGAAAAGTTCAACCGTTTTCAATTTAGAACAACCAAATTTGGTATATTATCTCATGGTGCTCTAACTTAGACCGTACATAGTTTTTGGAAGGGGTCGGAGCCCGGGGAGGTTGTATGTGTCCCCATACAAAATTTTCGAGAAAATTTCTAGTTTTCAATTTAGAACCACCAAATTTGGTATACTATCTCATGGTACTCTATCTTAGATCGTAGATGGTTTTTAGAAGGGGTTGGAGCCCAGGGTCGAGGGGTCCCCATACAAAATTTTTGGAAAATCTACAGTTTTTATTTTAGAACCACCAAATTTGGTATATACTATGGCATGGTACTTTGACCGCAGACGGTTTTTGGAAGGGATCAGAACCAGAGGTCAAGGGGCCTCCATACAAAATTTTCATAAAAGGTTCCATTTTTTAGTTTTACGCTAGCTTTCACCACCAACAGGCTGCTTCATCAGGCAGAAATATAATGTTATGTAAATAGACAAGGACACTCTATGTCACCTGTTCAAGGGTTGGGAATCTTAAAAATCTCTACATTTTTGTTCCCAATGGAAAAATGAAAAATATTGTTTATCAAAAAGCAATAACCTAAACGAATTACAATAAATTTACTGGAAAATTACAGGAATATATTTTTCATTCATAAAATTTCACCCACTGAACTTCGTGATTCCACGAATATTTACCCGGGAAATACCAGGTATCCCTGCTAGTACTACATAAATGTCATCTTGTGAAAAAAAACTCATACTAGGAAAAGTCAGAAACATCTAAATGCACCAAAGAAATTTTCCTGTTCACTTTCTATAACCAGCAATACCATTTTTATATAAATATTCATATCTTATTGCTAATGTAATGGTGCTATTAGTACATGTATACCCAGCTCATAAAAACAAAATCAACATAATACTCCTCTATGAGGGTAGAACAATCAAAATGTGGCAGTTTGTACAACTTTTCCCAAACACTGACAAGTCCAGACTTTCAGTACCACGTCGAACAGACCAAATGATGCTGGCAATCATGGCTTGCAGCTGCAGTAACGATCAAATAGCCTCAGAGGATCTTCAACAATGTGAACAATTTTATCTTGCAATGTACGTAGAGTCCATCCGACTAAAGGAAAACTGCAAGCCTCATTGTTATTGATTAATACCATGGTTTTTCTTTAGTTGGATGGACTATATAACTGTTTCTTCATTTCTTTTGAAAATGAACAATTAGCATCCCCTGAACATTTTAAAAAAGTTACACAAATTTTAAATTCCTGAGGGCACCAAAACTGGAGAAACATATTACAAAGAAATTTTGTAATGAATGAATAACATGGTGAAAAAAAAAAAAAAAAAAATGTACCAGGAACAGGTGCAAAAGTTTTAATTCCAATTTTAATCAGATTTTTGCATCTTCACTTGAGCTGCACCTGAAGCAGCCACTCCACCTGCCACTCTCATGTTATGCCTCTGATGGCATGTTTTATTATTTAGGTAAAAAGGACACTATAGCTTACCATGCTTGTAATCAGCCATATTTCATGATCTAAGTGCAACATGCATTGCTAAGAATACTCTGAAGGAACATATATCATGGTTCCCCAACCACCTTAACTTTGCCAGGAATAGCTTTAATTATCTCTCACAGAACTACAAATCCTACAAATCCCACAAACAATTGAGCTGTATTTCTTCTAAAACAACTAACACAAATACTCTGTGGCTGCTTTAACTACAAGTTTTCTAAAATTTTCTTAAGAGAGTAATCTTTTCAAAACAATTGGCATGTTATCTTGTATTTTCATGAGCTTTAATTGGTGTATTATTTCTACTGTTGGGGAGATTCTTCTTACATAACCTAGCCGTATTGTTTTTGTTTTGTTTTTTTGTTTTTTTTGTTGTTTTTTTTGCAGGCTGGTTTTTATTGTCAGGTCAAGCAGCCTGGGATGGCTCGAGCAATAGTTGATGACTTAAATATTTGGAAACTGTTTGTCATGTGATTATCCACTTGTTTTTATGTTTTATCACTGTTTAGTTCATGAAAACAGTTTTCTGCTATCTTGAAACACTTTTCCAGAGCTTCTTTACTGAGTGAGTTACATCACCACAAGGAAGCTTCCATTGCATGTTCTTCATTGTTGAATTGTTTGGAGGATTCATCTCGCCTGCCAGTTGTTTGTGTTATGGCTTTTGCTGGTCTTTGTTACCTTTTTTGTGTTTCCAGGGATGTAGTTTTTAATTTAATTTTTCCAATAATTTTTGAGTTTTCAACTTTAGGTTTTCTGTTTAAATTAATAATTTATAAGGGTATGGCAGTTCTCCTGTTGTATTTTCTGCACACTGTTGGAGGAGTTTTTTTTAATGAGATTACTTTCTGCCATACACATACTTTTTCAAAATTTGTTCTGTATGCAAAATTACATTAAAGCTCTGAGTTATTGCCCCTTGTTCTAGTTGTTATATTTTGAGAGGTGGTATTTTAGTGTAATTTTAGCGCTTTCTATATAATTTGGACCTGATTCTTCTTGTATTTTATTTACCATGGGGATGGTATATATTTCTGGTTTCTTTAAAATTGCCTTTTTGGCACTTTGCTTTTGATAATTAAGTTTTTTGTTGCTGTTTTTTTTAATAGTTATATTACTACCAAAAATAAAATAAATAAAACAAAGGTCAAAAGCTTTCAAAAACATTTGTGAAAATAAGAATAAATTTACAAAGAATAAAAAGAAGCAAAATCTACATTCCATACAGAAATGTTACAACATGCTTTTAGAACTGTTGGCAAAAAATTATTGAACAAACAAACCCAGCGCAGAAAACTTTGAAACCAAACTTCGAAACCTATGAGGCAATTTGAAGAATTAAAACCAGGACATTGCAAAAAGTTTGATAAACTGTTAAACCTTAAAAAAAAAGGGGGGGGTATTTTGCACCCAACTAACCCTTCTGAAATATACAAAAACTGGCCATACAACTAAAGAATTAACACAGCTCCAGAAAAGAGTGCTTGCCAAGTGTATATACTGTTGATGGTTTCACAGAATCAAAAGCCTTTTAATAATCAATAAGAGTCATACATAGTGGGAGTTTATTTGCTCTTTCAATTATTTCTTTCAGTATGGATATGTTCTATATAAGTGCTGTAGCCACCCCTGAATCCAGTTTGTTTGTTCTCTCTCTCTCTCTCTCTCTCTCTCTCTCTCTCTCTCAAAAAAAAAAAAAAAAAAAATATATATATATATATAGTGTTCTCCCTGGAGCCTTTTTACTGGGCAGCCCACCCAGCTATTTTCAAATGTTGTTTATCATGTTATGCTACATTAATGCCTACCACACCACTAAAGATGTTTAATAAGTATAGTAACATTGAGCAAAACATATACACCTATTTTTTTCGGCTGGAGAAGATGTCCTTTAAAGTACCACCAACCCAGCTGAAATTTCTTGCCATCCAGCTGTAAAAAATTCTAGGGAGAACACTATATATATATATATATATATATATATATATATATATAATAGTTTCATGTCCAAATATTTAAAATAGTAATAATACTAACCCGTCTTCTGGGAATAGGGCATCGAATGTCAGGTTGATCACCAAAGTTTTTGTAGGTGATGTAGTTTTCCGAACAAATGAGCACACCACTAGGTCCATCACTTCCACCAGGAACTATAAAAATATATATATATACCATTTAATAACTGAAGAATATCAACCACAACTAAAATTATTAAAATAATTTTACATAAAATACACTGTTTTTATTCTTTACATGAACATAAGAACCAAATTTCAGATCAGTCACCATGAACCACTGAACTGTGTTCAATTTTGTGCTTTTAGAGCTGCTTTTGTATTTCAAAGATTTTTCAAAATCAATCAATGCAAACACTTTTTTTTTTTAAGAACGAAATATGTGGTTTGCAATGTGTATTCACCACTAACCAAAATAAAAACAGACTGAGAAACAAATGCTGACAAATATTAGTTGGTTTGCACTAAAATGCCACTTTTTTATTGGCCTTCATATGAAAGATGTTTACAAGTGCACAACAGTCAGAATTCCAGTGCAGCTATTTTGAACTTGAAGTCAAAATTCTACACAACTCTTTACCACAGTTAAATAACATCTATAGATTTCATAATATCTGCACTTCACTAAAAACTGAAATTCCACATGCCATGCTAAGTGGCTGCATAATTTAAGTCTTTTCTATGCAGTGGCCATTCAAAATGGTTGATGCTGGCTAAACTTTTTCAAAAATTAGGGATACAGTTTCTCACGGCATTTAAAGCCTACATGTTATTCATGCACCAGCATTTAATAACACTAACAACTATGTCAGATTTCCAATTTTCAGAGATGATTCTTCTTGCAAAACATACTAAACAAAATAATAATAAAGCCAGTACATTCCACCAGAAACGGTTAATGGCGAAAGCTACATTTGTTACAAAAAGTTGCAATTAAAATTTTATTCAGTACAAAAATTCTTCGGAATTCTTTTACAAATTTTTAAATTGTAAAACAAATATATCTGCAAGAGGTACTTCGAAAAGTAACTTCTAGTAGGCTATTAAAAACACCCAGAAGTATGACAAAAAATTATTATATATACAAAAATATCCACTTATGTACGCTACTTTATACATAATCGCAACCTGAAATGAGGCATTTGTCATATCATGGAATGAGCTTTTGAATTTCCTCATCAAAGCAATCAGCTACGGCTGTATGCTCGTTTTCAACTCCTCATTGCTACCAAAGCTCTGTGTACCCAACCAGGTTTTCATGAGTTCAAAAAGGTGATAGTCACTCACAGAAAGATCAAGGCTGTACACAGCAGGGGTTCGAATATTTCACACCTGAAATATTCCAGCTATTCTCAAGTGAGAGCCATGGCATGAGGTCGCATGTTGTCATGCAGGAGAACCACACTTTTTGTTTTGAGTGGCTTACCAGTTTTTTGTTTTTAGTGTCTCACAACAGACTTCCAAAGTAACTGTGGTTCCTTCTGCCATGAAATCAATAAGCAACACGATTAGCTCTACGTGAACATTCGTTCAGCCATTTTAAAACATTCTACGCCTCCTTCACTGAAAATGTTTGTGACGATGAATCTCAAAAGCTGCATGTGTTTTGCATGAAAGAAACGAATAACTGCACAGAATTCACAGATGGTGGGAGTCACTGATTATGACACTAATTTTAAATCACTCAATATGTGACATGAATTAAAGTAGACAGTGAAAAATGTGACTGCCAAGAAACTGCCGAGTAGTGCAACCCCAACCTCATCTCCGCTACTCATTGCGCTGCTATAAATTAATAAAAGTTCAGTGGTTGTTCTGGCTTTTTTAAAGTTTTCGCCAACTCATTTGCTGAATTCAATACTTTTTTATGCCAAAGTGTTATAACAGTACAAAAAGGTAATCACCACTATTTTTACCAAAACTTTTTTTCCATCGTCAAAGCAATTTCTTTATCGCAAATTGTGAAGAATGTGATTGGCAGCGTGACCCCTGGAAGTTACTTTCTGAACCACCTACATATATCAAAATCATGGTATGCTTTCTTTGAGATGTATGAAGACAGCTTCACAACCAAACTTTAAAAGAATGAAAAGAAAAGGAGGCAGGAAAGCAAACATACATATTCAGTCCAAATCCAAAACCTTTCAAAGAAAAGCAGCCTGTTTTTTGCCAACTGTTTTCACTAAGAACTATTAAGTTTCAGTATTGCATTTTAAATTATATTATTTCCATGCCCATAGTTTGCCTATAGTTTGCCCATAGCAGGGCATGAAACCAACTGAAACATCACACAACCAGGTCTCCAAGCATTAAGCATTATATGCAGATAGCAAGTTCTTTACTTGCTAGCTTAACTTCTTTGTTTCTAGTCTTCCAAAGTCCAGTGGCAGCATTCTGTTCCCCACTCCAGCCTCATAGCCTGATGATGTGCGGTTAATAAAGGTACTTGATGTGGGTATTGGCTGCCATAGCCTAGTTGTGCCCATGTACATCAAATGGTCTTTGAACAAACCTTCACAGGACTGATGTTAACCTCTCCACACTGAGGCCTTCCATTCTAAAGTTATCATATAAGAGAGGTGGCACCCACCTTGAACATCAATGTCCTGTTTAGGACCAGATTTTTTCTGGTGGCTTCTGGTTTCCATGTAGTCCTGATACTCATGTACAACAGTTGCACAAAGAAAGCTTACATTTTGCAGTTGTGGAGATGGAGGGCCCCACCTTCCTTGACTGACTATCAGCCCTTGATCAAACTAGCTCAGGTTGCCATGTTTACCCATCACAACAGTCGCAGGTACACTGTACAGCAAGTAAATATCTAACCTATTTATAACCTACAAGGGATTTCAGCTGTCTATATTGTGGTGGGGTAGGGCAGGTTTATGGATGGGTGTACTATGTACGATAAACTGTACTTTCATTGTACACTGAAGTGTCAGAAAAACTGGTACAGACAAGCTTATGCAAAATACATATCAACATCCCCTATGCGCGTACTCGGTTGTGTCCGCCAGTGCGCATATAAAGCGATAGGCATGTCAGAGCTGTTTTTGGCATGAGAATGACAAGTAATAACGATTTAAGCGATTTTTTAATGCAGTGTCATAGTTGGTGCGTGTGAGATGGGCCATAGTATTTCAAAGGTAGAAATGAATTTCAGATTTTCACGGACGACCACTGCAAAGGTGTACCGCGACTACAAGAATTCCGGCAAAACCTCCAACCTACGATATCAGTGTGGCCGCAAAAAGACATTGGGTGAACGTGACCATCGTCGACTGTCAAGAATCGTTTCACGCGATAGGCGTGCAACACTCTAGCAGGTATCATCGGAATTCAATGCTGGAGCCTCAACAAGCATCAGTGTCCGGACTGTGCAACGTACCCTGCATGATATGGGCTTTGGGAGCCGACGCCCAACTCGAGTTTCCTTGATGGGTGAACCACACAGAGCTATGCGCTTCGCTTGGGCACGGCAGCACCACCACTGGACACTTGATGACTGGAAATAACTAGCCTGGTCTGACGAGTCGCGTTTCCAACTGTATCGGGCAGATGGAAGGATTCACGTGTGGCACAAACCCCATGAAGTCATGGATCCCGCTTGTCAACAGGGAACTGTACTGGCTGGTGGGGGTCCGTAATGGTATGGGGTGTGCTTAGCTGGACTTCACTGGGACCCCTGGTACGTCTACAAACGTCTGTGACCGGCCAACACTATGTGTGCATCCTTTCTGACGAGGTACACCAGTTCATGTCCTGCATTCATGCTGATGGGTTGGGCCTGTTCGAACAGGACAATGCACCTCCACACAAATGTTGGGACGCCACATTATGGTTAGAGGAGCATTCATCTTAGTTTGGGGTGTTGCCATTCCCACCCAAGTACCCAAATCTGAACGTGATAGAACACATTTAGGATGCCATGCAACGCACTATCGAACACAGGAATCCGAGACCTCGGAATACACCCGAATTGTGGAACGCTCTGCAGGAAATATGGTGTGCATTGCCTACAGTATATTTCCAGAAGCTAGGAGTCCATGCCCCGTCATATTTCTGCAGTCCTGCGCTCTCGTAGGGGACCTACCAAGTATTAGACTGGTGTACCAGTTTTTCTGGCACTTCAGTATACATCACATTTACTCTGCACAGACAGCCCAAGTGAGTTGAAGCACAGTGCAAAGCAAAAATTTCGGGCACAAATGCATTTAGTTTTATGGAACTGTTTTTTTTCTTCCTTTTTAAGATTCATACAGCACATTAAATTGCATGATCTATTTGCAATTACTTTCCTTTGACACTGCACTGGATGCTAAATATCTTGATTTCTGGAAGTTCTACAAATCATCACATAATTATGAAAAGCAATTTTAGAAACACATGTAACATTTACCAGAAATTAGAAAATTTCCATGCTCTTCGAGAGGTTCACTGTACTTTCTCACAACGTGATTTAATCCCAAATCCAGCTCGTAAAATGTCAGTGTCTGCTGTGTTGTCTGGGCAGCCTCGCCTGTAGGGTCATTGTCAGCTTCCTGCAAAAATAAAAGTTGTAAGAAGTTAAGCATGACAAACTATTGAGAATCTGCATGAAAATAATACACTTCCAAAGTACTAATGTGTTTAAAACATATGCATGCAATTCGGAAATGATGAGAGAAATGAAAAATACCCACGTGGAAAATCACACCTAAACCTACAAAATTTCAAAACGTGCCAAACATCACCTAACTGTATTCAGTAAATTAGACACTAGGCCTCAGGCTAATACACTTCTGGACAATTGCTAAGGACGGATCATAAACGGCTATATAGCGCATAAAAAAGTAAGTGTGGTTGGATGCCAAGTGAAATAAAATAATGTCAGAAAGCCAGGACATTACAAGAAAGACAATTTATTGTGCTCTGAAATCCAGAAGGCTTTGGAAAGTGTTCAAGGGACAAACAGGCCATTTTGTGCAGAATACGTAAACGTGAAAAATGCAATTACCGTCCGCAGGCGTTCCGGCGTAAGATGTCAATACGGGATATGGCCACCATGGAGGGCGATGCAAGATTCCACACGTCGTGTCATGCTTTGCACAACATTATGAAGCAGCTGTTGGGGTAATTTATCCCATTCCTCTGTCAGTGCACGGATGAGAGTGTCCTTGTTAATTGGAGGGCATTGGCGACCAGCACGACTCCTCCCCAAAGCATCCCACACATTTTCAATGGAATTAAGATCTGGAGAACGTGCTAGTCATACGAGGCGTTGAATATCCTCGCTCTCAAGACACTCCTGGACAGCGACTGTTCGATGACATGTTGCATTGTTGTCTATGAAAATGAATCTATCACCGACAGCACCACGGAACATGCGAACATGAGGTAGCAGAACATCATTAATGTATCGTTGGCCAGTCATAGTCCCAGTTGGAAGCACATAGAGGGACGTACGGCCATTGATCATGATGCCAGCCCATACCATGACACTACATGTCAGATATCGGTCCCTTTCCTGTATGTTTGCTGGACAATATGCAGTACCACTATCACGCCAGATCAGTTGTCGTCGACAATCAGACGATAGACTGTATCTACTCTCATCTGAGAAGAGGACAGCAGACCAGTCGTTATCAGTCCAATTGCGATGTTGATGGCACCATTGCAAACGGGCAGTACGGTAACGTCTGGACAATGGGATGCACATAACAGGGCGGCAGGCATATAGTCCTCCTTCATGCAAACGTCTGGCGACAGTTTTTCGGGAGATTCGCTTGCCAGTAGCAGGCATAAACTGATTTGCTACCTCACTAGATGTGCTGCGCCGGTGTCTTTTTGTTGATAGCACTATGTACCGATCTTCTGCAGGTGTCGTACTGCGAACACGACCTCCCCGTGACGTTTGCTACACTCTCCATTTGTTTGAAATGATTTCCAAAGCCTTGAAACAACACTGTGGCTGACGTCGAACTCCCTGGCAACATCTGTTATTTTTCGCCCTTCTTCAGTCTTGACAATAATACGGCCACGCGTAAAATCATCTAGGTGATGTCGGGAAGACATACTGAAAATTGCAAGTTCGTCAATCGATTCTTTCCCTTTCAACTTTGCATTTGAACAACAACGGTCAATACGCGTCAAATCCTTTATATCTCTCATCAGCGCTATGACGTCACGAACAAGTTCAGCAATTTAAAATTTGCATACGCACAACACGTCTTACTGTATCCCGCACTTATGCTAATTTCCACATTTTCCTGCCTTCCATTTTATGGTTGCTATCGTTGCTATTGTCATCCGTCCTTAACAATTGTCCGGCAGTGTATATTGAAATAGCTAAAATATATCTGAATTATTAACATAGCAATCAGACATCTCTGAGTTGTGTGTACTGTTTCTCACGTAACATTAATCACATCAAAACCCTGGAAAATTACATTGCCCTAGAGCGGGAATCAAATTTGTGGTAAAAAATTTTGTGGTTTTTAGGAATAAAGTAAAAAAAATTAAAAAATGGTTCATGAAGTGTTGATTTTTTTTTTTTCATGATTTCACATCTCTGCTTTGATCATGCAGTTAACATGTCTAATCCAAAATGTCTAAAATAAGCATGTCTAATCCTTGAACAGTATTACTTCAATTCTAAATATGTGCATGTGACACAAATTTGTGGTTTTTAGAAAGAAAGTAAAAAAAAATGTAAAAATGGTTTATGAAGTATAGAATTTTTTTTTTTTCATGATTTCACATCCCTGCATTGATCATGCAGTGAACATGTCTAATCAAAAATGTCTAAAATGAACATGTCTAATCCTTGAACAGCATTACTTCAATTCTAAATACATGCATGTGACACAAACTTGTGGTTTTCAGAAATAAAGTAAAAAAAAAAAAATGTAAAAAAGGTTCTTTTTTTTTCATGATTTTACATCTCTGCATTGATCATGCAGCTAATCTTTGTCACTCATTCATAATGCAATGCTGCACAGTAAAGTACTGTTTCCTAACAATTGTGCATATAGAGTAAAATCTCATTTATCTGATCTAATTGTTACCATGGTGCCATTGCAAAATTGAAAATTCCAGATAGTCAAGGACACACGTACTCTATTGTTGGTTATCAGACATAGCTAAATAAGGGGAATTTAATGTATTATAAATTGGCTTGTTCTTTAGCATCTGTAATATTGGAAGACTTTTTTTAGCTTGGATTCCATGCTGATGTTTTAAATTTTTCTAATCATTTACTGCTTCACTTTAAATTCTTTATTAACACAAAGCTTTGAATTCAGAATAAGTGATGTTTAAGTTATCATTGATCCAGATAGAGGCATCTCTGCACTTTCTTTCTACATTTAAAATCACCTATTTAAAGTAGCATTCAGTTCTTCATCATTTGCTGTCTTCATTGTTTTGCTGCTTTCCGTAACTTTGCACAACTAGTATCCAATAATGAAGCTTTTTTTTTTTCCTTTCATGCCATAACGTATCACTGATAATAATTGATACATCAACATCAAAATTAATTCACTACCTTCATGTTGTTTCACTTATTCCCAGTCTATTCACAACCTGAATTTTTTGTTCCATCATAAAAAAAAAAAAAAAAAAAAACATGCTCTTGTTCAATGGATGCCATTTTACCAACCATTTAACAAGCTTTCAATCTGACATAAAGCCAACAGGAAGAATGAAGTAGACAAAGTGAGCAGAGGGTTTGATGGCATTGTCCTACAGCTGACTGGTGTTACCTTTCTGACTGGTAGGCATCTGTGTAGTTGAAGAGAAAGATAGGAAATAGGAAGGAATGTGACCTTGAAATTTAACCACATGCAGTACATTGGCAGAAAATTGCAAGAAAAAACAACACATAACATGGGAGGCACCAGTTAACAGAGTTCCAGATAAGCAAGCATCGGTTAAAAAAGATCTTACTGTATTTATTTTTACAACAGTTACTTTATTCCACAAAGCCACATCAAAAATCTAATTGTATTGTAACATTTGGCAACCTCTGGCTTAAAAGGTAAAAAGAAATGGAAATCAACAGTATTTACATCATGCAATATGACATGGTGCTGTCCCAGGGACCGACCAGTCTGAGAAGCTGGTTCCTGACCATTCATCCAAGGTGAGCTCGGTGGGTGTTGTATTTGTCTTGTGGCACTGGCTCTCTCCCTTCCCTGGAACCAGTGGCCCCAAATAATGGTCAGGTGACTGCTTATAGTGTAGTGTTCCCCCGAGGCCATTTTAGCGGGGCGCAGCACCTTGCCCTTTTTGACATATTAAAATTCGTCCCTGCCCCGTTTTTGGACAGTAAAATGCCAGCTGCCATTCCCCCAATTTTCACCCTGCCCTTAGTCTCGTATTGCCCTTGCTGTTCTGTGGCTTGCCAGGCCCACAATCGCAAATCAGCCATCACAAACGTACCCGTGTAACTGTCTTGCTCGAAGATGATGATACCCGCAAACTTTATGGTTAACAAGATCATGTGGAAATTGTTAATTTTTTTTTTTTTTTTTTTTGTGGGTTTAATGACCACCGTGAGCAACTCAAAGGGCTATAAGCAGTCATCTGTTCTTAATGTAGGACCACTGGTTCCAAGGAAAGATACAAATTAGCGGTCACCGCTAGCCATGTGACTACTGGATAAAACACAGTGGCCAGTAGGAAAAGTTGCTTTACTCGCCTCGCCAAGCTCGAAAATTTGCCTCTCCTCACGGTCTGGCAGTCAAATTATTTTTTCATTACTAAAGAATTCATTTGTATTTTTCAAAACCCTCCTATGAATTAACAAGATCATTTTCTATTATCCAACTCACACGTGGAGAAAAGCAATGCTCTGCTCAGAAAATAAGTGGGTGCAATCAATTTATAGATTCACTCTTCAAGAAAGGGAAGGAGGTTGTTTTCCCCACCGAAGTTTGTGCATGAAGTAATGATAATGGACATCTAAGCTTCAGCTGGAACTCTGACGTCACAAACAGACTTCAGCAGCTCGCATTTTAATAAGTTTTTCTGAAAATGCATTTCCCATTGATTAGTCACTTCCTGCTTATCAACAGATAAAAAGGGGCAATACTTACTTTTCTAACAAAAGAAATTGAAGTTCAAAATGAGAACATTAAGTTTCTGTCACTGTCTTTCGTCCCCCATTGAGTCATGTTTCCTTTGCACAGTTGTGCATGCAATAGTGTTTTTGGAACATTAATTTTGCTTTAAACAAAATAAAATACTTTTGCTCCACTCTTAATACAGCAAAATGTTACTACATATTGAGAAAACACGCTTTAAGTGAAGTGAAATGAAATGTCAATAATTGATACTGAATTCTACACTCTGCCGTGATTGATAACAATTTTACGGATCACACAGACGACAGGTTCCATCATGAACAGATTAAGTACCAAATTTTAAAATTGAATTTTGCTTTAAAAAGGGGGGGGCAAAATGTTTATATAATGATTGGTTGGTTGGTTTTGAAGTGACTGTTAGAAAAAGGAAAACATGCGTTTTGTTAGAAAAAATTCTTAGAAAATATAGAGTCTCTCTTTTTCACAATAATCGCAAGATATTAAGGACGAGGAATATGATCAGAAAAACATAAAAAATAACAATATAATCACAAAGAGAAATGAGGGGGGGGATTTAATATGCTGCTTGGTAAGAAAAATTTTTAAAATTTTGAAAATAAAGGTGCATTATCGCAGGGGTGCAGAATATGTCTGAACGCGCGAACAAGGTTCAGGAGAAATTAAGGCAGCTCTGGGGAATGTTTTGCCCGGGGATAAAATGATAATACAGTACAATTCCGAAAATCCACGCTCCTAAAATCCGCAATTGCCTAAAATCTGCGTGGATTCGAACATCGGTCACAGTTACAGTTAACAGACGGGTAAAAAAAAAAGGCTTCAGAAATTGAAAATTTTTTATTTTCCAGCTGACAAAATAAAATTTTAAATGTTTAAGATATTTTTAAAGGTTTAAAAATATTTTATGTGTTTTCCCTATTTGAAAAATATTACTAATGATATACGTAATAGTGTTCTTCCTAGAGACTGTTTGGTGGGCGCCTGCCCAGCTGACAGTGCTTAAGCTGCCTATCACTTTTTCACCGAATCGCGACAAGCACAATACGCCAAAAAAAAAGTTCACCTGAAAAAAAACGAATGCTAAAAATTGTGTTTTATTTGTTTTTTAATCCTTGTTACAACTTTAAGAAATTTGCTCATTTCTATTTTTATGTGGATAAAAATCAAACGTTTAATCTTACATTTCCCGCGTGCGCTGAGTCCTTACTGAGAATCCATGACTTAGTTCTGTTAACTGCTAGGAGTTCGACATAAGGGGAGGGTGTGTGTTTGTATGTATGTATATTGGCGGCTTTCAAGTGTTTTAGTAACTGGGGGAGATAGATGGCAGAAAAGGGGAGGATGATATTGGGTGGGGCCAGCAGAATGCGACAAGAGCAAGAGGGAAAAACTTCCTCTTCAGCTCACATGATTGCTGACCATAAATGAAAAACGCAAAAATGCATTTTCGCGAATTTTTCAGACAGCTGTCTGAAATTTCTATAAACACCACAAATCCTTGTTACAAATGGATCTGCAAAATTTTGCCTGAATTGTTTAATAACTTTTTAAACTAGCCATGAAATTTTTAATTAAACATTCCTGTGTGCCTGTCCCTCGTAAATCTCTTAATAAAAATGTTCATGGCTAATTAAAAAAGTTTTTAACCAATTAAAGCAAAATTTTGAGAGTTGACTACTCTTAGCTGATTATGGAGTGTGTAAAAATTTCAGCCAGTTTCATAAAGAATTGACAATGATGAGTTTTCTTATTTTTTTTATCCAGTCTACTGGCAAAACCTTTGTAGCAAACAGGGAACCCTGCTCTTACGTAATGCAGTTACAGGAGATGGGGAACCCTCCTGCTTTCCCCACCATCCCACTTGTTGAATTTAGCGGACAACAACAAGTTTTGTTTCAAAGTTGATAAGCTGCTCTTTCCTTTGTGTGCTACACTATGGATATTTGTTGAATACTGTATAAATAAAAAATATGCTTTTCTAATGTGAAACATTTGAGTATGATACAGTATTTTGTCATTTACAGTAGTACAGGAATTGCGATAGTTCAAAAGAAAAATTTACGGAGTGTGAACAATGGACAGAATGTCACGCAGGGACGGGGTGCTGGTTGATGAATGTCAAATAATTCCCGCACTTCAAACCCCAGTGCTGCACGCTGGTGAAATTAAAAGGGGGGGGGGTATATACGTACGAATGATGTTTACTGCGATGCAATTACTTTACTGTAACGTCAAAACAATGATAAAATTAATTCAACTACAGAGAAATGTGCCGTCTGCTAGATTTAACATGCAATCAGCACTTTCATTGTGCAATTGTGTTCATCACTTCAAGCTTACTTAGCATTAGTTTTTTTTTTTTTTTTTTTTTTTTTTGATGGAATGTTTGCCAGCCAGAATGTTTGATTGACATATACAGTATTTCATAAATAAAAATTCAATTAATTAATATAGTACTGTATTACGAATTTGTTCCCTATATTTTACTTACTTATTAAATACTGTGCATATATCTATATAAATTCCAATTACTACTAATTACAGTATTAAATACATATTACTAATTAATTTTACTAATTATTACACAAATGAAAGCCTATAATACATACATACATACCATCCTATTTGAATTAGTATTATATAGTTTAGAGAACCTGTGTGTTTACAGTACATATGTACTAGTAAACACACACAAGTTCTCTAAAATCTGCAAAATTCTAAAATCTGCACAACCTCTGGAACCAAGTTGTGCGGATTTTCGGAATTGTACTGTAGTAATATAAAACGAAAAATTGACTTATTAACAACGAATATAACGTGAAAATAGGAGTTTTTGCTTCACGGTAATCAGTTAATCATTTTGAAAAATGTGTCGTTATGAATACAAGAGGTTAATGAGGGCTGTGACGTACTGCGAAATACCGCTCGCACACTTTTCACCGAGCCTAAACGACTTTACTAATGTCAAGGCGGAGACAGCGTGGTGTGAGTAACGAGTACAATGCAACCACTAGTCACACTAATAAACGTTTCCGAAACTAATGGGTCGCTCTGGCGGCACAGAGGTCTAAGCGATGGCTTCTGATCATTCGCCCAACATGGGTCCGGGTTCGAATCCTGGTGAGGCATGGATGTTGTTTGTCTCATGGCGCTCGCTCTCGCCCTTCCCTGGAACCAGTGGCCCTAAATTAGGGACAGGTGACTGCTTATAGCCCACTGAGTTGCTCTAGGAGATTGTTAAACCTCCAATAGAAAATAACAATGGCAGCGAATGTGCCATAAGTGCTGATTTGAAAAATTATTGGGGGTTCTGGTCATTTTAAAGTGAATGACCCATGCATTTTTCAAAGGATTTAAGTTGAATTTAAATTTCATTCAGTAAAATTATCTGGCACAATTAGACGTCTAGAATGCTAGAATGAAATAAATTATAGTTAATTACAGAATTTTTTAGCTGTTTATTTTTCAGCCTCTCTGCCCCGGGTTACTTCTTGATTCGCCTATTCTTCATATGTCGAAAGTTAATGGGTTCCACCATTTTAGGCAAGGAAAGAATTTTTGATTCGCCTATTCCTGTCTCGCCTAAAACTTTGAACTGTTAGAGGGGAGAGACTCACCTGGAACACTAAACCTTTCGTGTGTTAAAAAAAAAAAAAAAGTCAATTTTTTTCGTGAAAAAAAAGCTAGTTATTCATTGGAATAAATATTAGCTGAGTTTTTTTTTTGTTTTTTTTTTCCAAATTTTTATGTAACAGGCTTTAAGGAGAGTTCTTGATCATTGACATATACTCTAATAATCGCTTAAAGTTGTATGGAAATCCGCTACAGTTTTTGGGGAAATTTCAGAGAAGAAAAAAAGTGTTCTAGGGAAATATTGGGCCCCGAACATTTTCTGCACCCCTGCATTATCGTACGTGCTTAAAAAAAAATCATTTTCGAACTACAATCAAATTGAATGGTGAAGTTTGTTCTGTGAAGCAGCAAAAAATTGAATAGTTCAAAAGAAAAGAATAATTTCATGGTTTTATATCGGTTACCAGTGAATTCAACTTCAGTTAGAAAATAAGGGCAATTGTTAGCCATTAAATTAAATGTTGAATTTTCCCCCCTTTAAGCAGCAAAACACTGGATGGAAGCACGAAGTTGTTGTTTTTTTATTTCAATCATTTTGTTTAAATAAATTATTTTCAAATAAATTTATTGTATGTTTTCATGTATTTAATAATCCATTGATTAGAAGTATGGTAAGAAGCATTTACTTTTACTTTTTATCCATGAATAGGCAACTAAAAAAATAGTTACATTCTTCTGGTAATGGAAAAAGTTGATCTGATTCATATTGAGTAAATGATTGTTGTTAACAAAACCATTTCAATAAATTGAATCATTTTAAATTTACATTCTTTGGGTTTCACACAAAAATATATTATTAAATACAAAAAAAAAATTTACAAAAACCATAGAGCTCATTGTTGAAATATTCCTACTTCACCAGGTATTATGTTTACGATGAGAACAGAGTCGGAAGTTCATTGGGGGTGGGGATCTAAAACTATGACCCTGTGCATACATAAATGTTCCTTTTTGAAAAAACTGTGCCCTTTCTCTCAGATATTATCTTTTACCATCACAAAGTGCCCTTTTTTTGAGATCTTACATTTTGCACACAAAACGAGCCCCTTTCTTATAGAAATGTCTCCTTTTTCAGCAAATTACCCTGCCCAACTCAGTTTCTAGAGTGAACACTATAGTGCTCAGTTTCTCATGCTGCTCATTGAAACAAAAAAAAATCCACAGGATTCAAAAGGAAAAAAAAATCAAAATAATACTAAATATTAAGCAAAAACAGATGATTGTGTAATGTGTGGGAAAGCATGTCAAAATGCATTAAAGAAATTAAGTTACCAGAGTTTTACCTTGGGAGGCAGCATTTGTTCTGAAAATCTTGCAACTAGTTGTTGATAAAATCTAAATTGAAATTTTAATAAAAAACAAAACAAGCCACAGGTTTTCAAAAAACATGTTGCATGCAAATTAAGTGTATAAAAATCAATTGTTTTCATTCCACCTTAACAAAGGGTTGGTGAGAAGGTGTAACCATAAAAAAAACTGATGGAAGGGGGGGTATTGCCTTCTATATATGTTTCATAGGGAAAAAATAGTAATAGCAATAGTTGTCATATTTTCATGATGGAATAGGAAAGAAATAGTAACAGGTGAACAACATTTAAAATGCATAATGGTCAAGAAAAGACAACTGAAAATACAGTTTCCCTTTCCTCCTGCACTGTCTGCATTTACTAAATTTTGAACCCTTGCTTTGCCAAATAAAAATATGAAAACTTTTACCAAATATTTATCCAGATCATATGACTTTATTTTTTGAAAAATAGAATTTCATTCTGTAGTTCATTTGCACCAAATACAGGTAGGCCTAATTTCAGATTCCCAATGAGCACTGCAAATAAAGGCACTAAAAATACTGTAATCTTTTGACACTTTTTGGTCTTTGCTGTTCTCCATGTAATTTCATTTTGCCACATTTTTTTCTTTTAGGATATTAATAACCACCATGAGTAACTCTGATGGATACTCTGATGGATAGCAGTCAATCATCCTTTATTTAGGGCCTATGGTTGGTTCTAAGAAAATGTCAGAGCCAGCCAGTATTGTCAAACACACCAGCCATGCCTTATCCAGGACCTGAGCACACACCCACCTTGGACAAATGGTCAGAAGCCAGCACCTCAGAACACTTGGCCACCAGGGCGGCCAATTTTGCCTTCAATTTCACTACTATCCTATTTTGCATTATCTCTATTTTCTTTGTCATCTTCTGAAAATAGTTCATCTTTCCTAGCAGAAACAGTAACACACACACACACACACACACACACACACACACACACACACACACTTGCTCTTAAGCATTTTATGAGGATTCAAAATCTGCATTAATCAAACCTTAAATTTGAATGTAGTAGGTTATACAAAACCCTTACCTCATAATCCATCTCCAAACATGCAAACATGGGATTCTCAAAGCCTACATCAACACCAACCATATGGTACACAATTGTATTAGATTTATGGGCTTCTAATGGAGAAGATATTGTCAAGCGAGCCGCAGCATCTCTGTTCAAAATGTATACCAGTTTCTGTTTTTCGACTGCACCTGTATAGCAAGAATAAACAAAAGAAAAAGATATACATAAATATATGTACATGCAGATTAAGTGAATGAGTATCCATACACATGGCTACAACCTCAACTTACATTCCAACTGTACTGTAGCCACTGTTCAAGTTACTTAAACAAGTAGCTAGCACAGCAATATAAGATCTTCAAGTATGCCATTTAACTTACACTTTAAAAAAAAAAAAAAAGGACTTTTCTTTTTTAAATTTAAAACTTGGAATCTTCAACATCCCGCTGTGTGATACACAGGAAACAAGCTTATCAATACCGTTTTTGTAAAAGTTATGATCTCTGGAGGTAAAAAGCTTCCCAACTCCTTTTCTACAGCTTCTCTGTTTCTGAACTGTTGATTCTGAAGATGATTGTCTAGGATTAAAAATAAATGATAATCCAAAGGACTAATGTTAGGAGAATAAGGAGAGTGCATAAGAAGTTCCCATCCAAGAGTCTGAATCTTGTCACAGATCGCGTGTGCAACATGAGCCTTTGCACTATCGTGTAGGAACAGAATGCTTCTGCGGTTCACTAGTGCTAGCTGTTTTTTCAAAAGTGATTCGTGAACCCATCGTAATTGGGCACAGTAGTCAGCTGCAGCAATGTTTTGGCCAGACAGTAACAGTTCAAAGTGAACAATTCGCACTGCAGTCCTCCATACCCACAATAAAACCTCCTGCTGATGGGTATTGGGCTTTAAGGACTGTGAAACAGCATCAGTGGATGACAACCAATGATGTGGTCTCTTGGTATTGCTGTATAAGATCCACTTTTCCTCACAGGTTAACAAACAGTCCAGAAATGGTTTACTTTTGTAGTGAGAAAGCAATCCCATGCAAATGGTCAACTGGTGCTGCTTGTTGGCAGGCGTTAGTTCATGAAGTATCCATTTGCTGAACTTGTACACTTTCCTAATATGTAAAATGTAAATGAATAGTTTCGTCACTGATATTGGACCTTTGTGCCAACACCTGGCATGTTTGAGCAGAATCTGCTTCAATTGCAGCCTTCACTTCATCGTGATCGATGACAGATGGTCGCCCCTCAAGTGGCGCATCTTCTAGCAACTCGTCACCAGAAGCAGCAATTTTTTTATACCATCTTTGAGTGGTGAGAACACTAGCGGAGCCTTTTCCAAAAGCCTGGCATATCCTTTGGGCTGTTTGCAAAGCATTTGTTCCAAGTTTACAGCATGCAGGCATGAATAATTGAGTTAGAGTACTCATTTCCTGGGTCCATTTTCACATTATGGCACCTCTTTCCAATTTTTTGTATATAAGGTGACTCTGCAGTATGTCTTGTTTTTGAAGTCACTGGCACTGTAACACCATCTATCAGGTCTTTTGCATCACATATATTAAACTTTGTAGTTCTGGAAAAATGCCAGAACTTTTTGTTTACCTGATAGATAAGTGCAGTGTTCTCCCTAGAGCCTTTTTACTGGGCGGCCCATCCAGCTAATTTTCTCTGTCGCCCAGCTAAATTTCCTTTAATGAACGTTTTCACAATGCACATAATAGTAAAAGTGGAAAACTTATTACAACATAATCCATAAATATTGGTGAAAACTGGCTGAAATCTGGGTGAAATATGATTTATTAATAAGTACTCATTTTTTTATCATTTATGTACAATTTTCTAATGTTGTTTGTCATGTTATGTTATATTAATGCCTACCATACTGCTAAATATGTTTAATAAATATAATAATGTTACGCAAAACAATATCCATTTTTTCCTCGATTGAGGAAGGGGTCATTAATACCATCCAGCTAAAAGTTCTTGCCACCCAGCTGTAAAAAATCTAGGGAGAACACTAAAGTGGTCATAATGTTTTGCTTCTACACATACAAACACTGTATGTTAGCATACCTGCCAACTACTACGGAATGTCCGTAGTTTCTATGGATTCAGTTGTTTGATACGGAACTCACTGTTGAAGCTACGAATTTTCATTTTGTTAAATTTTTTATTTTGCTATTACAAAATAACACGAAATACCGTCCCCAGACGGTATTTCGTGTTTCAAAACTTTAAAAAATGGTAGTTAATTGGAGTAAAAAATTTTGCCGTAATCTTAATTTTTTTCTCCCGATGTTGCATTTGTGTCCAGTATTCTTGTTAAGTGTCATTTTAAATCTGTATAAAACTGAAGACAATTTTTTTGGGGGAGGGGTCGTTTTCCGTCTGGTGACGGTATTTCGTGTTTCAAAACTTCCGAAAACGGTAGTTAAACGCAGTAAAAAATTTTGCCGTAATCGTAATTTTTTTCCTCCCGATGTTGCCTTTTGTATCAAGTAGTCTTGTTAAATGTCATTTTATTGCATAAATGTTTGTATTTCATCTTGAAACTGTTGGCAACAATTTGTGAAAACGGAAGTTAGACGTTGCAAAAAATTTCCTTGTTATCTTCTTTCAAGAATTCGAGGAATTCTGCCTTTTTCATTATCACAGGGATCATAGCATACTTCTGGAAAATTTTAGGTAGGAATTTTAGGAATTTTTAGAAAAATTTTAGGAAAATTTTAAGAGTGTATTTCAATAAAAACTAGATGTATATTTGTATACATCTAGTAAAACAACTTTGTATACATTGTAAAGAGTTTGCTTCACACTCTTCAACCATATATACTGATAGACTGCGCATGACATCAAAATTTCTGGCTCCAACATAAAATCACATGACATCAGTCAAAAAGATGGGTTACACCTGCTGTGCTTATGGTTGCTCTGAGCGATATAGTAAAGGAATTTCTATGATTTTTCATGGGTAAGAAACGAATTAAATACCTAAGTCAATAAAGTTCAATTACTTAACCAGAAACTTGCAGCTATTGATATAAAAATATAGTACCTTAAGAAAAAAAAAATGGAATGCATGTTCCAAATTCTTCGCAAATGTTCATCACATTATAAATCACGAAATGTAAACAACACGATCATGCATGTATATAGCTCATAAGTAAACTTACCTGAAGAGTTTTCATTATATATGAGGCGCATTCACATAATACACCGAAAACACTGAAGTTCTGCAGCGTAAATTAGTAATCATAACAGCATTTTTACACGAAATTTGGAGTCTGATGATGACGTGCCCAATGTTGGAGCCATGGCGGCTTTGATGCAGCTATTGCCAATGTGCAGTCCATTAGTATATATGGTCAAAGTTCACACCCAAATTTTTTGCATAACGTCTAATGTCTAAAGTTTAAGTATGATTTACTTCTAATGTTCAGTTCTTATCTTTTCACGTGTTATTATCATATTCAAGTATATTTACCACATTTCAAGTTTCACTTTGAACATTAATATGCTGTTGAACCAGAAGCAATTCACGATTTTCACAGTAAAGTTTTCAGGTTTCACATTAAATTATAATATCCTAAAAAGGTAATTGAAAACCAAGAACTATGTACAATTGTTCACTGAATTACTTTTTTCATATTATTGTTTTAACCTTTTCCTGATAAGCCTATCTTTTTCTGCTTCCACCACAACTAATTTACTTTCAGTTTTCTTTATTTTAGCTGAACCTTGTATGATCAAGTTAGAGGCAACTGCTATTTCAACAGTATTTTGTTTTTCTACAGCTTTTCTCATTCTTTCTGTTCCCTCTTGAATTACTGCTAGGGAGGCTTCTTTATCTTTTTAAGCCTATTTATTTCTGCATCATTTTCTTTTATTTTGTCATCAAACTCAGCTTTTCTTTTTTTCTCTAGCTGCTTTTCCTTATTTTCCCTCTCTTTCTGCTTCCTTTCTTTTACCTTTTTTTTTTATTCTTCTTCCTTCAGCTTATTAACATGCTCTTTATAAAATTTATGTGAATCACGAACACTATTTAACAAATTTCTTGTTATGGGAACTTTACTTACACATCCATAGTGTTTAATGGCCCCTTTAACTATTCTTAATGATGTTATAGTTGAGTCTTTTAAATTAGCCTTGTCCTTCCTTAACAGAGCAGTGTTAACCGAAAATCTCCTTTCTGCATCAGCATTACCATGAGGTAAAACTAAAATTGACTTGATGAGTTTAGCAAGATTTGAATATTTTTCTTTTCTGCTAGAGTCTTTAATACTAAATATATTACGCCAGTAATGATCAATCCGCACTGGAATATGCCCTTCCTCTGAAAATTTCACTAGTTCATCTAGAGTTGGCTTATCACAATTTAAAAGTTTCCACTCTTCTCTTACTCTATCAATTTGTTCCTCAGAAAGATGCAAAACACTTGAAATTCTGGTTATTTCCGAAAGTCCTTCAGTGACTGAAAGTTGAGTTGACTCTTTCTTTGGTTCTTTTACCTTTAAAACTTCTATGTCTCTTAGCTTTTGATTGCAGAATGGCAAATTTGACTTTAAATATTTTGTGGTTGCAATTAGTGATGATCTTACATCTAAGAGAAATAATTTCTGCCTGGTCTCCTGAACATTCCTGAGGAGATTTTTTGTCTTCATACCAACTTCTAACTCTCCTAGTTTTTTCCATGAATTTTTGTTTTCAAAATCTACATTCTTTAGGTCTTCTCCAAATTTCCCTGCAATAACATCATCTTGGATAAACTGAGCCATAACATTCCTCATTAAAGTATTTAAATCAGAATATAACTGGTGTATTTTTGGTTCTTCACTCTGATAACATAATGAAAACTTTTCAAAATTTTGGTGTGAAAATGAAATTAATGCTAAATAGCAAGGAGTTAGCTCATTTTTCAGGAAACAGTGAATTATTTTATACCTTGCCGAATTGGGTAGTTGTTTTTCAAATATTTTTTGAGATGGCAAGAAGTTTAAAAAATATTCTGTAATATTTAGCCATTGATCCAAGAGCCTCTGGGCTACAGAACCAACGGTTAACCATCTGTTGCCGACATGATGCAAACGAAATTTGGCTGTGACCAATGTTATATCCTCGACAGATTTATAATCCTCTTGTCTTGCAGCACTACTCTTTAAAAAGTAATGCATATCAGTAGCAAATTCGTCAAAATCTATATTTAAGCTTGTCAAAAAATTTTAAATGCATTACTAACAACATGCAGGTTGCAAAAACCTAGTTCCAAAGATTTCTGGCCTGTTTTTTGTTTTACAACTTCATTGAATTTGCGTAAAAAGCACTTATTTACATTTGGGCTGTCCATGGATACACAAATAATTCTATTCAACGAAATATTGAAGGATGATAACACATCAAGAATTTCTTTTAGCAAAATATCTGCTATTGCATGACCCAGAAAAACGCTTGTTAGGTACCGGCAAGAAACTGAATTTATTTCTGAAGACCAGTACCTGAGATACACATCCAACTGCCGTTTCACTTGTGTATTTGTAGTTTCATCAAATGCTATAGTAACCTTTCCTGTGCTACTAGATGCAATGTCTTTTTTCAAATCCTCTTCCAAATATTTTGACAATCCATGTGATATCACATAAGCAACTTTTTTTCTTTAAGTTGCATTTTGGCTGCAATAGCAGAATCAGGAAACATTTCTTTGAAAAGTTCAACTGTTTCAGTGCATGAAACAAAAGACATATTGTCCTTAGCAACTTTCATGGCCCATAATGCTTTGGCTTTAGCCAACTGTAAATCATGACTCAGTAGTTCACTAATATTTGTTTTGGGCTGAAGATCCTGTCCTCCAAAGGCTTTCAGGATGGACTTATTTTGAAATTTACTTTGAAATTTCTGCAAATGTTTTTTTCCTTTATGATGCGCTTTTACTTGTGAAAAGCCACTATTAGAAATATTGAAAATTTCTGAACACAATATACACTTAGCAGAAAATATTGTTTCAGTTGCAGAACACCATTCTTTCAACTTCACTCCGTCCAATTCTTTGGCGAGCCACGCATCTTGAAATTTCGTTTTGGGATTTAGGCATCTTAAACACTTGTATTACTAACCAGAAAATGAAAGGGAAGTACAAAAACACGTTCCAATATTGCAAAACCAGACAACTTCCCGAAGTTTGGCTGCGAGGATGTCAGAAGATAGAAAGAAAAAAAAAGCAAGTCACCACTACAGAACTGAACCTGCACACAGCACAGAGAACACCATAAAAGATGCAAAACCAGAAACTATTATACAAATCTCACGCAAGTTCAGTCAAAGCGAGTCGGAGCTGAGATATATTGCACATCGAAGGTCGCTGTCGCCGACGCACGATCAAAGGTCAATGATCACGTGCTCTACTGCCTGTCACGATAACACTCAGCTACCATCCCATCGTCATTACCGGAGGTTACGGAAGGAGATCACATGTTTCCTCTTTGCTTCCACCCACCTGCGGTTTACAATAACAAAACATCAGCAGAAAGAGGAGGTTCCACAAGGCATGTCCAAAAATAAAGTACAATCTTCTGCGTGCCACGGAGTTAGTCTGCAAAGCGCAAACCAGGGGTGAAAATGACCCCTCCCCTTTTCCCTTAGATCTCTTGTTACTCTCGAAAACTGTCCGAAGGCACAAAAGTGGAGCGCCCGCCCCGAAGCAAGTGCATCTCGATGGCGTCATTTTCCCTCCCTTCAGCAGCACAGCATATAGGCTGTGTTTCTACAATAACAGGTCTTTTTACCTTACCGTAATTGTAAATTTATTGGCGTTAATAACGGTTGTATTTTTAATAAATAAGCTTACGAAAATTTTAGGAAGAATAGCAAATTTTAGGTATAATTTTAGGAATTTAAGGAGGGTCACAAAATATTAGGAATTTTAGGAGGAATGCAATCCCTGTTATCATTTTGGTCGTTTGCGAGATCGATGTGCAAGTGAACAGAAATTTTTGGGGAGTTGGTGGCAATGGCGGCGGCAGGGGTATCGTCCTTGGGGGATGGAATTAATTTTTATGAAACTTTCAAAAACGGAAGGTCAACGGAGTTCAGATTTTTTCTGTAATTGAAACTTCTTTCTTCTCGTGATGTTACCTCTGTCTAGTATTATTATTAAATAACATTTTTCTGCATAAATATTTGTATTTCAGCTTGAAAATAGGGGAAAATTTCAAAACCGGAAGTCGGATAGAGCAAAGATTTTCCCCATAATCCCCCCACCCCCAACCCAATGTTCTCGCTCTCCTGCGTTGTTAAATATTCCCCATCCCATAAGTTCTTGCATTCAAGCTTGATAAGGGAGGGGTAATTCCACAAAACAGAAGTGACAAAGTTGGAATATTTGTAAAAATTGATGCATGGTGTTCAAAGGTATTAATATTTCTTAAAGTTACACCATTTATCTAAAATAGTTAAAGCTTTGATATCATGCAATCATTTATGGTTCTGAGGCTGAAAGTTCTTTCAGCATGATGGATGAAATTATTATTATCAGAGGGCATAAAAAAAAGGAAAGAAAAAAAGAAAATCGACAATGGAGAAATAGGGAGAGAAAGATAGCAGAAAGAAAAATTTAGCAATGAATGCTGTGTGTTTTGATTTTTCACCTAGTTAAAACATTCAGTTGTTTTTTTTTTCCTTCTTTGGTTTCATCTTGTCATAAACTGCAGTGTTAGAGGCAGTATGATCATATCGTAAGTGGAGGTTTGGGCACTGCGAGTTCACTTGCTTGGATTCCCCATCTGTCAAGCATGAAATTCTGAATTCATCTGACTGATTTTTACTGGAGGAAGTTTCGAAATTAAATCGCACAATGTTACCTATCATGCCCTCACCAGGGAAATCAACTTTATGTTTTGCACATGTTAAGTTTGTTTCACTTAGTGTCCTTGTTGTTATAATGTTAAGGTGTGTATTTCTTTTTCACAAAGAGATGCAGATCATTTCATAAAAAAGTGTCTCTGTTTGCCGCACGGATAATACTAGTTACTACTGACAAGGCTCAACCCAATGTTGGCAGGTATGTGTTTGTCACCATCAGAAAACACCATCCTTACTGACCACAAAATTAAACATTAACAATATTCAAATTAATATTTATCAATGTCTGCATCTCCTGACTACTATAGAAAGCAGATAAGTATTAGGTTTGGCAGAAGTCTACAGTGTTCAACAGGGAGCAATAAGGTGAAAAAAAAAAAAAAACAGTACTTGGCTTCTGCAATCTTTATTGGCTGAATATTAGCAGGCCAAGAGAAACCAGAGGAAGAAACATACAATTGAGAAATCCAAATGAAAATCAGCAATACTTTTTAGAATGAATCTCTGGTCCAAGACAGAACCTCAAAACTTTTCAAAATAAAAAAAACGGGTCATCAACGCACATTCAGCGCCGCGCATTTACAATTTATAAATAAAAAAAAATTATATATTACAGGTTTCTTTATTTTTTTTACTACAATTAATTTTTTAATACAAATAAAGAAATATTTGCAAAAATAAATTAGTATTTTAAGTATAAAATAAGATTAACAGACCTTATTAATGAGTTTTATTTTTAGAGAGTGCAGTGGTTGTTGCAGATTTGGCCTTCTCAGAAATTTATCATCATACTTCTGGGAAAAACATGAGCCACTCATATTAGATTTTGACACCAAAATGGCTTGTAGGGTACAATGTTTCATTGAACCATGAAAGTCAGTTTTATTTTGCCGCACTGTACTAAAAACACGCTCACAGGGTGCATTTGCTATGTGGCAAAACTAACACACCAAAACATAACTCTACTTAGTTGATGATATAACAGCTTTCCACATGGTCCTTTTTCCTCACCAAGAATCAGAGTAGTAAAATATAGACGTACGCTCTATGTGGATAGTTTCCAAATTATTAGCAGGTTTTGCAGATAGTTTTTGCTTGCAGTTTAAAAATTATGAAAAACGAAAATGTTATTTACAGCAATTAAAACACTTATTTAGGGCTTTACTCAGATTAATATACTTAATTCTATTTTAACTTGAAGAACTTTCAATTATTTTTCACATCTTTTGAGTTCTTTTGTTTTTACAGACATTTCTAGCCTCTAGATTTTATCAAGGCATGTTCTCAATGTATAGGAACTGAATCGAAAGTTTCATTTAATACGAAAAGAATTTAAATTTTATTGCCAGGTTCCTCTTGCAGTTGCCAATTATTAAATTAAAATAATTTCCTTTTGCATTTTGTAAGTCTAGTATTTTTCATTTAACTCGTTGAAAATGCTATTTATAATTTTTGAAGGTTCAATGTTGGAACTGTTTTTCTGGATATAGAAACTTTCTTTAATTACAATAGTATCTTGTTTTTATGAGGTTCATAGTCCAATGTTTTAATATTTTGCTATAAAAGTTCATTTCACACACATTGGTGCACATTCAGTTACTTATGTTGTTTTCATCGGAATGTGTAATGTTTTAATTATTTATTGTTTTATTAATTTTTCTTTAAATTATCTTATTCTATTGTTGTCATGGTTCGCGCTTTGCGGGTTTGCAGCAAGTTTTCTGTTTCGATGGTTGTGTACTCAGATATATTTTATTTTTATACAACTCTGCCAAGACACCACTGCTCATTAGCTCTGTTAGTATCATTTATATTCTTTGGCAAGCTTGAATGCTGATAATGCAGAAATTCAGGCTCCAGCTCATCCACAGCAGTGAAAGTAGTTTCCACCTCCTCTTTCAGCAGTAAGCATGGAAATCTGTCAATAAAAAATTTGACTGATGAAAACTTGGACTCTTCCTAGTTTCGAAATATCCGCAACTTCAGCATCCTGTAGCACCTCTGATCGTAGCGGAAATGAAGACAGCACATAGTCGCACACTAAGTATTTCCGAACCGAGACGTAAAATTATTTTTCATTTAGTGTCAATGTACTAACTATTTCAGTAGTTTCACTCCCTATGGCCAGATCAGCATCATCTTTTTGATTATCCCGATCAAAATATTTCATATTTAACAAAAACGGGGAATTTGCAACTAAACCAGGTCTTATAAATCGGATTAGCAATTCACGGAAAAAATTCTCAAGATCAGCTTTCAACTTGTGAATTCTAGGCTCTTCACATTACAACAGCGAGTTATATTTATCAAAGATAGTGATGACATTTTTGATGAACAAACAATATGCATGACATAATGCAGAGCATAAAGAAAGAAAAATGCGTTCATGCCGTTGCAAAGACTTGTTTATAAATATTTCCTTAACAGTGCTTGTGTAAGGAACTCCATTCGTATCCCGCTTTTGTTCAGCCATATGGGCTATTTGACAGCACCTTTTTTTTTTTTTTTTTTTTTTGCTCCCAAGACCACAGGTGTTGTACTGTGAGTCTCAGCTGATTTCTTTTTACAAGGGGAATGTAGATTGTGTGAGGCTCTTCTTTTTACACCACAAATTGAAGGTTGTTGAGATGTTAAATCTACAAGATTTTTTACCTTAGGAATCGTAAAACCACCTAAATGTGAGGAAAGTTTTAATCCCTTCCTATCGCTGTTGCATTCTTCTTTGAAATATAACATAAGGCATTTCCATTGCTGTAAAACCTGGTCTAAGCATTTACCAAGGAATAACAATCTCGTACAGCAGTGTTTAAGAATTTGTTTGTGATTCCACATTACAAAGAGCTTGAAATTTCTTAAGTTCATTTTTTCTCTTTACACTTTTTTCCAGAAAATAATAAATGTCAATAAAAAATTCATCAATTTGAAAGGTAATGTTGCAGACCCCCTTTCAGCAGCCAAATTTAACAGATGGCAAACACAACCAAATACAATAAGATTAGTCTGTTCTTTTTTCAGAAATGCCAATAAACCATTTTTTTCTCCCCACCATAACAGGAGCGTTATCACAGGATAAGGCAAGACAATTCATCCACAGAATATCAAGATGCTGAAATTCTTTGGATACAAGTTTGGCAATATTTTCACCTGTTGAACTGGTTTCCAGGCATGGCAAAGGGATCAACGGACATCTCACTTGCTTGCAGTCATTATCAAAGTATGTTACCACAATTGGATAAAGTTGATCGTCAGCATCATTACTGCCATCAATTGCGACAGAAAATGGTCCACTTTTAATAGCACAGAGTACATTTCTTTAATGATATTCGGTCATTTCTTGAACAATATATGAAGTTTTAGTCCTGCCACATGCATATCTTTTTACTTCTGGGGTGTTAAGAAACATAGCTGACAACAATTGAGGAACGTGATCAGCTGCCACTATTGGTATGTTGTGCTCTAACAAAAATCCAGTAAACAGAACTTCTGTGCGAATCGTTTGAAAATCATTTGGCACTGAAACAAAGTGATCTAAGTTGCACACACTTTTTGAGCTATCATGATTTTTTATGTGCTTGTTAGTTCCAACATGTGCAACGATGTCTCTGCGACCAGCATGAGAAACAGAGAAATCAGTATTACACAAAGTGCAATACGCATGAAACTCACCCTTACGCAATGGTTTTATAAATTAAAATTCTTCAGAGTATTTCTTCAAAAATTTTTGGTCCCGACGTTGAGGCCCCATTCTGGGGATGTGAACTGAAATAATAAGTAATAACTTGCAACACAACTTTTTTGGTTTCAAAGATCAAACGAAGTACGGCATCAGCATTCAACCTGAGCGTTAGCGAACAAACGACTTTCAACTCTCACGAGGCAAAAACGAGGCTCCACGCAAGTGCCGTGCTCAGCAGTGACCTTTCGCTCAGCCAACCGGAGCTTCGAGCCAGCGGCACCATGGATGTGACGTCATAAACCAGTACTTCAACTTTCCAAGCCTTTGACTGTCTTGCTATCATCTTACTTGATCAACGCGGGCATACGATCTTGGACCTCAAATGCTGTGGATTAACAGATCATTTGTTTCCATTCATTACCGATTCCCACAGCCAGCGTTGACGCTGGATAAAAATGATGGCTGATAACATTGAGGAAAAAAAAAAAAAAAAATACATAATAAAAAAAAATAAAAAAAATAAGAAAATCACAAAACCAGATTTTTTGTAGAAAAATTGGATTCCCGGAAAATATCTTCAAAACCGGACAGAATCCAGGCAAGCCGGGACACTTGACACCCATGGAACCTACTATCTGCATTAGGTTAAAACAAAATGTAAGATCATACAATTTCAGTTTTAGACAGTGCTATGAAAATGTGCATGATCTACACCAGTGTGGTTGCATATCTTTACATATGGCACATTACAATATATTTAGGGTAATTCCAAATCAGGAGACTATATACTGTATACCCAAACATACTGCTTTATGAAGTACAGAAAACAAGTCCAAAATTTATATTGGTACTAAATATATTTTGATATACATGAGCAAGATAACAAAAACAATACTAATTTATGGGTTTACCCAGTAAAACTTTTACTTTTTTGTCATTTGAAAATGATTTGCTGTATTAACTGAATAATTAATGTATGAGAAAAGGGGGGAATATGGTTTTGCATGAAACCATTTTTAAAATTTACATAATCTTATCAGATATTTCAACTACTGTTCTTTTCAATTCCTTACACAAACATTAAATACTGCTAGTATAACAGTAGTTAAAATTATGCCACAAACCACAAATGTTCACACTGTCTCTCTCTCTCTCTCTCTCTCTCTCTCTCTCTCTCTCTCTCTCTCTCTCTCTCTCTCTCTCAAAGTTATTAATTCAAAGATCTATTAAGTGTTACTGGAAGCATTAAAATGCATTGCAAGCGCATTTGTAAAAGTTCTACCAAGCCTACATGTCACAAATGTCCACGCCTGCGTGAAGAAATTCCATGTTGACCAAACTTGCAGCTACTGATCTAATAATTTTTCAGTACAGAAGATACACTGATAATTTTCCTGTTGAAATCCCTTATACCAAACAAAGCTCTAATTTAAAAAATTAAAAACCACTTAATTAAAAAACTGATTAAAAAAAAAGATGGTAACAAAAGGTAACATCCAGATGTATTCAGAAACAAAGTTTCTAAACCAAACACTAAAGTACTAAAAGTATTTACACAGCCAGTAAGATATTTTGTGTAGCTGTCTGTCTGTGTTATTTGTTAAAAATTATTCTGCATTTTTAATGGATGAAAGACAGATATACACTCATCATAAAAAAAATAGTTGCACCTAGAAGGATGTGTCAGATTGCAATTCTATTTGGGAGGAAAAGGTTACCAGGAACAATAAATGATTAAACATTGAGACTGATATGGGCAATAATTATTGAGCTACATGCTAATAACTAGTGTCTCTCAGTAATGGCGTCGGGCCGCCATGTTTGCTCACACAGCATGCCAGATGTCTCGGCATGCAGTTGTACAAGTTCCTAATAGTGTCCTGCGATAAGCCATCCCATGCAGCTTGAATATTTTTATGCAGTTCTTGCAGATTATGCGGTAGGGGTGGAGTGTGGATAGTGCGTCCAATAGCATCCCAAACATTTTCAATCGGCGATAGGTCTGTCGATGCGGCTGGCCATGGCAGAGTGTCAGTTCCTTGAGAGCAAGCTCTCAAGATAGCAGCAGTAAGCAGATGAGCATTGTCCTGTTGGAAAATCACACCGGAGTGAGCGTTCAGAAAAGGTAAGGCCGCTGGTTACAAGACCTCATTAACATAACGTTGAGCTGTCAAAGTGCCTGTAATGAACACCAAAGGTGATCTGGCATCGTAGGTAATTGAACCCTACACCATGACACCAGGCCTTCTGGACATGTGATGCTCAACAACAAATCGTTCATCTTAGGGCTGACCACAGTGCTTCCACACATGGATTCGGTAGTTGTCTCCTCCAAGACAAAAGCGGGACTCGTCACTGAAGATCACCTGCTGCCATTCTGAGTGGTTCCGTGACAGTCTGGCATGACACCATTGCAGTCTTTGGCGATGATGCAATGGTGTTAAAGGCAGTTGTAATGGTTTGCGTATGTGTAGTCTTATGTCGTGCAGCCATCTGCCAATGGTGTTGGCACTAATCGGACGATGCATGGAGGGTACCAATGCTCGCTGAATATCTGCAATCATGGCTGTTGGGTCACTCCGAGCATGTTGGACAACCTGTTGGTCTTCTCCTTCTCTGTGGTTCGTCTAGGTCTCCCAGACCCTTCCTATTGCTCTGCATGCCTTGTTTTATCCACTGCCACCAACAGCGTGCTATGGTGATATCCACACAACTGGTGTGGTGCGCAATATGGCGATAAGAGCATCCCGCTTCCCATGAGCCTGACGATGCAGCTCCTCTCGAATTCCTCCAACTGCTTGAATTGCTTCCAAACTTTTCTCTGAGGCATACTTCACCTGCAAAGGATGCAACCAACACAACAGCACGAGTCAGAATGGCAAGCACGCGCAACGGGATGACCTTATATAGCCGGTGGTCAGGCACAGAGCTACGACCCCTCCTTGCTTGTGTCGCATGTGCAGCCGAGCGTGATACTTGAATCATTTGCATGCCTCACAATGTCAAACCTACCTACCTACCAAGTTTCATTCCTATCAGTTGCTTCCTTCAGGGTGCAACTATTCATTTGATGATGAGTGTATAATCAGTACGGTAAAAAATGGTCTACTAGTTATTTGAAATAAAACACAGCTTTTAAATATAAGCACCACAAGTACACAAATAACTACAGAAAATGCTGCACAAAACTATTCTCTTGTTACATAGCACTCGATAAATGTTAACTTATTAGCAAAACAAAAATATTACAACAGGCACTTTATACACATAACACTACTGAATTAGAAATTTTTATTCAATACCATATAGAATCTGCTTTTGTACAAATTACAGCATGTATGTGGTTTGGCATAGATTCCACAAGGTGTTGGAGTACATCTACATACACAGCAGAGGTTAAGCTACGATCGCTATTTTCGCAAAATGCGATGAATTGATCTAAAATGCGCGAAAAAATTAGTGTCCTGTCGCAAAATGGCGGCAAACATTTAAATATCACAGAGGTGATCGTGTTCCGAAATTTTCGAAAATTTGAACTCCCGTAGTCCAGGGGAAAAATTTTAATTTCGTCGCTAATTCGTGGGTAAAAGTATTCCGTCATACGACGGAAACTCCGTTACCCATCGTTCGGTCTGACGGTGTCGCGTCAATTCGTCGACAGCGCCGGTTCTGCGTGCGTCAGTTCTTCCACTACGATGATTCGTTGTGCGTCAGTTCTTCCACTATGACTATTTGTAGCGTGTCAGTTCGTCGACAAAAGAGGCTAAATTTCTTTAGCATTTTGCTACAACTTTTTCCTTCATTTTAGCATATTTGTTACAGCATTTTTTGAGCCAGCTTAAACTCTGATACACAGCATACCATGTGTTCACCAGACAGTCATTTAACTGGCCCAGATTTAACGGAAGAGGACTTTGCTTCCGGATCTGTTTTTCTAACATGTTCCATACATTCTCAATGGGATGAGATGATGAACATGTCTTGGGCAATGGACAGTAACATTGCCATCCATGAAATGGCCATCACTTACTGTACAAAAAGTCAACATTGCAGGATGGACTTGATCAGCAACAATGTTCAGATAATCCTTGGAGGACATCAGACCTTCCAGCAATATCAGGGAACTTGTACTGACCATCAGAACACGCTCCACACCATAACATCCCCTCTTGAACTTTGAGCTGTGCACACAAAACAAGCTGGGTCCATTGCTTCATGGGGCTCTTACCAAACACTCTGCCTACCATCAGTACAGAACAAGATATACAGTGACTTCTCGAACACTACTACTTCTTTCCAGTCTCCCAATGTCCAGTCATGGCGCTACTGACATCACTGTAGATGAAATTTCTGGTTTCCATATAGGCATGTGACTGCCAATATCGATATTCTTCAATTCCCTGAACGTAGATATGGATCGGAGACAGCCGTCATTGAATGCTTCAGTCAACTGCTGTACACAGGAAGTCCTGTTTTTCCATACAAGCCTTTAAAAATGACAGCAATCATGTTCCTGATAGATTGTCATCGCACCACAGTTATGCCTCTTAGACAAGCAATTTGGGTTATTTTTCACCCTTTGAGAAACCAGTCAGCTCTGCTGTTTTCAAAATCCTTGCTCCAGAGAGATAGGCACCCACAATAAGTTCTTATCAAACTTCAGAAGATCCTTTATTTTTCCTAGTGTGATGGACTGACGATCGGCAGTCTTAAATAGTTCCGTAAATCATGTGATGATGCACACGACCACGTCTTTTGCATATACACTACGTAAGTGATGTTTATGTGCATCTGCAAAAGGGTTTCTAATTCAGTGACCACTGTGTGTATTTCACCAACAGAGATGAGTTCGCTTTAATATAATGTCAGAGTATAATTACCCGTGGTTTAATTTACTGTATCACACGTTAATATCAGTTCTATTCGTCAAGAGTCGAAGTTGTACTTCATCATTTCTAGAAACTTTGTAAAAAACACAAGTTTGATGTTATTATTTACCGTCGTCCAGTCTTTGCTTAACAATGCTAGTTCTCGATGTCTTGAGGTTAAGTGTTTCTTTTGAGCCAAAGAATAGTTAATGGTTACCTTGATGAAGTCCAGGAATGTGAAGTATTGGCATCATCTTCTTAATGTATTATTCCTCATACCAGTTTCAGTTTTTGATGTATAATCCTTCTTCAGTGAGTTTCTTGTGCTAACATTTTAGTACTTGATGTCATTAGGCGCTCAGCTGTGGCCATAATGACGATATCAGCTGCGGCCATAATGGTTACCTTGATGAAATCCAGGAATGTGAAGTATTGGCATCATCTTCTTAATGTATTATTCCTCATACTAGTTTCAGTTTTCGATGTATAATCCTTCTTCAGTGAGTTTCTTCTGCTAACATTTTAGTACTTGATGTCATTAGGCGCTCAGCTGCGGCCATAATGACGATCTTTTCTCTTAGTTTTGCTGCCGTCTGTGTTCAAATGTTTCTCCGTGTTTGATATATAGTGTCGCCACCTATCGATATTTATAGTGTCTATTTTTGTGGATATATCTTTTCGTAATTCTTTTACTTTCTGTTACTCTTTTTTGTTTTATCTCTTGCTCTATGAGGAATTTCCATGCAAAGGACAAGTCTACTGGGGTGCTATTGTTGCAATTATTTCCTCGCATTTTCTCAATTGAAACTGTTTCTGCTTGGTGTATGCCATGCGTAGCCAAGATTTTTGATTCATATCAGCATGGGATAGCGTTGTTTTGCACACAGTGTTGTATTAAAGCAGTTTTTTCTTCCTAATACAACACTGTGTGCAAAACAACGCTATCCCATGCTGGCATGAATCAAAAATCTTGGCTACGCTGGCACACATCAAAAACTTTTGACAGCAGAAGCAGTTTCAATTGAGAAAATGCGAGGAAATTATTGCAACAATAACACCCCAGTATGCTTGCGCTTTGCATGGAAATTCCTCATAGAGCAAGAGATAAAACAAAAACAAAAAAGGGTAACAGAAAGTAAAAGAATTACGAAAAGATATATCCACAAAAATAGACTTTAAAGACTATAAAGATCGATAGGTGGTGACACTATATATCTAACAACAAAACTAAGAGAAAAGATCGCCATTATGGCCGCAGCTAAGCGCTTAATGAGATCAAGTACTAAAATGTTAGCACAAGAAACTCACTGAAGGCTTATACATCGAAAGCGAAACTGGTATGAGGAATAAAACGTTAAGAAGATAATGCCAATACTTCACATTCCTGGACTTCATCAAGGTAACCATTAACAATTCTCTGGCTCAAAAGAAACACTTAACCTCAAGAACATCGAGAACCATCATTGTTAAGCAAAGACTGGATGACAGTAAATAATAACATCAAACTTGTGTTTTTTACAAAGTTTCTAGAAATGATGAAGTACAACTTCGACTCTTGACGAATAGAACTGATATCAACGTGTGATACAGTAAATTAAACGATGAGTAATTATACTCTTGACGTTATATTAAACCGATCGAATAGCCACGTAATCCAACAATGGCATTAAGTCGTTAATAACTACGGAGAGATGAGTTCTCTTTCATGTATAGGCAAGCAAATTTATTTGTACAGCCTTGCCAATTTGTAAAGCTTCAAAACAAAAATGATGACACACTTTACATGTATTTTACCATTAAAAATCTAACAACAAAACATACCAATCATTACAGCACGTCCTTTTGGATCAATAGCTAAATACTGTCCAGGTACAATTCTCCTACATCCGCTTTTGCCGAAAGTTTCTTGATGAATCTGTTAAAATAAAAATAAAATTCAAATAAAAATACAAGTTATTCGCAGCATACATATTCAGCATATGGTAAATTTACATAAGATATTTTTAAGTAGTCTTAGTTCTTTTTTCTTTGACCAGTACCAAACCTCCTTTTTGGAAACAGGTACATGCCACAGCCACTTTTTAACAAGAAGGAGCAAGGGGAAAGAGGATACACTAAGAAAATCAACACATTAGCCAAGGCTGTAGCCAAATTAAAAATTCACTAGCCAGATTTTTATCAATTAACCAAAAAAAATATTCTTTCCTTCAAACAATTCAGATTTTATAGTGAATTCTTAAAGCTTGCAAGACATATTTACATCACGATAGAAATGGTGAATATATATCAAATACGTGGAGATAATGTAAATGGATGACATCATTGCTCTGTCCACGTTATTTTATAAACAACGCATATCAACTGAAAAAAAAAAAAATTTCAGTTGATATGCGTTGTTTATAAAATAACATGGACAGAGCAATGATGTCATCCATTTACATTATCTCCACGTATTTGATATATATTCACCATTTCTATCGCCCTTAAACAGCTGTTGTGTTAAACGCCACCAGATGACATCTCAGTTGCTGAGACCATCAATACGAATTTGTGTAGTCAGATGCTGACTGATAAACCGCACATGGCGCTGTGAATTGTTGGCACTGTAACGTAAATGCGAACGCACTCAACTAGTTATAGAGAGATCTGGGATTGGATCCCAGCGGTGTAGCACCACAATTTTTCAGTTGATATGCGTTGTTTATAAAATGTGGACAGAGCGATGACGTCATCCATTTATATTTACATCAGACTTAAATAATAGACCAATTCCAATTTGTGTGATTAACTTTAACTCATTCCTTTAAATTTTAGAGATATTATGATTAAGGGGGGGGGGTCAGTCATTCAAATGCCTATTTATTTTATTTTGTAAGGAAAAATTGATAAGTGAGAAAGTTCAGCAAAACAATGAACACATTTGCTGATGTAAACTGAGATGTCCATTTTTATTGCATCATTGTGTACAGAGAACCTGTGAAACACACTAACCGTAATTAAAATAAGGTAGTTTTTATATGGCAAAAAATGTATATAGGCAACAGTCTGAAGTGCCTTGAATTAAAGGGGAACACATCAGCACACCCCTGATGGCAACACACATAATATGACCAGACAGAAGCTGAAAAGCCAGTGCTACACTTCAGGATCAAGACCATATGACTGGAGTTCATTTAAAGGGCCTGAATGCAGAAAAGTTTCAAAATGTCATAAGACACAACATGAGCTTCACAAAACTAATCTAAAGTCAAATTCCAAACATGTTTACAGGTTAGAATAACATGTCATTCAGTTACAGCAATGAAATTGAAGGACTCCGGCAAAATAGTGGTTGATTATTTGTGAACAATTTGCTTACAACGAATGACTTTACCATGAATGGTCAATGGTTCCCTCTCACCAATGTGAATGATCATTAAATCTGCCATCACTGTGACATATTAAAATCACTGTATGCTCAACTTTAGTCTGCTCACATGAGTCCAGAAACAAATTTCCACAACGAAAAATGTCAAGAATTAACAAGAGTCTACTATTATTTGAGTGAGCAATCAGCAAAGAAATAATCAGAATCATTACCATTCTTGTTGATTATTTCTTTGCTGATTGCTCACTCACATAATAGCAGACACTTGTTAATTCTTGATATTATTTTTCTTAGAGGAATTTGTTTCCAGACTCATGTGAGCAGAATAAAGTTAAACATACTGCAATTTTAGTTTGTCACAGTAATGGCAGATTTAATGAAGAGAATACGAATGATTAATGGTGTTTTATCAAAATGGTTTTCTATTGGTGCAGGAGTCAGACAAGGTTGTGTAATGTCACCATGGCTGTTTAATATATTTATGGATGTGTGCATGTGTGATGCCAAAACAGATAATACTGGTTTATGTCTTGGTGATATTCGTGTGTGCAGATTGCTGTATGCTAATGACACTGTCCTGTTGGCAGAGAGCAAAAGTGAGTTGCAGAGTATGCTAGCCCAGATGTATGAAGTTTGTATGAATTTCAAACTGAGTATAAATAAGGGAAAACCTAAAGTTATAGTTTTTGAGAGAGGAACTGGTAGTACTGAATGTAATATAAGGCTAAATGGCACAGTCATTGAGCAGGTGAATGAGTTTGTGTATTTTAGGAAGCATGTTTGACAGAGAGATGGTTGGTTGGTTGGTTGTTGGATTTTATTGGCGCAAGGGCCAGGTTTGGCCAAAGAGCGCCAGACAAAGAACTATCAGCCACAGATTTTTAAAAACGTGGAAAATGATTAAGAGCAGACAGGCTTGGTAAAAGTTGAAAAAAAGTATGATGAAAGCTGTGAAGACAAGGTAGTTAATTAGGTTTATATATATTTTATTAATTTACTATTATAATTATAATTTTTTTTTTTAAACACAACTACACAAAGGATGAGTCACTCTCCTCCCCCACACTCCTCTGCAATGCTGGCAGAGGGCGGGGACGAACTGTCACTCTCTTCCCCCCCATGTTCCTCTGCAATGTTGTTTGAGGCTGGGGACGAACTGTCACTCTCCTCCCCTATGTTCCTCTATAATGTTGGTTGAGGGTGGGGACCTCGCTGAGGCCGAGACAGTTGGATGGACACTGCACACCTTTGCGGATTGAGGGCCGGGTCTTCCGCACGTGCAGGCTTTCGGCTGGAAACTGGAAGAGACGGTCGGCAGCAAAAGAGAAGGCCCAGAATCAGGTATTCGAAAAATCTCGAGCTCGGGGAAAAACACCTGTGTCGCTTGGTCAGCTGTAGATCGCTTGGCAAGGGCGGCGAGAGCTACAGGGCGCGGAACAAAGGGCTGCACGGGTTGTGGCAGAGACTGAACTACTGCGGCAAAAGAACGCTGTCGGGTGGTGGGTATACCCAACTTGGCCTTGGCAGCAGGGTACGAGAGGCCTTCCAGGGTCTTGAGGCGCTGGATCGCCATCTCGTCCTTCCATTTCATACAGTTGCGGGGAGTAAGCTGCATGGGCCTCACCGCAGTTAACACAGCAGGCCGCAGAAGTGCAACCTTCCCCGTCATGTGCACTGGAGCCACAATTTGCGCAACGGCGGAACTCTTACAGAAACGTTGTGAATGCCCGTACCTCTGGCACCTGAAACAGCGCAGAGGACTGGGAATGTACGGGCGAACTCCACAGACCAAGTAGCCAGCCTTGATTTCGGTCGGAACTTTCGGGGAGTTAAAAGTCAAGATGACATTTTTTGACTTAATCATGGAACCATCACGCCGGAACATCATACGACGTGCAGCAATAACACCTTGATCAGCAAGTTCAGTCACGAATTCGTCTTCACTGCATGGCAAGAGATCAAACTCCGAAATAACACCCCGAGAGGTGTTAAGAAACGGGTGAGGTGTTAAGAAACGGGTGAGGTGTCACTTTTACAGGAATGCCTTGAAGACTAGTGAGGTTCAGAAAAAGTGTTACTCTGAGAAACACTGCAAGTTTGGACAAGCAGGTCCCCAGAGCGAAGCTTCCTCACAGACTTCAAGGGGCCAACCGCAGCGTCCAAAGCTTTAGAAATGAAAAAGGGAGATCTGTTGGACAGTCTCTCATGCGGATCGATGGATTCTACAAGCAAGTGAGTAGCATGCGTAGTCACAGCAATCGAGGGGAGACGGCAGCTTCGGAGCGACTGGTACAGCTGCCGAAGAAGAGGTTCCACATTCTTGGTCCAGGTCAAGGTCTAAAGACCGTTTAAGGGTATGAGACTTGGTAGGTTGAGAAGACGAAGGACAGTCGTTGTCAACTATCATTTTGTCAGGTGACTTAAATTTGGAGTTTTTGTTCTTTTTACCCATGGAAAAAAAGGAGGAAGATTCGTCTGCAGACTACTCCACCCACCACCGAGCCCTACAAGGAGAACTGGAGGTCTGCAAGCCAAGAAAATGACGCTGGACACAGTTCTGGAGCTTATACGTTGCAGATATAGTCCGTTGGCTGTGATCACACGCACTCGGCGGACACTTCGGCCTCCGGGTACCGTCATGCCAACGCCTTTGGCATGATCCCACAGCCCCCGGGCTCACCCTGCCGTGCTATACGACAAAAAAGCCGCTAAAGCCGTGTACACAACTTGGTACAAGACTTCTGACTAGAGGTGGGTTAGTCTCTAGCCTCCCGTTTACAGCGAAGCCGGGGTCGAAGAGGAGTGTTGGTACACAGGAGGCACTTATCCGGTCTCCTGCGACCTCAGCCGCCAGACATCCCATTTCCGCCTCACGGGTCTCCGCACGCGGCAAACATGCAGGTAGGTCTAGCACCCAAACCAGCTAAAAGGAAAAAAAGAAATCCAAAGAAGACAAATCCTGGAAGGGAACCTAAACGGAATCTCAGCAACCTACGAACTGAGCGGTTAATATAATACAGTTAGTGGTGGAGGGTAACAAAACCACAAGACCGGGGTGTTAGTGCATAACGTGGTAGCGATTAGGTAAAGTATACAACACGGGCAACTAGCCAGTGGAGAAAATAACTAAAAACGAAAAAGTGAGACACAAGACCAGCTCGGGATCGTGGGGCCGCGACTCCCCAACAGCTGGATGAACAGCCGTCCTGCAAACACCAACAGCAAAGCGGTGGCATGACATCAGATGTTGACCAGTCACAAGGTCAGCTTGGGCCGTGGGGGCGCCGCTCCCCAAATAACTGGAAAACCAGTTATCCCCGTGCGGGAGCTTGACAGAGAGAACAAATTGGATGATGAAATTAGTAAGCGAGTGAATTCTTCATTGAAAGTCATAGCAACTTTGAGAGGTTTTTACAGGAATGATGGGTTTTCAAGAGAGTCCCCGCATAGCTGTGTATGAGAGTGTAATTGTCCCTACTCGAGGTATGGCAGTGAAACCTGGGTACTACAAAAAAATATAGGAATCCTTTGTGTGCTGGAGAAATGTGTTACTTATGGGGGTTTTGTGGCAAGACACGTTCTGATCGTGTGAGGAATGATGATGTGTTGCAGTTGTGTAATGTGAAGCAAAATGTTGTTAGCAAGGTGGAGACTAATATTCCTAGGTGATTTGGCCATGCTGAAAGAATGAGTGATGAGATGCTTACTAAGAAAAGTTTTTTAGCCCAAGTGGCAGGAAGGAATGTTAGAGGAAGGCCAAGGAAGTCATGGGAGGATCAGATTCAGGAGTATCTGCATGAGAAAAAGTTTATGAGTAGGAAGTATAGAAGATCTTGTGGACGACGTGTGATGGATGTCAGTGAAGCCCGAATTGTATGTCAAGATCAATGTAAATGGAGAAATTTGATACAGCAACAGTAAGTAAATAATCAGTTAAAAATTTATCTGGTATACAGAGTGGAAGAAATATTCTTCTCATAATACGTGGCAAATACATCATGATAATTAACACAGCAATCAGATATCGCTAAATTGACTGTAATTACTGTTTCACACATGAATACAATCCCGCTTCTCCCGATTATCGTTCGAGCATGCTATACGTTGCACCACCCAACACGACGGCGAATTCGCAGATGCACTCAGATACTTGCGAATTCGCCATCATGGGTGGTGCAACAGATAGCATGCTCGAACGGTAATCAAGAGATGCGGGTTCGATTCCGCTTCGCGGCTATGAAATTTTCAAGTTTTCTGATGTGATTGTATTCATGTGTGAAACAGTAATTACAGTCAATTTAGCAATGTCTGATTGCTGTATTAATTATCATGATTTATCTGGTAGTTTGCATTTTTTTGTGGAGCTAACCTCTGAATATCAGAGAACAGCTTAGTGATATGTATGTATGTATGTATGTATGTAATGGGAATGATTCGTGAATGCTGTTCATTTGAATGCTGAGCCAAAACTGTTCACCAAGAGCAGAGATTAATTCATGAATGGGACTCCTAAGCTCTTGCTTTTTTGGGCAGTTTACCAACGTTCTCGTGGGAAATCATTCATCATGAATGGTGAAGATCTCCGGCTGTCTTGGGCAGTTTGCCAATTTCCATTTGGCCTTGCACCCACAGGGCTTTGGAGCACAAAATGGTTTGTTAAGTGATAGCAGTGAGACAACTGGCTGGGAGTGGAGGCAAAGTGAATGACCATTCACTTGAATGAGCATTTGTGAATGACTCTTTTGTAAACTCCCAAGAATGAATTACTTAGGCCATCACTGCAGCTAAGTGAGCTGTTCATTTCCATTGCTTTTGGCAACAAAACAGAAGACACAGTTACAGAAAATTACTTTGTGTGGCAGAAGGAATCAGGAACAGGTTGTACATAACCAAAACTTCTGATGATGAAAAAATATTAAAATCTATAAATCAATGAAGGAAGAAATATTCCTCATAGTACATGGGAAATCGATAGAATATTCAAAGCAAACAGAATATAAATTCTGAATTTGCTTGTAACACTTACTGGCCATCCATGTAACACCTCTCAGAAAACTTGAAAATTTCATCGCCCTGGAGCAGGAATCGAACTTGCATCTCCTGATTTCCGTTCAAGTATGCAAGCAAATTCAGAATTTATATTCTGTTTGCTTCGAATATTCTATCGACTTCCCATGTATTATGAGGAATATTTCTTTCTTCATTGATTTATCTGTGGTAATGGCGATTTCCAAACATCATCCGTCTGGATGGGAGATGGAGTCAAAACGCTATGAGGAAGTAACGATGCTTCGACTAGCGAAAATCTGAGGATGTACAGATTTCTAAGATAAGTTTGCTTAGTCTCAGTTGCTTGGAACTTCACTGTCCTGGGTGGTGTAACGGTTAGCATACTCAAACGGAAATCAGAGTTCGATTCCTGCTCCAGGGCGATGAAAATTTTCCAGTTTTCTGAAAGATGTTACACGGATAACCAGCAAGTTTTACAAGCAAATTCAGAATTTATATTCTGCTTGCTTTGAATATTCTATTAAAATCTACGTTAGTTCACATACACAAAGTTTGAAAACAATAGGAGGTACACCATCTAGACTAAGAACCAGGGCTCAATTTCGACTGGTAGTTAGTAGCAAATTGTTAGCAAGCAAATGCATTTTGCTAGTGATAAAAATGCTTTTAATCACTAGCAAAATCCATCTGGTTTTAAGGGTAAACTGTGAAGCGCCACTGCATTGCGTGTGTGGAATATTTTAGACACATACAAAAAGGAACAACTGCTTTCTGGAAACAAATGTTTCTTGAAAAGAACAAACATTATAAAAACATTTTGGCACTAGTAGAAATATCCAGTATATTTCCCTTATCTACTGGGTTCAGTTTCATGAAGAGAATCTAGGGTGATTGGGGTGCAGCTTAAACTTACAAACATTGAATGCTCTCATGAGTATTGAGGTTGCAGGTCCGTCCAAAGACAAGTTTGACCCCAGGCCTGCTGTTTTAAAGTGGTATGATAAAGAGGCCCAAAACCCAGATCATAAACCATATGGAAAATAACTTAGGATTTTGAATAGTGTTCTTGAATTTTGTGAATAAAGTTAAATAAAAAAAATATGTTTTTTAAGTGTCTGCATTTGAACTAAATTGTTAAAATTAATCTGTCAGGTCATGAAAAGGTGAGTTATATCTAAATATTTGTAATCTTTTCAGCATTACAATGTGACAGTCACACAGGAGTGAAATCAAAATTTGTCATGATTGACTAATGGAGGGGGACATGCTAAAGTTTTTTTTTGTTTTTTGTTTTGTTTTTTGTATAATGTTAATAAGCTTTCGCAAGTAGATAATGCAATTAGCTAGAAAAAAATAAGACCACTATTAAGTGTTGCTACTGCTAAAAAAAACGAAATCATGGCCTCATTAGGTAGATGGTCATAATTCAATGATCACTCAGCGTATAAAAACAAGGTTCACACACTTTTAGATTAAAAACAAAAACAAAAAACTCCAGGAGGGTTTATAAAGAAAATTCCAGGAGTTCAACTTTTTACTAGAATCATAATGCTTTGTCTTTTGTAAATTGCAGTGAAATTCACTTCATACTTTTTTTTTTTTTCTGTTTTGGGGTTTAACAACTATCTTGAGCAACTTTTAGCACTATAAGCAGTTGCCTGTCCCTAACTTAGAGCTACTGTATTGGTTCCAGGGAAGGGACAAAGCCTAGCACTATTGGACAAATACATCACTCATGTGTCTTTATGGGACTCTCAGACTCAGCTCAGACGAATTTGGCCACCAGTGGCAGCACTATGCATTTAAGCACATCACTTGAAAACAGAAAAAATATATACACACTGGGTGAAAGCCCGTCAATAACAAATGGGGAAAAAAATAAGATATGTAATTTTTTATTAACCAGGTATTCTTTTTGTTTGTGATGTCCAAATGTGAAAGTATCTTTCATTAACATTACAACAATTAAAAAAAAAAAAAGTACCTTGGTTGAGGCAGGGATTCGACAATTAAAACAGGCAATGCCACCAAAGTGGGACAAACTGCAAGTGTTCAGACAAAGGAAATTATATTGTTTGTGATTAGTAGAGATGGGACATTCTGATTCACCAAACCTTTAAGAGCAACAAACAAAATAAAATACATGCATGATACTAATAATTCCCTTCCTTGTAACACAATATACATGTATATATATTTTTTTACAGTGCCTATACAGTAGATTCCAGTTATTGATTAATCAGGGCAGCTTCTTACTTTGACACTTCTTGAAGAACATACCAAATTTGCTCTATGAGATAAAGCTTCACATAAATGAGCCACAGTGTTGTAGCCCCAATGTGTCCCAATTAACCGGAATAGTATATCAAAGTCAGGCACAGCAAAAACCCCAAAGCCTCCACAGGGCATGAATCGCGTGAAGCTCAGTAATGACACTTTGCATCATTGAACTTTCCAGGATTTGGCATTTTTATACTTTCATTTTACAACTTCATCTTCTGGAATTCAGGAACCATGAAAGAAGAATCTGAAAAGCTTGAATGACACCCTTTGGAGAACCAAGAAGAAAACAAAGAATTTTTTTTTTTTTTTTTTTCTTGCTTGTATAAAATTATTCAAAATTTTCTATCTGTGATACATAGCATGCCTTCTTTGGCGACTAATGGAAGTGGGTGAAATATCGCCTACTTAGTTTCAAAGGAACATTTAAATGCACGTTTTCGCAACATGTGCTTTGGCTTTTTTATTGTTTCCTTTTGATAATTCACTTCCACCAAACTTGCATCTTTTACAGAAATGCAAGCCTTTGTGTACATACAATGACATATTATCATGCAAATCTTCCGACCTAACTAGTTCCGCATTAAAAGGAATAAAATGATTCTAAGAGTTTTCAAGGTGTCATTAAAAATTTTATTTTTTCCAGGAGTTTTCCACAGCCTTATAAAATAAAAATTTGATTCCACGAGTTTTCCAGAAAATCCAGGAGGTGTAAGAACCCTATATGGACTGTGGGAACCTTGAATTAACATAATTTGGTATGGATGTATGTCCACCTAGATTTATAAAATCACCATATATATATGTTAAGTAGAAAGAAAATGTCTGCATCAAAATCAAACCAACCTTTTCAAAAATATTCTTTTGTGGATTGTATTCCAAAATCACAATTCTTCCAGAGTCAGAGCCAATCACCAGATAATCTAAAATGAAGAAAGAAAAAAGTCAGAGAACAAGGAGAACTGACACACACTATTTCATCAAAATCATTCTGTTCATCATCAAGCTACAGGGTGTTTTGCTCTAGATCTAAGGCTGTGCATTGGCATGAGATCTGAGCAAAACATGAAATCAGGAATTAATAACATATAGTGACACCAATATTAATTCTATTTAAAAGCTATATTATTTTCTATTCCTAACCAGAATGTAGAGCATACGTATGTGTCACTGAGTTGTTCTCTCAGATTCGATAGTCAAAGAAAAAAATGCATCTGCTACATTAAAGTTTAACATGGATGGAACTAGAAATTACTGTAGGCATATCAAATGTCTCCATTTATTTACTTGCTGTTGACATATAAAATTTTCCACTTACAGTGATCTCAGCACACAACTTGAGCTTCACTGTCTAACACAAGACCTTCTGCACTTCACACCCATTAACTTTTTCTTATGCAGACCCCAGGAGCAGAAAGTACTTAAAACTGTGAAGTGCATTGCAGAACTGCAGAACAAAGTTCCCCCCTTGCAGAACATTTTCTTTTTAATCTTAGATTTCAATGCCTTGCAGAACATATTTCTTTTATTGGAGATTTCAGTTTCCTCGTAGGATATTTTTATTTGTGGAACATATTTTGTTAAATCTTAAATTTCAATCCCTTGCAGAACATTTTTTATCTTAAATTTGCGAGCGCTGCAGCTCACCTGCATACTCCGATCTGCTGGTAACTCCTCATCTTCACTTCCTGCCCTTTTGCCTGGGGCACCAAACAATCCCCCCCCAAGACACATCCATCCAGCCACACCTACCATTTGGGATGGTAGCTGATTATTTCTCCCTGAGTTTTTTGAAAGACTCTTTTCCCTCTCCCTGCTAGTATGTTGTGAAAGTGGGGGCACCAGGCCGTGTTAAAACACATATTACTAGGGAGATTGTTTGTTAGGAGTCCATCTTGGAAAAAATCCCCTTAAGTCAGCAACAGCAGAACATGCAGGATTACAGGATTCCTGCCTCAAGGTTTAAACTCCAGCCAAAGAAAAGTTGCTAAGAAAGAGTCTTAGAAAATTTTAAGGAAAAAATATACATATAAAATCTGGGTCCATATTTTGACCACTCACAAAATTCGAGCTTTAAAAATGTAAGCATAAAATTATGTGCATTAAAAATGAATCTTTTCCTGAGTTACGAAAATTGCAATTCAATACATCACTCATATCAGGAATATAATCAATTTATGGGTACGTGAATCGGCTTCCATACGTAGCGGCCTGGACAATTCATTTTGTATGTCGCCAACTGTTACAAATCAGGTACGAGATTCTTTTGCGGAATTCCGTATTTTTCATTATTTGGGATCAATGCAAAACTGAAAAGAATTTGGGGGGAAGGGGATTAATGTGTGTGTGTGGGTGGGAGGGGTCGTTTCATGTCTGGGAACAGTATTCCATTCTTCAAAACTTTCCCGTAATCATTATTTCTTCTTCCTGCGAAGTTCCCTGTGCCCAGTATTATTGCTATATATCAGTCTATTGCATAAATGTTTGTATTTCAGCTTGAAACTATAGGCAACAATTTTCCGAAAATGTAAATTTGACAGAGCAAAAATTTCTCTGTAATATTTAGGCATGAGTTTCTCCTGTGGATTCAGGAAATTTTGCCTTTGTTGTTATCATTTGCATCATTCTTGAGAGCGAAGAGAATGGAAGGGAGGTGGCATTTTCCAGCTGTAAATGAAATTCTGTCTTTCGAAACATTCAAAAACAGAAGCTAGACGGAGTGACGATTTCTCCTGTAATTGTTATTTTTTTCTTGCGATTCCCTCTGTTCAGTATTAATGTAAAATTTGATTTTGTTCAATAAATGATTGTGTTTCAGATTCAGAATGGAGGGAAAATTTCTGAAAATGGAAATCGGACTGAGTGAAGAGGCCGAAAAAACTTTACTCCACTCAGAATAACTTTCACATAGCTCCCTTATGTTGTGATAGTCAGAAGACAACAAGCTACATAGCTCATGTATTAGAATAGTAAAGGGCATATTTTCAAAATGAGTAAATTGTTGACATAATTATAAGAAGAGCATGTATTTTATTGAAGTTTGAATAATTAATATTTCCAAGAACTCATGTCAGTTCTGAGGAGAAGAAAGATTAGAAGATCTTTCAAATTTCATTGAATTTGTAAAGGTTTTTCCATATGTTCCACACTGAAGAAAATAAAATAAAAAAATTATTCTTTGAGTACACTGTTTTTGTAACTTGGATCTATAGAAATATGCAAGAAAGTAGGACAAGTGGAACATTTTCTTCCATATTAAAGCTCCCTTAAAACAAGCTCTAAATGACATAAAAGCACAGATTCCAAAATTTATTTATAAAGTTTGCTGGGTTTTTTCTCTGCCTGTATCAGAGGCAATTTCTGAATCCTGGGGTTCAGAATTGACATATTGTATATTGTGTAAGTATTACATATTGTGTGTTACAGTTGGAACAAATGATAAGTGAATGTTTATAAAATCAAACAGAGCACAGTTTGGGCATAAATCAGTCTGAAAAATACTGAAAGCTGCCCTAGATACCACAAACACTTTGTAAATAATTCATCTGCAACAATGCACACTACTTAACTTCAAAAGTTATTGACAGAATATCAAATTCTAAATACATACTCTGGTTCTAAATAAATTTATTTGATTTAAATAACAGGTTTATGTATTGTTATATTTAACAAGAGGTTTCAACTGATGGTAATTTTTTAATGTTTGTTTTACTGTGATTTATGCACTTAATTTTTTTTATGAAATTTGGCCGAAGTGTTTCTCACATTGCCTGCAGAACATTTACAATCTTTGGAAGTCACATCGCAGAACACTGAACGTAATTCTGCTCCAGGGATGAAGACATTCTAGAATACGACATGATTTCCTTGGCCTTCTACCTTTCTTTCCTGTCATTTGAGCTGCATAAAGAGTATCTTAGTAAGAATTACACCACTTGTTCTTTAGCATGGCCAAACTGCCTCAGAATATTTGTCTCCACCTTACAAACAACAGTTTGCATCACATTACACATCTTTAGGGGTTATGCTGCCAATCGCACTCTTCGCAATTTGCGAAACAGAAAAAAATCGTTTTAGTGAAAATATTGGCGATTACCTTTTGTAATATTATAACACTTTGGCAAAAAAAAAATTGAATTTGGCAAATCGGTTGGCGAAAACTTTAAAAAAGCCAGAGCAACAGCTGCATCTTTATTCCTCACATGATCAGAATGTCTTTCACAACAACCCCCTCTCCCCCTATACGTACGTACACATCTCTTCAGCACACAAACACAACCTCTTCTGTACATCAAAGCCCCATAGCAGAAAGTTCCTGGTCAGTCTGCGACAGATATCATTGTTCCACAAAATAATCTGTGGGTGGTCACTGTGCAAGATAACTACTAAATGTGAAAAACAATAAAAATTGTGCAGACATATTTTTCTACCTAAAAAAATGTCTAACCCAGGTACTACAACAATTGCAATGTTAATTAGAATCAAGAACATTCTGGTCCTCTGTATCTGGAATTTTACCAATATTTTCAAGCTGAAACACAAAGATTTAAGGAATAAAATTATATTTAACAACAATAAAGCGCAGAGGCATCACTAGGAAAAAATTGTCATAAGAGGAGAAATCTTCGCTCCGTTCTACTTCCATTTTCGGAACATTTTTCTCCATTTCCCATCTCAAGTGCAAACATTTATGTAAGGAAATGATGATTAAACAATAACACAGAAGCACAGCGGGTGGAGGGTTATTAGGGGGAGAAATTTTAACTCTGTACAACTTTGGTTATCAGAATATATTCCTCCATTTTCTATTATTAGAGGGAGAAATTTTTGCTCCATACAATTTTGGTTTTCAGAAATTTTTTCTCCATTTTCAATTTTAAATACAAACATTTATCTAATAAAATGATATTTAATGACCATATAGGGCTGAGGGAATATCGCAAGAAAAATAATTCAAGATTACGGGTTCCGTCAAACTTTCATTTTCGGAAATTGTTGGCTTCCATTTTTAAAATAAACCACAAATATTTATGCAATAAAATGATATTTAACAACAATATCGGATAATTCCCTCTTCAAACATCGAGGGAACGTCGAGAGAAAAAAATTACGATTACCGGAGAAATCCTCACTCTGCTTAACTTCCGTTTTCAGAAATTTCGAAAGGCGGAGAACTTGCATCTGTTATAGTCTGAAAGGTGGTTTAATAGGGTTCTGGGGATATCGTTTCTGTCTGCAGGACCAAAATAAATCTGCAATGTGTGTCGGCCGTCGCAGCGATTATGCTACGAGGACAAGTAGAAAACGAATATGCGATTTATGTCGGCCGTCGCCGCAATTCTGCTACGGGAACGAATACAAAATAAACCTGCGATGTACGTCGCCCATCGCCACAATTCTTCTATGGGAATGAGTACAAAACAAATCTGCGATGTACGTCGCCGCGATTCTTCTACGGAGATGAGTACAAAATAAATCTGCGATATCCGTCGCCGCGATTCTTCTACGGGGACGAGTACAAAATAAATCTGCGATGTATGTCGGCCGTCACCGCGATTCTGCTACGGGGACGAGTACAAAATAATTCTGCGAACTACATCGTCCTTTACGAGAAAAAAATTACGATTACGTGAGAAATCCTCACTACGCCTAGTTTTCGAAAATTTTGGAAGGGGAAAAACTTGCATCTATGATAGGGAGTCTGCAAGATGGTTTAATAGGGTTCTGGGGATACCATTTTTGTCTGCAGGACCAAAATAAATCTATGACGTACGTTGCTTGTCGCCGTGATTCTGCTACGGGGCATCAGAGTAGAACAAGCGTGAAAGTGGTCATGGCAAAAAAAAAAAAAAGCTGAACTTTTCCCACATAGGAATATGCAAAAATAAGTAACCTTTCAGCATTTATTAACTATCCTAAGCACCACATATGCATATATAAAAGCCTTAAAATTGTCTAACATTTCTTTAGGAACGAATAAGAATTTCATTTTAGTCAATGTGCTTACATCAAACCAATAATGTCAATCCCATATTTATACTGATCTAATTTGTTTAATTGCAATTTATTGCACCAATATCAGGAACTCCCCAGATGACTTCTAAAAAGGCGGAATTCCTCCTCTTGGCAGAACTCTTTCACCCCTGTCAGGAACAATTACACTTTCATATACAACCATTTGGGACCTTAACGAGAACCCATCATTCCTGTGAAATCCTCCGAAGGCAGCTATGACTTTCAAAGATGGATTCATTCATCTACTAATTACATCATCAAATCTGTTTTGTCTGTTAAACAAGCTTCCTAAATATGCAAATCCATTCACCTGGTCTGTTTCTGAACCATTTATACTGAACAGAGTAGGAACAATTACACTTTCATATACAAAGAATTTATAGAATGCAGAGTGGAGTGGGGGTGGAATTCATTCATTCATTTGTTACTGAACATTTACAATGATTTTGAAATTTCATATTTGTGTATTGGTTATCTGGGGAGTGAATCCTTTGCATACCTGCCAACATTGGGAAGACCCTTGTCAGTAAAAACTCGTATTATTGCACAGCACACATAGATGCTTTTTACGAAATGATCCATCTCTTTGTGAAAAAGAAACACGCACCACAACAAAACTTTCCAACAAACAAGGACACTAATGAAACAAACTTAACACGTGCAAAACACAAAGTTGATTCCACTGGCAAGGGCACAATAGGTACCACTGTGAGATTTAAGTTCCAAACTTCCACCAGAAAAATCAGACACATGAGAACTCCACAACGCTTGACAGACGGGAAACCCGAAATTTGTAAAACATGTCAATTTTTACAAATTTCCCAAATTCGTCACTTACATTTTCGGGAAATTCCCTCTCCCTTATCAAGCTTAAATGCAAAAACTAATGGGACGGGAGATACTTAACAATGCACGAGAGTGGAAACATCGTGTGTGTGTGGTGGGGGAAGGGTCTTTGTTTTGTCCAACTTCTGGTTTTGGAAATTTCCCCCCAATTTTCAAGTTGAAATAAAAATATTTATATCGCAAAATGTTATTTAACAATAATACCGGCAACTTCAATCGTAATTTCTTTTTCTTGGCAACTTTGCAAGAAAAAGAAATTATGATTACGGAAATGATCTGAACTCCATCGACCTTCCGTTTTAGAAAGTTTCGTAAAGATGGAATCCCCCACCCCCCAAAAAAAATTTCTTCTCACTTGTGCACCGATCTTGTAAATAAAAAAGAAAATGGGAGAATTCGTCGAATTCGCAGAAAAATCTTATGCCTGAAGATTACGCTGAAATTTTCCCGGCGTCAAACTTCAGTTGTTTTTTTTTTCAAATTGTTGCCTACAGTTTCAAGGTGAAATACAAACATTTATGCAGTAAAATGATATTTAATAAAAATACTGGACACAACGGCAACATTGGGAGAAAAATTACGATTACTGCAAAATTTTGTACTCCATTTAACTACCGTTTTTGTAAGTTTTGAAGCACGAAATAACGAAATATCGTCGTTAGATGGGACCCCCCCCCAATATTTTTTTCAGTTTTGCATTGATCTTGAGAATGATCTAAATGATGACACAAAAAGCGGAATTCAGCGAATCTGTTTAAGAATCTTATGTATATCATAAAACAATAGCAAAATAAAAAATATAAACAAAATGAAAATTCGTAGAATCGGTAGTTTCCACAGTGAGTTTCGTAGTTCCGTAGTCAGACAACAAAATCTGTAGAAACTACGGACATTCCATAGTAGTTGGCAGGTATGCCTTTGGGAGTATCTGGGATTTGATTCAATAAATTACAGCTAGTATAAAAACATGCTCTTCATTATTATTCATGCACTCATTTAATCAGGGACGGAAAATTACCGGGCACCTAGAAATTTGGTCCTGGCACCCAACTTTTTTTACTTCAATTTTCGTAATTTACGATCATTACTTTGAGTTCACAGATGCAAAATGTAACTTAATAAATTGTAATTTAATAAAATCAAACTCTGAAATTTTCTGCTTCGATCACGTTTATAAATTCTGTCAGCTTTTATCCTGAACCGTGGGTTTCAAGCAGAGAAACGCGATGAAATCCCGAGTCACGTAACTAACCTGTCAGATCGCGGAAGCATTCAAGATATCACACTTTTTGGTTTAAGCTGCCGGCCCGGGAGCAGAAACAGTGAGACGCGGCGACGCCTGTCGCAGATTCTCGATAAGGTTTGCAGACTGTTTTTCTATTTTCTTAACATTAATTGTTTTTAAGATTTCTTTAAATTTTAAAACAAAGGAAGGGAAATTTTCACGCATTTTTAACGTTGGCTTCCGTTTAAGATTTAAGATGTAAAGCTGTAATCGATAGATCATGCAGACAACTATAATCGATAGACCCCCCCCCATTTTATTTTAGCATTCATTTTTCCATATTTTTCAAACAGATAACTTCAACTTGATGAGATAAAATTGCTTTTCTTGAGCTTTGAATCTCGGAAGCGATATTTTTATGCACTTTTAACGCACTACACACGCTTAATGTGCGTGTGGTGGTTATAAGGGCATAAAAACATTTCGGAAGCTAAGGGTCGCAATTTCTCCTTTTTTTTTAACAAAAGCCATACCATATTTTTAAAGCATTTTCTCCATTTCCTCGGCTGTCGGACTCCCCCCCCCCTTTTAACGTTTTAACGCACTACACACGCTTGATGTGCGTGGTGGTTATAACGGCATAAAAACATTTCGGAAGCTAAGGGTTGCAATTTCTCCCTTTTTTTTTTTTTTTTTTAATGAAAGCCATACCATATTTTTAAAGCATTTTCTCCATTTCCTCGGCCATTGGCTTTCCGTAAGTTGACATTGCAACTTTTTTCCCCTTTTGCTTCCAGATAGCTTCACTTCAGTATTCAGCTAGATTGATAAGGAGTCTTTTTTTGTTTTTTTTGTTCTTCCTCTTTATTTTTTTAAAACCATTTTTTACACATTTTCACAGTCCGTCTTCCGTTTTTCACGGTCACACATTACAAGGCATTCCGGAAGTTGATCACAGTTTTTGCGTTTATTGGCTTCAGATAGCTTCATTTCAGTCAGATTGTTGCTGGGTTTTTGGGGGTTTTTTGGGGGTTTTCTTGGGTTTTTTTTAGAAAATCCATATTTGTTAAGCGTTTGCAACATTCCCTTCCGTTTCTGCGGCCATGCAGCATTTTGGAAGTTGACTGTCACATTTTATTTTATTTTATTTATCTTTTTTACTTTCAGATGGCTTTATCTCGGATTTTTTTTTTTCCAAAACCACATCTTCACATATTTTTTAATGCCCCCCGCTTTGTTTTCAAAGCCGTATTACGCGGTACTCCGGAAGCTGAAGGTCACAATTTTTTTTAGCAATTATTTTCTTCCAAATGGTTTCATCTCAGATTGATGAGGTTAATGGTTGGTTTTTTACATTCTTTTTTATGTTTAGAATTAGATTTTTATCAAAACTATAGAACCCTGAGATTTATAGACTGAATTTGAATTTCATTTAGCAGTTAAGTAGTTTGCGTAGTAGGCAGTGCTGAATACACTTATATTATTCTTTGTTCCGACATCACCACACCATGCATTACGTTTGTGCACGATATTTTGAAATTTGCTTTCGTTTCACCTGGCTCCTAGATCTGGAGCTTATTTTTCCAGCCCTGCATTTAATAAAGAATGAACAGTATGTTTTTTTTTTTTACTAACTATAAGTCTATCAAATCCCAGATACACTCAGAGGATTCACACCAAAGACAACTGATGCATGAGTAAGAAATATCAAAATCACTGAAAATGCCCTGCAGTAGCAAATAAATGAATGAGTTCCACCTCCCTCCCCAATCTACATTTTACATTTGTGTTTTGTTGACCTAAACACCTTCTTCGGCGGGAATCACGCCATCACACCCTGAATTTTAAGCCCTGATGTAAAAACATTAAAAATAAAGTATGGGAACAACCATGATATTTACAGACAAAATATTACAAAAACTGTTAAATGAAGAAGTTTAATAAACTAATTTAAAACAGGAGAGACAAAAAATGCTTAAATTTCTTACCTTTCGAGCCACCTGTTAACCTGAAACCCATCATGGAACGAATTACTCCAAACATTTCAACTGTTAGTAATGTGTGCACTTTCCCAGTGTTGGAATCTGGTCGTAGTAATTCCAGAATTTTGCCTCTGGATACAGCAATTTCTTGCTGTTTAGTGCCAGAAAAATTGCCATGGACAGCATGGGTGATGCCAGTGGCTCTCTGGAGTGTAAGATTATACAGAAACATGATCAATGCCTAGTCACTAAGCACAGCAGAATTTATCACGGTATGGCATATATTAATCTGTAACAGAAAATGAGCCCAATTAAGATTGCAGCAAATGTAATCACTAAACAGTAACAACAAAATATAAATCATTTATTATGGTCCTATAGTCACATTATGAGAAAAATTGGGGCAGTGTTTTCACAGAGTCCTGAAAGGCTGTTCTACCTTCTACATGCTCCCTCCATAGGGCTTCATGTTGGTTGTTGTGGGAGCAGTTGAAGCCTGGCTCCCAGCAATCATTTAGTGGCAAATCATATCAGGCGTACCGATTATCATTTAAAAAACAATTCTACATAATCATAATAGAAATTGACCCATATAAAAATTCTTCAACAGAAATTTATAACAGGAAGTGGTGACAAATAGTAAAAGCCTGTTAACTTCTACCAAACATTGATAAGTAGTGCAGGATCTGTGGAAGTATTCCTGCAATTGGGTACTCAAAACTAATTTTGCCAATTGTTTACAAGTCGAATGCACTTGTTTTACACCCCCCCCCCCCCCAGGAATGTTTTTTTTTTTTTATTATGACAGTAAACACTTTCTTTTCAGTTTGGATGGCAGAAATATTTCATGTGCTCTTTTAATGTTTTTTTTATTCATATGGATTCATAGTACATGAGATGCTCAGCAGGAAAGCTCTTCAGCAATAGCTTCACTAAAAATATTTTGAACTCAAAAGCTATCTTCACAAAAATATTTTGAACTGTAACTGTATATTCACAAAATATTTTCAGTAAAACTTCTCACAAAAATATTTTGGCATAGGTCTGAATGCCACACACATACACAGCACATTAGTTAAACACTACGGAATATTCACGCCAAAATATTTTTGTTAAACCCAAATCTTACTGAAGCTTTGTGATGACAGTTTCAGCTAAAAATATTTTGTGGATCGACCTATGAAACAAAAATAGCTATTTACTCCCACTAGTGAGTAAAAATTTGTCATTTACCAAAATTTGGCTGTGAAAGCAAAACAGGGCAGTTGGTGTTGAAAGCTTTTTTTTTTTACATACAAGGCCAGACAACTATATTTCTTACATTCCCAGACAAACCTTTTTGATAACCCTTATATGTGTGATGCTGCAAGTTCTGATCTGATAATGATGATTCTACCTACAAATCCACAACACCTTCATGTACTTTCGAAGTTTTGTTTTGTTTTAATTTTTGGTATAATTGTTCTTAACACAAAAACAGATAAATTTCACTAAAATAGGTATAATTTCACAAAAATGGCCATAAAACTAGCCGGTAGAGTTCGATTTTGAAAGGTTATATCACCAGAGGCTCTATCACCTTCCAAAATCAAATGCTACTTCCTATTAAAACAGCACATCTGGTCTCTGCTTAGCTGGTAATTTGCTATCAGACACCAAAACATACCTTGTCTGCCTGGGATGGCATCGCCTGCCTAACATCTAACAGAAAAACCTGTACCACTGTCAAAAACACTTATATATTTCACTAAATCCTTTGACGATCCATAGCACCTTTGAAGAACTAATGCCTATGCTTCTTAGTACATCTCCATCCACCAACATGAAAGTGAGAAACACGTGCAGACATATTAATACAACACACTGGAATAGCACAACAGTATACAGCTATTTTACAACATTATGGTACTTGGTACACCATTACAATTGGGATGATCTGACTTAATGTGCTTTACAAGTGGATCGCAGAAGTTTCGGGGTGTTTCACAACCCACCCAAGACATCACGTTACTACTTCAGAATTTTGAAGGTTATTAGAGTGGACAAAAAAAGAAAGTTTTTTTCTGATGGCACTAACACAAAAAACAGATAAAATTTCAAAATAGGTACATTTAAAAAGAAAATTTAATAGGAAATTTTATCTGTTTTTGTATTTAGAACTTAACAGAACCTCCACAAAAAATGTTCCAAACCTGGTAAATGAATTTTGTGCCCATGCTCAAACGAACGGTAATAAAAATCTCAGTGTAGTAAATGTGGAGGAATCATTTATATGGCACACTTGTTCCGATTTGTAAAAACTGTGCAAGTGAAAGTGATTCAAAATCAAAACCTTGGTCTACATCACAGCAGTTGTAAAACACTTTGACATCAACATTTTTTGAATAATTAACTTGCTTCAATTGGATTTTTTTTTCTTTTGATTGAAGGTTTAACGACTACCATGAACAACTCGATGGGCTCTAAGCAGTTGCCTGTCCCAAGGCAACTGCTTAGAGCCCATCGAGTTGTTATAACGATATTGCTATCGTTATTGGAGATTTCTTGCAAGAAAATATCAATCCGACACCACGTTGGAGATAGAGGTTTGCTTCGGTCGCCGCCCTTTTTCAATGCGTTGCCCCCGCAGCTTTTGGTCGGCATGTTGATTCGCATAATGAAGTACTGGGAAATCATCAAAATCCCAAGAAATCCGACGTTGAAGCTTCAAATAATTGCTAATCAAAAATTTTACGTCAATTTGTACACGAACACCACTATCGATAATCGCTAATCAAGGTCGCGTCGCGGTGCCTTTGACAAAATATAGCCAGCACGCCGCCGCCGAAAAATCTAACCGGAACACTGTCGTCGAATAAAATCTTGCCGGAATGCTGCCGCTGTGTTTTTTGCTTCAGCGCAGACCTCTAGTTGGAGATCATGACGCCATTTCGAACCACTTTCAAACTTTCACCGGGCCGGATATGCGCCGACCGCGGGCCGGAGGTTGTGCATCCCTGGTATAAGACAGGGAAGATCTCAGATTTTTTTTTTTTTTTTTTTTTTGCTTAATGCTCAATTAAGAGGATTTTACATATTTTATAGATAATGACTTGATTTCTGGAGTTCTGGAGCAAAAGAACAACTTTGCGGAGTTTTAGTGTTTTTCCGGAGAAACTCCACAAAATTCGGAGCAGTTGGCAACCCTATTTACATATCCTCAAGTTAGGAGTCAGACCAAGTTCAATAACCATGTGTATGAAATGTTTGCTAAAATGTAGGACTTCTTGACATGAATATGAAAGGTGAAAGGCCTACAGTAATTATATTGGTATTGTATTAGCTTGCACATTTTAAGCACTACTAGAGGGAGGAATATGAATATTGTGCTGACATATCTTTATATATACTTAAATGAGGCAGGGAAAATTTACGTACGTCATTTCAAAAGTTTTGCACACTGCACAGGCACTGCCCGTAGGATGATGCAATCACTCTAATCGTTGCGCCAGTTGTGAGTCAGCCTTCAGCATACAAAGTTGTGTCTACGTTTGCAGGCAAGCAATTTGTTCCTGTTCTGAAAAATTATGCCTAGAAAAAGTGAGGCAGATCAGATCTCGCGTAGCGACCAGCGATCCTACATTAAAATTGAAGCTTTGCGAGGAAAATCCCCTACCGAAATACTTTGTGTGAAGTTTGTGAGGTTAGTGTAGCGGATCATAGCACAATGTCACGGTGGGCTTATTGTTTCCGCCAAGGCCAGGAAAGTGTCTAAGACGACCTAAGAAGCGGCTGGCCGTCAGATGTAACGGATGATACTTCCGTGATTACCATCAACAGCATTTTGGAAGAAGATCAACAGAAAATATCTGAAGAGATTGCATATGAAACAAGCATGTCTACCACTTTGGTTTTCAGAATCCTAACTGAAAAACTACAGAAGAAAAAAGTGGCTGCCAAATGGGTTCCGCATAATCTGAGTGAAGAGCAGCAAACAGTTCGCAAAGGGATCGCAGAAGAATTGCTTCAGTGGTACGAGACAGAAGGCAAGCAGTTTTCGGACAGAATTGTTGCCATAGATGAAACCTGGATACAAGAATTTGAACCATAACTGAAATCTTAGTCTGCTCAGTGGAAACGTCCAGAATCACATCGCCAGAAAAAAATTCTGCTGCCAACAACATACACGAGACTGACCAAGGAACAAAAAAGCTGAACTTTTTAATCAGCCCAAAAAAATCAGAACATGCAACAAGAAAGTGTGAATATAAAGCAGCACGAGCAAGATAGAATTGCTTATTGTATTCACAATATGAAATTACTGAATTCAAAACAAAATAAAGTGATTTTAAAAGACACTGCTTCAAACATCTCTCTCTCTCTCTCTCTCTCTCTCTCTCTCTCTCTCTCTCTCTCTCTCTCTCTCTCTCTCTCTCTCTCTCTTTTTTGTACTTGCTAGAACATCAGCTCAATTTCCCTCTTGTATTGCTTTCTTCTCAGCAAGTTCCATGGTCATATTCATCTTTTGTTGACTCTGCAGCTACACAGCAATCATTGCTTAGTTTTTCTTTCTGTTGGTATAATTGCTTTCCTATTTCTTCACCACTTTTCTTTCCTCCTCCCCATTTATTCACTCAGATGACAATTTATTCATCATGCTGAAAGAACTTTCAGCCTGAGTACCACGAACACATGATATCAAAGCTTTTGCTACTTTAGATAAATGGTGTGACTTTCAGAATATGAATACTTTTGAACACCATGCATCAATTCTAACAAATTTTCCAACTCTGTCACTTCCGTTTTTGGAAAATTTCCCCTCCCTTATCAAGCTTAAGAGGGAAAGTAACACTTAACAACAACACAAGATAGTGAGAACATCGCGGGAAGAAAAAAAAATGCGCTTTCAGGAGAAATCTTCGCTCCGACCGACTTCCGTTTTTAGAAACTTCTTGCTCCAGTTTTAGGTTGAAATGCAGTATTTGTGGAATAAAATGACATTTAATAGCACTATTGGGAACAGGCAACATCGTGAGAAAAAATAAATTACGATTACGGGAAAAATCGCCATTCAGTTTAACTTCAGTTTTCTTAAGTTTTGAAAGACAACAAAATACCATTCCTAGATGGGAAACGACCCCTCCCTACCCCCTAACCCCCATTTCTCTTCAGTTCTGCATCGATCTCGAGAATGACCCAAACGATGACAACAAAAAAAAACAAAAAAAGAAATCTGCGGATCCGCGGAAGAATCTCATGTATGCAACAATCGAAGGTTAGGCTGATGGTGATTCTGGCCTCTGACAAGGTTGGAGTCAGCCCTTGCGAAACTGCTGAAATTTCTACTAGCCAATGTGGCTAGTGGAATAAACATTTTACTGGCCAAATGACAAAATTTACTGGCCATACAAAGTTAAAAAAAAATAATAATTCAGTAACTTCTGTATTTACATTTCCATGAAATTAAATGGGTGAATGTTTTTTTTTTTTTTTTTTTCCTTCTTAATGAGAGACCCCTCTCCCATTAACTTCATAAAATCAAATGCAGAGCACTTACTACTGCATAGGATCATTAGATTGACTAAAAATATTGCATATGCTTTTGTTCCAAAATAACTGATTTTTGAAAATTTATTTTCAGAGCTGTAATATCATTACTCTTACTATCTAATTTACAAATACATAATTTGTTTTCAAAAGCCCATTGAAGTTAGATGTCTAATTTCTTTAATAATATTTAAAACAAAGGGACAAAAGCCAGGATATATATGCATAAAGTGACATTAATAAGGTTGACACAGTTTACTGTTAATATGTACTGTCTGATCCTCCCATCAAAGGTACCTGCTGATCACAATTGAATAGCATTTTGAGGATCAAAATCTTCAATTGAAGGGCCATTGCATCTAATCATCATTGAAGTGTCACAATTTGGACATGCCCAATTACTTGTTTTATGAAGTTCATTTCTGAAAAGCCACACTCACGAGGAGCAGTACTACATGCCATTAGAGGTAGCAGCTGCATCATCTTAAAAACACTTTCTTTTTGTTCAGCATATATGCAGCTAAACAGAGATCTTGTAGATGACACCATACTTTGTGCAAGGTATACTATGGCAAATGGCTGCTTTACTATATTGACCTTTTGGTAGCTCCACGCTGACCCGTCAGCAGATTAAGTTTCTCTCGAATCCCAACTTCACTTTCATTCATTTTCGAAGCAGCTGCAGGAACACGGGAGAGAAAGTTGAACTTTATATTTATTCCCAAGTGGAGGGCGGGGAAGGGGGGGGGTAGTGGACAAAAAAAATAGTTGCTCACTTGTGGAAAAAAATCTACTGGCCATTGTTGGATACTATATTAAAAAAATTACTAGCCCCTACAAAATATCTGGTCACCATTTGGCCACTGGCTACTGATATTCGCAAGGGCTGGTTGGAGTGATAGCAACAGAGTGCCCGAGGGGGACCACTGTAATAGTGGAATACTACAGAAGGTTTCTGTAAAATGTTTTGCGCCCAAAAATTCGCCAAAGAAGGTCCGACATGCTCAAAGTTGGTGTCATCATTTTGCATGACAACGTGAGGCCGCATGCTGCTCATATAGTAAGAGACATTCTGGAAAAGTATGGATGGGAATTGCTTCCCCACGTGCCACATAGCCCTGACATGAGCCCACTAGACTATGACTTTTTTTTAAAACTGAAGAAGCGACTCCACAGGAAACGATTCAGGGTGTTTCTACTGAGGTGACCTGAGTAAACCGCCTCCTCAACAATAAAGGTGTCCTGACTGGAATATAAGACTTGCCCAAATGTTGAGCCGCTGTCATAAAGAAACATGGAGATTACTCTGAAGGCCTGTAAATGTATGCTGTGAAATAAATTCGTTTTTTAAAACCCACAGTGCACAACACTTTTGAAATGACCCATGTACATAATGTGGCACCTGTGTCAAGATGTAACTATTGAAAACCTGAAGTGCTAATCTAACATTCTTGAAAATTACTTTTATCTCACAATTAAGCTTTACCTACGTATGAATTTATACATCATTAATGTAATAAAGTTACATACTTGGTCTTGCATGAAATTTAATGAAATAGTTGCTTTGCAAACAGAAGCTGACCACCAAAGGGGGGGGGTGCATCAGGCCTCACGAATGTCTGTTGCCAGTCGCCAAGTGGCGACCAGATATTTCATAGTGGCTAGTAAATTTTTTTAGTATAGTAGCCAATGATAGCGAGATCCCCCCAAGTGGGCAATAATTTGCCCCCCCTCTCCCCACTAGGACTCGGCAATGCATTGATACATCGCAAAAAAAAACTGGTGTGAATTTAACATCGATGTTACGGTGTTTCAACTGACGAAACTACGATTCATCATCTCCGTGATGCAAATGCTCGCAATGCAATCACCATCGCACGCCACCAAGCACTGTTGTTCTAACCGGTTTTCAAAGTCAAGTCTGAGACACGTGAACATCGGCTGATCCTCATGCACGTGCATGTCTCTGATGTAGTTTCTTGCTGTGTCTCGTTCCAGGCGCTACATCGGGGGATTGCTCAACGGAAATACGCCTGCCTGGCGAGTAATCATGGGCATTGTAGCTTCGTGAGCAATCCCATCCGGAGTTTCAACACGATGCAGACGCGATGTTTAAACAGGCTTCTTATTGTGCCTCCGTCGACGATGCTATTAAGAGGCCACGTGTTCCGCGCGTTGGATCTCGGAAATTCACCACAGCTTAGGAACAATAGGAAGTATGTGGCAGGTTTTTTGACGTGAATATGTCTTTAAAATCAGACCAGTACGGAAAGTTGAGCGTTACGAAAAAATGGGCATCGAGTTCGGTCTAATAATTTCTATATTATCAACGTGAACCAAAGCAACCTAGTGTCATTTGATAGCTAAGGGAACAAAGACTTTTTAGTGACGTGGAGTTACCAAGCAGCGCAAACTTCTAATCAGTATAACTCGGCACTGCAAAGCGCTACGACTTCAAAACTGGTCTCAAACGAAAGCTAATGTCGAGATCTGTCGATTTAAAACTTTAGAAGTGAAATCAAATATAGTGTCGGTTGTAAAACTTTAGATCGCAGTTGAAAATGTTCTTAAATTTCACAATGTCGGCATATACTCTTCAAAAAGCCAAGCAGAAATACATCGAACATAGTCTACACGAAAGAGCAACTCGTCAGCTTTTGATAAACACTGCAATGTCCACAGCAGAACACATGAGAAAGTAACGGGAGCGAAAGAAAATTGCTGCTGCGTAGTGCGTGAGCACTTCGGCGGCAGCGACACACGATACAATTGATGTGGATCATCAGCGATGAACCTAATAAAAGCCAGTAATTGGGCATGTCTGAATAGTGACACTTTAAACGACTTACTGATGATTAGATGCAATGGCACTTTAATTGAAGATTTTGATCCTCAAAAGGCTATTCAATTGTGGTGGGCAGATACATTTGATGGGAAGATCAGACACTGTACATATCAGTGGTAAACTGTATCAACTTTATTAGTGCCACTTTATGTATGTATATATATATATATATATATATATCCTAGCTTTTGTCCCTTTGTTTTAAATATTAAAAGAAATTAGACATCTAAATTCAATGGCCTCTCAAAAATAAATTATGTATGGGTAAATTAAGATAATAACTAAGAGTAATGATATTACAGCACTGAAAATAAATTATCAAAAAATCAATCATTTTGGTAGAAAAGCATATGCAATATTTGCAGTCAATCAAATGATCCTATGCAGTAACTACTCTGCATCTGTTTTTATGAAGTTAATGGGGGAGGTGTCTCTCATTAGAAAGAAAAAAACATGCACCCATTTAATTTTTAGAAACGTAAGTAGAGAAGTTACTGAATTATTATTATTTTTTGTAACTTTGTATGGCCAGTAGATTTTGTCATTTGGCCAGTAAAATGTTTATTCCACTAGCCACATTGGCTAGTAGAAAATTTCAGCAGTTTCGCAAGGGCTGGGGGCATGTTCTGTACAAAAAAAAAACTGATAAAGAAACTTTTTGAAGGGTCTCTCTCACACACACAAACTGACAGTGTAGCATTGTTTGTGTGATGTATTGTGCTAAAAAAAAGTGTGCTAAATTTTTAAATCACAAAGTCAGAAAAACAAACAGCTGATTGGCATTCAATTGCCTGCTTTGCGAGGAAACAAGTTCCATGCGTGCTTTTTAAATATCAAGTCTGGATAGAATATTTCAAAATAAATTTGTGTCAGACTTCCCTTCAGATGACTTAATTTAACAGAAAAATTTCCCGGCTTGAATCATTCCTAATCAATACGACTAGTAATTCCTCTTTAAGATATTAGCTTATTTGTTAGATTCATTTCATTCAAAATATCATAGCAATGAGTGCAACAAATTATGTGGCATAAATATCATATATTACAGCAAATGTATCCTACCATTTCGCTTTCTGTTCGACACGTTCATATTAAGGGTTTGGTAAAAGATGTGATATTTGGATATTTTTGACATGGGTCTAACTCAGAATACAGTGCAGTACATAAGCTTAATATGAAGAACCCTACAACAAACAATGATAGTAAGTAGTCATGTTCTATTGAGTTGACTGCTACATATCCATATGCAGGACTTGAAAAACATCTGAAATGCCCAGCTGGGCGTATGCAGAAATGATTTACTTGCCCAGGTAGTAAAAGCTGGATGCACAGGGAAATTTACCTTTTAAGATGTCAGGGAACCTCCATTTTTTTAAGTAAAAAAATATGGACTTTTTTTACATGTTTTGTATTTCTGTTTTAAAAGTTTGTATTCAAAAATTCAATGCACAAAAGCATTTATCTCAAGTTTTAAGATGATGCTGAAATTGATATGAAATGGTATGATGAAATTGGTATTTGAGAAATTTAGTGATTCTGCTATGTTCCTTTCATTGAAGTTTTTGCCCTTTGTCACTAACACTTGGCTAGTTCTATTAGGGGCACGCAATACATCACTGACCACATACATTTGGAGCAAAATTACACGATTCCAATTTCTGGGGCGAGAGCAAGATATGATTAAAGAAGTGATGTAATATTTTTCTGTCCTTGGCACTCCAAAACAATAATACAACTTCCGGTGATTAGCAGTGAAATGACACACGATATGCAACGTTCCAAACTTTATTTTAAAATTCATTTGCCTCCCAAAAAAAATTTTTTTTTATTTACTTACCCAGGCCAATAATTTACATGCCCCAGACATCTCAGGCATGGTATTTTTCAAGCCCTGATAAGCATGCAATTGTTTAAAAGAACCAAAAGGGGAGCATTGTATTTGATGTTTTGTCACGAAATGCTCAACTTGAGGTTCGATATTAATATAAATGTGTCAAACAGAAAGCAAAATAGTACATATGTTTACTATAATATATGAGTAGCATATTCTTTCGCAATGGATGATTCCCACATTTTTTTAAAGGAACTTCCATGTACTTTCATCCCATCAAATCATTCTTGCACCAGTCATTGTCTTATGTTTCTCTTGGACGTTTGTGAAAATATATTTTTTTTTTATTGCAGGTTTAACGACCATCGTGAGCAACTCAATGGACTATAAGCAGTCGCCCGTCCCTAATTTAGGGTTACTGGTTCCTGGGAAGGGAGAGAGCCAGTGCCCTAAGACAAACACAACACCCATGCCTCACCGGGATTCGAACCCGGACCCCTTTCCGGACGAATGATCAGAAGCCATCGCTTAGACCACAGCGCCACTGTGAAAATATTACATTAAACAAAGCACACTCATTGCTTTTCGTGGTCAGTCAAAAGCTCTTTTTCCCTTCCACTCTCAGCTTCTTCTGTTTCTGAAATTAGTTTTTCTTGTCTTTCTGTTGTTCTCTTCCTCTGAAACTGGCAGTCTGGCACAGAACATTTAATCTCCGAAGTCACATCAAATTTTAATTATTAAAACTTTTACGAAGATCTGTGCGTTACTATAATTTTACGAAGATCTGTGCGTTACTATAATTTTACGAAATCTGTGCGTTACTATAATTTTACGAAGATCTGTGCGTAACTATAATTTTACAAATATAAATACATTATTTACTTAGGATCTGGTCATTTAAAAACGAAGTCTATTTCATAGGGGACGATCGCTCCCCGCTAGATCTGTTTACAGAAGGGGCACGAGAAAAATAAAATCGACGATGAAACGATCAAGAAAGTGCAAGCACTCAATATGATACTGAAAATTTAAATGAAAGGAACTCTATGGCAGTCAAAACTTGCACACTCTTAACTGTGGCACAACTGCCAAAAATTACCAATTTCCGATTCACACGCACCAAAGATAATTACCTGTTCTTTATGTGAGGGGAGAGTGCGACCCAATGAAATGCAAGACAGAAAGAACTTCAGAATTTGTTTAAAACTAGTCAGATTGCTGAACAAAAACTTAGGATAGCCCTGCTTTTTATTTCTATCCTACCTAAATGCGTTCAATATGCATTATTTACATGCTCACGTAACATAGAAAACTCATGAAACATGCACATTTACAAGAAAAAAAATTAGTGACACTTACCTGTAAACTATTTTCTGTCGCATACATGAAATACGAGCTCTTTTAATATTCACAATTACACTTAATACAACAAATAAAAGTTATCGCGCTCCATGTCTCTCTTTCTAAACATTCACGCCGGACGCTGTCGGTTACAGTTAAACTTTGATACAAAGCATTGATGTCAAGAACGGTAAACATCCCTGCAGTTAAAAAGTTAAAGACAACACCGTCAATAGTCAAGAAACGATAAAAACTTATGAAAGGGAAACCCTTTACAAGTCAGGTAAAACTTTACTGAAAGTTAAAATATTTACAGATAAAAAGTTTTCAGTTATCTTATTATTAATATTGATTAGTGTTCATAGTCTAAGGTCTTTTTTTTTTTTATTGGAGGTTTAACGACCACCGTGAGCAACTCAATTGGCTATAAGCAGTCGCCCGTCCCTAATTTAGGGTCACTGGTTCCAGGGAAGGGAGAGAGCCAGTGCCGTAAGACAAACACTACATCCATGCCTCACCGGGATTCGAAACCGGACCCCGTTCGGACAAATGATTTTTTTTTTTTATTGGAAGTTTAACGACCACCGTGAGCAACTCAATGGGCTATAAGCAGTCGCCCGTCCCTAATTTAGGGTCACTGGTTCCAGGGAGGAGAGAGCCAGTGCCTTAAGACAAACACAACATCCATGCCTGACCGGGATTCGAACCCGGACCCCATACGGACGAATGATCAGAGGCCAGCGCCTTAGACCACTTCGCCACCGGGGCGGCCCGGACGAATGATTAGAGACCATCGCTTAGACCACTGCGCCACCGGGGCGCCGTTATGAATCTAGACTTTTTAAAGTCTTTTTTTCAATCCAGAAAAAAAAAAAAAAAAGGAAAAGCAAAAAACAAAACTGACAATCCGAGTATGTAAGTTCTAAAACATTATGTCAGTTCTTAAATTCCAGAAATGAATATGTCAGTTATAAAATTCCATGCTCCTAAGAGCCAAAACTATATTTCTCACAATTTTCATTAAGAAAAAATTTATTTTATTAAGATCGCGAAAATTGGGCCTTTTGTATTTACGAAAAGTAAAACTTTCTGGTGATAAAACAAAGAGATTCTGAGATTTACCATTGGGCGTTAACAAGTGTACTAAGTTAACAAAGGGGAAAGTTTAAGAAAATCTGGTAAATTCAAGTGAACTTGTGCAAGGCCGCCCCGGTGGCGTAGTGGTCTAAGGCGCTGGCCTCTGATCATTCGTCCGTATGTGGTCCGTTTTCGAATCCTGGTCAGGCTTGGATGTTGTGTTTGTCTTAAGGCACTGGCTCTCTCTCCCTTCCCTGGAACCAGTGACCCTAAATTAGGGACTGCGACTGCTTATAGCCCATTGAGTTGCTCACGGTGGTCGTTAAACCTCCAATAAAAAAAAACTTGTGCTATTTTTATTATTTGAAGATAACTGGGGTTGATAGCCAGTAGTTCTATTGGTATTCATTGTTTTGAACGACGGTGCTTCATGAAACTGTTTTTCATTTACTTGATAAATGCATTTTAAATTCAATGCAGGTTTGTTTGTTTTTATCATTGTGGCGCAGTGGTCTAAGCGATGGCTTCTGATCATTCGTCCGAGATGGGTCCGAGTTCGAATCTCGGTGAGGCATGGATGTTGTGTTTGTCTTACAGCGCTGGTTCTCTCCCTTCCCTGGAACCAATGGCCCTAAATTAGAGACGACTGACTGTTTATGCCCATTGAGTTGCTCACGGTGGGCGTTAAACCTCGAATAAAAAAAACAATCACCGTGAGCAACTCAGTGGGATATAAGCATTCCCCAACTTTAGTTTCGAGCTACCAGTCGAACAGAAGGGAGTGATCCAGTGCTGTAAGATCAAATGCCATCCTCGTCTCACTTCAGATTTCAAACTCGGATTCATCTCTGATAAATTGTTAGAGACAACGTTTCGTACCACTCGGCTACCAGGACGGCTGCAAGTTACTTTTTGCGGTGGAGAAGGCTATTTGCAATCGTCCGTCCCTGATTTAAAACCACTGTTTCTAGGGAAGGGAGAGAACCAATGTCATATGACAAGCACATTAACATCCATACCTCACCAGAATTCGAACCCGGACCCTGCTATCGGACGAATGGTCCTAAACTATAAATTACAGTATGTAATCTGTGATGCCAAAAGAACCTGCAAAGTGGTTGCACGTCCTTTACGTCGTACCCCATGTAGCACAGGATTGTTTTTTCGACGTTGAAATCCGGTTCATTGTGTTGATTATTGGTTTATGGTTAATTTGAACCGTATTTTAGACGTGGAAATACAGTTGCTAGTAATACGTTGAAACCATAGTACTTTTGAAGCGTTTTTTCATCGTTGAAAATTGGGCTCATCCCACAGCGCCATCTACATGTATCAATAAAAAGAAAAGTCAAAATATTACAACCCACATCCATGTAACAACATCTTTTTTTTTTCAAAAGGTCGGTCAGGTGTTGAACGGTTTAAACTATTTTTAGGTAAGCACTACATTAGATTTCCTGACTGAAATTTTCGATGTATATATCTTTACAATGAAGTTTTAAATTACAAGTCTCCACCCTCATGGGAACCGGAAGCTGGTGGAAATAGGGAACCGCAAGCTGACTGAGACATCGACTGAGTGACGTATGGAAAACTCAAACAAGTGGTGTAGAGTAAAATTAACGTAAGTTGTAAATTATTTCTAGTCATAAAAATCAGAGCTCTGTTGTGTGTGTGATCAATTTCATAAATTACTGTTCGTTATTAATAGGATCGATTTCTGCCCCAAAGTTCAATTTGTTCTACGAAGTTGTTTATTTCGAAGCGTGTCTCTGTAGTCTGTACTGATCATGTAGCTGTAATCCATTTTGGTATATGTTAAAGTAGACCAAATTTATACTAATCAAAAATATTCACTGTCCCAACTTAATTCCTTGGGTTGGTTGCGTTTGAGATGGTTTTCTCCAACGTTTTTTGAGTATTATTAGTACTGAAGTTATGCCAGCCCTCAACAGAGGGGTCAGAATGTCAACCTAACCTGAAAAATAATTTAATGAAATACGTCATGCTTTGTTAATTGTAGGGGCCTGCACAGCATCTAGGATTCTTGCGCAGATATATGAGATTGGAATTACCAATTATCCTTCCCCTCAAAAGAAATTTATGGTGAAAAGAGGTTGTCTTTTTTCTTTTTTTTATGTACAGTTTATATTAAAATCTTTGAAACTTGTATAAAAGCTATTTCCAAGAAATGTGGAGATGCTTTGGAGGAAGGATGATTGCTGTTGTTAGACTTCTTTGTCAGCATTAAAAAGTCATGATTGAGACCCATGTTGGTCTTAGTCATGGTGTGCTGAACTACACTTGACTATGGCTGGTTTGGCAATAATATGAGCTGCCCCGGTGGCTCAGTGCAGTGGCGTAACCATGTTTCAAAATCTGAGGGGTTCAATCACACATTATATATGAGGATCCCCGAATCTGGGGAAGGGTGCTGTCCCCCAGTGGTTACGCACATTGCACAGTGATTCGTACATGAAGGGTCCACGTTCGAATCCCAGTGAGTCATGGATGTGTTTGTCTTACGGCAGACAAACACATCCATGACAAACACATCTATCTCCCTTCCCTAAATTAGGGACAGGCGACTGCTTATAGCCCACTGAGTTGCACATGGTGGTTGTAAAACCTTCAATCAAAATTAAAAAAATATAATAATTTGAGTGGTTTTATTTTGAACCACATGGCTAACAAAGTAGGGTTACTTTTCTTCTCCCTCTTATGTATTTTGGCAAAAATTATTACAATTTAATTCTGTACAATCAGGTTTTCAACAAAAAAATTCAATATAACTGCTTTACATTTTTCAACTTTGGAAAGTAGAAAGTAACCCTACATGAGAGCCACCATACTAAGTATTTCACACAGCTGATGTTAGCTTAAATTGGTCAACCTATATGAAGGGTCCACGTTCGAATCCCAGTGAGTCATGGATGTGTTTGTCTTACGGCAGACAAACACATCCATGACAAACACATCTATCTCCCTTCCCTAAGTTAGGGACAGGCGACTGCTTATAGCCCCCGAGGTGCACATGGTGGTTGTAAAACCTTCAATCAAAATAAAAAAAATGTAATAATTTGAGTGGTTTTATTTTGAACCACATGGCTAACAAAGTAAGGTTACTTTTCTTCTCCCTCTTATGTATTTTGGCAAAAATTATTACAATTTAATTCTGTACAATCAGGTTTTCAACAAAAAATTTCAATGTAACTGCTTTACATTTTTCAACTTTGGAAAGTAGAAAGTAACCCTACATGAGAGCCACCATACTAAGTATTTTACACAGCTGATGTTAGCTTAAATTAGTCAACCTAAAGTAGAAAATCTCATAACAGCAGTAACAAGGAGTGATCATTTCAATAATGTTATACAATACAAAGTAATAAGAAGTGATGCATGATAGTAAAATGCTATTGTATAACATTATGGAAATGATTACTCCTTGTTACTGCTGTTATGAGATTTTCTACTTTAGATTGACCAATTTAAGCTAACATTGACCAATTTAAGCTAACATTGACCAATTTAAGCTAACATCAGCTGTGTAAAATACTTAGTATGGTGGCTCTCATGTGGGGTTACACAGCTGATGTTAGTTTAAATTGGTCAACCTAAAGTAGAAAATCTCATAACAGCAGTAACAAGGAGTGATCATTTCAATAATGTTATACAATACAAAGTATATAAGAAGTGATGCATGATAGTAAAATGCTATTAAAACACTTTGTTTTGTTAATCAACAAAGCCAATGGTCTAGGTTGTAAGCAAAGCATGTTATGTCTAAATTTTTTAGAAGCAGAAATTTTTGACTTGGCTTAGGTCTTGATCACCTGTTTGATCAAGACCTATGCTATGGCAAAAAGCTGCTGTTTCTAATATTTACATAAATAACAAGTTTTTCCTACAGTCGAAATTTACATGTTGTGTATATTGCAGTTATTTTTTTTTATTGGAGGTTTAACGACCACCGTGAGCAACTCAATGGGCTATAAGCAGTCGCCCGTCCCTAATTTAGGGTCACTGGTTCCAGGGAAGGGAGAGAGCCAGTGCCGTAAGACAAACACAACATCCATGCCTCACCGGGATTCGAACCCGGACCCCTTCGGACGAATGATCAGAGGCCAACGCCTTAGACCACTGCGCCACCGGGGCGGCATATTGCAGTTAGTGGAGTACTGGAAAAAGTCGAGCCCTAAGAAATAGTTTCAAGGCCCTTTCCCTAAAATCTATTAGCTTTCCAATTACTGAAAATTTTAACTTCCACATTTTTAACTAGGCTTTATGGCCATTTTAATAAATCAAATTCTTTGAAACCTATGAGTATATTTTGCAAAATCAAAATTATTATATGAAACACAAATGTGTACACCATAATTAAAATAATTTCTCTTGTTTTATGCTGTATCAAAATACTACAAAACACTTACACCAAAGTCATATCACGGAAAATTTATTCTTTGGAGAACTAAGGCCAGCATATGACATCATTAACATTTATTTATTGCTAAATTTAATGTGACAGTTATCTGTAAGCCCAGAAAAGTGTTTAGTTACTATAATTTCCCATTTCGTCAAAAATTTAGGACACCGAATAAAAATCTTAAAAGAGTAACTTCTTTCCTCAAATAACAGTAAATATATTCTGTGACTAGGTTGCCAATCTGAACATCACTAATTCATCATGATTGGGACCAGTGGCGTATATTCTAGGCTAGCTGTAGAGCCCAGAGAATGCACAAATAAAAGTCAATTATCAACGGTATTAAGATATGTCGATGCTTTCGGTGCGAAAAAAACATGAGCGGATTCGCTTCTTTCGATTATGAGAATCAGTCTGGCGCGTGGTCCAACGGCATAACGCAAGCAGGTCTTCCAGAGTCTTCGCTGTTCTGATGCTAAAAACTTCGATAAGATCGCTTGCTAGCATTTCCACGACAACATGAATGAGCATATGGAGGTGAGCGGACCATTGCTTTGCGCAACGGTTCGCTCAGAAAAGAGAAGACTTCGTACTACCACAGTCTCTCCATGCTTTCGTCTTTAACAGTGCATATTTCATGAGAGTTGTTTCAGTTTGTGTGAAGTGTCAATGAATTAAAATCAGTGATATATCTTAAATTCGTGGCTTTGTTAGATTCGAACTGTTTTAATAAATTTTGTGAAAGCTTCCCTGAACATCTACTATCAGAGCTGAAGGTGTCTTATTCTCTTGATGAATACAAAACAAATCAGTAAGAGATATTACTTGTTACATAAAGTTGAATAATTGGACATAGTGTTTATTGAGGTGTACAAATTAGCAGATCTAATATGAAACTTTCCATCAACAACTGCAACTGCCGAAAAGAGTTTTTTTGTATTAAAAAGAATCAAGATATATCGTAGAACCATACAAGGACATGTACATTCGAGCAACTCGGCTGGTTTATTAATAGATAAAAACATTATTTTTAAATATGAAAAAGTACTCGGAAGAAACATTTTTGTGAAAACGTAACACTCAAGTTCACACAAAAGGAAAGAAGAATGGAGTTCATGTACGAATAAGTGTTCAAATCCTAATCCTCATAATTATTTGGTATCAAGTTAGCAATAGTATGTTGCTAAAATTTAGGAAAAAATGTTACTTCTCTTGAGATCGATGCAGAACTGAAGAGAAAGGGGGGGGGGGGTCCATCTGGGGACAATATTTAGTTTTTCAAAACTTTCGAAAACGGAAGCTAAAGTGATTTTTCCCGTAATCGTAATTTATTGTTTCTCACGATGTTGCTAAATATCATTTTATTGCAGGAATTTTTATATTTTAGCATGAAATTGTGAGCAACGATTTCCGAAAACGGAAGTTAAGATGGCGCGGAGATTTTCTACTAGTAGTCTTCAGATATGATATTCTTCCGTGGATTCGAAGAATTCCGACATTTCCGTTATCATTTGGAGCATTCTCAAGAACAATGCATAGCAGAACAGAAATTTAGGGGGAGGGGAGGGGATTCATTTTCCGTTTGTGACGGAATTCCGTCCTTCAAAACTTTTGAAAACGATAGTTAGACGCAGTGAAGATTTCTCCTGTAATCGTTGGGGTTTTTTTTTCAGTTTCTCTCGCGATGTTTCTCCTGCTCAATATTGCTCTTAAATATCCTTTTATTCCACAAATACTGCATTTCCGCATAAGAAAAGAGGAAAACGTTTCCGAAAGCAGAAGTCGGTCGAAGCGAAGATTTCTCCCATAATCATATTTTTTTCCTTCTGCGATGTCCTCTCTATCCTGTATTGTTGTTATATATTACTTTCCCCTGTAAATGTCTGCACTTAGGCGTGATAAAGGAGGGGGAATTTCCCAAAAACGGAAGTGATGAAGTTTGGAAATTTGTTAGAATTTATGCATGGTGTTCAAAAGTATTCCTATTCTGAAAGTTACACCATTTATAAGTAGTGAAAGCTTTGGTATCATACACTCATGGTCCTCAGGATGAAAATACTTTCAGCGTGATGGATGAATCATTGTCATCTGAGGGAATATCGCTGTAAAAGGAGAAGTTTGATACGGCAACAGTAAGTAAAAACTTTCGGGTAGTTTGTATTTCTTTTTAGAGCTAACCTCTGAATCTCAGAGAACAGCTTAGTGATATGTATGTATGTATGCATCTGAGGGAATAAAAGGTGAGAAAAATAAGAAGAAAAATTATAATGAAGAAATGGGAAGGGTGTGACAATGAAGAAATGGGAAGGGAATCGAAGAAAAGTGACAATGAAGAAATGGGAAGGGATATCAGCAAAAAGAAAAACTAAGCAAAGACTGCTGTGCAACTGCAGAGTGCACAAAAGACAAATATGGCCACGGAACTTGCTGGGAAGAAAGCACCACAAGAGAAAATTGCACTGATGTTCTAGCAAGTACAAAAAAACTGTGTTTGAAGCAATATTTTTTATTTTTGTTTTGTTCTGAATTCAGTAATTTTATATTCTGAATACAGTGGTGTGCTCTAAATATTTTCATAAATAAATTACAGTGAACAATTCCATCTTGCTTGTGCTGCATTATATTCACACTTTCTCACCATGCGTTCTGATTTTTCACTCGGTTAAAAAGTTCAGCTTTTTTGTTCCTTGGTCGGTCTCATGTATGATACTACTTACCACCATGTCATAAATTCCTGGCTTAGAACAGATTCTGGGCATGTAATAGTTATGATGCATTTTTTTCTTTTTTGAGCTTTATGTACCTATGGAGTAGCATATATATTTTTTTAAATTCCGTTGTGACCAGTCTTTACTTAAAGACTTAATATGATTTAAAATGGTCTTATTTGAACAACCAGACAGTGGTCCTGAAACAGTTTAAAATTATAATATTATATCCATAACTCACATATAAATTAGTTGTTTTTTTTTGTGCATGTAAATGTATAGCTAGAAATGGTTATGTAAATGACCGTTTCTTTGCTGTATGTTAAGATATTTTCCTGTTTATATGCACTTCTGTACACTTCTAATATTTTGCAACATAGTCTCCAGTAGTATCTTATTACTATATCATGTGAAATTGTATTAATTTTTCCATAACCCCATTTATAACAAATATTTCTCTTGTTTTTTTTGTATCTGTAGTCTTTTTTTGTTTATACACACATTTTAAGATGTATGCCTTATTAACAAGTTGAGGGAAGTGCATTGTAATTCTAAAGGTTGGGAATTTATAAATTATGTAAGTCATATGTATGTACCAGTGGTAGAATTTTGAAAAAAACTTACATAGTCCTGCTAACCAGTGTATATTACAAATTCACACTCTGCACCCATTTTTACTGGTCCGCTAATAACACAATAGAAAAAATGCGTAGATATGTTCCACCTTTCTTTATCGTTAAAATTCCAAATGTATTATTTCAAATATTTAAATGTACACATTATTTAGTTTATATATTGATTTTAGTATATGAAAGCAGGTTGAACTTTAGATTTTATACCTATATTATTTTGAGTTTTAAGGTTTTTATTCTATAATTTGCTTCAGTAACTGAAGGAAAGCCTAAGTAAGGGAAAAATTTGTTTCAAAATCCTTATAATGCACTATACCTAAAAATTTTGTAGAAATTAAACCTAGTTACACTTTGAGTGACATTTATTATCTGTAATTATAAATTTATCTATAATGCAGCAAACATTTCCAAATGTCTGCATTCTGTTTCAGATTTCTTCCAGCCTGTAGCTTAGAGATTGTTATAAGTTACAGGTTAAATAGGCCTGTAGTTTCACTATATGTTAAGTAGGAGCACGGTGTATAAGTCAGGTGATACAACTCTCCGTACTGCTAACAGTTTGAAAACGGACTGTTAATGTCACAGGACACCAGGGGGCGTTCAGGAGTTTTGGGCCGATAGTTCATGCCATGAAGGAAGGATCTATAGAGTGGAAACAGACATAGGAGCACATGGAAATTCCTCACATAGAAAATGGCACCCCCATGGACCTAAAACAGAAGCAAAATGTGACGTGGCCCCGTGACGTCGGCAATAGTTGCTACGGCAACCCAGCGCTCTTGTTGAATTACCTGGTAGGATCTTTGGGAAAACAGAATGAGCGACTAGCTTTGACTTCTCTGGATAATATTACCAATCCACATGCACAACATTTAGTGCCTTTGATATACGTGGGGTTAAGTGAGAACATAGTGAAAAATAATAGACCAGATATAGGAGAAAGGTTTTTACTTAGTAGGATAGAGAACAGATAGGAAGAAAGTACTTCAGAAATAACAAAAAAATTACGAAGATGGAAAACAATTTTAACAAATGTTGGCCAATTATGGAAATACAGGCTACACAAATGCCGAGTAAAAAAAGATAAGCCGAAAAGCTAACGAAGCCAATAACGTAGATGTCGAAGCAGATGATAACTGAATACAAATTAGAATTGTAAGTGAAGCAGAGTGGGTATGGAAGAAACAATCAAATGAACAATAGACACTTAAAAACCCAAAAGTTACGAATTCTGTAAAGAAAAGTACACGTTCAGTAAGTAATAAGCAAAATAATAAAAACCAAAAAGAATCTTAAAATTAATAAAGTATTACGTGTATCCGTCTTAAACACTGCCGGATAGCAAGCCAAAGTCAAAAGTCAAAGTAAAAACATTTGTTGCCTCCCCGGTGGCGCAGTGGTCTAAGGCGCTAGCCTCTGATCATTCGTCCGTAAGGGGTCCGGGTTCGAATCCCTGTCAGGCATGGATGTTGTGTTTGTCTTACGGCACTGGCTCTCTCCCTTCCCTGGAACCAGTGACCCTAAATTAGGGACGGGCGACTGCCTATAGCCCATTGAGTTGCTCACGGTGGTCGTTAAACCTCCAATCAAAAAAAAAAAACATTCGTTCGGACAAAAATCACGTGGTTCGTGGGTGTTCCCTGGGAAACCAGCTATCAATCAACTGCAGTTCTGTTTTAGGTCGCTGGTGCGCTGCAGTCGACTTCATGACGTCATGAGTTTCAGCTTTATACAGCCAGTGTCTTCTCTATATATCCTTCCTTTATGGTTCATGCTAACCGTCGTAGGATTATACGGTAGTTAACATTTCATCAGTGCTAAATTGGTGTTTATCTTAGGTATTTTTAATTTATTACTTTGTGCAATTATATCGCATGAAGTTCCAGAAACGAAGTTTCTGCACAGGAGGATAATAGACCAGATATAGATCACATCAACCTTTTTTTTTTTTTTTTTACTTAAGTGGGAGATAACCAGGAGAAAACATTCCTAAAATATGGTGAGGAACCCATAGAAATATCCCCACTGTATTAAAGTGTGTGTTCCATAATTCATGGGTGAATCGGTGTTAGCAAGAAATCGTAAAGATACATGGTAGAAAAATGGATACCAGTTCAGTTCTGCTTTAATCCTTCCCAGCACCAGGGTTCAGCTTGTTGAAATTATATCGAAGTAGTGGGCGAAATAATATGATTCAAATACCATGATTCAAACGAATTCTTAATGTACGAAAATTTCCCGCAATTGCAGATGTGTAAAAAAAAGAAAAATCTGTAATGTTTTCAAAAAATTTGAGGATGGACTACGGGGTGACTTTTCTTTTTGCACACTCCTAAAAAAATAGAAAGAAATAAGAATTTTTTTCACAAGACTTATTTCTTATATATTTTGCTGTGCTATCTGGAAAAAAAAAGAAAAAAACTAGAACTCTGCCAATTCTTCAAGCATCCTGCATAATTCTGCGGCCCCTTGAAAATACGGAGCCCGGGGCTGCAGACCCTCTAGCCCCCCTTCCTCTTAAATGGGCTCTGATCGTACAACAATATATGCACGCAGGTCTGGGAAGCTCCGCCGGGAAAAATCGACCATTTCACCGCGATGCACTTTCTCTGCCGCCATCGCCAGCAAAGATGAAGACCCTTATTCATTAGTATGATTAGGTACAGAAATAGCACACATGCGAAAGACATCTGGAATATTAGTAAATAAAAACATCATTAGTGAATGATTTTTCGAGGGGAAGAGTAATAAAAACTATTTTTTGCGAAAAATTCGGTGTTTTAAAACGAATAATTTCCGTTAATGATGCTCCAGTGAGTGCCGCAAAAACAAAGCTTATAATAAAAAAATTAGCATTCCATGTGAATAATTGCTTCTCCAAATATACAGTACCATCTCATTTTACAAGAAATACACGTTTTTTTTATGATAAAAGGTTTATTCCTTATTGCCTCCGAAAAAAAACTCAGCATCGTCTGCTCAGAAATCTACACGTTCGAGTACTCATTTCGTGGCTAAAAAATCATATATATATATGGCTTATTTGATATATTTCCACGTGATAAGGACAAAAGTACATGTCTGCGAAGCGTTCCACATCGGTTTTTTTAAATTCCAAGCAAAATAGCATTCTTAAAAAACGAATATTTCTGTCGTTTCCTCCCATAAGAAAGCATAGGTTGTTTGAAATCATCAGTCCACACGTTCCTTGCGCCATCTAGTGACAAGTGACATTAACGGACGATTTTTTCCCCGGGAGTCGTATCACCTGACTTATCATACACCGTGCTCTGGAGAAAGAATTTTTTTTTCTTTTGAAAATCGTCCACAACTATTTGAGGACATCTAGTTCTCAAGAAAGAACAAGTGCATTGGCAACTTTGTCACTTAATTCGAACATTGTGGAAACATTAAAAATTGATGATATAGTAGAGGATTTTGCCACGCAGAATACGAGAAAAAATTTTTTAGCGGTGAGTAATTTTATTATATATAAGATATGTTCATTCATTTCTTCTACCTCCCAGTCACTTAATCGATACACAATGAAGATTGGTAGCTGCAATGTCGTTAAATTAAAAAAAAATTATAAAATTAATATTGCATTCATTGTAAATTTAAATCAAAATTTTGCAGGCAAATGGTTCAGAAGTGTGTTAAGAAAACAATTTCATTTGCAAATATAAAAATTTACTGTGAAATGATGTTTTAAAATTATGCGAATTAAACTTGTGAGAAAACGGCATTTACAAATTTTTATGTCAATGCCCAGTTTTAAATAATACATGTGCTAAAAATTTTACAGGGTTGGGTTGTACTTGAGAACATGTTGATTCTTTGTGTGATAAAAAAAATCTATATGTAAAATGTAATTTAAATATGAAATTCTAATCGGCCTCAAATTTTTTAAATAAGTTTATTTAGGGGCGTATGAGTTTTTTTGGCCCAGGGCGCTGTAATGCTTAAACCCGCCCCTGGTTTCAATGCTATTGCAATGCAATTTGTGTTGGCTGAATCGCCTTCTTTCGTCGCAAATGTTTCCAATTTCGCATCGTAAATTGCTGCCGATGTGTGAGAAAATGCTGAATTTTTAAAATTCTTTATTAATTTGAGACTCCTTCCCATTTTTGTTTTAAATTGAAATTCACGAATGTTAATTCAAATTCTGAACAAAACGTAACGTTAAAACTAAAAACTTCACTCGAATAAGAACTGTAATTCCTTCCTGTTGGATATTAACACTGTTTCTGCAACTAAAGGCCACGCTATTCCAAAATACACACAGTTGAAATTACATAGGCATCATGTAAACAATGTCAAATTCCCACAGTTTGCGGCTTCACGGTTAAAAGACTCAAGGCATCTCTAGAAGTATTATTCTAACCTCCTTGATAAGCATTCGCCCGTCCCCAATTTAGGGCCACTGGTTCCAGGGAAGAAAGAGACAGCCAGTGCCGTAAGACAAACCCAACACCCATGCCTCTCCGGGATTCAAACCCGGACCACTTTCGGACGAATGATCAGAGGCCATCGCTTAGACCACTGTGCCACGCGGGCGACAAAGCCTCCACTGTAGGGAGTAACTAGTTTGTTGAAATGGTTGTGCGGGCGCATGTATTTCAGTTCTAAATTTTGAAGATTTTGGTATATCTTTAAGATTTAAATGCATTTGACGCGAAATTTTCCTGTTTAATAGTTTCCATTTTTTTATTTCTCTGCTCTGTGTGGCCGGCCGCGAAATAGCCACGAATTTTCCTGCTCACGAATCTTGTTTGTTTTTTCTTGGATACGAGCCCTTGCAAATTGCGATTTGGTCAAGGAAGTTCCAGGGTCGTATGCCAACATTCTTTTTTCGTAATTTGTGAGGTCCATTATGAATTGTATCAAATATTATTGCTCTCCAATAAGCATCTGCTCAGTGGCGAACTCCTCCCACCCCCCGCCCTCCATCATCACCACTAGTAAATTAGAATAAGACTTCTTGACATTTCCTGAACATTGATCTCTAAACCATGGGACGAATACAGTCCCATGTAGCACAAATTGGTCAATTCAACATCGGAAATTTGTTGACGCGTTTTGTTGAAATAACGTTGATAAAAGGGGTGAAAGGTACGTCGAAAATGTCCGTTGATTAACCGTACTAACATGAAAAAAACCCGTCTTTTCAACGTCAGATGATTGCATTTCGAACCAAAATGAACGTTTTATAGACGTAAAGAAACCGGTTTTCCACCTAGCAAAAGGTCAAAAACTTAAAAAACTGGTTGATATTGAAAAGTAGATTTTACGTTGAAAAAACGTTATTTTACAACCCTTTTCTAATATGCATTTATTAATCAGGTTGTTTAACCGTCTATTCAACGTTAGATAACTGTATTTCGAACCGAAATGAACGTTTTGTAAACGTAAAGAAACTGATTTTCCACGTAACAAAAGGTAAAAAAATTTTAAACTGGTTGATAAGTTTTAATTCTTTTTTTACCTTTTGTTACGTGGAAAATCAGTTTCTTTACGTTTACAAAACGTTCATTTCGGTTCGAAATACAATTATCTAGAAAAAATTAAAAAAAAAATTAAACACAGAAGAGCTGTTGAGACAAGAGGTGTTTCTCATAATCTTATAAATTAGAAACAATAAAGGCAGTGGTCTAAGCGTGGCCTCTGATCATTCGTCCGAAAGGGGTCCGGGTTCGAATCCCGGTGATGCATGGATGTTGTGTTTGTTTTACGGCACTGGCTCTCTCCCTTACCTGTAACCAGTGATCTTAAATTAGGGACGGGCGACTGCTTATAGCCAATTGAGTTGCTCACGGTGGTCGTTAAACCCCCAACAGAACGGGGTCTGGGTTCGAATCCCGGTGAGGCATGGATGTTGTGTTTGTCTTACGGCGCTGGCTCTCTCCCTTCCCTGGAACCAGTGACCCTAAATTAGGGACGGGCGACTGCTTATAGCCCATTGAGTTGCTCACGGTGGTCGTTAAACCTCCAATAAAAAAAAAAAAAAAAAAAAAAAAAAACCCCAACACGGTGTATGATAAGTCAGGTGATACGACTCCCGGGGAAAAAATCGTCTGTTAATGTCACTTGTCACTAGATGGCGCAAAAAACGCGTGGGCAGATAATTTCGAACAACCTACGCTTTCTTATGGGAGGAAGTGACAGAAACATTCGCTCTTTACGAATGCTATTTTGCTTGGAATAGAAAAAAACGATCTGGAACGCTTCGCAGACATGTACTTTTGTCCTTATCACGTGGAAATATATCAAATAAGCCATATATATATATATGATTTTTTAGCCACGAAATGAGTACTCGAACGTGTAGATTTCTGAGCAGACGATGCTGAGTTTTTTTTCGGAGGCAATAGGGAATAAACCTTTTATCATAAGAAAAACGTGTATCTCTTGTAAATTGAGATGATACTGTATATTTGGAGAAGCAATTATTCACATGGAATGTTAATTTTTTTATTATAAGTTTTGTTTTTGCTGCACTCATTGGAGCATCATTAACGGAAATTATTCGTTTTAAAACACCGAATTTTTCGCAAAAAATAATTTTTATTACTCTTCCCCTCGAAAAATCGTTCACTAATGATGTTTTTATTTACTAATATTCCAGATGTCTTTCGCATGTGTGCTATTTTTGTACCTAATCATACTAATGAATAAGGGTCTTCATCTGTGCTGGCGATAGTGGCAGAGAAAGTGCATCGCGGTGAAATGGTCGATTTTTCCCGGCGGAGCTTTCCCAGACCTGCGTGTATATATTGTAGTACGATCAGAGCCCATTTAAGAGGAAAATGGGCTCTGATCGTACTAGAGGGTCTGCAGCCCCGCGCCCTGTATTTTCAAGGGGCAGCAGAATTATGCAGGATGCTTGAAGAATTGGCAGAGTTCTAGTTTTTCTTTTTTTTCCAGATAACACAGCAAAATATATAAGAAACTGTCTTGTGAAAAAAAATTCTATTTCTTTCTATTTTTTAGGAGTGTGCAAAAAGAATAGTCACCCCGTAGTCCATCATCCAATTTTTTGAAAACATTACAGATTTTTCTTTTTTTTACACATCTGCAATGGCGAGAAATTTTCGTACATTAAGAATTCGTTTGAATCATGGTATTTGAATCATATTATTTCGCCCACTACTTCGACATAATTTCAACAAGCTGAACCCTGGTGCTGGGAGGGATTAAAGCAGAACTGAACTGGTATCCATTTTTCTATCATGTATCTTTACATTTTCTTGCTAACACCGATTCACCCATGAATTATGGAATACACACTTTAATACAGTGGGGATATTTCTATGGCTTCCTCACCATATTTTGGGAATGTTTTCTCCTGGGTTATCTCCCGCTTAGTTAAAAAAAAGAAGGTTGACGTACTTTAACTCCTGTGCAGAAACTTCATACAATATAATTGCACAAAGTAATAAATTAAAAATACCTAAGATAAACACCAATTTAGCACTGATGAAATGTTTGCTACCATGTAATCCTACGACGGTTAGCATGAACTATCGGCCCACAACTCCTCAACGCCCTTTGGTGACCTGTGACATTAACAGTCCGTTTTTAAACTGTTAGCAGTACGGAGAGTTGTATCACCTGACTTATCATACACCCTGCTCCAGATGCAATAGTAAATTTCTTTCTCCAGAGGCTATGCATACCCAGGAGGGTATGCATAGGTATAAATCCTTACAATAACATAAATGTTCGGAAAAGTTGAATCAATTCGTTTTTTCCTAATCAGTTTCAACATATCATCAACAGGACAGGAACACTAACACCTAAATCTGTCACTGCTTGTCTATCTAAATTATTCCAAAATTTCTAGAAATGAAGACATTCTTGTTCAAATTCGGGGCCTAAATCTGGAGAATACACTGTCAATAGATTTTTTGCCTTTTATGATACTGTTGTCTCATCAACATTTGATAATTGCGTTAGAAACTCAAACATGCTCTCCACATCGTAATACGCATCTCGTCGACGTTTCAACTGCTGCACCAAGTTACCAATGATCGTATGGAAAATGCATATGTTCCTCTCCAGTGAAAACAGTTTCTTTATTGCCATTCATCTCTTGAAATTATAGTCTTCTCCGACGGAGATCACGTAAATGTTTAATAAGTGAATCGTATAGCTCTACAGCAACTGAAAGGTCAACATTCAGTTGCTACAGTGTTTTATTGCAACTATCAATTCTTTGTAAAATATCACCCCAAAGCTCTAAGAGAATGTCCATTTCTAACAAATTCATTGCTTCTAATTTTTCACCGGTGTTTTCTGTGAAGAATTGAAGTGCATCTCTAATGCAGGAATAACTAGAGCATAAGGCCTTGCATGCATCAACCCTTGCTGATCATCAGCTTTCACATAACGTTTTGGGTACAAGAAGTACCGATTGTGATCCAGATTCGCTGTGGAGCTTATAACTATCTTGAAGACTTGTCTTCAAGATTTGCCACCTATGTGATGAAGATGACCAAAAGTTGTATATTTCCTGTACGAACATAGAAAAAGATGTAACTTTAAAGCAGCATCCCGCTGCAGATTTCCCAACCAAATTTGCTGCCCATGGAATATAGTGGGCTAAACTGTTATGACTTTTTAATCGAGCTTGGAGACCTGAATATTCGCCAGACATATTTCTCGCATTGTCATAACTTTGGCCTCTGCAGTCTTTAACATCGATTTTTAAATCTTGTAACAGCTTCAATAAAGCCTTTCCCATGTCTTCTGCTTTATGATCAGAGTTGGGCAAGAAACAAATAAATCGTTCCACTGGTTGTCCATTTTTCAGAATATAACGAAAAATAACAGTCAACTGGTCAACTTTTGACAAGTCTGGAGTGGAGTCTATAATAATAGGGTAATATTTGCTCGACTTCAACTCTTTATTGCGTCAGTAACTCATAAGGCCATTAATGAAATGAATTCTTCACATACATTCTTCGAGCCGCCCCGGTGGCGCAGTGGTCTAAGTGATGGCTTCTGATCATTCGTCCGAACGGGGTCCGGGTTCGAATCCCAGTGAGGCATGGATGTTGTGTTTGTCTTTCGGCACTGGCTCTCTCCCTTCCCTGGAACCAGTGACCCTAAATTAGGGACGGGCGACTGCTCATAGCCCATTGAGTTGCTCACGGTGGTCGTTAAACCTCCAATCAAAAAAAAAAAAAAAGAAAAAAAAATACATTCTTCGAAAGGTATGAAACATTTCCACTTCCCTTATTTCCAAAATTTTTCAAATGTTGCTCCAGAAAAGTGTCAAATTTTCCTATCAGTTCAAGGATACCTAGATAATTGCCATTATTATTATTACCTAACTTATCGTTCGCTTCATTTCCACGAAATGCTAATCCACGGGAAGACAGAAATTTAATGACTTCGATAATCCGTAAAAGTACTTCTTACTTCTTTCCAATAATTTTTCTCCTTCATCAGTTGCTTAATTACAGCAGAATCAATTTTTCCACTATTCTTTGCGCGTGTTAGACCCTACCTGCTCAAATGAAGCACTATGTGTTCGTATAATATTTTCGTGTTTCCAATCATAGAAACCTATATTTGAGAAAAAAAACTCTCTCGCTTTGCAAACAGTTTACATGTTAAACAAAAAACGCGCCCAGTTGACTCAGAATACAATAGCCATTCTCTTAATTTTACCATTTTGAAGACGGTTATCAGATAATCCTTTTGAGGCAGATCTAAATCAATCACTGTAAGATCTTTTTGAAACTGTAAAACCTATTTCGTTTAAATTTTGATTCGGAGGATTTTTTATAATATAATCAACAAACGAATCTCTACTTTCCACTTAGCAGGATCCAATATCATATGATGTAACAAAAGTTCATTTCCTTCAACAGCTTGAAAATTTCCTTCAAGATTTGTGTCAGACTTACCTTCCTCACTATCGGAAAAATCACAAATTTGATCTTCACACTGAGCCCTTAGTTCTTGTTCAGTTGGCTCCTTCACTTCTTCATCGGTAGATCTTTCAACCAAACACTGCATTTTCTTTTTACTTACTGTGTCATCTTCAGCCGGTTTAAAAACGTTTGTTAAGTTTCGGTATTTTTTTAACTCATTCCCTTCTTTTTCGATCTTTTTTTCTATTTTCGCATCCAGGAAACTTCGTACTCGACATTTTCGCTGACGGTGATGATTAATAGTAATCTTTTCCCCCAAAAGAACAAAGCGAGAATGAAAACACGCATGTAAACTGACAGGAGGGTAATCCCAAAGCAGGAAGCTGGTGTCATAAGCTGAATTGGAATGCATTCTATCCAGTTCTCTGTCCTCTCTTGTCACCTACAATACCCTGGGTCCTTGAATTCTTGGAGTCCGATTCCAGTCTTTCAACCTACATCCCAGGGCTGTACTCACGCTCAGATTTTTCAATGCCTTGTAAAAATTATGCGCCAGTGCAGTGCAGTTCCCCTCCCCTAGCCTCCCACTCTTGTTCCCGGTTGTATGCGAGCTCTGTAAAAGTAATACTCTCTCTCTCCGCCCTCTTCTGAGTTTGACCTTGCCAGGAAGCAGGAAGAAATAACTTCCTTGGGGGCTTCTGAGTCTTACTGAATTCACTTTCAAATGCATTAATATCTTAAATAATTAAACAACACATCGAATGTACTAACACCATTTAATATTTTCTTAAGTATTAAAGGTATTATACTGCTCAGTTCAAATTTGTAGAAATGAAAAATCCCATTTCGTTCTCCTTTTTTTGGAGGGTGGTGGTGGTCAGATATAACGTATTATGTCACATCTATTCTCAAAATTTTGGTGTCATTCTATGTTCAGCACCTTGGGCCATGGCCCAATGGTAAACCCGCCCCTGCTCTTTTTACTTAACGGAAGATAAATTTATAGTGCAGCTAAATGTCGGACTATGATCTGTTCATTTCTGTTTTAGGTATGGGGCGAAGGTGTTTTGTACCGAACAATCGGTTATCGGACAGGTTGTGGGACATATAAAGGACTTTTACGAACCTGTAATGACCATATACTACTCAGTTTATAATTGTAGAAATGAAAAATCCCATTTCATTCTCCATTTTGGGGAGGGGGGGGGATTAGATAAAACGTCTTGTGCCACAAGTATTCTCAAAATTTTGGTGCCCCTCTACGTGCAGCGCCATGACTCAGGTTAGCCCAATGGTAAACCGTAAACCCGCCCCTGATTGAAACTTATCAGCTTTCCCACACTTTGACGGCTGTCGCTCGTGGTTATAGGTTTCACGCAAAGTAGTACTGCTCCATTAACAAGAGCGCCGCCCCGGTGGCGCAGTGGTCTAAGCGATGGCTTCTGATCATTCGTCCGATATGGATCCGAGTTCGAATCACGGTGAGGCATGGATGTTGTTTTTGTCTTACGGCTCTGACTCTCTCCCATCCCTGGAACCAGTGACTCTAAATTTGGGACGGGCGACTATTTATAGCCCACTGAGTTGCTCACGGTGGTCGTTAAACATACAATAAAAAAAAAAATTAACAAGGGCATATCCTCCAGATATCTTATTCTAACCTCCTTGCTGCTCATAGCCTGTTGAGTTGCTCACGGTGGTCGTTAAACCTCCAATAAAAAAAAACAATGGCGGCAATTTATGCCTGCTGGAAGTAAAATGTTTCCTCTTCGCCAATTTATTACCCCCCCCGATGTCTTTGCCACTGACGAACAGTGTAAAAAAATAATCTTTTAGGCAATTTAATAAAGTTTTGTTGAATGATATACTATCAATTTAATCGATAACTCACTCCTTTCACTATTCCACAGAAACTGATTTTCACTGATTTCTCTTTCGGTCTTTCCGGAACCGAGTTGGGAGTGTATTCTTCGGATTGGCAACGGTTGGCTGGTGTGAAGTTGGCTCTCCTGTTTCTAATCGGTGAACCCCGTAGGATACTGTGTGTTTTGGGTGCGTCGTCGTTGGCGAAAGCGTTCTTGTTTCGTTGCATTTTTGAAACAGCGGCTTGCTGTTTCCTCTTCTATTTTCGTTTCTTTGCCTGCTAAAGTTTTGCAGGCGGTTGGTTCTTCCCATATCCAAGGTAGGATATTTGTCTTTGCATGCTCTTGTCTGTTGTGGCCTGTTGATTCGGGGTGAGCCCTAGCTGCCGCCGGTGGGTCCGTCGGGGATGGGGGACTCTGATTCCTCGACTCCGGCTAGAATGCGTTCTTCACCGGGTGATGAGCTTCCTTAGCTGGGTGGTTTGCTAGTTCCAGTTAATGATTTTGTTTGTTCGATTCAATGGTCTCCTCAGGAATTGCTGCGTAGGGCATTTGCGAGCGGAGTGACTCGTGGTGAAATACTTATTTCCGCGACTTCTGGGAAGCTACCCAGAGTCCGTCCCATGTTGTTGAAGAGATTCTTCGTGGACAATATTTCAATGCATGACTAGATTTCAGACGTTCAGTTTTTACGTTCGGGTGACTTATTGGTGCGTTCCTCGAATCTCATTTTCTTGCTGGAAATCTGTCAACTTTCTACTTTTCTTCAGGTACCTGTCAAAACTCAGGTCCTTACTAAGCTTATGACAACGAAGTTTTTAGTTCGAGATGTGGACATTGAAGCCCCTGTTGATGAAATTGCTTCGGAATTGTTGGACCGTGGTGTGAACTGTCTTCGTGTTGTTCGGTTCCGATGTTCGATAAATTCCTCGAGGGTTCCTACTTCTTCGGTCCTAGTGGAAGAACTGGGCTTTACTAACCGTGACACTATCTATCTGTGGTATTCCAGATGTGCGGTCAGACCCTTCTTGGATTCGCCTAGGCAGTGTAAAAATTGTCAGCGTTATGGACATCTGCTGTCAGCCTGTCGTAGTGCCGCTCGCTGTTCTCGTTGTGGTGAAGGACACGACTCTTCGGTATGCTCGGTGTCGAGCTTCCAGTGCGTATTATGCAAGGGCTCTCATCTTGCTTCTGACACGAACTGCCTAATTTTCCTCCAAAAAAGCGGATCCTAGATATTATGGCTTCGAGGCATCTCAGGTATCCAGAAGCTCGGGAATCTGTGCGTCAAGTCCACCAGGTCTCATATGCGGCGGCGGCGGCGACTCAGGCTCAGGCTCAACCTCCGTGTCGCCGCCCCGGTGGCGCAGTGGTCTAAGGCGTTGGCCTCTGATCATTCGTCGGAAGGGGTCCGGGTTCGAATCCCGGTGAGGCATGGATGTTGTGTTTGTCTTACGGCACTGGCTCTCTCTCTTCCCTGGAACCAGTGACTCTAAATTAGGGACGGGCGACTGCTTATAGCCCATTGAGTTGCTCACGGTGGTCGTTAAATCTCAAAAAAAAACAAAAAAAAACCTCCGTGTGCTTGCTCCTCTGCCTTCCCTCAGCTTCTGGACATTATCTCTAAACTCACCAGTAGATTGGACTCATTGACGAATTTTCTTTCACCCCCTTCCCTACATGCTGGCCCCACATCATCCGTTGCACAGGTGCCACAGGCTGAAATTTTGCAGAATCCTCCTACTACAGTTGCAGCGTGCCCAGCTTCTTCAGTGCCTACTGAGCAACCTCCTGACACTGGCCTATGCGCCGATGAATTCCTGTCATGCGAAGAATCTGTGGTTCCGTATGTGGAGTCTGCTGCGGAATCCGTCAAACTTTCTCACTCCAGAACCTTCTCGTGTCCCCCATGCCCTTCTATTCTCGTCTAGCCTTGCTGTCACACCTGAAAGCTCATCGTGACGACGGTAAGTTTCTTTGTGGCCTCTGTTCCATGCGGTTCAAGACGGCATTTGGCCTAGCGGATCACTTTTCTATTCATGAATAGTTGGTCGCTGGTCCAATGGAATGCGCAGTCCCTTCGCTCCAAAAGACCTTATTTCACCGACAGTTCTATTTTTCTACAGCCACGATCTTGACTATCCAAAAATCCTGGCTATCTCCTGGTCTCTCTTTTCCCCTCCCAGCCCGTAAGGTGTGTAGGAGTGATCGGGGTGGGGGCGGGGGGGGGTCAGGGGGCCTATTAACTGCAATTAGGTCTGATATCTCTTCCAGATTGGTGGACATCTTCTGCTCGGATTCGAACGAGCAGCTTCTTGCGACGAATATCTTCTCTGGCGACACCACGCTCAAGATTATTAATTTATACATTCCCTCTCCTCCCCTTTCGGCGCTCTTGCTTGGACGGATCGAACAAATGCTCACTGATTGTTGTATGGTGGTTGGGGATTTCAATATTCATCCCCCTAGCTGGGGTTCTGCTTCTCCGAGCCGGGGAGGTACTGAGTTCGTGGACAGGCTTTGCTCGCAGGATCTTTGTCTCCTAAACTCGGGGCTTCTACCTTTTGCAGGGGGTCAAGTTGTTCTGTTTTGGACCTCACCATGCGCTCTCCTCAGCTGGTTCCGTACTGCTCCTGGTCTGTGGATAGTGACCTCTACGGTAGCACCCATCATCCTATCATAACCACATTGGAGGCAGGGATGTATGTTTGGCTCCCTCCCCTCCTTCACTGGGTCTGCAACCAGTTGCTTGGTCAGTGGCTTGGCCTTCTAGCCAGAAGATTATCCGTGGTGAACTTTCTTCCACTCCTGACGGTGCCGCTCTGATCCTAGACCGCATTTCCCAGATTCTCCACGCTTCTCATCGGCCCAGTGGTCAGCGTCGACGTTGGTCTCCATGGTGGGACTTTGATTGTGCTCAGCGGCTTTGCAAGAATCGCCGCCCCCTTCGCTATGCCAAGTCATCCGGCTGCCTCTTCGCTTGGTCATTATATCGGCAGGAAGAACGGAATCTTCGCCACCTCCTCACTCTTAAGAAACAGGCCTACTGGAAGGCACAATGCAACGACACCTCGAGGCCAGGCTTCGTTTTCTCCCTCTTGCGCCGTCTGAAATCTGATGTTGGTTCGAGCCCGGACCACCTGCTGCTTCGGATTGATGATTTCCTTGTTGCTGATCCGCCGGAGCAGGCTTCGGCGTTTGGTGAACTCCTTTTCTATTGACCATGATGACTCTTCTCTTGAGATGGATGCGTTACTTACTGCCGGTGAAGTTGCCGGGGCTATTAATGGATCGCCCCGACGCTCTGCACCCGGCCCTGATGGATGTACTTACGAACTGGTGAGACGTATATGGAGGTGGAATTCGTCTTGGCTAGTTGACCTTCTTAACCTCTTTTGGCCTGCCGGCGTTCATCCTTCATGCTGGAAAGAGTCCTGGGTGATACCAATAAAGAAGCCTAACAATACTGCTCTCGACTTATCATCGTACCGAATGATGACTCTCACATCGGTTTTTTCGAAGATCTTGGAGAAAGTCCTGGTCTCTCACCTAACAGACTTTATTCTCTCTCATCATCGGATCAGCAAGCTGCAATTCGCATTTTTGTCAGGACGTTCCACATCGGCGCGCCTTCTGTCGATCCAACGTCATCTTCTGGTGCCTCGAGCTAGACATAATTATGTTTTTCTGGTGTCTTTGGACCTTCAGGCGGCATATGATTCGGTCTGTCATCCTGCTCTCCTGGGTAAATTGGCGTCTCTGGGTGTTCGTGGACGTCTTCTCCGTTGGCTGGCTGACTACCTTGCACGGCGCAGATTTCGCGTTCGTTGGCGGGGAACGGTGGCTTCCTCCTTTCCGCAGTGTCGACGAGGTGTTACTCAGGGTAGCTCCATTTCACCTATCCTTTTTAACTTATACATTGATGATGTGGTAGATTGCTGTCATCCGAATGCGCAATGTTCTTATTTGCAGCCGATATTTTTATTGTTTCCTATAGTCCCAACCGGGCGGCGGCACTTAGCTATATGCAATCCTCTTTGGATTCCATTGTTCAGTGGGCATCTTCCTGGGATTTATGTTTCTCTCCTAAAAGCTTCGCGGTTGACTTTTCTCGTAAGCGCCGGTCGCCTGCCCCTCCTTTCCGGCTGGGCTCTGACTCAGTGACTTGGCAGTCCTCCATCAAGATTTTAAGGGTGTGGTTTAACTTCTCTCAGACCTGGTCTTCACACCTCACGCACGTCAAGAAGTCAGTCTTCCGAGCTTTGTCTGCTGTTAAAGTTGTTTGTCATCGCCGGTGGGGTCTTGGCTTCCCCAACGCTCTCGCCTTTGTCGTTGCTGTGATTCGGCCTATTCAGGAATATGCGGCTCCGGTCCTGTTCGCCTTCCCGACCTATCTCTACGACGCTCTAGAAGTTCTGCTCAACCATGCACTCCGTGCAGCCATTCACCTCCCTCGTTCGACGCTTGTGACAGTCTTGCGTACCGAATGAGGAATCGCTGGTGTGCGTTCTCGAATCACCCTCCTGACAGTTCGATTTTTGTACCGCCACTTGTCGATAGGTCAGCGTTCGCCTATCGCTCATCTTCTTCTGTAAGAGGATGCCTTGTCATTCTACGTTTGGAGATCCCACGGCTTTCTCCTTGGAATCGTGCTCAGTCGATTTCGACAGGAGCTGTTTTTCGTCAACAGCGATCTTCTTCAGGCTCTGCCGGCCCTTCCTGTTTCGTCTGCACCCTGCTACTCGATTGTTTGCTCGGGTCTCCCTTTTCAGCAACGATATCTGCATCCGATGCTTCTCAGACATTGCTTTGGGGGTTCTTGGCCCAGTTCTCAGCGTCGCACCCCATCATTGCTACTGACGCTTCGAAGATTAACTCCTCGGTGGCGATCGGGCATTTTTTCCACGGAACAAATCCAGCCGTTCGTTCTCCTTCTCGACTATTTCCTCAGTGTTCTCGGCTGAAGCGTGGGCCCTAATATCAGCGCTTGAATTTGCTCCCGGCCCGTGCGGTGGCCTCTTGCTGCTTACGGATAGTCGTTCTGTTTTACAGGCCTTGTTGGCATTAAATCGCAAATCTCAAGACATTATCGTTCTTCTGCATGATTCTCTTCAACGCCTCCGTTCTTTCTACGAGGACATTGCGCTCGTTTGGTGCCCGGTTCATGTTGGTCTTCCAGCGAATGAGGCAGCTGACGCTACCGCCCAACGGGGCCATGCTGAGGGCCTGGCCATGTCCCCCCCAGTTACAGTCTCCGACGCTGCTCGGCACAGTGGTAACATGCTCATCTCCGCTTCTGATTCAGCCTGGCTTTCGTCCGGGTGGGCAGAGCGATATCCATTCATCAGCTTCCGTCACAGATGGCCTAGCGAACATTGTTATCGAAGTTCCTCAGCAATTATCATTCAAAAATTACGCACGGACATGGCACCTTTAAATAGCTACCTCTTTCTGATTCGAAAACGTTCTTCCCCGATGTGCTTCTGTGGCTCATCGGGGAAGAACGTTTAGAACGGCAGGAGAGGAGGAAGTGAGGAATAGCCTGAGACTATTCCTCACTTCCTCCTCTCCTGCCCTGAGTTCAGTGCATATCGGAGGGTTTGTTTTGGAGTGACAACCCCTCCTTCCTCAACTTCCATCTCTGCTCAAACGTATTCTCTGTTGGACTTTCGGGACGCTTCCGTGGCAAAACGTAAAGTTCGGGCCTTGGAGAAATATATAACTCTCTCAAGACATTTCTCTTTGAGGACGCTCCATTTCTAACCTTCCTTCTCATGAGCGTGCCCCTTTGATGGACTTTTGTGCTGCTACCGTGATTTCACGTGCTGGTCGCAAGGAGGTTCTCCTCCTTGGTTGGTCGTGCATCTTCGAGAGTCTTAGTGATCAGGAGATATTTTAGCTATTTCCGAATGGATAACTAGTTGCTGTGAGGTATAAACCTTAGTCTATAGGCCTCATCGTCTTATTAAAAAAAAAAAAAAAAAAAAGAACCGAGTTCCCGAACTTGCAGCAAAGAATATAAATGCTTGCAGCTCTCCCGCTTAAACTCTGTGATTCACAGCTGAGTCACAGCTGAAGTATTGGTCGGGACATCCGTTCGTTTCATTTTCAAACAGGTTGCAGGCGTTGGTCAATATTGTTTCGTTGTATGGTATGTGTTTTCATTTTCTCAGTGCTTTCATTGACAGTTATAATTCATTTAGTGTAACTTGTTCTGATGAGGATTAACCGTTTCTATGTGGTAGTATCGTTCAGGAATATTTTGGTTTAAAGAAAAGTTCGCAAATTGAAGGATACCAAAGTTTATCCTAAAGTTGCGTCAGGCGCACCGGAGAAGTCACGTAAGCAGAACCAACGAATTTATCATGCCTCGTACATGGGTGAATCGAACACGGGGAGCGCGCGAAAGGTTGGACCACATTAACTTTTTGAGAACTCATTTCCCCAGTGCTGAATACTTAGTTTGAATATGGAGAAAAGTTGTTTTGTAGCATGGCTTTCTTAAATATATAGCTGATGTTTTGAAAGTAAGAGTGTGTAGCCCAAAGCCAGTTAATTTCATTCCTGTCAAACGACACTATGATGTAGAAAGTGATGCATATAAATGTGTTTTTCTTTTCTTTACTTTTCCATATTCACTGGATAACACAACTTCCTGTAACAGCACATTGATCATAGAATTTTATTTTCTCAATAAAAATTGGGGTTTCTTCCTTGCAGTGGCATAGCTGAAAATTTCTTGGGGGGGGGGGGGGGGGGGGGGGTCATTGATGAAAGCCTCGTATATAATTAGGTTGATAAGAAAAAGAAATAAAGCCACCACGATGGCACAGTTGTCTAAGCTCTGGCTTATGATCATTTGTCAGGGTTCGAATCCCGGTGAGGCACGGATGTTGTGTTTGTCTTACGTCACTGGCTCTCTCCCTTCCCTGGAACCAGTAAGCCTAAATTAGATTGAGTTGCTCACGGTGGTCGTTAAATCTTGTATCAATCCAAAAAAAAAAAAAAAACAAGGTTACATGTTCTATAAAGTAAATGTGGGATGTATGAATGGCATAGACAACCTGCTTTCGAGAGATGGTGGTAGTGCTCCAGGCACCTCTGTGAACTCCTGTGTCCAGCACGAGATGCACAGTGATGTTTTGAAATGGCGTCTCGGTTGGAAATGTGGTTGAAGTGAGAGCAGTGATAAGGTTTTTATGGGCCAAGAACATGCCCACAGCCAAAATTCATCGGCAGCTTGTTAAAGCTTATAGTGACTACTTGATGTATCGACAACACTAGCCAAAATGGTACCATTTCTTTCAATCTGGCAGGGATGATGTGGGTAACCAACATTACACCAAACAGTGGGAGTCCAAGTGTGTCAACAACAGAGATCAACACTGCATGTATGGACGAAATGATTCAAGAAAACTGAAGGGTAATTTTTGCACAAAATTTCATCCAAGCTGGGATTGAGCTATGGATTTGTTCATCTTGTGGGTGTTTCGCAGTACTCCAAGGTTTGGGCCAAATGGGTGCCACGTTCATTATCCATCGATCAAAATCATCAGCCGCCCCGGTGTTGCAGTGGTTTAAGCGCTGGCTTATGACCATTCATCTGAAAAAGGGTCTTGGGTTCGAATCCCAGTGAGGAATGGATGTTGTGTTTGTCTTAAGTCACTGGCTCTTTCCCTTCTCTGGAGCCAGTGGCCCCAAATTAGGGACGGGAGACTGCTTATAGCCCATTGAGTTGCTCACGGTAGTCATTAAACCTTCAAGCAAAAAAAAAAAAAAAAAAAAATTGTCCAAAATCATGGCATCCGTTTTCTAGGATTCTTCTGGTGTGCTTTTGGTGGACTTCTTATAGCAGCGACGCACTATCAATGCTGATCGGTAGTATTCCACACTGAAAAAATTGTATGAGAGCATCTGACGAAAACAACTAGTTCTGTTGAGTGATGGTGCCATTCTCCATGTTAACATTAGGCCACACACCACCAACACCACGCAGTACTTGCTCTACAAATTCCGGTGAGAGGTGTGGACGCACCTGGCCAACAGCGGCCCGGACTTGGCTCCTAGTGACTGTCACCTTTATCCTGCCCTGAAACAGCACCTGTCTGATACTTGCTTCACATGTGATGATGATATGAAAACAGCTGCAACAAATTGCCTATATCAATCAGCAGGGACATGAATTTTTTCATTTTTTTTTTTATACTTTTCATAGTTCCAAAAGTTTGTGTACCTAGAACTTTAGTAGGAAATCTTGGCATTTATAGTCCTAAGCTCTCTCCAAATCCCGAAAAAAATTACTGCCTATGGTTACCCTTTCAGAAGCTCGGCAAATACAAAAATCAGTAAATGTGTAGATTAGCGTCCTAAATTATTTTGTCGGACAATTATTATTACCTGGAAAAAGTGCGGTGTACAGATGTTAGAGTATGGAAATTAATGGCAAATGGTGCAGAAATTTCATATTTTAAATGCCTTTTAAAGATTTTTTTTCGTAATATCTACCTGTAGGTGCGATGCTGTGAAGAGACGCAATGATAGGCCTAACGCATCGCTACCGCGGCGATGTCGAGCTTTGCTTGGTTAAAAGGAAGGTTCGTTGCTGTATGGAAATGACCGGCAGAAGAGTACAAGAGAAAGCGGTTATGTTGTTGGCAGGAGAGCAATATATGTTGTAGTGATACGCTACAGAAAATAGGTCCAGATTATCCACTCTTTAATTTGGTGTATCCTGTATGTTGATGGCAGGAGAAACCGGAAAAAACCTCTTGGATTTGCAAAATATACGTATCAGTGAGATAGAAACTGACCTGCGAAGAAAGTATTAACTGGAGAACCAAAAGTACAGTGGCACAGCAAATCAGCTATGAATGGAAGCCGTTCAAAGCAGAACCGAAAGTTATACTTTCCTAGTTTCCTGTACAACATAGAAAGCCAGATTCATACTTTCTATTTGGAATCAGGGAATCGTGTATAAAAGAACAAAACATTTCTCGACATCTGCTTTAAAAACAATGACAATACATGAACTATATTCTGTATCGTATGAGTACATGATGCTTTGCTCCCCTGGCAAGAACATACGCGGCTACACTTGTAGTATTCCACGCGTGAATTACACGGTGCAACAAATCTTCCTTTCAACAGAGCAAAGCTTGACATCGTCACGGTAGCGATGCATTAGGCCTACCTCAGCGTCTCTTCACAGCATTGCACTTGCAGGTAAATATGACGATAAAAATCTTTAAAAGACATTTAAAACATGAAATTTCTGCACCCTTTGCCATTACTTTCAAGAATCTAAAATCTGTATGTTGCACTTTTTCCAGGTACTGACATTTTCCCAACAAAATAATTTAGGATGCTAATCTACATATTTACTGAAATTCCCTGGTATCCCCTCAGATTCCAGGGAATTTCTCTTCTTTATTCTCATGGGAAGAAACAAGATATGTACACATAATTTAAGCAATTTCCATCCCCAGTGTTAGTGTTGGACAAAAATCCCAGGTATTTGACTCGGATTTCAAAGTCCAAGTCCTTGTTAGATGAATAGTCAAGCTAACATTTTGCGACCATCCCTTTTGCAGGTAGGTCTCTGGTAAATGTTGTAAAATACACCGGGGTGTCACCCGGTAGTCATAATTCTGTTATACACTGGCGTGCAAAAATTAAGGACGAGATGGTTTCTCGAATGTTACGTTGTGCAGAAGTGCTCCACATAGGCTCAAATCATACCATAAGATCCCCAAGAGGTAAAAATATGGGGCAAGTGAGCAAAACCGTCCAAACAAGGAATCCAAAGGATACAAAGGCACTTTATTGAAAAGGTAGCTTCAAGCACAACTGGACAAAAGACAAATGTCCATGTGACAGGCGGCTGCCAAGAAAAATCCAGTCTTTAGTAGGGGATATGATCACCCCTGACTGCGTTGCAGAATTTACAACGTCTGTCCATGCTGAGGATGAGGTTGTCAAGGAGCTGTTGAGGCATCGCGGCCCATTCCTCTTGTAGCGCCAATCGCAGCTGCAGAATCGTTGCTGGCGGCTGGTGACGTACTGCCAAGCGTCTCCCAAGAAGGTCCCACACGTGTTTGATTGGATTTAGGTCCGGGGACCTTGCGGGCCAATCCATGCGTTGAATATCTTTACTCTCCAACAGCTCTGCGACAGCCACTGTACAATGAGGTGTAGCGTTGTCGTCCATGAAGAGGAACTCGGGACCCATAGCACGTCTAAACAGATGCACGTGAGGCAGGAGAACCTCGGTACAATGTGGAGGTCAGTACGGCTACCAAGCATGATACCGCCCCAAACGAGAACTCCGCCACCTCCAAACCGGTCCCTTTCAATGATGTTGGAGGTGTGATTGCGTGTTCCCTGCTCTCTCCAGATGTGTATACGTCCAGAATCACTCGTCAGACTAAATCGGCTCTCATCCGTAAAGAGAACTAGACCCCATTGCTGATGTGTCCAGTTCTTGTGTTCCTGGCACCACAGAAACCGCCGTCTCCGATGAGCAGGCGTTAATGGCACACACCATACTGGTCGTCGTGCAAATAGACCACCTTTATGCAGCCTCCTGGCCACTGTAAAATGCGATAACAGACGTCCAGTTGTCTGTTGCATGTGCCTTGCGATTTCTCCCGCTGTCTGCCATCTGTCTCTTCTCGCCTGTAGGACAATATACCGGTCGTCCGCCGCCGTGGTTGCTCGTGGACGACCACTGCTAAACTTTCGGACAGCTGTTCCTGTCATTTGAAATGCTCTCCAAGCCCGTGAAATGATGCTGTGAGCGATCCCGAACTCCTCGGTCACACTAGTCACACTTCGACCTTCTTCCAACTTCCCAATGACGTCACCTGGGGTAAAGTCATCCAGATGTCATCTACTGAGTTGCCTGTTGGCCATAGGCCTAGTCTATCTCCTGAGTGGTCTTTCAGTCCGTTCTGCCTGCTCGTTCTGCTGTTATGTTAATTTCTCCTCTTTGTCCTTAATTTTTGCACACCAGTGTAGGTAAGCCACCACAATCTTTTGCCGTTCAGCAGATCCAGACAAAATATGTCAGATTTAAGGTATGGAAAACATCATCTACCCATAACACCAGCTGGTACTATTGAGTAGCTCAGTGGCCCATTGGACCAACAAATAATCAGCAGGGTCAAGCACCGATCAGCTCAGTTGACCATTCCAGGCAGAAAAATCTTGGGGTGCTGAGAGCACGCTTAGACCACATGGGAAATTAAAGGGACTTAACATATATACACAGAGAGAGAAAAATAAATGAGAATTGCGGAGTAAAAAACACGAAGCATGAGATACCGAGTTATAAGCAGACAAGATGATAGTGGTAGCCTACCAAGTAGAACACAGCCAAAGTTAGCAGATATTTGACACTTAAAGTTGACTGTGTATGTCAGAGATACAGAGATACAGAGATGTGCCTTGTTGCCGCAGGATGCCTGTAATAAATTTGGACATAAGCGTATACTGTGTATATAACCGATTAAATAACAAGTCCATTCCTAGGTTGAAAAGACTGAAGTTATCATCCAAGAGCTTTCTTACTTTAAAAATTTTCATAACATAATGTTTTAAAAGTATTATACTACATACATACATTCATATTACTAAGCTGTTCTCTGAGATTCAGAGGTTAGCTCAACAAAGAAATACAAACTACCACATAATTTTTACTTACTGTTGCTGTATCAAACTTCTCCATTTACAGCGATCTTGACATACAACTTGGGCTTCACTGACATCCATCACACCTCGTACACAAGATCTTCTATACTTCATACTCATTATCTTTTTATCATGCAGACACTCCTGAATCTGATCCTCTCTTGACTTACTTGGCCTTCCTCTGCCTTTCCTTCTTGCCAGTTGGGCTAAAAAGATTTTCTTAGTAAGCATCTCATCACTCATTTTCTTAGTAAGCATCTCATCACTCATTCTTTCAACATGGCCAAACCACCAAAGCATATTAGTTTCCACCTTGCTAACAACATTTTGCTTTGCATTACAGAACTGCAACACATCTTCATTCCTCACACAATCAGAACATGTTTTGCCACAAACCTCTTGTAAATAAAAGAATAGTAGGCAATTCACATAACTAACAAACAAGTTAAGTAGATGGTAGTTGAGAACACGCTAAGTTACGTATAAAAAGTTTTAAGGCAAATATATTTCAGCCATTACTATGGCCTTCAGCAGTATGAGTAATGAAGGCATAGTAATGGCTTCATCATTAGTTGCACTGATGAAGGCCATAGTAATGGCTGAAATATATTTTCCTTAAAACTTTTTATACGTAACTTAGCGTGTTCTCAACTACCATCTACTTAACCCCTGTAAATAATGTTTTTCTTCAGCACACAAATGACTCCTATGTTTCTTCTGTAGTACCCAGGTTTCACTGCCATACATCAGAGTAGGAACAATTACACTTTCATACACAGCCATGCGGGGACTCTCTTGAAAACCCATCATTCCTGTAAAAACCTCCCAAAGTCGCTATGACTTTCAATGAAGAATTCACTCGCCTACTAATATCGCCATCAAATTTGTTCTCTCTGTCAAACATGCTTCATAAATACACAAACTCATTCACCTGGTCAATCACTGTGTCATTTAGACTTATATTACATTCAATACTATCAGTTCCTCTCTCAGAAACCATACTTTGGTTTTTCCGTTATACTCAGCTTGGATTTCATGCAAACTTGGTGCAACTCACTTTTGCTCTCTGCCAACAGGACAGTGTCATCAGCATACAGCAATCTGCACACACGGATATCACCAAGACATAAACCAGTATTATCTATTTCGGCATCGCGCATACACATATCCATAATACATATATTAAACAGCCATGGGGACATTACACAACCTTGTCAGACTCCTGCACTAATAGAAAACCATTTTGATTAAAACGCCATTCACTCGTACACAAGCACTACTGGCAGCATACATGGCTTTAAGTATTATATGTGTTTCTTATAAATGCCTTCTTAAATTTATTGTTGATTATATTTCATTTCATACATGTTGAGTGAACATATGGTGTGTGCACTAACATGATCAGGTCATTACATACCACAGTGAAGCTCTTTTTCTAGAAAAGTATTCTACCAATGTAAATATGAAAATTTGTTTGATATGGCAGCGTGGTATGTGTGAAGTCCATATAGCAAAACAACAGCAAAATCAAAAGGAAGAACTAATGTTCATGTGCTAGCATTATGAATAGCAGAACTGTTTCCTGCAGCTATGCCTTTTCTTTGTATCATGCAGATGTAAGGAGAATGCAAACTGTAGAGGAAGGATTCCATCAGTGATCACATGTTTATCACTACCAAAGTGGTTAACTATAACCGTTACAGGAACAGTAAATCATTGTTGTAAAAGCGTGACAAAGCAAATCAGCTGTAAAGATATGAAAATAGAAAACTGATTAACATACTTAGAAACAGTTTTGAGTTTTGTTATGAAATCAAATCATTGGATCCAAAGGTTTCTTTTGTTATTTATATTTTCTGAACTGCCTAGAGAAGTCAGTGATGTATAAGAGCCTTAGCGCCGCTATGGCACTTTTTCTGTTGGCTTAGTGGCATTAAGGCACTTTTCGCGGTTGGTTAGGAAGAAAAGCATTGCAAACAAATTTTTTAGGTAACATAAAAAGAGCACTGATTAATGTGAATGCATACTTGTACCTTAACAGAACGTTCGCATTGCAAGGACGATACTAAACTGTCGGATCACGCAGTAAGGCGTGATCACCCATATTGACAGAGCGACAAGTGGTCGCTACAATGGCGCAGACTAGTCACCTTTCTTCTGGGAGGGCCTGGGTTTGAGACATAGGCAGTGTGCTTGTCTTACAACACATTGCTGTTTCCCCTTCCCTGGAGCCAGTAGCCTTAAATTAAGAACAAACGGGCGGCTTATATCCTATACAATTCCTCATAGTTGTCGTTGGCCCCTCCCCCAAGATGACAGTTTTATGGTTGAGAAGGGCATTTCTGAGAAATGCAACACCACCTGCAACAAAACTAATCCTTTAGCCTATTGTATGATTCCTTATGAGTAATGCAGGACGCTCTGGGAGCCCTAGTGGTCAGAGGCACTGGCTTCTGGCCAATCACTGGAGATGGGCTCGAGATGAGGCATGGGCAGTGCCAAATGGCGACCAGGTATTTTGTAGTGGCTAGTAAATTTTTTAATATACAATGCCGGACAATTGCTAAGGACGGATGACAATAGCAACGATAGCAACCATAAAATGGAAGGCAGGAAAATGTGGAAATTAGCATAAGTGCGGGATACAGTAAGACGTGTTGTGCGTATGCAAATTTTGGATTGCCGAACTTGTTCCTGATGTCATAGTGCTGATAAGAGATATTAAGGATTTGACGCGTATTGACCGTTGTTGTTCAAACACAAAGTTGAAAGGGAAAGAATCAATTGACGAACTTGCAATTTTCAGTATGTCTTCCCGACATCACCTAGATGATTTTACGCATGGCCGTATTATTGGCAAGATTGAAGAAGGGCAAAAAATAACAGATGTTGCCAGGGAGTTCGACGTCAGCCACAGTGTTGTTTCAAGGCTTTGGAAATCATTTCAAACAAATGGAGAGTGTAGCAAACGTCACGGGGAGGTCGTGTTTGCAGTACGACACCTGCAGAAGATCGGTACATAGTGCTATCAACAAAAAGACACAGGCGCAGCACAGCTAGTGAGGTAGCAAATCAGTTTATGGCTGCTACTGGCAAGCGGATCTCCCGAAAAACTGTCGCCAGACGTTTGCATGAAGGAGGACTATACGCCCGCCATCTTGTTGTGTGCATCCCATTGTCCAGATGTCACCTTACCGCCCGTTTGCAATGGTGCCATCAACATCGCAATTGGACTGATAACGACTGGTCTGCTGTCCTCTTCTCAGATGAGAGTAGATACAGTCTATCGATCTGATTGTCGACGACAACTGATCTGGCGTGATAGTTGTACTGCATATTGTCCAGCAAACATACAGGAAAGGGACCGATATCCAACATGTAGTGTCATGGTATGGGCTGGCATCATGATCAATGGCCGTACATCCCTCTATGTGCTTCCAACTGAGACTATGACTGGCCAACGATACATTAATGATGTTCTGCTACCTCATGTTTGCATGTTCCATGGTGCTGTCGGTGATAGATTCATTTTCATGGACAACAACGCAACATGTCATCGAACAGTCGCTGTCCAGGAGTGTCTTGAGAGCGAGGATATTCAACGCCTCGTATGGCCAGCACGTTCTCCAGATCTGAATCCCATTGAAAATGTGTGGGATGCTTTGGGGAGGAGTCCTGCTGGTTGCCAATGCCCTCCAATAAACAAGGACACCCTCATCCATGCACTGACAGAGGATTGGGATAAATTACCCCAACAGCTGCTTGATAATGTTGTGCAAAGCATGACACGACGTGTGGAATCTTGCATCGCCCTCCATGGTGGCCATATCCCGTATTGACATCTTACGCAGGAACGCCTGCGGACGGTAATTGCATTTTTTTCACGTTTACGTATTCTGCACAAAATGGCCTGTTTGTCCCTTGAGCACGTTCCAAAGCCTTCTGGATTTCAGAGCACAATAAATTGTCTTTCTTGTAATGTCCTGGCATTCTGACATTATTTTATTTCACTTGGCATCCAACCAAACTTACTTTTTTATGCGCTATATAGCCGTTTATGATCCGTCCTTAGCAATTGTCCAGCAGTGTAGTAGCCAACGATGGCCAGTAGATTTTTTTCCCCAAGTGAGCTACTATTTTGCCCAACTTTTCCCCCCACTTGTGGATGAATATAGAGTTCAGTTTTCTCGCCCGTGTTCCTGCAGCTGCTTCGAACATGAATGGAAGTGAAGGTGGGATTCTAGAGAAACTTAATCTGCTGACAGATCAAACTGGAACAACCAAAGTGTCAAGGTTACTAAAGCAACCTTTGCCATGGTATATGTATCTTTGTCATATCATACTTTGCACAAAGTATAATGTCATCTACAGGTAAAAGAATTATCTTTGAATTTCTGTTTTGCAGCATATATGCTAAACAAATATAAACAAACTGTTACAGCCATGCTTTTAAAATGATGCAGCTGCTACATCTAATGCCATGTAGAACTGTACCTTGTGAGCGTGGCTTTTTAGAAATGAACCTCATAAAAACGAGTAATTGGGCACGTCTGAATAGTGACACTTTAATTACTTAATGATAATAATGACTTAACAATGATTAGATGCAGTGGCCCTTCTATTGAAGATTTTGATCCTTAAAATGCTATTCAATTGTGGTGAGCAGATACCTCTGATGAGGAGATCAGACATAATACATATCAGTGGCAAACTATATCAACATTATTAGTGCCACTTTATGCATATATATATCCTAGTTTTTGTCCCTTTGTTTTTAAATATTATTAAAGAAGTTGGACATCCAACTTCGCCTCTCAAAAATAAATGATGTATGTTAAATTAAGATAGAGTAATGATGTTACAGCACTGAAAATAAACTTTCTAAAAATCAATCATTTTGGTACAAAAGCATATGCAATCTTTGCAGTCACTCTAATGATCCTATGCAGTAACTGTTCTGCATCTGTTTTTATGAAGTTAATGGAGGAAGGGTCTGTCATTAGAAAAAGAAAAAAACAAAAAAAAAAAACATGCACCTATTTAATTTCGTAGAAACTTAGAGAAGTTACTGAATTATTATTTTTTTTAAATTTTACATGGCCAGTAGATTTTGTCATTTTATTTCAGCAGTTTTGCAAGGGCTGCGCCTGACCCACAGCGATGGTCATTACCGGAACCACTGGCTCCAAATCAGGGTTCAGCAACTATGGTCCCAGATGATCGCAGTGGTCATTATACCCGAAAAGAAACATAAAACAACCCAAAAGATATCCGCCACTCACACCATAACTTTAACAAGAGCGGCATATAAGTTGCATGTATTCAGTGTGACTGACACACATTATTCACACTGAATATTTGGAACCGTACAGTATGTAATGGGAATCTTTACGTTCATAGAATCTGATTCCCAAGTAACTTTTATCTTCTATTTAGAATTGCTTCAATTAAGCAATTTTAATATAAGTTGATAAAAATAATTGTTAATAAAACTTTAATAAAAAAATACTAACTGAGGAAAACAAATAAAATTTTAAATTGCTTTTGAAAATTTTGAGTTTTTTTCTGGGTTTGTTTCACTTTAGCCCCTTCACCGCTAAGACACTTTTTTTCTTAGAACTACATCACTGAGAGAAGTGTACAGTTTTTTTTAGTTGTACTATTTTTTTCTTGTTATAAGCAATTAAATGTTATTTTTCTTGTATATAATGAATTTCTCAAATGTTTTTTAGAACTGAACGAACTTGGAACGAAATAGAGATGGCATATGCTCCATACACTCCATATCAGCCTCCAGAGAATCAGTTCTTGTGGGATGTTTTCCAAAAGTAAGTTTCTAGTTCAACAATATTTTTTTCCTTTTTTTTAAAGTGTGTGTTATGTGTGGAAGTCTCGTGAAGCTTATGTTTCATAGACTTATAAAGTGGCATGAGGAGGATGCTAGTAGGCATCATCTTTAAAGCAGTATATTGGAACTGAAAAAAGAAAAACGGAATGTTATTTCCAATTTCCATGGAAGGTTTCAAAAACTTAAAACAATACTATTACTGTTTCAGTTCAGTCTTTTTTTCTTTCTTTTTTTCTACTGCCAAATACCAGAGTGAGGCTGACAAAAGAAACTAAAACAAAGCGGCCTTAATTTGATTTTGTTAGACTGAAATGAGTAGTAAGAATTATAATACCTAAACAAATGTTGGTGCAAGAGTAATAACGTTCAACAACAACAAAAAAAAAGTCTGTGTTCAAGTTTTGTTTGTGAAATACTTTTGTGTACAGTAGAACCTGGTCAAATTTCTGCTTGTTGAGACCTGTAGTGATGTTGTCATTGTATGCAGACAAAATGAACTGCAGACAAAAAATTATATTTTGAGATGGACATGATGGCATTTAAAAAACAGGTTTTATTGCTGAAATGTAAGTAACTTGTATCTAATAAACATTTAATTGAACAGGTTTTTTTTTTTTTTTTAGGAAAGATTGTACTGTCGATACAGCAGATTGTTACTCTGTTTAAAAATGTGAATCGTCCAATCTAAGCATAGAGAGATGACAAAAAGTTAATGATGAATGTGAAGAAAACAAGAGCATAAAGTGAATAATTCTTATGCAGTTTTTTTATGTAAGCAAAAATGATGCTTAAAAGTTGCTGTAGTAGTGTTGCATATAATATTTTCGTGCCTTCACTTGCAAGGGAAGTAAGTGTGATTTGTATGACAGATCTTTCACCTCTATCGTTTTCTCTCCTCTCCAGAGTAACACAACTGATTAAAAACCTTAATGTTGGATGCCACTAAGACTGCTTTTCTTGCTAAACCAAAGATACTATTAGTTTGATCTTCACGACAAATCTGACTTGTCTCTGGAAAAGTAGTTGCTGAAACCATGTCTTGCTGTAGCGAATCAGTAAAACTAAGTGATAACATTAAAGGAAAAAGAATCTGAGAATAACAAAATTAATAAGCCCAGTTAAAAATATTAATAATATTTACATGATCTAAGCAGTCTGGCAGCAAAAAAAAAAAAAAAAAAAGAGATCGGTAGCCCATTCAGCCAAAAAGCTACTTTTTTTCTTTCTTTCTGTCAAATTTCCATAAATGGATATTTGTCCCCTCATGACCTTATTACAGACTACTTACTATGTTATTAAAACTGGATTAGCCTGACTTTTCCCTTTATCAGAATAATGATTGTTATTGCAAGGTTGTCACAAAAAATAAAAAAAATATTTCTCCATTTTTTAAATAAAATTAAATAATTAAAATAAGGTTTGCTTCAGTGTCTGAAGTTGGTTTGTTGATGTATATAGTATATAAAGGATGGCCCTGAATCTCTGAATATGCTCCATACACTCCAGTTACCAGAGGAATTAATTTAGGTATGAGGAAACACTCCTTGAAGATATAATTGGCAGGCTTTAAATTAGAGTAAATTAGAAACTGTGCTATGCTCACACTAAAAGCAAGCACTCACGTGGAAATCTCTACTGGCAACAGCTAAAGAAACGATGTCAACCATGTGAGTGCTTGTTTTTAATGTGAACAAGGCTCATGCTGCAGATGAAAGATCTTACAAATCTGACAATTCCTGAAGTTTAGTACGTAATAAATCATGCGTGAAATTTTCTTCATTATTGGTGTGTTGATCCTCCTCCAGCGTGAATAACAGCCTATACACACCAAGGCATCAACTCCAGGAAATGGTGGAGGGTTTTCAACAGTAATGTCAGCCATGTCTGTTGAAGCATTGTCCACAACTTCACCTGAGACCTTGGTCCAGGATCCATGGATCTGATGTTCTGCTACATGGCATTCCATAGAGCTTCTACAGGATTTAAATCCAGGGACATTGGGGGACACTGAATGGTTCCAAATTCCTATGAGTGTTTCTCAAGCCATGCCTGGGTAGTTGCAGACCAGTGAGGCATGCATTGTTCTGCTGAAACAGACCATGGGCTGCTGGATGCGCGAAGGCCATGAAAGCGTTTAGGTGATGAGCCAGCACATGCTATTAGTGTGCAGCGGTTAAGGACCTCTCTCAACTCACTAAAGGATCTAATGTGTCCCATGAGAAGGCACCTCAAACCATTACGAAGCCACCACCGCCTTGAACAGAGCCGTCCTGGCACGATGGGGCTATGGCCTCATGCTGTCAATGCCACACTCACATCCTCTTATCAGCTCAGTACAGCTGAAAATGGGATTCGTCTGACCACGTTTTGCGGTGTCACTCTGCAGACGTCCCGTTTTGATATTCCCCGGCACCATGTGAGGCATGTCTGATGACAATCAGTCAATAGTGGCACACAAGTAGGGTGTCGACTCCCGTAGCACAGAGTATGTAGTGTGCACTGTACCGTTCGCTTGGTGGCACTGCTTGGGCCTCTGTCATTTTAACCGATGTGATTTGAACTGCTGTTGCCAAGCGATCGGTCTGTAGACTGTATGAGCCTGGATAGTCTACATCTACCCTGGTCATCAGTGGCGTGTGGTCCTCCACCGCTTACTCTCTGAGTGGTGGCACATACATCGATGGTATATTCACAGCACACCCTTGATGCGGTTGCCCCTCTGAAACCCTAGGTTCTTACCACTTGGGTGACAGATCAACCCATTATCTTGCACTTAAAAGTGCATCCACAATCAAAGTCGCTCAGATCACCACATTTACCCATGTTCGCTGATTGTGATACACTTTTGGGAAGCTCTGCTGTGCCGCCTTGGTGGTGCAGTGGTCTATGTGATGGCTTCTGATCGTTCGTCCAAGATGGGTCCGGGTTTGAATCCCAGTGAGGCATGGATGCTGTGTTTGTCTTACGGCACTGGCTCTCTCTTTTTCCTGGAACCAGTGGCCCTAAATTCGGGATGGGTGACTGCTCATCTGAGTTGCTCGCTCATGGTGGTCGTTAAACCTCCAATCAAAGAAAAAAAGAAAAAAAAAAGTCCTGCTGTCCACGTATTTATCGCCTGCCTTTGGTTTGGGTCTGTTTCCCTCTACACGGGAATGCCCTTGTCAAATGCCCATTAGGCCTACTTGTATCTCCAACATTTTGTCCATTGACTGTACACTGACAAATTTTAACCATGCTTCAGTTTTGTGATAAGAGATGATGTTTTAATCAGTAAATCTGTGAGTGCAGTAGCACTGCAATGAGAAATGCAGAAAGAAATACTGGTAGCTGCTTGCAATGTGATTTGGAGTTTGTTTTTACATTTGAACAACATCACAGTCACTGAATATCCTTGTCTTAAGATGGTTTGAAATGTATTAATGAGGTACATAAATATCGGAACAATTCCTGGACGTCTTCAGATTTTTGAACTGAAATTAAATTTTGACCAAGGAATCTTGTATTCTCAGTGCTAGGAAGGTTAGTTTTGAGTAGTCATTTGTAATATCTATTTTGGATCTTTTTGTTGTGACAGAAGTTATGTTAATGAATGCTTCTTTGTTGCAGTTTGTATTGTTAGTGTCAATGTTAATTGTTGTTTTGCAATGTCGTCCTGTATTTAGGGTGGACAAGGATAGAAGTGGATCAATTTCAACCACTGAACTACAATCAGCATTATCTAATGGTAAGTGTAAAATATTTGGTGAATTCATTAAAGCTGTTGATGTTAAATAGTAACTTTTTTCTTTCACTTAGCTCAAAGAATGTCAAACAAGAATTTTTAAGTGCCTGCCTAAAAATAATGGTATGCACAAGACTCCGGAAAAATAGGGGAAACAAAGTTATAAGTTGTGTGAAGAATAGGGTTGGGGAAATGATACAGGAACCCAATGTTAAGTGAAAGATGGGGTGAATACTTCTGCGAGTTATTAGATCAGGAGAGCAAAAATGATTCTGAGACAGATGCAGATGATGTCACAATGAAGGATGAAAGCACAGGAGGGATCTCAAGAGAAGAAGTGTGTAAAGCTCTAAAATCTCTTCAGAATGGTAAGGCTCCTGGAGTTGATGGCATAACTGCAGAGATGTTGAAGTATGGTGGTGACTCTATAATTGACTGGTTAACTGAAATTTGCCAGTTGTGCTGGGAGTTAGGAATGGTCCCTCGGGATTGGAAGGATGCTATCATTGTTCCCTTGTATAAGGAAAAAGGTGATCAGATTGACTGCAAGAACTATCGTGGTATTAGCTTACTAAGTGTGCCAGGGAAAGTGTTTGGTAAGGTAGTTATTGAAAAATTATGGGGTCTTACTTCAGAAAAAGTGTGGGATGTTCAGAGTGGTTTTATTCCTGCTAAAGACTGCATTAACCAAATTTTTGCATTACACAGGATGATTGAAAAGTATCTTGCTGTTGGTAAGAAAGTTTTTGCTGTCTTCATAGATTTAGAGAAAGCTTATGACTGAGTAAATGGGACACTTTTGTGGAAGGTATTGAATGAATATGGTGTTCTGGGAATCTACTCTATAGTGTGAAAGCCATGTATGCTGGCAGTAGACTTGTATATGAGTGAATGGTGTTTTATCAAATTGGTTTTCTATTGGTGCAGGAGTCAGACAAGGTTGTGTAATGTCACCATGGCTGTTTAATATATTTATGGATGCTTGCATGCGTGATGCCAAAATAGATAATAGTGGTTTATGTCTTGGTGATATCCATGTGTGCAGATTGCTGTATGCTGATGACACTGTCCTGTTGGCAGAGAGCAAAAGTGAGTTGCAGAGTATGTTGTCCCAGATGTACGAAGTTTGCATGAAATTCAAACTGAGTATAAATAAGGGAAAAAGTAAATTATGGTTTTTGAGAGAGAAACTGGTAGCACTGAATGTAATGTAAGTCTAAATGACCCAGTGATTGACTAGGTGAGTGAGTTTGTGTATTTAGGAAGCATGTTTGACAGAGAGAACAAATTAGATGGTGAAATTAGTAGGCAAGTGAATTCTTCATTGAAAGTCATGGCAGTGTGAGAAAGTGTAATTGTTCCTACTCTGATGTATGGCAGTGAAGCCTGGGTACTACAGAAGAAACATAGAAGTTGTTTATGTGCTGGAGAAATGCATTAACTACAGGGGGTTTGTGGCAAGACACGTTCTGATTGTGTGAGGAATGAAGATGTGTTGCAGTTGTGTGATGTGAAGCAAAATGTTAGCAAGGTGGAGATTAGTGTGCTTCAGTGGTTTGGCCATTGTTGAAAGAATGAGTGATTAGATGTTTACTAAGAAAATCTTTTTAGCCCAAGTGGCAGAAAGGAAAGGCAGAGGAAGTCATGGGAGGATCAGATTGTGGATTGTCTGCATGAGAAAAAGATTGAGTATGAAGTATAAAAGATCTTGTGTGTGATGGATGTCAGTGAAGCCCGAGTTGTATATCAAGATCGCTGTAAATGGAGAAGTTTGATACAGCTACAGTAAGTAAAAATTATCTGGTAGTTTGTATTTCTTTTTGGAGCTAACCTCTGAATCTCAGAAAACAGCTTAGTGATATGTATATATGAGGTAAAGTCAGTAAACAAGTCACAAACAGTTATGGGATAATGGTGATTATTGATTTCTAAAGGTGTCATTATGTGGCAGCACAATCCAGCTTACTTGTAGTTCAACATAGCAGACACTAGGTATTTCAGGCACATGCGTATCCCGAGCTCTTATTGTGAATGGCGACTGCTGGAGGAATGTATAACTGAAGAGCAGCGTGCTGTTGTGCATTTTTATTTGGGCAAAAAGACTTCCTTTAAAGGATATTCACATGGAAATGTTTTCCGGTGAGTTTGCCATGTAAAGTAGTACACCACTGGGTTGATTAATTCTCTCAAGGATGCTCAAACGTTGCTGATGACCTACCTGGTCATCCTGTTTAGATTGCGACAGCTAAGCGACTGTGAGGCTGGTGAAGGAGATGATTCGAACTGACAGGCAAGTAATGATAGACTATGTAGCAACTGCAATGAGGTGTTCTCATATTTTAACCTACAGCATAATGCAGGATAGTTTGAATATCTACAAAGTGTGTGCATGCCTAGAGAACTGACTCAGTAACACAAAATGAACCAAATGGGCCTTTCCTTGCAGCATCTCTCTCAGTACATATGTGAAGGAGATGGCATGCTTAACAGGATTGCTACTGGGAATGAATCATGGGTGCATCACTACCAACTCAAATTGAAGTGTGCTTTCAGTGCAATGGAAAAATTCCTCTTCATCTTAAACCAAGAAGTTCGTAATTTTGCCATCAGCAGGGAATGTTATACTGCAGTGCTTTGGAATTCTCAAAGAGTGCTGTTAGCCCATTTCCAGAAGCAAGGTGAGAATGTGAATGCTGCATTGTACTGTGAAATTCTGTTGATGCTTTGGGATGCAGTTAAAAAAACCCATCCAGCCTAGCGACTAGAGGAGTACTGCTCCACCACAACACCAGACCTGATACGGTTGTATGAATCCAGCATAAAATTGAACAACCAAGTTGGGAAATTTTTTTTTAACACTCACCTTATAGCCTCGACTAAGCCTTGAACAATTTTCATCTGTTTGATCTGCTAAAAACTCAACTTGGGGGCTAAAATTTCACGGATGATGAAGAGGTTGAATGTGAAGGGTAAATGTAGCTGAGTCAGCAGACCCAAGACTTCTATGCTGCAGGTTCTGAAACACTGATAAAGCGATAGAATAAATGTATCAGTATTAGTGGAAATTATTTCTTTTATATCTTTGTGCTGTGGCTTCTCCTACTGTTTGGTCAGAGGGAAGAAATATAGTTGTTTCAATTTGTAAAAAAAAAAAAAAAAAAAAAAAGAACTTCCAAAATTCAACTTTTTTCCATAAAAAAAAAATTTAAGTTACCTCACTTTCTCTTCTTTTTTAATATTCACTAAACTATTAAAATATAGTTATAGAATTTTGGAACACTAACTGTATTTGCTCTAGCCTTGTCTTATACTCAGAATTGACTTATCTATAAATGAAGACAAGTTAGTAAAATTATGCAATGCATTAATTATGATATGCTTTCCAAAATACCAGAAAATCATTATTCAAGTTATGAGGATAATGGCTGTGGAATAAATTTTGCTTCTGTGCCCTGACCTTTGATCCCATTTCAATGATATTAAATAGAATTAGTTCAGTATACCTCCGTAACAACATACTAAAGTTTTATCGCAATAGGAGCATTTTTAGTCAAGTTATGAGGATAATGGTTGTGGAATAAATCTCGCTCCTGTGACCTAACCTTTGACTCCATTTCAATGATATTCAACAGAACTGGCTCAGTATATCTTCGGAACAAGATAAAGTTTGGTCAGAATTGAAGCATTTTGGCATAAGTTATGATGTATAAGGGTGATGGAATGGATCCTGCTCCTATGTCTTGACCTTTGACCCCATTTCACCCATTTTCAATCCTGTTCATCCGCAGGTTTGTCCCCTACCACATACTAAAATGTCATCGAAATTGAATCATTTTTACACGAGTTATCATGCGGACAGACAGACGGACTAAGCTAGAGCATGTACGCTTCTTCAACCTACAGTTGGAAAGCGTAAATAAGGAAGTTCAGAAATTTTAACTCAAATGGCTTATACTTCATATTGATGTATAAGCCAAAATGTATAGTAATTGGCATTGGTTGGCACTGCAGATCTGTCAAAAAGTTTCAGCCAAGTTGGGATTAGGACTAGTAATTGGCATTGGTTGGCACTGCAGATCTGTCAAAAAATTTCAGCCAAGTTGGGATTAGGACAAGACTGAAATGAACATGAAGAATTTAGATGTGTGTAACAACTGACATGTGGCAGAGGCCATAATTCATTATATGTTTTTCATGAAAGAAAAACAGAACAAGGGTTATGGTGTTAGCAACGTAAATTGTGTAGAAATTGATAATCACTTGGTAGTAGCTCTGTGTACATCAACAGAAAGGCAGAACTGGGGTATAAACTTTTTAACAACTGTAGAAAAGGATGTTACTGAAGGCAGGCATCTGCTTGGTTATTCTTTTTTTGAGTGATACCTTCATGAGTTGTGGTGTTTGACACTATCGTCATTTTTTACCATGTGTTGAACTTCGCTGTTATCTGAGGTGTTGGTTTGGCATTTTAATTGTGGAAAACAATACTAATATTAAATGTATGTGATTAAATTTGTTTTGGAGCAAAACTGTTTGTAATATATTTTCTTTTTGATTTTAGGAACCTGGAAACCTTTTAATCCAGAAACAGTAAGAATGATGATAGGTACGCTAACTCCTTAATATTAATACATTTGTAACTTTATTTTTATTGAAAGAAAAAAGTATGGTTTAAGTGACAATGCAATGAGATTAAGATCCTTTTTAAGATATTGCTGGGACCATATGTATCCTGGGATATGATCTTAAAATATATCTCTCATTTGGTGGTTGAATTCCCATCACATTCAGTTCCTGAATTTGAATTATATGTGGGAAGAGGAAGATCTTGTGGTCCAAATGCAAGCTTACAGTATTTCACAGTTTGTTTATATTGGTGCTATCAAACTTCTACATCTGATCTGTTTCCACACTCTGAATATGTGTCTATATCATTCATATTTGGTATTATGAAAAACAAACCTCTTGGACCTCAGTATACTTTATTTTTTGAGCATATAGCCACCATCTGCAGAGCCCCCCCCCATAAATATGCTGTCAGTATTGTCACTTCTTTGAAGAACTCAAAATTCTTTGAAATTGCATCACTCTTAGACAGGCATTAAGTAATCATGTGCCAATTTCTGTCGAAAAATAGTAGCATTTCCACTACCCACAACGATGTCCATTTAGTGGAAGTACAGTAGAACCCGATTATTACAAGCCTGGATTTAACAAGCAAAACAGGAATTTATGTTTGGTATAATGTTAATTTAAAGCTAATTTGATTATCTCCAACGCGCAAAATTTAATGAAATTCTTAGATTTAACGAGGAAGAAAAGCTAAAATGACACTTTTCACAGCAAAGTAACGAAATTTAATGAGGCACAGAAACCCTGCTGTGCACTGTCCTCATATGGAGGAATAGAAATGGTGACATACAGTACAAAATTACAATAAGTATAATGGAATCCCGATGTGCTAGTGGTAGAATGTTAATAGAAAAGCAACGGAAAGGTAGTACATCAAATGCTCAACAAGTGAGTTGTGCAAGAGACTCTCTCCACCACCCACTTCAAGGGGCTATGCCTTGGGAGTATCACGTCAGCATAATTGAAAACAGGCACCTTACTCCTAGGCAAAAAGTGGATGGATGGGGTTCACATACATGCATTAAGTGGATATCTGGGGGACAATTGCAGAGAGGAATGGAAGAGTAATGGAATGGAGATGTGACCTTAGAGGAACAAGAGGTAACAATTCCTAGAATTATGTCCATTTTCCTCTTCCAGTGAGCGTTGCATCATTGGAAAGATCGGTGCTGCTTGTTTTTGCTTCATGTGTGTGTCATTGAACACTGGTTAACTCACATAGCCATGAAGTAGAAAATCCTGAACTTTTATAAGTGACAAAATGTCTATGAGGAAACTATTTTCCATAAACGACACAGTATCCATCATTAGAGAGCTAGAAAAGGGTGAAAAAATGTTGCCCCCTATGTTATATGAGGATATATAATGTAAACATACATTTATATCATCATCATCATTGTCAACCATTATCAATCTACTGCTGGACGAAGGTCTCCCCAAGTTTCCTCCACAACGGTCTGTCTTGTGTCTTGTGCCAGTCTCCTCCATGTCACTCCCGCATACTTTTGAATTTCATCCACACATCTCCCATGTGGTCTTCCTCTGGGTCTTTTCTTGTCCCTTGGAGTCCAATCTAAAATTTCGGCTGTCCGTCAATGGTCTGTCCTTCTGGCAGTATGTCCAGCCCATTGCCATTTCAGGGATTACATTTATATTGTCACATATATATGGTGAGATTTTTCACCCAAAAACGGATTCAGCAAGCATCTGGATTTAACAAAGATTTCAGTCTGTCCCGAGCTCCTCATTATAAGTAGGCTCTACTGTACCATTGATTTGCATCCTTAAAGTAGAGATCAGGAAAATTGAGTTGGTTCTCAGTCTGAGACAACAGTTTTTAAGTTCATCACTAGAGTGGTAATGCCAAAACTAAAGCTCTTCGGTATTGTGCTCTTGCAGTTTAGGAGTGGAGTCAGTGAGAATGTGGGCTGATTGTTATTACAACTTGTAATACTTGGAAATTTTTCATTGCTATATGGGTAATAAATCTTCCTGTGTTGATGCATGACCATCACGTGGCCACATATCTTATTTTTACGTTGCTGGTCCAAAGCTATTCTGCTGTTTCTTTATATATTGATTATTATTTTTTTATGAATATTTTGCCATCCATTTTGTTGGCAATTGTTGTTTGTTATTGTTATCTTTTTCTTCATCTGTTTTTTACCTTGAAACCTTTATGTTGCTAGTCATATAATTTTTAGTACACTTTCGATCTCTTCCAGTATTACTTGTGTATTGCAAGACATTCCTACTCCCAGTTGGTAATTTCTCAATGGTAACACAATTATTGCTGAAACATAGCATGCTGCTTTATGGGGGCTGAATATTTCAGTTTTGTGTGTTCTCCCTTAATGAGTCCATCAACTGAAGTGCATGCACTGCAATTTCTGTTAACCATGTTTGTTGACTGTTGTATAAATATTACATAAATATTTATACTAGTAATGTACAAGGGGTGTCCAATAAGTATCTGGATTTTTATTCATATTGATACAAAACCATGTGTTTGATCGTATGTATGCGTGAAACTGTTGCAACTCTTTTCAGTGAAGCGCCGTAAAAGTGGAGCGGCTTACTACTAATTTTAGGTGGCTTTGTCAATCATAAACAATGGCGACTATGTTAAGTGTTCGGTTCAAGCAGCGAACAATAGGGAAATTTTTAACGAAAGAAGGCGTAAAGGCCTTGGACATTAAGAGAAGACTTTGGATGGTGTATGGTGATGTGGCTATGTCTCGTTTCAGTGTTTATGTATGGGTTACGAAGTTCAAAACTGGCCACAAGAGCCTTGAAGATGAGGCACAGTCAGGTAGGCCTAACATGGCGGTGACTGATGAAACAATTAAATGGGTTGATGACTTGATTAAAGATGACAGACGCATTCATGTTCGGGATTTTGCCATGGAATTGGATATCAGTAAGGATTCTGTTAGACAAATTATTCATGAACATCTCAACTATTGGAAAATCTGTGCCAGATGGGTACTCCAAAATTTTACAGCGTTGCATAAATGCCAAAGGCTAGGCATTTGCACTGAACTGGTGTAGCACTACAATGAGGAGGGTGACACATTCCTGGGATGCATAATCACAGGCAATGAAACCAGGGTTTAAGCTGGCTCAAAAAATGCTGTAGCAAAAATGCTAGAATGGGGGAAAAAGTTGTAGCAAAATGCTAAAGAAAGTTAGCCGCTTTTGTCACTCGAAGAATTGTAATATCAAATGAATTGTTCGCTCCAACAATGCCTTATCTTGGGAGATACTAACATATTTAAAAGAAAACTGTATTGGGCAGTGTAAGTTGATATACAGCTCCTAGCAGGATAAGGATTTTTTTTTTCTGAAATCATGATTAAATAAACATAAAATCCAAATCTGAAATTTGATTTTGTGAGTTACCATTGTCTTTGCATCAATGATTTGATTAATGACCAGTATGAATTGAATAAGTAAAATGCCAATACTGTTACTATCAATAAAAATTTAATTGGTGTCAAGAGACGCACCGAAAACCCGGGTTACGACATTATAAGCTGCTTTCGCGATTGAACTTACTGTGTACCCCATCTACCCGTATTTTAGGTTAAAATTTATTAAAAAACGACTAATATATAATAAAAAAGGTATATAAGTGTAAATAAATAATAATAAAAAAAGTCTTTGAGCATAATAACCCTACTCAGTCCAAGTAAGTATTTTTAAAACCAGTTAAATTTAAATTTTTATTTAAATTTTTAATAAAATATTGCCATTTCAGCCTTCTAAATATTTATTTTTTAATATCAAACAAAGACTAAGTAACACGTGGTTCATATCGCAAATCGGCAAAACAAAAAACGTGCTATAAAAATAGTATTAGTCCTACAATTATTGTAGTGTGAGTACATGTGTATTTCACACATTAATTTACAGGTACTTGCAAATGTTGAAAAAAAAGCTTGCGTTCGCACTTTCTCACTTATAGAAGAGGGGGTGGGCAAAGTACGGAGGGTAACAGCTACTTCACCGGACGTGTGATTTTGAATATGCTTCCTCGTTGTTTTGCTCTGGGACCTCCCTGCCCCCACTCCTACCTCTTCCATGTCATTTCTGCCGATCGCGGGCAAGAACTTGTTTCGCAATCGGTCCTTCAGCTTTCATGGAATTCATGCTATTTTTGCAGAAGACAAAACTGTCTGTTTTGAATCATTAGCATAGCAGTGTTAAATATTTTTCGAATAGGGAATTTTGTAATTGCTAGCACTCAAGATTACTTACAATAGATAAAAATAAATATTTAAAAAAAATAGCGTTAACTTTTTCAGTACTGCCAGAAAAGAGAACAAGGGAAAAAAATGACATCCTGCCCTTTGCGCGATTGTTAATTACACTCTACAACCGTCGCCCCCACCCCCACCCCCGGCTAGCTTGTAAAATATGTGATGACAAACCACGTGGTGAAACTTTACTTGCCTGACAGACTTGTCGAGGGTGTTTACATTTTCTAGGGATCGAGACCACTGGGATTCTTTCTTTATTTTTATTTTCTTATTTCGGTCTTGTGTGTGTTTCCGCTTCCAGTATTTTAAGGTGAATAGTGTGCCCTTAGCAGTTGTTTACAAGCAACTATTTCCTGAGGTTTTTTCTCCAGCTGGGAAGCCATGGTTTTGGCAACAACTGATATTAAAAACTTTTTTTTTTCTTCTGTAGTTACGCATAAACGTTGTCTCTGTCATGCGCGATAGAAAGTTGACACATATTATTGTTTTGATGTTTCGATCAACCTAAATTGATTGATGTTTTAATCGCCGTAAATGTTTGATGCTTCAATCGAACTCCTTCCGCGTAGGAAATTTTTTGATTAGTTAGCAGCCATGCGCAAAAACAAATATAGGAAAATAATTGGAAGTTGGGAATTTTCGCTTATTTATCACTTGCCCCAGGACATTGCTTTTTCTTGCTGCAACATTGCTTTTTCTTGCTGCAAATATGGTATTTTATCCCTCCAGTTAACTTGCACCCATTTGTAAAGGGAGCACCATTTTCGTACAAGTTGCTCGGAAGGTATATTAGATTCAGCAGCAGTTTTACTTTTTTTTTTTTTAGACTCACATTCCTTTTCGTTGTTTTATCGGCACTGTCTTCCCAATCTTTGCGTTTCTTAATAATGAATTTATCCATTGTAAAGCGGCACGTTGTATGATGGACGGCACCTAGGGTGGTGAGAGCAACCCTTAGCTTGCACTTATCTTTCCTAATATGTGTTCCTTCTCTATAGAAGTTTGAAAGGTCACTCCGGTCACGAATGCAGGGGTTGTTTATGGCCTTGGGGGTGAGAATGAAGCCGTAGACATCACACTTGACTTGAATGAGGGAAGGGGTCTAATCCCTCTAGCCTCTATCTTACAATGCTAGCCTACCCCACCCTTTATGGAGCACTGTAGAGTGTATGTAGGGGGTGGGGAGTGATTCAACAGGGGCTGTAGGGGCACGGTAGGAACATATTATACCTTAAAGATTAAGAAAATAACAGCGTAGTGCAAATCGTTGCCAGTTTCCACAAAAACAGAATAGCTGGAGTAGAATCTGCAGATGGGTTAATATTTAAACGGTAGGTGCAATTTGGTGGCAGACACTAATTTTTTTCTCGCATTTTAGATTAACTCATCGCATTTCGCAGAAAATAGTGACCGTAGCTTAAACACTAGATGAAACGTGGATTCATCAGTTCCAACCAGGGACAAAATGGCAAAGTATGCAATGGCGTCATCTGAATTCTCCCCCATCAAAGAAGTTACAAAGTTGGTTCGTCAGCATCCAAGGTCATGGCTACTGTTTTCTAGGTCAAACACAGTATCCTTCTGGTTGAGTACTTGGCAAAAAATGAAACAATAAATGCGAAGGCCTATGTGAAGACACTGAGAAAACTTACCCAGCGTATCCGGACCAAACTGCCAAAACTGAAAAGCAATCAAGTGCTGCTTCAGCATGATAATGCTCACCAGCATATTGCTAAACCAGTGTAAGCAAAAATTGCAAAACAGAGGTGGACCGTTCTTCTGCACCCTGCTTACAGTCCAGATTTGGCACCTTCTGATTTTCATGTTTTCCATCTCTTGAAGGATAATCTTCGTTGCCACCACTGTGAGAGCCTGGACTATCTGCAAGCGGCTGTCCGTCAGTGGATTCTCAGCACCCCTGCTGATATTTTCACTACCGGAATGAATCAACTTGTTGATCGGTGGAGGAAATGCAGTGTACTGAATGGAGGATACGTGGAAAAGTGACTTTGACCGTTCGTACCACTGTATTACATATGTGAATATCATATTTATGCATCCTGTATTTTTTATTTCTCTCCTGTAATTGATAGGAATAAAAATAAAAATCCGTATTTTAGGCATAAAACTTCTTTGAGGAAATTTTTTTATAAAACTTGAAAATTGCACTAAACAGAAATGGGCATTTAAGCTGCATTTCCTAATTCCTGTCCAGGAACTGCAGGTTGGGTACTCACTTCAAGACAGCTTCATTGTCATGTATTCATATCTCCATGCAGATCATAAGCATTGTAAAAAAAGAAAAGAGAAACTAAGCATGTGAAACATTTGCTCTTAATTCAACTTCAACTAGACAAATTAAGCATTCTGAATAATGTAGTGTGTGTGTGTGTGTGTAAATATTGTGTAAATATAGAAAACATTGTGAATGACGCATGTTTGAAACTCACTGTTAATGACAATTTGTAGTATTGCAGATCTCTCTCTCTCTCTCTCTCTCTCTCTCTCTCTCTCTCTCTCTCTCTCTCTCTCTCTCTCTCTCTCTCTCTCTCTCATTTTGACAGCTAATTTTTATGGAAGGTGAAGGGAATATGAATGTAATGAAAAATATTTCAGTGACCACATTTTTGAAGGATGTTTTTGTTAGTTGTGCTGAATGACAGACATTTTTAATGCCTAAGGCTAAAAGTGAATGCTTGCGGTAGGATACCAGTTATTTTTTCAAGCACGTTCTTACTCTGTAGAAAACAAAAGAGAATGGACTCTTAAGGCACAGGTTTTTGTTTTATGATTATTTTTATTTACCTCAAACTTTTTTATTATATCAGTGGCTTTAACAATACAGGTGATTAAGATGAAGCACGTATATAAAAAAAAGGACTGCATAATTGAAACTAATTATCTTGTTAACAAGATAAGCACAGTCATATTCAGTCAAAAAATTACTATTTAATGATACACATAAAACATGTTATCATTAAAAGGCAACAGGCAGCATTTTGCTACATGATTCTCTCTTAAAAAAATTATCTGACAAGTTCATTAATTGTTCTATGATCTTCATGTTTCCTGCTAATGCTAAATTTCATTGAAGTCTAGAGAGTAAGGAATATTAGCACTGGCTTGTTTTGCAAGCACTTGGATTTTATGACAGAATCTGTGTAATCTTGTATAAAAAACAGTTAAGTGAGGATGTAGAAAAAATTGCCTAATCAAAGCAACTTCTCTCTGTCATTGATGGTGACCTTCTTTAACAGTTTTATGGTACTTAATAGTAACTAGGCTTTTTATGCTTACTTTTTAATAAGAACAGTTTGTACATTTAATACACTCAGTTGACAAAACATTAGAGATACCTACCTAATAGCGTGTTGGTCCTCCTCTAGCATGAATAACAGCCTGTGCACACTGAGGTATCAACTCCCTACCAGATGCCAGAGGGTTTCTGGAGGTAGTGCAACCCCATGCCTGTTGCAACATTGTCCTCAACTCCACCCGAGACCTCGGTCCAGGATCCATGAATCTGATGTTCCGCTCCAGAGCATCCTAGTTCAAGTTATATCAGGGTGGTTGTGGCCTGATGGGATGGGGGGGGGGGGGTGTCCTGCTAAAACAGACCATTGGCCACAGGATTCGCAAACGCCACAAAAGTGTGTGTAGGCAGTCAGCCAACACAGGCTGGTAGCGCACAGTGCTTACGGTCCTCTCCAGACACCCTAAGGGACCTAATTTGTCCCATGAGAAGGCTCCAAACCATCGTAGAGCCGACCTGGCAGATGGGGCCATGACCTCATGCTGTTGACACCACACCCTCCTGTTGGCTCAGTACAGCTGGAAATGGGATTCATCTGACCACACGATGCAAGGCCACTCTGCATGGGTCCAGTTTTGATGTTCCTGGCACCAGGCGACTTGTAATGTACCATGATGAGCAGTCAACAGTGGGGGCACGAGTAGGGCATCGGCTCCCGTTGCCCAGGATATGCAGCACGTGCTGTACCATTCGCTCGCTGATGCTGCTTGGACCTGTGACATTTAACGTGGATGTGATTTGCTCCGCCATTGCCAAGCTGTCTGTCTGTATGAGCCTTAATAGTCTACGTTGACCCCGGTCATCAGTGGTGTGTTGTTGGCCAAAACTTGCTATCTGAGTACTGGTACGTCCATCTATGATATACTCAAAGTACACCCTTGACACGGTTGCCCTCAAAAATCCTAGGGTTCTTACCACTTAAGTGATAGAATAACCCTTCTCTCATGCGCTGACAATGCAATGCGACCATGATCCAAAGTCGCTTAGATCACCACATTTCTGTCCGCCTATTTATCTCATGTCATGGTCTGTTTCACTCTGCACATGGGATGCCTATGTCAACTGCCCATCACCCTTATCTCTAATGTTTTGTCTACTAAGTGTATGTACAGAATAATAAATTGATTCTGCTGTAATGGCATTCAAAATCTATATCAGTAATTTGGGCAAGTGTATTCAACTTGGGTGCACGTGTGTGTGTGTGTGTGTGCACATGAAAACTTAAATATATGTGTTAATGATCTTATATTTACAAGTGTTTTATATTAATAAAGCAGAACACTGGCCTATATTTTTCAGAAGATTGCAATTAAACATATAATTATAAAAAAATTATATGTGAAATTAAAAAATTAAAAATGTACTTAATAACTATCTCAGTTATTAAAATGAATAACTCACAGGTGTACATAATCAAAGTTCCACTTAATGTATGTAATGTGCAAATATTTTAAACAGAATACAGTAGATTCCAGTTAATTGGGTCATCTGTTAATCAGGTCTGCCATACGTTTAGGACAATTCTTGGAGAACATCCCAAATTAGCTCTTTGGTATAAAACTTTGCATAATTGGACCAGCTGCTTAATTGGGCAAAAGTGTACCAATTTGCCCAATTAAGCAGCTGTTCCCAATTAACCGGAATCGACTGTACTTCTTATATCAATTTATTTTAACATTTGTAATATAAAAATGAAGTGACTTCATTTCTGCTTTGTGATAATTTTAAAATCATGATTGTGGAAGGAATATTTTTGTGTTCTTATTATTATTAAGTGGTACATTGCTAATTGTATTTCATCTTTAGGAATGTTTGACCGCGACAACTCTGGAACTATCAACTTCCAAGAATTTACTGCCCTCTGGAAATACATAACTGATTGGCTGAATTGTTTTCGGAGTTTTGACTCAGATAATTCAGGAAACATTGACAAGAATGAGTTGAAAAGTGCTTTGACTACTTTTGGTAAGATTTTTGTCTTTTTAAAAACTTTTGTGGTGTGTGAAGAGGTCAGTAAACAGTTTGGGTGTCTGGTTTATTCAAACATTCTAGTATGGGTAAGATTTTTAAGATCTAGAACTCAGAGTACACATAGTTGTGCATTATTCAAAAAAGAATTCTGTTAATTGTCATTCATTGTAGAATTAAGGTGTCTTAGTGGCCAGGTGGTGTGTGGCACTGTCTTCTAATCATTCGTCCCAGATGTGTCTAGGTTCAAATCTCTGGTAATGCATTGATGGTTTGTTTGTTGTACAATACTGGCTCTATCCCTTCCCTGGAATACGTGGACCTAAATTAGGGACAAACAACTGCTTATAGCTCTAAGAGTTGCTCACAGTGGTCAATTAGATCTTCAAACAAAAAAAAAAAAAAAAAAAAAAACTTGTAGAAGATACAATTAAGTACAGGACATTTTTGATACTATGAATTTTCACCTGGGTCCTCTTTCTTGAACCTGGAGTGCTTGTTGAATTCTGCCATTGATCTTGAACTATAGTCTCTTGAACTAATCCAGTCTTCATTGATCTTGAACCAATCTAGTCTGTAGCTCTTCTTTCCAAAAGTTTCCCAAAGACTTAGAATACTTTATTTATTGAAACATTCTCATAGGTTTATTTTACTTTAGAATATTTTAGTTATTTATACATTCTCACAGGTTTATTTCATTATGTATTATTCAGTCAGAACTGATAATAGTGGCTTACCAGCTTTTCCCTTTGTATAAGTCTCTCTGTGTAAATCAAAATATATAATTTCTTTCGACCTTCTTGCATTCAGGTATGAAGTTTAAAGCTAAGAACACTTAAAAGTTAAAACTGTTATTAAAATAACTTTTCTCGAACAGCATTGTCATGCAGTCTTATCAATGTCCATTTATATATATATATACACTATCTACCAACAAGTAATTGGACACCTGTGATAGCAAAAGAAAACGAAGTTTATTCACCTTCAATAGTTGGTGGAGCCTCCACAAGTGGCGATTACAGCTGCTACCCTCCGGGGCATACTCTCAACCAGGTGTTGTACGATGGCTAGCGGTATTTTCTTCCACTCGGCTTGGAGAAGACAGGTCAGTTCCTTCAACGATTTCGGACGGTGGGGGCACCCCTTAAGTCGACGCTCCAACTCGTCCCAGAGGTGCTCGATAGGGTTAAGGTCCGGGCTCTGCGCAGGCCAGTCCATTCGATTAACCCCATTGTCATCATATCAATCCATGATGGACATTGCAACATGACAGGTGGCATTCTCATCCTGAAAGTAACATGGGTCTATCCCGTAAAACTGCCACAACGTAGGAAGTGCATGGTCATCCAAAATGGTGCAGTAGGTCTCGGCGTCGAGTCTACCAGGAATTGCGACCACGGGTCCCGTACTATACCAGTAGGAACACCCCCATAGCATAATTCCACCGCCGCCGAACTTCACAGTTGGCACAATACATTCCGGCAGGAGGCGTTCTCCAGGCAGACGCCAAACCCAGACCGTGCCATCCGAACGATAGAGGGTGAACCTTGATTCGTCGCTCCAGAGAACCTGTTTCCACTGTTTAACGGTCCACTGTCGATGTTCTTTGCACCACGCTAGCCGAGCAGCGCTATTGAACTTGGTGATCAAAGGCTTGTGGGCGGCAGCACGTCCACGATAACCGAGCAAATGGGCTTCCTTACGGATGGTATTCATCGAAAGAACACTCCTGGATGCGTGTTGAAACTCCTGGATGCGTGTTGAAACTCGTGGCGAATGTGGCCCATCGATTTGGTGCGGTTCTTCCGAATTTCTCTGGCCAGCACCCGTCGGTCTCTAACTCCCAGTTTTGTGGGTCTGGCGGGTCGGGGCACATTCCGACAGTCGCCTCATTTTCCACTTGTCAATCACGTAGGCCACTGTCGATTTTGGGTACTTCAACTCGCTGGATATGTCACGTAATGATCGCCCATTTCTGTGATGCCCGACGATTGCACCTTTCTTGAAATGAGAGAGCTCCGAACTGCGTGGCATCTTGCATGTGACTGGTTGCGTTGTTGTTTCCCACACGATATTTAACGGCTGCGGCCGCGACATGTATCAGGACCACAGATATCGTCAATTGCAGGGGTGTCCAATTACTTGTTGGTAGATAGTGTACACACACACACACACACACACACACACACACACACACAATTATTTGCATTTTTGAACTTCACTTTTAGTTGGTTAAGTTCGATGAACACTTACCGCACGTGGGGCTTGGCTTTCAATTCCTATTTCCGTTATGTGGATGCCGCACGGGGGTTTTCATTTGGCCACGGGTCCGCTTCTTTTTTTTTTTCCCATTGGAATTTATTTTGTCTCATCACCAAATGAGTTTTTCCTTTGCTGCATCCTCATTTACTTCAATATTTATTCATACCCGAGTACTTTCAGTAAAATTCCTTTACCGTCTTCGAGGGGACGTTTTGCTCCGACTAGCACGGACCGTGTCAGCTGGGCATTTCGGTGGTTCTCGCGGGCTGCTTCTGTCATCGGCTATCGCTTCTTTTTGGGCGTTGTGGCGCCATCTCTTGTTGGTCAGTGATCTCACTTTTCGAACTTTTTCATTTTTTTGCTCAATTTTAATTAAATTTTTCCAGCTGTTTCTCAAATTATTAGGGTCATTGTGGTTGCAAACTTTGACCCTAATAATTTGAGAAACAGCTGGGAAACAACCACAATGACCCTAATAATTTGAGAAACAGCTGGAAAAATTTAATTAAAATTGAGCAAAAAAATGAAAAAGTTCGAAAAGTGAGATCACTGACCAACAAGAGATGGCGCCACAACGCCCAAGAAGAAGTGATAGCCGATGACAGAAGCAGCCCGCGAGAACCACCGAAATGCCCAGCTGACACGGTCCGTGCTAGTCGGAGCAAAACGTCCCCTCGAAGACTGTAAAGGAATTTTACTGAAAGTACTCGGGTATGAATAAATATTGAAGTAAATGAGGATGCAGCAAAGGAAAAACTCATTTGGTGATGAGACAAAATAAATTCCAATGGGAAAAAAAAAGAAGCGGACCCGTGGCCAAATGAAAAAACCCCGTGCGGCATCCACATAACGGAAATAGGAATTGAAAGCCAAGCCCCACGTGCGGTAAGTGTTCATCGAACTTAACCAACTAAAAGTGAAGTTCAAAAATGCAAATGCATTAATGCACGTTAAATAATATAACCTCCAATATCGGAAGTAAATTGAAACACACAATTATGTTTGGTGTCTTTTAGCTGTCAACATTTTTTGCTTCAAACAGTTTTAAATGAATTAAAACATAATAAAAACTGTAAAATCTTAAAACTTGCAGGTGTAGAAGTTGTCCTGATATTACCGATTTTTCTTTGTCCTGAAAGTCCTTAATGTTTACTATTGTCCTGAAATTTTGAAAGAATGGTAATTGGCTTTCGAAATTTGACTTTTTTTTTTTTCATTGAAAGCAGCTGCAATTGGCTGTAGTGAAAATGATGAACCCATCGTGAGTTAAAATATCAGGACTACCACTCTCAACCCTTCCCACTCCCTCTCTCTCGCAAGTAACAACTGACAAAATTACACGCACTACTAAAAATTTCAGCATTTCTAATTGTCAAAGACTGGTTGTCAGCTTCTGCAATACTAATGGTGGTGTTTCTCTAAATGTCTGAATACTTTTTTTTATTCATAATTGAATAAGTTTTTACTGGATTGAAGTAAAATATATGCAGGATGACCTTATATGACCAAGTTACAGCATCTGTTAAAAATTCAGCTCTTTTAATTGAAAATTTGGAAAATTAATTTTTCTTTGTTTTTTATCCCAGTTATAAAATTAGAACAGGAATAGGCAAGGCTCAGAATGAAAAGTTAATAAAGTATTAAAGAGTGCAATCAGCTTTGTTTTTGCATTTTAGTGTTCATTTTAATCGATATGATCTGTGTATTTTGCATGTTTAATTGATACATCAATTGGCATATCGACTAAATGTCCAATGCAATTTTGTCTACAGATTCATGAAATTTGGCAGGTCTGATGTAATAGTTCTACAGTTTACTCTGTGTGGATTAGGTGTAGACTGTGCTGTGTTAAAACACAGTGAGCTACATGTTTTACTCAATTTAATTTTCAGTGAGAATTAGCAATCAAACTGCCACGGAACACAAAATTTTGTTCAATATGGTTGCCACAGAAGGAGAAAAAAAAAAAAAAAAATTAGCACACTAGTCAGTGATTGGTGTGCTGCCCCCAAATGATATGATAAAAATCAGAGTAACACACTATTCTTTACCTCCCTTAAGTTTCTTATTTTGGATTACTTCGAGCATTTTTGGCTCATTGATGACATTGAAGGCTTGTCATCAATGTAATAATTCAAAATGGGAGATCCTGGAAAACCATGTGCATATTATACTGCCAGATCCCAAAGCATTTTTAATTATCATTGATTGTTGGAAACAAAGCATTGTTCTGATTTTAATTATTATATATTCTACAAATCTATTGAAAATATTGCTAATATTTTTTGTTTGCTGATTTATTGTCTGTACTTTTATGATGTGGGAACTTTCTTTAATCTTGTTTAAACTGGTTCAATAACCCAAAATTTGTGCTTCTTCCTATAAAGGGTAACAACCTCATGGTATAATGTGGGTCACAATAACATCTTGTCTTCTGCCACGGAGTGTTCAAATCTTATTCCGAATTTTCAACTTGTTTGTCCAGTTTAAATTTTACTGTTATGTTATTGCAGATCTAATGTCAGATTTGGAAAGACTTGTGCATTTGCTAAGTAAATTTAAAAATTAAAACATCACAGTATGTGACCAGAATTGTGTCATTTTTTGGAGTTTAACCTTTTACACTGTACACCAGAGGCAGCTTGCAACATCAGTACAGCATTTGAGGAATGCACGTTAGTGAACACAAGACACATTAGTTTTATAAATTCTGGTCTGGTGATATGAGCCTTGAAAATCAGCCATACGGTAAAGCAGAAGGAGCTGTCGATGTCAAGTTGGAGGCCTTAATTGAATCTGATCCATGTCAAATGGTACAAGAACTTGGCAAGAAACTTGGTAAACATATGCAACCATTTCCTGACATTTAATGGCCATAGCAAAGTGAAGAGATAGATGGTTCCCATATGAGTTGACATAACACAACAAAACACAACGATTTGTTGTCTGCTTTTTTGTACTTGTCCACAACCAAAAAGATGACATTTGAAGGAACCTCATCATGTATTATGAGAAATGGATGATGCTGTATGATAACCACCAATGTTCTGCACAATGGCTCAACTGCAGTAAATCTCCAAAACACAATCCCAGGAAGACGGTGCTCAGCGTTTGGTGGTCAGCAGCTGATATGATTCACTTCTCCTTCTTACAGCTGTGTACAAAACATCACAGCAGACAGATAATGTCAAGAACTTGATATTATGCACTGAAAATTGTCCACCAAACAAATGGCATTGGTCAACTGCCATGAACCCATACTCATCCATGATAAAGTAGGACTCCATGTTGCACACCAGACAATCCAGAAGCTGCACCAGTTGATGTACAATACCTTACATCATCTGCCAAATTTACCTGATCAGTCTCCTATGGGCTGCCACTTCTAGCACCTAGACACCTTTCTGCAGGGCAAATAATTTCCTAATCAAACATAACTACTAAGTAAATGTTCATATCATGTTTATGTTGATTTCTGCCATCTACATGATCATTATTCAAATAACACATTTGACTGTTTAGATGATTTAATGTGATGAAGTTAATTATTACATTCATATAGTGAACATTAGAACTTTCAGACCCGCAACGGACCCATCTTCAGATGTTATTAGGAGAATGGAACTGAGTATGATTTGAAAAACATTAAAGATATGTAGATCCAACATATATACGATCTTCATCTTGAATGTCTATTGTCTTCAGTGGGATCACATATACTCCATATCGGTTGTCCAATATTTAACAATATGTTATGTGGGATCACTACCATACATTCCCAGCATCATCAATATACTCAAAAACGTTTGTCATCGTCACAATATTGGCTTCGGTGTACGAACACCAATGTACTATCAGGAATAAAAAATGATAAAGACATTGTTCCTTTGGACAACCGATATGGAGTATATGTCATCCCACTGAAGACAATAGACATTCAAGATGAAGATTGTATACATGTTGGATCTACACTTTGCTCATTAAAAACTCGTTTAAAAGAGCACCAATATAACAAAGACAAACTCATCAAGGACTTCCCTATCAAGGCTATCATACAACGGATCACATTACCCATGTTGGAGCGAAGCCAACATCCTCGCCACGCCCTACTCAAAAGCATCAATCCTCCTAATGGAAAGTCTATTTATTCACAAATATGGTGAAGTATGTTGCAATGATGATACTCCTTGTCGCATCCCTTTACCTTGGAAAATGGTGCTTAATGAGTTATAACATATAGAGACTTACACCAATTATTTCCTTCATACATAGTTTTAATACGTTGCTTGACACGTAATATATTTATCGATGTTAACAAACCATCTACGAGATATGATGTCCATCACAAGCGGGTGACAATATCAAGAAAACCACATATCATTAATGTTTTTCAAATCATACTCAGTTCCATTCTCCCAATAGCATCTGAAGATGGGTCCGTTGTGGGCCTGAAAGTTCTAATGTTTACTAAATGAATGTAATAATTAACTTCATCACATTAAATCATCTAAACAGTCAAATGTGTTATTTGAATATGTTATTTGAATAATGATTGTGTAAAGACGGCGGAAATCAACATAGAAAGCAATCAAACGTAAGTTGATATCACATTTCATGAGTTTGTTGCATCCCAAAACTTGCCATTTTTTCATGATGGCATACAGAAGGCAGAAGCTTGTATCTCATTGGCAAGAGTTTGTTGCTGCATGTGGTCATTATTTTGATTAATAAAGTTCATTTTTCATCAAAATTTGGGTGTTTGATTTTTCCATCAATATCCCGACATTTCATCTGCAACAACCTAATGCATGACATAAGAATTATGGAAATGTTTATTTATTTCCACCTTTTTTCTGTTTTGTTTTTGATATTTTGTATATTTCTTCACCATAGTGGCTATTTTTATTTCAAACTTTTTCAGTTGTTTGCTTAATCACTAATTTAACTCACCATAATTCACCAGAGGGATGAATTTGAATTGTGTGTTGTCTTTCATTTTCCCTCTCCTGTGAGCTTTTGCTTTCTTTCAGTTCGCTAACATACTGATAATAATTCTTTTTGGAAAATCATTGTTCATTTTCACTGTTGTTAATTCTGGTATTTATAATATAAAGCTTGATGTTTGAAATTAGTTGAAAACAGTAATCAAGCTCTTTTCAACAAATTTCTGGCTGCATGTAATTTCACTGCGCTTTTGTGATTGAGTCTCGTAATTCAACATAATATTAGACCTTTCTTTTTAGAAATTGTGAACGCATTAAACTACCCTCATCAATTTCTCTAATTATTTAAACATCCAAGAACCAAAAGAAATGTGCTGTTTCTTATTCAGATGCAATGATCAAATCCAAATTGTTGAAATTTTGTAATATTTCTCTGTACATGTGTAAATTTGAATCATAAAAAATCAAAATATTAATGTATGTAGTATAAAGAACAAATTTCAGTTTTTCTTTAAAAAATACTCTTCTGCTAAAAAAAGATTCTGCCCCAGTTTTGGAGAGATTGCAGATTCAACTGTGAGATATCTGTTTTGCTTCTTCATTACCAATTTTTCCCATTGAATTTTTTTATTATACAGGGTGATTTGAAACTCTCTATGCGAACTTTAATGGGAGATAGGGAACACTGAAACAAACCTTTTTCATCAATGTGTGTAGTATGTCTGCATATGTCACCCTTAGGTGTTAGAAGGCGCTGTTGGTACATAAATGAAACTGTACCAGGCAGCACGGCAATAGGCTATTTATTGCCATCATTATAACACAGACTTTGTACGTGTACATGGAGCATTTCACATATGCTGAGATGGCTAATGTGCATCTAGCATATGGGAGCTGCCAGTGGAAACAGAAGAGCTGCTGCAAGATTGTATTGTGAACGGGTACCATAACAGACGCAGAGATGCCAACTTTTATGGATTTTCCGTAGTTTGTGCGGATTTTTTCGCTCCATCTTATGGTTTTACGGAAGTTACCCAGAAAACTATGGGAAAGCCCATGCACACAAAAATTTATTTGTTTGCAGTCTTTTGGTCGAAAAACTTACATTACAGGGTAGTCCCTATACGCCTAAGATGTTCTGACTTACCCTGCCAATGGAAGCAGAGCTTCTCGTACACTGTTTATCACGTGATTCCCCATACAGCCATTTGAGAGTGCTTTGCGCAAAAGCTGAGAGGGAGCTCAGCTCAGCGCGCTTGCAAATTTTTTACATTGATTACATGTGGCTCTGTGCTTATGAAAATTCTGGTGCAAACGTTTTAACCCTTTCCACTCGACTGTCGAGTGACACCTGACATTACAAAAACGCCAAATAGCTCGCTTGTCGGATGTCATCCGCCATGCCTCTGAAGCCTTTATAGCTCGTATGTCGGTGCTCGCGAAGAATTTCTTTTTCGCCGAATAGTTCGTGTGTCATCCGCCACGCCGATGACGCCTCTATAGCTCTTATGTCGGGGCTCGCGAGACATTTCTTTTCCACCGAATAGATAAAAGGAAATGTCATCGGCGCGTTGGGTGTGACCCACCCTACCGATGATGCTTCTATAGCTCGCATGGAATTTCTTTTTCGTCGAATCGCTCGCGTGTCAGGTGTCTTCTGCCATGGCGGTATAGCTTGCATGTCAGCGCCCTCGAGGAATTTTTTTTCGTCGAATAGCTCGCATATCGGGTGTCGTCCGCCACGGCTCTATAGCTTGCATGTCGGGTGTCATCCACCACGCATAGCTGTATGGATGACATACAGCTATGCGTATCCACAACATCCACCTCATAGCTGTATGTTGGAGTTTGTGAGACATTTCTTTTTTGCCGAATATCTTGCATGTCGGGTGTCACCTTCCATGCTGATGACGACTCTATAGCTCCCATGTCGACGCTTGCAGGACGTTTCTTTTTTGCCGAATAGCTCGGGTGTCACCCGCCAAGCTGTGCATCTAGCTCGTATTTCAGGGCTGGCGACCCAAAACTGAACTTTCACTGCTAAGTTATGGCCTCTACTGCAGAAATATATATATATATATATACTTTTTAAATAAAACTACATTTTGGAACTTATTCATTTTATTAAAAAGTGTTACAAACGATTCTGAGATTTTAAAATAAATATTTTTGATATACTGAAAATCTTACTGAAGGTCGAAGCGGTTTTACTGAAAACTACTGAAAACTTCAGATTTTTTTACTGATGCCCCCTTTCAGGTTGGCATCTCTGCAGACGTGTGTAGGACCACCAAACATTTGTGAGTTTGCACCCGCAACTGTGTGAAACTAGAAGATTCCATGGAAACATGCAAGATACCGGTCGTCAGAGAACTATACACACTCCTGACATGGAAGAAGATATCCAACGGATGGTTGAGGGCATTCCAGGCACAAGCACGTGAGCTGTTGTACGTAGCCTAGGTGTGATCCAACCCATCATATGGAGAGTGTTGCACAAACAGCATTTACATCCATTTCATCTTCAGAGTCCAGTCATTGTTCTCTGGGGATTACCCTCTGCTCACAGAATTCATACTGTGGTTTCTACAGCCAAGCGCAGTACTGCCTGATTTTCCAGCTCATGTGCTCCTCACAGATGAAGCATTTTAGTAAGGTGAGGGGGTGTTTAATGTGCGCTATGCTCATGCTCTGGCACACGACAATCCACATGCTACATGGACACATGCTTGAGCTCAACAACAGTTCGCTGTCAATGTTTGGGCTGGTATAGTCATTGAATTTTTTATTTGGCCATACCTGCTGCCACCTTGACTTGACGGGCAGATTTATTGGATATTTCTGGAAAGAAATGTTGTCGGAACTGCTAAATGATGTTCCTGTGTCTGTTCACAGTCAAATGTGGTATCAACATGATGAGGCACCAGCACACTTCAGCACTGTTGTGCAAGATTATTTGAACACCACTTTTGGGGGCCAATGGATAGGCCATGGTGGACACGTCACTTGGCCACCACGATCACGCTATTTCACATCTATCTTATTTCTTCTTCTGGGGACAAATTGACTCTTAACACCCAAGCTGTCAACCATGTCAGTCTTCAAATTTATTGTTTTATAAAAGCAGAATGTATACAAGAAGGTAATAAGCAATGTAATTTCCTCGAATCTTCTGTGTAAAACAGTTCATAAGCTATTAATAATGTCGCTTCTCCGTGTATTTTTCCTCAGCTGGTTTGAAATTTTTTCCCAATTTTTTTCTTTTTCAGCATTAGAGATTCTAAAGATGGTCTTTATGCAGTTTTCACCATCTTCAGGTTACTGGATACTCTTTCTTCAGCAACATTACAGTGTGACAGAATTAGCATATTCTTTGCTAGTTTTGAAAGTGCTGGATAAACCATTTCACCATTCTCTTGCGTGTTCAGATACTGTGTGCCAATATGAGTTGCTATCCATATTTGCTAAATTTTCTTTAGGTTCCAAAAAGGATTTATGCAATAAATTCAGTAGTATTATGGTGAGTTTGTGCACATCCTCTTTGCCAATGACATTTGGGAAACCTGTTTTCAAAATTTTCTGCTTTTTGCCAGTCATCTAATTAAAGAAATTCATTTAAAAAACTATCTGTATCAGAATTATTAACTCAGCAATCGGAAGTACTGGAATTAGTTTTACTGTTCTACATATAACATCCATCGCATCAGAAAACTTGAAAACTGCATCACCCTGGAGCAGCAATGGATCTTGTATCTCCCATTTTCCGTTCAAGCGTGCTATTCGTTGCACCACCCAGAACAATGAAGTTCGAAGTATCTGATAATGAAGAATATAAACCATTTCAGATTTCCCCAAGTCAAAGCCAATTCTGCTTTTTTGTAGCATAATTGAGTAAATCACCAATATCTCAGATTTGGAAATCGTGGGAGAAATATTCTTCGCAAGTACATGGAACAACTATGGGATTATTAATATGGCAATTGGAAATGCCTGAATTTTCTAGTTTTTATTGTTCTACATGTAACATCCATCAACATCAAAAAGAAAATAGTTCTGATTGCTAGGTTAAGAATCTTGTAGTTATTCCATGTCTTTGTGAAGAATATTTCTTCCATAACTTCCCTATCTATACCATATTTCCAGTGTATCTTCTATTTTTCTTTATTGTGATGCTGCTATTTTATGTAAAAAAATCTTTTCATACTGCATATGCTTATAGTAATAATGTATGATATATATAACTGTTGTATGAAGATTTTTCTTGAACAGACCTTTGGAATATATTGTAAAAAATTTTCCCAGTAAGTTACTTTAATTCATTTTCCATGTAATTACATCTGGGCACATTTTTTAATGGTTATTAGGTGGGGGAAAATGTGTGCCTAACTCCCCCCTTTTGTATTGTAGTAGATTTAAATGGGATTTGAGAATTGCAATAGATTGAGTAACAGGTTCAGTTTCCTTACACCCATTTACCACTATTAAATCTTAAGTTCACATACTATGAGTTTGCTGACTATGAGGCTACTATGCTGTTGGAAACTACCATTCTCAGTTTTTCAGAAAACTTAGGCGATAGTCATCTTGGTGCTCGAAGCAATGCCTTTTGTGAGTGGGGTGAGGTGTGAAGTGAGGTGAGGTTGTAATTCAAGTGTGTTTAGTGCAGTGGTTGACTTACTCATAGAAACTGAGGTGGGTTCTACATGTGTTTGAGAAGTGAATCAAGAAATTTGAGACTTGAAAGAAGTCAGCTTCACACCAATGTAATTATCAGGGATTAGCCTGCATAGTTGTTTCTTTCACCATGAAAAAACAAAATAAAATAAACTGCTTTATGTTTTTGGAAAAAATGTTGCTACAGCACATGTAGTGGCAGTGATTTTGTATAAAAATGCAACACAGTGAAATGAATAGTGCTACATCTGTGTACTGTTGATGCTTTTCTGTCTGTTGTGTTGTATAAACCCATATTGTTTTGTTCACATTTATGTAAATGAGCACTTGTTTCCATCTCTAGGTTATAGGCTATCAGAGAACTTCTATGATATACTCCTGAGGAAGTTCGACCGTGATGGCAAGAACTCTATAATTTTTGATGATTTTATTCAGTGTTGTGTAGTTTTGCAAGTAAGTATTTTTCATTATTTTTTCCCTTCTTGCCAATACCTCAGTAAAGTATACATCAGTTTTTTTTTCTATACTGAAAATGTGCTAACACTTCAGTGATTAAAATTCTGTATTTATTAGTTTTGTTAGGTATTATAAGAGGGTGAAAAATGTGTTATTAGTTTGTGTTTTGCAGTTTAAAATTACCAAAAAAATGTAACTGCTATTTATACAAATAAAGAAGGTACATACTGTATGGAAGAAATTCAGTTATGTTTGTCTCCTTAAAGGTCTCCAAATTTCCAGTGCCATAGCTGTCATTAGATTGTCCAGTTTTTCCAGCTATTTGCTGTGTACTGTTCTCCTGGTCGAAGCATTGTTGCCACCTGTGTTCTGATCGGGGATGTAGTGATTTGTATGATGTTCATTATGCCACATTACTGTGTTATATGGTATGGCCTCTTGGGTGTTCATAACACAATACTTTTTGTTTTAAAGGTCAGTTTTCTCCACAGCCAAAAAAAAAAAAAAAGAGTTATGTGGAATGTTGGAATGTACACTGCTGTCCGAAACTTATGGGTGAGGTACATTTTGACCAGTCAGAATTGGAGAAAACTGTTTTACAACTGGAAGAGGTATTAGTGCAACAGTAAAATGAAACACACAACAAAAAATTATAATTAACAGTAATATGTAATATTAAAGACAGAAACAGAACAAACTATTACTAGGGAGATACAAAGCTCACCTGTTGTCCAGTGACACTCTTCCATCAGCACTACATAAACAGATTACAGGGTAAAGGCTTCACTAGGGGATACATCCATCCTGTACTGTAATGGGTGATTGGTATCAGTGCATAATTCTTAGCACCAAGTGATTTAAAAGCTGTTGGCACATTTCCTTACTCCTGCTGGAGAGCCCTGATAATTAATGGAATGTTTTCTGGTGGGGGATTCCTTTTGCACAACACATCTCCTCAAGTCGTCCCAGGCATGTTCAGTTGGACTGGGATCAGGGGAGTGTGCTGGCCACTCCATCTAATGGATATCAATCCTCACTAGCCAATACTTCATCCATAGCTGCTGTGCCGTGGAGACGGGCATTGTCGTCCATAAAAATATTTGTACCCACAGCACCACGGAACAGATGAACGTGGCAAAGAATTACATCATTGCAGTACCACTGCTCTTTGATTGTCCCTTGACCCATCATCTGTAGCTCAGTATGTCCATTGACCATAATACTAGCTCATATGGTGATACTATGACCACCATATTTGTCCCATTCAATGATGCACCTGGCATCATGCATAGTCTCATATTCCTTCCACATCAGTTGCCATTTGGAATCCGAATAAAGCAGCTTTCATCTGTGAACAATTACCTTGGCCCATTGATCTGAAAACTAGTCAACATGAGACATACAACTGGTGGAAGACTGCACAATACCCACTGGATAATGGTAGACAGCGTATGGGTTTTTTTACACATTTGGTCCTGCTGCATTTAAATGTCTTGACACAGTTTGGTATGAAATTCACAGAGCTTGAAAAATACCATGTCAGAGATGCCAGGGGCATGTAAATTATTGGCTTTGGCAGGTGAAAAAAAAGATATAGTTGCTAGGTCTGGGAAACTAAATTTAAAAATAAAGTTTGGAATGGAATTTCCTACTACAAGAGAAACGACAGTCATCGCACGCCGTGTTTCAATTCACTGCTAGTCTCCAGAAGTTGTATAATTGCTACTGAGTGCCAAGGACAGAAGAATATCACTTCTTAAATTATGTTATGCTCTAGGTGCAGAAATTGGAACCAAATATTAGTTGGCAATGGGATACATGCCTCTGACGAAACTAGCTTCTGGTGTTTAGTGACAAAGAGGCGAAAACTTCAACAGTAGGAATATGAATCACTAAATTTCTCAAATACTAATCATACCAATTTCAGCATCAACATCTTAAAACTTGAGATACATACTTTTGTGCATTGAACATTTTGAATACTGACCCTTAAAATGTAAATGCAAAACATAAACAAAAAAATGTAAATGCAAAACATAAACAAAGTTCATCATATTTTGTAACTTAGCAAATTAGAGCCCTCATTTTTTCTTTTTTTTTTTATCTTAAAATATAAATTTTCCTGGACATTCAACTTTTACTACCTGGGCAGGTAAATAATTTCTGCTCATGCCCAGCTGGGCATGTAACTTATCAGATATTTTTCAAGCCCTGAATTTACATACCTGTGCTTGCTTGAAGATGATTAGGCAACTGGCCTGCAGTACTTTTCCAGATATGTTTTGCCATTGTGGCCAAGTAATGGTCATCCCACTGGCTCCAACAGTAGGGACAACCTCCAGCAGAACATTTGGCTGAGGTTCTGTGGCTCCTGAATGCTGACCAAAGTAGTGACACTTTGTAGTGTGTTACTCCAAACTCTCTGGTGACATTGGCTACAGTCCGGCCTTCTTCGAGCTCGCTGAAAACTTGGCCTCAGGTACAATCGTCCTTGTAATGCCTGCGTGACATCCTTTTGCTACCTGAGACATACAGCTTCTCATCACTTCATCACTGAACATGTGAAAAGCAGAATGAAATACTTTGAAACAAGACTTGGCCTCCTGCCTATATACACATTCAGCAGCTGTTATGTGCTCACAGAAAATTGGCATATGGGCTGAGCATCAAAATATCTTCATATGTCATACCACACTTGTGTTCATATAGCAGGCTATTTTAGCCCCATGATGCTCTGTAATTGTCAGATTTCTTGTTCATCCATAAGTTATGGACAGTAATGTAGTTGTTGCAAATAATATACCAACCTTGTGTGTGTAATGCAGCCGTCATGGTCGTACTGTCGACAGTCAAATCTGTTAAAATTTTAACAGGATTGATATACCCATAGTAAGAAATGAAATAATATATTACTAATTCAAGAAAAAAATATTTTAATTTGTTCTACTGTGGTGTTAATTAATTAAACCTTTCACGTATGTCCAGTTGTTATGAATGCATAAAAGAAACTTATATGCATATTTTTACACGATGGAATTTTTCATCCCAAATGGATTTGGCTATTACTGCAATTCAAAAAATCTTTTAATTGTACTACTGTGGTTAATTAATTAAACATTTCAAATATATAAACCTTTCACGTATATCCAGTTGTTATGAATGTACAGATAAACATATATGCATATTTTTACACGATGGAGTTTTTCATACCAAATGGATTTAGCTACTACTGTAATTCAAAAAAAAAAAAAATCTTTTAATTGTACTACTGTGGTTAATTAATTAAACCTTTCAAATATATTCAGTTGTTATGAATGTATAAAATAAACATATATGTATATTTTTACACGATGGAATTTTTCATCCCAAATGGATTTAGCAAGGTTCCGGATATACCAACGATTTCTGTCAGTTCGGAGCTCTATGTTACACAGGTTCTATTGTATTTTTGCTGTTTTCAGACTGTTAAGCATTTTGTTAATTTGGGAATTAAGTGCCCCATTGACAATGATAGATCCAGTGAAAAGAAAAAGAAAAAATGGATTAAAGCATACATTCTTCAGAATGCAGCACTCCTTCCTTCCAAATTATTTGTCCTGCAATTAATGCATAGGTTCTCTTACAAATTTTGATAAGCAATGGGAAAATCTGTCCAGTGGTGCAAAAATGATTGCTCCTTGATATTAAATTTAATAAGAAACTTGTGCAAAAAAGATTATATTATGATTTAATAGATCTATTGCGTTGTCAGATAATTTCATTTGGGTTTTTCCAATTATTGGAATCCTTATTTTCAATGAAAAAGCTTTCACAAATCAGTCAATAATATATTCTCCTTCATTGTTCATGACTTCTTGCCGACGTTTCATTAGGTTGTCAATGCCTCGATGATAGAAATCCGTGTGTTTTGACTCAAAGAAGTCATCAAGCCACTGTTTTCAGCTCAACGTCATTGTTAAACAATATGCCTCACAGACTGTTGGAGAGCGACCGGAAAAGGTGATAGTCTGAGAGCGCTAGATCAGGAGAATATGATGGGTGTGGTAGAACTTCCCAACCGAGATCTTAAATAGCAGTTTTTGTCAGATTAACGACATGGGAGCGAGCATTGTCATGTTGAAGAAACACACCGTGCCGCTGGTTGGGACATTTCAGCTGAATTGTCTTGTTGAGCCAGTGCGTTTGCTGAACATAAAGCTGTGCATTGATCGTAGTGTCCTTTTCAAGCAATTCGTAGTGAACTACACCTTACTAATCCCACAAATGCAGATCAGGGTCTTGCATGGATGCAGCTCGGCCTTGGCTCGAGGTGTTGCTTGCTTGTCAGGCCTCAGCCATTCTTTCCTCTGCTTCATATTGCCATAGAGACACCATTTTTCATCACTGGTGACAATGCAGTAAAGATCTTTGTGTCCATGAGCAGCCTGGTGTCAAGCGAGCAAACTGGCAGCGATAGTTGAGCACTGGAATTTGTCTCTTGCGTTCAGAGAATGTGGCACCCATGCATTGAGTTTTTGGACCTTACCCATCAAGTGAAGGTGACAAGCAATGGTATCATGAGAGCATTCCATCTGCTGGGGGTCCAGTTCTCTAGTGGATTGATGTGGATCCTCATGGATGAGCTCATTCAATCCATCCTCATTGAAACGAACAGGTCTGCCCCAATGCGGAGAGTCTGTGAGGCCGAATTTCCCCTCCTTGAAGCGTGAATACCATTTCTGTGTAGTTCTGTCAGTAATACAGGGATCGCATTCCTCCTAAAATTCCTAATATTTTGTGACCCTCCTTAAATTCCTAAAATTATACCTAAAATTTGCTATTCATCCTAAAATTTTCGTAAGCTTATTTATTAAAAACACAACCGTTATTAACGCCAATAAATTTACCATTACGGTAAGGTAAAAAGACCTGTTATTGTAGAAACACAGCCTATATGCTGTGCTGCTGAAGAGAGGGAAAATGACGCCATCGAGATGCACTTGCTTCGGGGCGGGCGCTCCACTTTTTTGCCTTCAGATAGTTTTCGAGAGTAACAAGAGATCTAAGGAAAAAGGGGAGGGGTCATTTTCACCCCTGGTTTGCGCTTTGCAGACGAACTCCGTGGCACGCAGAAGATCGTACTTTATTTTTGTACATGCCTTGTGGAACCTCCTCTTTCTGCTGATGTTTTGTTATTGTAAACCGCAGGTGGGTGGAAGCAAAGAGGAAACATGTGATCTCCTTCCGTAACCTCCGGTAATGACGATGGGATGGTAGCTGAGTGTTATCGTGACAGGCAGTAGAGCACGTGATCATTGACCTTCGATCGTGCGTCGGCGACAGCGACCTTCGATGCGCAATATATCTCGGCTCCGACTCGCTTTGACTGAACTTGCGTGAGATGCGTATGATAGTTTCTGGTTTTGTGTCTTTTATGGTGTTCTCTGTGCTGTGTGCAGGTTCAGTTCTCTAGTGGTGACCTGCTTTTTTTTTTTTTTTTTTTTTTTTTTTTTCTATCTTCTGACATCCTCGCAGCAAAATTTCGGGAAGTTGTCTGGTTTTGCAATATTGGAACGTGTTTTTGTACTTCCCTTTCATTTTCTGTTTAGTAATACAAGTGTTTAACAAGATGCCTAAATCCAAAACGAAATTTCAAGATGCGTGGCTCGCCAAAGAATTGGATGGAGTGAAGTTGAAAGAATGGTGTTCTGCAACTGAAACAATATTTTCTGCTAAGTGTATATTGTGTTCAGAAATTTTCAACATTTCTAATAGTGGCTTTTCACAAGTAAAAGCGCACCATAAAGGAAAAAAACATTTGCAGAAATTTCAAAGTAAATTTCAAAATAAGTCCATCCTGAAAGCTTTTAGAGGACGGGATCTTCAGCCCAAAACAAATATTAGTAAAGTACTGAGTCATGATTTACAGTTGGCTAAAGCCGAAGCATTATGGGCCATGATAGTTGCTAAGGACAATATGTCTTTTGTTTCATGCACTGAAACAGTTGAACTTTTCAAAGAAATGTTTCCTGATTCTGCTATTGCAGCCAAAATGCAACTTAAAGAAAAAAAAGTTGCTTATGTGATATCACATGGATTGTCAAAATATTTTGAAGAGGATTTGAAAAAAGGCATTGCATCTAGTAGCCCAGGAAAGGTTACTATAGCATTTGATGAAACTACAAATACACAAGTGAAACGGCAGTTGGATGTGTATCTCAGGTACTGGTCTTCAGAAATAAATTCAGTTTCTTGCCGATACCTAACAAGCGTTTTTCTGGGTCATGCAACAGCAGATATTTTGCTAAAAGAAATTCTTGATGTGTTATCATCCTTCAATATTTCGTTGAACAGAATTATTTGTGTATCCATGGACAGCCCAAATGTAAATAAGTGCTTTTACGCAAATTCAATGAAGTTGTAAAACAAGAAACAGGCCAGAAATGTTTGGAACTAGGTTTTTGCAACCTGCATGTTGTTAGTAATGCATTTAAAAATTTTTTGACAAGCTTAAATATAGATTTTGACGAATTTGCTACTGATATGCATTACTTTTTAAAGAGTAGTGCTGCAAGACGAGAGGATTATAAATCTGTCGAGGATATAACATTGGTCACTGCCAAATTTCTTTTGCGTCATGTCAGCAACAGATGGTTAACCGTTGGTTCTGTAGTCCAGAGGCTCTTGGATCAATGGCTAAATATTACAGAATATTTTTTAAACTTCTTGCCATCTCAAAAAATATTTGAAAAACAACTACGCAATTTGGCAAGGTATAAAAGAATTCACTGTCTCCTAAAAAATGAGCTAACTCCTTGCTATTTAGCATTAATTTCATTTTCACACCAAAATTTTGAAAAGTTTTCATTGTGTTATCAGAGTGAAGAACCAAAAATACACCAGTTATATTCTGATTTAAATACTTTAATGAAGAATGTTATGGCTCAGTTTATCCAAGATGATGTTATTGCAGGGAAATTTGGAGAAGACCTAAAGAATGTAGATTTTGAAAACAAAAATTCATGGAAAAAACTAGGGGAGTTAGAAGTTGGTATGAAGACAAAAAATCTCCTCAGGAATGTTCAGGAGACCAGGCAGAAATTATTTCTCTTAGATGTAAGATCATCACTAATTGCAACCACAAAATATTTAAAGTCAAATTTGCCATTCTGCAATCAAAAGCTAAGAGACATAGAAGTTTTAAAGGTAAAAGAACCAAAGAAAGAGTCAACTCAACTTTCAGTCACTGAAGGACTTTTGGAAATAACCAGAATTTCAAGTGTTTTGCATCTTTCTGAGGAACAAATTGATAGAGTAAGAGAAGAGTGGAAACTTTTAAGTTGCGATAAGCCAACTCTAGATGAACTAGTGAAATTTTCAGAGGAAGGGCATATTCCAGTGCGGATTGATCATTACTGGCGTAATATATTTAGTATTAAAGACTCTAGCGGAAAAGAAAAATACTCAAATCTTGCTAAACTCATAAAGTCAATTTTAGTTTTACCTCCTGGTAATGCTGATGCAGAAAGGGGATTTTCGGTTAACACTGCTGTGTTAAGGAAGGACAAGGCTAACTTTAAAGACTCAACTATAACATCATTAAGAATAGTTAAAGGGGCCATTAAACACTATGGATGTGTAAGTAAAGTTCCCATAACAAGAAATTTGTTAAATAGTGTTCGTGATTCACATAAATTTTATAAAGAGTATGTTGATAAGCTGAAGGAAGAAGAATCAAAAAAGGTAAAAGAAAGGAAGCAGAAAGAGAGGGAAAATAAGGAAAAGCAGCTAGAGAAAAAAAGAAAAGCTGAGTTTGAGGACAAAATAAAAGAAAATGATGCAGAAATAAATAGACGATAAAGAAGCCTCCCTAGCAGTAATTCAAGAGGGAACAGAAAGAATGAGAAAAGCTGTAGAAAAACAAAATACTGTTGAAATAGCAGTTGCCTCTAACTTGATCATACAAGGTTCAGCTGAAATAAAGAAAACTGAAAGTAAATTAGTTGTGGTGGAAGCAGAAAAAGATAGGCTAATCAGGAAAAGGTTAAAACAATAATATGAAAAAAGTAATTCAGTGAACAATTGTACATAGTTCTTGGTTTTCAATTACCTTTTTAGGATATTATAGTTTAATGTGAAACCTGAAAACTTTACTGTGAAAATCGTGAATTGCTTCTGGTTCAACAGCATATTAATGTTCAAAGTGAAACTTGAATGTGGTAAATATACTTGAATATGATAATAACACGTGAAAAGATAAGAACTGAACATTAGAAGTAAATCATACTTAAACTTTAGACATTAGACATTATGCAAAAAATTTGGGTGTGAACTTCGACCATATATACTAATGGACTGCGCATTGGCAATAGCTGCATCAAAGCAGCCATGGCTCAAACATTGGGCACGTCATCATCAGACTCCAAATTTCGTGTACAAATGCTGTTATGATTACTAATTTACGCTGCAGAACTTCAGTGTTTTCGGTGTATTATGTGAATGCACCTCATATATAATGAAAACTCTTTAGGTAAGTTTACTTATGAGCTATATACATGCATGATCGTGTTGTTTACATTTTGTGATTTATAATGTGATGAACATTTGCGAAGAATTTGGAACATGCATTCCATTTTTTTTTTCTGAAGTTACTATATTTTTATATCAATAGCTGCAAGTTTCTGGTTAAGTAATTGAACTTTATTGACTTAGGTATTTAATTCATTTCTTACCCATGAAAAATCATAGAACTTTCTTTACTATATCGGTCAGAGCAACCATAAGCACAGCAGGTGTAACCCATCTTTTTGACTGTTGTCATGTGATTTTATGTTGGAGCCAGAAATTTTGATGTCATGCACAGTCTATCAGTATATATGGTTGAAGGGTGTGAAGCAAACTCTTTACAATGTATACAAAGTTGTTTTACTAGATGTATACAAATATACATCTAGTTTTTATTGAAATACACTCCTAAAATTTTCCTAAAATTTTTCTAAAAATTCCTAAAATTCTTACCTAAAATTCTTACCTAAAATTTTCCAGAAGTATGCTATGATCCCTGGTAATAGTACCTTCTCCATACACAGCACAAATGTCTTGAGCAAAGTAAAAATCCTCCAAATACGTGGTGCCAGTGAATAAACAAAGAAATTGCTTCTTCCATGTTTAGCAACGAACAGCAACCGAAAAATTGTTATTCGGCCGCCGCCGGGGAATTGAATCCCGGATCTCTCTATATCTAGCCGAGCGCGTTAGCCTTACACCACAGTGGCCAACAATTCATGGTGCTACATGCGTTTTTCTGTCAGCATCTGACATAAATCCGTAAGATGGGCTCAGCTACTGAGACGTCTCCATCTGGTGGGCATTAATGGCACTGGCTATATATTAATTACAGCAGTTAAACCCAAAGGATGAGATCCAAAGTGAAAATCCTCCAAATACGTGGCATCAGTAAATAAACAAAGACATTGCTCTTTCCACATTTAGCAGTGCACAGCAACTGAAAAATTATTATTTGGCCGCCGCTAAAGCAGCCTTGAGCAGCTTTGGAACCTTGATTGAAAGCTAAGAGAAGCAGGTGTCAAAAATGCTCATTTCAGTCTGTTTTTTTTAGAGGTAAACTAAAAAAAATATATGTGTACATTGCTTGCCACCCAAAATGCAACTCCAAGAAGGAAGCATCCGATTGGCCTGAAATTCGCAGCATGCATCGCCCGCGAGAGGACATGCAAACGATTAGCATTGCAGGGCATATGCAAATAATGTGCGCCAGGTATGCCACTGAAAAGCACTATAAGAAGGGTGCACAGAAGGCAGGGTGTAACTAGTGGAAGTGTGTTGTGCTGCCGGACCTGTGCGTGGGAAGCTTCCTGATGCCTCCTCGCAGAATATGGCAGTCATTCCAGCACGTTTAGGAGTTTCACAGAGGACGAATAGTGGCTTATCGCGACAGCGGTTTATCGTACCGAGAAGTCGCCACCCATGTGGGACGACATCCAGCCACAGTGAGGCAAGTATGGATTTGGTGGGTGCAGGAGGGACGGACGAACCGACGTGAGCGATTGCCGCAGCTGCGGCGGCAGTGAGCCGTTGAATGATGACGCCTGCATTACACATCGCCATACTGGTCTGTCACCTGGCGTTATGGTTTGGGGCGCAATTGGATCTGACACCCGCACCCATCTGGTATGCATCGCCGGTACGCTCAACAGCCACCGCTACATCTCCGACGTTTTGGAGCCTGTAGTCCTCCCTTACCTGCAGGACCTACCAGCGGCCACGTTTCAACAGGACAACGCGCGCCCGCACGTGGCACGCATCGTGCAACACTGCTTCATGGCCTACCAAGTGTCACTGCTGCCGTGGCCCACCTGTTCTCCCGATATGTCGCCCATCGAACATGTCTGGTTGCTGATTGGCAGCCGAGTGGCTCAGCAAGCACCACCCGCGGCTACGCCTGATGAACTGTGGCAACGTGTGGAAGCAGCCAGGACAGATGTACCCCAAGCCCACATCCAAAGCCTCTTTCGTTCGATGTCGCGGCGTGTAGCGGCCGTTATTGCCAGCCTTGGGGGCCACACAAACTATTGATGTCTGCATGTTCCGCAAGTCGCACGGGCCTGTAAGCTCAATCGTTTCATCTTTGTATCTGTTGTTATGTGTCCAGTAAATCTGGCTTTGCTATCTCATGTCCTTCTTGGTATTACATTTTGGGTGGCCAGCAGTGTATATATTTGAGCCATTTAGTGTTTTTCACAAAATATCTTCAAATTTATGGGCAATTTTTTAAGCAAAAATTCACTTTTTTTTTATGAATTTACACTGCCATTTTGCTGCTCTGGAATTTTTTTTTTTTACCATGTGTGTAATATAAAAAAACTATAGATATTTGTAGTTTTCACTTCTGAAAAAGCTAAAAACTGTGGATTTTTTTAATGTTTACTGCTGAAATTTTCCAATCAGAGTTGGAATCTCTGCTCATTAGAAAAATACACAAGAGTAGGTTGCCAGTTTCAAAAGGTAAATTATTTGCCAACAGTTGGTATATTTAATGCATTGTTTCCATGAACATCTCAAAAAGGATTGTCAGTAAATAGTCCTGTTCCTACAATGTTGTACCATATACATTTTCATTTGGAGAGATGAAACTTTTTTTAGCATGTTCTTTACTTTCAGGAGAAGATATTTATTTATCTTAGGTAGACATTAAAACAAAATTCTGAAAAATTTTTGGCTGTCTGTTTTCAAAATGGCAGATATGAAGCAGTGTGCAGATGGGAATTGGACCATGCGTGTTCGATTCCAGACTTCCGCTCCATGGCGATGAAATTTTCTGATGTGATTAATGTTATGTGAGAAACAGTAAAACATAAACAAATCAGAGATGTATGATTGCTGTGTTATAATTGAGAGACATCATATTTAGTTTACCATGACAGCAATTGCAGTATTGTTACCTCCTGGGGAAAATTATTTAATACCTTTTTCATTTGTGTATTCTAAAATAATCATGAGAATGTACATTAAAAAAATGAAAAATTGCTCTCATAATTTACTTGGACAGTTTTTGTTGTTTTTGATTACTTTGATAAGAAAGGGAAAGTATAGGCAAGGGCTGATGAGAATGTATGTTAAAGTTTAATTTCAACATCCTATGGAGTATAACACCTTTTGACAGCATAAGTACTAGTAATAAAATGGTACAAATTCATTAACTTCATTTCCACGCATCATAATTAGACATAACCACAAACTTATATTATGTGACTTATTTACTTCACACAGAACACACATAATAAAATTCATCACCATGCTAGGTGCCTCTTCCAAAGTTTTTGTGTAACATGTAGCATGTGAGCTGTAGGTTGCCAACCCTGCACTAGAGTTTTTCTGCTAAAAGTTTACCAAACCAGGACTTAACGGCTTCAGCTTGTTATATGACCGTACATCAGGGTGAAGGACCATCTGATGGCAATGAAGGACATGCACATCTGAGGGCAAAGAACTAGCTCCTGTGTCTGGCCAACATGAAGTAAGGAACTCGTGCAGGTGCTGCACGAGTTCCTTTGCATGAACAACAAGAGGAAGGCCAGCCTGGTAGCTCAGTGGTCTAAGCACTGGCTTCTGACCATTCATTCGAGTCTAGGTTCAAATCCCGATGAGGCATGGATGTTGTGCTTGTCTTACTACACTGGCTGTCTCTCTTTTGTGGAACCAGTGGCCCTAAATGAAGGACAGGCAACTGCTTATACATAGCTCATCGAGGTGCTCACTGTGATCATTAAATCTCCAAACAAGAAACAAAAAAACCCCAAGAAGGCCACTATGTACCTCTGATTACATGTCAAGCTCCCATGTCTGTCGAAAATAAGAGAACTAAAGAACCTAAAACCATGTAGGGCTTGAAAAAATATTGGGTTGAGGAATAAGTAATGTCGGTTTTTTCCACAGTTCCATTTGTGTGCCAAAATAAAATATTGTGGCAACATGTGATATACTATGCGATAGATACATGTTTGCTCTACATGCCGGTGTGTGTGATTTGATTTAATTTTATTTGGTTTTCAGGTCATTAAAATTGAATGTCAAGTGGACATAAAGGAGCATTACCGACATCTGCTGCTTTTCGCATTTAATTGAGGGACCAAAGCCATGAAAGCTGCTCGCGAGATTTGTTCTGTCTACGGTGAAGATGCTGTGACTGAAAGGATGGCTCAATGGTGGTTTTCGCACTTTAAATCCGGCAATTTCGACCTTAAGGACATGGACCGCCTCGGTCGCACGGTTGAGTTCGATGAAGAGCAATTGAACCAGATGCTGCATGAAAACCTGCGTCAATCGACCAGAGAATTGGCTGAGCAAATGAACTGTGATCAGAAGACAGTCGTTAATCACCTTCATGCAATGAGAAAAGTTGAAAAGCTCGGCGCTTGGGTTCCTCACGTTTTGAACGACAACAACAGAAATCAATGTTCCACAATTGCTGCCAGTTTGCTTGCTCATCACAGGGACTACTCATGGTCACAAGGTAAGATTTCTGTACTGCATCGTTACCGGCGACGAAAAATGGTGTCTGTACGTCAACATGAAGCAGCGAAAAGAATGGCTCAGTCACATGGAACGCCACGAGCAAAATAAGAGTTGCATGACGGTCAACGCGGATCTCTATGTCCAACAACTGCATCGACTCCACGACGCAATGCAAGAAAAGCGACCCGATCGGCGATAAAGTGTTCTGCTGCAACACGACAACGCTAGGCCCCACATTGCCAATATGACCAAAATTGCCATTCAAGCACTCAATTGGGAAGTTCACCCGCCCTAGTCTCAGGACTTTGCTCCATCCGATTTTCATCTGTCTCAATCGCTTTCCAACACTTTGCACGGCGTGTCGTTCAATAATGATGTGGAATTGCGGACGTGGTTGGACGACTTCTTCAGGTCACGACCGGCAGATTTCTATCGCCGAGGCATCGAATAACTTGTTGAACGATGAGAAGCAGTTGTAAATACTAGTGGCGAATACATTATTGATTAAATTGTTATTTTTTGTTGTTTCAAAATAAAGTTTTCAAATGTTTAAAAAAAACGACATTACTTATTCCTCAACCCAATACATCATATTGTGGTGTTGAATTGGATGCAGATTCCTCTTCTGTGGAGCCTGAGAAATATGTTGAAATTGTGACTATATGGTCATGAACAAAGTTGGTAGCCATTATCATGGTAATAGTGTAAGGCCAACTGAAGACATTCTTTCAGTTCCAAAATCTGACAGTTTGTTCCTGAAGGCAAAAAGTTTTCTTCCCAGATTTATTTGCTCAGCGTAAAGTAGCTTTAAGTAATTAAATGCCTCCTGGACGAAACAACATTTAGCTATGGACAAAGGCGAGTGAACTTCATGCAGTTGAAATGGTAAGTCAGAACATTGCTGTTTAATGCACAATCAAGGAATGAGGTCCATAAAACCACGTAACAGAATGACAATACACTTCAATTAAAAACATGTTAAACTGTGTACACAAGCTAAAAAACCTCATGAGATTTTTCAAGCTCCCTAGGAGTTCATCCTCAGATGACAGTGACCACAGTGAAGGTTATGTGGCGTTTATATATCCGAAGTGTTGCCAAGAAACACTTTGTAACATGAGAAGAATAATGTAAATAATTACAATAATGATTCTTAAGTCATGCTAAATCTAATCCATTAGACAAAAAGGCCATCTTATGCGCAATTAAATCTTTACTAGTTAAAAACACATCATTTAAAAACATACGATGAACATTAGATCTTTTGAATTGACCACCAATTCGTCTTCAGGTGTAATTACACGTGACCTTCTGAAGAGGAATTGGTGGCCAATTCGAAAGATCTAATGTTCATCGTATGTTTTTAACTATTGTGTTTTTAACTAGTAGAGATTTTATTGTGCAAAAAAAAATCTCTACTAGTTAAAATGGAGTAAATAATCACTTGTAAAAAAACTATCAAAAATACAAAATTATTGTTCAATGTCCTCAGGGGGTAAGTCAGCTGGTGAAGCCCTGGTATTATCGATAAATAATAATTTCCAAGACTGAAAGATATTCCTAGGCATATCGTCATTACAGCAGTAATTGGCAAGATGGTGAATAAATAGACTTTCGGTGAATCGAAGGTGAGACTTACTGGAGGGGTGGAAATGACCATGGTGTCTTCCCATACGGGTCGGTGTGAACCTGTAGCAACAAGGCGAGCCAAAGCCTTGGTAGATGAGTGCATCTTAACAGTGTATTGGTATTAAGATAAGCGCACTTTAAGATTCCGAATTGTGGACCCAATGTAAATCTTTGGTGAGTTGTCCAAGTCCGAAGGTTCCAAAGGAATGCAGTACACCTCAAAACGGTGTAACATTGTGACTGAATCTCTGTCCTTGCAAACCAATCAAACAGAGGTCATCGCTCTTTCCACATTTATAAGTGAGTCACGGAAAAATTCTCATTGGCTTGGCAGTTAGTGTGTGCGAGTCTGGAGGAATTCGAGGCCGCTGTGTTGCAGTGGAAGCATATCCGGCGCATAACTGGAAGACCCTGGGTTCGATTCCCGGTGGCGGCCAATGAGAATTTTTCCGTGACTCACTTATAATCGTGGAAAGAGGGATGACCTCTGTTTGATGTTCCTAGTCCACGTCAAATGTCTGTATTACTTGCAAACCAAGTTGGCCGCCCCGGTGGCGCAGTGGTCTAAGCGATGGCCTCTGATCATTCGTCCGAAAGGGGTCTGGGTTCGAATCCCGGTGAGGCATGGATGTTGTGTTTGTCTTACGGCACTGGCTCTCTCCCTTCCCTGGAACCAGTGACCCTAAATTAGGGACGGGCGACTGCTTATAGCCCATTGAGTTGCTCACGGTGGTCGTTAAACCTCCAATTAAAAAAAAAAAAAAACCAAGTTGAACAGGTTATAGGTTCTGATGCCAAAATCTAAGTCATTTATGGCATATGTTCTTCAAAACATTAACACATGGAATGTAATCCATGGACCCCACAAAACGGCATTTCTGTGGTTCAATTCTTAAAGTGATGGCTGACAGCCTTCTGGTTTTAGCAATGATTCTGCTTATCATGTCACAAGGGAATCCAAAAGCCTCCGCAAGGGCTGCGATCTGCGTGAGTTCAATAGAACATATGTTGCTAGTAGAAGAGTGTGCGAAAGCCCTATGCACAAGAAAGTCCAAAAAAGTTAAAGATGAATCAGTTTCCAGTTCAACAAAAAAAAAAAAAACTGAACTGGAAACTGATTCATTTTTTTTCTTTTTGGACTTTCTCGTCTCTCGTAACCTGGCTACTAACACTCTTAGTTTTTCTGTTTATCGTAAACCCACTTTTTCTGCTTCAATCATTCCATATTCTTCAGCTCACCCCAGGACTCATAAATTTGCAGCTTTTCATTCTCTCATGCATAGGGCCTTCACACACTCTTCCACTCACAACATACTTCTTATTAAATTCGAGCAGATCACAGCCCTTGCAGTGACTTTTGGTGTCCCTTGTGACATGATAAGCAGAATCATTGCTAAAACCAGAAGGCTGTGAGCTATCACTTTAAGAATTGAACCACAGAAATGCCGTTTTGTGGGGTCCATGGATTACATTCCATGTTTTACCAATGTTTTGAAGAACATATGCCAAAAATGACTTAGATTTTGGCATCAGCCTGTTCGACTTGGTTTGCAAGGATAGAAACTCGGTCGCAATGTCACACCGTTTTGGAGTGTACCGCATTCCTTTGGAACCTTTGTACTTGGACACCTCACCGAAGATTTACATTGGCTCCACTATTCGGAATCTTAAAGTGCGCTTATCTGAACACCAATACACTGTTAAGATGCACTCATCTACAAAGGCTTTGGCTCACCTTATTGCTACGGGGTCGCACGACCTGTATGGGATGGCACCGTGATCATTTTCACCCCTCCAAGTAAGCCTCACCTTCAATTCACTAAGAGTATTCTTTCACCATCTTGCCAATTACTGCTGTAATGATGATATGCCTAAGAATATCTTTCAGTCTTGGAAATTATTATTTACTGATAATAAATACCAGGGCTCCACCAGCTGACTCACCCCCTGAGGACATTGAACAATAATTTTGTACTTTTGATAGTGCTTTTATATGTAATTATTTATATTGTTCTTCTCATGTTGAAAAGTGTTTTATGGCAACATTCCGTATTTATATGTATAGTGTTCTCCCTGGAGCCTTTTTACTGGGTGGCCCACCCAGCTATTTTCTCTGCCACCCAGCTAAATTTCCTTTAACCAACTTTTTTTCCAACGCATATAATAGTAAGAGAGGAAAACTTATTCCCACATACACCATAAATATTGATGAAAACTGGCCAAAATTCATGTTGAATATGATTTATTAGTAAGTACTCATTTTTTTAATGATTTATGTGCAATTTTCTAATGTTATTTATCATGTTATGCTACATTAATGCCTACCACACCACTAAAGATGTTTAATAAGTATAGTAACATTGAGCAAAACATATACAGTTATTTTTTCCGGCTGGAGAAGGTGCCCTTTAAAGTACCACCCAGCTGAAAATTCTTGCCATCTAGCTGTAAAAAAAAAAAATCTAGGGAAGAACACTAATGTATATACACCACATAACCTTCACTGCCGTCACTGTCATCTGAGGATGAACTCCTAGGGAGTTCGAAAGATCTCATGAGGATTTTTAGCTTGTGTACATAGTTTTAACATGTGTTTAATTAAAGTGTATCGCCATTCTGTGTTACGTGGTTTTATGGACCTCATTCTTTGATCATGCATTAAACAGCAATGATCTGACTTACCATTTAGCTATTGACAAAGAAGTAAGTGTTGTGCACATGGGCATTGATGTAATGATGTTGAAGTTACTGGTTTTCACGTTGACTGGGGGGTTCCCACCGCCTTTGTGTGTGTGCGTGTTGTGGCATTATTTGGGTAACTGTGACCATTGTGGCAGTTGGCCAAAGAATGCCATATACAACAAACAAACATTTGAAAAACCCCATGAACAATATAAGCTAGTTCTATTATTTGCTGAAGTTTCCAAGTTTTCATAAAAACTTAATATTAGAAAATTAGGTTGACCTTGCAAATATCATATTTTGTTTCTGCCAGTTGTACTGAAGTAGATCAATGTGTCATTTTTTTCTCTCTTTCAGACACTAACTGCTGCATTCAGGCATCATGACACAGATCAGGATGGCTGGATTAAAATATCATATGAAGAATTTCTTACCCTTGTATTTAGTTTTGCGGATGTAAAGCCAACTAAACACATCGTGTTTCCTTTCCAAGTTTTTTTTTTTATCATTTGTATTCTAATATTATTCATTTGATAAAGAGATTAGTTTTCAGGTCCAGTAAAATTTTCATTTTTGTGTATATATAATAGCTTACAGCATGTGAGAATACTTGTAACACTTATTAGAAAAGCAAAGATGTTGTGAAAGGTTATGAGTGGAATTTACATATAGGTGCTGTATTGTCTTCCATGTTGGAATTGTACATTTTGTGGACATTACTTTTTTTTTTTACAGATCTATGAAGAGTACTGTGCTAATGTGAGATTTGTATGCTTCTGTCTGAAAATTTCCTGTTGATTTGGTGCACCGTTAATTTGGTGTCAGTAAAAGTAATGTTAGTATCTTACTTTGGTGCATAAGAGATCAATGGCCATAGTTTTGATCAGCATGCAGTATGGCATAAAAAGGTAACTACTTATAAAAGGAACTGATTCAGAATAATGTCTCTGCTCTGTTTATTAATATTGTATTAAAAATGGGAAATTTCTGTAAAAATCTGAATGCCAAACAGTTCTGTGGTAAAACAACTTAAATTTGTGGAGGGAAAGCATGTGTTCTATAAAATAAAATACAAAAAAAAAAAAAAAAAAAAAAAAGAACCTCATGTAAAAGGCTCCCTGCAAAGATGTTAATCTTAAAAGAAATGGCAAAGAGCTGTACAGCAAATTTGTTTTCTAGTAATTGTCAAGTTGATTTTTGTTCAACACACTGTTTTAAAGCATTTTGTTTAAGCTGATATCTTCACGTGCAAAGAAAAAAAAATGTGGACTTAATAAATTGAGATTGTGATTATTGCACTATGACAGCACTACATTTTTAAATGTTCTTTCTGCATTTCATAAATTGCCTTATTTTTAAAATCTATCTTTTAACATTAATATTCTTTAATTAATGAGAGTTGAAACTAGAGATTTGTATAAGCCTTAATTTGGAAAGTTATCTGCCTAATCTGTTTCAGACTTGCCAGCTCATTACCTGGCCTGGGCCAGCCCATTTTAAGCTCAAACTTTCAAGGCCCTGCATTCCAGACTTGGCTTAGACTTTCAACTTTTAGCACAGCTCATTGATTTCAGCTGTAATTAATGAACATGTCTCATTTGTGATGCATTTCTGTCTTCCATTTCACTCTATGATCTGCATCATCCCTACACCTTACAGGAAACTAAAGCCAACAGACTAAAAACTGAATTTCATTTCAACATGTTAAGAGTTCAGTGTTTCAAATGTATGGGAACAAGGTTATGGGTAGTGGGTGTATTATCACCTTTTGAGTGTAAATTGGAATTTTATTTACAGAAAATTAAATTAGCTTTCACTAATATTTCCAAATTGAGTCCCGATGTAAATGAAGACATTCGATGTGTCAATATTAAGTAAAATCTAGCACCATCAGTTTTAAACTTTAATCTGGAAGCTGATCTTTCTTTGAGGGGCTCTGAAGCAGAGCTGTTTAGTGATATATACATACAAGGAAAAGTCAGTAAATAAGTCACAAACAGTTATTTAAAAAATACTAAGTGAGATACAAACATGGAAGAACATTTATTATTACCTTTCCCTTTATTTCTGAACATAATTTCCACCAATATTGGTACACTTATCCCATTGCTTTATCAGTGCATTGAATCCTGAAGCGTAGAAGTCTTGGTTCTACTGTCTCAGCCACATTCACATTTCACATGCAATCTCTTTGTCATCTTACATTATCTATTCAAACCAGCACAAAGATATATGCTGAATCGAGCAGATTCTTTACGTGGCTCAAAGTATTATTATATTAACGTATAAACATTTACTGTTTATCACGTTCTTGGTATAGCCCTCTGACGTGACCTCCAACATATAATGCGCCATAAAAGTTATTCATATCGACACAATAAACAGCGCACTACGAATTGCATACATACAAAGAAAGTGCCCTACCTAGGATGTCTATGAATATGTCCAAAAATCATCCACTGCTAATGGCCCATGTAGGCCAAGTCAAATATTCCGCTACCTTTTAACACTCGGGAACGCTGGTGGTGAAATCTTGTATTCTGTGCATGTGATAAGATACGCAGTCCTCCCACTGGACCAAGTCAAAATTAAAACAAAATGCACCATAAACAATCATAAGATAAAAGACTTAACAATATTAAAAGGAAGCAAGAGTGAAATGAAGTAAAAGTAGACTGAAGGTCACAGTTGTCAAACCGCATGTCACCATGTGGATGATTATTGGACATATTCATAGACATCGTAGGTAGGGCACTTTCTTTGAATGTATGCGATTTGGAGTGCTGTTTATTGTGTTGATATGAATAACTTTTATGGCGCATTATATGTTGGAGGTCACGTCGGAGGGCTATGTTTATACCAAGAACAACATGATGAACAGTGAATGTTTAACGTTTATATGTTAATATAATAATACTCTTTGTTATCCGTGAAACATTTGCCATCAAGGCGAGTTTTTAGCGGATCAAACAGGTGAAAATCACTCGAGGCTGCAAGGCAGATGTTCAAGAATCTCCCAGCCTAGTTGTTCAATTTTCTAGTGATTTAATAGAGCCATGTGAGGTCTGGGATTGTGATGGAGCAGTACTCTTCTAGTTGAGGTCTGACATTGTGATGGAGCTGAGCAGTACTTCTCTAGGGTGAGGTCTGGCTTTGTGATGGAGCAGTACTCTTCTAGTTGAGGTCTGACATTGTGATGGAGCTGAGCAGTACTCCTCTAGTGTGAGGTCTGGCTTTGTGATGGAGCAGTACTTTTCTAGTCACAAGGCTTGGACATTTTTTTAATTACATCCCAAAGCATCAACAGAATTTCACAGTACGATGCAGCATTCACTTTATCACCTCACTTCTGGAAATGGGCTAATGGCGCTCCTTGAGAATCCTAAAACACTGTAAGTATAACCTTCCGTGCTGATGGCGAAATTCAAAATTCCTTGGTTGAAGGTGATGAGGCATGTTACCCATTGCATTGAAACATGGTTGATTTGGGTTGGTAGTGATGCACCCATGATTTTTCTCTTGTAGCAATCCTGTTAGGCATGTCGTCTTCACATGTGTACCGAGAGAGATGTTTCAAGGACAGGCTCATTTGGTTTGGTTTGTTTTCCTGAGTCGTTTCTCAGGGCACCAATCGTGCACACACTTTCTGGGAATTCAAACGATTATGCTGTATGCTAAGTAATGAGAGTACCATATTGCAGTTGCTACACTGTCTATCATTAATAATGAAACACATATAGCGTATTAAATCCGTTTATTTTTGTGGTGTAGTCAGCACAAAGATTCGCCAAGCTTTCACACATAAAAACGCTTATGTCTACCATTGCCTTGAAAAAGCCTCCCAGTGGAGTGCGAAAGCTTGGCAAATCTTTGTGCTGACTACACCACAAAAATAAACGGATTTAATATGCTATATGCATCTGATTATTATTCATGTCCTGTGTATTGAAAATAAAGCTATTGTTACTCGCCTGTAAACTCAAATCGTCTCCTCCACCCACCTCACTGTTGTTTTTGCGCAATTTGAACAGGACAACCAGGTTGCTCTTCATCCATGGCTGTACTAATAACCTGTGGAGGGGGGGGTCCTCACTGCTAAGAGAGCCTCTAGCCTCAGCAAAAGGATATTTCAAAATTTTTACGGAAACTTCATATGAAACTGGTTGAAGAAGTAGCCAGAATTTTTGACTGCTGCTTTGAGTGAAGTGTTAAAAAGTAATGCAAGTTTTCTTTTTCAATAAATATGTAAAATTTTAAGAAATCATTTTCGTTTTAGTTTATAAAAACTAGGTGATGGGAAAACAGCTATTCCAGAGGACTTGAGGCCACTTTTTACAGCCATAGAAATAGTTCCTATGCATATATATTAACAAAATAATGTGAATGAAATATCAGTTGAATAAATGAAGTTTTCATATCAATGAGGATAAGGCATTATATATTACACTTACTATACCATGCAAATTAATTGGGACAAAGTAAAAAATCACTCTTTTTTTTTCCAAAACTATGCCTTTATATCATTCTATGCCTTGATATACACTGATAAATATCTGTATTAGTATGAAGTTTGTCCTCCTTTAGCAGAAATGACCTCTTGAATTCGTTTTGGCATTGACTTCACTAATTGAGTGCACATATTTTTGACTTCATAATCGTGGAACTACACTTTTATAGCATTCGTTATCATGCGTTCTTTGATTGTACAGTCCATTTTACCTAAATGTATCTTCAAAATGTTCCACAAGTTTTCTATGGGATTTAAGTCTGGTGAATTTCCAGGCCAATCAAGCAAATTAATTTGATTTTCCAGCTTGGAATTCTTGACCAATTTCAAATTGTGACATGGGGCCAAGTCATGTTGAAATGTCCCGTCAAAAGTTTGCAAGAATGGAACAATCCTACGTTGTAATATTTCTACGTATTTGGCTGAATTCATCATACCTTGAACAGGAACTAAGCTTCCAGTGCCATTTGATGTGAAAAACCCCCAAAACATCTGTTTCAGAGGGTGTTTTACAGTTTGTTTGAAATGCTTCGTCTAACGACATTTGCTTAGTAACCTTGCACAAATAAATGAGTTTCATCACTAAAAATTGCCTTTTTCCAGTCGTCAGCAGTCCATGATTTATATTTTTTGGCCCATGCTAAACGTTTTATCTTCATTTTCGCATTCAAATATTGTTTTTCGTTGGTCTTCTTGCCTTCTGGCCAACTTCCAGAAGCCTACAGTGTACAGTTGAATCACTAACATCACAACCACTAGCCAATAAATCTCTTTGAAGGTCGGTGCTTGTTTTTTTTTAAAATTCATTTTACTATTTCTGATTAGATATTTATCTGTTCTTGGAGTTGTTTTTCGTTTTCTTCCGCATTTACCTCTCCTTTTTGGAGATGATCCAGATGCATTGTATTGTGTAAGCAGTCTTGATACACTTGATTTGCCTACACTAACTGCAGAAGCGATATATCTCACTGTTATAGAAGTGTGATCCTTCAGAGCAATTTTTTTGCACGCTTCCTTGGGGAAATATCCATTTTTCAATACACGAAAGCAACGCGTACTCACAGAGCAAAAACTAACATCTACCTGTCACACACGAAAGCTCACAACTGAAGCTGAAGTGCCTATTTCCTGTTTAAAACCAATCAAACCACATTCTTACTATCAAGTTCTAACAGTCACACCACCTCACAGCTGATAAAACCGGTTTAAGTGGGTTTCCGACATCAACTGGCGATCACATTACAATTCTGAGAATAAAATAGCTTGTCCCAATTAATTTGCACGGTATAGTATCTGCACATAACTACGCATCCTTCAGAATATAATGAGCTAAAAGGTGCTCTTCGTGGAAATGATAAAACAGAGACCTGTGTCCCTTTTTTTATAACAGTGAAAAGAAATGACTTTTACTATGTGCAAAACATTGTGACATCATGTTAAGTGTTTTTTTTTTTATTATTCAAGAACAAACAATTTAAGTAATTTTACTCTTTTTGTGCCATGATTTATGTTACTTTTTTATTTGCTTACTTATGTTCTGTATTTTGGTACAAATCTGAAAAAGATCACTGCCGTTACGTGATTTGTGTGTGTGATCGTGAGGCATTTCAAAGAGGCTGGCCATAGTTCCCTAAAAGAATAAAATTTTCGTGATACGATTAATTTTGGCGTAAGTGTTTTGTAGTACTTTGTATTGGTATAAAACCAGGGCAATCATTTTAATTACAATGTGTGCATTTGTGTTACACGCAATAAAGTGTAACAAATTTGGTTATATGAAAAACAGCTATAGGTTCCATAGAATTTGAATTATTAAGACGCCCGTAAAACCTAGTGAATAATATGAAATTTCAAAATTTCAGCAACTGAAACCAAACAGATTTCACCAAAGAGCCTCTAAGATATTTTTTTGTGGGGAGGGGGGGGTGAGTTTTTTAGGTATGCCACTGTCTTCATCAGCAACTTTTGAGCATCCATGAGAGAATTTATGTACCCACTTGTGTACCACTTTATGTGACAAACATTTCTCACCATAAATAAGAATCATTTTTGTATGAATACCCTTTGCAGAAAATCCTTTTGCCCAAAGAAAATGCACAAGAGCACAGTTCTCTTCGGTTGTACACCTGAGCTAGACATGTGAATATGATACCTAGTGTCTGCTATGTTGAACTGCGAGTAAGGTGGATTGTGCTGCAACCTAATGACACCTTCAGAAACTAATAACTACCTTTTGCTATCCCATAACTGTTTGTGACTTATTGACTAACTTCCCCTCATATAATATATTTCATAATTTAAATTTGTGGGAAACTAAGAAATGGCAGATTATTTCACATGTCAGTCTTTATTTAGTGAGCTTAATTATTTTTCTTTAATCTTGCCACAAAATACTAAATCTTCTAAACATAGCCCATTATGGCTGGGTCAGGTTCAAGCTTTACGAGGCAAAAAATATAGACCTCTATCTCACACATCTTAAATTTAGATCGAAAGGAGGCTATTGTATTTAACTCAGAAGGTTCATGAGAATAATAATTTCCTTGTTTAAATTGCCAGCTGTTAGTAATATAATGTATCTGTACTCAGAAATTTCTCATATTTCACAATAGTAAAATTTTAGTAGTAGCAAGGCTAGTTCACAGTATTAAGCATATCTGCTGCTGTGTGAGAGGCTTAATGATTTTTGATGCATTGTGTTCCTCCTGTGTCTTTGACCTGCAGCATCCTTAATGTTAAAAACATTGAGTATATTAATACACCATAAATAGAATTGTTTATCTGAAGCTCTCTTTAAATTTATTTTTAGATCATATGTTAAAAGTATACTTCCCTTTGATGATCCTGTTTTATACAATGCTCATTCAGGAAATTATTTTATAATCTGATGGTGCATTAATCCATCCAGTCAGTAGTTGGACTTATAAATACAAAAATGCAGTATTCCAGGTAGCTTCAGTCTTGAGACTAAGGTAGTTAAAGGATAAAGCTTCGTTCCTGAAGCAGTGTTATGGCAAAGTGACTCTGACAAGAGTGTAGTCTTTATAAAGTCCTTGTGTTATGTAAATTCATATATTTTTCCAGTACTAAAACTTTGTGCATTGTTAAAACACACATTTTTACTGTACATTAGCAGGTATTCAAAGAGATTTGTTCTGTACTGTGTGCATATTCTGTAAAATGTTCTTACTTAGTTTCCAGCCAACAGTATTACATTTAAGTTCAGTTACTTGTGTGGAGCTGTTTGAGGCCCTTAGTTGAAGGATGTGACAATTCTGGTAATAGAAACAAGTATATTATGTTCACTGTTGTGGAGGTAAAGATACATACTGCATGCTCTTTCTTTTGGAGGTTAGTTTAGAAATTAGATTTGTCTGTACATACGGTCAGGGAAACTTTTTTGCTAAGTGTGTGAATAATTTACATTTTTGCATGATTTTCCTTGTGTTTTCATTAAAAATATTTAAAATTAGGCAGTTTACTATAGTTTTTTATTTTCAATATGTAAAGTAGATTCTGGTTAATTGGGACACATTGCGGCTTGGAACACTTTGGACCGATTAAGAGGCTGCTGCAACTGTGTGAAGATTTATCCCAAAGAGCTAATTTGGCATGTTCTTCAAGAATTGTTCCAAATAAATGGCGGCCCTGATTAACCGACGGTCCAATTTACTGGAATCTATTATATATGCAAAATTAGAAGTTATTCTTTTATGTCTTTGTAAAAGTCTCAGTGCTGTTCAGTGTTAGTTTCAGATTTATGCTTAAAAGTTTTTTTTTTTTTTTTTTTATGGTGGTACTTTGTAATACTGTTATTTAAATATTCTATAAAAGCAATTTGCTTTATAACAGTTTTATCAGAAACTTGTGTCATAATAGTGCTTTTGCTTTGTTAGTAATCATTGATAACTTAAGTAATTAGTTTTTTTCATCCCCCCCCCCATTTGATGTTTCTTTACTTTCTTGGTTCTTTTAAAAAAGGTGAATGTGTTATGTTTCAGGCAAATAGTGTTTTAAGTTCTGCAACTTTCTTTCGTGCAGATTTTGGGTTTGGATTTCCATGTAAAATCTTTCTAAAGGATTATTAACATGGCAGTCATGCACAAGATAGACTGAATTGCCTAGTTTACTGTTCAACATGTAACATTACATCAGAAAATTTGAAAATTACATCACCCTCGAGTGGGGATGAATTGGACATAATTTTAAAGTTTTCTGATTTGACAGTATTACATGCTGAACAATAAACTAGGCAATTCAAGCTATTGTGATGGTCATGTTAATAATCCGTGTGTTCGTGAAGAACATTTCTTCCATAATTTCCATTTCTAAATCTGGTCATTTCCATCCCACATTTCTGTTGTATCTCAGTGTCAAAGCTCATACACACTTTTTTAGGCTCCACATTTGAATAAACTAGCTAGTGCTCTCATGCAGATTAACTTAGCTTGTTTTTTTTTACTGATCAGTCAGTAAGCAAACTGAACTTCGTGAATCTGAGTATGGGTGTTGGCAGTGTGGGAGCCAAATTCTGGGGGCAGTGATAGTTAATGCACATTTAGTTTCCTCATTTCTAAGTTTTTTTCAGAAATCAGATTATTAGTAAATAAATTGCTTATTGATTTCCAGTGACTTGAAGGTGAAAAATAATGAGAAAGAAGAATTTATATTTCTTAGTCCAGCCTGTTAGAACACTTTTGGCCAAAACTTTTAAACTAAGGCCTTTTGGGCAATTGATATTGTCAAACTTCTATTAGGAAACCAATTAATTCAACTGTGCCAATAGCTTCAAGGCAATAAGGGAGTTAATTATGCCATTATAGGGCTTACTGTAAGGAGGAGCTCTGTGAAGTAGGGGTGAATTGTGTTATTCACCTGTCATTAGGTATAGTCTTGAACTTCATTAATGCAAAACAAGTTGATTTTTTTTATTTTACTTTAGGACAGGGGTAGACAAATTCACAAGGCTGTTGCAGTGGCATAGTGCCTCAAATTTTTTACCTGGTGCCTAAGTTTTCAAATTCTATACTGAAAATTTTATTTTTCAAAATTTGGATTTTTATTGTGTGTCATAAGGCACATCGTCTTTAATAATGCAGCAAATACAGTGTACAGATTTTTTTTTTTCTGTTTGAGTCTTTCGTGTAACTGTGTAATCAGAATAATGAAGATACCAATGTAAATTTTTGGCACTATCCCCAGCAGAGTTACACAGTCTGCAGTGATATTTGACATAGTAATTCAGGCTGAAATTCTGCAGCACAACCCAAGTAAGAGATGCGTGCATATGCGGACTGAGCATCAGTGATGTTCGTAGCCTTGGCATTGATTTCGTTTATGCAAACATGCATAAACAAAATCAATATTGAAAGTTACACACCACAGGAAAAACTGAACTTTCTGAAATGAAAAGCTGTTTTGAAATGCAGGTAATACAGGTGTACAATATGTTCTGTAGTTTTAGTTGTGGATTTTGCACTGAATCATTAAACAATATCTAAGATATACCATAGTTGTGACTTTTGAAAGTCACAGTTCTGTATGTGTAGTTTTTGTTTAGGTTGATCATGGTTTTCTTCTCATATCTCTTGAAAAAACAGCTGGTTTCTAGAAATTTTGGGGTTTTGTGTACCACTTTAGGAAAAAATTCTTTTGGAAGCACTCTATAGAGGAACTAGAGTTAGGATATATTAAACAAGTAGACACATTTTATCAATAGTATGAAGATTATTTGGCTTCATAGTAGGAAACATCTCAGTTTCCTGATGTGTGTATATACACACACATCATAAAAATGTGATTTTCATAAACATTCATCTTTCCATGGTACTATCACATAAGTAGTATCAATGCAAATCTACAAATATGTAATATGTGGTCAGTGAAGTTGCAGAGAATACAATTTAATAAACTCTTTGTAATGAGAATGTGTGGAATTACTAATATCCTTGCACTACTTTTAAACTGTGGTTCAGCAAGCGTAACTGTAAAATTTGTAATGTTTCTTCATCCTGCTTTGACATTTCAGTTTTTGTTTGTAATTTGTGTTTGAATTTTTAAATTTCTAACATAATTATGAATTCATGTTATTATTCTTTCATTATGATGCTTTCAAAAAATGAGGAGTTTTGAGACTAAAAGATCAGTTTCTGTATTGTGTAAGTGAAGCCAAAGGCTGATAAGAAGCTCAAAAGATTGTTTAATCTGATATATTTAAATTCAAAAAGTAATTTAGAATGCATGTGATTTTTTTGTTGTTATGATACTTAAAAAGAAATGAGAACTTTTGAAACTCAAAAATCAGTTTCTGTATTGTGAGTGAAGCCAAAGGCTGAACAAGAGTTTGATTTAACATTTGTGGTGTTAAATATTTGCTGATGATTTTTTCTTATCATGGTGCAATATATATCTGCTCAAGAGATTTATTAATCTGTTGCTAAATACTCATCTTTCCTTTCAGCTTGAGATACAATTGATAGTAATTGTTTGAAAACTTAAAACTCAGTCTACTGGGAAAATTTAGATGTGTTTTTCACTTAACTTCCCTTGGTGATTTTGGGGAAATTTTTTGGCTTTTTTGATATTAAGAATGTTTGCTTTGTAAAGTTTGGTCTGCACTTTTTACCCTTAAAGAATGTCAAGATATTTTATATGGAGCATGTGCATTGACATAGCTTCAAAAGAATTTCTAGAAATGATGCAATTGCAAAATCTTTATGGCAGTTAGCAATGCCAGACATTCCTCCTAATAGCATTTCAAAAATATGAGTATTGCTGAGTAGTAACAGTGAAGAAATTGGTTATCCATACCAGGAGAGTTCGTGTGGAGTAGTTGGTTAATACATTCAATTCATGTAGCTCTTTTCAAAAGCAAAGTTCCAAGTTGAGAATCTGTTTTCTTTGCATTTTTGGGAAGGCTTCATCCAAACTTTGTAAAGCCTTTCAATAATGTACAAGGTGCATTCAAGTTATAATCTCTCCCATTTTTCTCACAAAATACACATGACACAGACAGTGATGGGAATTTAGCAGAGGCACTCAAGGTATGTACCTAAGGTAGAAGAATGTTTTGACAACTTCAGAAAAATACATATTCTCTAGGGGTATGAACACTCGTTTATACATAGCAAAATATTAATGTATGCATTTGTATTAATATGTCAGGTCTAAAATCTAGATAAAAACCAGGGCTCTTCTCTAGCAAAGATTTAATTTAGTAGCAAAATCAATCTTTGTTTTTATTACTATGCCAGGTCTAAAATAGAAATACAAATTAATGTTCTACTTAAGCAAATAATGTAGTGGAAAAATCCATCTATATTGTTTCACTATATCAGATGTACAATAAAAACTATTGCTGTACTAGTGTACAGAATTAATGTAGTAAAATCCATCTTTTTTATTATATCTGGACTATAAAAATATAAACAGAAATCAATATTCCTCTACTTGAGCAAATAATGCAGTGGTGAAAAATCCTTTTATTATTATTATTATTATTCCATCTCTTCCTGAGGGTTTTCTCTTCCTTCTGGGACGAGTATGACGTAGCAAGTCTGGGAAGTGGTATTTCTTTTCTCTTAATTGTCCAGGAACTTCCTTACTATCCTACAAGTGTTGAGGATAGCTGCCTTCTGTAGTTCCATGTAGGTGTTAGGTTGAAGGTCTAATGTCTGTATAGGGCTGTGAATGATCTTAGGTACAAATACTGTGGTTGATATTACTATGGGGACGGTGGTGACGTTCTTCATATGCCACATTTCCTTGACTTTGTATCGTAGGTCGTTATACTTTGACAGCTTCTCTCCTTGTGTCTTCTGGATGTTGCACATGTTAGACACGGCTATTTCAATGAGGTATGTTGACTTCTCCTTGATGACCAGGATGATGTCCGGCCGATTGTGGGGGTGGTCTTATCTGTTCTGATTGATCTGTCACAGTATATCTTGTGGGTGTTGTTCTCTAGAAGCGTTGTTGGCTCATACTGTACTTGTAGTAGGGGACAGGCCAAAGCCCTCTGTATGTAAAAAGCCGGAGCTCACGTGACCACAGCAACTCGCTGCTTCAGGAGCGAAGGCTCAAGTCCTCCATCATAGCTCATTCATTATCGAGTGGATTCAATATACCTATATTTGCCAAGTTCAATCTTTAAATGTACACAGTCCCAGCATATTCTACATTATGTTTTACTACTGTTGCAACTTTTATTTTCTGTAAAATGTACTGAGCATATACTTTTCCGAAGTACTTTGGCAATTTTGTTACATAAAAGCAAAATTATATCTTTGGAAACAAAAACTACAAAACCAACCAAATGCTTAAATTTAAAATATTAATTTACTAAAATTTAGTAAATGGTAATAAAATATGCCACGAGAATTCATAGAATTCGACTTGAATGCGTTACGAAGAATTTTACGAGATTCATCTGTTTTAGCTTCGTAAGACAATTATGGCAGTTTATGTAACTTTTAATGATATATGTCAAAATGTGTATTTGTTAACTCTATGGTAAATTCTGAGTATGTTAGAACTCAATGGAAAATGGGCTGCAAAATACTTACTTATTTCAGCAATGTTGAAATCTTTCTTTTGTTTGGCTTCCGTAATTCACCAAATTTTGATTTTGAATAATTTTTGAGGAAAACATTCCCACAAGTTACGACGATTTTTTAGTAACAGAGTGAAACACTTACTTGTCCACATTCACGGCGATGCTTTCCATTGGTTATTAAATATTCCTTTGACACAATATGGTGAGAAATTTCTACATATACATGAAATTGACTTCCACAGTTCAAAAATTGATTTTCCACTGTTTCAGAAATTAGGTATTGGAAAACTGATAGGCATATAATTCCAGTGTTTACAACAATTTCTGTCAGATAAGTTAGGCCACCGCGGTTACACATATCCATTAGGAAAGTGTCACTAGCTACATCCAAATGTAAATCTTTTGTAGACGGCATAAAACTGATACAATTGCTACATGTTATCTTGTTCTTCAAATGAAAAGTAGCATATCCAGCAATGTAAATAATGTTTTTCAAATTGCCTTCACTTAGGAGAAAATCAAAAACTGCTTCAGTGGATTCTTTTTGCAAATTCCGCATCTTCATCTGATAATTCTCTCGGAACACTTTGTTCTTCGGAAAATAAGTCACATTACTCGGACATAGAAATTTCACCGAATTTCGAAGACTTGATTTTAAGCAGATGTGAGATTTTAAGTTTTTTCTCAGATCTATTGTAGTGAAATATTGTAATTGCAACCACTTAACTGTCGATATTGCCCAAAACAGGACTCTAATTTGTCAGTCTGAAATTTTCCTGAAAGCACATATTTCCACTTTAGATTATGAAGTACGTAATTCAATAATCTGATATGCCCTTTTACTGTATGAGTTAAAGAGTAAAAAGTTTCTTTTCTTAGGCCACCTTCATGTTTTCCCACAGCAACTTGTCACCACATTAGAAATTGAATCAAGAACTTGGCCTGTAGACTATCTGTTGAGAAAACAGGATTCATTTCGTTTTCTAATTCCTCTTCCACAAGATTTCACATTTGCTATTTCCCACCAATCCAGTATAATGGAAATAAATGCAGCTGTGCCTTCCCAACCAAGCAGCAAATTATGTTGTTTACCCAGAATGCTTGAAGCATTGATATTTCATCGGTCAAATGTTTAAACTGCGAAACTCACATTCTGTTTTTGCAAATTTGAAGGAAATAGTGTGTTCTCACTCAGATGGTATGCATACTTTACCACTGATGATTTTTCTAGTTTCCAAATATCAACTAAATATTTATGATGAGCTTTTAACACCTTCGATTGATCGTTAAAATCTGGAAAACGAAAATTATTTGACTGCGCTAACCAGTTATTGCGGATGCATTTTAAAATATGAACTGTGTCAAATGAGAGGAAGAGGGGTTTGCTGGCATTGGACGGGTGAGAAGCTATAGGGTCAGGAAATGCGCTGTTTTGTAGAAACGTCCCAAACATTTTCCTATTAATTGAATTATTATCAGTAATTAGTTTAAGAACTTGGTAACCTAATTTTTCAACTTCTATAATGCATTCTTTTGTGTGTTGATATAGCTCTTCTGCTGTAAGAGATTTCACAGGTGAAAACGAAATGACGTCTTTATTATTAGAAAAAATAGATGACATCATTATGGTATGAACAGAGTGTGCAAGATGATTTGTGCTGTTGAAAAACGTACCGACAATTCTTCCACTTTTGTAAGAAAACATAGGTTTAATGTGGATTTCATCAACCAATATGTTTAAAATTTTCTCTTCCTTGCTCAGCAATGTCTTTTACTTTAAATAAAAAAAAAAAAAAAATCAGTTTTCAGATCCGATTTTGCAAACGTGCTAGACAGTCTTCTCAGTGTTCTAGAGTGATGAAGCCATAGAATACCACACTGTCTTATGTATTCATATGCTGCAGGTGACTTGATAAATAATGTATGTTGTAGTTGTTCAATGATAAAACTTAGAGACGTTGATTTCTCTTGCTGTCTTTGATATGATTTAAAAGAGTATGCAATGCCTTGGTGGCTGAATTAATAATATCACTTATGCCGTGTGCTTCTACACTGTTCTATGCTATATTTTTTACAGTGACAAGTAAATGTCGTACTTCATCCCAGGATCCTAATTTATTTACCGCACAGCCTAACTTTTTCATTTCATTTTCAGGTATTTCAATTCCATTTGCGTAAGCAGCATACATTAAACTATTATTAATAAGTACATAGGCTTTTACTTCTGGTTGTTTAGAGCATCTGTTGATCAAGAAAAATTCTACATCGGAATCAATAAAATTGTACACCCATCTGGCGCAAACCTTTTCTTTATCAGCAGCTAAATTATTTATGTCATTGATATTTCTGACAGTATGTTTTTTCTATCAACTCATTTAAGTCTCTGAGGAACTGTTCATTGTACCATTCATCAAGAGTACTCGCTCTTTTAGAAGGACATGTGAGAAGATCTTTTGGAATTTTTTCGGAAAGGTAGCATTGCAGATTGGGAAAAATTGTTGGGACTGCATCTTCTCGAAGTTTGAGATTCTGTCTCTGAACCTTAACAGTTCCACTTGAGGAAGGCATTTCATACTCTCGAATTATGAATTTTTCATTAAAATGTTTCTCTCAAACGACAGAGTTTTCACTGAGAGAAAAGTCTTTACGTGGAATTATTTTAATCCATAAATTTTTTTTGACAGGGTCTTTAGGAAGGCTGAAGTGTATGATTCACCCCGGTAATTGCTTTGACAGCTTAGGACGATGCACTTTCTAGGCATGCTTAAAATGATCGAAATATCTGGGCATAAACTTTAAGTGAACTAAATGGCTTTAAAAAATGTAGACTTACGTTACTGGATTCTCGATGTTAAATGCATGTATCCAAGGAAAATATATCAGTATTTGTCTATGCAGCAACCACAGGAAACATGTAATGAACAACAAATGTCACGGACTGTGTGTCACCTCGCTCTATGACCTGCTACCGTACTAGTTTAGGCAGTTGGTGATGGACCTCCGTTCTCTTCCACATTTCCCCATGTCCAGGCTTTCTCCCTGTTAGATGGCTTTGGACAGGCTCAGTTGTAATGAGGTGGTGCTTTCTTGCTAATTTCTGATGGAGGATCTTGGTGACTTCATTGTGCCTTTTCGTGTACTCTGCGTGAGGACTCTGCATCCTGCTTTGATATGTTATTATTATTGTTATACCAGGTCTATAAAATATAAATAGAAATCAACACTGTAAACTTCAAGTAATCAAGAAGGATCAGGTGCATGTGCTTTCAAGAAGTTGTTGGAAACAAAAGGGGTGGGTGGGATTACTATCTTGTTTGTATTGTAGTTAGAAAGGAATCAAATAAACACCTGTCAGGTGTTTATTTGATTCGTCAAAGGTCCAAAAGCTTCCACAACTTCATTTTTTCTGCCATATTTATTAACACAAACCTCCAAGAGTACAATAAAAAATTAAGAATATTTTATAATCAACCAATTAACAAAAAAAAAAAAAAAAAGAAAAAAAGCTGGCTGAACAAAAGAGCCTCTTTACAAGAGCATTTCAAAACAAATTTTTCTTACTTCATTCAGTGCCCCATTGGGAATTTTGCAACATTATTTTTATTTGGTTTGCAAGAACTGTTGTGTGAAAATAGTTTTTTCATTGTAATCAAAATAGTATTTTAAGCAGATATTTAGAAATGTGCGGAACTTTCAATCGCTTCTAGTAGGTAAAGTTTGAGAAGTAAATGGAAAGTAAGAAAAATATTACTAGTTTTTGTGAGGTATTAGATTAAATTTGGAAAATAACCTCTTTATCCAATGTGAATTTTTTTAATACATTTTAAATGTTTTCTTGATGTCCTCTCCATAGAAAATAACTTTTATAAATCTCAAGAGGTAAGATGTATTTGCCATCCTGATGGTACAGTGGTTTTAAGTGCTGGCTTCTGATCATTGGAGCGAGTGGGTCTGGGTTTGAATCCCAGTGAGGCATGGATGTTGTGTTTGTCTATTGCACTGGCTCTCTCCCTTCCCTGAAAGAACCAGGGGCCCTAGATTAGGGACAGATAACAGCTTTTATAGCCCATCAAGTTGCTCACAGTGGTTGTTAAACTTCCAAACGAAAAAAAAAAAAAAAATATATTCTGATGGACAGCCAGAGTATCCCTTTTCAATGCAGCATACTTAAACGGGGTGGTCAACCTAGTAACTGTGTAATTAAAACATATCTTAGCATTTTTTAAGGCTAATTCGGAAAAAGATCACTGGAAATGCGGTGGCATCCATGGCGATGTCTAAGGTGGCTAAACAGTCAAGTTTTTCTATTAATGCAGTTGTGAAATTTATCTCACTTTTAAACATTGTCTCCTAGAAGCTGCACCCTTTTTTTCACATTTCCCTCAGGTTTTCCAACATTTTCTAATGATTTCAATAGGATTCTGGTGGTAAGATACAAATATTCTGAATGAGTAAAAACACCATTTTGAGCATACCAAACAATATACACAGTGCTTGCCAATTCAGTAGAACTCCAATTATGCAGATTCCAGATATCCAGAACTCCAATTATCCGGATCACTTGTTCTTTTTTCAAGGCCAAGTGAAATTATGATTTTTGTTGATTATTTACGTGTTTTTAGTTTTTTTTCTGTTCGTTTAAATAATGCAAAATGATAATGACGTACAGTAGGTATTCATTTTTTGAACTGTATAACATTTGTTGTTATAAATATGATAAACGAAAAAAATTAAATTCCCTCACTTCAATTAATAAATATGTATTTGGCTTACAGAAAAAAGAACCCAGTTATCTGTATTTACCGGATGGGCTGTGGTTCGAGTTAATCTGGATAACTGGAGTTCTATTGTACTGCCAAACATTTTAGAAAGAATTGCAACCAATGCACACTCTGATCATGTGAGGAACAAAGATGTGTTGCAAATGTGTATAATACGAAACAAAATGTTAGTAAGGTGGAGACAAATGTTCTTAGGTGATTTGGCCATGTTGAAAGAATGAGTGGGTGAGATGCTTACTAAGAATTTTTTTCATCTCAAAATGGCAGGGCAGAAAGGTAGAGGAAGGCCAAGGAAATAATGGGAGGACCAGGTTCAGGAATGTCTGCATGAGAAAAAGATGGAGTACAAAAGGTCTTGTGTGATATGTTTGATAGATGTCCATGATGCTCAAGCTGTGTGCCGAGATCACTAAGTGGAGGCATTTGGTACATCAACAGTAAGTAAAATCTAATTCCATCAGTTAAACATTTATCTGGCAAATGGACTTTGAGTTGCTGGCCTCTGAATTTCAGAGAACAGCTTCATGATATGTATGTATGCATGCATGCAATAAAATCTACTGATTGGTGTATGGGAAATAAATATGAACACTATAAACTTCAGCTCACTTTGTAATACTTATCGAAAATACCTTTCACATTGCTTCTGGGATTCTGTAGTGAAACTGAATTTGCCGTTTTAAACTTTTGACCTTTGTCGATTTTAGTTTTGTAGAAACTTTAACGAATGATTGTAGTTAACATCATACTTGCACACTGTCAGCTATATGAGAAACCAATTCTGTTTCACTCAAACTTGAAGACTGTGTGAACATTTTTTTTGCTCCAGATTCTGTAGTTACATCACAACCAAAACATTTGAAGCTACCTTGTATTTTAGTTACATTTTTATAGACATTTATGTGTAATTTATTTTTGGTGGTTTTCCTTTCTGAAAATGTTATCAAATGATACCTATTTCCCCATAAATCCTGTCCTTTAGGAGACTGCTTAAATTTTACATATTTATCAACCAGTCTGTTCATGTGAAGTTAATTTTTCTGTTTCTCATGGGGATTTCTGGAAAATATTTGGTTGTGTTTGATGTACTGTTTTGTGGTATTTAATATGCTTCAAGTAAATCAGTAGTTTGTGATTTATTGCACCCATAGTGCTACATAGTAGGAGTGATTAAACATATACAGTTTCATCCTGCCACATCATGCCAATTTGAGAATCTTCATAATCACCCCTATCATAACTTTAGCATTTTTGTATGAAATTGAAATCATGGGATATGTATGAATAGGTAAAATATCTGAATAAGAAACTGACAAAAGTTTGGGGGGGGGTATTTGGTAAAAGTGTTATCTTTTTCTTTCTTTCCTCAGTAGTATAAAATAGGAAAAAAAAACAACTAAACTTCATTCAATTCGTTTTTCTAACTGAAACAAAACGTCGTATAGAATTGAAGAGCTTCTAGCAAGAAATTTGTTCTTAATTATGATTTTAAAACATATTAAACATATTACAGAGTGCAGACTTTCATCCTTAAAAATCAGCTGTACTTAGAATTTTATTGTCTATTTGCTGATGAATATTTGTTTGGTGTTATTTTTTAAAAATAAAAAATGTTGTAAATATTTTTCCAGTATTTGTTTTACAGTATGTATGTATGCTCACAAATTGTTGAAAAAGAACTGTATTAAGTCAGGTTGTTGAAATAAAGATAAAGTTGTGCCTTACACAATTTTTCATTTTCATTTATTATTGTGTAGAACATTTAAAATTAAAACTTGAATACATTATAATTTGTGTATTACTTTATTATGGTAACATATCAGTGATATATTAGTTTGATGTTTCATGTTTCTTAAATGTATGAAAGAGGAGTTTTGGGAAGTAGAATGTGGCTGATCGGTAAGACATGTGTAGGTTCGAGTAATTGTCCAAGATGCGCGCAGATTCAGTTGAATGCAGAAACTGCGATCAATAGCGAAGATGACACCAAAGGATTTGATTTATCAATTTTGAACTAGGTGGTGGCATGCTTTGAAACAAACAGATATATATTTTATTTTTCATGAAACTAAGAAAATAGTTGGCCACCTAAATGAAATTCATAAAGTTTAGCTTTTTATTCAAAAGCTAACGGGCCGCCCCGGTGGCGCAGTGGTCTAAGGCGTTGGCCTCTGATCATTCGTCGGAAGGGGTCCGGGTTCGAATCCCGGTGAGGCATGGATGTTGTGTTTGTCTTACGGCACTGGCTCTCTCCCTTCCCTGGAACCAGTGACTCTAAATTAGGGACGGGCGACTGCTTATAGCCCATTGAGTTGCTCACGGTGGTCGTTAAATCTCAAAAAAAAAAAAAAAAAAAAAGCTAACGGCATGTCAAACAATGATAAATTATTTTTTTTAAGTAAAAATAAGTATTGTCATTTGCATAAACAAAAAGATATTGCTGCTTTTCATAATATGCACACACTGGTCACTGAATTAGAAACCTTTATACAAATGTAAGTAAGCCGCCCCGGTGGCGCAGTGGTCTAAGCGATGGTCTCTGATCATTTGTCCGAAAGAGGTCCGAGTTCGAATCCCGGTGAGGCATCTATGTTTTGTTTGTCTTACGGCACTGGCTCTCTTCCTTGGAACCAGTGATCCTAAATTAGGGACGGGCGACTGCTTATAACCCATTGAGTTGCTCCCGCTGGTCGTTAAACCTCCAATAAAAAAAAAAAAAAAATGGGGAGTCTGCCCATGTGGCACAGTAGTCTAAGCGCTGGCTGGTTTCGAATCCCAGTGAGGCATGAGACGTGCTTGTCTGCCGCACCGGTGGCGCAGTGGTCTAAGCGATGGCCTCTGATCATTCGTCCGAACGGGGTCCGGGTTCGAATCCCGGTGAGGCATGGATGTTGTGTTTGTCTTACGGCACTGGCTCTCTCCCTTCCCTGGAACCAGTGACCCTAAATTAGGGACGGGCGACTACTTATAGCCCATTGAGTTGCTCACGGTGGTCGTTAAACCTCCAATCAAAAAAAAAAAAAAAAAAAAACGTGCTTGTCTTACTGCATTAGCTCGCTCCCTTCCCCGGAACCTCTAGCCCTAAATTAGGGAGGGGAGACTGCTTATCACATCTGAGGGCAAAGAGTCTGGCCAACAGGAAGTACAGTGTATATTTGCAGGTGCTGCAGGAGTTTTTGCATGAACACCAAGAGAAAGGCCAGTCTGGTAGCTCAGTGGTCTCTAAGCACTGGCTTCTGACCATTCGAGATGGGTCTAGGTTCGAAGCCCGTGAGGCATGGACGTTGTGCTTGTCTTTCTACATTGGCTCTCTCCCTTCCCTGGAACCAGTGGCACTAAATTTAGGACTGGCGACTGCTTACAGTCTATTGAGTTCCTCACGGTGGTCGTTAAACCTTTAAAAAAAATGGAGAAAAGCTGTTTCTGTGGCGCAGTGGTCAGAGCGATGAGTTCTGGCCATTCGTCAGGGATGAATCCGGGTTTGAATTCCGGTCAGGCATAGATGTGTTTATTTTACACGGCTCTGTCCCTTTTCAGGAACTAATGTCTCAAAATTAGAGATGAGCGTCTGCTTATAGCCCACTGAGCAGAGACGTAACTCAGCATTTCTGCGCTCGGGGCAAACCACAAAATATTGAATATTGCACCCTCATCTGTCTATCTTATATACATATGCTATATATATATATATGGGGTGTAAGGTCAGGTGTTTTTTTTTTTTTTGATTGGAGGTTTAACGACCACCGTTAGCAACTCAATGGGCTATAAGCAGCCGCCCGTCCCTAATTTAGGGTCACTGGTTCCAGGGAAGGAAGAGAGCCAGTGCCGTAAGACAAACACAACATCCATACCTCACCGGGATTCGAACCCGGACCCCGTTCGGACGAATGATCAGAGGCCATCGCTTAGACCACTGCGCCACCGGGGCGGCGTTGTGTAACATCACAGCCTTTCCTTGACAAATGTCAACCCCGCCTTCTCGTGGTGCATCCTGTTCCCACTAAAGGGGCTCTGACGACCGCCAATAGAGGTATAACTATACCATCGGGATTAGAGGAAATGCTATCCCACACTCACCAACACGCTTGGCCAGCGTGGTGAGTTATGGCCAAACCCCTCCAAAATGACCACAACTTAAATTTTTGCGCTCAGTCTCCGGCAGCCGGAATGTACCTGGCCAAGCCAGCGGCCAGTGCGACATGAAGGCAGAGGGCGTTAAGAATCCCCGGAGGACCGGACTAGGCTGCCATCTGATGCTGACCGTGGCTACGTGTAACGGACGCTCCCTATCTTCTGATTCAAGGCTTCTTGAATTGGAAGAGGAACTACAAAGGATCAAGTGGGACATCGTGGGGCTAAGTGAGGCAAGGAGAAAAGGAGAAGATCTCATTGAACTGAAAAGTGGACATCTCTTCTACTACCGTGGGACAGATACTGGCAGAACTAGTGGTGTTGGATTTATAATAAACAAGAAACTGAAGGATAAAGTTGTAGAAGTTGAAAGTTCCTCTGACAGAGCTGCACGACTCGTTATCCAACTCTCGAGAAGATACCAGGCTCAGATTATTCAAACTTATGCACCCACCACAAGTCATGCTGAAGAAGAAATTGAAGAATTTTATGAGGAAATTCGTGATCTAAATAATAAAGGTAAGCAGCACTTGAAGATAATTATGGGAGATTTCAATGCAAAAATAGGGCAACGGCAACAGAATGAAACTTCAGTAGGTAAATTCGGTCACGGCAACAGAAACCAGCGTGGAAATACTCTCGTAGAGTTTGCAGAGGCAGAAGGGTATTTCATCTTGAACTCCTTTAAAAAAAAAAGCCACACAGGAAATGGACATGGAGACATCCAAATGGGACGACAAGTGAAATTGATTTTATTATGTGTAACAAAAAATTCGTCATAGAAGACTGCAGTGTGCTAAACAAGTTCAACACAGGTAGTGACCATAGATTGGTGAGATGTAAGATGCACCTCAACACTAAACTCGAACGTGTCAAGCTCGTAAGACAAACAAAATGTTTTGACATAACCAACCTTAAAAAACACCATAATACCTTCAAGTTGGAACTGAAGAGCAGATTCTCCGCTTTAGAAGGCCTAACACCGGAAGAAGTGGATATTTCTGAAATTAACAGAAAAGTAACCAAAGCTCTTATGGAAACAGCAACAAAATGAGCTGGGTCTAAGAACAAGTTGCATGTGAACAAATTATCAGGAAAAACCAAAATGTTGATGCAAAAAAGAAGAGATGATTACAACTAAAGAAGATGTGACTTCCAAAGTGGAATGTATAGAGCAATGCAAGACAGTACGAAAAAGTATCACTGAAGACGTAAGGAAATTCAACTGTGAACTAGTGAGGAAAGCAATTGAAAACAACCAAAGCCTAAAGATAGCAAAGTGACATCTCAGTAAGGGAAGAAAACAGATTATTGCACTGAGAGAAGAAATAGAGGCAGAATTTTGACAAGAGTGAAATATTTCTACTCCAAATTAGAAGAAAGGGATGATACATGTACTCCAGACATCACGAAAGGTACCAGTACCAGAGTTCTTCCAGTCCTTCCAACAGAAGTTGCACATGCAATCAAGAACATGAAGCGGGGAAAAGCTCCAGGAGAAGATGGAATTACTGTAGACATCATACAAGAAGCAAGTGGAGAAATCGAAACAGTACTCACCCAAATTTTCACTCGATGCCTTAATGAAGGGAAGATTCCTGAGGATTGGAGCAACGCTACAATGATCCGGCTACATAAAAAAGGTGACATTGAGGATCTCAGGAACTACAGACCTATCAGCCTTCTATCAGTGGTTTATAAAATTTTCACTGAAGTTCTTTCACACCGTTTGAAGGTAACACTGGGCATGGCTCAACCGAGAGAACAGGCTGGATTCAGGAGTGGCTACAGCACAATAGATCATATCCACGTACTGAGAGAGAACTAATTGAAAGAACGAGGGAATATGAACTTCCATTGTGCATGGCTTTTATTGTTTATGAAAAAGCCTTTGATTCGGTGAAACCATCAGCAGTTACAATGGCTCTGAAATCCTGCGGTATTGAAGATGCATATATTAATATTATTAATAACATTTATGAAAATGCAAAAGTAAAGATTCGGCTGTTTGAAAATACAACACTCATAAAAATTGGAAAGGGAGTGAGACAAGGTGCACCATATCTCCGAAGCTCTTTAATGCCACATTGGAGGGTGTTTTTCAGTCACTGAGCTGGGAAAACAAGGGGATAAAGATTAATGGAGATTATCTAACCCACCATTTTGCTGATGACGTAGTCATTTTTGCAACTAGCCCATCAGAGCTGCAGAGTATGATCCAGGAACTTGCTGACAAGAGTAAAGAAGTGGGATTAAAAATGAACTTTCAGAAGACAAAAGTGATGTTCAATGCTTTTACAAGAAATGAAGATTTATCGATTGATGGAGAAAAGCTGGAGACAACAGATGCATACGTTTATCTTGGACAGCAGATATCAAGTGAGAGTCACATTGATGAAGAAATTAATCGGCGTACAAAACTTGCCTGGAGAGCTTTTGGAAGAAACAGCATAATTTTCAAGAGCAATATGCCATTATGTCTTAAAAGAAAAGTGTTTGATCAATGCATCCTTCCAGTGCTTACGTATGGTGCAGAGACGTGAACCTTAACTAAAAGAGACATACAAAGCCTGCAGACAACTCAAAGTAGCATGGAGAGGTGCATGCTTGGTGTAACCAGGAGAGATAAGAAGAGGAACTCGTGGATCCGAAAAATGACAAGAGTGGAAGACATCATGATCAGAGTTAAATCCCTGAAATGACAATGGGCTGGACATACTGCCAGAAGGACAGACCATCGATGGACAGCCGAAATTTTAGATTGGATTCCAAGGGACAAGAAAAGACCCAGAAGAAGACCACATGGGAGATGGGTGGATGAAATTCGAAAGTATGCGGGAGTGACATGGAGGAGACAGGCACAATACAGATTGTTGTGGAGGAAACTTGGGGAGACCTTCGTCCAGCAGTGGATTGATAATGGTTGACAATGATGATGATATATATATATATACTATATTGACAAAAGTCACCGGATACCCTTCAAAAGGAAATGAACGGATCCGCTGAGTCGTTAAGATTCGCGGTACAGCTGCAAACGGTATAAAAACAAGCATGCAGCTGACCGCGATCATATCGCACTCTGAGGTTGAGTGAAAATGTCGCGGTGGGAGAGAACTGACTTTGAGAAAGGAAAGATTGTTGGGTGTTTTATTAGTGGGTTGTCCATAAGAGAAACCGAGAGGCGTTTATACATACCCAAGTCAACTGTTTTGGATGCCTGATGTAGCAAAACGTACCGGCAGACCAAAGAAAATCAGTGATAGAGGATGTCGAAGCCTCAGGAGAGTCGTTACAGCTAATCGACGGAGTACTGCACAGGACTTTGGTATGTACACGTACCATTCGCAGAGAACTTCATTCCATGGGTTACCGTGGTCGTGCAGCTGCTCATAAGCCTTTCATCTCTACTCGGAATGCTACTAGTCATTTAGCATGGTGCATAAAGGACATTTATCGTGGACTGTAGATCAACGGAATCGGGCCCAATAGACTGATGAATCCAGATCGTCAGTCTCATGGCAGTGTGTAGGTATGGCGGCAGACGGGGGAACGCTATTTACCACAGGGTACTGTTCCTGCGATCAAGTTTGGAGCTGGCAGTGTACTCGTGTGGGGGTGTTTTTCATGGTATGGTCTCGGCCCATTGGTTATCGTGGACAAACCTGTTAACCAGCACGTCTACCTCGATATCCTGGACAATTATGCCCTACCAACTCTGTGGCAATACTGGAACCGAGCCTTGTTGGTACCAGCAGGATAATGCACGGAGCCATAAAGCAAGGACTGTTACGGCGTGGTTTGACGATAATTCAGTCAAACCACGATAATTCGGACTGCCCAGCACAGAGCCCTCATCTTAATTCCATAGAGCACGTATGGGATATCATCAAACAAAGATCTTCGCTCTTTCCACGTTTATAAGTGTAGCGGAAGCATATCCGGCGCGTAACTGGAAGACCCTGGGTTCAACTCCCGGTGGCGGCCAATGAGAATTTTTCCGTGACTCACTTATAAACGTGGAAAGAGCGAAGATCTTTGTTTGATGTTCCTGGTCCACGTTAAATGTCTGTATTAATTATTCATTCACCTATGGGATGAATTAGAGCGCCGCATAAGAAGTTTGGAACCAAGGCCTACTACTAAGCAACAGTTAGCGGCAGCATTATGCACTGAATGGAAGCGCATACTTATCGCTGTTCCAAAATCTTATCGAAAGCATGTCTCAAAGAGTCAGTGCATGCATTAAGGCCAAAGGTGGTTTCAGAATCACTTTAATGTGAAAAACACAGAGGAGACGAGCAACATGGAATCGTCTCAAAAAAAAAAAAAAAAAAAGAAAAGAAAAGAAAAGAAAAAAGAACAGAAATGAAACAAACTGATAAAAGCGATGATATGTACATTGAATGAGTAATGACAAATTTTCAACGGGATGAAAACAGAGCAATGCTTGAGGAAGAACAAAATGTTCACAGGCGGGGCACCGCAGTGCGAAATAACAAAAAAGTTATTGCAGAGCCTTAACTCACCGTGAGATGTAACGGACTTGGTGTAACAGCGAACCACGGGGTCACTGGTGACCACGTAGCATAGAAGAAGCTTTCACGGCATGCGGAGATGGCAGACTGATACTCCTGCTGTACCACCGTGCACAGAGTAACGGAAAGCATTGTGAAAGGTGAAGTCCCAAGTGCGCCATCTATGAAAAAGTATCAAGGAGCGGCAGTTCGTCTCTTGTAGAAGAAGTAAGTCGGCCCCACAAGAGGCGAGAGATCTTCCAGAACGAGAGCGTTAGAGAGGGGTTTAGCGAACCCCCTACAATTCAGAGTGGCGACCTTGAATGGGTAAGTCCAACGTTGGATGAAGGGCAGCTATGGCAGCTTTCTGGAATGTGTCGAGGCGATTGATGATACCACGACACCACAAGACGTAGTCGAGTTGCTTGGCATTATGCCGGAGAAATTTGAGAATGGAGGTTGCTTGGTCGAAGACCTCGGGAAGAACTGCTTCATACTGCTGTAAAAAGATGAGAGAAGCCTCCCGGTTTGTTTTATGAGTGAGAAACTCGTAAAGATCTTCAAAGGAGACAGGTTCTGCAGAAAGAGAGGCATTAGTAAGCAGAGTCGAGAAATCTTCAAACGTCAACAGAGGACACTTGGACTTTAAAGAGGAAGAGCTAGAACGTGACAGGGGAGACTTGGAGCCTGCTAGACGGGTGGGACGATGTGGGCGGCCACTCGGAGAAGGTGACTTCTTTTTCCTCCTGGCCTCGGTACTGGTAGTAGAGTGACGTTCGCCGTGGATCGATGACACACGAGATGTGGAATCAGAGGAAAGGTCCACCTCATTGCCGGGAGCAAAAGTGCCGACGGTGAATAAAGCTTGAAGATCAGCCGTGATGTCCGCTGATGGAGAGAGAACACGGGAAGGCAAGGAGGAGTCTAGCGGAGGAAAATCCGACAGAGTGGAGAAAGCCACATCGGAAGACGCGTGTTGATCGAAGGCTTTTATCAGATTTTCGGCAGAACTGGGTCCAGGAGGTGCAGACGCGGGAGGAGGCATGGCAGCAGAAACGGAGGGAGAGGTAGAATGCTGCCTTGGAGCTGCAGGAGTCAGTGGCTCTGCATGGGGGCAATGAGCCTGCTGATGGCCGTAAGCAATGCAGCGTGTGCAATGAGCATAGATGAGGAGCTCAAGCCGGAGACGCTCGTTACCGCAACGAACATTGAGGAACCGTGGAAACTTTATGAGATGCTCTTCCGACGGGAAGATGATGCGAGAAGTTCTACGGAAGCCACAGATATGTTTATCATCAGGGTCAGATGGGAAAGAAGAGAGTCTTCACTGGGCCGACTACTCTGCCGCATCGACTAAGTGCAGTACACAGCATATCATCAGAGATTTCCGGGGGTATCGGATGTAGAGAGACCAGAACAGGAAGCTGGGCGATGGATTCGGCTAAGAGGTGACGATCGCCAATTGATAGGCCCCGTTACAAGACAAACTCGGCATATTCTTTCTTTGAAAAATAAAAAATCACAGTTCGTGGCTTTCGGGTGAGGTGGGTGATGGCACCAGAAAGAAGCATCTTCTTGAGAGCGGAGCTGTACTGCTTCGAAGGAATGTTGGGCAGCGCTCAAAACAAACCCCCCACTCGAGGGTCGAATGAAGACGTTGACCAGCAGGAGAGTTCTCGGGAATGTCTAATAAGATGGTGTCACCGTTGGGAGTAACGTAAGAATCCATAGGAGGCAGACGAGACGAGGAGAAAGCCGGTGGAATACCAGAGGCAGCCGCAGAATACGTGCGTGCAGAAGCGCCTCCTCTCGAAGGCATTGACGCAGCATGAGACAATGTACTGGAAGCAGAGGCAGTCGAAACTGTAGAGGGCAGATTAGCGACGCTATCAGAGACGTCCATGAATTCATCATTGTCAGCAGAGGCCAGGGACGTCACATCCACGTTCTCGATGGAAGAGTTGGAGACCTGAGCAGAAGAAGACGTGTAAATGACAGGAGGAAAATTAAGAGGTTCTCCACTAGCAAGCGAAGAGGATTTGTCGGGTGCGACTGACTTTGAGAAGGCGATCCGAGGAGCTGCAGCGATGCGGGCGGGAACAGCGCCCTCATCGGCAGATGCCATAATAATGAAAAATAAGCACTCACCAACTCGTGAGGGATCTTAAACGAAAGCACAGACCTTTAACTTCGGCACACACACAGAAGAACAGTAATGGCACACACAAAATACGTACGTGAAGCACTCAAACACGGAGCTCGTGAAGACACGTGTAGGCCAAAGGTGGACCGACACCGTACTAATGTATATCAATAAATGCTATGTTGTGTTTCTTTTCTAGGTGTCCGGTGACTTTTGTCAATATAGTGTATATATGCAACATGTATACAGACTCCCATAATTTAAAAAATAAAATAAAATAAAAGACTGCAAACCAGAATGGATGAAGAGAGCAAAAAAACAAAATACGACCGGATTGTAATCATCAGGGAGTATCAATCTAGTGGAAATGGCTTTTCATGGATATTTTTTATTAATTTTGACTTAGATATATCCTATATATACACAGTCGAGTCACATTATTGTGACCACCTCCTAACTTTTGACGTCAACAGCGCGTAACCAATGAAAGAAGGCACGTATCGTGAATTGGCTTTTTTTTTTTTTTTTTTTTTTTGATTGGATTTTTAACGACCACCGTGAGCAACTCAATGGGCTATAAGCAGTCGCCCGTCCCTAATTTAGGGTCACTGGTTCCAGGGAAGGGAGAGAGAGAGTGCCGTAAGACAAACACAACATCCATGCCTCACCGGGATTCGAACCCGGACCCCGTTCGGACGAATGATCAGAGGCCATCGCTTAGACCACTGCGCCACCGGGGCGGCAAGAGTTGGCTTGGAGGGTATATAAGGTGTTCTGTAGGCATTCTGAAAACATATCACTCGTTGCTGTCATGGATAAAAGGAGCGATTTATCAGATTTTCAAAAAGGGATGATTATCGGCTTTCGGGCCAAGGGTGGCAGTATTTCTGAAACAGCGCTGTTCGTGAACTGTTTGCGTGCTGCTGCTGCTGTGTGTGTGTGTGTGTGTGTGTGTGTGTGTGTGTGTGTGTGTTTGAAGGTAGCGACCACCGTGAGCAACTCAATGGGCTATAAGCAGTCGCACGTCCCTAATTTAGGGTCACTGGTTCCAGGGAAGGGAGAGAGCCAGCACCGTAAGACAAACACAACATTTATGTTTCACCGAGATTCGAACCCAGACCCAATTCGGACGAATGGTTGTAAGCTATCGCTTAGACCACTGCGCCACACGGGCGGCTGCTGTTGCTGTGGTTAAAGTGTATCGTGATTGGAGAAATGGTGCCAGTGCGAATAAGCGACGTGGAAACTAAGGAGCACCACTTGCCATTGATGTGAGAGGTGAACGTCGGCTGCGAAGGTGCGTGAGCGCCGATCGACATGCTACAGTGGAGCAACTCACTGGTCGAATGAACCAGAGTACTACCAGAAGTGTGTATGCTAATGCAGGTGCATCGGCAGAAAAGGCTTACATTTGCTCGGCAGTTTCGGAATTGGACCTCCGCTGATTGGCAAAGGATTGCCTTCTCCGATGAGCCACGTTTTCTGCTTCATCGGACGGATGGACGTTGGCGTGTAAGGTGAGAAACATCGGAAAACAAACACTCTTCAACCATTGCTGGAAGAACACAAGCTGGTGGGGGCAGCGTTATGGTCTGGGGAGTGTTTTCGTGGTATTTCCTGGGTCCACTTATACCTGTGGAAGGCAGTATGGACCGAATTCCTTCGTTATGAATCCATCCTTGCAGACCACGTACAGCTATACATGCTGATCGTCTTCCCTGGGGCGAATGGGATCTTCTAGCACGACAGTACGATGTGCCACACAGCTAGAAATGTCCAAGATTGGTTGGAAGAGCACGATGAAGACTTCAAACTACTTCTCTGGCCTCCTAATTAAACAGATTTAAACCCAATTGAGCATCAGTGGGACTATCTCGATCGTGCTGTTTGCTCTATGGATCCTCTACCACGCATCCTCCAGCAGCTGTCAGATGCAATGCAGTCAGCATGGCTCCACATACCTGTGAACACCTTCCAGCACCTTATTGTGTCACTCCCAGCACGTCTAGCTGCTGTCCACGGTGCACACGGTGGTTACTCCGGATATTAGCTGGTGGTCACAATAATGTGACTCGGCCGTGTATAAGCTTCGAGTTTGGACCTTCAGTACCACATCAAAATGTAACAGGCAGTCGTGGCTTGCAGTCACACTAATGATCGAATAGCCACTAGAGAATCTTCAACTATGTCAAAGACATTCTCATCTTATCAATCTGATCTGGGTGCGGAAGGCCCCTTCCGTCAAATCTGAGCCACTTGAAGGACTGTCTGGTATGCCGTAGACGTATATGCACTTCAACATCGTGTGAAATCTATGCCAAACCGCATACGTGCTGTAATTCGGGCTAAAGGAGGTCGGTGGAAGATACGGGACACGGGGGTCCGGACAATCCCTGAAATTTCATGGTTCCCCTCACTGCGGGAGTCTTTCTACGAAACGTCTTAAAAATTTGTGTTTCACATATGATTTGACGTCTTTTTTTTTTTTTAATGAAGATTTCATGGAGTACGTCACCACTGTAAAACGCTTCGCTGCCTCGGTGGCGAAGTGGTCCAAGCGCTGACTTATGACAATTCTTCCGAGATGGGTCTAGGTTCGAATCCCGGTGAGGTATGGATGTCATGTTTGTCTACCGGCACCGGCTCTCTCCCTTGCTTGGAACCACTGGCCCTAAATTTTTGTGTTAAGTTGATACGGAATCACTCATGTAGAGGATTTTAGGAAGGGAGTGTCTGATCCCAGGTCTTAAACAACCCTTAGAAATAGGAAGCTAGGAGATTTGGGCCAGAGTGCCCGATAGGAAAGTGACACGGAAGCGAAGTACAAAGGGGGAGGAAGACGCCCTTATTTATTACCGAGGGGCCAGTACCCATGATCCGACGGCTTAACGTGCCCATCCGACGCACGGCGGGTATTTAGTGGTTCGAACGTTCGTACCTGCGGTTATCTCCATGGCAGTCACGAACGCTGACCACTTGGCCACCCGCGGCCCACTGGCCCTAAATTACAGATGGGCGACTATTTATAGCCCACTGAGTTGCTCACGACGCGGTGGTCGTTAAACCTCAAACCAAAAAAAAAAAAAAAAAAAAAAAAAAAAGAAGTTGGACCTTCCTGTAATTATTGAGTTCCGCCGCCCATGTATACAAGTTAAAACAATATATAAGAAAATATCAATAAGGCGTGTAAGAATCACCAGTGATTCTTACACGCCTTATTGATATTTTCACATGTAAGAACCACCAGTGCTGCCATCTTGTGGTGCACCGTGACTAACATTTCGATTGCATGTTTTTTTGTTATGGTTCCTTTTGAGAAATATTTATATGGTGCTCGACTGTATTTGCAGCAGTATCTCGGAATTAATCCAAGTTATGTTCAATTAGATTCAGGTCAGGACTGCCCAAAAACTTGACCCGAAAAACAGTGGAACTTCGGTTATACGTTTTTCTAGGGAATTATCTTTAAAAACATGTAAAAGAAATTTCGGACTGGATGCTAAATACCATTAAGAAACCATGTAATTTTAGATTATGCTAACTAATAATCTAAAATTACATGGTTTTGCTGTCATGGATAAAAGGAACGATTCCGTCTGAGGAGTTTACCCGCAGTGTTAAAAGAAATCTAGCTCACGTGATCTATTGGAATGTTCTATTTTTGTTGCGTAAGAAGGTATCCGGAGACTTTTTTCGACATAATATATATATTGGCCAGCTCATACCTGTTACTTCGGTATGCATTTTCCATTCTTTATGATCAGTAGGAACTTAATTTGTGTTATTTGTTTTCATTCACAATACTTCAACAGATTTTCTTGTGTAGCTTTTGAAGAAGAAATGACACAGCAACAAAGGTAAATTATTAAATAAATATTTATTTTTACCTTATTACCTTTACAATTACGTATCTAATGCTAATGAACGCATCTATTTTTCTTCTCTACTTCCATGAATTACAAACTTCAATGAAAAGATGTTGCTTGGACAGTCGTGTCTTTCACATGTTTTGGTTTTATCCTGTGGAGTATGTTACACAGCAGTCTGTAGTCTAATGCTCGCAGTGCCCTTTGGAACACACCCTGTGTAGAATATCATGCGCTTCTTCTACGCCATTTTCTGCTGCGTATTTTAATAGCTTGTGAGCTTCACTGTAAAACGAAATCAACAGAACGTAAGATTGTATTCAGGCAGTAATTTACCAACAGAAATGCGATAAATACATAGGTCATTTTAAGTGTCTTGCATATTGCTACATAGGCCATTTAAGAAAATTTGAAACGCTACAGTGGAGCAACTCACTATTTATGCTACACAGGTCATTTTAAGTGTCTTGCATACTGCTACATAGGCCATTTAAGAAAATTTTAAACGCTACAGTGGAGCAACTCCAGACAAGAAACAATCCGAGGAGGAAAAGAGAAAACGGCAGACTTCCGTGAAATATGGCAAACTATTTATGTTACATAGGTCATTTTAAGTGTCTTGCGTACTTTTTTAAGTGTGTTGTCCAACGGAAATGCGATAAATACCCAGGTCGTTTTTAGTGTCTTGCATACTGCTTACCAAAAACTGAAATTTACATAGGTGGTGCAAGTGAAAGCGGAAACAGAGAAATCAGTATACCGTGATGGACAGCACATCTAGTCATGTTGTTTGTGTGAGGTCAATAGACCATCCCAGACGAAAAATACCGTAGTTTTTTGTACCATACACGGTCGTATCAGAATAATATGACCACCCCCGGAATCATAGTATACCCACCCAAGCGCGTCACAGAGTGCATGTGACAAGATGACCACACGGAAATATGAACTGCCGGCCAGGACAGATGAACCATAGTGGGTCGCGTGAGCACAATGGGCTGAGGTAGTGATTTGACGGACGTTCAAAAAAGGAATGATCATCGACTACAGCGCCAAGGGTGGAAGCATCTCGGAAACAGCAGATTTCGTAGGCTTTTAGCAAGGTGCTGTAGTAAGGGTGTAGTAAGGGTGTACCAAGAATGGACCCCTGGCACAGCGAGTACCTTCCGAAGTCATAAATGTGCAGCCACAAAGGCCATCGATCCCAGAGGAGAACGTCGCCTCTGTCGATTGGTAGAGGACAATGGACGCGTATTAGTGCAGTAATTGACCACGCAAATGAACGTTGGAGCACCCAGGTGCGTGTCCCCGATAACAGTAGAGCAAACCCTGTTACGTATGGGTCTCCGGAGTCGACACTGCGTCAAGACGCCCATGTTAACCCAGGTCGGTCGGCAACGATGTACACATGGGATTACCATCATTGGACAGTGGAAGAATGGGAAAAGGTTGTCTTCTCCGACGAATCGAGGTTTCTACTCCACAGAAGTAATGCGTAGTGGCGGATATGACGTCAGACACACGAGAACCAACACCTGGACACGCTTGTCGGTTAAGTACAGGCCGGCGGTGGTGGTGCGCATGTCTGGAGGATGTTTCCCTGGTATGACCTGCGACCGCTGATACCTCTGGATAAGCCTTTGGAAGCCAATGGTTACCTGTCGATCCTCGCTGACCACACGCGTCCCTTCGTGTTGGACGTTTACTCTGGTGGTGATGGTGTCTACCAGAAGGACAATGCGCCGTGCCACGTCGATTAGACGGTGCGTGAATGGTTCTAGGAACACGACAGCGATGTCTCCGTTCTCCATTGACTGGAGAAATCGCCCGACCTTGATCCCATAGAGCATTTGTGCGACTATTTGGATCGACAGGTTCGACGTGCCGACCCATTACCACGTCATTTCCGGGACCTCTATACTGTGCTGCAGTTCGAATGGGCACGTGTGCCCCGGGCAACCTTCCAGGACCTCATTGCGTCCATGCTACGCAGTCTAGCTGCTGTCATCCGGGCCAAGGATGGCTATTATCAATATTAGGTAGGTGGTCATATTCTGATACGACTGTCTATGATGGCCATTGATGAGATTTAGGTCAATCGCTTTTCTCCTAATAGTGAGCCAGTAAAATATGACGGCATCGGAATTTGCCGAAGGCAACAAGATTCAGAGCGATATCCTCGACAGAGGAAGCTAATGGTGGCTGCGTTAATAATATAAAACCCAGATCCATCTGTCTCTCTGGAACACTTGACGTCACAGCAACGTCTGCATTGTTGCGCCATCACTTACCGATCAATTTGTGTGTGTTCTCGCGATGTCAAATTGATTTCCTGCTATATAATAGCACGCGATCACTTTTAGAAATCAAGGTGATCACGTGCTAATTTAAAAACACTGAATTATTATTACTAATGAGTAAAGGAATTCAGTCGCCGAAAACTATCACTGCCCTACTCGCACCAAACGGTCGTAATATGGAACTCGAGAATCAGGCGGGAGTGTACGCCGTACCTCTCCAATACCCTGACTCATCTCGGAAAGTCTACATCGGTATGACCAAGAGGTCATTCAAGGTCCGTATAAAAGAACACCAGCGTGATGTGAGGAAGAGCAAACTGAGCACTGCTCTAGCTCGGAATGCCGCTAGCCTGGGAGCCTTACCCATTTGGTTTGATCTGCCCATGTTAGCCCCCTTACGATGGACTAAGATCAACGGCTGTACGCGGAACTATCGAAATCCTGACGCACCATGAATCCTGCAACACTGACATCACGATGCAACTCTCTCCGATTTGGAGCAGAATTCTAGGTATACAGCGAGCTCACCCGTCATGAGCAAAATGACCTCCTGTTTGATTGTTTGACATATTTGAATTGCATTTATGCTCTAATTCTGTTCTGTTTTATCTATTTATTTTTCCGCTGCCTGACGAAGCTTCCCGTTGGACGCGAAAGCTTGCAAAATACATTAACCCCTTAACCGGCTGGAACGCATTAACTCGGGGTTAGCAAAATGAGCTGGTATCAGCTCGAATGAACGCATTCGCTGTCTAAGAAGTGGACCGATCGAGGCTGAAACGAGTGATCTTGCCCATCAGAGAGCGTTGCATGTTTGAATCACTCGTTTCTACCCAATGACATTATGTTCGCGCCAGGGAAACTAGCCGTTCCCCATCGGGACTTCAGTCATGAAGCAGGGAATAAGGTACTAGAAGAGAGAGAGAGAGCGCGGAGAGAGATTGCGAAAGAGAGAGAGACTGATAGGAACAGAGAAAGAAACAGACAGACAGAGAGAGGGAGAAAGACAGAAAGAAATAGGGAGAGTCAGAGAGAGATAGAGTGAGAGACAGTAAGAGATAGAAAGAGACAGTAAGAGATAGAAAGAGACAGTAAGAGATATAAAGAGACAGTGAGATAAAGAGAAATACAGAGAAACAGATAGGGAGAGACTAAAAGATGCGGAGACAGAGAGATAGAAAGAGACTGAGAAACAGGGAGAGACGGAGAGATGCAGAGACAGAGAGAGACAGAGAAACAGAGAGAGAGTGACGGATAGATATAAAGAGACTGAGAAACAGAGAGAGAGACAGAGAGACATAAAGTGACTGAGAAACAGAGAGAGAGAGAGACAGAGAGAAAAAGACAGATACAGAGAAAGAGAATTTACGACCAGTGACAGGTTTGTGTTTGGTACTTCTCAGATGAAAAGATGAAAGGAATCGTTTTTCCCCAGCTTTCGTAAATCCAGATCTCTATGAGAACATATGGGATTGAGAAACGCAGAAAAGTATGGGCAGCATTTGGTCCACATACACCGACCGCTTAAAGGGTTAAGTTTCTACGCGTATTAACGGATCTTTGTGTTTTTGTTTATATTTACACTGAATTATTAATGACTCTAGTTCTGTTTTTCCAATCCACAAAATTCGAATTGAATTCTTTTAATATCACAGTAAGTTCGGTTTGCACGCGATCACATTGAGATGTCAAGATGATCACGTACTAATTTAGAAACATTGAACTATCAATGACTCGAGTTATATTTATCCGATTTATAAAATTCGAATTGAAATCTTAATATCAGGGCAAGTTGCGTTTTTATATTAATTTAATTTAGCACAATTCGGATATTAATTTGTACGCTTTAATTGTTTTTTACTTTTTTAATTTAACTAATTCCGAGTTTAGTGGTGATTATATTACACACTTTGTAAAATATAGATCTATCTAAACGCTATAATCTACAATTGTTAAACAACAAATATTTTACACAGAATGTTATTTATCGCGAGGTCTTTTGAAAAACGGAATTAAATAGCATATAATTTTTCTGTTCTAACATGAATGAGTTCTTACTATACCAGTTTTTACTGTATTTCCTTACAGAAATCCGACGTCTATTTGATTTGTTTCCAATCTGCTTCAATTAAAAATTTCACTCCGTCATAGGACGGGCTATACGCTAGTTTTAAAATAAAAAGGCTATTCTCGAGAAATAAAAATGGTTACTTCGGGAAAAGAGAGAGAGAAAACTCTCGATAGCTCATCCTACCTGCTATCAGCTTAAAAATATATCCTCACTCTAAACAAAATTTCTGAAATTCACAAAGCTCTCTCCCTGACTCCTTTCGTGAAATAACGAAGCATATTTTTGATATAGCCTTTTCCGTGAAATGACGGAAGGAAACCTGAATTTAATGGACATTTCGTACTACATGAAAATTCTGAATTTTCAGAAACCTTTCCGCAAGTCCTTTCTTATATCCACTCGCCGACAATGAAATTTGCGCACCAAGAAGGAAGAGTCGGGTTAAACTGAAATTTTATGGACGTTATGATACAGATGAAGGATGCACATGATGGCAAAAAACGAGCTGCAGGACAGTTACAGATGGATCTGTGGCACGCAGTCCGGCTATCTTCATTAGCGCGTCGCACCGCCTCTTGCGGTGATACATGCTGCAATATGGTCCACCATGGAGGCGAACAGACGCCTAATGTTGTCCTGCGGCAGACTGGCCCCCACGTGTTGGCCGGTGTGCCCCAAATCCCGGATTGCATGGCACGGCGACAGCCTGCTTTTCAACTACTCCCACACATGATTGATAGGGGACATGTCCAGAAAGCGGGCAGGCCATGGAAGTGTCTGGACATGACGTTGACAGTCCCGGGCAACCCGAGCCGTGTACGGGCGGGCATTATCCTGCTGGTATAGCGCACCTGGAATCCCGGTTAGGAATGGAAGCACATGGGGCCGTAGGATCTCATCCACATACCGCTGGCCCGTCAATGATCCACGTACCACTACTACAGCTGATCGGCTATAGCAGGCAATGGCTCCCCAGACTATAATGCCTGCAGTGGGGGAAGTATGGCGCTCGATAACGATGTTGGGATTGTGCCGTCGACCCGGGGACCTCCACATCTGGACACGATGATTATCTGTCCACAAAACGAAGCGGCACTCATCGCTAAACACCACACGTCGCCAGTCTGTGGCGTTCCACGTCGCTCTGGCCTGTGTCACTGCACGCGGAGCCGGCGATGTTCCGGTGTTAATGGAAGTACACGTAAGGGGCGCTGGAATCGCAGATTCGCTTCCGCGAGGGGTCGGAAAATGATTCGTGGGCACACAGAAGCTACTACATCTACCTGTATAGTGGACCGGGTCCCCGTGGGACCCGTTCGTGCATGGCGCACGATCCGTCGATCCTGTCTACCGGTGGTCCTCCTGGTCCGTCCGAAGTCGCTCCGCCGTGTGGCAGTGCCGTCACGTGTCCACTGCTCACAACACAGTCGGACGGTATGGTCAGAACGATCCACGTGGCGGGCTATACGGCGCGCCGACCACCCTGCGATTTTGAGCCCGATTATCAGGTCTCTCTCAAAGTCCGTAAGTTGCGTAAATTGACGTCTGTGGCGTCTACCCGGCATTCTTGTCACTCTGTACTCTTGCTTGCGTCGGCCGGTGCGTTTCGCTTTCAAGGGGTATCGACTACACGCCGGCTTAGAAGGCTGTCGGTTCTTGTTTGCAGCGCCACCACAGGGCCTGCGGTCATGCGCCATCGCACCAAACGTGTATTATTTGCATACCAGCACGCACTTTAGCTATTTGCAAAGTTTCGCGGTTGTAGCATGTTTTCTTCCAGGTCCGCAAATTTCATTGTCCGTGAGTGTATTATTTCCAAAAAGGCACCGGCGTCCCTTTGAGCAAATGACATATTTCTTTGTGTAGCCTATTCAAACCCCAACTGAAATCATACGTCTCATCCTATATAGAAGGCTTTCTAAACGATGTTATTTCCAAAAAGGCCCCGAGGCCCTTTCAGAAAATTCAAGTATTTCTTTGTGTATTGAAATAATCCCAACTGAAATCAGGAGTGTGTACTCTATAAGTGAAATCTATATAGAAGACTTTCTATATAGATTAATTTCAGAAAAGTCCGCTTCATGTTTTTTCCGTATTTAGATCAGATCTGACCTGATCTCTCTGTACCTGGGTAAAACCATTCTATCGCGTAAGGGCTGGAATATTCCGCGTGTTGGAATTTGCGCAATTTCAGTCTAAATACGGAAAAACTTGAAACGGACTTTTCTGAAATTAACAAAATTACTGACTTACGGAAAATCTGAGAAAATACGAGTTAAAAAAACCGGACACTTTTAAAAACCAAAAATTCCGTTAAAAAGCGGACATTTACCGGCAACTTTGCTGCACGCTACTTTTAGAAATTTTCCGTGAATTCACAGCACTTATTTTTTTCAGTTAAGGAAAGAACGCGACTGCACAGTAACGTCAAATGTTTCGTCATCTGCGAGTGAAAGAAGTGTGGCACAATTGTGCTGCACAGTTTATTCGTTAATGGTCATTCGTTATGGCACAGCAGCTGGAAAGTTATTCGAAATTGGAAATTCGTGGAAGAGCGCGATTTTTATGGCAAAAACGTTTGAATCCAACTGAAATCGATCGTGAAGTGTTGTCTGCTTATGTAGAAGACCACCGAGCAATTGGACGCATTTCGGAGAAGGACGTACGGATTTGACAGGTGAACCGGGCAAAGGCAGGCCTTCGATTTCGACGACTGTTGATCACATTTCGTGAATCGAGAAGTTGATAAGGAATAACCGCCGTATTAAAATTCATTGAATTGTCGGAGATTTGGGCGTCAGAGATGGAAACGGGTCACGGGTCGACAATTTCTTGCGGGTCCAACGGGTCGGGTCAAGGTGTCCCTCACCAGATTTTCACCGGGTTTTATTCCCGTTTTATTTTTGAAAAGAGAAAAATATATTCCAAAGAAAAATGCACGTTGTGGAATTCTATTGTCGATACTGGTGCCCACGGAGTTAATAATGATTTGTCATGCAAAAATATTGTCATCTCTTTCTTAAAGCAACGAAGATTTCCACCGACCGACGCGACGTCAGACACACCGACACCATATCGTAAAAAGATACTTCCTTTGCGTTCTTTTACAGTGCGATTGTCCAGGGCAAGGTACAGGCAAACGCCATTTGTCTGCTTCTCAGCTGATTCCCCCTCTCCGTGCGAAGTTCACTGTATGACTAAGAGTTACTTTTCACATCACATCTTTTACATTGAGCATTCTGAGGTTTTCGATTGATGTGCTAACATCCCGTTCCCATGACATGTCATGCAGAAATTAACTCCGTATTTGTTAATATGGATGGATTTCATATTAAGGAGGTTGAGAAAGGCGTCGAGGCCAACAAATACGTGCTTGTTCAAAACCACAAAGGAAAGAATGAATGCTGGAAATTGTTTCGTCTCATTAAGGAACCGGTAAATAATTCTGTGTTATTCGGTCTTGCTTTTTGTTCAAAATATGGAAAGTGTATAATTACAAAGAAAGATGTTGACGGTGTAATAAAAGATTATGGAACCAAAAATCTAACGGACCATATGAAAGTATGCGCACCTCCATCAAAGCGTGGAAAGAATGAATAATCAAAATACATAAAAAAAAACACATTTGTGTAATCGTAAATAATGATTCCCATTTGTAATATACTCCATGGTCACGGTCATAGTCAGCCATTACTTCCGGATCACGCAAAATAGTGGCACTAAAAATGGCACTAAAATTTAGCAAGTAACCAAATTTTATTATTAAAAAAGGATTTCAGTTATTAAATATCAAACAGTTATTGAGATGAATCTATATACAGTATATCATCATCATTGTCAACCATTATGACTCCACTGCTGGACGAAGGTCTCCCCAAGTTTCCTCCACAACGGTCTGTCTTGTGCCAGTCTCCTCCATGTCCCTCCCGCATACTTTCAAATTTCATCCACCCATCTCCCATGTGTTCTTCTTCTGGGTCTTTTCCTGTCCCTTGGAATCCAATCTAAAATTTCGGCTGTCCATCGATGGTCTGTCCTTCTAGCAGTATGCCCAGCCCATTGCCATTTCAGGGATTTAACTCTGATCACGATGTCTTCCACTCTTGTCATTTTTCGGATCCACGAGTTCCTCTTGTTATCTCTCCTGGTTACACCAAGCATGCACCTCTCTATGCTGCTTTGAGTTGTCTGCAGCCTTTGTATGTCTCTTTTAGTTAAGGCCCACGTGTATATATATATATATATATATATATATATATATATATATATATATATATATATATATATATTGAGTTTCGAATTTATAGTTCAAAGCAGATTTGTTCGGCTCACTTACCGGTCCGGATCGGGTCGGATCGGGTTCGGGTCCGAAATTTCTGACCCGTTTCCAACTCTGTTGGGCGTGTCACGTGGTAGTACACCCACTATCATTCACGAGGACCTGCATTTCAGGAAAGTGTGCGCAAGATGGGTTTCACGATCTTTAACGGAACAGCACAAAAATTAAAGATGTGCGTCCAGTCTTGCGTTCCTGCAACGTTATTCTGAAGAAGGCACAGATTTTTTTGTAACGCATCGACACTGGCTATGAGACGTGGATGCATCACTTCTCATCAGAAAGCAATTAAGCATCCATGGTGTGAAAACACTCCAGCTCACCAACTGCAAAAAAAATTAAAGTCGTGGCAACGGCCTTTCTTGACTGCGAGGGGCCGGTATACACAGAGTTTATGGAAAGTGATGCACACGGTCTTTCTTGACTGTGAGAGGCCGTGTACACAGTGTTTATGGCAAAAGGGAGTACGATAAATGCTACAATGTGCTGCTGAAACATAGAAGAAGTTAATGAAAGCAATTAAGGATCGAAGACGAGTCAAACAATCAAAAGGAATCATTTTGTTGCACGACAACGCAACCCCAGAATAACCTGCAGCCACGCAGAAGCTTCTTCGCAATCTCAAGTATATAAAGTATGGCCGTATCTTCCATACAGTCATGTTTTAGCTTCCTCCGATTACTACTTGTGTCCCAAAAAATGAAAAAGTATCTTTAGGGCAAGCATTTACCAAATCATGAAGTCAAGGAAGCCGTGAAAATATGTATTCGTGAACTTGGAGGAATTGAAAAACTGATATTCTTTTACTTTCTCGGTATTGAAAAACTGATTTCTCGTTTCTACAAGTTATGAGGTACAAGTTTTTCGTGTGCGAGATTGGTGTTACGCTATGTCTAAAACCATTACTTAGGAAAAGTTGAACTAAATGAGAATACGATGCAATAGTTGCACGGGATTAATGTTTTACGGCCAGACGAAACATATACAGAAGCCAGACTTACGATAACCTTTTATTGGTCCAGCAATGATTGAAGAAATCCACAATATAGACACCTATAACAACACTTTAATTATTCATTGTAAAATCTAGCTTTTACACCGATCGATCATCTCCGCACACACATACACATACACTAAGCAACTGATGTATCGTCCTTTTTATCTATCGTTCTTTTCACATTCATACGTCACTCTCTCTGACCTCAAAAAGTGTTGCCAACCTCATTCATGTGAGAAAGAAGATATCACGTTAAGTTTGGAAAATGTAAAAGAGAACAAACTCAAATTTACATAGGAAAAGGAACTAAAAATGAAAGTTAAATTAGAATATACGTCATAAAGTGTTTACTAAAAGCTGGCGATTACGTGAAAAAATGAAGGGAAGGTATATGTTCTCAAAATTATACTTGTTTGGTTTCTCATTGTTTAACAAGAGTTATGCTAAACATGTGACATTTATTTTTTGATATGCTTACGTATTTACATGTGTGTATAAAATAATTTCCAAGATTTTCGAAAGAGAGACGTGGTGCATTATTATCTTCCGGGCGATCTTCGTTTATCATGTGCATCAAAAATCGTGTTACAAGTGCGTATTAAAAGACATACCCTTTCTTAACATCTGTATCGTATCCTTGCATATGTCCTACAGCTAAATTATAGGCAGAGTGGGGATGTCCTTGGTCTGCCGCTTTCCTAAAAATAAATAAATTGAAATTCAAAACATGAATACTATTCTTTTAGTAAGCGAAATTCACAGTAACAGTAATCACATCAAGAAGAACAATTGTAGGGAAATATCTTTTTGTTGTGGGCACAACTGATAAAGTAATTGGTAGTACAATAAACACGTACAAACATCTCCGTTTTTCCTTTTTAAGGATGTATTAGCCTTTTATTGCATAATGAATTTGAGAAACTGAGATAAAAATGAAGCTTCAATATGCATTTTTTTCGATCGGAGGTTTAACGACTATCGTGAGTCTCCTGTCCCTAATTTAGGGTCACTGGTTCGAGGGAAGGGAGAAAGCCACTGCCGTATGACAAACACAACATCCATGCCTCACCGGGATTTGAACCCGAACCCTTTCGGGCGAATTATCAGAAGCCATCGCTTAGAGCACTGCGCAACTGGGACGGCATACGTATTCTTCAGTTACTAACTAGTCCCGCGTGTCATTGGCGTAAAGACTACAGCTCACTGGGTTTTATTCCAACAAGATTTGATGGGGAGCTCTGTTAATCAGTGTTATCTTTGTTCTTCAGACTGGAAGTGCAACGGTCTTAAGCGAGTTTGACAAGGGCCAAATTGTGACGGCCGGACGAGTGGGTCAGTGTATTTACGAGATGGCAAGGCTTGTGAGGTGTTCACAGTCAGGTGTGGTGTAGCGTACATTCTATTTTCACTTTCCTTTTGAGTTTCTATTTCTATGTATTTTTTTTTATTGGAGGTTTAACGACCACCGTGAGCAACTCAATGGGCTATAAGCAGTCACCCGTCCCTAATTTAGGGCCCCTGGTTCCAGGGAAGGAAAAGAGGCAATGCCGTAAGACAAACACAACATCTTTGCCTCACCGGGATTCGAACCCGGATCCCTTTGGGACGAATAATCAGTAGCCATCGCTTAGACCACTGCGCCACCGGGGCTGCCAATGTAAATTTAAATTTGTTCTCTTAGATATTTTCAAACCTTATCGTTATGTCTTTTCCCTCAAACGAAAATGATGTTGGCAACACACTGACGTCGGAACAAGAGTGACGTATGAATGTACGTAATAAGAACATTATATAAAAAGACGATGCAGCAGTTGCTTTGTGTGCGACGGGCTGTGGGTGGTCTAGTGGTCAACGTTCGTGACTGCCACGGAGAATACCTCAGGTTTGATCCCAGGCAGGTAGGAACGCTCGAACCACTAAATATCCGTCGTGCGTCGGATAGGCATGTTAGGCCGTAGGGCTCCGTGTACTGGGTCCCCGGTAATAAAACGGAGCGTCTTCCTCCCCCTTTCTACCTCGCTTCCGAGTCACTTTCTTATTGGGCACTGTAGCCCAAATCTCCTAGCTTCCTATTTCTAAGGGTTGTTTAAGACCTGGAGTCAGACACTCCCTCCCAAAAATTCTCTACATATGATCTGATCTGATCTGCTTTGTGTGTGTGGAGTTGTTAGATCGTTACTGAGTTTTGACTGTATACTTCTTGACTAAGATATGAAGTGGTGTGTTTTGGATTTCGTCTAATGTTGCTGGACCAATAAAAAGTTGACGAAAGTTGGACTTCTTGACTAAGATATGTGAAGTGGTGTGTTTTGGATTTCGTCTTATGTTGCTGGACCAATAAAAAGTTGACGAAAGTTGGACTTCTTGACTAAGATATGTGAAGTGGTGTGTTTTGGATCTTGTCTAATGTTGCTGGACCAATAAAAAGTTGACGAAAGTTGGACTTCTTGACTAAGATATGTGAAGTGGTGTGTTTTGGATTTCGTCTAATGTTGCTGGACCAATAAAAAGTTGACGAAAGTTGGACTTCTTGACTAAGATATGGGAAGTGGTGTGTTTTGGATTTCGTCTAATGTTGCTGGACCAATAAAAAGTTGACGAAAGTTGGACTTCTTGACTAAGATATGTAAAGTGGTGTGTTTTGGATTTCGTCTAATGTTGCTGGACCAATAAAAAGTTGACGAAAGTTGGACTTCTTGACTAAGATATGGGAAGTGGTGTGTTTTGGATTTCGTCTAATGTTGCTGGACCAATAAAAAGTTGACGAAAGTTGGACTTCTTGACTAAGATATGTGAAGTGGTGTGTTTTGGATCTTGTCTAATGTTGTTCGACTAATAAAAAGTTGACGTAAGTTGGACTTATGTATACGTTTCGTCTGACCTTTGTAAATGCCTTACTTTAATGTGAGCTATCCGGCACAATTAGTTGCATCTCCTTTACCTTAGTTTAACATCTATTCAGCCGGACATCTTACTTAACGTAAAAAGGGTTACGTTATAGTGGTTAACATCTTCAAAAAGTGGTACGAGGAAGAAAAAACCACGAACCTCAGGCAAGGTGTGGACAGACCACGGCTCATCGATGCTAGAAATGAGTGCACCGACTGTATGGTACGACACAACAGAAGAGCTACTGTGGCGCAACTAAACGATAATTGGAATGCTGGTGACTGGAGTAATTTATCACAACATAAGTACATCGAACGTGCTGAAAATGGGGCTGCATAACCGTAGGCTGCTTCGAGTGCCCATGCTAACCTCGGTTCACAGTTGAAAGCGCCTTCATTGGGCACGCAGGCATCAAAACTGGACCTTGAATGATTGATAGAAGGTTGTCTGATCCGATGAATCTTGTTTCCTGTTGCACCATATGGACGGCCGGATACGTGTGCGTCGTTTACCTGAGGAAGTGTTGACACATGATGCGCCGTAGAACGAAACAAGCCGGTGGAGGAAGAGTAATGCTTTGGACGATGTGCTGCTGAGAAACCCTGGGTCCAGTCATTCCTGTGTAGGAAACTTTGACGTCTACCAAATACCTAAACATCGTTACAGATCAGATACCTACTTTCATGGCAACGGTATTCTCCTCTAGTAGTGCCTTCCTTTAGAATGCTAATGCGCCATGCCACTCGGTCTGGATTCTCTTCTGGTAGGTCCTTAATTTAGATGAATAATGCACCATGCCACTTGGCCTGGATTCTCCTTTAGAAGGATAATGCGCCAGGCCACTCGGCCTGGATTCTCCTTTAGTAGTGCCTTCCTTTAGAAGGATAATGCGCCAGGCCTCTCGGCCTGGGTTCTCCTTTAGTAGTTCCTTCCTTTAGAAGGACAATGCGCCATGCCACTCGGCTTGGATAGTTCGGGAATGGTTCGCGCAGCGTGAGGAAGACTTCCGTGAATTGTACTGACCTCCAAATTCAGACATCAATCCAATTGAGCGTCAAGAGAGTTGTGTTGGTAGAGCAAATCCGATCTGCGGCGGCTCAACCACGGAACTTATAAAAGTTAATTGATCTGCTGGTAATGTATTGGTACCAGACACCACAACAAACCTTGTGAAATCTTGTAGGGGTCCATTCCTCCCCGGGGAAGAGCTACTTTGGTGACACGTGGAGGGCCAACATCATATTAGGCAGGTGGTCAACATGTTTTGACTCTTCGGTGTATCTTCTTTATCCTCAATTTCCCCGTTTGATGACGTAATTATACATTAGTATTGATCCTAATACCTAAGTTTTTGAATACATAGATGGGGGAAAGTCATGTTCCTGTATGGTGTAGCAAGTATAAGGTCCTCAATACTTAGGTGAGTCAAAAAGTTAGTTGCACTGCTTGATAAAACAACACAGGACCGAAACTGCAGAAAAATGTTATGTGCACCTTAAAGTTCCATACAAAAGTTACTTCTCGACGTAATCACCTAGTTTATTGAAACATTTGTCGAGGCGTGGCACAAGTTTTTCTATGCCTTCTACAAAGTAATTTCGTCCAACATCCGATAACCATTGCTGGTTGCAGCTTTCACCTCGTCATAATCGTATGCACACTTCCATGTGAAATATCCAGTTTGTGACGTACCTGCCAGCAGGACGCACACGACATAAAGGCAGACAGGAATCAGAATAATCGTCTGCGTAGCTCAATTGGTAGAGCGACTTGTTCCGGAATAAGCGGCCTCGGGTTCGAATCCCGGCGTAGACCAAAAATGACGGAGAAATTTACTTCGTTATAATGGCGCCCGAACTATCCGGATGACCCGGCCGTTCAAAATCTCGCATTGGTGTGATGTTATTTCCACACCGCGAGACAGGAAAAATCAGAGAATTCCTTCTCCAGCGCTTCGAAAAATAAAAATGTGTGATGTTGCATTCCACACAACAGATTGACTGGGAGTTCTCAAGTGCACGTTCTACAGTGGATGGCTGCCTGCAACGATTCATGGTCACGGCTGACCCGTGGGCCATGCCCCCGGCCCTCTTTCGGGGGGGAGATGTGACGTACCTGCCAGCAGGACGCACACGACATAAAGGCACATAGCAATCAGAACAAATGTCTGCGTAGCTCAGTTGGTAGAGCGACTTGTTCCGGAATAAGCGGCCTCGGGTTCGAATCCCGGCGTAGACCAAAAATGACGGAGAAATTTACTTCGTTATAAGTTCTTTTGCGATTTCGTTTTCTGTTACTCGTCTGTTTGCATGAATGAGTTCATTCGCTTGCGCAACGTTCTCAGCCGCTGTCGAAGTTGACGGTCTTCCCTTGCGGTAATCGTCCTCGATATCAATACGTCCGTTCTCGAACAAGATGCGCCACTTTGCGATAGTTTGACGCGATATTGCGTTCTCACCGCACACTTCGTTCAACTGCCGAAAAATTTCAGCGCAGTTACGCCCCTTTGCCCACAAAAAATGAATCACTGCACACAGTTCCATTTTGGACGCCACCAGCAGCTGCCGAGGCATGTTCACAACTCGTTAGCGAGCGAACTAAAACTGCTGCGTAGAAGCAACTGCGGCACGTGCTGCAGATAAATGCCAGCAGTGTTGCCACAAAGTGTCAACAAAATATCCTTTTACTGAAATGTTTTACGGACGAGTGCAACTAACTTTTTGACTGCCCTTCGTACATTTCCCGCTATTTCTTTCAGGAAAATATGCTAATTGGTGCAATCGTTTAATTCTGTTTCTTGCAATCAAATGATTACTAGGAAATGCATTAAAATGTCCGTTTTTTTCTAGTTCAATTCTGAATAATCAAGATTTTTCACTTTATCATATTATACACAGTCGAGTCACATTATTGTGACCACCTCCTACTTTTGACGTCAACAGCGCGTAGCCAATGAATGAAGGCACGTGTGGTGAGCTGGTTTGGAGGGTATATAAGGTGTGCTGTAGGCATTCTGAAAACATATTACTCGTTGCTGTAATGGATAAAAGGAGAAATTTATCGGATTCGCAAAATAGGGATGATTATCGGCTTTCGGGCCAAGGGTGGCAGTATTTCTGAAACAGCGCAGCTTGGGAAGTGTTCGCGTGCTGCTGTGGTTAAAATGTATCGTGATTGGAGAAATAGCACCATTGCGAATAAGCGATGTGGAAACTACGGAGCACCACGTGCCATTGATGTGAGAGGTGAACGTCGACTTCGAAGGTGCGTGTGGGCCGATCGACACGCTACAATGGAATGAACCAGGGGGCAACTGGAAGTGTGTCTAAAACGACAGTTCAGAGAACCCTGCTGCTCATGGGGCTCCGATGCAGACGGATGGTCACTGCACCTATGCTAATGAAGGTGCATTGGCAGAAAAGGCTTAAATTTGTACGGCAGTATCGGAATTGGACTTACGCTGATTGGCAAAGGGTTGCTTTCTCCGATGAGTCACGTTTTTTGTTTCATCGATCGGATGGACGTTGGCATATAAGGCGAGAAACATCGGAGAACAAACACTCTTCAACCATTACTGGAAGAACACAAGCTTGTAGGGGCGGCGTTATGGTCTGGGGAATGATTTCGTGGCATTCTCTGGGTCCACTCCTACCTGTGGAAGGCACTATGGACCGAATTCGTTAAGAATCCATCCTTGCAGACCACGTACACTCATACATGCTGATTGTCTTCCCTGGGGCTGATGGGATCTTCCAGAACGACAATGCGACGCGTCACACAGCTAGAAATGTCCGAGAGTGGTTGGAAGAGCACGATAAAGTTTTCAAAGTACTTCCCTGGCCCCCTAATTCCCCAGACTTTAACCCAGTTGAACATCTGTGAGACCACCTCAATCGTGTTGTTCGCTCTATGGATCTTCCAGCAGTTGTCAGATGCACTGCAGTCAGCATGGCTCAACATACCTGTGAACACCTTCCAGCACCTTATTGAGTCACTCTCAGCCCGTCTAGCTGCTGTTCGCGTTGCACACGGCGGTTATTCTGGATATTAGATGATGGTCATAATCATGTGACTCGACCGTGTAAAATACTTAGTTCAGGTGCCAGAATTGTGTAATACATTTTAAAAAGAAATACGATGTTATTCGAATATGGACGTAATATCTCAGTTGCCTTGAAATTTTCCAGAATGTTTCTTGCAGTTGTGGAATTTTAAGTCGTTCCACGAATAAATGTCCGTATCTATTCTGACTAAAAAGTAAAGTACAAAATAAAGTGAGAAAATAAAGCTCATCTATTTTATCACACCCTTCGGGTCTATAACGTAAACCTTTTTACGTTATGTAAGATTTCCGTCTGAATAGATGTTAAACTAAGGGTAAGTGCGATGCAACTAATTGTGCCGGATAGCTCACGTTAGAGTAAGGCTTTTACAAAGGCCAGACGAAACATCTACGGAAGTCCAACTTACGTTAACTTTTTATTGGTCCAGCAACGTTAGACGAAATCCAAAACACACCACTTCACATATCTTAGTCAAGAAGTATACAGTCAAAACTCAGTAACGATATAACAACTCTACACGCATAAAACAACTGCTGCATCGTCTTTTTATCTAACGTTCTTATCATATATATAAGTCACTCTTGTTCCGACCTCAGTGTGTTGCCAACATTGTTCTCGTTTGAGGGAAAAGTAATAAGGTTTGAAAATGTCTTAGAGAACGAACTCAAATGTACATAGGAAAAGAAACTCAAAAGGAAAGTTAAAATAGAAGACACGTTACATTTCTTCTTGTTTGAGGTTGTTCTTTAACAGAAACAAACGGGAAAAATAAAATTAAAAAAGAAAGAGAATCGTTCGCAGCTCCGAGCTCAACATTTCTGTAAATATCATTAAGCTTCAGAATCATAAAGCGTGAAGACTTGAACCTAAATTTAGATGCCGAAAGACAAAACATTTGAGATAGGGGTCATGGGCAGTTGAAATGGGCATCCCCCGCACAGCGTGGAACAGACCCAAACTGAATGCCGGCAATAAATAGGCGGACAGTAGGGCTTCCCAACAATGTATCGCAATCGACGAACATGGGTAAAGGTGGTGATCTGAGCGACTTTGATTGTGGACGCATTGTCGGCGCAAGAGAGATGGGTCATTCTATCGTCCAAGTAGTAAGAACCCTAGGGTTCCCGAGGGCAACCGCTTCAAGGGTTTACCGCGGGTTTATCATAGAGGGACCTACCAGCGCCCAGAGAGCAAACGCTGACGAACCACACGCGATTGATGACCCTGGTCGACGTAGACTATCCAGGCACGTACAGACCTATACCGAATGGCAAGGGCTTCGCAAATCACATCCAGGTTGAATGTCGGAGGCCCAAGTATTGTGAACGAGAGAACGGTACGACACACGCTGCATTCCTTGGGCTACCGAGGCCGACGCCCCACTCGTGTGGCGCTGTTGACTGTTCGTCATCTGAAATTACGCCTCGCCTGGTACCGGGAACATCAAAACTGGATCTCTACACTGTGGCGCCCCCTCGTGTGGTCAGACGAATCCCGTTTTTCAGTTGTTCTGCACTTCTAAGAGCGTGCAAGTTGTGACGTCGACAGGAATGGATTGGATTGGAGGTTTAACGACCACCGTGAGCAACTCAATGGGCTATAAGCAGTCGCCCGTCCCTAATTTAGGGTCACTGGTTCCAGGGAAGGGAGAGAGCCAGTGCCGTAAAACAAACACAACATCCATGCCTCACCGGGATTCGAACCCGGACCCCGTTCGGACGAATGATCAGAGGCCATCGCTTAGACCACTGCGCCACCGGGGCGGCAAGACGTCGACAGCATTACGTCGTGGCTCCGTCGTGCTAGGTCGGTTCTGTTCAAGGCGGTGGTGGCTCTGTGATGGTTTGGGAAACCTTCTCATGGGACCCATTGAGTCCCTTCCGATGATCTGTTTCAGCAGGACAGTGTGCCCCACCCCCAACCGGGCCGTAACCACCCACTCATGGCTCGGGGAACAGTCATCTGGGTTTGTAACCCTCCAGTGGCCCCCAGATTTAAACCTTGTGGAAGCTCTCTGGGATGCCGTGGATCGAAAGATCAGATCCATGTTTCCTGGACCGCCATCTCGGGAGATGTCGATAATTCTGCAAAAGGCATGGAAACCCTCCGGCTTCTGGTGGAGTCGATGTCTCGGTATGTACAGGCCATTATTTGCGCTAGAGGACCAACACGCTATTAGGTAGTAATCTCTAATGTTTTGTCCATCGTGTATATAATCGTACAATATTACAATGCTTTCCGTCTGTGATCTTAACCAATTAATAGCATTTTATGATGCATTTCTGAAACATATCACATTCACAGTTTTCTGCAATATTAGTTTTACATCATGTGCATTACATAATTTGTTTAACACTGTGCTTAAACATTTGGTGCAATTGTGGCACCTGATACCCAGCATCTTTGTTCAAACTGTTTTTTCCTTCCATCATATAAAACTTGATAAGTAGGCTTATGTTATATACCTTTCGTTCCTTCGAGATGTGATTTAATAATGGTATTTTTCATAATTATTATCTTTTGCGTGTGTGATGATACGCGGACCATGTTTGCAGAATGAGGCCATATTTCCAGCTATTCTTATTTTCCTATCTTCTACGATACTTTGAAGGAGAAAAGAAAAAAAAAAAAAAAAAAAAACATCTTCATTATTATGTACTTCTTTGGATTCCAAGAGCCCTGGTCTCTCGCGTCCTAAAAAAACAAAAACAAATATTTTTAACGGCTGGTTTAAAGTACATGAATTATAAGATTCCAACAGAATTTTTTTTAATTCTGAAAAAAAAAAAAATATCAAACAACTTTTAGCATGTGCATTAGGATGGTCCTTAATTTTGAAGTTTGGGAATGTTGTTGTCTTACCCTCCTAAGTTGTTCTACCATATATAAAAATATTTTTTTGTAAAGTTTCAGGCAGATCTGACTTCACTGAAGTGCCAGAAAAACTGGTACGGTACACCAGTCTAATACTTGGTAGGTCCCCCACGGGAGCGCAGGACTGCAGAAATACGACGGGGGCATGGACTCCACTAGCTTCTGGAAATATGCTGTAGGCAATGCACACCATACTTCCTGCAGGGCGTTCCACAATTCGGGTGTATTCCGAGGTCTCGGATTCCTGTGTTTGATATCGCGTTGCATGGCATCCCAAATGTGTTCTATCACGTTCAGATCTGGGAACTTGGGTGGGAATGGCAACACCCCAAACTCAGATTAATGCTCCTCTAACCTTAATGTGGCGACCAGACACTTGTGTGGAGGTGCATTGCCCTATTGGAACAGGCCCAACCCACCACCATGAATGCAGGACATGAACGGATGTACCTAGTCAGAAAGTATGCGCACATAGCGTTGGCCGGTCACAGACGTTTGTAGACGTACCAGGGGTCCCAGTGAAGTCCATCTAAATACACCCAATACCATTACGGAACCCCCACCAGCCAGTACAGTTCCCTGTTGACAGGCGGGATCCATGGCTTCATGGGGTTTGCACCACACACGAATCCTTCTATCTACCCGATACAGTTGGAAACGGGACTCGTCAGACCAGGCTACTTGTTTCCAGTCATCAAGTGTCCAGTGGCTGTGTTGCCCTGCCCAAGCGAGGCGCATTGCTCTGTGTCGTGCACCCATCAAGGGGACTCGAGTTGGGCGTCGGCTCCCAGAGCCCATATCGTGCAGTGTACGTTGCACAGTGCGGACGCTGATGCTTGTTGAGGCTCCAGCATTGAATTCCGATGATACCTGCGAGAGTGTTGCACACCTATCGCGTGAAACGATTCTTGACAGCCGGCGATGGTTACGTTCTCCCAATGTCTTTTTACGGCCACACTGGTATCGTAAGTTGGAGTTTTGCCGGAATTCTTGTAGTCACGGTACACCCTTGCAGTGGTCGTCCGTGAAAATCCGAACTTCGTTTATATCTCCGAAATACTATGGCCCATCTCACGAGCGCCAACTATGACACCGCGTTGAAAATCGTTTAAATCGTTATTACTTGTCATTCTCATGCCGAAAACAGCTCTGACAGCTGGCAGATCATATCCTATGTAGAGGATTTTAGGAAGGGAGTGTCTGACACCAGGTCTTAAACAACCCTTAGAAATAGGAAGCTAGGAGATTAGGGCTAGAGTGCCCGATAGGAAAGTGACACGGAAGTGAAGCAGAAAGGGGGAGGAAGACGCCCTTATTTATTACCGGGGACCAGTACCCGGGGTCCGACGGCTTAACGTCCAGGTGGCGCAGTGGTCTAAGCCACGGTTTCTGATCATTCGTCCGAGTTGGGTCCGGGTTCGAATCCTGGTGAGGCATTGATGCTGTGCTTAATTTATGGGCTCGCTGTCTCCCTTCCCTGGAACCAGTGGTCCTAAATTAGGGACCACTGGTTCCAGGGAAGGAGTTGCTCACAGTGGTCGTTCAACCTCCAATAAAAAAAGCAGAAAAAAAAACAGGGAATAAAGACCAAAAACAATATTTATTACAAGTTGTAGAACAACATAGGTGTCGTTATCCCAACTACAGTAAAAAAAACTTAATCTCAGATGAGTCAAGTTACAATAAACTGATTTAAGTGATTTACTGATTTTCTCAGTGTTAACAGTGAATATTACTTCGCCGCCCCGGTGGCGCAGTGGTCTAAGCGATGGCCTCTGATCATTCGTCCGAACGGGGTCCGGGTTCGAATCCCGGTGAGGCATGGATGTTGTGTTTGTCTTACGGCACTGGCTCTCTCCCTTCCCTGGAACCAGTGACCCTAAATTAGGGACGGGCGACTGCTTATAGCCCATTGAGTTGCTCACGGTGGTCGTTAAACCTCCAATCAAAAAAAAAAAAAAAAAGAATATTACTTCAAGTGGAAATAATGTTCTGTTGTCTTTGATAGGCATAATTAATTTAGGCAAGGACTTGTGTTTGGAATTTGTCAGAGTGATTATTAAATCAGCATTTCTGTACTAATTGATGTATAATTTTATGATGTGCAATATATGCAATCACAAGTAAAACTTTGAGCGTACTGAGCTACCACTAAATGTTAATTAAAATGGTAGAAATTTTACACTCATTATTTTTCTACATCGAGGAACACTGTTGGGGGGGGGGGCAGGCATATAAATTGTTGAAAACAAAATTCGTAGTGTTTTAAGGACCACCCTAATGTGCATATATAATTATTTTTGAGTGATTTAAGGTAAATATTAGGCGTGAAAATTCCGTCTTTTTTTTAAATCGAGTTTAAAAACAAGAAAATTCCGTAAGAGGCAAAACAGATTTATTTTTTCATTAAATTGTAACTACGTAACACGCTGCGTTTTTACATTACCAAGACTTCTTATCATACATTAATTTTCTTACCTGAACCACACAAACGCTGCAGTATGATTCTTAGAAACGCCAACTCCTGAAATGACATGAATGAGGAAAGAATTCATTAGACAGAAAGAACGAAAAAAAAAAAAATTTTTTTTTCAAGAGTATTACACTGATCTATTACTTCAAGAAAATAATTTGAATAGCGTCGGCAGTTGAGCTTTACCAAAAGGCCTTTCTTTATTCTATATATTTCATGCTTATAACTCAACCATATGCACAGTAGTATACACTGAAAAGCAATTGAATTAGAGACAGCTGGCGTTATGCAAATGTGGCGCTGTGGGCGGCCCTGTAAACGAAAATGACATGACGTATGCTGCGATCCGACAATGTAAGGAGTGATGCGACGGGAATCAGTAAGAGTCGGACTCAGTATGGGTAAGACGAAGGATCTAAGCACATTTGATCGTGAGCAAATTGTCGGGGTCCGACGAATGGGTCACTCCATCTTGGAAGTCGTGCAGGCACTGGGATTTTCACGAGCCACTGTGTCACGGGTGCACCGTGAGTACATCGAATCCGGTTAAACTATCCCTGCAAGGGCCAACTGCCGTGGACAACAACGTGTGGATGAGCGGGGTCATCGTCGGCTAGCTCGCGTTGTAATAGCGGATAGACGGGCCACAGTGCAAGAAATCACTCGGCAATTTAACGCTGGTGCACAAAAACGTGTAAGCAGCCACACCATCCAGAACCGACTCCTCGCTATGGGGTACAGAAGCCATCGTCCCACGAGGGTACCGCTGCTGACCGCACATCACAGGGTGCAAAGATTAGCATGGGCGCGGGAACATCGCCACTGGACCCTAGACATGTGGACAAATGTTGCCTGGACTGATGAGTCGAGATTCACGTTGGTACATACGGATGGCAGGATACGAGTACGGTGCAAACCACATGAAGCGATGGATCCTTCTTGCCAACAGGGTACTCTTAAAGCTGGTGGGGGTGGCATTCTCGCCTGGGGACTGTTTACGTGGACTGAAATGGGACCCCTGGTACGTGTGACATCGTCCCTCACAGGTCAACGTTACCGGGATATTCCGAATGACCATTTGCTCCCGTTTGTGCGTCTTTAACATCCCACTGGGGACCTCATCCTGCAAAGACAATGCACCGTGCCATCGCTCCCGAATTGTATCCAAATGGTTCGATGAACGCTCCACTGACGTGACCTCGCTTCCTTGGCCAGCCAAGTCATCTGACCTCAAACCCATCGAGCACTTCTGGGATAACATCGAGAGAGAGATGTTCGAAGCTCTGACCCCCTCCATCAAATCTTCGTGAACTGTGGGAGCTTGTTCAGGGGTCTAGGATCCGTATGGCTTCCCAACGCTTTCGGTGTCTTGTCGAGTCCATGCCGAGACGAATCGCCGCCGTCATCAGGGCGAAAGGTGGTGCTACACGTTACTGGACAGGTATCTCTAATTCAATTGCTCTTCAGTGTAAGTGTGTAACGCAAATTTGCGGGACCTTCCGTGGAAAATCTTATTTAGGGCCCTCTTCCCTATATCAGAAACTAGTTTTGCTTAATTTCGGTGCTTTAGATGTGACAAGTTTTAATCGCACATAGGTACTATGTACAACTGCGGTTACATAAAAACTGAGAGTAAAATCATACAAAATGAAGAAATATAGGTACAGCAAAATATATGTTATTCCTTCTCAAAGTATCTTCCCTCGGATATTATACAACGGTTCCATCGTTCAGTCCACTTTTCGAAGCATGTGTCAAAGGTCTTTTTGGAAGCTGCTTTAGCGACCGCTGTACAGCTTGAAAACTGTCAACATCTGTGTTGAATGTTGCGCCACAGAACTTCTTCATTGTTGGAAACAACCAGAAATCGCACGAGGCGAGGTCGGGACTGTAGGCAGGCTGTGGCATGATTCAAGACTGAAATATAATACTCAGCATTGACAGTAATTTGTGGAGGAATGGCATGCTGGTAGACTACACCTTTATGATCAAAGAAAATTATCATCATCACCTTCCCAGCTGATTTGGTTTGACGGACTTTTTTCGGAGGAGGCGAGCCTGTGTGTTTCCGGGCACTCGTTGTGCGCTTTGTGAGGAGGTAGAAATAGTGGACCCGTGTTTCATCGGCAGTTATTACTGTGTTTAGAAAATTTGGGATCCTCTGTAATCATTTGTTTCCGCTCACGACACACCTGAACTCTGGCTAACAATTGTTCTCTCATCCGGTGATGGGGTACCTATCTGGAACACACACGTTGCAGCAGTAATTTGTCGCGTAGAATGCGGAATGCCGACGTTTTTGAAATATTAGTTGACGCCGCTATGTCTTCAGACGTCATTTGTCGATCTATTTGCAGGATTGCCCAAACAGTGGGAACAATACGCTCCGTAACAAAATTTTCAGGTCGACCAGGCCTAGGAGCGAGCTCTGCCGACAAACGCCCTTTTTTGAAATCATGGTGCCATTTAAAAATCGTTGACCCATCCAAACATTTACCTTTGTACGCTTTTTTCATTAAAACTGTTTCTGGAGCTGTTTTACCCAAACCATAGCAAAATTTTATCGCACATCGCATTTCACTTCTTAACTCTGTATCACTCACCTCCATAGCTGTATGGCGATATGCAGACATACGTCTAAACAACTGCGCAACAACAAAACCAAAATCGTCTGCCACGGAACTGTTGCCATAGATACTTCCCTAATTCAGTTAGTCGTCTGCGTGGTTGTTTTTCCCCTTCGCACTGTTGCCAACTCAAAAATAATTACTCTCAGTTTTTGTGGAACGGCCTTTGTATTAGTATGCAAGTTTCCCCCGCTATCCGAAAGTACACAGTTCCTATGAAACCTTTCGTAAACCGAAATGGCGTAAAGCGAAGAAGCAGTACCATTAATTTGCATGGAAAAACATTTTGAGCGTTCTCCGACCCCCCCAAAATAACCTACCAAATTATACCAAATAACACATAAAATCTAAAATAAAACTAACATATAGTAAAAGCAGGAATTATATGATAAATACCCAGCTTATTGATAAATACACGTTTTATCCATTACCGGATGCCGTCTAAAAAGAGACCACTTTGCTACTAGTAGAACCAATAGTAACTTCGGCAGCTTTCATGATTCTTTTTCTCTGTGTGTGTAAATAGTACGAATGGTGGACAGGCAAATTCAACGCATGCGCAACGTCTTTATTTCATTCACCACGATCGAAACGCTTAATTACGTCCAGTTTTATGCTAACACCCGTACGAACTCTCTTAGGCTTTTCTGATACCTTAGGATACATTTTGCTAACTGATGTGCAAAATAAATCGAGATAAAGCACAGGTATACTCACGGGCACAATTCAAAGTTAAGGCGGTTTGATGCTGAGTGTCGTTCCCGGGAAAGGAGCTTGGCAGCGCAAATCCCGCTGCTCGGGGTGCGTGCTATCTCTATAGCGGCTCGATGGAAAACGAACGCTATTTTCGCTTTTCGCCTTTTTTCGTAAAAGCGAAAATCCTATTCAGATTTTTTTCGGTTAGCGAAAACAGGTGCTAATGTAAATCTTTCGTAAAAGCGAAGTGGCGTAAAACGAACTTTTTAAAAGCGGGGGATACCTGTAGGCGTATTAAACAATATCATAATCAACGATCGTTTTCAATTCACTGCTGGATGAAAGTCTCCCAAGTCTGTCCCGCAAATCTGTGTCTCAAGCAATTCTCTTCGACTTCATGCTTTCGAATTTCACCCATCCATCTTCCACGAGGTCTTCTGGATCTTTTCCTATCCCTTGAAACCCAGTCTGCAGCCGTGAGGACACAGTGGTGTAAGTGCTGGCCTCTGACCATTCGTCTGAGATGGGCCAGGGTTCAAGTCCCGGATGAGACATGGGCGGCGCGCTTGTCTTACGGCATTGGCCTCCTCCGAGCTAGTGGCCTCAAAGGAACGGGCTGCTGCCTATAACCCTTAGAGTTCCTCTTAGAGGTCGTTAAACTCCGGGGGAAAATAATGTTGTTTGGCATTTCAATTGTCTAACGGTGTTCAGTTCTCGTAGCTATATGTCCAGCCCATTGCCTCTTGAGGATATTTACTTTGATCATGATATCATCCACCCTTGTCATGTTCCTGATCCATAAGTTCATTTTCCTATTTTTCATGAGTGCCACCAAGCATGCAACTATACAGGGTGCATAGGAAAGTCCCTTTAGCCTGGAATAACTTGCGAACGGAGAGAGGTACAGTTATGCAAGTGAGATAACGGTATTGTAAAATGACCACGCCCGATCGAATGCAAATAATAGCAGCACCCCTAGTGGCGAAATGCGGAAGTTAGCCATTGCAAATCGAAAACGAAAAGAGACAGAGCAAACTTTCCAATTACAAAGTTGTAGAACATCAATTAATTAGCACAAAATGACATTTTTTTTCACACGGATAAGATAAATTGTCGCCTGAATACCCTAAAATGTCCGAACTCGATGTGCGACGATTCGAATCTGCATATTCACATTTCGCAAATGTAGCCGTATGCAAGTGCAGATTGTGACGTTGTACCGTACCTACGATATAAAAACCAGTAGCGGGATGTACCCTGATCAGAAGTTTAGGTCTACGTACGCTGTGTGAGAATGGCGAGCTTGGATTTCTGGGGTTACGTAAAAAATCAGGTGTGTGCAACAGCGCCTACAAGTCTGCTGGATCTACGTCGTCGTGTTACAGATGCTTACAATAGTGTGACACCTTCCATGCTGAGGAATGTGCATGCAGAGTTACTTTCACGAATACAAATGTGTATCGTGGGCAATGGAGAACTCTTCGAACATACTCGACGTTAACTTTTTATCACTGTGCGCCAGTTTGCCTTTTTTACTTTTGTTTTGTCTGACGTCATCAAACTGTATTGACATAAGTACGCATTTATGCAATAAATTGTGTGAATTTGCTCATACCTATGCCTGTTCCCTTCAAACGTTCACACAAAAGGTCGCGCATCGATTTCGGACATTTTAGGATATTCAGGCGACAATTTATCTTATCCGTGTGAAACAAATGCCGTTTTGTCCTAATTAATTGTTGCTCTACAACTTTGTAATTGGAAAGTTTGCTCTATCTCTTTTTGTTTTCGATTTGCAATGGCTAACTTCCGCATTTCGCCACTAGGGACGCTGCTATTGGTTGCATTCGATCAGGCGTATAGTCGCTTTACTATAGCGTTATCTCACTTGCATAACTGTACCTCTCTCCGTTCGCAAGTTATTCAAGGCTAAAGGGACTTTCCTATGCACCCTGTATAATATTAGATTAGGTTGTGTAAGAAGTCTTTTTTGCACTTGTACACAAAAATGGAAGACAACGCTTTTATATACCATTTCTAGTTTATGTATATGAAAGGCGTTAGCACAGTGCTTCAGTTTGCCAGTACGAAACTCATGCGGTGGTAAAAAAGGATGGACTTCTCGAAGTTCGAATAGGGAATAATTATCGACGCAAGAAAGGTGGGAGAACCAGAACTTCAGCAACCGCAGGCATTGATGGCTGTTTTAGGCCACAGTTCTGGAAGTGTGGCGGGGGTGGTTCGAAAAAGTACAGGCATCCACCCGCCATGGCGGGAATGGAACACCACCAGTAGTTGACAGCCGAGGTGAGCGCCAGTTATCTCGTGTTCCCCAGGACAACAGAGGACTCACAATTCACCAATTAACCTCACACTACAACCAGGGAGAACAGGCACACCGTTCAGGAGATGCTCTTGTAGGTGGACCTATGGGGTCGACTACCCGTTCGTTCGTCAATGCAGACCGACCCTTATCGACAACTCCATCTACAATGGTAGAGGATAGATCGTGACTGGATATTAGATGACTGGGAAAGTGTCCTGGTTCGATGTATCCAGGTTCCTGTTAGAGGTCTCCACGGGCATAACCAGGCCCTCGGGTCGTACCGGGCTTATTTTCCCAGCGGTGAAGTGAAAAATGGACTTGGGCGTGGTCTGTACTGAAAGGTTTAGCATTTTGCTCTGGATTAAAAAAATATTTTCGTCTTACAAAAAGAAAAGTAACTTGTTAAATTATCAGATTGAGAAGTTCACTGAGTGAAACGAAAGACATGAAAGTATATCCGCCACCGGATGCATTGATAAATTACAGCTGAAACCGACAAGCCTGGCTGTAAGATGAGAGTCTGAAATGGGCGGTTTGTTTCTTTAATGGTTGAAATCAAATTCCGTTTTCACTTCACTGGCTTTAGCAACTGCAACACGTACTTTTTTTTTTTTTTTTTTCGAGAAATATATGCATAAACAGAGTTTTCATTTTCACGAAACAAAAACCGAAACAACCTTCTCGTGCGATTTGTTGCTGCGAAGAAATTAGGAGGTTTGAAGCATTTGTTTACAAATTTAAGGATGGAGGCTACCATATTTATATTGAAGTGTGGGGGGGAAATAAGTTCAGGTTTATAACAGAAGCATGTAGTCAAGTCTGAACCTCATCTGTGGGAGGAATTTCTACGAGAAATGTCTCTCTGCGTTACTTTTCCGTTACTACTAAGGTAGTACATTTTATAAGAGCACCTTTGTAAATGAAGAGCAGGGGTTTTTCATTTTTTAAATCGCGGGCAGCATGACAAAATAGAATAGGACTCGCGGGCTGTATGAAAAAGAAGAGTAAAAATGCATGTGTTTGTTATGAATACCGATTATTTCAGAGAGGTTTTGAATTCTAAAACTTAAGTTACGATAAAGAAACGACGCAGTTAACATGATATCTATGTTACAAAGAAGTCCGAAGTAGGGTCCTGATATGCCTACATTTTTTAGTACTTTATAAATTTCAATTATATAATTTATCACGGAATAGTTCATAGCAGATTTGGAAATTCAAAGTCCATGTACCCAAGTTCCATGGATATTCATTTTTCTATTTCGAAAAAGATTACTTTTAGAATTTTAGATTTTTTTTTATTTTTTATTTTTTTTGTGGACATCGTCTCGCGAGCCATTAGAAAGTAAGTACTCCGTGGGCCATTAGAAAATGCTCCGAGGACCATTAGAAAGTACTCCGCGGGCCGTTAGAAAGTGCTCCGTAGGCCATTACAAAGTGCTCCACGGGAAATTAGGAAGTGCTCCGTAGGTCATTAGAAAGTGCTCGTTGGGCCATTAGGAATTGTTCCGCGAGCCATTTGAAAATGCTCAAGGGTCATTAGAAAGTACTCCGTAGGCCATTAGAAAGTGCTCAGAGGGCCATTAGAAAGTGCTTCGAGGGTCATTGGAAAGTGCTCCGAGGGCCATTAGAAAGTGCTCCGAGGGCCATTAGAAAGTGCTCCGAGGGCCATTAGAAAGTGCTCCGAGGGCAATTAGAAAGTGCTCCTTGGGCCATAAGAAACTGTCCACGGACCATTAGAAAGTGCTCTGTGGGCCATTAGGAAGTGCTCTGATGACCATGAGAAGGTGCTCCGAAGGCCATTAGAAAGTGCTCCGAAAGTGCTCCGACGGGTTATTAGGAAATGCTCCAAGGACCATTAGAAAGTACTCCGTAGGCCATTAGTAACTGCTACGCGGGCCACGGGTTGAAGACCTCTGTTCTAGTTGCGTAATTTGCATTAAGTGACAGAGAACACTTAATGAAAGACTGAAACGGATCGCGCCGGGCCGTAAATAGGAAATTCTGACGCGGGCCGGGCTCATAAAGCTAAGGCTGGGCCAGTTCGGGCTTTCTAAATTATGGCCGTGCAGATCTCTAGTTCTAGTTCCAACATGCCGGTTTGAAATCTCGCGGGTGAAGAGCTGCAACGAGACTGCACGGTTGGACGAAAATGGGCGTAACTGTATACTTGCAAACTTGTGACTAGTTTTAAAAATCCAGATGAAAAAAAAGGACGTTTCTGCTGAGTGCCATTCACTGTGAAGAACATTGCAAACATTGTGTGTTTCAATGATCAGTTTTTCCGCTAAGGAACATGAATTGAATGCATAGCGTTGTCCAAAAATCGACTTAGAAAAACTCTTTTTGCGTTGGGAAGCTTCTATTATGGGTAACAACATTTCGTATACAGTTTTCTTCTTTCTGTACTGCATACAGGTCTGCCACCAGGGGATGCTCGGAAGCGAATATTTGGATCTGAAGTCATAGCTTCGCTCTCAAAAAATCTAATGAAGGAATATCTTTACGTGGGATACCAGCAGTGGCGCATATTCGAGGCTAGCTATGCTAGCTGCGAAGCCCAGAGAATGCAGAAATAAAAGTCAATTAAATATACTTAAATAAAAGTCAATTAAATATACTTAAATAAAAGTCAATTATCACCGGTATTAAGATGTGTCGATGCTTTCGGTGCGAAAAAAACACGAGCGGATTCGCTTCTTTCGATTATGAGAATCAGTCTGGCGAGCGATGATCAATGGCATAACACAGTAGGTCTGCGAGAGCCTTCGCTGTTCTGATGCGAAGAGCTTCAATACTATCTCCTGCTAGCGTTTCCATGACAACATGTATGAGCTACGGAGCTCGTGAGTGGACATTGCTTTGGACAAGGGCTCGCTCCGAAAAAACGAAGACTTCGAACTACCTCAGTCCCTCCATGCTTCCAGCGCGTGTTTCGCTAGAGTTGTTTGAGTTTGTGTGAAGTGTCAATGATTTAAAAATCAGTGATATTATATTTTAAATTCGTGGCTTTGTTGTATTCAAACTGTTTTGATAAATTTTGTGAAAGCTTCCCTGAACATCTACTATCAGAGGTTAAAGAACTCTATGCTTCCAATTTTGATACAGCTCTATTAAAAAATGAACTGAAGGTGTTTTATTCCCTTGATGAATACAATACAAATCAATAAGAAACATTACTTGTTACATAAAGCTGAATAATTGGACATAGTGTTTATTGAGATGTACAAATTAGCAGATCAATATTTTAAAACTGTTCATCAACAACTGTAATTGCCGAAAGAAGTTTTTCCGTATTAAAAAGAATCAAGATATATCTTAGAGCCACACAAGGACATGCACATTCGAGCAACTTGGCTGGTTTGTTAATAGAGAAAAGCATTATTTTTAAATATGAAAAGGTACGGAAGAAGCATTTTTGTGAAAACGTAACACTCCAGTTTACACAAAAGGAAAGAAGAATGGAATTCGTGTACAAATAAGTCTTCAAATCCTAATACTCGTAATTATTTGGTATGTTAGCAACAGCATGTACCTAAAATTTAGAAAAAAATTTACTTCTATTACTTAACAATTAAAAAATAAACTTAGCAATTAAAAAAAAAACAGGATTATGGGGGGGGGTTAGCCCAGGTCTCAGACTCAAGATACGCCACTGGATACCAGTCACTACGTCAAAATATCACTCACTTCTGCCACTTCTAATGATACACGGTTTTTACTAAACGAGCATAAGTGCTTATTATTATTTGCGATAACATATATCGGGTTCTGAAAGTACAGCCGAAAAAGACAGGTTTATCCTTTAGGATAGCATTTTCGTGAATAACATTTTTGCGTGAACTTTCCACAACCGTAATTCATTTTCTGGTAAAAAGATAAATCGACATCTAAAAGACCGATTTAAAAACATTTTTTTTCTCCGATTACATGCCCTATGACGAACGATTCTTAGTTTTCATATATGCCTTTAACTTCAAAATTTCGTATGCTAATACATACATAATAATAATTTTTAAGTTCTACATAACGACGTATATTTTTAGACTATAGCGAAAAAGCCATTTCTGTCGGTAGTGGTTTTCAAACCTACATCTTCCTACTCTGTAGCAGTTGTTCTACCGATTCAACAACACCGACAAAGGCTTGCTACTACAACTTGCCGTTTTGACTTGCGTCACCTCGTTGGTAAGCCATAAGTCAAAAGACGTGCTCATTACACCCGAGAATTCGATATCACCTTTCGAGTCGTTGTTTTTTTTATTTCTCTAAACTTGATAACTCAGAACCAGGAATTATTTTACGCCGTATTTTTGGGGAGGAAACTGCAGTTAGCTACTAACAATTCATCAAAATTGGCCTACTGCTGGGAGAAAAAGGATGGGAGGGGAGGGGGGCAGCGAAGAGCGAAGTATTTTTTTTCTACGCAGTTTCTTCTCGATACAAGAGCATGCATCCGCAGCAGCGACGAAATCTGAAAAATAAAATACCAGCTGCTTTTAAATCCAGAAAACGCCAGATCAGATGAAAGAATTGCGTTACGGTAAATTACCAAGGTCACAACGTCATACAATACGCTGCTTTGCCAAAAACCATTCATCTGCGAAAGGTGGTCGGTCATTCGAAACACACACACACACACACACACACACACACACAAATCGTTTGGGTTTTGGGATGCAATTTCCTTGTGCTCGGTTGCCAATAATCACGGAAAAAACATGCGAAGGAAGTTGGCGCAGTGTGCGCACCCACTGAGCACCATGATACATGGTAGTGAAGCAACTATAATTTCCTATTTCCGAAATCGCTCCATAAAAATGTACTCCGGGAGGGTAGGATTTACCTGTTATTTTTATTACAGTTTATATTTCCCAAAGTGCTCCTTGTAAATGCGTGCTGGGAGCCATGTTTTATGTCAAATTATTAAAATTATTATCTTTTTTATTCGAAATATACGAAACACAGCATATGACAATCAAACAAAAACAGCAAAATTATCATTGGTTGGTGTTATTGAGCTGACACGAGTTTTCACCGGAGACCTAGGTATCAGTCAAGAATCGGCGCAAAATATATGATGTCCCAAGTAAAGCTGTCTTCTGAAGTTCTGTAGGTGGTATATCAGAAAGCTGAAATTTTTTGTAATGATTCATTTGACATTGATCCAAGTGCCCCGATGACAATGGGGCCTACCGTTGTGTGTTTAGTTGATAATCGGGTAACTTCTACGGCCAGGTCTCTATATTTAGTCATTTTTTCCAATTCTTTTTCATCGACGCTGGCATCTCCAGGTTTTGCTACATCAATTATCCAGACTTTCCGATTTTCTATGACTGTTATGTCTGGTGTACTATGTTCTAATTGCCGATCGGTTTGAATTCGAAAATCTCACAAGATCTTGATTTGATCATTTTCTATTACTTTCTCAGCCTGATGTTCCCATGAGTTTTTCATGCTGATAGACTGTGCTTTCTGCATAAAGACCAGTGTATCAATTTTGCAACCCTGTCGTGTCTAGCTTTGTAATCTGTCTGTGCAGTTTTGCTACATTCACATATAAGAAGAGACACAGTTTCATCTTTTTCTTGACAAGTCGACACTTTGGATTATCACTGACTTACTGAATTTTAGCCTTTATAACATTTGTTTGCGTTCTTGTGCATCGAAATTCACACCTTCTGTTTTTTTCTTGATGGAACCCAATTTTAGCCGTGCCTAAGTCAAGTTGTTGTCACATTTTCCTTCAAATATTCTTTAGAAGTTGTCCATGTAGTGGCTTGTTCGTCCAGCTATCTAACCTGCTTTCAAACTGCTTTCTCTTGTATTCAGCCTTGTTCTCTGTTGTTTTTAATATATTTTCATTTTTCACAGCCTGAAGTAGCTTTCTCTGCTTCTGTTGACGTAATCATTCAGGGTTCTTTGTTTCTTCCTCTGCTACCTGTTGTACTTGTAGTAGTCCTCTGCCTCCAGTTTTCCGAGGTAAATATAATCAGTCAGCATCTCTTTTTGGATGGAGTGCATGATGCATGTTCAATAGCTTTCGAGTTTTTCTATCTAATATTTCTAATTCACTTTGGGTCCATGATCAATTATTCCAGCTCTGATTACTGGAATGGCCCATGTATTTATGGCCTTGATTATATTTCCACCATTTAATTTTGATTTCAATATCTTTTGTACTCTCTTGACGTACTCTCTTTGAGTCAGACCTTTGACTTTTGTATGCAAGATGTTTTCTGATTCAAGAATTCCAAGGTATTTGTAATTTTAATTATCTGACAATGATTTCGTAATATTACTATTTTCTAGTTCTATTCCATCTATATTCTGGACTTTTCCCTGGCGCATGGATAATACTGCACATTTTTCCAGCGCAAATTCCATTTTTATATCATCATCAATAATAATAATAATAATAATAATAATAATAATAATAATAATAATAATAATAATTATTATTATTATTATATTTTATATAATTTTCTCATCTACAGGAATGGCATCAGTAGCATGGTCCACTTCTCAGTACGGACATAAAAGTCAAGTAAAGCCATAGTCATTCATAATTTAAAAACCGTTGTACGACGTGGCACGTATCAAGAATTACTGTTTCTTAGATTTTGGACCTTAGGTGTTGTAGACCTAAAGCATCAAGCTGAGTTATAAGAGTCTGAGGAATTATACTAGTTGCAGAGATAATCAGTGGACGTATGTGAACTGTTTTCAGCTTCCACATCTGTTTAATCTCCACAGCCAGTTCCACATAAAAGTTGAGTTTTGGTATTCTGAATATTACGGTCCAACGGTACCGATATGTCGATAATGACTGCTTCCTTCTGCCTTTTGTAATATAACACTATGTCTAGACGTTTGGCAGAGATGGTTATATCTGTTTTAATCTCACGGTCCTAATATAATATGTATTGTTTATTATGTAGTACCTCAGTGGGTTTATATTTATAGTACGGTACTTTTGACACTAATAGTTCTGTATCGTGTGCTAATTGTTGATGTATCATCGTAGCAAAATTATCATATTACTGCATATAATCAACATTTGCTAGCGTGGTGCATCCTCCGCAGATATGTTCAATGGTCTCACTGCACATACCACATCTTCTACATTTATCACTTTGCAGATCCTGCTTTAAAATGTATTTTCTGTAATTTTTGGTTGCAACCACTTTGTCTTGAACAGTCATCATAAACCCAATAGTCTCTCCATATAATTTTCCTCGCTTCAACCACTGATTTGAGGCTTTTTTGTCAACTTCTGGTCTATCTAACTGGTTTGGATGAGCCCCATGAAGTTCCTTTTGATTCCATTTTTGAATCTGGTCTTCCGTAGACGATTCCTCTATTTTAGCTCCTGGTTTACTTAACATCAGGGGAGTGATCTCTTTGTCTGCAGCACATATGACATCAAACATATTATTTTCATTACATTTAGAGTGAAAATATTTCCGCAGGGAGCAAATTTGCGCACCGTGAAGGCGTTTTATATCAAGGATACCTAATCCTCCTTCTTCTTGTGGGAGTCTGATGCGCTCTACGTCTGCCTTTAGGTGTCTCATTCGATGTTGGGTCATACTTGATCTCACAGCTCTGTTAAATTTCTCAAGATCTGTTTTCGACCACCTGATAATACCAAAAGAATAAGTTAGAACCGGGACCACAAAGGTATTATTTGCTTTCACCTTATTAGCTGTGTTTAAGTACGCCTTTAGAATCATTTTAAGTCGATGCTGGAATTTATCTTTTATATCATTCTTAATTTTACTGTGTTTAATGCCACGTGTTTGTAAAAATCCCAGGTACTTGTACCCATTTTCTGCCTATAATTCTTTAATTATTTCAATGTTGTCTAAAGAGAAACATTCAGATTTAACCGAAAACTCCTCTTTCTAAATGCACCACCTTACTTTTGTTCGAGCCAAAGTCCATATGAATTAATCTGCTAAATGTGACAGTAATTTGTAGAAGCTTATTCAATGGTGTTTTGGAATTGCTGTATATCTTAAAGACATCCATATATAATAAAGGATTGATTGTATGACTTTGTGTTCTAGTCCCGTTTATACTAAATCCATATTTCGTGCTGCTTAGTATGCTGAGAGGATTAAGGCCTATGCACTCAGGGAATCCCCTTGAAAATGAGCACTGAGAGAGTCCCCTTGAAAAATACTTTTCCTTATTCTGATATTTTTAGAATTATTCATTTTCGTTCCATCTGATATAGAGAGATTTCAAACAGAAGTTACCGCTCTTTTCTCGTTTATAGGCGAGCCACGGATAAATTATCATCGGCCAATGAGCGATGACTTCTGTTTTATGTTCCTAGTTCACATCAATTGTGTACATTAATTATATAGAGATTGGTTTGCCACTGAGACATGACTGTGAAGCAACTGAGTGACTTTGTTGTTCACGTTTTCGTGGTGCCTAGTATGCTGAGAGGATTAAGGCCTATATGCACTGAGAGAGTCCCCTTGAAAAATACCTTTCCTTATCCTGGTATTTCTAGAATTAATCATTTTCGTTCCATCTGATATAGAGAGATTTGCTTGCCACTGAGACATGGCTTGTTGAAGCAACTGAATGACTTTGTTGTTCACTTTTTCGTGGTGCCTAGTTTGCTGAGAGGATTACGGCCTATGCACTGAGAAAGTCCCCTTGAAAACGAGCACTGACAGTCCCCTTAAAAATACCTTTCCTTATTTTGATATTTCTAGAATTAATCATTTTCGTTCCATCTCATATAGAGAGATATGCTTGCCACTGAGACATGACTTGTTGAAGCAACTGAATGACTTTGTTGTTCACTTTATCGTGGTGCCTAGTTTGCTGAGAGGATTACGGCCTATGCACTAAGAAAGTCCCCTTGAAAAAGAGCACCGACAGAGTCCCCTTGAAAAATACCTTTCCTTATTCTGATATTTCTAGAATTAATCATTTTCGTTCCATCTGATATAGAGAGATTTGCTTGCCACTGAGACATGGCTTGTTGAAGCAACTGAATGACTTTGTTGTTCACTTTTTCGTGGTGCCTAGTTTGCTGAGAGGATGAAGGCCTATGCACTGAGAAAGTCCCCTTGAAAAAGCACTGACAGAGTCCCCTTGAAAAATACCTTTCCTTATTCTGATATTTCTAGAATTAATCATTTTCGTTCCATCTCATATAGAGAGATATGCTTGCCACTGAGACATGACTTGTTGAAGCAACTGAATGACTTTGTTGTTCACTTTTTCGTGGTGCCTAGTTTGCTGAGAGGATTACGGCCTATGCACTAAGAAAGTCCCCTTGAAAAAGAGCACCGACAGAGTCCCCTTGAAAAATACCTTTCCTTATTCTGATATTTCTAGAACTAATCATTTTCGTTCCATCTGATATAGAGAGATTTGCTTGCCACTGAGACATGGCTTGTTGAAGCAACTGAATGACTTTGTTGTTCACTTTTTTGTGGCGCCCAGTTTGCTGAGAGGATTAAGGCCTATGCACTGAGAAAGTCCCCTTGAAAAAAAGCACTGACAGAGACCCCTTGAAAAATACCTTTCCTTATTCTGATATTTCTAGAACTAATCATTTTCGTTCCATCTAATATAGAGAGATTTGCTTGCCACTGAGACATGGCTTGTGCAACTGAATGACTTTGTTGTTCACTTTTTTGTGGTGCCCAGCTTGCTGAGAGGATTAAGGCCTATGCACTGAGAAAGTCACCTTGAAAAAAAAGCACTGACAGAGCCCCTTGAAAAATACCTTTCCTTATTCTGATATTTCTAGAACTAATCATTTTCGTTCCATCTGATATAGAGAGATTTGCTTGCCACTGAGACATGGCTTGTTGAAGCAACTGAATGACTTTGTTGTTCAATTTTTCGTGGTGCCTAGTTTGCTGAGAGGATTAAGGCCTATATGTACTGAGAGAGTCCCCTTGAAAAATACCTTTCCTTATTCTGATATTTCTAGAACTAATCATTTTCGTTCCATCTGATATAGAGAGATATGCTTGCCACTGAGACATGGCTTGTTGAAGCAACTGAATGACTTTGTTGTTCACTTTTTTGTGGTGCCCAGTTTGCTGAGAGGATTAAGGCCTATGCACTGAGAAAGTCCCCTTGAAAAAAAGCACTGACAGAGACCCCTTGAAAAATACCTTTCCTTATTCTGATATTTCTAGAACTAATCATTTTCGTTCCATCTGATATAGAGAAATTTGCTTGCCACTGAGACATGGCTTGTGCAACTGAATGACTTTGTTGTTCACTTTTTTGTGGTGCCCAGTTTGCTGAGAGGATTAAGGCCTATGCACTGAAAAAGTCACCTTGAAAAAAAAAGCACTGACAGAGCCCCCTTGAAAAATACCTTTCCTTATTCTGATATTTCTAGAACTAATCATTTTCGTTCCATCTGATATAGAGAGATTTGCTTGCCACTGAGACATGGCTTGTTGAAGCAACTGAATGACTTTGTTGTTCAATTTTTCGTGGTGCCTAGTTTGCTGAGAGGGTGAAGGCCTATGCACTGAGAAAGTCCCCTTGAAAAAGAGCACTGCACTGACAGAGTCCCCTTGAAAAATACCTTTCCTTATTTTGATATTTCTAGAATTAATCATTTTCGTTCCATCTGATATAGAGAGATTTGCTTGCCACTGAGACATGGCTCGTTGAAGCAACTGAATGACTTTGTTGTTCAATTTTTCGTGGTGCCTAGTTTGCTGAGAGGATTAAGGCCTATGCACTGAGAAAGTCCCCTTGAAAAAAAGCACTGACAGAGCCCCCTTGAAAAATACCTTTCCTTATTCTGATATTTCTAGAACTAATCATTTTCGTTCCATCTGATATAGAGAGATTTGCTTGCCACTGAGACATGGCTTGTTGAAGCAACTGAATGACTTTGTTGTTCAATTTTTCGTGGTGCCTAGTTTGCTGAGAGGATGAAGGCCTATGCACTGAGAAAGTCCCCTTGAAAAAGAGCACTGCACTGACAGAGTCCCCTTGAAAAATACCTTTCCTTATTCTGATATTTCTAGAACTAATCATTTTCGTTCCATCTGATATAGAGAGATTTGCTTGCCACTGAGACATGGCTCGTTGAAGCAACTGAATGACTTTGTTGTTCACTTTTTCGTGGTGCCTAGTTTGCTGAGAGGATTAAGGCCTATGCACTGAGAAAGTCACCTTGAAAAAAGCACCGACAGAGTCCCCTTGAAAAATACCTTTCTTATTCTGATATTTCTAGAATTAATCATTTTCGTTCCATCTGATATAGAGAGATTTGCTTGCCACTGAGACATGGCTTGTTGAAACAACTGAATAACTTTGTTGTTCACTTTTTCGTGGTGCCTAGTTTGCTGAGAGGATTAAGGCCTATGCACTTAGAAAGTCACCTTGAAAAAAGCACCGACAGAGTCCCCTTGAAAAATACCTTACCTTATTCTGATATTTCTGGAATTAATCAGTTTCGTTCCATCTGATATAGAGATATTTGCCTGCCACTGAGGCATGGCTTGTTGAAGCAACTGAATGACTTTGTTGTTCACTTTTTCGTGGTGCCTAGTTTGCTGAGAGGATTACGGCCTATGCACTGAGAAAGTCCCCTTGAAAAAAAGCACTGACAGAGCCCCCTTGAAAAATACCTTTCCTTATTCTTTTATTTTTAGAACTAATCATTTTCGTTCCATCTGATATAGAGAGATTTGCTTGCCACTGAGACATGACTTGAAGCAACTGAATGACTTTGTTGTTCACTTTTTCGTGGTGCCTAGTTTGCTGAGAGGATTACGGCCTATTCACTGAGAAAGTTCCTTTGAAGAAGAGCACTGACAGAGTCCCCTTGAAAAATACCTTTCCTTGTTCTGATATTTCTAGAACTAATCATTTTCGTTCCATCTGATATAGAGAGATTTGCTTGCCACTGAGACATGGCTTGTTGAAGCAACTGAATGACTTTGTTGTTCACTTTTTCGTGGTGCCTACTTTGCTGAGAGGATTAAGGCCTATGCACTGAGAAAGTCACCTTGAAAAAAGCACCGACAGAGTCCCCTTGAAAAATACCTTACCTTATTCTGATATTTCTAGAATTAATCAGTTTCGTTCCATCTGATATAGAGATATTTGCCTGCCACTGAGGCATGGCTTGTTGAAGCAACTGAATGACTTTGTTGTTCACTTTTTCGTGGTGCCTAGTTTGCTGAGAGGATTAAGGCCATGCACTGTATAATGAATTCAGCTTTCTTCTACTATAATGAATACAACTTCTTCAAATGCTTGTTGTTTGTTAATTATATCATGAATAAACTTTCCTGCTAGTAGTGTAGTAATAATAATGAACAAGCTTTTAACTGCTAGTAATGTTGTAGTAGTAATTAAGATGAATAAAGTCTTATGCTGGTTGTTAATAATAACAACTAATGAAATAAACCTAACAGCCAGACAGAGGTCTGACAGTACTATGAACTGAGAAAAACGTACTTACTTAAAAAGCTTTTATTCAGAGAAAGTCCTGGTATCATCCAACACACACACACTAGTCACATTAATCGTATCACAATAATGAAGAAAAAACCTAATCACATAGAACGAAGCTCTTGGCACAAAATAACGTAGCTCTACTCACATAAACGAAGCTCTCCCTACGCACATCAACAAAAAGCTCTCACCATACAACAACAGCTCTCTCTGGTATCGTTGAACGCGCCTATTTATACTGGCTACCACCACGTCATGACTTACACTCATTGCCAGATCTCATTCAGCGGGAGAAATAACATCTCCTTCAGTAAGAAGATAATTTACATAGTAAAATAAAATAACCAGAGATTGTAAAAATCAAAAGGAAAGTAAATCTAGAGTATACGTTACAACTGAGAAAGTCCCATTGAAAAGAGCACTGACAGAGTCCCCTTGAAAAATACCTTTCCTTATTCTGATATTTCTAGAATTAATCATTTTCGTTCCATCTGATATAGAGAGATTTGCTTGCCACTGAGACATGGTTTGTTGAAGCAACTGAATGACTTTGTTGTTCACTTTATCGTGGTGCCTAGTTTGCTGAGAGGATTAAGGCCTATGCACTGAGAAAGTCCCCTTGAAAAAGAGCACTGACAGAGTCCCCTTGAAAAATACTTTTCCTTATTCTGATATTTCTAGAATTAATCATTTTCGTTCCATCTGATATAGAGAGATTTGCTTGCCACTGAGACATGGCTTGTTGAAGCAACTGAATGACTTTGTTGTTCACTTTTTCGTGGTGCCTAGTTTGCTGAGAGGATTAAGGCCTATGCACTGAGAAAGTCCCCTTGAAAAAGAGCACTGACAGAGTCCCCTTGAAAAATACTTTTCCTTATTCTGATATTTCTAGAATTAATCATTTTCGTTCCATCTGATATAGAGAGATTTGCTTGCCACTGAGACATGGCTTGTTGAAGCAACTGAATGACTTTGTTGTTCACTTTTTCGTGGTGCCTAGTTTGCTGAGAGGATTAAGGCCTATGTACTGAGAAAGTCCCCTTGAAAAAGAGCACTGCACTGACAGAGTCCCCTTGAAAAATACCTTTCCTTATTCTGATATTTCTAGAACTAATCATTTTCGTTCCATCTGATATAGAGAGATTTGCTTGCCACTGAGACATGGCTTGTTGAAGCAACTGAATGACTTTGTTGTTCACTTTTTTCGTGGTGCCCAGTTTGCTGAGAGGATTAAGGCCTATGCACTGAGAAAGTCACCTTGAAAAAAAGCACTGACAGAGACCCCTTGAAAAATACCTTTCCTTATTCTGATATTTCTAGAACTAATCATTTTCGTTCCATCTGATATAGAGAGATTTGCTTGCCACTGAGACATGGCTTGTGCAACTGAATGACTTTGTTGTTCACTTTTTTGTGGTTCCCAGTTTGCTGAGAGGATTAAGGCCTATGCACTGAGAAAGTCACCTTGAAAAAAAGCACTGACAGAGCCCCCTTGAAAAATACCTTTCCTTATTCTGATATTTCTAGAACTAATCATTTTCGTTCCATCTGATATAGAGAGATTTGCTTGCCACTGAGACATGACTTGAAGCAACTGAATGACTTTGTTGTTCACTTTTTCGTGGTGCCTAGTTTGCTGAGAGGATTACGGCCTATTCACTGAGAAAGTTCCTTTGAAGAAGAGCACTGACAGAGTCCCCTTGAAAAATACCTTTCCTTATTCTGATATTTCTAGAATTAATCATTTTCGTTCCATCTGATATAGAGAGATTTGCTTGCCACTGAGACATGGCTTGTTGAAGCAACTGAATGACTTTGTTGTTCACTTTTTCGTGGTGCCTACTTTGCTGAGAGAATTAAGGCCTATGCACTGAGAAAGTCACCTTGAAAAAAGCACCGACAGAGTCCCCTTGAAAAATACCTTACCTTATTCTGATATTTCTGGAATTAATCAGTTTCGTTCCATCTGATATAGAGATATTTGCCTGCCACTGAGGCATGGCTTGTTGAAGCAACTGAATGACTTTGTTGTTCACTTTTTCGTGGTGCCTAGTTTGCTGAGAGGATTAAGGCCATGCACTGTATAATGAATTCAGCTTTCTTCTACTATAATGAATACAACTTCTTCAAATGCTTGTTGTTTGTTAATTATATCATGAATAAACTTTCCTGCTAGTAGTGTAGTAATAATAATGAACAAGCTTTTAACTGCTAGTAATGTTGTAGTAGTAATTAAGATGAATAAAGTCTTATGCTGGTTGTTAATAATAACAACTAATGAAATAAACCTAACAGCCAGACAGAGGTCTGACAGTACTATGAACTGAGAAAAACGTACTTACTTAAAAGCTTTTATTCAGAGAAAGTCCTGGTATCATCCAACACACACACACTAGTCACATTAATCGTATCACAATAATGAAGAAAAAACCTAATCACATAGAACGAAGCTCTTGGCACAAAATAACGTAGCTCTACTCACATAAACGAAGCTCTCCCTACGCACATCAACAAAAAGCTCTCACCATACAACAACAGCTCTCTCTGGTATCGTTGAACGCGCCTATTTATACTGGCTACCACCACGTCATGACTCACACTCATTGCCAGATCTCATTCAGCGGGAGAAATAACATCTCCTTCAGTAAGAAGATAATTTACATAGTAAAATAAAATAACCAGAGATTGTAAAAATCAAAAGGAAAGTAAATCTAGAGTATACGTTACAACTGAGAAAGTCCCATTGAAAAGAGCACTGACAGAGTCCCCTTGAAAAATACCTTTCCTTATTCTGATATTTCTAGAATTAATCATTTTCGTTCCATCTGATATAGAGAGATTTGCTTGCCACTGAGACATGGTTTGTTGAAGCAACTGAATGACTTTGTTGTTCACTTTATCGTGGTGCCTAGTTTGCTGAGAGGATTAAGGCCTATGCACTGAGAAAGTCCCCTTGAAAAAGAGCACTGACAGAGTCCCCTTGAAAAATACTTTTCCTTATTCTGATATTTCTAGAATTAATCATTTTCGTTCCATCTGATATAGAGAGATTTGCTTGCCACTGAGACATGGCTTGTTGAAGCAACTGAATGACTTTGTTGTTCACTTTTTCGTGGTGCCTAGTTTGCTGAGAGGATTAAGGCCTATGCACTGAGAAAGTCCCCTTGAAAAAGAGCACTGACAGAGTCCCCTTGAAAAATACTTTTCCTTATTCTGATATTTCTAGAATTAATCATTTTCGTTCCATCTGATATAGAGAGATTTGCTTGCCACTGAGACATGGCTTGTTGAAGCAACTGAATGACTTTTTTGTTCACTTTTTCGTGGTGCCTAGTTTGCTGAGAGGATTAAGGCCTATGTACTGAGAAAGTCCCCTTGAAAAAGAGCACTGCACTGACAGAGACCCCTTGAAAAATACCTTTCCTTATTCTGATATTTCTAGAACTAATCATTTTCGTTCCATCTGATATAGAGAGATTTGCTTGCCACTGAGACATGGCTTGTTGAAGCAACTGAATGACTTTGTTGTTCACTTTTTTGTGGTGCCCAGTTTGCTGAGAGGATTAAGGCCTATGCACTGAGAAAGTCACCTTGAAAAAAAGCACTGACAGAGTCCCCTTGAAAAATACCTTTCCTTATTCTGATATTTCTAGAACTAATCATTTTCGTTCCATCTGATATAGAGAGATTTGCTTGCCACTGAGACATGGCTTGTGCAACTGAATGACTTTGTTGTTCACTTTTTGTGGTGCCCAGTTTGCTGAGAGGATTAAGGCCTATGCACTGAGAAAGTCACCTTGAAAAAAGCACTGACAGAGCCCCCTTGAAAAATACCTTTCCTTATTCTGATATTTCTAGAACTAATCATTTTCGTTCCATCTGATATAGAGAGATTTGCTTGTCACTGAGACATGGCTTGTTGAAGCAACTGAATGACTTTGTTGTTCACTTTTTTGTGGTGCCCAGTTTGCTGAGAGGATTAAGGCCTATGCACTGAGAAAGTCACCTTGAAAAAAAGCACTGACAGAGACCCCTTGAAAAATACCTTTCCTTATTCTGATATTTCTAGAACTAATCATTTTCGTTCCATCTGATATAGAGAGATTTGCTTGCCACTGAGACATGGCTTGTGCAACTGAATGACTTTGTTGTTCACTTTTTTGTGGTTCCCAGTTTGCTGAGAGGATTAAGGCCTATGCACTGAGAAAGTCACCTTGAAAAAAAAGCACTGACAGAGCCCCCTTGAAAAATACCTTTCCTTATTCTGATATTTCTAGAACTAATCATTTTCGTTCCATCTGATATAGAGAGATTTGCTTGCCACTGAGACATGGCTTGTTGAAGCAACTGAATGACTTTGTTGTTCAATTTTTCGTGGTGCCTAGTTTGCTGAGAGGATGAAGGCCTATGCACTGAGAAAGTCCCCTTGAAAAAGAGCACTGCACTGACAGAGTCCCCTTGAAAAATACCTTTCCTTATTCTGATATTTCTAGAACTAATCATTTTCGTTCCATCTGATATAGAGAGATTTGCTTGCCACTGAGACATGGCTCGTTGAAGCAACTGAATGACTTTGTTGTTCACTTTTTCGTGGTGCCTAGTTTGCTGAGAGGATTAAGGCCTATGCACTGAGAAAGTCACCTTGAAAAAAGCACCGACAGAGTCCCCTTGAAAAATACCTTTCCTTATTCTGATATTTCTAGAATTAATCATTTTCGTTCCATCTGATATAGAGAGATTTGCTTGCCACTGAGACATGGCTTGTTGAAACAACTGAATGACTTTGTTGTTCACTTTTTCGTGGTGCCTAGTTTGCTGAGAGGATTAAGGCCTATGCACTGAGAAAGTCACCTTGAAAAAAGCACCGACAGAGTCCCCTTGAAAAATACCTTACCTTATTCTGATATTTCTGGAATTAATCAGTTTCGTTCCATCTGATATAGAGATATTTGCCTGCCACTGAGGCATGGCTTGTTGAAGCAACTGAATGACTTTGTTGTTCACTTTTTCGTGGTGCCTAGTTTGCTGAGAGGATTACGGCCTATGCACTGAGAAAGTCCCCTTGAAAAAAAGCACTGACAGAGCCCCCTTGAAAAATACCTTTCCTTATTCTTTTATTTTTAGAACTAATCATTTTCGTTCCATCTGATATAGAGAGATTTGCTTGCCACTGAGACATGACTTGAAGCAACTGAATGACTTTGTTGTTCACTTTTTCGTGGTGCCTAGTTTGCTGAGAGGATTACGGCCTATTCACTGAGAAAGTTCCTTTGAAGAAGAGCACTGACAGAGTCCCCTTGAAAAATACCTTTCCTTGTTCTGATATTTCTAGAACTAATCATTTTCGTTCCATCTGATATAGAGAGATTTGCTTGCCACTGAGACATGGCTTGTTGAAGCAACTGAATGACTTTGTTGTTCACTTTTTCGTGGTGCCTAGTTTGCTGAGAGGATTAAGGCCTATGCACTGAGAAAGTCACCTTGAAAAAAGCACCGACAGAGTCCCCTTGAAAAATACCTTACCTTATTCTGATATTTCTGGAATTAATCAGTTTCGTTCCATCTGATATAGAGATATTTGCCTGCCACTGAGGCATGGCTTGTTGAAGCAACTGAATGACTTTGTTGTTCACTTTTTCGTGGTGCCTAGTTTGCTGAGAGGATTAAGGCCATGCACTGTATAATGAATTCAGCTTTCTTCTACTATAATGAATACAACTTCTTCAAATGCTTGTTGTTTGTTAATTATATCATGAATAAACTTTCCTGCTAGTAGTGTAGTAATAATAATGAACAAGCTTTTAACTGCTAGTAATGTTGTAGTAGTAATTAAGATGAATAAAGTCTTATGCTGGTTGTTAATAATAACAACTAATGAAATAAACCTAACAGCCAGACAGAGGTCTGACAGTACTATGAACTGAGAAAAACGTACTTACTTAAAAAGCTTTTATTCAGAGAAAGTCCTGGTATCATCCAACACACACACACTAGTCACATTAATCGTATCACAATAATGAAGAAAAACCTAATCACATAGAACGAAGCTCTTGGCACAAAATAACGTAGCTCTACTCACATAAACGAAGCTCTCCCTACGCACATCAACAAAAAGCTCTCACCATACAACAACAGCTCTCTCTGGTATCGTTGAACGCGCCTATTTATACTGGCTACCACCACGTCATGACTTACACTCATTGCCAGATCTCATTCAGCGGGAGAAATAACATCTCGTTCAGTAAGAAGATAATTTACATAGTAAAATAAAATAACCAGAGATTGTAAAAATCAAAAGGAAAGTAAATCTAGAGTATACGTTACAACTGAGAAAGTCCCATTGAAAAGAGCACTGACAGAGTCCCCTTGAAAAATACCTTTCCTTATTCTGATATTTCTAGAATTAATCATTTTCGTTCCATCTGATATAGAGAGATTTGCTTTCCACTGAGACATGGTTTGTTGAAGCAACTGAATGACTTTGTTGTTCACTTTATCGTGGTGCCTAGTTTGCTGAGAGGATTAAGGCCTATGCACTGAGAAAGTCCCCTTGAAAAAGAGCACTGACAGAGTCCCCTTGAAAAATACTTTTCCTTATTCTGATATTTCTAGAATTAATCATTTTCGTTCCATCTGATATAGAGAGATTTGCTTGCCACTGAGACATGGCTTGTTGAAGCAACTGAATGACTTTGTTGTTCACTTTTTCGTGGTGCCTAGTTTGCTGAGAGGATTAAGGCCTATGTACTGAGAAAGTCCCCTTGAAAAAGAGCACTGCACTGACAGAGTCCCCTTGAAAAATACCTTTCCTTATTCTGATATTTCTAGAATTAATCATTTTCGTTCCATCTGATATAGAGAGATTTGCTTGCCACTGAGACATGGCTTGTTGAAGCAACTGAATGACTTTGTTGTTCACTTTTTCGTGGTGCCTAGTTTGCTGAGAGGATTAAGGCCTATGTACTGAGAAAGTCCCCTTGAAAAAGAGCACTGCACTGACAGAGTCCCCTTGAAAAATACCTTTCCTTATTCTGATATTTCTAGAATTAATCATTTTCGTTCCATCTGATATAGAGAGATTTGCTTGCCACTGAGACATGGCTTGTTGAAGCAACTGAATGACTTTGTTGTTCACTTTTTCGTGGTGCCTAGTTTGCTGAGAGGATTAAGGCCTATGTACTGAGAAAGTCCCCTTGGAAAAGAGCACTGCACTGACAGAGTCCCCTTGAAAAATACCTTTCCTTATTCTGATATTTCTAGAATTAATCATTTTCGTTCCATCTGATATAGAGAGATTTGCTTGCCACTGAGACATGTCTTGTTGAAGCAACTGAATGACTTTGTTGTTCACTTTTTCGTGGTGCTTAGTTTGCTGAGAGGATTAAGGCCTATGCACTGAGAAAGTCCCCTTGAAAAAGAGCACTGACAGAGTACCCTTGAAAAATACCTTTCCTTATTCTGATATTTCTAGAACTAATCATTTTCGTTCCATCTGATATAGAGAGATTTGCTTGCCACTGAGACATGGCTTGTTGAAGCAACTGAATGACTTTTTTGTTCAATTTTTCGTGGTGCCTAGTTTGCTGAGAGGATGAAGGCCTGTGCACTGAGAAAGTCCCCTTGAAAAAGAGCACTGCACTGACAGAGTCCCCTTGAAAAATACCTTTCCTTATTCTGATATTTCTAGAACTAATCATTTTCGTTCCATCTGATATAGAGAGATTTGCTTGCCACTGAGACATGGCTTGTTGAAGCAACTGAATGACTTTGTTGTTCACTTTTTCGTGGTGCCTAGTTTGCTGAGAGGATTAAGTCCTATGCACTGAGAAAGTCCCCTTGAAAAAAGCACTGACAGAGTCCCCTTGAAAATACCTTTCCTTATTCTGATATTTCTAGAATTAATCATTTTCGTTCCATCTGATATAGAGAGATTTGCTTGCCACTGAGACATGACTTGAAGCAACTGAATGACTTTGTTGTTCACTTTTTCGTGGTGCCTAGTTTGCTGAGAGGATTACGGCCTATGCACTGGGAAAGTTCCTTTGAAGAAGAGCACTGACAGAGTCCCCTTGAAAAATATCTTTCCTTATTCTGATATTTCTAGAATTAATCATTTTCGTTCCATCTGATATATAGAGACGTGTTTGCCGCTTGTTGAAGCAACTGAATGACTTTGTTGTTCACTTTATATATATTCAGTATTTCTATGAGGTAATCATGCGGAATTGAATCAAATGCTTTCTTGTAGACAATATAAGCCGTGCTCAATTTTATTTTCTTCTTAACAGCCTGATTTACCACGATACTATAAAAAATAGCTTTATCTCTGCATCCTTTAGATCTCGTATAATATCCTTTTTGTTCTTCTATCATCACACCATTATCTCTTAAGTGATTGTTGATCTTCATAGTTAAAGTGGATGCTAAAAGTTTGTAGGTTGTCGGCAGACATGTAATAGGCCTATATTTTGACGGATTTGCTGTATTATATATTATTATATGTTAACATTCGGTAAAAGAAGGGTTTTTCCTTCTGTAAAGAATGTTGGAATTTTAGAAGGATTTTCTAATAGTTCATTGAAGTATCGAGCTATATGAGCATGCGTAACAGTCAATTTTTTGTACAAAACATTTTGGATACGATCAGGTTCTGGGGCTTTCCAGTTGCTGGTTTTTCTAACAACTCCAGTCAAGTCGCTCACAGAAATACAAGTGTTTGGCATGTCTGTTATGCTTTCTGAATGCCTTTTTCTTCTGCAACCCAGCTTGCTGTTTTATCGAAGCTCTCTGCCTTTTCCCATATTTTAGACCAAAACTCTGTAATGTTAGTTAGTGTTGGTACTCCTTCATCATATCTGTTAATCTTTTCTTGCAAGGTTCTATAAAAAAATTTTGATTCCTATGAAAATGTACATTTTGGGCTTTACGCTCATAGCACTCTTTGTATATCTCCTTAAGCGTTTTGAATATACACCAAGCTGTTGTAAATGTTTGTCAATAGCAGCAGTTAAATTAGAATAATCTAGCTTCTCAATATGACTTAGTTTCAAAAGCTTAGCTACTTTTTTCTTTAATTTATTTGTTCGTATCATTCTTTTGTATTGGGTGAGTTCTCCAATCGCTCTCCGGATACTGCTAACTTTTTTCTAATCGTACATTCCACTTAGGTTTCTTTAGGTTTTGTTTCCACGTATTCTGACTTTCCTGTGTTCTTGTCTTCATTCCTATTGTTCTAGTGGTAGCAACAGCAGCTCAATAAATGAGGAGATGAAGTTGTTCAAGTTGATTGCAAGTTTGAAGATATCTGGGCAAAACACTTCATTTAGGTGGCATAGAATTTGGGGAACCTTACACGAGTTGGCACCATATTATTATTATTATTGTTATTATTATTATAATTATTATTATTAACAATATATCAATAATAATATATATTTTATTATTAATATAATATAATATAATATAATATAATATAATATAATATAATATAATATAATATAATATAATATAATAATTATTATTATTTTGTTCTATATTTCGCCAGTTGCTTCGTATATGCGTGCCTGTAGCACCGGCAGTCTCTTCCTGTACGTAAATGAAAAATTTCCTTTATGTTAGGATCTGCGTCAATTAAGCTTTCGTGTCGTTAAACATTTTAAACCTTTAAACGGGCGACGTATCTTAACGCCCAAACAGAATTGTTCACATAGGAGCCGGGTTTTACGAAAGTTACCGCAAAATAATTCCTTTCGCCCTCTCGTCTTAGAAAGAGCCGACCATAAATCTGGCAAAAAGCATTTGAATATGGTCTATATTAATGTGCGGAAGAACTCATCACATAAGGTATATTTCTCAATATAGTTCTCATTATCTCCAAACTCTGTACATTCTTTACATGTGAGTGGCGTGATTAGTTTAGTTTCACTTCGATGTATGTACTATAGAAATGTAGTTATCTGAATCCTGAAGTGAAAATACCAAAATCAAGAGTTTCCTGGAATCACCCTTTAAGTCAAAAGACTAGTAGCCCCATTATTGATAACGTTTCACTAAAAATATTTATTACAATTTTATATACAAGTTTTCAAATGTTCGTTGACTTTTACTAAATTTATAAAACTAAAATCGAAAAAAAAAAAAAAAACATCAAGAAAAGATAAAATATTAGGTTAAAACATCGAACCTTCACTCCATCACAGTCCTCTCACTTCCGTATGATCTTCGGAATCCGGAATGCATTTCGATACATACCTTAGTATCATTTTCTAGCTAATGTGTGGAGGCTCCCAAAACGACCAGGGTATATGTATATGAGAACTAATTATGTATATGAGAACTAATTATGTACAGTATATGAAAACTAACTTAACCATAATTATGCAATCCAACATTTGTTTGTCTACTAACATCATCAAAGTTCAGGTCGCGCCATCTTTTTTCTGGTTTCAACACGACCAAAAGAAAAGTTATTGATTTTTAATATAATTATGGATATGTTTTAGAAAATATTAGGTATTACAAGTTATAATATGAAGTTATTTTAATCGATGTTCAAATTTTCATCCTTGGGAAAGCATTAATTGTGAAGAAAATGTGTACAGAAATTTTTCCATTGGAAGTATAGGAAGCAGAATTATTTGACGTCCACCTTAACAGTTATTTTTTTAAGATCTCACTGCGGTTCTGTGTTCTTTTTTTTTTTTTCCAATGCAATGTCCAAGCTTTTTTCTGCAGCCCCACCAGCGCGATATTAGAGACGAGTTAGTGGTTTGTGTGAACATAGGCGTGGAATTCTGCTTACTTGTTCTACATTCTATGAGAGGAGAGGACATCCAAGAAGAGGGGACTTCTTCACAGAATCTCTATAGGGAGATAGGGATGGGGAAGCCAGAAGTTTATGGTGAGGGACTGCCTCACGAAACATCTGTTTTACTGTTCAAGAGACCATTATTTTTTATACATAAATCTATAACCTAAATTTATGTGGTAAGTCAAATAGTTTTTTGAACTTCACTGATCTCTGTTTTTGTATAAAATAGTCTTGTACAAAATTATTAACGTTAATTGAATTGCCTGTAAGTAGATAAACAGCGCACAAAAGTTTACCCCTAATGATTCGTTACGATTAAAAGCAGGAAGTCGTTTTGTAAAATTTCAAACAAGTTAGTAAAATCATACAATGCATTGATTTGTCAAAGGTCAGGACCTAGGAGCGGAATCCATTCCATTGCCCTTATGCGTCATAACTTACGTAAAATGCTTCTATTGCGACAAAACGTTATCATGTTGTTCAGGTGGTATACTGAACCAATTCCGTTTAATATCATCAAAATGGGGTCAAAAGTTCAGGGCACAGGAGCAAGATTTATTCCACAGCCATTATCCTCATAACTTGAGTAATACGTTGAGTGATGGTTTCTGGTATGATGGAAAGCGTGTCATAATCAATGCATTGCATGATTTTACTAACTTGTTTCTTATCGTGTGGCATCGTTTTCTTTCTAATGTTACGAAGCGAAAGTGCAGAAGGGCTGTCTGTATTGTTCTTAGAATAAAGATTAAGAAAATCACTCCTATCTAATTAGGAAAAGAAGCTTGAAAACCCTCAGTAATAAGAGACAGAAACGCTATTTTATTTTGCTACAAAGAATGATGAAAACATTTTGAAATTAATCCCCATTACAGTAATAGAGAGAAAGAGAGAGCGAGAGAGAGAGAGAGAGAGAGAGAGAGAGAGAGAGTGAGAGACAGAGAGAGAGAGAGAGTGTGTGTGTGAGAGAGAGAGAGAGAGAGAGAGAGAGTTTTCAGGTAATACCTTAGTACTGAAATTTTAAGAATGAGTTTCGGGTATTCTTGTTCTTCTATAGAGTACGCTTTCTGTCGGTTTACCACAACGATAATTAATTCTTGTTCAAGGTCATCAACTTGCATTTGTGGAATTAAATAAAAATAATGTCTTTGTATTAGGAACAGGAAGGTAAGTGACAATTTTTCATTGTGTGCATACTATACATACGACAGACAGCCTGAGTCACACTAGACATAAGTTTACGCATCATACCGGAAGTAATTCTTATCACATTATGTTTCACATTTCTAAAATCTGGGCAAGGAGAAACAATAGATCTATTCACAAGAGGAAGGTGGTTTCAGGAAGATAGCGTTTTCAAATGCAAGTGTTTTGATTTAAGCACTGTTGTATGCTCTTTGCAGTTGTATGCTCGCTTTGGTGTATGCTCTTCATGGACCTAGAATGTACAGATGCCCATCTAAGCACGTCTCGTGTGGTTAGGTATATTCTTTCTAAATAACTCACTTCAAATAACAATTAATTAAATAAATTATAAGGCCGAAGCCCTAATGGGCGAGTGTTACGGGGCGCTTGGTTCTAAACATTCGCCCGAGATGAGTCCGGGTTAAAAATCCGGTGAGGCTTGCATGGCGTCTTATGATGCTGTGTCTCTCCCTTCCTTGGAACTGTTAGACCTACATTATTTATAATAGGTCACTGAATACTGCTCGCAATAGTCGTTAAAAGCTGAAAAAAGAAAGAAAGAAAGAAAGCGCTGGACCGCCGGATGGCCGACGAGCCTCAGGACATCGCTGACTATTCGTCATAGGTGGGCCTAAATTGAAGTCCCGGACGAGGCAAGCCTGCGTCTGACTATTCGTCCGTGATGGGCTAAGGTTCAAGTACCGGATGAGACAGACATATTAATACGTCTGACTATTCGTCCAAGATTGGCCAAGGCCGTCTAGAAAACACAAGGCCGTGAGATTTGAGACATGTGTTCCCTCTTCTGCTGACGTCACGCAGGTAAAAAGGCTTCCGATTGGTTTCCAACGCTGTCGTGTGGGACATCAAGCACGACACCAACGTATCAGACCATCAAACATGCGAGTGACGTCACAAACGGAGGGAACTCATCTCTCTAATGGCGTGGCATTGTGTTTTCTAAACGGCCTTGGATGAGCCCAGATCCAAATGACGGATGAGACAGTGGGTGTCTTATCCGGGACTTGTGGTATTGTATGTTGACGCGACGCGGCCACGGTGACGCAGGGGTCTAAGCGCTGGCTAATGATCATTCGTCCGAGATTTGTCGGGCTCAAATCTCGGTGAGGCATCGATGTTGTGTTTGTTTTACGGCACTGCCTTTATCCCTTCTCTGGAACTAGTGGTTCTAAATTAGGGACGGGCGACTACTTATAGCCCATTGAGTTCGTCATGGTGGTCGTTAAATCCCCAAACAAACAAAAAACAAAAAAAGAAAAATGATGCACACTGTCCTTCCCTGGAAACGGTTGAAATAAATTAAGGATAGACGATCCCTCAGAGTTAATAACTGTGGCCGTTACAATACCGTACAAAAAAAGAAAAAAATAAGAAACTAATGTACTTGGTAATAATATCTTTTCAACAGTATTTAAAGGGATTTTTTTTATATTGATTTAAATGAGTGAAAAATACTCGGGGTTTTTATATTACGAAAACTGCTTTTTATATATACGTTTTTAAGGGAAATTCCAAATATTCTCTGTGATTTGTCATAAATGAAAGTTGCAGATCGTTTCTCTTTGTTTCATTTGGAGCATAAAAAACAAGAACTTCAAAAACTGATATTTTATTGCGTTTTTGGCGCATGCGCACTGGCCTGTACCAACCAAAACGATCAAGAATATATGTATTCCGTGCGATCATGTCGTCAGCTGAACCACCTTTCAGTATAAGGTTTCTGGCATTTCTTTTCATTACCAAGACCGAAAGGCAAGTCGAATATCATATCCTTTTGGATATTAAACGTTATTCCTTATAAATCCGTATTTCCATTTATCGACGATTAATTCTGTATACCCATGAAACATAATATATGTTTATTTTGCACATTCCTCAATGAGTGTGTTATCTTCAAACACGAAAATTGGCGTTTCGCTCATTTTATTAAAAGAAGGCTCGTCTGTGAAAATGTGCTCATAAGTATATTTCCTTGTCAGCACTTGGGGTGGTCATTGAGAACATATACACTCGCATATTAACACAGTGAACTTAGCTTTCGATAAATTACCTGCCTTCATAAACTGCTTTGGCTTACAAAATTTATTTTAACACATCATCACCATTACGCAAGTAGAGAGAAGGACTCCAGGCAGCATTACAATTATAAACTAATTTAATACTGGGTTGCATTATAACTATGACTAATTTAATTGTATTGTACGCTGATTTTTCTCGTAGCTCAATGAGTGTGTTATTTTTGCACGCGAAAGTTGGAGTTTCGCTCAGTTAATAAAAGCAGGCTTCGCTAAGAAAATATGCTCATGCATATATGTCCCGATGGCACTTGGCGTGGTCATCGAGAACATATGCAGTCGCACTTTTCCGCTGCAAATTTGGCTTTGCACCTGCCTTCATAAACTGCTTTGGCTTACGAAAATGTATTTCAACACATCACCATTGCGCAAGTCGAGAAAGGGACCCCGGGCTGCATTATAACAATATACTAATTTAATTCTGGGCTGCGTTATAACTACAATTATTTAATTGTATTGTATGCTGATTTTCTCGTAGCTCAATGAGTGTGTTATTTTCGCACGCGAAAGTTGGAGTTTCGCTCAGTTAAAAAAGCAGGCTTCGCTAAGAAAATATGCTCATGCATATATGTCCCGATGGCACTTGGCGTGGTCATCGAAAACATATGCACTCGCACTTTTCCGCTGCAAATTTGGCTTTGCACCTGCCTTCATAAACTGCTTTGGCTTACGAAAATGTATTTCAACACATCACCATTGCGCAAGTCGAGAAAGGGACCCCGGGCTGCATTATAACAATATACTAATTTAATTCTGGGCTGCGTTATAACTACAATTATTTAATTGTATTGTATGCTGATTTTCTCGTAGCTCAATGAGTGTGTTATTTCCGCACGCGAAAGTTGGAGTTTCGCTCAGTTAAAAAAGCAGGCTTCGCTAAGAAAATATGCTCATGCATATATGTCCCGATGGCACTTGGCGTGTTCATCGAGAACATATGCACTCGCACTTTTCCGCTGCAAATTTGGCTTTGCACCTGCCTTCATAAACTGCTTTGGCTTACGAAAATGTATTTCAACACATCACCATTGCGCAAGTCGAGAAAGGGACCCCGGGCTGCATTATAACAATATACTAATTTAATTCTGGGCTGCGTTAGTAGAGGAAAAGGGCGGGTTCTGGGACAGGGACAGCCCTCCATAGACTTAACATTGGCTGTCCACGAGGCTGTCCCCGGCTGTCCACGAGGCTGTCCCCGGCTGTCCACGAGGCTGTCCCCGACTGTCCCAAGGGTGTCCCCGAGTCAGAATTTTTGTCACGCGGTCGCCCCCATCATGTGCTGCCCCTAGCGGTGCTTCTTTTAACTTTCAATGAATCTTTGTTTTTGAGGGATGCAACGATCGAGTGGGAAAGGGGGTGGATATAGGGGAATGTCAACTCGATGTGCTGCCCCCTAGCGGTGCTTTTTGGAACTTTCAAGGGATCTTTGATTCTGAGGGATGGCAACAACCGAGTGGGTCCTTTGGGATTTTTTGTATTAATTCCAGTGGTTCTCAAGCGGGATTTTTCCTCCTCTTCGATGTTATTTTTCACCGGTGGAAATTTTTAGGTAACGATGCTGGGGAATTTCCTTTCCAATGGAGTAAAAATGCCCTAATGGTCTTAGCAAGGTCCTAACTCACGATGATTTGGTTTCAAAAAATTGGTCAGGTGTTCTCGTGTACTACGTATTCACTCTATTTTTTTTTTAATTACTTTTACATTATTTCTTCATGGTTTTTTTTTATATATTTTTTGTATGTTTTGAGGGAGTTTTTTCGTGTAGATGTAATGAATTTTCTTGGGAACTTTTCTTTTTCATACATTTCATTTTATTTCAGACCATGAGACGGGGAAATGCTTCTTTAGAAACGATTTCGTTCCTGTTCGCAGTAACTATTGGACTTTGACAAAATTTTTGGGAAATCAAGCGGAAATGTAGACATGTTAATTCTGAGTCTTTCGCCCTTCCAATATTTTTTTTTCTAGTCGTAATGTTTTCATGTACTATGTATTCCCGCTCTTTTCTTTTTTATAACTTTTACGTTATTTCTTCATGAATTTTTTATATTTTTTGTATGTTTTGAGGGAGTTTTTTCGTGTAGATGTAATGAATTTTCTTGGGAACTTTTCTTTATCATACATTTAATTTTATTTCAGACCATGAGACGGAGAAATGCTTCTTTAGAAACGATTTCGTTCCTGTTCGCAGTAACTATTGGACTTTGACAAAATTTTTGGGAAATCAAGCGGAAATGTAGACATGTTAATTCTGAGTCTTTCGCCCTTCCAATATTTTTTTTTCTAGTCGTAATGTTTTCATGTACTGTGTATTCCAGCTCTTTTCTTTTTTATAACTTTTACGTTATTTCATCATGAATTTTCTATATTTTTTGTATGTTTTGAGGGAGTTTTTTCGTGTAGATGTAATGAATTTTCTGGGGAACTTTTCTTTTTCCTTTATTCAATTTTATTACAGATCATAAGACGAGGAAATGCTTTTTTAGAAACGATTTCGTTCCTGTTCGCAGTAATTATTGGACTTTGTCATTTTTTTTTTTTTGTTAAATGACTTCATGCTAATTCTGAGTCTTTCGCCTTTGCAATATTATTTTCTCGTAATTTTTTCGTGTGTTCAAGAACTCTACAGGTCTTTCACAGTTAAAATTCTGATGAAACAATATTTTCTTACTTTATTTCGCATATCATTATAGATTCCCAATTTCGCTATTTTACTTCATCTTTTTTTTTTTTTGAAATTTCGTAAAACTTTTCAGTATGTCAGTAATTGTTTTCTTACTTGGTCAAACTTGTGACTCCATTTATTTGGACTCTTTTTTTTTTTCCATTTCATTTCAACAAAACGATTATTTTAGATGTAGCAAGTCATCAGATTTTTGTTTCCTTATATAGCATATTTTCAAACTTGCTTAAAAATATTCCTCAAAGCTTTGCATGTAATCAAATATGCATTTTTTTATTCTTTCCTAGTTTGCTATACTTTTCGTGGACTGTCCCAATAAGAAAGCATTCATTGTCAAGACATACAATCTAAAACCTTTTTTCTTACGATAAAATTTGTATTCTTTGGACTGTATATTTTTCTGTCTCGTCCGAAAAACATTCATTCTAGAGGCAAAGCTAGTGATTCCGTTCATCCCATAAACATTATTTTTTTAACGTTTTACTAACTCATCAGAAAAGCAGTTATTCCCCACCCCCATAGCGAAAATAAAGAAATTCTTACTTCTTTTCCATACATATCGACTCAATCTATTTCTTTTCGAAATGCTGGTCATGACATTTCAACTAAAATTTCCTACTTTCACCAAAAACCATATTCTTAAACGAGCTATTTTTTTTTTTACTTTATTTCATGTATAACTAAATTTTTATTGTTTCCTCACCTCATCAAAGTTAATAAGAACTTCCCCAATCTCATTCCTTTCCCTCATTTAGTTCGCTTTAAATTCAGATGTTTCAAAACTTCGCGTATATTTCTTCCACTAAATGTCCGGTTCTCCCGTATCGGTCCCATCATTTTAAACTTCTGTGCCTGCCGCATTTTTTCTTTAGACGTTTAGTTTCATTGACCTTTTCTTTCGTTTCAATTAGGTTTCCATTATCGTATTTTTTATTCATTGTCTCAGCAGAAAAAGCTTTCATTCTGGAGACATTGCGACTAAGTCCATACTTCCTCTAAACATTTTTATTTCACGTTTTACTAATTCGTAAGAAAAGCAGATTTTTCCAAACTCTCATAGTGAAAACATCGTATTCCCCTTATTTTACTTATTATGTTTTTCCTTTTATTCAGTGTTGTATGATTCTTAAAACTTCGGTTTATTTTTATGAAACTTCTTTTTTTTTTCTTAGTTTTTTTTTTTTTTTTTTTTTTCTGATTCAATCTATCAATCTTTTCCTATCGATTTAATTAATCTTATTTTTCCATTCGACTTTACTTTTGAACAGAAATGTGTCTAAAATCTTCAGATGTATTTTAGTCTCTAAGGCCGATTCTTCACTATTTCAAATAAAGTCATTGTAGGATTTTAGTGTAAATGCCCCTAAATCTTTAGAACTTCCTTTTCATAGTTAGATACTAATTCCTCGAGGTTTAAATTAAAACATGAAAGAAGAGTGTTTTTACGCTCTATCCAGTGAAAGAAGAGTGTTTTTCGCTCTCTCCAGTGAACGAAGAGTGTTTTTACGCTTTCCCCCAAGAAATTAACTTTGGAATCTCCCTTCTTCTAGCGGAAAATGACTATCTTGTGCGACTGTTTTCACGCGTCTACTGCTTTGCTGGAAAACCTCATGACATGAAATCCCTTTGCTTGGTAGATTAAACTAAATTCTGGTTTTGAACTTTGAACGCAAACTCAAGCTTGCAAAAGCATAGTTTTCTGAGCGAACTTAAACTGTCTAAGATGACAAAAATCTAAAACTGGTGACTCAATGGGACAGAGCGTTTGGACTTACATAGGGAAAAACAAGAAACGAACGACGATATGAAGTAGAAAAAGAATAAAGTTTACATGAGGAAATACAGAATTTGATGCGAAAAGAGCCACTTAATGCTTTGAACAGGGGAAACTTGTTTCAGTAAAAAAAAAAAATTCTTATTCTTATGATTTCTTTAAGAAAACTGACATTTTCATTACATTTATGCTTTTCTATGAAAGTTTTTCTCAAAGGACTCGATTAAGATGATCTCAAATCTTTGAAGTGAATGGGAAGAAAAATAACATGTCTATGTGTTATGAGAAAATGAAAGAATATCCTTAAGACAGGGTGAAGTGAATTGAACATCAAGCAGTTGTATGATGTTTTACTATCGTATATGTACATACATTTCGGGAAAATATCTTCTAAAGTTAGAGGGAAAAATATATGAATATTAAAAAAAAAAAACAACCTAAAACAAAAACACCTCCTTAGATTTACAAAGAGAGTATTTGAAGTAGAAAGAGTGATGGAATGCTTTGAATAGGAATTTCTTGTTTCATTGAAGGGATTCTTATTTTGGAATTTTTTTTAAAAAGAGAAACTATCATTTTCAGAAAATTTCTGGTGGAGTCGAACTTGGACATTTAACAAAATTCTTGGGTATATAGGAATTTGAAGAAAGTTTATGGAATGAAACATGAAGAGAAAGAAATGGGTTGAAAGACTTAACATTCAAGCTTCGTCAATTTATTTGGTTCCTCATACAATTCTGTGGAAATTTTACGTTTTGGGGAGAACTCGTTTTTTTTTTTTTCAAAATCAACCCTTTAGAAGTTTTTAAGATAGAAAAAATATTGACTAAGGGAAATCTTAAGTAATACAAATTCTGACTTGAAGCACTTTTAAGTAAGAAAATATTTGTCTGAAGTAATTTTTCAATGTCTAAGCACTGACATCTGACTAATCGCCCGTCCGAAATTAAATCCTGGGGAGGCTTGAGTTATGAGCTTTTGAATTACGACACTAGCTTTCTACCTTCCTTTGAAACAGTGGACTAAATCAGGGTCTGCTTATTTCCCTTGTAGTGGTTCACGACTGATCTCTTAAATCTTGAATGAACGGCAAAGTTCAAACGCTCTGTCCCATTGAGTCACCAGTTTTAGACAGTTTAAGTTCGCTCAGAAAACCATGCTTTTGCAAGCTTGAGTTTGCGTTCAAAGTTCAAAACCAGAATTTAGTTTAATCTACCAAGCAAAGGGATTTCATGTCATGAGGTTTTCCAGCAAAGCAGTAGACGCGTGAAAACAGTCGCACAAGATAGTCATTTTCCGCTAGAAGAAGGGAGATTCCAAAGTTAATTTCTTGGGGGAAAGCGTAAAAACACTCTTCGTTCACTGGAGAGAGCGTAAAAACACTCTTCTTTCACTGGATGGAGCGTAAAAACACTCTTCTTTCATGTTTTAATTTAAACCTCGAGGAATTAGTATCTAACTATGAAAAGAAGTTCTAAAGATTTAGGGGCATTTACACTAAAATCCTACAATGACTTTATTTGAAATAGTGAAGAATCGGCCTTAGAGACTAAAATACATCTGAAGATTTTAGACACATTTCTGTTCAAAAGTAAAGTCGAATGGAAAAATAAGAGCAATTAAATCGATAGGAAAAGATTGATAGGTTGAATCAGAAAAAAAAAAAACTAAGAAAAAAAAAGAAGTTTCATAAAAATAAACCGAAGTTTTAAGAATCTTACAACACTGAATAGAAGGAAAAACATAATAAGTAAAATAAGGGGAATACGATATTTTCACTATGAGAGTTTGGAAACATCTGCTTTTCTTACGAATTAGTAAAACGTGAAATAAAAATGTTTAGAGGAAGTATGGACTTAGTCGCAATGTCTCCAGAATGAAAGCTTTTTCTGCTGAGACAATGAATAAAAAATACGATAATGAAAACCTAATTGAAACGAAAGAAAAGGTCAATGAAACTAAACGTCTAAAGAAAAATGCGGCAGGCACAGAAGTTAAAAATGATGGGACCGATACGGGAGAACCGGACATTTAGTGGAAGAAATATACGCGAAGTTTTGAAACATCTGAATTTAAAGCGAACTAAATGAGGGAAAGGAATGAGATTGGGGAAGTTCTTATTAACTTTGATGAGGTGAGGAAACAATAAAAATTTAGTTATACATGAAATAAAGTAAAAAAAAAAAAATAGCTCGTTTAAGAATATGGTTTTTGGTGAAAGTAGGAAATTTTAGTTGAAATGTCATGACCAGCATTTCGAAAAGAAATAGATTGAGTCGATATGTATGGAAAAGAAGTAAGAATTTCATTATTTTCGCTATGGGGGTGGGGAATAACTGCTTTTCTGATGAGTTAGTAAAACGTTAAAAAAATAATGTTTATGGGATAAACGGAATCACTAGCTTTGCCTCTAGAATGAATGTTTTTTCGGACGAGACAGAAAAATATACAGCCCAAAGAATACAAATTTTATCGTAAGAAAAAAGGTTTTAGATTGTATGTCTTGACAATGAATGCTTTCTTATTGGGACAGTCCACGAAAAGTGTAGCAAACTAGGAAAGAATAAAAAAATGCATATTTGATTACATGCAAAGCTTTGAGGAATATTTTTAAGCAAGTTTGAAAATATGCTATATAAGGAAACAAAAATCTGATGACTTGCTACATCTAAAATAATCGTTTTGTTGAAATGAAATGGAAAAAAAAAAAAAGAGTCCAAATAAATGGAGTTACAAGTTTGACCAAGTAAGAAAACAATTACTGACATACTGAAAAGTTTTACGAAATTTCAAAAAAAAAAAGATGAAGTAAAATAGCGAAATTGGGAAGCTATAATGATATGCGAAATAAAGTAAGAAAATATTGTTTCATCAGAATTTTAACTGTGAAAGACCTGTAGAGTTCTTGAACACACGAAAAAATTACGAGAAAATAATATTGCAAAGGCGAAAGACTCAGAATTAGCATGAAGTCATTTAACAAAAAAAAAAAAAAAGAAAATGACAAAGTCCAATAATTACTGCGAACAGGAAAGAAATCGTTTCTAAAGAAGCATTTCCTCGTCTCATGATCTGTAATAAAATTGAATAAAGGAAAAAGAAAAGTTCCCCAGAAAATTCATTACATCTACACGAAAAATCTCCCTCAAAACATACAAAAAATATAAAAATTCATGATGAAATAACGTAAAAGTTATAAAAAAGAAAAGAGCTGGAATACATAGTACATGAAAACATTACGACTAGAAAAAATATTGGAAGGGCGAAAGACTCAGAATTAACATGTCTACATTTCCGCTTGATTTCCCAAAAATTTTGTCAAAAGTCCAATAGTTACTGCGAACAGGAACGAAATCGTTTCTAAAAAAGCATTTCTCCGTCTCATGGTCTGAAATAAAATTAAATGTATGATAAAGAAAAGTTCCCAAGAAAATTCATTACATCTACACAAAAAAACTCCCTCAAAACATACAAAAAATATAAAAAATTCATGAAGAAATAACGTAAAAGTTATAAAAAAGAAAAGAGCTGGAATACATAGTACATGAAAACATTACGACTAGAAAAAAAAAATATTGGAAGGGCGAAAGACTCAGAATTAACATGTCTACATTTCCGCTTGATTTCCCAAAAATTTTGTCAAAGTCCAATAGTTACTGCGAACAGGAACGAAACCGTTTCTAAAGAAGCATTTCCCCGTATCATGGTCTGAAATAAAATGAAATGTATGAAAAAGAAAAGTTCCCAAGAAAATTCATTACATCTACACGAAAAAATTCCCTCAAAACATACAAAAAATATATTTAAAAAAACCATGAAGAAATAATGTAAAAGTAATTAAAAAAAAATAGAGTGAATACGTAGTACACGAGACCACCTGACCAATTTTTTGAAACCAAATCATCGTGAGTTAGGACCTTGCTAAGACCTTTAGAGCATTTTTACTCCATTGGAAAGAAAATTCCCCAGCATCGTTACGTAAAAATTTCCTCCGGTGAAAAATAACATCGAAGAGGAGGAAAAATCCCGCTTGAAAACCACTGGAATTAATACAAAAAATCCCAACGGACCCACTCGGTTGTTGCCATCCCTCAGAATCAAAGATTCATCGAAAGTTCCAAAAAGCACAGCTAGGGGGCAGCACATCGAGTTGACATCCCCCTATATCCACCCCTTTCCCACTCGATCGTTGCCATCCCTCAAAAACAAAGATTCATTGAAAGTTCCAAGAAGCACCGCTAGGGGCAGCACATCATGGGGACGATCGCGTGACAAAATTTCTGACTCGGGGCAGCACATCGAGTTGACATCCCCCTATATCCACCCCTTTCCCTCTCGGTCGTTGCCATCCCTCAAAAACAAAGTTCCATTGAAAGTTCCAAGAAGCACCGCTAGAGGGCAGCACATCATGGGGACGATCACGTGACAAAAATTCTGACTCGGGACAGACTTGGGACAGTCGGGGACAGCCTCGTGAACAGCCGGGGACAGCCTCGTGGACAGCCGGGGACAGCCTCGTGGACAGCCAATGTTAAGTCTATGGAGGGCTGTCCCTGTCCCAGAACCCGCCCTTTTCCTCTACTTGCGTTATAACTACAATTAATTTAATTGTATTACATGCCGATTTTCTCGTTGCTCAATGAGTGTGTTATTTTCGCACGCGAAAGTTGGAGTTTCGCTCAGTTAATAAAAGCAGGCTTCGCTAAGAAAATATGCTCATGCATAAATGTCCCGATGGCACTTGGCGTGGTCATCGAGAACATATGCACTCGCACTTTTCCGCTGCAAATTTGGCTTTGCACCTGCCTTCATAAACTGCTTTGGCTTACGAAAATGTATTTCAACACGTCACCAATGCGCAAGTCGAGAAAGGGACCCCGGGCTGCATTATAACAATATACTAATTTAATTCTGGGCTGCGTTATAACTACAATTAATTTAATTGTATTTTATGCTGATTTTCTCGTAGCTCAATGAGTGCGTTATTTTCGCACGCGAAAGTTGGAGTTTCGCTCAGTTAAAAAAGCAGGCTTCGCTAAGAAAATATGCTCATGCATATATGTCCCGATGGCACTTGGCGTGGTCATCGAGAACATATGCAGTCGCACTTTTCCGCTGCAAATTTGGCTTTGCACCTGCCTTCATAAACTGCTTTGGCTTACGAAAATGTATTTCAACACATCACCATTGCGCAAGTCGAGAAAGGGACCCCGGGCTGCATTATAACAATATACTAATTTAATTCTGGGCTGGTTATAACTACAATTAATTTAATTGTATTGTATGCTGATTTTCTCGTAGCTCAATGAGTGCGTTATTTTCGCACGCGAAAGTTGGAGTTTCGCTCAGTTAAAAAAGCAGGCTTCGCTAAGAAAATATGCTCATGCATATATGTCCCGATGGCACTTGGCGTGGTCATCGAGAACATATGCACTCGCACTTTTCCGCTGCAAATTTGGCTTTGCACCTGCCTTCATAAACTGCTTTGGCTTACGAAAATGTATTTCAACACATCACCATTGGGCAAGTCGAGAAAGGGACCCCGGGCTGCATTATAACAATAAACTAATTTAATTCTGGTCTGCATTATAACTATAACTAATTTAATTTAATTGTATGCTGATTTACTCGTAGCTCAATATGTGTGTGATTTTCATACCAGAAAATTGACTTTTGTCTAAATTAATAGTGTCAAGCTCGGCTGGGAAAATCTGTTCATGCATATAATTTGTCGTTGGAACCGGGCGTGCTGATTGTGAACATATACACTCGTATATTTCACTTGCAATTGAGCTTTGCACTTGTCTTATACCCCGCTTCGACTTATGAAAGTTTGTTTCAACCGATCGCCATTACGCAAGTATAAGAAGAGCCCTTAGTAGTAGTATAAAATGGGGTTTTCAGGCTTTCATAGGTTCGCATTTGGAGCGTGTGGTGAACGGGGTTGCTGCTGATTGAGTGCTGCGCGGGCTGGGGCTACTGATGAAAGACTTCCTGTTCTGCCGATCGATAACTTGCTGTCAGAGTAGTGCTCTATTACTCGTGTCAGTTGTTTGGGTGATGTCACGTGTTTGGTTTGAGTTGAACGCTCCTCCCATCGACTGTTTTGACGACATCAGATGCCCACGACGTTGGACGCAACACTCTGGTGTCAGTGGTGAGATTTTAATTTTTAGAAATGCACTTTTTTTTTTTGGAATTTAACGGGAATTTTATGCCATGGGTGTTGGGAATTTTTATTAACCTAGAACATTGACGTCCCTTCGCGGGGAAATTTCTTCAGCACGAGTGAGAAAATCCCTCTTTTCTGCGAGCAGCATCGAACCTGCGAACTTGATGTTTGTAAGCAGAATCGTTAAGAGAGTTTGTAAACAGACGCGTTAAGATGTGTTATCTGGTAACTAACGAACAGAATGAATAGAACTTTGCTTTGGGAATACATAACTTTTTCATGGTTCAGTTTTATTTTTTCTGTACGACGACTTAAGGCTCTACTAGACCCGCCATCTTGTACTAGACCCGCCATCTTGCCTTCTCTTGTTAACCAACTGAACAACGAGATCCAGCAACATTTCATATTTTTTTTTAAATCATGTACATCTAACATTTCTTCTCGACCTAAATATCGCTCTTAAGAACGGTTTCGTTTATTCTTTGTTCCTCTTAAACTATTTTTCTAACTGTGTTATTTATAACTTAAACTATTTTTCAAACTTGCTTTTAAAGTATGTTTGCGTGAATTATGCAGATCTGCATTGGCTAAGCATAAAATTGGATTGCAACAGTATTTTCTTTATTCTTATTTTATTTTTATAATTCATTCCAACAAACGTTTCTTTCTATTCTATTCCGCACATAACTTAAACTATTTTTCAAAATCCTATTCTATGTTAACGTATTCGTCAAAGTTTGCGATGTATCGGCATTACTTTTGTTTAAGACATTCTACATTTATTCTTGCTTTATTTTTCTATTTCATTCCGAAAGCTTTTCTTAAAGATTTGATATTTATTTTGCAAGATGTGACCTCATGAATGGTATTATAGGATATTATTCGAGTTTTTTCTCGTAAGGGAAGGATGTTTATTCTATAGTAATTTGTTATACTTTTTGTATTCACTGACACAGCTGAAAAAACATTCAGTTACAAAACATGCCATGTAAAAGTCCGTATTTCCACAAAAAATCACATTCTTAGCGTTATGTTTTAACTATTTCTTGTATAGCATTTTTTTAACTCGTCAGAAAAAAAAATTCGTTCTCAAGACATACCAACTAAAAACTTCTTGCGATATATATATTTTTTTGTTTCCCTATTTAATAAAATATATTTTTCCAACTCATCAGAAAAGCATTTGTTTCTATCATATACCTAAAATATCATGCATTTATAACTGATATTATAACTTACTTCTATTGTATGTTCATTTTTTTCTCGTAGCTTAAAGGGTGTGTTATTTTCATATGCGAAAATTGGTGTTTCGCTGAGTTAATAAAATAGTTGCTTTGTCAAATTGAAAGAACTTTGTTTCACAGCAAATTTCGACTTTATGATTCAATATTTGCTCCACGGAGTCTGCCAGCAGCAACACACTTTTTCTATATATCTTTGTTTTCTGAAGTTTCGGTTTCTGACTTTAAATATTTTTCATCCTAGAAAGCTTTAGCTCTTAATATACAGGGAGATATTCAGTAAACTAGTTTTTTTTTTTGCTTAACATGCAGTCAAAGAATAAAAGTGTTTGGTTGCAAAATAGCTTTTCTGTTCTGCATTCTTGAAAGTTTCTTGAAAACAGATTCTTGAAAACAGATTCTGCAGTTTCTTGAAAACAGATTCTGAATTACGAGCAGGAGTTTTTTTTTTTTTTTTTTTTTATGGTTGGGTGTTTAAGAACCACCGTGAGCAACTTAATGGGCTACAAGCAGTCTCTCGTCCGTAGTTTAGGACCACTGGTTCCAGGGAAGGGAGAGAGCCAGTGCCGTAAGACAAAAACAACATCCATGCCTCACGGTATTTAAACCCGGACCCATCTCCAACGGAAGTTCAGAAGGAAGTGGTTAGACCACTACGCCGCTGGAGTTGCGACCACAAGCTTCCTATCTGTCAGTGACATTATCACGTGATGGTATATAACCGTCTAGGTGGCAAGACCACTCATTAAAGCATTCCCGAATTTTGTCGTCGTGCATCGTATTAGTCTGACTTAGAGTTTTTTGATCCTCAGGTTTCCGCCTCTACTAAGTTCATCACAAATAACGACATTTCCACAAAGACAACATTTGCGGTTTATGCCGCAGGTACCTTTCCAGGAAATATACTTCTTCGTTTCCTTGTAGGTCCGTCCACTACTGAAAGAACAAAGCTAATCATCCAAGAGGGGAGCGTTCATCTTTGCGGCTGTTCGTTTCGAATCGGAGAGCAAAGAAAACGCGCGAAATCTTCAACGATGCAAAGATCATTGCTGCATTTTTTTTAGTCTCATACACGAGTGAGTGCGCATCTAAATATGAACTTTTCTAATGATTAGTCGAATTATACTCTTTGAACAATTTTGTATTATGTATTTGCAAATCGTTGTGATACTGAACGAAGTTCGCCGTGAAAATAACGCGGACATAATATCTCTCCTACATTTCCTCTTTCATAGATGAACGAATTATCAGGGGAATGGTTTCTTTTTGTTTTAATTAGAACGATCTATTTTTTCTTTACTATATTGCATTCCGTAGTTTTAAATTTATGTACCTAAATTCTCCTCCTTTTCTCTTCAAGTAACCTAAAAGAATTTAGAAAAATATTTCCAAGAGAAAATGCAGTTTTTTGAGTGATCGGTAAGATTTTTAAGTTGGTATGTGTAGTAGTGTATCTGCTTTTCATATCGAAAATGTGTTGCATTAAAAACCAGTTCTGAATCAGACCTGTCTACCAAAATATTTGCGCGCAAAGGCGAAGCATCACATTTGACCCCTCACTTTTCTTTCTTCTTGATTTTGTCGTAAATCAGACAAACATAATTGTTTTTTTAATTTCCTGCTGTTTAAAACTTCTTCTGATAAAACAAATTTTTTCGCTTTTAGTTATTGAGCAACTATAACTCTAAATGCTTTTATTCCCATTCCTGAAATGCGAGTTGAAACTGCAATTCCTCAAAGGCATTGTATCTCTATAAATGTGTCAGGAACGTTTTCCATTTCATTTATGTACAGTAAAATAAACCTTACTTTAAAGAAAGAACATGGAAGGGAAAGAGAAAGAAAGGAATGTGAGATATTTTATACTTATGTTGTTTTATACTCTATGTAATCGAAGGGCTACAGTTGTCGTGGAACTCATACTAACGTGGCAGTGTTCTATTCATGACAGTTTAACATTGTTTATTATCTGACTAAAACGTTTTATATCGAAAACCCTATGATATAGATATAAAATTCAGGGTTGATATTCATTCAGATTTTATCGATATAATCGTTTTATCTGTACCATGTTCAAATGACGTCCTCACGTCCTGTTTTACAAAAGTACTATAATTTTATGATCTGATCAAAAATAGCATATCCTGTTATTGTAACGCCGTTGTCAAAAAATAGATCCGACGCCCTTGTTTGGGGGCCTTATAATAATTGCACATTTGACTGTTCCGTGGCAGCGTAGAGGTTAGTTATCTAACTTACAAATGGTTTCCACTATTTCATGTTTTTTTTTTTTGGTGATATTTCAGATATTGCAATTACATTTATGGTGACTATTGGGTTGGCCAAAAAGTAATTGCGTTTTTTCCCTGTGTAAATGAAGGGCGAATTTTGAATGGGAAACAAAACAAAAACTTTGGTCAACAACATATTGTCCATTTTGTCCGATGAACTTTCTCCATCTTGTAGGCAAGTTCATGATTCCGCGCTCAAAAAAGTTTTTTCTTTTTTCGGCAAAAAACAGTTCCAAGAACGATTTGACAACCTCATCAACAGTGAAGATTTTACCGTTCAAGGCGTTTTGCAACGAACGAAACAAATGGTAGTCTGATGGTACCAGGTCTAACGAATATGGTGGATGTGATAATACATCCCATCCAAGCTGCAACAATTTTTGACGAGTGACAAAACTTGTATATGGTCTTGCGTTATCATGGTGAAACACAACACCTTTGCGATTCACCAATTCTGGACGCTTCTGTTTAACTGCAACACTTAATTTATTCAGCTGACGACAGTACACGTCCGAATTAATGGGTTCGTCCCTTAGAAGCAATTCAAAATACACAGTACCTTTGAAATCCCACCAGACAGACAGCATAACCTTCCTTTGGTGAATATCTTCTTTTGAAGTGCTTTGAGCAGGTTCAGCCCACTTTCTCCACGATCTTTTTCGTTCGACGTTGTTGTAGACGATCCATTTTTCATCGCCTGTTATTATACGTTTCAATGGATCGTTTTCTTCACGTTTCAAGAGTGAATCGCAGATGTCAATGCACTTAGTGAGATGAACCCACATATCGTGCTCACTAACGTGTCCCAGTTGATTTAAATGGTTTTCAAAGTTCGATTTCGAAATCTTCAGATTCTTAGAAATTTCTCATGTCGTTAAACACCGATTGGATTCGATCAAGGCCTTTATTTTGTCGTCATGAACCTCAAACAGAAATGACAGTAGGAAGTCACTGGTTGCATAGAGGGCGCCGTGATAGCATTGCTGGGAGATAAATAGCATTGACGTAGTCTATAGGATCATTTCTGTCTCGTGCAGTGGTGAAGAGCAACGTGCGTGTTGAATTTAGTCTGCAATATGGGTCGTAAGACAAAAGTTACCGAGTGGGGAAAAGGAGCCATCGTGTTTGACCGTGTCCACGGACACAAAGTGGATGAAGTCGCCCAATTATGTAGAAGTCCAGTGGGTCTACAAACAGTGGTGCAGTTTGCAGTCAACTGAAAATCGGCGACGTAACTGTGGCCGGAAAACGATTCTCACCGACATGGACCGCCGCCATGTTTCATGCCTAGTAACTGCAAATCGGTTTACAACCAGGCAACAATTGCTCCAAACAGTCAATGAAAGTCCACTCCAACCAATTTCCGAAAGGACATTGCGACGAAAACTGCACGCGATTGACATCTGGAGCAGAGTACCACGGAAGAGGCCTCTTTTAACAGCAAGTCACAAAGTCGCACATTATCAATGGGCTCAGAGGCAACAGAACTGTACTGTGCAGGATTGGAAACGAGTAATTTGGTCTGACTAGTCTGGTTTTTGTTTATACTCCAGTTATGGGAGGTGACGAGTGCATCGCAGGCACAATTAAGCCTTTAATCCTGATTGTGTTGAAGGTGTTGTTCAAGCTGAAGGGGATTCTGTGATGTTTTGGGGATATTTTTCGTACCACGAAATGGGTCCTCTCGTTGCAGTGACGATGAATTTGAACCAGCATGTGTACGTTCGCATTCTGAATGACGAAGTGTTGCTCTTTGCCCTACATCTCCAGGAGAAGCATCACATTGCCACTATTGAATTCCAAGACGACAATTGCCGTTTGCACAGGGCTAAAACTGTGTCTCAGTGGCACGACGAACAATCAGCAACACTGTCTCACCTCCACTGGCCCGCCAAATCCCCATATTTAAATCCTATTGAAAATCTGTTGGATCATTTGGAACAAAAGGTGAAACGCCGGAATAGACACCCACGTACTCTAGCGGAACTTCGTGACCAATTTACGTACGAGTGGCTGCAAATGGATGTTCAATACATCCACAACCTCATAGAGTCTCTACCACACCAGATTCATGTTGTTATCAAGGCAAAAGACGCCGTCACTCGTTATAAGTCATGTTCTGACAGGGGTGACTAATTTTTTGTCCGATGTGCTTATACATATACACTGAGTGGCCACTTTTTTATGACCACCTGACAATTTTGGGCAAATGAGCTATGGCTGCACGCTGTTGCCGCCAGAGGGCGAGGCTAGTATAAAAAGGGAAAGCTTAGTGCTTGTGATAGTAGCAGAAGTGATTTGTGGGTGACGAGATGGGTAAAAAATGCGATTTGACGGTCTTTCAACGTGGGATGATTGTAGGAGCTCGGAGCCATGGAGCGAGTATCACCGAAACCGCCGTTCGTCAAATGTTCCAGAGCAGCTTTTGTCAAAGTGTTTAAAGACTAGATTGTCAGCCAAAAACTAGGTCTCTACGTGCAACGTGTGGTCGTCATCGACGTGTGGCTGCTCGGGGGAAACGGAGAGTGTCCAGGCTGGTAACAGACAACAGAAGGGCAACAGTGTAGCAAATTACAGACCATCTTAATAAAGGATCCCTCAAAAGATCTCTGCACGCACTGTTCACCGTACACTACATCAGATGGGATATGGCAGCCAAAGGCCTGTTCCAACATCTTTGCTGTCTTTAGTTAACAAGAGAAAACGCCTCCAGTTCGCACAGGAGCACAAGGATTGGGCAGTCGATAACTGGAAACAAATTATGTGGTCGGATGAATCACGTTTTCAGTTACATCATGCCGATGGCCGAGTGAGAATTTGGAGGAAACAGCACGACAGCATGGACCCCAAATGCATTGCTACAACTCTTCAAGCTGGTGGTGGAAACGCTATAGTTTGGGGAATGTTTTCCTGGCATGCTTTGGGCCCTTTAATTCGTGTTGATCAATGTATGACTGACACATCATATCTAAACATCGTTGCGGACCAAGTGCATCCTGTCATGTGGATGGTTTATCCCAATGGCGATGGCTGCTTTCAACAAGATAATGCGTCCTGCCATAGTGCTCGTATCGTACAGGATTGGTTTCAGGAACATGCCGGTGAGTTTACTTTGCTTAGGTGGTCACCACGATCTCCAGATTTCAACCCCATTGAGAATTTGTGGGATGAAGTTGAACGAGATATCAGACAGCTGGATCCACAACCCTGCAATCTCACACTCCTGGAAAGTGCTATTCATCAAGCATGATCTCAGATTCCACAAACCACCTATCAACATCTCGTGGAGTCCATGCCACGAAGAATCGACGCAGTATTAAAGGCAAAAGGTGCCCCAACGCAGTACTGAGGGGATGGTCATAAAATAGTGGCCACTCAGTGTATATATATTAGGAAAATGACGGGAGTTAATAACATCACGGTGAGCTTTTGGAAGAAATAGAAATAGTTCTATTAATACTTGCAATATATTATACCATGTCTTAAAACAGAATTTTTTTTAAATCAATACATCCTTTTATTTCTTACGTACGGAGTAGACACATGGATTTAACGAAAAAGGCATGTAGAAATTGCAGATAACAAAAAGAAGCATGGAGGCTTGGTGAAACCAGGAGAGAGAAGAAAAGGAACTCGTGGATCTGAAAAATGACAGGAGTGGGAGACATCATAATCAAAGTAAAATTCCTGAAATGACAATGGGCTGGACATATTGCTGTAAGAAAGGACCACCAATTGACAACTTAAATATTAGATGGGGACCCAGAAGAAACCACGTGGGAGTTGGGTGGATGAAATTCGAAAGCATGCCGGAGTGGCGCGGAGGTGACAGGTTCAACACGACTGTTGTGGAACAAAATTTGGGAGACTTTCATCGTCTTATATGTATATACAAGGTCTGTCCGGAAAGTAATGAGACTCATTCAATAACAGACGTTTAATTAAAGTTATTCTTACATAACATTAAAATTCCTCGAAATAACATCCTTGAACATCAATACACCGCTGCCAGCGGTTCTGCGGCGCCACGTAGCTTGCCTGGAAGTCGGGAACAGGGATCGCTTTCAAAGCACTCGTCGCGGCAGTTTGCACGTTTGTAACAGTCCCAAAATAGTGTCCTTTCAGGCTGGATTTGAACCGGGAAAACAAAAAGTCAGCCGGAGCCAAGTCCAGGCTGTAGTAGTGAGGTTGGGGCAGCGTTGCCACGTTGTGTTTCGCCAGAAACTCTCTCACTCTAAGCAACGCATGGCTCGGAGCATTATCGTGGTGAAGAACCCAAGTGTTGGTGATCTACTGGCGAACGCGCGCTACTCTGTTTTTCAGCCGTTGAAGCACTTCCACGTAAAATGCAGCGTTGACCGTTTGTCCGGGTGGTACGAACTCCTTATGGACAACACCTTTACAGTCAAAGAAGACAATGAGCATCGATTTTATTTTCGATTTGCACATTCGGGCCTCCTTTGGTCGAGGAGACTCGGGAGTGTGCCACTCTGAGCTCTGTCTTTTCGTCTCCGGATCGTACTCAAAGACCCACGTTTCATCACCTGTTACCACTTTCTCCAAAGAAAAAAAAAACAGGTTCACTCCTAACACGGCCCACAAGCTCACGAGAAATCGACACACTGTTGTTTCTGTTTTCTGTATTATCGGTTGAAACCTTAGGAACCAATTTGGCGCAAACTTTCAGCATCTTCAATTCTTCCGTGATGATTTCATGCACAATGAATTTCGCGAGTTCCACGTTCTTTGCTACCAATCTAACGCTCAGACGTCGGTCAGAGTCCAAAACCGCTTTCACCTTTTCCACATTGTCCGAAGTGTGAGACGTTGAAGGGCGTCCTGGGCGTGGCTGATCCTCGACGCTCTCTCTTCCCTCTGTGAACGTTTTGTGCCACCGAAACACTTGTGCTTTTTTATAAAGCATCCTTCCCGTAGACTTTCTGTATCATAGCAAGTGTCTCGGTTGCGGATTTTTCAAGTTTAACACAAAACTTTACCGCGTATCGCTGTTCGACACTCTTCTGCATTTTGACCGTTACGCGACGCTCATACAACTGTCCACTTCGCAAGCGATCCTCACTCTGTAAAAGCTCAGAGCCAACTGACGAGGCATCGATCGTTTACCTAACATATCCCGCCACCCGCCACGCCCGTAGACTCCGCCCGCCGGCCCTTCTGATTAGTCCAGAAAAATTGATCTCATTACTTTCCGGACGAATCTTATATATATATATATATATATATATATATATATATATATATATATATATATATTGTATCATTGTAGGTACTGTGTAATTGCGTATTTTTTAATAACAATAAGGTTATTCGGCAGCCAAATATTTATTTCTAAAAGCCTAATGACGCGCCGGTTGGGCAGTGATCTAAACTCTGGCTTCTGACCATTCGTCCGAGATGGGTTCGGGTTCGAACCCGTGAGGCATGGATGTTGTGTTTGTCTTACGGCACTGGCTCTCTCCCTTTCCTGTAACCAGTGGCCCTAAATTAGGGACGGGCGACTGCTTATAGCACATTGAGTTGCTCATGGTGGTCATTAAACCCCGAATAAAAAAATCTAAATTTTTTACAATGCGTATTAATTCTTTTCTATTCAGCTGAAAGGTAATAAATATGTCTTCTTCTCAGTTCAGTGCACGAATAATGGTACGAATCGCTTTCGGTTTCGCATAGGAATTATTTCAATAAACACCTGCAAGAAAGTAATAATTACACTGTTTTAGGAAAAGCAATTTTTCCTTGGACTACACACAAAGATACGTAATTATAATTTTTTTTTTATCAATGTTTGGTACTTTTCTTTTGCAATCATTATCCATTAAAATGAGAAAAACAAATTCGACAATCAGAAAGCATTATTTTCTTTCCCTTAATTGCGATCTAAATGCAGAAGTTATCAGTTCTATACTTCCGAAATGTACCGAAAGCAGTAAAATGCTGGACATTTTGCTCTAACCATTTAACCTAAAAGAACTTGCAGACTAAGGCAACGAAAGTAAAATTTTAATCCAGCTTTAAGGGATCTTTTCGAACATGTCTAAACAATTAGAAATGTACCTAATAAAGAAAGCTAAGATGCAAGGAAGGAGTACTTTGAAAATCTTCGAAATCACTACTGCTTGACTCGGGGCATCTTTCTTATTCTAACAATCGGTCCCAGTAGGAAGACCGTTTCTTTTCATCACCCATATGACCTTTCTTTCTACGGCTAATCTTTAGTTTTTCGATTTTGTGGTGGCAACCTCGTCAACGGTTCAAAACCATAAAATTTACAATCAGATTTTTTACAGTGTAGCTTTCATAAGCTAGTTATAGCAAAGTCTGCGTGTTAAAGGATGATGACTTCGGTAGAAAAAAATGCTCGCAATTAATGAGGCATTTTTTAAAAAAGAAATTCTTGTAAGCATAACATGCAAATCCAAAGTACTTCATAAATTCACGTTAGCAAGCGGGCGTTGTTTAGTTCCTAACGGAGGGGAGCGAAGATGCGGATAAATTCGTGCTCGCCGCTTATCAACAAGATTTATATGATCGTATATATGCGTGTTCGCCGATTTTGAACAGGATTTTCTACCTCGCTTACGTGTCACTTTCCTATTGGGCACTCTAGCTTCCTATTTCTGAGGGTTAAGACCTGGGGTCAGACACTTTCTTCCTAAATTCTTCTACATATGATCTGATCTGAACAAGACTTCGATGGTCTATATGCGTGCTCGCCACTTCGAGGGATAATATTGTCTAAAAACTTCAATATTTCTTAATAAAAATTTAAGCGTGTCAACATTCAAAAGTCTTTCACTCTTAGAATAAAATAAATCAATGCTTACCTAGTCTCCAGTAAACACTCAGCGATCAATCCTCCTCCGGTTGTGCTCTTATAGGGAGATCAAAAGGGAATGTACTGATCACAAATTTTCGTGCCTTTTTAAAGCGTGATTAGCATTATTACGTCACAAACCGTTGCTGTAATAATGTGTTTTTTGCACTATTGTTTGTTTTCAGGTATGAATGTCCAGCTCAAAGGTCCAGATATTGTTCTGTGCAACATTAAAGATCTTCATAAAAGTTATCCGAATTGTTAATAAAGTATGCGAACAATATACACTGAAGAGCAATTGAATTAGAGACAGCTGGCGTTATGCAAATGTGGCCCTGTGGGTGGCCATGTAAATGGAAACGACATGGCGTATGAAGCGATCCGACAATATAAGGAGTGATGCGATGGGAATCAGTAAGAGGCGGACGCAGTATGGGTAAAACGAAGGATCTAAGCGCATTTGATCGTGGGAAAAATTGTTGGGGCCCGACGAATGGGTCACTCCATCTCGGAAGTCGTGCAGGCACTGAGATTTTCACGAGCCACTATGTCACGGATGCACCGGGAGTACATCGAATCCGGTAAAACCATCCCTGCAAGGGCCAGCTGCCGTGGACAACAGCGTGTGGATGAGCGGGTCACCGTCTGCTAGCTCGCATTGTAACAGCGGATAGACGGGCCACAGTGCAAGAAATTGCTTGGCAATTTAACGCTGGTGCACAAAAAACGTGTAAGCAGCCACACCATCCAGAACCATCTCCTCGCTATGGGGAACAGAAGCCATCGTCCCACGAGGGTACCGCTGTTGACCGCACATCACAGGGTGCAAAGATTTGCATGGGCGCGGGAACATCGCCACTGGACCATAGACATGTGGAAAAATGTTGTCTGGACTGATGAGTAGAGATTCACGTTGGTACATGCGGATAGCAGGATACGAGTATGGCGCAAACCACATGAAGCGATGGATCCTTCTTGCCAGCAGGGTACTCTTCAAGCTGGTGGGGGTGGCATTCTCGTCTGGGGACTGTTTACGTGGACTGAAATAGGACCCCTGGTACGTGTGACATTGTCTCTCACAGGTCAACGTTACCGGGATATCCTGGACGACCATTTGCTCCCGTTTGTGCGTCTTCAACATCCCACTGGGGACCTCATCCTGCAACAAGACAATGCACAGTGCCATCGCTCCCGAATGTTATCCGAATGGTTGGATGAACACTCCACCGACGTGACCTCACCTGACCTCAATCCCATCGAGCACATCTGAGACGCCATCCAGAGAAATGTTCGAGGCTCTGATCCCCTCCATCAAATCTTCGTGAACTGTGGGAGCTTGTTCGGGGGTCGTGGATCCGTATGGCTTCCCAACGCTTCCGGTGCCTTGTCGAGTTCATGCCGAGACGAATCGCCGCCGTCATCAGGGCGAAAGGTGATGCTACACGTTACTAGACAGGTATCTCTAATTCAATTGCTCTTCAGTGTATATGAACGCAGCATTCAGTGCTGTAAAAACTCTTGAAGTTTCGACATCTCACATTTTTGAGGGCATGCTTTCTTCAGAACTTCATTTCTTGCGCCTTACGTAAGCACAAGTTCCGTTGTTTACCCATACAATCCATTACTGAAATACTGTGGTATTTTTGGTATTTTACCTGTTCTAAATTGTAAAATACAACATCGTAATATACTTAACATGTTATTGTGTTAATTATTTCGAATTGTTAGTAAAGCGAGTGAACAAGGTATTAATGGTAAAAGGAATATAAGCAGTTTCTACCTGTCAAGCACTTGAATCTTTCCTCTGACTTTGACAAAGAAATCGTTCAAATGGATATTGCTCCTGTTTGAATTGGAGGTCTGCACGGGCCGTACCATTTTTATGTTTAGAGAACAAAGCAATGGGCCGGGCCAAGTCGACCCATTCTTTTTATCGCAATGGTAAAGAAAGAAAAGAGTTGTATTCCCCGATTTCCTGGTCTGTTTAACTGTTTTGCTGGCTTTACTTACTTCCATGACATAGCCCAGAGCATGATCACAAAAGCAAGGAGAGGCACTGACAGTGTTTTTACCATCTGTAGGTATTAAGATGGTAAAATTAATTTGGGGCTTGTTGACAACAAAAAGATCATGATCAAATGATCATATGTAGAGGATTTTAGGAAGGGAGTGTCTGACCCCAGATCTTAAACAACCCTTAGAAATAGGAATCTAGGAGACTTGGGCTAGAGTGCCCGACAGGAAAGTGACATGGAAGCGAAGTAGAAAGGGGGAGGAAGACGCCCTTATTTATTACCGGGGAGCCAGTACTCGGGGTCCGACGGGTTAACGTGCCCATCCGACGCACGGCGGATATTTAGTGGATCGAGCGTTCGTACCTGCCTGGGATCGAACCTGAGGTCCCTTCCGCGGCAGTCACGAACGTTTCCCACTAGGCCACCCGCGGCCCTTTGACAACAAAGAGATTCGACCCCGAGGGAGTTTGTGTGTTGTGTAGAGTGAGAACGGGGGGGGGTGTCTGCAGTGATGTGGGGTGCGCGTGTGTGTGTTGGTATGAGAGAGTGGGACGACATGGATTGTTTCTCCTATCCCTAATCTGTATAGGGATTGAATTTTACAGTGTTATCACTTGCTAGTACAGAGAAAAGGTGATTTTGAACGTGCTTAGTCTTCTTTTTTTTTTTGTCTCTCTTTAAAGGTCACATTTGGCCGACCCGGTGGCACAGTGGTCTAAGCGATGGCCTCTGATCATTCGTCCGAAAGGGGCCCGGGTTCGAATCCCGGTGAGACATGGATGTTGTGTTTGTCTTACGGTACTGGTTCTCTCCCTTCCCTGGAACCAGTGTCCCTAAATTAGGGACGGGCGACTGCTTATAGCCCATTGAGTTGCTCACGGTGGTCGTTAAACCTCCAATTAAATTTAAAAAAAAAAAGGGTCACATTCTTCGATAATTGTTAATATTTTTAGGTTTATATTCAATTAAATATTTTCAATGATATTTCATTACTTAGTTATCACAATTTAATAAAATACAATTGAAAGACAAAAAATACCAAATGGCACATCGCGGACCGGGTTGGGCCGGGCCTAAATAAGAACTGCAATTGACTGGCCCGTGCCAGACCGAGTGTCTAATATTTTGAAACGGGCCGGGCCGGGCCGGACTCACCAAATAAAGCTCGTGCACACCTTTAGTTTGAATATCGGATTCCATACAGAACAACACATTTTGTAAAGTTGCAAATGGTTATCTCCGTGACAAAAAAGCTCTTGTGAATACTATGGAATCATCGAATGCACCAGATTGAGCAAAACGGTACGCACTGATAGATTTTTGTGCTTTTAAAATAAGCGACCATGGCTCTATTTCTTTTGCTGCAAGAATTTGATATCAGAATCCTTAATTTGGATCTTGATCTGCTTGCTATAGCGTTGTAGAGATTTAACAGCACCGCTGCATGTCTTTATTGGAATGACAGCATGAAGTGGGATTTCTTTTGTTAACTTAATGACTTTATTCGGGATAGTCAGATCTACATAACCTAAAACAAAGTAATGAATTTCTTCCAAGTGAAACACAGCGCGCAGTTGACACGAAATGCGTTTTCGGGCAGATGAACGTGTCCTCGACGTCTTTTATCGAGAGAAAACTCATGCCGATGGTAAAAGTTTTCATGGAAGCCATTAGAATAGGGATCTTCAACCATTCAGGACAGAAGACCACATCAATAAATTCGAAAGCTTCCACTGGCCGCATGTGTGTCGACACTGATAGCGAATCATAGATGACACATTTCAGTTGATTCTGTCCAGAGGCTTAACGGGAGGGGCAGACCACCCCGGGCGCACCTCAAGAGAGGGCGCAAAAATCACTGCTTGCAATCTGCTCAAAGTTGGAATCGGAACTGTTGTACCGGCTTCTGGTACACTTGAAGTTCGAATTTCTTCCTCAAAATGTTCAGGGGATGCTAATTGCATACATTGAGAAATGAAGCGCAGTTGTACAGAAGAAGAACCGCGGCCTTCGTCAACCACAATGGTGCCCTCAGTCTTCTTTTGATTGCATGGATAAAATAACGACATCATTCACATCGTTGGAGATTCTCTGGGGACTATTCGATCATTACTGTGGCTACTAGCCACTACTGCCAGATGCTTTCGGCCCGTTTGATGTGAAACTAAAGATCCAAACTCCCGACACACACACACACACACACACACACACACACACACACACACACACACACACACACACACACACACACACACACACACACACACACACATGTATATACCCAGTCGTATCAGAATAATATGACTACCTACCTAAGCCTTGGCCGGGATGACAGCGGCGAGACGTCCTGGCATGGACGCAATGAGGCCCTGGAAGGTTGCACGAGGCACACGTGCCCGTTCGAACTGCAGCAGAGCACGGAGGTCCCGGAGAGGACGTGGTTGTGAGTCGGCACGTCCAACCTGACGATCCACATAGTCCCACAAGTGTTCTATAGGATTGAGGTGGGGCGATTTCGCTGGACCAAGGGAAAACGCATACATCGCTATCGCGTTCCTGGAGCCAGTCAAGCACCCCTTAGCTACATGGCACGGCGCATTGCCCTGTTGGTAGACACCCTCACCACCAGGGTAAACGCCTAACATGAAGGGATGCATGTGCTCAGCGAGGGTGGACAGGTAGCCACTGGCGATCAGGTACTCATCCACTGTACCAGAGGTCCCAGGTCATTCCAGGAAAACATTTCCCAGATATGCACACTGTCACCGCCGGCCTGTACTTGACCGACAAGCGTGTTAGAGTGTTAGTTCTCGTGTGTCTGACGCCGTACCCACCACCGCCCGTCACTTCTGTGGAGTAGAAACCTCGATTCGTCGGAGAAGGCAACCTTTTTCCACTCTTCCACTGTCCAATGAAGGTAGTCCCATGCGAACTGCAGGTGTCGTTGCCGATGGACCTGGGTTAACATGAGTGCTTTGACGTAGCGTCGACCCCGGAGACTCATGCGTAACAGGATTCGCTCTACTGTTAACAGGGACACATACCTGGGTGCCCCTGAGTTCATCTGCGTGGTCATTTGCTGAACTGTTGCGCGTCGATTGCCCTAAACCAGTCGACGAAGGCAACGTTGTCTGCGGTCGATGGTCTTTGGGCCTCCATAGTTATGACGTCGGGAGGTACTCGGTGTGTCAGCGGTCCATTCTTGGTACACCCTTACTACAGCACCTCGCAAACAGCCCAAGAAGTCTGCGGTTTCTGAGATGCTTCCACTCTTGGCGCGATAGCTGATGATCATTCCTCTTTAAACGTCCGTCAAATTATTACCTTTGCTCATTGCTCTCACGTTACACACTATGACTCATCTGTCCCCGCCGGCCGCTTGTATCTCCGGATGGTCGACCTTGTCACGTGCACTCTGTGACGCTCCTGTGCGGGTACACTGTGATTCCGGAGGTGGTCCCATTATTCTGCTACGAGCGTGTATATGTATATGTATGAAAATAACGTGGAAAATACTCTTCTGGAGTTTGCAGAGGCAGAAGGGTTTTTCATCGTGAACTCCTTTTTCAAAGAAAAACCCGTATAGGAAATGGGCATAGAAACATCTGTGACGTACCTGCCAGCAGGACGCACACGACATAAAGGCAGATAGGAATCAGAATAAACGGCAGTTGGTAGAGCGACTTGTTCCGGAATAAGCGACCTCGGGTTCGAATCCCGGCGTAGACCAAAAATGACGGAGAAATTTACTTCGTTATAATGGTGCCCGAACTATCCGGATGACCCGGCCGTTCAAAATCTCGCATTGGTGTGATGTTATTTCCACACCGCGAGACAGGAAAAATCAGAGAATTCCTTCTCCAGCGCTTCGAAAAATAAAAATGTGTGATGTTGCATTCCACACAGCAGATTGACTGGGAGTTCTCAAGTGCACGCTCTACAGTGGATGGCTGCCTGCAACGATTCATGGTCACGGCTGACCCGTGGGCCATGCCCCCGGCCCTCTTTCGGGGGGGAGATGTGACGTACCTGCCAGCAGGACGCACACGACTTAAAGGCAGATAGGAATCAGAATAAACGTCTGCGTAGCTCAGTTGGTAGAGCGACTTGTTCCGGAATAAGCGACCTCGGGTTCGAATCCCGGCGTAGACCAAAAATGACGGAGAAATTTACTTCATTATACATCCCAATGGAGCGATAAGTGAAATTGATTTTATTATCAGCAACAAGAAATTCGTCATCGAAGACTGCAGTGTGCTAAACAGGTTCAACTGAGGTAGTGACAGTAGAATGGTTAGATGTAAGAGATTCACCTCCACACTACTAAACTGGAACGTGGAATATCAAATAAAATGTACTAATATAACCAACCTTAAAATTAAAAATCATAATAATACTTTCAAGTTAGATCAGGGGAACCGATTCTCCGCTCTAGAAGGTCTAACATCGGAAAGAGTGGACATCTCTAAAGTTAACAGAAACCTAACAAAGACTCTTATGGAAACAGAGAAAAAAAAATAGGTGGCAATAAGCACAAGTTGCATATAAATAAAATATTAGGAAAAACAAAAATGCTGCTGCAAAAGGGAAGGGAGATGAGGACAAATAAAGATGTTATTTCCAAAATGGAATGTACAGAGTTATGGAAGGTATTACCGAAGACGTAAGGAAATTCAAATGTGACTTAGTGAGGAAAGCAATTGAAAATGATCGAAACCTGAAGAAAGCAAAGGAACATCTCAGTAATGGAAGAAAACAGATTACGGCTCTGTGAAAAGAAGATGATACTGTAACAAGAAATAAAGATGAAATTTTGACAAGAGTGAAAGATCTCTACACAAAACTATATGAAAGAGATTATAAAACTACTTCTGTCATTAAGAAAGATACCAGTACCTTAAGTTTCTCAGTCCTTCTGGCAGGAGTTGCACATGCAATTAAGAACATGAAACGAGGAAGAGCTCCAGAAAAAGATGGAATTACCGTGGACATTGTACAAGAAGCAGTGGAAAACTGGAAATTACACTCGCCGAAGTTTCCTCTAGATGTCTCAATGAAGGAAAGATTCCTGAGGAGTTGAACAATGCTACGATGATCGCGCTCCACAAAAAGGTGACCCTGAGGATCCCAGAAACTACAGGCCCATCAGCCTCCTTTCAGTGGTTTATGAAGTCTTCACTAAGGTTCTTTCACGTCGCTCGAAGGTAACACTGGACATGGCTCAACCAAGAGAACAAGTTGGATTTAGAAATAGCTACAGCACCATAGATCATATCCATGTGCTGGGAGAACTGATTGAAAGAACAAGGAAGTATGAACTCCCATTATGTATATCTTTTATTGATCATGAAAATGCCCTTGATTCCGTGAAACCATCAGCAATTACAATGGCTTTGAAATCTTGCTGTATTGAAAATGCATACATTAGCATTATTAATAACATCTATGAAAATGCAAGTACAAAGGTTCGGATATTTGAGGATACAGCACCCAATAAAAATGGGAAAGGGAGTGTAACAAGGTGACACCATATCTCCCAGACTGTTTAACACCACATTGCAAAGTGCCTTTCAATCATCGAACTGGAAAAACAAAGGGATAAAGATTAGTGGAGATTATTTAACTCATCTTCGTTTTCTGATGACGTCCTCATTTTCGCAATTGCTGTTTCAGAGCTGCAGAGTATGATCCAGGAACTTGTTGACAAGAGTAAAGAAGTGGGATTAAAATTAAAGTTTCAGAAGACAAACTGATGTACAATGCTTTCACAAGAAATAAAAGGGGATTACTTCGAAGGTCACAAAGGAACTCAAGAGTGTTCCATAAACAGAGTTCCACGTACGTTTCCAGCAATAGCAACAGCGTCTAACTAAATGCATAGCTGGAAAAGGGGATTACTTCGAAGGTGACAAAGGAACTCAAGAATATTCCAGAAACAGAGTTCCACGTATGTTTCCAGCAATGGCAACAACGTCTAACTAAATGCATAGCTGCGGAAGGGGATTACTTTGAATGTGACAAAGGAACTTAAGAATATTCCAGAAGCAGAGTTCCATGTATGTTTCCAGCAATGGCAACAGCGTCTAACTAAATGCATAGCTGGAGAAGGGGATTACTTTGAAGGTGACAAAGGAACTCAAGAATATTCCAGAAGCAGAGTTCCAGGTATGTTTCCAGCAATGGCAACAACGTCTAACTAAACGTACAGCTGGAGAAGGGGATTACTTCGAAGGTGACAAAGGAACTCAAGAATATTCCAAAAAGCAAAGGTTCCAGGTATGTTTCCAGCAATGGCAACAACGTCTAACTAAATGCATAGCTGCGGAAGGGGATTACTTCGAAGGTGACAAAGGAACTCAAGAATATTCCAGAAGCAGAGTTCCACGTATGTTTCCATCCAGCAATGGCAACGGCGTCTAACTAAATGCATAGCTGCGGAAGGGGATTACTTTGAATGTAACAAAGGAACTTAAGAATATTCCAAAAACAGAATTCCATGTGTGTTTCCAGCAATGGCAACAGCGTCTAACTAAATGCATAGCTGGCGAAGGGGATCACTTTGTAGGTGATAGTAGCCTCTGGTGCACAGGAAAGCACGCATTTTTTTCTACAGGTGCATCCCGGGAATGAAATTGTCACACCTCGTATATGGAAAGCTTCAAAAATACCAAGTTTGATGGTTGAATCCGATCTGTCGATAAACCGTAGCTCCTTCAACTAGAAATCTATGATTATTTTCATGACAGCGTTTAGTTATCGAAAGTCTTGTTCTCTTTCAATCGGTAACGGAAAGCCCTAGCGGTCTGTCCTGACGCACAGTATTGTTGATACAAACACACAATATTTCGTGTCAATATACTTGATTGTATGATTACCAAAGTTTTCGTGGAAAGTGTTCTGGATTTGAGCCTCCTTGTTTTTCTTTTTTCTTGTGGTCCTGCAGTGATGTCACTTTGATTTCTGTTATATTTATAACAAACCTGGCATGGAAAAGACACTGGTGTGATTAATATTAGATTTTCTTCATTGGTAATATAAATTCCTTACCTGTAAGATATTTGTGCCCAATTGCGTGCTGTGCATGAGAATGTCCAATGTGCGCATACATCGTTGTGACGTGGAAGTGCAGATGGTCAAAATAAAAGTAGGAATAGTAAAGGAGGAAAACCACAAAAGAAATGGCAGCCACCTGTGAAGAAAAAAGCATTGAGTAAATGAACCTTAAAAACGGCGATGTTAACATATAGGCATAAAAACTGAAAGTTGTTCATTGAATCGAAGAACAGAAGCAAAGCTTTCTCTCTCTCTCTCTCTCTTTCTCGAGTGCAATGAAGTAACCACTTCGCAGAAACTCCAACGCTACAAAGAGCTGCCACCAACACATGAAGTCACTGCATGTACAACGGTGCAAAAAAGCAACGTTTTACGTAAAGTTACTCAGGATTAAGTAAAATGCAACTAAAGCAAACTAATAGTAAACAAATTCCTTACGATTCAAGCTCTCGCTGCAATTTCTTTATTCCGTCAGACAGAATGAAACTTAACACAAGGTAGTGTAACCGTTATCGATTAATATGAAGAACGATATTAAAATTTAACAAGTGAATAGTGGAAAAAATCTAATGTGAAACTTGTAACACAAAAGCAAAATGTGAAAACTAAAGCCCAATTCTAGTTGACAGTTTAACTCGATGAATTAGCTTAATCATTCGACGACGGCAGATCATTCGACCACCACACGTTTAATAGCAACAAGATTGTAAATATATTTTTTTTCCTCTTTTGATTGACTGCTAGAGAATTTCTAAAGAAACAAACTCTTGGGAGTTCCGACGTGACGTTCAGTTCGGAGAGTATAACGAGAGATAAACAAAAATAAAAAATTTGCATAAGGGCCAGTAAACAAAACATATACGGTACGAGTATACTAGGGTTGTACAGAAAGTAATGAAAAAATGGGCATAACTTTTTTATTAGCTGACAGAGGTCGTTCAAATTGCACATATTGGTAGAATAACTCTTCCTCCATAGTAGCCCTTCTTCTTCATTGCAGGACGAAGGAAGGGTGCAGGCTGTCCGACATCCACAGAAGGCTACATAATGTTTACGGAAATGACACCATTGACAAGAGCCAATGTGCACAGATGAATGAAGAAGTTTAAAGAAGGGGAAACCAGCATTGAAAACAATCCAAGACCATCAACTGCGACCACTGACACGAATCGTCAGCGAGTGGATGAATTGATTCGCGCGGAGAAACGAGTCACAATCCGTGAGGTTTTTGCACAACTGAACTGTGGTCAGAATGCCATACAGAAGATGGTGGAAGACTTAGGGTATCGGAAAGTGTGCGCAAAGTGGGTACCTCGGCAGTTGTTGACACCCGATTTGAAGGAGAGAAGGGTTGAAGTCTGCTCCGATCTGCTGAAAGGGTTTGAAGCCATTGAAGATGCTTTTTTTTTTTTTTTTTTTTTTGCGGTCTGGTGACAGGGGATGAAACGTGGGCGTATCTTTACGATCCCGAAATGAAAAATGAATCCATGGAATACCGTCACACCTCTTCACCAAGGCTTCAGAAGTTCAAGAGCCAGAGATCAGCCCAGAAAGTCATGGTGACTGTTTTTTGGGATGACAAATAGGGTGGGCCGAAAAAAACTTTTTTTTTATTTTGCATTTCGCCTAGTGCGGAAAAGTTGCCATTTGGGTCAACAAGAATAACAAAAGAATTTTTTTGAAACTCGACCAATATCTTACGTCTCCGTACAGCACACTAAGTTCGCGTTTTTCCGACCGCATTGGGCCGTAAGCAAAAACGGATGGAATTTTTTTGTAATTGAAATCGAGTAACCCCTAGCGCGGGAAAGTGTCCTTTGGTGTTACCAATAACAGTGAAAAAAATTTTTGAAGTTGATCAATATGCTATATCTCCGCACTGCACGCGAAGTTCGCCATTTTCTTCCCACATTTGGCACGTAGGACTAGGTTAGGTAAAAGCATCCTGGCATGTAGGGCATCGGAAAAATCCGTAGGATATTGCGCAGTTCTGAGTGCACCATGAGTGTGCATGTGCAGTACACTCAGTTTGCTTTGCAATGTGTAGCTCTTCGCGTGCTTCCAATGTCACATATGGAAACAACCCAGAACTCACCACGAGGAGGTGGCTACACTTCGAGTTCCGCCCACCCTCCCTCCAGCTCAGAATTTTATTTCTACGTGGTATATCTTGTTCGGTAATCCGCTTTACTCGAAAAATGTGACATTAATTGCCGTGATGCAATTGTTGCTCTTATGAACGAATCTCTAGCTTCAAATCCACACACTGAGGCAGCTGCTTTGGTCACCAGTTTCACGCAAGGTTCCACGGTTTGCGTGTGGCAGGGAAACTTGGTTATTTCTTCGCCAGCTGCCGCAGAAGTTGCGATTAGTCGATCCAGATCTTCGTCTGAGATCTGTTTTGTCAGGGGTGGTTCGGTAAGACGCCTTTTAGTCCAATCGATCATGTCATAATATTCATTAGCATCCAAATTTAATTGCGACACTTGGAATTCTCTTATGACATCATTCATTTGTTGTTTTCTAGCTTTCTTTATTTTTCTCCATCCAAGAGCTCTAACGTGGGTGCGTTCGTCCGCAATCATATTTAGCAATACATTCTCTGGGTGACTGAAGAACGCGTTTCTCTTTATCACTGCATCAATGATTACTTTGCACTTCAAATCCATGAAGCACGATGAGTTGATCAGTTTCCAAAAGTGTTTGGCCACTTCTGTGTACGAAGACTTCTTCTTTATGGAAAACCAGACCGGGGCATATACCTTCATTATGTAGTTGGCAACACAAGTCAAAGTTTGCGATGGGTTTTGAGTGACGACATAGAGGCGCATGACTTTGTTAGCTGTCGTCAGCCACCGCGAATGTGACAGTGGTCCTGGATTTCTTCTAGAAAGGCTGACATCACAGTCTCCCTGCGACACGGCGCAACAGATTTCCAGTAAATACTACTGGTCGGTACTCAGTTCATGTGTATCCTGCAATTCTTTCATGTGTTCTGTCCATTCTACATGAATAGCTGCCAAGTCAACTACTGGGAGTTTTTCACAGCCGTCGATAGCTGCCCCAATCTCTCCTGAACGAGTTGTAGGATCAGTTTCCAAACACTTTTGGAAACTGATCAACTTATCGCGCTTCACGGATTTGAAGTGCAACGTAATCATTGATGCAGTGATCAAGAGAAACGCGTTCTTCAGTCACCCAGAGAACATATTGCTAAGTATGATTGCGGACGAACGCACCTGCGTTAGAGTTCTTCGATGGAGAAAAATAAAGAAAGCTATACAACAACAAATGAATGATGTCATAAGAGAATTCGAAGTGCTGCAATTAAATTTAGGTGCTAATGAATATTATGACATGATCGATTGGACTAAAACGCGTCTTACCGAACAACCCTTGACAAAACACATCTCAGACGAAGATCTGGATCGACTAATCGCAACTTCTGCCGCAGCTGGCGAAGAAATAACCAAGTTTCCCTGCCACACGCAAGCTGTGGAACGTTGCTTGAAGCTGGGGACCGAAGCATCTGCCTCAGTGTGTGGGTATGAAGCTAGAGATTCGTTCATAAGAGCAATAGTTGCATCACGGCAATTAATGCCACATTTTTCGAGTAAAGCTGATTACCGAAAAATATATTCCACACAGAAATAAAATACTGAGCTGGAGGGAGGGTGGGCGGAACTCGAAGTGTAGCCACCTCCTCGTTGTGAGTTCTGGGTTGTTTCCATATGTGACATTGGAAGCACGCGAAGAGCTACACATTGCAAAGCAAACTGAGTGTACTGCACATGCACACTCATGGTGCACTCAGAACAGTGCAATATCCTACGGATTTTTCCGATGCCCTACATGCCAGGATGCCTTTACCTAGCCTAGGCCTACGGGCCAAATGTGGGAAGAAAATGGTGAACTTCGTGTGCAGTGCGCAGACATAGCATATTGATCAACTTCAAAAAATTTTTTTTCACTGTTATTAGTAACACTAAAGGACGCTTTTCCGCGCTAGGGGTTACTCGATTTCAATTACAAAAAAATTCCATCCTTTTTTGCTTACAGCCCAATGCGGTCGGAAAAATACGAACTTAGTGTGTCGTGCGGAGACGTAGGATATTAGTCGATTCAAAAAAATCTTTTGTTATTCTTGTTGACTTAAATGGCAACTTTTCCGCACTAGGCGATATGCAAATTAAAAAAAAGTTTTTTCGGCCCACCCTAATGACAAGGGTGTCATTCTCCTTGATTTTCTAGAACGTGGCCGTACCGCGACAAGCGAGCGGTACATTGAGACACCGAAGAAGTTTAGAGAAGCCATAAGGAGGAAGAGACTAAACAAGAATCTGAAAGGGATCCACATTCACCAAGACAATGCGAGAGCACACACATATTTGGCAACAAATCAGGCGATCAGCAAATTAGGCTGGTCGGTGGTCCCCCAAACCACCGTATAGCCCAGATCTGGCACTCTCTGGCTTCCACCTGGTCAGTCCAATGAAGGAAAGTCTCCGGAGACAATGATTTGATGACGCAAACGAGGTGAAAGTGGCTGGGAAAAAGTGGGTACAACAGTCCGCACCTGAATTTTTTCAAAGAGGATTCGAGAATTGGGTTCAACGATGGCGCAAATATATCACTTGTGATGAAGACTATGGTGAGTAGTGCCTTTGAATAGGGAAAGAGTTACTCAACCGTCATGTAGAATTTGAACGACTTCTGTCAGTTAATAAAAAGTTATGCCCACGTTTGCATTACTTTCGGTACAACCCTCGTATATACATGGTGTTTCACTAGATTGTCCCCCCCCCACTAAGAATCAGTCATATTTTGCAACACACACTACTTAGAAACATGACATGTGGTTTACAACGTACCTTACTTCATGCGAATGTTGCACAATTCACAATAAATGCTGGAAATGTCCTCCACCGACATCCAAATACACTCAAACGCGACGCTGCATATTATCGAAGGTCGCCCACAGCATGTCCTCATGATGTTTCTTTCTAAGTCTTCTAACGTGCGAGGCTTATTGCTGTAAGCATGCACGACACTTCAAATATTACCATGAGAAAGAAATCGGGAGGAGTCAAAGCGGGTGAACGAGGTGGCCATAATCCTTTGGAGACCACTCTATCACCGAAGAAAGGGGAAATTTCGCTCATGCTCATACGGAACGTGTGGCGTGTCCCTCCATCGTGTTGAAAGTACCCCGTTGTCAAATCGACGTCGGTTAATTGGTCCACAAATTGTCTGGAAATGTTCACATATGAGCCGAACTTGCTCTTGAAGAAAATGAGTCCAATTATTCTGGTTTGGGACACAGCACACCAAACGTGTTTACTACGCTCCTGAAGAAAATGCAGGACGTAATGGGGTTTCGTGTAACTTATGTGGATTAAATGTAGCCCAGATGCGAGAGTTTTCGGAATTGACATACCCGTCCAAATGAAACCATGCTTCGTCAGTGAACCATGTAAAATCCAAAATGTTTGGAATTGTGGGTAAAAATGTCCGAAACCAGTGACAATAAGACACACGCTTTTCAAGATCCGGTTCTTGCAACATTTGCACAGCTGTTACATGGTACGGATGTAGCAACGCTTTCTTCGCGGCTGTTTGACAGGTAAAAACAGAACACCCAGTTTCTTGTGACAAACGTCGTACTGACTTCTTCGGTGATGATAGCAGCCTGTGCTTCACCTCTTCGATTTTTTCTTCTGCTAAAGGAGGACGTCCGCCACCGCATTGGTTCAAAAACTTCCCGTGGTTTCAAATTTCTACGCTAACTTCTCCAGGAATCCACGTAAAACCAGGCGATGTAATGTTTGTGCTTCTCTTCCCCAAACTTCTCCAGGAATTCAAGCTGTGTTACCTTTATAGACTTTGTTATCCAGTAACTTTTCACAATAAACACCCGCTCCGCAACGGTATACACAGCCATCCTGAGCGAAGTTCAACGACACAGTAAAACACGCAGATTGCCTCCGGATAGAATTAACGTGCCCGGCCATCTGGTGGAGTGACGTCACAATGAATCATCGCTTTATCAGAAAAAACACTTCCGCGCATTTCTCAAAAATCAAGGTCACTTTTAAATCAAAAGTCGTGTTTATATGTAAAGTGATTGGTTCGTTGGGGGGGAATACCTAGAGAAACACCCTGCATATACACTATATTGACAAAAGTCACCGGACACCTAGAGAAACAAAACATAGCCTTTATTGACATACATTAGTACGGTGTCGGTCCACCTTTGGCCTTAATACATGCACTGATCCTTCCACACATGCTTTTGACAGTGTTTTGGAACACAGCGATAGGTATGCGCTTCCATTCAGTAAATAATGCGGCCACTAACTGTTGCTCAGTAGTTGGCCTTGGTTGCAAACTTCTTATGTGGCGCTCTAATTCGTCCCATAGATGATCTATAGGATTAAGTTCAGGGCTCTGTGCTGGCCAGTCCACAAACGATACGGAATTATCGTCAAATCACGCCGTAAATGGCTTGGTGCATTATCCTGCTGGTTCCAACAAGGCTCGGTTCTATAGTATTGCCACAGAGTTGGTAGAGCATAATTGTCCAGAATATCGAGGTAGATGTGTTGGTTAACATGTTTGTCCACGATAACCAATGGGCCGGGACCATACCACGAAAAACAACCCCACATGAGAACACTGCCAGCTTCAAGCTTGACCGTAGGAACAGTACACTGCGGTAAATAGCGTTCCCCCGGATGCCGCCATACCCACACAAGGCCACCAGACTGATGGATCGTGTATCTGGATTCATCAGTCCATAGGACCCATTTCCATTGATCTACGGTCCACGATAAATGTTCTTTACACCATGCTAAACGACGAGTAGCATTCCGAGTGGAGATGAATGGTTTATGAACAGCCGCACGACTACGGTAACCCATGAAATGAAGTTCTCTGGGAACGGTATGTGTCTACATACCGAGGTTCCAGCATTTTTACCCACCTGTACACTAAGGTCTTGTACAGTACTCCGTCGATTAGCTGTAACGACTCTCCTGAGGCTTCGACGTCCTCTATCACTGATTTTCTTTGGTCTGCCGGTACGTTTTACTGCTTCAGGCACTCCATGTGTCTTTCACTTATTCAGTACATCCAAAACAGTTGACTTGGGTATGTTTAAACGCCTCTCGGTTTCTCTTATGGACAACCCACTAATATTACACCCAACAATCTTTCCTTCCTCGAAGTCAGTTCTCTCCCGCTGCGACGTTTTCACTGAACCTAAGAGTGCGATATGATGGCGGTCGGCTGCAGGTTTGTTTTTATACCGTTTGCAGTTGTACCGCGCATATTAACAACGCAGCGGATTTTACTTTTGAAGGGGTGTTTGGTGACTTTTGTCAATATAGTGTATACATATTACCAAGGGCTACAAATTGATGAAATTTGGTAAAGAAGTACATTAGTCCATTACACAGAGCATACACAAAATTGAATGGCACGCAAGCAATGCTTGTACAATCGCATGCAAAACGCCAAGCACATTAGCGTTCTTTATGTGTTTGGTGTTTTGCATGTGGACCACACAAAGACTGTTTATGTGGCATTCAAATTTGCACATGTTATTTGTCATGAACTGATATACCTGTCTACCGAATCTGAAAAGAGAGCTCAGATGTGGCGTCTGTCACATTATACTACCTCGCAAGCTCCGAAACCCGTAAGCTTGCGAGAGGTGTTGGAGAACATATAGAAGGGCACTGGCAATCCCTTGAAGGAGTCGGAGAGGTGGACAGCCATGGATAAAATATTGGCAAGACAAACCCAAGCTAAGGGTGGAGCATAAAATGTCTCTCATGTGGTCATCTCCAGGCTATGGCAAAGTATCGCGAATCCGAGAATGTGTCTTCACGACCAATTCCAGGCTAACCAAGGACCACAGCATCGGAGGATGACGAATATAAAGCCTTACGAGCGAGAAAGAATGGGGAAATGACAGCTTGACAACTTTCTGTTGAGCTCAGTTGTGCTTCAGGCACGATGGTGCCAAGGAGAGCTGTGACCAAACGACTTCGTGAGAAGCATCTGTACACAGCAGCCATGAACCTCCTCCTGCATCGAGCAGGAATGGGCTTATGTGCTCTTCACGGATGAGATCCGTGTCAGGCGACTATGTATTCTGAACGTGTGCTGATCGGAAGAGAATGTGGAGTGCTCAACAACTCCGACAACTCCCGAGAACGAGATTGCTGCGGAAGAGGAAGTTTTTGGGTGTAGAAAGGAAAAGTGACGGCACTTAGTGTGTTTGAAGGCGGCACAATGGATGCTCAAAAGTACACAGAGAATGTCGATGGGACCATGTAAGGCTTTTCGGTAAGCATTATCGTCCATTTTATGGACGATGATGCTTGTTTTCATAATACTTGCCTGGTCGACTGGATATCTACCGGATAGAGAGGCCAGCCAGGTCTCCGTATCTTAATTCTATTGAGCCTGGCATTCTCAATAGAATGTTGACTGAGGAGTCTTGTTGCTCTTCAGCCTCCTCCTAGAAGCACTCTGAAACTGCGACCTGCACCAAAGTAACAATGACGTTTACTGCCATTCTACTTCATTTGTCACTAGCATGCATGGTTGTTGTGCAACATGCTTGGTGGTCATGAGCGATCATAATCCTTACTGAATGATCATCGGAACAATGCATTGCACCGGATAGACGCCTTTTTATCTTCTCATCAACATTATTCCTGGCCATCCATTTCTATGCTTAGCATGCTCGCATACGTTTTTAGCACGTCTTTTGTAAAAAAAGATCGAGCTTCTGTTATCGGTTTGTCCGTCCGTCCGTCTGTACCCACGATATCTCTGTAACTATTAGTCCGATTTGAAAAATTCCTTTTGCCTTGGGAAGCTTCAAATATGCAAATTATGATCCTTTATTTCCTTTTTTTTTACGATGTACAATTTCGCAGGTAGAGGGCGTAAATGCAGATGATGTCGAATTCAAAAATACGTTTTATTCCGCATATTTGCTTCTAAACATCCGATTGAAATTTTTTTTTATCATTCGATTCCATTTATGTCGAACAGTATTTTATATATAGTTACTTTTTCAAATTACGCATAGATTTTCCGATAGGGGGCGTAAAAGTAAATTACATTTTTCCCGATAACTCGTCTTCTAAAACTCGGATTTGAAAAAAAATTTCTTCAGCGGATACATCTCCTGATGGAAAATCTTTTGCATATAATTTCAAATTTTTGGTAAAGAACACTTTGGCCACCAGGGGGTGTAAGTGTTAATTTTTGCTTCTGATGTATTTGCCATAAAATCGGAGCTTCTAAAATGTCGATTAAAAATATTATTTCGTGGACTGATGCCACTCACATCGATAAACCTTTTCGGAATATTTTCTTTTTAAAATATTCCACAGTTTCTTCGCCAGGGGGCGTAGATGTACATCTTATTTTTGTCAATATCTCTACTTCTGGGAGTCCGATTTGAAAAACTCCTTCTTTGTTGGATAGTGTTTCCGTTGAAAAATTCCTTCTTTGTTGGATAGTGTTTCCGATGCGAAATGTTTTTCTTATAAATTCAAAAATTTCAAGTAAATCACAGGCTTTGCACTAGGGGGCACAAAGGTAAATTGCGTTATTTCTGCTCCTAAAGCTCCGATTTGAAAAATTCTTCCTGTATCGCATACAAGACCTGATGGAAAATATTTTTCACATAATTTCTAATCTTTGGTAAAGAATTGTTTAGCCACCAGGGGTCATAAGTGTTAATTTCTGCTTCTGAAGTATTTGTTGCGAAATCTGGGTTCCTAAAATAATGCATGGTTTTCCCACCAGGGGACGTAAAGTCACATGTTATTTTTGTCGATATCTCTGTTTCTAAGAGTTCGTAAGCTCACGATTCCGTTTACAGCAATATCTGAGGCATTAAAAACCCGTTTGTAAAACTTCTTTCTTCCGTCAGATACTATTGTTTTCCATACCGGTTCCATTGACTTTGAATAGCTTTGATGAATTTAATTTGCGTCAGAACGGATTCAAAAGACGTGCTTTTTACCCCCGAAAATGCGGTGTCATCTTTCTTGTTTTTTTTTTTTTTTTTTTTTTTTTGTTGTTGTTGTGCTTCTTATGTAGATCTCACCTGCATTTCCTTAAAGTCTACCATGTTTTCATGCTGCTTTGTGTCAACTTAAACGTTTGTAATTTAAATTTTGTGTATAGGAGATTTCACAAGGAACAAAGAATGAGTGGAAAATAAGCATGAATGCCACAGTCGTTATTTATCAGTACAGGTGCTGACCTGTAGAAAAGATAATCACATCCAGAATATGATGTGTGGTAACAGTGGATACGAAGTAAGGTTGTTGTCAGCTCTTCCAGGATAATATGGCTTCTTCCACCTCTCAGGTGCTCATGGGTCCAGTAAACTATGACGACGTAATTTGCCTGTTATCCGACTAGATGACAACGTAATGAACTGTTCATTACGGCATTGCTACGCCAAAATGCCAAAATTACTGAGCTTGAATACCTGCGATGTGTCATCATCATCATCATTGTCAACCATTATCAATCCACTGCTGGACGAAGGTCTCCCCAAGTTTCCTCCACAACGGTCTGTCTTGTGCCAGTCTCCTCCATGTCACCCCTGCATACTTTCGAATTTCATCCACCCATCTCCTATGTGGTCTTCTTCTGGGTCTTTTCCTGTCCCTTGGAATCCAATCTAAAATTTCGGCTGTCCATCGATGATCTGTCCTTCTGGCAGTATGTCCAGCCCATTGCCATTTCAGGGATTTAACTTTGATCATGATGTCTTCCTCCTGCGATGTGTACTTGGAAATTAATGCTTCTGCGATATCAGTAGCATTTGTTTCGAAGGGAGGGAATGGGTGGGTATTTACAGACCACAGTGAGTATTAATAACTCTAAGAACTATAAGTAGTCGTCCGCGTCCCAAATTTGGGGCCACTGGTTCCAGGAAATGGAAAGAGATAGTGGTGTAAGAGAAACACACCACCCATGCTTCATCCGGGAGGCGAATTAGGACCCACTCGGTCGAACAGTCAGATGCCAGTGCTTAGACCGCTGCGCCCCCGGACGGGGGGAGGGGAGGGTCTTGAAAAATCCTTTGGATACTTTGACTAACATTAAAGAATGCATGTGCAGTAAATTTATTTTCACAAAGCTACGTTTCGTGTGTATGTAAATAGTCCGATATATCTACAAGTGACAACCAAAGTAAATCAGTTCGGTCACTAAGAATGCGTGTTGGATCAAAGAAATACAAGGATTTTTTTTTTTTTTTTTAGAATTTCGAGTTTAAAGACCAATATGAAACATCTATGGCGATAAACTGTTCTTGATTTGGGATTGCTGATACCGAGGGAAGGACGGCAGGACTGTGTGGGCCGGAACGCTTGTGCACCATCCGGGACCTGAAACAGAGCATTGGCTTGAGACCCTTCCCTCCTACCACTCGACTACCGGGCAATATTTTTTCTCTGAGATTCATAGTGATATAGAAAACAGTATGTAAATTGAATATTTTTATTTTCCGTACTTTTCTCTCTCTCTCTCTCCCTGTCTTTTATTTGGAGATTCAACGACCACCGTGAGCAATTCAATGGGCTATAAGCAGTCTCCCGTTCCTAATTTAGGGTCATTGGTTCCAGGGAAGGGTGAGAACCAATGTCGTAAGACAAAAACAACATCCATGCCTCACCAGGTTTCGTACCCGGACCCATCTCGGAAAAACAGAATCCGAAGCCAGCGCTTAGACCACTGCGCCATAGGGCAGCACTTAGCTCAATGTATCAGCAGCACTCGTGATTTTACATCATATTGATTGTCCATAGTAAGCATCATTTCTTTTTTTGTGTCAATAAATGTGTTCATCTGTAAATTTTATCGCGCATTCTTTACCTCCTTGGCTGTCATTATCAGAAATATCCTATCGGTACTCCTCTTTCTTCAGGATGCTACGATTTCGGTCACACAGAGTGCATGGTTCTATGCACTCTAGGGGCAAAGGGAATTTCTGGAAAGCAAAAGTCATAATACTTATCACGATTAGAACTAGCCATTAACGTGCTGCTTTTTTCAGTTTTACCTCTAGAATGTGTGATATCTTCGAATTAAAAATCTAAATTCACGCCATCGAGTAAGAAAATTTTGCGTTCCTTCAATCGGATACAAAAAGAATTTTCCAAGTGAGACTTTTATTAAAAGAACAGATATAGTGCCTAATGTTAATATACTGTTTCTTATAAATACACTGTACTGCATCTGGCAATAGTAAGCACTTTGTGGATTATGCTAAATGTACATACCTTGTCCCAAAACAACCGAGAATGTTTTTATAAAAAAAATGCGCAATACTGCATTCGACCTTGGCAGGAGTCTCGAAAAAATAGCAGTCGTTGTAATAACCATAACAATTGGCCACCCTTGTATAGTTTTCACGCTATGATTTTTCGAAAAGATGGATGTGAAAGAGGAAAAAAGATGCGCCATTAAATTTTGTTTGTCGGCTTAAGAAGTCTACCGAAGAGACTTTCCGTCTTATGCAAGAGGCTTATAAAGATGAATGTCTAGGAAAATCAATCAAAATTTTACAGATGACATAAATAATTTATGGATGGTCGTGGGTCGGCGGCTTTAATCGCGCATGTAGCACTCGCCTTCAACGAGTGCTACAAAGGTAAACATTAATACAATAGGTGTTATTATAGTGGAAGACAGCCTCCTATTCATTAGAGATATCGAAGACATGGTTCGCATTTCAAAATCATCAATTCACAGAATTTTAACCGAACATTTGGGTATGAAACGAGTTTGGTCAACTTGGGTTCTCCATCTCTTTTCATGTGCGGCCTAGTTCAAGGCCGCTTCTTATTTGGAGAAAATGAATATTAAATTAAAGCATTCGGTTCGGACGATGTCTCAACAGCATGATTTATCAGAATCAACGGCGTGATGAGCTATTGGCAAGCTGGAGGCAGATTAGGCACAGCGGGTGGTAGCAGAAGCCATTGGGATGCCACGAAGTTTCATTTCCCGATTATGGACACGATTCCAACATACGGGAAGTGTTCGAAAAAGGCAAGTACAAGGACGTCCTTAAGCAACTGCAGCAAGTGACAACGGCTATCTACACTGACGGAAAAAAATCCCAACACTACGAAAAAATAGTTGTAGAGGAATGAAATGGCGGCAAGACATTTGCATAGGTAACATATTTAATCGATTAAGGTTTCAAGATCACAGCTTATTGTAAGCGCGAGAAAAGCCATTTTTAATGTGAAATGCTGGTACATTAATAACCGGTGTAACCGCCACAATGTTGAATGCAAGCACGCAAACGTTCATGCATTGTGTCGTACAGGTGCAGGATGTCAGTTTGTGGGATGGAGTTCCATGCCTGTTGCACTTGGTCGGTCAATGCAGGGACGGTTAATGCTGGTTCGGGGTGATGCTGGAGTTGTCGTCCAATGATGTCCCATACGTTCTCGATTGGTGAAAGATCTGGTGATCTAGCAGGCCACGGCAACATGTCGACACTCTGTAGAGCATGTTGGGTTACAACAGCGGTATGCGGGCGAGCGTTATCCTGTTGGAAAACACCCCTGGAATGCTGTTCATGAATGGCAGCACAACAGGTTGAATCACCAGACCGACGTACAACTGTGCCGTCAGGGTGCGTGGGATAACCACGAGAGTGCTCCTGCTGTCATAGGAAATTGCTCCCCAGACCATAACTCCAGGTGTAGGTCCAGTGTGTCTCGGCCGCAGACAGGTTGGTTGCAGGCGCTCACCTGGCCTCCTTCTAACCAACACACGGCCATCACTGGCACCCAGGCAGAACCGGCTTTCATCAGAAAACACAACAGATCTCCACTCCGTCCTCCAATGAGTTCTAGCTTGACACCACTGACATCGCAAACGGCAGTGGTTTAGAGTAAGTGGAATGCACGCTACAGGGCGTCTGGCTCGGAGCTGTCCTTCAAGTAACCAATTTGTAACAGTTCGTTGTGCCACTGTGATGGCAACTGCAGCTCGAATTGCTGCCGCAGACGCGGTACGATGCGCCACGGCCATACGCCGTACACGGCGGTCTTCCCTCTCAGTAGTGCCACGTGGCCGGCCGGAACCCGGTCTTCTTGAGGCAGTACCTTCCCTTGACCACCGCTGCCAACAATCATGCACAGTGGCTACATTCCTGCCAAGTTCTTCTGCAATATTGCGGAAAGAAAATCCACCTTCTCGTAGCCCTATTACACGACCTCGTTCAAACTCCATGAGCTGTCGATAATAGCTTTTTCGTCTTCTTAAAGGCATTCTTGACTAACATCAACACACTACGTCGAATCTCAACGATAACTAACGCTCACGAACGTTACAGCGCGTATTTACAGCAAACCTGCTTTGCATGTTCCGAGGGGCGCTACTAGCGCCACACGTATGCGCCGAGCTCGAAATTTGCATAGACGTCATCTTACAGATGTACTCTCACCGCCTACCAACTGTCGTTTATCTAACACAACCCCTTCTTGGTGTTGGGATTTTTTTCCGTCAGTGTATTATTAACAGCCCGTCGGAACAGGCGGCAAAATGCTACTCAACTCCAGCGAGAGCTTCTCGTGTTTACAGGACGCATGTTGTAAACTAAAACTATTCTCAATCGTTACCACCAAGGTGGGTTTTACGCACGTACGCCAGTGGTGTGTGTCACTTTAACCACACAAAATTATACGGTCCGTAGAAAGTGGGGTAAGGAGTATCGTGGTTGCGGACAAGATGAGTGGAGTCGATTATCTTCTCTGACGAGTCGAGATTCAGTCTTGAGTCTGAGAATCAACAAGTTCTTATCTGGAGAGAACTCAACACAGGAAATAACCCAGCTGTTCTGGGCAAGCAAAAGTGGATGTTGTGACGTATATTCTAAATTAACTTTCCTTTTTAGTTTCTTTCCCTATGTAAATCTTGAGTTTATTCTGTTATTCTTCACTCTCAACGTGATATCTTTCTCTCAAACGAATACGTTTGGCAACACAATTGAGGTTGAATGAACGTGACGTATGCCTGAGTTTTGATAAGAACAAGAGGTAAAAACGACGACTAATCTATTGCTTGAGAGCGTTGGATTGTAAACTGATTATTGAAAGGAGCGTTGTGTGGTGTGTGGAGAGTTTAGTGCAATATGCTATGCTACGATGTGTTTGCTACATCCTAAATAAAGCATCTTTTTCCGTAAGTGTGACTTCTGTTGTTTACATGTTTCATCTGTCCGTTAAGGTTTCTTTCATTTAGGAACTATTTCTTAGTATTTTGATGTTTTAAGTTAACGTAGAAGTAAGACAAGACTTCTACGCCATAATGTACGGACTTGTACGTCATCAGAAATGGCAGTCTCACGGATTAGAAATATAGAGACGAGATTCGCAGACCTGACGAATCGAGATTCAGTCTAGAGTCTGACAATCAACAAGTTTTTATCTGGAGAGAACTCGACACAGGAAATAACCCAGCTGTTCTGGGCAAGCATAAGTGGGTGTAAGGACTTGTACGTCATCAGAAACGGCAGTCTCACGGCCCACAGATATAAAGACGAGATTATCAGACCTGACGAGTCGAGATTCAGTCTGGCGTCAGACAATCAACAAGTTCTTATCTGACGAGTCGAGATTCAGTCTAGAGTCTGACAATCAACAAGCTCTTATCTGAAGACAGGAAATAACCCAGCTGTTCTGGGCAAGCATAAGTGGGTGTACGGACTTGTACGTCATCAGAAACGGCAGTCTCACGGCTTAGAGATATAGAGACGAGATTCTCAGACCTATGGTCATGCCGAATGTTGCAGCCGTCGGTGATTCGTTCCTTTTCATGGACAACAACGCTCGACCTCATAGAGCAGGAATAATGGACAATTTGCTTTAAGAGGAGGGAATCAAGCGTATGGAATGGTCAGCACGCTCCCCTGACTTAAATCCAATTGAGCATTCCAGGGACGTGCTGCTTAGCAAACGCATTTCAGCTGTCCTGGCACCTCCGTTGACTCTTCGTGAACTGGAGACTGACCTCATTGAGGAGAGGTGAAGACACCTCCGAAACCTCGATAAGTTCAGCAATTCAATGCCACACAAACGGTATGCTGTATAACCATATTCAGTGCTCTTTACCGTTTGAGGGGGAACACACAACCTACTAGATGTCAGTTATCACCTTCAAAAAGTCATGTTTTCTTGTCGTACAGATATACATATTGTTGTATAGCATATCACATCATGTGCGTTAATTGATTTTGTAATATTATACACAGTCGAGTCACATTATTGTAACCACCTGATACGTTTGTCGTCAACAGCGAGGCGTATAAGGCGAGAAACATCGGAGAACAAACTCGTGGCATTCTCTGGGTTCAATTATACCTGTGGAACGCACTATGGACTGAATTCGTTAGGAATCCATCCTTCAGACCACGTACACCTATACATGCTGATTGTCTTCCCTGGAGCGGATGTGATCTTCCAGCACGACAATGCGACGTGTCACCCAGCTAGAAATGCCCGAAAGTGGTTGGAAGAGCACGATGAAGACTTCAAAGTACTTTCCTGGCATCCCAATTCTACAGACTTAAACCCAATTGAGCATCTGTAGGACAACCCCAGTCGTGTTGTTCGCTCTATGGATCCTCCACCAAACACGCTCCAGCAGCTGTCAGATGCACTGCAGTCAGCATGGCTCCACATATCTGTGAACACCTTCCACCACCTTACTGAGTCACTTCCAGCCCGTCTAGCTGCTGTCCGCGCTGTAAGCCGCGGTTACTCTGGATATTAACTAGTGGTCACAGTAATGTTACTCGACCGTGTATAAAAATTCGCTAATGTGCTTTTTCTTACTTCATCATTGTCAACCATTATCAACCCACTGCTGGATGAAGGTCTCCCCAAGTTTCCTCCACAACGGTCTGTCTTGTGCCAGTCTCCTCCATGTCACTCCCGCATACTTTCGAATTTCATCCACCCATCTCCCATGTGGTCTTCTTCTGGGTCTTTTCCTGTCCCTTGGAATCCAATCTGAAATTCCGGCTGTCCATCGATGTTCTGTCCTTCTGGCAGTATGTCCAGCCCATTGCCATTTCAGGGATTTAACTCTGATCATGATGTCTTCCACTCTTGTTATTATCGCTCGGGTTCCTAATTGGGTTCACCCGGCGTAATATTGGGAGCCAAGGGGGTGTCGAGTGGAATGTGATTCTGCGATTCCCTGATTTAGGGCTGATGCAGCTTCAGGATCCACTGACGGGGCGTTGTGTTTCACACAGCAGATTTTCCTTTGGGAGTCAAAGGGTCCGCTGTGTGCCGCAATGTTTTTGTGAACGTCTAGATTTAAAATAAAAAGCATAAGTGAAGTGATTTTCTAAGTTCCGGTTCCAAAAGTTAAATATATTCTCCAAATAATCTAGGGTTGAGCACACATATAGTAGTTAACGACACACTCATCATAGAACTTAGACAAAATTAAGTAACAAAAACAATTTATTGGTTATGATTTGGCATAATAATAAATATACGCTCATGATATTAGCAAAAAATGATTTACGACTCTCTGACAGGAACCTGTACTCAATTAGCTATTTGCTTACAAAAAAATATTAATTCTATGTGTGGACTGCTCCGATAAAGATTTTGTGAGGGGACACCAAAGAAAGAATAGGATGGATTTCCTACCTCAACATCCTAATCTAGCCTAGATATCGCGCTGCTGACCACTCCTGATCCGGGAGAATTCTCGTCCGGTGGTTATTACTTCCATCCGCAGCTGCGACCGTCGTATGGGCTCTAATGGTCCTTAGTGGGAGTCCGTTCATCCGGAAACCTCGGTTGCGTTCTCCCATCCGCAGCTTAGAAAATTGTCTTCCGCTTCCTAGGTGACAGTCATGGAGGACAGTGCACGCGATGCACGCCGCGAAACCAGCACAGTAAAGTTTCGTGCAAAAACTGCAAGCGTGAAGTGACTCGTGTAAAAACTAAACCTGAAGTGACGAAGTTCTTCTCTTCCCTTGTAAAAATCTTTCGACGACCCCCAAGAAGACCCACACTACCTCAAAACATCCCATCATCCAATCACTACCTGGCAAACGCAAGCCTCCCTGAATTAAATTCCCCAGTGTAGATCTTACTGGTCGGAAAATTAACATTTTGATCTTCCATTCGTTAGGGAGGTCAAGATTCCTACCCGTTCCACTGAAATTCTGAGAACCCCTCTTTACGTTTCCCGCGTGATACTACTCCCGACCGTAAATTCTCTACCCCAATTAAACTGTTAGCCCCGGTTCCATCAAGTCTCCGGTCTGCCCAACACGCATTGTGGATTCTATACAGTGGACACTTCTATTGCCCCCAATAAAACATACTACAAAGCCAGCTCGCGGATGGCTGTCGCCAGCGTTCTCTTACAGTGTCGGTCTGTCCTGTGCCGCCTTGTGCTGGGAGAGGGGGACGGAGAGAGAAAAAAAGAAAAGATTCACCCAAAAGTATATGGCAAAATAAAACGTACTCTTTCTTCAACAAATACATGAATTAATAAAAATGAATAAATAAATAAATGAATGAATAAATAAATGAATAAATAAATAAATGAATAAATAAAATACTAATTAAATAAATAAATAAACTAGGGAATGGGTTCTCGACTAAATGTGCAGCGCTCGAGTTTGGGCGCTGTCACATTGTCATTTTTCGGATCCACGAGTTCCTCTTCTTATCTCTCCTGGTTACACCAAGCATGCACCTCTCCATGCTACTTTGAGTTGTCTGCAGCCCTTGTATGTCCCTTTTAGTTAAGGTCCACGTCTCTGCACCATACGTAAGCACCGGAAGGATGCATTGATCAAACACTTTTCTTTTAAGACATAATGGCATATTGCTCTTGAAAATTATGCTGTTTCTTCCAAAAGCTCTCCAGGCAAGTTTTGTACGCCGATTAATTTCTTCATCAATGTGACCCTCACTTGATACCCGCTGTCCAAGATAAACGTACGTGTCTGTTATCTCCAACTTTTCTCCATCTATCGATAAATCTTCATTTTTCTTACTTACATTACTGAATATTATATGTATTTTTCATAAAAATATTTTACGATCAACACCGTCATTCGCTCGCGATTTTCCTTACAATATCTCTTGCTCTCCTAATATTTTTAAGCAGTGTAGTATTAAGAAACGACAGCAAAGGTAAGAATTCAAAATAACGTGCATCACATGTGGGTTTTAATGATTTAATGCAGCTCAAAAAAGCTTCTCTCTTTGGAAAACCGCAAAGAATTTTGCGACAGCTCTGTTATGCATACCAAATGGGTGAGGAAATTTTTGTTAAGCGCAAGAATGAAATATGCTTGCTCTGCCAAAATTGAGAACAACCACCGTTTCAGCATCTGGAGCACAAATTAAACCGGATCCGCCGTTCTCTCAATTGCATTACCTAGTTACATAAAGCTACTTGCTCGTATTACGCGAACCGTGCTCAGCGCGAGCGCGCGTGCATGTGTGTGTGTGTGTGTGTGCTGTCACTGCGCGAGCACTTCCTCTGAAACTGAAACTGAAAACGAATGCATAAAAAAAAAGGGGGGCAATGAGACGTTGACTAGTGGGTCAGGGTCAAGACACCGCTGGTTATAATATGTTCGCGGAATCATAAGAACAAGAGCTCCTGAGAAATAACATGAGGATAAACATCTGGTGTATTATCGCTGCGGTACCATTTTCCGTCGCATGAGTATTTATTTATGAAAAATGTTCAAAAGTAAAGACGTAAAAAAAATTAAATTACTAGAGAATATACAGCGCCAATTCATTAGGACCAGTAAACAATTTCATTGAAAGTTGGTTGATACGTCATCCGAATCACTTTTTTCTCGCGGTTTAACGACCACGATGGGCAACTCATACGACTATAAGTATAGCCCGTCCCTAATTTAGGGCCACAGGTTCCAGGAAAGGGACAGATGCGGCGCCATCAGACAGACACACTAACCATGCCTCATCCTCGACTATGAGCAACTAGAAGGGATACAAGCAATAGCTCGTCCCTTATTTAGGGCCACAGGTACCAGGAAAGGGACAGAACCAGCGAATCGGAGAAGCACACTAACCATGCCTCATCCTGTACTATGAGCAATTTATAGGATTATAAGCAATCGCCTGTCCCTAATTTATGGGACAACCTTCAGTAAAAGGACAGAGCAAGAGCCATCAGACAAACACACTAATCATGCCTTATCTTGGACTATTCATAGGGTTACAAGCAATCACCCGTCCCTAATTTAGATGCACAGGTTCCAGGAAAGGAACAGAGCCAGCGCCATCAGACAAACACACTAATCATGCCTTATCTTGGACTACTCATAGGGATATAAGCAATCGCCTGTCCCTAATTTAGATGCACAGGTTCCAGGAAAGGAACAGAGCCAGCGCCATCAGACAAACACACTAATCATGCCTTATCTTGGACTACTCATAGGGATATAAGCAATCGCCCGTCCCTAATTTAGATGCACAGGTTCCAGGAAAGGAACAGAGCCAGCGCCATCAGACAAACACACTAATCATGCCTTATCTTGGACTAATAGTGATATAAGCAATCGCCCGTCCCTAATTTAGGTGCACAGGTTTAAGGAAAGGAACAGAGCCAGCGCTATCAGACAGACACACTAACCATGCCTCATATTGGACTACAAGCAACTCTTAGGGATATAAGCAATCGCCCGTCCCGAATTTAGGGGCACAGGTAGTATAGGTACAGATCCAGCGCCATCAGACGATCACACTAACCATGTCTCATCCTCGACTATGAGCAACTCGAAGGGGTATAAGCAATCGCTCGTCCCTTATTTAGGGCCATAGGTTCCAGGAAAGGTACAGAACCAGCGCATCGGAGAAGCACACTAACCATGCCTCATCCTGTACTATGAGCAATTCACAGGATTATAAGCAATTGCCTGTCCCTAATTTAGGGGACAAGTTTCAATAAAGGGACAGAGCAAGAGCCACCAGACAAACACACTAATCATGCCTCATCCTGGACTACCAGCAACTCATAGAATTATAAAAAGTCGCCCATCCCTAAATTAGGGGCACAGGTTCCAGCAAAGGAACAGAGCCAGCGCCATCAGACAAACACACTAATCATGCCTTATCTTGGACTATTCATAAAAATATAGGAAATCGCCCGTCCCTAATTTAGGTTCACAGGTTCCAGGAAAAGAACAGAGCCAGCGCCATCAGACAAACACACTAATCATGCTTTATCTTGGACCACTCATAGGGATATAAGCAATCGCCCGTCCCTAATTTAGGGGCACAGGTTCCTGGAAAAGGACAGATCCAGCGCCGTCAGACGAACACACTAACCATGCCTCATCCTGGACTGCGAACAACTCTTTGGGATATAAGCAATCGCTCGTCCCTAATTTAGGGCACAGGTAGGATAGGTACAGATCCAGCGCCATCAGACAACCACACTAACCATGCCTCATTCAGAACTACGAGTAATTCATAGCAAGTAACCTCCCGTCCCTAATTTAGGGGCCCAAGTTCCAGAAAAGGGATAGAACCAACGCATCAGACAAACACAATAACCATGCCTCATCCTGGACAACGAGCAACTCATAGGGATATCAGCAACCGCCTGTCCCTTAATTTAGGGGCTCAGGTAGTATAGGTACAGTTCCAGGGCCATCACACCAATAAATATGCCTCATTCTGAACTACGAGCAACTCATAGGATTGTAAGCAATCGCCCGTCCCTAATTTAGGGGCACAGGTTCCAGGAAAGGGTCAGAGCCAGCGCATGAATCACACTAAATATGCCTCATTCTGGACTACGAGCAACTGATAGGATGATAAGCAGTCGCCCGTCCCTAATTTAGGAGCACAAGTTCCAGGAAAGAAACAAAGGCATCAGACAAGCACACTAACCATGCCTTATCCGGGTCTACGAGCAGCTGATAGGGATATAAGCAATCTCGCACTCGTAATTTTGGGCTACTGATTCAATGGGAGGGACAGAGCCATGAGCTCCATTGCGTCAAGTAACTGCGCAGTACAGCAGCTGTATCAAGGGCAGAATTTAAACATACACATCCCACCGCACATCGGCGCGAATGTGCTATCACAGCACGTGTCCCCTTCGTGTACCACTCATCTCTGCCAAAACCGATAAATTCGTCGGCAGTAGGAGAAAGAGCACCAAAACTAGACACCTGAGTACTGGATAAAGGCCATCTAGTCCAATGAACCAAGTTTTCAGTTAATACATGCCGATGAATGGGCCAGAATATGTCGTCAACAGCACGAATATATGGATCCCAACTGCCTAGCTTTAACTGCACAAGCTGGTGGAGACGATGTAATTGTCGGGAATCTGTTTTCGTGGCGAACATCGGGATATTTAATACCTCTGACGTTTCTGAGGTGCATGGTGCTTCCCGATGGAGAGGGCTGCTTCCAGCAATATAACGCGCCATAGCACAAGGCTGGGATCGCCCCACAGCCTTGTCAAGAGCACGATAGTGATTTCAAAGTGCTAAAATATGCCACCACAGTTCCCAGATCTCAACCAAAATTGTCCATGTGTGGGATGAGCTTCAGAGAGCCGCTAGTAACAGAGATCCTCCTCCAATGAACATTCGGCAATTGATGGACGCCATCACATCAGCTTGGCTGAGCATGTTTATAGAATGAAATCAGCGGCCAAAGGCAGCCCAACACTTTATTAGGAAGGTGTTCTTAGTAATTTTTTTACTTCAGGGAATAAGTCCATTTAACATTCCATTTTTATTGCTATCTTTTATATACATTTTGTGTATCTCTCGATTAGACTTTCCGTACTCAACGTGATATCTGAACTTCCAAAAGTTTCCCTTGATGTGATAACACCTAGCAGTCTCTCAAAGATCAATAAAAATCGAAATTCGTTGTTTGTAGGTAGTGAGATATTATTAATATTTGTGTTACGTTCACTTGATGTTTGATTCTGGCAAATATTTTGACGTTAGTCTGCTCTGTCCACGATGTGATTGCGTAGTAAAGTAACTTGTTATATCGACATCGATTGTTTGTAGGTGTGAAATTTATTGTCAAATGCTATTCCTCATGTTCCGTATTGATGCACCGCATAAACATCTGAGTAAGGACACGAACTGTAACTCTTCCTTGTTTTGATGTCTTTCTTTTAATGAGTGTTGCACTTGAAATACTATAACACGTTCATGCACGTATTGGCACGTTTGCTTCTCCTTATAGAAGGGGGCTTATTTACCTTTTGGCGAAAACGGTAAACACACACACACAGAGAAGTGTATCGTAAGCGGGCACACGTTTATACGTGCGCGCAAATTCATCTTCTTAAGGGGCAATAACTACTTTTAGGGACCAGCACGTGTTGGTTCCCATACTTTCTCTATATATCATGTACTTTATTTGTTGCTGGCACACTATATTCAATAAGTGAACATATTGAGTGTGTGCATAAGTTCTACCTGTTTTTGTAGGCTGCAAAGAAAGGAGGAGAACACAACAAACAACGTACCTAAGATTTCACAAAATTGCCATCATTCTGTATGACCTCTGGCCATCTGTCTATGAGTAGGTGAATCCCACGCCGGAAAAACTCCTGTATTTCAGAGTCAAAAAAGTCATGTAATGCCGTTCCCACATCGACCACATCATCGTAGGTTTGGAGAGCGAAGTCGTTCAGTAACGAACGAAAAAGGTTGTAGTCCGTAGGTGCCAGGTCAGGAGAATACGCCTGGTGAGGTAACACTTTCCAACCAAAGTCCAGTAATTTTTGCCGAGCGATTAAAACAGCATAAGGTCTGGCGTTATCATGATGAAGGATCACGCCTTTGCGATTAACGAGTGCTGGCTGCTTCGATGTCAGCTCTCGCAATCTGTCCAACTGTTGGCAGTAGAGGTCAGCATTTACCGTTCGATTAGGTGCCAACACCTCCCAGTGCATTATTCCCTGGACATCCCACCAAACACTCAGCAAAACCTTTTTGGGATGCAGTCCTTCTTTTGAGGTCGATGGAGCAGGCTCCGCACCTTGGCACACAGTCCGTCGACGCTTTACATTACGGTACAGTACCCATTTATCATCACCCATTGCAATTTGTCCCCAAAATGGTTCATTTCTGTGATGAGAAACCAAAGAAACAGAGGTACGGATTCTCTCCTCTCGTTGCTTTGCAAAAAGCTGGTGCGGAACCCAGGTATCAAACTTGGGGATAAACCCAAGTACATGCATCCGTCTTTCGACTGTTGTTCTGTGTACCGACAAAGTTTCCGCTAATTCCTGAACGGTGTCATTTGTTATGGCTTGGTCCACAGCCTCCTCAGAAACCACGGATAGACGTCCAGGACGTGGTTCATCTTTACAGCTTCTGTCTCCGTCCCGGAATTTCCGAAACCAACGGCGACATGGGCTATCATCAACTGCATCCTTTCCATACACTTGACAGATGTCGCGGCTGCGGTACTGCCTTTATCGAACTCGTACAATAAAGAATGATTAATGTGCTCCTTATCGCATGCCACGTTACACCGTCGGTGATTTCCGTTACGAATGTCTTACTCGGACAAACCTAGTGCCTCTATATGCTCTACTGCTCCACGCTTTATTGGCCGAAAATTCGGCATCGCAGCGTCATCTGTGACGTAACTACTCCGATGGCAATTTGCATCTACAGTATTACGAAAACGGGGAGAACTTTTGCACACACCCAATAACAACCAGTGAAGGGCTTTCCCAACTAGGACCCTAAGACATTTCCCGGTGTACCACTCGAGAAATGGCCCACTTTCTGAAATTCTTCTTGTCTGGATTTTTTTTTTTTTTTTTTTTGGAACGGACGAATATTTTAGTACTTATGAATAACAATTGCTAACTTCGTTTGAGCTTTATTTCTGTCCAAAAAGTTATTTCTTTAACCTGCTGGAACGAGTTAACTCACGGTAAGCAAAATGGACTGAAATCACCTAGAACAAATGCATTTGCTGTCTATGAAGTAGACCGGACGCCGCTGCAACGAGTGAGTCTGCGCATCAGAAAGCGTTGCGTATCCCCAACTGCTTTATTATTCACAGGTGTAATTTCTGGGTATGATTAACACCAACAGTTTCTGATCGATTACCTGCTTAACGGGCAATGACAACAGCAACAAGCCTACGAAAGGAGAGAGCAAGTGTTTTAATAACTTGCTTCTTCCCAGTGGCATGATGTCCGTGTCTCGCAGACTAGTTCTTCCCCGTCATGCCTTGGGATATGAGGTAGAAAATAAAGAACCAAAAGGGAACGCATGTCACAAATGGCAGGTGTATAGGCGGTACTGCTGAGATGAGAGGGGGAAATTAATTGTTTTGCAGCAGCTTTCGTAAAACCCGGCCGTTACACTAACATTTTTATTTGAGGAACGAGGAAAATTTTGAGCACCATTTGCTTCAGGTGCACCACCTGGTCAAAATGTTAAAATAAAAGACGCGTCCTTCACTCTATATGTTAGGCATCCTGTTATAAATTAATTAAGCTGAATCTAATTACATTTAGACGTAGGTTGCTGGACGACTTGGAGCCCAAGATCATTGGTATGTTCTGCTCTCCTTTTGCAATCTTAAAGGAGACGTTAGTTCACATTGTGATCGCCCGCCATCTCCACATCCTTATCCGCTGACTGACAAAGAGCACAAATCGATTCTCTCGCAGATTCATTCCGAGATCTGTGGCACACCCACATTTATCTTAAAAGAAACAATGGTTTTACCAGTACTGGCTCATGGACAAAATGGTGGTTCATGGGTCCAAATAACGGGTAGATTTAGAAAAGACGTCCACCCAAGGAGGAGATGCCAACATCATTGCTCAGTGGGCGATCAGTGACCAAATAAATATCTATATATTAATTCTATAAGGTTTTTTACTGTGAGTCCTATTTTAAGAAACCGGCCGGACGTAAAGATATGGTTGAGGTATCAAAATAAAGGTCTTACCCTGTAGATGTACCAGTCGAAGAGAAAAATGATATTGGGGCAGCCGTTCGGGCGTTGTGGGACGGCGAAGTTCCCATGTAAAGTCTATGGGAGAAGCGTGCGGTTGACATTCCTGAGGTTGACTCACGCGTTGTTGAAGGCGGGACATGGAGGGACTGAGATAGTCCTAACTCCGAAGTCTTCTTTTTGCTGAGCGAACCGTTGCGCAAAGCAACGCTAGCAGGCATTTCTATCAAAGTTCTTCTCATCGGAACAGCGAACACTCTCGAAAACCTGATTGCGTTATGCCGTTGGACTGTGTGATGTACTGTATATATAGGTATGATGATCACGTAGGTAAGAAATTTCCCATTATGTAAAGATGTAAATAAGCATTCCGTTGACCATTGTTAGTGAAAATATTTAGAATGTACATATTGAGTTGCGCCATCTGTATCTTCATTCTATAAAGTTTTTTTACTGTGAGACCTATTTTGAGAAAAATGCTGAACGTAAGAATATAGTTCAGGTATCAAAATAAAGGTCTTACCATGTAGACGTGCCAGTCGAAGAGAAAACTAAAATTAGGGCAGCGGTTCGGGCGAGGAGGGGCAGCAAAGTTCCCTTGTAAAGTCCAAGAGAGAAGCTTGCGGCCCTTATTTACATCAGTCGCTCAGTTCAGTATCAGACTTGGTGTGTGCATGGTGTTCTATGATCAGTCCCAAAGTAAGTAAATACTTTATTGCATACCTACCCTTAACAGAATGTCTCTCCCTCAGAAAAAAAAAAGAGAAAAAGTAAGAGCCTTACTGGAAGACGTGAGCGATCAATGGGTCGCAACTATATGTCACAGACAAAAGAGCATGAAGGGTATTCGTAACGCGAATCTCATTCCAACAACATTTACAAACACAGTTGTGACTGAAGACGAGAGTGAAAGAGTGCGCTTTCCAGTTGAATTTTTGCACACGATCAAGATGAGTGGACTTCCGCCTCTCATTTTACTACTGAAAAAGGGTGCAGTCGTGATGCTCATCACAAACCAGGCCACCGCGGTGGCGCTGTGGTCTAAGCGCTGTCTTATGATGATTCCTTCGTGAAGGCTCCGGGTTCGAATCCCGGTGAGGCATGGATGTAGTGTTTGTATTACGGCACTGGCTCTCTCCCTTCCCTGGAACCAGTGACCCTAAATTAGGGACGAACGACTGCTTATAGCCCATTGAGTTGCTCACGGCGATCGTTGAACCTTCAGTCAAAAAAACAAAAATCACGAACCTGGACTATTGTCTTTACTGAAGTGGTTGAATGCGTTTGTCAATCAAATAAAGTTTACATTTGTTGTTTCATATGAGCTTATTCTTTTCAAAAAAAAAAATGCTAACGTTCGATTCCGACGGGTTTCGTCTAGTAAAAATTAATTGCTTAGGAAAATTGCCATTCCGAAAGTTCAAATATGCATTTCAACTTTCAGAATGATCTTCATAGTGATTTACACTATCTACCAACAAGTAATTGGACACCTGTGATAGCAAAGGAAAACGAAGTTTATTCACCTTCAATAGTTGGTGGAGCCTCCACGAGCGGCGATTACAGCTGCGACCCTCCGGGGCATACTCTCAACCAGGCGTTGTACGACGGCTAGCGGTATTTTCTTCCACTCGGCTTCGAGAAGACAGGTCAGTTCTTTCACCGATTTCGGACGGTGTGGGCACCCCTTAAGTCGACGCTCCAACTCGTCCCAGAGGTGCTCGATAGGGTTAAGGTTCGGGCTCTGCGCAGGCCAGTCCATTCGATTAACCCCATTGTCACCATACCAAGCCATGGTGGATCTCGCAACATGACAGGTTGCATTGTCATCCTGAAAGTAACATGGGTCCACCCCGTAAAACTGCCACAACGTAGGAAGCGCATGGTCATCCAAAATGGTTCAGTAGGTCTCGGCGTTGAGTCTACCAGGAATTGCGACCAAGGGTCCCGTGCCATACCAGGAGAAACACCCCCATAGCATAATTCCACCGCCGCCGAACTTCACAGTTGGCACAAAACATTCCGGCAGGAGGCGTTCTGCAGGCAGACGCCAAACCCAGACCCTGCCATCCAAACGGTAAAGGGTGAACCTTGATTCGTCGATCCAGAGAACCTGTTTCCACTGTTCAACGGTCCACTGTCGACGACGTTCTTTGCACCACGTTAGCCGAGCAGCGCTATTGGACTTGGTGATCAAAGGCTTGTGGGCGGCAGCACGTCTATGATAACCGAGCAGAAGGGCTTCCTTACGGATGGTATTCATCGAAAGAACACTCCCGGATGCCCGTTGAAACTCCTCGCGGATGTGGCCCATCGATTTGGTGCGGTTCTTCCGAATTTCTCTGGCCAGCACCCGTCGGTCTCTAACTCCCAGTTTTGTGGGTCTGCCGGGTCGGGGCACATTCCGACAGTCACCTCTCATCTTCCACTTGCCAATCACGTAGGCCACTGTCGATTTTGGGTACTTCAATTAGCTGGATGTGTCACGTATGAATCGGCCATTTCTGTGATACCCGACGATTACACCTTTCTCGAAATCAGAGAGCTCGAACTGCGTGGTATCTTGCATGCGACTGGTTGCGTTGTTGTTTCCCACACGATACTTAACGGCGGCTGCCGTGACGTGTATCAGGACCGCAGATATCGTCGATTGCAGGGGTCCCCAATTACTTGTTGATTGATAGTGTAGTTGCGAATGAGGTATAAAGAGACTTGTATTTGTTTCTTTGGTGAAAACAATTTTTTTCGTAACGGGATCGAATCGGCGCCCTTTCACTCCGGAGTAAGTTGCTCTTCCAACTAAACTACACGGACGGAATGTATCGCTGCAGATTTGTTGTATTGACACGTGTTTTACCTCTGTAGTACGTCACATCATCTCCATCGCAATTTTTTTTTTTTTTTTTTTGAAGCGAAGAACGAATTTTCATTCATTCTGGATGAACGATGTGCGAAACAAACATCACACATTTTTCGAAGAACCCAACGGCCAGTACATCCACTTTTACGTTCGGGCGCCAATGTCAAAACACAAACTTGTGTGTTTCGGTACTCCGCACCCTCACTCCGGAGTAAGTTACTCTCCCAACTAAGCTACACGGACAGAATGTATCGCTGCAGATTTGTCATCTTGACACGTGCTTTACCTCCGTAGTACGTCATACCTTTTCAAACACAAATTTTTCAAAGGAAAATAATTACTTAGTACAGGCGTGGTTTGATTTTACATTCAATCATGAGCCGATTTTTAAAATTCTTTCATCGTTAAATTCTTAAAATTTGCCCACTACCGGATTCGTTTTAATATTTCACCTGTTCTATTTCATCCAGAGTTCAATAGAATTTTTTTTAATTAATGGATTTATGAGATGCACCACTGTATGTACGTGTGTTTTTATACGTTGTAAAAAATAAGTGGTGTGAATTTACGAAAGATTCCTGAAAATAACGTGCAGCAAAGTTGCCAGTAGGTATTTGTCTTTTAATGAAGTTTCCTTTTTAAAAGTTCCCCCATTTCTTTTTTAACTTCTGCATTTTTACAGATTTTACGTAATCAGCAATTCCGTTTATTTCAGAAAAGTCCGTTTCGGGGTTTTCCGTATTTATACAAAATTTCACAAAATCGAAGACCCTGAGTTTTTCAGCCCTCACCCGCAGATAACCCTTTCCCCGCAGAGTGATTCGGTCTGAGATCATTTGGGTTGGATCGACAGAAACCGCACACTGAAGCAACAAATTATTAGAATCCCTCAACTAGCAATCTGACTCGAGCCATTCTCGCTTACATACACAACTGTTTCGTTGAGATAGATTTTTAAACAGCTCATCGCAATTAGTTCAGATATAGGGCAGCGGATGGCCTAGTGATCAACGTTCGTGACTGCCACGGAGGAACCTCAGGTTCGATTCCGGTCAGGTACGAACGCTCGAACCACTAAATATCCGCCGTGCGTCGGATGGGCACATTAAGCCGTCGGACCCGGGTACTGGCCCCCTGGTAATATATAAGGGTGTCTTCCTCCCCCTTTCTACTTCGCTTCCGTGTCACTTTCCTATCGAGCACTCTAGCCCAAATCTCTTAGCTTCCTATTTCTAAGGGTAGTTTAAGACCTGGGGTCAGACACTCCCTTCCTAAAATCCTCTACATATGATCTGATGAAACCGCGAACTTCTTAACCACTGAGCCAGGATGACACAAAAGCAGTACTCACATTCAAGGTAAACCACCGTGAGCAACTCAATGGGCTATAAGCAGTCGTTCCGTCCCTAATTTAGGGCCACTGGTTCCAGGGAAGGGAGAGAGCCAGTGCCGTAAGACAAACACAACATCCATGCCTCATCGGGATTCGAACCCGGACCCCTTTTGGACGAATGATCAGAGGTCATCGCTTAGACCACTGTGCCACAGGGGCGGCCAGATACTTTCAGGAACGGGCATGGAAAAATTCCTCTCAAGATTAAACGCTCAGAGGAGCTTTCGGCGAAAGAGCACAAATGGATCCCGGGAGATTGGTACCCGGCAAACTGGTATCCCACAAATTGGTACCCGCAAACTCATTGATCATTTGTCCTAAACTCGTTTGGATGCTTTCTCAGAGGTAGGTGCATTGTCATTTTTGCAATTTGTATGCCCCATAACGTCGCAGTAACCTTCCGGGTACGAATTTGCCGGGTACCAATCTCTCGGATACGAATTTTTCGTTCCCCAGCACAAATAACTAATTAGCTCTTCATTACTATAATGCGTGTTTTGAAAGGTTTGGAGGCTTGGCATATCCACATATTGTTTTATATGCCTCTCTCCGCTGTTTCGGACATTTCCTTTCACGCACATGCAGTATTCACACTTCACAGTGTAGATTACTCTGTACACTGGTTAACTGCGCGAAATACTGTATGCGGTTAAATAAAGTTTTTAGAAGAGAAAATACTGGAAAAAAAAGTTTTAGTTACTATTTTCAGTAAATTTATTAACATGTTATGCATTTTTATTTTTTACGCCCCTCAGAGCATGAATTTACGCCCCTTCGTATGACCATTCCGGGAGGGAAACGGCTCTCCCGGTAGCTACGTCCCTGCTCGCTACAGAACTTTAAAATCAGATCCTTCGACACACGATTGAAATTTAACAGTTAATCAAACTTCAAATATTTCCGGAAATCGCTCCTATTACAGGAAATATTTGGTACGAAAAAAGTGAGAACAGAATTTTGCCGTTAATATACGAAAGCAATTGTGAAAAGGTTTTTGAAAGTCCAGAATTTTTCATCAGCACATCTGAAAAACCACAATTCGCAGTCTGTATAAGAAAGGAATTGCGGAAAAGTCTCCGAAAATTCAGAAATTTTCTGACGTACAAAAAATCTTGAACTTCAGGCTTCTTTCCGTCATTTCACGGAAAAGGTTGTGTCAAACATATGCTTCGTTAATTCACGAAGGGAATCACGGAAAGTGGTTCCTGAATTTCAGAAAATTCTGTACAGTGTAGTGGACTAGACATGAGTTCGGGCTCAATTTTAGGAGCTTGGGCCCACCCGGGTACAAAGGCCTAGAGACCGGGCCCGGCCCGCTTTCTTTGATTACATGTGTTTGCTGAGCCCGGACGGGCCCGGGAACGGATTCTTGGAAAATTTTGCTTATCAAGGCTTGCATTTATGCATTATACACTGGCCAAAGATATGGCCCAAGCAAGGATTAGTTTAAAAATCATTAGTTTAAAAAGTTTAGTTCAGAATATTAATATGTTTTTAGAAATACTATGCATACAGCAAAATGTATGCATAAAGCCAAATGTTCCAAAATGTGGATTTGAAAATAAATAAATAATCAACGTGCCCTTCGACCGTATCAGGAAAATCAATAATTTTGGTAAAAGCTGAAGAAAAGAAAATCGTTTAGAAACAAAATATTCCATTCGTTATTTCTTTTTGATTTCTAAATTTACTTTTATTTTGAATAAATTGCATTATAAAACGTACAACGTCGTACAGACAGTTGCAAGTGTTTGAAATTTTGACTCTAGAAAACTAATTTTTGCAATATAATTTACATATATGCTAAGGGATGTAAGGTCAGGTGATGCGTAACATCACAGCCTCTCCTTGACAAATGTCAACCCCGCCTTCTCGTGGTGCATCCTGTTCCCACTAAAGGGGCTCTGACGACCGCCAATAGCGGTATAACTATACCATCGGGATTAGAGGAAATTCTATCCCACACTCACCAACCCGCTTGGCCAGCGTGGTGAGTTATGGCCAAACCCCTCCAAAATGATTCCACAACTTAAATCTTGGCCCTCAGTCTCCGGCAGCTGGAATGTACCTGGCCAAGGCAGCGGCCAGTGCGACATGAAGGCAGAGGGTGCTAAGAATCCCCGGAGGACCGGACTAGGCTGCTATCTGATGCTGACCTTGGCTACGTACAATGGACGCTCCCTATCTTCTGATTCAAGGCTTCTTGAATTGGAAGAGGAACTACAAAGGATCAAGTGGGACATCGTGGGGCTAAGTGAGGTAAGGAGAAAAGGAGAAGATCTCATCGAACTGAAAAGTGGACATCTCTTCTACTATCGTGGGACAGATACTGGCAGAACTAGTGGTGTTGGATTTATAATAAACAAGAAACTGAAGGATAAAGTTGTAGAAGTTGAAAGTTCCTCTGACAGAGCTGCACGGCTTGTTATCCAACTCTCGAAAAGATACCAGGCTCAGATTATTGAAACTTATGCACCCACCACAAGTCATCCTGAAGAAGAAATTGAAGAATTTTATGAGGAAATTTGTCATCTAAATAATAAAGGTAAGCAGCACTTGAAAATAATTATGGGAGATTTCAATGCAAAAATAGGGCAACGGCAACAGAATGAAACTTCAGTAGGTAAATTCGGTCACGGCAACAGAAACCAGCGTGGAAATACTCTCGTTGAGTTTGCAGAGGCAGAAGGGTTTTTCATCTTGAACTCCTTCTTCAAGAAAAAGCCACACAGGAAATAGACATGGAGACATCCAAAAGGGACGACAAGTGAAATTGATTTTATTATGTGTAACAAAAAATTCGTCATAGAAGACTGCAGTGTGCTAAACAAGTTCAACACAGGTAGTGACCATAGATTGGTGAGATGTAAGATGCACCTCAACACTAAACTTGAACGTGGCAAGCTCATAAGACAAACAAAATCTATTGACATAACCAACCTTAAAAAACACCATAATACCTTCAAGTTGGAACTGAAGAACAGGTTCTCTGCTTTAGAAGGCCTAACATCGGAAGAAGTGGACATCTATGAAGTTAACAGAAAAGTAACCAAAACTGTTATGGAAACAGCAACAAAATTAGCTGGGTCTAAGAACAAGTTGCATGTAAATAAATTATCAGGAAAAACGAAAATGTTGATGCAAAAAAGAAGAGAGATGAGGACAACTAAAGAAGATGTGACTTCCAAAGTGGAATATATAGAGCTATGCAAGACAGTAAGAAAAAGTATCACTGAAGACGTAAGAAAATTCAACTGTGAACTAGTGAGGAAAGCAATTGAAAACAACCAAAGCCTAAAGATAGCCAAGGGACATCTCAGTAAGGGAAGAAAACAGATTATGGCACTGAGAAAAGAAGATGGTTCTGTAACAAGAAATAGAGGCGAAATTTTGACAAGAGTGAAAGATTTCTACTCCAAATTATATGAAAGGGATAATACATGCACTCCAGACATCATGAAAGATACCAGTACCAGAGTTCCTCCAGTCCTTCCAGCAGAAGTTGCACATGCAATCAAGAACATGAAGCGGGGAAAAGCTCCAGGAGGAGATGGAATTACTGTAGACATCATACAAGAAGCAAGTGGAGAAATCGAAACAGTACTCGCCCAAATTTTCACTCGATGCCTTAATGAAGGAAAGATTCCTGAGGATTGGAACACCGCTACAATGATCCTGCTACATAACAAAGGTGACATTGAGGATCTTGGAAACTACAGACCTATATGCCTCCTATCAGTAGTTTATAAAATCTTCACTAAAGTTCTTTCACACCGCTTGAAGGTAACACTGGACATGGCTCAACCGAGAGAACAAGCTGGATTCAGGAGTGGCTACAGCACAATAGATCATATCCACGTGCTGAGAGAACTAATTGAAAGAGCGAGGGAATATGAACTTCCATTGTGCATGGCTTTTATCGATTATGAAAAAGCCTTTGATTCGGTGAAACCATCAGCAGTTACAATGGCTCTGAAAACCTGCGGTATTGAAGATGCATACATTAATATTATTAATAACATCTATGAAAATGCAAGTGCAAAGATTAGGCTGTTTGAAAATACAACACACGTAAAAATTGGAAAGGGAGTGAGACAAGGTGACAACATATCTCCGAAGCTCTTTAATGCCACTTTGGAGGGTGTTTTTCAGTCGCTGAGCTGGGAAAACAAGGGGATAAAGATTAATGGAGATTATCTAACCCACCTTCGTTTTGCTGATGACGTAGTCATTTTTGCAACTACCCCATCAGAGCTGCAGAGTATGATCCAGGAACTTGCTGACAAGAGTAAAGAAGTGGGATTAAAAATGAACTTTCAGAAGACAAAAGTGATGTTCAATGCTTTTACAAGAAATGAAGATTTATCGATTGATGGAGAAAAACTGGAGATAACAGATACGTATGTTTATCTTGGACAGCAGATATCAAGTGAGGGTCACATTGATGAAGAAATTAATCGGCGTACAAAACTTGCCTGGAGAGCTTTTGGAAGAAACAGCATAATTTTCAAGAGCAATATGCCATTATGTCTTAAAAGAAAAGTGTTTGATCAATGCATCCTTCCAGTGTTTACGTATGGTGCAGAGGCGTGGACCTTAGCTAAAAGAGACATACAAAGGCTGCAGACAACTCAAAGAATGCATGGAGAGGTGCATGCTTGGTGTAACCACGAGAGATAAGAAGAGGAACTCGTGGATCCGAAAAATGACGAGAGTGGAAGACATCATGATCAGAGTTAAATCCCTGAAATGGCAATGGGCTGGACATACTGCCAGAAGGACAGATCATCGATGGACAGCCGAAATTTTAGATTGGATTCCAAGGGACAGGAAAAGACCCAGAAGAAGACCACATGGGAGATGGGTGGATGAAATTCGAAAGTATGCAGGGGTGACATGGAGGAGACTGGCACAAGACAGACCGTTGTGGAGGAAACTTGGGGAGACCTTCGTCCAGCAGTGGATTGATAATGGTTGACAATGAGGATGATGATGATGATGATGATATGCTAATTGGTAAAGGTAGTTTAGAGTGATGTAGTAGAATATAAAAAAAACATGTAGGGAAATTTCCAAAATTAAAAAAAAAAAAAAGAACGTAAAAGCCTTCCAGACCAGATTATTCTGCATTTTGTAACATTAACAAAGCTTTGCGCTTAATAGTATAATAATCACAATATTATCATATGTGTGTGAAGTTTCCAGATCAAGTTCATCATGAAAAGAGAGAGAGAGAGAGAGATAATTGCATCTAATGCCTCAGCGCTTCAACTTGATCTTTTCTCTAAAACTCGAATTGCTGCACTAAAAACTAAAGTCACCCCAAAAATCGCGGGAGTGAGGAAATTTTAAAAAATAAATAACAATACTTCTATCTGCACAATTTTGGAAATTAATACATCATTTTAAAGATAAGATTCTTGATTTTTAATAAAATACAAAAAATGGGAATGTGATTTTTTCCCAGTTTTTCGATACCAGACCTCCATAAACCAATCCTTGCTTGGGATATAGCTTTGGACAATGCATAATGCAAGTCTTGCAAAATTTGTCTTGCAATGGCAGCTAGCTTAGGAAATTGAAAGTCCTTCCACCATGGTAACAAATCCACAATAAAATTCAACACGTGTAATTCAACCGGGCTCGGAATTACACGTGTTGAATTAATTACAGTAATGAAATTCAAGACGTGTAATTCCGAGCCCGGGCCCAGCCCTTGCTCGGGTTTTTCGGTAGTTAACGAATTCTGAGCCCGTCCGAGACCGGGCTCGAGCTCATCTCTATAATGGACCTCCAGACTAAAATTCCCGGCCTGCTTTTGTCGTCCCAGTCCTCCCTTCATGTCAATATTTGACTATATTAACACAGCATGAATTACAGTCATTTGCGAAAGTTTTAAGACCACCTGTTGGTATTAGGAGATTTCTGCCGATTGTATCCGCTACTGTCTGAATAACTCAACTTCCTGTTCGTGTTGCATCATCCTACAGGGGCAGCTGTTGATAGAGTTGGGGGAAGCGCGCGAGCGTCAGTTTGCATCTGGTTTTCATGCTGAGAGGTTTTGTACGTATTTCCTATATAGCAAAACTTAGGCAAAAAAAAAAACTCATTAAGTGCTACTTAGAGAGCACAAATATTGACTTTATATCATGAAGGATACTCCGAACGTGGCATAAGCACAAAGGTGAATGTGAGCAAGACTGCGATTCACAATACGATCAGGAAATATCGAGATACAGGTGAATTTAGCAACCGAAAGAGAAATGGACGTCCAAGGAAAACAACCCCACATGATGACAATAGCATAAGACGAATAGTTACGCGTTCTCCGAAGAGTTCGTGCAAGATAACCAAGCCCTTTCTACATTCAAAAGGGTCTGATATTAGTGTCAGCACTGTTTCCCTACATCTTAGCAAAGATTTTGGATTAAAGCCTTATAAACCTGGACATAAACCTTGACTAACCCCTGTCATGAAAAAGAAGAGACTCCAGTTTGAAAGCGTCATCAAGCGTGGATTGCTGAAAATCGGAGCCAAGTTCTTTTTTCCGATGAATCAACTGTGCATCAATTTGAATCACATGTCCGACGATCAAAATGCAAAAGGTTTGATGAAAAACACACCGTTAGGACCGTGAGACATCCGCCTACTCAAATGTTATGGGTTGCTATGTCAGCATCCGGTACTGCTTAATTATCCTTTTTGCCGACAGGCACTACCATGACTGATCCTTTTTATGTGGAAATGTTATGTGAGAAGCTGTTAACTCATATGCAAGTGCGCAAATGCACAATCTTTATGCATGATGGTGCTCCATGCCACAGATCAAAGACAGTAAAGGACTACCTGCAGAGGAAAAACATAACTGTGCTTGACTGGACCGGTAATAGTCCCGACCTTAACTCCATCGAAAATTTGTGGACCATTTTAAAAGACAAGGTAGCAGAAAAACAGCCATCAAATTCCCAAGCTTTGAATGACACGATAAAGTACGTGTGGTGCAAAGACATTTCAAGTGACTACTGCAAATCCCTCATTGAGAGTATGCCACATCGTTATTCTGTCCGTTATGAGAAACAAAGGTGGCCACACAAAGTACTGATTTTTTTTTTTTTTTTTTTGTGTTCCAAAGAATGTAAGTATTTATCTGTGGGGTAATTTTTTTCAAATATCTCTGACTAGTAATTAATTAGTTGTTCTTTGAAAATCTTAATTTTCAATAAACTGACAGGGGGTCTTAAATTTTTGCAAATGTCTGTACTGTATATGATATACTTTTTCTACTGATTTCGAAAGAAACTTAGTAGTGCACACATTCTTTTTAATTTTCTTCTATTTGTTACCATACGATGTTGAAGAAGCACGTGCGTTTCAACAGAGCAAATTTACGACACGGGCATGTTAATTTTATGAGAGTATTTATCTCCTTCAGCACGACACAAAGGGGGAAAAAATAGAAGAAGCTGAGTGCTACTAGAACAGCTTTTAATTGGCTCCCGTGAAATGTTGTTTGGTTTTCTTTGCTCCGTGACCTCGAAGAATTGCATGTCAGACCAACATAAGAGAACGAAATGGAACCGAACGGCGTCGTAATGACGAAAAAGCAAATTGGAGCATTTCGGCTTTCAGTCGGTTTGAGTATCTGTGTCATCCTTAAACGTATGGATGCAATGCAGAGAAACAAACAGCACTAGAATGTCATTCTATTGCGCCCCCAGATATGTATTCTGTAAAGATTTATTTGACAGTTTGACAGGTCATTCTACGTTCCATTCAGTGGCGCACCCACGGGAAGGGTCTATGGGACCCCTCCCCCGCCCTTGGCTGACAGAACGGAAAATTATTACATGAAGTTTGAAACAAAAAATCACGATGCGCGATCTACATATACTTCTTAATCATGTACGGTATAATTATAACATGCAATAATTATAAGGGAGAAGTTCTGTTAAATAAATTTAGAAAAACCTAAGCAGAAAAAGAATCATGAAAGAAATACGGGATTACACCATATAATACAAATTTTTGAAGATGACAATCCGTTTTTTGGTGTAAATGGGACAAGGATGGTAAGTCAGATAACATCCGAAAACTTAAATTTCATCGTCCTGGAGCGGGACTCGAATCTGCGTCTCCCAGATAGCGCCCGGGTATGCTATATTCAAATTAATCGGAAACTTCAGACGTGGTCGTTCTGGGTGGTGTAGTGGTTAGCACACCCGGGCGCTATCTGGGAGACGCGGGTTCGAGTCCCGCTCCAGGAAGGTGAAATTTTCAAGTTTTCGGATATTATCTGACTTACCATCCTTGTCACATTTGCACCAAAAATCGGATTGCCATTTTCAAAAATTTGTGGGAAAAGAATATTATTTACTGCTTGTTCTAATCATTTAACTCTCTTGTATACATTACTAGTAACTGGATAAGAATAAATGTACAGAAGTCAACCTCCTTCTTTATTGTTATGGCACCTGACTATTTTTTCCCGATAAATTTAGGGGGAAGGGAATTCTGTACGCCACCCCCCTTGAGAAATTTCTAGGTGTGCTACTTCCATCTATATATTCAACTGCGATAGGAAAGTGCCAAGCTTTTCTTATCTGGGAGGGCGAGACTTGAAATTACGCCCTTTTTCAAACGTTCCTTACTTCCACTCAAATAGAGAGTAATCAGTTCTTACTTTTTCATACCTTCGTTATAGGAAAGTATTATGATCGTGAAAAAATCTCACTTCCAGTTTTCGACATAATTTTACTCAAACTATAGGTAAATATCCAAGAGCCAACCGGTTTTAAATATCAAGTGAAACGTATAAGTTATGAGAACACCAACAGCACAACACGTCCAGAAATGCAGAATGAAAACAAATCAGCACAGAGCGAATGAGTATTAGATAGTAAACGTAACAACAGGAAGATGCTTTCGGAGTAGGGCTTGGAAAAATTCCTTTCAAGGTTAAACGCTCAGTGGAACTGCAACAGAGCACAAATGACTAATTAACTCTTCATTCCTACGACGTATTCCGAAAGGTTACGGAGGTTAGGCATATCAGCATTTTACATCCACTGCTTCGAACAATTCCATGCATCCATATGAGGTGGTACACAACTGGCAGTGTATGTTCTGTGCTCTCGTTGGCAGCACGTAATAGTGTATGCGGCTAACTAAAGTTTTTACAAAAGAATATATTAAAGTGTATAACTTTGTTTTCGAGTTAAAATGTTGTTCGACAAATTTATTCACACTCTGTTCATTTGCATTTTTCACGCCCCTCAAAGTATGAAATTACGCCCCTGGTATGACCATCCCGGGAGGGCAACAGCCCTCCCGGTAGCTACGGCCCTGGTAATGGCAATATCATCACAGTTACACCTAAGACATGTTATTAAATACCGAGTGAGCACACCTTCTGACGCGCTAAGAATAACTGGGTATAATCAAATTCACTCTCAGTTGAGAGGTGTCCGAATATTAATTGTAGGGCAGTTCATCACATTCCATCATCATCAGCGATTTTCAGTCCACTGTTGGATGAAGACTTGTGACGCCGCCCCGGTGGCGCAATAGTCTAAGGGATGGCTTCTGATCATTCGTCCGAAAGGGGTCCGGGTTCGAATCCCAGTGTGGCATGGATGTTGTGTTTGTGTTACGGCACTGGCTTTTTCCCTTCCCTGGAACCAGTGACCCTAAAAACAAAACAGGGCTTGTGAGTGACGTACTACATTGGTAAAGCACGTGTCAACACCACAAATCTGCAGCAATCTGTCTGTCCAGCTTAGTTGGGAGAGCAACTTACTCCGGAGTGAGGCGGCGCAGATTCGATCGCCGTCACGGACGAATTTTTGTTTTCACTTTGGCACCCGAACGTAAAAACGGATATACTGGCCGTTGGGTTCTTCGAAAAATGTGTGATGTTTGTTCCACACATCGTCCAGAATTAATAAAAAATTCGTTCTTCGCTTCAAAAAATAAAAATAAAAATTAAGAGTAAGATGATGTAACGTACTACAGAGGTAAAGCAGGTGTCAAGACGACAAATCTGCAGCGATACATTCCGTCCGTGTAGTTTAGTTGGGGGAGCAACTCACTCCGGAGTGAAGGGGCGCAGATTCGATCCTCGTCACTGACAAATCTATGTTGGCGCAGATTCGATCCTCGTCACTGACAAATCTATGTTTTCGCAGATTCTATCCTCGTCACTGACAAATCTATGTTTTCGCAGATTCTATCCTCGTCACTGACAAATCTATGTTTTCGCAGATTCTATCCTCGTCACTGACAAATCTATGTTTTCGCAGATTCGATCCTCGTCACTGACAAATTTGTGTTTTCGCAGGTTTCCCCCTAGTCTCTTCGACAACTCTTTTCCTTGGGCAATTCTCTTAAACGTCTTCGCCAGGCTTTCGAATTTCATTCATCCATCTCTCACGTGAGGAAAGGATATTCGGGGTGGCGTTTATCCAAAAAGGAGTTATTTTCGCCTAAATGTCTAATTAAAAACTCTAATACTAAAGTCGAAGACAATCCAACAAGCTCTGCATTTATTTTTTTCAGTATATTTGTCGCTTTGATGATTCACAAATGGATCAAAAACTTCTAAATTTCCCAAATGCAACGCATGTAATTAATACTGGTTAAGGAACATTCGAGAAAGTGTTTCAAAATAGCATAATAACATACTAGTTCTCTATTTTTGTCGCAGTCATATCGTAGTTTCATCAAGTACATGCCCTATGGTGTTATCAACGTATTAAAAACTTCTGCTTTATTGTCTGAGGAACTGGTTATCCTTGGCATGGATGCATTTGTCAAAATGAAATGATCGCTCCTACGAAGAAGCTTTGTATGATTTGAGTAGCCTATCAGTTTCTTGTACTACAATTGCATAGAAACACCTTGTTCTTGGCTGTGAAGATAGAATACACTGACGAGAATCGAAAAATGCTGTTGCAGCTCCGGAACGATACAATTTTCATATATTTGAGGGATTCGTTTCATGAAAAATTGCGGCATTTCCGTTCTTCTAGAAGTTCAGAAATCACAGAGATGCGCAACAGTTTTATTGTTTGATATGTGTTGCCTATTAACTACATTTAGGTAGCCGATGTATCTGAAAAAATCGTGCCTAAACTTTTCTGCGCTCCCCAAACAGATATTCACATAGCGGCCGCGTCTTATGAAAGCTACGGCAGAACAATTCCTTCCCCCTCTCATCTCAGCAGCACCGGACATAAACCTGTATCCAGTGATAAGCGCTCGCTTCTAGTCCTTTATTTCCTGCTCTATGACCCAAGGCATAATGGAGAACATCAAATGCCTCTGACATGGACATCGTGCTACTGGGTAGAAACAAGTGACTCTAACATCTGTCTCCTTTCTTAGCCCCTTTTTTAGCCTCTTTTAGCAGGTAAAAGGATTAGTGTCAATCATCCCCCCCAAATGGGCACTTGAATAACAAAGCTAAGCGGGAAGCAAAGGTTTTTTGATGCCCAGGTTCACTCGTACTAGCCGCGTTCGGCCATCACCCCCATTATAGCTTAGAGGCCTGCCCACTGGATTGTGACGTCACTAGGGTAGTCGGCATAGTCTAGTTGGCTATGGGTAGTCCGTAGTCGGGGAGAGGGAGATGCTCGGAGCGGTACGGTGATGTGCGAAGTGAACGCGTCTTTACGTGCACTAACTAAACAAGTCACGCGTTCTTTAGAGTTTCACTGCATTTAAATAAGGAATTCTGTGTTAGTTTTTTTTAAATAACTGCAGAGTTTACACGTTTGTTTTATAGTCTTTTAAAATACAGGAGAAAAAGAAATTACAGCTTAATATCTAGCATAGCAATAATGTCGACGTAAAAGTGTAAGCAAGGCAGATTCGTCTACTTAATGAAAGCATCGCTGTCATTTCACTGCAAGTGATAAACTATTCTTGTAATGGAAATTATAGACTGTCGTCATAGTTTCACTTGAAGTTATAGTGTCGTCATAGTTCACCGAACCAATTTTATACTTGAAAGATTAGTTTGAGGGCCCATTACGAAGTACCGCCGTCGTTTCGAAAGATGTCAATTGATGAATTCACCCTGCAGGACGCACATGAGATAAAGGCAGATAGCAGTGAGAACACATGCCAGTGTACAATAGTATAGTGGATAGCACTCGGAGCTCCGAGAGTTGTGGGTTCGAATCCCACCCCCTGACGTAAAAACGATGGTGAAATTTTCTTCGTCATAATTGACAGAGTATTATTTAAAGGGAAACGTAATGTTCTTAGCGTCTGACTCCCACGTAACATTTATATTTTATTTAAAATTGCTCCAATCAAGCAATTTTGATAAAACTTTAAAAAATAATTAGTAAGTAACTAAGAAAAGTACTAACTGATGAAAACGACAAATATAATTTTAAATTGCCTTTGACATTTTTAAGGCCTGTCTTTCTGGGTTTCTTTCACCTAACCCCTTCACCGCTAAGACACTTTTTTATTAAAACTACATCACTGATTGCGAAGACCTTCACGTGCAGCACGGTACGATAGCGTTTGTTGCGGTTAGTCGGCATAGTCTAGTTGATAGTCGACGACGCCACTTCGTCGACAACTCATTTCGTCGAAATTCAATTCGTCGACACTATGTATGCAAACAGTCGATTCCTAAAAAACCGAAAAAAGTTCAGTTTGGTACACTATCTCATGGTACTCCAACTTAGACCGTACACGGTTTTTGAAAGGGGTCGGGGCCCGGGTCAGGGGGACCCCATACGAAATTTTCGTAAAATCTACAGTTTTCAATTCAGAACCACCAAATTTGGTATACTATCTCATGGTACTCTAACTTAGACCGCAGATAGGGTATTGGAGTGCAGAATTGTGTTGCAGTTCTTAAGTAAAAAAGGGGAATTTTTGGAAAAATATTGTATGGTGCTCCCTTTACCTAGGGCGCCGACCCCTTCCAAAAGCGGTATACTGCCTAAGTTAGAGTACCATGAGATAGTATACCAAATTCGGTGGTTCTGAATTGGAAACTGTAGATTTTACGAAAATGTTGTATGGGGCCTCCTAGACCCCGGGCCCCGACCCCTTCCAAAAACCGTGTACGATGTAAGCTGGAGTGCCATGAGATAGTATACCAAATTTTGTGGTTCTAAATTTAAAACTGTAGATTTCACGAAAATATTGTATGGGGGCCCCTTGACCCCGGGCCCCGACCCCTTCCGTCTATGGTCTAAGTTGGTGTAAGAGTAAAATGAGATAGTATACCAAATTTGATGGGTCTAAATTGAAAACTGTAGATTTTACGAAAATGTTGTGTGGAGCTCCCTTGACCCCAGGCCCCGACCCCTTTCAAAAACCGTGTACGGTCTAAGAGAGTACCATGAGACAGTATACCAAATTTGGTGGTTCTGAACTTTTTTCGTTTTTTTTTAGGAATCGACTGTTTGCATACATAGTGTCGACAAAATGTACTTGTCGACGAAATGAGCTGTCGACGAAATGAGTTGTGGACGAAGTGATTGTCGACGAAGTGAACCAGACCGGTTTGTTGCATTTTCTTCATGGCCACAATAACTGTCAAATGAGCTAAGTTTCAGAAGAAATTTATACGTACGACAAAGAGGTAAGGACGTGGCTAGACTTCGAAATCAGGATGGGCGACGGGTGGCCGTGCATATTTTTTGGTGGGGGCCAGCTTCGTAGCAACATTGTTTTTACTAAACACTGAAAGAATGAATTTTTAATGTTTTTCACTACCCTCTACAAAGGAATTAGCGCAGTCTTCATTCCCTCGACATGGTCGCACACACATACATGGATCTAAATATATATGCACTATATTGACAAAAGTCACCGGACACCTCTTCAAAAGCAAATGAATGGATCCGCTGCGTTGTTAAGATGTGTGGTACAGCTGCGAACGGTATAAAAACAAGCCTGCAGCTGACCGCTATCATATCGCACTGTGAGGTTGAGTGAAGATGCCGCAGAGGGAGAGAACTGACTTTGAGAAAAGAAAGATTGTTGGGTGTTATATTAGTGGGTTGTCCATAAGAGAAATCGAGAGGCGTTTAAACATACCCAAGTCAACTCTTTTGGATGTACTGAATAAGTGGAAGACACATGGCATGCCTGAAGCAGCAAAACGTACCGGCAGACCAAAGAAAATCAGTGAAAGAGGACGTCGAAGCCTCAGGAGATTCGTTACAGCTAATGAACGGAGTACTGGACAAGACCTCAATTTACAGGCAAGTGAAAATGGTGGAACCTCGGTATGTACACGTACCATTCGAAGATAACTTGATTCCATGGGTTACCGTGGTCGTGTGGCTGTTCATAAGCCTTTCATCTCCACTCGGAATGCTACTCGTCGTTTAGCAAGGCGTAAAGATCATTTATCGTGGACCGTAGATCAATGGAAACGGGTCCTATGGAATTTTGAATCCAGATACACGATCCATCAGTCTGATGGCCGTGTGTGGGTATGACGGCAGCCGGGGGAACGCTATTTACCACAGTGTACTGTTCCTACAGTCAAGTTTGGAGCTGGCAGTGTACTCGTGTGAGAGTGTTTTTCGTGGTATGGTCCCGGCCCATTGGTTACCGTGGACAAAACTGTTAACGAGTACGTCTACCTCGATATTCTGGACAATTATGCCCTACCAACTCTGTGGCAATACTATGTAACCGAGCCTTGTTAGTACCAACAGAATAATGCATCGAGCCATAAAGCAAGGACTGTTACGGCGTGGTTTGACGATAATTCCGTACCGTGTGTGGACTGGCCAGCACAGATCCCTAATCTTAATCCTATAGAGCATCTATGGGATGAATTAGAGCGCCGCATAAGAAGTTTGCAACCAAGGCCAACTACTGAGCAACAGTTAGTGGCCGCATTATGCACTGAATGGAAGTGAATACCTATCGCTGTGTTCCAAAACCTTGTCGAAAGCATGTCTCAAAGGGTCAGTGCATGCATTAAGGCCAAAGATAGACGGACACCGTACTAATGTATGTTGTGTTTCTCTTCTGGGTGTCCGGTGACTTTTGTCAATATAGTGTATAGTTACGCCACTGGTGTAAGATACAAGTGTCACTAGAATGTCGCCTTCCACTTTTTGCTTGCTCTGAAAGCATCGTCTTCTTATCAAAATTTCGCATTTTGCTTACGAAAAACAGTACTGCTCTAGCTTCTAGACCAATTTAAAGGAACATATCGTTTTTATTCATGGAAATCAAATTTTAACGTCGTGCCACGTAGGCACAATACCTTTTCTCCTCCTTAACTCCGTTCCTTCAAGTCAGCGACTTACACTCCTCTCCTACAAAGCAGTCCTCGGCTGCTTCGTGCACTTTCATTGTCCTGGGACAGTCTTAAGAGCGATAGTAAAACTTCAAATTCTGTGACGTACTACAGAGCCGAAACACGTGCCAAGATGACAAATCTGCAGCAATATATTTCATCGGTGTAGCTTACTCAGTGTCAGTGTAGCTACTCAGGAGCGAGGAGTCGAGTGTTCGATCGGCGTCACCGCCAAATTATTTGTGTGTGTTTTATTGGAGGTTTAACGACCACTGTGAGCAACTCAGTGGGCTATAAGCAGTCGTCCGTCCGTAATTTAGGGCCACTGACTCCAGGGAAGGGAGAGTGTCAGTGCCGTAAGACAAACACAACATCCATACCTCACCGGGATTCGAACCCGGACCCATCTCGGACGAATGATCAGAAGCCATCGCTTCGACCACTGCGCCAAATTTTGTTTTCACAACTCCACTTTCCGTGTTGAGATCCCCTATTTTCTAAAGAAAACAAACAGAGCAATTAGTAGTGACCTCCTCAGGGAATTCCTGTCCACCCTCCTCATTAGCCCCCTGGCGATACAAATATGAGAAAGGTGCTTAAACTAAGGAATTGGAAGAGTGGAGAACAATTGAATGTTCATGGCCCTGCGGATGCTATTTTGATAACCTTTCTACGGTGACGTAAACAACGTACATTCAAGGAGGAAATACGTAGGACTGCATGATATAAAACACAAGACTTATTACTTGACAAAGTCCAGAATACAGTTTTAAGTTAAATATATTGAAAAATGGCACATTTTGAACTGGGTGGGCAAGACAAATATTAGGGCACCCCCTTGGCGACGTCCCTACTAAGAGGCCCTCACAATTTCCGCACTGCGGGGGTCCTCACGGTTAACAGGGCGTCTAATCTCAGGAAAAAGATTTTACGAAATGGTTAGTGGAAACTGCATATGAAGCAAGTTAAAGAAATACAAAGGAATTTTTTACAGCAGGTTTGAAAGAAGTATTAAAAGGAAAAGGAAGTTTTTTTTTTCTTTTCCGATAAATAAGAAAAATATTTGGAAATGATTTTTGCAGCAAAACTGGATGGCGGGAAAGTAGATAGTCGAGATGACTTGAGGCCCCTTTTCACAGCCATAACAATAGTCCCTGTATATGTATATTAACAAAAGAATATGAAAGAAATATCAGTTCAATGAAAGAAATTTTCATACCAATGAGGATAAGGTGCTATGTGTTACAATTGTTTGCATATAACTACGCATCCTACAGAATATAATGAACTGAAAGGTGTTCATTGCGGAGATGAGGAAGCAGAAGCCTGTATAATATTTTTTATAACAGAGTCAAGAGAAAAAAATTTGCTATGTGTTAAACATTGTGTCATTATGTTAAGTGTGCTTTTTTACGCTCCTTCAACCATAGGTTGAAGAAGCGTATATGCTACAGCATTGTCCATCTGTCTGTCCGTGCGTTCACGCATTAACTCACGTAAAAATGGTTCGATTTTGATGAAATTTTAGTATGTGGTAGGGAACAACATGGGGAGGAACCCTATTGAAAATGGGCGAAATGGGGTTAAAGGTCAGGACATAGGAGAGGGATCCAGACCATTGTCCTTATGCATAATAACTTATGTAAAAAAGCTTCGATTGCGACAAAACTTTAACATGTTTTTCCGGAGGTATACTGAATCGGTTATGTTGAATATCATCGAAATGGGGTCAAAGGTCAAGACACAGGAGCGAGATTTATTCCACAGCCATTATTCTCATAACTTGACTAAAAAATGCTTCTATTGCGACAAAACTTTAGTATGTTGTTCCGGAGATACACTGAGCCCGTTCTGTTTAATATCATCGAAATGGGGTCAAAGGTCAGGACACAGGATTGAGATTTATTCCACAGCCATTATCCTCATAACTTGAGTAATGATTAATTAATACAGACATTTAACGTGGACCAGGAATATCAAACAAAGATCTTCGCTCTTTCCACGTTTATAAGTGAGTCACGGAAAAATTCTCATTGGCCGCCACCGGTAGTCGAACCTAGGGTCTTCCAGTTACGCGCCGGATATGCTTCCGCTACACCACAGCGGCCTCGAGTTCCTCCAGACTCACACACGCTAACAGCCAAGCCAATTTGGCAGGTTGCTTTCTTGGAGCCCAGCACAATGCTGGGGTTTCACCAAAGATGGTAGCTGTGGTGTAGCGGAAGCATATCCGGCGCGTAACTGGAAGACCCTGGGTTCGACTCACGGTGGCGGCCAATGAGAATTTTTCCGTGACTCACTTATAAACGTGGAAAGAGCGAAGATATTTGTTTGATATACTTGAGTAATGATTTCTTGTATGTTGGAAAGCGTATCGTAATCAATGCATTGCATAATTTTACTAACTTGTTTTTATATAAATTCAGGGTAAATAATTTAATCAGTTTTACATTTTCTTGTGCCATAATTCTTAATTGTTACTTTTTAATTTGCTTAATTATGTTCTGTATTTTCGTACAAATCGGAGAAGGTCATTAAACACTCTCACACGGCAGTTACGTGGTTTGTGTGTGATCGTGAGGCATTTCAAAGAGGTTGGCCTCAGGTCTCTAAAACAGTGGTTCCCAACTTTTTGTATTTGCGGACCGGCAAAACGTTGGGGGAAACTTTGGCGGACCGGTGATGCCGAAACAAAGCCTTTAGGCCATTTTCGGGCATTTGATCTCGCAATATTCTATATATTACAATAATCACTACGTATATACCAGATTATTCGCCATGTCACCTACTTACAGCAAATATAATTTAATCTGTTTTGATTATGGATTGCACTTATTAATCATTAATCTCTTTAATGATTAATAACTGCAATCCATAATCAATATACCACAATATTCTTCTTACCGTTAATACGTATAATTTTTTTCTGGGGTTAATTCGACGTCTGTTGCTGCTGCTTCGCGATAATCTTCCCGAGCAGTGGTTCCAGCATCGTTTCTGCAAAGCGCAGTGCAGCATTAATGTCCATTATGTTCCTGTGCTTTGTTTTGATTGCCGAAACGGCTGAAAAGGTTTTCTCGAAATAAATACGTGCTCGAAAAAGTTACCAATCACTTTAGAGCTTTGTCGCCGAGACTTGGATATTCTTTTCCCACAATACCCCAAAACTGAGTCAGAGATTTGGATCTGAATATCGATACCATATTGGAAATCTTTGCTTTTCCTGGAGAATTAGCCTGAAAGAGTTCAGATCTTCTTTGAAGAGATTAGCGATCCAAACTTCCTTTAATCTTCCGCCACAGGTGTTCAAATGAAATTTAGATCTAAATTTCCTCTTACTTTGAGTCCATTTCGATTCAAAAGAAAAATAAATAAATTCACTCGTTCCTCGCGGACCGGTATCGGTCCGTGGACAGGCGGTTGGCAAACACTGCTCCAAAAGAATAAAATTTACATGATATGATGAACTTTGGCGTAAGTGTTTTGCAGTACTTTCTAATGTTTTAAAACTAGAACAGCTGTTTTAATCATAAAGTGCCCATTTGTGTTTTTGTTGTTGTTGTTGATTAGTTTTATTGTTGTTTGGGGGTTTGACGACCCCGCAAACAACTCCATGGGCTATAATATAAGCCCCTTATTTAGCGTCACTGGTTCCAGAGAAGGAAGAGAGCGGGTGCCGTAAGACAAACACAGCATTCATACCTCGCCGAGATTCTAACCCAGACCCATCTCGGACAAATGGTCATAAAGCAGCGCTTTGACAACTGCGGCACCGGCCGGCCACATTTGTATTACACACTATTATTTTGATTTTACGAAAAATCTTGTAAGTTCCAAAGAATTTTAATACTTAGATCGCTCATAAAATCTAGTTAACAATATGGAATTTAAAACTTTCAGTAATTGAGTTATAACAGTTTTTCGCAAAAGGTATCGTAGATATTTCTTGCGGGAGGAGGGCTAAGTTTCTCCGGTAAACCATTGACACTACTTTTTAACTATTGTCATATCTATTATTTCCGGATCGCACAATAAGGTCGTCAGCCCGCCTTGAATTATACTATTATAATTTTAAAAACTGCTTAAAGTTTTTCTTTTGGATCACACCCAAACCAAATGCCATAAACTGTAATTCAAACATTTCGATAAACTGTAATTCAAACATTAGCGTAAAAACTATGAAATTCAGCTTCCTTCGTTTTTCGGTATTTCCGAGCAGTTAAATAAAAAGATAGGATCCTTGCAAATTTTTACTTGACATCTAAATTGAGTTCGTTGTGCCTCTCTCTCTCTCTCTCTCTACACACACACACACACGCAAAATAAAGAGCATTTTTGAAGGTACCTCCAGGGTGACGATAAACCAGCTTTCTGGTTTTTTGCGCTTCGCCAGCACAACCTTTCCACCGTAAGGAAGGGCTTCATCGTACGTTGAATCAGGAATGTAGCGGATCTTTTCCGAGGCAATCTTCCGCTTGGTCACCATGACTTCTGGGCCGTCAACGGTCAACAAATCTCCTCTTTTCAGCAAGATATCGAGGTACGAAGTAGTCTGTGATCACTCAAACAATTCCTGTTTGGAAGAATTAACTGCTCTCTACAATTTTCAGGAAACTCCAAAACTGAGCCAACTCGCATCTCGCGAAATTCAAAACACTTTTAGCGGGTGACGATCGAGAGATTGCGCTCATTCATGCTTTTGTTAATTCCGAGAGCAACCGGCAGACGTTTCATTTCGCCGCAAACAGAAGAAATCATTCCAACAGAGGAGTGAAAGCATACAGATGGGCATGCGTCATACAGTCTATTTATGCTTCCATTTTATCACTTAGCGTGACTGAACCGCCTGTTCTTTGCAAGACATCAATTTTTCAGTAGAATAGCTCTTCTGCTTTGTTCCGTAATATGAATGGATCAGTGATTCCACACAAATTAAGTAAATGCGTGACCTTATTCTCGGACCTCGCTGTCAAGCAATTATGTATGCGTATATATCGGTTATGAATAAATACACGATGTAGCCCTCATGGTGGTTTCCAAGAGAAGACAATCAAAACTGAAGCTATGAAATAAAACTCTTAAACAAAAAAAAAAAAGTCCGCCATTGGAAGGGTGACAAAATATTCAATCTCCTCAGAGTATTTCATTATATCACATAGTGTCGTATTAAAGCATTTGTTAGTCCATTCAGAACGGTTTTTGAGTTTTTAAAATGTGAGGCATTTCAAAGAGGTTGGCCTCAGGTCTCTAAAACAGTGGTTCCCAACTTTTTGTATTTGCGGACCGGCAAAACGTTGGGGGAAACTTTGGCGGACCGGTGATGCCGAAACAAAGCCTTTAGGCCATTTTCGGGCATTTGATCTCGCAATATTCTATATATTACAATAATCACTACGTATATACCAGATTATTCGCCATGTCACCTACTTACAGCAAATATAATTTAATCTGTTTTGATTATGGATTGCACTTATTAATCATTAATCTCTTTAATGATTAATAACTGCAATCCATAATCAATATACCACAATATTCTTCTTACCGTTAATACGTATAATTTTTTTCTGGGGTTAATTCGACGTCTGTTGCTGCTGCTTCGCGATAATCTTCCCGAGCAGTGGTTCCAGCATCGTTTCTGCAAAGCGCAGTGCAGCATTAATGTCCATTATGTTCCTGTGCTTTGTTTTGATTGCCGAAACGGCTGAAAAGGTTTTCTCGAAATAAATACGTGCTCGAAAAAGTTACCAATCACTTTAGAGCTTTGTCGCCGAGACTTGGATATTCTTTTCCCACAATACCCCAAAACTGAGTCAGAGATTTGGATCTGAATATCGATACCATATTGGAAATCTTTGCTTTTCCTGGAGAATTAGCCTGAAAGAGTTCAGATCTTCTTTGAAGAGATTAGCGATCCAAACTTCCTTTAATCTTCCGCCACAGGTGTTCAAATGAAATTTAGATCTAAATTTCCTCTTACTTTGAGTCCATTTCGATTCAAAAGAAAAATAAATAAATTCACTCGTTCCTCGCGGACCGGTATCGGTCCGTGGACAGGCGGTTGGCAAACACTGCTCCAAAAGAATAAAATTTACATGATATGATGAACTTTGGCGTAAGTGTTTTGCAGTACTTTCTAATGTTTTAAAACTAGAACAGCTGTTTTAATCATAAAGTGCCCATTTGTGTTTTTGTTGTTGTTGTTGATTAGTTTTATTGTTGTTTGGGGGTTTGACGACCCCGCAAACAACTCCATGGGCTATAATATAAGCCCCTTATTTAGCGTCACTGGTTCCAGAGAAGGAAGAGAGCGGGTGCCGTAAGACAAACACAGCATTCATACCTCGCCGAGATTCTAACCCAGACCCATCTCGGACAAATGGTCATAAAGCAGCGCTTTGACAACTGCGGCACCGGCCGGCCACATTTGTATTACACACTATTATTTTGATTTTACGAAAAATCTTGTAAGTTCCAAAGAATTTTAATACTTAGATCGCTCATAAAATCTAGTTAACAATATGGAATTTAAAACTTTCAGTAATTGAGTTATAACAGTTTTTCGCAAAAGGTATCGTAGATATTTCTTGCGGGAGGAGGGCTAAGTTTCTCCGGTAAACCATTGACACTACTTTTTAACTATTGTCATATCTATTATTTCCGGATCGCACAATAAGGTCGTCAGCCCGCCTTGAATTATACTATTATAATTTTAAAAACTGCTTAAAGTTTTTCTTTTGGATCACACCCAAACCAAATGCCATAAACTGTAATTCAAACATTTCGATAAACTGTAATTCAAACATTAGCGTAAAAACTATGAAATTCAGCTTCCTTCGTTTTTCGGTATTTCCGAGCAGTTAAATAAAAAGATAGGATCCTTGCAAATTTTTACTTGACATCTAAATTGAGTTCGTTGTGCCTCTCTCTCTCTCTCTCTCTCTCACACACACACACACACGCAAAATAAAGAGCATTTTTGAAGGTACCTCCAGGGTGACGATAAACCAGCTTTCTGGTTTTTTGCGCTTCGCCAGCACAACCTTTCCACCGTAAGGAAGGGCTTCATCGTACGTTGAATCAGGAATGTAGCGGATCTTTTCCGAGGCAATCTTCCGCTTGGTCACCATGACTCCCCTGGGCCGTCAACGGTCAACAAATCTCCTCTTTTCAGCAAGATATCGAGGTACGAAGTAGTCTGTGATCACTCAAACAATTCCTGTTTGGAAGAATTAACTGCTCTCTACAATTTTCAGGAAACTCCAAAACTGAGCCAACTCGCATCTCGCGAAATTCAAAACACTTTTAGCGGGTGACGATCGAGAGATTGCGCTCATTCATGCTTTTGTTAATTCCGAGAGCAACCGGCAGACGTTTCATTTCGCCGCAAACAGAAGAAATCATTCCAACAGAGGAGTGAAAGCATACAGATGGGCATGCGTCATACAGTCTATTTATGCTTCCATTTTATCACTTAGCGTGACTGAACCGCCTGTTCTTTGCAAGACATCAATTTTTCAGTAGAATAGCTCTTCTGCTTTGTTCCGTAATATGAATGGATCAGTGATTCCACACAAATTAAGTAAATGCGTGACCTTATTCTCGGACCTCGCTGTCAAGCAATTATGTATGCGTATATATCGGTTATGAATAAATACACGATGTAGCCCTCATGGTGGTTTCCAAGAGAAGACAATCAAAACTGAAGCTATGAAATAAAACTCTTAAACAAAAAAAAAGTCCGCCATTGGAAGGGTGACAAAATATTCAATCTCCTCAGAGTATTTCATTATATCACATAGTGTCGTATTAAAGCATTTGTTAGTCCATTCAGAACGGTTTTTGAGTTTTTAAAATGTGCGAAAACACGCATTTTTCCGTGACGCAGATCGATATCCACGACCCTTCACTCCGGAGTAAGTTGCTCTCCTAACTAAGCTACACGCACGGAATGTGTCGCTGCAGATTTGTCGTCTTGACACGTGCTTTACCTCCGTAATACGTCAGAAATGTGTCAAATCCATTTTTTCAGGGGGGGGATAACTAGGGTAAGCGGGGACATTTCAATCCGTTTCCCTTGTCTTTCTACGAGGTCCTATATATTAGCTATATAACATTCTTATTTTTGGTACGTCTTTTGATATAAAAGTTCTTATACTTACGTTGTCACTTTGTCCGCCCATCTGGGGACACCATATCTCTGCAACTATTAATCCGATTTGAAAAATTCTTTTTGCGTTGCGACTTTTTTTTTTTTGATTGGAGGTTTAACGACCACCGTGAGCAACTCAATGGGCTATAAGCAGTCGCCCGTCCCTAATTTAGGGTCACTGGTTCCAGGGAAGGGAGAGAGAGAGAGAGAGAGTGCCGTAAGACAAACACAACATCCATGTCTCACCGGGATTCGAACCCGGACCCCTTACGGACGAATGATCAGAGGTCATCGCTTAGACCACTGCGCCACCGGGGCGGCGCGTTGCGACTTGAACTGCGAGAATCGTAAACGCAGATGCTATCGAATTCAAAGTACATTTTATTCCACATAAGTGCTTCAAAATATCCGATTGAAAAAATTATTTCTTCCATTCAATATCATTTATAACGAAGACTAGTTTGCGTACAGTTTCTTTTTCAAGTTGTACTCAGTTTTTCAGCTGGGGGGGGGGGCGTAAAGGTAAATCACGTTTCCCCGATATCTCTGCTTCTGAAAGTCCGATCTGAAAAATTATTTTTGCATCAGATACAGCTCCTGGCGGAAAATGTTCCGCCTATAATTTCTAATTAGAAGTAAAGAACGTTTTGCCACTAGGGGACGTAAGTGTATATTTCTCTTTCTAATGTATTTTCAGCAATATTTTCGCTTCTGAAAACTCGATTGAAAAAAATCTTTGGCAATCCGGCGCCGTTGACAACGAAAAAACCTATTCAGAATACCATCTGCTTAAAATAATATATAATTTTGCCTCCAGGAGGCGTAATTTTATATCTTATTTTCCCCTATCTATATCTCTGCTTTTAATATTCCGATTTGAAAAATTCTTTCTCTGTCCGAGAATGTTTCTGGGGCGAAATATTTCACATATGATTTCAAATTTTTCTTATCGCACAAGTTCGGTACTAGAGGACATACGTTTCATTTCCGTTTATAGCATATTTGCAGCAATATCTGCCCGTCTAAACACCCAATTGGAAAAATCTTTTTTCGGTCAGATACTGCTAACTACGAAAATATTTTATGTAAATTTCCTGCACAAAATAATGTACAATTTCCCCGCTAGGAGTGCAAATTTTAATCTATTTTTCTCGATACCTTTTATCCTAAAAGTCCAATTCCAAAAAATCTTTTAACATTGTATACTATTCACCTTGTGAAATATTTTTTATGTACAAGTGGGCACTGGCGTAGCTAGAAATTTCTTATGGGGGTGGGGGTGGGGTGTTCCATGGGTTTGGTGCATTGGTAAAAGCCTCCCGGGAAAAAATACTGCAAGTGGGAATAAGCCCAATATATTTAAAAGTCAAAAAATTAAAAAGAAATATTACTGAAAAAAAAAACTGTTTTTAATATATCTACATACAGGTAAGCCAAAATGTTGTTCCCGATTTAAATTTTTTTTTTTTTTGATTGGAGGTTTAACGACCACCGTGAGCAACTCAATGGGCTATAAGCAGTCGCCCGTCCCTAATTTAGGGTCACTGGTTCCAAGGAAGGGAGAGAGCCAGTGCCGTAAGACAAACACAACATCCATGCCTCACCGGGATTCGAACCCGAACCCCTTACGGACGAATGATCAGAGGCCAGCGCCTTAGACCACTGCGCCACCGGGGCGGCATTAAAGAATTTGGTACTCATGTTTGATGTAAAGCAGATGCACACAACTAGTACTGTTGAAAAGCACATTTCAAAAAGATTTGTTCAACTTACTTATTTGTTCAACATGCGCAGCACGCGTAACACGGCACTCATAATTTGGTAATCAAGTTCCTGCCAAACTCTTTGTAGCACGTAGGTGTCAATATCTGTGATGGCTGCTGCATGCGATGCGAACTTTCAAATCAACCAGCGCATTTGCAAATGGTGGTACATAGACACGATCTTTTATGAAACCCTACAAGAAAAAATCATAAGAGGTGAGTTCTGTGGATCGTGGTGGCAAAAGCAACCGTTCTTCATCCCCTTAGCTGAACGGGTCGTTGTGGCAGCCTGTCACTGAGGTGGCCCCGAACCTCGTTATGGAAATGCAGTGGAGCACTGTCGAGTCGAAAAATGAAGTCATCAATGTCTTCTTCCAGCTGTAAGAGCAGTCATTGTTCGAGCATGTCAAGATAGGTAATTCCTGTTACAGTGGCTGCAGCGAAGAAGGGCCCATACGTCTTTCGATGAGTGATTGCACAGATGACATTGACTTTTGACGAAGCATGCTCGTGCTGCAAGATTGAATGGGAATTTTCAGTGCTCCAAATTCTCTCGTTATCACTGAGGTGGCCCCGAACCTCATTATGGAAATGCAGTGGAGCACTGTCGAATCGAAAAATGAAGTCATCAATGTCTTCTTCCAGCTGTAAGAGCAGTCATTGTTCGAGCATGTCAAGATAGGTAATTCCTGTTACAGTGGCTGCAGCGAAGAAGGGCCCATACGTCTTTCGATGAGTGATTGCACAGATGACATTGACTTTTGACGAAGCATGCTCGTGCTGCAAGATTGAATGGGGATTTTCAGTGCTCCAAATTCTCTCGTTATCACTGAGGTGGCCCCGAACCTCATTATGGAAATGCAGTGGAGCACTGTCGAATCGAAAAATGAAGTCATCAATGTCTTCTTCCAGCTGTAAGAGCAGTCATTGTTCGAGCATGTCAAGATAGGTAATTCCTGTTACAGTGGCTGCAGCGAAGAAGGGCCCATGCGTCTTTCGATGAGTGATTGCACAGATGACATTGACTTTTGACGAAGCATGCTTGTGCTGCAAGATTGAATGGGAATTTTCAGTGCTCCAAATTCTCTCGTTATCACTGAGGTGGCCCCGAACCTCATTATGGAAATGCAGTGGAGCACTGTCGAGTCGAAAAATGAAGTCATCAATGTCTTCTTCCAGCTGTAAGAGCAGTCATTGTTCGAGCATGTCAAGATAGGTAATTCCTGTTACAGTGGCTGCAGCGAAGAAGGGCCCATACGTCTTTCGGTGAGTGATTGCACAGATGACATTGACTTTTGACGAAGCATGCTTGTGCTGCAAGATTGAATGGGGATTTTCAGTGCTCCAAATTCTCTCGTTATCACTGAGGTGGCCCCGAACCTTATTATGGAAATGCAGTGGAGCACTGTCGAGTCGAAAAATGAAGTCATCAATGTCTTCTTCCAGCTGTAAGAGCAGTCATTGTTCGAGCATGTCAAGATAGGTAATTCCTGTTACAGTGGCTGCAGCGAAGAAGGGCCCATACGTCTTTCGATGAGTGATTGCACAGATGACATTGACTTTTTGACGAAGCATGCTTGTGCTGCAAGATTGAATGGGGATTTTCAGTGCTCCAAATTCTCTCGTTATCACTGAGGTGGCCCCGAACCTTATTATGGAAATGCAGTGGAGCACTGTCGAGTCGAAAAATGAAGTCATCAATGTCTTCTTCCAGCTGTAAGGGCAGTCATTGTTCGAGCATGTCAAGATAGGTAATTCCTGTTACAGTGGCTGCAGCGAAGAAGGGCCCATACGTCTTTCGATGAGTGATTGCACAGATGACATTGACTTTTGACGAAGCATGCTCGTGCTGCAAGATTGAATGGGAATTTTCAGTGCTCCAAATTCTCTCGTTATCACTGAGGTGGCCCCGAACCTCATTATGGAAATGCAGTGGAGCACTGTCGAGTCGAAAAATGAAGTCATCAATGTCTTCTTCCAGCTGTAAGAGCAGTCATTGTTCGAGCATGTCAAGATAGGTAATTCCTGTTACAGTGGCTGCAGCGAAGAAGGGCCCATACGTCTTTCGATGAGTGATTGCACAGATGACATTGACTTTTTGACGAAGCATGCTTGTGCTGCAAGATTGAATGGGGATTTTCAGTGCTCCAAATTCTCTCGTTATCACTGAGGTGGCCCCGAACCTTATTATGGAAATGCAGTGGAGCACTGTCGAGTCGAAAAATGAAGTCATCAATGTCTTCTTCCAGCTGTAAGAGCAGTCATTGTTCGAGCATGTCAAGATAGGTAATTCCTGTTACAGTGGCTGCAGCGAAGAAGGGCCCATACGTCTTTCGATGAGTGATTGCACAGATGACATTGACTTTTGACGAAGCATGCTCGTGCTGCAAGATTGAATGGGAATTTTCAGTGCTCCAAATTCTCTCGTTATCACTGAGGTGGCCCCGAACCTTATTATGGAAATGCAGTGGAGCACTGTCGAGTCGAAAAATGAAGTCATCAATGTCTTCTTCCAGCTGAAAGAGCAGTCATTGTTCGATCATGTCAAGATAGGTAATTCCTGTTACAGTGGCTGCAGCGAAGAAGGGCCCATACGTCTTTCGATGAGTGATTGCACAGATGACATTGACTTTTGACGAAGCATGCTCGTGCTGCAAGATTGAATGGGGATTTTCAGTGCCCCAAATTTTCTCGTTATGCATGTTCACCTTTCTAGAAATGTGGAATGTTGATTTGTCACTAAAAACTAAGTTTTCAGAGAAACCGTCATCCTGCATCAGAGTGAGAAATCTTTTACAAAAAGACGCTCGCAGGTGGCAGTCATCCCTCTCAAGCTTTTGAATCGACTGCAGACGATACGGTTGCATGTGCAAACGTTTCCTCAAAACTCACCATACAGTTTTCTGCGGGACAATAAGTTCTCGATCTGCTCGCTAAGTGGATTTCTGAGGGTTCTTTACGTAACTTACCCGAACAAATGCGCCGTTTCCTATCGACGGACGTCCAGTTGACTTTCCCTTGCAAATGCAGCCCGTGTCTTGTAATCGCGAATACCAATTACGAATTGACTTACCATTGGGTGGTCTCTCTCAAATTTCGTCTGCAAATGCCGTTGAACAGTCACAACTGACTTGTTTGTATGAAAATCTTGGACACAAAAGGCCTTCTGTTGTCTGCTTGCTGCCATTGTACTTGTTCCTTCTGCCGGACTTATCGCGCCATCTACCGACCATCCACGGAATCGGCAGTGGGGCATTGGGACTTGGAGAGATTACCTTTTAAAGTACACATCTCGCAACTGAAAATACTCAGTATGTATCGTGTGATAAAGCATTGAAATCTGGAACATCATTTGGACTTACCCTGTATATAGCGTTTTAAATTCGTGCTCAATCATCTTCAGGGGGAGATCAGGATCCGAGGATCCTCCCCCCTCGGCTACGCCCATAGGTGCCCATAGGGAGCGGCAAGAGGAGACGCTTGCTCTCCCCTAGAAATCTGACTGTAATTTCAGTTCTTGGGAAGCACTACAAAGATTTGCACCGTAACATTAATTCTGATTGCTAACTTTTATGTTGAACTTCTGGAGGTGTGTGTGCGTTTAGTAAAAACACTGGTCATTTTCAGTAGAAACTAATAACATTGATATTTGTCACTGCGTGTTGGAGCACAGCATACCTGAGTACAGTGTAGGGCAGAGTGAAAGACAAAGAAATGAAAAACGTATCATCCTCTACAATGTCCATTTGCTGTTGGACATAGTGTTCGGCAAGTGTTTTCCAGAACTTTGTCTTGGGTGTTTTTTTCTTTTTTTTTTTTTTTTCTTCTTCTCGATCAGTTGAGTGACCATTGGAGTTTTGTGGTGCATGGGATACAAGTAGCCAAAAGGCGCAAAGCTCAGATCAGCAGAGAATTTTTTTCTATTGTCCCAACATGCTATCGGGGTTCATTTAGCAGTCTTTTTATGTAGTTTGTAGGTCGTCTAGTTTTCAATTACATTTATTTAGGCTTGTGTGGTAAAAACGGTTAGATGATACAGACGGCACAATGAAAGTTTACATGTGTTTTTTATGCTATTTGTGTTTACAGTTTCTATTTTTTTCCCCTCCGGAAAACTAAGCTATGGACTCCTATGCTCGTGGGGTTTTGTAGTTTACAGTTCTGTCGGTAGGTGGTGTAAGTGTGTGTTTCTGTTTACAACTGTATCTCCGCTTCTAAAAAACCTGTTATAAAATTTCTTTTTTATTGCATGCCGTTTGCTACGGTAAATATGGGGGGCGGAGTATCCTACTTAAGCAATGCAGAGTTTTTCCGCTAGTTAGCGTAAGTGTCAAAACTCTTTTCTTGTTCTTTTTACTTCCAGGAGAGGTATTTCAAAAATTATTTTCCCTTTCGCTATGAAAAATACTTTTCACACATTTTCAGCTTTTCCATGATTCAAAATTTTCCCACCAGGGTGCGTCAGTGTACATTTCTGTTTAAAATAGTTTATTCGATTTTAAAAATCCCCTTAGAAAAATCCTTTCTTGCTTGGATACTCTTCATTCTGAAAAGTATTTTGCACCGTTTTCTTCTTTAAACAAGTTAGTAAAATCATGCAATGTATTGATACGCTTTCCAACATACCAGGAATCATTACACAAGTTATTACTCAACTTATGAGGATAATGGCTGTCGAATAAATCTCGATCCTGTGACCTGATCTTTGAACCAATTTCGATGATATCAAACAGAATTGGTTCAGTATCTCCGGAACAACATACTAAAATTTTGTCGCAATAGAAGCATTTTTAATCAAGTAATGACGATAACGGCTGTAGAATAAATATCGCTCCTGTGCTCTGACCTTTTGACCCCATTTCGATGATATTCAACATAGCTAGTTCAGTATACCTCCAGAACAACATGATAAAGTTTTGTGGCAATCGAAGCATTTTTACGTAAGTTATGACGCATAAGGGCGATGGAATGGATCCCGTTCCTATGTTTTGACCTTGGACCCCATTTCGCCCATTTCCAATAGGGTTCCTCTCCAGGTTGTTCCGTACCACATACTAAAATTTAATCGAAATCGAACCATTTTTACGTGAGCTATCGTGGGGACGGACAGACAGACGGACAAAGCTGGAGCATATACGTTTCTTCAATCTACGGTTGGAAGCGTAAACAAGTTAGTAAAATCATGAAATGCATTGATTATGATACGCTTTCCAACATATCAAAATTCATTACTCAAGTTATGAGGATAATGGCTGTGGAATAAATCTCGCTCCTGTACCCTGACCTTTGACCCATTTCGATTATATTCGACAGAAACGTTCACTGTACCCCCGGAAGAACATACTAAAATTTTGTCGCAATAGAAGCATTTTAGTCAAGTTATGAGGATAATGGCTGTGGAATAAATCTCGCTCCTGTGTCTTATCCTTTGACTCCATTTCGATGCTATTCAACAGAACTAGTTCAGTATACCTCCGAAACAACATGATAAAGTTTTGTCGTAATCGAAGCATTTTTACGTAAGTTATGACGCATAAGTGCAATGGAATGGATCCCGCTCCTATGACCTGACCTTTGATCCCATTTTGCCCATTTTCAATAGGGTTCGTTCCCAGGTGGTCTCTTACCACATACTAAAATTTAATCGAAATCGAATCATTTTTACGCGAGTTAAGGTGCGCACGGACAAAGTGACAGACAGACGGACAAGGCTGAAGCTTATGCGCTTCTTCAACCTATGGTTGGAAAGCGTAAATAACACACAGATTGTTCGCTAAGGGGCTGAAATTTATGTCGTGTATTTCTTCTTATCTCGTCTTCTAACGGTACGATTTGATATTTTCTCTGATAACTTCCTCCCGCTATGAGCAATTTTTGGTGCACAATTTGTTAGTTTTCGTAACATACCTTTTAGCCGCTAATGGGAGTAAGTAGCTATTCCTATTTTGAGATACTTTCTCGATTGCAGAAATTTGATTGATTTTTCTTTTATGAAACTGGCTCCACTGGCTTTGAATAAGCCCGCTCACATTGCGTATTTTAAATTATACTCACTTTTTCCCCAGGTGGTGTACGTGTATTTCATTTTTTTTTACTTTATTTTATTTTATTTGTTTTATTTTATATTATTTTATTTTCTGTCTTTCTTTTTTTTTTTTTTTTTTTGTGAATTTATTTTTAGATTCTCTAAAAATCTGCTTTGAAATGTTTTTTTTTTTCGTGTGGGAAATCTTTCAAAATAGAGAGAGAGTCATTGTTAAAAACATTTAAAATAGAAAAAATTACAAAAGTGTTTATATAAAAAAAATTATTTGAGACAGACACAGGAAAACACACGAAATACGCCTGAGAGACAAAACAGTTATACCAGCCAGAAAGTAACAATACGTATAACATACAACGTTGCAGAGTTCAAGGTCGGGATATCATTTACAACACGTGCTCATTACGGCCGAGAATTCGATATCATCTTTCTTGTTAAATTTTGTTATCCAACATACCTATGCTTTGATTGCGACAAAACTTTATCATATTGTTCCGGAGGTATGCTTCTTCAACCGTAGCTTGAAGAAGCGTATATGCTCCAACTTTGTCCGTCTGTCTGTCTGTCCGTCACACGATAACTCGCGTAAAAATGGTTCGATTTCGATGGAATTTTAGTATGGGGTAGGGGACAACCTGGGAACGAACCCTATTGGAAATGGGTTCAAAGGTCAGGACATAGGATCGGGATCCAATCCATTGCCCTTATGCGTCATAACTTGACTAAAAATGGTTCGATTTCGATTAAATTTTAGCATGTGGTAGGGGACCGCCTGGGGACAATCCCTATTGAAAATGGGCGAAATGAGGTCAAAGGTCTGGACACAGGAGCGGGATCCATTATGCGTCATAACTTACGTAAAAATGCTTTGATTGCGACAAAACTTTATCATATTGTTCCGGAGGTATGCTGAACCGGTTCTGTTGAATATAATCGAAATGGGGTCAAAGGTCAGGGCTCAGGAGCGAGGTTTATTCAACATCCATTATCCTCATAATTTGAGTAATAACTTGAGTAATGATTTCTGGTATGTTGGAAAGCGTATAATAATCAATGCATTACATGATTTTACTATAACTTGTATGTTTATGAGGACGGGTGAGTTTTGATGTTCGCTATCTTGTCTCCCGAATCTGGTATCGCGATCTGATGGACGAAAGTTGAACTAAATCTTGATGGTAGCTATCCATTCTTGATGTTGTGTATGTTGAACTTATAGCCACTCTACTCTGAAACAAACAGCGTGAAACATGTTTTTACATGATTTTACGGTTGTAATACCTTGTAAACTGAGTTTTGTCGAAAACCGATTTAGGTATATAGCTGTCGGAAATGTGTAGGATATTTTTTGTGCTACCAGGAAAGTAAATCATGTCCTTTGTAAATTGAAATACTGTATTGTTTTACATAATTATTGTGTTTCTTCCCAAAAAAGCGAGAACTCTTATACATATTTAAACAATTGATGCGGAATTTCCATACAACATGCACTGAAACGTCAATTCATTTTACACATCTGGCTAACAACTAGCTGGCCAACATTTCGCACTCACAGCAGCAGCAACTTTTGCCAGGTATTTGGAACATTCGGGTTGTATTGCGGTCCACAATTCCAGGACAGCTGTCCGTAAAGCGCCGAGAGTGCAGATGGTGGGTTTCGAGATCAAATGACAAGCTCCACTTCATGCCACAAATGCTCAATTGGGTTCAGATACAGAGACTGAAGATGACATTCGACGGCGGCAAACTGACGGGAGTGCTCCTCCGAACAGTTCTTCGACAAATGGGAGCGATGATATGGTGATACGGGACACTGTCTTGTTGTAAGATGGCATCCTGTTGTGGGAAATGGATAGCCATCAACGGATGTAGGTGGTTAGTGAGTACGTCACTATAGCCTTGAGATGGGAGATTGTCTTGTTGCAAGAAGGCATACTGCTGTGGAAAATGGATAGCCATGAACGGGTGTAGGTGGTCGGTAAGTACGTCACTATAGCCTTCAGATGGGAGATTGTCTTGTTGTAAGAAGGCATCCTGTTGTGGGAAATGGATAGCCATGAACGGATGTAGCAGGTCGGTGAGTACGTCACTATAGCCTTGAGACGGGAGATTGTCTTGTTGAAAGAAGGCATCCTGTTGTGGGAAATGGATTGCCATGAACGGGTGCTGGTGGTCGGTAAGTACGTCACTATAGCCTTCAGATGGGAGATTGTCTTGTTCTAAGAAGGCATCCTGTTGGGGGAAATAGATAGTCATCAAGTGATGTAGGTGGTTGGTGAGTACGTCACTATAGCCTTGAGATGGGAGATTGTCTTGTTGAAAGAAGGCATCCTGTTGTGGGAAATGGATAGCCATCAACGGGTGTAGGTGGTCGGTACGTACGTCACTATAGCTTTCAGATGGGAGATTGTCTTGTTGTAAGAAGGCATCCTGTTGTGGGAAATGGATAGCCATGAACGGGTGTAGCAGGTTGATGAGTACGTCACTATAGCCTTGAGACGAGAGATTGTCTTGTTGAAAGAAGGCATCCTGTTGTGGGAAATAGTTAGCCATGAACGGGTGGGGGTGGTCAGTGAGTACGTCCCTATAACCTTAAGACGGGGGATTGCCTTCTTGAAAGAAGGCATGCTGTTGTGGGAAATGGATAGACATGAACGGGTGTAGGTGGTCGATGAGTACATCACTATAGCTTTGAGATGGAAGATTGTCTTGTTGAAAGAAGGCATCCTGTTGTGGGAAATGGTTAGCCATGAACGGGTGGGGGTGGTCAGTGAGTACGTCCCTATAACCTTAAGACGGGGGATTGCCTTCTTCAAAGAAGGCATACTGTTGTGGGAAACGGATAGACATGAACGGGTGTAGGTGGTCGATGAGTACATCACTATAGCTTTGAGATGGAAGATTGTCTTGTTGTAAGAAGGCATCCTGTTGTGGGAAATGGATAGCCATGAACGGGAGTAGGTGGTCGATGAGTGCGTCACTATAGCCTTGAGATGGGAGATTGTATTGTTGTAACAAGGCATCCTGCTGTGGCAAATGGATAGTCATCAACGGATGTAGGTGGTCTTTGAGTACGTCACTATAGCTTTGAGACGGGAGATTGTCTTGTTGAAAGAACGCATCCTGTTGTGGGAAATTGATAGCCATGAACGGGTGTAGCTGGTCGGTGAGTTCGACACTATAGCCTTAAGACGGGAGATTGCCTTGTTGTTAGAAGGTATCCTGTTGTGTGAATTGGATAGCCATGAACGAGTTTAGGTGGCCGGTGAGTACGTCACTATAACCTTGAGATGGGATATTGTCTTGCTGAAAGAACGCATCCTGTTGTGAGAAATGGATAGCCATGAACGGCCGTATGTGGTCGATGAGTACGTCACTATAGCTTTGAGATGGAAGATTGTCTTGTTGAAAGAAAGAACGCATCCTGTTGTGGGAAATCGATAGCTATGAACGGGTGTAGCTGGTCGGTGAGAATGTCACTATAGCTTTGAGACGGGAGATTGTCTTGTTTTAAGAAGGTATCCTGTTGTGGGAAATGGATAGCCATGAAGAGGTGTAGCTGGTCGGTGAGTACGTCACTATAGCCTTGAGACGGGAGATTGTCTTATTGAAAGAACGCATCCTGTTGTGGGAAATTGATAGCCATGAACGGGTGTAGGTGGTCGGTGAGTACGTCACTATAGCCTTGAGACGGGAGATTGCCTTCTCGAAAGAAGGCATCCTGTTGTGTGAAATAGATAGCCATGAACTGTTGTACTTAGTAGATGAGTACGTCACTATAGCAATGAGACGGGACATGGTCTTGTTTTGTTTTTTGTTTTTTTATTGGAGGTTTAACGACCACCGTGAGCAACTCAATGGGCTATAAGCAGTCGCCCGCTCCTAATTTAGGGCCACTGATGCCAAGGAAGGGAAAGAGCCAGTGCCGTAAGACAAACACAACATCCATGCCTCACCGGGATGTGAACCCGGACCCCTTTCGGACAAATGATCAGAAGCCATTGCTTAGACCATTGTGCCACCGGGGCGGCATTGTCTTGTTGAAAGAAGGCATCCTGTTGTGGGAAATGGGTAGTACCGCAGGATGGATAGGAATTCATGCCATATTCAGCTCGGACGATCATCCAGAAGCTTGCCCCCTCTGACAGCTTGGCCGCAGGGAGCGACTTACTAATTTGTTTTTAACAACTTTGAGTATAGAAACGCTTAATCTTCGAAGTGTGTAGCGTGAGTTGTTCCGAGAGAAATGCGGGAAACCAAATTCCAGTTGATTCAGTATGTTTTGCCGTACGTTTGTTGAACTTGCGTTCCTTAATTTCATCCTCTTCACTTTATTTGTAAAAGCAATCAAAGATATGTACAAATCTGAAACTTAAAATTTTTATCGAGAAAGTTTAGCGTATGGTCATGAAGAAATCGCATTATGATTGTCATTTCATCTTCAAATAAAAAATAACGAGACAAGAACTGTATCCAACTGACACTGAAATTTATAAACGATTTTTATTTAGATGGTACAGAGGTGCATGGAAAAGTTGGAGATTAAAATTTGGAGAAAAATGATCAAATTCACTTCGCTCTTGATCAAGATGCAGCTCACTGTTCTGAACGGAACTTTGGAAAATTAGTTACTAATTGTGGGATGCAGCAACATCGTTTTCTTCGGATGATCAACAAACGTGAAAACTTTAGCGAACATCTCCCATTTCATTGAAAAAAAAAATTCGTGTGACTGCATCACATAAATATTATAAGGTTGTAGTCTTCTCTTTCTTACCGTCCTGAAGAATATGACTCAGAAATGTAGGCTCATAAGAAAGAGAAGTAATTTTTACAAGTACACTGGTTAGGGGAAATGTATTTCATAACAATTAGTATCTTATGTCTCACAAATGCACTCGGTCTCTGTCAGAGTGTGTTACCTTCTCTCTCTTCCTGTCTAAGTCAGTTGCCTCTCACCTCTTTCTCCTATCTTTCACCGCTCCATCTATCCTTTTTGCCTTTGCCTGTCTCTCTTTCTCAATTTCTTACAAATTTCCTAACTTTTTTTGCGTCTATATAACAGCTTCTCTCTTCCTCCCTTCTAGTTTGACCACAGTCTCTTGATTTTTAGCTTTCTGTACTAATTTTATCTATTTGAGTAAAGTTTTCTTAATTCTTCTGTTGCTCTTTCTTTCTCTTGTAACCGCTTTCCTCCCAGAATCTCTCCGTTCCTCTAAGCTAATTTCTCTTGCTAATGGCAGCCAAAATCTTTGTCTAGTGTGACTTTCCACTTCCCCTCTGCTCTCTCTCTCTTTCAATCTCTCTCTCTCTCTCTCTCTCTCTCTCTCTCTCTCTTTCAATCTCTCTCTCTCTTGCTTTCTCTTATCTTTCTATCACACTGTAGTATCTGTTTTACTTGCACTGTAAATTTATTTTTCTCTCCCTTCTTTTCTATTTCTTCTTCACTTTCTCTCTTAGTCTATTTCCTTCTTTATGTCAATGTTGTTCTCAGTCTCTCGTTGACGCTTTCTCGATGTATTTCTTTCTCTCTTCCGAAGTCCATTGTTTTAAGTCTCTCGCGATCACACTATCTCTCTTTTGCTCTCTTCGGCTCTCCCTAGTTCTTCAATGATCTCTCTCTCTCTCTCTCTTGAGACATTTGTCCATTTAAATTCCTACCCAGACCTGTCACTATCTTTACAGCTATCAGTATCTCACTCTTTTAGTGTCTTTTAACCTCCATATTCTCTTTACATGAGATCCTTTCTAAACTTCATTTCAGAATTCTCGTCCTCTCTCACATCCTCATTGCATTTCACTCTGTCCTTAAGACCTGTGCCCTTCTGTCCTTTTACTCCTGTCAATGTAGTTTTCTAAGTGCTTCTCTCTAACGCAAACTTTTTTTCTTATATACAAATTATTCCTCTTTATCACACGCGTGAACACTTTCTCTCACTTTCATGAGTTCCTGGCCCCATTTTCTTTATACCCTCCCTCTCTCTCTCTCTCTCTCTCTCTCTCTCTCTCTCTCTCTCTCTCTCTCTCTCTCTCTCTCTCTCTCTCTCTCTAAATTTAACACAGCCATTTTATTTTTTCCTGTTTTTGTCTCCCCTGCATTTTTTCTAAGTATTTCTTTCTTATTTATTTTCTTTTTTTCATATAATTTAACCCCCCCCTTTCTCCTTCTCTAGCAATCACTCAAACAAACTTGTCCACTTCTTTCCGTCTTCTTAAGTTTATTTTCCACCTTTCTTGAAGTCTCTAGTTCTCTCTCTCTCTAAACGTAGCTTATTCCCTCTTGCACTCTGTAATTTCAGCGTCGCTTTCTCTCTCTCTCTCTTTCTCCTTCCCTCTGTTTCTCTTTTACACACACATTCACCTTGCATACCTCTCCTTTCATTCATTCACTTTCTCAATGTTCTTAAACCTCTTCCTTAACCTTCTCCTACAACGCAAATTAAGCCGTCTTCTTTGCCCACTGAAGTTTTTTTTATATTAATTAGGTTAATGATTGCGTAGGATTTCGACTCATTTCAGCCTGTTCTTGGAACAGCAGCAAAAAAAAAAAAAAAAAAAAAAAAGAAAAGAAAAGAAAAGAAACAGGTTGTTCTCTCGAAACCTTTCTTATTTTGATCGAATCAAACTTAAAGAGAATCTCATTTCAATTTATCTGCAATACACAGATAAATTGAAATGAGATTCTCTTTAAGTTTCTATGAGATTCTTCTCAAATTAGACATTTCTCAAGATAATGTGCCCACGTACTAATAATTTTGCTCACGAATGACACAGTACCATTATAACTTTATTCACACAATCAAATTTTTATAAAATATCTCTCTATGTACATATTTGTTCGTAATTTTTAAATATACATGACAAAAGTTGTTAAATTACCGTTGTTCTGCGTTACTTCCGGTCATGCTTTGGATATTTATCTTTGGCTTGTTTCCACACAGATATCTCTATTGCAATATATCCAACCATTCCAACGAGCAACATTAAGAGGAGTATAGCCAGTTTAATGTTGATGCAGAGACTGCTACTATATGCAAAAGCTACAATGAATCCAAGAGATTCCCACAGCCTGTAGTTCGCAAATGCTGGTTCTTCTGCGTTCGGAAATAATACACCGTACAAGGCTGCAGAAAAAGAAAATGGAACAAATGTTATTGTCATCCAAAACTTCTATATCAACATCAATCTTTTTCGTACAATGAAATTTCCGATTTGTTTTAATTATGAGAAGTTACCATATGACGAAGGTCAAGTTACATAAATACATTCCTTTTTAAAGATTTTCTGGAATTCTTAAAAATATGCAATTATAAATTTTTGTAAATTTAGGGTGTTCGAAATTCTTCCATTGACATAACTGAAAGCACTTCTGTAAACTCAAGTGGCAGATTTAAACTGTCATTGAATAGAAAACGTGTCAAGATGAAGAAATGAGTGACACAGGGAGATCAAGGCATTATTCCAGCGCACCCCTGGAAAACATCTTCCTGTCAAGCATACAGCTTCAGATGGTTTTCCAGTTAACTGAGTGGTTAGATCCACCTCACCCTAAGCTAACCTTGTGATTACTGTTTTGTACCTGTTGCTATAAATCCAGTAATGTCTCTTGCGCCATTAACATCTTAACAGACCAATAAACATTTTCAGTCATTTCTCTGAGAAACCACAGGTTCAAAGTTCACTAAAGATAATTTATCGCGCCGCCTCTTGTAAATTGATAAAGAGGAACTATACACCAATTATGTAGTAAATAGTAATACTATACTAATGATCCGATTTATTGGCGTAGGAAATAGACATAAGAGTTTCCAAGCTTTCGCAGTTTCTGTCTAACTTCCTTGAAAAAGCCATCTGGTTGATGTGCGAAAGCTTGGAAACGCCTATGTGTCTGTTTCTGTCTAACTTCCTTGAAAAAGCCATCTGGTTGATGTGCGAAAGCTTGAAAACGCTTATGTGTCTGTTTCTGTCTAACTTCCTTAAAAAAGATCTGGTTGATGCACGAAAGCTTGAAAACGCTTATGTGTCTGTTTCTGTCTAACTTCCTTGAAAAAGCCATCTGGTTGATGTGCGAAAGCTTAAAAACGCTTATGTGTTTATTTCCTAAGCCAATAAATCATATCACTAGTATAGTATTACTATTTCCTATTCTCTCATAATTTATTATTCACAGTTGGAAATCATTATTCAGGAACTTTTCCTTCAGAAAGTAGTAAAGAAGTGTGATTAATGATAGTTTTACATGAAGTATCATGTGAAAGTGTTGACCCCGAATTTGTTTTACAGGAAACAAATTTGGTGTCAGCACTTTTACAAGAAAAGAGGAATTAAAGTGGAATGATTGGGCCTATGCCCCTCGAGAAGCATCAGGCCAAAAGACTATGACGTATATGGGTGGCGATGCCAAATAATTTCAAGGGGCGACCAACTTCTCCGAGAGTTAAAACAATAAAAAGAGAGAGAGAGAGAGAGAGAGAGAGAGAGAGAGAGAGAGAGAGAGAGAACCGTAAGATATATATGCAAGTACTTGTACAAATTATCGTCAGCTATTATCAATCCAGTACTGGATGAAGGTCACCCCAAGTCTCTTCCATAACTTTCTGTCTTGAGCATATCTCTTTCAAGTCACTTCAGCATGCTTTCGAATTTCATCCACCCATCTCCCAGGTGGTCTGCTTCTGGGTCTTCTCCTGCATGCTCCTTGGTCAAATCCGAGCTAATATCTTAGTTGTTTAACGGTAGTCAGTTCTTCTAGCAATATATCCAGCCCATTGCCATTTGAGAGAATTCTTTTACAAACTTCTATAACGTAAAAGTCTTGTCGTACTTCTACGTCATTTAAAAAAAAACATAACCATAAGATGAAATAGTTCCTAAGTTAAACCTTAACGGCCAGACGAAACATGTAAACAACAGAAGTCAAACTTACGGAAAAGATGCTTTATTCACGGTTTTCTCCAACACATCGTAACATAACATAGCACTTCGTATTAAACGCTCCACACACCACACAGCTCCACACAGCTCCTCAACACAACGCTTTTTCAAGCAACAATTTACTCGTAGTTTATATCTCTCGTTCTTATCATAACACGCATACGTCACGTTCATTCAACCTCAAATATGTTGCCAACAGTATTCGTTTGAGAGAAAAGATATCACGTTAAGTGTGAAATATAACTGAGAATAAACTCAAAATTTACATAGGGAAAGAAACTAAAAAGGAAAGTTAATTTAGAATATACGTCACACTTCTTTAAAGAAAAAAACACAACAACGGTGAATTAACTTTTCAACTTATTTGTGCAAAATCAATTTTCAATGTTGTACTTGGAGCGTTTTCTAGAAAACTGCAAAACGTGGTGACGGTCTCCAGGAAATTTTCGAAAAAAAAAAAAAAACTTATACGTGAACCTCAAATTTTTAAGATGTTTCATGGGAAAACTCCAGTAAGGAGATCAAGAAATTCCAGGGGGTCCTGACCCCGTGTCTCCTACCTTCCGCCGCCCGTGATGACATCACACTTTCCGTCCGATACATACAATTTTTTTCATAATTTCTTTTTCGAAGTAAATAGTGTTTAATGTAAAAAATTTTAATCTCGCTCGTTTATTCTTTGTTTTAAATTAAAAAAGATTAGAAAGAAAAGGAAGCATTAACTTTACTATTTTAATCTCTTTTCATTGTAAGCAAAAAATGATCCTGCCAGATTAAAACCGTTCACAGCATTTACTTCTATGAGTGTAAAAAAAAGTAATAAATAAAATAAAATAAAGTAATTCTACAGGGGGTCAAGTGACCCCTGTGACCCCCGCCACCTGTCGGCGCCCATGTTACTAGGATATTAAACAGTGTGGTTTACGAAGCTGTCAGCATTTTTCCCTGCAAAAATAGAAAATCATTTGAGAATTAAAATTATACTTACAGTTAATTTGTGTTTGCCATACAGCGTCTCCTAATCCCCACAAGCCAGATATTAAGAAGAAAATGACGGGCGTTTCTGGATTGGGATCCCACATGTACATGAGAATAATCATCGCAATGTTTGCTACCGCTCCAGCAACAAAAATGGTCACTCTTCCTACTTTTCGAATAAGGTGTCCAAACAACGCAGATCCCAGAGCATCAGCCAGGCCAAAGCAGATCATCACGTAGCCAACGTTGTGAATTCCCCACGAGCAACTTACGAAGGCCTGAAACGGTTTTTGGTAAAGTGAGTCATCCACTAATAAAAATAAATTTCTGTGCTCATAAATGAAACAATGAGTTTAGATGACACAGCAGTCACACAGAGTATTAAACAAAATATAAAAACATAAATAAATGCCTTGTAAAGAGAGGAATTCAACATAAAGACATACGATCTTACCCAAATTGTTTTCCAAGTATAATCGAACTTCAAGGGTTATCCAAACAACGCAGAACAGAGAATGTTTTTATGTAAAAAAGAACAGAGAATGTTTTTATGTAAAACAAGAACAGAGAATGTTTTTATGTAAAACAAGAAAAATGACACAGAAATTTCGGATGTTTATATAAATAAGGATGTCTTTTGAATCCGTTCTGACGCGCATTAAATGTATCAAAGCTATTCAAAATCAATGGAACCGGTTTGGAAAACAATCAACTGGTTCCAACAATTGATAAAACATCCAGAAATAGAAACATCCACTTAGTTCCACCAGCGGCTAAAAAGCATGTTACGAAAATTAACAGCCGTCCCCCGGTGGCGCAGTGGTCTAAACGATGGCCTCTGATCATTCGTCCGAGTTGGGTCCGGGTTCGAATCCTGGTGAGGCATGGATGTTGTGTTTGTCTTACGGCACTGGCTCACTCCTTCCCTCGAACCAGCCACCCTAAATTAGGGACGGGCGACTGCTTATAGCCCATTGAGTTGCTCACGGTGGTCGTTTAACCTCCAATCAAAAAAAAAAAATTAACAAACGGCGAACAATAGGTGTCTCATACTACAAGGAAGGTACCACAGACAAAGAGATTTTCAAATCGAACAATTAAAAGAAAAAAATATAAAAAAGAAAACATGATATAAGTTTACGTCTGCTAGCAGAAGAATTTTTTATAGCGGAAAAGTTAAAAATAAGCGAAAATTATTCTTCATGGAAAAAGCGTTCGACCTTTACGCAGCTAGTGAGAAATCTTTGCGTTACTTAAAGAGAATAATGCTCCACATTTCTGTTGTAGCGAATGGCATACAGTGAAGAAGAAATTTCTCAATAGTGTTTTTAGAAGCGGTGATGCAGCTGCAAACTGAAGTACACAAACACCACCTACCGACAGAACTGTGAACTACAGAATTTCTCATATACTAGCCTTAAGTGTTGTACAAGGTAAATGTCATCCGGTGTTGAAAGATATTTTTAAATCGCATATGTAAGAGCAGCGATATTGAAAAAAACAGAATAAGCATATGCGCCCCTAGCGGCGAAATTGTGCGCTATTTTGGAAAGAAAATACACACACAGTTTGCATAGTTAATTGTATCTGACCGAAGAAAGAAGTTTTTCAATCGGGTTTTCAGTCCCGCAAATATTGCTGTAAACGAAAATGTGAACTTAGGCCCTTTGGTGACAGAATTGTGCGCTACGAAAAATTTTAAAATATATGAGAAACATTTCCCCACCGAAACGTTCTCCAACAAAGAAATATTTTTTTCAAATCGGGCTCTTAGAAGCATATATATCAACAAAAATAAGATATGATTTTACGCTCCCTGGAGGAAAAACCATGCATTATTTCAAGAAGAAAGTATTCTCAAAAGGCCTTTCGACGTGAGCGGGATCGGTAAACGTAAGAATTTTTTCAATCGAGTTTTCAGGAGCTCAGATTTTGCTGCAAATACATCAGATGCAGAAATTAACACTTACGCCCCCTGGTGGCTACACCATTCTTTATCAAAAATTAGAAATTACAGGCAAAGCATTTCCTATCAACAGCTGTATCCGGTGTAGAAATAAGTTTTCTAATCGGAATTTTAGAAGCAGAGATATCGGGGAAAACTATGTATTACTTGAAATTTTTGAAATTATATGAGGGCATTTCACACCGGAAACGCTATCTAACAAAGAAGGAATTTTTCAAATCTGACTCTTAGAAGCAGAGATATTGACATAAATGAGATATACATCAATGCCTCCTGGCGGAGAAACCATACATGATTTTAAGAAGGAAATATTCTCAAATGTTTATCGACATGAGCGGTATTGGTCCACGAAAGGATTTTCTCAATCGAAATTTTAGAAGCTCAGATTTTGATGGAAATACCGGCGAACCAGAAATTAACGCTTACGCCCCCCTGCTGGCCAAACCATGTTTTATAAAAAATTGGAAATTACAATCAAAACATTTCCCACCGGGAGCTGTAACCGGTGCAAAAATAATTTTTCGAATCGGAGTTTTAGAAGCAGAGATATCGGGGAAAACGCAGTTTATCTTTACTCCCCTAGCGGAAAGTCAATGAATTACTTGAAAATTTTTAAATTATATGAAAACCATGTCGCACTGGAAACTCTATAAAACAAAGTAGAATTTTTTTTCAAATTGAACCATTAGAAGCAGGGATATTGACAAAAATAAGATATACATCTACGCCCCCTGGCGGAGAAACCATGCATTATTTTAGGAAGAAAATATTCCGAAATGGTTTATCAACATGAGAAGTATCGGTCCACGAAAGAATTTTTCAATCGATATTTTAGGAGGTCAGATTTCGTTGCAAATATATCAGAAGCAGAAATTAACACTTACGCCCGCTGGTGGCCAAACCTTTTTATACCAAAAATTAGAAATTATATGCGAAAGACTTCCCATCCGGAGCTGTTTCCGCTGCAGCAATAATTTTTCAAATCGGAGTTTTAGAAGCAGAGATATCAGGGGAAAGGCAATTTACTTTTACGCCCCTAGCAGAGAATCTATGCGTAACTTGAAAAAGTGACTATACCTAAAATAATCTTCGCCATGAGTAGAATCGAAAGGCAAAAGAATTTTTTGAATTGGATGTTTAGAAGCAAATGTATGAAATAAAATGTATTTTCAATTCGATATCATCTGCGTTTACGCCCTCTAGCGGCGAAATTGTGCATCGTAACAAAAAAAAAGGGGGGGGGTCATCATTCGCACATTTCAAGCCTCCTGATGCAAAAATAATTTTTCAAATCGGACTATTAGTTGCAGATATATCGTGTTTACAGGCGGACGGACAAACCGATAACATAAGCACCATTTTTTTTTTTACAAAAGACATGCTGAAAATATGTGCACCTTAATTATCAAGGAAGTGATCATTTTTTTCGAAATACTGTCCATTGCATCGAACACAGGTATCTCAACGTTCCTCCCACTTTTTGATTGTCTTCTGGAATTCTTCTGAAATGCTGTTGAAGCACCCCTGCGCAGCTGTAATAAGTTGTTGATCAGTCTCAAATTGTCGTCCCCCTAATGTCTTTTTTTAAAATGGGGAACAACCAGAAGTCACATGATATCAAGTCTTGACTACATGCATGTTGGGGCATCAACTTAATATTCATTAAGCCGCACATGAAAAGAAATGAGGAACCCAGGTTGAACAAACTTATTTCATGTCCAAATGCTCGGTTAAAATTCTGTGAATTGATAATTTTGAAATGTGAACCATATCTTCAATATCTGTAATTAATAGCTAGGTGTCTGTCTTCTCATATAATACCTATTGTATTGATCTTTACCTATCCAACACTCGTTGAAGGTCTTCCTCCATGCGCGATTAAAGCCACCGGCTCACGACTATCTATAACTTCTTTATGCCATCTGTAAATTGTTGATTTTCCTAGATATTCATTTTTATAAGCCTCTTGCATAAGGCGGAAATTCTTTCTGACAGACTTCATAAGTCAACAACAAAATTTAATGTTCCTCTTTCACATCCATTTTTTCGAAAAATCACAGCGGGAAAACACTTTTTAGAGGTTCACGAAACAACGCTTATTAAACTGCGCTCTACCGACGACACATGCGTGATAAACAGGTGTGGCCGGTTACCATGGTTACTACAACAACTACGGTTTTTTTCGAAACTGGTGCTAAAGTAGAACGCAGTATTGCACATTTTTTATAAAAATATTCTCAGTTATTTTGGGACAAGCTATGTATAATAAGATGCCAGTTGGTTTTTTATTTTTTTTGGTACACCTGCGTTCGTCACATAAATGTCTCACTTCAACACGAAAGACAGCATGTGAGTGCGGCTTCAGGTCGTCGAGCATCAGTTAGCGTTCGATTGAGAGTCAGAATGGGCGAAACAGATGATCTGAGCGATTCTGAACATAGTATGATAATCGGCGCCAAACGTGACGGTCTAGCATCTCTCAGACGGCTGTTCTCCTAGGCTTTTTACACACAGTTGTAGCAACTGATACGACACGAGAAAAAAGCTTTCAGCAAACGGCGATCCTATGGACCAAAACAGCTAATGTATCACAGACGGGCCACAATCCGGCAAATCACTGCGGAATTCAACATTGGCGTGCCGAGAGTAATCTAACTTATGTACGTCATTATATTCTGATGTACATATGTTACCGTTAAAGTGTATAATTCAGTTATTTCATAGAATACCTAGTTATCTCATGAAATTACTCATCAAGTTAGTTAAAGCGTGTAATAAATTAACAAGTCCACACTTTAACTAGTTATTTTATGAAATAACTAGGTATTCTATAAATTAACTAATGATAGACAGTTAAAGTGTAAAATAAACAATTTGACTGAATTATACAGCATACAAAATGTTATTTATATAATGACACAATAAAATCATTTGTTACAACAGGGATTACTAAAATGGCATTTGGAATTGCATAGAACATTTTTCTAAAACAAATACATTTTTTGTTGACACACCGCGTTTTACATGAACATTTTTTAAATCCCCGACCGGTACCTAAACTTTGAGCTGTAGCAACCGACCGGAGCGATTTCTCTATATCTGGCACTTCTTCTATCTGAATTAGTTTTTGTTCGCAGACGCTGAACTGGGATCGGGAATATAGCTGTTTTATGCGACCGTTTCTTGTTCCCAATTGAAAAAATCTTTCTTCGGTTATTTTCATGATAACAGCTAAAATAGATCTGGCGTCACCATCTGGCGTCACCCCTTCCTCTGTCAACTTCAGGTACTGGGATACGGACTGTAAGCCCCACAGAGGCTTCAGAATGAGATTTATCTGACATTAATTTCATCTTCTTAGCTTGAATTTCCAAACATTCTTTAGAGTTTTCTCTTTCCCTCTGAACATTCAGTTCATTAAAACACAATTTGCAGATCTTCTGTACAACTTTGTCTTCCAAAACATAGTCTTCTAAACATCACATGTCGACAGGCTCATTACGTTTCGAACAAACTACGTTTTCACTGCATTCTTGTGAACAAACTATACATACTTTACTAATGACATTATTTAACCTTGTTTTTTCAACCAGCACTTCATTATCAATCTGAGACGAAGTACTCATAAGTTAATATCATTATTATTATACAAACACTTTATAGTGGGTTGAAAATGGTGTGCTATTTCTGACCAGTAATTCTCACTTTACAGCCTTTTGAATTTGGGATATATTTACTCGGTTTTTTTACACTTTAACGGGGTGTAGATTGTTATTCTATGAAATAACTAGTTAAACCATAGAATACAAGTGAGTTTTATTTTTTAACTGACTTGATCAGTTATTTCATGAAATAACTAGGTATTCTATGAAATAACGGATTTCATACTTTAACGATCACATATACACTGCTGGACAATTACTAAGGACGGATCATAAACGGCTATATAGGGCATAAAAAAGTAATTGTGGTTGGATGCCAAGTGAAATAAAATAATGTCAGAAAGCCAGGACATTACAAGAAAGACAATTTATTGTGCTCTGAAATCCAGAAGGCTTTGGAACGTGTTCAAGGGACAAACAGGCCATTTTGTGCAGAATACGTAAACGTGAAAAATGCAATTACCGTCCGCAGGCGTTCCGGCGTAAGATGTCAATACGGGATATGGCCACCATGGAGGGCGATGCAAGATTCCACACGTCGTGCCATGCTTTGCACAACATTATCAAGCAGCTGTTGGGGTAATTTATCCCATTCCTCTGTCAGTGCACGGATGAGGGTGTCCTTGTTTATTGGAGGGCATTGGCGACCAGCAAGACTCCTCCCCAAAGCATCCCACACATTTTCAATGGGATTCAGATCTGGAGAACGTGCTGGCCATACGAGGCGTTGAATATCCTCACTCTCAAGACACTCCTGGACAGCGACTGTTCGATGACATGTTGCGTTGGTGTCCATGAAAATGAATCTATCACCGACAGCACCACGGAACATGCGAACATGAGGTAGCAGAACATCATTAATGTATCGTTGGCCAGTCATAGTCCCAGTTGGAAGCACATAGAGGGACGTACGGCCTTTGATCATGATGCCAGCCCATACCATGACACTACATGTCGGATATCGGTCCCTTTCCTGTATGTTTGCTGGACAATATGCAGTACCACTATCACGCCAGATCAGTTGTCGTCGACAATCAGACGATAGACTGTATCTACTATCATCTGAGAAGAGGACAGCAGACCAGTCGTTATCAGTCTAATTGCGATGTTGATGGCACCATTGCAAACGGGCGGTACGGTGACGTCTGGACAATGAGATGCACACAACAGGACGGCGGGCGTATAGTCCTCCTTCATGCAAACGTCTGGCGACAGTTTTTCGGGAGATCCGCTTGCCAGTAGCAGCCATAAACTGATTTGCTGCCTCACTAGCTCTGCTGTGCCGGTGTCTTTTTGTTAATAGCACTATGTACCGATCTTCTGCAGGTGTCGTACTGCGAACACGACCTCCCACGTGACATTTGCTACACTCTCCATTTGTTTGAAATGATTTCCAAAGCCTTGAAACAACACTGTGGCTGACGTCGAACTCCCTGGCAACATCTGTTATTTTTCGCCCTTCTTCAATCTTGCCAATAATACGGCCACCCGTAAAATCATCTAGGTGATGTCGGGAAGACATACTGAAAATTGCAAGTTCGTCAATTGATTCTTTCCTTTTCAACTTTGCGTTTGAACAACAACGGTCAATACGCGTCAAATCCTTTATATCTCTTATCAGCGCTATGACGTCACGAACAAGTTCGGCAATCCAAAATTTGCATACGCACAACACGTCTTACTGTATCCCGCACTTATGCTAATTTCCAAATTTTCCTGCCTTCCATTTTATGGTTGCTATCCTTGCTATTGTCATCCGTCCTCAGCAATTGTCCGGCAGTGTATATTAGAGTACTAAAGCACCTATTACTCTCTTGCATCTGAAGACGGGCTGCGACTGTCGCCCGGAAAGTACTAATGGGATTTTAATCTGTAAATATCTGTCATTTTTTAGCATTAAAACTCATCGTGCAAAGACGGTGTGCTTCATTGTATTGTATATAGCACGAAATTTTTTCACCTGTGCTCAGTGTATATAAAGAGAACCGAAGTTACTAGGAAAACTTTAATAATCATTTAACTAAACCATGAATGAGGCTTTGAGCCAACGACTTTAGAGATTACAGAATCTTCTGCTAACGGTACGTATCAAGTTTTTAACAGCGAATCACACGTAAAGTGTTTGCATTAAGTCTTTATTGTTATCTTCATTTCTTCATCATTATTGGAAGGATAAAACCTATATAATAGGCTACGTCTGTTCCTAACGCCCTGACGCCAAAGGTACGACGTCATTCAGTACTTGCAGCGCCATCTGCTTTCATCGGGTGGCCGAAATCTAAATTAAGCTCACAAATATCGCACAATACCTAAAATCAAGGAAAAATACCGGAAAATGAAATAAAGTTAGTAAGACAAACGACTTCATCTGTGGCAACACGCACGTGCTCAAACAACTGCCTACGGCGTTTGTTCTGTTACATAGGTGCTATGTCGTGCTTTTTTTATTTTCTTCGCATTGCAGAGTAATTTTATAAAAAGGAATAAACTTGCAGAGTAATTTCATAAAAAGAAATAAAATTAAAGAGTAATTTCATAAAAAAGAATAAAATTGCAGGGTAATTTCATAAAATGGAATCAGCGTTATTTTATTTCATAAAAAGGCATTCATAAAAAGGAATCAACGTTATTTTATTTCATAAAACGGAACAAGTAAAATTATGAGAAAGTAACTGCAAGCGTAGTTTTGATTCACTGTGATGGAAATTTAAAAAAATATTGGTTTCGTGGAATTTTTTCTTTGTAGTACAAGATGGAAGAAGATATTAAGCTGAAAGAAAACGTCGCTTCAATAGTGAACGACAACGGCGATTGGTGTGGAAACCAATCTTCTAATGACTTTGCATAGCTTGAACGAAGGTAGAGCTAATTGCAGACCTATCTTATAGGCTTCCCCATTAATAATCCAACCGTTTATTATACACAATATTGACAAAAGTCACCGGACACCTAGAAGAGAAACACAACATAGCATTTATTGACATAACTACGGTGTCGGTCCACTTTTGGCCTTAATGCATGCACTGACCCATTGAGACATGCTTTCGACAATGTTTTGGAACACAGCGATAGGTATGCGCTTCCATTCAGTACATAATGCTGCAGCTAACTGTTGCTTAATAGTAGGCCTTGGTTCCAAACTTCTTATGCGGCGCTTTAATTCATCCCATAGATGCTCTATGGGATTAAGATCAGGGCTCTGTGCTAGCTAGTCTACACACGATACGGAATTATCGTCAAACCACGCCGTAACAGTCCTTTCTTTATAGCTAGGTGCATTATCTTGCTTAAACCAACAAGGCTCGGTTCCATAGTATTGCCACAGAGTTGGTGGGGCACAATTGTCCAGAATAGCGAGGTAGACGTGCTGGTTAACAGGTTTGACCACGATAGCCAATGGGCCGGGACCATACCACGAAAAACAACCCCACACGAATACACTGCCAGCTCCAAACTTGACCGTAGGAACAGTACACTGTGGTAAATAGCGTTCCCCCGGCTGCCTCCATACCCACACACGGCCATCAGACTGATGGATCGTGTATCTGGATTCATCAGTCCATAGGACCCCTTCCATTGATCTACGGTCCACGACAAATGTTCTTTACACCACGCTAAACGACGAGTAGCATTCCGAGTGGAGATGAATGGCTTATGAACAGCCGCACGACTACGGTAACCCATGAAATGAAGTTGTCTGTGAATGGTATGTGTATATACCGAGCTTCCATCAGTTTTACTCACCTGTACACTGAGGTCTTGTGCAGTACTCCGTCGATTAGCTGTAACGACTCTCCCGAGGCTTCGACGTCCTCTATCGCTGATTTTCGTTGGTCTGCCGGTACGTTTTGCTGCTTCAGTTACGCCATGTGTCTTCCACTTATTCAGTACATCCAAAACAGTTGACTTTGGTATGTTTAAACGCCTCTCGGTTTCTCTTATAGACAACCCACTAATATAACACCCAACAATCTTTCCTTTCTCAAAGTCAGTTCTCTTCCACCGCGACATTTTCACTCAACCTCACAGTGCGATATGATCGCAGTCAGCTGTAGGCTTGTTTTTATACCGTTTGCAGCTGTACTGCGCATCTTAAAAACGCAGCGGATCGGTTCATTTGCTTTTGAAGGGGTGTCCGGTGACTTTTGTCAATATAGTGTATTTATGTATATGAATTTTACGATTCGTGTTGTAAGAATTTCGGTCACAGCTTTTTTGACCTGTGCATGGCACGGGCTATGAACTAGTAATTATATTGTAATAAAAAATACAGTTATCACGCACACAATAACAAGTTTATGTTCAGGAAGAGACTGTTAAAACTTTTTACAAGGCACCAGGCAATTTTTTCGGAAGTGCCATTATGCATCATTATTCAAATACGCCGGTGACTGAATTAAATAAACATGGCGTGCCAGCAGAGTGACAAGGAAAATTACATTTCACCTGTAAACATTTCCAGCCTCGCATGAGGCACATATATTTTGCCCGTTTAATGTGGTTGCACCTAATATCTCTGCCTTATGTTTCCAATGGTAAAACTTCTTTACATATTTTCTTCGCAATTAATGTATTCCCAGGGATGAAAATTTTCACATCGATAAAACTAACTTTAAGTTATAGCATGGGATACTTACATAATACTTGCTGAAACATAACCACAATTATATTAAAAATCAATCGTTTTTCTTTGAGTAATGTTCAGACCTGTCGATAGATGGCGCGACCTATACATTGATGACGTCAGTAGACAAACAAATGTTGAATTGCTTAATTATGGTTATGTTTTATGAATTATTAGGTATCCCATGCTATAACTTAGTTAGTTTTATCGATGTGCAGATTTTCATCCCTGGGAATACATTAATTGCGAAGAAATTATGTAAAGAAGTTTTACCATTGGAAACATAAGGCAGAGATTTTAGGTGGAAATCACCTTAAGCTTCTGGTTTTTACCTTCTCCTGGAGACCAATACGAAATTAATGATATCATAGCACCTTCTGAAATCTCGAATGTTTATTTAAAACCATGATAAGCCCATAATATCATTTTTCTACCCGTTATGGACAGCATACACTCTCATGTTTAAGTCAGATTCAAAATACAGTACATCCCGCTTATAACGATCCCGTATTTAACAAGCTCCCGGATTTAACGAGCAAAACTGGAACTTTTATTTCGTATAATGGTAATTCAGAGCTAATTTGATTGTTTTTAATAAACAAAAATTTAATGTAAGTCCCCGGATTTAAGGAGGGGGAAAAAAGCTGAGATTGTCAATTTAACAAGCGAAGTAACAAAATTTAATGAAATTCCATATTTAAAGTGGAAGTGAAAATCTGCTGCGCACTGTACTGGGATGATGGAATGGAAATGGTGACATACAGAACAAAATTGCCATAGCGCATTTAAATCTTGGTGTGCGAGAGGAAGAAGGTTGATGCAAACATTTATCTACCAGCACAACAAGGGCGCAACTCGCTTATTGAGCGTTTGATGCTCAATAAGCGAGTTGTGCAAGAGAATCTCCGCTAGCCATTGCAAGGGGCTATGCCTTTGAAGTATGACGTGTGCAGAGTTGAAAACAGGCAGCCTACTTCTAGGGGGAAAGTGGATGGTTGTGTTCACGCACGTGTATTAAGTGGACGATTACGAAGAGAGATAGGGGAGTAATGGAATGGGGATGTGGCCTGAGGGGAAACAGGAGATGACATTTCCTAGAACTGTAACCACTATCTTTCACCCTCCAAATGAACTTTGCATTGGGAAGATCGGTGCTGCTTCATGTGCATCATTAAACAGCGGTCAACTCACGCAGCCGGCAAATACGAAATCCTAAACTTGTATAAGTGACAAAATGCCTAAGAGAAAAGTATTATCTGTAAACGACTAAGTAGCCAACCGTAGAGAGCTAGAAAATGGTGGGAAAAATGTAGTTATATGTTATGACACGAGGGTTGTACCGAAAGTAATGCAAACGTGAGCATAACTTTTTTATTAACTGACAGAGGTCGTTCAAATTTCACATGTTGGTAGAGTAACTCTTCCTCCATAGTAACCCTTCTTCATTGCAGATAAACAATGGATTCCAAGCAGAAGCAACGTGCCTTCATTGACGAAGGAAGGGTGCAGGATATCAGACATCCACAGAAGGCTACAGAATGTTTACGAAGATGACACCATTGACAAGAGCAATGTGCACAGATGTATCAAGAAGTTTAAAGAAGAGAAAACCAGCATCGAAAACAAACCACGCAGTGGGAGACCATCATCTGCGACCACTGACACGAATCATCAGCGAGTGGATGAATTGATTCGCGCCGAGAGACGAGTAACAATCCGTGAGTTTGTTGCACGACTGGATTGTGGTCACAATGTCATACAGAAGATGGTGGAAGTTTTAGGGTATTGGAAAGTGTGCGCAAAGTGGGTACCTCGGCAGTTGACATCAGATTTCAAGGAGAAAAGGGTCAAAGTCTGCTGTGATCTGCTGTGAACTGCTTGAAGCGTTTGAAGCCAATGAAAACACGTTTTCCTTCAATCTGGTGACAGGGGATGAAACGTGGGCGTATCTTTGCGATCCGGAAAGGAAGAATCAATCCATGGAATGACGTCACACCTCTTCACCAAGGCCTAAGAACTTCAAGAGCCATTCTCCTTAATTTTCTGGAACTTTTTTTTTTTTTTGGTATGACAAGGTTGTTATTCTCCTTGATTTTCTGGAACGTGGAGGTACCGTGACAAGCGAGCGGTACATTGAGACCCTCAAGAACCTTAGAGAAGCCACAAGGAGGAAGAGACCGAACAAGAATTTGAAAAGGATCCACATTCACCATGACAATGCGAGACCACACACATTTTTGGCAACAAATCAGGCAATCAGCAAATTAGGCTGTTAGGTGGTACCCCCATCCACCGTACAGCCCAGATCTGGCGACCTTCGACTTCCACCTGTTCGGTCCAATGAAGGACAGTCTCTGGGAACAATGATTTGATGGCACAGACGAAGTGAAAGTGGCTGTGAAGAAGTGGGTACAACAGTCCACACCTCAATTTTCCCCAAAAGGATTCGAGAGTTGGGTTCAACAATAGGCGCAAATGCATCGCTTGTGATGGAGGCTATGTTGAGTAGTACCTTTGCATAGAGAAAGAGTTAATCTACCAACATGTGCAATTTGAACGACCGCTGTCTGTTAATAAACATGTTATGCCTATATACTTTTGCATTACTTTCGGTACAGCCCTCGTATATATGTCGGTGTATACACTGCTGGCCACCTAAAATGCAACACCAAGAAGGACACGAGATAGCAAAGCCAGATTGACTGGACACATAACAACAGATACAAAGATGAAACGAGTGAGCTTACAGGCCCATGGCTAGCAATAACGGCTGCTACACGCCGCGGCATCGAACGAAAGAGGCTTTGGATGTGAGCTTGGGGTATGTCGGTCCAGGCCGCTTCCACACGCTGCCGCGGTTCATCAGACGTAGCTACGGGTGGTGCTTGCCGGGCCACTCGGTTGCCGATCAACGACCAGACGTGTTCTATGGGCGACATATCGGGAGAACAGGCAGGCCACGGCAGCAGTGACACCTGGTGGGCCGTGAAGAATTGTTGCACGATGCGTGCGACGCGCGGGCGCGCATTGTCCTGTTGAAACGTGGCGGCTGGCAGGTCCTGCAGGTAAGGGAGGACTACAGGCTCTAAAACGTCGGTGATGCAGCGATGGCTGTTGAGTGTACCGGCGATGCGTACCAGAGGGGTGCGGGTGTCATATCCAATTGCGCCCCAAACCATAACGCTAGGCTACGGACCGGTATGGCGATGCATAATGCAGGCGTCATACAGTCTCTCGCCGCGGTGCCGCCACACGCCGATCCGACCATCGTGGTGTTGCAGGCAGAAGTAGGATTCGTCGGAGAAGACAATGTCGTGCAGTTCCGTAGTCCAGGTGCGGTGTTCAACTGCCCACGGCCGCCGCACTCGCCGGTGGTGTAACGTCAATGGTAATCGGAGCAATGGGCGCCGTGCGACAAGTCCCCGCTCCTGCAGACGACGTCGAACGGTACGTGCTGACACAGGTTGTTGCGCAACACAGCCTAATTCCTGCGCTAACGTTCGTGACGTGGCGGTACGAGCCGTCAATGCCCGCCGCAGAACATGCCGGTCCTCTTGTTCGGTGGTATGCCGCGGCTGCGGCAATTGCTCACGTCGGTCCGTCCGTCCTTCATGCGCCCATCGAATCCATGCTCGCCTCACTGTGGCTGTATGTCGTCCCACACGGGCGCCGATGTCTCGGTACGATAAACCGCTGTCGCGATAAGCCACTATTCGTCCTCAGTCAAACTCCGAAACGTGCTGGAATGACTGCCGTATTGTGCGACGAGGCATCAGAAAGCTTCCCACGCACAGATCCGGCAGCACAACACACTTCCACTACTAACACCCCGCCTTCTGTGCACCCTTCTGATAGTGCTTCTCGGTGGCGTGCTGGGCGCACATGATTTGCATATGCCCTGCAATGCTAATCGTTTGCATGTCCTCTTGCGGGCGACGCATGCTGCGAATTTCAGGCCAATCGGATGCTTTCTTCTTGGGGTTGCATTTTGGGTGACCAGCAGTGTAATATAAGCATATATGCAAATTGTCATATATACATATTTTTACATGGTGTGATTTTTCCACTCCAAAACAGATTTAACAAGGAATTCCGTTGGTCTCGAGCTCCTCGTTATAAGCGAGCTCTAGGGTATTATCTTTCGTGATCAAGTGTTGACACCGATTATGGGCGCCCATAAGGGGGAGGGGGTATCGCAGGAAGAATCACTACCCGTGTTTATGTCCGTATCAAAAAGGGCCACAGCACTTTGGCAAACGCAACCAATATTTAATGAAATAAACATGAAAGGCGAATACAGAATTTTAAGTTGCACCACATCAAACAGCCACATGATGTTCTTTCGTTAGGCACGACCACTATAGGACAGGTCCTTCTCGCACGCAACGACGTTCGAGCTTCTGTTGTTTGAAGTCAATAACAAAAATCAGATCTCTCTCGCTCTCTCTCTCTCGAGGAGCGCAGAGCTCACGTTTCGCAACGTCATCTGCTGGCACTAAAGTTCTTTTCTTGCAAAAGAGGGGAAGGGGGGGGGGTATTTGCCCTTCCCTGGAAATCGGATCATGTTCTTTCTGTGCTTGAAAAGGTACTACACAGATTTTTACGATGATATTAATTCTGATTGCTCATTTTCCTGTAGAATTTTTTTATGTGCGCTTATGCAGAAAAACAGGAAAAGCTTTAGAAATTTCCAGAAGAAAAAGCAAAATTTACAGTAGAGAGTAATAATGTAGCTTTCAATTGCATACTGCAGAACAGCTTCCATATGAACAGTATGAAAGGCGAAGAAATTAGAAATATATCAGAAGCTGGACAAAGATCTCGAAAATTTCTCCAGAAATTCGTCCTAGGTTTTTTTTTTTTTTTTTTTTTTTTTTTTAGCGCTTTCCAACCGTAGGTTGAAGAAGCGTATATGCTCCAGCTTTGTCCGTCTGTCTGTCTTATGTCCTCATGTCCGTCCGCACGATAACTCGGGTAAAAATGGTTCGATTTCGATTAAATTTCGGTATGCGGTAGGAGGCCACTGGGGACGAACCCTATTGAAAATGGGCGAAATGGGGTCAAAAGTCAGGACATAGGATCGGGATCCATTCCATTGCCCTTATGCGTCGTAACTTGCGTAAAAATGGCTCGACTTCGATGAAGTTTTAGTATGTGGCAGGGGACCACCTGGGGACGAACCCTGTTGAAAATGGACGAAATATTGTCAAAGGTCAGGACATAGGAGCGGGATCTATTCCATTGCTCTTATGCGTCATAACTTACGTAAAAATGCTTATATTGCGGCAAAACTTTATCATGTTTTTCTGGAGGTATACTGAACCAATTCTGTTTAATATCATCGAAATGGGGTCAAAGGTCAGGGCACAAGTGCCAGATTTATTCCACAGCCATTATCCTCATAATTTGAGTAATAATTTCTGATATTTTGGAAAGCGTATCATAATCAATGCACTGCATTATTTTACTAACTTGTTTTATTCTTGATGACCAACTGAGTAGTCCCAAGTGTTTTGTGACGCATGTGATACAAATGTTCAAAATGATCAAATGAACGACAAAGAAATTTCCTTGTTGTCCTAACATGCTGTCTAATTTCATTTATTTATCTATTTTATGTACTTTTAGGGCCTTCTAGTTTCCAATTAAATTTATGTCTTGAGAGTGTGGTAAAAGGGGTTAGATAACAAGGAGGCACGGGGAAATTTTCATATCTGGTGTTAGCATATATGTTATTCGTATGTAGTTACAATTTCTGTTTGCCCCCTCCTCAAAACTAAGCCATAGGCGCCCATGACATCCGTGTTTTTTAGTAAATTAAAAGGAGACTAGTTCGTAATCCGTGTCATGCAAGGTTGTAAAAGTTGTGACTGAAATTTTTTCTTGCCATATAACACGAATCGTAATAAAATGCATAACTATAATAAACGGTTGAATTATTAATGGGCAGTCTATGAGATGGGTCACCAACAACAAAATTTTCGTAATATTCCCATTAAGTTTTAATTTTTCCAACTACACTCGTATGCGAATTTTACGATGACGTTCCTCATTATTGTATGAACATGTGTTTACCCGTCGTTGACGGGCTTACTACATTGGAGTATTGAGTTGTTCTTTCAGTGAACCGAAATGATATCGTGTCTAGATGTGTCTACAATGGGGTTAAAAATGTGTTTTATTTTGCCAGTTTGGTTATATCAATTTTTTTCGGTATCATTATTTAATCTATATATCTATACTAATATATAAAGAGAGAAACTTTGTTTGTGTGTTTGAGGTAATCTCGAAAACTATCGAACTGATCTGAATAATTCTTTCACCGTTGAGAAGCTTTTTTCTTTCCTGTTGACATTGGATATTTCGTTTATTTTTATTATTTTTGGCTGTACTACCGAATCAGATCACTTTCAAGTAGTTCCCAATTTCCCGTGTATCGTTCCGCTTTGTTTACATTCAACTTGATCACACCCGACGTGAAAGAAAGTAGTTCACGATAATATACGGAACTTTTTTTACTAATCTCGAAAACTACTGAACCGATTCGAATAATTACAACTACGTAGTTGATAGCGGAAGGCTTCTTTAGAAGTCCGACCACCGCAGAAAGGCAGATGGCGCTGCAAGTAGTGAAGTGAGAACAAACGCCAGAATAACGGACGGCACATTGTACAAAGGAAATGCCATAGGAACATAGAAACATTACTTATGACATTAAAAAATCATCGATGACAAATCTGTGGGTCAGTTGCTTTCATTTAAAAAAATCATGAAAATCGCTCCAGTGGGCGGCACTATCGGATTGTAGAAAGAAATGGCCTTGTGTTTTAAATACATAGATGGTACTCATTGCTTGCTAATAAGCAAAGATGCATCCAGTAGGTCCATACGATGCATCTGATGCGTGAGTGTTTGGAACTGTGCTTGTACGTCCCGTCGTTTTATACTGTAAGAAAAATATCATTAGCTGACACTATGAGAATGATGATTCTTTCACTTCCTACTTATCGGGATAAGTTTTTCCCTTTAGTTAAAAGTATTTCGTATTTTGCACAACGGCTCCACTTCTGAAAGTTACAACGGGAAAATTCTCTCTACGCTGATATAGAAAGAACCGCTGCCAAACCTTCCCACTCATTTCCAAATTAGCTCAGTTTTCCGCTGTAGGTGGTGTAAATATATGCACTTGAATTTTACACATATTTACTTATAAAAGTTTGATTTAGAAAATTCTTTTTTCGTCGGGACAGCTTTAGCCATTATAAAGAATTTTTCATGAAATGTCCACCTTTTTCTGGTACGCAGTGTACACCACTGAGTACCTTAGATTTATAATTTTATTTCCTACGATGTCTTCATGCAGATTTTAGTGAAAAATCTTTTAACAACGTGCAATCGAAATCTTGCTATACCTGCATGCTTTTCAATTTTACAGATGCGCAATTTCTCCGCTAAAAGGCGTATTTTTTTTCAAGGTGGATTGGAAAAATGTCTTCTGCAGCTTCAAAAGATAAGTGGAGTTAAAGTTCATATCAGACAATTTATATCATGCATTTAAAAAAATCGTTTTTCAACGGATAGTTCATACTATAGATAGAAAAAATTCCTTTTGCAACGGTTAGTTTATATCATGCACTGGAGAAGAAAAAGGATTTTTGAAACGGGTACTCCATAACATGAACTGGAAAAATTCTTTTCGAAATAGGTAGTTCATGTAACGGATTGGAAAAAAATTCATTTGCAACGCACATTTAATACAATGCATTGGGAAAATTCATTTTGCATCAAATGGTTTATACTATGCACTGGAAAAATGTTTTTGCAGCAGATAATTCATACCATAGATCATAAAAATCATTTTGCAATGCATAATTAAAGAATATTTTACTTTATGAGAATCTTCTGTATGTCTGTCTCAAAGTTTGAGCCAAACATGCAACTCTCTGGGTCAAAACAATTCTTAGAAAATGTCAAAAAGTCAAATGGGGATAAAAGACGATAAAACCGAATACCTATTAGGAAATCTATGCATCTGAATTGCAAAACCGTCGTGATGAGTCTCATTTCTGAATATTATTAATATGAAGTCGCAGATCTAGGACGAGAAAGTACGTGCTGATCTCCTCCTAGTATGGTTCAGCAATCTTCAAATTAGCACATGAAAGCAAGTGTGACGACCCCGACAACTTGGGTGTGGTGAACGCGTCTTTTTATTGGAATAGACAAACAAGGAGGATGACGCCGAATTCTAAGGTGTAGTCAGCGCGTTCTTTGACAAAAGTCTCAAACCTACTGCGTAGAAGTATTTCAAGGTCCTTTTTTCTGGTTTCAACTGTGCAGATATAGTTTTCCCATCCAAAAGAAATATAATTTAGAACTCTTTGTGGCTGTTTTTTCCTTCCGAAAAGCTTGAAAATGTAAGGGAGATTGTAGTTACAAAAGTCGGGTATAAGAATAATAATTTCAGTACCACCCTTCAGAAATGCACTTATAACGTGAAATATGCAAACATACTGTTACTTTCCTTAGTAGGAAGTAATGCATTTAAAATTCTGAAAACCTGTTGATGATATTGATATTTTTATTTATTGTTTGGGGGTTTAACGACTACACCGTGAGCAACTCGATGAGCTGTAAGAAGTCGCCTATCCCTAATTTGAGGCCACTGGCTCCAGGTAAAAAAAGAGAGCCAGTGCCGCATCCGGGATTCGAACCAGCGCATACCACGGACGAATGGTCAGAAACTAGCGCTTAGACCACTGCACCAGCGTAGTCTCATTGATAGTCTGCCATTGTTAGATTTTTTTTTCTATTCTGCTTGGTAGAGGCTGAAATATGATCCGACGAAAAATCCAAATTTACGCAGCACTAATCGAGTTTAAAGGTTTCCAAATCTTATGTATTTAAAAGCGCAGTTACTTTTCCAGATGCGTCTCATGCCTCCTGCAGAGAAAACTCTGCAATACTAAAATCTGATATGTATTATTTTGATTACGGACAACCAATGTGAAAATAATTTTTCTAATCCAATGATTAGAAACGGAGATGCGTTGGACTAAAGATCCAAATTCACGCCTCCTAGTGAAGTACCATTTGGGTCGGGAAAAGTTAAGATTCAAATTCATGCCTCCTAGCGAGTACCATTCGGATCGGAAAAAGTTAAGATTCAAATTCACGCCTCCTAGCGTGTACCTTTTGTATCGTAAAAAGTTATGATTCAAATTCACGCCTCCTAGTGAGTACCATTTGGATCGGGAAAAGTTAAGATTCAAATTCACGTCTCCTAGCGAGTACCATTTGGATCGGGAAAAGTTAAGATTCAAATTCACGCCTCCTAGTGCGTACCATTTGGATCGTAAAAAGTTGAGATTCAAATTTACGCATCCTAGCGAGTACCATTTGGATCGGGGAAAGTTAAGATCCAAATTCACGCCTCCTAGCAAGTTCCTTCTGGATCGGGAAAAGTTAAGATCCAAATTCACGCCTCCTAGCAAGTTCCTTCTGGATCGGAAAAGATTAAGAACATGAAATATTTGTTTGCAGTTGCAGCTTTTGGGTACAAAAAGAGTTTTGTAAGAACCATCCTTGGGAAGTGGAGTTCTTCTGACGATGCAAATTTAGATTTAGATTACCTCGAAAATATATATGTATATTTACGCCATTTAGAGCATCGTGCAAACCCAGAAAATATTTTTCATAGTATCGGTTATCGTATACAAAAAGAATCTTCCTATTCCAACTTTCGAAAGTATCGATATCGTGCCAAAGAAAAATACAACGGAGTTAAAAAATGTTATACCATATTTTCTTGGTTTTACTTTAGTTTTGTTAAGTAGTTTATTATTGCTTGTTCAAATGAAGACATGATACAGAAGAGTTAACTTTTAAAAATCTGTGTATGCATCCAGTTCGGATTAAACTAAAACGAAGTTTCCAGACAACAACGAATCTGATATTTAGGACCATACTTACAGGAACGACAGGAATATCGGTTGCCTTCTCAGAATGGTCATGTAAATTTATGCGCTGAGGTGCGTAGAACATAGAAATGCACAAAGTGTGAATAAATTTACTGCAAATTGTAGCTCAAATATATATATACCCAAGAGCAGAGTCAAAGACTTTATTTACACCTAAGAATTTAAAACCAAATTGCTTAACAAACAATCTGAAGATCATGACGCGCAACGCAGCAGTTATGAAAATTCAGAATTCAAACACTACTAAGTAGAGACTGGAATGAAAAATTATTTAACAAGGACAAAAACAACAAAGAAAACCTCAAAACCCAACAGGCATGAGTAAAATAAATAAATAAGAAATAATAATAAAGAATTAGCTAACCTGAATGTAGAAAGTGTTGAGAATGGCGTCTTCCTCCCCCTTTCTATTTCGCTTCCGTGTCACTTTCCAATCGGGCACTCTAGCCCAAATCTCCTAGCTTCCTATTTCTAAGCGTTGTTTAAGACCTGGGTCAGACACTCCTTTCCTAAAATCCTCTACATATGATCATTTGATGATCTGAAAACATCTCACTCATTGCTGTCATGGATAAAATAGGGCGATTTATCAGATTTGAAAAAAGGGATGATCATCGGCTTTCCGGCCAAGGGTGGCAATATTTCTGAAACACCGCAGTTTGTGAACTGTTCGCGTGCGGCTGTGGTTAAAGAGTATCGTGTTTCGGAGAAATGTATCTATTGCGAATAAGCTAAGTGGAAACTGTGGAGCACCACGTGCCATTGATGTGAGAGGTGAACGTCGGCTGCGAAGGTGCGTGAGGGGCGATCGACATACTGCAGTGGAGCAACTCACCGGCTGAATGAAACAGGGGGCTACTAGAATTGTGTCTAAAACGACAGTTCAGCGAACCCTTCTGCGTATGGGGCTCCGATGCAGACGGATGGTCATTGCACCTATGCTAACGAAGGTGCGTCAGTAAAAAAGGCTTACATTTGCAAGGCAGTATCGGAATTGGACCTCCGCTGATTGGCAAAGGAGTCACGTTTTCTGCTTCATCGAACGGATGGACGTTGGCGTATAATGCGAGAAACATCGGAGAACAAACGCTCTTCAACCATTGCTGGGAAAACGCAGGCTGGTTGGGGCCAACGTTATGGTCTGGGGAATGTTTTCGTGGCCTTCCCTGGGTCCTCTCATACCTGTTGAAGGTGCTACGGACCGAATTCGTTATGAATCCATCCTTGCAGACCACGTGCACCATACATGCTGATTTTCTTTCCTGGGGCGGATGGGATCTTCCAGCACGACAATGCGACGTGTCACACAGCTAGAAAGTGGTTGTAAGAGCACGAAGAAGATTACAAAGTACCTCCCTGGCCCCCTAATTTCCCAGACTTAAACCCAATTTAGCATCTGTGGGAGAACCTCGACCGTGTTGTTCGCTCTATGGATCCTCCACCACGCACCCTTCAGCAGCTGTCAGATGCACTGTAGCCAGCATGGCTCCACATACTTGTGAACACCTTCCAGCACCTTACTGTGTCACTTCCAGCCCGTCTAGCTGCTGTCTGCGCTGCACATGGCGGTTACTCTGGATATTAGCTGGTGGTCACAATAATATGACTAGACCGCGCATACATATATATATGTAGAGATAAGAAGAGGAACTCGTGGATCCGAAAAATGACAAGAGTGGAAGACATCATGATCAGAGTTAAATCACTGAAATGGCAATGGGCTGGACATACTGCCAGAAGGACAGATCATCGATGGACAGCCGAAATTTTAGATTGGATTCCAAGGGACAAGAAAAGACCCAGAAGAAGACCACATGGGAGATGGGTGGATGAAATTCGAAAGTATGCAGGGGTGACATGGAGGAGACTGGCACAAGACAGACCGTTGTGGAGGAAACTTGGGGAGACCTTCGTCCAGCAGTGGATTGATAATGGTTGACAATGATGATGATATCCAGCACGACAATACGACGTGTCACACAGCTAGAAATGTCCGAAAGTGGTTGGAAGAGCGTCTTGGCGATTATACATATATATAAATCCCACGTGAAAATTTTCGATGTAACGAAAATGGGTAACGGAAATAGTCTAAACCACTCTTGAAATTGGAATTTTTAAATGCTGTCTCATGAAGTGACTCAACAATATTTAATTTCATTGTTACTCAACAATATATTTTACTAAACTATCGCCAAACATCATTTCATTTTGAATTCAAAGTCTTGTGACGATTATATATAGTAAGATAATACAACGTGGTTTGTCACAAATATTTATTTTTTCAAGTCGACCATGGTTTCGCTGAGTATTAACCTAGCTTCATCAAGACGCATGGCAAGTAAAAAAAAAAAATTATTTTGATTTTTTGCGTGCCATTCGTTCTGATGAAGATAGGTCAATACTCAGCGAAACCATAGTCGACTTGAAAAATAAATATTTGTGACAAACCAGGTTGTATTATTTTAATATGTCATTTCATCACGTTTTACATAAACATAACAATATCTCATTGCAATCTGCGTAAATTACGACAACCTGATGCTAAATGTAATGAAAGCCATTACAAGAATGTATTTTGATGCTATAAAAATGATGCGTCTTGGTGAAATTTGGGTTCTCCTGGACCCCTTTTCCTATCAAAGGGAGTACCTGCTATTGACGGGAGCTTTAAAATGATGTATATTACGATGGGGTATAACCTGTAGATATCCTAGACCAGTGGTTCCCAACCTTTTTTTGGCCATGCCCCACCTAAGCATCTCAAAAATCGTGATGCCCCCCCCCCCCTTGTGACATATAATTCTTATTATTCAAAAAAATGAACTCCTATCCTCCACGTATAATGACATATGCGTATAAATCTGTGACATATAATTCTTATTATCCAAAAAATGAACACCTATTCACGTGGAGGATAGGAGTTACATATAATTCTTATTATTCAAAAAAGAATTATATGTAACTCCTATCCTCCACGTATAATGACATATACGTATAATTCTGTGACATATAAAGCAGAGGGAGTGGGATAATGTGAAAATGTGAAAGCGGAGGGAGCGGGATAGTTACTTTTTATGTTTCGGAAAGAGCAGATAAGACAAGTGTTTTTGGTTTCGAATCGAACGGAAGTACTTGGCATCAGCATTCTGTTATGTTGTTGCGTGGAGGCGAAGAGAATAGGATTGCGTTGGCGTGGGATTCATGGGAATATCGCTGGGGTTCAAAGGTCAGTGGAAGCCTCGCGAGTGGACTTAGAAATGGAGTTTGAAGGAGGGTTTTTCTCTTAGTGGAGCGGAAGTGAGCATGCGCTAGGAGATTGCAAGCGGGGAGAAATTTTAGAGGTTTCGGGGTATTTTTCTTGCTCTGGTTTTCAGAAAACCAAAATCACAGGTTTGCCTATGAATTTTTTTACTTTTTACTCTCTTCTGGCGATCTTAGAAGAAAGTATTTAGTGTGCTCATTCTCGAATTGCCCCCTTAAAAATCAAATTGCGCCCCACGTTGGGAACCACTGTCCTAGACCATAAGTTACCAATATCAATCACTAACGCACTCGCTATTCAGCTTTTCTTTCTATCTTGAAGTCAGATTTTAGCTTGCGCATGCGCACATGGACTTTCGTAGCTACGTCACATTTCATCGGTGTCAGGATCGTTTCTTACGTTCGTCTAAATCTGAATAATATTTTACAATGCTACTACTACTAATAATAAATATTGTTTTTGAAACACTAAACAGTCTAAATTACTTAGTATTGCTGCCACCATAGTTTAGCAAATATTTACTTTTATGACTCACATATCTTCTTTTATCAGTTTTAGGACAATATTATTCATCAATCCATCTATCTAAGTACTGCTCAATGTCAGGAATTAGTAACCCTTGTTGTTTGTTGTTATGTTTAATTCCACTTAGCATGTACCGGACTGTGGCTAGGTGTGGTCGTGAATGATGCGAATAAATGCCATGTGTTGTACGTAAGTAAATGTATGCTGCCCCGGTGGCGCAGTGGTCTAAGGCGCTGGCCTCTGATCATTCGTCCGTAAGGGGTCCGGGTTCGAATCCCGGTCAGGCATGGATGTTGTGTTTGTCTTACGACACTGGCTCTCTCCCTTCCCTGGAACCAGTGACCCTAAATTAGGGACGGGCGACTGCTTATAGACCATTGAGTTGCTCACGGTGGTCGTTAAACCTCCAATCAAAAAAAAAAAAAAAAGTAAATGTATACTCTCGAATCATTCATTTTATTTCATTCACACTCATAAAGATCTTGGCATTTTTTTTTTTTTTTTTGATTGGAGGTTTAACGACCACCGTGAGCAACTCAATGGGCTATAAGCAGTCGCCCGTCCCTAATTTAGGGTCACTGGTTCCAGGGAAGTTAGAGAGCCAGTGCCGCAAGACAAACACAACATCTATGCCTGACCGGGATTCGAACCCGGACCCCTTACGGACGAATGATCAGAGGCCAGCGCCTTAGACCATTGCGCCACCGAGGCGGCGATCTTGGCATGAGAAAGATGCATAGCATAAATTATCTACAAAGAGTACCAGGGTACTCTCTCCATTTTTGTTTTCTTTGGAGGTTTAACGACCACCGTGAGCAACTCAGTGTGCGATAAGAGTCGCTCATCACTAATTTGGGGCCACTGTTTCCTGGGAGGGTAGAGAGCCAGTACTCTAAGACAAACACACCACCCATGCCTCGCTCTAGATTCCGAACCGGACGCCTTGCCGGACGGATGGTCAGAACCAAGCGCGTGGACCACTGTACCACCGGGAAAGCAAATGGAATGTTACACGTTTCAGCATTTTCTTTTTAAAAGGCTTAAAATTAAAATGGCCAACTAATCAAGCGGCTCCGTGAGGTGCGGACCCCTCATATGCACGAAAGGAATTGTCCTAAACAGTGGAGAGAGGCACGTAAACAGAGGCGTAACTAGAGTGGGGCAGGCGGCTGCCCAAGAATGGACGCAAAATTCATTGCTCACAATATGATTAAAATTGGAATTGAAACTTCTGAGCCAATTTCTTGCACAGTTCTCACGCGCCGTACTTTGTGATTTGCCGATTTACAGAAATTGCTTACACATAATATGTTTTGCCAGTTTTGGTAGCCTTGGCAGCTTAATGTTCACATTTCTTCCCCAAAATGTTCAGGGTTGTTAGTGTTGGAATCACAGCATCTCAGCGATAACAAAAACAAAACCGCAGGTCGTCAGAAGGGAATTTTACAGCGCTCCAAATGAATTGCCACGCCATGTACCAGGCCAGCTGTTGTGTACTAAACTAGACGTACCTCGAAACGACACGACGCGGGTATCTCACTTTCGCGTGATCTGTGACGTAAGCGAAGTCGAGACTAGAACTTTCTCTATTTACAGTCTGCTGCAGTGCTGTAGTCTTTGCTTGTGTGCGGTGGAGTGTCAAAGAAGTTCTGTGTGTATGTTCTTTCCAATAGAATTTCTCCTTTTTTATTAGGAAGCAAACTACACTATCTACCAACAAGTAATTGGACACCTGTGATAGCAAAGGAAAACGAAGTTTATTCACCTTCAATAATTGGTGGAGCCTCCACGAGCGGCGATTACAGCTGCGACCCTCCGGGACATGCTTTCAACCAGGCGTTGTACGACGGCTAGCGGTATTTTCTTCCACTCGGCTTGGAGAAGACAGGTCAGTTCCTTCACCGATTTTGGACGGTGGGGGCACCCCTTAAGTCGACGCTCCAACTCGTCCCAGAGGTGCTCGATAGGGTTAAAGGTCCGGGCTCTGCGCAGGCCAGTCCATTCGATTAACCCCATTGTCACCATACCAAGCCATGGTGGATCTCCCAACATGACAGGTGGCATTGTCATCCTGAAAGTAACATGGGTCCACCCCGTAAAACTGCCACAACGTAGGAAGCGCATGGTCATCCAAAATGGTGCAGTAGGTCTCGGCGTTGAGTCTACCAGGAATTGCGTCCAAGGGTCCCGTGCCATACCAGGAGAAACACCCCAATAGCATAATTCCACCGCCGCCGAACTTCACAGTTGGCACAATACATTTCGGCAGGAGTCGTTCTCCAGGCAGACGCCAAACCCAGACCCTGCCATCCGAACGGTAGAGGGTGAACCTTGATTCGTCGCTCCAGAGAACCAGTTTCCACTGTTCAACGGTCCACTGTCTACGTTCTTTGCACCACGTTAGCCGAGCAGCCCTAGTGGACTTGGTGATCAAAGGCTTGTGGGCGGCAGTACGTCCATGATAACCGAGAAGATGGGCTTCCTTACGGATGGTATTCATCGAAAGAATACTCCCAGATGCCTGTTGAAACTCCTTGCGGATGTGGCCCATCGATTTGGTGCGGTTCTTCCGAATTTCTCTGGCCAGCACCCGTCGGTCTCTAACTCCCAGTTTTGTGGGTCTGCCGGGTCGTGGCACATTCCGACAGTCACCTCTCATCTTCCACTTGCCAATCACGTAAACCACTGTCGATTTTGAGTACTTCAATTAGCTGGATGTGTCACGTATGAATTGGCCATTTCTGTTATACCCGACGATTACACCTTTCTCGAAATCAGAGAGCTCCGAACTGCGTGGCATCTTGCATGCGACTGGTTGCATTGTTGTTTCCCACATGATATTTAACGGCGGCGGCCGTGACGTGTATCAGGAGCGCAGATATCGTCGATTGCAGGGGTGTCCAATTACTTGTTGGTAGATAGTGTATTTACGCAAGATGTTTCTAATCTGTAAATTGTTGTACGATTCATGATGTTATGAATATGAACGTGGTTTCTGTCCACCAGCAAAGAGATTGTGTGTGATCTGCTGAAGAGATCTTTTGTCCATCAAACATGGCGTCTGTTCGAATCATCCTTAGTTCTAGTAATAGTGCATCTACTTGTTGACGCACTTTCATCTAATGGATAACTGCTTGTCATTTTTTATATTTTTATTAAATATCATCTTTTACTGCATACAACTCAGGTCTGTATATGAATTTATTATTGCTAGCATGAAGTCATCTGTTCTATTTTACTGTTAAGCTAACATTCCTCTTCCACGAATGAAGAATAGCGAAAAGTATTTCATTACTGCGTGCCGAACAATTGGGAGTGTTAGTGTTCTTTTTTAATTTAATATTTCCACCTCTCTAAAAATCTCAACAGTTGGTTGCTCTCATTCAGAAATGAAGAAACGTTTGTACATACATTCAGAAATGAAGGCAGGCTTGTACGTACATCGCAAGATAAGGGGTATGTAACGATTGGTCGACAGAAATCATTAGTCGACATAACGATTGGTCGACAGTAACGACTGGTCGATATAACGATTAGTCGACATTGGTCGACATAAAATGGTCAACGGAACCTGGAAAAAAAAATTTGAATAAGTGCAAACCGTTTGGCGGTAAATTGCCCCACCGAAAAATTGCTACACCGGAAGATTGCCACACATCTTTCAGCAACCCGGAAAATTGCCATACAGAGAAAAATTGCCACATGGTTTTCATTAAGGGGACGAGCACAAATCGCCGTTCGTCCGAGAAACGCTTTGAATGTGTGGCAATTTTCCGAGTTTCCGAATTATGTGTGGCAGTTTCCGCAAGGTGCCTATACCTAAAGTGCCCCGTGGCCCTTTCGGAAATAACATCGTTCAGAAGGCCCTCTATACAGATTTCACTTAGAGTACAAAAGATGACACGGGGGCCTATTTGGAAATAATATGTTACAATGCTGTACGTTCTGAGCACTACATTCTAAAAGATATTATTTCCAAAAAGGAACGTTACGTTTTGAGAGGTCAGTACGTCCTAAGAGGTACCGCTGCGAATGTAAACCATAATCCTTTGAACCAATGGTTATCTTGACCAATCGTGCTGTCGACTAGTCGTTACGGTCGACTGATCGTTATGTCGACCAATCGTTATTCGACCAATCGTGCGACACCGAAGATAAGGATATCGTTCATGGTTTTGAAGACTTTTTATGGGGCTATTCTGTCATTACTCCGGCAGCCAGCCGCGACAAGCTGCATTCGGTCCGGTTCGTGTAGTACCGAAGGTCCGAACTAGCTGCACAAACAGTCCAAGTTTTATTGTTTTTTCTTTCTTTTTTTTCTTTAGCTTAGGAGTTTAACGACAGCCGTGAGCATCTCACTCAATGGGCTATAAGCAGTCGCCTGTCCCTAATTTAAGGCGACCTGCTGCAGTGAAGGGAGAGAGCCAGTGCCGTAGGATAAGCACTCCATTCATGGCTCAACCGGGATTCGAGTTGGGACGCTTGGTTAGAGGTAAACGTCCCTAATTTAGGGCCCTAAATTAGGGACGGGACGCAGTTCATGACCCTTAGAGTTGCTCACGGTGGTCATTAATCCCAGAAACCAAAACAAACAAAAAAGACAGATGGGGGCGCAACATTTTGTCGTTTGCCCCGGTCGCAGGAATACCTAGTTACGCCTCTGCAAGTAAAACAATATACAGACATGTCTAACCTCCGCAACCTTTCCAAATACGGCGTAGCCATAAAAAGATGATTTGTTTTGTTCTGTTACAGAAAGTCCCTCTGAGCGTTTAACCTTGAACGGAAGTTTTCCAAGCCCTACCCCAAAAGCGTCTTCCTATTGTTAGATTCGCCCTCTGATACTCATTCGCTCTGTGCTTAATCGTTTTCCGGCCTGCGTCTCTGTGAAGTGCTGTGTTGTTAGTGTTCAATAACATGCATTGATATTTACGACTGTTGGCTCTTGTGTATTTATTTAGTTCTCACATTTTTAGTAAAAAATATGTCAAAAATCGGAAGTGTGGCATAATACTTTCCTATAAAGGAGGTGTGAGAAAGTAAAAACTGCATTTCTGTGGAGTGCGTTGTTGTCTGAGTTCACATAACTTGTGCATTTCACTTGATATTTACGACTGTTGGCTCTTGCGTATTTACTTAGTTCTCACATTTTTAGTAAAAATATTTCAAAAACCGGAGAAACCGGTAATGCGATTTTTGAACGATCATAATACTTTCCTATAACGGAGATATGAGAAAGCAAAAACTGCGTACTATGTGAGTGGAATAGAGGAACGTTTGAAATCGAAGGAGCGCAATTTAAATTCTTCCCCTGCTCTCAGGTTATGACGTATTCTCTAAATTAACTTTCGTTTTTAGTTGCTTCTCTAAGTAAATTTGTGTTCATTCTCTTTTAGAGTTTTCAACCTTAACGTTATATTTTCTCACTCGCTGAATGTATGTTGGCAACAATCCTGAGGTCAGAATACGTGACGTGTACGTGTTGACAGATAAGAACAAGAGATGCATAATGTTGAAGCAAGCGCCAAAAAGTGTGGTGGAAGCTGCATTAGGCTGAAACTGTGTTTACTTGAAGTCTGCGTGTTTGAATTGTGTTTTCATATATCTAGTGTTGGTGTTAATAAAGTTTTCTGCTTACTAACTTACGTTAATCAGTTTGAAAATATTAGTACTGTTGTGAATTAATTCTTCACGAGTTGTGTGATGTTTTCGAGTGAAGTGCTCGTACGATATTGATGGAATAAAAAGCGAACTGTACGTAAAAATTTCAGGAACTTTATTTGAGTGACTTTGTTTCCTTTCGAGTGAGTGAATAAGAGGAAATTTTACGTAATGTTTCTGTGTTTCTCAAAGCTACTGTATATACACACTTTTTAAATAGTAAAGAACGCTACAAGGTAAGAAAGAAATGAATGTTTTGACCTCAGCAACTCCGGCCTTGCTGAGGTCCAAACATTCATTTGCCTTTTAAAAATGCACAATCAGTGGAATACACTGTTTGCAAACGTCACATTTTGTATTTGCAATGTCAGTTTCTAAAGTGCTGGAGAGAACAGTAATTTTCCCACTAGTTCCAGGAAAGGAAGATAGAAAAACACACCACTCACGCCTCATCCTGGTGCCCAGCTCGGAAGAGAAACCAGAGACCAGCACCTGTGACCACTAGGCCACAGGGGCAGTGAGAATAGGTTTCCTGAAGAAGTAACACTTGAACTGAAAAGAACATACATTTAAGGAATGGGATAATACGAGGGTTGTACAGAAAGTAATGCAAAAGTGGGCATAACGTTTTTATTAACTGACAGAGGTTGCTCAAATTGCACATGTTGATAGAGTAACTTTTCCTCTCTAGTAACCCTTTTTCTTCATTGCAGGTAAACAATGGATTCCAAGCAGAAGCAACGCGCCGTCATTGAGTTCTCAACGAAGAAAGGATGCAGACTGCCCGACATCCATAGAAGGTTACAGAATGTTTGCGAAGATGACACCATTGACAAGAGCAATGTGCATAGATGGATGAAGAATTTTAAAGAAGGGAAAATCAGCATTGAAGACAAACCACGGAGTGTGAGTCCATCATCTGCGACCACTGACACGAATCGTCAGCGAGTGGATGAATTGATTCGCGCGGAGAGACGAGTCATAGTCCGTGACTTTGTTGCACAACTGGACTGCGGTCACAATGCCATACAGAAGATAGTGGAAGACTTAGGGTATCGGAGAGTGTGTGCAAAGTGGATACCTTGACATCAGATTTGAAGGGTGAAAGTCTGCTGTGATCAGCTTGAAACGTTTGAAGCCAACGAAGACATTTTTTTTTTCGATCTGGTGACAGGGGATGAAACGTGGGCTTATCTATACGATCCGAAAACGAAGAATCAATCAATTTAATGGCGTCACACCTCTTCACCAAGGACTAAGAAGTTCAACAGCCAGCGATCAGCACAGAAAGTTATAGTGACTGTTTTTTAGGGGGGAGGATGACAGGGGTGTCATTATTCTTGATTTTCTGGAACAATGCCGTACCGTAACAAGCCAGCGGTACATTAAGACACTCAAGAAGCTTAGAGAAGCCATAAAGAGGAAGAGACCGAACAAGAATCTGAAAATGATCCGCATATACCATGACAATGCGATACCACACACATTTTGGCAACAAATCAGGCGATCAGAAAATTAGGCTGGTCGGTGGTCCCCCCATCCGCCGTACTGCCCAGATCTGGCGCCCTCTGACTTCCACCTGTTTGGTCCACTGAAGGACAGTCTCCGGGGACAACGATTTGATGACCCAGACGAGGTGAAAGTGGCTGTGAAGAAGTGGGTACAACAGTCCACACCGGATTTTTTCAAAGGGGATTCGAGAGTTGGGTTCAACGCTGGCAAAAATGCATCGCTTTTGATGGAGACTATGTTGAGTAGTACCTTTGTGTAGAGGAAGAATTACTTTACTAACATGTGCAGTTTTTTGTGCACTTTGAACGACCTCTGTCAGTTAATAAAAACGTTATACCTACTTTTGCATTTCTTTCGGCAGAACCCTCGTATGAACATATTGCAAAAAAAGATATTTCTCTGGTTGATATCTTACCTGGGTAAAATCTCCAACGATGAAAGCCTGCTCTAATCCACTGAAAATTGTTAGCGGGATGATGAGGATTTGATATTTGTGTCTCATATGCCGAAATGTTTCTAATAGCAGTTTCCAAGGTGCCTTTTTACGTTTTTCATCGCTGCTCCGCCTTTCCAGAGGATCGAGAAACAGGAGTATGAACACAGCCGCCGCCAATGCGCATCCTGTATAGATGGCACAAAGGAGAGTGACCTTGGATTCGGAAGGTCGCTCCAGATTGGTGTTGTTTGAGACTACGGCGGAAGACGGACAGAATAAAGCTCCGCAAAATTCTCCTTTGGTCTGATTGGTTGGTTCACTTCCCGGTGACAAAACATAATACGAAATTAAATTGCCCCAGATTTGTCCAGACTGGAACACCATGAAGAAGAAGCCGAAGAACCGCACTACCCACACTTCAGAAGAGGAATCCGTAAGTGCTGCGTAGCGTGTAGCACTTTCAGTCAGGTAGGCGCACTTTGAAGTCCAGAGTGGAGCTCCTCCTAATCCCAGTAACACAGACGTGGGCATGAGAGTATACCATGTGGCATTGAAATTTGCTGCGAAGTATCCACTGTACAGAAGCATAGAGACTATCAGAGTGTATTTAAGACCCAGAAGGCGAATCATATAGGTGGGTACAAACATACACGAAATGACAAGCGAGGCGTAAATCACACTTAGGGAAGATGTTCCCAGACCACTGTCGCTGTTGACACTGCTCTGCAAGTTCGATAAAGACTGGAAGGCTGTGAAGAGTAGAAGAAACCCAAAGCTTACGACAGCTACGTTTTTCAGAAGTTTCCACCGTGTCCGCTTTATGTCTTTACTCGTTTCGGGTGCCAGTGTTGTTTGCACTTTAGAGGCCCTCTTCTCTTCGCCATTTTCATTTGCAAGCTCAGGGTGCGACTGATAGAACGATGTGTTCGTATGGCCTCCAAAATCGTGAGTGATGTGGGAGATCCTTTTCAGTTCTGCCATTTTGAGTTATTTAACTTCGGCGTCACCTAAAGGAAAGTCAAAAGAGTGAGAGATCATAAATAAGTATCAGAAAGATGGTTGCATATAAAATGGTAAAAATCTAACGAGTCATGGTTTCCATGAAAATGTCCACGTACTGAAATAAAAGTACTCTTATTCAGTGGCGGCTTTTCAGGTGAAGTAGGTGAAGTGCCTCTTCACCTATTTTATTTGAAATAAAATTTTATTTAATAGTTTCGTATAATATATTCTTTTTTTGCCTTTATTGAGTGCCAAAATACCCAAAATTTTGATTAGTTATCACTTCACAATGCGCATTCAATACGGAAAACAAGTAATTATACGCAAAACAGTTTAAGTGAAGAGCTGAAATGAGAATGCTTGGAAGTCTGCAGTTTTCGCTCGAGTTGCCATGGTAACTGTGGCGTCACCCTCCCCTATCTGCCGGGCAAGTGAAGTGTTTTATCATGAGACGTCAAGGCTCTGTACCTGGAGTCGTGAACTTACGAAGAGATCGCAGCGGAACGGGATGGATTGCCTTTCTGAAAGAGATATGTTTTTTCGTGTTTTGTGATTGTTTGTTAAAAATTTCATTAGTTACTTTAGTTTCGTGTACAGTTTAACTGATAGTGATAGTTTTAGTTTTCAGTATGTATCCTGTGAACAACATTGTCTGTAATTTATTGCAAACTCCGTTCAATCGGTGGAAAGTTGAAAATAAAAGAGACATTTTACTTCAAGGACGACCGACAGATTCACTGACAATTGTCGCCAAGAAAGAAATCAAGAAGAGCGGTAAATCTTACAATATTAATTTTAAAAATTATTGGTTTACTGAATATAAATGGCTTTGTAGCCCTTCTGTGTTACAAAAAATATTTTGTTGGCCCTGCTTATATTTTAGTAATACAATTCGGCGTGGAATAAAGACAATTTTCAGATTTTTTAAATATAAAACGGTCACTTCACAAACGTGGTGATTCTAGCGAACACCTGAAATGCGAATTAATGCTAAATAATTTTGAAAAGAATCAGAACACCATTGCCGATGCCCTGAGGGAGAATGCTAGGCTTTTGAAAATTCATTTCAACGAAAACGTTCGTTTAAATAGACTTTTCCAGCAGACAATGATTGATGCAGTACTGCATTTGAGTAAACAAGAACTAGCATTCCGTGACTATGACGAAGGCATTGACTCGATAAATCGTAGAAATTCAAGGAATTGCTTTCACTGTTGATATCAAGAAGCCCTTTAAAATTCAAAATCAATACGAAACGATAAAAATGTCTTCACAGGTGACTCAAAAACTATTCAAAACGAATTAATTGAATGTATTTCTGAATATATAAACGATCACGTCAAAAATGAAATAAATGAAGTTCAATGCTTTTATATTCAAGTAGATGGGAAGACATAACCAGACTTCCGAGTGCTCTTTAATAATAAAATCTGTTGATTCGGAAGGTGTATTGGTTGAGCGATTTTTGGATTTCCATGGTGTGAGTGAAGATAGAACGTCAGAAGCTTTATACAAAATGCTAAACAAAATTTTGGAACAGTTTGATTATCAACACAAGTCAATAGGACAATGTTACGATGGGGCAAGCGTAATGTCTGGACACTTGACTGGGCTCCAGAAAAAATTAAGCATAAAGCGTCTCAATCTGTTTTTGTTATTGTTTAGTACATCGTTTGAACCTTGTATTACAGCAGAGTTTTTCTAAAATTTCTAAGTGTCGAATATTGTTTGCAAGCCTCAGTGTAATTCCTTTGTTTTTTTCACCACTCAGCGAAGCGATCGCTTCACTGAGTGGTGAAAACACAATACACTCACATCAACAACCGCAAGAGGCATGCCAACCATAACAGAAACTTGATGGTCCTCCACTTCAAAGTTAGTGAGTGACAGGAAAATTGAAGTTTAAGTTTTGAGAAACTTAAACTTCAATTTTCCTGTCTTGCTGACACAACCAAATTCGACCAATTTAATTCATGCTTTCCCTCTCACGCTTTTGAAAATCTACAACATTTTTACGGAAAAATATTTACTAAACACCAGAGACTTAAAAATGAACTGAGTCTTGTATATGCTGATGAAAAATTAAGGAATATATCGACTCATGAACCTTTTCGAGTGCTTCATGGAGATAAAGGCATTTTTACAGAAGCTTATAAATTGGTTTCCCGGATTTTAACAATTGCATCTGCAAGTGTTTTAGTGGAAATAAGTTTTTCTTGCCTTGAAAGAATACAAACTTACTCAAGAAACACTATTTCTCCAGATAAACTTGTTTCTTTGGCAAATATTTCTATTCAGAAAGACATTTTCTTGGTGTCACGAAGAAACAGCCATTTTATGACGACATAATCGACAAATTTCCGGCTTTAAGGGGAAGAAGAATTGATCTAATATATAAAAAATAGGTAAGTTGTCATTAACTGATTTTCATTGAAGACAGTAGATATCTTTTCATATTGCTCTTGTAGCTCTTCACCTATTTTTCCTACCACGAGCCGACACTGCTCTTATTTCGACCCTCGTGCACTTTTCTACTAACCTGAGCACGGTCTTTTATCCAGTTAATTGCCACCGTCTGTATTGGAACAAAAGGCAGCAGATCTTGACCGATGTTTCCTAAATTTTACCTCCATCGTAGTACGCTATGTAGACAAAAATGTTCTCACACTTAGGTTGAACGGAAACAAGAGCATTTATTAGCCGAAATCAGTCATCACCCGCTTATAGCTCACAGGCCCGCGTACCGGATTGTGACGTCACTAGAACTAGGGTAGTCCGCGCGGGGAGAGGGAGATACTGGGAGCGGTACGGTGATATGCGAAGTAAACACGTCTTTACGTACACCAATTAAGCAAGTCACGCGTTCTTTAGAGCTTCACTGCATTTAAATAAGGACTTCTGTGCAAGTTTTTTTAAGTAACTGCAGAGTTTACACGTTTGTTTTATAATGTTTTAAAATACAAAAGAAATAGAAATTACATCGTAAAATCTAGCGTAGCAATATTTTCGACGTAAAAGTTGTAACGTATACTCTATATTCATTTTCCTTTTGATTTTACTATCTCTGGTTATTTTATTTTTCTATGTAAATTATCTTCCTACTGAACGAAATATTATTTCACCCGATGAATGAGATCTGGCAATGAGTGTAAGTCATGACGTGGTGGTAGCTAGTATATAGGCGCGTTCATCGAGACTTAGGGAGAGCTTTTGTTGTTGTTATGAGAGAGCGTTGTTGTTTACGGAAAGCGTTTGTAATACGAGGAGAGATTGTGTTGTTATGAGGAGAGATTCTTCATTATTGTAAAACAAGTTGTGTGTGTGCTTTAGTTGACCAAGAGTCTTATAATAAAGAAGTTGCAGTAAGTTAGTCTTTCTCAATTCATAGTTTTTGTCAGACCTCTGTCTGGCTGTTAGGTTTATAACATTAGTTTTCTTACCATAAATAACCAGCGTTAAGACTTTATTCTCGTTCGTAATTAACTAGTAACAACCATTTTGAGTTCACTATTTTGAAGCTTAGTACAAGTATATCATTAGCTAGCTGGTAGGAAGAGCATCATTCATATTAATTAGCTTAGCGGAAGCAAAATAAAGCTAATTCATTATAAAGTGTAATCAAGACAGATTCGTCAACTTAATGAAAGCATCGCTGTCATTCACTGGAAGTGATAAACCATTCCTGTAATCGAAATTATAAACTGTCGTCATAGTTTCACTTGAAGTTATAGTGTCGTCATAATTTCACTTGAAGTTATAGTGTCGTCATAGTTCACCGAATCATTCTTGTACTTGTGAACAAACCATTCTTGTACTTGAAAGATTAGTTTGAGGACCCATTACGAAGTACCGCCGTCGTTTCAAAAGATGTCAATTTACCAATTTGAGGAATCAGATTTTTTATTCAATGCGAGCTTATGACTACATAATGTTGAGTAATGAAATAATTCCTTCAGTGAAAATGTATTTTCATATCAGACAGTAACTAAAAATTTATGTGCAATCCATGTTCACTAATATATAAAAACAAGAAAGATGACACCGAATTTTCGGGTGTAATAAGCACGTCTTTTGAATCCGTTCTGACGCAAATTAAATTTATCAAAGCTATTCAAAGTCAATGGAACCGGTATGGAAAACAATAGTATCTGACGGAAGAAAGAAGTTTTTCAATCGGGTTTTTAATCCCTCAGATATTGCTGTAAACGGAAACGTGAGCTTACGTCCTTTGGTTGCAGACGCGTGCGTTAAAAAAAACATGAATTTATATGAGAAACATTTCGCACCGGAAACGCTCTCCAACAAAAAATTTTTCAAATCGGACTCTTAGAAACAGAGATATCGACAAAAATAATATGTGGCTTTACGTTCCCTGGTGGGAAAACCATGCATTATTTTAGGAAGAAAGTATTCTCAAAAGGTTTTTCCATATGAGCACTATCGGTCCAAGAAAAAAAAATTAGTCGAGTTTTCAGGAGCCCAGATTTTGCTACAAATACATCAGAAGCAGGAATTGACACTTATGCCCCCTGGTGGCCAAACCATTCTTTACCAAACATTTGAAATTATGTGAAGAATATTTTTCATCAGGTCTTGTATGCGATACAGGAAGAATTTTTCAAATCGGAGTTTTAGAAGCAGAAATAACGCAGAAAACGCAATTTACCTTTGTGCTTCCTAGTGGAAAGTCTATGATTTACTTGAAAATTTTGAATTTATTGAAAAACATTTTGCATCGGAAACACTATCCAACAAAGAAGGAATTTTTCAAATCGGACTCCTAGAAGTAGAGATGTTGACAAAAACAAGATATACATCTACGTAACCTGGCGTAGAAACCATAGATTATTTCAAGAAGAAAATGTTCCTAAAAGGTTTGTCGACATGAGTAGTATCGGTCAGCAAACCACTTTTTTCAATCGAGATTTTACAAGCTCATATTTTGCTGCAAATACATCAGAAGCGGAAATAAAGACTTACGTCACCTGGTGGCCAAACCATTTTTTACAAAAATTAGAAATTTTATGCAAAACATTTCTTATCAGGAGCTGTATCCGGTGCAGAAAGAATTTTTCAAATCGGAGATTTAGAAGCAGATATATAGAGGGAAAAGCAATTTACCTTTACGCCCCCTAGCGGAAAGTCTATGAATTAATTGAAAATTTTGAAATTATATGAAAAACATGTCACACTGGAAAAACTATCCAACAAAGAAGGATTTTTTCAAATCGAACGCCTAGACGTAGAGATATTGGTAAAAATAAGATATACATCTACGCCCCCTGGCGGAGAAACTGTGGAATATTTTAAGAAGAAAATATTCCGAAAATGTTTATCGATGTGAGCGGCATCAGTCCACGAAAGAATTTTTTAAATCGATATTTTAGAAGCTCAGATTTTATGGCAAATACATCAGAAGCAAAAATTAACACTTAAGCCCCCTTGGTGGCTAAAGTATTCTTTACCAAAAATTTGAAATGATATGCAAAAGATTTTCCGTCAGGAGGGGTATCCGCTGAAGAAACCATTTTTCAAATCGGAGTTTTAGAAGAAGAGTTATCGGGAAAAATATAATTTACTTTTACGCCTCCTAGCGGAAAATCTTTGCGTAATTTGAAAAAGTAACTAAATCTAAAATACTCTTCGACATAAATGGAATCGAAAGATAAAATAATTTTTTCAATCGCATGTTTAGAAGCAAATATGTGGAATAAAACGTATTTTTGAATTCGACATCATCTGCATTTACGCCCCCTAGCGGCAAAATTGTTCATCGTAAAAAAAAACGAAATAAAGTATCATCATTCGCATATTTCAAGCTTCTCAACGCAAAAAGAATTTTTCAAATCGGACTAATAGTTGCAGAGATATCGTGGGTACAGACGGACAAACCGGTAACATAAGCACGATCTTTTTTTACAAAAGACGTGCTGAAAACGGTCAAGAAGAAAAACTGAATTTTTTCCTGTGTGTTTTTAAATTATGACCAAAGGCTCAATGAAACATTTTTTAACATACTTACAGTGAACTGCTGCTTGATCCACTGATTGCATCAAATAAATTGAGATTTTAAGAAAATTACGCAATTGTTACATTATTAAATGTACAATAACGACATTTCAATGACGTAACAAGTTTTCCTAATTTTAGTACCATCTAGTTACGTGTTTAGGCAACGTCATTTTGGTAAGTAAATATAAAGTTTATAATTTTTGTCTTCCAGAGCACTATTTCAAAATGATGCCTTGTCAGAGTTTAAAACATCTGTATTAAGTATATTAGTAGCATTAAACAAAACTATTTGGATCCACAATATAAATATTTCTTTTTATCTGGAAAAATCTGAGTACTTATTGGCATAAATTTCCTGAAATTTGATTATCAAGAAGTATTCAGGAAAAATGCCAATGTACAAATAATTATGTTTGTGTAGTTCTTTGTGTAACACGAACACAAATTTGTTATCTGTCCGTTAGCTGTTAACTTTCGAGCAAGCTCGACCACCAACCAGCTATAAGGGGGTGATGAATCAGTACATGGTCGGCACATTTTTGGCCAACATAACTGCAGTGAAATTGATAGACATGCTTTCCACGAGATGGCGGTTAGTCTGTACCAGAATTTTCCTCCATTCCTTCTGCAAAATTTCTACCAGAGCTGCCGTAGAGAAATATCTTACTGAGATCAGATTCGGAGTTCCAGCTCGACCACATAATGTCCTGTTAGATACAGATCGAGATTTCAGGTCGGCAAATCCAACACTTAGAAGTCTTTAATATATATCAAATACGTGGAGATAATGTAAATGGACGATGTCATCACTCTTTCCACGTTATTTTTTAAACAACGCATAGCGACTGAAAAATTGTATTCCGGCACTGCTGGGATCGAACCCCAGAACTCTCGATAACTAGTCGAGTGCGTTCGAATTTACGCTACAGCGCCAACAATTCTCAGCGCAATGCGTGGTTTATCAGTCAGCATCTGACTACACGAATGCGTATTGATGGTCTCAGCAACTGAGATGTCGTCGTCTGGTGGCATTTAACGCAACAGCTATTTTAATTGTAGCTGATAAATTCAAAGGGCGATAGAAATGTTTAATATATATCAAATACGTGGAGATAATGTAAATGGACGATGTCATCACTCTTTCCACGTTATTTTTTAAACAACGCATAGTTAACAACGCATAGTTAAACAACGCATAGTTGCTGAGACCATCAATGCGCATTCGTGTAGTCAGATGCTGACTGATAAACCACGCATTGCGCTGAGAATTGTTGGCGCTGTAGCGTAAATTCGAACGCACTCGACTAGTTATCGAGAGTTCTGGGGTTCGATCCCAGCAGTGCCGGAATACAATTTTTCAGTCGCTATGCGTTGTTTAAAATAACGTGGAAAGAGTGATGACATCGTCCATTTACTTGGAAGTCGTTCTCCTCAAACCAGGCTTGGACAAACCTTACAATGTGGCAAGACTCTTGATCTTGCTAAAACAGGCAGGAGGATGTGTGCCGAAGCACAGCCACAGCGTAGGAAGTGTGGAATTGTTCAGAATATCTATTTACCTAGCGGGCGTTTGGCTAGAGGGCACCACAATCAAAGGGGTGATACCCTCCCAGCTCTACACCATCACCTATCCCCTCCAAACTTGGCTGTAGGAAAAATGCATTCTGCCTGATAGAGTTCCACATCCAAGTACGTCCATTCGAACGGAAAAGTGAGTAGTATGATTCATCCCTCCATACGACCCTGTTCTGTTGCTCACTGACTGCGAGCGAGGTACCATTGCAGTCGTCATCAGGAATTGCCACTGCTTAACTGACCTAGCATAGTAATTATGGGTCTGCAGCACCTCGACGTACTGATCTAGTGCAAATAGCTGTTCCAGTGTCGTGTGCGATGTTGTAGTCCAGGTCTGTGGCGGACGACGTGCGTGTTCTTTTCGCATTCCGTAGTAAACTTCATTTCGCACGATCACTCAGTATGTGTTGCATCATGGCACCGTCTTCTTCCCATTGATGAAGAACATCAGTAGCAGTGGGTTTGGGGGATCCCGGAAGAGCGGCAATGCTATGCACTGATTGTTTACTCAGGTGGGATCAAACCACGCCCCTTTCAAAGTCAGTTACTTTGCCTCCGCGTGGCACAGTCGCTACCAATGAGGCCTGACAGATGTGCCAACGGTCCACTTTTACGTATAGCATCCAACTCACACCGCATGTGCGGTTATATGTTTAACGCACGTTAATTTGCATATGTGGAGGTGTCCGAATACTTTTGTCTGCATATTGTGCTTTTAAAAGAAAAGGTTCAGTGCTGCTGCGACACTAATTGTATTATTTTATAACATAGGGGTCCAGGATCATTAATTTAAGGTGGGCAACTGGAGATTTTGCTCCCTATTTTTGCAATAGAAAAAAATTCAACCCGTTTTCCTCGGCGAAGAAAGGCTTCCCATACAGCAAAATTGGCCCATTGATAAAAAAGAACATTCTAACTTAGATTGTACAATAGGTGTTTTTTGCAAAAAACTTTCCTGAACTATAATAACAAGTTGGTAAAATCATGCAATGCATTGATCATGATACGCTTTTCAACATACCAGAAATCATTACTCAAGTTATGAGGATGACGGCTGTGGAATAAATCTCGCTCCTATGCCCTGACCTTTGACCCCATTTTGCCCATTTCCAATAGGGTTCGTTTCCAGGTGGTCCCTTACCACATACTAAAATTTGATCGAAATCGAACCATTTTTACGCAAGTTATGACGCATAAGGGCAATGGAATGGATCCCGCTCCTATGTCCTGGCCTTTAACCCCATTTCGCCCATTTTCAATAGGGTTATTTCTCAGGTGGTCCATTACCACATGCTAAAATTTCATTGAAATCGAACCATTTTTACGCAAGTTATGACGCATAAGGGCAATGGAATGGATCCCGCTCTTATGTCCTGAACTTTGACCCCGTTTCGCTCATTTTAATAGGGTTCTTTCCCAGGTGGTCCCCTGCTACATACTAAAATTTCATCGAAATCGAACCATTTTTACACGAGTTATCGTGCGGACGGACAGACAGGCGGACGGACAAAGCTGGAGCATATACGCTTCTTCAACCTACGGTTGGAAAGCGTCGTAAAAAATCAATTTTTTCTTCGATTTAGTGGTAAGGAAGAGTGGTGCCACCTGTAAGCAAGTATCATAACTACATCGAAGTAAAGTTATTGATTTTTAATATAGTCCAGGAATATTTTTTTGCAAAAAACACCTATTGTACAATCTAAGTTAGGATGTTTTTATACCCGTGGGCCAATTTTGATGTATGGGAAATCCTTCTTAGCTGAGGGTATAGGGTCCAATTTTTTCCTTTGGAAATATAGGGAACAAAATCACCACACGTACACCTTAAAGCTGAGATCTTCCACTTGATAAAAAGGATGCTGTCAGGTGTGTGTTTTTTTTTGGGGGGGGGGGGGGGCGCAGGACTACGTCTAACTCAGCGGATAGTATGGGGCGACTTACGGTCGACCATCTGTGAGAAAAATAGGTCCCAATTGAAATCATTATAACGTTAAAAATACGTGCCGCGCACTAATCGTGTTAGCATATTCGTAAACAGAATGGAGTCCAATTCGCGTACTGAGCAATACATGGTGCGCGCGACGCTCCTCTCGCTTCCTGTACGCGGAGGAGATGATGCAATATTTCTGGGTGTACGGCCGCATTTGACTCAGTCTATCTCGGCAACTCTGAGCGCAACACGACTGTGCGTGGTATCGTTTTAAAGTTCTCAACTAGATCTATTCAAATACGAAGAACATTTTGCAGTGGTTTGAACTCAACATCTAAAAAATTTGAAGATGACAATCCGTTTTTTTTTTTTTTTTTTTTTTTTTTTTTGTGTGTAAATATGACCAGGATTGTAAGTCAGATAATGTCGTCGTCCTGGAGCGGAAATCGAATCCGCGTCTCCCACATAGCGCCGTGTATGCTAACCCCTACACCACCCATAACGACCAAGTTTCAAGTTTCCGATTAATTTGAAAATAACCATCACAGGATTCGCTAGTCGAAGCAACCGACATTCATGTTTAGTGAATCTAAAGGTTAAGAATCCTATCCCGTGATTGCCCGGAGGAGCAGATAAATTGTGAATGGAATACGGGATTACACCATACAATACACATTTTGAAGATGATAATCCGTTTTTTGGTGTAAATATGGCCAGGATGATAAATCAGATAATATCCAAAAACTTGAAAATTTCTTCCTCCTGGAGCAACAATCGCACCCGTGTCTCCCAGATAGCGCCCAGGTATGCTAACTGACTTACCATCCTGGTCATATTTACACCAAAAAACGGATTGTCATCTTCAAAATTTGTATTGTATTGTGTATTCCCGTATTTCATTCATGATCTAAAAAATTGTTTTCTTGTGAGCCGGTGAACACTTGAAAATATCGCTGTTTATTTGGACAACCGTGAGTGCAAAACGACTGTGCGTGGTATCGTTTTAAAACTCTCGACGAGATCTATTCAAATATATAAAACACATGTTGCAATGGTTTAAACTAAAATTTAAAAAAATTGTTTTCGTGTAAACGGGTTAACATTTTTGACAATGCTGCGGAATTGGCAGAATGAACGCAAGCAAAAGTGGAGAAAGTCAAAACGAGAGGAAAGAGCAAGTGATGAAGAATGTAAGAAGCCCAAGAACACTAAACAGCCCAACGAACTAGAGAGTATCGAGAACGCCTGAAAGCAGCTGCCGCCAAACAAAAACCAACACACCGATCGAACCTGTACCCGGGAAATCTCGAACTCTACTTTGTGTTGGCAATGTATCCAGCATTATTTGTAAAAATTATGTAAGCTGCTTTTCATATCATATACCTGTGTTGGCTATAACAAATGAAATAAACACTTTGAAACCATACTCGACTAATTAATACGCACAATTGACATGGACTAGGAATATCAAACAGATGTCATCGGTCTTTCCACGTTTACAAGTGAGTCACGGAAAAATTCTCATCGGCCGCCACCACCACCACGAATCAAACCCCGGGTCTTCCAGTTACGCGCCGCACATGCTACCACTGCACCATAGCGGCCTCGAATTCCCAAGACTCACATACGACTAACTGCCAAACCAGGTGGGTGCCGATGAGAATTTTTCCGTGACTCACTTATAAACGTGGTAAGAGCGATGTCTTCTGTTTAATGTTCCTATAGTCCACGTCAATGTGCGTATTAAATATTCATTCGCCTCGTAGTTATTTGTTCAGTTTCTGCTTACCTATATTTGGTGAATCCCCAGCATTGTGCGGGGCTCTAAGAAGCAACCTGCCATGTAGTTTGACAGTTAGCCGCATGTGAGTCTTGAATATTCGAGGCCGCTGTGGTGCAGTAGTAGCATGTCCGGCGCGTAACTGGAAGACCGGGTTTCGATTCCCGGTGGCGGCCGATGAGAATTTTTCCGTGATTCACTTATAAACGTGGAAAGAGCAATTACTTTTGTTTGATGCACACCCGACTGGCTCATTTCAACTCTCCGATCTGCAAGTCGTAGTCCTACATTCTAAACTGACGGTTCAATCAGAACTGAGCCTACCTGTATTTTTTTTTCACAAAAAAATTAAAACTAAGCACAACGTCATTATAGAAAAGTGTGTGATATTAAGTTGTGCGTTATATCAAAAGTTCTCTCAAAAAAAGATACGTAAAGGACAGAATCAGAAACGAGATGATAGGGGCAACAGTAAAAGCGGCGGAGGTTTCGAAAACATACCAGGAAGCCAAAATGAGCTGGAATTATCATGTTTCAATAATAGATATGACCTCCGTGGCTGCAGAATTTAGGCATTAAGCATCCTGGAAAGGAAACTAAATGAAAACTTCCGGTGAGGTAAAATGATTGTGCCACCAATAGCACAAAGGGAAAGAAATTGAAGAGCGAATCACAAGCATTTCACGCAACAAACAAACAAAAAAAACAAACAAACAGGTAGGCTCAATTATGATTAAGCGTCAGTTTGGAACGTAGGACAACGTGAGTCGCCCTACGTTCCAAACTGATGTGTTGGATTTTTGTTTGGCAGCGGCTGCTTTCATGCGTTCTCGATCCTGTCTAGTTCGTGTTGGCCTGCAGTCTTTTTGGGCTTCTCACATTCCTCATCATTTGCTCTTGCCTCTCGTTTTGATTTTCTCCACTTTTGCTTGCGTTCATTCTGCCAATCCGCGGCATTGTCGAAAATGTCAACCCGTTCACACGAAAGCAATTTTAAAAACTTTAGTTTAAACCACTACGATTTGGTTTTTATATATTTTAAAAGTTTTCGTCGAGAGCTTTAAAACGATACCACGCACAGTCGTTTTGCACTCACGGTTGTCCAGATAAACTGCGATATTCTGAAGTGTTCACCGGTTCACAAGAAAACATTTTTTTAATGTTGAATTCAAACCACTGAGAAATGTTCTTCGTATTTGAATAGATCTCGTCGAGAGCTTTAAAACTATACCACGCACTGTCGTGTTGCGCTCACGGTTGTCGAGATAGACTTAGTCAAACGCTGTACACACCCAGAAATATTGCATCATCTCCGCCGCGCACAAGGAGCGAGGGGAGCGTCGCGCGCAAGATGTATTGCGCAGAACGCGAATTGGTCTCCGTGCTGTTTACGAATATGCTAACACGATTAGTGTGCGGCACATAGTTTTAACGCTATAATGACTTCAATTGGGAACTACTTTTGTCACAGGCGGTCGGCCGTTATTCGCCCCGTACTATCTGTGGAGTTAGACGTAGTCCTACGTCGAAAATGAAGATTTATTTTATACTCCGTTTAATTTCGAAATTTTTTTGTTATTAATGAGACAAAGTCGTACCTGTTTTTAAACTGATGTCTCTCCTCCCGCTGTCCACGATGTTTAAGACTGGTTACGTCACTGAAAATTCCCCTGGATGTTTACCTTTCGGTAAGAACAGCAAAATCATGACATAAGCACAGCATCACATTTTCACCCAGATTCGAACTGTTTGGTGTCTCATGAAAATAACGACCACTGTTGTGGCAGACATTGCCACTCGCCGGTGTTTTCAATGTCACTTGATTTAAATTCAGAGCACCGCATTCCACAAAATGTTTTGATAAATAACGCGAATCATCATAATTTTCAGTAACCTAAATTGCGACTGACCGTTTAATCTTTGAATACATTAGTATAGTGGCTAGAAGAGATAGTATGCCGTACGTTAATACCTCACTGTTTAAATTTTAGTTTTTTCTTTTCATGAAACCGTGAGATGGCGCTCCTGCGAGTTTCAACGCTATAATTTCTAAACATTAGCATGCTTTTCTATGACGTGTTTGGTGGATAGCGATTGAAAAGGCTATTTGTTTGTTAGATCGGCCATGAAAAGTAGTAATAATAATTGTAACGTTGATAACGTGTTTCGTACCTCGATGCAACAGTGGTTACATACAGGTCCTGTAAACAAAAGATAGCTATCTCCCATGCCGAAAGACGAGGCAAGGTGGATCGAATGATTTTTTTACTTGTCCTAAATCAAGTTGTCAGCCACTTAGTAATTATTTAGTTAAGTATGCCACGTTTTTTCAGTTTTTTTATGTATCATCGCATTTTGTTTAAAATTATTGAAATTGGGTGGGTTATTTATGTTGCTGTTGTTTTTGTCCAAAGTTCTGTAAACTTCATCATGTGAAGATTAGGCCTAAGTGCAGTATCGTGTGACACGCAATTAAACATTTTGTGTACTGCAGAAATAGGGAAAACAGTTGCAACAGAATCAATACGATGGTTGGGCAAAAATCCCAATAACTACGGAGAAAATTTGCCTCCAGTAATGTATTTGTGCTAACCAGCTTTGTGACACGTAGATTCAATGCCAGATAATGCATTTCCGAATAAGCTGAGGAAGCTTTTCCAAAACACACGATTTGGAAGGATATTTATTCACTTATACCCAGGGGTGGCGGAAAGTGAAGTTCGTTGACCGGGCTCGAAATTTCGAATCGTGGTGTACCCTCTACCTTCCCACTTCCCGGAACAAACAGAAGAAAAACAATGCCTAAGGAGCTTCTCTGGGAATTTTTTTTTTTTTTGATTGGAGGTTTAACGACCACCGTGAGCAACTCAATGGGCTATAAGCAGTCGCCCGTCCCTAATTTAGGGTCACTGGTTCCAGGAAAGGGAGAGAGCCAGTGCCGTAAGACAAACACAACATCCATGCCTGACCGGGATTCGAACCCGGACCCCTTACGGACGAATGATCAGAGGCCATCGTTTAGACCACTGCGCCACCGGGGCGGCTCTCTGGGAATTAGAACCACCCAACCACATACCTAGAGGAACTTTCTAGGGCACATCACAACAATCGCACATACGCCAAAAAAAAAAAAATATATATATATCTTGGCAGAAAAAACTGACCGGGCCCAGGCCCTGTCGGCCCGGGCGGTTCCGCCGCCACTGTTTATACCTATCCATAAATGACACTGATCACTTTTAGTATAACTGCAGGATAAAAAAGAGATTATTTGGTAAAATTTTAGTGAAATTACTATACTGCAGTAAACGAGAAACACGTATATATATATATCTGTGAGCATTATTTACAGCGATAGCATCGAAGCTGTGTTCAGCGCCCTCTCTGATTTCAAGAACCCGCCTGTGTAAGCGCACGGAACATTATCTTTTCTAGCCACTATAATATTAGTATGGTTTAAGTACCTTATCTTACCTCTAGAAGACTTTCGGCGCATTCTAATTAAAAAATGATGACACGCGGAAAAAAATGAGAGAACGAGACAGGACAAAATGTTGTGAATCTGTTTTTAAACGATGAGCTAGCGTAAGCATGTATAGGCATACTAATAAACAGACGTCCTCTATCGGGTGAAGGTCGTCATGTTGAACTCAGTTATTAGGTCCATGTCCTTTTAGCACGCTTTTTGAAAAAAATACTGCTAACGTATTCACTCGGTCTGTAGTTGGTGTGTCTCAATTCAAACGAAAATGTATCATGACCTTTACATTTTGCCGTAGCAGTTCCTTTTTTTTTTTTACTTTTGCCGTTCCAGTTTCTCATTAAGGTGATCATTCTTTAATCGTTGCTTTCGTTTAAGCTCTAAATTATACTAAGTCTCAGATGTGCAGTGTTTTTTTTTTTTTATTATTATTATTATTTCACGTAAAACATTACTTGTCGTACTATCGGGGGTTCGTGTAACACTGGGGTTTCTTAACGTTTAATTTCCGGTTAACCAGAACAAAATCCTTAATTAAATAAAGAACAGTATTAGGATTTCTAACGTCTAGAAGAAAATAGTCAGTTTACTTTCGAACAAATATCTTTATTTGGGTTTTCAAGGCACATTACACGAATAACTCGTAAATGATAATAATCAGCCACAACTCACTGGTTACTTTAAACAGTTAGCAGCAGTATGCTTCAACAAAATATTAGGTGTACAAATAAGTTTTAAAGCGTTTTTTGTGTGACGTACACCGCTAATTCACATATCCGACGTTCCCCCGCGTTGTTGTCATGTGGCCGTAACAGGTTCAGAGTATAAAATGTGACACAGGAGTTTGCCCAACAGTCAAATGCACTTACACATCACATCGGTAGGTGAAAGATGGCAAGCGATACTGCATTTATTCGATACTGCATTCGTTACGAATTTCATCAAGGAAAAATGCTGCAAATGCATGTGCATCTATCTGTTCTGTTCTGGGGGAGAATATTATATTGAAAAGCACGTGAGTTTTGGTTCAGACGGTTTAAAGCAGGTGAATTTGATGTTAGCGATCGAGAACGTAGAGGCGCCCCGCAGAAGGTAGAACATGAGAAACTGCATGCCTTGCTGAATGAAGACTCGTTTCAAACCTAAAAAGAACTAGCTGAACAACTGGGGGTAACTCAACAAACCATTTCCAATCATTTACGCGCAATGGGAAAGATTCAGAAGGAAGGAAAATTGGTGCCACATGATGTGAGCCAGAGGAACAAGGATGAGCGTGTCATGAAGTGTTTGAATCTGTTGAATAAACAACACAGAAAGTCTTTGCTGTGGAAAATCGTTACGGGTGATGAAAAGTGGATATGGTATGATAATCCCAAACGCCAAAAACACTAGGTAGACCCCGGTGAAGCAACGACTTCGACACCGAAATGCAATATTCACTCCAAGAAATTTCTGCTGTGCACCTGGTGGGATATGAAGGGTGGGCTCTATTATGAACTATTGGAACAGGGTCAGACTGTTACTGCTGATCGTTACAAGCAACAATTGCTGCGATTGAACCAGGAAATATGTCGTAAACATCCATTCAATCATTCATTCAAGGTTCTGTCCCGTGAAATTACTGCATGACAACGCGATCGCGAAAAAGGTCAAGGAAACGGTATTGACGCTTGGCTGGGAAGTTTTGGAGCACCCGGCGTATAGCCCTGACATAGCCCCTTCAGACTATCATTTGTTCCGATCGATGCAATATGGTTTGTCTGCTGTACGCTTCCGGACATGTGACGAAACGCAAAGTGTGTTGACTACTTCATTGCGTCACACGACGAAGTATTCTTCATGGCTGGAATCCGTCAGCTGCCCGACCGATGGCGGAAGTTGATAGATAATGACGACGCATATTTTTATTCGTAAAGCGGCTGTTGCTTTCTCTCAAATTGCATGTTGCGTTGTCTTAAAACACTTTAAAACTTATTTGTACACCTAGTGCAATAAACATATAGTCCTCGACAGTCTCTCTCAGAGAACGTGCTTTGTCTATTGCTGCTCAGCAACGGCAGTAATTTTGTTCTTACATTAAATTTTACTAGAGCCCTGCAGTCCAGAAAATGGGTAAAATGTTGTTAATAATCGCCTCAATACGAAAAAACAGCAATGATTCGTAAACTTATATTGAAATGATCTTTAAACAATAAACGGTGACACTGATATGCAGTTTGGGGAGCGTAAGGTGTTACTTTGATAATTTTTCCCAAAAATGGGCTTCTCAAAATCAACTTCCAGGACTATTTGTGGATCGCCAGTCCGCCACTGTCGAGTACCAACAATCTGCCCCTGTCAAAAACATCCAAATCACGCGTCTTACCCATCACGGCTGCAATCGATCATCATCGGGAAAACTGTATATCTGTGGAGCTATGGCTGTATTTAGCCACAGTTTCTGTCTTATAAGAGCGAAAATGCGGGAGTAGAAATCAAGTGTTTGCATAAATTCTGCTATCTCAAATTCAGTGGCACTTCAGTGCAGTAGTACAACGTTAGTTACGGTAGCAACATCGCAATAGTTACTTTCAAGGTTAAATATGATAAAGAAAAAATAAGTACAATATCTGAAAAAGGTTACAGGACATGCATAGCAAGGTGTCTAGTTTTTTTCTTTGCATCTCTTAGAAAGACAGTCATAATGAAAAAAATTTTCAGTATCTCAAAATTCAGCAACAATTATCCTGTACTGACAAAACATACAAATTAAATTTCCACCCTATTTTTGTTGTTCAGCGTTTGCTTAGAATTCACCCTTAACTGTTAATACATGTATTACGTAATTTCGCGAGTTAAGTGACCAGCAGTACAAATTTGCCCAAGGCCATTTCAATAACTTGAAAGCTGTTCTCTATTATTTTATTAAATACAATATACAAAAAGCACTTTTAGTTTCATCATTGTTCGTACATAATTCGTTAAGCTTTATTTAATTTTTCTGTGAGCTTCGAATTAAAAACTCCCCGAATCAGTAGCAGAAGCATTTCTGCCACGACACCCAGCCATGCACAACGTCCGATAGCTGTCTATACCATACAACTAAAGTGATTCTAAGCTTAAGATCGAAGCTCAGTCAGTGACTCCGCAGTGATTCTCAGCATCAGAAAGCAACTCATATTATGTATGAGCAAGGGCGCCCACAAGGGATGGGGGGGGCTCGACCCCACCAGCCGTTGGTATAGCCAAATTTTTGATAAATTTAAAACACTAAAATAGACGAAACCTTTTTTTAAAGCATTTTTAAAAATAATAAGATATTAATGATTGATTGTATCAATTATTTTTGTTGTATTTTAGTATCTTGTAAATTTACTAAAATGTTTGACAGCCTTGAAGGAGGTAAGGATTTTTCTTAGCCCCCTCCCCCTAAAAGTACTCATATGGGCGCCACTGTGTATCAGTAATTCTAAGCATCAGATAGATTAAATTTCCTCTGGGGTATGGGTACATTAAATCACTCTTGGGGTATGGGTTGCACAGCCCATACCCCAAGAGTGATTCTAAGCTTGAGATCGCACTCAGTCAGTCGCTCCAGAGTGATTTCAGCATCAGAAAGCAAGTCATTATGTATGAGAAAAAGATCAGATGACATATAGCTTAGTTCGGGGCACCAGCGTTTACAAATGCGCATTTTGATTTTTCCAGAAAATAAGAAGGAAAAGGATAAAACAATGCTAACCTGGTCAAAAAATTATGTCACCTAATTAGGAGGTCAAAAGTTTTAAATGCTTATTTACAGAAAGATTGCAGATTCGCATTAAAGGATGGCAAACTTATGTCAAGATAAAAGTTTATTCGTGTAAAAATGTAGTAGGCTAAAGGTTTTAAATTTGACTGACGGTCGGATTTTATTACTAATTCTTTATACTTCAGAAATTTATTTTAATTTTCTATGCCACACTACACAATTCACCACACAATCAAATCACAAATATAATTTCTGTACAAAAAACATGCAAATACAAATATCCTCAAATGATTTCTGCACGCACTGTTCGCCGTATACTACATCGGATGGGATATGACAGCCGAAGGCCTGCTCGAACATTTTTGCTGTCTGCAGTTAACAAGAGAAAACGTCTCCAGTTCGCACAGGAGCACACGGATTGGACAGTCGATAATTGGAAAAAAATTATGTGGTCCGATGAATCACGTTTTCAGTTGCACCATGCCGATGGCCGAGTGAGAATTTGGCGGGAACAGCACGAAAGCATGGACCCCGAATGCATTGCTACAACCCTTCAAGCTGGTGGAGGCAACGTTATGGTTTGGGGAATGTTTTCCTGGCATGCTTTGGGCCCTTTAATTCGTGTTGATCAACGTCTGACTGGCACATCATATCTAAACATCGTTGCGGACCAAGTGCATCCTTTCATGTGGATGGTTTATCCCAATGGCGATGGCTCCTTTCAACAAGATAATGCGTCCTGCCATAGTGCTCGTATTGTACAGGATTGGTTTCAGGAACATGCCGGTGAGTTTCCTTTGCTTAGGTGGCCCCCACAATCTCTAGATCTCAACCCCATTGAGAATTTGTGGGATGAAGTTGAACGAGCCATCAGACAGCTGGATCCACAACCCTGCAATCTCACACTCCTGGAAAGTGCTATTCATCAAGCATGGTCTCAGATTCCACATACCACCTATCAACATCTCGTGGAGTCCACGCCACGAAGAATCGACGCAGTATTAAAGGCAAAATGTGGCCCAACGAAGTACTGAGGGGATGGTCATAATAAAGTGGCCACTCAGTGTATATGCCCAGAATATGGCGGCTCACTCGAAATTCTTTCGGTATCCCGGCGGCCCAGTCCACGCCTAAAAAACACCTGCTTTCGGGCTGAATTTAAACAAATCTTTTTACATAACAAAAATTCCCTCAGTGGAAATGGTGAAAAAAGCCAGCGGAAGCGTTTATATTTTGAGAATTTTTTTTTTAACGAATCGGTGAAAAAACAACCACACAACTTCAAAAAAGGAACGTTAAAGAAAAATAATATTGATGCGCTTCAGAGAAAATAAACATTCCAATATTAAGCAGTGCGTAAAACTTAAAAGGTCAGAAGCTTGCGAGGTTTAACTTGTCCATGAAAACTAATCACAACCTTATCGCATTACGATGAGCTTGAACAAGAGAGTTATGCTGAGTTTAGCGGAAAATATTCAAATCCTTTTTTTTTTCGTCTTTGTTTTCACCGTTAACATTTTTGAATGGCAACGGTGATTTTATTTTGCCCTAAGTCAGAATTAAGAGATATAACTGTTATTTAAGAGGCAACAGAACACCATCTTTGTCGTTATCAGAACATCACCAGAGGCTCATGTTCACTGAATCTTACGAAATTTACAGATCATTGAATAATGTTTTCTTTTACTTATTCATTCAAATACAGTGCTGTGAAAATTTATCGCGGTCCTGCTATGTCAAGCGCATGAGGTCAGCTGAAAGTTCGGTGAACCAAAAAACCTCGGTTTTAGGGAAAATTTCACGACAAAACCTGCTTGAAGCACCGCACAAAATCGGCATCAGTTGGTTTTATCAAACAACATGCATATGAGGAGAACTGAATGTTATGAGCAACTCCCTAGGAAGATTGCGCAATGGAGTTTGATGAGATCTATCTTAAAGACTCAATGAAGAAACTGCAGGGTTTCTTGTGTTTATAGTACAGAAATTTCGTCTGCTCTGAAGGTTAGCAATAATTGCAAACAGATCACATGATCATAAGACTGCTAAAATAAGTAATTTTGCCAAAGTTTTTCATCGGACAAAACATAAAACTCGAGGTGTCACACTGCATAGAGTCAGAAATTTTATTAAAGCATTTCTATTCTGCCCAGACTTATACACTATCTACCAACAAGTAATTGGACACCTGTGATAGCAAAGGAAAACGAAGTTTATTCACCTTCAATAGTTGGTGGAGCCTCCACGAGCGGCGATTACAGCTGCGACCCTCCGGGGCATACTCTCAACCAGGCGTTGTACAACGGCTAGCGGTATTTTCTTCCACTCGGCTTAGAGAAGGCAGGTCAGTTCCTTCACCGATTTCGGACGGTGGGGGCACACCTTAAGTCGACGCTCCAACTTTTCCCAGAGGTGCTCGATAGGGTTAAGGTCCGGCTCTGCGCACGCCAGTCCATTCGATTAACCCCATTGTCACTACACCAAGCCATGGTGGACCTCGCAACATGACAGATGGCATTGTCATCCTGAAAGTAACATGGGTAAAAGTGCCACAAGTACCAAGTGCCCCGTAAAAGTGCCACAACGTAGGAAGCGCATAGTCATCCAAAATGGTGCAGTAGGTCTCGGCGTTGAGTCAACCAGGAATTACGACCAAGGGTCCCGTGCCATACCAGGAGAAACACCCCCATAGCATAGTTCCACCGCCGCCGAACTTCACAGTTGGCACAATACATTCCGGCAGGAGACGGTCTCCAGGCAGACGCCAAACCCAGACCCTGCCATCCGAACGGTAGAGGGTGAACCTTGATTCGTCGCTCCAGAGAACCACTTTCCACTGTTCAACGGTCCACTGTCTACGTTCTTTGCACCACGTTAGCCGAGCAGCGCTAGTGGACTTGGTCATCAAAGGCTTGTGGGCGGCAGCACGTCCATGATAACCGAGAAGATGGGCTTCCTTACGGATGGTATTCATCCAAAAACACTCCCGGATGCTTGTTGAAACTCCTCGCGGATGTGGCCCATCGATTTAGTGCGGTTCTTCCGAATTTCTCTGGCCAGCACCCGTCGGTCTCTAACTCCCAGTTTTGTGGGTCTGCCGGGTCGTGGCACATTCCGACAGTCACCTCTCATCTTCCACTTGCCAATCACGTAGGCCACTATCGATTTTGGGTACTTCAACTCGCTGGATATGTCACGTAGGGATCGGCCATTTCTGTGATACCCGACGATTACACCTTTCTCGAAATCAGAGAGCTCCGAACTGTGTGGCATCTTGCATGCGACTGGTTACGTTGTTGTTTCCCACACGATATTTAACGGCGGCGGCCGTGACGTGTATCAGGACCGCAGATATCATTGATTGCAGGGGTGTCCAATTACTTGTTGGAAGATAGTGTATATTAAAACTTGCAAAAAATGATATTAAACTTCTGAAATCTTTATATCAGTTTTTCCTGATTTTATTAAAGCATTTTTAATTTTTTTTACCATCAGCAGTTTTAATATCTTTAAAAGCATGCAATATTAATGATGCATTCGCTAATTTTATTGATAGCATAAAAATAAAATAAATTCAAATGCAAAGGTTCTACTGTTCGAGAACAAAGTATGTATAAAATCTGACAGCATATCTCTCAAGCCCTTCGATGTGACATTGCAAAATGTGTTTCTGTCACTGAACTGGGGGGGGGGAGACAAAGGAATGAAGATTAATGGAGATTATTTAATTCATCTTCATTTTGCTGACGACATGAACTTTTTGCCAACACCCCCTCAAAGCTGCAGAGTATGATCCAGGAATTCTAAAACGAGCACAGAAGTGGAATTAAGGTGGACGTCTACTGATTTTGCTTCCTATACTTCCAATGGGCAAATTTCTGTACACATTTTCTTCATAAATAATGGGTTCCCAAGGATGAAAATTTGAACATCGATTAAAATAACTTCATATTATAACTTGAAATACTTAATATTTTCTAAAACATGACCATAATTAAGCAATCTAACATTTGTTTGTCTACTGACGTCATCAATGTACAGGTCGCGCCATCTTTTTTCTGGTCTCAACACCACCAAAGGAAAAGTTATTGATTTTTAATATAATTATGGTTATGTTTTAGAAAATATTAAGTATTCCAAGTTATAATATGAAGTTATTTTATTCGAAGTTCAAATTTTCATCCTTGGGAACGCATTAATTGTGAAGAAAATGTGTACAGAAGTTTGTCCATTGGAAGTATAGGAAGCAAAATCACTAGACGTCCACCTTATAGATAAACTTACAAGGGAAAAAAAGCACAATGCTTCTTCACGAACTGAAGATTTAGAAGTTGATGGGAAAATTTCAGAAGAAACTGATGTCTACATCTACCCTAGACAACCGATATGAAGAAAAGACCACATCAAAGAAGAAATTAATACACCCATAAAACTTATCTGGAGTGAATTTGGAAAAATAGTGCAATTTTCAAAAGCAATTTATCATTATGTCTTAAAAGCAAAATGCTTAAGCAATGTACTATTCCCGGTTCTTACTTATGTATCAAAGACATGGACCTTAATCGAAAAGAAGACATACACAGGCTGAGGACAACACAAAGAAGCATAGAGAGATAGAAAAAGATACAACCGAGAAAGAGGAAAACACCTGATGGATCAGGAAAATGGCAAAAGTGGATGACATCATGATCAAAGTAAAGACCCTCAAGTAGCAATGAGCTGGGCATCCTGCTGCAAGAACTGGATACTGTCGGACAACTGAAATGCTAGACTGGATACTATAACGGGAAAGAAAGAAAACCAGAAGACCCCGAGGGAAATGTGTGCGTGAAATTCGAAAGCGTGCCGGAATGACATGGAGGAGGCTGACTCAAGACAGAGAGTTGTGGAAGAGACTTGGGGAGACCTTCATCCAGCAGTGGATTGAGAATGGTTGATGTTGATAATGCCGATGATACAGAGGATGCGGACAACTCAATGAGGCATGAAGAGATGCCTGCTAGGTGTAATGTAGCCCTAGGCTCATGAATTGCATCGAAGGTTAACATTAATCAACATATTTGATATCATCTTGTAAGTTAAAATCATTTCCCTTTTTCGTCAGTTCTTGGAGAATTCTGAGTGTGTCATCTTCTTAATTTTCTGCCAGACGGGTTAATGAGGAATGGGAGGGCCACTTCTTCTATACGTTTCTGAAGTCCGGAGGAAACCCTATTACTACCCATCTCCCTCGTTCATGAGGTTCAGTTTGAATTACTTTATTGCTGTGGAAATCGTTTTACAGCTTTGTTTAAAATTCTTGGGATCCATCCCCTTTTCAAGAAAGTTGTGGAACGAACAGTGGTTTACACGCGACAAGAAGACACAGGTGCAAAGTAACTTGCTAATCAAGGAGTTTGAGAGAGTGAAATTGACATGGAGTTCACCTGGGGGTCGTAAGGAGGGTGACGCAAACTGAATATCGAAACAACACAGCACTTTTCTGAGAGAAAGGAGGATAAAATCTAGAGAGACTTTGTATCTAGTTCTTGAGGAGACATAACTGACAATTTTCCGTCCAAGGGGGAGTACAGGGGTCAGAGAAAGTCCAATGCCGAGATAAGAGATTGAGGAAAAAATTAAGTTCGGAAAAAGAAACTGAGTAGCAAGGCGACCGAGGAAGAAGCCTGATAGAATAAGCTGTAAATAATATAAATAATAATAAAGAAATCAGAACAAACGTGATCTTTCCCATACACAGCATTGAATCAGCCGGTTCTTCTAGGAGATTACAGATTTAGTTCCCCAAAATCCAAGCTGACTTTTGGAGATACGCTGTAAGATTAAAAGTACAAAAGTATCCGGACACCCCAAGAAGGATAGAATAAGGGGAGGGAGCATAACAAGCAAGCCCTACGTAAAGCTCTGAAGCCGACGCTCTGAGCGGTAGCCATCTTATGTTACCCTTCTGATTGCGTTCCCATCGAATTACGTACCTAACAATATAGGCAGGCTAACACTTTTAAAGCCTTCTTGCGAAAAGAAAAATATCATGTACGTTTATGGATGTAGTCTATAACATCAGCACTGTTTTCTATTCTCTCCTTTCAAAGCACTACTAAGTCACACTTTACTGCTGCGTACGACAAAAATCCCTTTAACTCGTCACACGAAAAGTACATGCTATTTAAAGTAATGAATGAAGCCATTAAACTCTAAAGTGAAGAAGAAAACCCTGATTTATTTCATGTGATCGAGTGAATGTTTCTGAAGACAGAAACGCAACGAAATGTTACCTTAGAAACAATAGTTCGGGCTAAACTTTGATAATTTACAAAATTTTAACGAAGAGTACACGGAATATGAAAATTGAAAAACGTTTGTAGTGCATAATAAAATCCGTTAGCGTTGATAGATTACTATGTGCTAATCAGAAATGCGATAATTTACGAATTTAAAATAACAAACAAAACAAAAAAACACGGATTTTATTGTGCGCGAGAAATGAATGCTTTTTACAAAGTTTTAATAAAACGTTTTCGGGAATGTGATCTTTGACAAGAAGTTATTGAAAAATGGACAAATTTCTAATTCATACTAGAAATGCTTAGCTATTCCATCATAAGTTTTTGATCCGCAAGTACAATAGATCTCTCTTCAGCTTTTAATGTTAGTTGAACTTCAAATTAACAATTCCATAAATCAGTCATAAGCAAACGCCCTTCTCACACGAAATAAAAAACTGAAATCTTCCTTAACTTACTAAGCAAAAAAGAGCAACTGAGGGTAATGTAACATGGCGGCCACGCAACTTAGCTGGCTTCAACGGTGAGAGCACATGCTCTCTCCCCTTATTCTATACTCCTTGGGACACCCATTCTGAGTAGCGGATTTGCCAATATACACTATATTGACAAATGTCACCAGACACTTCTTCAAAAGCAAATGAACAGATCTGCTGCGTCGTTAAGATGAGTGGTACAGCTGCAAACGGTATAAAAATAAGATTGCACCTGCCCGCGATCATATCGCTCTGTGAAGTTGAGTGAAAATGTCGTAGCGGGAGAGAACTGACTTTGAGAAAGGAAAGACTGTTGGGTGTTATATTAGTGGGTTGTCCATAAGAGAAACCGAAAAGCGTTTAAACATAACCAAGCCAACTGTTTTAGATGCACTGAATAAGTGGAAGACACATGGCGTGCCTGAAGCAGCAAAACATACCGGCAGACCAAAGAAAATCAGTGATAGAGGACGTCGAATCCTCAGGAGAGTCGTTACAGCTAATCGACGGTGAACTGCACAAGACCTCAGTGTACAGGTGAATAAAAAATTCTGGAACCTCGGTATGTACACTTACCATTCACAGACAACTTCATTCCATGGATTACCGTGGTCGTGCGGCTGCTCATAAGCCTTTCATCTCTACTCGGAATGCTACTCGTCGTTTAGCATGATGTAAAGAACATTTGTCGTGGACCGTAGATCAATGGAAGGGGTCCTATGGACTGATGAATCCAGATACACGATCCATCAGTCGGATGGCCGTGTGTGGGTATGGCAGCAGCCGGAGGAACGCTGTTTACCACAGTGTACTGTTCGTACGGTCAAGTTTGGAGCTGGCAGTGTATTCGTGTGGGGTGTTTTTCGTGGTATGGTCCCGACCCATTGGTTATCGTGGACAAACCTGTTAACCAACACGTCTACTTCGATATTCTAGACAATTATGCCCTACCAACTCTGTGGTAATACCATGGAACCGAGCCTTGTTCGTAATAGCAGGATAACGCACTGAGCCATAAAGCAAGTTACGGCGTGGTTTGACGATAATTCCGTATCGTGTGTGGACTGGCCAGCACAGAACCCTGATCTTAATCCCATAGAACACCTATGGGATGAATTAGAGCGCCGCATAAGAAGTTTATAACCAAGGTCTACTACTAAGCAACAGTTCGCGGCAGCATTATGTACTGAATGGAAACGCATACCTATCGCTGTGTTCCAAACCTTGTCGAAAGCCTGTCTCGGAGGGTCACTGCGTGCACTAAGGCCAAAGGTGAACCGCCACCGTACTAATGTATGTCAATAAATGCTACATTGTGTTTCTCTTCTAGGTGTCCGATGACTTTTGTCAATATAGTGTACGTCACAGCCATGGTCCATATAGATACAAAAAGATGCACGTGGCCTGGCAAACATCATAGCCAGAAATGAATAGTAGAAAGGGGCCGTAGGGCGGAGGTCAGTGACTTTCAACGTGTCACGGTCATACGATGCCATTTAAGCAGCAAGTCAGTTCTGGAAATTTCTGCCCTGTTGCTACTGCCCCGATCAACTGTAACTGGTGCTATTGTAAAGTGGAAACGCCTAGGAGCAACAACAGCGCCTTCGCGACCTGCAATGCCACATAAAAGGACTGGGGATGCCAAAATGGGAGATTGAAGCAGATCAGATCGGATAAGATCATATGTAGAGGTTTTAGGAAGGGAGTGTCTGACCCCAGGTCTTAAACAGCCCTTAGAAATAGGAAGCTAGGAGTTTTAGGCTAGAGCGCCCGATAGGAAAGTGACACGGAAGAGAGGTAGAAAGGGGGAGGAAGACGCCAATGTTTGTTTCCGGGTGGCCAGTACCCGGGATCCGACGGCTTAACGTGCCCATCCGACGCACGGCGGATATTAAGTGGTTCGAGCGTTCGTACCTGAGGTTTCCCCTTGGCAGTCACGAACGTTGACCACTATGCCATCCGCGGCCCTGGGGATTGAAGCAGAAAGATATTAAAGATTGAAGCAGAAAGAGATTAAAGATTGAAGCAGAAAGAGATTAAAGATTGAAGCAAAGATATCTGTCGTACTACCCTCTTCAGCGTCTAGTGCTGAAACGGGCGGTGCGATAAAATCGGCCGTCCTCTGTTGCAACACTCACTACTGATTTTCAAACAGATCCTTGAAGCAATGCCAGTACCGTAACACCTCACTGAGATCTAAAGGGAATGGGTTCCCATGACCTTAGCCACACACAAGGTTAACATCAGCAAGATCAACGCTAAGTGTTGGTTAGAGTGGTGTAAAGCTCGGCAGCAGCGGACCCTGGAGTAATGGAAGCGTGTCCTCTGGAGCAATAAAAGCGTGTCCTCTGGAATGATGAATCACGCTTCACCATCTGGAAGACTGACTGACGAATATGGGTGTGGAGGATGCCAGATGAACGTTACCATCCCGACTGTGTTGTGATAACTGTGGCGTTTGGTGGAGGAGACATCATGCTCTGGAAATGGTTTTTATGGTTTCAATGGGCCCACTAGTTCTAGTGCCCTTGAATCTTAATGCTTAGGCCAATAACAGCATTATCGATGATCCTGTTCTTCCAACATTGATGAAATCCGTTTCCTTCACCACAGCACAATGCCCCCGTCCGCAAAGCAAGGTCCGTGTAGGAATGGTTTAATTAAAAGATGTTTGGAAGAACTGGTCTGCACACAGAGCCATGATTTCAACATCTTTGAAATAAATTAGAACATCGATTGCAAGCGAGTCCATACCGCCTGACATCGTTGACCGGCTTGACTGATGTTCTTGTGGCAGAATAGAAGACAATTCCAGCAGCAGCGTACCAATATCTAGAGGAAAGCTTCCCAGCACAGTGGAGGCTGTGATGTCAGCAAAGGGTGGAGTAACTCGATATTACTTCCTTTGCTATTACAGGAAGTTTGTGGATAAACAAATGACCGAATACTTTTGATCAGATAGTGTAATTTATACATTTCGGCGTTCTTTGGACAAATACAGCTTTTTTATTTATTTATTTTTTTGCCAGGAATTCCAAATAAACAAAAAATGATCTGTGGCTCAGCATCGTCACTACAGCAGTTACCCATTAGGAAGGTCTTCCGGATAAAAAATCAAAAGCAGGAAGCTCCAGGCTGTATGGTGTATGAAGTAATAAATTCTGCTCATTTGAAAGAAGCAATTTCCTCAGAGTGAGACGAATTCTCTCATTTGGCCATTCCAAAGGTTTTCCTTCCGGGATTTTTGTTGTCGGAGTTTAGCGACCTCCATAAGCAACTCGAATGGCTATTAGTAGCCTACCGTCCTAAACATTTGTCCACTGGTTCCAGGGAAGGGGCAGAACAAACGCCATCAGACTAGCATATCACCCATACCCCATCCGGGACTCTAACTCACCGGAGCTCCTTTCATTCCGGACTTATTTTTTTTTGATTGGAGATTTAACGACCACCGTGAGCAACTCAATGGGCTATAAGCAGTCGCCCGTCCCTAATTTAGGGTCACTGGATACAGGGAAGGGAGAGAGCCAGTGCCGTAAGACAAACACAACATCCATGCCTCACCGGGATTCGAACCCCGACCCCTTACGGACGAATGATCAGAGGCCATCGCTTAGACCACTGCGCCACCGGGGCGGCCATTTCCGGAATGCAATGATGGATTAGATTCTCATCACATGCTGTTACTCCACTTAAAAACCATAGGGGCATTTTCGATAGGATTCGGTGAGGTCCCAGCATATGTACTGCCTTTTTCGTCTTTCCTTTATCTGCGGTATTAAGAGCCTCAAGAACTGTTTAGAGCATATTTTTCTGCATACTAAATCGTTCATCATTTGCTTACTTCTTTTAGGGAATTTTAGGTCACTTACCCTTCCTGCTGCTGTTTTTGTTTGTTTGTTGGTTTGGGGGTGTAACGACCATCATGAGCAGCCGATGCACCTATATTGACTGTCTTTTTTACGCTTTCCAACAGTAGGTTGAAGAAGCGCTTATGCTCCAGCTTTGTCCTTCTGTCCGTCCGCTCGATAACTCGCGTAAAAATGGTTCGATTTCGATGTAATTTTAGTATGTGGTAGGGGAACACATGGGGACGAACCCTATTGAAAATGGACGAAATGGAGTCAAAGTCAGGACATAGGAGCGGAATTCATTCCATCGCCCTTATGCGTCATAACTTGCGTAAAAATACTTCGATTGTGACAAAACTTTAGTATGTTGTTCCGGAGGTATACTGAACCGGTTCTGTTGAATATCATCGAAATGGGGTCAAAGGTCAGGGCACAGGAGCGAGATTTATTCCACAGCCATTATCCTCATAACTTGAGTAATGATTTCTGGTATGTTGGAAAGCGTATCATAATCAATGCATTGCATGATTTTACTAACTTGTTTAATGATTTAAACTATTTTCTGTAAACTAATGTAAGTGGTAACATCCTTTTGCATTCATTTTCTAGATTATACCTTACATCTGCATTTCCCTTCTCTACTTTGAAAAACAGTATAAAGATACACTATCTGATCAAAAGTGTCTGAACATTTTTCTATCCACAAACTCCCTGTAAGAGAAAGGCAATTAATATCGAGTTAGTCCAGCCTTTGCTGATATCACAAATTTTGGTACGCTGCTGCGAGAATTACCTTCCATTCTGCCATAAGATATCAGTCACCGATATCGGGAGGTACATCCCGGCTTGCAGTCGTGTTTGCAATTCATCCCAAAGCTGTTCCATGGGGTTGAGGTCGGGGCTCTGTGCAGGTCAGTCCAGTTCTACCACAACCATCTCCTCAAACCTTCCTGCACGAAATTAGCTTTGCGGACGGGGTAAAGGAATGAACGTTTGCCGAAGTGTTGCAATAATGTTGGATGCACAGAACTGTCAAAAATATCCTTATAGACCGCAGTGTTAGGATTCCCGGGCACTGAAATTAGGGGGTCCAACCCAAACCATAAAAACCAGCCCCAGAGCATAATGCATCCTCCACCAAACTTTACAGTTGGTACAGCACAAACGGGTAGATAGCGTTCACCCTTCGGACTGCCAAATGGTCAAGCATAATTTATGATTCCATGGTGGAATAAAGTAGATTTGGTGATTCTTCGTTCAAGGGAGAGTTTTCGGCTGCCCGAGAAAAAGAGAAGATTTCTTCGATGCGAGATGGAATGACGTGGCAGAAATTAAATCGGAAACGGGAACTTGACAGCGAGGTAACCGAGAAAGACGTCTGATATAATATGTAGGAACAAATCAACATGTAAACAATATAAAGAGTAATATACGTTCATACAAAGACTGCAGACAACTGAAGACACATGGGAAAATGCATGTTAGGTGTAACCAGGAAAGATAAGGAGAGGAACTCGTAGATAAGGAAAATGACAAGAGTGGAAGACATCATGTTCAGAATAAAATACCTGAAACCGCAATAGGCTGGACATATTGCCAGAAGGACGGACCACCGATGGACAACCGAAATTTTAGTCGGGATTCCAAGGGACAGGAAAAGACCCAGAAGAAGACCTGGATGGGTGAAATTCGAAAACATGAGTGAATGGCATGGAGACTGGCTCAAGACAGAACGTTGTGGAAGATACTTGGGGAGACCTTCATCCAGAGGATTGATAATGGATTACGATGATGATGATGATGATGATGATGATCAAGTGATATAGAAATCAAGACAAGTAAATCCGTGGCCTTCCCCATATACTCCATTGAATAGAGAGCACCACTTCTGAAGAGAGAGTTTTTCAATAGATTTCATTCATTTTATTATCGGGCAAAAATAGAGAAAATCCCGGAACTGCTAAATTTCTTTGCAAGAAAGGGCCTGACGAACCTATGGCACAGGGCAGTGATGCATTCCGTGGGGGTGGCCCAGGAGCCCGGGCCGTCCCCTTGAGGTGTCACTTGGTCCTTCTTTCTTTGTTATTCGGCTGCATATTATTAAATATATCTGTATGTTTTTAAATATATATTTTACGAATAATTGGAAACGCACTTTAATATGTGATGGATATATTTTTATCGGTTCGCAATGTTCCGGGATAGCTTTATTTGCGTCTTCAATATTTTGGGCCACCCCATAAAGAAATCCTGGATGCACCAATGCGACAGGGAATGGAAAGAAATCTAGTGAACAGCCTTGTAACAATTGCATCACGGACCAGCAAGCGGATAAAACAACAAGTTAGTAAAATCATGCAATGCATTGATTATAATACGCTTTCCAACATACCAGAAATCATTACTCAAGTTATCACTCAAGTTATGAGGATAATGGCTGTGGAATAAATCTCGCTCCTGTGCCCTGACCTTTGATCCTATTTCGATGGTATTCAACAGAATCGGTGCAGTATACCTCCGAAATAACATGATAAAGTTTTGTCGCAATGGAAGCATTTTTACATAAGTTATGATGCATAAGGGCTATGGAATAGATCCCACTCCTGTGTCTTAACCTTTGACCTCATTTCGCCCATTTTCAATAGCATTCGTCCCCAGGCAGGCCCCTACAACATATTATCATTTCATCCAAATCGAAGAATTTTTACGTAAGTTACGACGCATAATGGCGATGGAAGTGATTCCGCTCCTATGTCCTGACCTTTGAGCCCATTTCGTCCATTTTTAATATGGTTTGTCTCCAGGTTGTCCCCTACCACATACTACAATTTAATCGAAATCGAACCTTTTTTACGTTAGTTATGACGCATAAGAGCAGTGGAATGTATCCCGCTCCTATGTCCTGACCTTCGACCCCATTTCGTTCACTTTCAATAGGGTTCTTTCCCAGGTGTTCCCCTTCCACATACTAAAAGTTCATTGAAATCGAACGATTTTTACGCGAGTTATCGTGCGGACGGACATACGCACACAACGCGTGACGTAATGAGGCAGATGGGAATCGCGACCATCTGCTCGAAAGAGTGTGACGTCATAAAACATCCACACATAACGCGTGACGTACTGAGACAGATGGCGTGACCGCGCGACAACATCTCAATTGCGAGATTGTGACGTCATAAGATTTCTAAGCATGGGAAACATTAATGGGACGACCTCGTGACACTAAAAACGTGGTAATTCGGGGTGGGTATTTTACGCACTAAACGAATTTTTCCTATAATCGAGATCAAGCTAAATCGATTTCTAGTACCAGAAAACGGTAGGTTAACGACTTTCATCAAAATCCTTAGAGCCGTTTTCAAAATAAAATTTACATACATACAAGAATTGCTCCTTTAATAGTATGGGATACGGGGATCCGATCCAATGTCGTGACCTTTGACCCCATTCATCCATTTTCAATAGGGTTCATTCCCAGGTGGTCCTCTACAATATGCTAAAATTTCATCGACATCGAACCGTATTTACGCAAGTTATGACGCATAAGGGCAATGGAATGGATCCCGCTCCTATGCCGTGACCTTTGATGCCATTTCGTCCATTTTCAATAGGGTTCGTCCCCAGGTGGTCCCCTACTACATACTAAAATTTAATCGAAATCGAACCATTTTTACGCGAGTTATCGTGCCGACAGACGGACGGACGGACAAAGCTGGAGCATATGCGCTTCTTAAACCTACGGTTGGAAAGCGTAAAAAACACATGCACGTGGTTTTTTAATATATAGGTGTCTGTTCACATGGCGTACAAAAACGAGAGTGAGTTACCAAGCACATTCACGTGGTAATGGAGACAGAATAAAAACTTTTTTTTTTTGTCCTAACGCATTCTTTTATATAATATACCTTCGGGTAACAATTTTTCGTCTTTTCCTAGGAGGGAGGTCATAATAATTTCGTCATGCTCCTAAATGTTCAAAATTTTTGTTTTGATCTCAGACTTTCACAATAATGAGCAAAAACATTACGGAATTTCCCGGTGGAATATTTATGGTGAATGATGTTATTACGAAATATGGCTTGACACAAGGTATATTCCTTTGTTTTCTTACCTTCTACGCACAATGCGTCGTAATAATAATCTGTTCTGCGTCATTCTCCTTTCCCTCGCAACGCTGCGAATTTTATAACAAAAAAAAAAAATGCGACAGAAAATACATCGTGCTAATTTTTGATGTTAGGAAAAAAATTAATGTCAAACAGGCTTGAGAAATGTTCACACGACGCACACGGGAGCAAAGAGACTGTTTGAAGGTCAAAGACGGGCTAATTTTTATCGGAACTAATAACGGACTGTTGAGAAAATTCTAAAAGTCAGCTAGAGTGGGGTTGATGCTCCCAGGGTGAATAAATGGCTCTCTTTGTATTCGGAGCCGGAGGTAAATGCACATAGCGCGACCAACGACGGGTTAACGACTATGATGAGCGTGTAAGGATAAAAATGTGTCATCTATCCCTAATTCAGGATCACTGAATTCTAGAGAAAAAGGAAGGGAGGAGCCAAAGAACACACAATACTGATTTCTGCCCTTTAACCAGAATTTAAGTCTTCGGTATAAAAAACAGGAATCGCTCACTTCAAAATAATTTGAAATTTGCATGAGTAAAAAACAGGAAAGGTGAAATTGATTATAGTAGTATAATGAACTCATAAGCACAGCAGAAACCGTATGTTTAATTTAGAGCTACAGTTTCCAGAAAAGCCAGAGGATTGGAACTAACAAGAACTAGCATAACCAATAGCTATCATAAGGTTAATGTTTCTTACCGAATTCGAATTCTGACCCCGAGCGCGAGAACTTAACATTTTATGTTCTCGGGCGATTAACAGTTTTGTTCATTCTTCGCATTAACATAAAATTTAGTTACTCCCTGTTAAAACACAAAATTTCTGAACCCAGAACAAAAACTCGTACACGAAAAATGCTTGCTTTGTACTGTGAAGGTAGGAAAACTGCTGAATACCGGAGCCAGGCAAGCAAATTAGAAGGGGCGGCTGATGATTGAGATCGGGCGGAGAATATAAAGTGGTCGGGCAAAAAAGATGTAAAAGAGGTCGGGCATTATACTGTTGTGTGGGTCGTTAGGACGGGCAAAAGGAGACGCAGGTCGGGTCCCGGTCTGGCCCTCCCATAGCTACAGCCCTGACCGGAGCGAAAAGGAAGCAGAACGGAACAACTCATAGAGATATGTATATTTGAAACCTAATTTCGGTAGAATACGATATTTTTATGGAAAACAGTATCTAAAATATAGCAGAAGCCACGAAAGTTCCTTAAAGAAAACAAAATGGTAGGTTAAGCACGTTACTTCACAAAGTAAAAAAGCCGCCCCGGTGGCGCAGTGGTCTAAGGCGTTGGCCTCTGATCATTCGTCCGTAAGGGGTCCGGGTTCGAATCCCGGTCAGGCATGGATGTTGTGTTTGTCTTACGGCACTGGCTCTCTCCCTTCCCTGGAACCAGTGACCCTAAATTAGGGACGGGCGACTGCTTATAGCCCATTTGAGTTGCTCACGGTGGTCGTTAAACCTAAAATCAAAGTAAAAAAAAATATATATATTTTTTGTTGTGGGTTTAACAACCAACGTGAGCGACTCAATGGGCTATAAGCAATCTCCCGTCCCTAATTTAGGACCACAGTGCCGTAAGACAAACACAACATCCATGTGTCACTGGGATTTGAACCCAGACCCACTTCTTGGACGAACGGCCATAAGCCAGCGCTTAGACCACTGCGCCACCGGGGCGGCAAAAATGTTTTTCAAAGTTAATTTTGAAGAAGCGAAAAAAAAAATAGTCATATGAATAAGCATAGATGCATGCAGATTTTTATTTTTTATTTTTTAAATCCTCCACCTCTCTTTCAAGAAAATGAAATTCTGGAGTAGCATTAAAGAATTTTATCTCCATAAAATTTTGAAATTTGACTTTGAGATGTTTGAAACCTAATGTACCAACTCTTACGCTGACCTCACTCACTTCCTAGTATGAGAGATATGTATCACTTAAAGCTTAAGTTTTTTTAAGTTTAAAAAATCTATTTGAAGCTCTGTTGAAGCCCCATATTGATCCAGTTGATCTAAAAAAAATTAACCACTGCGTGTAATATAGCAATCAAAAAACACTATCAAAAGACTGGAGCGTTTAAAACAAAAACATGCTCAAATTCCATTTGTTTTTCTTCCGATATTCCACATGTTCTAACATCTTTTTATATTATGCTTTTGGTCTGAGGGGTGTATATACTGTATATATATTTATATATATTACAGCAAAGCCATCGACAAAGATCTGCTCTTGAACTTATTCATAGGGAAAAGACACGATTGTCGACGCACGCGGGCGATGACACAATATTAAATGAAGTACATAATTCTGGTACTCACTGTTTACAGCTGACGCTCGCTTGCAACGTGTCGCTCCTCGCTTTAAGAAACACCTGCACGTGGCGGACTTCTCTCTGTGAAGTGAAGCAGGTTCGTAAATCCTGTTTTGAGAAATGCGACTGACCCCCATAACGGACGAATGGCTCGGGCGCCTGCCAAGGTTACGGCACCAGCAGTTCATGCGGTAGCAAATAATTTCGGAATGTGAAACCCAAAGTCGTAAAATTACGCGCTCGCATCGTTTTTTACGCGTGTCTTCGAAATAACAATATTCAAAATCATGTGCGCGGCTGTTTGTATACGTTAATCACATCTGTTTTCTTCCAATGGCATAGGTGTAGCGTGACCAAACATTTGGGGAAGCGGGGGGGGGGGCACAAATAAGTGTAAACTGATGGGGGGGGGGGGGTATTCTCGTAAATAGTTTCTCCGAAAATGCTCCTTTTCAATTGCCATAACTTAGGCTTTTACATACCTAATACGTATATCCAAAACAACGGCTTGGTTGTTTCACCCTAATGAGGATGAAAAGCAACCCAAAAACGACGCCTTTCAAAGCACCGTATGCAGTCATCTGATGATGAAAACCATCATCAGATGACTGCATGCTATTGTGTATGGAATGTCTGATGGAAAGCAGTCGCTGTTGCATAGCGTTGTTCCCTTGGCTGTATGTCACACACACTTTATAACACCAACAATCACGCCCGTTCCCCAAACGGTGAATCTATAAAATAATTTTTTGAAAGTAAAATTAAGGAAAGGGAAAGTAATATAAATTTCGAAACTGTTTTTCGATTTAGAACAGCGTCGTGACGTCAACGCATTCGGTTTGAGACGTGAAACGGAGCTGGCTTTGGCGCCCCTTAATTTTAAATCAAAATTTGAAATTTTCAAAGCATTTCAATGATTCTGACAAAATTACCTTTAAACCTATCAGCATTTCCAAACAGTAAAGCCAAGCCACCCTTTTGAGTTTTTCGGTTTTCAGACTTTTTTTAGGTGTAGAAGTGACAGAAAAATTCAAGCACACAATGTTTCAAAGCGCTGGGGTTTTTTTTTTTTTTTCGTGCATGTGCAGGTATCCGGCGGTAAGACCTACCAGCCTGCCAATTTTTAGATCTCTAGGTTATTTAGAAGTGGTCTAACAATTCGCGAAAAGTTCAAGCAGACAATGTTCCAAAGCTGCCATTTTGGTTTTCGAGCTTTTCTAGGCATCCGGACCTTAAGACCTATCAGCATGCCAATTTTCAGATCTCTAGGTTATTTAGAAGTGGGGTCCAACAATTTGCGAAAAATTCAAGCGAACTATGTTCCAAAGCCGCAATTTTTTTTTTTTTTTTTTTTTTTATTTATTGGGTTTTAACGACCACCGTGAGCAACTCAGTGGGCTATAAGCAGTCGCCCGTCCCTAATTTAGGGTCACTGGTTCCAGGGAAGGGAGTGAGGCACTGTCGTAAGACAAACACAACATCCATGCCTCAACCTGATTCGAACCCGGACCCCTTTTGGGCGAATGATCAGAGGCCATCGCTTAGACCACTACGCCACCGGGGCGGCGTTTTTGTTTGTTTTTGTTTGTTTTCGTACTTTTCTAGGTATACGGACCTTAAGACCTATCAGCATGCCAATTTTCAGATTTCTAGGTCATTTAGAAGTGGTCGAACAATTCGCTGGCGAACACACGCGCATTTTTCCTCTTTGCTTTTTATATACGAAGTGAAGGCCTATATATTTATGTAGGTATTCACGTATGCCTGCGGAAAACGCCGAACTTTAAAAGCGTCGCTACGTCATTAAGCATTACGTCATTACCAGTTTGATTGTAACCCGTCCTTTCACCCAATGAGAAGAGAGTGCTAAAAATAGCTGCGTCACAATGGCAGTAGGTCGCGGGACCGGAACTTTCCTCTGTGGTTAACGCTAAGACAGAGTAAGCCGCTCGTTCCTTTCCTTTGCGTTTTTAAAAAATGCTCAAAAATCAGAAAATGACTTTTTCTTAATCTCTTTCTTTTTTTTTTTTTTGTAAAAGAGGGATGATAGTTGTGAGTTTATGCTGTAAAAGTTTCAATGCGTTATTATTTATAGTTTGATATATATCCGTTTTTTAAAATGGATCCCATCGCGAAATAGAGAATTTTGTGAAATTTAAAAACTTAATTTCTCGTAAACTAAATCGAAATTCCAAAAAAGGGCGATGAGGTGCGAGAATTCGGCCATGACCTTACATGCCTACAAAGTTTCGTGGTTCTGTTGCTGTTAGTGTGTCCGGAACGCGAACTGATAGCACTTTTTTGCTCACCTTAACTTTGAAATGTAATAAATAGCTCCTGAAGTATCGCCAGAATCGAAAAACGGTTTATTTCAGCGTGTTCTCCGAACAATTCTCTACAAACGATGTAAATTTTATATTTTTATGTTCAATACTTTTTGCGCTGCTAGCTAGAAAAGCGCGAGTGTCGAGAAATTTGTAAAACAGCAGCGGCGGCGCCAGTTACGTTTTTTTAGAATAGAGGAGATTTAAAAGCAAACGACTAGTTATTATTTTTTCCAATTTTTAAGTTGAGTGGCGTGCGCCCCCAGCTACACCTATGTCCAATGGGGTTCTGTTCTCGGTCACAGCGTTCTCCCATTTCTTCCAGTTTAGCACCGTCTTTTTTAAATATGCATAAACTAGCTCTAGCATTGGTAGTTTGCAGTTTAGTGAGCCACGTGACCTTCCTGATATAAAGCGTCAAAACACCGTAAACCAGTGGCGTATCTTGGGTCCGAGACCTGGGTTAACTCCCCCCCCCCCCCCCCCCTCCTTCCCCAGTAGTTTTTTTCTTTTTAATTGCGAAGTTTAACTTTTAATTGTTAAGTAATAGGAGTAACTTTTTTCTAAATTTTAGGTACATGCCATTGCTAACATGATACCAAATAATTATGAGGATTAGAATTTGAACACTTATTTGTACATGAGCTCCATTCTTCTTCTGAATACTTTATTTGTACATGAACTCCATTCTTCTTCTCCTTTTGTGTGAACTTGAGTGTTATATTTTCATAATATGTTTCTTCTGAGTACTTTTCATATTTAAAAAGAATGTTTTTCTATATTGACAAAACAGCCAAGTTTTTCGAATGTGCATGTCCTTGTGTTGCTCAAAGATATATATCTCGATTCTTTTTAATGCTGAAAAAACTTTCGGCAGTTGCAGTTGTTGATGGAAAGTTTAATATGAGGTCTGCTAATTTGTGCACCTCACTAAACACTATGTCCAATTTATTCAACTTTATGTAACACGTAATGTCTCTTACTGATTTGTTTTTGTATTCATCAAGGGAATAAAACACTTTCAGTTCATTTTTTAGTCGAGCTGTATCAAAATTTGAACGATAGAGTTCTTTAAGTTCTGACAGTAGATGTTCAGGGAAGCTTTCTCGAAATTTATCAAAACAGTTCGAATCCAACAAAGCCACGAATTTAAGATATAATATCTCTGATTTTAATTCACTGACACCTCAAAAACTGAAACGATTCTCGCGAAACACTCTTATGGGCGGGAGTATGCGAGTGATTGAGATAGTCTGTCTTCTTTTTCCGGAGCTAACCGTTTTCCAAAGCAATGGGCCAATCCCCTCTACCGGCTGATTCATGTTGTCATGGAAACGCTAGCAGTCGATTGTACGGAAGGTTTTCGCATCAGAACTGCGAAGACTCTGTAAGAGCTGCTTGCGTTATGCCGTTGGTTTTCGCTCGCCAGACTAAGTCAAAGAAGCGAATCCGCATGCGGTTTTTTTTTTTTTTTTCGCATCGAAAGCATCGACATATTTTAATACCTTTGATAATTGACTTTTATTTGTGTATAATTAATTCAGTTTTATTTGTGCATTCTTTGGGCTCCTCAGCTAGCCTAGCTAGCGCGCCTGTTCATTTTCAGAGAGTCATTTTCAAACTCATATCACCAGTGCTCGAAATGGACATTTTGAAGTACCAGTATGCTCGTATTTTGATTAAAATCCTCCGGGAAAAAATAATTTCACCAGAAAACCTCAAAATTAAAAGGGGGAAGGGGGGGGATCCCGGAAGATTTCTTTACTTGAAAATGAAATGTAATTTAAAATTTCGTGGAAAACTATTGCACCATAGGTCAGAAACGATGGCGGTCGATTAGAATTGGCTGGTTTGTGGACCCCAGCGGGTATTGCTTATGCTACACTGAGGATTGGGGTTAGACTTGTTTATAACGAAAAGTCTCCACCCCGGGACCAACGCATTAACGAGACTTCCGAACCTCGGCGAATCATTAATGATTCAGCTGTAGCTTAACCCAGAATTTTATAGTGGGGCAGATAAGTGATAACGTCGTTCACGTGTGGATACAAGCATTGGTTCTTTTCCTGTCTTCTGATGATTTTGAGGTGTGTTCTCTCTCTGCTGTACAAGTCAGCCGAACATGCAATGTGGTACTTCAGCTCATGTGCAATGGCATCTCCACCAATCACTTTTGAGAGAAGTTTTCATCGTTCAGACTGTGGGCACATTCTTTCAGTCTTTGATTAAGATGCATTGTCATGGCTTATCTCAGTTCGGATGTTGGAGCTTCTTTTTCACATAGGAAGCACTGAGATTCTTGTCGTTCATGGCTACGTCTTGGGAGCTTGCTGCTCCCTCCTTCATCCTTAGTACTATGGGGGCCGATAGGGGACACACAGGGGTCACTTGATACCCCCCCCCGTAGAATTATTTTTCCCTTTATTTTATTTTATTTTATTTTATTTATTACTTTTTTTTTTACACTCACAGAACTGGACCACAAGGGAAGATGGAGTTTAGGGCGTTTAATTCAGTATCCCAATTTTATTGGAAATTTGGAATTGGAAAACGTAGCAAACCGTAAGGTAGTTCGCCCAAACAAGTTCCGTTCAGGGTGGTGTGTGCTGAACTTAAAAGGCTTGGCGTGGCCTTTCTCGACACTGTTTATTATTTTAAAAACAGTTACCAATGTACATGATAACACATGATTATTAATAACATACACTTTCTTCAATAGCAGCATCAATTAATAACAATAATAATAATAATAGTAGTAGTAGCAGTAGTGTTCTAGTGTAGTAAGTAAGTAATAGTAATGTATTAATCTTTAATTTTCACGTTTTCTACATATTAGCCAAACCTTAATTGATTACACTTGACCCCCTACCCCCTTGAAAATTTTCTTGCAGGCGCCCATGCTTAATACTGCTCTCTGCATGTATTTTTCTCTTTCTTGCTCGATGAAGTTTGGTGTTGTTGAACAGAAGACGGCAGCTCAGGTGGTACTGGGCTTCGTTCCTTTTCAGTGTTTCTTCTATACCACCACCTTCATCCAGTCTTCCAGGATCCAGAACAATGGATAAATCATGTATGGCATGAAAGAGAGGAACATTGATCACAATCATGTGTATCCATCATTTTTCACAGTTGGTGGGGATTTCAGTTGTTCGTTCTTGTTCTTTTGGCACAAACAGCATTTGGTCCATTCAGTTCGCCATGTTGGAGGTAATGGTGAAGAATTCGCCATGTTCTTGAATTGTACGTCTTTCACTGTCGAGGATTTGTTCTTTCACTATCTGGAAGAGAAGATCATACTCGTAATTGAAGTTTCTAACATTATAAACAGGAAAATAATAAAAACATGTATTGTAATGTTCAAACATTAAACATGGAGTACTATGGAGGTGTCGGCCATATTGGAAAAGGTCGCCATCTTGAATTTTTGATTGGCTAATAGTCTACATGAAAAGTGTGATTTTCAACGATAAAGTTATTACTTGCATAAATATTAGAACGATTTCTGTGAAATATTCAATTATCATGTGTCGGCCATCTTGAAAATGGCTGCCATTTTTAATTTTCGAGTGGTAACGTTTTATATGAAAAGTGCGATTTTCAATGAATATGTCTGCCAACTTTGGTACTTGTATCCACATCTGAGCAATTCGTCTGAAAACACGCACTTATCTGCTCCACTATTAAGGTCCCGAGCCGAGATGGCTGTTCCCTTCAATTGGGACTTTCAAGAAGTAGAAAGTGGGGCTATTAGAACCTTTGCAATCAGAACGAATTTTCAATCTTAAATTAATAGCAATCTCACAGCCTTCCAAATGAGAATACCACTCCCTACCCTTTACGGTTTCCACATAGCTATCTCTCAAGAGCACGAGGCACATAAGGTTTCTATGTTTAAGAATACGCGCTCGTAAGTTAGGGACAAAAAAAAAAAAACATTTCTGCAGTTCCCACTATTAAAATTAGTGCAGGTCAGTGGCGGCTTTTCAGGTGAAGTAGGTGAAGTGCCTCTTCACCTATTTTACTCAAAATAAAGTTTTATTCAGTATTTTTTTATAATATATTCTTTTTTGCCTTTATTCAGTTCCAAAATACTCAAAATTTTGAATAGATATTAATTCACATGGCTCGCTCAATACGGAAAACAAATCCTTATACGCAAAACAGTGCAAGTGAAGAGCCGAAATGAGAATGCTTAGAAGTCTGCAGTTTTCCGCCGAGTTGCCATGGTAACCGTGACGTCACCCTCCCCAATCTGCTCGCTCAAGTGAAGTGTTTCAGCTTCACGCGCCTTACCTCTGCATCTTTCAGTTTTTGAGCGTAAAGTCGTGAGAGATCACGGTGGAGTGGGCGGACTACCAAGCTACCATGCAATCTGCTAGGGGCTTTTTCCTTGTAATGCTGTGGTACATTATTTTCTGAAAGGAATTTGTGCTTCGTGATTATTTGTTGAAAGCTTTAACTGATATTTTAGGTTTGTGTACAATTTAACTGATAGTGATAGTTTTTAGTATGCATCCTGAGGACGACATTGTTTGTAATTTATTGCAAACTCCATTTACTCTGTGGAAAGATGAAGATGAAAGAGACATTTCGCTTCAAGGACGACCAACGGATTCACTGACAATTGTTGCCAAGAACGAAATCAAGAAGAGTGGTAAATCTAACAATATTAATTTTAAAAACTGTTGGTTTACTGAATATAAATGGATTTGCAGCACTTCTGTGTTAATTTTTTTTTTGGGGGGGGGCTGCTTACTTTTTAGTAATAAACATTCGGCGTGGAATAAAGACGGATTCTCAGATTTATTAAGCGTAACACGGTCACTTCACAAACATCGTGATTCTAGCGAACACCTGAAATGCGGATTAATGTTAAGGAATTTTGAAAAAATTCAAACCATTGCCGATGCCCTGAGGAAGAATGCTAGGCTTTTGAAAATGCATTTTAACGAAAGCGTTCCTTTAAATAGACTTTTCCTGCAGACAGTGATTGATGCAGTATTAGTCTATACTGTATTTGAGCAAACAAGAACTAGCATTCCATGGCCATGACGAAAGCATGGGCTCGATAAATCGTGGAAATTTCAATGAATTACTTTCATTGTTGATATGAAGAAGTTCTTTAAAAATTGAAACTCAATACGAAAGGATAAAAAAACTATTCAAAATGAATTAATTGAATGTATTTCTGAATATATAAACGATCACGTCAAAAATTAAATAATTTTTGATTGTTGATTCGGAAGGTGTATTGGTTGAGGGATTTTTGGGTTTCCATGATGTGAATGAAGATAGAACGTTAGGAGCTTTATACAAAATCCTAGACAAAATTTTGGAACAGTTTGATTATCAACACAAATAAATAGGACAATGTTACGATGGGGCAAGTATAATGTCTGGACACTTAAATGGGATACAGAAAAAAAAGTCAAGGATAAAGCTTCTCAAGCTGTTTTTGTTCAATGCTTAGTTCATCGTTTGAATCTTGTATTACACCAGAGTTTTTCTAAAATTTCTAAGTGTCGAATACTTTTTTCAAGCCTCAGTGGAATTGCTTCGTTTGTTCACCATTCAGAAATCAGCACGGGAATATGCTGCTCTTACACAAGAAACAATTTTTCAAAATTATAAACAATTGTATTTTGAAATTTTAGACCAGATTCTTATGGAAATGGATATAAGATTTCAAGACTGTAAGAAACTTCAATTTGTCTGACTTGCTGACACAACCAAATTCGAATAATTTAATGCATGCTTTCCCACTCGCGCTCTTGAAAATCTACATTTTTACGGAAACATATTTACTAAACACCAGCGCCTCAAAATGAACTGAGTCTTGTATATGCCGATGAAAAATTAAGGAATATATTGACTCAAGAGTTCCTTCGAGTGTTTCACGGAGACAAAGACATTTTTACAGATGATTATAAATTGATTTTATTCAGTTTAACAATTCCATCTACAAGTGTGCCAGTGGAAAGAAATTTTCTTAAAAGAATACAAACTTACTCAAGAAACACTAGTTTCCAAGATAGACTTGCTTCTTTGGCAAATATTTCTATTCAAGAAGACATTTTATTGATGCTCGCGAGGAAACAACCATCTAACCATCTTATGACGACATAATCGACAAATTTGCAGCTTTAAAAGGAAGAAAAATTGATTTAATATACAAAAGATAGGTAAGTCCTCATTAAGGGATTTTCATTGTAGACAGTAGATATCTTTTCATACTGCTCTTGTACCTCTTCACCTATTTTACCAACCACAAGCCGCCACTGGTGCAGGTATGTAAATTCCAGGTAAAAAAAGTGTTCGTATAAAATAGTATGAAAAAAGAAGTGTTAGTATGCCTCACCGGCGTATACCGGCCCATTTCGAGCACTGTTGTTCACTAGGTAACGTGTTACGTACCATGGCGTGTATGATGTACTACCGCGGTGACGTAGGCGACAAATTGAAGAAGTTGCAGTGAATAAGTCTTACTGGCGTAGTTTAATTGGGAGAATAGCCGCCTCTCGAGTAGAAAAACTTGGTTTCGAAATCCACGACCGCCAAAAAAGTTTTATTTTATTTTATTTTATTTTATTTTATTTGTTTGATTGTAGGTTTAACGACTACCGTGAGCAACTCAATGGGCTTTAAGCAGCCGCCCGTCCCCAATTTAGCGCCACTGGTTTTAGGGATGAGAAAGAGCCAGTGTCGTGAGACAAACACAACATCCGTGCCTCACCGGGATTCGAACACAAACCCTTCTCGGACGAATGGTCATAAGACAGCGCTCAGACCACTGCGCCGCTGGGGGAAAGGGCAGAAAGGTTTTATGCAATCTTGGCACCCGAACGTAAATGAATTTCCTAGTCGTGAAGTTCGAAAAATATGCGTGATGATTCTCCCACTCATCGTACTACGAAATTAATAAAAATTTCATCTATAATGAGCTGGTCCTTCATAAGCATGGTTGTCGGCGGACCCGAAAACCTGCAATTTCGTGCCCCCACCTTTATCAAGTGGTGGGGGTTGATTTAACGCAACGTAACATAACGTAGATCAAAGAATATCTAACTGAGAAGAAGTTAAGCCTCGGCGAGACGTAACTAGCGCCGCCATATCTTAAGGTGGACGTCAAGTAATTTTGCTTCCTATACTTCCAATGAAAAAACTTTTGTACACATTTCCTTCACAATTAGTGTGTTCCCAAGGATCGAAATTTGAGCATCGATTAAAATAACTTCATATTATAACTTGGAATACTTAATATTTTCTAAAACATAACCATAATTATATTAAAAATCAATTACTTTTCCTTTGGTGGTGTTGAAATCAGAAAAAAAGATGGCGCGACCTGTACTTTGATGACGTCAGTAGAGAAACAAATGTTAGATTGCATAATTATGGTTATGTTTTAGAAAATATGAAGTATTGCTAGTTATAAAATGAAGATATTTTAATCGATGTTCAAATTTTCATCCTTGGGAACGCATTAATTGGGAAGGAAATGTGTACAGAAGTTTTTCCATTGGAAGTACAGGAAGCAAAATTACCTGACGTCCACCTTAAGGCTCTACGAGACCCGCCATCTTGTATTGCTGCATTCTCTTAGCTTATTAACCAACGGGCAAGCGTATTTCACAAATTGCTCGGGCAATTTTGCACATTTTGAAACACCGTTTGTGGCTAACGCAAGATATATGATAAATAAAGAGTTTCCTGGTTTCAGATTTTAATTTTGGACCCTTTAAGTATTTTTTATTAATTAATAAAACTATGGAAGACGCCTTGGTACGACTTTCGCTGCAGATAAAAAACGAAGGGAGAGGCCAATGCAAATTCTGAAACCAGGGAACTCTTTATTTATCATATATCTTGCGTTATCCACAAACGGTGTTCCAAAATGTGCTAAATCGCCAGAGCAATTTGTGAAATACGCTTGCCCGTTGGTTAATAAAAGAAGGCAGCAATACAAGATGGCGGGTCTCGCAGAGCCTTAAGAGTTAAAACGCGTTGAACAGAAGCCAACATACAATCTGATGCCGGAGCAGACTGCGCATACGTATTTCTGTTGACTTCAATTCTTTGGGTAAGAATTAAAATGCAGTGCACAGAAGCCAACATACAGGCTGATGCCGGAGCAGACTGCGCATGCGTATTTCTGTTGACTTCAATTCTTTGGGTAAAGAACAGTCAACTGAACGACTCACAGCACGTGATTGTTACCTTCTCGGTAGCATCAAAGAATATCTAAATATTCTTTGGTAGCATAATCACTTGGCAAATCGGATATGTTACTTTTGTTACACCAATCGGGCTAGTTAAGGCTTTTGTTTGTTCTTCAGTTTTTCAGAAACATTTTCAGTAATGCCAAATACTAGGGACTGTTTGCATTTTGTACAGATCCTTAGGCCTAACTATAATATTTGCTAAAATTTAATTTAAATAGCAATACTAATGTTATTGCATATTTTTCTCACCAAACTAAGGGATGGATAAATAAAATAAACTCCGATCTACTTAATATTTCATGTGGAGTGCTTCAAGGTTCGGTATTGGGACTGTTACTGTTTCTGTTATGTATTAAAGACCTTCTTCTGTGCCTGCAAACAACTCATTCTTTGCTATACGCTGATGACACTGTCATTTTTCAAAAATGTCATGATTTGCGTAAGTTACAGATAATGATCAATAATGATCTATCAAATTTATCTCATTAGTTATGCTTTAACAAATTATCACCTTATATTCTAAAATCCAACGCCGTATATTTCCGAAACGTTCATAAAAGAGAGGACATAAATAACTTTCCAGTCAGGATTATTGATCTCCCCCTTAAAAGTGTGGACAAAGTTCAGTATCTTGGTGTTTGGTTTGATGAATTCTTTAACTGGAATACGCATGTTTAGTTTGTTTTAAAACAAGTTTCCTTACAGGTTGGCCTGCTTGGTAAAATTAAGCATCTCTTCCCTATCAATGTCCTAAAAACATTTTACTATGCTTTTATTTATACCTATCTCTCCTATTGTCTGGAATCTTGGTATTCAAATATAAGTGCAAACAATAAGTTATGCTTGCTCAAATTACAGAAGAAATCTGTTTGCTATATGCTGAACACAGATTACATGTCTCATTCAAAACCATTATTTCTAAAACTAAATATTCTAAAAATTCATGAAATTTTTACCTTGAAACTAGGTATCATGTTTTTTTAAATAATGCATCTTAAACTGCCTATTTTGCAATCTGACATCAAATATCTGGATTATTCTATCTTCGCCAGATCTGTTGCTAACAACAAATTATGTCAGCCGTGTGTTAGACTTAATTCTGGTTTAAATAGCATACTGTATAGAGCCATTATCCTATGGAATAATCTCCCAGAGAGCATCAGATCCCTGGAAAATATCAAAAAGTTTTCCTTGTCTCTGCGAAATTACATTGTAAATCACCCTGATCTCCATAACGAACATCAACATTATCATTAAATTGTAGTTCCAAGCATGCTGCTAACAGTGGTGCTTCTGTTATAAGTCTTACTGGCTTTCATATATGCCATATGTTTTATTCCTTTTCTTACATCTGATTGGGGGAATCGCCTTACAACCAATGTGTTCAGATTCCTACTGGTGTATTGCATTTTCATATAACTGTAAGTTTTAAATGTGTGCAAAAATAACTGTAATTCTAAAAAAAAAAAAAAATCAAAGAAAAGCTTCACTGTCCTAGTCCCCCTAACGTGTTTTGCTCCTGGATGTTAACTTTCCCGCAGAGCATATTACACTGCCGGACAATTGCTAAGGTCGGATGACAATAGCAACGATAGCAACCATAAAATGGAAGGCAGGAAAATGTGGAAATTACCATAAGTGCGGGATACAGTAAGACGTGTTGTGCGTATGCAAATTTTGGATTGCCGAACTTGTTCGTGACGTCATAGCGCTGATTAGAGATATAAAGGATTTGACGCGTATTGACCGTTGTTGTTCAAACGCAAAGTTGAATGGGAAAGAATCAATTGACGAACTTGCAATTTTCAGTATGTCTTCCCGACATCACCTAGATGATTTTACGCGTGGCCGTATTATTGGCAAAATTGAAGAAGGGAAAAAAATAACAGATGTTGCCAGGGAGTTCAACGTCAGCCACAGTGTTGTTTCAAGGCTTTGGAAATCATTTCAAACAAATGGAGAGTGTAGCAAACGTCACGGGGAGGTCGTGTTCGCAGTACGACACCTGCAGAAGATCGGTACATAGTGCTATCAACAAAAAGACACCGGCGCAGCACAGCTAGTGAGGTAGCAAATCAGTTTATGGCTGCTACTGGCAAGCGGATCTGCCGAAAAACTGTCGCCAGACGTTTGCATGAAGGAGGACTATACGCCCGCCGTCTTGTTGTGTGCATCCCATTGTCCAGACGTCATCGTTTGCAATGGTGCCATCAACATCGCAATTGGACTGATAACGACTGGTCTGCTGTCCTCTTCTCAGATGAGAGTAGATACAGTCTATCGTCTGATTGTCGACGACAACTGATCTGGCATGATAGTGGTACTACATATTGTCCAGCAAACATACAGGAAAGGGACCGATATCCGACATGTAGTGTCATGGTATGGGCTGGCATCATGATCAATGGCCGTATGTCCCTCTATGTGCTTCCAACTGGGACTATGACTGGCCAACGATACATTAATGATGTTCTGCTACCTCATGTTCGCATGTTCCGTGGTGCTGTCGGTGATAGATTCATTTTCATGGACGACAACGCAACATGTCATCGAACAGTCGCTGTCCAGGAGTGTCTTGAGAGTGAGGATATTCAACGCCTCGTATGGCCAGCACATTCTCCAGATCTGAATCCCATTGAAAATGTGTAGGATGCTTTGGGGAGGAGTCTTTCTGGTCGCCAATGCTCTCCAATAAACAAGGACACCCTCATCCATGCACTGACGGAGGAATGGGATAAATTACCCCAACAGCTGCTTGATAATGTTGTGCAAAGCATGACACGACATGTGGAATCTTGCATCGCCCTCCATGGTGGCCATATCCCGTATTGACATCTTACGCCGGAACGCCTGCGGACGGTAATTGCATTTTTTTCACGTTTATGTATTCTGCACAAAATGGCCTGTTTGTCCCTTGAACACGTTCCAAAGCCTTCTGGATTTCAGAGCACAATAAATTGTCTTTCTTGTAATGTCCTGGCATTCTGACATTATTTTATTTCACTTGGCATCCAACCACACTTACTTTTTTATGCGCTATATAGCCGTTTATGATCCGTCCTTAGCAATTGTCCAGCAGTGTATCTCTTAAGATGTAGTGGTGCTGTTGTCGCCTGTTTTACGTTATCTCTATGACAGTTGGCGTTCTGTACGGTTTATATTCTTTGCGTATATGACGTATTACTGCGGTGACGTTTCAGTCATATCCGCAAAGTGGCAGCGATATACAGATCGATGGACGTACGGAGCTCCGTACCTTGCCGGCGCAGTTCAGCTGAAAGAATAGCCGCTTCCGGACTAAGAAGACCAGAATTCAAATGCCACCACCGGAAAAAAATTTTCACCCAATAACTAACGTCCTTAAGTCAGTGTTCTGACTGAGTGTCTGTTATACAGTTAAACCAACGTATAACGAGCTCGCATGATACGAAGTTCCGTATGAACCGAAGCATTAACGTACTGATAGCTCCCGCAACTCCCGCAGTGTGGGGGTCTCACGGCTAGGAGGTTCTCTAGCCTCAGCAGAAAGATTTTTTAAAATTTTGCGGAAACTTCACGTGAAACTTGTTAAAGAAATAGCCAGGAAGTTTTAACGGAAGCTTTGAATGAAGTATTAAAAAGAAAAATCTCCAAGAAATAATTTTCGCTTTAGTTTATAAAACTAGTTGATGGGAAAGAAGCTATTCCAGAGGACTTGGGGCTCCTTTTCACAGCCATAGTAACAGTACCTATACATGTATATTAACAAGAGAATGTGAATGAAATATCATTTGTACTGTATAAATGAAATGTTTATATCAAGAGGACAAGTCGTTATATACGAATATTGCACGTGCTTGCACGTAACTACGCATCCTTCAGAATATAATGAGCTAAATGGTGTTCTTCGCCGGAAAGAAAATACAGATACCTGTGTCATTTTTTTTATGACAGTCAAAAGAAAAAGACTTTTATTATGTGCAAAACATTGTGATATTATGTTAAGTGTATTTTTTTACATGCAAGAGTAAATAATTTCAGTAATTTTACTTTTTTTGTGCCACAATTCTTAGTTGTTATTTATTTGCTGACTTACGCTCTGTAATTTTGAATAAATTGGAAAAGGTCATTAGGCACTATCACACGGCCGTTACATGTCTTGTATGTGTGATCTTACGGCATTTCAAAGAGGCTCGCCTTAGTTCTCTAAAAGCATAAAATTTGCATGATATGATTAACTTTGGCGTAAGTAGTAGATGAGCCATAGTCCTGCTCCGTCCAATAGCGGACTCTTCAGGGATTGAATGAATTCTCTCGGCGAGTTTCCCAGCGGTAATAGTTCCGCTCTAGGGACCACAGACTCGGACACACCGACAGGTAGTACGAACTGGGGAGGTCGTACACGATGGACCGTGTATTTAATTGAGAGACCTCTGGGAGATCGGTTCACTACGCGACCAATTTTCTTTTCTTTGGGCCGAAGCCTTTGCCTTCTTTTTTTTTTTTTTTGGTTGGAGGTTTAACGACCACCGTGAGCAACTCAATGGGCTATAAGCAGCCGCCCGTCTCTATTTTAGGGTCACTGATTCCAGGGAAGGGAGAGAGCCAGTGCCGTAAGACAAACACAACATCCATGCCTCACCGGGATTCGAACCCGGACCCCTTCCGGACGAATGATCAGAGGCCATCGCTTAGACCACTGCGCCACCGGGCCTTTAATCCAATATGTGGTTACATTGGATAGACAAGCATAGTACAAGCACATAGAAAACACAAACACATTACATTTCACGATCACAAACACAGAAGAACGCACATTCCGCGTTGAACAATTCAATGGGGAGCGCAGTCCATTCGTCGGTCGCTGGTTGCTTAGCCATAGTCCATACGAGTGCGTTCCCGTCTGAGACTCGGACAGGCAGAGTCCAGACTAGAGTGAGCAGTGTTAGGTTTTAGGTGGAATTTCTCATTTGTCTTAAGGCACTTGGGGCACTTTGCTTCATTATGGCAGCTCCATTGCTTGTGCCCCGCTTGCCTACAGCTAGCACAAGACTCGAAGATTGACGGACACTTAGCCTTATGGTGGCCAAACCCGTTGAACGTGAAGCAACGGATTTCCCGTAATTCCTTACAGGGCAGGATTCTCTATCTAAGATTTGCTTTGCCTTTTTTAAGTAGGGCGCATATATCCACTGGAGCCATCTCAATCACCCCGTGGAACTCCCCTCTCCCCCTTTCCCTTTGATTGGGAAGGGCATCCTACACCTCTCTGGTTCCTTTAATTCTTTAGACCAGTGAACCGGTTCTGGGCGTGTTCCATGTAGCTGTCCCCGTCCCCATGTAGACGATCAACCTGGGAAGCTTCCTTGCTGGTTTTTTAGCTTGGAAGTGCTCTTTCAGTTCCGGATACTCCTCGAAGAAGTCCAGAAACCTCTCCATCCCTTCTGCTTTGGCACACTCAAAGAGAATTCCACCATTTACTTTCTTGATTCCCTTAATTCCGACACCCATGGCTTTGGGTTGGAACACCTGCTGGACCATCTTCAAGTCTGCCGAGGACTTGCTCGGGTCCTGGGATACATAAACAGAACGTGTTTTTATTGAGGTTTTCTCGGTTCTCCGGGTTTGGGTTTCACTCTGACTGCTTCAGCATAGGACTTTGGTTTCTCCACATCTTCCACACTCTTCTGTCTCTCTTCCAAACTGTCTTTTGAGAAATTCAATTTGCAGCGACTGTTTGGTTAGGGCTGCCAGCATCCGATCTAGTATCGGCCGGATCAAACCCCTGGCATTATGGGACACTCTCGTATTCGAACTGTCCAGGAGTTTATTCATCTCCTGAAACAGTCCGAGATATCCCCCCTGTGTTTGCACTTATTAAATTTTTTGGGCCTCCATCCCCCGATACTGGGAACTGGAAGGCCGAGAAAGATGGAATTTCTCGCCTGACCCTGCACTTGGCCCGATCATGATGAACGGGGAGACCGACGCGGCGGGGTCTGGATTAGCTGGGAGCTGTGAGCCCTCAAAAATGATCAAATGATCATATGTAGAGGATTTTAGGAAGGGAGTGTATGACCCCAGGTCTTAAACAACCCTTAGAAATAGGCAGCTAGGAGATTTGGGCTTAAGTGCCCGATAGGAAAGTGACAAGGAAGCGAAGTAGAAAGGGGGAGGAAGACGCCCTTATTTATTACCGGGGGGACGGTACCCGCGGTCCGACGGCTTAACGTGCCCATCCGACGCACGGCGGATATTTAGTGGATCGAGCGTTCGTACCTGCCTAGGATCGAACCTGAGGTCCTTTCCTTGGCAGTCACGAACGTTGTCCACTATAGGCCACCCGCGGCCCTGTGAGCCCTCAAAAGAGCCTTGTAAGTATTTTGTCATGTTTTTGTATTAATATAAAACTAGGGCAATCGTTTTAATTACAACTTGTACACTGTATATTTGTGTTACACGCAATAAAGTGTCACAATTTTTGGTTTTACGAAAAAAATTTCTATAGGTTCTAAAAATTGTGAAACATGAATTCGTCCGGGTAGCCTCGTAAGCATATGGAATTTAGAATTTTCAGTAATTGGGAGCAAATAGATTTTCACAAAAAAGCCTCAAAGATATTTTTGCAGGAGAGGGATGGTGGGGGAGAGCTCGCGTTTCTCGGGGGCGTCACACTGAACCGAAGTTTTTATAGATCCCTTAAACTTCATCATGTTTTTCCATGTTTCTTAACGAAATATTACGTTAAATATTTTTGGAAAAAACGCATACATCGAAGTTCATCAGAGTTATCAGCAGACAAAATAAGTGGCGTTCACCCAGTTTTTACCTCTTTCAGTGGAAAATTAGGAATTACCTGCTGTTAACAAAACCCCGGTGTCAACAGCAGGTAATTCCTAATAGATCATTCTTGTCTCCATGTAACGGGTCTGTTTACATTGAGACAAGAATGGTTCAGTTATTTTTTACTACTTTCCGTAACGTTTTACTCTTTGTTTGTTTTCTTTAGAATAAAACTAATGCGACTGTATGACATATGAAGGAGGATCAAAAAGTAGCTCACAACATTTTTTTTTCTTTTTGCAATTTGCAGTTTGGCAGACAATGAGTTTGAATATCACGTAACAGACCGGTTTTGCTGGATCAGGTGTCGCCATAGTGGAAGACAGTGCGAACGACGGCACAGATGTCGCGTTCGTTAGCGTCGTCTACAAATGAAGAGCAACGCGGCGTAGTCCGATTTCTGTGGGCTAAACGGAAAACTCCGATGAAAATTCACAAAGAAATGGTCGACGTTTAATGTGATGATTGCCTGGACCGTAGCAACACCTCCAGATGGTGCAGTTTCTTTGCAGAGGCTGGGCAACCTTATCGATTCGCCTCGTTCCTGTGGACCTGTAACTGCGTCATCACCTGCCACTATGGAAGGCATTGAACAGGCAGTTCTGAGTGACCGGCGGATCCATCTGCACACAGTGGCACAGAAGTTCAACAATTCGTACGTACGGCATAACGTACGATATTGTGCATGGCAAATTGCAATTTCGCAAGGTCAGTGCGCGATGGGTGCCCAAAAACTTGACAGACGACCAGAAGGGACAGAAAATGATGTCATCCCTGGACCACTTGATGCGTTACACAGAAGAAGGACATGAATTTCTAGTAGGTGTAGGAACGGACGATGAGTCCTGGGCGTATCACTACACTCCCGAGACAAAAAAGGCCAGTATAGTGTGGAAACATTCCGACTCCCTGCCACTAAATAAAAATTCAGAGTAACCCAATCTGCACAAAGAGTCCTCATGACGGTTTTCTAGGACACGCATGGCGGAATCTTTACACACTGTGTATATGTTTTGTTTTGTCTATCTGTTAAACTGTTGCCAAAAAAAATAGTGTGCGTTGCTTTTCAATCCATCCTAGTATTATTCAGTGTTAAAAAATGCAATTCTAGTTTAACTGTATGAGACATTTTATTTTTATGGTTACTTTGGATAAAATGAATGGCACTGAAGTTTTTAAGCGTGATATTAGTTTAGGTGGGTAATCATGAACATTAACAACAACTGCCAAATTAAAAGAAAAGTTAATCATTTTGAAAAAAATGTTCATACTATTTGCATTACCTATGTGTGCTTTTGATATTTCACCATTGTAATTAATTTCATTTCTGTGGTTGTAAACTAAACAATTTAAAATAAATGTTCATTGTAGTTGCGTTAACATGGCTATTTATTAATTTATTTTCATGTAAATAAACTATTGCGCCGCGTAGAAAATTGTGTAACAAATTAGTTTTCTACGCGACGTAAAGTACGTATAAATTAGGCGTAATTTGTGTAAAATATGTATCATGTAATTTACACGGCCAGCTCTGTCTGTAATACGTGCAGTGCCAACTGGAGCTGAAACGGTGGTTGTAATGTATATAAGGGACCATATTTAACCCCATTGGAAAATTTCATGATCATTGAGTACAAAGTAACGGATGGTAATAAACGAAAAACGGCAAATTTTCTCGACTGTTCACCGGGGTCTGTAGTTATTAATGTCATAGGCACCGACTTTCCAGAAATCCAACTGGTGCTGGAGTTCTGAGCGGAAAGTCCAATGGGCAGGGACGAAGTAAGTGTCTCTGACGACATGGGCACAAGACAAGATGGCGTCCCCCTCACCAAATCTTTAGCACGTCTTTTGTAAAAAAAGATCGTGCTTATGTTACAGGTCTGTCCGTCCGTTCGTCCGCCTGTACCCACGATATCTCTGCAACTATTAGTCCGATTTGAAAAATTCTTTCTGCATTGGGAAAATTGAAACATGCGAATAATGATCCTTCCTTTCGTTGTTGTTTTTTTACGATGTACAATTTCGCCGCTAGAGGGCGTAAATGCAGATGATGTCGAATTCAAAAATACGTTTTATTCCACATATTTGCTTCTAAACGTCCGATTGAAAAAATCATTTTATCTTTCGATTCCATTTATGTCGAAGAGTATTTTAGATATAGTTACTTTTTCAAATTACGCATAGATTTTCCGCTAGGGGGCGTAAAAATAAATTACATTTTTTCCGATAACTCTTCTTCTAAACCTCCGATTTGAAATTGTTTTTCTTCAGTGGATACACCTCCTAATGGAAAATCTTTTGCGTATAAGCTCAAATTTTTGGTAAAGAATACTTTAGCCACCAGGGGGCTTAAGTGTTATTTTTTGCTTTTGAGGTATTTGCACAGATATCATATACATGAAGCTAGATTGGACACCCAGCCCATGAGGCGTGAAAAGGTAGGCGCCATTTTCAGCGGGTCATCACGATCCATTTAAGCAAGGCTACTTTGCATTAGGTCAAAGAAATACGAGTTTGGTACTGTGATTTTCTATTTATATTGAGATTCAAAGCAGTCAGTACCCATTTAGCGGCGGAAGTTATAAAATTTAAGTAAAAAACAGCAATATTCCTTAGTGCTAACTAGAATGCCAAGGGTCTTGCAAAATATTGAATAATTTCAGATTCGGCCAGGTCTTAAATTCCAGAGAAGACATTCCGGTATCTGCGATATAAAAAAATATTACGCTGGTTTTAATTTGCTAAGAGATATGATTTTGACGTTTCTTGTTAATGAATGCTTACATTTAATACCCCATTTCGCTGCTATATTGCCCAAATAAATAATATGAAATGTTAAAAACTGAAATTCCCTTAGTGCATAACAAGACAAAATATCAAAATGTTTGGTGAAATTCGAAACTTTTTGAGTAAACATAATAAATAAATCAGAATGACAGAGGTAATAGCAACGAGATAGAAATACGTTGGGTAATAGCAACAAAGAAAAAGATTCACATTATTTCAGCTTTTCTATGTAAAGCATGTGGGAGCCTTTTTTTTTCGGATTCAAATCAATAGTTTGCTGGATTTAATAGCTACTTATTGATTTTAAATAAATTATTTGCGTTTCCATTACTTTAAATCGTTGCCGTATTACCTTCTTAAAAATATTTTCCAATATTTTTTTATATTTTCATACAATACCAGCTTTAAATTTTAATATATATATATATATATATATATATATTGTTTTCAGCATTGGGCAAGAGGCAAATAAGTAACAGCAATTATATTTTCGTCTCTCTGCGTAAGATTTTTTATCTGAGGAAACTTTCACCATGATTTATACAATAACCAACGTCCAAATCATCCTGCGTTAACGTGCCATGCTCCGCCGCCATCTTGACCCGCTCAATGTGGCTCCATGCTTCTCACAGCGCAAGCCCATGCTCAACAGAGCAGACAGCCAATCTAGTCCCTTATACGATATCTGTGGGTATTTGCCATAAAATCTGAGCGTCTAAAATATCGATTGAAAAAATTCTTTCGCGGACTGATGCCACTCACATCGATAAACCTTTACGGAACATTTTCTTCTTAAAATATTCCACAGTTTCTCCGCCAGAGGGCATAGATATATATCTTATTTTTTGTCAATATCTCTACTTCTAGGAGTCCGATTTGAAAAATCCCTTCTTTGTTGGATAGTGTTTTCAGTGTGACACGTTTTTTATATAATTTCAAAATTTTCAAGTAATTCATTGACTTTCCGCTAGTGGGCGTAGAGATAAATTGCGTTTCCCCCTATATCTCTGCTTCTAAATCTCCGATTTCAAAAATTCTTTCTGCACCGGATACAGCTCCTGGTGGGAAATCGTTTGCACATAATTTCTAATAAAAAAATGGTTTGGCCGCCAGGGGGCGTAAACCTTAATTTCCGCTTCTGATGTACTAAATTCTCGATTGAAAGAAACGTCGTTTGTAGACCGATGGTACTCATGTCGACAAACCTTTTAGAAACATTTTCTTCTTAAAATAATGCATGGTTTCTCCCCCAGGGGGCGTAGATGTATATCTTATTTTTGTCAATATCTCTACTTCTAGGATATCTGCAGCCCAGGGCATCTCCAGAAATCTTGTGGTTAGTGTTGTGGCGAAAATCAAGAACGGTTATGGATATTTATAGAAATTACGACCAATATTAAAATAGTAGGTAAACTTTGAATTTAGGCACAAATTTAAATTTGGGAGATGGGTAGATGCATTGGGAAAGTGGAGTATTTATGTGGTGGTTATGTTCGTATTACAGTTATTGACAAATGTGCATGTGTGACTAAACCAAATACCAGAAAATCAAGCAAAACAATTAATTATGTTGTGATCATTTTTTTTTCATGTTATAACATATTTGGAAGTTCACCAAGAGAAAAATATCAAACAGAAATTAAATTTTTGAGATTTTCACTGGTAAGTGTGCTTGTGTGTACACATATAAAATTTTGTTTTCACCACTTGTACTATTTCTATATGTTATGACATCACACTGTATTGTGTTACATGTGTATAAATGTGTCAACTCTGGAAAAATCAGTAATTTTGGAACTCGTGCATAAAGCTAGAAAAAAATGGTCGTGTAATCATCACTTCATTGTATTAAATAGACATTGGTACATATTGCGTCAATAACTCTGATTCTCGTCCTAGGCCAACGTCAAAGCGTTGGTTGATGAATGCGATGGCTCAGAATCTAAGAGACACACCTAGAAATCGAATGCCAACTTATGCCAAAATTTGGTTTTTGAAAGGCTAATGCCTGTATTTATTTTTTTACAACACAACATGATTAACCAAAAAAGGTATTAATATTGCTATGAGAGTACTACTACATTTACAATTTAGCACTTCGCTAAACCTTCGCTGGCCCACTCATATGTGGAGATCAACAATTCAAATCATCATCATCATCATCATTGTCAACCATTATCAATCCACTGCTGGACGAAGGTCTCCCCAAGTTTCCTCCACAACGGTCTGTCTTGTGCCAGTCTCCTAAATGTCACTCCCGCATATTTACGAATTTCATCCACCCATCTCCCATGTGGTCTTTTTCTGGGTCTTTTCCTGTCCCTTGGAATCCAATCTAAAATTTCGGCTGTCCATCTATGGTCTGTCCTTCTGGCAGTATGTCCAGCCCATTGCCATTTCAGGGATTTAACTCTGATCATGATGTCTTCCACTCTCGTCATTTTTCGGATCCACGAGTTCCTCTTCTTATCTCTCCTGGTTATACCAAGCATGCACCTCTCCATGCTGCTTTGAGTTGTCTGCAGCCTTTGTATGTCTCTTTTAGTTAAGGTCCACGTCTCTGCACCATACGTAAGCACTGGAAGGATGCATTGATCAAACACTTTTCTTTTAAGACATAATGGCATATTGCTCTTGAAAATTATGCTGTTTCTTCCAAAAGCTCTCCAGGCAAGTTTTGTACGCCGATTAATTTCTTCATCAATGTGACCCTCACTTGATATCTGCTGTCCAAGATAAACATACGTATCTGTTATCTCCAGTTTTTCTCCATCAATCGATAAATCTTCATTTCTTGTAAAAGCACTGAACATCACTTTTGTCTTCTGAAAGTTCATTTTTAATCCCACTTCTTTACTCTTGTCAGCAAGTTCCTGGATCATACTCTGCAGCTCTGATGGGGTAGTTGCAAAAATGACTACATCATCAGCAAAACGAAGATGGGTTAGATAATCTCCATTAATCTTTATCCCTTTGTTTTCCCAGTTCAGTGATTGAAAGACATTTTCCAATGTGGCATTAAAGAGCTTCGGAGATATGGTGTCACCTTGTCTCACTCCCTTTCCAATTTTTATGTGTGTTGTATTTTCAAACAGCCGAATCTTTGCACTTGCATTTTCATAGATGTTATTAATAATATTAATGTATGCATCTTCAATACCGCAGGATTTCAGAGCCGTGGTAACTGCTGATGGTTTCACCGAATCAAAGGCTTTTTCATAATCGATAAAAGCCATGCACAATGGAAGTTCATATTCTCTCGCTCTTTCAATTAGTTCTCTCAGTACGTGGATATGATCTATTGTGCTGTAGCCACTCCTGAATCCAGCTTGTTCTCTCGGTTGAGCCATGTCCAGTGTTACCTTCAAGCGGTGTGAAAGAACTTTAGTGAAGATTTTATAAACCACTGATAGGAGGCTGATAGGTCTGTAGTTCCTGAGATCCTCAATGTCACCTTTTTATGTAGCAGGATCATTGTAGCGTTGTTCCAATCCTCAGGAATCTTCCCTTTATTAAGGCATCGAGTGAAAATTTGGGCGAGTACTGTTTCAATTTCTCCACTTGCTTCTTGTATGATGTCTATAGTAATTCCATCTTCTCCTGGAGCTTTCCCCCGCTTCATGTTCTTGATTGCATGAGCAACTTCTGCTGGGAGGACTGGAAGAACTCTGGTACCTTTCATGATGTCTGGAGTACATGTATCATCCCTTTCATATAATTTGGAGTAGAAATCTTTCACTCTTGTCAAAATTTCGCCTCTATTTCTTGTTATAGAACCATCTTCTTTTCTCAGAGCCATAATCTGTTTTCTTCCCTTACTGAGATGTCCCTTTGCTATCTTAAGGCTTTGGTTGTTTTCAATTGCTTTCCTCACTAGCTCACAGTTGAATTTCCTTACGTCTTCAGTGATACTTTTTCGTGTTGTCTTGCATAGCTCTATATATTCCACTTTGGAAGTCACATCTTCTTTAGTTGTCCTCATCTCTCTTCTTTTTGCATCAACATTTTGGTTTTTCCTGATAATTTGTTCACATGCAACTTGTTCTTAGACCCAGCTAATTTTGTTGCTGTTTCCATTAGAGCTTTGGTTACTTTTCTGTTAACTTCCGAAATATCCACTTCTTCCGATGTTAGGCCTTCTAAAGCAGAGAATCTGTTCTTCAGTTCCAAAATTATGGGAGATTTCAATGCAAAAATAGGGCACCGGCAACAGAATGAAACTTCAGTAGGTAAATTCGGTCACGGCAACAGAAACCAGCGTGGAAATACTCTCGTTGAGTTTGCAGAGGCAGAAGGATTTTTCATCTTGAATTCCTTTTTCAAGAAAAAGCCACACAGGAAATGGACATGGAGACATCCAATTGGGACGACAAGTGAAATTGATTTTATTATGTGTAACAAAAAATTCGTCATCGAAGACTGCAGTGTGCTAAACAAGTTCAACACAGGTAGTGACCATAGATTGGTGAGATGTAAGATGCACCTCAACACTAAACTGGAACGTGGCAAGCTCATAAGACAAACAAAATGTATTGACATAACCAACCTTAAAAAACACCATAATACTTTCAAGTTGGAACTGAAGAACAGATTCTCTGCTTTAGAAGGCCTAACATCGGAAGAAGTGGATATTTCTGAAGTTAACAGAAAAGTAACCAAAGCTCTTATGGAAACAGCAACAAAATTAGCTGGGTCTAAGAACAAGTTGCATGTAAACAAATTATCAGGAAAAACCAAAATGTTGATGCAAAAAAGAAGAGAGATGAGGACAACTAAAGAAGATGTGACTTCCAAAGTGGAATATATAGAGCTATGCAAGACAGCACGAAAAAGTATCACTGAAGACGTAAGGAAATTCAACTGTGAGCTAGTGAGGAAAGCAATTGAAAACAACCAAAGCCTAAAGATAGCAAAGGGACATCTCAGTAAGGGAAGAAAACAGATTATGGCTCTGAGAAAAGAAGATGGTTCTATAACAAGAAATAGAGGCGAAATTTTGACAAGAGTGAAAGATTTCTACTCCAAACTATATGAAAGGGATGATATATGCACTCCAGACATCACGAAAGGTACCAGAGTTCTTCCAGTCCTCCCAGCAGAAGTTGCTCATGCAATCAAGAACATGAAGCGGGGGAAAGCTCCAGAGAAGATGGAATTACTATAGACATCATACAAGAAGCAAGTGGAGAAATTGAAACAGTACTCGCCCAAATTTTTACTCGATGCCTTAATGAAGGGAAGATTCCCGAGGATTGGAACAATGCTACAATGATCCTGCTACATAAAAAAGGTGACATTGAGGATCTCAGGAACTACAGACCTATCAGCCTCCTATCAGTGGTTTATAAAATCTTCACTAAAGTTCTTCACACCGCTTGAAGGTAACACTGGACATGGCTCAACCGAGAGAACAAGCTGGATTCAGGAGTGGCTACAGCACAATAGATCATATCCACGTACTGAGAGAACTAATTGAAAGAGCGAGGGAATATGAACTTCCATTGTGCATGGCTTTTATCGATTATGAAAAAGCCTTTGATTCGGTGAAACCATCAGCAGTTACCACGGCTCTGAAATCCTGCGGTATTGAAGATGCATACATTAATATTATTAATAACATCTATGAAAATGCAAGTGCAAAGATTCGGCTGTTTGAAAATACAACACACATAAAAATTGGAAAGGGGAGTGAGACAAGGTGACACCATATCTCCGAAGCTCTTTAATGCCACATTGGAAAATGTCTTTCAATCACTGAACTGGGAAAACAAAGGGATAAAGATTAATGGAGATTATCTAACCCACCTTCGTTTTGCTGATGACGTAGTCATTTTTGCAACTACCCCATCAGAGCTGCAGAGTATGATCCAGGAACTTGCTGACAAGAGTAAAGAAGTGGGATTAAAAATGAACTTTCAGAAGACAAAAGTGATGTTCAATGCTTTTACAAGAAATGAAGATTTATCGATTGATGGAGAAAAGCTGGAGATAACAGATACGTACGTTTATCTTGGACAGCAGATATCAAGTGAGGGTCACATTGATGAAGAAATTAATCGGCGTACAAAACTTGCCTGGAGAGCTTTTGGAAGAAACAGCATAATTTTCAAGAGCAATATGCCATTATGTCTTAAAAGAAAAGTGTTTGATCAATGCATCCTTCCAGTGCTTACGTATGGTGCAGAGACGTGGACCTTAACTAAAAGAGACATACAAAGGCTACAGACAACTCAAAGAAGCATGGAGAGGTGCATGCTTGGTATAACCAGGAGAGATAAGAAGAGGAACTCGTGGATCCGAAAAATGACGAGAGTGGAAGACATCATGATCAGAGTTAAATCCCTGAAATGGCAATGGGCTGGACATACTGCCAGAAGGACAGACCATAGATGGACAGCCGAGATTTTAGATTGGATTCCAAGGGACAGGAAAAGACCCAGAAGAAGACCACATGGGAGATGGGTGGATGAAATTCGTAAATATGCGGGAGTGACATGGAGGAGACTGGCACAAGACAGACCGTTGTGGAGGAAACTTGGGGAGACCTTCGTCCAGCAGTGGATTGATAATGGTTGACAATGATGATGATGATGATGTCAATACATTTTGTTTGTCTTATGAGCTTGCCACGTTCCAGTTTAGTGTTGAGGTGCATCTTACATCTCACCAATCTATGGTCACTACCTGTGTTGAACTTGTTCAGCACACTGCAGTCTTCGATGACGAATTTTTTGTTACACATAATAAAATCAATTTCACTTGTCGTCCCAATTGGATGTCTCCATGTCCATTTCCTGTGTGGCTTTTTCTTGAAAAAGGAGTTCAAGATGAAAAATCCTTCTGCCTCTGCAAACTCAACGAGAGTATTTCCACGCTGGTTTCTGTTGTCGTGACCGAATTTACCTACTGAAGTTTCATTCTGTTGCCGTTGCCCTATTTTTGCATTGAAATCTCCCATAATTATCTTCAAGTGCTGCTTACCTTTATTATTTAGATGACGAATTTCCTCATAAAATTCTTCAATTTCTTCTTGAGGATGACTTGTGGTGGGTGCATAAGTTTGAATAATCTGAGCCTGGTATCTTCTCGATAGTTGGATAACGAGTCGTGCAGCTCTGTCAGAGGAACTTTCAACTTCTACCACTTTATCCTTCAGTTTCTTGTTTATTATAAATCCAACACCACTAGTTCTGCCAGTATCTGTCCCACGATAATAGAAGAGATGTCCACTTTTCAGTTCAATGAGATCTTCTCCTTTTCTCCTTACCTCACTTAGCCCGACGATGTCCCACTTGATCCTTTGTAGTTCCTCTTCCAATTCAAGAAGCCTTGAATCAGAAGATAGGGAGCGTCCGTTATAGGTTGCCAAGGTCAGCATCAAATGGCAGCCTAGTCCGGTCCTCCGGGGATTCTTAGCACCCTCTGCCTTCATGTCGCACTGGCCGCTGCCTTGGCCAGGTACATTCCAGCTGCCGGAGACTGAGGGCCAAGATTTAAGTTGTAGAGTCATTTTGGAGGTGTTTGGCCATAACTCACCACGCTGGCCAAGCGTGTTGGTGAGTGTGGGATAGCATTTCCTCTGATCCCGATGGTATAGTTATACCGCTATTTGCGGTCGTCAGAGCCCCTTTAGTGGGAACAGGATGCACCACGAGAAGGCGGGGTTGACATTTGTCAAGGAGAGGCTGTGATGTTACGCATCACCTGACCTTACATCCCCAACAATTCAATTCAAATAATCAAGCTTATATAGTCATGGCAGAGTCCACATGAATAATGGCAGTTGTTAACACAGCGTTTACGTTAATTTACATTTGTGGCTTGCTTACATGTTATCAAAACAAATTTTATCTTCTCTGAACACATATCAAAACTCCAGATTCAATATTTATGAGTGTTTATTTATATATGTATATATATAGGTGTAGATTAAGAGAACTTATATCTTCCTCTGTATCAACAAAAACTCAAATTAATTTTCTTAAGGCAGGTATGCACCTGTAAACAGGAGTGTTAACATTTTTAACATGGAAATTCCCGCCTTGAAGAGGTGAGTAAACTATCACGATTAACAATCATATTTGTGAGTTTAGGTCTTTTTTTTTTTTCTTTTTTTTTTTGCAGACTACATTTGTGAGAGCAATGTCACATACAGTTCCCTTTTTCTTTCCTGATGAGTCTTAACTGGGTAACCGCCGACATGCAGACGGAAAGTACCCCTTTTGTCCTTTAGAGCATAATGGTATCGGAGTGCTGTAGTGCCGACTTCGGCTCTAGGAAAGGGCTAAAAATAAAATTAGTGTATACAACTTACCCCTGGATGAGGGGGAGTCGAAGTTGAAGTTCACGAATAGGTCGAAACATCACGTCTTAGGCTGACAACTGCTGGGAGGTTGAATAATTTTCTCACGCACCCTGATGGGGTGCAACTAGTACGTTCGGATGCTTTCCTCCTGGAGCCGTCATGACCACCATTTGGATTTTTTTTTTGAGGTTTAACGACCACCGTGAGCAACTCAATGGGCTATAAGCAGTCGCCCGTCCCTAATTTAGAGTCACTGGTTCCAGGGAAGGGAGAGAGCCAGTGCCGTAAGACAAACACAACATCCATGCCTCACCGGGATTCGAACCCGGACCCCTTCCGACGAATGATCAGAGTCCAACGCCTTAGACCACTGCGCCACCGGGGCGGCGCATTTGGATTGCATAGATGGGAGTGATTCCTTGGGGGTATTGTATGCGAAGTCTCGGCTTGGGTGGAGATGCACGCGTCTGTTGAAATCTTTTCTTCTTGGCCCGGCAAGGATCCCCAGAAATCGGCTATTTGTCTATCTTCGGCCATTCCTTAAGTCTAACTGACTGGTGGTGGCACACCTCGACCCGGGCTCTTGCATAGGCTGTTCTAGACCCGCTGTTTGGGTGGTGTTTCTTCAGGTCGATGTCTTATTCTTTTTCTTGCTGTTGGTAGATAACCACCGAGGACAAGGACGACCTTCCAACTGCCCTGCATTTTTCTCCAGCCTTGCCTCCAACCAGCGTGCCCACCTCGAGAGAGACGTTCTTCCCCAGACTCAAAAAAGCGCTCTCCTGCAGAGGAACAAAGAGAGCCAATCAGCGCCGTCCACAAGGGACGCTTAGTTCCCCATTGGTCAGTCGGCCAAAACCACGCCGTGGTTTCATGTCTGCCCACGTGATCTCCCTCTTCCAGCGAGGAAGGAAGGTAGGGGGAGCAAAAGCGCGCTCTCAACGACCAGCACATGTGTATTTTGATATGGCCCTTTTGGACGAAAACACATAAATTTTGATGCACGCCTGCTTTCCTGCTGTTCAGAGTTTGACAGCAAGTACCTATAACTCTTCAGAGTTAAGCTCCTTTGCCAGCCAACAAATCCAGCCAGGGATTATCGGTGTAGTGTTTCAGTTCGGAGAAATTCACCACAGCGTTGGCGAGAGGGAAAAATGCCTTCTTGTGGAAATAACTGCTCACTCCTGGGTGGGAGACATTCTAACAATTTCAAACCGTACTCTCCTTTTCTTGGAATGCGCTCGAAAAAAAAAGTGACCGTTGGACGAAAAAAGGAACTGCATTTGACTTACAGAAAATATAAATACATACATCATATACCATAAAAAGAACTACATTTTTTTTTCATTACCTATTTTGAGCATAGACCAGCTTTCTTTTTCTTGCATTCCTTTTATCACTCAACCACGGAAAAAAAAACATCACTTATGAAGTTACTTGCCCCGGCGAAAGATTATTTTTTCTTTTTATTTTGATGAATATATTTATTCTTGTTTTTAAGGCCTACTTATCAAGTCTACCCCAGCCTTACCTCACCAACTTCATAATTTCAAAGTTAAAATTATAATACATCCTATTAATTTCTGAATCTTAAAATTATAATACATCCTATTAATTTCTGAATCGTCTACTCATAGCTTAGATAATGAATAATACAAATACTACATTATGTTCATACACATTGAGAGAAAAAAAATTATTAACACTGCTCTTACTTTAATTCTGCTGAGTATGCTTTTCTTTTCCCTCCTGCTGGGCTGAGTAATACCAAAACAAAGGGAACATCATTGTAACTGCCAGTTCACATTATATACATTTTTTTCTTGAATGAGGCGAACACCTTCTCGCACGCCCAACAGAATAAAGAAGAAAAAACAAATGAGAAACAGAATTTCATTGACTTTTTCTTGGCTTTTTCTCTGGACCTAAAGATCGAAAAACCCCATGGGAGGCAAAACCTAAGTTTAGAAAAATTAAACAGAAAACCAATCCAGGGAAGAATCGTCACCCCTCCTTGAACTGATCACCATTACTTTTTCGATTTATTCTTCACGAAAAAGCGTGGATAATGTTGATGAAAATCTGAAAGACATTGATCAGGTGTCCACAAATTTTCAGCAACATATCATTAGCTTACCACACTGGCTGTTTCCCTTCCCTAGAACCAGCAGACTTAAATTACGGACGGCGACTGTGCTGAGCGAGTGATCTTTTTTTCCTTTTTTGTTTTTTGTTTTCGTTCAGTTATGCAAGTTGGACCGGGGTATGAGTATGGCCTTCATTAGAGACCTGCTCCTTGTTGAATTTTATGTTCCAGGACATCACCAAAAATGGCCGGAAGTATTGTCGTTATTAAACTGTACAAACCATATTCGAACCATCCCCGATTTCTCTCCGTACAACACGATTATGAGTCGATATGAACATGTGAAGGAAGGTCTAAACTTTACCCTTAACATTGACGGAGCCTGAAATAAAATCTTTGGTTTTCAACTTCGCTGAAAGTAAATGATAAGAGATTTTCAATATCACCCAAATCCACTTCATAAAAGTTTTTTTTTTTGATTGGAGGTTTAACGACCACCGTGAGCAACTCAATGGGCTATAAGCAGTCGTCCGTCCCTAATTTAGGGTCACTGGTTCCGGGGAAGGGAGAGAGCCAGTACCGTAAGACAAACACAACATCAATGCCTCACCGGGATTCGAACCCAGACCGCGTTCGGACGAATGATCAGAGGCCAGCGCCTTAGACCACTGGGCCACCGGGGCGGCCTTCATAAAAGGGAACTTGTCCTGAAGATTATAATGTTCACTGTTGCAGCGGAAGCTTAGTGCCGGATGCCTTTATCTGGATTCAACAACTTCATAGAGCTATGTTTGAATTTGAATCCGAGATAAGATATGGCAGATGTTTTCACTCTTGTGGCTCCTCTGTGCTTGTGGCACTGATTATTTTCCATTCCTATAACAAGTTACCATTAAGAGACGACTAACTTTTCCCTTTTCCTAGAATTAAGTACTCACTGAAATCATGAACATAAGAAAAAAAGAAAAGAAAATGCTACCATCAAGGAGGTGGGTGTACGCAAGGAGGTTCGAATCAAGGAGGTTAGAACAAGATATCTGGAAATGCCCTTGTTAATGGAGCAGTACCACTTTGCGTGAAGCCTGTAACCGCGAGCGACAGCCGTCAAAGTGTGGGAAAGCTGATGCTTTCCAATGCTATTGCAATACATTGGGTGTTGGCCGAGTCACCTTATTTCGTCGCAAATGTTTCGAGTTTCGCATCATAACTTGCTTTCGATGTGTGAGAAAATACTAAATTTATAAAATTCTTAATTATTCTGAAGTCCCTTTCCATTTATATTTTGAATTGAAATACACGAACATTAATGCGAATTCAAAACAAAATATGACGTTAAAGTTAAAAACTTTATACTCGTCTATGAAGCATAATTCATTCCGGTTTGATATTAACACGATTTCTGCAACCAAAAGCCACGGAATTCCGAAATACACAGGTTGAAATTACATAGGTACAAATTCCCACTCCTGGTGGCTTCAAGGTTAAGAGACTCAGGGCATCCCCAGAAGTATTGTTATTATTTTTTTTGGATTGGAGGTTTAACGACCACCGTGAGCAACTCAATGGGCTATAAGCAGTCGCCCGTCCCTAATTTAGGGTCACTGGTTCCAGGGAAGGGAGAGAGCCAGTGCCGTAAGACAAACACACATCCATGCCTCACCGGGATTTGAACCCGGACCCCGTTCGGACGAATGATCAGAGGCCATCGCTTAGACCACTGCGCCACCGGGGCGGCATACACACAAAGAGGCTGTACTAGCTTTTTTTTTCTTTTTCTTTTTTTTTTTTTGACTGGAGGTTTAACGACCACCGTCAGCAACTCAAAGGGTTATAAGCAAGGAGGTTTTTTTTTTTTGATTGAAGGTTTAACGACCACCGTGAGAAACTCAATGGGCTATAAGCAGTCGCCCGTCCCTAATTTAGGGTCACTAGTTCCAGGGAAGGGAGAGAGCCAGTGCCGTAAGACAAACACAACATCCATGCCTCACCGGGATTCGAACCCGGACCCCTTTCGGATGAATGATCAGAGGCCATCGCTTAGACCACTGCGCCACCGGGTGGCGTACTCGCTTTGCAAGGAGGTCTATTGTAACCTCCTTGCAAAACGCGTACAGCCTCCTTCGGTGGACGCCACCAAGGAGGTTAGAAGTAAGAGGAGCTGTCAACAGCCCCGCTCCCTGTGCTTCTGGCGGGACGCCACTTTTTATCAGCTGATTACGCCAATGCGACCAACCTATGAATCTCCTGTATATCTCTATAGGGAAATCGCGATTTTGAACGGTTTTTTCGGACCCTTACTCTACCCATACAGGCATGAAAAAAATTGAGGCTGTCCCGTCCCATAATAAAAAATTTCCAGAAAAAACAGGAAAATATGTGTTAGTATTTCTTTAAAAAATTGAACAAAATAATGATTTTTTGAGGGGAAATGCGTAGTCCGCATGGTTACTTACTGCCCATGTGCAAGTAACCATGTTTAAAATACAACCAAAAGCCTAATGTTAAGAAATAAGAAGTCCGAAATATTCCTTCTTTCCATCCTTGTTTTTTTTGTTTTTTTTTGATTGGATGTTTAACGACCACCGTGAGCAACTCAATGGGCTATAAGCAGTCGCCCGTCCCTAATTTAAGGTCACTGGTTCCAGGGAAGGGAGAGAGCTAGTGCCGTAATACAAACACAACATCCATGCCTCACCGGGATTCGAGCCCGGACCCCTTTCGGACGAATGATCAGAGGCCATCGCTTAGACCACTGCGCCACCGGGGCGGCACCCTTGGTTTGCAGGCGCTAAGCAAAACTGCTTAAGCCACAGGATGTGACGTCACGTTCCCGAACTCTCTCAGCGCAGACTACCAGCACCTCAGAGAGAGGACAGAAACAGCCAGGGCTGTAGAATACAAGGGCTGGGTCATAGGCTTCAGACTCACGGATCCCTACGAACGCCAGCGTGTGACGTCAGTATGTAGGAACGGACTCTGGACGGCTGCAGTGAAGGAAGAAAGCTAACGAGCATTTCAGTGCCTTTTGCTAAGAAATGTAGTAAATGATTCATTCTACGTATTTAACACACTTAAATACAAAGAGAAAAGGCTGGAGTATAACTAATGACAAATGAAAAGTTTCATTACATTCACACAATACGTTGAAATTTTCAGGTCGCAAGTTTTCCTGCCAGCATCTTGCTCCAGCAGATGTGTACATTAAAATATATTTGATCTACGATATTACACAAATAGATCACCTGAAATGAACAGGGTTTTTTTTCCACGTTTCTTTTTCTGTTTAATTTCTTAAATTTCGAAGAGTAATCTTAAAATTGCAAATGTTTTCGTATGCTTATTTTTCGTTTTTCCTTAAACTTTATTTGCGGTGTTTTCGTAGTGAGTCTTCAACGTCTTTCTAAATCAGTATTGTTTTTGTTTTATTTTTTCACGTAAAGCAGTAATGTACTACTTTTAAGGTAACAACACAATGAAAGGTAACACAATGTCCGTATTCATTTGTATACTCTTGTTAAAAATCTATGAATTAATGAATATATATTTTTCTATAGTGGCCCCCACTTTGGTCGAACATCAGATGCTTTTGCATTCTGAATAACTGCTATATATGCACTTATATATTAAATTAATAATTTTTTACATACGGTGCATGGAATTTCTTATGAATTTAACGCCTACGTTTTTTAACATCTCATTAACTACACCCGCGCTTTAAAGTTTCTCCTTATGCACTGAAGTAACTGACACTGAATGCCAGGTAAACAAGTAAAATTTTGCGCATGTAGTCAGCTATTTGCCCTACAGTTTTTTTGTTTCTCTTCGCTTCCAGAGGCAAAAGAATGAGTATTTTTCACCAAGGAAAATAAGTTGAGACCCCCTCACCCCCGAAACGGAGCTGCAATTTTCGTTCCATAAAATACAATTATTATTTCACTATAGGGGAAAAGTGGTATTTTAATAATTTAATAGCAAAAAGATCCTCAGAATTTCAATTAAAAGGCTTCGAAGAAAATTTAAATAAACGAGAGGCATCCCTTTCGTATAGGTAGTTCTTTCAAGAGAAAGACGTAGCTGCATTGCGTTCCCATAATTTCATTTTGGTTATTTACCATCATATATTTAGAAACATGTGAAATATGAAATCTGTTTTTAAAATCACGCACAGTTGAAAAGTTAACTTACCAAACGAACGAAAACAAAAATTCCTGTTGTGTTCAGACATCCGACCACACTTTAATTCCGAGAGCTTTGGGCGCAACTACTGGACTGCAACCACTTTTTCATCTTCTTCTCAGATTTTCTTTTCTGAAGTGTTTCTTTTCGATTGAGATGTCGTAGCCTGATGAATGTTCTTACACGAGAATAAATTCTGATTGCCTCTTTAGAAACTTGTGGGTATCTTTCTTCCAATATTCTCTTTAACTCTTGGGTAACCTGTTTTTCTTTGTGAGCCCCTTCTTTTCCGTGAATCGCAATAAATATGGTTTCGAATTCTTCAATTGTTTTAAGCCAATCTGCTGTTGGTATAGTTAACCCTCCTTGTGAAATTAAATTGATCCAAACGGAGGAATCGAAATCATCACCTACTTTATGTGAAACAGTGCCCAGAGAAGGATCTTTTTCTCGAACTCGATAGGCAATGTATCCGGCCACATATTTGAGAGCTTCGAGTTCTGTGAAAGACATAAGGCATTAGTCAAGAACTTGAGCTGTTTTCATCAGCTTTCCATGACATTGGCACAGGTTCATTACATAAATTTGTACACATCTAATCATCGGTCACATCATTGCAAGACAATTTAACAATTTCTTGGATATCTTTCTCTGCGAAAGCGCTCTTAAGTAAATCTGCAGTCAGATAGCAATCAACTGGAGCAGGTGTTTCACAGGTGTTGAGTTTGTCTGAAAGACCTGGTAATTTATTTGCCAAAAGTAATTGTTTCAAACGACTGATCACTTCAACTGGAGAAGGATGGTCATAAACATTTCCGATTTCTCTTATTTGACTAAATAAACTTTCAAGGGCATCTTGAGTCAAACGGGATGTCATTATATAAGTTACTCCAATGGATTTCAAATCTGTGTGCAGTCCGAGAAGTGATGATATCGAAACCAGTATACCCTTTTGAAATGGCAATATGTTCTTCTTTCCAAACACTCTCATTCCAGATATCGCGTTACTCATAAGTGATAATATTTTTTTTTGTTTCGTAACGTATGATTCGATCCCAAAGGCTGCTTGCAGTGGCTTATTACTGGGTGGGTGTGGACGACTACTGTTCATGACATCAAAAAACGAGTCCACTAGTTCAAAAAACTCGAAGTTTTTTCATTGCCAGTCAGTAACTGAATTGCTTTCGCTGTTGTTGCGGAAGAAAGGGTTTTGGCAGGCGCGACCTTTTGCCTTTCGTTGCCTGTCACGTTTAAAAAACAGGGTTTTAATTTGTGACAAATTCTAAGCTCGCCGCGATCCTTTTCGAAAACGTCTTCTATAATGTTTGATGTTAGATGGGTACCATCTTCTAATACTAGTCCATTATCCAAAAAATGATTTCTAAGGAGTTTTAAGTAATGTGAAAGATCAGCGAAAACCCAAATACGTTTTTCTTCTTGATATGGATGAGGAAATGAGGATAATTCTAAGGAAATCGGAAGTTCTTTCCATAAAGTAGAACATCCTCCTAAATCAGAAACAATGGCTTTCACTTTTACGCCACTGTTTTCCACTGCCTTTATAACTGAAAAAGGTAATTCCTTAGTCATAGTCTTCTGGAAATCAAACAACACTGGTTGTTTCCATGGAGACAGGATTCCTCTCGCCAACACAAACTGAACTCTAGAAAATGGACCTAAAATTTGATTTTCAGTGGCATCGTAGCACAATTTGCTATCTATGTGCATTTCATCGAAACTCAAAATGCAAACTTTTTCGGCTTCGGTCATAGTTTCAGAGCCATTTTTCATAAGCAGTAGCACATGGCGTAAAATTCCTGGTCTGCAAGAGAACTTTGCACACCACCTTTTCAGCGTGCTCGCACTTGGTAGTGGAATGCCTATTTTAGTTTTCCAAAAATCGTAACTCTTTCTAGAAAGTGCTCTAGTTACAATCCCCCAGGAAATGTCTTCAGCTTTCCAAATATTTTTCTTTTTCCTTCAACTATTGCTTGCAGTTGTGCCGCAGTTAATACACTTTTAATACGCGCTTCCATTTTTAACAGTTTTTTATTCTTTAAATCACTAATTTTCAGCTTCGTTTTCAAAACTCTGTTTTCACACAACAGTCGTTGCATTCGTAATTTTCTCTGTCGTCTTCCGTTAGTTAGCTTTCATTTTTAACTCTTTGGTTCCCTCCAGTTTTAAAAGTTGAATTTCTTTTTTAAGGGATGCAACATTTTCAAGCAGCAATCTATTTTCCTCCGTTATTTTGATACAGGAAGAACAACTGATATCACCTGATGTTTCATCAACTTTATAACAGAGATCTTGCGTTTCTTGCACACAAACCTTTTTCGGACTTAAATTATCCATTCGATCGAAAGCACTTTTTAAAGTATCTCGTTTGCGCTTTCTGTTACATCGTGGAGTGACACAGTGTCCGTTTTGCTGACAGTTCGGCAGATTCAGGATAGGCACCGCGTTTTGTTTCAGTATTTTTTTCTCCTGGAGTCCAAGTAGGCGATTTTTTAAATCATCTTCGTAATCGGAAGAATGAAAATGGTCACTGCAAACTCCAGCATTCGCTACATTCACAGAGTCTGACCTATAGCACTTGTTCAGCCATTCTTTCACCAAATCTGGATTTTTCAAAGGAAATGCATGGTACACAATACACTGAGACTGACCTTTAGTTTTTTTGTAATGATTCTTACAAGTAGCCACAGCACAACTCGACATTGTTATAAGTATTTCAATGTAAACTAACTAAACGATTTCTCTAAGAGCAAATTTTAAGAGCTGAATACTTATCCACACAAAGCAAAGAAAAGAATGCAGCGTAAGTAGAGAGACCCTTCACGGGAGCTTCACGTTTCCAACCCGAGTTCCAACACAGTGACGTCAGAAACAGGTCATCAGTCACCGCTGAGGGGATCCGTGGCGGCAAAATTTCTTCAAAGGACTGACCCAGCCCTTGTATTCTATCAGCCCTGGAAACAGCTGATCTGTTTGGCTTCACTCAAAACGGTTCACCTCCTCTTCTTCTAACCTCCTTGGACGCCACTCATTTTATTTTGTTGCCAGTTCAAAAATAATATGGAATTGGATGATTACCTTGTTGAATCAATACTTGATAATAAACCGTATCCGCGTGCTTGTACTTCGCGCAACATGTCGGGAATAGGAATTTTGTAACATGGTGTGAAAATTTATAAATTACTAACCTTTTTATCACTATGGATGAATATTTTGTAAGTATGCGTATTCTTCCTTAAATGGCGTAGTTTTGTTTTGCGAACGTTTGTTTCGGGGTAGCAAAACATTGCGTTTTTGAAATACGGTTGTTAGAATTGCGTGCGAGATTATCGCATATTGTTTATTTTTTATCCTCTTAGGTTTTTATATTTTCTTAAAGATTGTAATAACACAGTCAGATTGTTTTCCCATTGATATCAAAGGTCATTTGTAGATGGTTTAATGTGGACCACATATGCATTAATTCCTCTTGTGCATCGTTTGACCCCCTGAAACGTGCATTAAGCCTCTTGCTGATAGGGAAGTGTGTTCAGCCGAACCAAGGCATGTGTATTTTTTATCATAAACAAAAGGATTTCAAGAAAGGCAAAATAATAGTACCTTCGTATGTAAACTTACGTTTCTTTTAAGGACGCTTCCATGTGTACTGCACCATTTTTTTTTTTTTTTAAGATCTGTATGTCAACCTGAGGAAAACTAAGCAGTACTTCCTCCAGTTAAGCAATTGGGGGGAAAGTCACATATTTAAAAGCCCAAGTAAAAGAATTTGTTTACTAGCGTTCTAAGGGATATTCCCTGTGTGAAATACATCAGGTGTAATGGTGAAGTGTAGACTCAGGTGAATGAAGCAAATTGAATAAGATGTTGGTCTTTCAGCAGTTAATTGACATTTTAGTGAAATAAATTTGTTGTAGTGTAAATTTGTAAGATGATTGTTATTTAACTACCATTTTTACAAATGCATTGTGAAACAGGTTTCTGCTATCCGCAGTTCGGCTTTTTTCTTTTTTTTTTCACTCAACAAAGCATATGCAATATGCAAGCAACTGATACCTAACACAATGTGTTAAAGGTAAACTGCTAAATTTATATATACATATATATTCTTCTTTATTCAAAATCCATTCGAATAATGGTTTAACTGTTAAAACTTTTTACATGTTTTTAGTTCTTTTGTGTGAAACGCAATTTCTTCGATTGAAAATTATTACTATGAACTGTGAAAAAAAAAATCCTTTTACGTACCTCTCGGTTGCGACAGCCGCTGTTCAAATCATTTCTGTGTTTGTTCTTACTTGGTTCTTGAGTTTAGACTTTTTAAGAAGTTTAGATGGCACATTTTCCACAGAGGAGTACGTACGCTGTGATCATGAAGTAGAAAATATAAAAGAGGAACTAAAGAATGTGTATTGGAGAAACTTTTTAAGACCACTTTTGACCAGAGTATATTTTAGTTGAAATTTGAAAAGTATACGAAGACAAAGGACGTATAAAATACGTTATAATACTATGACAAAGGACAAAAGAAGTATGAAAGCTTTAAAATACCATAATAAAAGACTAAAAGAACTTTAAAAAAAGAACAGCCTTTCTTTTTTTAACTTCAAAAAAGAACGGCTGTTGCAAGCGAGAGGTACACAATTTTTTTTTATTTTTTTCGCAGTTCGTACTAATTTTCAATCAAGGAAATTGCATTTTACAAAAAAGAACTAAGACGTAAAAAGTTTCAACAGTTGAACCATTATTCAAATGGATTTTGAATAAAGAAGAATACGTTTATAAACATGTTTTTTTTTTATCTCGATATGTCGAGGAATATGTACATTTTGCTAAATTTATGTTGAAGAAATGACCTAATTTTGCCATTGAGGGCGTTGATATAAGTGTTTCTACTTACTGAGGAAATACGAAAGTAAACGTCCTATTTTTATTTTTACATTGCAACTCTTCAAGTTGATGAAATTTGTTTGAAGTTACTTGTGCGTGGCTCTACAGTCTGTGTGTGCATTAAAAAAATGGAGTAATATTTTTAGTGTAGGGTGCTTTGGAATTTATATTCTCTGCTCATAATTTGTGGGTACCTTTGGATGTTAGTTTATCAAGTTATAAATATTTAAGTCACCAGTTTTTTAAATGTACAAGTTGTTTGGTTTTAAACAAGTGTGTTTCCACGCTCGAAAATTTGCCTGTCTGCACTGTCCGCACAGACTGGTGGCCAGCCATATTATTTTTTTCGTTGCTAAAGGATTTATTTGCATTTTTAAAACACTCCTGTTATAGGAAATGCATTTTCTCCGTAAGTAAGTGGGTATGATCTGTTGATTCACTCTTCAAGAAATGGGGTTGCTCATTTTGATTTCCCACTTAAGTTGGGGCACAAAGTAACCATAATAGGAATGGACACCTGTGGCTTTTGATGGAACTGTGAGATCGCAACCCATCTTCAGCAGCTTGTTTTTTAAGGTTTAGTTTCTCTGAAAATGCATGATTTGTCATTGCTTAGGCACTTCTTGCTTATCAACAAACAAAAAGGACAAGCATTTTTTCCGTTTTCTTTACAAAAAGAAATTAAAAGTTGAACATCGAGACTTCACTTTCTGCCACCATTTTTCATTCCACTCGGAGTTGCCTTTCCTCTGTACGTGTGAAGTTCGCTGTAAACAAAATAAAAAAAATTCTTGCTCAGCCCCTTAGTACACAGTAACTTAATACAGTAAAATGTTACTAAGAAATAGGGAAACACAAGTTTTTCAGCAAAATTAAATATCAAATATTGGTACTGTATTGTTCACTCTGCCGTGATAGTAAGTTTACGGGTCACGGAAATGGCAAATTCCATCACGGACAGAATGAGTACCAATTTTGAAATTTAATTTAGCTTTAGAAAAGCCGAAAAGGAAGAAATGCTTTCTGTACTGATTGGTTTTGAAGAACAATCTGTTAGAAATAACAAAAACTGCACTTTACTAGATAAAACTTAAAATACGAAGTTGCTCTTTTTCACTATTACCGAAAATATTAAGGACAGGAAACATAATCAGAAAAATATGAAAAAAATAAGAATATAACCAGAAAGTGGGGGAAAATGCACGTTGGAGAAAGAAAAGTTCGAAATTTAGAAAATTACTGAACATTTTCATCTGTGCTAAAACAATCGTTTTGGGGCGGCAGACAGCTTGAAGACGCCCAAGTTATAACGAACAAATGACAAACCCACACACAAGGATCGCATTCTTCACAATTTGCGAAAAAAATAATTTTGGCAATTGAAAAAAAGTATTGCCAAAAATTGGAGATTTCCTTTTTTTAATGATGTCCGAGCAAAAACTATATTTTTATTCAATTTGGTATATGAAAAATGAAATTTGAATGTTAGTTACTTTTTTCAGTGTTTACATTGTGCATGAGATGGAAAGTAATTTGGGAGTGGTGCAGTTGCTGACATATAAAGACCTATTACAACACTTCATGGTTTTTATAATTCCGATGGAGTGTGAAAAAAAATTGAATTCTGCGAATGGGTGGGCAAGAACTTTAAAAAAGCCAGAGCAACCACTGTTATATATATATTTATTTTTACAATCAGTTAACCTGTTAAACTTGTTTCATTATCTTTTTTAGCCCTTTCATCGTTCTCATTCTTCAGTTTTATTTGATCAGCCATATTTTAAGCTTCATCGCACGTTTTTAATACTGTTTGTTTGTCTGTCTGTCTTGTAGTTTTTACCGTATTCATTTCCATCTTTCACTTTTACCGCTTCATCCTGTTTTTAGCCTTGTGTACTTATTTTATTGATTTTGTTCTCTTTTGATGTCTTTTGTTTGGCGCTCTTTGGCCAACCATGGCCCTTGCGCCAATAAAATCAATGAACCAACCAACTAACCTGTTAAACTAAACAGGTAGTCTTTCAGCTACTGTGTTATGGTAGTGATCATGTCATCTTCGGAAACAATAGTAATCTGGCATTTCACATTTTTAAGATTGTATTTGACCAGTTTGTTGTATTAAAAATGGCAAAAATGTCCATGTTGCTGTTTTGGCTTCAACAATTTATTGCCATGATTATGCACAAAATGTTTTAAGCAAAGTTTTCCCACTATATCAAAACTGCAAATATATATATTGCCACTGTGGCATTTAACTAAATTTGTAAACGGGGACCATATAGATTTTTTTGTTCGAAAGTCATTTTGTGAATTTGTACGGGGTTTTTTTTATTAAAGTTAAAGATAATAAAAGAAATGTGAAATGTTAAAAAAAAAAATTTAGTTTTGAGAAAAATTTAATGAATTTATAAAAATGTAGTGGAAGATTGATATAATTAAACCCTGTAAAATTATATATAAAATTAAAATAAGAGAAAAGGCAAGTGTGTAAAGCAAAATATCCCCCCCCCCCCAATCAATCTGAGATGAAACTATGTGGAAGAAAATAAAATGTGATAGTTACCTCCCAAAATGCCGCATAATATGGCAGTGGATGGAAACAAAGCAGGAAATATTAAAAATGCATGAAAATATGGTTTTAGTAAAAATAGAAAAAAACTTTAAAATGTAGGTAACAGAAGCGAAAAAAAAAAAAAAATTGCAACAGTCAACTTCCGGAATGCTTGTATGACCATGGAAATGTAGTAGAAGGGAGTGTTTCAAAGGGTTAAAAAATATATAGCCCTTGTGTGTGTTGGGGGGGGGGGTCACATTCATCTAACTGAAAAAAAAGCTGTCTTGGAAGCCAAAGAGGGGGAAATGCAACCATCAGCGTATGAAATACCATGTAATATGGCCTTGAAAATGGCGGAGGAACAATAAAAATGTAAAAATATGGTTTTAAAAAAAACTCAGTCTGAGGTGAAGAAGCTACTATCTGGATGCAAAGAGAAAGCAAAAATGCGATGTGAGCTTTCGGGGTGCCGACGACCATGGAAACGAAGAAGGGAATGCTGCAAATGCTTAAAAAAAAATTATACCTGTGAAAAAAATAATAACCTAACTTAGAAGCTATACAGAAGACTTAAAAAAAGCTATACAGACCTCCCCCTGGCAAATTGTGATAATCAGTTTCCAGAATTCCATGCAGTACCCACATGGTGGAAACAGAGGAGCCATTAAAAGTGGCCAAAAATATGGCTTCCTGGCTTCAAATTGAAGTAATATATTTTTGAAAAATAAAGAAAAGAAAACTGAAATAAAGCAGTTGGAAGTGGGAGGCAATGTTAAAAACATGAAAAAAAAAAAATTGCCTTTGCTTTAAAATCGAAAGGATCTTAAAAGCAGCGAATATTAAACAGTAAGAATAACAGTCTGCACAGCTTTCTTGAAAATCTGTGATGGGAGGCGCTGCGTGGTGCTGTTTCTGCTTGTGGGCTCTTGTGCAGCTGTTATATGCCTGTGCACATCTTTCCATGCATTACAAACTGACACTGTGGGTTTCACGTGGAGATCAGCATACTGCTGAGCCAAAAGAAAGTGTTTAACCCCCCCCCAATAAATGTGTTCTGGTATAAAAATTGAATATATTTAGTTACTGTAAACTTTTCCTGCTGATGTTCTTATTTTGTCCTTATGCTGTTCTTACAGTGAGATGTCACTACAAAAATTATGTATATACAGGGCTCGAAAAATATTTGTTGAGAAGTTGCATGCTCAGCTGGGCATGTGCAAAAATTATTTACCTGGCCAGGTAGTAAAAGCTTGATGCCCAGGAAAAATTTATCTTTTAAGATAACAAATCAGAACCCACGTTAAAAAAACATGATAGACTTTTTTTTATGTATTTTGCATTTCTGTTGTAAGGGTCTGTATTCAAAATATTCAATGCACAAAGGTGTGTATCTCAAGTTTTAAGATGATGCTGAAATTGGTATGGCATGGTATGATGATGAAATGTGTATATGAGTAATTTAGTGATTCTGCCATGTTCTTTTCGTTGCAATTTTCGACCTTTGTCACTAAATACCGGAGGCTAGTTCCATCGAAGGCATGCATCCCATCACTGACTATAAACAACATTTAGAGCAGAACTACATATGGTTCCAATTTCTGGACCTAGAGCATAATATAATTAAAGAAGTGATATTCTTGTGTCCTTATTATTCCGTAATGATAGTACAACTTCCGGTGATTAGCAGTGAAATGAAACACGACCTGCGATGACTGTCTTTTTTTCTTGTAGTAGGAAATTCTATTCCAAATGTTTTCATTTTTAAATTTAGTTGCCCAGTCCGGGCAACTAGATTGCTTTTTTACCTGCCCAGGCCAATAATGTACATGCCCCAGGCATCTCGGGCATCGTATTTTTCAAGCCCCGATATACTTGTAAATAATTACCGAATTTTCTTATCTGTGTGTATTCTTGAAGTTTTTACATTCTATTCGTGTGTTTTAAAAAAGCACAAGTGTGTTTGTAGTGTGATACATACTGTTTTGTGAAATTTCAAAAATTCGGAACAAGTTTCAATAATACATGTCTTTATTTTTTTCATTTTCAGCATTTTATTGATTTTGAAGGCCTCAATGAGGTACAAGTAGAAAATTTAAAGCTCTGTTTGAACCCCACAACTATTAACCCAAATGTTGAGGTAATTCCTTTTTATGGTTTTTCATGTATTATAGTTATTAAAAAATATTATGCTTTTTATGTATTGCCTGTTGGATGGTTTGCATAGTTTCTGGATTGGATGCTTGAAAAGTGTTAATTTTCATGGTAGAAATTTGCTACTTTAATTATTGCCTTCAACCACTGATGAAACAGTTCATTAATTTCCTCGGGGCTGAAAAGCTCCAAAATTTAGTAGCCTTGTAAAATTAATTTAAATTTCAAAGGATAACACCTACATTCAATGTATGGTGATGATACTGAAGCAAAAAGTAATTATTTTAGCTGCCATTCTACTTTACTGGAACCACTTTACTGCTTAATAAAATTCTAATTTGGTCCATAATTTTGTTTTACTGTTCTTCCTGTCTCTACTCTCTAAAAATTGAAATTTTTGATTTCAATTTTATGAGAATACAATTTGTTGAAGTTAAATTTTGCACATATAAACTCAAAAGTACGGTGTTTTCCTTCATAATAATCCAGACTGAGATTCAGAATTTTTTTCTCCATCCATTTGATATGTGGCAGCATTTAATCCATAGGCCTTAAAATTCAGAGAAACATGAAAAAATTCTTATGCATAATCCTCTGCTGCTTATAATCCATAAGTCATGAAATTTGGGTAGTGGGGCACAATTTTTTCCTTTATATAATATACAGACCTTAAAATTCAGAATAAAAAATATCATATGATCGCTAACCATAATTTCCAACAAAAAATTCATGATTCATAGAATGACCCCAAAGTTCAAACTAAGAAACAATCTTATTAAAAATATTAACTGTCATTTTTTAAATATGTACTTTTGTGTTATTTTTAAGCGAATGGAAAACAAAAATCCTTAATTTTTTTCAGCATTGCTGTCCACTAATTAGATCCTAAAATCTTGAGAAACTACAGACAACCAGTAGTATTTGGAAAAACTGAAGAGTCAGAAAATTTTATAAAGGGAAATTCAGGGCTGGAAAAATCCACAAAAGCCTTAACTAATGTTATTAGTGCAGTAGAACTAATGAATGCGGTTTGCAAAGTGAATATGCTATCAACAACAATTACATGCTGTGGAATAGTTCAGTGGGCTTCCCACAGCACATGGCCTTCTACATATTAGAAACTTTTATTCAATACTGGATTGGACCTCCTTCAACTCGAATTACAGCACATAAGTGGTTTGACATAAATTCCACAAGGTGTTGGAGTGCATCTTTCTACATCTGCAGTATACCAGGCATTCACCAGATAATCCTTTAACTAGCTTAGGTTAGACAGAAAAGGTCTTAGCTCCTAACATGTCCCATACATTCTCAATAGGGTTCAATCTAGACAGTTTTTAAACCCTTTTAAAAGATATTTCATCTGTTTGCATAAAACAACGTGTTATTAAATATTTGGGAAATCAAAAGTATACAAAACAAAAACGGAGAGCCCTCACACTTCTGTGAGTGCAAATAGTACTATCTTTGTTGTTATAGTACCATCTCTACCTTTATATTAAGGCATTTTCAATATTTCCCCAATACCACAAGCTCTCCTGACACCACACATGGATTTTTGAAAATTATGATGTGCAAAACCTTTTTTTTTTTTAATCTGTGTATTATCTGCAGAACCTCTAAACATATAACTTTTTAACAGATAATCTGCAAATTATGTGCAATAGAAATTATGGTGTGTGCTGCAAATTATGAAATTCGAAGTAAAATTAAAAAATGGGCCCCCATGTCATCCAGTTTTCTAGCCCTGAAATACCCTTTTTGAAATTTTCTGACTGGATTGGTGTGTGTGTGTACCACTGTAAAATTAATAGGTTGGTTGATTTTTGCTTTAAGAAATTTAATATTGGTAATGAAACTGATAATTTTGTGTTTTAACATCTTAAGCTAAGCAATTCAAACATTTTAGGAATTTCCTGTTATACCTTTTGAAATCCATACTGCAAAAAAGTTGCTTTATGCATATGATAGATCCTTAGAGAGATCTGTAAATTTTTGTATCCGTAGATTTATTAGTTGGTTAACGTGCAGCCATGGCTGCTAGAACTTCAAACAGAAATTTTAAAAACAGAAATATGCAAAAGGTTTTGAGTTTGGTACTGTGTTCATTAACTGTGGCAGCAGTTAATGAAGTCTTAAGTTTACCCCTAAGAAAGACTTCATTTTTAAGGTATTTTGCAAAAAGATAATATATTCTCTATGTGTAAAAGATTGAAAGTGGACTTCCAAATCTAGATGTTTCAAATAGTTCTGTTGTTTACATAAGACTAGACCCACTGTTATGGGGGAAAGAAAGTAGGCCACCCCAATGGCGCAGTGGTCTAAGTGATGGCTTCTGATCATTCATCCGAGACGGGGTCCGGGTTTGAATCCTGGTGAGACATGGATGTTGTATTCAGACTAGTTAACTTTTTTATGGGATTTATCTAGGTAAATTCTTCAGGGCTGTTTGTGTTCCGGATTTCCGGGTTTGGGCGATCTTTCATGCCCGGAATTCCGGATGTTTAGCTTTGAAGACATTTTTACGACTGTTAAATTATGAGTTCTAATAAGCGACAAAGCAAAAAAAAAAAAAAATTAAATTAAAAAGATTCATGGCGAAAGTATTTACTAAAAAAAAAAAAAATTGCTTTTCACCAATGAATTAATGTGATAATAATATTGTCTTCTTCGCCGATGCAGCTGACTCGAGCTTGACACACAAAGTTGGCAGTTCGTGCTGTGGTTGTCCGTTGTTCTGTGGGAAGGTCATGCGCACAAATTCTCAGTCATTTCGTCGGCGCTTCTGCTCCTCGATGCAAAAAAACAGGTTTTCGCTCTGATGAGTGATGTGGGATTGGAACTTGGAGATGATGCCGCCCCGATGGCGCAGTGGTCTAAGGCGCTGGCCTCTGATCATTCGTCCGTAAGGGGTCCGGGTTCGAATCCTGGTCAGGCATGGGTGTTGTGTTTGTCTTACGGCACTGGCTCTCTCCCTTCCCTGGAACCAGTGACTCTAAATTAGGGACGGGCGACTGCTTATAGCCCATTGAGTTGCTCACGGTGGTCGTTAAACCTCCAATAAAAAAAAACAAACTTGGAGATGGCGGGGGAGAGAGCGAGTTAAAGCAAATAAAGTACGTCACTCACATGTCTGCACCTACGCGCGGGAGCTGCCTGCCTCATTGTATTAGTAAGTCAGTGACGGAGAGGTGGTGTCTTTGTTTCCCTGATGAAACGTTTGTGGTTTTTTGTTTAGGCAAAAGTGATGGTTTTGTGTGTGTGTGTGTGTGTGTGTGTTGTATGAATGTTTTTAGGAATTTGAAAGTTTACACGATTTCAGTTTAAGTTAAGTTCGTCATCAACGAGGAAATTTTTAACCAAAACTGACGATCTCAAGACATTAGAGGCTTCAGTCAAAAATAAATTCCGGTGGGATTGGCTAGAAAAAAAGGACACCCAAAAGGAGAAAGCTGGGATATGGTGTCGGAAAATTGATGCAGCTGGGTCATGTTTTTGCATATATAAATGGAGTATGTGCTACAGTTCTGCCTCCAAAACCTATTGAAGCAATTATAACGGCTACTTGTAATAGTAAAGGTTCTTCTCCTCTTCGGTACACAAACAAGACACTGCAAATGAAGGATGTTGGAAATGTAAGCGTCAGCCTGATAGTGTCTCCGCTAAAAAACAAATGAAGATTGCACACTTTTTTAAGAAATAGTGTTATTTTATTAGTAAATATAACTTTAGATTAACACCACACCAGACTGATGTGTTTTTTTTTATTAATAAATGGAACTTAGATCAACATCCAATTTGCTAAATATACTGTTATTTTATTAGTAAATACAACTTTAGGTCAATACCACCTGACTGAAACTTAGCGACTAAAATTTCTGTTAAAAAAAGATCAATATCCCATGAAAAAGAGGAGTTGCCCTTCTAGTAACATAAAAACTTGACTGCAGATTTTCTTTTATTTGCCAAATGGGTAATTTTACAATTGGAAAGAAAGGCAAAACTTTTTTAAAAGGTATGTTACATAAGACTGTACACCCACTGTTATGGGGCAAAGAAAGTAGGCCACCCCAATGGCGCAGTGGTCTAAGTGATGGCTTCTGATCATCCGAGACAGGGTCCGGGTTTGAATCCTGGTGAGACATGGATGTTGTATTCAGACTAGTTAACTTTTTTATGGGATTTATCTAGGTAAATTCTTAAAATTTCTGCAAATTTTCGGAGAGAACTCCTCTCCTTCGTCAGGCAGTCTTCCGTTCAAAACTCCTCTCATCCATATGCAATGAAGAAAAATGTTGCAAACCAAGTTTTAGAAAAAATAAAGAATTTGGTCTCCTCAGAAGATATGAAAAAAGCCGACATGGGTGATCTAGAAGTAATGTTAACAGAAAATAACTATCCAAAAAAAGGAAATAGGTAAATTACTCAAACAAGATAAAAAAAAAAAAAAAAAAATACAACCAAGCAGGAGTTCATGTTCACAAGAAAAATTATGTATCAAAAAGGGTTGTTTGAATCTTTAAAGAGAATAAGCAGTAAATATGATATTAGATTAGCTCCCAGTTTAGACAACAAGCTTAAAATTTTTTGCCATAGCTTGATTCAAAAAGAAGAAAACTTGTTTAAAATGCAAGGAGTCATTTATAAAGTAACCTGCAGCTGTGGAAAATACTACATAGGAGAAACAGGTCGTAGGCTGGAAACTCGCATCGCGGAGCACAAGGCAGCAATAAAAAATTGTTCAAACAAGACAGGATTAGACAGACACGTTAGAGAAACCGGACACCGCATGGACTGGGACTCTGCCATTAAACATCAATCCAACTTTCTAAAGCGAAAATTAAAAGAGGGACTTGAAATTGGAAAATACCAGAACTTCATCATTAATAACTGTAAGGGGTTTTCACTGCCTAACATCTGGCAAGAGAATTTGCAAAAATCGCCGTAACCATCAAGGTTAACCGTAACAAAAGACCATGACGGAGATTGAAAGGAAGACTGCCTGACGAAGGAGAGGAGTTCTCTCTGAAAATTTGCAGAAATTTTAAGAATTTACCTAGATAAATCCCATAAAAAAGTTAACTAGTCTGCTAGGAAGCCACATAACAAAGGTGAGTTTGATTTACTGATGGATGTTGTGTTTGTCTTACAGCATTGACTCTCTCCCTTTCCTGGAACCAGTGACCCTAAATTAGGGATGGGCGACTGCTTATAGCCCATTGAGTTTGTTGCAGTGGTCGTTAAACCCTCAATCAAAAAAAAAAAAAAAAAAAAAAAAGGACGTAGCTCTGCTACTAAAGAAAAAAGACATTATTAAAAATATAGAGCAAAAAGGAAAAACCAGTTGGGAGCCTTTTCTTTTTCTTTTTAACACAAAAATGGGGAACAAATCGTACATGAGGTGGAAATTTGTGTCTTAACAAAAGATAAACCGAAGAAACTGATTGCACAGATGGTAAATAATCTGTTCCTAAAATGGTTAATTATAATGTTTCATAATCACTTTTTATCCATTCTATCAACTGAATTACTTTCATTCCTTAAAGGAATCCAAATGCTGCAATCTGTATATGTGTCAAAATAAATGCTCATCTGTCAGCCAAAAGTTCCATTGTAGAAATATGGCTTCTCAAGTTTTGCTGTGGAACTCTCCATTTGGGCGCTGATGTATTGTGTGTGTGCTCCACTTTTAGGTTCAATGAAATTTCGTGAATGATTAATGGCATAGTGTGTGAAACCATCAAATGACAGGCATTTGATACCTTTCCCACTGATCTGAGAAAATGGAAGTTTCTATTTACACTAACCACCAATCCATAGCAGTTCAAGATGCACAAAAAGTAGAAACAAAGCAAAGAATAAAAAAAGTGGTTTCACATTAAAAAAAAAGCAATTGAGAAAAAAAAAAGGCTATTCTGTTATCATTCTACATTTTCTTTGTATAAAAAAAGTATGTTTTTTTTTACATATAAAAAGTGTATCTAAATTATCAATGTTACAATAAATATTTATGCATGAAATGTGTGAATTATTGATTTCTGTGCCCCATAATGGTGGCTATATGTATAGGCTTAGTGATATGTAGAACTTCTTGAAAGAGTTGAAATTCAGAAGTCTATCCAAAATTTAAGAATGCAGTTAAAAAAAACCAAAATCAATCATTCTATAAATTTTATGTATTGAAAAATATATAAAATAAAACTCTTATAAGAAAAAATAAACAAAACGTTTCCTTATCTAGATAATTTTTTTAAATTTTTTCTTTGTATTTCTTGCATTTAGACTTAAAGAGCTATATATAGATTAAGGTAGTTTTCACTTCCTATTTTTCCTAAAGACTTTCAGTCATTGCAACTTCAATTTTAAAATAATAAATGCCATATGCTTACAAAATTATGAATATATCCAAGTAAAAGCATATCTTTTTTATCAATGCAATCGCTTATAACATATTGTATTCAGGTAAGTAATCTCCCTGAACTTTGTTTTTACAGCTTCACAGTGCAAAATTATGCCAAAAAAAAAAAAAAGCATGTGTTAATATTAAGTAATTTCATGCTGATAATTCTTATTTTAAATTTGTGCTTGTAATATTGTAATTGATGTATGTTTATAATCTCAATTAATTATTGACCTTGTGTATTATTTCATATTTTAATTTAGTTTCATGTAAACCCTCTGTGTTTGCAACTAACAGCACATAAAACCATTAAGTTCCATAGATTTTTTTATTATTATTTATTTATGGTAATGGACGCCATTGACTATGAATAACTTTTAAATATTTTATTCATGTTGGAAAGGATTCAAAAGATGTGCTCATTACAACCAAAAATTCAGCATTTTTTTTTTTTTTCATCTTTGTGCTGTCTGCTGGCCAAAAGTAATTGTTTCAGAAGGAATAAAACTTCTGTGATTCTCCAAATTTTTATTTCTTTTCTTTGCAGTCTGCATCCCCCCACCCTACCCATCCACACATACCTTTCACTTCCTAATCAACTCCTTTGTAGTTTTCTTATCATGTTCTTTGTTAATAGTAAAAAGAGCAACTTCATATTTAAAACAACATATATACAGCGGAAGCTGGATACAATGTGGGTTTAATCATGTCCTCCAAACAAAATACATACTCAGATTCAGGTATACAGGGTTTATCACCTTGTCCCCGTATACCTGCGTTGTAACAGGCTTCCACTGTATTTCTAATGAAGTGCATGCTTTTCTGTTTCTCACATTCTCTCTTTCCATACTAATCAGCAGAGCAAGATTTTTTACCCACTTTTCCCTTTTTTAAAGCAAAATTAAATTTCAAAATCAGTACTCCGTGATAGAACCCGAGCCTTTTCCATGACCAGTAAAATTGCTTTCACAACAGTACCGATGTTTGATGTTTAATTAATAATTGTGTTTAAAACATATGGGCAAGCATGTTTTTTGTTTGTTTAAAGCAAAATGTGGTTCATAAACACTACTGCATTCACGCAGTGCAGAGTAAACTACTTTATGAGGAACAAAAGGCTGCAGCACTAAAGAGTTGCAGTTCCAATTTTGAACTTTTGTTTTTTAACAGAGGGAGAAATTCTTGCTCGTTTTGTCTGTTGATGTAGCAAGAAGTGGCAAAGCAATGTGAAACCATGCATTTTTAGGCAAAGTAAATTTTAAGATGTTTTGATGTCATTGTCGACTCCTTGAAAATAGATTTTGGCTGCTGGAAAACTCCTTCAAGGAACTCAAAAATCAGTACAAACCCTAATTTATTCAGATACACAAATGATGTTCATTTAAAGGTCACTTAATTCTTGTTTTCCTCAAAGTGTTTGTTTTTTAGTGTCAACAAACTTTAGGAACTGAATTCAAAGCATTTAGAAATACACCTTGGCATTCAACAAAGGGCCAGAAACATCTACTAAAAAAACAAAAACAGTGGAAAAGAAGAACTAAGTAACACTTCTGCAACTGAATATAAATGGTAAATAAGTTCATTCTGTCAGGACATAAAAGCAGAAAAATTTTTGACACTATAATATATTCCATGAAATTCTAGTGTAAGATAAATTCATTTAAACCAATTGAGATAAACTCATCTTTACGGGTTTATTTTTCTTATTAACATTTCAAGCATGTGTATCTTTAGCAGTTTTGTCACTACTTGTAGAGCTTCTGTGGTCATTACAACTATCGTCCTCGTAGCGTCATGTGTTTCCTCTGCCGGTCTTGGAGTCTGTTCTTTCTTTATTTCCACTTTTGAGCCATTTCATAAAGTTACATTACTTATTTTTTTTATTATACTATTTATAAACTCACCTACCATACAACTGTTTTGCAACACAGTCACTACATTCACATACCCTCATATTACAACTCATTAATAACAACCTTTATATACACTATTTACTGTGTTGTAAAATGGTTGTATGGTAGGTGAGTTTATAAATAGTATAATAAAAAAAAAAGTGATGTTGTAACTGTGTGAAATGGCTCAAAAGTGGAAATAAAGAAAGAACAGACTCCAAGACCAGCAGAGGAAACACATGACACTACGAGGACGATAGTTGTAACGACCACAGGAGCTCTATGAGTAGTGACAAGACTGCTGAAGATACATGTGCTTGAAATGTTAAGAGGAATAAACCTGTAAAGGTAAGTTTACCTCAATTGGTTGAAATACAATTGCCATGTTAGTGAAGGACAACTCGAGAATTGTATATTTTTTAGTTGTTGCACTTATAGATAAATTCATGTTAAACAGAGCAGGAATTCTTGTAATGTAAATAGAGTGATATATTGTAATCTATAGTTTGGACTGTAATAAGTTTTTTTTTTTTTTTACAAAAAAAGATTATATTAAGTAACCCCTCCCTCTCCCTATCATGTTATTTGCTTATTTTGGTACAGAAACTTGGAGGAAAATATAAAAATATGCTAAACAAATTGAAGTAAAGGGTTAGAGAAAGGATGTAAAATCTGGAGTAGTACATGAGGGAATTAGGGTGATTAGCATCACAGGTGGAAAGCTGGTTGACTTTTATTCGCATTTTAATCACAAACTGCAGTGGCATCCCATCTCCACTTCCTGTTCTACTCTGAATTAGCGTTGCATTAGGAACACCTACCTAATGACGTGTTGGTCCACCTTTCTGTGTAATCATGGCTTGCAGACGCCTAGGAACAGATTCTACAAGTTGTCAAAGATCCTCCATGCTTAACTTGTCCTGTGTCTGCTGCAGCAGCTCCCGTCAGTTCACACTCATTCTGTGGAAGAGGATTGGCAGTTCTAGCGAGCATATTCCACAAATGTTCAATTGGGTTACCATCAGGAAAGTTTGGTGGACAAGGTAATGTGGATAATTCGTTGTAGTGTTCCTTCAACCACTCAGTAGTTATACGAGCCCGATGACACAGTGTGTTATTCTGTTGAAAGATGGCACTGTGGTCCAAGTCAACCTCCTGAAGATATGGATGGAGATGATTGGCTAACAAGTCCCTGTAGCATCCACCGTACAGTGTTCATGGTATGATAACCAACGGGCCTAGGGCTTGCCAGGAAAAAGCCCCCTAGACCAAACACCACCTCCTCTGGCTTGTTAAACCCCAACTATGCAACCAGAGAATAGGGCTTTGTGCTGTGTATGCCATGTGCGAACCTGGCAGCAGTTAACGGGACTCATCACTTTAGATAACCTTTTTCCATCTGTCAGTAGTCCATTGGCAACTGTCCTTGGCCATCATGGGTACCCTCGATATGGCATATGCAGTGTTCTCCCTAGATATTTTTTACAGCTGGGTGGCAAATTTTTTTATCTGGATGGTAGTTTAACGACCTTTTCCCTAATCAAGAAAAAAAAAAAAAGATGTTTTGTTTCATTATTATACTTACTAACAGGGCTCCATTTCGACTGGTACTTAGTGGCAAATTGCTAGCAAGCAAATGCATTTTGCTAATGATAAAAAGTGTTTATAGCAAAAGTTGCTAGTGGAAAAATTTTAATGGTTTAGTGTGAACTGTAAAGCACCACTGCATTGTGCGTGTGGAATATTTTAGACAGATACAAAAAGAAACAACTGTTTTCTGGAAACGAATAAATAAGTTTTGAGGGATTTGAGGTGAACAAAACACTTTGTTGGAGAACAGAAACAATATTTTAATATTAATCGAAGTATGCTCCCTCTGAAGCTACAACTTTATCCCATCTTTTGGGCAGCGAACGTATGCCCCAAAGGAAGAATTTCAGTTCCTTGGAAGAGATCCAGCTGTCCAGCCAATTTTTGATGTCTTCATAAGAACTAAACCGTTCTCCAGAAAGTGCTGACTGCATCGACAAATTGTAATCTGATTGCGTAATATCTGGCAAATATGGCGGGTGGGGTAGAACTTCCCAGTCGGATCCTTCTAAGTACTTTTTCACAAGTCGAGAAACATGTGGTCTTGCGTTGTCATGCTGTAAGATGACTTTGTTGTGTCTATTCTCCCATTACTGCCGTTTTTGCGTGAGAGTTCGTTTTAAATGCATTAATTTGGTTCGATACCGATCACCAGTAATAGTTTCTGACGGTTTCAGCAGTTCATAGTGGATCACACCCTTCTGTCCCACCAAATATACACAGCATTACCTTTGAACCATGGATATTGCATTTTGGCATTGAAGGGCCTGGTTCACCTGGTTCACCCATGCTTTCTGCCAATTTAGGGTTATCGTACTGTATCCATTTCTCGTCGGCAGTAATAATATGATGCAAAAAAAATTTCTTTTTTGCCTTTGAAGCAGCAATTCGCAAATGGTTTTTCGACGTTCAAGGTCTCTTTCCCGCAAAGCATGTGGAACCCAATTCCCTTCTTTTTGCACCATTCCCATGGCAGCTAAACATTGTGAAATGCATGGTTGACTAACATTTAATGCTGCTGCTAGTTCTTTTTGGGTCTGGCACAGATCCTCGTGGAGTGAAGCTTCCAATTCGGCATCAGCAATTTTTTTTGGTGGTCCAGAACGTTCTTTTTCACTGACATCGAAATTGTTCCTTTTGAATCGTCTAAACCAATACTCACGTGTTTTTATGGATGGGGAATGTTCACCATAGATTTCTGACATTAGGCGATAGCTGTCGGCAGCACTTTTCTTGACAATAAAGTAATGCACTAACACTTCCCGCAAATGCTGTTTTGTCGGGAGGAAAGATGCCATTTCCCTTCGAGTAAAACAAATACGTCTTCGCACCTCAATCGAACGTTGTATACTGACTCTGACAGCTGGCGTCTCGTACTGCGATATCACAGTGTTGCTACCTTAAAATACATGCGAGCAGTAATAAGTACGACACCGAACGGAAATACCTCAAAACTTATTTATAACCCAATACATGCATATTATAAAAACATTTTGGCACTGGTAGAAATGTCCAGTATATTTCCCTTATCTACTTCTGCATGTGAGGTTGGGATCAGTTTCATGAAGAGAATTCAAGATGATTTGGAGGGGCAGTTTAAACTTACAAACATTGAATGCCCTCATGAGTATTGAGGTTGAAGGTCCATCTGAAGACAAGTTTGACCCCAGGCCTGCTGTTTGAAAGTAGTATGATGAAAAGACCTAAAACCCAGATCGTTAACCATGCAGAAAATAACTTAAGATTTTGAAGAGTGTTCTTGAATTTAGAGAATAAAGTTAATTAAAAAAAAATGTTTTTGAAATATTTGCGTTTGAATTAAATTGTTAAAATTAGTCTGTCAGATCATGAAAAGGTGAGTTATATCTAAATATTTGTAATCATTTCAGCATTACAGTGTGACTGTTACAGGGGTGAAATAAAAGTTTGTCATGATTGACTAATGGAGGGGGACATGTTAAAGTTTCTTTTGTATAATGTTGATGAGCTTTCGTTAGTAGATAATGCAATTTTGCTAGTAAAAAATAAGGCCACTAGCAAGTGTTGCTACTGCTAAAAAACCGAAATCAAGGCCTGTTTACTAAGCATCTTTAGTGGTGTGGCAGGAAATATAACATAACATGATAAACATTAGAAAATTGTGCATAAACGATTAAAAAAATGAGTACTTAACTAATAAATCATATTTGACACAGATTTCAGCCAGTTTTCATCAATATTTATGGTGTATGTAGGAATAAGTTTTCCACTCTTTTTATTATGTGCATTGTGAAAACATTCTTTAAAGGCCTTTTTACTGGGTGGGTCCCCCAGTAAAAAGGCTCCAGGGAGAATACTAGGCACATTGTGCATGTGGAAATAGGTTAAACTTCACTGCTGTTGTGTTTGTGGGCGAGTTTGGCGACTGTTGCACGTTATTGCTGAGATACCAGTCATGACACTCAACGCTCACCTCTTGGATCAACCGTGCATGGCTGACCAACGTGAGCCGTTCTACTGGATGTCTATGCATGAGTAATCTAGTCCTGGTACAGCCTTTATACAGTAGTACAGGAGCAGCCAACAAATGAAGCTGTTTCCGAAATACTAGCACCTGCCCTCCAGGCTCCAACTATCTGGTCACTGTCAAATTGGCTTAAATCGCCATGTTTCCCCATTACTGGCAAATGTTTACTGATTACATGCAGAGGATAGGTGTACATAATTTATAGTAGCCTCATGTGATGTTGATATCACACGGTACTTCGTTATCACTCCGAATACATAAAATGAGGGGTGTTCCTAATGCAAAGCTAACTCAGTGTATGCTGGTACTGTGTAATTGTAGCAGTTCTAACATTGTGCTGACAGCACTTAAGGAAGTTGTTTGTAGTCATACCCTGTGGCATAACAAAGGTAACCGGAACCTGGAAGTAAGATATAAATTATATCCCTTGTAAACACTTTATCAGCATCATTTTTCCATCATCCCCGTTGCCCGTTACTTGAAGGAAACTTCGCCTCATGCCTCTGGTCATACCCCCCCCCCCCAAAGTAGGATTCTGGAGTTTGAGAAAGTTATCAGTAGCCCTTTCTGATGGAAGGTGCAACTGCATCAGGATCATTAGATCGCATAAAGAGGAGGAATTCACAGTATCTCAAAATAATGCATGGTGAAGTTGGGGGAAGTGGGCAATGTTCCCATGAGCATCTTAAGGTTATAAGAAGTTACCCATCCCTAATTTAGAGCCACTGGCTTCTGGCAAGGGAGAGCACCAGTAATTGGTCAAAAAACATATTTGTTTTCCGTGGATTCAAACTCAGACCCAGCAGAACAAGAAGCAGAAACCCTAGCCCTGCACCATTCAACCAACCCATGCCATTTTGAAACAAATGCAAAATGGACCCAAATGCAGTTTATGTTCGGGTAGATGTTATTTTAGACATTACGTTCAACTTCTTGTGCTAAAATGGGTAGTACTAGTTGTGTGGAAAGTTCACTCAGTTTTCATACAGGAGTGACTGATTCAGAAATTAATACCATTCATCATAAATGTGCCAAAATTAGCTACGCACCTCATCGCTTTCCAAAACCTACCATTACAGCTGCACACAATGCAAAGGCCGAGATGCGCCTAGGAGATCAGCATAGATCTCTGATAAACGGAAATGCCATTGCCCTGGATAGGACTTGGATCTTGCTGTTAGATTATGATGGGCAATGAAACTATCCTACTCAAAGATGGAATTCCAGAAAACTTTCTGATTGGTTTTAAGAGTGTACTGAAAGACGTCAACATGGATTTAGAGTAGTGACAGATTTTCCATCTGCTGAGTAGTTGTGATGCAAAGTAAAGGCTGCCATGCCTATTATAAGGCCCACATCATGGAATCAATCAATCAATCAATGACCTCTATTGCACTGATGTTCCACCTCTTGTGCAGTCGATCCCTCCAAGGTTATCATTCATCTAGTCTTATGTCTCACATGGCTCATTCCATCAATATGCCTATTCATATTTTTATATTCTCATTAACTGTAAAAACTTGTGAACAATATATGTATTTGTGTGACCTATGTTTGTATTTGTGTTTGTATGTGTATGTACAAAACTAAAATTTTTGTTTTCTTTTTAGTTCCCATGGGATAGCAATTTTGAAGAAGATAATTTTAATTTGAAAGGTAATCAGCTGAATTAACTTTATTAACAGACACTGTATTTTGAGAATAATTTAGCTTTTTTTTTTTTTAAAGGAAATTTTGAAACAAAAAAAAAATATTTGGAAGATCATGTTTTTATGTTAATAACAGAACCATATACTGATTATTATTTTTTCTCTTTTTGAAATTTGCATTAATCAGATCTCTAAAATGGCAATTTGATGTGGATAATCATCTGCTAAATTGGCTTGCAAGTGTACAATTATTTTGAAACATACACAGTACAGCAACTGAAAAAGGAGACATGTTTAGAGATGAAGGCTGGTGCCGTCATCTGTTATAAGTAAACATGAAGGGGAATATTCAGTGGTGACTCTTGATTCTGCCTCTGTGCTGACGATCGAGTCCACATTTGTCAGTGATGTGGACCAAGGCCACGGCAGAGAGATGTCTTCCCTCTTTTAGTGATGTAATGCAGAAACAATGTCTTCTGATTGGTTTCCAGCTCTGTCATGTACGACGTCAAACATGGCACCGACGTATCAGGTCATGTAACATGAGAGTAACATCATAAACGGAGGGAACTCATCTCTCAAATGTCATGGCCTTGAACTTTTAAGATGGCCTTGTGTTGTTGCAGAAAGGATCCAGCTGTTGTCCACGAGCAGCACACTGCTCACCAGTCGGACATCCTCGTATGGGGGTGACATTAGTTACAATAGCAGTCACCTCTGATATGTGTACTCGGCACAGTCACAGCCTAACCGTACGTGGATGTTTTCCAGCCCATGTTGCTGGGCTAGAAAAATGTACTCCAGATTTAGGAGTCAAGTGAAACTAATTCAAATTTCAAAGAATAACATGTAAATGCAATGTGTGATGATGATGACATGAAAAGTAATGCAGTATATTTTGCTGGCTTTTTTGTTTTGTTTTGTTTTGTTTTAACCCACACCACTTACTGCTAAATAAAATTTCAATTCGGTCCATCATTTTCTCTTCTCGTTCTTCCACAGTCACTGCTCTCAAAATTGTATTTTCATAAAATCAAAAAAATGATTCTATGAAAACACAATTTGTTAAAGTTAAATTTTGCACATATGAACTTGAACTGCCATATTTTTCTCCATATAATTTGCAGACCATGAAATTATAAAAAAGAATTCAGTCATATAATCCACAGGCATGAAATTTAGATACAAACGGGGAAAATAATTCTTACCTATAATCCATAAATCATGAAATTCCAGGGAAAAAAACCCAATTTTTTCCTTTATACCGTATTTTTCAGTATCTAATCCGCAGACGGTAAAATTTGGCATGAGAAAAAAAGTCTGCATATAATTCGCAAGCAAAATTCATTGTAAAAGTTAAACAGGTGCATAATCCACAACAGAGTTTTATGATAAATAATACAAGAAAGTAATCGCCAATATTTTTGTGCATTTTTTTTTTTTTCGCAAATTGCAAACAATGCAATTGGCAGCGTAACCCCTGCATGTTTATAAGGCGTAGATGCGAAAATTTTCGTTAAAGTGACCTGTTACGTGTAAGTATGTGCTTTTTTACGTAACGCCTGTTCACAATTTTTGGATAGCTACATAAATCCGGCACTCGTTCGGTCCCATCGATGCCGGATTTTCGAGGTTTTACTGCATATATTTATACACTATCTACCAACAAGTAATTGGACACCCCTGCAATCGACGATATCTGCAGTCCTGATGCACGTCATGGCCGCCGCCGTTAAATATCATGTGGGAAACAACAACACAACCAGTCCCATGCAAGATGCCACGCAGTTCGGGGCTCTTTGATTTAAAGAAAGGTGTAATCGTCAGGTATCACAGAAATGGCCGATCCATAAGTGATATATCCAGCGAGTTGAAGTACCCAAAATCGACAGTGGCCTACGTGATTGGAAAGTGGAAGATGAGAGGTGACTGTCGGAATGTGCCCTGACCCGGCAGACCCGCAAAACTGGGAGTTAGAGACCGACGAGTGCTGGCGAGAGAAATTCGGAAGAACCGCACCAAATCGATGTGCCACATCCGCGAGGAGTTTCAACAGGCATCCGGGAGTGTTCTTTTGATGAATACCATCCGTAAGGAAGCCCATCTGCTCGGTTATCATGGACGGGCTGCCGCCCACAAGCCATTGAACACCAAGTCCAATAGCGCTGCTCGGCTAACGTGGTGCAAAGAACGTCTACAGTGGGCCGCTGAACAGTGGAAACAGGTTCTCTGGAGCGAAGAATCAAGGTTCACCCTCTACTGTTCGGATGGCAGGGTCTGGGTTTGGCGTCTGCCTGGAAAACGCCTCCTGCCGGAATGTATTGTGCCAACTGTTAAGTTCGGCGGCGGTGGAATTATGTTATGGGGGTGTTTCTCCTGGTATGGCCCTTGGTCGCAATTCCTGGTAGACTCAACGCCGAAACCTACTGCACCATTTTGGATGACCACGCGCTTCCTACGTTGTGGCAGTTTTACGGGGTGGACCCATGTTACTTTCAGGATGACAATGCCACTTGTCATGTTGCGAGGTTCACCGTGGCTTGGTATGGTGTCAATGGGGTTAATCGAATGGACTGGCCTGCGCAGAGCCCGGACCTTAACCCTATCGAGCACCTCTGGGACGAGTTGGAGCGTCGACTTAAGGGGTGCCCCCACCGTCCGAAATCAATGAAGGAACTGACCTGTCTTCTCCAAGCCGAGTGGAAGAAAATAGCGCTAGCCGTAGTACAACGCCTGGTTGAGAGTATGCCCGGAGGGTCGCAGCTGTAATCGCCGCTCGTGGAGGCTCCACCAACTATTGAAGGTGAATAAACTTCGTTTTCCTTTGCTATCACAGGTGTCCAATTACTTTTTGGTAGAAAGTGTACTTTCTTTCCATTTGACAAGTTTAACTAAATATAAAATCGCTGAAATTTTTTGAAAATTTAAAGTTATTGCTACAATACCCTGCAATTTTCAAACAGTTTTGATATGTATTTTTTATTTATGTGGAATCGTGCTGCGACTCACAGTAATGCTTAAATTACATCAACAGCAGAAACACTGGATTTCAGACCGCAAATAATTTGTGATATTGCCAAAGTTCTCCCCTTCAGTCTTGGAGCTGTAGTGCCAGAGGCATTCCCTTTGAAGTAGAACAAAATAAACAACTGGGAGTGGGGTTGGAACCTTGGGAAGAGGGGGGGGGGTTGATGTTACATAGGTCACATCACAGCAGCATGGAATGGAAATGGCTCTCCCCATTCAGGGTCAACACGCTTTGCTGCAGGCATAGCTTTCTCCTCTAACTTTTACAAAGCAGCAATCCCCAGAGAGGAAATGTCTACACACACATGCACACAGATGGTTTTGTCATAGCCAAGAGAGAGGAGGAGATATGTTGATGCAGTGACACTGCACATTATCGTCGAACACATGGCATTCTTAAAGCTTTGACATGATACATTATATGGCAAGTTATGAAGAGCAAAATTGCTTCATTTTTGAAGTTTACAGAAAAAAAAAAAAAAAAAGCTCCGTATTATCCTCATCGTCGTATAATCCACAGTGGCTAGAATTTAAACTTTTAGGAACAGATAATCTGTGGATTATGTGCCGGAAAATACGGTATAATTTGCAGTGATGTATCCACAGACTATGGAAGTAAAGATTAAAATTATCAGTCGCCACTCGCCACTGGATAAAATAAAATGCCCGGTAGGAAAAGGTACTTTAGTCACCAAGCTCGAAAATTTTTCATTTTTTTAAATTAAATACTCCTGTTATAGAAAATGCATTTTCAAATCAGCCATCTCACGCGCGGTGAAAAACAGCTCTTTCCTCCGCAAATAAGTGGGTACAATCTATTTATGGATTCACTCTTCAAGAACAGGGACGGCTGTTTGTTTTGCCACTTAAGTTGGGACACAAAGTAACCATATTGGGAATGGACACCTGTGGCTTTAGATGGAACTGTGGCATTACAACCCGTCTTCAGCATCTCGTTTTTAAAGTTTGGTTTCTCTGAAAATGCATGATTTTCCATTGCTTAGGTACTATGGCCAAGCATTTTCCCTTTTGTTTACAAAAGGACATTAAAGGTAGAAAATCGGGACTTAACTTTCTGCTGCCATTTTTCATTCCATGCAGAGTCGCGCTTCCTTTGCACGTGTGAAATTCGCTCAAAATTTAAAATGAAACGAAAAAAACTCTTGTCTGCCCCTTAATACAGTAAAATGTTACTAAGGAATAGGTAAACTCAAGTTTTTCAGCGAAATTAAATATAAAAAATCAGTACTGTATTGTTCACTCTCCCATGGTAGTCATTTTACGGGTCACGAAAAAGGCTGATTTCATCACGGGCGGAATAAGTACTGATTTTGAAATTTAATTTAGCTTTAAAAAAGCGGAAAAGAACAAAATGCTTTCCGTATTGATTGGTTTTGAAGAACAGGCTGTTAGAAATAACAAAAACTGTGCTTCACTAGAAAAAACTTAAAATACAAAGTTTTTCTTTTTCACTGTTACTGAAGATATTAAAAATGAGAAACATAATCAAAAAAATATAATGAAGAATATAACCAGAAAGTGGGAAAAAAGTGCATCTTAGGGTAAGAAACATTCGAAATTTAGAAAACTATGGAAAATTTTCATCCGTGCTAAAACAATCATTTTCAGTGAAGATGCCCAAATTATATCAAACAAATGTCGCTACATTAAAAACATCCAGTAAACAGTCCCAAAAATGTTTAATAAATGTTAGAGTTAGAATTTTGAAATCATGAAAATAAACTTTGAACAAATGTTGAATAACATTATTTCATAGAATTTTTTTATTTCCATAGTATATTCGATATTTCCTGTATTCCATAGTGATTAACGATTTCCATAGTGACTATGGAGAATTCATAGCATTTGGAAGGTCTGAGGTGGGTAAACAGAAAAAATGACAAATCATTAAAATTCTACCAAAACAACGTTTTCTGAAGGAAAAAAACGACAACCAGATTTTTTTTATTTCCGTAGTATATTCGTTGTTTCCGTACTCCGCAGCGATCGACGATTTCTGTAGTAACTATGGAGAATTCGTAGTATTCAGAAGGTCTGAGGTTGGCAAACAGGAAAAAATGACAAATCATTAAAATTCTACTAAAAGAACGTTTTCTGAAGGAAAAAAACGACAACCAGATTTTTTGTTTCCCGTACTCCGCAGCGATCGCCGATTTCCGTAGTGACTGTGGAAAATTCGTAGCATTTGGAAGGTCTGTGGTGGGCAGACAAGAAAAAATGACAAATCATTAACATTCTACCAAAACTGAACGTTCTCAAAAAAAAACCAAAAAAACCCCTCACACTGGTTTCGAAAACCGGACAGAATCCTTGGAATCAGGATACTCTGCAGTGTGTTCTTATTTCATCATGACTATTTTTCAACACCTGTGAAGGCTTATCAGTGTTTTTAATTTAATATTTATTAGAATAACCCAGTAAATTACTCAATATTTTCTGTTAGTGGTCAGGAATCATTGCGAGTCTGTAAAATAAAGGGACCAGGTTGGTATCACATTTCTTCCAATTTCAGCTGTACCACAAAATAATTCTGCTATAAGATATGAAATTCATTTTTGAAAGCTTCACAGCCAGTTTTCATTTTGATACCAAGAAGAACCTAATCAAAAACAAATGGAATACAGAAAAAATTTAGCAGAATGGAAGCAGCTTCGAAACATAATGTCTGAACATTTTTTACCATCAATAACTCACCAAAAACTGCTAGAGAAACTAAAAACAAGCAATTTTTAGTACATGAAGGTCATAGCACAAGTTGTTGAAATACTGCTGACTGTTATGCTAAGCAATGCAGATGTTAAGAGAATACAAGCACTGTGGGCAGAGTTCTTGATGACAAGACAGTGCTCATGTAAAAAATGACTTCAGGAAATAGACAGCAAATAAAGTAAGCCAAAGTAAGTGTTGCTTGAAAATTTTGACCTATCCACTGCTATCAATTTATGGTGGAGAGATTGAGGGATTTTATTTGTGAACATAGCGAGAGACCAAATAAAAATTATCGTTCCCGTAAAAACTGTCTAGAAAATCTGGTTGATATGCTTGAAGAAAAATATAACGTTTAAGATTATATTTATTCATTTAGTTGAACTGGGCAATATACAGTGAGCCCTTTTAACTACTAAGCTTAAATTTAACTATGTCTAAATAAATGAAAGATATACAGTGCAGTGATAGAATGTGTATACAACATGAAATAGCGGTAAGGAAAGTGGCCACTAGATTTTGTCCACCCACTGGCCTCTTGAAAAAATCACCAATTTTAATCTTTACATGGAAGTCAGAAAACAAATAGCATTATGTAATATGTACCTGTCATATTTATGCCATAAAATAATTTCCGACAGACAAATTGCAATTCACAGATTGATGACCCAAAATTCGAAAATAAAAAAGTAATAACCTTATTACTTTTCTTTTCAGTCATTTTTTAAATAATTTTGTGTTATTTTCAAGTGAATAAAGAGCAAAATCCCTAGTTTTTTCATCATTACTGTTGTTCATAGTTAGACCTAAAAATCTGTAGAAACTACAAACAACCCACAGTATTTGGGATTTCTGATAAACTGAAAACATTCTGAAAAACTGAAGAGCAAACAAAAGCCTTAGCTACTGCAATTTGTGCAGCAAAACTAACGAATGCAATTCGCTAAGTGATTACCAACAGTAACGGTTAGTGTCGTGAAATAGCTCAGTGGGCTTCCCACTGCATGTAGCCTTTTGCAACAAGTGCAAATAATACTGCCTTCGTTGCGTCATATTTTCTGTTTAAATGCTTGTGTAATTAAGCAAGCAGTTAATTTGTTAAAGTGTTTGTGTAATTATCTCTTTGCAGCCGTCTACCTTTGTGTTGCATTTCATTTTTTCTGTTAACTTAATTTTGGTACATTTCCAATACCCCCAGCTCTCCTAACACAGTGTGGATTTTTTTAAATTAAAGTACCGCAAAAACTAAAATTAAGTTGCATATTATCCACAGAACCTAAACTTATAACTTTAACAGATAATCTGCAAATTGTACGATGGAAATTTCACTATTTACTGCAGATTATAAAATTTAAAGTAAAAAATATTGGGTGCCAGTCCTGCAGTGTTGTTGCCATTTCAAAGTGGTATCCCAGACACCATTTTCCAGCAAGATAAATGCTTGGCCACAGACAGTTAACATATCCTGAGCATGCCTACAAGGAGTTCATGTGCTTCCATGGATAGGATAAGCCTCTCCTCAGCTACCCTGAAATGCCACTGGATTGTGGAATCTAGTTGATGTTGTGTGGTTTCAGATGTTCCTAGTCACCATACAGTACCTTATGTTTGATGATAGCATTGCATAACATGGTGGTCACAAGGTATTGACTGCTGTCACATAATCCTGTCTTGTTGTCTCTAAAACTGATGTACTGCCTTAGAAATTAAATCATGTATTATCCACCTCATTTTCTAAATCTGGTGATTTTTGGCTCACTGTTTCTGGGTGAGACAGTTTCATTGTCGAGCAGTGTATGAGAAGTACACAGTCATATGAGAATAATACGACCACCCCCGGAATCACAGTGTACCTGCCCAGACACATCACAGAGTGCATGTGACAAGGTCAACCACACAGAAGATACACTGGTGTGCAAAAATTAAGGACGAAGAGGAGAAATTAGCATAACAGCGGAACGAGCAGGCAAAACGGACCGAAACACCACTCAGGAGATAGACTAGGGTCCGGTACGGTAGGGCATGCGCATATATGCAGCATGACGTAGGGGAGAAGTGTCGGAAGGGTTATAGCACACGGGCGGTGTAAGCTCAGCAATTCGGTGAAAGCTATTGCACGGTGTACATCGGTTTGAACGACGTCGAGTTGCTGCCACTGTGTGATATGGCCAACAGACAATCCAGTAGACGACATCTGGATGACTTTACCCGAGGTAGCATCATTGGGAAGTTGGAAGAAGAAGGTAGAAGTGTGCCTAGAGTGGCCGAGGAGTTTGGGATCGCTCACAGCATCGTTTCATGAGCTTGGAGAGCATTTCAAACGACAGGAACAGCTGTCTGAGAGTTTAGCAGTGGTCGTCCATGAACAACCATGGCGGCGGACGACCGGTATATTGTCCTACAGGCGAGAAGAAACGGACACCCGAAAGCAGGAGAAATCGCAAGGCACATGCAACAGACAACTGGACGTCCTTTATTGCGTTTTACCGTGGCCAGGAGGTTGCACAAAAGTGGTCTATTTGCACGACGACCAGTACGGTGTGTGCCATTAACGCCTTGCTCATCGGAGACGGCAGTTTCTGTGGTGCCAGAAACACAAGAACTGGACAGATCAGCAATGGGATCAAGTTCTCTTTACCGATGAGAGCCGATTTAGTCTGACGAGCGATTCTGGACGTACACACATCTAGAGATAGCAGGAAACACTCAATCACACCTCCAACATCATCAAAAGGAACCGGTTTGGAGGTGGCGGAGTTCTTGTTTGGGGCGGTATCATGCTTGGTAGCCGTACTGACCTCCACGTCTTCCAAGGAGGTTCAGTCACTGGTGTCTGCTATTGTACTGAGGTTCTCCTGCCTCACGTGCGTCTGTTTACAGGTGCTGTGGGTCCTGAGTTCCTCATCATGGATGACAACACTACACCTCATCGTACAGTGGCTGTTGGAGAGTGAAGATATTCAACGCATGGATTGGCCCGCAAGGTTCCGAGACCTAAATCCAATCGAACACGTGTGGAACCTTCTCTGGATGACGCTTGGCAGCACGTCATCAGCCGCCAGCAACGATTCCGCAGCTTCGATTGGCGCTACGAGAGGAATGGGCCGCGATGCCTCAACAGCTCCTTGACATAACAGCAGAGCGAACCCTGTAACCTCGTCCTCAGCATGGACAGACGTTGTAAATCCTGCAACATAGTCAGGGGGGATCATATCTCCTACTAAGGACTGGATTTTTCTTGGCAGCCGCCTGTCACATGGAATGTTTCTTCTGTCCAGTTGTGCTCGAAGCTGCCTTTTCAATAAAGTGCCTTTGTATCCTTTGGATTCCTTGTTTTGACGGTTTTGCTCACTTGTCCCATATTCTTACATCTTGGCGGATCTTATGGTATGATTTGAGTCGATGTGGAGCACTTCTGCACGACGTTACATTTGAAAAACCGTGTCGTCCTTAATTTTTTCATGCCAGTGTATAAACAGACAACCAGAACAAAGGAGCCATATGTCGTTACCTGAGCACAATGGGCAGAGGCATTGATTTGATGGATGTTCAAAAAGGGATGATCATCAGTACCGCAGCAAAGGAGAAAGCATCTCAGAAACAGCAGATTTCATGGGCTGTTTGCGAGATGCTGTAGTAAAGGTGTACCAAGAATGGACCGCTGGTACACCGAGTACCTCCCGACGTCATAACTGTCGAGCCCCAAAGGTCATCGACCCCAGAGGAGAACGCCGCCTCCATCAATTGGTAAAGTGCAATCGACATGCAACAGTGCAGCAATTGACCATGCAAATGAATGCTGGGGCAGCCAGGTACGTGTCCCCAATAACAGCAGAGCGAACCCTGTTACTCATGGGTTACCGGAGTCGACGCTGCGTCAAGGCACCCATGTTAACCCAGTCCATTGGCAATGACGCCTGCAGTTCGCATGAGACTGCCGTCATTGGACAGTGGAAGAGTGGGAAAATTTTGCCTTCTCCGACAAATTGAGGTTTGTACTCCACAGAAGTGACGGGCAGTGCCGAATACGGCATAAGACACATGAGAACCAGCACCCGGACATGCTTGTCGGTCAAGTACAGGCTGATGGTAGCAGTGTGCTGTCTTAGGAATGCTTTCCTGGCATGACCTGGGACTACTGGTACCACTGGATGATTCCCTGAACACTAATGGCGACCTGTCCATCCTTGCTGACCACGTGCATCCCATCATGTTGGACTTTGACTCTTGTGGTTATGGTGTCTACCAACTGGACAGTGTGCGCTACCACATTGCTAAGGGGGTGCATGACTGGTTCCAGGAACATGACAGGGATGTCTCCGTTTTCTCTCGGTCAGTGAAATCACCTGACCTCAATCCCATAGAGCACTTGTGGGACTATTTGGATCAATAGGTTCGATGTGCCAACCTACAACCACGTCATCTCCGGGACCTTCGTGTTCTGCGGCAGTCCAAATGGGACATGTGCACCTCGGGCAACCTTCCAGGGCCTCATTGCATCCATGCCACACCGTCTCGTTGCTGTGATCCGGGCCAAGGGTGGTTATTCCCATTATGAGGTAGGTGGTCATATTCTGATATGACCATGTATTTTCTTGCAGCATAATTTTTCTGTCATTTTAGCCAGACTAGATTATGCTACTGTACATGTAAAGGGAACAGGGCATTTCAGAACATGAAGATTCAAGCAAATAATTAAGTCAGTTTTTTATTTTCATGTGAATGGGTAAGTTTCAGATTGTCTGTTTCCTAAGAAAAAGTTGCTATTTTGAATGTTTCAACTTTGAATGGCCAGGGAAGAATGTAGCAACCTGAATTGAGATAAAAAAATTCCTGAATAAATATTTTTGATACTGCAGTTATTATTCTGGTCCCAATTTATGACTATCAATACATCCAAAAGAAAAAAAATACAATGTTGCACAAATTAAAAAAAGTTTTTTTTTTTTTTGTTTTTTTTTCCCTGGCATGGCATATGTAAATACACTTGTGGGACACAAAAAGAACCTCTGAAGCTTTTTTGAAAAGAAATGTTTTAATTCCAGCTTATACTTTCTGAACTGAGGTGCATTGAAGGTTAGCAGGATTTCAAAAGAAAAAGAAACTTTCTGTATTGCTTTAAATAGCTATAATGTAATGAATTTTTTGTAAGGCAAGAAGAAGTATTGGGCATTTTATATTAGGAAAGGATATGCTCACTGTGCAAACTAGTGCAAATCCTGTGAATATGGGCTAGTACATTTAGCATTGCACTCAAAATAGACATTGGTTTTGTATCTCTTTAAAAAATATGTAGATAGCACTGCCATTATCTCTAAATTAATAAAGCAAATGTTGCTAACAGATCACTGTATTATGACTAATTTTCCTTACATCTGAATTTAACTTTACTGTGCATATGTCAGTGGTTTCCTTTTTGTGAATCCTTATCTCCTAGAATCCATAAGCTTATTTCTGAGCCTGAGATATAAAATTATCCTGAGTTATTGCAAAGTTCAAAATGCTATAAAAGCTCTTGAATTAATTTATGTGGTACATTGTTATCATATGTACTACATACTATATGTAGCGGTATCTACTGTTACACACGTTATATTATTAACTTAGTGGCTGTTAGAGAAGCACGTACTTAGGCTACACTATTGTTGTAATAGATAAAAAGTTTTGACTCACCCATTTCACCAACGGAAGTTCTGTTCATCCTGGGCAGATTAATAATATTGCCCAGTTCTTTGCTCTGACTTCGATAATAAAATCCTTTGTTAAAATGACCAGTAGTTAACGAGTTGTGCACAATAAAAATATTTTGAATTAAAAATAAATGTACACTGGGAACGAAATATCCAATTTTCAACTATACAAAATCTTGTTAAAATGAAATTTAAAAGAGGGCCTATAAAATGAATTAAAACCTGAATTATAAAAGACTGGAAATGAAATCCCTATCCAACTGCACCACCTCAATCCATACCAGTTTCGACATTAGACCACGTCATTATCAATGGAGTATATGTCGTTCTGATTTCAAGGTCTTTGAAGCTCAATGATTCTGTGCTGACACACCTTCAGCCATTCCACGCGCACAATATGTCATAGTCGCTGTATTTGTTCGCTTCTGTCACTCCTGCATCCATTAGCAATGCCATCTATTGTAGTATTTATCCCCTAAAGTTCATATTGATTATTCATCTTCTTTCGCCATTTCCTTTTTGATTTTCAAAGCTTTAGTTTTTTCATTTCAATCAGATGTTTCCATGCATATGGAATCTATTGGTCTATTATTATTGCAGCTTTTTGTTTTAAAATTTTCAAGAGCCAATGCCTCTGCATTAATAATCTGCTTATGTGTTTTGTGTGATGTGATGATCTTTGCATTTTCCCAATTTGGCTGTACATCATTATCTAAACAATATTGTATCAGTGATGTTTTGCAGTCTTTCATTTTCCAGTTATGCATGTGCTCCTGTAATCTTGTACGAAAACATCTTTTGGTACTACCAATATACATAGTGTCTGAGAATTATTGGACACATTACAAAATTATACAAAACAAAACATTAAACAGATAGAAAGAAACTGACTGTACTAACTTACAATGTAACTACACAAGTTAATAAATTTCGATGTGAGATCCCTTGGTTGCTCGTAGTACGTCCAAGCGATACTCGAATTCGTGCCATGTATTGGCATGCATCTGAGGAGTTATGGAATTAATAGCAGCTGTGATACGCTGCTTCAGTTCCTGCAAATCAGTACAAGGCGTCTGTCTGATAGACACAATCCTTCACATAACCCCACATGAAATAATCCAATGCAGTTAGATCTGAAGAGTGAGGAGGCCATGGAATGGGACCACCACACCCAATCCATCTGTTGGAGAAATGCTCATTTAGGCACTTGTATACACACGTTGACCAATCCGGAGGCGCGCCGTCTTGTTGGAAAACAACGTCATGTCTTTTGATCTGGGGTGTAGCGAAATTTTCTAGCATATCCAAGTAAATATCACCATTTATGGTTTTTTCGCAGAAGAAGAAAGGGCCAATCACTTCTCTTTTTGATAGGATGCACCACACATTTACTTTCAGAGAATCACGTTCTAGTTCAATAGCAGCATGAGGCGGTTCACTGCCCCATATCCTACAGTGGTGAAAATTCACAATACCTGATACTTGAAATGAATATTCATCACTAAACATTGCATTACTGAGAAAGTTTTCGTCGTTTTCCACTCGATTCAGCATATCCACAGCGAAATCGTATCACAGAGTGTGATCATTTACATGCATCTTTTGCACTATTTGAATTTAATAGCAAAATTTTCTAGCATATCCATTCCGAAATTAACAGTTCACGATATCTTGCACAAGAAACTTTAATTTCTTGTGCAAGATATCGTGAACTGTCTATTTCGGAATGAACAGTTCTCTGCTTGCTTTACGAACGGATTTCCTGGGGCTTTGTCGGAAACTTTCATTAACTTGGTCAACCGTCTCACCGCTGACTCTAGGCCTACTGGCTCCTCCACGATGTTCTACATTGCCAGTTTGTTTAAACTGTTTCATCTGCCGCTTAATTGAATTCCTTGATGGAGGATTACAACCATACTCTAAACGGTACCGTCTTTTAACTTTAATGACAGACTTTAATTCCGCAAGCCATAACACACACATCGCCTTCTGCTGTATGGATGAGATGACTACTGATTGCGCATTTCTCATACGTTCCTCATTAGGCCCCACCTAATGCCATCTATCGGATTCTGGGAATATTCTGCAAAACAAAAATATAGAAACTGTGTTAGCAATACGTGACATAGAAAAACAGACAATGCTCATAGTTTTTTTTTTTTTACATAATTTTGTAATGTGTCCAATAATTCTCGAACACCCTGTATATACAATCAGGATTGTTATTGATTATAATCGTTGGTATCATATATACACCTGATTTGTCAAGTGATGATGTTTTATTGTTGTAAGTTAATAGTTTGCCATTATCTACAACAGTCTCTGCCAGATTTATATTATTTTCTTTACATTCTTTAAGTAGATTACTTAATGGTGGTAATAAGGAAATGATTTGTATGCTTTTACCTCTATTTCTTTTTGTATTTTGTTGTTGCTTGTTCTTTATATTATCGTAGATAGAATCAATCAATGCCGCCCCGGTGGCACAGTGGTCTAAGTGATGGCCTCTGATCATTCATCCGAACGGGGTCCGGGTTCGAATCCCGGTTAGGCATAGATGTTGTGTTTGTCTTACGGCACTGGCTCTCTCCCTTCCCTGGAACCAGTGACCCTAAATTAGAGACGGGCGACTGCTTATAGCCCATTGAGTTGCTCACGGTGGTCGTTAAACCTCCAATAAAAAAAAAAAAAAAAAAATCAATCAATTTCGTTTCAAAACCAAATTACAATTAGCAATATAATTTCAAAACCAAATTATTACAGCAGTACAATTTGGTTTTGAAACTAAATTGGTTGATTCCATCTATGATAATATAAAGAACAAGCAACGACAAAAACAAATAGATATAAAGAGGTAAAAGCATACAAATCATTTCCTTATTTACCACCGTTAAGTAATCTACTTAAAAAAGAATGTAAAGAAAATAATATAAATCTGGCAGAGACTGTCGTAGATAATGGCAAACTATTGACTTACAACAATAAAACATCAATTACTTGACAAATCTGGTCTGTATATGATACCAATGATTACAGTCAATAACAATCCTGATCGTATACATAGTGGTAGTACCAAAAGACATTTTCGCACAAGATTACAGGAGTACATGCATAACTGGAAAATGAAAGACTGCAAAACATCACTGATACAATATTGTTTAGATAACGATGTACAACCAAATTGGGAAAATGCAAAGATCATCATGTCACACCAAACACACAAAAGTCACAAGCAGATTATTAATGCAGAGGCACTGGCTATTGAAAATTTTAAAACAAAAAGTTGCAATAACAATACACCAATAGAGATTCGATATGCATGGAAACATTGCTCGAAAATGAAAAAAACTAAAGTTTCGAAAAGTAAAAAGAAAAAGACGAAAGAAGATGAATAATCAATATGAACTTTAGGGGATAAATACTACAATAGATGGCGTTGCTAATGGACACAGGAGTGGCAGAAGCAAACAGATGCAGCGACTACGACATATTGTGTTCGTGGAATGGCTGACGGTGTGTCAGCACGGAATCATTGAGCTTTAAAGACCTTGAAATCAGAACGTCATATACTTCATTGATAATGACGTGGTCTAATGTCGAAACTGGTATGGATTGAGGTGGTGCAGTTGGATAGCGATTTCATTTGCAGTCTTTTATAATTCAGGTTTTAATTCGTTTTATAGGTCCTGTTTTAAATTTCTTTTTAATTCAAAATATTTTTACTGTGCAGAACTCATTTAACTACTGGTCATTTTAACAAAGGATTTCATTATTGAAGTCAGAGCAAAGAACTGAGCAATATTATTAATCTGCCCAGGATAAACAGAACTTCCGTTGGTGAAATGGAAGAGTCAAAACTTTTTATCTATTACAACAATAGTGTAGCCTAAATACGTGCTTGTCTAACAACCACTAAGTTAATAATATAACGTGTGTAACAGTAGATACTGCTACATATTTATAGTATGTAGTACATATGATAATTATCCTGAGTGTTTTTTAAACAATGATCATGATTACCACATAGCTACAAAACAGTGAGATGTAAAATTTCTATTGTGAGCCATTCTTCTTTACTGAAGTAAAGATTAAAATTAGCCGTTGCCACACTCAAAAATTTGCCTGTCCGCAAAGACTGGTGGCCAACCAGATTTTTTCATTGCTAAAGAATTTATGTGCATTTTTTAAAACACTCCTGTTATAGGAAATGCATGTTCAAATCATCCAACTCAACGCACTGTGAAAAACATCTCTTTCCTCCGCAAATAAGTGGGTACAATCTATTTATAGATTTCAATCTTCAAGAACGGGATAAGGCTATTTTTGTTTTCCCCACTTAAGTTGGGGCACAAAGTACCCATATCAGGAATGGGCACCCGTGGCTTTAGATAGGACTGTGTGTGGTATCACAACCCCGTCTTCAGCTGCTCATTTTTTAAAGCTTAGTTCCTCTGAAAATGCGTAATTTTTCATTGCTTATTAGAAAACAAAATTGGGCAAGCATTTTCCCTTTTGTTTACAAAAAGAAATAAAAAGTTGAAAATCACGACTTGAGTCACTGTCTTTCATTCCACCAGAGTCATGTTTCCTTTGCGCATGTGAATTTCGCTTTAAACAAAATAAAAATAAAAACTCCTGCTGTGCCCCTTAATACAGTAAAATGTTACTAAGGAATGGGTAGACACAAGTGTTTCAGCGAAATTTAATATCAAAAATCAGGTACTGTATTGTTCACTCTGTCGTGGTAATTTTATGGGTCATGGAAAAGGCTGATTCCATCATGGGCAGAATAAGTACCGATTTTAAAATTTAATTTAGCTTTAAAAAAAGCGGAAAAGGAAAACTACTTTCCGTATTGAGTGGTTTTGAAGAACAGGCTGTTAGAAATAACAAAAACTGCGCTTCACTAGAAAAAACTTTTAAAATTTGAAGTTGTTCTTTTTTGCTATTACACAGAAGATATTAAAAACGAGAAACATAATCAGAAAAAATGGAACTAAGAATATAACCAGAAAGTGAAAAAAAAAAAACGCATCTTGGAGTAAGAAAAATTCGAAATTTAAAAAACTACGGAACATTTTCATCCGTGCTAAAACAATCGTTTTCAGGCGGTTACGGCATGAAGACACCCAAATTACATCCAATAAACAGCAGATGTGCCAACTCTCCGGATTTAGGCGGGAGACTCCTGATTTTTAGCCCTTCCTCCCACCCTCCGGATGAATGTCAAATTCTCCCGATTTTCACAGAGAATTAGCCATTACGATGGTCGAAATTCCACCAACCATCACGATTTCGAACCGCCTGTGAAATCTTTTTTTTTCTGCGTCTATGCAATGCGGCATTACAGTAATCAGTTTCGTACTTTTCCTTTTTTATCTGCAAAAAGAAAGCCACCCGCGTGGTGCAGTGGTCTAAGCGCTGGCTTCGGGCCAATCGTACGAGATGGGTCGGGAAAAGTTTGCTTTAAAAAATTGTCTCCCAGGCCTATTGACATACGACGCCTTCAGCAAAGAGCTCTCACCCGCTCTGGCACTAGAATGCCGGGAAAGGTAGTAATTGATTGACAGATGGGAGCTGCCCTGCCTTATTGCAGTTCAGTCTTTCAACCCCTCGCCTCAACAGAGCCACGCGTATTCCAAGTGATGATAAATGGTTGAGTTGCAACGAATTCACTTACCGACAAAAGGGAGCAAGTTGCAGTTGGCCTCACCTTGTAACGAAATTTGATTTTGGTACGATGCTTTTTGTCATCTCCGCCTTCATGCACAACCTGAAAAAGAAACGAAAACAGTTGGTTGCTATTTTATTTGTAAAAAACAACAATACGCGAGCCATTTTAGGTTTTCATTATATTGCGGAATAAACGTCCCTAAAAACAAATTTCAGTAGCGGTTGATTTTCGCACTGTTTTTTTTTTCTCTCTCTCTCTCTCTCTCTCTCTAGATATTAGGGGACCAATAATACCACATCTGGAAAAAAATTTCTACGTTTGGAAAACGTTGATAAAAAAAATAGCCCTCGTGTGATTTATGAGCTGTTAAAATCTCCCGATTTTCAGATTTTAAAGGTTGGCATGTCTGAAACGGTCCCAAAAATGTTTAATGAATGTTAGAATTTTGAAAACTTTTAATGTTGAATAACATTATTTCATAGATTTTTTTATTTCCGTTGTGCACTTGATGTTTCCCATACTCCGCAGCGATCGATGGTTTTCGTAGTGACTGGAGAATTTGTAGCATTTGGAAGGTCTGTGGTGAGCAAACAGGAAAAAATAACAAAACATTAAAATTCTACTAAAACTGAACGTTTTCTGAAAAAAATAAAAACAAAAAAACTTTATACTGGGTTCGAAAACCGTACAGAATCCGATGGAATCAGGATACTCTGCATGCGTTCTTATTTCATCATGACTATTTTTTCAACACCTGTGAAGATTTATCAATGTTTTTAATGTAATATTTATTAGAACAACCGAGGAAATTACTGAATATTTATTTTCTGTTAGTGGTTAGGAATCATTGCGATCCTGTAAAATAGAGCGACCAGGTTGGTATCTCATTTCTCCTAATCTCCTCAGCTTTAGTAGATGTATGGCTATGATTCAGCACTGGCAACCACACAGTATCACAAAATAATTCTGCTGTAAGGTATGAAATTCATTTTTGAAAACTGTACAGCCAGTTTTCATTTTGACACCAGGCAGAACCTAACCAAAAACAAATGGAATGAAAAGAAAAATTTAGCAGAATAGAAGCAGCTTCGAAACATAATGTCTGAACATTTTTGACCGTCAATAACTCGCTGAAAACTGCTAGAGAAACTAAAAATAAGCAATTTTTAGTACATGAAGGTCATAGCATAAATTGCTGAAATACTGCTGACAGTTATGCCAAACAAGGTAGAAGTTAAGAGAATGAGTGCATTGTGGGCAATGTTCTTGATGACAAGATAATGCTCATGCAAAAAATGACTTCAGAAAATAGACAGCAAATAAAGTAAGCCAAAAGCCAAAGTAAGTATTGCTTGAAAATTTTGACCCATCCACTTCTATCAATTTGTGGTGGAGAGATTTTATTTGTGAACATAGTGAGAAACCAAATAAAAATTATTAAATTATCTTGCCAATAAAAATTGTCTAGAAAATTTGGTTGATGTGGTTGAAGAAAAATATAGCTTTTAAGATTATATTTATTCATTTAACTAGCTGTACCCGGCCACGCGTTGCTGTGGCTCAGTCTGGTTAAATGGAAAAGGAAGAAAAGAGAAAGCACACGTTTCTAATATGTTTAATTTCACAATGCTTGTGGGTATACAATATTTTTTGTTGTTCCATTGTCTGTGCAGATATAGAGATTGTCTGGTTTGCCAACTCTAGAACACGCAACATATAATTGTCCATGTGAGAAGCAATCCGTGTCTAGATCTATACTGCACAATTCTAAAGATTGGCCCTGAGCTTTGTTGATGGTGATTGCAAACGCCAATCGAATTGGGAATTGCAATCTCTTAAATTGAAATGGCATATCCGTTGGAATCATAGGAATGCGAGGAATGAGGACATCTTCACCTTTGAAAGGTCCTGTCAAGATTGTTGCTTCTACGACGTTGCTCATGAATTTTTTTACTGCAAGCCGCGTGCCGTTGCAAAGCTTTGGCTGGTTGATATTTCGCAACATGATAATTGGCACGCCGATTTTCAATTGCAGTACGTGCGGTGGTATCCCTGACAGATCGAGTGAATTCAAAAATTCTGTTGGATAATGAATCGCTTCATCTGGTTCCACAACAGTGTCGACGGACTTGTATGTGACTGCCTCGCTTTGAATGTTAGACTGAATAATATTTTTAAGTTCGTAGACGTCTTTGTTCTTGGCCGCAAGAATAGCTCGTTCACTCAGCCAATCGTGATTCTTATTATTGGTTTGAATATTGGGAAATACTTTTTCAACCAATTCTTCTTTTGACATCACTAAATTGCAGAAGTTATGAAACAATGAAATTCGTCCTGAGGTCAGATCAATCGGCACCTTTCCGTTGCCAATTTCGAGCAATTGATGTGAGAATATCTCAGCTGATCGATCGTTTTGCAGCTGGACACGCATATTTGTAGTTAATTTTAACGTCTTTATGTGTCGCCACAAAGTAGAGTATTTCAGGCAAGCATTTATTTCGTCCGCTGGTGTCGATCGAGGAATTACAGGTAATGTTTGCCTGAAATCTCCTGCAAGCAATATTAATGTGTTCCCAAATGGTCTGATGTTTCCACGCAAATCTTGCAATGGTCGATCAAGAGCCTCGAGCGATTTTTTGTGCGCCATTGTGCATTCATCGCAAACAATAAGTTTGCATTTCTGCAATACTTTTCCCATGCAGGATGCTTTGGAAACGTTGCACGTGGGCGTTTCAATGAATTGCATGTCCAATGGCAATTTCAAAGCGGAATGAGCAGTTCTTTCCACCTGGTAGCAATGTCGCGGCTATTCCGGACGACGCAAAAGCTGAGGCTGTGTCATTTTGGGATCGAATTGCTGCCAGAATCAATCTAATTGGGAACGTTTTACCAGTTCCTCCTGGCACATCTAAGAAGAATATTTCTCCAACCCCGTTATTGACAGTTTGCATTATTTGATCGTAAATGCCTTTTTGCTCAAGCGTTAGCTTAGGAATATTTTATTGCACATACGACAAAAGATCACCCGTGTTAGTAATTTTGTTCACGACGCAATTCTACATCGAACGAAGCAGCAGCAGATCGATTCGGTGATGGCATTCCCAATTGATTGAGAACTTTGTTCGCGATTTCTAAGCACAAATCTTCAATCATTATCAAGGCTTCGTTGTAGATTTCTGCTATGAAATCCATGTTCATATTTGAATTTTTGTTGCGTATTCGACGGAAAATATCTTCAACCATGTGCGATTTATATTTCTCCCATAACTCTGTTGGAGATGGAGAGCAGGCGGTCAATATGATTGCAAACAATGCACGAATTTGATTTGGATGTGACGTGTTGCACGCGTCATTAATGCATACATCCCAGTGACGGTCGTTCTCCAATAAATTCAGAGCTTGACATGCACTGCGGAAAGTGGCATGTGTAACACCGTTGGCAATTCTCAATTGCTGGAAAGACGTTGGACCGGGCACATTTACCAACACCATGCGAAGGAAGAAGCATTCATCTTGATTGGGATGCACGGTGTACAGTCTGCCTATCGTAGTTTCTTTGAATATGCCAGGTTGTCCATCGACTCGCTCTCCTCGTTTGCGGCGTTCAAATGATTTTCTACTCGCATTCCGTGTGTAATACGTAGGCACTTCCAAATACAGCAGTGTTTTCGCAAACGCGTCATTTTGACATAACGTGAAGAAAGCAGTTAACGTTGTAGCTGGTGGATTCAGGGCTATTTGTTGCACATTTGCAGCTGTGAAATAAATGCGTTGTCCATTTTCTAGATGTACTGCTAAGTGAACAACAGCTAGACTTCGTTCATGTATGGGAAATGAAAGAATTTGCCACAGCTTCATTGCTGCTTATGTATCTTCCAGCCTGATACTGTGCGATTTCATCAATATGTATGACCGCATTCCTATCACTTCTTTCTGGTTGCTCGCCAAAAACTGCTATGTCGCTGCCTTTATTCACGTACTTACAAATGTATTTGGTCGATTTAACGGAGTTACAGTATTCCACGTTTATGTGCGCTTTGTATGTTTTTTATAGCAAAGGCGAATATGGAACAACCCACCGGTTATCTACTTCGATGTCACCGTTTCGCATTTGTATGGTTGCTAATTTACCTCCATCTTCTGCTGATCTTCTTCTGTGTAAAGGATATCCATCATTTCCTGTAACTGTGTTGGATACTAATGATCGAGGATATCGCTTAGAGCATTTTCCGTCTATCGTGCATGGTGAATTTGGATTCAGTGTACCGCAAGGTCCATGTATCATATTTTTCGTCACAACTTCATGCAAATCCTTATCGATGTCGGCATCGGGTATTTCAGCGCATATTATATTGTCGATTTCGTTTGAAGTGATTTTCTTATAGAGCCAGATTAGTATATGTGCGTGTGGCAATCCTCTCTTTTGTCATTCCACTGAGTACATCCAGCAGCTCACAGACCCAAACACTTCATGTTTTACGATGAAATCCATCAGCGATTTCAGCTTCTGTCTGAAAACACGTGCTGTGATGTCATGCCTATCCACCAGCAATTGCCCAGGAAGTAAGAGATGTTGTATATCGTCCCAAGCTGGATTGCATATGAATGTAATGAATAGGTCTGGATGCCCATAGTGACGAACATATGCAATTGCATCTTGAGCGTACTCGTGCATATGACGTGGACTGCCTGTATGTGAAGATCGCAGAATCGTTAGTCTTCCAATGTTAGTTGTATTACCATCATTTACAACTGCATCTCGCAAATGAACGTATTCTTCAAAGCAAAGCTTGGTCTGATTCAAACGGATGAATATCAAGCGTTCTGTTTCGATTTTTGCATACATATCTACGATGTATTGGTGAAACAATTGATGGCATTTCAAAATGTGATTGTCTTCATTCTCTCGAATCATTAATCAGTATGAATAATAGTTCATTGCGCAGCTTTTCATATTTGTTTCTTCGCCATTGACTGGATTTATCATAACGTTGAAGTGATATCCATCGGCACCATCCCAAAAAATGATTGGATATTGCAGGGCATCATAGCATCGATGAGTTTTTGCAACTTTTGTCAATTGATCATTTCTCCGATGAAGAAAAATATCTCTAGGTTGGAATTGATCTCCGACTATAACAATTGCCACTTCGTCTATAGTTCGAGCATTGAATCTTCGCACATGTTCTCCAGCAGGCGTTTTGTCAGCATGAATAACAATCTTGTGTGTATCAGATGGCATCATGTCAATTGCTGTTTTGAACAAACGCACTAAATTGTTTTTTTCGTGAAGAAGCTCTTGCAGTTGGGAAGCAATGGACCTTTTTATGCCGGTAGAAATTATGCAGCGTGCATTCAATTCATCATTGCCATCACCGATGAAATACATTTGTAGGAATTTATGTTGACCATCTGGTAACGGAAGCAGGGAGCCGGCTTTATGATAAATTTGTCCTTTCACTTTGAAAGTTGGCATGAATTGAGCTGTTACGATTTCTGCGCCGAACGACGTCATTTGGAAGCATGAGTTGTGTTTCCTGATGTTAGATAGGAAATGCTTTGATTCGGCGGTATATCCGGCAAGCAAAGATTTTAATGGCTCTGGCGGTTCTCCAAGTTGAGGCAGTTTAATTTTTCCTGGCGGCGCAACACATTCCTTTTGTTTCTCCATTAAATTCCTAAGCCTTGCAATAAGGACACACTTTAGTCATAGTGCCGATGAGAACATGCCGGCTCAAACTATAATCAGCTGGGTTGTACTGGAATGCAAGGCAATTGTAATCGCGTGATTGCTGAGCACGGAGTCGTGTTTGACGCTGATCTGCTGTTTCTCGTTGATGTCTTTCAACCACTCACAGCCTGTCGCGTTCATTCTGTTGAGAACAAAGCAGATCTGAAGCTGCAGAACGCGATCGCCGTGCTCGCAACCGTGCATCCTCCAGTCTGGCTGCGCGTCGCTCTGCTGCTTCCTCTGCACGTATTTGAGCCATTCTTTGTCTGTTTCGCTCGTTCGCGGATGCCCGTTCTTCCTCAGTTTGATTTGCAATTACTCGTCGCACTGCTTCCGCTTCGCGAGTATGACTACCTAAGTTTGATCTTCTGCAAGGCATTATTTGGATGAACTAAAACAGATCGATTTCACTGAAAAAGAAGAAAGAAAGTTATAACAAAAACATATAAAATTGCAAAACATTAAAAAAGAAAAAACACAAACTAAAAAACAAAGAAAAAAATACTAACGAAATATTTCAATTCAAACGCATAGCAATCGACACAGCTCAATTCCACTGCCAATTGCACTGAAAAATAAGAAAAACAGTTAAAGAAACGAAATGGAAAACAATGAAACAATAAACTATAGTCACGAAATCAACGCTGTGGTAAACGACACATGAATCGTAAAATAGAATCATAAAATATTTAGTATAGCGTGTGTTGCTTTTACGTCCAACAGATGGCGCTGTTTTTCAAAAAAAGCATGTTTTTACCTGTCACAGGTGTGACATCTATATAATAGGTATATAAAAACACTAGGTATATAAAAACGTGCATATTCGAATGCAATGTTGTGTCAAAATTTCAAAGCAATCAGTGAAGAACTTACGGAGATTTAATATTTTGAACAAACGAACATTTACATTTTTATTTATATAAGACAAACAAAATGTATTGACATAACCAACCTTAAAAAACACCATAATACTTTCAAGTTGGAACTGAAGAACAGATTCTCTGCTTTAGAAGGCCTAACATCGGAAGAAGTGGATATTTCGGAAGTTAACAGAAAAGTAACCAAAGCTCTTATGGAAACAGCAACAAAATTAGCTGGGTCTAAGAACAAGTTGCATGTAAACAAATTATCAGGAAAAACCAAAATGTTGATGCAAAAAAGAAGAGAGATGAGGACAACTAAAGAAGATGTGACTTCCAAAGTGGAATATATAGAGCTATGCAAGACAGCACGAAAAAGTATCACTGAAGACGTAAAGAAATTCAACTGTGAACTAGTGAGGAAAGCAATTGAAAACAACCAAAGCCTAAAGATAGCAAAGGGACATCTCAGTAAGGGAAGAAAACAGATTATGGCTCTGAGAAAAGAAGATGGTTCTATAACAAGAAATAGAGGTGAAATTTTGACAAGAGTGAAAGATTTCTACTCCAAATTATATGAAAGGGATGATACATGTACTCCAGACATCATGAAAGGTACCAGAGTTCTTCCAGTCCTCTCAGCAGAAGTTGCACATGCAATCAAGAACATGAAGCGGGGAAAGCTCCAGGAGAAGATGGAATTACTATAGACATCATACAAGAAGCAAGTGGAGAAATTGAAACAGTACTCGCCCAAATTTTCACTCGATGCCTTAATGAAGGGAAGATTCCTGAGGATTGGAACAATGCTACAATGATCCTGCTACATAAAAAAGGTGACATTGAGGATCTCAGGAACTACAGACCTATCAGCCTCCTATCAGTGGTTTATAAAATCTTCACTAAAGTTCTTTCACACCGCTTGAAGGTAACACTGGACATGGCTCAACCGAGAGAACAAGCTGGATTCAGGAGTGGCTACAGCACAATAGATCATATCCACGTACTGAGAGAACTAATTGAAAGAGCGAGGGAATATGAACTTCCATTGTGCATGGCTTTTATCGATTATGAAAAAGCCTTTGATTCGGTGAAACCATCAGCAGTTACCACGGCTCTGAAATCCTGCGGTATTGAAGATGCATACATTAATATTATTAATAACATCTATGAAAATGCAAGTGCAAAGATTCGGCTGTTTGAAAATACAACACACATAAAAATTGGAAAGGGAGTGAGACAAGGTGACACCATATCTCCGAAGCTCTTTAATGCCACATTGGAAAATGTCTTTCAATCACTGAACTGGGAAAACAAAGGGATAAAGATTAATGGAGATTATCTAACCCACCTTCGTTTTGCTGATGACGTAGTCATTTTTGCAACTACCCCATCAGAGCTGCAGAGTATGATCCAGGAACTTGCTGACAAGAGTAAAGAAGTGGGATTAAAAATGAACTTTCAGAAGACAAAAGTGATGTTCAATGCTTTTACAAGAAATGAAGATTTATCGATTGATGGAGAAAAACTGGAGATAACAGATACGTATGTTTATCTTGGACAGCAGATATCAAGTGAGGGTCACATTGATGAAGAAATTAATCGGCGTACAAAACTTGCTTGGAGAGCTTTTGGAAGAAACAGCATAATTTTCAAGAGCAATATGCCATTATGTCTTAAAAGAAAAGTGTTTGATCAATGCATCCTTCCAGTGCTTACGTATGGTGCAGAGACGTGGACCTTAACTAAAAGAGACATGCAAAGGCTGCAGACAACTCAAAGAAGCATGGAGAGGTGCATGCTTGGTATAACCAGGAGAGATAAGAAGAGGAACTCGTGGATCCGAAAAATGACAAGACTGGAAGACATCATGATCAGAGTTAAATCCCTGAAATGGCAATGGGCTGGACATACTGCCAGAAGGACAGACCATAGATGGACAGCCGAAATTTTAGATTGGATTCCAAGGGACAGGAAAAGACCCAGAAAAAGACCACATGGGAGATGGGTGGATGAAATTCGTAAATATGCGGGAGTGACATGGAGGAGACTGGCACAAGACAGACCGTTGTGGAGGAAACTTGGGGAGACCTTCGTCCAGCAGTGGATTGATAATGGTTGACAATGATGATGATGATGATATTGCACTGGACAATAGACAGTGTGTCCTTGTAACTACTAAGCTTAAATTTAACTGTCTAAATAAATGAAAGGTATACAGTGCAGTGATGAAATGTGTATACAACACGAAATAGCTGTAAGTAAAGTGGCCACTACATTTTGTCCACCCACTGGCCAATGGCCACTTGAAAAAATCCCCAATTTTAATCTTGATACTGAAGCTTACTTTGAGGATTCTTTTCTTAATTTAGTTAAATTTAGATTGATAATGCTCAAGAACTTTTAAATGCTGAGTTAAAACGTAGATTGTTACTTAAGGAGGAGTAATTAAAATTTTGAGGGTGATCATATTATATACAGAGGGTGCACACCTGCCAGGTTTTTCGGTTTAGCCGTAAAATTTATTGAAATTTACGTGCTTTACAAATGGCATATTTTGCAGATCCCCACCTTTCTTTTTTTCAGTTTAGTGCAATTTCAAGGAGTGAAAAAGTGTTCCCAAGGGTTCTCCCAAAACAGTGCACCAGAATATTCTGATTTCCCTGATCACATTTTTACCCACTTCTATGCCCTTAAACCACTCTGCTTGCAGTCTAGCAGGAAAGACTGGTAAAATCACTGTAGAATTAGGATTGGCTATCACTGCTAAAAGAAAGAGAGAAAAAGAAATCAAAAATATCAGTCTTGCATAAGACTTAAAATTGCAGTTTGTAAGGTATTCTAACATGTTGGCGCAAAAATTTATGGTTATAACCTCAGTTAAGTTAAAGTTACTGTATTCATGATAATTTCTCGTATATGTAGCCTAATGACAGCATACTAAGATAATTATGTTTCTATTACATTTCAATTGCTGTAAGCCTGAAATAGAGCCAAATAGCTTAATTATATGCATATGAAGTCAATTAAATTCAACATCATTTTCACAATAATTTGGCTTTTAATCAATAAATTCGATACATCTATCAATCAAATATATCGATGAAACATTCACTGAAAAGTTTTATGGATTTCAGTTATTTAAAGTTGGCAGATCTAAACGTTCAGATTCCTTGGTGATCTTCTGGTCTGAAACCATTAAATATCAAGGCAGACCACCAAAATCAAAATGGTGGTGATCTGATGCACCAGTCAATTTTTTAAGGTAACTGAATTTATTTCAGAAAAAAGCCACAGTTTTTTCCCCCCATAAAGGGAAAATGAAAAGTAATTTTTCATTCATGGTCTTAGCAAATAACTTATTCGTTATTACTATCCTCTCTACAGTGCAGTGGTTGAAGATTTCATAGTCTATGCATGCTCTAGGGCCAAAATTTAAATGTGATATGAAACAGAAAGTGCAGGACAGTGAGCATAATTTCACCCAGTTTCTTGAGCAAAATAATTGACAAACTAAAAGCTAGGTATACTAACATCAGTGGAAGTTTAACTGCAGTGAGTAGGATCTTATCCTTGTGTGAATGGCCACTGAAACCATGTCTAGTAAACTTTAGAAAAGAAGAAATTACTGATTGATGAATATAATGATATACAGTAAAACCTTGAAAATCCGGCATCAGCAGGACCGAATGAGTGCCAGATTTATGAAAATTCAGGATTTCTGAAGCTATCCAAAAGTTGTGTAACGGGCGTTTCGTAAAGCAAGTGTATGCATGTAACAGGTCACCTTAACAAAAATTTGCACGTCTACGCCTTATTAACATGCAGGGGTCATGCTGCCGATCACATTCTTCACAATCTGCGAAAAAAAATTGTTTTGGTGATGGAAAAAAGTTTTGGCGAAAATATTGGCGATTGCCTTTTTGTACTATTTATTATAAAACTAAAAAAAAAATGAATTTGGCAATTGGTTAAGCAAAAACTTGAAAAAAGCCAGAGCAAACTCTAGGGCTGGGCGATGTATCAATACATCACGAAAACCCTATGTGAATTTTACATCGATGTTACGGTTTTTCGATTGCAGAAACTATGATACATCGCGATGGCAATTGCCGCGATGCATCATGAAGGCAGATGTAGATGCCATTACACGATCAAATCCTTATACTGCCACCATTAAGCACAGATCATCATCACACGTTCGGCACGCACTTCAAACGTACACGCCGATTCGTCACCTCATTGGTCCGCGTCACTTTGGCGTGGCCGAATGAGATGATGAATTTGAGAAACCTCTCGATGTTACACATTAGCAGTTAACAGAATTCGCACACTGAGATCGAATGATCTTGCAATGTGTTGTTGAGACGGTGCATCTGGAGATTTCCATAGTTATTGGGAAAACATCGGATATTCTCATGAAAATGAAATCAGAAAAGTGCAGGATTTCTAAAGTTGCCGGTTTTCTGGATGCCTGATTTTCGAGGTTTTACTGTATTGCAGAAATTCAAACAGCTAGCATAGAAGGAGTTGAGTTGATTTCCTTGAAAAGGTCATTGTATCCTTGTAATGTAGAACCCAGCAAAATTGTCATAGGAAGAGATAAATTCACAGTATTGCATTGAACATGGAAATATTTTGTCTGTTTTACATTCTATTCCTTATACATCAGCTGAGCATGAACAGGGGTTCAGAAAAAAAGGTCATTGTATCCTTGTAATGTAGAACCCAGCAAAATTGTCATAGGAAGAGATAAATTCACAGTATTGCATTGAACATGGAAATATTTTGTCTGTTTTACATTCTATTCCTTATACATCAGCTGAGCATGAACAGGGGTTCAGAAAAAAAAGGTCATTGTATCCTTGTAATGTAGAACCCAGCAAAATTGTCATAGGAAGAGATAAATTCACAGTATTGCATTGAACATGGAAATATTTTGTCTGTTTTACATTCTATTCCTTATACATCAGCTGAGCATGAACAGGGGTTCAGAAATATGGTGGAAATCAAAACAAATTGGAGAAACAGACTGAACATGAAACTGTTTCTGACTTAATGGGATTGTTACTAGGGGCTCCAGACATTGTGCAATTCCGGCAGTGTGATTATGGATCCAATGAGGTGAAAAGACAAAAGTTTCCACTAAACATTGCACCCATCAAAATGTTAACTGAAGTTAAATATAACTTACATGTTCATCAGTTGGCAAACAAATTGTAATCAGTGTGAAAATATTTTGTAATATATTATTTAGTTCATGTCAAAGTAAAGTTCACTGTACCCCAGCTTGAAGAATGGCTATGAAACTAACATATAGTGTTCATATTAAATGCATTAATATTTGTGTCATTTTCAGACCAGTACAAAATGGGCGTGGATCGTCTTCTGGTATACACAGACCAATGAAATGTTTTTTTCAAAATTCTACTACTAATATAGTTCGAAACCTGTGTTATGCATTACATTGTTTTCTGTTAAGATTGTGTTATATTAATCATAATAAAATTCTGATTGGCTTTTATTGTTTGCAGATGACATATCCTTCGTGAACACACAAGTCACAGATTTTAGGACTTCTTCGAATCAGTTTATTTCTCCAACAGTTTCTGAAGTCTACTCAACTAAACTCCCATGTTTATCACCAAGTTCTCCAGCACAAATGATGTGCCGTATTGATAATCAGCCACATAATGTTCAGCTCACTCATCCTTCATTACCACCTACAGTATGTCATGCACCTCTGTCTAATGCATCATGTGCAAAAGTTGCTGGTGCAAATTTGTATCCTATGCATGAGATACCGCATGAGCGTATTAATAGCCCAATCATGCAGTTTCAGAGGAATGGTGAAGTGGAAAATTACAACAGTCCTAATCCAATGAGGAACTCTAGTGCTTCACAGATCCTGACACAGGAAGTCCATACAGCTGTAGACAATTACAGCTCCCCTGTGCTGCATAATAATGTGCAGCATATACAGCCATTTAGTGCAGGTGGTGTGAATATTCTGCACTCCCAGCTGAATCCCATGGTGTCCTGTTTTGTTCCTCAAAACATCAACATTCCTGTCTACACACAAGCCACTTCAAGCCTTCCAAATGGTGTGTTGCCAGCCAGTCTTATTAAAGCTCCTGAAACACCCCTGCCTTTGCAAACCCCCATACAGGCTGCTCAGCACACATCAGAAAGAACCTCATTTAGTGATAGTGAAAGTGGCTACTGTGAAGAAAAAACAGTATCAGTTACCTCATATGAAGAGAAATCAGAGTCAAAACATTCTGATTTAACTAACCAGCAACAGTCTTCTGCAGACTTAAAAGTCCCCATTGCAGCTGCAGCAACAGAAGAGTTGCAAGAGCCTTTCAGTGTTCCAGAGGACACCAAGTCAAATAGTCATGTTGTAGAAAGTCATTCTGCCCAAAAAGTAGCTTCGCCTGCCACTGGACGTACCTGGGCAGATGTTTTGAAAAGTAACAGATCTCAACCAAGTATTCCTACTTGTATTTCCTCTGCTGCCACTGATAAGATGGACAGAAATTTAAATAAATCAGCTTCTGATAAAGAATCTGAAGCATGTACCACATCTATAGAGGAAGATAAGATGTCATTAACTTTAGGCTGTAAGTGATCATATATTTTTTTGTTTTTCTTTGTATAAATATTACCAATCTTACACTTTGGTTGTAAATGAATTTATGGCACCTCTATTCATAGTGTACTGTGGAATTAACTTTTTTACGGGTCTTATTCATTATTATTGATACAACTTTTATGAATAACAACCTCTATATAATAAGACCCGTAAAAAAGTTAATTACATTTTGGTGTTTATTGTAAAATGTGTGGCTCTGTAATATTTTTGCTAGTATTTTGACACATTATTTTTTCCTATTCAGTCAAGATCATGGTAATCTTCTAAAAGTTGGACACCATTGATTTTGAAGAAATTTGCCAATGAAGTGTGTTCCTTTTGGTGATTAGTTATTTCCTTCTTTGATCATTAATTTCATACACTTTTAGATTTCTCTCTCTTTGGCTCACACACACAGTGCTCCCAACCTTTGAAGGTGAGCTAAAAGGCTCCTTGGGGCTGCCCTTTTAGTAAGGATCACAAATTTTAATCATAGTCAAAACACCTCTTTTCACTTTTCTTTCTGACACTATATCTGAGGCTGTCAATAAATGAAGCTGTATAAAAACAGCTTCCCCTCTCCTTTCTGCTTTGCAATGAAGGATGTTATCTCACCTGCATACTTTACAAGTAAAATGGCAATAACAAAGGAGGAATGTGTAGTCAATAAACAACTCTGAAGACAAAAGTTTCCTGGGTCGAGTGAAAAACAGGACATCCGAGATGGGTTGGGTGAGAAACGGTGTCTCAGATTTGCTAATTTAACAGGATTTCAGTTCCCACACTTTTAACTGCAGGCTACAACAAATTATTTAACTAAAGTACATCTAAGAAGATTCCTTACTAGAGGACTGGGTATGTTTTATGCAGTCCTAATCACCAAAGCAATGTACAGTGTTATTTACAGACAAGTGTACTGTAGGCAGCATTCAAAGGAGTTCAGGCTAGCCATCCATACGTACACACAGAGTAAGCCTTTAAGTTCATATGTTGAAAAATTTATGTACATGCATATATTTTTTTTATTTTAGTTTCCTATCATTGAGGGGGGCATTGCTCAAATCTGATTTAAAATTGATATCTTAATGCTTAAGAACCCATACCTGCCAACTACTACGGAATGTCTGTAGTTTCTATGAATTTTGTTGTCTAACTACAGAACTCATTGTTAAACTACGAATTCTATGAATTTTCATTTGGTTTAATTTTTTATTTTATTATTTTATGATATACATAAAATCCTTAAGTGAATTCAAGGAGTGCTGTTTTTTTTTTTTTTTTTTTTTTTTTTTTTTTTGTCATCATTTAGATAATTTTTCTAGATTGATGCAAAACTGAAGAGAATGGGGGGGGGGGGTGTCGTTTCCTCTTTGGGTACAGTATTTTGTGTTTTAAAACTTTCAAAAGCTGTAGTTAAACAGAGTAAAAAGTTTTGCCATAATCATAATTTTTTTTTCTCCTGAGGTTGCCTTTGTGTCCAGTATTGTTGTTAAATATCATTTTATTGCTTAAATGTTTGCATTTCAGCTTGAAACTGTAGGCAACAATTTGCAAAAATGAAAGTTAGATGCCACGAAATTTTCCCCGTAATATCTTTAGGCTTAAGATATTTCCGCGAATTCGAGGAATCTCGCCATTTTCATTATTATTTTGGTCATCAAGAGATTGATGCACACATGAACAGAAATTGGGAGGGGTTTGTTCATCGGAGGACGGGATTCCATCTTTCCAAAACTTTCAAAAGCGGAAGGTCCACGGAGTTCAGATTTTTTCCATAATCACAATTTCTTTTTCTGGCGATGTTGCCTCTGTCCAGTATTACTGTTAAATAACATTTTACTTTATAAATAGTTTTATTTCAGCTTGAAAATAGGAGGGAAATTTCCAAAACCGGAAGTCGGACAAAGCTAGGATTTTTCCTGTAATCCCCCCGCGACGTTCTAACTCTCTTGTGTTTTTAAATATCCCCCGTTCCATAAGTTTTTCATTTAAACTTGATAAAGGAGATGGAAATTCCCGAAAACAGAAGTGAGGAATTTGGAAAATTGGTAAAAATGGATGCATTTTTTACAAATTTTGGATTTCTCGTCTGTCAAGCGTTGTGGAATTTTGATCGCATCTGATTGATATTTTATTGGTGGAAGTTTTGAATTTAAATTTTGCAATGTTACCTATTATGTCTTCATCAGGGGAATCAACTTTGTGTTTCACATATTTATTTTTCACAAAGAGATGGATCGTTTCGTAAAAAAGCATCTGTGTGCTGCGCAATAATACTAGTTAGTAGTTGCTGCTGACAAGGCTCTTGCCAATGTTGGCAGGTATGAAGAACCATGTACACATTTTTTGGTCAAGAATACCAAGTTAATTATTGTCTGGGGCCACAGAACACACACACAGTCAGAACTCATCTGCACAGCACACACACTCTGTCACTTATCTGATCCAATACCCTCTATTCAAGGGCAGACTGAGTAGCTGCTATCATTCATTATCATTCCTACTACGAATTAATATGGGGCAATGTTTTGTATATGTTGCTCCCTGTCATAATTTGTTGAAAATACTGGTAACTGATCCCAGGATATCTGGCAGGATTTGCCACCACATGAAAGTTGTGAGTATGGCCTCTAGTGTTTCTACAATAGCCAATGCGAAGTCCATGGGTGGAAGTGCACAAAAGATACTATGGCACCACAGAACTTTGTAAAAGTTTTGCCAAATCTTTGGTTTGGAGAATAAGTGGAGTTAAAAAAGTAAAATTGGAAAAAAAAAAAATCTAATGGCTACAAAATTACCATATTTTTCAGAATATAAAACATACCCTTATTTTTTGAAGAAATTTTAAGAAAAAAAAAGGCACTAAAATTTTTTTATTAAGAAGTTTTTAATTTAATGCATAAAAAGAGCAGCTTATTAATAATTGAATCTTTGTGGTATGCGAAATTAGTGATGTGCAATACCGCTGATGAAAACAACATAGAGACACACAGTGCTGAGTCCATCAGCCCTGTGTGTCTCTATGTACGTGCACTGCGGGATTTACCCATGATGTCACACTTTCATACAGCCAATGAATGGCCTTCATTATTTCGTCCGGATGGTCATCCTCACAACATGGCTGATGTGTCAGAGTAAAATGGCCTGGACAAAGTCCATCAGGTTCTGCGGCATAAAAACAATACCTGGGAACTAGGATTTTTTTTTTTTTTTTTTTTATGTAAAGCTTGGCAAGAATCATTCTTCAAAATAAAATATCATCAAAGAAGCAAATAGGATAACCTCTGCACATTATAGCAAACAACAAGGATGGGGAACTCAGGTATAGTTGTGTCTTCCATCATAAACTTCAAATAAAAATACATTCCCCCAGTTAAAGTTCAATCAAAATTTGTTTCATGAATGGATTTTTTCCCAAAAAAACAACTGTGCAATGTTAAGATTATTGTGAGTAAATAACATTTTTGCATTTTGTCTAAGAAAGTTCTGCATAAACCAAAAAATTTGCAACAATAATGCAGCCTGTACTAATGTGTTTGCACCACCAGTTTGCTGGTGGGTGTTTTAAGTGTTTGTTGGGATGTTTCATCTTGAAATGTGATTCTTTTTCTATCTCTTGTTCTTAAAGGAATTATGATAGTCATATATCCGTTTCAGATAACTATGTGGAACATATGAGGTATATGTGCTTTTAAACTGTATGGGTAGATATAAAATCTTACCCTCATTAAAAAACATTTATTTAAAAAATTATGATAGGTAAAAACAAGTGGTTTGTGGCATGATGCATGTAAACTGATACATTTTTTTTTTTTTTTTTTTTTTTTTTGCCTACTTTGTTGGTATACCTCCGCATGAGTGCCGTTCATGACCTGGAGCACATCTAGTCGGCATTCAATTTCTTGCCATGTTTTCCCTAATGTCTCTTTGGAGAATGTGGCAATAGCATCTTCTATCCTCTGCAGAGTTTCAATATCGGACACTGATGTTGAATAGACTTTATTTTTGACATAATCCCACAGGAAAAAGTCTAGGAGTGTTATTCAGGTCACCGTGACAGCCATGATGCTCTTCCGGATTTTGCTAAAGTTTTCTGATTTTTTATACAGTCTTCCGGTTTTCCAGTCGAAAGAACTTTTCCTCCGGATTTTAAAATTTTCTGTATTTTATGCTAAAAAATATCCTTATAAAGGAAATATATAACAGAGATGGGAATTCTGCACCATTGTACCCCAGATCCCCCATGCCCCATTGTCATCATCAGGACTTCATCACAGTGAATTCTCTGTGCACACCGTTCTGCTTGACACTGAATAAAATCATGTAGTGGGAAGAATGATTCAGGGGCTCCGCAAGTACTGCAGATTTTATGTAGTTACTATGGAAATTGTCTTTTCTCTATGGATAACGGAAAACATCGAGTATGCTATGGAAATTGTCGGTCCTGCATGGATGACAGAAAACATTGAATATGCTATGATAATCATCGGTCCGCTGCTGATGACAGGAAACGTCAAGTATACTATGGAAATCGTCGGTCCACTACGGACGACGGAAAATGGCGATTTGCTATAGAAATTGTCTGTCTGCTACGGATGACAGGAAACATCGAGTATGCTGCGGACAACAGAAAACATCAAGTATGCTACGGAAATCATGGGTCCGCTATGGACGATGGAAAACATTGTGTATGCTATGGAAATAGAAAATCTCAGTGAAATAACATTATTTAAACATCTGTGCAAAGTTTATTTTCATGTTTTCAAGATCCTAACGCATGTTAATGGGTTCTAAAGACTACCGTGAGTTACTCCCAGTCTGTGTAGGCACTTATTACATTTACTGCAAGATTCCTATTGGTGTTTGAGGAAAACTAATAAAAGAAAAAAATGTTAGCTCCACTTAGTGTTTCTTAGTTTCAGAAGTAGGTCTGTGTCCCTGATAATGTTAAATAAAGCAGAAAAAAAACAGTATAGCTTCAAAAAGAAAAAAATTTGGACATTGAAAGTGGCCAGGTACTTAAGGAATCAAAAACAAAAAATGTCCGATATCCTGGCACGTATTGGGGAAGAAAAAAAGAAAAAAGACAAAGAGCAGCAAGAAAAACAGTGAAATTCTGTGTAGGTATCCAAAAGGATAGAATTTTCTTGCTGTCTTCTATTGATGGAATGTTTCAAAATCTAGTAAATTATGCATAATGGACTTTATTAATCTTTTCCTTGTTTTGTTGAAGTGCATATAAAACTTTGTGTGTAACTATTGAAAAACAAGATATACAGTTTTAGCTCTGTGTGGACATTTTATATTGTATAACAAACTAACGTCAGAAAAATCTTCCTGATTATTATGCAACCTTCTGGATTTTTTTTTTCACTAACATCCAATCAACCCATTTGTTTTCAGTCATTACTTCTTTTTTTTTTTTGTTTGTGTGTGTGTGTGTGTGTGTATATTTAATTTTGTTCTTTGTAGGCAAAGTAGTTTATATTTGTGGCAAAATGCCTGGTAAAGTAAATGACCACCAGCACTGTTTAATCCCCTACATATGTATAATGTATACATACACACACATGTGATATTCCAATGATGCAAAATATCAAATGGAGTGTATAGGTCCTTAGAAAGTCCTTATTTTTTTCCACAGAAAATGGTATTATGAACCCTGGACTTTGTAATTGACTCATTAATTAATATTTTTCAGTTGTGTTAGTAGGAGTGGTCTTTCAGGACTGAAGGGATGGTATGATTCTTTCTTTGTATTAAAGGAAAAGGTGATCAAACTGAATGTGAGGTGAGAACTAATGGGTTATCAGCCTGCTGAGTATGCCAGGGAAGGGGTACAAAAAGACCATTTTTGATAAGGTATGAGGCTTTACATCAGCAAATGTGTGTGTGTGGGGGGGGGTTGCAGTGTGGTTTTTTATGCCTTGTAAGGGCTGCAAAAAAACCCCAACATTTTTGCATTACATATGATGGAGAAGTACCTATCTGTTGTTATAAAAGTTTTTGGTGTCTTTGTAGATTTGGAAAATGTTTATGACCAAGTAAACAGGATGCTTCTGTGGAAGATCTTAAATAATTTTGGTAAAACTAGGAATCTGCTTGAATGTATGAAAGCTTTGTATAATGACAGTAGATTGTGTGTACATATGAATGACATTTTATCAAAATGGTGTTTCTTATTGGTGTAGGAGTCTGACAAAGTTGTGTAGTCACCATGGCTGAACAATATACACTGGCAGAAAGTGAAAAAGAACACCAAAAAGGAGACGTCTGATACCAACAAAATTTATACAGCACAATAATGGAATACAGAGGATAACGTGATCAAAACATTATGGCAAAATACAGCTGTATTTGCTGATAAACTGAAAAATAACATTTCCATGTAACATGGTTAGTACGAGGTTGAACCGCCATGAACTGCATCCCACTCTGCAATTCTGGCATGGAGTCTGTCGTACAGATTTTGGATGTAAGTTTGGGGTATTGAGTTCCAAGCATCCTCAACCTGGACGCGTAAATCCGGGATGGCCGTGGAGACCGGATAAGTCGTTGTCCCATAAAATCCCACACGTGCTCAATGGGGGACAAATCCGGTGAACATGCAGGCCATGGAAGTTGTCTTATACCCTGAAGTGCATGTTGCGTTGCACATGCTGTGTGTGGGCGTGCATTACCTTGCTGGAAAACACCATGATGGACTGACCTTACAAATGGCACAACAATGGGCTGAATGATGTTGTTGATGTAGGAGGTGCTGTTTAACGTACCCGGTACAAACACTAGTTGTGTACGGGAGTGATAGCTGATCACTCCCCACACCAGGAGACCAGGTGTAGTCCCTGTGTGTCGCTGGCAGATGGAAGAAGGGTGGAGACGCTCCCCTGTGCATCTGCAAACACGCATGCGGCCATCGGAGGCTCCCAAGCAAAATCTGCTTTCATCGCTGAACAGGACAGATCGCCATTGCGTTCTCCAGTGCAGACGTTGGCGACACCACTGCAGCCGTTCCTGACGGTGGGCTAGAGTCAGAGGTACACATGCCAGAGGCACACGTGCACGTAGTCCTGCATCCAGTAGATGGTTGCGGATTGTTTGCACAGTCACCTCAGGTGCAACAGCAGCTCGGATTTGCGTCGCTGTGGATGTTCTGCTTGACAACGCCGCTCTTCTTATGCGTCGATCGGTCCGCTCATCAGTCCGTCTGTGACTCCCGGTTCCACGTCTTCTCGTGTGGGAATGTTCCTCGGACCATCTACGCCACCATCGTACCACCACCGATACTTCCCGTCCAATTCGCTCCACAATAGGACAACACGGCCTCGCGGAGTCCGACTAGATGACCACGCTCAAAGTCCAATAACTACTGAAATCGTACACATTTTCCATGTCCAGGGATTGCAGCTTCTTCAGGGTTTTCGCATGTGTCCGTACACCGATGACTGATTACATTCACTCCGCCGTACTCCTTAAATACCACTGACGATAATTTGCATATTATGCCGTGCTGTGGCGTAAACGCTCACCGGTCGGTCCCGAAATTGACATCACACCTACGCAAACTCGACCCCATTAACATATGTAAATTTCATGATCGTCCGCCAGTTCCTTGTTGTTCTTTTTTCAGGTTTCATAAATGCTTGATTCCAAAATAAACAATGCTGGTTTATGTCTTGGTAATTCCTGTGTGTGCAGATTGCTGTATGCTGATAACAGCCCTTTTGGCAGTGAACGAAAGCTAGTTGTAGAGTAGCTTATGTTGTTCCGGATGTATGAAGCTTGTATGAAATTTAAACTGAGTATAAATAAGGAAAAACCTAAAGTGTTTTTGAGAAGTGAACTGTTAGTACTGAATGCAAGATCTAAATGGTACAGAGTTTGACCAGGTGATTGAGTTTGTATATGTAGGAAGCATATTTGACGGAGAAAACATATTAGATGACAATATTGATCTCATTCTGTCAAAAGTTAAAAAAATCAACTGAGATATTAGTTTTGATGCATAGCTTATATGTAATACACTGCCGGACAATTGCTAAGGACAGATGACAATAGCAACGATAGCAACCATAAAATGGAAGGCAGGAAAATGTGGAAATTAGCATAAGTGCGAGATACAGTAAGACGTGTTGTGCGTATGCAAATTTTGGATGGCCAAACTTGTTCGTGACGTCATAGCGCTGAAAAGAGATATAAAGGATTTGACGCATATTGACCGTTGTTGTTCAAACGCAAAGTTAGAAGGGAAAGAATCAATTGACGAACTTGCAAGCATGTCTTCCCGACATCACCTAGATGATTTTACGCGTGGCCGTATTATTGGCAAGATTGAAGAAGGGCCAAAAATAACAGATGTTGCCAGGGAGTTCGACGTCAGCCACAGTGTTGTTTCAAGGCTTTGGAAATCATTTCAAACAAATGGAGAGTGTAGCAAACGTCACGGGGGAGGTCGTGTTCGCAGTACGACACCTGCAGAAAATCGGTACATAGTGCTATTAACAAAAAGACACCAGTGCAGTACAGCTAGTGAGGCAGCAAATCAGTTTATGGCTGCTACTGGCAAGCGGATCTCCCGAAAAACTGTCGCCAGACGTTTGCATGAAGGAGGACTATACGCCCGCCATCCTGTTGTGTGCATCCCATTGTCCAGATGTCACCGTACCGCCCGTTTGCAATGGTGCGATCAACATCGCAATTGGACTGATAACGACTGGTCTGCTGTCCTCTTCTCAGATGAGAGTAGATACAGTCTATCGTCTGATTGTCGACGACAACTGATCTGGCATGATAGTGGTACTGCATATTGTCCAGCAAACATACAGGAAAGGGACCGATATCCGACATGTAGTGTCATGGTATGGGCTGGCATCATGATCAATGGCCGTACGTCCCTCTATGTGCTTCCAACTGGGACTATGACTGGCCAACAATACATTAATGATGTTCTGCTACCTCATGTTCGCATGTTCCGTGGTGCTGTCGGTGATAGATTCATTTTCATGGACGACAACGCAACATGTCATCGAACAGTCGCTGTCCAGGAGTGTCTTGAGAGTGAGGATATTCAACGCCTCGTATGGCCAGCACATTCTCCAGATCTGAATCCCATTGAAAATGTGTAGGATGCTTTGGGGAGGAGTCTTTCTGGTCGCCAATGCTCTCCAATAAACAAGGACACCCTCATCCATGCACTGACGGAGGAATGGGATAAATTACCCCAACAGCTGCTTGATAATGTTGTGCAAAGCATGACACGACATGTGGAATCTTGCATCGCCCTCCATGGTGGCCATATCCCGTATTGACATCTTACGCCGGAACGCCTGCGGACGGTAATTGCATTTTTTTCACGTTTATGTATTCTGCACAAAATGGCCTGTTTGTCCCTTGAACACGTTCCAAAGCCTTCTGGATTTCAGAGCACAATAAATTGTCTTTCTTGTAATGTCCTGGCATTCTGACATTATTTTATTTCACTTGGCATCCAACCACACTTACTTTTTTATGCGCTATATAGCCGTTTATGATCCGTCCTTAGCAATTGTCCAGCAGTGTATATTAACCAACCAAGGGGTATGTTCCTTTTCTGCTGAAAAGCTCTCTGTTGATTGCACTAAAATGTTATGAAAACTTTGCCCCAAATGCTCTGAAAAAGGGTAATGAAAACAGGCCTGTTTGTGCTCTGGGAAAACCCCGGAATTCCAGGGAATTCGAACAAAAAGCGCCCCTGAAATTCCGGGTATTTAGAAAAGCATACCATTCATGGACGAAACATTACCAGGTGACCAGCGTTCGGCTTCTTGGGAGCAAAGGGGGGGAGAATGCTTGGCGGCTTAGCACATGCACCTCTTTGCTCTGAAAGCTGGCCGCAGATGAGAGGGAAAAGCCATTATAAACAGTGCCAAGGGGAGAAAGACCACCAGGTCCCCAACCATTAAGAATCACGTACACCCCTTCGCCATTGATGGCGGCTGTCTGGGTTGTTTATCCGATGCACTTTGTGTGACACTCCCGGTACCGTCCCCTCCTGTCATTGACGGCGGCATTTGCTCCTCTGATTTAAATGATCTTCCCATTCACTAAAGGTGAAATAAGTGGGCCTAAAGGTCAGAGCAGAGATTTTTTTTTTTTTTTTTTTTTTTTGCGCGATCCCGAATCACTGAATGCTACTGTAGTAGGATTTTGAATGTGAGAACCTATAAGTCATATGTCTGCAGCATGAATTGCTAGATTTGTGCCTTCGTGTCACGTGTTTTCCGGTTGTGGTTTGTGAGAAGTCTGTGAGTATGCACAGTAGAACTCCCATAGGGACCTGTGTTGACAGTTCAGATGCTAGTGTGAGAAGTGAATTTGTCTCCTTTCTGTTCGGCGCTGATAATCCAGTAGCGGCTTAGAGAATTTCAGTATGAAATTTCTTGATATTAGCAGTGATATAACCAAATTAGAAGAATCTGTCCGGAATGCTTTTCGATGGGATTGGCTTGAACGCACGGATAGTAATGACAATACCGTCAGCACGTGGTGCAAGAAAATAGATAGTGCGGGACAAGCTTATTGTGTGTTTTGCAACTCATTACTGAAATATGGTGGAGAAGGTTATAAAGCTTTAATGAACCATGCAAAAAAAACTATGACACACATTAAAAGTTCAAAATGTGTGAAAAGTTCAATGACCCCGAGTCATTATGCAAGTGCAAAGAATACGGATGATCTGGTGGAGAGCGATAATCGACCACTTGATATAATGACAAGAAAAGCTCATCAAAAAGTATTAGTATCATCATTCATCGCTGAAAATTCTCTTTCTTTTAGTTTGGCACCAAATTTGATTGAGCTATGTCAAGAATTAAGCCGGGACCAAACTGCGCTGAATCTCTGTCCATGAACAGAATTACCATATGTTACAAGTTAAAATACAGAATTGGGAAAACAATTTAAGAAAATATAATTTGAACTTTAAGAACCACAGCGTCTTCTTTAAATGTGGATGAAAGTACTAGCAATGCACCAGAGAGCATACTTGCAATGCTAGTGCAGTTTTACGCTGACGATCACAGTGAGGTTGTGGTTCATCATCTTGCTTCTTTAAAACCGTAATCTTGCAATGTGCAAGCTGTTTTTACAGCAGTTGTCAGTACCATTGAAGAAAATCAGATTCCATGGAAAAATTTAACTAGTATTTTAATGGATTCGTGTAACACTATGCATGGGGGAAAAAGTGATGTCGAAACTAGAATAAGAAGAAATAAAGCACCTCACTTATTAGATATTGATGGTGACAAAATATGTGCAGTGCTTGGAATTAAAAAACTGAAGCCCTTGAAGAGGCCATATCACAGGTGGGTGTATATTTTAACTGTCTTAAATAGAATTAAAGAGTTGTGGGATGCTCTTATAGTATTTTATTTTTGTTATGTGGATAAAAAAGATAGTGTTATTTTTCTGATGTCGAAGTTGTGTATGATAATAGAAATATTTCATCTCAAAAAGAGCTTGTAGATGGAGTACATTTCTCTTTACATTCCCCAAAACTTACAAAGGATGTTGTAGCTTGGAAAAAAGAATAGTCAACGGATTATTTGTTTTGCAGAAAAAAACTTTATTGCAAATAGTGCTATATACAGCAGTGCTACCAGAATTTGATGTGTACATAAAATTATTTAAAACCAAAAAATCAATGCTTCATATGTTACATACCAGCATTTATAAATTGATGTTAAAATTTGTTACTTTTTTTATAAAGCCAGAAGTTATTTCAAAGTGCATGTCTTACAAGGATTTGTTAAAGCTTGAAATTAGTAACTCTAATTTCCACTTACCCAGCAAGTTGCTGTATAGTGGATCAGAAGCTTGCACCATTATGAAAAAATTATCAAAAGACCATGTAATAGCAAAAGAATTCAAAACCTCTTTGGTCAAAGCCTACACTAACACAGCACAGTATATGATACAAACATTACCTGTTGGAAATTCATTTCTTATTAGTTTTACAGCATTGGACCCAGAGCTAAAAGGTAAAACTTGTACTATGTTAGCATTTGAAAAATTGTCTTTTTATCTGTCTCATATATTTTCTGAGGCTGAAAAACCACAACTGTGCGCAGAATTAAGATTATACCAAACTGACATTGATATTACTGATGAAATGCTCTACTGTTGATACCAAAAAAAAAAAAAAAAAAAAAAATTAGATGTGCGATAGACAAATATTGGTCTAAAATTTTTTACTTAAAAGATGAAGTTACAAACGAAAAAAAGTATCCTATGTTAGGAAAATTAGTCAAGGCATGCCTTTACCTGCTTCCGTGTCCCACTAGTTGAAAGTGCTTTCAACTTAATGGATGATATTCTGACTGACAGTAGAACACCTCTTAAAATTAATTCATTGGATGCAGTGCAAACTGTTAAATATGACTTAATGTCTTCCAAAGAAACAACTTGCCAAAAATATGGCTCGAAAAATCCCATGACTGATCCAATTAATAAGGATTTACTTGTAAATATCAATAGAAGTTGGAGAGCATATCAGGAGGACTTAAATGCTGAAAAATCTAGTTCTGATGTGCTTATTTCAAATATATGAAATCCCTTCCAGTTCATGTCAAAAAGAAATTTGTAGTTCCATATATGAACAGGGATCTTCCAAATCCCTGTGTGTTGTGGAACCTTTCAGTTCTGTATGTGAAGGAGGAAAAAGAGCCTTTCCCATTCCAACAGTTATTGTGAAATTCAATACAAAAGAAAGGCAGATTCAGAGCTTATTCCAAGGAAACAAAAGAAACTGGATGTTTTTTTTTTTTTTTTAATCAGGTGTTTTCAGACTGGTTTATTGTATTTTTCTTCATAATATATTCTGTGATTTAAATGTTTAAAATTATTAAATATTGCTAAAAGAAGGTAGATGTAAATATTTTTTTGAATTATTATAATACAATTGGGTTATTATAATATAAGGTATAATAATTGGTTTTAAAATAATCGTTGAATTAAAAGTCATAAAAGCCTAGTAAGCCCGTGAGATTTTCAGGGATTTTATCTGGTCTCGCAAACACCCCTGTGAAAAGCAACTGAACCTGATTGGGAAAATTTGTCAATAATGACCAAGCCTGACAAAATGGAAGAAAAGAGGGGGAATACAGAAACAAAAAACAAAACAAAAAAATAGACAAAAAGATCTCTGGAGTGGATCGTACCCACTAGATGCTGCTGCTCTGTAGTGATTTAAATCTACAAGGAACCCATGAAGCCTAATCGAGCTGCCCCAGTGGCACACTGGTTCTGGCTTATGACTGTTCATCCAAGTGGGTCCAGTTTTGAATCCCAGTAAAGCGTGGATGTTGTGTTGTCTTATGGCACTGGCTCTCTCCTTTCCCTGGAACCAGTTGCTCTAAATTAGGGATGGGTGGCTGCTTATAGACCATTGAGTTGCTCGTGGTGGTCGTTAAATCCCCATACAAACAAACAAAAAAGGAAAAAAACGAAGATTACTGGGACATACAGAGCCTGATCAGAGACACTTGATGGATGAAAAACAGAGTGTGCATCTGGTGAAATTCAGTTTCCTCCATTGGCTCTTAGACAAGATTTTTAAATCACTTTTTTTTTTTTTACTTTCTGGTCACTTTTAAAGATTTTATTTCTTCAGTATTTACATTATTCTTACTTGTTGATGTTTAATCATCATTTTTTAAATAAGAATAAAATGATCTGTGTACAGTTGTACTATCTGTACACCAGTGTACCTTTTAAGTGACTACTATGCTTGTCTGAGTGAAACAACTTGCTTGAATTGCAAAGCATATAGAGCTTTCCCTGTGCTTGTATCGGTGTGGGTGCACCTACATCAAAAACAGATATGAGGCACAACCCCGTTGAAAAGCAGTTCCACAAGAATTAACCTATCAGTCAGGTATGTCTGAATTACCAGTTGTACTGTTCTGTTTTGTGCATAATATGCTCACATCATAAAACTTAAAAATAACTTCATTGTGGAGTAGGAATCGAATCCACAGCTCCCAATTTCTGTTCAGGAATGCTCTCTGTTACACCACCCACGACAGTGCAGTTCCAAGTATCTCTGAAGAATCTGTACTTCTTCAGATTTTGCCAGTCAATGCCAATTCTGCTTCCTCATAGTGTAACAATGTGCATCACCAGTATCTCAAGTATGAATTCTGTGGAAGAAATACTCTTCACTAATTATGTGGGAAAAGGTCAAGATTATTAACTTAACAATCAGATATGCCTGAATGCCAGTTTTACTGTTCTATACATGATATCCAATGCACATCAGAGAACTTGAAGCTATTGTCATGGGAGTCCTCTTAACAAGTGTAAGGAGTGTGAGGCACCCAAGGCCCCAATTTCTTGATCTTTCTCATACATTCCAGGTGTCGCACCACTGTGGCCTAATCACATTCCATCTCAGTGGCCAATTCGTGTGTGGTTTGACGTTAATCCAAGTGGATGTGATTATTCAAATGATTCTCATCAAAGTGAGATGGACCATCTGAACATTGGAGAGCTGTTGAGGTCAAAATTGCCACCTCGGAACCGCTCAAACCATTTGTGGGCTGTCTTCGGAGCAATGACATCCTCCCCACACACGGCACGCATTTGTTGAGTAGCCTCGGTGGCTGTGGATCCCTCGTTAAACTCGTAGAGGAACAGATGTAGGAAATGTTCATTCCTCTCTACTTGACACTCCATACTTCCGGACTCACAAAAAAAACATTAGCCACAATCACACAACACAATATGATTTAGGTACACAATATTACTGGCTACATTTTGATATACAACTGGCCATCTGCACTATCACTACTAACCTGGGAAACACTCATGAAATAAAACAGCATGAACTTATGCACCAACCCAAAACACACACACACACACACACACACACACACACACACACACTCACACTCTCACTCACTCACTCACTCACTCAGTATACCCAACATGTGCATTGGAACGTGATTTCTGTGTGTAGTGTAAATCACGCGAACTGGCTTGTTAGGCTTCAGGTAGCATTTGAGTGAGGGTCAAAATGAGTGATCTGGGTGACTTTATGCGTGGCTTGATTGTTGGCAGCATGCAATGTTAGTTTAAGTATCTCCAAAATAGCCATCCCGCTGGGCTTTTCACATAGAGCCATAACTAGACTTAACTGTGAATACTGTGACATGCAAAAAACTTTCAGTAATCAGCGATTCATCGGGCAAAAACAGTTGGTGGATCGGAAGAGTCAAAGAAGGCTGGTGAAAAGTATGCTTGTAAACAGATGTGGCACAACTCAGCAAATCACTGCAGGATTTAACATTGATGTGCCAAAGGTCATCTCCGAACCCACCACATATCAGATCGTGTTGCTGATGTGGGCTCCGAACACGACAGCAAGCTTCTAATGGGCGTAGGAGCATGGACCTTGGGATGTTGAGGACAGAGAAAAGGATGCCTGGACAGATGGATCGAGTTTCCATCTGCGTCCTGTAGATAGCAGGGTCTGAATTTTGTGCACGCAACATGCCCGTCGTGTCAGGGTGTCAACTGTACAAGATGATAGACCAGTGTGCTGGTATAGGTAATATTTTCCTGGCATGTGTAATAAGGCCCCCTGATACCCATCAAAATACATCTAAAAATGCTGCAGTGTATCTGAGCGTTGTTGCTTACCAAATTAATCCTTTTGTCACTATAACTTTATCCTCGAGCAATCGGACAACGCCAGCAAGATAACGCTTCCACTCGCAAGGCATACATCATCACCAAAAGGTTCTAGTAACATGCCAACAAATGTTCCATGCTTCATTAGCCGGCAGAGTCACCAAACTGAAATGCCATTGAGCATCTCAGAGATGAGGTGGAATAGGCTATTCACTGCAAGACTATGCCACCCACCAGTTTACAGCAACTGCACAACTCGATCATTTCCACATGATACAACATTTTTCTGCAAATCTTCCAGCATGTGTTATGTTCCATACCTTGACAAATTCTGGCTGTTCTGTGGGCCAAGGGTTGTGCAACATGCTCCAAGGTGAGGGTGCCTGATCAACTGGCATCTCAATGTACATACTGTCACCCAGGATCGCAGCAAGTTTTTCTTGTCTGGGAGGGCAAGACTTCACCCCTCCGGGTTTCACTCAAATAATACGTGGTTTTTACTTTCTTGCACACTGCCGTTATAGGAAAGTATTATGAGCGTTCAAAAAACACACTTCAGGTTTTTGACATAATTTTATTAAAAATGAAAAAACTAGGTAAATACCTAAGAATCACAGGTTATAAAAACCAAGTCAAGCGTAAACATCATGTGAATGCCGGCAACACAACACTCCACAGAAATGCATGACAAAAAACAAAGCAGCGCAGAACAAATGAGTATCAGATAGTGAACATAACAATAGGAAAAGATGAGGGGGGGGCTTGGAAAAATTCCATTCAAGGTTAAATCCTCGGAGAACTTTTTGTGACAGAACACAAATGATTAATTAACTCTTCATCCCAGCAACATGTTCGGAAAGGTCATGAAGGTTAGGCATATCGGCATATTGTTTTCTATGCATCCATTCACTGCTTTGGAAAATTCCCTTCATGGATATGAGATGTTCACACCCTCATAGTATATGTTATTCTGTACCCTGGCTAACTGAATGGAATACTGTATGAGACTAACTAGTCTTTAAAGCTGCCCCGGTGGCACAGTGGTCTAAGCTCTGGCTTATGACCATTCGTCTGGGAGGGGTTTGGGTTCGAATCCCAGTGAGGCATGGATGTTGTGGTTGTCTTATGGCACTGGTTCTCTCTTTTTCGTGGAACCAGTAGCCCTAAATTAGGGACGGGCGACTGCTTATAGCCCATTGAGTTGCTCACGGTGGTTGTAAAACCTTCAATCAAAAAGAAAAAAGTCTTTAAAAAGAAAATACTAAAGAATGCAACTATCTTTTTTAGTTACAATTGGGACATTACACGTCAGATCAATAAAAAAAAATAAGTTTTTGACCTCACCATTTCTGATTTTAATGAAATTTGGTATGAAGCACACATATGACAAGGTAAGTAATTCTGCCAATTTTCAGATTTTTATTTTGAAAATTGTCCAAGATACACACATAATAAAAATCAAAATTTTCGTAAAAAAGTGACAAACTCGCACACTTATAAATGGCTGTAACTGTTTTCCTAATTGTAGTACAGTGACAATTGAAGCACAGTTGCAAAGCTAAAGCATTGATCTTTCTATAGATACGATACATGACCTTCTTACAACAGATTAAAGTTTCAAGGTCATCCACTGTGACTTTGACCTTGAATATCTCAAAACATGCCATCTTAAAATATTACGAAAAAAATATATTTTATTGCTAAAACATTCTTCTACCCATGTGCCAGATATTAGGCTGGCACTGGCAAGGCAGTGTAGGATTAATAGGAGTATATGTCCTCCAGGTTAGGTTCAGACAAATGTGCAATAACTGTTTTCCAGATGCATGTGTGTATTAATTTCACAATGTGTTACAGGTTATATTAGTGGTGTACACATACAAGTGAACCGCTTGGTTAATAAGGTTGCAAACCAAAAGAATGTGATGCCATCTTGCTAGTGACCATCTCTATTTCGCTTCTCTCCGTAGAATATGTCCGACCTGTTGCTGTTCGTAGGTCAACCTTCGTAATGACCGCTGTTTTATCCATTTCTAATATATCTGGCTTCTGTGAGTACGTGAAAGACACTGAAGGTCCATGTGGGTGCAGAAAACTTATCTTAACTTGTTCTGTATGAATGTTCACATCCAAAACACAACCAACCCACCACTGGTTATCATAGCCACAAATATCCTCCAGATCTAGTTCTATTGGATTTAGCAATACTGACTCAACCTTGTATTCAGTTGAGTTTGAATACATCTTGGTTTTAATAGCTGTGCGGCTTACTGGTATTACACAGTGAAGTTTTTTAAGTACCAGGAATTGGTCGAGCACTAGCATGACGTATCTCGAGGAACTCCTTATGGTTCTCATAGTCCTTGTCCGTGCTGTATTTAAAGTGGCACGAAGGAATGTTTCTGGAAGCCCAATCGTACAGTTGTCGCGGTGTCATAATTTGGTCATTGTATGAACACTGAAGGCTGGCACGTGCAGCTAATCTCTTAATGGTGCCTGCCACGCCATCACGTGTCCCCTTTCCATGTGAGGTGGCAAAGAAATGCCACTCAGCTGTGATGCCAAAATCTACATCATGATGGCACAGATTGACAAAATTCTTCCTGTTCTTATACTGTGAGGCTGCACCGTCTGAGAAGTAATAGATGTGTTCTACTTTCTTGTCAAAATGTGATTATATAAACTGCAACAATTGGCTCTGGAAAAGGTGAACACTGATAGTGTCATGCTTAAGACATTCTGAGATGACAACAAAAGAAACATGATCCAACTGAAGTGTGTGTGAACTTTTGTAGTACACGATGAAAGGGATGAATAGTAGCTTGGGAATTGTTCCAGTGGTATCCTTGGACTGCATCCTGCAGTATGAAGGAATAATTCTCAGCAAAATCGCACAACACAACACACTGATTATCATCAAGGTTTTCTTTCAGATTTGACAGAAAGTATGACTGCTGAATAGCTATAAAAGAATGTGGCAATAGCAATTTCACTTTTGATTCAAAGGTCTCGAGGAATTCTTCTACAGTGTTACAGACTGTCAAAAGTGTTGTGCGATCAGTTGCAGTCCACAATTTATATACAATTTCATCAATCCCATTCATGGCGAATAAGCTACTTATTTGCTCTAGTAAGTGTGCTATACCAGGACAAGAATCACACTTGAAGAAGAAGCATTCTGGAAGAGGAGGGTTACAAGTTATTCTTGCAAGGCAATCTTTGTATGTCCTAACTGGTAATTCATCATTACGAGTTAAGTCTTGCAATTTGCACCCTGCTAGCATAAGTTTTACATTTTCATGAGCACAACACACACAGACACAGTGTGTTCCACTTGCACCAGCCAGCACACAATTCTTTGGGTGTAAACCACAGAACTTTGAAAACCCTACTTTGACATTATGATTCTTGTCTTTAAATCCTTGAAATATCTCTTTCAAATTTCCTAGAATAAGACGTTTCTGTTTTTGTACTTTTGATCCTGATTCCATCATTGTACCAAAATCTTTTTTTCCTGGTAAACAACGGCTCACTTCACTATTATAGTATGCAATAACGTTTTCAACTGTGCTGTCACTGAGAGTTTTCCCAGGCCTAGGATTTGGAGTTGCTAAAATACCCTGCTCTTCCACAAGATTTTTAGACTTTCGTGCCATGTAATATGTTACACCAAATTCTTCCTGAATTTTACGAATACTCCAGGTTCTAGGTAATATTGTTAGTATTTGGACTTTAACACTGCTAGAGGTCTGTTTCTTGAAATTTTTCTTTCAACTGTGAAATCATGACCGATTCATCAGACACTGTCACAGGATTATCACATTCTGGAACACCTATGTAGTCTTTTATCACTTCACCAATTTTCTGATATTTCTTCTTACTGTACTGTTCAACACCTAATCTTTTTTTTTTTTCACAGGAGATTCGCCTAGAGAAAGTAACGTATCATTCAGACTATCCAAAATTGTGTCTGTCAGTCCATATCTCACTCTTCACCACTCCTTCTGAATTATCTTCACTTAACCGAGGTTGTTCTGCCTCTGCATCTGTTTCAATTATACATGAAGGACCTGGCATTTCAGAGATAGATTTTCTGCATGAACTACATATTTTCTGTTCTAATGTTATATTTGGACATTTCTGAACCATCCAAGGCTGCACTTTTCTCAGATTCTTTCTAAACCTTGTGTGTCCACTTTTACCCAGAGGATTGCAACAAAAAATTTGACTTTTAAAGTCCATTTTGGTTAATGAAACTGCACCTGCAAAAAAAATGATATAGTTTGATAAAAAGAAATTGATTAAATAAAGATAACAATAAAGATAAAATAAAATAACAATTAAACAGTTAACAATGTTACAGATAAATTGATAACCACACACTCACAAGCTCAGAATTGAAATAACAGCAAATGTAAAATGGTGTACCAGTAAGATTTCTCATTGGCTGTAATAAGAAGCCTTGCCATTGGCTTTAATAAGAAACCCTGTCATTGGCTCTAATAAGAAGCTTTGTCATTGGCTAAGAAGAAGCCCTGCCATTGGCTAAAATGGGTGGAGTTTCAATCTCTGATCTCAAAGATTTGTGGACATTATTTACTGCTGAAAATTGTGTCTATCAAGTAAAATTGCTGTCACATAGCATATTTCTGATAAATCTGTTGATCTGTTATAATATATACACATTTCATGTATAATAAACACAAATCCTCAACGTAAGAAATATTTATTGCATGGTATGTCTCTGTGCCTTACATACAGAAGGGTGTAGCATGACACTCCTATTAATCCTACACTGCCTTGCCATAGCGGTGCCAGACTAATATCTGGCACATGGGTAGAAGAATGTTTTAGCAATAAAATATATTTTTTTCGTAATATTTTAAGATGGCATGTTTTGAGATATTCAAGGTCAAAGGTCACAGTGGATGACCTTGAAACTTTAATCTGTTGTAAGAAGGTCATGTATGGTATCTATAGAAAGCTCAATCCTTTAGCTTTGCAACTGTGTTTGAATTGTCACTCTACTACAATTAGGAAAAAATTTACAGCCATTTATAAGTGTGCGAGTTTATCATTTTTTACGAAAATTTCGATTTTTATTATGTGTGTATCTTGGACAATTTTTCAAAATAAAAATCTGAAAATTGGCAGAATTACTTACCTTGTCATATGTGTGCTTCATACCAAATTTCATCAAAATCAGAAATGGTGAGGTCAAAAACTTATTTTTTTTTATTGATCTGACGTGTAATGTCCCAATTGTAACTAAAAAAGATAGTTGCATTCTTCAGTATTTTCTTTTTAAAGACTTTTTTCTTTTTGATTGAAGGTTTTACAACCACCGTGAGCAACTCAATGGGCTATAAGCAGTCGCCCGTCCCTAATTTAGGGCTACTGGTTCCACGAAAAAGAGAGAACCAGTGCCATAAGACAACCACAACATCCATGCTTCACCGGGATTTGAACCCAAACCCCTCCCAGACGAATGGTCATAAGCCAGAGCTTAGACCACTGTGCCACCGGGGCAGCTTTAAAGACTAGTTAGTCTCATACAGTATTCCATTCAGTTAGCCAGGGTACAGAATAACATATACTATGAGAGTGTGAACATCTCATATCCATGAAGGGAATTTTCCAACACTAATACAATACCTTAACACCCTACCACTTTAGCACTTTGATGGATTGATAACCTAACAATTTTATAACCATGGCTGAGAGTGAAAAAATTACTCCAATAAATGCTGGACCACAAGAAGCATTGTAGAGTGAATGCTACTGCCTAACACTTTTAACTTTCCAAATATATTTTTTCTCTCTCTTGAATTTAAAATAAAAGAAAAATTAGGTAAACTTTTAAGTTGCTTGAAATAGCTTTAAAATTATTGAGTAGGAAGCTGAGAAAGCAATTTATAATTTTATTAATTTAAGTTTTTTACATTATTTAACATCCCTCCCTTTTTATTTTTTTATTTTGGACAATAACAATGTTAATTACAACTGGGGCCACTCTTTTCTGGATATAGAAAATTCCTTGTGAATCCTTGAATGAACCACAGTGGAAATTCAGCACACTGGAGTTAAAGCAGAAGGCCTACTTGGTTGTGTGGAAACTATCAGCTAAACAATACTTTTGGCAGTGCTCCAAGGATGAGTTGCAGACACATGATCCTACAGTTCACAGGCTCGCATAGGTTTGACATTTCCAAATTAGTTATCCTACAGCACATGGTGGAATTCACTACATCTTTACGTTTTAGGCAACAGAGGGTGGTTGGTTGAGCTGCAGCATCTCTGTTGCCATGTGCTTTTCCTGGCTGGGGACTGTCATTGCAGTTATGAGAGCTCACTTTCAGCCTTTGCACATCTCTGCTAACCAGGGCAATTAAAGCACACTTGTGCTCCAAAGGTATGACTATTGCATGCATCTCCTGACATCGACTCATATCTAATTGGACTGGTATATGGCCAAGTAATTAAGATGCAACAAGAGTTCATAAAATATATCCTTATCTGAGGATATGAAGATGCTATTTGTTTGCTGCAGTTTCTAGTCCATTTGGTTACAAAATGTTAATCCGAAGACTTGTGCAGCATGATGAAGACTTTTGGCTGCTGAAATGACATGACAGCTAACGAGTTGAGTGAGTGCAAGAGAGAGCCCCTTGAGGCTCTCTTTTCTCTTGGACTCACTCGACTTGAACATAGGTTATTTCTGTGATCAGAAATAAGCTGAACTAAAAAAAAAATGATTTATGCATCAGCTGTAGTGATGGCGTAAATCATTCCTTCGTGGGAGTTCATTCATCATTCACAAGTGATCCAATTTACAGGTTGTCACAACCTCACTGAGGAAATCATTTGTGGCAAGGACCCCGTGTTGCACTTTCAGGACCACAGCTCTTCGAGGCAAACTGTCCAAAAGGGCACGAGATCTTCAACATATTCACAATGAATGATTTGCCCTGAGAGAACGATTCAGATATGCCATTCAAATAAATGCATTTACATATCATTCCCATTCTTAAGTTTCACCATTATTTCCTAGCTGATTGCTCACTTACCTAATTGTTGACACTCATTCATTCTCAGCATTACTTTTCTCACTGGGAATCTGTTTCCGAACTCATGTGAACAGAAGAAAGTTAAAGACCATGGTTTCAGTGTGGGTCATAGCAATGGTGGATTGTATGGGTGCAAATTATCGCTCGCCAGATGGCGATTAAATTTATTTTAGTGGTCGCCAGTTTGGCCATTTGCTATTTTTATTGCCAATTTACAAAAGTATAATAATTCAGAAATAAAAATAAAAGGAAGTGAAACCAGTCCTAACTAGGGATGGCAAAAAACCCTCGAAGTTTTTGAACATCGAAGTTTTGCCACCGATAATCGATGTTTCAACCTCCATGTTGCAGAACCCTTTTAGTGCAACGCGGTCGATTCAGCCTGCGCATGTTGTGCTAAAAGTGTGGTGGGCTGAATGATCAGCCCTCAATTTTGACCCGAGTAGTTCCCAAATCACACAGCAGATATTGCCGTGAATGATAATATCATTTATTAATCATATTATTTTGAAGTGAAATCTCCTCAAATCTTACCGTCAAACAGCAATATTATTGAAAAAATCATGAGAGTATACAATAAGAATTGTATCGTAAGTTCGTGTTCACGGTTGCCCACGCTCTTTTGCCACGTGACCGTAGGAAGGCTAATTTTAGCCAAAACTTTTCCTACTATAGTTGAGGCAGGGCTGTTTACAAGGGATTATGGGTGAATTGTAGGACGTTAAACTGTCGGAAATCACTTTTTCGATCCTCATTCAAAGTGCAATAACAGGCAACTCGTGGTCCGTGGCAACAACGTCTTTATTTTTCTTGCGGACTTTGCCGCACTGGAGAATGAGAAATGTGTTTTATTACTCGAAACTCTTCACATTATTCATTTCTTTTTTCCCAAACAAACCAACCTAATCTCAAAACTCAATGAATTACGAATCCCTCGCATTTTTTTCCAAATTCGTGTGTTAGCTGAGGAACTTTATTGACAGATTGTTCCCCAGTATTTGCAGACATGTGTTTTGAATCACTGTAGAATATCAACCTGTAAGGAAATCTCGAAATGGCTAGTTGTAGTGAGAGTGAAAGTTTTCCGAGTGATAGTGATCAATTTGAATTACTTTGGAATAACATCAATCTGTAAGGGTTTATTCAAAATAAAGGGAGTTATTATATTTCCTCATTTTTTTTGCAGAAGAAAGAACAGTCTAAAAATCTGTTTTGAATTTGCAATTTCTATTTCAAAAAAATTATTTCACATAGTTATTTTTTAAACAAAACTGAATTATCTGAAATGTAATATATTAAAAATATATGTACAGGGGTTGTCCAAAATAATGGAAACACCTTGAAACAATAGGTGTTATGCACCTGATATGGTGTGGGAGCACCCTTTGGCATTTAAAACTGCTTGAATCCTCCTTGGAATGAACACATACAAGTCCTGGATGGTGGTAAGTGGTATGTTGTACCATTCTTCCTGCAGAAACTGCTCCAATTCCTTGAGAGACGCCGGAGGAGGTTAATGGGATCACACTTTGTTTTCCAACACAGACCACAGGGGCTCAATGATGTTCAAGTCCGGTGATTGTGCAGGCCAGGGAAGGTGTGCAACTTCATCCTCATGTTCCTCAAACCATGATTGAACAGTTCGACCTCTGTGAATTGGAGCATTATCATCTTGAAAAGTGCAATTCCCTGACGGAAACAATGTCTGCGCCATTGAATGCACATGGTTGGCCAAAAGAGTGACATAGTCACCGCTAGTGGTCCGTCCGTGTAAGGTGATAATGGGACCTGCTGCAAACCACGAGATCAAGGCCCAAACCATTATGGAAGTGCCCCCATGCTTCACTGTAGGAAGGAGACAGTCTGGGTTGTAGGCTTCTGTGGGAGTTCTCCACACATAAACACATCCTGTGGTGGGGAATAGTGAGAAACTTGATTCATTGGAAAACAAGACATGTTTCCATTGATCCGCAGTCCACATTTTATGTTCCTGGCACCACTGTAGTCTCTGTTTCATATTTACCTGACACACCAGGGTTTCGCAATCACAGCTCTGCCTTAAATATTGTGCTTATGCAATTCCCTTTGCACATTATGGGTCAACACTGGGTTTTGGAGATGTGCATTAAGCTCAGCAGTCACTTTTGTCATCGTGGTCTTCCTTCTTGCAGTCCCAATCCTCTTTAATGCCCTCCTATCTCTCGCAGTGAGTTTGGTTTTCTTCCCACAGTTGTGTCTCGCAGATGATGTTGTGCCGTGACATTATATGCTGCCATGACCTTCAACACGGTACCTCTCGATACCCTCTATACCTGTGTTACTGTGGTTACCAACGCACCAACCAGACGGGCACCTACAATATGCCCTCTTTGGAACTGCAACAGGTCACTCATTGTGCCTTCACCTGGAATGAAATTATGCAAACACCGATTTACAATGCAATCACACAGACTCTTGAGACTATAAGCAACATTTTTGTAAAAAAAAAAAAATTGTAGCCACATATTCGTTTTACTCAAAAACAGCACATAACAAAGTCATTGTTTTCAGTGAGGTGTTTCCATTATTTTGGACAACACCTGTATATTACATTTATAGAAATGTTAGGGAAAATCTTATAAAGTTCAGGGGTAAATTTTGGCCCAAAATATTAAAATTTATGGAAAGTATAGCGTTTTTTCTTGAAGCTTGCAATTTTAAAGAAAATGGCCTAGCATTTCTGGCGTATACACACACATTACATGCAGCACTAAAAGGGCTTAAATCTCAATGTTTCAGAAGCCTATACATTGCAAAAACATCGGTTTCATTACCGATTTTTTAAACTGGTAAAGAATATTTTCTGTGTAAAGTAAATGAATTTCTTTTAGTTGCATTCTTGTAAAGAGGAATTGAATATCATATTTTTATGTCGTGAATTGGCTGTTTTGGTCGACGTTTCATCGACGAAATCGAGTTCTTTTCCTCGAAGCTACAGGAAACGATACATGAAAAAAACATTGAGGTTTCCACCGATACATTGAGCATTTTAACTGATATTATTGGTTACTCAATTTGAATTGGTGAGTACTCACCGTTATATTGAGCAGCAATTTCACCCACCGATGTGACCATTTACTGCTGCAGATGCAAAAGCACGAAGTCATCGGCTTATTAGCAAAAACATCAAGGTTTCACTGATACATGATAAATTTCCACCAATTAATTATGGATGTTTTGGGAATGAGTAAAACCAGAATGAAAAAAAAAATATATTTACAAAATGGCTTTTATTTTGTGCAGTGAGGGGCTTTGTTTATGTTCAGATAAAGCCATCCATGTAAATAATAGCAGTTACATTAAAGTCCCTATTAAATCCCCCCCCCCTTTTTTATGCTGGAGGCTTCTTTTTGGCCACCAAAATAAAATTTGTTAACTAACTTACCAGCCTGGGGTTGGTGTTTTTTTCCACTAACATTTTTGACTTACCGGCCACTAACCAATTTGCTAAAATTCGTGTTTGCACCTATAGTGGATTGATTGATTGCTCATTCATGTCAGTTAGATTGACCCTTTCACAGCGAAGAGTCATTCATTGTGAATGAATCGTTCACGAATAGCCCATCAGTACATAGCAGTGACAACTACAAAGAAGAAAAGTATGCATTTGGAACTGTGGTTGCCATTGAGGATAAGTAGAAATATTTAGAAGAAGCAACCCATTTGAACTCTCATTTACTTGAGAGCTGTTTAAATGGAGGTGATTTCTGTAATGTTTTTGAAATATTTTGTAGGTGGATGCTTTGCTGTTTTTGTTTTTTAATTTTCCCAGCAGTTGTATCTATTACCAAATTATTGAAAAGAATAATGTAAAAAAGTAGGACATCAAGACATTTTGCAGTAGCAATAATGTAGAATAAACAATGTTAGAACAGTGAAGGTGTCATTATGATTGCTTACTTATTTATTACAGTAATTCAAAAGGAAGTCAGCCATCCAAAGAACACTTCTTTCTGTTCTTCTGACATTTACCTGTATACTGTTTTTTTATTGTCTACTACAATTACTTTTCACACTGTATCCTCATGTGAACTTATCTTTTCTTTGAATATATCCTGTGCTTTGTTCCATTCTCTTCGTCTCATTTATTGACATTTAGCTTATGAAGAAAGGAATATGTAACAAAATTATTGAAAGAACGCAAACATAATGCAAATATCTCCAGAACCAAAAAAAGTTATGCTGCAAGTACTGCACTCATGATAAATCTACATTACAATCCAATAAAATGATATCAGATACTTGTGATTGCAATGTACTATCAGTAATTAGTAGGGTAGCCTTTATTGTATAAAACAGCAACACGGTGACATCTCATTAAGCCAACAAGTGTTTGAAGCTCTGCCTTCACTATTACTTGGTGTCAGGAAGCAATTATAGCCTCGATAATTGCTTTTTATTAAATGGACACCTTGTTCGTGCAAGGTTTTTCAAACGGTGCCACAATTTTTGTACGAGGTTTAGGTCAGGGCTGTTTCCTGGCCAGGTCAACAATGGAATGAATGTCCTCTGCTGCAGGGTGTGCCCAATTTAAATCACTTGATTTAAATCAAATGATTTTTTAAGAAATCACTGATTAATCAATTTTTTTTTATTTTTATGATTTAATCAAATTATTTTTTTTTTTTACTTTTTATATTACTATTAAAAACTTTAAACAAAATTGGATTTAAGCATTAATTTTAACACGATCAGTCAAAGTGGCTGAAGTGAAAAAATAAGTTTTAAATCCTTGAAGAACTTTCATGCTGGTAAACAAAACTCCAAACATGCTACATGTTGACATGGTACAGAGGGCATATGTATCTTATTCTAGAGTGTAGAAGTAGGGATTAGCCATACGTGGCTCTTTGAATAGAGATTAGGGAGTGGCTTTTTCAGTTTCAGGGCAAAAGGGGTAATTGCAATTCAAGTTGTAGGGATAGAAGAAGGAACAGTCCCTTTAGTTTGGGAACAGGTTTTTATCTTCTGCTCAATGACCTGTCAGATCACAAGGCTGTTGCTAGTCTAGTAAAAGGGCCTGTTGCTGTACATTGCTTGCCTTTGTTCCTCTGTACTCAGCTTTATACAGAGTACACTATTTGTATTTTCTGCTTAATAACAGCCAGTGACTTGTATGTTCTTAGCTACTTTACAAATATGTCTGCTGGGAGAAAGAAAGATTCAATTTGGTGCTATTTTACTGAAAAGATTGAGCTTGGAAAGAAAGGATGTAGGGCACACACTGGACTGATGGAGGTCATTAGCTTTGCTAAAGGACTGTGTTTCTGGAAAAGTACTTGAAGCTATTGAAGCACATGCAAAGCTACATCTGCCAGAGTATAGAGAATGTTCTCTACTTTTGGACTAGTGCACAGTAAACTCAGGAATCAGCTGGGGTTAGAAAAGGCTTCTAAACTTGTGTTTTTATTTAGATCTTTAAATGAAAAAAGTGCTTAAAAATTAACTGATTACCTATACCTACACTGTCTCATGTTTACAGTAGAAATGTTACTGCAACTGAAAAAATGCATGAATAATTTTAATTATTTTTGTTATTAATTTCCAGTTAATGTTTTGCAATTAATTGCTGTGTTTTAATGCTTATGTTTTGTTGCTAATGGATAGGATTAAGCCTAAAAATCAATTTAAATCAAAAATCTGATTTAAATAAAAAAAAATCGGATTCTTTGATCTTTTTAAAAAAAGTCATGATTTTTATACACATTGCTCTGCTGTGTGGCAGTAAGCTGAATCCTGCTAGAAAAGAAATGGTGCATTGTTGGGGAAAATATCCCTGATGGAAAGTAGCAGTTTTGGTTCCAGGATTGTGTCAATGTAATTTTTTTTTTTTTTTTTTTTTTTTGCTTTTAGCCTGCCATCAACTACATGAAGGCAGCCAACGCCATCTGCTGCCATACATGCCCAAATAATGATGCTTGTTGGGTGCTTTACATTTGCCTCCATGCAGTCAGGATGCAGACCTGCCAACTGTTATGATTTTATTGTATTTAGTATGATAAATCGTGCTGCAGTACAATATGATTTTGCCGCCAAAAATGCAATTTTTTTTTAAAGTTATGTTTTCTCCCATTTTTCCCCTTCGAAAGATTTTTTTCTCAGAAAGGTTTCCGATTTCTCGATGCTTAACTTTATTTTTTAAAAAAGAGTTTTCTAATGAAAATGAAGAAAAGATTGGTTTCTGGTTTCTCTCCAAGAACTGGTTTGTATACCATTCCAAAATTGGATCATTCAAAATCAGAAAGTTGTAAACCCAATGAAATGTTAAAGAGGAAAAATGTGAATTTGACTTCTGTTAATAAGAAATTTAAACTGACTGCAGTCAACACCGAATATGATAAAAATCTCAAACACATGTAATTAAAAAGCAACCAGAACTTCATGAAAAAAAATCTTGTAAAAAATGTGTTGAATAAGCAAGAGAGGATTTTTTTACCTTGAGTTCAACTGTGAATCACACTTATGCATTGTTTCTTTGCCATGTTACAAACGTTTTTGGAAAATACAATATAATATTTCATCAGGAGGAACCTCCAGCGTAGCAGAATGTAGACGTGTACGCTGTACGAAGATAATTTCGAAATTATTAGCAGATTTTGCTTCTCAATTAAAAAATAAATAAAATGTTATTTACAGCAATTAAAACACTTACTCAATGTATTAATTTTTACTCAGATTAATATATTTAATTCTATTTTAACTTGAACTTTCAATGTTTTTCACATCTTCTGAGTTCTTTTGTTTTGGCAGGTGTTTCTGGCCTCAAGATTTTATCAAAGCCTGTTCTCAATGTTTAGGAATTGTATCAAAAGTTCTGTTTATACAGAAATAATTTTAACTTTATTGCGAGGTTCCTTTTGCATTTTCCAGTAATAAAATTAAAATTTTTTCCTTATGTATTTTGCAAGTGTATTATTTTTGAATTAAGTTGTTTAAGATGCTATTTATAAATTTTGAAGGTTCATTAATGGAACTGTTTCTATGATGTTCATAGCCCAATATTTTAATATTTTGCCATAAAGGTCCATTTTACACACATTGCTGCACGTTCAGCTGTAATCTACTTATTTTGTCCTCTCTGGATTCTGTAATGTTCTAATAATTATTTATTTTATTTATTTTTCTTTAAATTATGCTATTGTTGTTATCGTATGATTTGCGGGTTTGCAGCAAGTTTTTTGTTTCAATGATTGTGTACGCATATACATTTTATTTTTATATAACTCTGGGAACCTCGTGCGCATACACTTAAATCTGATGTTAAAGGTCTTTTTAATGAACTAATTACACTACTGGCCACCCAAAAAGCAACACCAAGAAAGACACGAGATAGCAAAGTCAGATTTACTGGACACATAACAGATACAAAGATGAAACAGTTGAGCTTACAGGCCCGTGCGACTTGCGGAACACGCAGACATCAATAGTTTGTGTGGCCCCCTTGGCTGGCAGTAACGGCCTCTACATGCCGCAGCATCAAACGAAAGAGGCTTTGAATGTGAGCTTGGGGTATGTCGGTCCAGGCTGCTTCTACACGTTGCCACAGTTCATCAAGCATAGCTGCGGGTGGTGCTTTCCGGGCCACTCGGTTGCCGATCAGCGACCAGACGTGTTTGATGGGCGACATATCGGGAGAACAGGCAAGCCACGGCAGCAGTGACACCTGGTGGGGCGTGAAGAATTGTTGCACGATGCGTGCCAGATGCGGGCGCGTATTGTCCTGTTGAAACGTGGCCGCTGGCAGGTCCTGCAGGTAAGGGAGGACTACAGGCTTCAAAACGTCAAAGATGTAGCAGTGGCTGTTGAGTGTACTAGCAATGCATACCAGAGGGGTGCGGGGTTTACATCCAATTGCGCCCCAAACCATAACGCCAGGTGATGGACCGGTATGGCGATGCATAATGCAGGCATCATACAGTCTCTCACCGTGGATCCGACCATCGTGGTATTGCAGGCAGAAGCGGGATTCGTCGGAGAAGACAATGCCATGCCATTCTGTAGTCCTGGTGCGGCGTTCAACGGCCCACTGCCGCCGCACTCGCTGATGGTGTAACGTCAATGGTAATTGTAGCAATGGGTGCCGTGCGACAAGTCCCCACTCCTGCAGACGGCGTCGAACGGTACGTGCTGACACAGGTTGTTGCGCAACACACCCTAATTCCTGCGCTAACGTTCATGATAAGGTGGTGCGAGCCGTCAATCCCCGCCACACAATATGCCGGTCCTCTCGTTCGGCGGTGTGCCGCGGCCACGGCAATCGCTCACGTCGGTCTGTCTGTCCCTCCCTCCTGCACCCACCGAATCCATACTCGCCTCACTGTGGCTGGATGTCGTCCCACACGGGTGCCGATGTCTCGCTACGATAAACCGCTGTCTCGATAAGCCACTATTTGTCCTCTGTCGAACTCTGAATAGTGCTGGAATGACTGCCGTATTCTGCGACGAGGCATCTGGAAGCTTCGCACACACAGGTCTGGCAGCACAACACACTTCCACTGCTTACACCCCGCCTTCTGTGCACCTTTCTTATAGTGGTTCTCGGTGGTGTGCCGGGTACACGTGATTTGCCATATGCCCTGCAATGCTAATCGTTTGCATGTCCTCTCGCGGGCGACGCACACTGTGAATTTCAGGCTAATCGGATTCTTCCTTGTTGGTGTTGCATTTTGGGTGGACAGCTGTGTAGATTTGTAAACATAAGCATTAATAAGCAAGCAAAATCAACTTTCATGTTAAATATAATGAAATAGAGAACCAAAAAGACAAAACAGGGTTATCTGTCGGTTTTGAAGCCAAAGTATTGATTAAAACAGTTAGCACTGAGGAGCAGAAAGAATTTTTTTCTAAAGTTAGAAATTATTTTATTAAGGGCTGCGACTATATAATTTCTAAATTTGCATGGAATTTGGAAATGTTGAATCATGTCCAAGTTGCTGATATTTGTAGAAGAGAACAATCTAATTTTTCATCAATTCAGTATGTAATAGATATGTTCCCCTGTTTTCTTTTAAGGTGTGAGAATGAAGCAATACCTGAAGCTGTTGATGCCATAGAAAGTGAATTTTTGAAATTTCAAGTAGCATCATTACTAGATAACATTTTAAATTGCAAAAGTATTAGTGAATAATGGTATTTATTATCAAAAGGAAAGAATTCTTATTAGGCAAATTTCTTTATATCAGACTTTGTCAAGTCATGTTAGGGATTTTAACCTTGCCTCTTAGTAATGCCTCATGTGAAAGAGTTTTTAATTTAGTAAAGAGAAATAAGATTGATGTAAGAGGCTCTTTGAGTACTTCAACACTTGAAGCACTTTTAATTGCAAAAAACCAGTGTAGGGGCGAACGTAAATGCTCCACCTGCCTTATGTAATCCAAAGCCCTGCAAGGCTCTGTATTCAAAGCTCGTTCACCGGAACACGCATCCCACAGACAATAGGTCAAGGCTCCTGTTACTTAGATAACCAATAATTTATAATTATTGGTCAAACAGGCACTCTGCTCCCTCAGTTTTGTTATATTAAGATCTGCTAATCAAGGGAGGGGAGGTGAATGAATGACGAAGAGACAGGCCTTGAAAGGAATCCATCAAAGTTTTTCGTACTTAATCAAATTTAATCATCATTCGAAGAAATGCTGTCCGAGTCTAGGCTGTATATCGGAGACTTCGTTCGTGGCGAGAAATCACTCACGCATTCTTTCACACGTGCGTTTTCGTCGTCGAGCAGTTCTCCTTGCTAACACTGTATTGTTCTTCCTAATAATACCTGCTGGAGTCTGTCCGCTGTTCGGTACAGAATCTCCATGTGCTTGTGAGAACCTGCAACAGCCTGTATTGCAAGAACACTAAATTTCCGTCCATCCACGAGGACATACTAAGTTTCTAGCTTCCTACCGAGCAGCATACACGTGCTCCTCCACCCAGCTGCAACCCTCAACTAACTAAATATCAAGCCTCGCAAGTCGCTCTTCTACCCCCTTCTGGTCACGTACTAACCTTATGCCCTATCACCTGAGGCGCGATGAACTATCTAGCGAGAGGCAGACAGCAAGCCTCCGCTGTTGCCCCCCCCCTCCTTCTTTTCCGACCCATTTGCTCCGTGACCCCCCCCCAGCCTTTGCTGCGGAGTACGAAAGTCACCTAACGGCCCCTATCGCGACCTTTTCCATGAACAAATCTCCAACAGACGGCATAGCTCGCCAGCATTCTATACAGTATTGCGCTTGTACATTCCGAACCGACTTGGTTACAATAAATATGTACATTTTCTCAGACGGTCAGGTGCCATGTTGGAGTCTTACAATACATCCGAAACCCATTAGCCTCAAGGGCTTTTAGTAATCCAACAAATTTAACTTGCAGAAATGTTCCTTTTCTGGAAATTAAAAAAAAAAAAAATCCTGGAAACAGGAAAACATCTGCTGCTTCTTTCTTTTGTCGCTTGATTTCTAATTCTAATCCTTGTATCGTAATCACATAAAATATGAAAATGATGTTGAATGTCCAACATTACATTAATAATGTATTTCGCCCTTATAACCAGTATGTTTGGACCTTGCTTCCAGTGAAAATATTCTGTTGAATTTAACAAAAAAGCGAAGTCAGCCACACATGTTGGTTTAAATAAAAGTTAGATTTCTTAATGATTGTCATGTGTGTAATTTTAAAATGTTTCCTTGCTTTTAATGGAAAGCAAAAATCCATGAGCTACATTATAGTTTTCTAAAGGTTTCATGTTAATACATTTTCCTGAACAATTAAGATTTTTGTTTAAATTTAATAAATGTTTGAAATGTTAAATGTTGAATTTAATAATTAACAACATAAAAGTGTTTGCTGATTAGATTTAATTAGTTTCTCAATAAAATTTCTTCTCAATAAGCATGCGTCCGATTTTTCTGTCTGAGTGTTTGTTTTTTGGTTCTGAGGTTGTAACTCTTCTCCCACTCAACGTCTCACATAGTTTTGCCCACAACTACCAAATAAGGGTATCTTGCGTTTGCCACTCCAAATAACTTGCTTCCACTGATCTTCTGTCCATTCAGTGTGTTCTTTTGCCCACTGTAGTTATTTCTTGCATTGCTGTAGATTCAGATATGGCTTTTTTTCTTGGAATCCTATCACTTAGTCCCATATCTGATAGTCTTCCAGGGTTCCTACTCAACCTGGAAAACCTGGAATTCTCAGGGAATTTGAAAATGGTTCCAAAACTCAGGGAAAATCACCCTTTTTTGTAAAAGTCAGGGAAAATACTCTTTAATCAATAAATACTTTATTTTGCCAAAAAAACTTATTTTTTAAGATTTCAAACTTTTGCTTGCAATTACTGCCTGCCTAGAATTTGGTAGATCTTATTTTCAGTTATATTAAGTATTTCCTTTATTCTCTAAAAAAAGACGCAAAATTGAATTTTTAAAATTGCCAGTTAAGCTTTTGTTCAATTTCTGCAGGCAGTTGTTATAACATGGAACAATTAGGCACAATGGCTCCTGCTTGAAGAAACACTTCACAAGAGAACCAACCAAATGATGGATCAAAGTCCTTTGTCTGTTGGTTCTCTTGAAGCATGTTTCTTTGAACAGAGCCATTCCATCATTAAGCTTAGCTGCATTGTGTTATAGAAAAACTAAAACTATTCAACTGACAGATTTTTTCTTACATATATATGACCTGTTTCTATGGGAATGTATTTACAAATTCCGTGTGGGTAGTATTCACAAAAGTTCACGGAACTTTGGTACAGAAAATAATGTGCACAGTTAGTTGTTATTAATGAAAAGCAGGTAGTTTTATAAAGACAATTTACTAAAGAATTTACAAGTGTGTACTTTGGTGAGAAAAATGAATGGAATGGAATGAAATGTAACAATTCTTTGCAACATGCCACTCTGGAAAACTTTAAAAACCACCTGGAGAACCTGGAAAAGTCAGGGAATTTTTTTATTACTTTTGAGTGAGAACCCTGTCTTCTCCTTATCATTCTTGAACTGACAGAAACACTAGTTGTCTCCAGTTCACCTCTGGTTGCTTCAGATGAAATTATTCTGTCCTTGAGACACAGTCTTTTTATTCTTCTGTCATCAGCAGATTTTGTGTACTTTTTTCGGCCTTTTTCTTTGGTTTTCAGTGACTTTGTTTCGTAATATCATAAACCCAACTTTCCCACTCCAGATGTCATCACTGTTCCACCTACTTGCCTTGCAATTTCAGCATTAGGAAAAAATCTGATTCACATGATACAACAATCCTACTTCTTTTTTTGTGTGTATGTGTGTGTGTTCAGTCAATTTGTTGTCATTGCTCCATTTATCTACATTTTAAATTTCAAAACATACTAAAAGTGTACACACAATCTCCTAGTGTGCTTCACTTACACCAATAAGTCTTCTAGAGAACAAACAGCAAAACTTACTTTCCCCAATTTGATACATAATATATCATAGCTACTGCCACTTGATTAGTTCCCAAAACAAAGACTGATTGGCTAGTAGGGTTTCCACTCACAATCTGCTTCTTATCTGAATCACACCTGTGTTGCTTTTCAGACTAAAGTAAGCATAACTTTTTTTGTACTGCAGATATTTGAATTCTGTTTTTTGTGTGTGTGTGTTTGTGTGTTCAGCATTAAATTCTCTTTTAATTGATGTACAAACAATTTGCATGTAGTGAAACAACATTTCATCTATGAGCCTGTGAAGTTGTAAAACATGAAATTTTCAAAAAGTGTGCACAATTTTGGCCACCACTGTACTGTCAAAGACTGGCATGTTAAGTAACATCTGTTGTTTTTGATTGCGATCTGCCATGGCAAATAAATTTTCTTATTTTCAGAATTTTTTTTTGTTCCACTGATAATTTGTCATAAATCAAATGCAGTAACAGTGATGACCTATGTGGTTTCAGTATGAGTATTTATTTATTGGGTATGTAAATTGATGTGGAATAAAGTTATTCACATAATTTCATTTTTATTTTTAGGTCACCTCTACCAGTTGTGTTTGGATTACACACCTGTACTTTTGCAGCCAAGAGGTCTCATTAATCGGCGTAACTGGTGCTATATCAACGCTGTATCCTTTATTATGAAAGCTTCAGTACTTGTAATTAATACTCTCGTTATCAGCACAAAGATGCTGTGTTTTAACTTTTTCTTTGGAAAACTTTAAAATTACATCGCCCTGGAGTGGGAATCGATCCTGCATCTCTTGATTTCCATTCAAGCATGCTATCCATTACACCATCCAGGACAGTGAAGTTCCAAGCAACTGGAGCTAAGCTGATGTATTATAGCTTAGAAATCTGAGCACCATTCAGATTTGCAGTAGTTGAAGTAATCCGATGCTTTCATGACTTAGCATCAACATGACCCTTTCACAACCTTCACAGACTAGCATCAACACGAACTTTTCTCGTATCCAGGTATGGATGTAAGTCACAAAATCCAGTGCTTCAGAGAACATCTTAGATATCAGTGGGAAACAAAAGTATGGCACCTTTATGCCAATAATGCCATTTGTATTGCCTTCCATGTATTTGTGAAGAATTATATCTTCAGGGAATTTGTTCCCAGTGATGTCCAAGGTAATATCCCAGCACGCAACTCATATGAGTCTACAATCTCCTTTAATGGCATAAATATGAACACTCCATATTTGCCGAGCTTTTGCACTCCGGTGGGAGGTTTTGTCTGGGCTTAATTCTCAGAGCTTAAAACAGTCACAGACAATGCTGAAACCATTAAAATAAAATGCTGAAAACAATTCAAATGAATTGCTTCAGCCAGATGAAACTTTCCTCTCCACTGGGAGGTTTCATCTGGGCTTAATTCTCAGTTTAGAATGAACACAGACAATGCTGAAACAATTCAAATACAATGCTGAACACTGACCTTCTTGTTGTGGAGAGGCACTTCCTTAAAATCGTGGGGATTTTCAGTACCCCACAAAAGAGTGTTTTGGCTGTTGATGTACCAGGACAGGTGGAACCATGCCTAATCTGTGAAGAAAGTCACATCCAGAATGTCCTCACACAGGAACTCTTGGAACCACCTGCAGTACTGAACATAGGCCTTGTGGTCTGTTTCTTTCAGCTGATGCTCAACAGACACTTTGTACGGGTGGAAACACAACTTCCTTTTCAGAATATCATGCGCTGTACTCTTAAGCACACTAGCTTGTTGTGACAGCCTCCTCACGAACTTGTGTGGACTCCTCTGTATCCTGTCCTGGATATCTTGTATGGTCTCATCTGCCGTGGATGGCCTACCGGGACGGAGGGCATCCAGAACACTGCCAGTTTCCCCGAAACTTTGCTATGTGGTCACATATCGCATTACTGTGGCAGACGTCTGCATCACGAAATTTCCTAGTAAACTGTTCTTGCACTTCGTCCGTGTACTTATAGTCATCGCGAAAGACATGTTCCACCAAATATACTCTATTCAACTGCCAACACCATTTTCCTTTTGCCGAGACGAGTGATCGATCAACACGTCTGCCTCCATTGACCAAGCGCTCGGGAATGACCTTCACTCGTAGGTCATTCGCCTCAGAGTGGGGAGACATGAAAGTTACCAGACACGGATCACTTCTACGTGGCGGGTCACTTCTAATTTAATTCCATTCAAAATGCCTTTATTATTACATTACTACAATTCATACGTTCAGTGCACAGTCATTATTCGGACATCCTGTATTATGCTCTAGGTCCAGAAATTGGAACCATATGTAGTTTTGCTTCAAATGTTGTGTATAGTCAGTGACAGGATGCATGCCTCTGGTGATGGAACTGGCCTCCAGTGTTTAGTGGCAAAGGGTGAAAACTTCAATGAAAGGAACATAGCAGAATCACTAAATTTTGCAAATACCAATTTCATCATTGATCATTCCATTTTAGTGTTTCACCCTGAAGCTTTTTTGCTGCGCGGCCCGTCCAATTAATTTTGTCTGCCGCCCGGCTATATTTCCTTTAATGTTTCCACAATGCCATACATAATAGTAAGAGTAGAAAACTTATTCCCACATACACCATCAGTGTTGATTAAAAGTGGTTGAAATCTGTGTCACTGCCCTGGTGGCACAGTGATCTAATAAGCGCTGGCTTGTGACCATTCATCCGAGAAGGGTTCAGGTTCGAATCCCGGTGAGGCATGGATGTTCTGTTTGTCTTATGGCACTGGTTATCTCCCTTCCTTGGAACCAGTGGCCCTAGATTAGGGACAAGCTACTGCTTATAGCCCATTGAGTTGCTCACTGTGGTCGTTAAACCTTCAATCTATAATATTAAAAAAAAAAACAAAAAAAAAACGGAAATCTGTGTCGCACGATTTGTTGTTATATTAAGAGAATACAACATGGTTTGTCACAAATATTTATTTTTTTCAAGTTGACCATGGTTTCTCTGGGTATTGACCTAGCTTCATCAAGACACATGGCACGTAAGTATTCAAATTGTATCATCATCATCATCATTGTCAACCATTATTGATCCACTGCTGGACGAAGGTCTCCCCAAGTTTCCTCCACAACGGTCTGTTTTGTGCCAGTCTCCTCCGTGTCACTCCCGTATACTTTCGCATTTCATCCGCCCATCGCCCATGTGGTCTTCTTCTGGGTCTTTTCCTGTCCCTTGGAATCCAATCTAAAATTTCGGCTGTCCATCGGTAGTCTGTCTTGGCAGTATGTCCGGCCCATTGCCATTTCAGGGATTTAACTCTGATCATGATGTCTTCCACTCTTGTCATTTTTCGGATCCACGAGTTCCTCTTCTTATCTCTCCTGGTTACACCAAGCATGCACCTCTCCATGCTTATTTGAGTTGTCTGCAGCCTTTGTATGTCTCTTTTAGTTAAGGTCCACGTCTCTGCACCATACGTAAGCACTGGAAGGATGCATTGATCAAACACTTTTCTTTTAAGACATAATGGCATATTGCTCTTGAAAATTATGCTGTGCCGCCCCGGTGGCGCAGTGGTCTAAGCGATGGCCTCTGATCATTCGTCCGAAAGGGGTCGGGGTTCGAATCCCGGTGAGGCATGGATGTCATGTTTTGTCTTACGGCACTGGTTCTCTCCCTTCCCTGGAACCAGTGACCCTAAATTAGGGACGGGCGACTGCTTATAGCCCATTGAGTTGCTCACGGTGGTCGTTAAAACTCCAATCAAAAAAAAAAAAAAAAATTATGCTGTTTCTTCCAAAAGCTCTCCAGGCAAGTTTTGTACGCCGCTTATTTCTTCACCAATGTGACCCTCACTTGATATCTGCTGTCCAAGATAAACGTACGTGTCTGTTATCTCCAGCTTTTCTCCATCAATCGATAAATCTTCATTTCTTGTAAAAGCATTGAACATCACTTTTGTCTTCTGAAAGTTCATTTTTAATCCCACTTCTTTACTCTTGTCAGCAAGTTCCTGGATCATACTCTGCAGCTCTGATGGGGTAGTTGCAAAAATGACTATGTCATCAGCAAAACGAAGGTGGGTTAGATAATCTCCATTAATCTTTATCCCTTTGTTTTCCCAGCTCAGCGACTGAAAAACACCCTCCAATGTGGCATTAAAGAGCTTCGGAGATATGGTGTCACCTTGTCTCACTCCCTTTCCAATTTTTATGTGTGTTGTATTTTCAAACAGCCGAATCTTTGCACTTGCATTTTCATAGATGTTATTAATAATATATATTAATGTATGCATCTTCAATACCGCAGGATTTCAGAGCCATTGTAACTGCTGATGATTTCACCGAATCAAAGGCTTTTTCATAATCGATAAAAGCCATGCACAATGGAAGTTCATATTCCCTCGCTCTTTCAATTAGTTCTCTCAGTACGTGGATATGATCTATTGTGCTGTAGCCACTCCTGAATCCAGCTTGTTCTCTCGGTTGAGCCATGTCCAATGTTACCTTCAAGCGGTGTGAAAGAACTTTAGTGAATATTTTATAAACTACTGATAGGAGGCTGATAGGTCTGTAGTTTCTGAGATCCTCAATGTCACCTTTTTTATGTAGCAGGATCATTGTAGCGTTGTTCCAACCCTCAGGAATCTGCCCTTCATTAAGACATCGAGTGAAAATTTGGGCGAGTACTGTTTCGATTTCTCCACTTGCTTCTTGTATGATGTCTACAGTAATTCCATCTTCTCCTGGAACTTTTCCCCGTTTCATGTTCTTGATTGCATGTGCAACTTCTGCTGGGAGGACTGGAAGAACTCTGGTACCTTTTATGATGTCTGGAGTACATGTATCATCCCTTTCATATAATTTGGAGTAGAAATCTTTCACTCTTGTCAAAATTTCGCCTCTATTTCTTGTTACAGAACCATCTTCTTTTCTCAGTGCCATAATTTGTTTTCTTCCCTTACTGAGATGTCCCTTTGCTATCTTTAGGCTTTGGTTGTTTTCAATTGCTTTCCTCACTAGTTCACAGTTGAATTTCCTTACGTCTTCAGTGATACTTTTTCGTACTGTCTTGCATAGCTCTATATATTCCACTTTGGAAGTCACATCTTCTTTAGTTGTCCTCATCTCTCTTCTTTTTTGCATCAACATTTTGGTTTTTCCTGATAATTTGTTCACATGCAACTTGTTCTTAGACCCAGCTAATTTTGTTGCTGTTTCCAACAAGAGCTTTGGTTACTTTTCTGTTAACTTCAGAAATATCCACTTCTTCCGATGTTAGGCCTTCTAAAGCAGAGAATCTGTTCTTCAGTTCTAACTTGAAGGTATTATGGTGTTTTTTAAGGTTGGTTATGTCAATAGTTTCTTGTTTATTATAAATCCAACACCACTAGTTCTTCCAGTATCTGTCCCATGATAGTAGAAGAGATGTCCACTTTTCAGTTCAATGAGATCTTCTCCTTTTCTCCTTACCTCACTTAGCCCGACGATGTCCCACTTGATTCTTTGTAGTTCCTCTTCCAATTCAAGAAGCCTTGAATCAGAAAATAGGGAGCGTCCATTATATGTAGCCAAGGTCAGCATCAGATGGCAGCCTAGTCCGGTCCTCCGGGGATTCTTAGCATCCTCTGCCTTCATGTCGCACTGGCCGCTGCCTTGGCCAGGTACATTCCAGCTGCCGGAGACTGAGGGCCAAGGTTTAAGTTGTGGAGTCATTTTGGAGGGGTTTGGCCATAACTCACCACGCTGGCCAAGCGGGTTGGTGAGTGTGGGATAGCATTTCCTCTAATCCCGATGGTATAGTTATACCGCTATTGGCGGTCATCAGAGCCCCTTTAGTGGGAACAGGATGTACCACTAGAAGGCGGGGTTGACATTTGTCAAGGAGAGCCTGTGATGTTATGCATCGCCTGACCTTACATCCCTCAAATTGTATATGATATCATAAATGGTGTTTACAGTAACAGGTTTTAATTAGTTGCTTTTGTCAGAAGCAACTAACCAAAACCTGTGACTGTAAACACTAATTTATGATATCATGTACAATTTGAATATTTACATGCTCATTCGTCCTGATGAAGCTAGTAGGGACAATACCCAGCGAAACCATGGTCAACTTGAAAAAAATAAAAATTTGTGACAAACCACATTGTATTCTCTTAATATATATAATCGTCACAAGACTGTAGTCTTTGAGATCAAGAATGATTTGTTGGTAAATACTCATATTTTAAACTATTTTTGTACAATTTTCTAACGTTGTTTATCATGTTATGTTACATTAATGCCTCTCTACTGCTAAAGATGTTTAATAAGTATAATAATGTTAAACAAAACATTTTTTTTTCGATTGGGGAAGAGGTCGTTAATTTAAAGCATACCTGCCAACTACTACGGAATGTCCGTAGTTTCTACGGATTTAGTTGTTTGACTATGGAACTACGGAATGAATTCACTGTCAAAACTACGGATTCTATGAATTTTTGTTTTTAATTTTTTTTTTTTTTTTTTTTGCTATTACAAAATAACATGGAATATTGTCTGGAGGATGGTATTTTGTGTTTCAAAACGTTCGAAAATGGTAGTTAAACGGAGTAAAAAAAATTTTTGCTGTAATCGTAAGTTTTTCTCCCGAAGTTGCCTTTGTGTGCAGTAGTCTTGTTAAATGTCATTTTAAATCGGTGTAAAACTGAAGAGAATTGGAAAGGGGAAGGGTCGTTTTCCATCTGATGACAGTATTTCATGTTTCAAAACTTCTGAAAGCGTAGTTAAACGGAGTAAAAAAATTTCTGCAATCGTCATTTTTTTCTCCCGATGTTGCCTTTGTGTCCAGTAGTCTTGTTAAATATCATTTTATTGCAAAAATGTTTGTATTTCATCTTGAAACTGTAGGCAACAATTTGTGAAAAGAGAAGTTAGATGGCGCGAAAATTACCTCGTGATCGTCTTTTGCGAATTCGAGGAATTCTGCCTTTTTCGTTACTATTTTTGTTATTTGTGAGATTGATGCACAAGTGAACAGAGATTTTTGAGGAGTTGGTTGTGGCGGCAGGGAGGGAAGGGAGTTCGGCGGGGGTACAGAATTCATTTTTTTGAAACGTTCGAAAACGGAAGGTCGACGTAGTTCAGATTTTTTCCGTAATTGTAATTTCTCCTGAATTATTGTTAAATAACATTTTACTGCATAAATATTTGTATTTCAGCTTGAATATAGGGGGAGATTTTTCAAAACCGGAAGTCAGACAAAGCAAAGACTTTGTCTGACCCCCCATGTCCCCACCCCCCATGTCCCCACTTTTTTTTTGCATTCAAGCTTGATAAGGGAGGGGGAAATTCCCCAAGACGTAAGTGACAAAGTTAAAAGTTGATGCATGGTGTTCAAAAGTATTAATATTCTCAAAGTTTCACCATTTATCTAAAATAGTTAAAGTTTTTATATCATACACTTATTCATGGTCCTCAGGCTGAAAGTTCTTTCAGCACAATGGACGAAATTTTTGTATCGGAGAGCATAAAGAAAAGGAAAGAAAGAAAAGCGACGATGGAGAAATAGGGAGAAAAAGATATCAGCAGAGAAAAGAATTAAGCAGTGAATGCTGTGCAGTTAGAGTCAACAAAAGACGAACTGACAGTAGTAAACATTCCTGCTGTGTGTTTTGATTTTTCACCCAGTTAAAATATTGTTTTTGTTTTTTTTTAGTCTTTGGTCTCATCTTGTCATAAACTGTAATGACAGAGGTAGTATGATCATATGGTAAGTGGAGGTTTACGCACTGCGCATCCACTTGCTTGGATTTCCCATCTGTCAAGCGTGAAATCCTGAGCGCATCTGAGTGATTTTTATTGGTGGAAGTTTTGAAATTAAATCTCACAATGTTACCTACCATGCTCTCGCTCACCAGAGGAATCAACTTTGTGTTTTGCACGTGTTAAGTTTGTTTCATTAGTGTCCTTGTTTGTTGTAATATTTTGTGTTGTGGTGTGTATTTCTTCTTCACAAAGAAGTGGATCATTTCGTAAAAAAGCTTGTATGTATGCCGCACTATAATACTAATTGCTACTGACAAGGCTTTACCCGATGTTGCCAGGTATGTTAAAGGTGCCACCCAGCTAAAATTTCTTGCCACCTGGCTGTAAAAAAATCTAGGGAGAACACTGCATTTTATATCAATTTCAGCATCATCTTAAAACATGAGATACATGCTTTTTTGTGCATTGTACATTTTGAATACAAACCTTTAAAATGGGAATACAAAACATATGCAAAAAAAAGTTAGTATTTTTTAACGTAAAAAAAGTTCTGATTTGTTATCTTAAAAGATGAGTTTTCCTGGGCATCCAGCTTTTATTACCTGGACAGGTAAATAATTTCTGCACATGCCCAGTTAGGCATGTAACTTTTTGTATATTTTTCAAGTCTGGAGTATCTCAGGTAATTAATACTAATAAAGAGGTGGCTGCGTTGTCCTCACATCAGAAAAATGTTCTAACATATGTCAATGAATACCACCTATCATAGTATTAATTGACTCATGTTAGAACTTATTTCTTACGTAAAGAACGCTAGTGCAGCCTCCTCTTTACTGGTATTAACTGTCACATGTCATGAAACAGAACTATATTTTGTTTCTTAAATGTAAAATTAATGAATTTGTTTGCCAACTGGTATTTTGTTTTTCTTTGTTCTTAAAATTAAGATGTTACAAGTATAAGCCTCACATTATGTTAAATCTGTAATTGAGTGAATGAAAACCCATGTTTATGCCTTAATAATGTTCTTCAGAGCATACAAGCACTCTTAGCTTGTTCACCATTTTATACCCTCCTAAGAAACCTTCCTCTAGGGCCAGCCGTTGACCGAGGGAAATCATGTACTCCTGTTTTGGACAGCATGTAATTACACATTTAATTTACTCATATTTCAATAGTTAATGTGCAACTTACTGAATCTTGTAATTTAGTATTTCCGTTGTTGTTTTTTTTGTTTTTGTTTTTTGCATTACACTTACTTGGGAATTTTATTTTTTATCAACTTTCATGCTGCATGATTCATCAAAAAAAAAAAAAAAAAAAAAAGGAACAGCTGTTGAAAGAGTTAATTCCAACAGTTAAACTTGTAGAATGAGATTAAATGAAATCTTTTTGTGACAAAGTTGGTGTAACTGATTAATGGCCTGTACTAAAAAAAAAATGGGGGCATTTACTCGCTAATGGCATTTCCAGTGGCCTTAAACGAAATATGGGTGACTGCTTATAGCCCTCAGAATTAGGCTTGTTTGTCAGCCACAATACAACACAGTGTTCAGATGCAAGTGGTCTGCTGGATCCTGCATTGCACTGGTCAGTCTTGACATCCACTTGTCTTACCTCCCATCCTGTGCAGTCTGCTGATTTCTGTCTATTGTTATGTTGTGTTGCTGTTCCCCTCCTTCACGTTCATGCTCTGTGAACATCACCAACATGCTGTGTACACAGCTGGTGTAACAGACATGCTTTATCCCAAATGGATACACCAAAGCTGTGCCCCAACAATTATCTTTCTTTGAATTTGTCAGATTACCCTTCTCCATATTTCATTCTACAAATTTGTTACACTACCTTGGTCAATCACAACTCTGCTGCTGGAACACAAGTTGGCTGTGTGGTTTTATTAACCTCACAGTTTATTGTGCTTGAAGAGGGGTGGTTTGTTGTCAGGACATTTTGTTAATAAGTTAGACTCAAAAATAACTTATGTATTATAAGCAGAGGCACTAGAGTACTGGTAAAAGATTTTATCTGGTGTTTATTGATGATGCAAGATAGCTTTGTAAGAAATTAAACGAGCAGAGGAAGTCTTAGTAACTACATTAAATTATTTTCACTAAAAAAAAAGTGGCTGGCCAAATAACAAGACTAGTTTTATATAGTGCAGTGTTCAGCTGTATCCATGCTTGTGACAGTGATTAGATACAAAGTAAAAAATTCTGTTTAGGAGGTAAGAAACTGGCATGACAGCGGTGTCAGGTAAATAGCTTGATACAATGCAGAATAGACATACGTAGTAATGAGGATATTACAATTAAGTAGGTCACTCCTTTGGCAGAAAAAGTGAAGGAGAACATGTTTCTGTGTTTAAAATTACTGTGACAGTTGTTATGTTGTGTAATATCAGGCTACAGACTAACCTTCATTTTTGTCCCCCCCCCAGTGGTCGGTGTCGTACCTGAACACCATGGTGGTATACTGGTATGAGATGAACAATTAGAATTCTTATATCTTTCAGTAAGAAAAATAACACATTCCAGTTTATTTTTGTGTAAAGTTGATTTCTCGATGCAGTCAAGTGCCTCCTAATACTCAAACACTGCTGCTTTGTCTGATGAAAAATGACATCTCCGAAGCATTTTCTGGGATTTGGGAAATACAAAGTTGCATGGTGCGAAGTCAGGTGAATAATCTGAATGAAGCTATATCGGTGTCAGAGCCACATCCCAAAATTTTGTAATCAATCGGCCATTGATAGATTCTTCCACTGATTCACGGAGTTCCGCTGTTTATTTATTTATTTTTGATTTGGCTGATTCTTGAGATCAAGGCAAAACTGAAGAGTTTTTGTCCTCCATCTCTTGGGGGGGGGGGTCGTTTTCTGTCTGGGAACAGTTTTTCTACTTTCAAAACTTTTGAAAACTGAAGTTAAGTGGAGTGAGATTTTCTCTATAATTGTATTTTTATTTTTATTTTTTTCTTGCGATGTTGCCTCTATCAAGTATTGCTGTCAAATATAATTTATTTCATAAATGTTTGCATTTCAACTTGAAACTGTGGGCAATAATTTCTGAACATGGAAAAGTTACAGTGCAAAAATTTCCCTTTAATCTTAAGATGTGAGATTATTCCACAGATTTGAAGGACTCCACTTTTTTTATCATTTGAGTCATTCACAAAATTGATGCACAACTGAACATAAATTTTTGTAGGGTTGACGTGTGTGTGGAGGTTCAGTTTTCATTAGTGGATGGAATTCCATCTTTCAGAAATAGAAGGGTAGACAGTGAGACAGTGGTGTAAAGATTTCTTCCATAATTATAATTTTTTTCTTGTGATGTTCCTTCTGCTCAGTATTGGTGTTAAATATATTTTATTCCATAAATTTTTGTATTTCATGTTTAAAATGAAAGAGGGGGGGGGGTCTGAAAACAGAATTCTGACAGAGCACAGATATTTTTTTCATGAATTTTAATTATTTTTACTCCATGATGTTCCTACTCTTCTGTGTTGTTGCTAAATGTTATTTCCCCCATAAATGTTCACACTTAAGCTTCATATGGGAGGGGAAATTTCCAAAAACGGAAGTAGTGAAGTTGAAAAAATTGTAGGAATTGATGTGCGGTGTTCAAAAGTATTTATATTCTCAAAATTACACGTTTTATCAGAAATAGGGAAAGTTTTGATATAGTGTTCATGGTCCTCAGGCTGAAAGAAAGTCCTTTCAGCATGATGGATGAAATTATTGTCATTTAAGGGAATAAAAAATATGACAATGAAGAAATTGAAAGGAAAAGATATTAGCAAAAAGAAAAATTAAGCAGTGGATGCTGTGCAACTGCAGGGTCAACAAAAGACAAATACGGCAGTGGAACTTGCTAAAAAGAAAGCAAGGCTTGCTCACAAGAGGAAATTTGAGTAGATGTGCAAGTAAATACAACAAAAACAAGAAAACTGTTTGAAGCAATGCATTTTAAAAACATTTTATTTTATTTTGAATTTGGTAATTTTATATTGTGAATACAGCAGTGTGCTCCAGTTTAATATTTACATAAATAAATTGCAGTGAAGAATTCTGTCTTGCCCACATCATTATATTCACACTTTCTCACCACGCATTCTGATTTGTCACCCTGTTTTTTTAAAAGTTCAGTTTTTTTTTTTATTCTTCATTAGACTCGTGTATGTGTAAGAGCTTCAACAAATAAGGCCATAACACGTCTGGATCACCATCTAAACTACCTGCATATTTTTAAAGTAATTTTTTCTTAATTTCATAAGCTTTTATGTTTTCAATAATTTAGTGAGTTAATATAAAACTAAATTGATGCATTTTAAATCCCAAATGTTTTTCCTTTTATTATTATTATTATTATTATTATTATTATTATTATTATTATTATTATTATTATTATTATTATTAATCATCCTTAAGGGGTGATATTGGTTATGAATTCCAGTTTGTAAGTACCATTTTTACAGCTTAAATTACCTGTTGTTATGTTTAATAAAAAAAATTGATTTGTGGTATTCGGCTCGTAAGTTACTGCTTCGCCTGAGAATTAGCAATGTCATGTGTACACACACACACACACACACACACCCCTCAAAAAAAAAAAAAAAGCTGAGATAGCCAGATTTAGTCTGCCACTTCCCAAGGGATAAAGTTGGCTAGAGACAAAAAACTGTGGTGTGAAAATGGAAGACACTCCACTACAAAGCTCATGTGCTTGGGAGCTGATTTAAGTGAGTCTTAATTTCTGTGAGTTGAATACTTTTGTAGACAACAATTAAGGTATGTTGCGAGTTGCATTAACAAAAAAGTGTTAATGCGTTCAAGGTCTGGCAATCGGTTCATTTATCATTAATATTAAATTAAGTGACAACATGGAATTTCTGTGTTTTTGATATATTTTGCTGTGTTCTACAACCTTTGCTCAGTGTCGTTATGCAAGAAAAGTGAAAAAAAAAAAAAGTCACTGGGGGGAAAATACTGGTGACTGATCTTCCTATCCTTTTTGATAACCTTGCCTGGGTAAACATATAGTTCAAAAACAGGGGGGAATCAATAGCTGTTTACTGTGATAGTGAGATCATACACAAATTTACAATTTGTTTGTTGAGCAGTTTGTTCAGAAAAATAAATTGGAGTGAGTATTTTTTTTTATTTCACTTTTTAAAGCTAGGGCTCTTAAAAAAAATGCAGTTTGGGTGGGCAAACAACATTTTTTTTTTTTTTTATAAGAGCCCTAGCTTTTAGCCCAAAAGTTATGGTAGTTCCTCAATTTCATCAATGTTTTCAGGCTTTACAGCAGTATAATGACAATTGTATTAAGGTTTGTCTTCCAGTGAATTTCAGTCCCTTCTAAATTCACGAAACCAGTTTCTGACTGTTGCTCATGATGAAGTAGAGTCCCCAAAATTAGTTGAACAGTGATTCAACAGTGATTTAAAAACTTTTTTTTTTTAAATTGTTGTAAATCACAAAGCAAAAATCACATTGAGAGAAATTCATTATGGATGAAGGTCAGATCAACACTGTCACATTTTCACCTGCAACAGACAAAAAGCTGGTTTTATCCAAAAACGTGGTGCTGTGTTATTTTTCAGATAACATTCTGCTCTTTTGCATGATTTGTAGCGAGCCATTTCAAGGTCATCCCATCTCCCGTTTCACTGTTGCCAAAAACTTTCAGCGTAGCCTTTGTATATTTCAGGCTAGCTAGACTGGCTGCAAAGCCTAGTGAATTCAAATGAAAACCGTACCAACAAATATCTGCAAATTCGTTCACTTTGACTAAGGGAATTGAATCTTGCAATCAACAGTCTACTCAACACATCATCTGCCATCAGCTTGTGAAGACAATGCTGTCTTCACAAGCTGACTGAGAATACTTCTCAGTTAGTGATTTGCCTAGCTTTCACAATGTAATTGAAGTCAGGCACACAGCTGTAAGCAGTGCAAACACTCCCCCAACCCCATCTCTGCTAATAATGCTTGAGGAAATGTTACGTGATGTCAAGAATATTTTTTTATTTGCTTTTAAAATATATTTACATTAAAAGAAACATGATTTTATTTACTACTGTATTTTGGTTTTACCTTTTTGTTATATTTTCCTTGTTTTTCTATCAAAAAAAAAAAAAGTTAGAAGTTGTGTTCTTCACAAAGGCGCTTTAATGTCTGTTTTACACGTCACAAATGGGCAGAGTCTGTGGCCGTGAATAGTTTTATTCAATTGAGATATAATTCAGTTAAAAGTCCTAAAAATATTACTTACCGAAGTGTGTCTTCAGTCCCACATTGGTAGTTTATTGAGAGCCTTTTGGTCAAATGTCGTATCCTATTTCTATATGGTTGTATGTGATGTCCAGCCATTAGGGCTAACGTGGTCCCGGCAACATAGTGTGCTGGGATTTAGTTCAATAACAGGCTCTCAATAAACTATTGATGTGTGACCGAAGACACACTTCGGTAAGTTATATTTTTAGGACTTTTAACTGTATTATATCTGAATTGAATAACTTAATGCACGGCAGCAGACTGTGTCCATTTGTGACGTGTAAAACAGAAAACAGGCGTTAAAGCGTCTTTGTAAAGAACCTTGTAGTCACGTAATGGTATGTGAACCTAATGATAGAATCACATGAGATATATTAAGAAATTGTGTGATTTATATCTGTTAGTTCATCATACCAAATTGTCTTCCCAGTAAGTGAGTGGTTGTGATTCTTAAAGTTGTTTTCCATTACTGCCATCTGTTTTGAATTTCCTAAAGCCATGAGCTTTGAAGCAGTTGTTCAGTAATCCCTTGAAGTCTTGTAATTTGACTTTCTTATTCACTTACCGCAGATTTTCAACACATTAAAAAATTTCATAAATGGTTTTCCATTCTACATTTTAGGGTCAAACTAGTGTATGAATTTGCTCAAGTTGCTGCGCCACAAGAAGACATGAAACCTGGGCAGTCATTTCAACCCACACAAATATATGAAATGTTAAGTATGCTGAAACCTGACTGCATCAAGGTAAGAGAGAAAATTGTCAGCCACCTGTACATTTCTTTTTATACTGTATTAATTATGATTTCTAAAGTGCATTTCTAATTTACTGCGTGTGGGTGCCCTTTGCTCAGTAAATCTTGGCAGTCAAATTGTCTAATTACCTGAAGATACTTTCATATTATGTTTCTCTAAAGATTTCGAAGCATGTAACAAAGTGAAACAAAATTGTGCATTCAACTTGCAAAATTGAGACAAAATGAATATTGAGGAGCGAGTTCTTATAAAGTGGGATTTTTTTTATATCTGGCATTCTAATTTTTTTTTTTTTTTAAGGAAGCTCTCAGAACATTTATTCCACCATATGTTCCAAAAAATGATAATAAGTAAAGTGGCTATGTGTTACAATTTAACAAAATATTTCATCATATATCAGTGTTCTTAGAGATTTAAGCAGAAAATGCACTAGGCTTGTTGAAAATCATTGTGGAATATAAAACACAGGGCTTTTCATTTGTGTAAATTGTGGATCATCTTAGATCACTTTTAGTAATGATATGCTATCTGCCAGTTAACTATCTTAATACTGATTAAAGACATCCTCTTTGATAAATGATGCACCACTTCTGACTTTGAAAATTGTTTGAAGTATAAAATAGATTAAGTATTATGTGTTACATACTCCTAATAAAAATTTCCATGGTCTCCATATCTGGTTTTAAATCCCCACTGTTGGAAGTAAAAGATTTCAAGTTTATTAAATGTTCAAATAAAAATTAATGTCTGTGAAATACAAAAAGATATATTGTAGACATTCCAAAAGACATTTAAATAAAGGCTTGTTTAATGTACTCTGATATGATGTTAGTAGGTGCCCTGAATTTATGTATGTCAGTATGAGAAAAGACTTTTTGGTGGTGAATATAGCCTGATCTTAGCAGTCAGCACACAAAAACAAGCTTCTATGGTACTGAAACTGAAAATTTTTTGTCACCTTCTGTCTTTTTAATTTTTATTATGAAGAAGGTACAGTGGAACCTCGGTTATACATTTTTCTAGGGGTTGGCCTTAAAAAATATATAAATGTAAAAAATGCATAAAAAAATTTCAAAATGGTAAATACTGTTGTATAATTTTGAATGCCTACAAAAAGGAAAACAGCACATAAATTTGGATTGTGCTAATTTATAATGTAAGACATGCATACACACATGAATACTTTGTTTGCTACCTTAAGCCATCTGTCTATTTTGACTTTTGTATTATTATTTTTTATCCTCATTTCTTATAAAAACAATGTTAAAAAATTCTGTACAATTTAATATTTTTATGCTATTATTGGCATATTTTCACTGTATTCCATGTATACACTTCCTTCAGGAAAATTAAAAATTTTCATCGTCTTGGAGCGAGAAATTTTTTCAAGCAGAAAACTTGAAAATTTTCATCATCCTAGATGAAAATTTTCAAGTTTTCTGAAGGAAGTGGTTACATGGAATACAGTGAAATATGAAAATAATAGCATTACAATGCATGAAGAATTATTTCTTTGCAGAAATTTGTTTCCCAATTTTACATTTATACACTGCTGGCCACCCAAAATGCAACACCAAGAAGGACACGAGATAGCAAATCCAGATTTACTGGACACATACAACAGATACAAAGACGAACGATTGAGCTTACAGGCCCGTGTGACTTGCGGAACACGCAGACATCAATAGTTCGTGTGGTCCCCCATGGCTGGTAATAACGGCCGCTACACGCCGCTGCATCAAACAAAGAGGCTTTGGATGTGGGCTTGAGGTATGTCGGTCCAGGCTGCTACCACACGTTGCCACAGTTCATCAGGCGTAGCCACGGGTGGTGCTTGCCGGGCCACTCGGTTGCCGATCAGCGACCAGATGTGTTCGATGGGCGACATATCAGGAGAACAGGCAGGCCACAGCAGCAGTGACACCTGGTGGGCCGTAAAGAATTGTTGCACGATGCGTGCCACGTGCGGGCGCACGTTGTTCTGTTGAAACCAGGCTGCCGGCAGGTAAGGCAGGACTACAGGCTCCAAAATGTCGGAGATGTAGTGGTGGCTGTTGAGTGTACCGGCGATGCGTACTGTTGCGGGTGTAATATCCAATTGCGCCCCAAACCATAACGCCAGACGACAGACCGGTATGGCGATGCATAATGCAGGAGTCATAAGTCTCTCGCCACGGTGCCGCCTCACGCGGATCCGACCATCGTGGTGTTGCAGGCAGAAGCGGGATTCGTCGGAGAAGACAATGTTGTGCCATTCCGTAGTCCTGGTGCGGCGTTCAACGACCCACTGCCGCTGCACTCGGCGGTGGTGTAACGTCAATGGTAATCGGAGCAATTGGCGCCGTGCAACAATTCCCCGCTCCTGCAGGCGATGTTGAACGGTACGTGCTGACACAGGTTGTTGCGCAACACACCCTAATTCCTGTGCTAACGTTCGTGATGTGGTGGTGCGAGCCGTCAATGCCTGCCGCGCAACGTGCCCGGTCCTCTCGTTCGGTGGTGTGCCGCGGCTGCGGCAATCACTCACATCGGTCTGTCCGTCCGTCCCTACTGCACCCACCAAATCCATACTCACCTCACTGTGGCTGGATGTCGTCCCACACGGGCGGCAATGTCTCAGTACGATAAACCGCTGTCGCAATAAGCCACTATTCGTCCTCTGTTGAACTCCGAAACATGCTGGAATGACTGCCGTATTCTGCGACGAGGCATCTGGAAGCTTCCCACGCACAGGTCCGGCAGCACAACACACTTCCACTACTTACACTACAGCCTTCTGTGCACCCTTCTTATAGTGCTCGGTGGCGTGCCGGGCGCACATGGTTTGCATATGCTCTGCAATGCTAATCGTTTGCGTGTCCTCTCGTGGGCGATGCATGCTGCAACTTTCAGGCCAATCGGATGCTTCCTTCTTGGTGTTGCATTTTGGGTGGCCAGCAGTGTATTTTTAGTACGTGGAAAAGAAAGCAAAAAACTTTGAAATGCAAGTAGTAAATCCAAACATGAATTTGTTTTATATTCAGTACCCCTATTACACATTTTTTTACTTTATAAGCATTGCTCTTTTCAAAGCAATTTGCCCACTAGTTGATTTAGCATTAGTGCAGAGTAAAATATTCACTAATCTTTGATTGTTTCAAATTTATTGAATTTAGAGAAAGAAGAAAACTGTGAATGCCATTTAGTAAATTTTTGTTGCATCATCTAATTCATGGGTGCAAAAAATGCGGACTGAATTTTCTCAAAGTTGTAACATCTAGGTCATATATAAAGAAATCGAAGAACAATGTATTTTCGATAATCTCAGTTCAAAATTTAATGTGTAGCCAAATTGAAAAAGCAATAGAAACTACTTATTACACCGTCGACATCTTTCTTTGTAATTACACACTTTCCACATTTTGAACACTTTCCACATTTTGAACACATTTTATTCACCGGTTCCTTAATGAGACGAAACAAAAAATATCAGGACTAATGTAAAATTCTGTGTAAAAATGAAAGACGTATGTAATCGAGATTCCATTGTGTCTCTGAAAGCATAATGGGCCATATTATTGATTGTCTGCAAATGAAGATCAAAACTTAATGGATTTCTATTTCATATAGATTTGTTGTAAACAGAAGTGTTATAAAACTTCCATAGAGAAAGATAGATATAACAGTAATAAATACCCACATGTGTCAGATCCATATTGTTGTTTAATTCTGCATGCAGTTTTAAGTGAACGGTTGAAGAAAGGTGATCACTTAATGTACCAAATTTAAGTATTGCTGCTGCAAATCTTATTTTCCCCACTTGGTTTTGTTTCCTTGTGTCTCCTACCTTAAATTCATTTCTTTCATGTCATTGTTAAAACAATCTCTGTTTCATTGTAGACCTTTTACTTCACTTTCTTAATAACTTCATGTTCACAACTCATGCACCTTTCTTCCTTCATAGCAAATGTAGGTAGGCACCAATGCAGTTTTGCTTCTTGAGCCTTCTTTGAAACCTTTGTCACTGTAACAGCTGCTTTCCCCCTCTACTTTCTGATTCTGTTTTTTTACAACACTGTATATCCACTTCAGAAATTGTATTTTTCCTGTGTTTCTCTTATTTATCATGTTGTTGGCCCTGTGTCAGTACTGTACACCAGTGTTGATTGAGTCTTAAAAACTTGGCTTTTCAGTATCATTGGAAGCTTTCTATTTATACCTGATAACTTCTTTTTATTGCTTGTCATGTTGACTTTCCATTGCTGACTTATCCTTTAGTTACCTTCATCTTTACGCAACACTGACCCCAGCTATCTCAATTTTCTTAATCATTTCATTACCCCTTACATGATAACAATGTCAACAGTTTGATAATAAAGGAAAACATGGCTATTCCTAGAAAGTTATAACTATAAAATTTAAATATAATATGAGGTGTAGGAATATTTTTTTCACTTATCGAATTTTCATGCAGTAAAACTACTTATCAGGATTCTGTATAGGTGTTGCCACTCCTGTGATAAAATCCAATCCTTCTGATCATTTAATGTAGTTTCTGTTCTGCTCTCTATTCCTATATTCCTAGTTGTCCTTTTTTTTTTTTTTTTACTGCCTGAAAATTTGACAAGTGAAAAATAATTATTTTAATGAAACCCCATATTATTATACTTAAAATTTATGAGCAACAGTTTGATTCTGCTCCTCTTTGTTGCAGAGCATGTTCAATCGTTTCGCTTCTGCTTATTTTCTGTCCTTAACTTTTAAAGCAAGTGAAATAAAATAAAAAATAACAATAATAACTATGCTGTGTGTCATGTTGAACTGGCAGTTTACTACTACCACAATTCATGAATTTTTCAATGATGGGATTAATTTTTACTACTTGGAGCTTTATGGATCAGTTGTCTTCCAGTTGTTGAAGGATTACACTGACTAGTTTCTTGCTCATAAAGTAGGACTTGATTAAAATTTGAAGTTGAATATGAGTATTTTCTTTTTCTGCATATCTGGTTGTTCTTACCTGGAACCAGCAACCTTAAATTAGAATCATGTAAACTACCCCTTGCTTTTGGTACCCATGGAAGTCATTAAACTAACTTTCAAAATGCATAGGTTTTAAATTAATTATTTTCACAGGTCTCTTAGAAGAGGATTATACACTGGTGTTCAAAAATTAAGGACGAAGAGGAGAAATTAGCATAACAGCGGGACGAGCAAGTAGAACGGACCGAAATACCACTCAAAAGATAGACTAGGGTCCGGTACGGTAGGGCATGCGCATATATGCAGCATGACGGGGGGGTGTCGGAAGGGTACAAAGCACACAGGCAGTGTACGCTCAGCAATTTGGTGAAAGCTATTGCATGGTGTACATCAGTTTGAACGACGTCCAGTTTCTGCCACCGTGTGATATGGCCAACAGGCAATCCAGTAGACGACATCTGGATGACTTTACATGAAGTCGCGTCATTGCGAAGTTGGAGGAAGGTCGAAGTGTGACTAGTGTGGCCGAGGAGTTCGGGATCGCTCACAGCATCGTTTCACGAGCTTGGAGAGCATTTCAAATGACAGGAAGAACAGCTGTCCGAGAGTTTAGCAGTGGTCTTCCACAAGCAACCATGGCGGCGGACGACCAGTATATTGTCCTACAGGCGAGAAGAGACAGATGGGAGAAATCGCAAGGCACATGCAACAGACAACTGGATGTCCGTTATCGCGTTTTACCGTGGCCAGGAGGCTGCACAATGGTGGTCTATTTTGCACGACGACCAGTACGGTGTGTGCCAGTAACACCTGCTCATCGGAGACGGTGGTTTCTGTGGTGCCAGGAACACAAGAACGGGACACATCAGCAATGGGGTCACGTTATCTGTACGGATGAGAGCCGATTTAGTCTGACGAGCGATTCTGGATGTATACACATCTGCAATCACACCTCCAACATCATCGAAAGGGACCGGTTTGGAGGTGGCAGAGTTCTCATTTGGGGCGGTATCATGCTTGGTAGCCGTACTGACCTCCACATCTTCCGAGGAGGTTCAGTCACTGGTGTCCGCTATTGTACCGAGGTTCTCCTGCCTCACGTGCGTCTGTTTAGAGGTGCTGTGGGTCCTGAGTTCCTCTTCATGGACGACAACTCTACACCTCATCATACAGTGGCTGTCGCCGAGCTGTTGGAGAGTGAAGATATTCAACGCATGGATTGGCCTGCAAGGTCCCCGGACCTAAATCCAATCGAACACGTGTGGGACCTTCTCGGGAGAAACTTGGCAGTACAAGAGGAATGGGCCGTGATGCCTCAACAGCTCCTTGACAATCTCGTCCTCAGCATGGACAGACGTTGTAAATCCTGCAACGTAGTCAGGGGTGATCATAAAAGACTGGATTTTTCTTGGCAGCTACCTGTCACATGGACGTTTCTGTCTTTTGTCCAGTTGTGCTCGAAGCTACCTTTTCAATAAAGTGCCTTTGTATCCTTTGGATTCCTTGTTTGGATGGTTTTGCCCACTTGTCCCATATTCTTACATCTTGGGGATCTTATGGTATGATTTGAGTTGATGTGGAGCACTTCTTCAGGACGTTACATTCGAAAAACCGTCTCGTCCTTAATTTTTGCACGCCAGTATTATCTCTTTATTTTGAACATTTTTGGAATGTGTACTTGACTTGTATTCTGTATAATTATTTCTCCTATTCTCTCTTCCTAGGGTCAACAAGAAGATGCTGAGGAATTTTTAAGTTATATTCTTAATGGAATGCATGAAGAAATGGTAGCAGTATTAAAAAATTTTGAAAAGCAACGTGGCTTTAATAGTAAGTTGATGTGTATACTGAAGCGCATCTTTGAATTGCAATTTTTGTGTTATAATGTTAAATGCAAACCGCTTCATCTGAAACAAAAAGATACAGCTGAAGATATATTACAATTTTTGTTAGAAATTTAAATTGCATTTTATAGTTATACTGCTAAACAACAAGGTTCTTCATAACCCAACATCAAACAGCAATGGCTACAAACAAATATATAAGACTTAATATTTATCGTTCAAAAAGCACAGCACATCCCAATTTTGCTCCATCTGTTTAAGAAAGTTATAAAAACATGGTATCAAAGCACTTTCGTATGTATTGATATAGCCAGAATGTCATATATGTTAGTTTGGGCATACAGTGTAGTCATTTACATAAAACAAAAATATATATAAGCCTTTAATATGCAATTTACATGTAACCCATATTCTGATTTTTTTTAATTTATTTATTTTTTTATTTTTTATTTTCTTTTATGTTGCATATACTGCCTAAAACTTAGTTGGGCTTGTGTATATCACATTGTCGACTGCGCAGTATGCAAAGTTTTGTGTGTGTGTGTGTGTGTGTGTGTGTGTGTGTGTGTGTGTGTGTGTGTGTGTGTGTCTTTGTAAATGTTATAATAGTGTAACTATTACAGGGTTCCCACGCAACCTGGAAAACCAGGAATTCTCAGGGAATTTTAAAATTGTTCCAAAACTCAGGGAAAATTGTGTTTTTCCGTAAAAATCAGGGAATTTTTTATCAGGGAAGTATAAAGGCAGGGAATTTTTTTATTTTGCCAGAAAAATATTTTGTTTCAGACTTTTGTAAAATATATTTCTGTATTGCTAAGTTTTAAAATAAGTCCGAGTTGTTTTATCCTTCGAGGCAACTCCGTAACCCACCCACCGATTAAAGTGCAGCTGTGCAGGGGAGTGCGTCTCTTTGCGGTTTCCCCGTCTCCAGATGATCTAAACTACAACCGAACAAACATACACGTCAAAGCGTGAAAGAAAGCCATTAATCACACACCCATTTCGCAGGCTCTTATCTGCTGGCGTTCGCGAAGAGATGCAGTCATTTGTTCCTGAGTTAGGTGCCCTGGTTCTCTGCGTAGACTGGGAAAAAAATTATGAAGAAGCTATTTCCTCAATTTTTTAAATAACCGACTGAAATTTTTACAGTGGGCAAGATATATGAAAATAACGTTCCATTTCAAATTTCGCTTGAAATTCATTGGAAACTTTAGAAGTTGAGCTTTATTTTTTTTTTCCCCCTTTTGCATGTTCTACGTGTCTTTTATCAAACCGTACAAAAACATTTTATTTTGCCGGATATTGGTCATCCCAATAAATCCCCTCCCCTTCCCCTTCAACAGCAGTGTGGATGAATGTTGCAAATTGAGGGCACCTAATTTATTTTGAAAAAGGTTCGTATCACTTACGAACTAAAGCTTAAGCTTTCGTAATTCTGTAGCAGAATTGGTATAGTTGGAAAAGTATGTACCTTCAAATGTTAGAACAGGGAAAATATTATGAAATAGGAAGATTCTTCAAAGAGGGGGAAAGATTTATTTTCTTCATAGTACTTACGAGTATTTTGACAAAAAATATATAAAAAATACCATGCAATGAAGCTGGTACTATTGCATACCTACCATATTTCCCAGATTTCACGGCCGTTTTCTAGATTCGTTGTCTTCCGGTTTACGGCCGGAAAGAGATTTTTTTATTCTGTCATATTTCTATTTCATAATGCATGAAGAAATTTAATTATAGCCATTTTAAGACGATATTCCAATTACTGCAAGAGCTGGCTGGTTGCGAAAAATAGGGTAGTCCGACGCCCGTAACCATAGATTTTCACATCTGGGTCGTCATTCCACGCAAAATCGTCAGATATTGAAATAATTTTCCACCAACACATCTCCGATTCGTGAATTTTTTTTATTTTATTTTTTTACGGGTAGCTGCCTCCAAGTTATAAAAAAAGAAACCTGAAAGTTTAAATTTTTTTTGTTTCTGATAGATTAGAAGATATTATTTTTTGAATTTTTGTGCATAGTAGAACCGTTTTCTGTAAAAACGCAAATATCTCCGTTATTTAGAATAAGAAATATAAAATTCATCATTCTCTCGTAATTTTTCCCAAGGTTTAAGCTTATACATAGGAAAAAAAATTAAAAAAATTGCGAGAACAAAAGTTAGACGGGGTAGAAATTTTCTTGTAATCGTAAATTCTTCTTCTTCTTGCGTTGCTGCACCTCACAAGATTTGCATAAATTATTCATTTCACATCTTTACCCTCACATTGCCGAAAAAAAAAATAAAAAAAAAATCTACCTAGTTACTACTGATGAAAATCTTTGCCTTGCGTTTCAGGTTTGTCAGTGCAGGCGCTAAAGCCTCTGTCTCCGTTTTTGGATGAAGTTATTTGTGGGGAGTTACTGCAAATGACCTGAGTGGGCTCCAGACCTTTCTCGCACTTTGCCTGATCAACATCGCACAAATGTATTGCCCTTCGTAAAGATATTGTTAAGTATAAACATGTCACTCGCCGCAGGATGATAAATTATGTTGACAAAAAAGTGTTAGGAGGATTTTATGAGCACACGTGCACACAAAACTTCCTCTAATTGTTTCCCGTACAAGTAATTTGACGTAGCGTGGAAATGAACTGTGACCTGCGAGAAAAGTTCAGTACTAATGTTTGCGTCACAAACGTAACCAATCAATTTAAGACTTCCGGATTTTGGAAGTACTAATATGAATTGTAGCCTCTCAGGCAAAATGGTATTCCGTATTAACTGTTAGTTTCCCCCACTTGTTGCTTCCATTATTTTTTCTTTATCCCTGGGTTTAATTTTTTTTGCCGTTATGGCATTAGGATCTCTGTGTGCCAGCTTATTGGTTATGAAATTTAACAGCACAATGTCTAAATATCCTATGCTGCGTTATTTAGAAGCAAATAGCAGAGGTGCCAACTATTACGAATTGTCCGTAATTATTACGGTTTCGACTGTCAGATTACGGAATTACGGACAGGTTGGAAGAATTACGGAATTCAGTGTGTTTTGGAGAATCTCAATTTTGTATCCTTTTTTGTTAAACCCTTTTAGTGCGACGCTGCCGATTTCTCGGCCTTCGATTTTGATCCGCATATTTTCCGAATCAGACTGCGGATTTCGGTGTCTCAATGATCATATCATTTATCAATCATATCGTTTTGAAATGGAATGTCCATGAATCATGTCCTCAAACAGCGATATTATCGGAAGAATGGTACCGTAATTTTCGTCGTATAATCCGCGGATTATCTGCTAAAAAAGTTAAAATTATAGGTTTTGCGGATTATATATACACCGATGCGGTTAACACGCCGATTTAAAAAAAAAAATAAAAAAATATAAGACCTTCCGATTTAAAAAAATCTGCAGCGTGATTGTGCAGGGAAAATTGTAATAATTGGAAAAGGAACTCCCGCGGAAGAATTTTCCTCAGTTCAGAAGTTTGTTCGGAGCGGGGAGGAGGGGGAGGAATGTCGTAATGAAAGATCGGGATAGTTGTGGGGAGGGACGGCAGGGGTCATTTTATCGTTGAGGAGAGCTCTAACTGTCGTGCCGGCTCTGTTTTTTGGCAAAAAGTCAAAGAAGTACGCACAGCGCTTGCTGCACGAACCTATGCGTTTCTCCTTTCGGATTTCATGTGCGCGACCTTGTATCTAGTTTGCTTTCGTTGTTTTGGCGAACGTCGCTGCTGCTGTTTTCCTTCATTGCTAATCAGGATGTCTCTGAAAAGGAAACGTTTCAGTTACACTGCCGAATTTAAACTTGAAGTGGTGGACAGAATTGAGGATATGATCATGTCACTGCGCGATAGTTTTGAGGTCAGAACACAATTGTGCAGCAACATACGGAAAGCCTCTGTGTCGCGATCTAAAACGTAAACAAATCCGTTGGTAAATTCCACGGGAGAATTCACGGAAGTTTTTTATTGGCCCACGTATAAGACGATCTCTCAACTCTGAAAGCAGGAATTCCTCCAAAAATTTTCGACTTATACGCGAGTACATACGGTATTTCTACGACTTGTTCTGTATCAGCCTTTCGTCATTGGCAGTGTAATGCAATACTCTGGAGCTACATCGGCGTGATCTATGGATGCCACACCCTTTATCTGTTCGGAGATAAAAATATAAAACAGTAACCTTTAAAAATGAATTTCTTCATTTATTAAAATATATTTTTTATTCTCTTACTTCTTCGGACTCGTGTGTTTCTGGAACGTGGAAAGAGCGACGTATTTATTTATTTACTGACGCCACGTATTTGGAGGATTTTCACCTTGGATCTCGCCCTTTGGAATTAACTGCTATAATATATATAGCCAGTGCCGTTAATACCCACCAGATGGAGACGTCTCAGTAGCTGAGCCCATCTTACGGATTTATGTCAGAAGCTGACTTAAAAATACACATAGCACCGTGGACTGTTGGCCAACGTGGTGTAAAGCTAACGTGCTCGGTTAGATATCGAGAGATCCGTGACTCAATTCCTCGGCGGCAGCTGAAAACAATTTTTCGGTTTCTATGTGTTTCTGGAACGTGGAACGAGCGATGTGTTTATGTGACCGACTTTTCTGTCGGAAATTCCACTTCTGATTCAACATCTATGATGTGCGGATTATACGGCGATTTTTTTCCCTAAATGTCAGTCTGCGGATTATACGAAGAATTTTTTTTTATGTGAATTTTGCGGTCTGCGGATAATACGACGAAAATTGCGGGTAATATGCCGTAAGTGTCATCGTAAAAGAGTTTGCGCTTGCTATCGGTTCCCCACGCAATTTCTCTCCGTGTGACAGGAGAAAGGTTACTTTAGCCAAAACGTTTCCTACTGCTGTTGAAGCGGGCTGTTCACTTGGAATTGTGGGTGTATTATAAGACGTCGTACTGTCGGAAATCACTTTTTCGAGCCCCGTTCGAAGTGCAATAACGATCAACTCGTCGCAACGCGTGGTCCCGCGATGACGGATGTTTATATTTCTTGAGGACTTTCGCCGCGCGGAGAACGAAGTGCGGTGTTTTATTACTAGAAGCTCTTCACATTATTCATTTCTTTTTCCTAAACAGACACAATCGCAAAACTCCATGAATTACGAATCCTCCTCTTTTTCCAAACTCGTGTTAGCAGAGGATGACTTTATTGACAGCATGTTCCTCAGACTAGCAGGACGTGCTTTTTCCTACTGTGTGAAATTTTTTCTAAGGTTATTTGAAATGACTTGTAGTGAGAGTGAAAGTTTGCTAAGTGATGGTGATGATTTTGAATCATCTGAGAGTGATTTGGCCAAGCAACATCAAGCCAGAAAACTAGCCACAGTGCCACGCACACCATATCTTCTTCAGAAGGTGAAGATCTTCATAGTGAATCTTCAGATCATGAAAGTTCTGAAAGTGAATGGGAGGATGTAATAGAGGGAAGTGATGAACAACCTCAGCATCCTTTTGATTGTCATGAAATGCAGGGGCCCAAACATGCTCCTGCAACTGATGTGGCACCTATTGCATATTTTTACTTGTCTTTTACCAATTTCATCCTTGGAATTATCGTTTCTGAAACAAATAAATATGCAAAGAGGTTTCTCCAGGAACATCCAAATCTTTCTCCCAAATCTTGAGCAAGGAAATGGAAAATGCTGAAATAAAGGTTTCCTTGCGTGCCTTCTAATATGAGAGTAATCAGTAGCCCATGTAGGACGAGACGAGATGAGATGAGATGATTGCCGAAGGCATATCCAGTCAAAACAAACACCAGGATTGTGTAAAATTAAAGACTCTATCAAAGATGCTGAATTGCTGTTTACTGCAATCGTTGTGGAGCATAACCTACCTATAGCAATCTGTGATCATGCTGGTCGCTTCTTTCATGCTATGTCCCCAGACTGATATTGATGAAGCTGGATATCCTTGAGCAGATGTGGCATAGAATGAAATATCTAAGATGAAGGATTCATCTGGCCTTCCCAAGTATTCTGCATTGCCTAAACTAATGTTAGCAATATTGACTATCCCTCACAGCAATTCCTCTACGTAGAGAATATTTAGTATAGTAAGGAAAAACCTCGCATACTTCTGCCCAACAATGAGCACCAAAACATTAAGTGCCCTTCTTGTACAAAAAAGTAAAGCATTTTCCTCAGGTGAGCTGTGTTATAAAAAGTTTTCTGAAAAAGAATATACCACTGCAAAACAAGCAACAAGGGAGTTTTTATGTCAGCAATGACATGAGGTAAGTACAATATTGATAATTTAATTTCATATTTTTTTGTGAGGATAGTGTAAACATATAAAGTTATTACACATTTCACGCATTAATTTCTCATGAAATACCCATTCCACGCATTAACAATGAGGCTTCGTATGGTGATTACCGATAGGCACCTCATACAAGTATTACAAATTACTCAGTAATACTATAATATTGTCCTTAACTTCGAAAAAAAATGGTGTGTTACATTACTGAAAGTTTGTGTTCTATTACTGAAACATTACTGAGAAATCCCCTATTGATTACTGATGCGTTCTGCTAGAGGTTGGCCCCTCTGAAATAGCATAGATTCGATGTTCTCATTGCCAAGTGCAAGAACTAACTTTATCTAAAATAATTACAATTTTGATTTTTAAATGTCAGCAGTATTTTCCCTGATTGCTAGAAATTGTTGAGATGGTACTGGCACACATTTTTCCTCAGAAGCAGAAATGCTGTCACGATTTCCGTTCTTTCTCTCTTCTTTTTTCTTATTTTTAATAGCTGTTTTAGTTTGCTTTGTCTTTAAAGATTCTAAGTAAATTCCAATAGAAAATACAAATTGTTAGATCGATTTGATAGAACCGCTCTAACAAAATTTTAGAAGATTCTGTCAGACACTCACCATTTTATCATTCCCATTAGACTTCAATTTCAGCAAAAGTTTCTGTGTTGTTTAATATTTATGTAAAATAAGCACTTAAAGGATTTAAAGCTTCAGCATTGTATCATTTAAGGGCAATTTATTCTCTTCAGTCACAATTCTCCCAGCTTGCATTTTTAAACCTAACTGGAACTCTAAATGTTGTGAGTCGTTTAAAATGTTATTTATATACTTCTGTGCACTTAAAATACAGATAAATCAGTTATATAATTTCACCTAATCGATTGAAATATTTCATTATATGTAGAATTTAAAATAAGTCTTTGTTTAAATATTCTTTAAAACATGTAAATACATGGTTTGCCACCTCGGTGGTGCAGTGGTCTAAGCTCTGGCTTCTGACTATTCGTCCAAGTGAGCCTGGATTCAAGTCCCAGATGAGGTATGGGTGGTGTGTTTCTCTTACGGCACTGGCTCTCCTTCTTCGTGAAGCCAGTGGTCCTAAATTAGGGGATGAGCGGATGACTGCTTATAGCCCAACAAGTTGTTCATGGTGGTCGTTAAACCTGAAACAAAAAAATAAGACATGATTTTGTTAAATATTATGTAAAATTTATGTTAAATACACTAATTTTTGTAACTATGAAGTAATTTGGGAAAATGAAAGTTATTTATCCTTTATATTCCATATTTTCTGTTTATCTTTATGGAATGTATAATCGGGACGTTCATTATGTGGTGTCTTTTTAATTTTCCCTCATATGTGAGATGAACATAACATTATCAGTATTAATTTCATTTAAGCAATTATTTGCAATTACAGCCTGTCTAGAATTTGATAAATCTTGCTTTCAATACATTACATTATTCCTTAATTCTCTAAAAATTATCAAAACTGAATTTCAAAAATTGCCTGTTGACATTGTTCTATTCGATTTCTGCAGATAGTTTGCTTCATATTTTGTAACATGGAACAATTAGGCACAGTAGCATGGTGCACTTTTGCTTGGAGAAACACATCACAAGAGAACTACTTAAACAATGGATCAAAGCCCTTTGTTGGTTGATTCTCTTTCGACATTTCTCTGAGCAGGAGCCCATTCGGTCATTAAGCTTATCTACACTGTGCTATAGAAGAAAGGAAAACAAACTATTCAACATACAGATTTTTTTCTTACATATGAACTGTTTCTGTGGAAATGTATTAACAAATTCTACATAGGCAGTATACCACTTAGGTTCAGAAAATATCATGGAATTATGGTACCAAAAATAATATGCCTCATGCATTTAATTGTTATTAATAAAAAGCAGGTAATTGTATAAAGAACAGTTATTTAAAGAATTAACAAATGTATGCTTTCGTAAGGAACGCAAGAATGTAAGGAAATGCAACAATTTGTCGCAATGTGATTTGATTTGCCACTCTGGAAAAACTCTCGGGACCACCTGGAAAACCTGGAAAACTCAGGGAATTTTTTTTTCTACTTTTGAGTGGGAACCCTGTATTATTGTCTTGATTGTGTGTGTTTCTGTCTTATTGAAAATTCTTTCTGTGTGTGCTGTAATTTTGATTTCATTTTGCTTCTGATATTTCTTTCATGCTTAGAAAATATTTGCAATTGCACATGGCACAGTTGGCTAAAGCTGTCTAATGGCTGTGTGGTAGGTGGCACTGGGAGTTCAAATCCCGTCACCTACCATCCAGTTCGCCAAGGTTTTTGCAAATGTAACATGAGTACATATGTGGATCCCCAAAATCAGCCCTCAATGTATCAGGCCATTTCTGGAAGTTTCTCCTCGGCCTGTCTTAAACATAACTGGATCATGATAAATAGCCATGATATTGTGATGAGAGAAGCAATGGGAAACCATGTCATCATAATCTCTGATTTCTAGGAAATTTATCATCATGGCAGTGCACAGTTCATAATGATGGCCAAAGTCCATGGAAGATATGGTGCCTGAAGAATCGTAATTGCACAAATGCAATTTTTAATTATAAACAAGTAGACTATTTGATAAAGTCTGATGTATGAGAGTAAATAAAAGTAAAGACAACTTCGTTGTGTTTACCAAAAACAAAGTGAAACTTAAATAAATGTAGCATTATTTTTAATGTAGTCTCTATTAAGTTGCATACACTTCACGTAATGGTCCACTTGCTTTTTGATCCAGTCAGAGAAGGTGGTTCTCGGCTATCCCTGAAGTCGTGTGTATACCGCTTCTTTCATCAATGCCAAACTGCTGGCCCCATAATTCTTCCTTAAAAGGACTGAAGAGATGAAAATTACTTGTTGCATAATCCTTGCTGTTAAGTGAATAAGTGAATGTGGAAGGACTTGGCTTGAAGTTTTAAATTGTCCCTGTTGTTGTGGCCTTTGTATGGGGAAGCATTTTCCTGGTGCACAAGAGCTGTTTTTGACAACAGTCCGGTTTTATTGCAGATTCCAGGTTTCAGTTTCTCTTTGAGCATTGTTGAATATGTTGCACAGTTAATAGCCTGTCTTTGTTTTTGATAATGTTTCAAAATAGGCCAATGCATAATTGCATATCTCAAAAACAAGGTTAGTGATACTTTGACAGAGGGGGCATTTTTGAACTCTTTTTGCTGCAGATAAAGCATGGTTCTTCATGATACTTTGTCTCTTTCTCTCAGGATCAAAACAGGGCACCCAGATCTTGTATCTTATTTCCAGTGACTATACTTTCTAGTAAACCTGGATCTTCTTCATAATGCTGCAAGTACTGGGTGGAAATATTGCTCTGTTGTTTGTGTTTATTGGTCTGCTGTTTCAGGACTCAATTGCCTCCACACTTTCCAGTATCCTAAGCTGTCATGAATCACTGCATGGGCAGAATAATAACGTATGTATAACCAGAGTTGTATTAAAATAAAATGTATCTGTGTACACTACCACTAAGACAGAAAACTTTCTGCAAAGCCGCAAATCACACAATAACAATAGAATAAAGAAAAATTAATAAAATAAATAATTATTAGAACATTACTGGTTCCAGTAAGGACATAATAAGTACATTACAACTAAACATGCAGCAATGTGTGTGAAATGGACCTTTGTGGCAAAATGTTAAAATATTGGACTATGAACCTCATAAAAACAAGACACTAATTAAAGAAAATTTTTATATCTAGAAAAACAGTTCCATTAATGAGCCTTCAAAATTTATAAATAGCATTTTCAATAACTTAATTCAAAAATAGTAGACTTACAAAATACATAAGGAAAAGATTTTAATTTAATTACTGGAAAATGCAAGAGGAACCTGGCAAAGTTTAAATTCTTTCTGTGTTAATGAAACTTTCGATACAGTTCCTATACATTGAGAATAGGCTTTGATAAAATCTAGAGGCCAGAAACGTCTGTAAAAACAAAGAACTCAGAAGATGTGAAAAAATTTGAAAGTTCTTCAAATTAAAATAGAATTAAATATATTAATCTGAGTAAAGATTAATATATTGAAAAAGTATTTTAATTGCTAAAAATAACATTTTATTTATTTTTTAATCTACAAGCAAAAACTATCTGCAAAATCTGCTGATAATTTGGAAACTATCCGCGTATGAGTGTACGTCTACATTCTGCTATTCTGTATATAACGTACCAAACTCAGCAAACTGTTGGTCTTCTTCAATCAGAGTGTTCACTCAGTCAACAATGTCTTGAGTTGACGGGCACTCTGATATCAAGCTTTGTTAGTCTCACGGGTTGTTTTTTTTTTGTTGTCAGATTTTTTTTTTTTTTTTTTTTTTTTTTTTTGTCAGATTTAAACCTCTACCCGAGATCCGTTTAAAAAGAGGATTGATAGACTTTTTAAATCGCAGGACATATGCCACATACTTACGTATATCTCGCAGCATTCATTCCATTCAGTTGGATAGGACTATGGTTCTCTTGACAGCAACCTTACAGGCTGAAATTAATACTGTGCAGTTACGACATATCCACAAACTCCGATGTTTGGTTTCTAATGCTTTGGAATCTGATTCTAACTATCCTCAACAGTTAAAAACTAGGAGGTTTGAATATACAGCTGCACCCTCCTCATATATTAATTTTAGCTCATATGTATTGTGTCTTCAGTACAAAAATCGGCTTTGAACAGAGGTGGAAAATTTGCCTATTCTACTAATAGAGTCAACTATTATTCATTCGTTCCACAAGCTGAGAAGGTTATTCAAGCTCTGCCAGAGGAACAACAGGGCATTGCAAGATATGGAATTTCAAAAGCTCTTCAAAGCCACATGTCGAGAAGGTTCCAACCGTATGAACGCCACTACCAGGAGGAAATCAGACAACTAAAGCAACTGACAGAACAACAGGACTTATCTCTGATTTTGGCTGACAAGTCACAACAAATTGTCATTTGTGACAAAGCTGCATACGTTGAAAAAATGGAAGAGGCAATAAATCAAATTCCTCATAAAATTATGAGGTTTGACCCCTGTGCAGCTACAGTGGTGGCATTGGGCAAGTTAAAAAACCATTCCGCATTGCCAATTTCCATTGTTCGTTCTATGCCCCCACCCCCTGGCCCCCATGTGCTGGATTTGTTTGGTAGGGTTGAGCTGCATAAGCCAGGACATCTTATTAGACCTTTAGTATCCAGTTCTTCTAACCCTTCTCATACTCTAGAAAGGGCTATGGCAGATTTTTTGGCTCCGTTGATTTCCGACTCACAATTTTCTATTAAAAGCTCAAAGCAGGCCTTGGATAGAATTCATTCTCTTAACTCTGGAGGTAATGATTTTATTATGACATCTCTTGACGTAACTTCTTTGTTCCCCAGTGTTCCCGTTCCCGATGTTATTGATATTATTGACTCCAGGCTCCTTTCGTTTGGATTATGCCAACCCCTGGAAGCCTTAGCCGTTATGCAAGTTTTGAAATTTATTCACCAACGTTCCTATTTCAATTTCAATGGCATTATTCACCAACAATTAGGGGGTACGCCCATGGGTTCGCCCCTGTCTGGAGTTTTGGCAGAAATCGCCTTGCAATCTTTGGAAGAGCGTGTGTTTAATCAATGTGTCTTGCGTCCCGCATTATATTTAAGATACATTGATGATATTCTTATTTTTTGGACTTATTCTCTCGATGAACTTATGGTTTTTTCTGAACTTATGTCAGCTCAGTTTTCATTTATAAATTTTACAGTTGAGGTTGAGAATTCTTGCTCCCTCCCATTTCTGGATATTTTGTTACAGCGTGACCCAGTATCCCATCGTTTAACTACTTCTGTTTACCGTAAGCCTTCTGCTATTTCTTGTATTATCCCTGCTAATTCGGCTCATCCCTTCCGTTATAAACTTTCGGCACTATATTATTTTGTTCGTCGCGCATTCACACACTCTTCCACTTCTCGTTTACGCCAACAGGAATTCAGTATCATTGGGGACATTGCTCTTAGCCATGGGTACACCCAGAGTTGCATCTCCCGTATAATTGCTCATGTGTCGAGGTTGAGATTTACTACCCTTGCACGCCCGTCTCGTGAAATAAGATTTGTGGGTTTGCTGGATTACCTACCTAGTGTTTGCTCTGGTTTGAGTAGTCTGTGCCGAGGTTGTCATTTGGCCTTCGGTCTAAAGACTAGGTCGTTATTTTCTTTTATTCGTAAAGATCGGGACCTTCTTCACAAATTTTCCAGACATGGGGTGTATTGTGTTCCACTTAGGTCGGTTGTTCCTGATGTACCTGATAGTAGATACATAGGTTCGACTTTTAGAAATTTTGGTATCAGGTTGGCTGAACATCAGCATAATGTCAGGCGTAAATCAACTGATACTTCTCTCTCGCGTCTGGTCAGTGCTGGTACCTACATTCCTGACTGAAATGCTTCACATCTGTTGACTTACGGCCCAAAGGACAAAGTTTCTTTATTGTATATGGAAAGCATGTTTATTCACCAGTTCGGTGATAAATGTTGCAATGATGATATGCCGTACCATATTCCTTGGGCCTGGAAGAACTTGTTAAATGGACTACCATTACCTTTACAATTACTATTATTCTGAGTTTTTTTTTTTTTTTTTTTTCAGAGGGCGTTACGAATGTATTTCAGTGATGTATGTCATTACTGTACCGTCAGGCGGCGCTTTATAGTTCCTTCAATACCATCATATTAAAACTATTTAAGAACTCTGGTTCCATATGCTATGTGTCACCCGATGATGTGGTAGCTGCTACTGCGAAAAGATCTTGTGTTTTAATCTATTGTATGTAGTTTTTAACCTCGTGTAAATAAATATTGTTCAGTATAGCACTTGGGGATATTTTTTACATGAAATTGGATCGTGCAATGACTTAGGTCTATGTTTTTATACGTTACGCACAGCACGAAATGATGTTATAGTGCTCTACCCATTTGTCAACTTTTCTCTGACCCATATACTTATTACCATGCTGTGCTACCATTCTTCTGTAAATTGGAGTGGGTTTGTGACCCCTTCTGCCTGAAGAAGCCTTATAACCACACACTGTTGAACGGTGATACAATTGGAAAGAGGAGCACCTATCTTCTCACACTCATTGCCGTAGCCAGACTGATCTGTTGCATTGCCCAATGCATGTGTGACTTTGTCTATCTGCTGTTGTAATGAGTTAACATGGGCCAAGCACCTTTTGCTTTTGGTATCAGTTTAATTCACAAATTGCCTGTACTTTTTGATTTACCCTACTTTTCTCTCGGCTTTAGGAAATTGTTTGCAAATAGTTGATACATTTTTACCAATGAAACAACAGTGGAAATTCGATGAATTTTTGCATTAAATAAATAAAATAATCTTCTCCATGCTTTCCAATATCTAGTACAAAAATAATTTTTCCATCTGTCTTGTGAAAACATATCGTGCACATCACACCTGGCTGGAAAATTTTGCATCGGGAAATGTGGAAGTTCTGAAATACTGTGGCAAATGCAGATATTTCTGTTGCCAAATTATTGGAAATTGTTCTGCAGGAAAAGCCAGTAAATGTGTTGAAAATCTTAGGCATGAGAACATCTATCTGATCCATGAAAAATGTTTTGCATTGATTGGGCCTATTTGTTGTCCTGGTTTTTCTTATTTTTAAGTAGTGGGATTCCGAATTTTCACTTATTGCGAATTTTGAAGTGGTATGCAGATTTCTTATTTCTGCCACTGACTGAAAAATATATAACATAGCACTCAAGTGTCCCAATTCAATAGAATTATGTCCGGTTTTTGAACCCAGTATCTGGGAATCCAGTTTTTTTTTTTTTTTTTTTTTTTTTTTTTCCCCAGGTTTTTTTTTGTTGTTGTTGTTGTTCACCTTCACAATCACCCCTGGTTGATATTCTTCAAATGTAGTTATGTTGATAGTTACAAGCATATATCGTACATAAAATTCTTCCGCAGATTCATGGAATTCCACTTTTTCCGTCATCTTTTGGGTCATTCTCGAGATCGATGCAAAAATGAAGGGAAATTTGAAGGGGGGGGGTTAGTGACGAGAGGCAAACGTCGTTTTCCATCTGGGAATGGTATTTCATCTTCCAAAACTCGAGAAAACGGTAGTTAAAATGGAGTGAAGATTTTTTCCCATAATCGTAATTTCTTTTTTCTCACGATGTTGCTCCTGCCCAGTATTGTTGTTAAATATCATTTTATTGCATATAAACGTTTGTATTTCAGCATGAAATTGTGGGCAACGATTCTCAAAAGTGGAATTTAAAAGACTGCACGAAGATATTCCTGTGGTTTTCAGGCATGACATTCATCCATGGATCTAAGGAATGCCATCATTTGGAACATTCTCAATATGAATCTCCCCAAGATTTCTGTTCAGCACAACTGAATAGAAAATTTTGGGAGATTCATTTTCTGTTTGATAATGGAATTGCATCTTTCAAAACTTCAAAAACAGAAGTTAGACGGAGTGAAGATTTCTCCTGTAATCGTAATTTTTTCCTCGTGTGATGTTTCTTGTGCCCAGTGTTGTTGTTAAATATCCTTCATTCCATAAATATTTGAATCTCAGCTTAAAAATGAGGAAGAAAAGTTTCCGAAAAGAGAAGTTGGACTAAGCTTTCTTGGACCGTAATCGTACACCCCCACGATATTGTCACTATCCTGTGTTGTTAAATGTTACTTTCTGCCATAAATGTTTGCATTTTAGCTTGACAAAGAAAGAAAGATTTGTAAGAATTGATGCGTGGTGTTCAAAGTATTCATTTTTTCATGGTTATCTAAGATAGTGAAAGCTTTGATATTATGCATTCATGTTCCTTGGGCTGAATATTCTTGCAGCATAGTGGATATTTGTCATGTGAGGGAATTAAAAAAAAAGAGTGAGACAATGAAGAAATGGGAAGGGAGTGATGTCAACTGAACATAAAATTAAGCAATGATTGCTGTTCAGCTTGCAGAGTCAACAAAAGACAGATATGGCTGTGGAACTTGCTCAGAAGAAAGCAATACAAGAGGAAACTTTAACTGATATTCTACATACATACATACATACATACATACATACATACATACATACATACATATCACTAAGCTGTTCTCTGAGATTCAGAGGTTAGCTCCAAAATGAGATACGAACTTCCAGATATTTTTACTTATTGTTGTCATATCAAACTTCTCCATTTACAGCGATCTTGACATACAACTCGTCCTTCACTGATATCCATTACACGCAGTACACAAGATCTTTTATACTTCATACTCATAATCTTTTTCTCATGTAGACACTCCTGAATCTGATCCACCCATGTCTTTCTTGGCCTTCCTCTGCCTTTCCTTCCTGCCACTTGGGCTGAAAAGATTTTCTTAGTAAGCATTCCATCATTCATTCTTTCAACATGGCCAAACCAACGAAGCATATTGGTCTCCACCTTGCTAATAACATTTTGCTTCACATCACACAACTGCAATACATCTTCATTCCTCACACAATCATATCGTGTCTTGCCACAAACCTCACGTAAGTAACGCATTTCTCCAGCACACAAACGACTCCTATGTTTCTTCTGCAGTACCCAGGTTTCACTGCCATACATCAGAGTAGGAACAATTACAGTTTCATACACAGCCATGCGGGACTCTCTAGAGAACCCATCATTCCTGTGAAAACCTCCCAGAGCAGCTGTGGCTTTCAAAGAAGAATTCACTCGCCTACTGATTTCACCATCCAACTTGTTCTCTCTGTCAAACATGCTTTCTAAATACACAAACTCACTCACCTGATCAATCACAGTGCCATTTATACTTACATTACATTCAGTGCTACCCAATCCTCTCTCAAACACCATAACTTTGGTTTTTCCCTTATTTATACTCAGTTTGAATTTCATGCAAACTTCGTGCATCCGAGTCAACATACTCTGCAACTCACTTTTGCTCTCTGCCAATAGGACAGTGTCATCAGCATACAGCAATCTGCACGCACGGATATCACCAAGACATAAACCACTATTATCTATTTTGGCATCACGCATGCATGCGTCCATAAATATATTAAACAGCCATGGTGACATTACACAACCTTGTCTAACTCCTGCACCAATGGAAAACAATTTTGATAAAACACCATTCACTCGTACACAAGCTCTACTACCAGCATACATGGCTTTTACACTATTAAGTAGATTCCCAGTAACACCCTATTCATTCAATACCTTCCACAAAAGTGTCCTATTCACTCGGTCGTAAGCTTTCTGTAAATCTATGAAGGCAGTAAAAACTTTCTTCCCAACAGCCAGACTTTTCAATCGTCATGCGTAATGCAAAAATCTGGTTAGTGCAGCCTTTACCAGGCATAAAACCACTCTGAACATCCCACACTTTCAATGATGTAAGACCCCTTACTTTTTCAATAACAACCTTACCAAACACTTTCCCTGGCACTCTCAGTAGGCTAATACCATGATAGTTCTTGTATTCAGTCTGATCACCTTTCCCCTTCTACAAGGAAACAATAATAGCATCCTTCCAATCCCGAGGGACCATTCCTAACTCCCAGCACAACTGGCAAATTTCAGTTAACCAGTCAATTATAGAGTCACCACCATATTTCAACATCTCTGCAGTTATGCCATCAACTCCTGGAGCCTTACCATTCTGAAGATATTTTAGAGCTTTACACACTTCTCTTGAGATCCCTCCTGTGCTTTCATCCCTCATTGTAACATCATCTGCATCTGTCTCGGAATCATTTTTGCTTTCCTGATCTAATAACTCACAGAAGCATTCACCCCATTTGTCACTTAACTCATTAAGCTCCCATATCATTTCCACAATCTCATTCTTCACACAACTTACAACTTTGTTTCCCCTATTTTTCCTGAGTCTCGTGTACTTCCAGAAGGACTTTTTATCTTTCCAAAAAGCCAGTTCATGCCTTTCCACTTTCTCCTTCCTATCTTTTGCCTTACTGTGGCGAAGCAGCTTCACGCTTCTTACAACGATATTCATCCACAGAGAGTCTACCTTGCAACATCCCCAAATAGGCTTCCTTCTTTTTCTTTACTGCCTCTTCAATCTCACTATTCCACCAAGCATCACCTCTATTGTTACCCACTATTGTGGTGCCACAGACCTCTTTAGCAACAGTGACAACACAGTTCTTAAAACATTCCCACTTCTTTTCTACATCCCTCTCACCAGACTTCAGATCCTTCAGTCGTTCTCTGAGTGTCAGAATACTGCTGATGATCTTCAAGGAGCCTATCAACTTTTATTCTTTCTATCCTGGGTCTCTTCCTATTCCTTTTCCTCAAACCAACATTAAGTTTCACTCGTGACACTACCAAGTAATGATCAGAACCAACATCCACACCTCTCATCACACGGGTGTCAACAACTAAATGTTTCAAACGCTGATCGTAGACAACAAAATCTATCACACTCTTTTGACCAAGAGTACGATTTTCCCTAGTATATGTGTGGATATACTTGTGGTTGAAAAATGTATTACATACACACAAACCATTCTCAATGCAGAGTTCAATTAATCTTTGACCATTATCATTCACACAAGGATCATTAAACTTACCCAGAACATTGTCAGAAATTGCATTTTGTACACCTACTCTAGCATTGAAATCCCCTACTATAATAACTTTTTCTTTAGCACCAAACTGGCTCAAAACAGCTTTTAGCTCATTCCAGAAATCTTCTTTCTTATCAGAAGGTTCAGAGTCACAAGGAGCATACACTACAACAATTACAATTCTCTGAAGTTTCACTTTTAAACGAATCCAGAGAATTCTCTCACTTATGCAACTATAGTGAATCAAGTTGTTCTTCATCTTTTCACTTAAAATCACACTTACATTGTGAATACAGTGATGTGCTCCCGTCTAATATATTTACATAAATAAATTATGGTGAACAGTTCCATCTCGTGCTGCATTATATTCACACTGTCTCATCGCATGTTCTGAATATTCATCTGGTTAAAAAGTTTAGCATTTTTGTTTCTTGGTTGGTCTCATGTATGATGTATATTTATGATACCTAGTGATACAGATTTGCATTTGGAAAAGCAGAAAATACACTAGTTGCAGTGGTAAAAGCAAATAATTTTTCCAGTATAACTTCCAGAAGCAAAGATATGTTCGTATATAGGCGGAAGTATAAATTAAATAAGTTACCAAAAATCTTGTAAAAAAAAAAAATCATATGCGAACCCTGAAAATCTCTGAATTTTAAAATTCAGAATTTTTGGTGCATTAATTCAGAATGTTGTTTTGCTGTTTTACCAAGCTTCTAGCAATTTTGTCTCCCTACACCCCCCACCCCCCACCCCCACCCCCATTGAATAAAGGATTATGCAGTCCTCATTTTTGACTTGGTAAAATCGTCCGTCTTCCAATTGTGTTCTAAGTGACTTGTCACATTCTATGACAAAGGCAAATCTTTGTAGAAAAACAGGATAAATGTTTATAGTACAAGTTTATGGTTTTGTTGAAAAGTAATTTTTAGGAAACGTATCATTTATGTACTGGTTATTCCATAACAAATCAACATACAGGCAAAGTATCATTTTCATTTAGATTCCCTTGCATTTTGATTAAAATTCATACCCGGTCGAGTCACATTATTGTCACTACTAGCTAATATCCAGAGTAACCACCATGTGTAGCGTGGACAGCAGCTAAATGGGATGGGGGTGACTCGATAAGGTGCTGAAAGGTGTTCACAGGTAAGTCTGAAAAAATAGGGGGCCAGGGGAGTACTTTGAAGTCTTTATCATGCTCTTCCAATCACTCTCGGACATTTCTAGCCGTGTGACACATCACATTGTCATGCTGGAAGATCTCATCCGCCACAGGGAAGACAATCAGCATGTCTGGTTGTACGTGGTCAGGAAGGATGAATTCATAATGTATTCGGTCCGTAATGCTTTCCACGGGTATGAGTGGACCCAGGAATGGCACAAAAACATTCCCCAGACCATAACACTGCCCCTACCGTCTTGTGTTCTTCCAGCAATGGTTGAAGAGTGTTTGTTCTCCGATGTTTCTCACCTTATACGCCAACGTCCATTCGTTCAGTGAAGCAGAAAACATGACTGTGACTCATCGGAAAAGGCAATCCTTTGCCAATCAGTGGGGGTCAAATTCCGATACTGCAGTGCAAATGTAAACCTTTCCTGCACTTGCACCTTCGTTAGCATAGGTGCAGTGCCCATCCGTCTGCATCAGAGCTCCATACGCAGCAGGGTTTGCTGAACTGTGGTTTTAGACACACTTCTGGTAGCCCTCTGGTTCATTCGGCCAATGAGTTGCTCCACTGTAGCGTTTTGATCGGCCCTCACACACCTTTGAAGCAGACGTTCACCTCTCACATCAATGGCACGTGGTGCTCCGCAGTTTCCACTTCGTTTATTTGCAATGGTGCCATTTCTCCAATCACGATACACTTGAACCTCAGCAGCACGTGAACAGTTCACAAACTGTGCTGTTGCAGAAATACTGCCACCCTTAGCCCGCAAGCCGATAATAGATCATCCCATTTTGCAAATCTGATAAATCGCTCCTTTTATCCATGACAACAAGGGATATGTTTTCAGAATGCCTACAGCACACCTTATTATTATACCCTCCCAGCCAGCTCACGCACGGCTTCTTTCATTGGCTACCATGCTGTTGACGTCAAAAGTAGGAGGTGGTCACAATAATGTGGCTCGACTGTGTAGTTTTGTTGGCATACCAAAGTTATATATACTGTATGTATCAAGCTTCAGCACCATAGCTTTGAAGTTTTCAGAGATGTGAAATCATGAAATTAAAACAATTTTTTCTTTCATATGAAAAGTATCAGTTAAGTTCTTTTTGACATAGAATGACAAAGGTTTTTTTTCTAACAACTTTGTGCTAGCTTTAAAAGGATGATACTTAAATGCATAATTAATAAAAGTTAAATTCAAGATCATGCAATTTTAAATTTGGAATTAATTTGGAATTTTTTAGAAATTTATGTGTAACTACATAACACAGTGATAATATAGTATAAATTGGAAGGCATCAAAGCCCCATAGCAGAAAGTTACTTATGGGGTCAATCCATATGAAGTGGTCCAATGCTTGATGCTTGACCATTTTAAAAAAATGTTATATTTTGCATGCTGTTGGCCTTATATGTTGACAGTTCAAGACCACTATTGTTTTATTTTTATTCACATTGCTTTCAACATGGTGGCCATTTTTGTGTCTTGGCATATGAAAGGGTTAGCGGTAACTTCATTATCTCAGCTGTGGTAAGTCCTAGGACAAATTTTCCATTTGTATCTAAATCGCTAAAAATGTCATTTTCGAGGTGGTTATTAAGGGGGAAGGCAATTTATTTGAGATTAAAATTTTTTTTGGAAGTACGTACATACAAATAGTCCCAGTTAAAAATTATTTGAAACTTGAGAGTTGCATACTTTTTTTTCTACATGGCAGTAAAAATGTACTTTTCCAAAAAATTGCCAATTTTAGAGTTTAATATCTCTGGTGGGCAGTTATTTAAAGATCTGAAATTTACACACATTAAAGGTGCTCTATTACAAGCAACATTAAGTAAAATTTTGAGTTTGAGATTCAAGTGGTTTAAGAGATACAGCCTTGCAAAAGTCGTAAAGGGTCCGTAATGATGATGATGATGATGATTATAAGTTTTCATTTTAAAATTATTCCTAAGGCTTGATGGGAGGCAGCAGCATAAAAACAAAAGAAAAGTATTATTTCCAGGAAGTTTTGAGAGTACTGTGGTGTATGATTGTACAGTTACAGCATGGGTGAAAGTTTTCCTTCATTGTTTTTAATGCGACGATAAGTAAAAAATACCTGAAAGTTTGTATTTCGTTTTGAAGCTAACCTCTGAATCTCAGAGAACAGCTTAGTGATATGATGTCAAAATTGCAGGTATTCCAGTTTAAAAGAAGAAAACACATTTACAACAAGTGCATGTCTATGTCCGTATCACACTCCCACCCACTCTTTGCCTTATTCCGACGCCTTGGGCTTGTGCATTCTGGGCGATCGCTAACTCCTAGTTTGGAATCTTATGGTGGACCCCCTCTATTGAAAATTAAAATGTGAAAACTTATTTTTCTGAAAAGTTCAATAACTTGTGCCTTTTTTTTTTTTTTTTTTGTTGTTGTTGTTGTAGATATTGCGATTTGCTGAGAAAAGCAGATGTCCCAAAGTTCGCCAAAATGCGTTGATAACTTGAAATTAAGTCTGAATTTTTGTCTTAAGGTAGAAGGATACAGATTTCTTAATAAAAAACAAACTAGGTGTAACATAAAAAGATATGGGTGGATTTGGGCAAAATTTGGGGTATCTGTTTTTCTTAGCCAATCATTGTGTCTTAAAAAATTTTGCATAATTTGCTTATTCTCGAAAATTTAAGCATATTGTGCAAAAAGAATATTTCAAACAAAATGAACTGCAACCTAGAGGTTGTCCCTGGTAAATCATCGTGTCCTACCTGTTACAAAAATATTTTTACAATTAGAAAATGTCGAAAAAGAGGATGAAGAGTTTATTGCTTCTACTGAGCATTTACCAGATGTAGACTCTGCTTGTGCTCTATAGGGATTTCACCACCATTTAAAATAAGAAAATTAACCTCAGAAAGAAGATTTCAGGCCTTAAAAGCAAAGACAGAAAATGTCAAATTCATTGAAAAGAAATTTGAGATTTCCTTTGATACGGTAATAGAAGAGCCTGAAGAAAATGTGGATGCAGTAGACGAGTTTGAGGAATTAATAACAAAACTGAATGAAGAAGTGTGCTGTAACAGACAAAGGAGAGAGGGTAAAAATAATTATGTTACTACCTAGTTCTTGGACTCAAAAATAAATAAATACTGAGTTTAGCATATCCGATTGTCTAGTAAGACTGACAAGAGATCTAGTTAAAGATCAAGGTATTCTACCAGAGCTAGGAAGGAAGTTGGGTTCTGGCATTCAACCAGAGACATTAGCTATTGTCCATGAATTTTATGAAAGTTATGAGTATAGCCCACTCTGCACGGGTAAAAACGACTCTCTCCATAAAAGGAAATAATAAAGTTAAGAAGCAGAAGTGACTTATTCTTTGCAATTTGGATGAACTGTTTGTGGAGTTCAAAGCGAAAAATCCAAATAGGAAGATCAAAATTCATAGAACTCAGACCTAAGTGGTGTGTCATTGCTGGATCCTCAGGAACTCATACAGTTTGTGTTTGTTTGTACCATCAAAATGTTAAGCTCATGATTGATGGGGCAAAACTTAGCATTAATTACAAGGACCTTCTTGACATGCTTGTTTGTGACATGAATAGTGGCAACTGTATGATGGGCAAATGTGTTAAATGTCCAGGAAGGGCAGCCCTCCAAGATTTGATGCAAGAATTTTAAAATACTGATACCATGCCAGACAATATAGTCTTTAAACAGTGGACCACTGCAGATCGGGCTGAAATGATCGCTGTTGTTCAACCGATAAAATATTTTTTTCTGTCCCTCACTGAAAAACTTGTTTTACTTAAGACTCACCATTTTACAGCAAAAGCACAAACTCAGTTCCTGAAAGAAAAGAAGAACTCAATGAAACTGAATGTATTAACTCAATGAAACTGAATGTATCATTCTTGCAGACATTGCAGAAAACTTTACTTCTGTAGTTCAAGATGAGATCTAAAGCTACCACACTGGGTAAACCAACAAGCAACTGATCATCCATTTGTGTGTTATTACAAACAAAAAGGCAAATTTCTCAGCCAATACATTTGTGTGATTAGTAATAACTTGGACCACAACATGGTTGCAGTGCACATGTTCCAAACACACTTGCTGACACACATTAAGCAAATTGTCCCCAGCGTTAACAAAATAATTAACTCTTTGGATGGAACATCAGGCCAATATAAATACAAGGATTTTATTAACCTATGCCACCACAAGAAAGATTTTGGTCTTGATGCTGAATGGAATTTCTTTGTGTCATCACATGGAAAGAATGTGTATGATGGTGTTGGTATAACAACAAAGCGAGAGGTGACTAAGGGGAGTCTACAAAGGCCTCTGAGTAATTACATTATTACCCCTGAACATATGTATGACATTTGCAAGAAAAATATAAAATGGATCACATGCATTTATGTTAAAGAGGAAATAATACTTACTCAAGAAGAAGATTTGATAAAGAGATTTGACAACTGCCAGTGACTTCCTGGGACATGGACATTTCATCGCTTTGTTCCAAATTTGGAAAGTAGTATGAGATGCTATTTAACATCTAATTCAAAAGAATATGAGAATCTTCCTATAATAAAAGCTGTCCCACTAACTCTTAGGAACAATGACATCATCACTTGTGTGTACGAGAAACAGTGGTGGCTGGGAGTAATTGTGGACATCAATTTAAAGAACAAAGATATATATTTGAAGTTCTATCACCCAGCTGGACCTAGAACTTCATTCAAAATGTCACGTGAGGACAAAGTATGGGTACCACTGACAAATGTAGTACTGGGAAGCTCAGCTCCTTAGAACTATCCACAGGAACTGGACATTCATATAATACATATATCAGCATCACTCTGTGAAGAAATTTCATTGTTGTTAAACAAACATAACAAAATAAAATATGGTGAGTATTTTATGGCTTCACTTGTTCTAAATTGCTAACTATATAAGCATTGTGATTCCATCTGAACTATTTGAAAAATTAACTTTGTAGTAGCGACGGGCGGTGTGTACAAAGGGCAGGGACGTAATCAACACGAGCTTATGACTCGTGCTTACTGGGAATTCCTCGTTCAAGGGGAACAATTACAAGCCCCTATCCCTATCACGAAGGAGGTTGAACGGGTTACCCAGTCCTACCGGACAGGGAAAGCACACGCTGATTCCTTCAGTGTAGCGCGCGTGCGGCCCCGGACATCTAAGGGCATCACAGACCTGTTATTGCTCTGTCTCGTGCGGCTAAACGCCACTTGTCCCTCTAAGAAGAACGCCCGACTGAAGTGATCGGAACGCCTATTTAGTAGGCTAGAGTCTCGTTCGTTATCGGAATTAACTATATAAGCATTGTGATTCCATCTGAACTATTTGAAAAATTAACTTTGTTAAGTGCATTTAACACCTATTCCCACATTTTTTTTATTTTAATTAAGGCTTTTAAACAATTAAAATTCATCATTGCATTTTTTATCAATTGTGATCATGCCTGTTTACATTCCAGAACTTAATTTACACCATAAATACCAACAAATATGTATGAAGACAAGTAATAAATATGATTTATTCAATAAATTTTATGACTTTTGCAAGGCTGTATCTCTTAAACTACTTGAATCTCAAACTCAAAATTTTACTTTATAGTTACTTTTAATGGAGTACCTTTAATGTGTGTAAATTTCAGATTTTTAAATAAATGCCCACCAGAGATATTAAACTCTAAAATTGGTAATTTTTTGAAAAAGTACATTTTTACTGCCATGTAGAAAAAGTATGCAACTCTCAAGTCACAAATAATTTTTAACTGAGACTATTTGTATATATGTACTTCCAAAAAAAATTTTCAAATCTTAAATAAATTGCCTTCCCCCTTAACCACCCCGAAAATGACATTTTTAGCGATTTTGATACAAAACTTTGAATAAAAAATTTATGGTGAAGGAATATTTTTAGAAGCATAGTATAATTGACAAAATAGTACCTTACAATGTGCTTAACATAACAATATTTGAAATTTTGTCCTAGGACTTACCACAGCTGAGATAATGAAGTTACCGCTAACCCTTTCATATGCCAAAAATGCCATATGCCAAGATACAAAAATGGCCACCATGTTGAAAGCAATGTGAATGAAAATAAAACAATAGTGGTTTTGAACTATCAACATATAAGGTCAACAGCATGCAAAATATAATTTTTTTTAAAAATGGTCAAGCAACCATTAATGGTTTGTTGTTTTTTTTTTTTTTTTTTTGACCACTTGATATGGATTGACCCTTATCAGTCTGTGACACATATCATGGTACCACAAAATAATCTGTGGATGGTCAAGGGGCAAGATAACTACTAGGTGTAAAATACAATAAAAAGTTGAACAGTTAGAAATAAAAAAAGAGAGAGGAAGAAAAAAGACCGACCACCTTATATTTCTTCTACCTGAAATTAAACCTAACATAAGTATTATAGCAATTACGGTGATAACTAGGATCAAGAACACTCTGCCCCCTCCCCTTCCCCCATCTAAAACTGCCTCCATTTTCGAGCTAAAACGAAATTTTATGGAACAAAATGTATTTAGCAGAAATATGAGAGAAATTTTTGCTCTGTTCAACTTCCATTTTCAATCTTAAATTTATGTAACTAAGGGATATTTAATTAAAAATAAATAAAACTATTATTTAAATGATTATTAAACAACAATACAGTGCAGGGGAAATACCACAAAAAAAAAAAAATGAGTATGGAAGAAATCTTTGCTCCATCTAACTTCCATTTTGGAGGGATTCTTGTCTCTGTTTTCAAACTGAAACACACACACACACACACACACACATATACAGTAGTGGCCAAAATTGTGGAAACCTTTTGGGAAAAGTGTATTTTTGAGGTTTGATGACTCATAACAACTTTTTTTTTAGAGTAAAACCATACAATTATATATCAATGGAAAGATGATTTCATCAAGAATGTAATGTAACAAAGTTTGTTCAATTATCTGTATTCTATGAAAAGTTATAGCCAAATAACCAGAAAAAGGAAACACAAATTGCTTAGGTTGATATGAAGTAGCTTTCCTTCATTTGAATGTAGCCAATGAGCATGAGTGTTTAGAGAGCCAATCAGGTGTCATCTTGTTTTGACAATGAGCCAATCAGGTCACAGTAGGATTCAGCTATTGATGCCATGTATTGGAGCTGAGAGGAGGACATTTGTCAGTGTGTTATGTGATTGCTATCAAGTTGGTTAGAGGTTGTGTGTGTGTGTGTGTGTGTGTGTGTGTGTGTGTGTGTGTGTGTGTGTGTGTGTGTGCGTGCGCTCTTTCATTAAGTGAGCTTGTAAAACGTATTAAAATTAAAGAAATGGCACAAAGAGTTTATTGGTCTCACAGAAAGCGATGTGAAATAGTACTATTAAGTGAACAAGGCTTCAGTTATGAAGAAATTAGAAGAAAAACTGGTGGAAACTTAACCAAAGGTGGCATTTCTAAATTTTTGAAGAGGTATAAGGAAACTGTCACTGCAAAACCAGACTGGTAAAAGCAGCAAAAGGTGCACAACAGCAAGTGATGGTAGAAGAATTAAGAGACTGTGCCTAGGTGACAGAAGAAAATCATCTGGATGTATACAAGATGAAATGGTGCAATGCAATGTGAAGTTGAGTGCAAGGACTGTTCAGTGTAGACTGCAGGAATTTGGTCTAAAAACTAGAATTCTGCGAAAAAGCTATTTATCTTTCAAACAAAGGTTGAAAAGATTAAACTGGGCTAAAACCCATGTTAACTGGACAGCGGAACAATGGGACTGTGTTATTTGGAGTGATGAAACCAAAATCTCCCTGTTTGGTAGTAATGGCATAAAATACGTAAGGGGAAGACTCTGAGAAGATTTGCATACTGATTGCATTACATGTACCGTGAACGACCCAGTTAGTGTTATGATCTGGGGTTGTATGACATCAAAAGGTGTGGGCAGAATTTGTGTGATTAATGGGAATATAAATGGCCAAAAATATGTTAATGAAATACTTGAGCCTAAACTGAAGCCGCCTGCACGGGATATTTTCCAAGATAATGAAGCATTTATATTTCAACAGGATTCAGCTCCATGTCATGGTGTTGCTGTGTGCAAAAAGTCATTTCAAGATAATCATATTCCACTGCTGGGGAATAACCCAAACCTTAACCCCATCGAAAATCTATGGAGCTGACTAAAGAAACTTGTTAGTCAGAAGCAAACCAGCAATAAACCCCAATTAATAGAAGCAATAATTCAATCTTGGTTTCACATTATAACAGCTGCAGAACTAAAAAACTTGGTTCACTCCATGTTTAAAGGTTACCCAACTAAGTATTAACTGACATGGTAAGAATTTTTGTATATCTCATTTTTTTCTTTATAACTGCTGTTCTAATACAAAATCCTTCATAAAAGTTATTGCATTACATTCTTAAGGAAATTATCTCTCTATTGACATAATTGTATGGTATTACTTTAAAACAAAGTGGTGTTATGAGCCATCAAACCTCAAAAATACTCTTATTTCCAAAAGGTTTCCACAATTTTGGCCACTACTGTATATATATGCAGTAAAATGGTGTTTCTCAACAATATGGACTAAGGGAACATCGCAAGAAAATAAAAAATTACAATCAAGGCAGAACTCTTCAGTCTGTCTATTTTCTGTTTTCAGAAAGTTTCAAAAGGCGGAATTTCATCTGAAGTCGAAGTCAAAGTCAAAAAACTTGTATCTATGATTGGGAGTCTGCAAGGGAGGATTTAAAAGGTTCTGGAGATATAATTTTTTCTGAAAGATAGAAATTAAATATGTGATGTATGTCACCCGTTGCTGCAATTCTGCTATTGGGCTGCAAAGTTACAAGGCATCAAAGAAATTACATGTTTGTTCAACTTACCTTAACAACATAATGTAGACATTCCTTTGACCTCTAGAGAAGCATTTTGAAAAATGTTAGCTAACCAGCAGCATAAAATGAACATTCAGCTGTTCAGCTTGAAATAATGGTAAGCATTATTAAATGTAGAGTTGACTGATATCATGCATTTGAACTATGCACTGATGTCTAATTTTTTTTAAAAATCCTTTAACTTCAAATCCATTATTGTTATTTCTTCTAAACCCATTATTTATGTTATATTATAACCAAAGAAGAAATTTTATTTTACATGAAGTGAATATCGAAGTGTACTTCTAGCGCACTGTGTGTAATTTTCAATCTCACATTTTGCAGTTTTTAAATCCAGAAATCTCATTTTAAAAAAAAGTGACTTATGCCCAAGTAATTGCATCTAACAGATGCTGCCCGCACCTGTCCCTCAAAATCTGAACTGAAGCTAAACGGGATTAATTTGGTTGGTTGTTAGAAGGGAAGAAAGCTGACTGGTTGTTCAATTAAGAAGTAAACCAAACTGAAACAGCTTCCTTAGGGAGAGCAAAAGAATTCCCAACTTTGGAAAGGAACAGGTGGAAAGGGAAAAGGGGGTCACTCTTAATGCAACAGTAATTATCTTATGTTCATTAAGAAATTATTAAAAAGTTAGATACCTTACTGGCAAAAATGGAAAAAAGTAGATACCTTACTGGCAAAAATGGAAATTAAAAATCCTTAAGAACTCCTTATTTTTGATTTCCATTTCTAAGGCCCTTAAAAGTCCTTATTTTTAAAAACAAGTGCTTATTTTTTTCTCTCATCTTGTTTTTGCACTGCAGTAATGGACAGCGCAACCCTGCCTCCATTTTTGTTTGTGTGTCTGTAAATATGCTAACCCGTTCACCAGGGAAGCTTTCTTCTAGCTCATTGAAGGGAGATGATCCCTTGGAATGTTCTTAGAAACAATCTCCCTCCAACCTCCAACCCCCACCCACCCACAGACACTTTTTTTCCATTGTAGCCTACGTGACCTTACCAGTGGGGTCAACATCTGTGTACTATTGTGTCTTTTCGGTGGTCAGAGGGTCAAAGCAAAGGTGGGGGGGGGGTCTGTTTGACTTCACAATTTGCAGTGTCAGTTGTCGCATGTAGTCTGTTCTATCTAGTGTCTACTGCTGTACTCAACTAGTCTTTCTTCATTGTCGCTATGTCTTCTGCTCATCCTTTTTCCCCCCGTTTGTATTTAATTTATTTAATTTTTTTCTTTGTAGGCAAAGTAGTTATATTTGGCGCAAAATGCCTGGTAAATGGCCACTAGCGCTGTTTAATCGCCTACGTATGTATATGTACATACACACACACGCCTGCTGATATTCCAATGACGCAAAATAACAATTGTAGTGTAGGTCCTTAGAAAGTCCTTTTTTTCCCCACAGCAAAGGGTATGAACCCTGGATCACCAATGGCTTCCGGATGTTTAGTAATGTTTCATTCAAGCATTGTAATTTTTATGAGAATCCAGACAGGACAAAAAGATTGAGATGAAAACAGAATTAGGAAATCGTATATTTCCAAGCAGTTCCACTCATAAAGATAAACCATTTGCTGTGCGGTACACTCTTATGATTGTAGTGTTTGTGCAAAACCAAAATGATGTATGCAAATTTCAAGTTACTGTTAATGTAAGATTTTCAACCACTATCTTTAAAATTGGCAGTCCAAGAGGCTCACCGAGGGTTGTTGGACCGGGTGGTCCAGCCTCCGCACCAGAGACTTGTACTTTTTGTAGTGATAAGGCTTGCGCCGGAGCAGGACGAGTAGAGTGCGTAGCATTCTGATAGGATGTCAAACTGACATTGTCTCTAATGCAGAATGTGGCGGCGTCTGCATACACCGAATAGGTGATTTGAAAGTGCCTTTTGCTTGCAGTCAGAGGAAGAAGTACGGCAAGAAAAGCATTATAAACTCTGCGCAGGAACGGCTCAAAGGCAATGGCAAACAATTGCCCTGACAAAGGACTGCCTTGACGTATTCCACAGTTGAAACTGATATGAGCTGTAAGAAATGCGACCGTCCTGACATGGAGAACCGCGTCTTGATAAGAGGTTAAGGATGGTAGTAACAAAAGCAGGGGGTAGCCAAAAGCAAGAAGAGCCAAAGAAAGATATGAGTGAGAGATATTATTGAATGCTCCGCGCTGATCTAAATTAAAGAGCGCGAGCAATTCTTAGTATGAGCGAGATGAAAGAGGTCACGAAGAAGATGTAGGTTAGAGGCGATAGACCGACCAGCGACCGTGTAGGTTTTGTCGGTAGAAATGGGAGGACAGGATTGAGTCTGCGAGAAAGGAGTTTAGTATATACACTGAAGAGCAATTGAATTAGAGATACCTGTCTAGTAACGTGTAGCACCATCTTTCGCCCTGATGACTGCAGCGATTCATCTCGGCATGGACTCGACAAGACACCAGAAGCGTTGGGAAGCCATACGGATCCAGGACCCCTGAACAAGCTCCCACAGTTCACGAAGATTTGATGGAGGGGGTCTAAGCCTCAAACATCTCTCTCGGTGGCATCCCAGATGTGCTCGATGGGACTGAGGTCAGGTGACCTAGCTGGCCAAGGAAGCGATGTCACGTCAGTGTAGTGTTCATCCAACCATTCGGATACAATTCAGGAGTGATGGCATGGTGCATTGTTTTGTTGCAGGATGAGGTCCCCAGTGGGGTGTTGAAGACACACAAACAGGAGCAAATGGTCGTCCAGGATATCCCGGTAACGTTGGACCTGTGGGTGACGATGTCATGCGTACCAGGGGTCCCATTTCAGTCCACGTAAACAGTCCCCAGACGAGAATGCCACCCCCACCAGCTTGAAGAGTACCCTGCTGGCAAGAAGGATCCATCGCTTCATGTGGTTTGCGCCGTACTCGTATCCTGCCATCCTCATGTACCAACGTGAATCTCGACTCATCAGTCCAGGCAACATTTTTCCACATGTCTAGGGTCCAGTGGCGATGTTCCCACACACATGTTAATCTTTGCACCCTGTGGTGTGCGGTCAGTAGTGGTACCCTCGTGGGACGATGGCTCTGTACCCCATAGCAAGGAGATGATTCTGGATGGTGTGGCTGCTTACACGTTTCTGTGCACTAGCGTTAAATTGCCCAGTGATTTCTTGCACTGTGGCCCGTCTATTTGCTAGCCGACGATGACCCCACTCATCCACACGCTGATGTGCACGGCAGTTGGCCCTTGCAGGGATGGTTTTACCGGATTCGATGCACTCACGGTGCACCCGTGACACAGTGGCTCGTGAAAATCCCAGTGCCTGCACAACTTCCGAGATAGAGTGACCCATTCGTCAGGCCCAGACAATTTGCCCACGATCAAATGCGCTTAGATCCTTCGTCTTACCCGTACTGCATCCGACTCTTACTGATTCCCATCGCATCACTCCTCATATTGTCGGATCGCTGCATACGTCACGTCGTTTCCGTTTACAAGGCCACCCACAGCGCCACATTTGTAAAATGCCAGCTGTCTCTAATTCAATTGCTCTTCAGTGTATATTATGTATCTAGGAACTCTGCACGCACCAGAGAAACGACAAAGGAGTATATTCAGCTTTCATTTTTGAGGCAAGTACAGAACCAGCTCATAAAAAAAAAAAAAAATTAAAAAAAGTTGGCAGATAATTTTACAATGAAAGAAAATTTGCAAATCCATGGGCTAATTTACGCCCTAGGCAGCTGTCTACCTGGCCTACCCATCGGACCGGCCCTGCTTTCAGCAGTTTTAGATTGTCACTTCCACATTTTCATCATATGCCAAGGCAGATGAAAGGTCTTTAAAGAATTGAAATTGACAGTGTTGGAGGAAATACAATGAAATGTATATCATATTAAATCTTTAATAAGCTGTCTGTTGACACCAAGATCAGCTTGATGATATAATTAGATCACTAGACATTAAAGTTAAATTGTATCGAATGTGTGAAAAATGTAGAGAAATTTAAACTTTTGATTTCCTTTTTTTATTTTCAGAGTAATCCAGAGGATAATTTCAAAAAATTGTGTTTTTGTTTTGCTACTTAAAGAATACCATTTCATCAATTTTGTTAAAGTTGGAGATGTCAAGGCTGAATGCTGTGTTGATGGACATGGAATGATCCATTTCCGAAATGTTAACCTCGTCAAGTACTAATGTTAGCAAAAACTTTTTGATTGATTTTACCGTGCCTGTCGTACTTATAGTATGCATTTGCATGAAGGAGTGAGTGTGCTACGAAAAGGAATTTTTCGCAAATATATGAAAATAATGCAAATAAAAATTAGAACCCAAGTAAAATAGTCATTCATTTGACTTATTACATGATTAAAAAAAGGCATTCTGTAATGAAAAAACCATGAGGAATAACCACTCACCATAAAGATCATGGTAACCTCCAATGGACCAAAACACTTCCAACACGTCAATTCATCGTGATGTAACTGGGCTTCCACAGGTTTACAGACCTCTTGCTTACGCTTCTTATTTTCGGGTGTGAAACATCGTTTATTTCCTTTGCCTTATAGTATGTTACTATAATGCTTGTCAATTCGATAAAAATCATACATACAACTCATTCATACAATTCAAGTAAAAACTATGTACATAAACCTTACATTCACAGGTGATTAAACCTTAGTCAACTCTAATTATGGAACTCCTCCTTCTGACTAAGGTTTAATCACCTGTGAATGTAAGGTTTATGTACATAGTTTTTACTTGAATTGTATGAATGAGTTGTATGTATGATTTTTATCGAATTGACAAGCATTATAGTAACATACTTATAAGGCAAAGGAAATAAACGATGTTTCACACCCGAAAATAAGAAGCGTGAGCAAGAGGTCTGTAAACCTGTGGAAGCCCAGTTACATCACGATGAATTGACGTGTTGGAAGTGTTTTGGTCCATTGGAGGTTACCATGATCTTTATGGTGAGTGGTTATTCCTCATGGTTTTTTCATTTATGAATTGCACGTAAACTATGCGCACTTTGCAAGAGGTTAATACCTTAAAAGTGCAAATATAATAAGGCATTCTGTAAGTCAATGCAGAATGAGTTATTTTAGTTCCTCATTTATGCCATTCCTTCCATGTCCACTGATCCAGTAGTATTCCATATGAGGTGACAGTAAAAGTTCAGAAAAAAAAAGAACCCTTACAATTGTTTGTAGAAATGTGGAACACTGCTTGTAGGTGACACTTTCCTTCATACTTTGTATTGTATGTAGTAGTATGAAATTGTAAGTAATGTTATGCTTTGCATTTGAAAGAAGGTAGTTATATTTTGCTTCATAAGCTATAGGAATCTTTCATTCAGAAAATGGAAACATGCAATGATGTTCTAAGTTTTTCTTCTTTATAAAAGTTTGTTATGCTAGCCTCAGAAAATCTGTGTTTTAAGGTACTGAGTGTATACATGAATATATATGTGTGCATTTGCACTTGTTTCTTTCTAGCATATGTGAACAGTGAAATAACCACCAATGGTCATGCTGATGTCAGTGAAGGTGAAGAAGAATGGAAAGTCATGGGAGCAAGACAAAAAGGAGTTGTTACCAGACTTGTATGTAAAACACTGCTTTTGATTTGTGTGTGTGTGAAAAATACTGTTTTTGAACATTATTTTAAATACAACATGATGTGAATATTCAAAAAATGCATATAGCATATTAAATCCATTTATTTTTGTGGTGTAATAAGCACAAAAATTCACCACGGTTTTGCACTTCACTGGGGGTCTTTTTCAAGGCAGTGGTAGACATAAAAATCTTTGTGCTTATTACATCACAAAAAGAAATGGATTTAATACACTTATATGCATTTCTTGCTGTTTTTGACTTGCATGCAAAACACTTTTTTCATGTAAACAATGTATTGAACACAAAATTGAAATTATGCATTAGGGGTGATCAAAAAAAATATTTTTCCTTGAAGTTGTTTTTCACTAATGGAAAAAAGTTGTGTTAGGTCATCCTTGTAATGTGTGAAAAGACCTGGGTCACATGCGGGTCAACATTCTGCTGGGGCCTGTGTGGCACGACATCCAGTGTCATACCCAAGGTGTGCCAACTGGCCTAAGAAAAAATTAATTGTGACCCTTCAGGCTTTTTTTTTTTTTTTTTTTGGGTCATACCTTGGATTGTTTACAAGATACAATTCGTACGGGTGCCTGAATTTCGGGAAAAAATTAAGGGCCTTTAATAGTGCGTAATTTTTGTTTTGGGTGCTTAAAAGTGCTTATTTTTATGTTTTCCACCGATATTATCCATCCTGAACAGGAAAAACATCGTTGAGTTTGAGCTCACTGCCGCGAAACTCTGTAACTCTCTCCCGTCCTCCGTTTTCGTGGCGTGTTTGTTTGTTCTATGGCTGTAGGTGGAGCTCAGGTAGCACTATTTGGCCATTCGACACAAAGTTGATTACTGGCCGAATCCTGTTCAACACCCTGAGCTATGGACCTTGCTGTCGCTGGTTGTCCACGTGAACGTTTGGCCTGATCGCCGACTTTTACGGGGGAGGGCTCACTAGACATTTTGTTTTTGTATGCAGTGTGTGCTTTCTGTAACCATTTGATGATAAGTTAAATATTCGATTTTATTAAGTTGGTTGGGCTTTTGGTGTACAATGCCTGCGGGAAAATGTATTTCTAATCCACTGTAGATTCAAAAAAGGAATTATAAGGACTGGATATCCTTAGTTAATGCAGGTAAAAGAAAAGCAAGGTGCAAAATTTGCGCAAAGGATATAGAGATTGGAAGCATGGGAGAATTTTCTGATTTTTACACACATTTTTTTTTCTTCTTTCGCCGTGGCCCAGGATTATGTCGCCCCGAAGTTTTTGAATAAAGTTTGTAACACAGCTGTTGTTTCTTCTTTTTTTTTTTTTCTTATTTATTTATTTTTTTTTTCAACTGAGAAGAAGGAATTTGTTTTGCGTGCTTGAAAGCTCGGCGCCGGGCCGGGATTATGTTGGCCCGAACATACTTCTTTCACTGTGGCCTGGGACTGTGCCGGCCCGATGCCTCTGAACCAAGTTCGTGACGCACCTCTTTGTTTCTTTTTCTTTCTTTTTTTCTTTTCTGAGGGGGGGATGTTTTACTAGTTTGAAAGCTAAATGGAAAGAAAGCAACGACTTCGGGCCAAGATACCATCCGCCCAAAGCATCTGAACAAAGTGCGTGATGCAACTTTTTTTTTTTTTTTTAGGAGGAGGAATTTGTTTTCCTTGATTGAAAGCAAAGTGGAAAGAATGCACAGCGCCTGGCTCTGGGATTACATCAGCTGTTATCATTTGGGGCTTTCTCATGATCGATGCACAAACTGAGCAGAAATCTTGGGGGAAGGGGGCATGGCTGTCTCTAGACTTCTGTCAGGATGGGCATGTATTATTTTTACTAGGGCAAGTTTGATAGCAACTTAATTTATGAAACACTGAAAGAAATAATTTGTAATGCTTTTTATTTCAGGTGGCAAAGGTATTTGTGCATTTCCCCTCCCTCCCATCTCCTGGATGAATCCTCATTAATTTTGGAACTGTCTTAAAGTCTTCGTTTTCCGGAATACAAAAGAATCCATCGTTTGGAATTATTTTTTGCTAATATTCCGTCCCCATTTTTAATAAAATTAGTAAAACCTAAAGAGTTACATTCCCGTATAATGAACATGACACATGGCCATCAGCACCAGTAACATGCCCTCATTAAAAGAAAATTTCATGCCTAGGATAAGAGTCTTAAAGCATATATTTTCGTGGGTTAGGATTAAAGAGAAATAAGGAGACGCCAACAATACATTTCCCCTCCTTGACTCCTTTCCTTCAAGCCAGCAGCCTTGTCTTGCATTCATCTCTTCCAAAGTAGTTGTCAGCTATGACCTACTCCCTTATTGCTGTAAGGCAGGCTTAACAGCTTTGGTATAGCTTTAGACTCCACATTCCATGTTGGAATTCCCTACTTAGTTGCACAAACAAGCAGCAGAGCAATTACTGATGACCACTAACAACACCAAAGCAATTACTAATGATTCAGTAAATTCCAGTTTACCCTCTTTATCCGCCCCCTGACAACTGATTTTTTTTCATTGCCCTGTGGATGCTTATTTGGATAACCTACGGAGAAGGAAAAACAAAACACTCTCCTAGGGTGAAATATGTAGGTCTATACAACGAAAACATGGGAGTCAATATTTCCTGGCAAAGTCCAGATTATATTGTAAAGTTAGAAAAAATTTTAAATATGGCACATCTTAAACTGGACGGGCGGCAGGGTAGACAAGATAATTTTCAGGGTGGGCTAAAGCCCACCCCCTTGGTGACGTCCCTAGAGGGGGAGTAGTCATTTTTCGTTTGAGGACGTAATTGCATCTTCTGGAAATGGAAGTTAGTTGGAGTGAAGATTTCTCTTGTAATCATAATATCTTATTTCTCTTGTAATCATAATATCTGATTTCTCTTGTAATCATAATATCTGATTTCTCTTGTAATCATAATATCTGATTTCTCTTGTAATCATAATATCTGATTTCTCTCGTAATCATATCGTAATTCGTGATGTTCCTTCTGCCCAGTATTTTTCTTAAATATCCATTTATTCCATAAATACTTACATTTAAGCTTAAAAATGGAGGAAAGAGTATTTAGAGCAGTCTTGTCAAAAATGTTACAAATTATTAATTTAAATGTTTGCTACACATGTAAATGTATGGGTAGTTTTAAATATCTGTAATGTTGGTAGTTTTTTAGGGTGTTTAAAATTTAAATAAAAGTCTTTAAAAAGTGCTTAATAACTCCTAAATTTTGATCCTTAAAAATGAGTACGGACCCTGTACAAGCTCAAACAGATAGTTTGAAAAACTCCTCACCAGGGCAGTGCATCAAATGCCACAATGGTCATCTGGAATGTTGACTTTCTGCAGCTCCAAACTCAAGGGCAAGCTGGAATGGAATGGATCATGGAGTTATTCACATTTCTAACATTGTGGAAGAGTGATAACAAGCTACCTCTCCACTCTCGGCCCTCCAGTGCACGCAGCCATGCCGTGTTGACTTGGCCCAAACAATAACACTATTGCTTCTGTTGCTGTGTTGGCTTCCATGGCAGTCAATCTCTATGTGAATAGGCATGAGGATCTGCCGCAGCATCCTGTCAAAGTGTGGGGTGTGTTCATTGTGACCTCCGAATCGGAACATTTTCTTGCGAATGCAACAGACTTCGTGGCGAATGGCTTTTATCAGTTGGGGAAGGTCTTGTATGGTACACCTTAGACTTTAAATAACCCCATAACCAAAAATCCATGGGCGTTAGATTCTGATATCATGGTGACCACAGGATGCTGCAGTGCTTACTGACAAAGTTCTTTACTGGTGATATGTGCAGTTTTGTTTATGTTTTCATGCAGCAGTATGAAAACATAAACAAAACTGGTGATATGTGCAGTTTCGTCATGTTTTCATGCAGCAGTTTCAAGTAGTGTTCGGCATTTACTGAGCAAGTCTTTCAGCCATTTCTTCATTGCATTTCTTCAAAGAAAAGAGGCCCAAGAATGTGGATGTAGTGAATCTACACCACACCATAACTCATGGCAAATGCAGTGATGCCTTTGTGTACACATGTGGATTATCTTGTGCCCATATTCGGCAATTACGCATGTTGACAGACCCATGTAACGATATTAATCTGTCCACAACACATTTAACAACAGCTAGGGATCCTCAATGATCTTTGCCAAAGCCCATTTGGCAGATTCCTCCAGCTGTGCGATATCTGCCAGTGACAGCTGTTGTATCATTATTCAGCACGATTTGAAATCGAATTCACATGTTGACTACCTTTCTAATAAGATCTCAAGAAATATAGGGGTTATTAGTAGTGCAGTGGCCAATGTAACCCCAAAACTAATTATTTTATTATACTACACTTTAATTCAGTCTCATCTAATCTATTGTATATCTGTTTGGGGATCGACTACCTTATACAATATGAAAAAACTTCAGTTGTTACAAAATAGATTCATAAGACTATTACAATTTAAACTACAAAATACTCAATTTTCAAATACAGTCTTTCAGGCAAGACTCAGTCCAAATGATTTTAATATACTAACTATTCAACAATTGCATATCTATAGTATAAGTAAACTAATGTTTCTGAGAATTAAAAATGGTTACTACCATTATTTAATTACAATAAGTACTCATAGTCATGATTACTCCACGAGACAAAAAGCAACACTAATCCCCATGTTTCCACTAACAGAACGATTTAGATCATTTGTGAATTATACTGGTCCTGCATTATGGAATACATTTCCTACTGATATTGTATCACTTAATAATATTAATATATTTAAAGGAAAACTCGGGCATTTCTTACTGACCAAAAGCTCATAATGTATTATTACCTTTATTAATTGATAGTACCACCCTAGCTGTGTTTGATATTGTGTGGACTTGACTTGTTTATGTTGTTGTGTTCATGAAAGTTTTGATGTTGAGGGACAAGAGGGCACGTCAGGCCTATCAGGCCTTTTCCCTCCTCATTCCCTGTTGTTACAAAAATATATTATTTGTGTTATATATTTATGATTTTGTAATACCATGTCTATAACAACTAAAATGCAATAAATGAAATGAAATGAAACACACTGTGAAGGATGCTTTTATTGATGCTCTTGGTATGCCCAAACATCTTGCTGCTTTACAAACCCTTTGTTTCCACCTGTCATTTGAGATGCCACATCATTCGATTGGGTTTCCCTTAATCTTGTGTAGATCCAGCGAACTTCCAGTTTCCTCAAATCGTCTCGCCAAACACTGCACACCTGCACAGGTGATAAGACCGTGGCTCTTTAGTCCTTTCTGTGTTTGGATCTTTTGCAAAGCTTCTGTTGCCAATTCTTCATTTACAGAGAAAGCTTCACTCACAAGGCTTTTTGGGCAAAGTGAACATCACAGCAACACTCTTTTTGAACACCATTTTCAATAATGAGGGATGAAAACAATTCACAAACAATTAATAGCTTCAGCTTATCACTTAATGCTTTTAAAATCATCACATTTGGACAACTTTTGTGGTTTGCATCCTATCTCATTACATTTTTGAAATAAAAGTTTTTCTGTTGCCAAACAAAATACCCCTTACTAGCTTATGCTTTTCATGTTAAACACACTGCTGATACAGCATTTGTTATTAATAAGCAGGAACCATACACCAACCATACTCAAAATAGTACAACTATACTAGTAATCTGAATTTCTTGGCATAGAATAGAAAATCAAAATTTCCAAGCTTTTGCACACCAGCCAGATGGCTTTCTCAAGGAAGGTAAACAGAAAACTGCACAATGGTCGTCAGTTTTAAGTATGAAATATAGTTTGCTGTCTACCTTCCTTGACAAAGCCATCTGGTTGATATGCAAAAGCTTGGAAACTTTGATTTTCTATTCTGTGCCAAGAAAATCAGATTACTAGTATAGTTATACCTATTTTACAGCATTTGTTCTTTTGTTATAACAAAACAGAAAATTGATCAAAAAATAACTTATAGTGATTATTGACCTTACAGAAGTACAATTACAGATTGGACACAGGCACACTGTTAGCTTGGGGAGAAGGGGGTTAGCAGGCCCAGCACTATGTTTTCCATTTTGCCATTGTTTTAGATATTTTAAAATATTCATTGTTAATTTTTAACATACACAGCTGCTAATATTTGCCTATTGAAAAAAAAAGAAATTGCCAGATCAAAATTTAAACTACAACTGGTTAATTTGGTAATCAATAGAGCATGACCCTAGGTGATAGGGTTAGTATCAGTGACACCTTTCTTTCTGAATAATGGTTGAATATCATGTTGAGAATCAACTCTAATTTATCTATTTCTTGTTGTAGGTGCACAGAAATATAGTGGAAGAGGAAAGGTGAAGTACTTTGAAGTATGAGATATAGGCATTATTATCCATTGACCCAGTTATAGCCAGGGTTGTCTACCCACCTACCCGTACAAAAAAAAAAAACAATAAAACCCACTTTGTAGTGGGTTTTATTGGTTTTTTTTTAAAACTGGAGTATACTTTGGAGTTTTACTGCAATTTTGGGATATTTTCTTCAAAGAGTTTCAAAAGCAACATTTTAAAATGGGAAAGCCTGGTGCTTAAATAGTTTTTTTTTTTTTTTTTTTATTATACCTATTTTTCTTTTATTATTACGTAGATGCATTATACCTGTTTGTTAAGCACTCAAATGATCTGGAAATTCCTCCAAACATAAATGAAATTCTAGAGAATGTAATCATTTACAAAGATGCAGTACACATGCTAAAACAGCTAAAAGAGGTTAGTAGAGTACTGGACATTCTCCAGGTTGAACAAACAAACATTTCTGAGGCAGTGGAACTGTGGCAAGATCTTATGGAAAATGCAGATCTTGAACCATATACACCAGTGATAAAAAAAAAAATTAAAAAAGCAAGTATGGATCAAGCACTTCAGTCTTGCTACTGCTTGGCAAACTTAATGAATCCAAACTGGCCAGGGAAAGACAATGAGCCCTGAGCAACAACAAAATTGCTGATAACTGGGTGTTAGAAAAGAAACCTGAATGGATAATTTTTGTAATGGGTTTTAATATGTGATACAAAGTACTATCCAAAGTCTATGATATGTTTGTAAATAATGTTGTGCAAAACTTCAGTGCTGCCAAATGGTGGCAGCTGATGGAGCAACATGCAAGTGTTACCAAAGCTGGAACCCTGAAACATTTCTGCTCTTACATGTCAAGTCTTTGTGGGTTGCCCAGCCAGTTCATCTCCAGTAGAAAGGATATTTTCTACTTGCGGACTATTCTGATCAAAACTTCGCAACTGCTTAAATGTTGATAAAGCACAGTAAATTTTTCACACAAAAATATTGAAATTGTGGTTTTACCCAAATTTAATTAAACATCTCAGAAATGTTTGATGAGGGCTTAGAGTTTGATCAAATAATAGTATAGATTGCAATGAATGATTTGTAAAGTATCTTAACATTTGTGTAGATTTAAATAAAATTCTTTCAAGACTACATAAAAAGATTTTTTTAACCAATAGGTAAGTTGCATGGATTTTTCATTAATAATATTTAATCATTTTAAATTTTAATGAAAGGATATGAAAACCAAATAGAACCCCACAAACCCTGTCGAAACCCAAGAAAGCCCAATAAAACCCACCCAGGTTGGGGTTTTTTTTAAGAAAGCCCGGGTTTTTTTCAACCCTTGAACACAAGAAATTTAATAACTATGAGTAGATAAAGATTATTGCAGTATTTCTTCAACCTAACCACCTTGCTTTTTGAGGAAAGTATTCTAACAGTCACATGCAGCAGACTATTATTCCTTCAAGAAGAACATTTTTAGTTACAGCGAGTAATGCACTGTATGATATGGATTTATTTTCAGTTATAAAGTACGAAACATCTATTTTGTAAAGGTATATATAAAAAAAATCAGTATGTGCATGTATCTGTTGACTGCCAGCAAACACCACATCACAAATTTTTTACATGTGTTTTAATGCTGTAATTTGGGGGGGGAGGCCAGAATCAGGAAATATATTTACATATGTAATACTCTGGGCTAACAAAATGTCTAATAATTGTAAAAACCAAGTACTTATTCACCTAGTAGCAATAATAGTGCTACATGATGCACCACTGAATTTTGGAAAGATCTGCAGTTTTTTTGGGGGAAGGGGGGGGTTATCTCAAAAAAAAAAAAAAAAAAAAAAAAGAAAAATAATTCTGTTATGCAAAAATTTTGTTTCATTCCAGAAAAGTTAGTTTATGAGGTCCTATCTTTTAAAGTTTTAAAATTGTGTAAATGCAAATAGAAAAAAAAATCCATGTTTTTTTTTATTAATTAAATTTTTCTGTTGTGCAAAATATCTATATTAATGTGCTATACAGTGATTCATTGCCAAATATGACCATTTTCAGTCACGCCAAAATCCTATATAATTTGGTATACAGGAATTCAGCACTGTTTTCTGGCACCTTCTCAGAGTTGAATTTAAAAATGGCAAATTCTCATTAAGTCACATCAGGGAAAAACAGAATTATTCTTCAACAACAACCCTGAAGGATTTCATAGGCACTTGTTTTTGTTTGTTGTGGGTTTTTCTGGTCCTATTGCTTTGGTTTCAGAAAGTTTTACCTTAAGTAGTTTTACTGTTTTCTATCAACTTTTTGAAGCTAGAACATGAAATTTTGTAAAGCTTTTGTTAACATTTCAGTCGTCCTCAGAGCCAGAGCTTGAAAAATACCATGCCCAAAATTTCCAGAGCATGAAAAGTATCTGGGCAGGTAAAAGAACAATCTAGTTGTCCTGTCAGGGCAACTAAATTTAAAAATAAAGTTTGGAATAGAATTTTCTGCTAAAAAAAACAACAACAGATGTTTCGTTTCATTTCATTGCTAATCATTGGAAGTTGTATTATTGTTGTTACAGAGCACCAAGGACAGAAGAATATAACTTTTTTTAATTATATTATGCTCTAGGTATGAGTAGGTAGTATAGAAGATCTTGTGTGCGTCATTTGATGGATGTCAGTGAAGCCCGAGTTGTATGTCAAGATCGCTGTAAATGGAGATGTTTGATATGGCAACAGTAAGTAAATAATCAGTTAAAAATTATCTGGTAGTTAGTTTTTTCTTTGTGGAGCAACCTCTGAATCCCAGAGAACAGCTTAGTGATATGTATGTATGTTATGCTCTAGGTCCAGAAACTGGAACTGTGTAGTTTTGCTCTAAATGTTGTTTATAGTCAATGATGGGATGCATTCCTCTGGTGGAACTAGCCTCTGGTGTTCAGTGACAAAGGGCAAAAACTTCAACGAAAGGAACATGACAGAATCATGAAATTTCTTAAACACCAATTTCAGCATCATCATCTTAAAACTTGAGATGTATACTTTTGTGCATTGAACATTTTGAATACAGACCCTTCAAACAGAAATGCAAAACATGTAAAAAAGTTCACATCATATTTTTTAACTTTAAAAATGATAAATTTCCCTGTGTATCCAGCTTTTACTATGTAGGCAGGCAAATAAGTTTTGCACATGCCCAGCTTGGACATGTAATTTTTCAGGCCCTGCCAGAGCCATTGTGTAGCACTATGGAAGCTCACAAACTCAGAATCTTTTTCTTTAATTTTTGCACCTAAATAACTTCATCTTGGTTAGATTTATATCTTTTTTTAATATTTAACAATGAAGTTAATTTTTCAAACATAATTTAATATTTCCTGCCCCATTTCCATTCCATAATGTGGTATTGTGGAGATAATGCTTTCGTTTTAATTTTTGCACCTAAATAGTCTCATATGAATAGATTTATTGTTTTCTTTCAATTTCAGATTCTGAGTCTGCAGAACTGCACTCAGTAAACTCATTTTGCAGCTCAGGTAGAGTTCACACACAGGCGCAACACGTGTAGCTTTTTATCTCAGTTCATGTGATGCGGTTTTTTTTTTTTTTAGTTGTTAATGAAGTATTGTTAGTGATGCCATGATAAAAGAATTAAGATGATCTGTTAACAAATATTTACTAAGCTGTGTGTTTGTTGTATGATGAAGCATACAACATATATTAAACAAATAGGAGACTTACTACTGGCAAACTGCATGTCACCAAATCCCATTCTGAAGAACACATTTCATGCATGTGACTGTTTTGAACTTAGGCTTAAAAACTCCCAACAGATAAATTCACTCTAAACTCTGTTTATCCTTAAAATACTTACATTAATAGCAAACATACAATAAGTGTGACAAAAATCATTTCAAACATTCCACCTCTAACTTTCCTAAAAAAACTTTTGCATTGAAATGAGCTTTGTCATACTTAGTGTATATTTGCTATTAACTATGTAAGTATTTTGAAGATGATTAGGGTTTAATGGTTTTGATAGAGTAGTTAAAGGGCTTTTTAATAAGAGTAAGGATATGGTGAGCGTATCTATCAGCCAGAAGTTTTAAGCTTAAGTTTGAAACAGCCAGGTGCATGAAATGTGTTCTTTAGAATAGGATTTGTATTTGTTTAATATTAGTCTTAAGCTGCATGTTCCTTGTGAAATGGAGGGTAAAATGTATGCGTTCACCCAATATATCTGTGTTTCCATATCACAGATAATAGAACAACTGTTGCTAGCTGCTGTCTTGTTCAAGAGAAAAATTCCAACTTCTTAGTAGTAGATTTAATAGTAGAAACCATACGTTTTTGTCACAGCAGGTTTTAAGGAACATTCAGACTAAACACAGACAGCATTACAAGTTATCAGGAGGTTGTTTGATGTAGCAGAAAAAGAAATTTGGTACACAGCTTGTTGAGATGTTACAGCAAATATGTCAAGTTCACTCAAACACAAACAAATAATTTCTAACTAGTGTACAGTCTTTTCTGAGGGGGAAAAAGCAGCAGCAGACCTGTGTGATTTAATGAAGTTAGTAATCTTGAAAAGGAGAGAGAGAGAAAAGGAAAATGTGTAGGATGATTTGAACAGTTCTGCATAAATAGGTATCTTACTCCAAGAAAATGCTGTCAGAAGTTTCATTACTCTACACAGTAGAGCATGTGTAATATTTGTGTAAGAGGCTTGAGTTTTACTAAAAGCACCCCATTTGAAGAACCATCACTTGAGATTCATACATCTTTTGTGTATGTTGGATCTTTTCAAGCATTAATGCTGTTTGTTATTGTCCAATGACCAAAGAATCTGAATTCTGACTCCTTGTAGTTAGGTCATCAGTTGTACTTCTGTGTCTTCTTTGGAGCCAGTAATCTTGAATTAGTAATTATTTCTCTTTTTGTTGCCTGCTGGATAAACTAGTTTTCTCAGCATGTATGTTAGCACATTTCTAACTACCTGTTAATAAATAAGCCCTAATGAAATAAGTCATTATAATTTGTTCACCTGTTAGAAGAATTAAGTATCAGTGAAACCAAGTACTTCATATCTATTGTCTTGTTTTCAAAATTATCATGTTTTGCTGTTTAATTGCACCAACTTCTGTAATTATGTGTGGTTGTAGTAACTTCATGCTTCATTATTAAATCATGTGTGTCTGCTGTTTATACTGATAAAGTTGTTTCTTCTCTCATAGGTTGCTGAACATAAGTCCCCAATTTCAGAACTCCTTGGTGGTCAAATAAAATCATTTTTAACAACAAATAATGGCAACACTTCTGCTTTCATACAACCATTTTTTACCTTGCAACTAGACATTCAGGTATTTTATTTTTAATTACACCCAGCCATATTTTATTAGAGTTGTATGTTGAAAAAGTTCATTGTTAAAGGAAAAGTGTACAGAAAATATTAACTTTGATCTATTATTATTTTGATTCCAATCAATATTTCATGTCAGATTTTGTGTGTGTGTGTGTGTGTGCTCAGTCAAAAGGTTTTTTTTTTTTTGTTTTTGTTTTTTTTAGTCTATCGAAATCATCCTGTATTTTCCTTTACAAATAGAAAAGTAGCTCATTGCTTTAACTACCAACAGTAGTGATGACAATACCTGTCTGTCTCCTTAGATGTTTCAACAGCACTTATTAAAAAAAAAAAAAGTTCATTATTTCATTGGTTACATAGAGCTGTAGTGTAGTATCACCATTGCTTGGCAACATTAAGCCTTGTTTTGGCCTTTGTCCCTTTCTCACTACCTGCTTCCATGTGGTTTTATTGTGCTCCATGTGGTTTTATTGTGCTCCATGTGCAGTTCTTTGCATTTCTGAACAAGATTATGAAGGGTTGTGAAATGAGTCTCTGCGACAAAGGCCTGTTATCATTAGAGTGATGTACATAACCCTTTTTAGTATTCCAAGTAAAACAGAGAATGAAGTAGTCAGTCTAATTGGCAGGCCAGAAATGCGTACTTGCCGACTTTTATGGTTTACCTGTAAAATTTACAGAAACTGTACTTGTTTTATAGTTATTTTATGGAGCATATATTTTTGATATTTCTGCCCACCCCCACCCCTTCAGTTAGTGCAATCTTGATTGAGGGGAGAATATGCATCCCAAGAAGCATTGCACCTTATATTCTGATGTGCCTGATCACATTTTCTCCCACTTCTACGTCTCCAACCAAGGAAGTCCAGAAAATACAAGGCCGTGGCATTAAGAAAGAGAAGTGTTCTCTCTTTTAGTGATGTCATGCAGAAACCAAGACTTCCGATTGGATTCTAACGCTGTTTTGTATGAAGTCAAACACTACGGCAACATATCAGGCCATGTAACATGAGAGTGACGTCACAAACAGAGGGAACTGGTCTCGCTAATTTCATGGCATTGTACTTTCCAGACGGCCTTGCTCCAAGCTTCTTGGCTCGCAGTCTAGCATAAAAGACTAGTTAAAAACTGCTGTAGAATTAGGATTTATGTAATTGTTAAAAGAGAGAGAGAGAGAGAAATAAGCCCCACATAAGATTTAAAATTGTATTTTTTAACTAAAATTGCATTTTTTAAGGTATACCTACATATTAGCACAAAATTTTAAGGTCAAAACACCTTAAATTTTATAGCACACAGGGTGTGCACGGGTGCTTGAAAATCTGGAAAGTCTTTGAAAATCATAATAACGTTTTCAAGGCCTGGAATATCCTGGAGAAACGGTGTTTTTTTCTAAAGCTGTCTTTGAAAAGCCTTGAAATGTGAAATTAGTGCTTAAAGGGGTCACAAATAAATGCTTAATCTCTTTCCCAATATCTCTGCTTCTACATGTGCATTTTAAAAATTCTTTCACCACCAGATGCCATTTACCCTATAGAACATTTTATGGTAGTATACGAGGAATTTTGTAGTTCACAGTTCTGTCGCTAGGTGGTGTTTTTGTACTTCAGTTTGCAGTTGTATTGCTGCTTCTAAAAACCCCATTGAGAAATTTCTTCTTTACTGTATGGAGTGTATGCCATTCGCTACAATAAAGATGTAGAGCATTAAACTCTGTAAATAATGCAAAGATTTCCCACTAGGGGTGTAAAGGTCAAAACTTTTTTTTTTTATTTTGGTCCCTGCATCCGGGAGACGTATTTGAAAAACTTTTTCCATAGCAAAGCTTTTTTTATGAAGAATATTTTTTTTTTTTTTTTCTATTTTCAACTTTTCCCATTCTCAATTCTTCCGCTAACAGGCATAGACTTATATCATGTTTTCTTCTATATTTCTTCTATTAACTGATTAGACGTGTGCCCTTCCCATTCCCTTGCTTTATTTTATAATAATCTCAAATGTTATCAATAATTAATAGACTGATTACATGCGAATATAGTGCAGAATAGTGACTCAGCTAAAATGACTGACTGAATTAATCATTTTCCAATTGAGGGAAAGGATTTTCAGAGATAAGCCTTGTGATAATTGCACCACCCTGATTCAGTTTTGCATTATTGAGTAATTCTCCAATTAAAAACATTAAAAAGAAATGTAATGAATAAAAAGCACACTCATCTATTTACATCTTTCATTATTTTTATTACTTAAAACGGCTGGAAAATTGCCGGGCGCCTAGAAATTTGGTCCTGGCTCCCAACTTTTTTTACTTCAAATTTCGTAATTTGCAGTCATTACTTTGAGTTCATTGATGCAAAATGTAACTTGAACAAATTGTAATTTAATAAAATCAAACTCTGAAATTTTCTGCTTTGATCGCATTTATAAATTCTGTCAGCTTTTACCTTGAACTGTGTGTTTCAAGCAGAGAAACGCGATGAAATCCTGAGTCACGTGACGAACCTGTCAGATCTCGGAAGCATTGAAGATCACACTGTTTGGTTTAAGCTGCCAGCGTGGGGGCAGAAACAGTGAGAAGTGGCAACACCCATCGCAGATTCTTGAAAAGGTTTACAGACTGTTTAACATTCTATTTTCTTAAGATTTCTTTAAATTTTAATACAAAGGAAGCGAAATGTTCACGCGTTTTTAATGTTGTCTCCCGTTTAAGATTTTTAAAGCTGTAGTCTAGTCGATAGATCACGCAGGCAACTATAATCGAAAGATCCCCTCCCCTCATCTTATTTTAGCTTTCATTCTTCCATCAAACAGATAACTTCAACTTGATGAGATAAAATTGCTTTTCTTGAGCTTTGAATCTCGGAAAAGATATTTTTATGCACTTTTAATGCACCACGCACGTTGGATGTGTGTGGTGGTTAAAAGGGCATAAAAACATTTCAGAAGCTAATGGTCGCAATTCCTCTTTTTTATATTTTTTTTTTTTTTGGCATGGAGGCCTAAATTTTAATCTGACTGAAAGTTAAATTAGGCAATTTCTTTTTTCTTTTACAAGAGCCATACCATATTTTTTAAAGTGTGTTCTATATTTCTGCGGCAGTCAGTTTTCCATAAGTTGACGTCGCAACTTTTTTCCCCTTTTGCTTCTAGATAGCTTCACTTCACTATTCAGTTAGATTGATAAGGTGTATTTTTTTTTTTTTTTGTTCTTCCTCTTTATTTATTTTTTAAAACCATAGTTTTACTCATTTTTATCGTTCGTTTTCCGTTTTTCACGGTTGCATTACGAGGCATTCCAGAAGTTGATCACCGTTTGTGCATTTTTTGGCTTCAGATAACTCATTTCAGTTACTGTTGTTGGGGTTTTTTTTTGTTGTTTTTTACAAAATCCATGTTTCAGACCTGCCGACTGTTACGATTTTATCGTATTTAGTACCATAAATCATGCTGCAGTACGCTAATAGGATTTTTTAATAGTCATGCCTCTCCCCTCCCCCCCCCATTTTTTCCCTTTTCAGATAGAAGCCTTGTAGCAGAATCGCAGCGACAGGCGACACACATCACAGATTTATTTTGGTCCTGCAGGCAAAAACGACATCCCCAGAACCCTATTAAACCATCTTGCAGACTCCCTATCATAGATGCAAGTTTTCCGCCTTTCAGAATTATTAAACCATCTTGCAGACTCCCTATCATAGATGCAAGTTTTCCGCCTTTCAGAATTTCCGAAAACAAAAGTTCTCCGTAGTGAGGATTTCTTCCGTAATCGTAATTTTTTTCTCGTGAAGGACGAGACGATGTACGTCACAGAATTATTTTGTACTCGTCCCCGTAGAAGAATCGCGGTGACGGCCGACGTACATCGCAGATTTATTTTGTACTCATCCCCGTATAGAAGTATCGCGGCGACGTACATCGCAGGTTTATTTTGTACTCATCCCCCGTAGCAAAATCGCGGCGATGGCTGACGTACATCGTAGATTTATTTTGTACCCACCCCTGTAGAAGAATCGCGGCGATGGCTGGTGTACATCGCAAATTCATTTTCTACTAATCCTCATAGCAGAATCGCGGCGACGGCTGATGCACATCACAGATTTATTTTGGTTCTACAGACAAAAACAACATCCCCAGAACCCAATTAAACCATCGTGCAGACCCCCTAAGATGCAAGTTTTCCTCCTCAAAATTTCCCAAAACGGATTTCTCCCGTAATCGTAATTTTTTTAAAATAATTTACAACTTAAAAAGTGTTTGCTGAAAATTAGATTTAATTAGTTTCTCAATAAAATTTTGTTGTAGGGAAAAAATCCCTACATTCTCATCATCAAGAATTTATATAGCTGAATAGGCTTCAAAAATTATCAGCATGCGCCATGTTATGAATTTTTTATCAGAGTGTTACGTTTTTTCTTTCCGAGAGGTTGGCAGGTCTGATATTTATTAAGTTTTTGTAACATTTCCCGTCCATTTCTGCGGCATTTCGGAAGTTGACGGTCGCATTTTATTTTATTTATTTATCTTTTTTACTTCCAGATGGCTTTATCTCAGATTTTTTCCCCCTAAAACCACATCTTTACGTATTAATGCCCCTTGCTTCTTCCAAATAGTTTCATCTCAGATTGATGAGATTAAATGTTTTTTTTTTTTTTTTTCACATTCTTTTTTATATTTAGATTTTTATCAAAACTATAGAACCCTGAGATTTATAGACTGAATTTGAATTTTATTTAGCAGTAAGTAGTTTGGGTAATAGCCAGTGCTTAATACACTTATATTATTACTCTTTGTTTCGACCTCATCACCATGCATTACATTTGTTCATGATACTTTGAAATTTGCTTTCGTTTCACCTGGCTCGTAAATTTTGGAGCTGGCTCCTAGATTTCGAGCTTATTTTTCCAGCCCTGACTTAAAATTGAAATTACTTTTAAAAAATAATTTGACCATGATACTTTGGCATAATAATCATCCTGGAATTTTTTTGCGTATGTCATGGAAAAGACCTGGAAAGTCCTTGAATTTTTTTCCCCCAGAAGTGTATGAACCCTTAGCACATCAAATCGATAAAAATCGACAAATCATTTGCACAATGAATCTGCTTTTAACCAATACGTTCCATATTTCAGTTAGTCGGACATATCAATTAAACATACTGATGATGCAATAGTGTATTCATTGCATTTTAATTGCTGAAAGCGTGAAATAGCGCAAAATTAATTTAATTACAGCCCATGAAATCGATCAAAATCAACAAATCATTTCCATAACAAAGCGACTTTTCATCAATACGTTTAATACTTCGGTCAATCGAGCATATCGATTAAACATACTAATGAGATAATTATACATAAATTGCATTTTAATTGCTAAAAGCGTGAAATAGTGAGAAATTAGTTTAATAATAGCATATGAAATCGATTAAATTCACCAGATCGTTTTCATAATAAATCGACTTTAATCGATATATTCGATGCATTTAATCAATACTTTCGATACATTATTCAATCAAACATATTGATTAAAATTTCACTGAATATGTTTTACAGATTTCAGTTCTTGAAAGTTGGCAGGTCTGCAAATATAAAATTTCATACTCAGGAAGTGGGTCCACCATCTACAATTCTCAGATGTTTTCCCTACTCGTATGTTTTGTAATGTCTGCTTCTGTGATACCTCTGTAAAATGTGGCAGGTATGATGACTGCTGACATCATATGAAGTCAAAGAAACATGGCAATCATAGCAAGATCAAATTAGAAAAAAAAAATTGCTTAAGTGCATATTTGGTAAAAGGACTTACACACACTAAAAGCAGAATAGTCTGTGTATATTGACTTAATATTAATTATGTAGTACAGTCAGCCCTTAATTTACCACCACTTTTGCTTAACACCACCCCTTGGGTCTAAAGAGACGTGCTCTATGTAAAACATCCCTTGGTATACTGCCACACCCTAGGCAGTTGCCAAATATACAAGGTGATTTAAAAAAGTACTTGACAACTCTGAAAGTGCATAGAAATTTATTCAGAATATTTACAAATTTTTTGGAGGCTATAATCTGTAGCAAATCATGTCAAATTTTAGCTCACGTAGTGCCATAGCACCGAATTACACAACCGCGACCACCAACGATGTGCATTTCAAAATGGCTGCTTTCACAGGTGCAGATCTTGCTCGCTGTATGTTTTGGTTTGAAGAAATGAAATCTGCAAGAACTGTTAAACGGAAATTTTGCACCCAGTATCATAGGGATCTTCCCACTGGACCTACAATTTACTCTTGGCGTAAGAATTTTGTTGAGGCTGGTTGTTCTGTTCACCATGATAAATCACCTGGTTGCCTGCGTGTTTCTGCTGCTGTTGTGGAAGAAGTGAAGGAAAGCTTTGCCCATAGTCCCACAAAATAAATGCGATGTGCATCTCATGAAGTGGGTATTTCAGAACCGATGGTTTGGTGAGTGGTACGAAAACAGTTGCATTTAAAACCATACAGGGTTACCATGTTTGAAGAAATTAGTAGTGCAGATTGCATGGCTCGTCTGGAATTCTGTGTGAAAATGTTGCATTGGGTAGAGGAAGATGGGACATTCCTCGACTACATAATTTTCAGTAATGAGTCGACAATTCATCTCAGTGGAAAGGTTAACACCCACAACTGTTGGAATTAGGGCGCCAAAAATCCACACGAATCCCTGGAACATGTTCATGACAACCCAAAGGTGAACGTGTTTGTGCGCTTAGCAAACACAAGTTTTACGGCCCCTTCTTTTTTTCATGAGAAAACCATTGGTGACATTGTGTATTTGGATATGCTCGAAAATTATCTCATTTCACAGTTGGATGATGACCAAGAAGGACGCATTCATTTTCAGCAAGATGGCGCACCACCTCACTGCTGTACAGATGTTCATGATTTCCTCAATAAATGTTTCCTAGGACAGTGGATTGGTTGAGCAAGACTGATTTCATGGCCACCTCGTTCTCCCAACTTGACACCGCTAGATTTTTTTTTCCTGTGGGGTTTCATTACAGATTGAGTATTTGTTTCAAGATTGCCTGCGAATCTCACTGAACTCAAAACTTAAATCACCGCAGAAGTGACAACAGATATGCTGCTTTGAGTTTGAGAAGAAATTGACTTCAGGTGGGATGTCTGCCATATCCATACTTGCCATCTACTACAGAATGTCCATAGTTTCTATATATTCAGTTATCTGGCTATGGAACCCATTGTTAAAACTATGGATTCTACAAATTTTGCTTTTGTTTTTCAAAATTGGTGTTTTTGTTATTATTTCATGAATATATAAATGCTTTTTATTATCATAAACTGCAGTTTTAGAGGCAGCCCCTGAATACACGATCACATGGTAAGTGGAGGTTCACGCAATGCGCGTTCACATGCAACATCAATGGACCTCCCACATATATAGCGCATGCTCATGAATATGACGCGCACATTCTATAACATCTATAGCAAATGTCTATTTTTGAATTCATAACTGGAACTCTGTTTTTGCATTTGGATAATACTTCTGCCTGAAGAAGCCACCCATAGTGGCAAAAGCTAGCATTTTGTTCTAGTTTTGAAATATTACACCAATAAAAATGGATTTCAGCATTTTGTTAGAGATACATATGTATGTATTTTATTCCTCTCTTCCTCTGCTTTTCATAGTCCAACCATTCTTTTAGGTCTGCATTTAGAAAGCGCTCTTCTTAACAGTCCGAAGGCACTTGGACCGTTAAGAAGAGTGTTTAGGCATTTGGTGACACATCAGGGGATTTTAAAGTAATGTGAGCAAAAGGTATAGACTTGAAACTCGTCTCTTTTTTCATTGTTTTCAAGAGATGGAGTGGTAGATTTGGATGTATGACTGGTGGCCTTATTTTGATGGTGTTCTAGACCTGCTCCTTTGAAGGCCCTGTGGATAAAAAAATGGTATTTCCTCTTTAAATGTAGGAGTTGAAACATTGTTTTTAGAATTGATTTTAACATTCTTAATGTTTCTTAACTAAAATTTCACATTGTACAAGAAACCAGCAACAATCATGAATTCTTTATTGAAACTTTCTTTGGATTCGTGGAACCAAGTTTGTAAGTCTTCTTTTTTATTTGTTTATTATTTTTCTTGTTAAAAGCAATGCTTTTTGATTTTCCACTCACATAGCAATAATAATATTGCTTATTTTACATTTAGACATGTTAATTCTGTGATTTTCACAGCATTTTTTAATTACAGAACACAAATATTTCTCTTCTGAAAAAGCAAAAGCATAACCTTCTATCCATAGCTTGTTTGTGTGCGGCATTTTCTCCACAGACAATATTTAACTGCAGCAGATGTTTCTTTTGTGTTCATTAACACATTGCCAGTTTCAATTTTTTGAATTTCTTTTTATTTTATTTTCTGTAATTTCTTATCAAAAACATTCTGAAAATGTGTGAACATCCTCTGTAGTTCCGGTAGAAATTTCTAACGCATATTATTGAAGGTCACTTCAAACTGCAGTGCACTAGTACATAAGATATAACTGCATTTTTTTTTTTTTTTTTCGAATTTACATGTTTTTAACGTAATGTGTTCATTAGAAAGACATTCCAGAATCCTATCAAAATAGTGAACTTGTATTTCTAATGCCATTTTTTTATGCTGCAAGTACATATTCTCATCCCTGCACACCAGCACAATCTTAATATTATAGTTATTACACTATCGAGATATGAGGTTCGATAAAAGTTCCGAGACTAGGCTGATATACAACAAAGTACTTACGTTACTTAAGTCTGGCTATGATCTCCCTCAAAGTAGTCTCCTTGGGCAGCGATACACCGCTGCCAACATTTTTGCCACTGTTGGAACACTCCCTGGAAGTCTTGTTCACGAATCGTGTCAAGCACCGTCTGCGATTCGCGCTGGATCTCTACCATGGTTTCAAAACAGCGACCCTTGAGCTTCATCTTCAGGAACAGAAAGAAGTCGCAGGGGGCCAAGTCCGGCGGGTGAGGAAATGTAGTCATACTGTTGCGGCTGTAAAACTGGCGTGTTGGTAACGCTCTGTGAGCTGCTGCCTTGTCGTAATGGAGCAGAAAATCACCCCTGGCCCACATTTCAGGTCGTTTGCGGCAATTGTCCTTCCTAAGACGCTGCAGAACATCACAGTAAAAAGGGCAGTGATGGTCTGGCCCTGGGGGACAAATTCACGGTGCACAACCCCACGAATGTCGAAGAACACGATGAGCCTGCTTTTGGTTGCACTCTAGACCTGTCTGGCCTTCTGCGGTTGTGGAGATGCCAGACTCTTCCACTGCGACGACTGTTGTTTGGTCTCCAGGTGGTAACCGTAGACCCAAGTCTCGTCCCCAGTGATGACCCGCGACAGGAACGTTGGTTCATTTCACCACCTGCTGATGAAGATCTTGACAGAGTTTGGCGCACAGCGCCTTCTATTCGGAGTTCAAAATCTTTGGCACAAACTTTGCAGCATGGCTGTGCATGTTCAAAACCGACATCAAAATTTCTTGCACTGTTCCGTGTGACACACTGACGATAGTAGCAATGTCTTGAATGGTTCTCCGACGATTCTCGTGCACCAGTTCCCTAATTTTGTTCACATTTTCAGGGGTTTTGCTCGTGGATGGTCTCCCTGACCTCTCGTCGTCTTCCAGTGCCTGTTCTGCCGCTCTTGAAGCACGAGTGCCCCTCAGAAACACCTCACACGACTCATTGCTTCATTACCGTAAGCCTGCCGCAACATTTCATGCATCTCCGTTCCCAATTTGCGGAATTTGATGCAAAATTTAATGTTCGTTCACTGCTCTAGTTTGCAGTCCATACCGAAATCGCAGCTGTGTTATTCATGTGGTCACCAAGTATCGTGTAGCACAGCTCCCGATGTCCACAGAATGACGCCACTTGGCACAATGACTGAAGTCACTGCCCTCAAACGCTGCTTGCACAGCCTCATGTTGGTGCGCTACGTACCTAGTCTCGGAACTTTTTGATCGCACTACGTATGTGTATGCATTGGGTACTTCGTTCGCTCATTGTTCTACATTATAAATGCATTTTATCGTAGTTTTGAAATTTTGTTTTTTGTTTTAGGTGTTACTTACTGATATGTTTTGTATAGTTTTTAAAAGTTGTTTCATTTGAATTTTTTTCATTAGTCAGAAAATGTTACATCTGTGAAAGAAGCTTTAAATCAGATGACTACAAAAGAACCTATCCAAGGGTATACGTGTGCAAAAACGAAACAGGAGGTAAGAAAGTTTGATCTAAATGTATCCAGTATATCATTAATAAATACATTTATTGATTACATAAAGTTCAAGATAGCATATACTACTTTCCCTTTGCATATTTGCCTATAAACTATGCAGAAAATTGCCATTGTTTTCATAAACACAGACATGCTTACAATTCAACAGTTGCTAATTTTACGTTTCTCAGAAGTGTGTTAATTACTTTTTTCCATCTGCTGCTTTTTATATTGTACTGTAATGACTATGAATGCATTTTAATTGGAAGCTTTGGTCTTTTTTTTAGTCTCCCCTTGTGCACATACTTTTACAAAAAAAATGTATATTTAAATATATTTTAATAAAGAAATATGCATTTTTGTATGTGAACTGTTTCTTGGTTGCATGAAATAATGCACATTCCTTGGATGCAAGAGATATTTGGAAGGACAAAAATTCTGCACTCATCTCATGCTGAGAGTGGTGTAATAAATAACTTTCCAGTACTGGGAAATGATTCTCCATATGTAGCTCTGAAATATAACTTGCATCTGATTAAATAAACTGATTTTTTGAACAACAGTTCCACCAATATGTAGTGCTGAATAAATATTGTGTTGACTTCCTGGAAAATATACCAGTGGAGTGAGAAAAGGAGAAACCTTGTGGGTGTGGAGTAGAAGAAGCATAGTAAAAGCAAAACTCATTTTAACTGCTAATAAAGTTTGTCTCATATACTTTATGTTCCTGTAGACAAATTTGTACATTTGCTATGAGTAGATAGCATGTGTGTTTTTATAGTTACGATGTCTTGTTGTTGTTGCTGTTGGTTTTTTTTGGGGGGGGGGGGTGTAATTTTGAAAATTAGGATTCACACATGTCACAGAAAACATGGAAAGTTACACAAATGCAAGCAGTTGCTGGCAGACAAATGTGCCATATTTTCACTGTTTCTATGTAGCAACTTCTTCAGGAAACTTGAAAAAATTACATTGCCCTGGAATGGGAATCGAACCTGCATCTCCTGATTTCCACCCAAGCAGACTCTCTGTCATATTCTACCATCCAGGACAATAAAGTTCCAAGCAACTGAAGCTAAGCAGATGTAGCTTAGAAATCTGAGAACCGTTCAGATTTGTGTTAATAGAAGCTATCCCTCTTGCTTCTCCGTAGCGTTGACATTACCTTTTCTTACATCCAGGGTTGGATGTAGGACACAAGTTCCAGTGCTTGAAAGAACATCACACATACACTATCTACCAACAAGTAATTGGACACCCCTGCAATCGACGATATCTACGGTCCTGATAAACGTCACTGCCACAGCTGTTAAATATCGTGGGGAAACAACAACGCAACTAGTCGCATGCAAGATGCCACGCAGTTTGGAGCTCTCTGATTTCGAGAAAGGTGTAATCGTCGGGTATCACAGAAATAGCCGATCCATACGTGTCGTATCCAGCGAGTTGAAGTACTCTAAAACGACAGTGGTCTATGTGATTGGCTAGTGGAAGATGAGAGGTTACTGTCGGAATGTGCCCCGACCCAGCAGACCCACAAAACTGGGAGTTAGAGACCGACGGGTGCTGGCCAGAGAAATTCGGAAGAACTGCACCAAATCGATGGGCCACATCCGCAAGGAGTTTCAACAGACATCCGAGAGTGTTCTTTCGATGAATACCATCCGTACGGAAGCCCTTTTTCGGTTATCGTAGACATGCTGCCGCCCACAAGCCTTTGATCAGCAAGTCCAATAGGTCTAGCCCTGGGGGACGCTCAGCTAACGTGGTGCAAAAACGTCGACAGTGGACCATTGAACAGTGGAAACAGGTTCTCTGGAGCGACGAATCAAGGTTCGCCCTCTACCGTTCGGATGGCAGGGTCTGGGTTTGGCGTCTGCCTGGAGAACGCCTCCTGCCGGAATGTATTGTGCCAACTGTGAAGTTCGACGGTGGTGGAATTGTGCTGGGGGGGGGGTCTTCTGGTATGGCACTTTCTGGTAGACTCAACGCCGAGACCTACTGCACCATTTTGGATGACCATGCACTTCCTACATTGTGGCAGTTTTACGGGGTGAACCCATGTTACTTTCAGGATGACAATGCCACCTGTCATGTTGCGAGGTCCACCATGGCTTGGTATGGTGACAGTGGGGTTAATCGAATGGACTGGCCTGCGCAGAGCCCGAACCTTAACCCTATCGAGCACCTCTGGGACGAGTTGGAGCGTCAACTTAAGGGGTGCCCCCAACGTCCGAAATCAGTGAAGGAACTGACCTGTCTTCTCCAAGCCGAGTGGAAGAAAATACCTGCTAGCCGTCGTACAATGCCTGGTTGAGAGTATGCCCCGGAGGATCGCAGCTGTAATTGCCGCTCGTGGAGGCTCCACCAACTATTGAAGGTGAATAAACTTAGTTTTCCTTTGCTATCACAGGTGTCCAATTACTTGTTGGTAGATAGTGTATAAGTGGGAAATGAATCTCCCTAAAGAAACAGTTCCCCACAAATACATTTGTATTGCCTTCATGTATTTGTGGGGAACAAATAACATTTGCCTTCCATGTGTTTGTGGGAATTCTTTCTTTAGGGAGATTTGTTTCCCACTTATATAGATGTGGAAAGTTACATTTTGCTTTTGCAATGCCTGGAAAAGTCATGGGAATTGTCAATTTCCTGAAAAATCAGGGGAAATATCTAAAAGTGATGTAAGACAATATACTGTAATTAATTTATACTATATACAATATACTGTAATTTATGATTTTACTGTAGGAAAGAGTTTTTTAAATATCAGTCATGAAAATGGTGTATAAAATATAGCATTGCTTTAATTATCCTGTGATGAGCACTTAGAGGTGATATTTCAATTGTTTTTTAACAGTTTTATGACCATAGAAGGTAGATTCAAAATGTTGGGTAAATTTTTTCTTCCAAGCAGGTATTCATAAGACTAAAAGCAGTGCAGTGTCATTAGAAAAAAAAATGTTTTGGCATTTGATATTCCTCCTAGAAATTTATTTGCTTTTATGGTGTAAAGTACTGTGGCGTAAAAATAGAAAAAAATGCAGACAACTAGCATTCAAGTTTCTTGAGAATTAGCAGCTTTCTTATGTAACATTTTAAGCGTTAACAGCACAACAATGTCCTCGTAAAAGGGGAGAGGGTATATGTAGCTTCGTAATGGTTTTTGATAAGATTATTAAATTTTAAAGCAGTTTCTTTAAATTAAAGGAAGCACTTTGCTTTGCAGATTTGTGAAATGTGATTTGGGAAGGTATTTAGGTGGTTAGGTAGAAATTAAGCAGCATGCATTTAGAACAATTGAAGCCGTGGCTACGTAAGGCTGAAGTTGAGTAGGAAATAATGTTCTGCTTCCAGTAACTTAGAAATAGCTTATGGGGTATGTGATTATATTTAATACACCATAAATACTTTTCCATTTTTATATTGAGTATTTATAGCACTTAAATTTTGCCCATTACACTACCAGAAATATACTCACTAGGACATAGCTAAAGTGATAAAAGCTGTGCTGTAAGTTAATAAACCTCAAATATTTTCCTGAATGAATGTGTAGCAATGAAATGAGAGCATGAACTGCTTTTATATATATATTATGTGCTCGTACATGAATAACTTTATTCTGGTAGGGGGGAGGGGAGGCGAATAATAAAAAGAATACTACAAAACCAGCCAGATAATGTAAAAACACAGTTTTTATAATCAAGCATTCCTCAAGTTTTCACACTTTTATAAATGGTGCCTAGGGTTAGGTGGTGAAATGTTACGTAACTCAAAAATAATTCACATGTGGAAGGAAATAGCGGTAGAACAGAAATTAGTGATTGCTTGTAAAGAACTTTGTTACCTCTTGTTCTCAATTCCACATGAAGTCTACAGCGTGCTACTTTAAAATATTACTTTTGCTTAGAGAATCTCTCTCGCTCTGTCTGTCTCTATCGATCCATCCATTCTTTCTTTAACGTTTTCATCTCATACAGGAAGTTTCAAGTTCACATCTAATGAATAATTCTGTCATACTACTGAATCCTTCTGTGAAAGAGGGAGAGACATCTACAGGAGTTGTCCAAAATAATGGAAACACCTTGAAACAATAGATGTTACGCACCTAATATGGTGTGGGAGCACCCTTGGCATTTAAGACTTCTCGAGTCCTCCTTGGAATGGACACATACAAGTCCTGGATGGTGGTAAGTGGTATGTTGTACCATTCTTCCTGCAGAAACTGCTCCAATTCCTTGAGAGACGCTGGAGGAGGAAAACGGGATCGCACTCTTTTTTCCAACACAGACCACAGGTGCTCAATGATGTTTAAGTCCGGTGATTGTGCAGGCCAGGGAAGGTGTGCAACTTCATCCTCGTGTTCCTCAAACCATGATTGAACAGTTCGACTTCTGTGCATCAGGTCATTGTCATCTTGAAAGGTGCAATCCCCTGACAGAAACAATGTCTGTGCCATTGAATGCACATGGTCGGCCAAAAGAGTGACATAGTCACCACTAGTTATCCGTCCGTGTAAAGTTATAATGGGACCTGCTGCAAACCACGAGATCAAGGCCCAAACCATTATGGAACAGCCCCCATGCTTCACTGTAGGAAGAAGACACTCTGGGTTGTAGGCTTCTGCGGGGTTCTCCACACATAAAGCCATCCTGTGGTGGGAAATAGTGAAAAACTTGATTCATCAGGAAACAAAACATGTTTCCATTGATCCGCAGTCCACGTTTTATGTTCTTGGCACCACTGTAGTCTCCATTTCATATTCACGTGTGACACCAGGGATTTTGCAATCGCAACTATGCCATAAATATTGTGCTTATGAAATTCCCTTCACACGATAGGGGTTGACACTGGGTTTTGGATATGTGCATTAAGCTCAGCATTCACTTTCATCGCTGTGGTCTTCCTCCTTGCAGTCATAATCCTCTTTAATGTCCTCCTGTCTCCCGCAGTGAGTTTGGTTTTCCTTCCACAGTTGTGTCTCGCAGATGATGTTGTGCTGTGAACATTGTATACTGTCATGACGTTTGACATGGCACCTCTCGATACCCCCAAAACCTGTGCCACTGTGGTTACCGACACACCAACCAGACGGGCTCCTACAATCTGCCCACTTTGGAACTCCGACAGGTCACTCATTGTGCCTTCACCTGGAACGAAATTATGCAAACACCAATTTACAATGCAATCACACAGACCCTTGAGACTATAAGCAAAACTTTTTTACAAAAACAAAATGTAGCTACATGTTTGTTTTACTCAAAAAGCAGCGCATACCAAAGTCACTGTTTTCAGCAAGGTGTTTCCATTATTTTGGACAACCCTTGTATTTACTGCATGGTATATTGGAAACTCAGCTCTAGTTTTCTAAATGAAACTATTCTTATGCTGCTGACAAGAGATTTCCCATGCTTTTCAGTTCTGCTGTTTAATCCCTTGTCAGGCTGAGCAGACCATTATTTTAAATATTCCATCATTTGTCCTTTACTTTAAATTAAAATTTTACCATTCAGGTCTTTAAAGAGTGGTAATAAAACACTTTTTAAAGGTCTTTGAAGGCAAAGAAAACAACTTTCCTTCTTTGAAGACCTTCAGGATTTATAGTTTATGTATAGTCAAGAATTAAATGGGAACACAAAAATGCCTTTTGTGTCTAGTTCTTAACAACTGAAATGTAAGTAAGATTACTAGCACAATGTTTGCAGTTTTAGAATTTGGGTATTTTTAAGCTGTGTTTGAAAATCCAAATGTAATAAAAAAACATTTCAAATCAGTCAGGTGGTTGTGGTGTGCATATCATTTGATACTTTATAAAGCTTACTTCATTTGCACTTGGTTATATAAATTGAATGGATGTTGAGAATAATAAGTTATGAAGCTGAGTTAAAGAAACTGAGATCAATGTAATGATGATTCAAAACAAACATACACAGTATTCCCATTAAGTAATAGGACAAACATTATTATATCAAAACAAAACAAACTATATTTTGAAATTGTCACTTACACAGATTCAAAATAATATGCATCCAACTCCACACAATGGGGAGATCTTTTGTACAGGTGTTCGAAGGCACAGTGAAAGTCCTGAGCCGAAACGTCCTTCAGTCTGTTGTCACACCTCGTTGGATGTCCTCAATGTTGCTGAAGTAATGCCTTTTCAACACTTTACCTTTTGGAAGAGGAAAAGGTCTGCTGGAGCCAAATCTGGTGAGTACAGTGGATGTTCAATCACATACATCGACTTTAAGCCAGAAACTGCTTCACAGTGTGCGAGCACATTGTCGTTCAGCAGAAGCCAATTGCTTTTGTGGAGCACTTCTTCCCTGACACATTGCATGCAGGCATACAGACATTGCATTATTCCTAAATAATACTGACTGTTCACTGTAGTGCCGTCAGGAACAAATTCACGGTGGGGATTTCCAGCAGCATAAAAAAAAACAAAAAAAAACAATGAACATTATCTCGACACATGATTTTTGCAACCGGACTTTCTTCTGCTGGGGAGAAGACATTCCATGCTCTGGCATTTTGTTTCAGGATCAAACTAAAAACACTAACTTTCATCACTGGTGATAATTCTTTACAACAAATCACGATCTTGATCAACTACATGGATGAAATTTTGACAACATGCAACCCGGTGCTCTCTATCTCTCTCTCTTTGTGTAAACACGTGTGGCACAAGCCTCGAACAAATCTGCCTGTCGTGCAGATTTTTTGTCAGATTACCCTGGCCATTTCCTTACTGGCACCAAGCTGTTCGTCTGTCATGGGCTACAATTTTGCTAGCCTGTACTACATTTTCATTTGTCTGTGCAGAGTCTGGATGCTGTATGTGTGGTTCATCCTCGAAGGGCTCCCTCTCATCTTTAAATGCTGAAAACCAGCAGAACACCTGTGCTCCGACAGTCGTCACTGTAAACTTTTTTTAGATCTTTGTGCACTTCCATGGCAGTTTTCCTTAATTCACAGTCAAATTTTATCACAGCTCTTTGCTCCATTATGCAACTTCTGACATGCTTCACTCGCAGTTTTACTGTCAAAGGTGGCCACACGAAAGCTGCTGCGTCATCCAACTCGAAAGTTGCTCCTGCTATTACAGCACACTCTAGCTGTCCTGTAAAAAATGTCTCTTTACTTAACAGGCACTGTGTATAAAAACACATGTACACCCCAGAGAGTAAGCTACGGTCGCTATTTACGCGAAATGCAACGACTTAATCAAAAATGCGAGAGAGAAATTATCGTCTATCGCAAAATGGCGCCAGCTGTTTAAATATCAACCCATCAGATTCTGCTGAGAGTTTTTTGTTTCTGTGAAAACTAATTTCCGAAATTTCGACAGTGATTCACACTCCGCAGTTATTTTTCTTAATGCTTAAAGACGGCCATGGGAACCTTGCTTTGACAGGCACACATGTTTGAATGACGCCTATAACTATCACGCTAGCTAATGGAGGAGTTTTGTGCCTGAGGCAGAATGTAGCCAGGAGTGAGGCTGTTCGATAAAATCCTCTTCACTCCACACTACGTGCCACCTCAGGCAAAAAAACTCCCCCATTTGCTGGCGTGACATGCAAATGTGTCATTCAAACCTGTCTGTGGTCGCATTAAAATTATGTTTCTACAGCACCTGTTACCCACCTCTTCCTCCTACGTACATTCTAAAGCAAAAAGGGTGGGGTGAGATCATAGAGCCTAGAGGGATCAGACCCCTTCCCCCATTTACAGTTTAGTTTTAAACTTGAGTCAACTGTGACATCTACGGCATTCCCCCAAGGTCATAAACCTTAGTTTTCCACTGATGTCTAAAGTGTTATGGTGTGAACGATTCAGTTGATGTAGCGATTTTCGGAGCTACAACAGTGGCTAACTTTTTCTAGCATTTTGCTGCAACTTCTTTCCCCATTTTAGCATTTTTGCTACAGCATATTTTGAGCCAGCTTAAACCCTGGCACACCCCCAATGGTGCTCCAGGCTGTATCACCTTCCTTATTCACGAAATGCACAATGTTATAGTTTTTTTTTTTGTTTTTGTTTTTTTAATTCATTTGGTTCACCAAACCATTTAGGGAATGCATTATTTGCATGGTTCTGCAGATGTACCAACTCTCCAGATTTTCAGCCCTTTCTCCCGCTCTCCGGACGAATGTCAAATTCTCATGATTTTCACAAAGAATTAGTTGTCAGGATGGTCGTAATTCCATTAACCACCATGATTTCGAACCACCTGTGAAATCTTTTTCTTCCTGCATCAATGCTAGGCTGCATTGTATTCATCAGTTTCGTACTTTTCCTCTTCTATCTGCAAAAAGAAAGCCACCCCGGTGATGCAGTGGTCTTAGCGCTGGCTTCTGACCGATCGTGTAAGATAGGTCTGAAAAAATTTCTCCCAGTCCAATTGTCATACAAAGCCTTCAGCAAAGAGCTTACCCGCTATGGTGCTAGAATGCTGAGGAGGGTCAGTAATTGATTAACAGATGGGAGCAGCCCTGCCTTCTTGCAGTTCAGTCTTTCAACATCTTGCCTCAGTAGAGCTGCACACATTCTAAGTGAGGATAAACAGTTGAGTTGCGGCAAATTCACTTAACAACAAAAGGGAGTAGTTACAGTTGGCCTCAGCTTGTAATGAAAGGCAATGTTAGTACAATGCTTTTTGCCATCTTCGCCTTCGCGCACAACCTAAAGAAGAAACGAAAACGGTTGGCTGCTATTTTATGCGTAAAAAGCAGCATGCTGGTCGTTGTATGTTTCATTATCTTGCATAATCAACGTATCTCAAAACAAATTTCAGTAGGGGAAGGGGTTGTTTATTTTCCCGCTGTTTTTTTTTGGGGGGGGGGGGTTCTCCACAACTTTTAGTGGACCACTAATGCTACTTCTGGAAAATTGTTCCTATGTCTGGAAAATGTCGATAAAAAATAGCGTTCATGCGATTTTATGAGCTGTAATAATCTCCCAAGTTTTGGATTTTGAAAGTTGGCATGTCTGGTTTTGTCTTCATTAACAATAATAGTGTACAAAACTATTCAACATATCTGTTCAACATGTGATTGCTACGTTTAGAAAAAATGATGAGCCTCGGTAATGAGTAGTAGACACTGATTTCAAAACAAGTAATGAGTTAAAATACCTGAATTCAGAAACGGCATTACATATTCAGTTTAAAGTTATTCCCACTCACCTTCTTGAAGGATTTGTTCATGCTGTTGGTTAGTTGTTTTCACAAGTAGTGGCATAATTTCTTAATTCAAACAAAGGTCTTCGCTCTTTCCACGTTCATAAGTGAGTCACGGAAAAATTCAAATTGGCCGCCACCGGGAGTCGAACCCAGGGTCTTCCAGTGACGCGCCGAATATGCTTTCGCTACACCACAGCGGCCTCGAATTCCTCCAGACTCACACACGCTAACTGCCAAGCCAAGTTGGCAGGTTGCTTCTTGGAGCCCCGCACAATGCTGGGGATTCACCAAAGATGGTAAGCAGCAACTGAAGAAATAATTAAAAGGCGAATGAACAATTTTCCGTGATTCACTTATGAACGTGGAAAGAGCGAAGACCTTTGTTTGAATTTCCTGATCCACGTTAAATGTCTGTATTAATAATTTCTTAAGTTTTTTTATTTTTTGTTTCTTACAGTTTTATTTCATACTAAAATTGTGAGTAGTTATGCAACTACTTGTAAAAACAGTTGACCAATAGCAAATAATACATTAGACCTAAGGCATAAATAGCATATAATTGGACAGAATATGAATACTTCAAGAAAAAAGTTAGTAGAAAGAACTTTAAATTGAATATGCAATGTCATTCTTGAATTCAGCTGTTTTAACTGGTTGTTTTCAAATTAGTGTTAATTCATTATCACAGCTCATCACTTTTTCTAAATGTAGCATTCACGTGTTGAACAGAAATGTTGAATAGTGTTATTGCACACCATAATATTTAATTGTTATAGTTTTGTCAGGCAATTGAAAATAAAAAATATGCCTTGTTTTTCTGAAAGTACTGCATGTATGAAATGCTAATCCTGTAAAGTAATAATGCCATACAATAGTGATGAAAGTATATACCCATTGTTAGGATGTTATTGTTATCTTGATTTATGTACATTCCCAGATCAGATTTCACTTTGAACTTTATAAATAACAAATTTCATTTTGATACAAATGTACAGGAGTTGGACAGAATAATGTGAACACCTAGGTAAAGGAGGTTTTACGTATCTGGTAGGCTGTGGGGCCACCTTTGGCATTCAAAACTGCCTGAATCCTCCTTCGAATGGACTTATACAAATTCTTCATGGTGGCTAGTGGGATGTTGCACCATTCTTCATGCAAAAACTGCTCCAGGTACTTGAGAGATGCAGGAGGAGGATAATGGGATCTTACTTTGTTTTACAACACAGACCACATTGGCTTAATGATGTTTATGTCTGATGATTGGGGAGGCCAAGGAACGTGTGAAAGTTCATCCTCCTGTTCCTCAAACCATGATTGGGCATTCTGAGCTCTGTGAATTGGGGCATTATCTCCTTGATAGGTGGCATCTCCTGCAGGAAACGATGCTGAACCATTGGATGGACTTGGTCGGCCAAAATGGTTCCATATGCCCTGCCAGTTATCCCTCCTTTTTAAGGTGATCAGGGGAACTGCTCAAAACCATGTTAGTACCGCCCAGAGCATGACAGAACCACCACCATGCTGCACTGTTGGGAGCAGATATTCTGGGTTGTACACTTCTGACTGTGTTCTCCACACGCCCTGCGGTGGTGAATAGAGTGAATGTGGATTCATCCGACCACGTTACATGCTTCCATGGATTGGCAGTCCACGTTGTATGCTCCTGGCACCCCGCCGTAGCTGTTCTGCATTCATCGGGGTTACCAGAGGTTTTGCAATAGCAGCTCTGCCATGAATATCATATTTATGCAGTTCCTTTCACACTATTTTCGTTGATCCTGGGATGTGGAGATGAAGATTGAGCCCTGCACTAATTTTTGGCACAGTGGTCTTCTTATTATGGGTAACAATCCTTTTTAATGCTCTACTGTCTCTATCAGTCACAGTCGTTTTCCGGTCGTATTGTTTTTTTCAGATGAGGTTTCGCCGTGAACACGCTATGCAGTCATGACTCTAGACGCAGTAGCTCTCATTACCCGCACTACCCTGACGGCTGTTTCACAGAAGCACTAACTAGCTGGCTGCCAACAATTAGCTCTCTTTCAAAGTCCATTAGGTCACTCATTTCGTCATCACACTAAAAGAAATTTTGCAACAAGACATTCTAAATGCACTTAAACAGGACCTTGAATGTCTAAACAAAGCTATTACAGCCAAACAATGATGGATACCTTTTCATATTGCAACGTATGTTTCTGAGTGTGGTGCTCACATTATTTTGTCCAACACCTGTATATGTAGTAGTAACATATTTTCCTGTCCTCAAAACAGTGTTCCTGGACTTCTTTATTTTTTATTTTTTTATTGCAGGTTGAAGCATATAGTCGCATTACCATCCAGAAATTACCTCCTGTTTTGATACTTCATCTTAAAAGATTTATCTATGATAAGAATGGTGGATGTAAAAAAGTAATGAAGAAGACTGAATATCCCATAAACCTTGAACTTAAAAAAGGTATCTACTTTGTGTTGATGCTATTTTAGTTATTTGCATCACCTTAACCAGAACTTTTCTCTTCCATACTGGTTGTGTGTGTGTGTGTAAAATGCAAATGAATGAATTAATTTTTTATTGACATAACTGTTTCAGTGTTATTAATTTATTAGCATTTTCATAGCTCACAGGACAGACACGGTGTTCCAGTGATATATAGCATCTCCCAATTACCAGCCATGAATCCTAATGAGAATTCAAGATCATGTGGTACAATATATTCATGCAAGGTTATGAAAATGATTCTTTGCTGCCCTGCCAGTGGTGCAGTGGTCCAAGTGCTAGTTTCTCAAGGTAAGTAGAGTAGAGAAGGTACGCCAATGGTTGTAAAACCGGCTGCTTGTGCCCCTCTCCACTGAGTCAGTGTTGTAACTTGGTTCAAAGCAACTGAGCAGTGAAGCAGGAAAACCTTTTCTGAGGGCTAGGCCAGGCCTATGACTTACAGCTCACTAATTAAAACATTCCAACGTCGTATTTTAAATTGCAACAAATTAATTCATACAGTTCTCCTGCAAGAAATAATATGAAATGTACCTATTGAATTATGTCTTATTTGAAAACCGATATATTTGAAATTAGTTTAAAAGTGATTTATCATGAATGCAATATTTTGGGGGATGGAATCGCCATACAAAATACTTATGTAGAAGGTGAAAATCCTCCAGATATGTGGCATCAGTAAATAAATAAGTACATCGCTCTTTCCACGTTCCAGAAACACATAGCAACTGCAAAATTGTTTTCAGCCGCCGCCGCCGTGGAATCGAACCACGGATCTCTCGATATCTAGCCAAGCGCGTTAAGCTTTACACCACGGTGGCCAACAGTCCACAGTGCTATGTGTATTTTTAAGTCAGCTTCTGACATCATAAATTCGTAAGATGGGCTCATCTACTGAGACGTCTCCATCTGGTGAGCATTAACGGCACTGGCTATATATATATTATAGGAAAGCACCTTGAGTAATTTAAAACTTTAATACATGTTAAAGTTTTAAATTACTCAAGGTGCTTTCCCAGTATTTTGTATTATAGTTTTAAACAAATAACAACTAACCTGGTTATGAAGACTTTGGAGGCTTTAACAAGAGCTTTGTTTCCACTGCTTTTTCTTCTTCTCTGTACTACATTTGTTGTAGAATTTAATTCATTGTGTAAGCTTGATTTGCTTTTGGATTCATTGCTTTCATTTTCATTCACAGCTTGAAGGAATATTTTTCTGCTAATAATTCTTCCACATATTTTCTGTTTAATCTTTTTTCCTACCTTTCAGGTTTTCTTCTTGAATCTCGACTAACTTTATAGCAGCTATATGGTAAAAATAACTTTGGAACATCGTCATTTTTTCAGTTGTCTGATTAAAGCAATTTCTAACAGTTTGCCTTTTAAGTCTCATATGTAGGAATTATTGTCGAAATGCACAGAACATATTCTTGCTTGCTTTGGATTAAAATAATCAGCTCAGCGACATTTTAGAATCCACTGCTAACATGTTTCATAGTCATTGGGAAATCTGTGGAACATCACTTCACTTCTTTTGCATTGTGGTGTCCATTTCTACAAGTAGCTACTGCAGTTTTACCATAATTGCCACTTCACATAAAAATAACTACTATCAAATTTATAACGAGGAACAGTACACCAATGAAGTAGAAAATAGTAACACTATACTAGTGATCCGATTTATTGGCGTAGGAAATAAACACATAAGCGGTTCCAAGCTTGCTTTCGCACATCACCCAGATGGCAATTTCAAGGAAGTTAGACAGAAACTGCAAACTGAAAAATGGAACGCTTAACAATTTGAACGCAGGAACTTGATAATAAATAGATGCGACATTATATTCATTTAAAGATAGGAGGCATCACGTTGGTTGAACGCGGGATCCTGGTAGAGAAAAGGCGTTACTTGAAGAATTGGTTCCAAATTCGTGGCAACTCGAGTGAGACACAATCATTGCAAGCATCGCTGTTGGTAATTATCTCCAAGGTTTCCCAAATGGCTGTACATTTAAGGGTAGAGTAGCTAGCTAATTTCTTTATATCATCCCACATAGGAGTAGCGGACTTTTTTATTTCTCTGGATAGTGCCGTGGCTACTTTACCGTATTTTGTGTCTCTTTTATGTTCGTTGACTGATTCCAATACAGTATCCAAACGGCTCTAAACGATACTACATTGAAATGGCCAAGCGTTCGTTTGGAATCGGAGTCAACGAACATAAAAGGGATACAAAATACGGTGGTAAAGTAGCCACGGCACTATCCAGAGAAGTCAAATTCAAGTCCGCTACTCTACCCCTAAATGTACAGCCATTCGGGGAAACCTTGGAGATCATTACCAACAGCGATACTTGCAATGATTGTGTCTCACTCTGGTTGCCATGAATTTGGAACCAATTCTTCAAGTAACGCCTTTTCTCTACCAGGATCCTGCGTGCAACCAACGTGATGCCTCGTATCTTTAAATGAATATAACATTGTATCTATTTATTGTCAAGTTCCCACATTCAAATGGTTAAGCATTCTATTTTTCAGTTTGCAGTTTCTGTCTAACTTCCTTGAAAAAGCCATCTGGTTGATGTGCAAAAGCTTGGAAACGCTTATGTGTTTATTTCCTACGCCAATAAATCGGATCACTAGTATAGTGTTACTATTTTATAACTACTATCTCTTGCAAGTATATTAAAAATATTCTACACAAAATGGTTAATTAAAAAAGCACAGAAATTCTGCTAAAAGTTGCCAGATAAATGAAATAACAGACTAAGCTCATCAAAGAAAGGAGCACGCAGTGACAGCTTGACTTCTGATCTCTGGGAAACTTATTGACCTTTTTTTTTTTTTTTCAAGTTTTCATAATCAAATTTGTTAATACTCAAGAAATGCTTGTAACATAGAAAATCCATTTATTTTTGTGGTGCAATATGCATAAAGATTTGCCAAGCTTTCAGTTTCTACTGGGAGGCTTTTTCAAAACAGTTGTAGACATAAATAAAATGCAGGGAATTAGAACATGTAAGAAACAAAGATGATTTTTTGAAAATAACCTGGGTGATAACACAAATTCCCTGCATTTTATGTCTACAATTGCCTTGAAAAAACTTCTCAGTGGAGAGTGAAAGCTTGGTGAACCTATATGCATATTACACCACAAAAATAAATGGATTTACTATGCTGTAGGCATTTCTTAAGTATTCACGATCTGGTGTATTTAAAATAACATGACAGATTTGTTAGTTAGTTGGATATAATAGAAATGGGTCATTATGCATTACATACAAAAAGAACAAACTATATTCTTGAAGAAAATAATATTGTACAAGGAATAAGTGAAAATACCATCTTGAAGATTCCAGTCACCTGAAAGAAAAACAAAACTATGCCTTCATCTCAAGGATAGGCACCCCTAAAGTTCTTAATTGTTTCACAGTCTGATATCAAAACTGAAAAATTCAACTGAGACATAAGGTGTCGCTTCACAGAAAAACACCTGCTGCTTGCTCCTGATGATGATGTGACATCACAAAAATGTGAAATGCAAAGATCAAAATAAACCAAGCTCTAACATCTTTGAACCAAACTATATCACAACTCTCTCTCCCTCACTGCCCCAGGGCAGGTTTAAAGAGTATTGGGTTACCTTCTCTATCTACTTACCTTGCTAACTTCTGATAGTTTGTCTCCAAGTGAACCCAAATTTGAGTCCAAGATGAGAGGCACAGGTGGTGTGTTCATCTTACAGCACTGGCAGTTTCCCTTCTCTGGTACCAGTGACCCCAAATTTAGAACGGACAACTGCTTATAACCTTTAAAGTTGCTCGTAGTGGTTGTTAAACCTTGAAGCAGAAAAAAAGAAAAATCTTCTAGAATCATTGGACAAGATCACTAAGAGATTCTTTTACAAAAGTAGTGGAATCCATGCCATGTCAGTCTCAGCTTAATTGTTGAAAACATTAGATATATGCATGCTATTTTAAATTGACTCTAATGTTTAGGTAGGAAAAAGTATAAAGTTCATCATTTAAGAATTGGTCATCATGCTGTTATATTGTGTGGCGGGGGATGGTTGTTATCACGGTGTACTAGGATTGTTTTGGGGGAGTGGTAAAAGGATGTGAACTAACAAAAAATTTCTAGTTGTGTTTCATATTAACTTTTGATGATTAAGCAGCTGTTAAATGGTTATGTTTCCCATTAAAAATGTTTTTCTGTGTGCCTGCTATTTTCACCTTCATGTATTTTACGTGTGCAATTGCTGTATTCAATGTATCAGAGACATTGCATTCTGGTTCTCATTATGAATTTTGATTTGGAATTATATGCATAGTGTGTATCAAAATATGCAATTTGTGACTTTCTGCTTTTCAGAATTATTCTCTTCTGAGGCTAAGAGAGCTAACAAATCAAACAACTATACCTTATTTGCAGGTATGAAGATTTTTTAAATATTGTTATTGATAATAATATGTGCTTGTATCATTTGTATAATTAATTAAAATTATGTAGATTTTAATATGGACATAAATCAAGCTGTTCTACGTAACGTGACCGCAGAAATTTGAAAAAATTTCCGTCCTGGGACGGGAATCGAACCCACGTCTCCCAATTTGTGCTCGAGCTTCAGCCTTGAGCTTTTAAAAAGCATAATCAAGCTTCCCACTCCAGGACGAAAGAAAATTATAAAAATGTTTTTCAAATTTCTGCAGTTACGTTACATGAAAGAACAGCTTGATTTACATCCACATTAAGTATTCCATTTGTTTTCAACTTGTTACATAGATTTTATTGGTCTATTTTCTTGAGTATAACCTTGCATTTAAACACCCTTTTGCTCAGTATATTTTTGGTTTTGCCTGTTGTGTTAGTACTAAGGTAATGGTTTACATACTGTCACCCTCTTTTGTTTGTTTGTTTCAAGTGTTTTCTTATTGAAGCCACCTTGTAAAAGCAAAAATCAATTTAAAAGCCTTCAACACTTAACAAGTCTCTGGATGGCAGGGGGGGGGAGATGGCAGAATTGATAACCATAACTGAAGCTGACCTTGTAACTGTTCTCCTCCTGTTAACACAGTGCAGAACTAATTTTTACCATACTTCCCACTCCTCCAACTTACTGAAGTATGTTAATCATTTGGTTTCACAGTAATGGCAACCTGACATTTGTTTATTTTTCGCACATTGTTTTGACACTTGGACTACAGTTCAACCTTAATGATTAGTGTCACTAAACTGCACAGTCCTAGTAATCGTGCTGTGGTTTGTGAGAAGTTTGCCCTGTAATGATATGGAAGGTGCCAATTGACTTCTTAGAATATACTCAATCAATCAACAGAATACCGTGTGACTAATATTGCATCATATTTTAACCATTATTCTTTTACTATTTGTACATTCTGAAAGATGTTGACCACTAAGTATGCAAAACAATTACTATAGTCAGTGAGGTGATGCAATGGTCTACGCACTACATGATTCATACGCACCTTGAAAAGTCCTTGACCCAACTTCTCTGTCTATCTACAAGCCTGAAACCGCACGTCAGAATGCAAAGAAATGTGGTACATAAATACACATAAACATAAGGTTTGTGAACAATTTATTGGAACGTAAAAATATGTATATATTTTTGCTACACGTGATCACAAGATACGGGTGCCCACATAGGGATGTCAGGTTTCATCCAATAAGTTAATTTATAGGAAGTATGGTCTCCTCTTATGGACAAATAGCTTTCACAATGACGAGTTGTGCCAATGACAAATTGATGATGAACTCTTGAGACAATTAATTGCATTCCTCAAGGAGGGTAGTACATAACTCATTGAGGGCTCTGGAAAGGGGAGCTGGTGAACTGCAAACTTGTATCCCTAAAGTATCCCGGGCATCTCCTGTAGGGATCAGGTCTGGCTGTCCAATCCATCCTTCGAATATCCTCACTCCCAAAAAGCCTTCAACGAGCTGAACCCTATTATGTTATGTGTGTTGTTCGTACAAAGAAATTGAGGTCCGGTGGCTCCTAAGAGAAGCTTGACACAGAGCTCAAAAACCTTGTGTCTTTGTTGTGCTAGCCAGTAAGATTGCCACCTTCGAGCATATGGAGTGGTTTACAGCAGTTTAGTATTATGGCAACCCAGACTAGCAAATCACTGCCACCAAAAGTGTCTTGTTGTATAATGTTGGAGAGATAATTATGGGTCCATGGTTCCCTCCAGATGAAATGACACCAAGATAGATTGGTAAAAAATCTCAACCCATCTGTAAAAAGAGCATTGTCCCATTGGTCTTGGCTTCAGGAACAATGTTACCTACGTGATTTCAAAGAATCCCTCCTGTAAGATGAGGTGAGAAGAACACAAGCCATTATCTTCTTGCATAAAACTCGCTCTCGTTAAGCTGTAGATGTATAGATTTCTTTGACACAGTTGTCCCTGTACCTGCGGATAGCTCTGCAGAAAGTTACCTGGCTATGTACCCTGTAATGCCTCGGTCATTTAAGCAAGGTAACAGTCATCACATGGTGTGGTAATCCTTCTGCAACCTTGGTCAGACCTTCGTAACTTGTCACTGGTGTTAAATTGTTGCCGTAATCTTGAAAACATTCTTGGGTTGATATTCAAATCCTTTGAGACATGGCCCTGTGACTGGCTTGCTTTCTATTTTCTTGTGACTCTCCAGCTTAGTGAGTCAGGTAAACATGTGTGAGCCATTGCAAATGAAATTTCATCCATAGATACATTTCTTATGCATGCTGCCGATCATTTCACGACCCAGGTGTATTTAAGCATAGCACTTCAGTGGCATAATGGCGGTGGTGTACTGGAGCTGGAACAATGTTCTGGTACTTTTTTCTTTCTAGCCAGCATGCATTGTGGTAAAGCCTATACAGAATACTGATTTCGACCAGTCAGTATACTTTCTTATACTATAAATATAAGTAAGAAAGTAAAAGGGGGGATGGAATGGGTGGGGGAGGGTAAAAAGAAGAAAAGTGTTGAAGACATAAAGGCAACGCACGTTTCTGTACTTTTTCAATTAGCACTACACCGCTGCTTATTGGGCAGCATTGTGCTCCACAGTATGTAAACATAGGTGCTGAAACAAAATTCTTGTGTCCTCTCTAATACAACATGTAACTGTCACTACTTTCATTCAGTGAAATTTGTATTTTTCCGTAAATGCCTTTTGGACTTCAGTTTCGTACACCAGTGTAGAAACATGTTTTCATGAAGTTGTAAAAGTGTGTGTCCTGCACAAGTAGCAGGTTCAAGACCTGCTGCCCTGTTGGCGAGATTTGCAGGAAAATACAGTATATCTATCTTATATTCTCCACAATAAAATGCTTTTATTTTCACAAAACACACACAGGTACCTGAGTACGTGATGGCATTTTCAACAGAACTCTGTAAGTAAACAAACTGTCCCATTTTCCCAAATGAATACAATTATTAGTTCGAAAGTAGGTGCCTTATACATTTACATACAAATCACAGGGTGCGCACGCGTGCTTGAAAACCTGGAAAGTCCTGGAAAATCATGATTACGTTTTCAAGGCCTGGAATATCCTGGAAAACGGTATTTTTTTTAATGCTGTCTTGAAAAGCCTTGAAATTTGAAATTAGTGCTTAAAAAAAATGCCCTTTTAGGAAATCGAGTTACTGACTGTTACCCTTAATTTTTTTAAGTTCCTCTCCACTGTTCTCAAAGAAACCGCCGGCTACAGTGGTGTTTCGGATGTGCCCAAATCCTAATTTGGCTGGGGGGGGAGCACTACTTCCAGTGCAATAAAATTGGATGATTACTAGCAGGTCTGTTAGGGAAGGGAAGCTTGATGCATTCTCTAGCCCTGAGCTTGATGTCCGTCCGACAACTACTGAGAACAACAGAAGGGGAAAGAAGAGACATTTAGCATTTGCAGGGGGTCGCGTGTTTACCAAGTCAGCTGCCATCCACCAGTGAAGAGTATGCCTGAACAACACATTCATCTGCTCCTTGTTTATTGCATTAAGACGCTTGCTTCCGGCCCACCCCTCAAGAGACTTCGGCTACTTATGATAAAAAATAAGAAAACTATCTTTGCGAATTTTTCACAAAAGTGGCTGAAATTTTTACATTTACTATAATTGGATTACAGAAGCTCACTCCCAAAATTCCATTTGAATCGGTTTAAAACTCAAAAAGTTAGCATTGGAAATTTTTATTATGTGTGCCTCTTTAGACAGTGAGCCTTGAGCAGAAAGGGTGTTACCATAGCAACGGTTGATTGACAGCTGGGAGCGCTGATCCGAAGCCCTTGGTTGGGAAGAAAGCAAACACCTGTTTATCACTTCCACGGCTCAAAAGGACTAAGAGATATTTTCAGAAATCCATTTTCCGGAATTTTGAAAAGAACACAGTAAAATTTTTACAGTGGTTAAAATACATCACAATAAAGTTCTAGTGCAAATTTCTGCCGAATTCCGTATGAAACTTTAGCAGATGCAAAAAAAAAAAAAAAATCTTCCGTTGCAAAATCGGATTCAAAAGAAAGAAATGGCAATTATAAATTACGGGAAAAGCAAGCAAATTATTTTTTTTTAGATGCCATGGTTTATTTAAACAGAGTGATCCTTAAATTTTGTTTCTGTGATGATATGGACTCTATTTTAATTACAAACATACATTTTTATTCAGATGTCTGAGTTACTGTTTTAATAAAAAAATCTATAATTAAAAAGTTTTCAATGGATTTAGGCGAAATTCAGCAGATAAACGTATTTTAGTAAATTGCAACGTTATGACGTAAATTTGGTCATTTTGTCGAAAATTGGGCAGCATTTTTTTTTTACGTTTTCTCCTATAGTTAGGGTGAAGGAGGAAGACACTTCAGTGAGCTGCAGGTGGTGATTTATGGCGATGTGCCAAATGAAAAGAAGCCGTTCCATCAGGACATTCCAGAGGTTGAGTGTGCGTGGACGCGTGCTCCTGCTGTTTGAACTTAATCGGAATGTTTTCGGGAGGGGGAAAAATATCCGTTTCAGCTTTACAGCTTTCAGGCTCCTTTTTTTTTTCTTGGTAATAAATAAAAACCATAGTTGCTGCATTCACCATTGATCCATATTTGCATTTCTTGAATATAAACAGCAGACAATCGGAAACATGGTGTTGGGTGGGTCTTGATGTTCTTCATTTGTATCTGCTGAATTTTGTTCTGTGGGAATACGGAATGAGTTATACTGTGAATACATACAAAACTACATATTTTTGAGCTGAAAAAATGTCTACTTGTACACAGTAGCTAACGTGTGAACTCAGACGAAGACAATCGGACATATGGACGTCTGATTCCATAAAAAAATCAACCCATTTTATTATACACGACAGGTAAAAAAGAAAAACATTACATGTTTTTAAACATTATAAAGGAAAGCGGATTTTTGAAACACCATGACTTGATGGTATTATTTTTTTTTTTTTTTCGATTTTAATTTCTGAAATCTTTTTTTTTTTTTTTTTTCAATTACAATACACTGTAACATGATACCTGTGTGTTGTATCCCTTAGTTGTATGGCAGATTTTCAGTTGGCCGATATCCGCGATCGTAAGTGGTAGTTACATTGCTATTGTTGATGATGACAAGATAAATACTGGAGTAATGTAGAATGTTGCATAACGTAAAAAAGAAATCGCCCTTCGAACTTTTATGCGGTTATCATAGCTGATCAACCATTTCATTCCATGAACATCAGCACATTTCAATCATTTGACCATTGGGGGTCTGACGGAATTCAGCAGTGCTTAAGCGCCTAGCGCAACGAGAACATGCTAATTATGGACAGTTCTATTCCCTTCCCCTATCATCCCTAATCCATTTGCATCTTTCATCATTTTTATTACTTAAAACTGAAATTGCTTTTAAAAACTAATTTGAGCATGATACTGTAAAGCGTAGTAATCATCCTGGAATTTTTTGTATATGGCCTGGAAAAGGCCTGGAAAGTCCTTGAATTTTTTCCCCCAAAAAGAGTACGAACCCTGAAATCATTAGTTTAAAAGTAGTTACTAGTTTATAAGTGATTACTAGTTATAAGCTTAAAAGTGATTACTAGTTATTAGTTTAAAAGTGGTTACTAGCGTCTGTTGTTGATCTCGATATTGACTTTTTGCAATCCCCCACCCCCTTCTGTATATGTGATTATGATGGGTTTCCCCAGATTCTGTAAAGATAGTCTGTTCTGATTTTTGTTCCATGGAATCATTTGAGCTGTTGTGATAGTGTTTATGTAGATTTCACAGCTTTGGAACTGATCCGTGGATCTGTCAACATAGCTCAGAATTTTGTGAGCATTATAAAGTGTCTCTCTTTGGACTAGAATTTCTCTATAAAATTATGTAGTGCATTACTGATAAATTAAAATTTAGACCACATAAAAGAATACCCAGTTTTCATTGAAAAATTCCTCAGTTTGCCCTAGTGGAAAGAGAAGTTTTGAATTTCAGTGATAAAAATATCACTTCTATCAGAAGACTAATTATGAACAACCACTTTTATTCTTGCTTCTGTTGGAGTACACACAAATGACAGAACCATGATGTTTCATATAAAAATTAGCGGTCGTCACTCGCCACTCGGTGACTAGGTAAAATAAAAAACAAAGTGGCCAGTAGAAAAAGTTGCTTTGCTCACATCGCCCTAGAAAATTTGCCTGTCTGCACGGACCAGTGGTCGAATTATTTTTTTGTGACTAAAAAATTTATTTGCATTGTTTAAAACCCTCCTATTAATTAGCAAATGCATTTTCTATCATCCAACTCGCACGTTGGGAAAAACAGTACTCCACTCAGTAAATAAGTGTGTGCGACCTATTTATAGAATCACATGGAACTGACGTTACAAGTTGACTTCTGCAGCCTCGTTTTTTAAAATTTCTCTGAAAATGCATGGTTTCCCATTGCTTAGTCACTTCCCACTTATCAACAAACAAAAAGAGCAAGCATTATTACTTTTGTTAACAAAAAAAATGAAGTTCGAAATCCAAACTTCAACTTTCTGTCGCTGTCTTTCGTCCCCCTTAGAGTCACGTTTCCTCTGCCCAGTGTGTATGCTGTAGTGTTTTCGGAACATTAATTTCACTTTAAACAAAATAAAAAAAATTGGTCTCTCCCTTAATACTTCAAAACGTTACTAGGGTTTGGGAAAACACAGTGATAACAATTTTATGGGTCATAGAAATGGCAGATTCCACCACAAACACATGAAAGTACCTATTTATATATAGCATGGAAAATATATTAAGTACTTATTTTTAAATTGAGTTTTGCTTTTAAAAAGGGAGAGAAGGCAAAATGTTTGCTATACTGATTGGTTTTTAAGAGTCTGTTTGAAGTAAAACATGCACTTCATCAGAAAAAAATTCTTAGAAAATACTGAGTCGCCCTTTTTCACTATTATGGAAGATATTAAGGATGAGTAATATGATTAGGAAAACACAAAAAATAAGAATAGAATCACAAGAAGGAAAAACAAACAAATTATAATTTTTAAAATATGCAGCTTGGTAAGAAAAATTCGAAATTCCGAAAATCGCGGAGCATTCTTACCTGTACTAAAACAATCATTTTTAGGCAACTGGTGGCATGAAGTTGCCCAAAATATGTCTAAAAAATGTCACAGTTTCAAAAACATCCAATGAACAATTCCAAAAATGTTTGATGAATGTTAGAAGCTTGAAACACGAAAATAAACTTTGCACAAATGTTGCATAACATTATTTCACTGAGATTTTCTTATTCGGTAGTATATTCAATGTTTCCTGTACTCCATAGCAGACCAACGATTTCTTTAGTGACTATGGGGAGTTCATGGCACTTGGAGTTCATGTTGTGGTAGCAAACAGGAAAAAAAGATCTTAAATTATTAGAATTTAAAAAAAAAATTCTTTAAAAAAAAAAAAAAAAAAAAAAAAAAAAAGCAAAATTCCTGGCACTGGGTTTGGAAACCGGACATTTCCACTTGGCAGCTTTGCATGTGTTATTGTTGTCACTGCTGTTTTCTCAACAGCTGTTAATATGTTTATCAACGGTTTTAACACAGTATTTGTTAGAACAACACAGGAAATTACTGGTAACACAAAGTGACCAGGTGGGTATCCCATTTTTTCCCCAGTCTGAGCTATGGTAGTAGATGCATGACTATGATTCAGTACTGGTGACTACACAGTATCAAAAAATAATTTGGGAGGTATGAAATTCATTTTTGAAAGCTATAAAGCCTTTTTTTTTTTTTTTTTTTTTTTTTTTTTTTACGCAAAGGAAAACCTAATCAAAAATAAAATGAATGGAAAGAAAAATTTAGCACCTGTGTGTATTTAATTTTCATCAAGATAGGGCTTTAACAGAATGGAAGCAGCTTTGGTACATCATGTTTGAGCATTTTCAACCACCAATAGTTCTCCAGGAACTGCTAGAGAAACTGAAAACAAGTAGTTTGAGTACATGAGGGTTGTGACACAAATTGTTGAAATACTGGAGATCATTATGCGAAGCAACGCAGAAGTTGAGAGAAAATCAAACTTGGGTAATAAACATTCTTAATGACAAGACAGTGACATGCAAAAAAAAAAAAAAAATGACTTTAGAAAATACCAACAAATAAAGTAAGCCAAAAGTATGGCTTGAAAATTTTGACCCATCCACTGCTGTCAATTTGTGATGAATAATTTTTATTCAACGATGTAGAGACAGACCAAATATAAATGATTAAATTAATTTTTTCAATAAAATTTGTTTGGCTAGAAAATTCGGTTGATGATGTTGAAGGAACAACAGAACTTTTAAATAATATATTTCTGCATTTAATTGCATTACACAATTGTGTGCTCTTGTAACTGGTAGGCCATTATATATTTATAAAATAGGTTTATTTACATCTGAATGTATGAAAGGTATACAGTGCAGCGATAAAATGTGTATACCATGCGTTATACTCTAAGCAAGTGTAACACCCTAAGCAATACCTCTAAGCAAAGTGTAGTACCATATATATATATAAACAATGCATAAATACCGTAAGCAATACCCCTGAGCAAAGTGGCAGCTAGATTTCGACCATCCACTGGCCACTTGAAAACATTTCCTCATTTTTATCTTTAAATGATGTATCTTTAAATGATGGCTTTAAGTAGATTCCACAGCTTTGAATTGTGATTAAAATGGGACTTCAGTTATTATTTGTGCACCTAGAAGAAATCATGCTACAACTACAAAACTTCGCAAATAGCTAGGGTGCCTGTTTGTATGCAAATGATCCACGTTTGGTGTGATTGGGCACGACCGCACACCCTGTGGTGGCGCTGCAAGCACGAACCGGCGTGCAGGTCGATGCCCCATGAAAGCAAAACGCACCAGCTGACGCAAGCAATAGTACAGAGTGACAAGAATGCAGGGTACACGCCAGAGACGTCAATTTACACAACTTATGGACTTTGGGGGAGGCCTGATCATCGGGCTGAAAACCGCAGGGTGGTTTGCGCGTCATATAGCCCTCCGCGTGGATCGTTCTGACCATACCATCCGACTGTGTTGGGAGCAGTGAACACGTGACGGCACTGCCACACGGCGGAGTGGCTTCGGACAGACCAGGAAAACCACTTGTAGAAATGATCATGCGCCAAGCACGAACGGATCGCATGTGGATACTATACGGGCAAATGTAGCAGCTGCTGTGTACCCATGAACCATTTCCCGATGCCTTGCGGAAGCGAATCTGCGGTCCTAGCGGCCCTTATGTGTGCTGCCATTAACATCAGAACATTGTCGGCTCCATGTGCAGTGGTGCCAAGCCAAAGCGACGTGAAATGCCACAGACTGGTGACTTGTAGTGTTTAGCAATGAGTGCTGCTTTGTTTTGGGGACAGATTATCATCGTGTCCGAGTGTGGAGTTCCCTGTGTCAATGGCACAATCCCAACCTCGCTATCGAGTACCACACCACCTCCATTGCAGGCATTATGGTCTGGGGAGCCATAGCCTACGATAGCCAATCAGCTCTATTAGTGGTACGTGGATCATTGATGGGCCAGAGGTATGTGGATGAGATCCTAATGTCCCATGTGCTCCCATTCCTGGCCAGGATTCCAGGTGCGCTATACCAACAGGATAATGCCTGCCCACACACGGCTCGGGTTGCCCAGGACTGCCTACGTCGTGTCCAGACACTTCCATGGCTTGCCCACTCCGTGGACGTGTATGCCCCCTATCAAGCATGTGTGGGACCAATTGAAATGCTGTGCCGCACTGTCTAAGATTTGGAGCACACCATCCAACACGTGTGGACCAGTCTGCCACAGGACAACATCAGGCATCTGTTTGCCTCCATGCCAGACCGTATTGCTGCACGAGGCGGCTCGACGCGTTATTGAAGATGACCGGACTGCGTGCCACAGATCCATCTGTAATTGTCCTGCAGCTCTGTTTTTGCCATGATGTGTATCATTTATCTGTATCATTACGTCCATAAAATTTCAATTCAATCCGATGCTTCCTTCTTGGTGCACAAATTTATTGTCTGCGACTGTACAAACTAACGTGTAGAACTTATTGTCATGAAGCATGCATTTTAAATTTTGCTCTGAGGATATGTCTCGTCACCTTTCACACAGGGTTGCGAGATTTTATCTGTTGTGTTTACCATTGACTCACTGCCAGTGTTTTCACATAAGTATATATTATTTGGAATTCAGATGTGACATTAAATTTGCAAAATGTAAATGAGAGATAAGCAAAATTTACGTAAGAGATAAAAACAAAAATAAAGTTTTAAAGTAGATTATATATGCCGCAAAGTGTTAGTAGATATTCAACATTATTAAACTTATAAGGCATGGGAAATATGTATTTACTTTGAGAAGGTGTATTTCACAAAGTCATGCTTCAAATTTGCACTTTATAGTGCACATGCATGTGTGCAGTGGCAACACAAACCAAGCGTGTATAGCCTTTTTAGATATTTTATCTTGTAATTTATTGCTGTGATACAAAATTGAATTTAGAATTGTGGCTTTGAAAGTATACTGATTCTTTCTGTTCTCTCTATCGTTTCAGTGATGTATCATGATGGTGAGGAAGCTATTAAAGGTCATTACATCTCTGACATCTATCACCATGGAAGCAAGAGCTGGATTAGATGTGATGATAGGTCTATATCTACAATAACAGAAGACCAAGTGCTTTCTTATAATCCCCCTCGTGTTCCTTATTTATTATTTTATCAGATAAATAACTCTAGTGACACAAAATTATAGCTTCCTTGATGATTTTTTGATTGAGGAAAAGGAAGGTAACTTTTGTTACCACAGTGGACAAGTTTTTATTTTACCTTTCCCTATTTGTCTTTTTTTTTTTCTCCTATATTTCTTTTTTTCTTATTTTGTAAGGGACATTGTGTACTTTTGTAATGAATTGTGTTACTCAATCATAAATTTTTTTATCACTGTAAATCTGCTAGTGCCTGTCTGATTTCTCATAAGGTTGATAAAAATATATATTAAAAAAATACCAGTATCTTACTAAGGTAACTTAAATTGTATGCCTATGATGTGATAAAGGGCACTACAACACTATCCTCCCAATCATGACTCAAAAAATGTAAATATCTCTGGTTGATAAAGTAATGATATTAAACAACTCTGCTGGTTATAATCCACTTTTATTTTCTGTACTTTATTTTTTTGTTTGTCTCTGTTATGGTGACTTTCTTTTTGTTTTGTTTTTTTCCCTCTCTGATTACCAGTGAAAGAGCTGTGTTTGATATAAGAGTCACAGTGGCCTTTTTTTTAAATGGGCTTCTAATTTTTGTGTTCCTTTCATATAGAAACAAAAAGAAAAAAAATGTATTTTGAAGAAACTGCATTGCAAGAAAATTGATGCAGTTAAGATCAGTTAACTGTATTTTAATTAAATCATAGTCATAAAAATATACTAAAAATGTAGGTGTGATGAATACATATACTTTTTTGTTTGTCTGTGATTACTGATGGAAAAGTTGTTTGAATATGTTACGTTCATACTTGTCATCATGATATATGTTGCTAGAGGAGTTGCAAGAACAAAACTATTAATTTCAATGGCATTTCCTGTTAATTTTTATGTTCCCTTCATAAAAAAAATTCTCTTGAAGAAATTGCATTGCTAGAATTGATCAAATTGAGGTCAGTTAATTGCATCTTAGTTATAAAAATGTACTGAAGGAGCAGGTACAATAAGTATGCATGTCTTTTTCATTATTATTATCATTTCTTTTTTTAAACAAAAGTCAAATTTAGGATGTCCGTATTGTTTACCAGAATCTTGTGAAACTTTGTAAGAGGAAATATTGTGTCTTAAAATAGTGAGCAGATTTTTTTTGTAGGCCATGGAATAATAAAAAAAGGAAGAAAAAAAACATGTTGTGGAAAAATGATATTCTCAGAAGGGGAAACTAGGAATGCCTTGATTATGCCTGGCTTGTATGTGATTCAAAATGAATTTTCAGAATTAGATGCTATGAATAGATGTATTAAACTGCAGTTAAAATTTTATGCCAACTAGCAGAGAAAGCTGAAACGTGTCTATGCATACCTGCCAATTTTTATAGCTTAACTTCAAAATTCATGGAAATCGTACTTGTTTTACTGTTATTTTACAGAATTTCATTTATTTATATTTTTTTTACCCATGTGAATACAATTTTGAGGGGCGATTAAGTGTCCCCATGGACCACCAACACATCTGTATATTCTAATTTACCTGATCACAATTTCACCCAATTCTGCATCCCCAACTGTTTTTACTCATAGTCAGGGTTGCCAAATCAGTCCTTTTTCTGAGCAGCCAACCCCCCCCCTTCACTTTCCTTTACACATGGAAATGAATTATTCTTGAATGTTGGCAGGTAACTTTATTTCAGGCAGACATTTATATGACATTTTGAAATTTTCAAATGAACCCCCCCTTTCTTTCTATTTATTTATTTATTTTTTGAGTGGGGAGGGGGGGGCTGCTTTCTGAATTGATGAACTGACAACAATAACTGGGTAATTTTTCAGGGCTTTTCATACCCAGCTACAGAAGTGAAAATCTATAAAGAAAAAATTCCATATATTGCTTCTTAACTTAATTCTCATAACATGTAAATCCAAAGGCATTGTTACCTAGGGTAAATTAAACATAACATTCAACTTTTATTGGAACTATACACGGTGAATTTCATAATAAAATTTTCATTTTTACTCTTAACTGTTCCAGTTAGTTATCTTGCATAGTCAAGATTATTGAGAAATGTGAAGTTTCATCATTAATTTACTACAAGTGAATGTTATTGACATGAATTGTGTTTAAGGCCTTTTTTAAACATAACCCACTAGGCCTTTTTGTGTCAAAAATCTGGCTGTATTTTTTTTTATGGCCTCTTTTTATTTAACCCAGGTGTTTTTGTATCAGAATAACAATCCTGAAGGTGCAGCCTAGCAGGAAACACTGTAGGATTAAGATTGGCAATAAATACTGAAGGAAAAAGAAATGAAAAGTATCAGCCTCATGCAAGACTTCAAATTATATTTTTAAAAGGTACTTTTTAACATGGTGGCACAAAAATTTGAGGTCTAAACCTCAGTTGAGAACAGGACCCGCTTTAGAGCAGTGCTGTTGCACCAGACGCCAAGCTGAGAGGGCACAGAGCTGATTTTTGTATGTGTGAAATGGTAGAGTATATGAAAAAGTAAAAATTCCCTGTAAATATTGTAGTTGAAGACTGGGCGATGATGATTGGAAGCAATTAAAGGTCTCACTGTCGTTGGAACAATCTGTATGATTACAATAGCGTATCATTACAATTAAGCTAAAAAAAAAAAAGGCTTTGTCGTTCTTGGTTTCAGTGCAAGACAATTTATTTTTTATATCTTTCATGTTTGCGGAAAAAAACATATGATCCAAGACACAAAAAAATGCTGGCTGGGGGCATCAACAAATATTGTCGCACAAGGCGTCACAAACACCAAAGTCACCCTCAAGTTAAAGTAAAAAATTACTGTAATATGTCACAATAATTTCACCTTACAATTGAAATTTCTTTGTGTATTTGTAGCATAATGATAATAGCATACTAATCAGGTGATTATGTATATATTACATTTTAATTGTTATAAGCCTGAAGTAGTGCCAAATATTGTAACCATCATATAAGTAGATTAAAATAGACAAATGTCCGTAATAAATCAACTTTTTATTGATATGTTCAAAATATTTAATTAATACATTCGATATATTAGTCAGTCAACCATCAAACATTCGCCGAACAAATTTTTTATGAATTTGAATTCTTGAAGTTGGCTCATATGTGTATGGGTGTCCCCTAGCTGTATTTCAATTTATAAATAACCAGTCTAAACCATCTTCTAGAAGTGGTAAGTTACATATGTACATTTATTTCTTATAATGAGAAATTTTTGCTGAATCAAAATCTGCTGGGTGGTGGTGCAGTGGTCTAAGCGGTGGCTTCTGATCATTCATCTAAGATGGGTCCGGGTTTGAATCCCAGTTAGGCATAAATGTTGTGTTTGTCTCACTGCACTGGCCCTCTCCCTTCACTGGAACCAGTGCCTTTAAATTAGGGACGGCCAACCCTCGTCCCTAATTGGGGTCACTGGTTCCAAGGAAGGGAGGGAGCCAGTGCATTGAGTTGCTCACAGTAGTTGTTAAACTTCCAATAAAAAAAAAGGAATCAAAATCTATTATATATGTGGAAAATCTTGGATTTTTCAACCCCTCATATTTGATACCAAAAAGGAATGGTAAAGCTAGACAAGTGAATAATTTTGGCTGGGCATTTGTTTTCTCAATTCAAGAGGAATTTTTCTCATCATCTAGGAACTAATTACATTTTAAGTATTAATACAAATATCATTTCCTGTACCTAGCAACAAAACAGGGTGCCAGATAAAAAATTGAAGAAAGATGGAAAATCTTTGTCATGCTTATCTGTATGATATGAAAAGAATATTTCCAGTTTTGCCTCTAAAAAAATCATTATTACAACAACAATGGGAAAATCAATTTATTAGTGTGTATATTCATAGTTGTATAGGTATTTGTTTATTTTTCATTAAATATGTCAGAATACTTTGCCAGAAAAAACTGGCCGATGTGACAGCTTTGACTAATACATTGTTCATTCTGTTATACATCTGCACTTAGCATATCCATGAAAACTGTATCAATGTATTAAATTTTCGTGGTTCAAGAACTGACCAAAAAAGAAACAAGAAAGATGACACTGAATTTTCAGTTGTAAGGAGCACATCTTTTTAACCCTTTCCAGCTCGTATGAAATTTACCAAAGTTATTCAAAGTCGATGGAAGCATTTAGGGAAAAAATCGACCGGATTTCTAGTTGGTAAAACATCCAGAAATTGAAACAGCTACTGACTTCAACCAGTGGCTAAAAAGTATGTTACGAAAATCAGCAAATGGTGCACAAAAAAGTATCTTATAGCACAAGAAAGGTATCGGAGACAAAGAAATTCTCAAAACAAACAGTTAAAAGAAGAAATATAGAAGGAAACATGATATCGCTTATGCCTTTTAGCAGAACTTTGCCTAATGGAAAAGTTGAAAGTAGGCAAAATGTATTCTTCAGGGCAAAAGCTGCGCTAAGGGAAAAGAACTTCCCAAATACGTCTCCCAGAAGCAGAGGTAGTGAGAAAAAGGCTTTGTTGACCTTTTACACCCCTAGTAGTATGAAGTATAGAAGATCTTTTGTACGTCATGTGATGCATGCCAGTGAAGCCCAAGTTGTGTGTCAAGATCACTGTAAATGGAGAAGTTTGATACAGCAACAATAAGTAAATAATTAGTTAAAAATTTATCTGGTAGTTTCTATTTCTTTGTGGAACTAACTTCTGAATTTCAGAGAACAGCTTAATGTATGAATTTCCATGTGTTTCAATGTGCAGTTTTAAAATTACCATTTTAACTTTTTTCAGTGTGTGAACATTGCGAATCAGTTTGATGTGAAGCAAATAATATATAACTATTTTTTGGGCCCCTCAAAGGTCAGGGCCTTAGGCACGTGCCCCAAATGCTCTCCCAAAAATCAGTCCCTGTTCTTTTCATAATGTAATTAAGTAAATCACCAGTATCTTAGATATGGAAGTTAAAAAAAATATTTTTCTCTAATACATCGAACAACTGCAGAATTATTACCCCAGCAATGCCTGAATTGTTTAGTTTCACTGTTCTACATATTTTCTTTTTTTTTTTTTTTTTTTTTTTTTTTTTTCCATATCAGAAAACTTGAGAAGTCAAGGGCATACAATGCAATTTTCAAGTTTTCTAATACAGTGGATGCAATACATCAAACAATAAAACTGTCAGTTCAAGCATTGCTGTATTAATAATCCTGTAGTTGCTTCATGTATTTGTGAAGGATATTTCTTCCTCAACTTCCAGAGTTAAATTATGTTTGTAGTCTTTTTTCTCTTTTGAAAGTAAGCTGATGAGTATTTTGATCCTGTTGCATCTAGTTGCAGACTCCACAGTGGAAAAAGTAGCACTCTAAGCACGTTTGCAATGGGCAAACGCTACGATGAAACCCCGGTCATAAGAAACAATAGATTTGGACCATGCTATTGAGCACCTCTAGGAGACTGGTTCGTCGTGAACAATTTTCCTTTCTTTTCGTTGGGCACGAGGCCTTTAATCCAATTGACACAGTACAGGACATTGGTTCAAGAAAAGCACAAACACAGACAATCACAATAAAATTACATTCACATTGATGGTAAGAGACAGATGAAAAGATTTTTCACTCAGGCATTATGGTTCTATGGGAACGCAGTCCCGCCAGCAGTTGTTTAGCCATTGTCCGCTCGGTTTCGTTGACACTCTTTTTCCCTCTTCAGACTCGGACAGTCCAGATTCAGACTTGAGTGGTCGATGTGCAGCCTTAGGTTGAAGCAGTCATTTGCCTTGCTGCAGTTGGAGCATTTAGCCTCGCGCACACATTTCTAGTGCTAATGCTCAGTGTGGGCAGACCGGGAACAAGTCTCAAAGATTGCGGGCACTTAGCGTTATAGTGCCCAAAACCAATGCTTTTGAAGCAACGGGGTTCTCTCACAAATTCATGCACATTCTGAATCCTCAAGGCATACCCAACTTTGCCCCTTTGCACAATGGATTTGAAGTCGACTGGGGCCATTTTAACCACCCAGTGGACTTTACCTTCTCTTCCTTTGACTGGAAAGAGCACTTTGCAGTGATCTGGTCCTTTCAGGTGGTTTTGCAGTGGAAATTCCTGCTGGATCCAGTGTTTTTCATCACAAGCGTCTAAGCCATAAACAATTGCTCTTGGAAGCTTATGAACTGGTTTTCTCAGTTTGAAGTCTTCTGTTATTTGAAGAGGATTTTTCCACCTCTTCAATCAACTTTTCCACACCCTCTGCTTTGGTGCACTTAATAGCAACGCCCCTGTTCTTTACTTTTTTAACTGATTTGACTTCAATTCCAGCAATCCAGGGCTGATTTGACTGGTGAAATCCTCCATCTCGCTGGAGGATTTCCCCTGGATTTTTAGAATACCAACACAGTGTGCCTTGTTTGGAACTTGGTCTGTTCCACTGGCTCTGACTTTTTTTTGGACAGCCTGGGCATGCATCTGCTATCCTGGCGGCCACATTGGCTCCGTTTCCTTTCTTCCATTCTACCCTTCAAGTAGCTCAACTCCAACTGCTGTGCGAAGAAGGCCTACTAGATTCGATCAATGATTGGCCAAAGCAGGCCTCTGGCACTATGAGATACCTTTGTGTTCAGGTTGTCCATGATCTCGTTAAGCTCACTGAACAACCCATTTAGTACCTCAGCATCGGTACACTCGCCAATCTCTTTTTGGAAGTAAGATTGACGAAAAGAAAGAAAAACAGAAGTTTGTCAAGGGATGCAAATCATGTGAAAATAATAAAGGGCACAAATTAAGGCATTGCCATCTCTCTAGAATGTTGAAGAATAACATGGCAGTATAACTTTCTGGCAATAAATCCAAGTGACAAATTGAGGATTTATTAAAAAAAAAATCGTTTTGGGTATCTTAATTTTGCTGGTAGCACCTCTTATGCATAAAATACTGTCCTAATTATACTGAATGGCCACTTTATTATGACCACCCGCTCAGTACTTCGTTGGGCCACCTTTTGCCTTTAATACTGCATCAATTCTTTGTGGCATGGACTCCACGAGATGTTGATAGGTGATTTGTGGAATTTGAGACCATGCTTGATGAATAGCACTTTCCAGGAGTGTGAGATTGCAGGGTTGTGTATCCAGCTGTCTGATGGCTCATTCAACTTCATCCCACAAATTCTCAATGGGGGTGAGAACTGGAGATTGTGGGGGCCACCTAAGCAAAGTAAACTCACCGGCATGTTTCTTAAACCAATCCTGTACAATACGAGCACTCTGGCAGGACGCATTATCTTGTTGAAAGCAGCCATCGCCATTGGGATAAACCATCCACATGACAGGATGCACTTGGTCCGCAACGATGTTTAGATATGATGTGTCAGTCATACATTGATTAACACGAATTAAAGGGCCCAAAGCATGCCATGAAAACATTCCCCAAACCATAGCGTTGCCACCACCAGCTTGAAGAGTTGTAGCAGTACATTTGGGGTCCATGCAGTCGTGCTGTTTCCACCAAATTCTCACTCGGCCATCGGCATGGTGTAACTGAAAACATGATTCATCCGACCACATAATTTGTTTCCAATTATTGACTGTCCAATCCTTGTGCTACTGTGCAAACTGGAGACGTTTTCTCTTGTTAACTGCAGACAGCAAAGGTGTTCGAACCGGCCTTCGGCTGTCATATCCCATCCGATGCAGTGTATGGTGAACAGTGCGTGCAGAGGTCATTTGAAAGGATCCTTGATTAAGATGGTCTGTAATTTGCTGCACTGTTGCCCTTCCATTGTCTGTTATCAGTCTGGACACTCTCCCTTCCGCCCGAGCAGTCACTAGTCGATGACGACCACACGTTGCACGTAGAGACCCAGTTTTGTTGCTGACAGTCCAGTCTTTAAGCACTTTAACAACAGCTGCTCTGGAACATTTCACGAATGTGGCGGTTTGGATGATACTCGCTCCATGGCTCCGAGCTCCAACAATCATCCCACGTTGAAAGTCTCAAATCGCATTTTTTACCCATCTCTTCACCCAAAAATCACTTCTACTACTGTCGCAAGCACCAAGATTTCCCTTTTTATATTAGTCTCGTCCTCTGGCGGCAACAGCGTGCAGCCATTGCTTATTTGCTTAAAACTGTCAGGTGGTCATAATAAAGTGGCCACTCAGTGTATAATCAAATACTTTGTGAGGAAGAAAGTAAGTAGGAAGTTGAACCTCATCCTTTTATCGGAAAATATTTTTGTCAGTTTAGTAAATTTGAAGTGGTTGATATGTTGACCCCAGGATATCAGATGAGATAGCTTGAGAGAAAGCATACAAAACATTGCTGAAGTGAATGTGAAAGTAGTGTTGTGCAAACTGATAATTTTGCGTAATTAGTAATGAACATCCCTACTACTATTTTGTTTTTATTTACCCACGATGCAGGACTGTAGCTTGGTCTCGGAACCAGGGAGATCTGTGTGTGCAACAAAAAACTATATTCATTCAAGAATACAGAAGCAAGTTTTGTTTGTATTTTCATTGCTTTTATTTATTTATTTCACTAGTAACAATTTCTCCATGCCAAAGAGCTATAAAAAAAAAATTCAGTTTAAAATGTGAAAACAGGTGGAGAAAAAAAACCAACTAAACTGTCTTGCAGTGAGAAAAATAAATCTATCAGAATTTGCTTTGTAGAGTCATTATCGCTGGAGGAAAGATAACTCCCAACTAACATGATTTTTTTCTTTATTTTTTAATTTACTGTTCTGGTTCCTTTCCGTGGATCCACACAATGGCAATGAGGAGTTATTGATGCCGAATTTCGGCACTTGCTTCTCCATCTTGTATCATGCGTTCTCCTTCGTGGGTACTTGGAGGTAGAATCTTCTTACTGCGATCAACAGCCATACCTTTGTTCCCAATTCAAATACCAAAATCCCTCAGATTCTCGCCTATGAACACTTATCTCATTGTAAAACCACTCCCACTGACCAAAAACAATGAACTGGAAGAAGTTCAAAGCTCTTTCTCTCAACTTTTAAGTAGCAACAAGTCGGGTGCCCATGTTACAGAGAATCATTGGAGTAGCTGCTTCTACTCATTCAGTTCCAGAAGCAATTTCTTTTTAGTTATCCACTGTTCATGCTGTATCATTTTGATTTTGATTTTTTCAAAACATGTAACACAAATAAATATTCTAAAGTTTTTATGCTTATAATCCATTTTCCAGAGGAAGATGGCTTACTGTGCTGGGGGAGGGCTGAGCCCCTGCTAGCTACGGGCCTGCCCTGATGTTGACCCCAAACCATAATTTGCCTTCCTGGCGGTGCTGTGGTCTAACAATGGCTTCTGACCATTTGTATGAGATAGGTCCAGGTGCTAATCCCAGTATAGCATGGATGTTGTATTCGTCTTACGGGTCTTGCTTTCATTGTTCCTTGGAACCAGTGACCCTAAATTGGGGATGGGCGACTGCTTATAGCACTTTGAGTTGCTCACTGTGGTTAAACTCTCAAAGGAGCTCAAAAACTGCTCTCTAAGGTGATTTCTGTTGGAAGACAACATATTCAGGCAAGTCGTCTGTGATGCTCGACGACAAAAGTTAGCACTGCCTCTTTCAAAGTACCTGCCACCTGGAGGTAAATGGTGTGCAAAACTTAAGGGCGAGCCAGGTTTTGACATGTAGCATCACACGGGAGTAGCCTGGGTATGTGATGTTCAAAACATGCGGCAGCCCCAGTGGTCTAAGCGATGGCCTCTGATCATTCGTCCGTAAGAGGTCCGGGTTTGAAATCACGGTGAGGCGTGGATGTTGTGTTTGTCTTACGGCACTGGCTCTCTCCCTTCCCTGGAACCAGTTACCCTAAATTAGGGACGGGCGACTGCTTATAGGCCGCCCAATGAGTTGCTCACAGTGGTCGTTAAACCTCTGATTAAAAAACAACAACATGGGAACTCCATTACTTACCGAAATGATGAAAACAACACCGACACAACTGTAAATACTAAAGGATATAGTGGAACTTTATTCAGGCCGCCCTGGTGGCCTCTGATCATTCGTCCAAATGGGGTCCGGGTTCGAATCCCGGTGAGGCATGGATGTTGTGTTTGTCTTACGGCACTGGCTCTCGCCTTTCCCTGGAACCAGTGACCCTAAATTAGGGACGGGCGACTGCTTATAGCCCATTGAGTTGCTCACGGTGGTCGTTAAACCTTCAATCAAAAAAAAAAAAAAAAAAAAACTTTATTCAGAATTAGCTGCATAGCACTGAGTGCCATGAAATGCATCACTGCTAGAGACTATGGAGGGAGAGGAGATATAATCACCCCCAACGTCGATGTGATTTGCACCCTCTATCCATACTTTTTTGATTGAAGGTCTAACGACCACCATGAGCAACTCAATGGGCTATAAGCAGTCGCCCATCCCTAATTTAGGGTTACTGGTTCCAGGGAAGGAAGAGAGCCAGTGCCGTAAGACAAACACTACATCCCCCACCGGGATTTGAACCGGGCCCTTCTCTGACTAAAGGTCATAAGCCAGCGCTTATACCACTGAGTCACCAAGGTGACTTCCATGCATCGCAGTAGGTTGTTGATGAATTCTTGTGGAAACATCTCCCATTTTTCCGTCAGCACAGTCTTCAGCTGTTGGACAGTTTCCGGGGTGCATAGAAGTGCCGTAAATCGGTTACCCAGATCGTCCCACACGTGTTCTATGGAATGTATGTGTGTGAAACGTGCTGGAAAGTCTTCATTTTCTAATAGCCATCGTTATCGTCCATTGTCATGAACTGTGTACCAGTGGTACCCTGGACAAACTAACATGGGGCTGGATTACCTCGTTACAGTAGCGCGCATCGGTTACAGTACCTCCTAATATCTGGAGCTCCGTGCGACAGTCAGGTCTATCCCTTTCGTTGTTTTCGGGGCGATACCTAGTGCCTACTTCGCGCCAAATTAGCTGACGTCCAGAATCGCTAGAGACAATTTGCTCTAATCAGTAAAGAGCACCGTACCCCACTGTTCTGTCTAGTCCGTATGTTCCTTGGGCCACTGCAAACTGCGATATGTGGCGCAGTGGTCTAAGGCGTTGGCCTCTGATCATTCGTCCGTAAGGGGCCCGGGTTCGAATCCCGGTGAGGCATGGATGTTGTGTTTGTCTTACGGCACTGGCTCTCTCTCTCTTCCCTGGAACCAGTGACCCTAAATTAGAGACGGGCGACTGCTTATAGCCCATTGAGTTGCTCACGGTGGTCGTTAACCCTCCAATCAAAAAAAAAAACTGCGATATTTTGCATCCTGTGCTGGTGCTCAGTTATTTTGCAAGGTTACTTGCTGTCTGGTGTCGGTTCCTCTTGGCCTGTAGAAGCAGAAATGGTCCTCAATGGGAGGTGATTCTTGTTGGATGATAGCCATCGATTTTTCCCACAACTACATGAAAACCGACCACGTACGCAGTACGTTGTTATGGGACATACCGAACTCTTGGGCCACACTCGTCACAGTTCGAGCCTCCCAGTTATTCAACCACGAGTAAAATCAAGATGTTCTCTACGGGCAGCTTCGTCGTCTTTAGCACAGAACAAACAATCGAATATCTATCTATAGCACTTCTGCGACTTGCGTTCAACTGATGCTATTGGACTGCGTGAGCGCAGGGACGGGTCTATATGATCTTTAGCCTTGGGGCCCAGGAGACGCCTGGGCAAGTGATAGATAAGTAGAGAGAGTGGGGGTTGTAAAGTAGTTTTACTTTTGTCTCTTATGATTTCCATTTGGTCAGAAACAGAATAGAAGACGAACAGATTTCAAGGCAGTGAGATTCACTACACATTCAGCCGCCCCGGTGGCGCAGTGGTCTAAGGCGCTGGCCTCTGATCATTCGTCCGTAAGGGGTCCGGGTTTGAATCCCGGTCAGGCATGGATGTTGTGTTTGTCTTATGGCACTGGCTCTTTCCCTTCCCTGGAACCAGTGACCCTAAATTAGGGACGGGCGACTGCTTATAGCCCATTGAGTTGCTCACGGTGGTCGTTAAACCTCCAATCAAAAAAAAAGTCACTACACATTCAAGGTTTCATGTCGTGTACAGCAGGATCGGAGAGACAAGTTTCAGCTTCACTACCATCCACCCACACGTTCCATTTTGCACTTGGAACCGTTAATGGTTGAAGTTCCCTGTGGCTTCACATTGCATAACAAAAAAGATGAAAAGTATACATTGCTAAATCATTAGAAAATCCAGGACGAAATCTAGGAACCCTAAAGTTATGTTCTTATGAAAACAATGAAAAAGAAAATACAGTGACTTATTATGAAAACTCTGCAGATAATTTATTACTTTAAAGAATGAACTACGCGTTAATTATTACAACCATATTGCTACAGTTTCGTGTTTTAATGGATTTCATAATGGCTCCCCGTCATAATTTTTTGAGGACCCACTAAGGCCTTAATCCGGCCCTTCGTGAGCGCGTTTTGTTCTCACGTAACGCAAACTGCATGTTATGATCCGTTATTACACATTGCTCCTGTTCCCAGACATGGTCCTGAGTTAATTTGAGTTTGGGTGCTGCTGCTATTTAAGGCATTATTTTTATTTTTCTACTTCGCCCTTAAGTTTTACACACTAGTGTAATAGAGAGACATAGAATGCCTCCAACTCTGTGAGGGAGAAATATTTACCATTTCCGTAGGGAGCAGTAACTGTCCTTTGACATTGTGTTGCAGTTGAAAGTGAATTAATTTATACACTGCTGCAAACGACCCTGTGGCGCATGGGAGTGAGAGAGCGTCTTTATTTTAAGTTCTAGGCTCTTAGCTGGAAATACCTACATGAAAAAAAAAACAAAAAAAAAAAACGGTTGGTTTGATTACATCATGAGAATTCCAAAAGCATGTTAATGCTCCATTTGGCGCAAACATCAGAAATAGAAAAAGAAAAAAACGAGCATGATGCTTACTTACTAAGACCTTTTGGTTTACGGAAACTGTGGGGGCAATGCGCACAGACTTTGATCTCTGGAGACATGTACTCCCACAAGTAGTCTTTTTTTTTTTTTTTTTTTTTTGATTGGAGGTTTAACGACCACCGTGAGCAACTCAATGGGCTATAAGCAGTCGCCCGTCCCTAATTTAGGGTCACTGGTTCCATGGAAGGGAGAGAGCCAGTGCCGTAAGACAAACACAACATCCATGCCTGACCGGGATTCGAACCCGGACCCCTTACGGACGAATGATCAGAGGACAACGCCTTAGACCACTGCGCCACCGGGGCGGCCAAGTAGTCATTTAGAAGGGGCTTAGCCATCCCCCTTATAACGGCAGCCCAGTGCATCTAATACCGGAAGCCGTGTGACGCAAGGGAGAGTATTCTGGTCATTTATGGTAGGTCACGTAGTGGGTGGTCGAGTTTGCTGGCTGTACAAGCGTCATTGTGAATGTGCGTGGTTGTCGTTCTCAACTAAGTTTGTCTCCTGCTTTCCTCATAAAGTAATATTTCTTAAATAAATAGCTACAGAAGAGAATTGGGTAGAAGTTTTAAATTACGCAAGTAGTTTTAATTAGTAAGTGATGTCCCACTTTGCATAGTGAAAGCAGTTGCCTGATCACTCGTACGAGATGGGTTCGAATCACGGTGAGGCATGGATGTTGTGTTTGTCTTACGGCACTGGCTCTCTCCCTTCCCTGGAACCAGTGGCCCTAAAATAAGGAACGGGCGCTACTGCTTATAGCCCATTGAGTTGTTCACGGTGGTCGTTAAACCCCCAATCAAAAAAAAAAAAAAAAAAAAGTTTCCCAGTGTGAGTAGTTTTTAAAAAAAATGAATATGTGTCTTTTCCTTTTAAAAATTTCGTGAATTTATAGTTTGCTAGTCTTGACAGGAAGAGGTACCTCGGATGTGCATTAATCAATATTATTTAGGAAATATTGATTCATGTTAATAGATGCACATGGATCGATATATTGTGGAAACCACACCGATGAGCCATTACATTATGACCATCCACCCCCAGCCTAGAGAAATGAGCGCGCCTGGTGACCGATCGGTGGCACAGGTGAAGTTCACAGAGTAATATACTGTATATACAACCCGATGACCTGCTTTTGGTTAGTGTCCGAAGTCAGAATGGGAAAAGCTGCCGATTTATCGGAGTTTGGTATAAAGGACAAATTGTGATGCCTCGGAATTACGATCTCGGAAACGGCGCTGCTTCTGGGTTGTTCACGTGCCGCTGTAGTGAGTACGTATAAAAAGTGGTGCACATATGGCCAAACGACGAACCGTAGTCCAGCCGTGTGTCGTCCTCAGCTCATTGATGCCAGAGAGGAGCGGAGACTCGCGCATTGTTCACAGCGACCGCAGGGCCATAGTGCGACAAATAATCCCCAGCTACAACGGTGATGATGAGGGCAATGCATCACAGCACACAGTTCATCGCAGCCTTCTGCGTATGGGCCAGCATAGCCAAAGACCCAGCCGGGTCCCCATCCTCACTGCACGTCATCGTCAACAACGCATGAAATGGGCCCAAGATAATCGAGATTGGACAGTGGATGATTGGAAGAAAGTGGCCTGGTCTGACGAATCAAGAACCCTGGTGCATCACATAGACAGGCGAGCGCTGATACGCTGATTCCAACGGAGGCTATGGCACCTGGCTACACTGTTCGGAGGAAACAGGACTGCGGTGGTGTTATGCTGTGGGCGATGTTTTCTTGGGACACTTTAGGCCTCGTTATCTCAATAGCACAACCTCTGACAGCTGTCAGGTATCTGAAGATCGTTGCGGACCATGTTCACCCATTCATGGCAACTGTGTTCCCTGCTGGTGATTGCCTTTACCAACAGAATAATGCGCCATGCCGCACTACCAGAATCGTCAAGGAGTGGTTGAAGGAACATGCTGGTGACTTTCTGTTAATTCCCTGGCCTCCAAATTCACCTGACATGAACCCAATCGAACATTTCTGGTTCGACTTGGAAATGCAGGTTTACGCTAAATCACCCGAAATGTACGGGAACTGGAGGACTTGCTGTTGACATTATGGTACCAGATACCCCAGAATACCTATCGCCACCTCATTGAATCGATGCCTCGTCGAGTGGCAGCTGTTTTGCGGGCTAAAGAGGGTCCTGCAGCTTTTTTAGGTAGGCAGTCATAATGTAATGGCTCATTGGCGTATAATTATTCCAAACAAACACAATGTTCCTACTTGTATTTTTAAAATACAAGTAGAAATATTTCTGTTTTTTGGATAATATCTGCTTAAGATGAGATCAAGTTTTTATTCAATTATCTAAACTTATCACTTACCTGTTCCCACACTTCCTGCATCTTTTTTTCACAAACTACGGCTATAAAAACTTTAACTAATATTTCCTGTATTACCCGATACTTACTAGAAAGTGCTTGCAAATATGTGGATGGGTGTCTGTAAGAGAATAAAAATGTTCAACCCTTCATAACATTTATTCGCCACCCCGGTGGCGTAGTGGTCTAAGCGATTGCCTCTGATCATTCGTCCGAAATGGGTCCGGGTTCAAATCCCGGTGAAGCATGGATGTTGTGTTTGTCTTACGGCACTGGCTCTCTCCCTTCCAGTGACCCTAATTTTTTTTATTGGAGGTTTAAAGACCACCGTGAGCAACTCAATGGGCTATAAGCAGTCGCCCGTCCCTAATTTAGGGTCACTGGTTCTAGGGAGGGAGAGAGCCAGTGCCGTAAGACAAACACAACATCCATGCCTCACTGGGTTCGAACCCAGCCCCCTTTCGGACGAATGATCAGAGGCCATCACTTAGACCACTGCGCCACCGAGGCGGCGACCCTAAATTAGGGATGGGCTACTGCTTATAGTCCATTGAGTTGCTCACGGTGGTCGTTAAACCTTCAATAAAAAAAAACATTTATTTTGGACGCAAAAGGAAAAAAATATTTTCAATAGTTTTAGCAATGACAAAACTGAACAGAATTGTATACCATTGTTTTAATATTTTTTGAGGAAAAGGTACATCACGTTAGCTAATTTATAATGAGATTGTTCATCTTTAAAAATCGGGTAGGCTGTGTCGGAGCACTGCCGCAAGGTTTTACGTGAATACGTCTTATAACGGAGTAAATTTCTCCGTCATTTTTGTCCACACCGGGCATCGAAGTCGGATCCCCTCACTCCGCAGTATAAGTCGCTCTCCCGACTGAGCTACGCAGACGTATGCTCTCGCTGCTATCTGCCTTTATCTCGTGTGCATCATGCATGGCATGCACGACACAGTCTCGTTAGCGCATAGTATTTATTTGAGTCTAGTAAATGAAAAACAAATTCAGTAGTCAATTGCATAGAGTTTGGTATCGTTTTGAGGAATGCCAAATTCTTCTTCATGCACTCCTCGAGGAAACTCTTGTCGTCTAACATGTTGCGAGTGATGATGTCCGGTTGCTTCACACATCTGAACATGTAAATGCCCTCGACTACTCTCATTCTCAAAATCTTCATCGCCACATGCAGAACATGATCCGGTGTAACTCCACGCCAATCGCTTCTGCGAATCTCGCTGGTAGCCATCATGTACGGAGTTACCGGTACGTCGAGATTGAACTGACGGTGGACGCCGTAATATATCGCAGGAAAGCACAATTCTTCTGCGTGCTCGTTTTATACCAAGTTGATCGGAGTCGCGTGCTGATCTGGCGCGAAATTCAAGCACTGCTCTTCGTTCCAGAGCATCGTGTGTTCTCTCGCAAGCAGAACTTCAGACTCTGGCACCGAGTCCGGCTCCATGGATTCGACCAGACATTCACTATTCATCTACTCGCTCTCGTCGAATGCTTCCCAATTGACCTGGATATTGTAATGCTTGCACAATGGTTGGTTCACCAAGAATCGAAGCCAAGCCTTCACCACCAACTTCTTTACGAAACCACTGAAGTACGTCGGCTTGTGGATCAAGTTCTTCTTGATAGTGACGTTGAAAGCATGATCATCATCCAGACGCCGTGGCAACTGCTGCATCATTGTGTTAACGTCCACTGGAACGTTTTTTCAGATTGGAGGTTTAACGACCACTGTGAGCAACTCAATGGGCTATAAGCAGTCGCCCGTCCCTAATTTAGGGTCACTGGTTCCAGGGAAGGGAGAGATCCAGTGCCGTAAGACAAACACAACATCCATGCCTCACCGGGATTCGAACCCGGACCCCTTTCGGACGAATGATCAGAGGCCATCGCTTAGACCACTGCGCCACCGGGGCGGCCCACTGGAACGTTTATCACATGGCCAACGATTCCATAGTTGCCCTCGTCGGGAAATCAACGGATCTGCCTGAATGGAGGCCTCGGAGAAATCAATCTGGTACTTGAAACCGTTCGATCGCGACAACTTCGGAATCTTGTTGCTGTCCAACGATTTACGACACGTACTGCACAACTTGAACTCCGCTATGTTCTCGCCCGGAAACGTGTTTTCAAGCAATTCCACATGTTTTGACTTCACTGGCTTCAAATCCTTCAGAAACCGCAGTCTGTCGTAAACCTCGCACGAATGACCGAACGGATTGCTCACAAACGTGTTCTCGAAACGTTATCTCGCCGATCTCTCGAAATCCACTTCCATTTCGCCGTTTCCGTGTTCCGAAGCATGGGCAGAATCGTTTTCATGCCCATGTCCATGGGATCGCGCGCTGCGCCGCAGCAGTTTTCTTTCGCTCCCGATACTTTCTCATGCTTTCTGTCACGAACATCGCGGTGTTTATCGAAAGCTGACGAGTTTCTCTTCTGCGTAGACTACGTTCGATGTATTTCTGCTTTCTTAGATATTTGTCTTTGAAGTTTTTTCAACGAACAGCTAACGGACAAATAATTATATATTGTGTTTGTGATATGCAAAGAACTACAGAAATATAATTATTTGTACATTCGCAGTTAAGTTTCCTGAACACTTCTTAAAAATCAGATTTCAGAAACTATTCCAATAATTATTTTAGAAAGTGTTTTTCCAGATAAAAAGAAATAAGTTTATTTCCTGGATCAAAATAATTAGTTGTATATAAAACGCGTTACTTGATTAGTTGGTGTACGTAAAGCCGTGTTCACTTCGAACCACGCCGTACCGCTCCCAGCATCTTCCCCTCCCCGACTTTGAACATGGCCATATTGCACATGAATCAAGCTTCAGTTTTAGTCCCTCCCCAAGAATCGTAGTCCAAAAGATGTTACTTAGGATTTATTTTTAGTTTTACTTAGGATCCTAAGGATTTTACTTCAATATTTCCCGCAAAAGTTCTCAAAGAAAATGATCTTTTCAAGAGAGGATCTGCTGAATTAATTTGAGTAGAAATTAAAAGATTGCAAAAATTTTACCCAAAAATAATTTAATAGATTGATCACCCAAATTTCTTGAGAGCACAGCAACAATCAGATAAGCTTTCTTTCTGTTTTAGTCAAGTACCGTATCCTGTAGGAATTGTGGGTAAAACTTTGCCCTGCCTCCAGTTCTAATAGGAGAAAGAGATTGAAGCGTGCTCAGAGAAGTTCAACACGCTGCAAGCCCTCATGGACTGCTTGAGAACACCCAAGGGGGAGCTGTGACGTAAGCTGCGGGAGCAGCCACATTGTATGACGCTGATGACCAACAAGCACCGCGCCTTCAGTTCTTAATACAATGTTTTTAAGACCGATCGGTGAACAAGAGCTTCCTTTGGCTGCGGCCCGGTTATAAATAAGATTATTTTGTGCTGACAGCAAATCATTAATACCTTCCGCTAAAAAAACATTTGAATTGTCATTCGTGTACTTTTAATACGAATCGCAATTCAAAATTTTTTGGTGTGCCACAGCACGATAACACGTAGTCACCAGCCGCCACTGATGACCATGTATGAAAAAATAGGGAAAGTTGTGTTCTGTATGCAAATATATTTGTATCTTCGCCGAATGTTCATACTGCAAAGATGGCCTCACCGTGGTCTGAGGCTCTGGCTTCTGACCATTCGTGGTAATCGAGCACCAACGTTGCATGAGGCAATAGGTAGTGCGCTTGGCCAAATGCGCAGAATTTGTCTCTTACCTGGAACCAGTGGCCCAAAATTAAGAACGTGCAACTGCTTTTAGTCACCCAGAGCTGTTCGTGATTGTCGTTAAACCCAGAAACAAAAAATATTATACAGATTAAGCGATGCAGTTGAATCACGGAGTAGGGGGCGTCTAACAAATCGTAACGGTTCGCGCGAGGAGAAATCTTTTATCCAGACGGCGAACCTAAAAATAAAGTTATAGGAGGTGGCTATTTATGGAATTAGGGGAAACAGGCATTTCTGCTAAACATCTAACCACCGGCTATTGACTCCAAATAAAAACTCTACGCCACGTCATAATCTTAGGATAGTCACACTGAGTTGATGTGACAGTAGTACCATGGCCGGATTAAAGGGGCGGGGTTTAACTGGACTATAGCCTAGGGGCCCACCATTACTAAGGGCCCAGGAGATATGCTGCTACACAGCAAATGATGCACAGCTTATATACAGGGTGTTCGAGAATTATTGGACACATTGCAAACTAGGATTCCGCGTGCAAAACGAACATAATGCCTCGTGTTTTTATTGAATAATTACGTTCGCATCTCTTTGTTTATTGTCAATTCGAGTCACCGCGTTCAAATTGTTGAGACATTCTATTATCCAGTTTTCAGTTTGCTGTCTACCTTCCTTGAAAAGGCCATCTGGTTGATGTGCGAAAGCTTGGAAACCTTGATTGTATCAACGCCAATAAATTCGGATAACTAGTATCGTTGTACTATCTTATGTATACTTGGCATACAGTTCTTTGCGTTATTACTCTAGCAATATTCTTGTGATAATTAATACGTGTGTGTGCAGTACATTCTTCAAATTAAGAAATTACTGGCAGAGTTTTCATAAAAAGTCACCGTATTATTTTCCACTGTTCTCACAAGAACATGAGTTAAAAGCTTAATATTCCCAGATTTTGTCTTGGAATTTTTAATAATTTAGCATTGCATACTTTGTTTGGTGTATCTTTTTTGTTATGCAATGTGAAGTCACAGTGGATTTCGCCCATTAACGGTTCCAAGAGCAAACGGGGAGGTGTCGGTGGATGGTAGTGAAAAAGCTGAAATTGTCTCGTCGGCCCCCCTGTACAAAGTGACATGGAATGTCTACACTTAGTGAGTCACTGATTTGAAAACTGTTCGTCTTCTAGCCACTGTTTGTGATCGAGTGAAAATCATACGAACTGTCGTACTGTATATATAAATACAGGGTGTCCGCGAATTATCACGTATTATTACCACGGTCTCTTTTTTTTTTTTTTTTTTTTGCAGAATTATTCGAAGAATCCGATAGATGGCACTAGGTGTGACCTGATGAGGAATGTATGAGAAATGCGCAATCAGTAGTCATGTCATCCGTAAAGCAGAAGGCGATGTGTGTGCTATGGCTTGCGGAATTAAATTCTGTCATTAAATTTAAAAGACAGTACCGTTTAGAGTATGGTTGCAATCCTCCGTCAACGAATTCAATTAAGAGGTGGATGAAATAGTTTAAAGAAACTGGCAATGTGGAGCATCGTGGAGGAGCCGGTAGGCCTAGCGTCAGAGGTGAGACGGTTGACCAAGTTAATGAAAGTTATAGGAGGCACGCCGTCTTGTTGGGAAACGACGTTGTCAAAAGATATGACAATGTCGCTTTCCAACAAGACGACGCGCCTCCGCATTGGTCAATGTGTGTACGTAAGTGCCTAAATGAGCATTTCCCCAACAGATGGATTGGGCGTGGTGGTCCCATTCCGTGGCCTCCTCGCTCTCCAGATCTAACTCCATTGGATTATTTTAGTTGGGGCTATTTTGAAGGATCGTGTCTATCAGATGCCTTGTATTGATTTGCAAGAACTGAAGCAGCGTATCACAGCTGCTATTAATTCCATAACTCCTCAGATGTTTGCCAATATATGGCATGAAATCGAGTATCGCTTGAACGTACTACGAGAAACCAAGGGATCTCACATCGAAATTTATTAAGCCATCCAGATATTTTAGAGGGATGGCATGAACCCCTGCTTTGTTGCCCAGTAGGAACTCGTCAGTATTTCGCTTAGGCATAGCATATAAAGATGTCGGAGATCTTATGCCGACACCGAGGGCCGCGGGTGGCCTAGTGGGCAACGTTCGTGACAGCCACGGAAAGGGCCTCAGGTTCGATCCCAGCAGGTACGAACGCTCGATCCACTAAATATCCGCCATGCGTCGGATGGTCACGTTAAGCCGTCGGACCCCGGGTACTGGCCTCCCGGTAATAAATAAGGGCGTCTTCCTCCCCCTTTCTGCTTCACTTCCGTGTCACTTTCCTATCGGGCGCTCTAACCCAAATCTCCTATTTCCTGTTTCTATAAGGGTTGTTTAAGACCTGGGGTCAGGCACTCCTTCCTAAAAATCCTCTACATATGATCATGCCGACACCAAGGTTAATCTTTCTGAGCGCGTTCTTGAGTTTATAGGAAACCTTTGGTACGTAAGAAATAGAGCCCAGATAGCGTAGCCGCGGCATAGAAAGATTGGCATGCCTCTTTTTGTTTCTTTCGATATATCATATATCTAAGCGAATTAAAAAGCGTTATCGAATTGGCCACTGATGCAGGATACGATCCGAACATGGTACATAGATATATCGAAAGAAACAAAAAGACAATCTTTGTATATGCCGCGGCTACGCTATCTAGGCCCTATTCCTTATGTACCAATAAATGTTTCCTATGAACTCAAGAACGCACTCAGGAAGATGAACCTCGGTGTCGGCATAAGATCTCCGACATCTTTATATGCTATGCTTAAGCGAAATACTGACGAGCTCCCACTTTCCAACGAAGCAGGGGTTTATGCCATCCCTCTACATTATCCGGATGGTTCCAAGCAATACTACATTGAGATGACCAAACGTTAATTTAGAATTAGAGTCAACGAGCATAAGAGGGACATAAAGAATGGCAAATTAACCACCGCCCTATCCAGAGAAGTCCAGTTTAAGTCTGCCGATCCTATGTGGGATGACATAAATAAGTTAGCTTCCTACTCTACTCCTAAATCAACTGCCATTCGGGAAACATTGGAGATCAATACCAACGATGAAGCCTGCAATGATAGCGTCTCGCTGAGTTACCACAAATTTGGAATTCTGCAAATGATGAATGCCTTTTGTTTTCCTCCAAGGATTCCGCGCGCAAAACGACCATGATGCCTCGTGTTTTTATTGAATAATTACGTTCTTATCTGTCTACCTTCCTTGAAAAAGCCATCTGGTTGATGTGTGAAAGCTTGGAAACCTTGATTGTATCTACGCCAATAAATTCGGATAACTAGTATCGTTGTACTATCTTATATTGCTAGAGTTTCTTGTTTTAACGGATTTCAATAATGATTGTCCATCATAAGTTCTTTGGGGGCCCACTCAGACATCTTAGCCTAGGGGCTCACCAAGGCCTTAATACGGATCTAATTAGTAAATGCATCTGTTCAAAATTACTCTATGAATATTTAAAATCACGTAGAACGACAGAGCAGAATTTAAATAAAAATGTAATATTCTTAGTATATATGATTCTCAAGTAATGTTCTTTTTATTTAAAATTGCTCAAATTAAGCAATTTCGATATAAATTGATAAAAGTCATTAATAATGAAAATTTAGAAAAAACTATTAAACAATAAAAAATAACAAATCTGATTTCATAGGGCTCTTAAAATTTTTTTAGGGTATTCTCGGGTTGTTGTTTTTTTCGCCAATGCACCTTTTTCTTAATAAAGAGCTACGTCACTGCCCACGAGTTTGTAGCCGCTGTCTCTGATAACGTGTTGCTTGTTAAGGAGTTCAGTTCACTACCTGAACCGAAACGATAGCTTGTTTTGTCAAAAAAATGCTTAAAGAATAATGCGCCTTATGCAGTGTTTCTTTCAGGCATACATGCAGGGGGCGAAGCCCTCCAGGAAACTACCATTCGCCCCCGGAGACATTTTAGGTTACAGGGCCAAATTTTAATAAATTCAGGCTATGATGAAAAAGGAAGTTTCGTTTCTTTTTATGCTACAAATAATTCTCCAATTATATTTTTTTTTTAATATTTGTTCAAATTGTACCAGTTATAGTTTATTTTATTAAAAATTGCATTACGACGCATGGCATTCTTCAAAATATAATAAGTAGACTAATCATACCTAATTGTCTGGGAATCGTGATTCAGGAACAAGAGTGCGTTGAATGCATTTTAATAGATAAAAATTTCAAGCCTGAGAAACCCCTCCCCCTCCTTTAGCTGAAAAAAGTTTGTTATTCCTGAAATGTTTGAAGAAGTAAGCATTATATCAGGGATGTATATAGAATTTTTCTTCGGGAGAGGGGGGACGAAAAAAAGGAAGTTTTCGAAATCCACTATCTGGAACAAAGTTAAAGTTAATGAAAAACTGAAGAAAAATTAAAGCATTTTTTTCTAATGCAAGTTGATATATTTTTATTAAATTAAGGCATTTTTTTCTAATGTAAGTCGCATTTTAACCAAAAACAGAAAATGAAACATTTTCCGGGAGGGGGGAAAGTCCCCCTCTAAATGCGCTCTTGTGCTAGATATATAGTAAGTACTTCTATATACGTAAATATAGTAGTTAAAATTATATACTGTATATATATAGCAAATGGAAAACTTGCCCCCTCTAAGGTTCCATCCCCCCCGGCCAAAAAGTCCTGAAAGAAACACTGGCCTTATGGAGTTTGATAAATAAAAAATTACACGGTCTAGAAGGTCATATTTCGCTCTAGGTTAGTGAAAACTCCAGTTTTGAGCACATATTTTGCCGCAGAAATGAATTACATTTTGTTTTGTTTGCAATATATTCATCATGAACCTCTTAATCGCATTTTGTCTAAAATAGAAAATTTAGGAACTATTTAATCGCATTTTGCGTAGAAGAGAAACAGTCAAAATTTTCCCCAAAAATCATGGCAACTGCAAATTTGTTATTAACGAACATAGATAATTTTATCCAGTTTTTTGGGAGTCACATCACGGTTAATAAAAGCAGGACCAAACCAAAACCCGAACAAACAAACAAATCAAAAATAAGAGGCGAAATTATCAAATAATACATTCGGAATTATTTCTCTTGTTTCTTAATTAATTTCACCATTTTATCTCACATTCGGCAGCATAAAGTACAGCAGCGACCCTTTCCAACACGTCACTGGTCGTAGCCGGAGCTGGGTGAGGTTTCATAGCATGGAAACAACTTATGTGGGAGTAGGCTGAGATTTCCACATGAATTTGTTTCACCAGCCTTCAGGGCTGCGATCAGTTCTGCTTCCAGTGGATAGGGGACCACACAGACAATAGATCGCGTATTATGCCGTTAAAACATAAATTTGGCGGTGACAGAAATCAAACTCGTGGTCCTCTTCTCCGGAAGAGATTGATAAACTACACCGACGGAACTTACGCTACAACTTTGCCGGCTTAACATGTGCTTCACCTCTGTAGAACGTCATAATGCAAGAAAAACACTTAGCTCAGTTGAGAAACTTTGGTACAACATGTAGAAAAACAACGCCTTTGTGGATGGCTCTGCATCAGAGCCATACTTCTTTTTCACCGGCTTGCCTTTTAGTTGATGATGGTGAAAACGAAAATTGTTGTAAAGATGTAGCGCAACGTGAACCTGACGCAGAACGGAGTGTAGTTTCGCAGAATTTGAAATTAGATAGAAAGAAAACATTTTAAGCATACGTAAACATCGAGGGCGAAGTACAGGTCTGCCGCCCCGGTGGCGCAGTGGTCTAAGCGCTGGCTTATGATCATTCGTCCTTGAAGGGTCTGGGTTCGAATCCCGGTGAGGCATGGATGTTGTGTTTGTCTTACGGCCCTGGTTCTCTTCCTTCCCTGGAACCAGTGACTCTAAATTAGGGACGGGCGACTGCTTATAGCCCATTGAGTTGCTCACGGCGGTCGTTAAACCTCCAATAAAAAAAAAAAAAAAAAGAAGAAGTACAGGTCTGCGAAAATTTAACGAATAAAGAAATTATAGCCGAATTAAATTTTCAATCAGTGAACAAGTCGAACTAGAGGAAAATTCCTCAACCCCTACTGTACCGTCCCAGTGGCGCAGTGGTCTTAAGATCTGGCTTATGACCATTCGTTAAAAAAGGGTCTGGGTTCGAATTCCTGTGAGGCATGAATGTTGTGTTTGTCATACGATACTGGCTCTCTTCCCTAGAACCAGTGACCCTAAATCAGTGACTGCTTATACCCCACTGAGTTGCTTACGGTGGTCGTTAAAACTTAAAAAAAAAAAAAACCTTACACGGTAAAAGAAGACCAAGCAGACCCGGTGGCGCAGTGGTCTATGCGATGGCCTCTGATCATTCGTCCGAACGGGGTCCGGGCTCAAATCCCGGGGAGGCATGGATGTTGTTTTTGTCTTACGGCACTGGCTCTCTCCCTTCCATGGAGCCAGTGACCCTAAATTAGGGACGGGCGACTGCTTATAGCCCATTGAGTTGCTCACGGTGGTCGTTAAACCTCCAATCAAAAAAAAAAAAAAAAAAGAAGAAGACCAAGCAGGAATAAACATTTTATGAAATTGTATTGAAGCCACAGCTGGAACAAGTGATGGAACTTTTGATGCGATTGCATGCTCAGAAACTGTTGTTGTGCGCGAAATGACAATAAAAAAAACCCAGTGGATTTTATTGACAGAGTTTCTAAATTAGTTACCAGGTACTCAATATAACTTAATGTATATTTATTCTGGGATGTAAGGTCAGGTGATGCGTAACATCACAGCCTCTCCTGGACAAATGTCAACCCCGCCTTCTCGTGGTGCATCCTGTTCCCACTAAAGGGGCTCTGACGACCGCCAATAGCGGTATAACTATACCATCAGGATTAGAAGAAATTCTATCCCACACTCATCAACCCGCTTGGCCAGCGTGGTGAGTTATGGCCAAACCCCTCCAAAATGATTCCACAACTTAAATCTTGGCCCTCAGTCTCTGGCAGCTGGAATGTACCTGGACAAGGCAGCGGCCAGTGCGACATGAAGGCAGAGGGTGCTAAGAATCCCCGGAGGACCGGACTAGGCTGCTATCTGATGCTGACCTTGGCTACGTATAATGGACGCTCCCTATCTTCTGATTCAAGGTTTCTTGAATTGGAAGAGGAACTACAAAGGATCAAGTGGGACATCGTGGGGCTAAGTGAGGTAAAGAGAAAAGGAGAAGATCTCATCGAACTGAAAAGTGGACATCTCTTCTACTATCGTGGGACAGATAGTGGCAGAACTAGTGGTGTTGGATTTATAATAAACAAGAAACTGAAGGATAAAGTTGTAGAAGTTGAAAGTTCCTCTGACAGAGCTGCACGACTTGTTATCCAACTCTCGAAAAGATACCAGGCTCAGATTATTCAAACTTATGCACCCACCACAAGTCATCCTGAAGAAGAAATCGAAAAATTTTATGAGGAAATTTGTCATCTAAATAATAAAGGTAAGCAGCACTTGAAAATAATTATGGGAGATTTCAATGCAAAAATAGGGCAACGGCAACAGAATGAAACTTCAGTAGGTAAATTCGGTCACGGCAACAGAAAACAGCGTGGAAATACTCTCGTTGAGTTTGCAAAGGTAGAAGGGTTTTTCATCTTGAACTCCTTCTTCAAGAAAAAGCCACACAGGAAATGGACATGGAGACATCCAAATGGGACGACAAGTGAAATTGATTTTATTATGTGTATCAAAAAATTCGTCATAGAAGACTGCAGTGTGCTAAACAAGTTCAACACAGGTAGTGACCATAGATTGGTGAGATGTAAGATGCACCTCAACACTAAACTTGAACGTGGCAAGCTCATAAGACAAACAAAATCTATTGATATAACCAACCTTATAAAACACCATAATACCTTCAAGTTGGAACTGAAGAACAGGTTCTCTGCTTTAGAAGGCCTAACATCGGAAGAAGTGGACATCTCTGAAGTTAACAGAAAAGTAACCAAAGCTCTTATGGAAACAGCAACAAAATTAGCTGGGTCTAAGAACAAGTTGCATGTAAACAAATTATCAGGAAAAACGAAAATGTTGATGCAAAAAAGAAGAGAGATGAGGACAACTAAAGAAGATGTGACTTCCAAAGTGGAATATATAGAGCTATGCAAGACAGTAAGAAAAAGTATCACTGAAGACGTAAGAAAATTCAACTGTGAACTAGTGAGGAAAGCAATTGAAAACAACCAAAGCCTAAAGATAGCAAAGGGACATCTCAGTAAGGGAAGAAAACAGATTATGGCACTGAGAAAAGAAGATGGTTCTGTAACAAGAAATAGAGGCGAAATTTTGACAAGAGTGAAAGATTTCTACTCAAAATTATATGAAAGGGATGATACATGCACTCCAGACATCATGAAAGATACCAGTACCAGAGTTCCTCCAGTCCTTCCAGCAGAAGTTGCACATGCAATCAAGAACATGAAGCGGGGAAAAGCTCCAGGAGAAGATGGAATTACTGTAGATATGATACAAAAAGCAAGTGGAGAAATCGAAACAGTACTCGCCCAAATTTTCACTCGATGCCTTAATGAAGGAAAGATTCCTGAGGGTTGGAACACCGCTACAATGATCCTGCTACATAAGAAAGGTGACATTTAGGATCTCGGAAACTACAGACCTATCAGCCTCCTATCAGTAGTTTATAAAATCTTCACTAAAGTTCTTTCACACCGTTTGAAGGTAACACTGGACATGACTCAACCAAGAGAACAAGCTGGATTCAGGAGTGGCTACAGCACAATAGATCATATCCACGTACTGAGAGAACTAATTGAAAGAGCGAGGGAATATGAACTTCCATTGTGCATGGCTTTTATCGATTATGAAAAAGCCTTTGATTCGGTGAAACCATCAGCAGTTACAATGGCTCTGAAAACCTGCGGTATTGAAGATGCATACATTAATATTATTGATAACATCTATGAAAATGCAAGTGCAAAGATTCGGCTGTTTGAAAATACAACACACATAAAAATTGGAAAGGGAGTGAGACAAGGTGACCCCATATTTCCGAAGCTCTTTAATGCCACATTGGAGGGTGTTTTTCAGTCGCTGAGCTGGGAAAACAAAGGGATAAAGATTAATGGAGATTATCTAACCCACCTTCGTTTTGCTGATGACGTAGTCATTTTTGCAACTACCCCATCAGAGCTGCAGAGTATGATCCAGGAACTTGCTGACAAGAGTAAAGAAGTGGGATTAAAAATGAACTTTCAGAAGACAAAAGTGATGTTCAATGCTTTTACAAGAAATGAAGATTTATCGATTGATGGAGAAGAGCTGGAGATAACAGACACGTACGTTTATCTTGGACAGCAGATATCAAGTGAGGGTCACATTGATGAAGAAATTAATCGGCGTACAAAACTTGCCTGGAGAGCTTTTGGAAGAAACAGCATAATTTTCAAGAGCAATATGCCATTATGTCTTAAAAGAAAAGTGTTTGATCAATGCATCCCTCCAGTGCTTACGTATGGTGCAGAGACGTGGACCTTAACTAAAAGAGACATACAACGGCTGCAGACAACTCAAAGTAGCTTGGAGAGGTGCATGCTTGGTATAACCAGGAGAGATAAGAGGAACTCGTGGATCCGAAAAATGACAAGAGTGGAAGACATCATGATCAGAGTTAAATCCCTGAAATGGCAATGGGCTGGACATACTGCCAGAAGGACAGATCATCGATGGACAGCCGAAATTTTAGATTGGATTCCAAGGGACAGGAAAAGACCCAGAAGAAGACCACATGGGAGATGGGTGGATGAAATTCGAAAGTATGCAGGGGTGACATGGAGGAGACTGGCACAAGACAGACCGTTGTGGAGGAAACTTGGGGAGACCTTCGTCCAGCAGTGGATTGATAATGGTTGACAATGATGATGATGATGATGATGATATTTATTCTATTGTATACTGCTGAATCCAACAATATTTTGAATGTATTTAAATGCGCTTTTAAAAATGTAGTTAAAAGTGTAAAATAAAGGTCCATTTAAAGATGTGGTTAAATGTGTAATTAAATTAATATAAATTCGATTAACTCGATAACTCTATGTGTTTAGCTCTCCCTTGGGATTCGATTTATCAAGTGTCGACTGAAAGGAAAGCGCTAAAAAAGACTTCCACGAAGTTAGATGTATCAAAAACTTCGAATAATAAAGTTTTAAAAAAATCGTTTGTGCATTAAAAAATCATGATAATCAAAAATATTCCGCTGCAGATATTTACGATGTATTCTGTGCGAAGGGAATCAAGGGAAGATCCAGAAGCTTACTTTGGGGGAAGGGAAGGGGATTACTCTGGTAAAAACAAAAGAGAGAGAGGCTTTGTGGAAGGGTCAAACAATACGATATATACACCGTTGAGTCACATTATTGTGACCACCATTTAATATCCAGAGTAACCGCCGTGTGTAGCGTGGACAGCAGCTAGACTGGCTGGGAGTGACTCAATAAGGTGCTGGAAGATCTTCAGAGGTATGTGGAGCCATGTTGACTGCAGTGCATCTGACAACTGCTGGAGGGTCGTGGTGGAGGAACCATAGAGCGAACAACACGATCGAGGTGGTCCCACAGATGCTCGATTGGGTTTAAGTTTGGGGAATTAGGGGGCCAGGGAAGTACTTTGAAATCTTCATTGTGCTCTTCCAACCACTGTCGGACATTTCTAGCTTTGTGACAAGTCGCATTGTCGTTCTCGAAGATCCCATCTACCCCAGGGAAGACAATCAGCATGTATGGATGTACGTGGTCTGTAAGGATGGATTCATAACGAATTCGGTCTATAGTGCTTTCCACAGGTATGAGTGGACCCAGGAAGTGGCACGAAAACATTCCCCAGATCACAACGCTGCCCCCACCAGCTTGTGTTCTTCCACTAATGGTTGAAGACTGTTTTTTCTCCGATGTTTCTCGCCTTATACGCCAAAGTCCATTCGTTCGATGAAGCCAAAAACGTGACTCATCGGAGTAGGCAATCCTTTGCCAATCAGCGGAGGTCCAATTTCAATACAGCCGTGCAAATGTAAGCCTTTTCTGCTGATGCACCTTCGTTAGCATAGGTGAACTATGCTGCGTCGGAGCCCCATACGCAGCATAGTTCACTGAACTGTCGTTTTAGACACACTTCCGGTAGCCCCCTGGTTCATTCGGCTTGTGAATTGCTCCACTGTAGCGCGTCGATCGGCTCTCACGCACCTTCGCAGCCGACGATCACCTCTCACATCAGAGGCACGTGGTGCTCTGCAGTTTCCACAACGTTTATTTGCAATGGTGCCATTTCTCCAATCACGATGCACTTTAACCACAGCAGCACGCGAACAGTTCACAAACTGCGCTGTTTCAGAAATGCTGCCACCGTTGGCCCGAAAGCCGATAATCATCACTTTTTGCAAATCTAATAAATCTCTCCTTTTATCCATGACAGCAATGAATAATATGTTTTCAGAATGCCTATAGCACACCTTATATACCCTCCAATATACACTGTTGGCAACCCAAAATACAACACCAAGAAGGAAGCATCCGATTGGCCTGAAATTCGCAGCATGCGTCGCCCGCGAGAGGACATGCAAACGATTAGCATTGTAGGGCATATGCAAATCATGTGCGCTCGACACGCCACCAAGAAGCACTATAAGAAGGATGCACAGAAGGCGGGGTGTAAGTAGTGGAAGTGTGTTATGCTACCGGATCTGTGCGTGGGAAGCTTCCTGATGCCTCGTCGCAAAATACGGCAGTCATTCTAGCACGTTTTGGAGTTCGACAGAGGACGAATAGTGGCTTATCGCGACAGGGGTTTATCGTACCGAGACATCGGCGCCCGTGTGGGACGACATCCAGCCACAGTGAGGCGAGTATGGATTCGGTGGGTGTAGGACGGACTGACGGACCGACGTGAGCAATTGCCGCAGCCGCGGCACACCACCGAACGAGAGGACCGGCATGTTGTGCGGCGGTCATTGACGGCTCGCACCGCCACATCATTAACGTTAGCGCAGGAATTAGGATGTGTTGCGCAAAAGCACGTACCGTTCGACGTCGTATGCAGGAGCGGGGACTTGTCGCACGGCGCCCATTGCTCCGATTACCATTGACGTTACACCACCGGCGAGTGCGGCGGCAGTAGGCCGTCGAACCCCGCACCTGGACTACGGAATGGCACGACATTGTCTTCTCTGACGAATCCCGCTTCTGCCTGCAACACCACGATGGTCGGATCCGCGTGTGGCGGCACCGCGGCGAGAGACTGTATGACGCCTGCATTATGCATCACCATACCGATCGGTCGCCTGGCGTTATGGTTTAGAGCGCAATTGGATATGAAACGCGCACGCCTCTGGTACGCATCGCCGGTACACTCAACAGCCACCGCTACATCTCCGACGTTTTGGAACCTGTAGTCCTCCCTTACCTGCAGGACCTGCCAGCGGCCACGTTTCAACAGGACAATGCGCGCCCGCGCGTATCACGCATCGTGCAACAATTCTTCACGGTCCACCAGGTGTCACTGCTGCCGTGGCCCGCTTGTTCTCCCGATATGTCGCCCATCGAACATGTCTGGTCGCTGGTCAGCAACCGAGTGACCCGGCGAGCACCACCCGCGGCTACGCCTGATGAACTGTGGCAACGTGTGGAAGCAGCCTGGACCAACATAGCGCAAGCCCACATCCAAAGCCTCTTTGTTCGATGCCGCGGGGTGTAGCGGCCGTTATTGCCAGCCATGGGGCCACACGAACTATTGATGTCTGCGTGTTCCGCAAGTCGCACGGCCCTGTAAGCTCAATAGTTTCATCTTTGCATCTGTTGTTAAGTGTCCAGTGAATCTAGCTTTGCTATCTCGTGTCCTTCTTGGTGTTGCATTTTGAGTGGCCAGCAGTGTATGTATACACTGAAGTGCCAGAAAAACTGGTACACCAGTCTAATACTTGGTAGGTCCTTCACGGGAGCGTAGGACTGCAGAAATACGACGAGGCATGGACTTCACTAGCTTCTGGAAATATGCTGTAGGCAATGCACGCTATACTTTCTGCCGAGCGTTCGACAATTCAGGGGTATTCCGAGACCTCGGATTCCTGTGTTCGAAAGCGCGTTGCATGGCATTCCAAATGTGTCCTATCACTTTCAGATCTGGGGACTTGGGTGGGATGGCAACACCCCAAACTCAGATGAATGCTCCTCTAACCATAATGTGGCGTCCCGACACTTGTGTGGAGGTGCATTGTCGTGTTGGAAAAGGCCCAACCCATAAGCATGAATGCAGGACATAAACGGGTGTACCTCATCAGAAAGGATGCACACACAGCGTTGGCCGGTCACAGATGTTTGTAGGCATACCAGGGGTTGCAGTGAAGTCCAGCTAAACACACCCCATGCCATTACGGACCCCTCCCCCCACACAACGCACCAGCCGGTACAGTTCCCTGTTGACAGGCGGGATCCATGGCTTCATGGGCTTTGCGCCACACACGAATCCTTCCATCTGCCTGATACAGTTGGAAGCGCTACTCGTCAGACCATGCTACTTTTTTCTAGTCATCAAGTGTCCAGTGGCGGTGTTGCCGTGCCCAAGCGAGGCCTATATCTCTGTGTCGTGCACCCATCAAGGGGACTCGAGTTGGGCGTCGGCTCCCTCCCAAAGCCCATATCGTGCATGGTACGTTGCACAGTCCGGACGCTGATGCTTGTTCAGGCTCCAGCATTGAATTTCGATGATACCTGCGAGAGTGTTGTACGCCTATCGCGTGAAACGATTCTTGGCAGCCGACGATGGTCACGTTCACCCAATGGCTTTTTACGGCCACACTCCTATCATAGGTTGGAGGTTTTGCCGGAATTCTTGTAGTCACGGTCCACCCTTGCAATGGTCGTCCGTGAAAATCCGAACTTCGTTTCTACCTCCGAGTAGAAACGAAGTTCAGTAGTTTGCATAAGCTCGTTCTGTACCAGAGAACTTCGTTTCTACCTCCGAGTAGAAACGAAGTTCGGTAGTTTGCATAAGCTCGTCTGTACCAGTAGTTTGCATAAGCTCGTCTGTACCAGATTTTCTGGCACTTCAGTGTATGTATATATATATATATATATTCTATAAAGAAGATACCTAAGCAAAAAAATACATATATAATTTTGACTCACACCTAGAACAACATAGAAAAGGTTATGTATCTACCTGTGTGAGTAAAAGGAGAAAGGATAAAAAATAAAACAACTGAATGTAGAAGGTGTCGAGAATACTGAGCCTTGGCTTTATCAAGGACCAGCAAATATATATATATATATATGCATACGCGTAGGAAAACGAGATAGAACCCCCCCCCCCTCCCTATAAAACCCTCGAAATAAGACGGAAGGAAGTGCAGCTGGGAAGTCTTTACAGGTTTTTGTTTATATCCCTGTCGAGATACGTACTCCGGTTTTGTAACTCACACTATCCCACACACACTCCAACGTCTACTACACACGGTAACCTTTCTTGTTCCCAAGTCCTAATCATACCAGAAAAAGAGCAGCCCACGTTGGGTACTAACCTATGCGCAGCCCTCTGAGCATTCGCCGAGATGGGTTCGGACTCTAATGAAGTTGGATTTAATGTTTGTCTTACGACAGCGGCTCTTCCGTTCCCTGGAACCAGTGGCTATAAATTAGGAATGGGTGACTGCTTTATAGCAATGGAGTTGCTCACAATGATCTTTAAAGCTCCAAATAAAGCAAAAAAAAAATCAATAAAATTATTAAAGAACAAAACGATGCACATGCATTGCTTTTAATGATCAGACAAAATCTTTTTTCACTTCCACTATGATTTTTTCTAATTTTGAACCTTTAGCTCTTTTTATTATTATGTTTTCTACCTTATGAAGTTAATACAGAACAGTGGTTGCTCGTAGTTCTCGTTAAACGAAGGTGACCTGATATCCTATTTTCTGAAGACAGCCTCAATTTCAATGCTTCGTCCTCAATTCCGTAAAAAATTATCATGGATGTCAAATGTCCTCAATTTATTATTTGTTTGGTCCTCAATTGTTGAAATGTCCCCAAAAAATTTAAATCGGAAAGAATATGCTACACAAACGCCGTGGAACTCGATTGAATCTACCAAATGTAACCAAATTTAGCATCAATTACTTGTTTAATTACAAGAAATGGACATATAAAGGTCTCTGAAGCCGATTAAGTTTTTCTTCGAATTGAGTTAAAAATCACGTAATATTAATGAGAGACATGCCGAAGCATCAAACAAAGTCATCTCGATTATCATGGTGTTATTTAGTTTCTGTTTTAATTGGATTTAACTAAAATATTTATAGGATGGGGGAAAATATCTCATCTTTTTCAGCATTTACTTTTTTGCAATTAAATCAGTAATCAATGCTAAATTTGGCTGCATTTGGTAGATTCCACTGAGAGTTATACAATTTTTGTTCAGTACATTTTTTCATCAAACTATACTCCTTTTCATAGAGATAACGTAAAGGTATTCTATGATTTCTGCCCGCTCAGTGTATTATAATTTTCTGGCTTCACACATATATATATATGCTGACCTTGGCTACGTACAACGGACGCTCCCTATCTTCTGATTCAAGGCTTCTTGAATTGGAAGAGGAACTACAAAGGATCAAGTGGGACATCGTCGGGCTAAGTGAGGTAAGGAGAAAAGGAGAAGATCTCATTGAACTGAAAAGTGGACATCTCTTCTACTATCGTGGGACAGATACTGGCAGAACTAGTGATGTTGGATTTATAATAAACAAGAAACTGAAGGATAAAGTTGTAGAAGTTGAAAGTTCCTCTGACAGAGCTGCACGACTTGTTATCCAACTCTCGAAAAGATACCAGGCTCAGATTATTCAAACTTATGCACCCACCACAAGTCATGCTGAAGACGAAATTGAAGAATTTTATGAGGAAATTCGTGATCTAAAAAATAAAGGTAAGCAGCACTTGAAGATAATTATGGGAGATTTCAATGCAAAAATAGGGCAGCGGCAACAGAATGAAACTACAGTAGGTAAATTCGGTCACGGCAACAGAAACCAGCGTGGAAATACTCTCGTAGAGTTTGCAGAGGCAGAAGGGTTTTTCATCTTGAACTCCTTTTTCAAGAAAAAGCCACATAGGAAATGGACATGGAGACATCCAAATGGGACGACAAGTGAAATTGATTTTATTATGTGTAACAAAAAATTCGTCATAGAAGACTGCAGTGTGCTAAACAAGTTCAACACAGGCAGTGACCATAGATTGGTGAGATGTAAGATGCACCTCAACACTAAACTCGAACGTAGCAAGCTCATAAGACAAACAAAATGTATTGACATAACCAACCTTAAAAAACACCATAATACCTTCAAATTGGAACTGAAGAACAGATGTAACGTATACTCTATATTCACTTTCCTTTTGATTTTACTATCTCTGGTTATTTTATTTTACTATGTAAATTATCTTCTTACTGAACGAAATATTATTTCACCCGCTGAATGAGATCTGGCAATGAGTGTAAGTCATGACGTGGTGGTAGCTAGTATATAGGCGCGTTCATCGAGACTTAGAGAGGTTGTGTGTTGTTATGAGGTGAGCTTTGGTGTTGTTATGAGGAGAGCGAGATTATTCATTATTGTACTACTAGTGTTGTGTGCGCCTTAGTTGACCAAGGGTCGGATAAATAAAGAAGTTTTCAGTAAGTTCAGTCTTTCTCAATTCATAGTTTTTGTCAGACCTCTGTCTGGCTGTTAGGTTTATAATATTTATTTGATTCCTATAAATAACCAGCGTTGAGACTTTGTTTACGTTCGTAATTAACTAGTAACAACACCCTTTTGAATTCATTATTTTGAAGCTTAGTACAAGTATATCATTAGCTAGCTGGTAGGAAGAGAATCATTCATAATAATTAGCTTAGCGGAAAGTAAATAAAGCTAATTCATTATAATTGGCGCCCGAACTTTTCTCGAACACGAGATCCTGACTATTATTTTCCATGTCTTCCTTACCTGAGACAACTTCAAATTTCCACCATCCGGCAAGTCTCGAGGGTAATGGTGTTTTTGGACAATTTGCACGAAGCCTGTGGCTCTGACTTTGATATGAATGATCTACACGCACCCAGGCATTCTTCACCATTTCGTAATGCACCAGCTTCTTATTACTCTGAGTCGCGGGTCGTACCTGAGGGAGTTCAATCCTCTCAGCGAAGCAGAATGCTTGCCCATTTCGTACCGCATGCAGGAACAATTCATTTCAATGGTTTGGAGGAGTCCTTAAAGTTCCTCGAAGATCTGGAAGATCATTTTGATCTATATAATATTCCTGAAGACTGCAAGGTTCAAATTGCCGGCACTTGCTTGAGGGATACCGCTAAGACCTGGTATCGGCAGTGGAGAGGGTCGAACCCGGTTTCTCATTATGAGAATTTCCGTGCAGAATTCTTGGAGGTCTTTCCTTTCGGCCTCAGTCGAGCTAGCCTTGCTCAACAGCTTTTTCGCGTCAGCAAGGTCCCAATGATAGCCCTGTTGCATTTGCGTTGGAAACTACACGCCTATATAACCTATGGGATCCACATGCCAGTCATGTTGACATGTTGGATACCCTCGTGCAGCAGCTCGACCCATTCTTACAAGATTTTCTTGAGGTTCGACACCCTGCCACAATTCATGAATGCCTTCGCCTCATACGCACGTATGAAGAGCGACATGGCAAACATGGTTCAACTCACCATGCTCGGGCACCCCGCGAGGCTTATTACGAAAACCCTCAGCGGCATAATAGACATAACTTTCAGCGCGAGCGTACACAAGTGCCCACCCAAGCTTCATACGTTCCACCACACAGAAGAGTGGCAAACCAACAGCGAGTTTCTGCACAAGCTTCGGAATATCGTAATAATGCACAGTATGCTCGACCCCGTTTCACTCAGCAACATTCGGAACGTTATCCTGCTCAGGGCAATGATAATTTTTCTGCCCGTGCTGAGGGCCGACGTAACGGATATGAGAATGTCAACAGACACGCGGAGTTCCCGACGCAGGTTTCACGCAGATCTCCTCATCGTGAAAATTTTCCCGATACCCGGCAGGGTCGAGGTTTCTGACCACATGATAACCCCACCAGGATTCCTTTAAACTTCCACAGGAAGTAGACGAAGGGTCGGTCCTGCTTCCTGATACCAAACATTCTGACCCTAAAACAGTATTAGTGACTGTTCAAACTCCTCAGTTGCCTGATGTATTCTTGACACTTGAAGACGTTATTGTCGAGACAAAGTTCGACACTGGGTCTGAGATATCAGCCCTAAATACAAAGTTTTGCACTGACACTTTTTCTGCAATACATGTTCAGCCTGCAACGCAGTATTTGCGAGGTGCAAATAATGAAATCTTCAGTATTTCAGGAACTGTCACATTATCTTTAGGGCTGGGAAAAGCTCGTTTTACACATTCTTTCCTGCTTATAGACGAGCTACCCGTGAAATGTTTAATGAGTATGGACTTTATAAACAAGTTTCAAATAACTTTGAATTTTGTACAACATGTGATTTCCTTTCCGGAACCTGTCGAAATGATTCCTACGGTTCCTGTAGATATCACGAGTTTATTATTGAGTGACCAATTGAATGAGGGGCAACGAGACCAGCTTTCTCTCCTTTTACAGGAAAGCCCTGGTTTATTTTCGGATCAACCTGGTTTCACACAGGTGGTTTATCATGTTATTGACACTGATGGTTCGAAACCAATTGCGACGAAACCTTACCCTTATGCTCCACATAAGAAACAGGAAATGCAACGTCAAATTGCTGAAATGATTAAGCAGGGCATAATCAGGGAATCAACAAGCGCCTGGGCTGCTCCTGCCTTTTTGGTTCCAAAGAAACAACATAATGAATTTCGTTTCGTGACAGATTTCCGCAAGCTCAACCAAGTCACAAAAACGATCAATTATCCACTACCTGTCATGTCACATATTTTAAATGACTTGTCGTCAACCAAATGGATGTCAACTTTGGATTTGGCGAGTAGATATTGGCAGGTGGCAGTACATCCGGACTCTGTCGATAAAACTGGCTTTGTGACTCCCTTTGGGGCCTATGAATATTTACGTATGCCTTTTGGACTAGCTTCTGCACCTGCTACTTTCCAAAAGCTTATGGATACGGTTCTCAGAACTGTTCTGGGTCCCCATGTGCATGTCTATTTGGATGATATTATTATCACATCAGAGACTTTTGACGAGCACCTTTCTCTGCTCAAACAGGTGTTCCAACTTATATACAATGCTGGCTTGACGTTAAAACCTAGTAAATGCCAGATAGCGAGGGACGAGATTGTATATCTGGGGTTGAAAATCACTCCCCACGGCTTATTTACTGATAATGAAAAAATTAGGCCTATTGTTGACTTTCCTCGGCCTAAAACAGCAAAAGAACTATCCCGCTTTCTGGGAATGACCGGTTGGTATCAGCAGTTCGTCCCCGCTTATGCTACAATATGTGAGCCATTGTATGCTTTAAAACGTAAATACAAGAAGTTTATTTGGACACCTGAGGCTAACGCTGCATTCGAAACACTGAAGTCTGCATTGACTCAGCCTCCGGTGTTGCCTTTCCCGGATCATACCAAGGAATTTGATATTTATACTGATGCATCCGGAGTTGGTCTTGGTTGCGTTTTGTCACAAGCTGGGCATCCAATAGCTTTTGCGTCTCGTACTTTAGCCAAAGCTGAACGAAATTATTCAGCTACGGAACGTGAATGTCTTGCTGTTGTGTATGCACTGAATAAATTTCAATGTTATCTAAACGAATTGACAGTTAACATAATTACGGATCATTCTGCCCTTCAGTATTTGAATTCTGCTAAGCACCTATCTCAAAGACTTATGAAGTGGGCTCTGAAGTTACAAGAGAGCAATATCAAAATTTTGTATCAGCCAGGTAATAAGAATCAATTACCGGACGCATTATCTCGCGTTCCGATTAGTGGGGTCCCCACAGAAACTACTCCTGGATGTCAGCCTTTACTTCTAATAGCTGATATAACATCCAGAGAGCAGATAATGGCAGATTTAATAAATGATCCAGATTTTGGGGATATCTACAATTTTTTGCTTGCGGGTTCGCCCCTACCAAGTTATCCTTCTCTGGCTGGAAGGTCACAACATTTTGAAGTAATAGAGGGTCTTCTTTATTATACAAAATCTAGGACTACTAGGACAGAGTTTCGCCCATGTATTCCGCGAACCCTTAGAATGGCTCTTTTAAATGAATTTCATGACAAACCTCTTGCAGGCCATTTAGGTATTCGCAAGACCCGTTGTAAATTGCGGGATGTTGCCTATTGGCCTGGCATGTACCAAAGTGTGCTCGCATACGTTCAATCATGTCACTTGTGTCAGATTAATAATTACCGTAATGTAAGACCGGCCGGTCACTTGAAATCTAGTTCAAGTTCTCATGTGTTTGATATTATTTCCATAGATTTATTGGGACCTTATCCATTATCTGTTAAAAATAAAGCTCGTTATGTTTTAGTACTAACTGATAATTTTTCTAAATGGGTTGAAGTTTTTCCCATTAAAGCCGCTACAGCTGAAGTTATTTGTAATGTCTTAGTTAATGAAGTATTTTCTAGATATGGTGCACCTAATAAAGTAGTTTCGGATAATGGTCCTCAATTTATTTCTGACATTTTTGAAAGAATGTGTGCGAGACTACACATTAAACATAAATTCATCTCCCCATATCATCCCCAGAGTAATCCTGCGGAACGCGTTAACCGAACGCTAGTGAAAATGATTGCGACTTTTGTAATGGATCATCATGAAAGATGGGATGACCATTTAGAACTTTTTGCGTTCGCCCTCCGCTCGTCTGTCCACGAGTCTACTAAAATTACTCCTGCAGAACTTTTTCTGGGTCGCAAAATTAAAACCCCTTTTGAAAATTTAACGGGGATTATCGACGAACTAAACCAGCGACCAACTCCGCAATCAGTAAGAATTATGGCAGAAAAAGCTCGTGTTGCAATGCTAGGAGCACAGGCGGCTCAAGCAAGATATTATAATTCTAGGCGTAGGGAACCAGATCTTGTCGTTGGAGATCTCACTCTCGTGGAAACGCACTTCCAGTCTTCTGTTTCGCATACTTTAGTGAAGAAATTTGCACCCAGCTACGAAGGTCCATATCGGGTGGCAAATGTCTTTGAAAATAATATTGTTCTGGAGAAATCGGACAACCATTTTCAATATGTACATGTTGATCAGTGTCGCAAGTATCATGAACGGAATATCGATTTCATTATCAATCCTACTCAACCTTCTGTTCCACAGACTCAAGAATCTATATCTCATGTTCAACCGCCAGAAATTTTGGACGAACCAACAAACATTTTTGTAGAATCTCCAGTGATTTTTCCTTCACCCTCCCCTCCTCCAGACGGGTTTCTACACACGCAACCTGATTCTCCCATGAGACCAAGGCTCGAATCGAGTTCGTCGAATACTAGTATCGTTCCTTTCCCTCCAACCATTGCCAAGGCTATTGCTGCGCCGTTTCCGGATAACTCTGCACCAACGCGGTCTACTTCTTCTTTGAATACCTCGTCCGACAGTATTCCTATAGGTAAATCTAAACATCGCCCTGCACGACCACTGAATTACAGCAGCGACTCAGAGGCTTCGGACATTTCTGACTTATCAGTTATGCATCCTACATTTCATGTTCCAAACCGTCCAGCACCACCAAAGGCTGGGCGCAAACGTGACTTGTCTCCCCAATCTGCTTCACCGCAACAGCGACGAAGGCAGAAATCTTTGCATCCACCCGGGTTTCGCCCCTGGAACCTACGTTCAGGGCAAACAGGGCCGATGCCTGCTGCTACTCTCATGCCACATGGGCGTAAGCGAAAGCAAACGATGTGGTCGGAGACACGTCCGTCCAAAAAGATACTGGAAGGACACAACGGGCCCCAGCACAAAGGGACTTCATATCCAAAGCCTGGGGGAGCCCGTTCCTATCAGCCGCAGAAGGGATTTCCGGACCGCCAGACTTCAGACGTTCCTGACCGTTCTTCTCAGCCGCAGGGATTTCCGGACCGCCAGACTTCTGACCGTTCTTCTCAGCCGCAGGGATTTCCGGACCGCCAGACTTCTGACCGTTCTTCTCAGCCGCAGGGATTTCCGGACCGCCAGACTTCTGACCGTTCTTCTCAGCCGTAGGGATTTCCAGACCGCCAGACTCCTGACCGTTCTTCTGAGCCGCAGGGATTTCTGGACCCACAGACTTCAGCCGTTTCGGACCGAAGGATTTCCGCCATTCCTGACCGTTCCCGTCAGCCGCCGGGATTTCCTGACCGACAGCAGACCGATGTTCCAGTTCCCTTCCAGTCCCTGAAGAGATCCAAGCCATCTGATTTTACCAGTCCAATTAGGCCTGGAAAACGTTATCGCACTAGAGTTTTTTATGCGTCCTCGAGATAAGTAAGTTCTCGTGGACAGGTTCTTTTCTCAGTTTGTTGTTTTTCCTGCACGACCAGTTGGCGTGTCAGAATTTCTTTTTTTCGTGTGGGCCTATGCATTCTTTTTTGTGTATATATGTGTTTTTTTTTATATTTCTTCTATGTCCATCTACTAATCCACTTTTTTATATATATCTATGTGCTTAGGGGTAAAATAATAAAATTGTTACTGTTAGGCAGCTCCAGGTAAATTTCGCTGCTGATACAGTTGGTATGTATTTCAACGAATACTGCGAACGTAATTTGAAATTAAAAAAGTGATTCCTGCTAGGCAGAATAAAAAGGAAAGTATGCCGATGCAGGTTTGTTTTGTTCAACAATACAAATTTCACAGTCGAATACAGATTTCGTAAATTGTCATGCCAAGTTTGATAATGTAAATACGGCTACCACCAAACCACAAATCAAAAAAAGGTCGACAAACGTCAATCACCGAAATGTAAGACTTACACTCCAAAATTGATAGGTTTTTCGGAAACAAAAAAAAAAAAAAGAGAAAAATGAAAAAAGAAAAATTAAGGGGGAGATGATGTAACGTATACTCTATATTCACTTTCCTTTTGATTTTACTATCTCTGGTTATTTTATTTTACTATGTAAATTATCTTCTTACTGAACGAAATATTATTTCACCCGCTGAATGAGATCTGGCAATGAGTGTAAGTCATGACGTGGTGGTAGCTAGTATATAGGCGCGTTCATCGAGACTTAGAGAGGTTGTGTGTTGTTATGAGGTGAGCTTTGGTGTTGTTATGAGGAGAGCGAGATTATTCATTATTGTACTACTAGTGTTGTGTGCGCCTTAGTTGACCAAGAGTCGGATAAATAAAGAAGTTTTCAGTAAGTTCAGTCTTTCTCAATTCATAGTTTTTGTCAGACCTCTGTCTGGCTGTTAGGTTTATAATATTTATTTGATTCCTATAAATAACCAGCGTTGAGACTTTGTTTACGTTCGTAATTAACTAGTAACAACACCCTTTTGAATTCATTATTTTGAAGCTTAGTACAAGTATATCATTAGCTAGCTGGTAGGAAGAGAATCATTCATAATAATTAGCTTAGCGGAAAGTAAATAAAGCTAATTCATTATACAGATTCTCTGCTTTAGAAGGCCTAACATCGGAAGAAGTGGATATTTCTGAAGTTAACAGAAAAGTAACCAAAGCTCTTATGGAAACAGCAACAAAATTAGCTGGGTCTAAGAACAAATTGCATGTGAACAAATTATCAGGAAAAACCAAAATGTTGATGCAAAAAAGAAGAGTGATGAGGACAACTAAAGAAGATGTGACTTCCAAAGTGGAATATATAGAGCTATGCAAGACAGTACGAAAAAGTATCACTGAAGACATAAGAAAATTCAACTGTGAACTAGTGAGGAAAGCAATTGAAAACAACCAAAGCCTAAAGATAGCAAAGGGACATCTCAGTAAGGGGAAAAAAACAGATTATGGCACTGAGAAAAGAAGATGGTTCTGTAACAAGAAATAGAGGCGAAATTTTGACAAGAGTGAAAGATTTCTACTCTAAATTATATGAAAGGGATGATACATGTACTCCAGACATCATGAAAGGTACCAGTACCAGAGTTCTTCCAGTCCTTCCAGCAGAAGTTGCACATGCAATCAAGAACATGAAGCGAGGAAAAGCTCCAGGAGAAGATGGAATTACTGTAGACATCATACAAGAAGCAAGTGGAGAAATCGAAACAGTACTCGCCCAAATTTTCACTCGATGCCTTAATGAAGAGAAAATTCCTGAGGATTGGAACAACGCTACAATGATCTTGCTACATAAAAAAGGTGACATTGAGGATCTCAGGAACTACAGACCTATCAGCCTCCTATCAGTGGTTTATAAAATCTTCACTAAAGTTCTTTCACACCGCTTTAAGGTGACACTGGACATGGCTCAACCGAAAGAACAAGCTGGATTCAGGAGTGGCTACAGCACAATAGATCATATCCACGTACTGAGAGAACTAATTGAAAGAGCGAGGGAATATGAACTTCCATTGTGCATGGCTTTTATCGATTATGAAAAAGCCTTTGATTCGGTGAAACCATCAGCAGTTACAATGGCTCTGAAATCCTGCGGTATTGAAGATGCATACATTAATATTATTAATAACATCTATGAAAATGCAAGTGCAAAGATTCGGCTGTTTGAAAATACAACACACATAAAAATTGGAAAAGGAGTGAGACAAGGTGACACCATATCTCCGAAGCTCTTTAATGCCACATTGGAAAATGTCTTTCAATCACTGAACTGGGAAAACAAAGGGATAAAGATTAATGGAGATTATCTAACCCACCTTCGTTTTGCTGATGACATAGTCATTTTTGCAACTACCCCATCAGAACTACAGAGTATGATCCAGGAACTTGCTGACAAGAGTAAAGAAGTGGGATTAAAAATGAACTTTCAGAAGACAAAAGTGATGTTCAATGCTTTTACAAGAAATGAAGATTTATCGATTGATGGAGAAAAGCTGGAGATAACAGAGACACGTACGTTTATCTTGGACAGCAGATATCAAGTGAGTGTCACATTGATGAAGAAATTAATCGGCGTACAAAACTTGCCTGGAGAGCTTTTGGAAGAAACAGCATAATTTTCAAGAGCAATATGCCATTATGTCTTAAAAGAAAAGTGTTTGATCAATGCATCCTTCCAGTGCTTACGTATGGTGCAGAGACATGGACCTTAGCTAAAAGAGACATACAAAGGCTGCAGACAACTCAAAGGGGCATGGAGAGGTGCATGCTTGGTGTAACCAGGAGAGATAAGAAGAGGAACACGTGGATCCGAAAAATGACAAGAGTGGAAGACATCATGATCAGAGTTAAATCCCTGAAATGGCAATGGGCTGGACATACTGCCAGAAGAACAGACCATCGATGGACAGCCGAAATTTTAGATTGGATTCCAAGGGACAGGAAAAGACCCAGAAGAAGACCACATGGAAGATGGGTGGATGAAATTCGAAAGTATGCGGGAGTGACATGGAGGAGACTGGCACAAGACAGACCGTTGTGGAGGAAACTTGGGGAGACCTTCATCCAGCAGTGGATTGATAATGGTTGACTATGATGATGATGATGATGATTTGTACAGAATCAAAATGAAATTTCAGTACAAAATCAAAACGTAGTTTTTTGCATGTGCTGTCCCCTATGAGGAACAATTAAAATTTATCAGAATTATTATTCAGCCTGATATATTTTAATCGTTATTTTATACTTATCCCTCATAAAAATCATCCTTCAGATTCTTCGTATGTTTTCCCATGAAACTGGGCAATAATGGTACAGCATAAGTTATAATATAACATTCTTTGCCGATCTTCATGTTTATCATAATATGTCAAACATTGTCCTCAATTTGAAGCGAAACGGTCCTCAATTTTGCATTGAAATTGAGACATGTCATTTTGTCCTCAATTTCGTTCTCAAAAATCTGGTCACTTTAATGTAAGGTGACAAGATTTTTTGAGAAAAATTGATGACAATTTCTCTTCAAAATCGGGACACGATTGAGGACAACGTCTGACACATTATGATAAAGTCGAAGAACTGAAGAATGATTTTTTCGTGAAATAAGTATAAACTAGCAATAAAATACTATCATGCTGAATATTATTTCTGATAAATTTAAATACTGCTGATAGGAGCAGCACATCTAAACAAAGCTACATTTTGATTTCGCACCGAATTTTGTTGCGATTCTGTACAAGAAAAAAATATTTGAATCCCAAAAATGATTATACATTGAAAGGACGGAAATCTTGGGATATTAACTCCATGAGAAAGAATATTCCAAGTTTTTTTTTTTTTTTTGGAATGAAGGTTTAACGACTACCGTGAGCAACTCAATGGGCTATAAGCAGTCGCCCTCCCTAATTTAGGGTCACTGGTTCCAGGGAAGGCAGAGAGCCAGTGCCGTAAAACAAACACAACATCCATGCCTGACCGGGATTCGAACCCGGACCCCTTTCGGACGAATGATCAGAGGTCATCGCTTAGACCACTGCGCCACCGGGGCGGCAAGAAACAGTTCACTGAAAAATGTAGTGAGCAAAAGTTGTAGAACTTTTGATGGAATCTACCAAATGCAACCAAATTTAGCAATTAGTGTCAATCACTTATTTAATTGCAAGAAAGTGGATGACCGCCCTGTGGAGCCGTGATATAAGGGCTTTCTGACTATTCGTCCCAGATGGGTTCGGTTTCGAATCTCGGTGAGGCATGGATGTTGTGTTTGTCTTACGGCACTGGCTCTCTCCCTTTTCTGGAACCAGAGGTCACGAATTAAGGACAGGCGCGAGTTGCTCAAGTTAGTCGGTAGTCGTTGAACACTCAAACAAAAAACAAAAAAAAGGAAAGAAAAAGAGAGTGAATGCTGAAAAAAATGAAACCAGGTTTTTTTTTTTGTTATTAAAGGTTTATCGGCCACCAAAATAAACTCTTTGGTCTATTAGCAGTCGCCCGTCCCTAATTTAGGGCCACTGGTTCCAGGGAAGGAAAAGAGCCAGCGCCGTAAGACAATAAACAACATCCATGCCTCACCGGGATTCAAACTCGGACCCCACCTTGGACAAATGATCAGAAGTCATCACTTAGACCACTGCGCCGCCGGGGCGGCTAAATCCAGGTAAAACAAAAACGAAATAATACCACGATTATTTTTTTTTTTTTTTTTTTTGGTTGGAGGTTTAACGACCACCGTGAGCAACTCAATGGGCTATAAGCAGTCGCCCGTCCCTAATTTAGGGTCACTGGTTCCAGGGAAGGGAAAGAGCCAGTGCCGTAAGACAAACACAACATCCATGCCTCACCGGGATTTGAACCCGGACCCCGTTCGGACGAATGATCAGAGGCCATCGCTTAGACCACTGCACCACCGGGGCGGCCTTATACCACGATTACCGAGATGACTTTGTTTGATGCTGGTGATTATTATTATTATTTTTTTTTTTGGTGGTTTAACGACCACCGTGAGCAACTCAATGGGCTATAAGCAGTCGCCCGTCCCTAATTTAGGGTCACTGGTTCCAGGGAAGGGAAAGAGCCAGTGCCGTAAGACAAACACAACATCCATGCCTCACCGGGATTTGAACCCGGACCCCGTTCGGACGAATGATCAGAGGCCATCGCTTAGACCACTGCACCACCGGGGCGGCCTTATACCACGATTACCGAGATGACTTTGTTTGATGCTGGTGATGATTATTATTATTTTTTTTTTGGAGGTTTAACGACCACCGTGAGCAACTCAATGGGCTATAAGCAGTCGCCCGTCCCTAATTTAGGGTCACTGGCTCCAGGGAAGGGAGAGAGCCAGTGCCGTAAGACAAACACAACATCCATGCCTCACCGGGATTCGAACCCGGACCCCGTTCGGACGAATGATCAGAGGCCATCGCTTAGACCACTGCGCCACCGGGGTGGCAATGTGATGATTATGTTCGAGTTCGAGTTCTCTGTGCATCCCGAAAGTTTGATTTTTTTTATGTAATTGCCACTATTTCAATTTTTGGGGAAATTTCAAAAATTGAGGCCAAAAATAAGAAATTGAGAACATTTTACATCCTCAGTCAATTTTTAGGAAATTGAGGACGAATCATTGAATTTTTTTTATTATTTTTTTTTATTGGAGGTTTTAACGACCACCATAAGCAATTCATTGGGCTGTAAGCAGTGTCCCGCCCCTAATTTAGGGTCACTGGTTCAAGGGAAGGGAGAGAGCCAGTGCCGTAATTCAAACACAACATCCGTGCCTCATAGGGATTCAAACCCGGACCCATCTCGGACGAATGATCAGAAGCCATCGCTTAGACCACTGCGCCACCGGTGCCGCTGCATTGAAATTGAGGACTGTCCCCAGAAAATGAGGACGTCTAGTGCACACACAAACTCACACACCCTCACAGAAAATATTGGTAAAAGAATTGCCATAAGGATTTCGAAATATTATGTATCATTTATCGAAAATATGGCAGGCTAAAACTGTTCAATCGATATGATACACATATCGCTCATGCGCACTGCCGTGACCCGCGAAATTTTGTTGATCAACACGTTAAAATTAACAGACATATAGCGGACTAGTAGTGATGTAAAAATCTTATCAGTTTCTACAGTTGTTTAAAAATGCGATCAGTGAAAAATCAAATTGTATCGTCGTTCAATGCGTACGGCTTTTCTTTGAGAAGGTAAGCTATGAAAATATATGTCACTGTACGTTTTTTTTTTTTTTTTTATTCGAGGTTTAGCGACCGCCGCGAGCAACTCGATGGGCTATAAGCAGTCGCCCGTCCCTAATTTAGGGTCACTGGTTCCAGGGAAGGGAGAGAGCCAGTGCCGTAAGATAAACACAACATCAATGCCTCACTGGTATTTGAACCCGGACCCCTTGCGGACGAATGATCAGGGGCCATCGCTTAGACCACTGTGGCACTGGGGCAGCCTGTATGTTTTACATTCCTGCCAATTCCGATGGACCTACATTCTCCATTTTCGTTAAAATTTAGACCAAAGTTAGATCACTGTAAGAAAAAATTCTACAGAAAATTTAGAGAGATTGTACAATTTATTGAAATTTTGTGGTCATTCTAAGTTACAAAAAATCTGACATTTTAGGCAGGTACTTGCCCTTTTATGGAAACATCTGGTCTTGTATGAAACATAAAGCTGTAAAAGTCTTGTTTTAAAGCATTTGTTAAGAGCTTTAATTTTATATAAAATATGGCATGAGAACAAATTTCACATTTAATTTGACCTTGAATTTGTAAAAAAACTCATTTTTTAAACTTTCTAAAAAATATATTTGAATTTCTGGAGCATTTTGTACATCAGATCAAAATTTCTTGCTGAGACAGCAATGGGTTGAAATTAAATTTACTATTAAGTTATCATTCTGCAGTTAAATATATTACTGCTTATATTAAAAAAAATTAAAAGTAAAATTACCTGTTAAACAATTCAGAAAAGAAAAGTAGATCTATTTAGAGAGTAAGATCTAATAAAGGAATATTAATAACCCTTAAAAAAGATGCTTTCAGGTTCTCAGTTTAAATATTGTAGCAAGATGGGATAGGTGAGTCCTTACATGACTTGTACTGAAACATATATACTAAGTTCTTGCTAAAAATAACAGCAAGTGTGTAATAGTTCAAAAGCAATGCAGTGGCAAAAAATCGGTTTTCATTAGAGAGAACTGCATATTTAGAAGTAGTGTTTAGTCAGCAATTCAGGAACTGGATTGTCTTAGTTGTATCATCAGCAAATAATGTATATGTTCTTCCACTTGGCACACATCTGCTGTCCAATAAATATCAGTTTTATGCACAAGCAAAATGTCTGGCTTTTGAGGATAATAGTATGTTGATGATGGCCCATTTGGATAAAGAAAACTGATTTTCACTTCATCAGTTTCTTCACGTACATTCAGTACACATCCAGCGCACCATTTTTTTTTTATTTTTTTTTTTTTGCCTATGTGCAGGTGACATACCTCCTTATTTCACAGAGCTCTGTTTCTGACATTGCTTTAGTCATCAGCTCAATTTTTGAATTTGGAGAATTTGAGAATATTTTCACTTGAATTTCGTTATCATCAATGGGTTTGAAAAAGTGAAACTTGCATATTATTGGGATTACATTTGCATTACTGTATTGTTCTTTAAAAAGTGCTTTTTCTTCATGGTATTTCTTGCTTGTATATAAAAACAAAACTGCAGGTTTGAGTATTATCTTCGGCCCACTCAATATAATGACAGCAGTCATAATTTGTGACATATAAGGTCGCTGCAAACTTGCATGTGTTGCTAGATGTTTGATAGTTCCAACAGTCCATCACAGACATCTTTTTCACGTGAAGTTGCATGAAAATGCCACTGCTGAAAAACCAAAAATCTTAATGAGAACATAAATTAATAACATTCTTTTTGTTCTTATATTGAGCAACAGACTCATCAAAAAAATAGAAAAATGCTTTAGAATACCACTAAATCTGACAATCAGAAATATCACCAGATATCGCTAAATAAGGTGAACTGCAGTTGTGTTATGTTTAAGGTTATTTAAAATGGCAACTAAATAAGGCTAATTTCTTCTTCATTTTTAAAATAAGCAAGGAAAGGGTGTATTGTTGCTTGTCTGATGTTCCAATGAAATCTCTGAAGTGCATCCTGTAGGAGAAATGAGTGATTTTGGGAAAAATTGCATGTAATCAAAAATTTACCACATCTCAGTTTTGTCTTTAGTCAATCTGAAACTTTGCTCAGAGGCTATAAAGGAATGTACCAATAGAATGTTTAATTTTTTAATAAAACTGCTAATAAACTCCTCACCTAATTTTGTTATACATTCTCTATCTATTGTTTATATATATATATATACTATGTGGGATGTAAGGTCAGGTGATGCGTAACATCACAGCCTCTCCTTGACAAATGTCAACCCCGCCTTCTCATGGTGCATCCTGTTCCCACTAAAGGGCTCTGACGACCGCCAATAGCGGTATAACTATACCATCGGGATTAGAGGAAATTCTATCCCACACTCACCAACCCGCTTGGCCAGCGTGGTGAGTTATGGCCAAACCCCTCCAAAATGATTCCACAACTTAAATCTTGGCCCTCAGTCTCCGGCAGCTGGAATGTACCTGGCCAAGGCAGCGGCCAGTGCGACATGAAGGCAGAGGGTGCTAAGAATCCCCGGAGGACCGGACTAGGCTGCCATCTGATGCTGACCTTGGCTACTTACAATGGACGCTCCCTATCTTCTGATTCAAGGCTTCTTGAATTGGAAGAGGAACTACAAAGGATCAAGTGGGACATCGTGGGGCTAAGTGAGGTAAGGAGAAAAGGAGAAGATCTCATCGAACTGAAAAGTGGACATCTCTTCTACTATCGTGGGACAGATACTGGCAGAACTAGTGGTGTTGGATTTATAATAAACAAGAAACTGAAGGATAAAGTTGTAGAAGTTGAAAGTTCCTCTGACAGAGCTGCACGACTTGTTATCCAACTCTCGAAAAGATACCAGGCTCAGATTATTCAAACTTATGCACCCACCAAAAGTCATCCTGAAGAAGAAATTGAAAAATTTTATGAGGAAATTTGTCATCTAAATAATAAAGGTAAGCAGCAATTGAAAATAATTATGGGAGATTTCAATGCAAAAATAGGGCAACGGCAACAGAATGAAACTTCAGTAGGTAAATTCGGTCACGGCAACAGAAACCAGCGTGGAAATACTCTCGTAGAGTTTGCAGAGGCAGAAGGGTTTTTCATCTTGAACTCCTTCTTCAAGAAAAAGCCACACAGGAAATGGACATGGAGACATCCAAATGGGACGACAAGTGAAATAGATTTTATTATGTGTAACAAAAAATTCGTTATAGAAGACTGCAGTGTGCTAAACAAGTTCAACACAGGTAGTGACCATAGATTGGTGAGATGTAAGATGCACCTCAACACTAAACTTGAACGTGGCAAGCTCATAAGACAAACAAAATCTATTGACATAACCAACCTTAAAAAACACCTTCAAGTTAGAACTGAAGAACAGGTTCTCTGCTTTAGAAGGCCTAACATCGGAAGAAGTGGATATCTCTGAAGTTAACAGAAAAGTAACCAAAGCTCTTATGGAAACAGCAACAAAATTAGCTGGGTCTAAGAACAAGTTGCATGTGAACAAATTATCAGGAAAAACCAAAATGTTGATGCAAAAAAGAAGAGAGATGATGACAACTAAAGAAGATGTGACTTCCAAAGTGGAATATATAGAGCTATGCAAGACAGTAAGAAAAAGTATCACTGAAGACGTAAGAAAATTCAACTGTGAACTAGTGAGGAAAGCAATTGAAAACAACCAAAGCCTAAAGATAGCAAAGAGACATCTCAGTAAGGGAAGAAAACAGATTATGGCACTGAGAAAAGAAGATGGTTCTGTAACAAGAAATAGAGGCGAAATTTTGACAAGAGTGAAAGATTTCTACTCCAAATTATATGAAAGGGATGATATATGCACTCCAGACATCATGAAAGATACCAGTACCAGAGTTCCTCCAGTCCTTCCAGCAGAAGTTGCACATGCAATCAAGAACATGAAGCGAGGAAAAGCTCCAGGAGAAGATGGAATTACTGTAGACATCATACAAGAAGCAAGTGGAGAAATCGAAACAGTACTCGCCCAAATTTTCACTCGATGCCTTAATGAAGGAAAGATTCCTGAGGATTGGAACACCGCTACAATGATCTTGCTACATAAGAAAGGTGACATTGAGGATCTCGGAAACCACAGACCTATCAGCCTCCTATCAGTAGTTTATAAAATCTTCACTAAAGTTCTTTCACACCGCTTGAAGGTAACACTGGACATGGCTCAACCGAGAGAACAAGCTGGATTCAGGAGTGGCTACAGCACAATAGATCATATCCACGTGCTGAGAGAACTAATTGAAAGAGCGAGGGAATATGAACTTCCATTGTGCATGGCTTTTATCGATTATGAAAAAGCCTTTGATTCGGTGAAACCATCAGCAGTTACAATGGCTCTGAAAACCTGCGGTATTGAAGATGCATACATTAATATTATTAATAACATCTATGAAAATGCAAGTGCAAAGATTCGGCTGTTTGAAAATACAACACACGTAAAAATTGGAAAGGGAGTGAGACAAGGTGACACCATATCTCCGAAGCTCTTTAATGCCACATTGGAGGGTGTCTTTCAGTCGCTGAGCTGGGAAAACAAGGGGATAAAGATTAATGGAGATTATCTAACCCACCTTCGTTTTGCTGATGACGTAGTCATTTTTGCAACTACCCCATCAGAGCTGCAGAGTATGATCCAGGAACTTGCTGACAAGAGTAAAGAAGTGGGATTAAAAATGAACTTTCAGAAGACAAAAGTGATGTTCAATGCTTTTACAAGAAATGAAGATTTATCGATTGATGGAGAAAAGCTGGAGATAACAGACACGTACGTTTATCTTGGACAGCAGATATCAAGTGAGGGTCACATTGATGAAGAAATTAATCGGCGTACAAAACTTGCCTGGAGAGCTTTTGGAAGAAACAGCATAATTTTCAAGAGCAATATGCCATTATGTCTTAAAAGAAAAGTGTTTGATCAATGCATCCTTCCAGTGCTTACGTATGGTGCAGAGACGTGGACCTTAACTAAAAGAGACATACAAAGGCTGCAGACAACTCAAATAAGCATGGAGAGGTGCATGCTTGGTGTAACCAGGAGAGATAAGAAGAGGAACTCGTGGATCCGAAAAATGACAAGAGTGGAAGACATCATGATCAGAGTTAAATCCCTGAAATGGCAATGGGCTGGACATACTGCCAGAAGGACAGATCATCGATGGACAGCTGAAATTTTAGATTGGATTCCAAGGAACAGGAAAAGACCCAGAAGAAGACCACATGGGAGATGGGTGAATGAAATTCGAAAGTATGCAGGGGTGACATGGAGGAGACTGGCACAAGACAGACCGTTGTGGAGGAAACTTGGGGAGACCTTCATCCAGCAGTGGATTGATAATGGTTGACAATGATGATGATGATGATATATGTGTGTGTGTGTGTGTAAGTCATTCAGTATAAGTTTCCCTATGGCAGCAAAGTTGTTACAAACATATGGGAGGCAGAATAAACACAGGGTTATCGGGCGAGATTCATCCCCGCCACGTAAGCGTTCTCATTGCTCCTCTAGACAAGAATGCGCAGGCTCAGCACCGTGAGGAATTAAGGCAGCTGGGGAAAAACTGGGCTCGCATCATTAGGAGCATGGCAGGTGCACAAGTGTTGGAGATATGTGATGTAAGGAAAAGGTGCATGCGGTGATATGGTACGAGTAGGCAAATGGCTGTACACCCAGTGAAATTCACAGGAAACTCGTTGCTGTGTATGGTGATCTCATGTTTCAAGAACCCATTTGGAATGCACCTACTGACAGTTATCATAATGGGAAATGAATCCCCGTGAAGAAATGATTCTTAAGAAATATATGGGAGGCAAATACAAAAATGTCATGTCAACACAAACGGGCCACGTTTTCACTGTTTCCGATGTAGACATCTCTTCAGGAAAATTGAAAGCAAGAATCAAACCCGCACATACTGCCATTACACCACCCTGGACAAAAGGCACATATCCAAGATTCGGGGGGGGGGGGGGGTTCCAGAAAAATTGTACACACATGTGTATATATGTGTGTGCAACAAAATATTGTTTTTCTAATTCCGTGAACGCATAGTGAGAAAAAGAGCTATTTCTTCACACTTTTTAAGTGTTTAAAATTTCACAAAACAACCTGCGAAATGGTCCCTTGGACACTAAAACAGGTGTGTCGTAAAGCAGTCCCTCACCAAAAATGTTTAACCTCCCCTATAGATTCTATGGAAAAGTCTCCCTCTTTCTGGATATCTTCTCGTGTCATAAAATATAGAACAAGTAACTTGTCTCCAATATCGCATGGTTGGGGCCTACTGAAAATATACTTGGACTTTGAAAAAAAAAAAAAAAGAGAAACACAAAATCACGGTGAGATTTAAAAAAATAACTGTTAAAGCACACATTTTAGCATAACATAGCTAAAAAGGTGGCCTGTTAAACTACTTTTCATCTTCTATTACGGTTCATTAGCTTCACTTTCCTCACACCTGAACCCAACTCAATCAGTGCAGATCTCTACATCAAACCACAAATATTTGCATCAATTTAATAATTTGCCAAAGCTTATGTTTAAATGCATGGCTTTTGCAATTATTAAAGTGTAATTTTTGGGCTACTGCAAAAAACTATCTATAAGATATGGCATATTTAAACATTTTGTGAGGGGAGGGGGATATCCCAAGAGGGCTTAAAGGTAGCTGGCCTAATTTCTACTAATCCTTTCAAAGGGAGAAAACCAGGAAGCTTCTGCTGAATGTAATTGACCAGGCCTTGGTAGTGAGTGTATGGATGCTCAAGTCACTGGCTGAACTTGCTGGGGCAATATCTGACACCTGAAGCTTTCACCAAACAATTAAATTTACAAAATATTTTAGAAACCATCATTAACCTGGAGCATGGCTTAAAGATCACTCAAAACCTGTGAAACTACAACTTCTAGGGGATACAAGATGGAACAAACAGCTCACTAGCCTTAAAGCTTACACAATAGGTTATATTTCAGAAGATCGTCGTAGACTATGAGGCTGAAACTATATATCATAGTTCATACGAACTTACATTACGTGGCTATAGTTTTATCAACAATATGTATGTCGAATTTTATTACTGTTCACACGTTATATGTTGTATTGCCGTACTTGTTAGGTTATATATAATTAGGCACAAAACAAGTGAGATATGTAGAACAATAATGAGAAGATATGTAATTCAAATGTAGTTCAGCTTACCTTGAATGACTAGCTGGGTAAAAAATCAATATCAACCAGTCAGGTACAGCCCTAAATTATGCCTCAGTCCAGAAAGATAGTATCTACTACAGGTGCACTGGTCGACATGTCTTAAATTCTACTTGTATGTAGTGGCAGCTTTTCAGGTGAAGTAGGTGAAGTGCCTCTTCACCTATTTTACTTAAACTAAAGTTTTATTCAGTAATTTGTATAATATATTCTTTTTTGTCTCTATTGTGTTACAAAATACTCAAAATTTTGATTAGATATCAATTCACATAGCGCGTTCGATACAGAAAACAAGTCCTCATACGCAAAACAGTGCAAGTGAAGAGCCGAAATGAAAACCCTTGGAAGTCTGCAGCTGTCAACCAAGTTGCTATGGTAACCGTGACATCAACCTCCCCTATCTGGCACACAAGTGAAGTGTTTTAGCTTTCGGCGCCAAAGCTCTGCAGATGGAATCGTGACCTTCGAAGGAGATCACGGTGAAACGAGATGGTTTACCCCGGGTATCTTGCAATCCACTAGGGATTTTTCCTTGCGGTGTTGTGGTACATGCTTTCTGAAAGGGGTTTGTTTTTTCGTGCTTTGTGATTATTTGTCAAAAAGTTTAGCTGTTACTGTAGTTTTGTGTACAGTTTAACAGTTAGTGATAGTTTTAATTAAAGTATGTATCCTGTGAACGACATTGTTTGTAATTTATTACAAACTCCATTTAATCGGTGGACATTTTACTTCAAGGATGACCAATGGATTCACTGATAATTGTTGCCAAAAAAGAAATCAAGAAGAGCGGTAAATCTTATAATATTAATTTTAAAAATTGTTGGTTTACTGAATATAAATGGCTTTGTGGTACTTCTGTGTTACAAAAATTATTTTGTTGGCCCTACTTACTTTTTAGTAATAAACATTCGGCGTGGAATAAAGACGGATTCTCCGATTTATTAAATATCACACACTCACTTCATAAACATGGTGATTCTAGCGAACACCTGAAATGCGAGTTAATGCTAAGGAATTTTGAAAAAAATCAGAACACCATTGCCGATGCCCTGAGGGAGAATGCTAAGCTTTTGAAAATGCATTTCAACGAAAATGTTCGTTTAAATAGACTTTTCCTGCAGACAGTGATTGATGCAGTATTATATTTGAGCAAACAAGAACTAGCATTCCGTGGCCATGACGAAAGCATGGTCTCGATAAATCCTGGAAATTTCAAGGAATTACTTTCATAAAGTCCTTTAGAAATACATTATATCAAGAAGTCCTTTAGAGCCGCCCCGGTGGCGCAGTGGTCTAAGGCGCTGGCCTCTGATCATTCGTCCGTAAGGGGTCCGGGTTTGAATCCTGGTCAGGCATGGATGTTGTGTTTGTCTTACGGCACTGGCTCTCTCCCTTCCCTGGAACCAGTGTCCCTAAATTAGGGACGGGCGACTGCTTATAGCCCATCGAGTTGCTCACGGTGATCGTTAAACCTCCAATCAAAAAAAAAAAAAGAAAAAAGTCCTTTAGAAATACAAAATCAATACGAAAAGATAAAAAATGTCTTCACAGGTTACTCAAAAATTATTCAAAATGAATTAATTGAATGTATTTCTGAATATATAAACGATCACATTAAAAATGAAATAAATGAAGTTCAATGCTTTTCTATTCAAGTAGATGATACCACAGACATAAATCAGACTTCTCAGTGCTCTTTAATCATAAGATTTGTTGATTTGGAAGGTGTATTGGCTTATTGGCTGAGCGATTTTTGGGTTTCCACAACGTGAGTGGAGATCGAATGTCAGAAGCTTTATACAAAATGCTAGACAAAATTTTGGAACAATTCGATTATCAACACAAATTAATAGGACAATGTTACAATGTTATGATGGGGCAAGTGTAAAGTCTAGACATTTGAATGGGCTCCAAAAAAAAAAAAAAAAAAAAATTCAAGGATGAAGCAAGCTGTTTTTGTTCATTGCTTAGCACATTGTTTGAACCTTGTATTACAGCAGAGTTTTTCTAAAATTTCAAAGTGTTGTATATTTTATGAAAGCTTCACTGGAATTCCTTCGTTTTTTCACCACTCAGTGAAGCGATCTTATACACTCACATCTACAACTGCAAGACGCATACCAACTATAGCAGAAACTCGATGATCCTCCACTTTGAAGTTAGTAAGTGTAATTCTTGAAGATTGGAATAAATTGAAGGAAGTATTCGAATTTCTGACAAATAGTGAGCAATCACACAAAAAATCAATTCAACTTGCCAAGGGGTTTTTAAACGATATGAACACTTTTGAATTTACATTTTTGGCAATAGTATTTAATGAAATTTTTGGCCCCACCGATCTATTATTCGAAATTTTGCAGAAAAAATCACTAGACATAAACTACTGTGTAACTCAAATTAAAAAAAAAAACTCGTTAAATTTTGAGTCATAAAAGGAACAATGAAGTATTTGAAACACTGTTTGGAAAAGCTAGCAAAATCACAGAAATAAGCAGATCTAAACGGGAATATGCTGCTCTTACACAAGAAACAATTTTTCAAAATTATGAACAATTGTATTTTGAAATTTTAGACCACATTCTTATGAAAATGGATATAAGATTTCAAGACTGTGAAAAACTTCAATTTATTTGTCTTGCTGACACAACCAAATTCGAACAATTTAATTCAAGCTTTCCCTCTCATGCTTTTGAAAATCTACAACATTTGTACGGAACAATATTAACTAAACTCCAGCGCCTTAAAAATTAACTGAGTCTTGTATATGCCAACAAAAAATTAAGGAATATATGGACTCAAGAATTTCTTCGAGTGCTTCATGAAGATAAAGACATTTTTACTGAAGCTTATAAATTGGTTGCCCTCATTTTATCCATTCCATCTACAAGTGTGTCAGTGGAAAGAAGTTTTTCTTGCCTTAAAAGAATACAAACTTACTCAAGAAACACTATTTCTCAAGACAGACTTTCTTCTTTGGCAAATATTTCTATTCAGAAAGATATTTTATTGATTCTCACGAAGAAACAACCATTCTATGACGACATAATCGACAAATTTGCAGCTTCAAAAGAAAGAAGAATTGATCTAATATACAAAAAACAGGTCAGTCCTCATATAGTGATTTTCATTGAAGACAGTAGATATCTTTTCATATTGCTCTTGTAGCTCTTCACCTATTTTTTCAACCACGAGCCACCACTGCTTGTATGACAGTTTAAGGAACATGTTTCAGTAACGTCTCGTTCTATGACAAAACATGGCCGGAACAAACTCTGTAGAGGTGCACTGGACAATCCACCGTCGAATCTTTTAAAAAAAACCATAAAGCATTTCGAAATTGCGATACAAGGGAAGGAGTAACATAAAAATATTCTGAAATAATGTATAATAGATAAAAACAATGAAAGGGTGAATAAACATGAACGAATATTCAAAGTCAAAGATTAAAAGAAAGAACATCGTGTACCATGACACATCTTGAATGGACTAATCTCAGTACAGGTGCACTGGTCGATGATATTGCCAAGGAGGAGAGTTGGAATATAAAGCAAGCTTGATATTTTAATGTTCTTTTAATCTTTGTGATTTATAAGTTCTTTCATGTTCAATCGCCATGAATCAACCAGTGCATCTGTACTGAGATTAGTCCATCCAAGATGTGTCATGGTACACAATGTTCTTTCTTTTAACCTTTGACTTTTGAAAATTCTTTCATGTTTATTCACCCTTTCATTGCTTTTATCTATCATACGTTATTTCAGAATATTTTTATGTTACTCCTTTCCTTGTATCGCAATTTTGAAATCTTTTGTGGTTTTTAAAAAAGATTTGACGGTGGATTGTCCAGTGCACTTCTACCGAGTTTGTTCCATCATGTTTTGTCATAGTACATGACGTTACTGAACCATGTTCCGTAGACTGTCATACAAGTAGAATTTAAAGCATGTTGACCAGTGTACCCGTACTAGATACTATCTTTCTAGACTGAGTCATAATTTAGAACCGTGCCTGACTGGTTGATATTGATTTTTTACCGAGCTTGTCATTCAAGGTAAGCTGTACTACATTTGAACTACATATTTCCTCATTATTGTTCTGTATATCTTGCTTGTTTTGTGCCTTATTATATACAACCTTCCAAGTACGGCAATCCAACATATAACGTGTGAACAGTAATAAAATTTGACATACATATTGTTGATAAAACTAATGAGGCTGAAACTGTTGTACTTGTTTGCTTGATTAATGATTATAACTTATATGAACAGTGCAAAGATGTTTTACTGTAGCTTAACAGAGCTGTCATTGCATTGTTATCAAGCTGGGTCCGAGGGACCCACAGATTTTTTAAAAGTGGATACTTTGTGAGATATGCTGGGTCCTTTTAAAAATAAAAAGAATCAAGAAATAAGGAATATTTATACTTACATAAGCAAATTAAAAGTAAATGTAATGTACATTGTTCAACACTTTAATTTATGCTCTTTGAAAGCAATTTAAAAAAAAAATCAAGTACTGACAGAATTAAATTTTATCATTTTTAATTAAATTTTATCATAATGCAACTAATTACACAAAGGCAATGCATTTTAAGCCAGCTCAGAACACGAGCGATTTTCATTTTTCGAAACATAGGAACTGTGTGATGACTACTCCTGAACAGTTTTTTTTTTACTTTTAATGAACAATCATTGAAGTAGATGTACAACTTTTAGTAGAGTATAATCGTTCACAGTGCTCTCATTAAATGCTCATTTGTTTTTCAAATTTTAAATTTCAAGTGTTCCAATATTGATTAAAAGAGCTGAAAGTTTTAATAAATTAATCAGGACCTTTGTATATTTACATAATCTTGAGGGAGGTGCATTGCTCACTGTTTTCGTTCTTTCCTTAATCTTCACATATTTGACTTTTGCCAAATGGCATGTTAAAAAAATCCGAAATAAAATGCGGCTCCCAAAGGACGCATAGAATTTGTAATTATGGGTCCTTTTTTCTTGTTTTTGGGTAATTTCTGTGCTACAGCACATCAATGGCAACATTGGCTTAAGCCTATCAGTGTTGCACTGAACATTCTTCAGCAAGATATAGCCACATTTGCTGATACATACTAGGTTTGGCTTAGTCTCTTCAAAGAAAGTTCCCTTCGACCACACACTGAGAATGTGGAAAAAAGATTTCAAACTTTTTGCTACTAATAGTGGTGAAAAAAGAATGACACAAATACTTAAGCCATTCCATTATTTGGCTTACATTTTGCACCCTAAACACGTGAGGGAAGGGTTAATCAACATACAACAGAGCATCTGTCCGCACATGGGCAATAGAAAGACTTAGTGAGTATTTGCTTCGGCTGTTTTTTTTACAAAGCTGTGGAAGTGCCATTCCCTCCATCTTATTTCAATGAAAGTGGAAAGCTAGCCAATCCTGGGTCTTGGTAGAAAGGAATTTCTAAATGCCAAGGTTTTAAGACTGGTCTTGCTTCTAATCGTGTTCATATACCACAGATTTATTACTATTTGTTCATTAATTGAACTAATTTTTACTGTTTCTCACATTCGATAATGTTCTACGGATATATGGGAAAACGGCGTTCTGATTCTGCTATATGCGTATATTATACATTAAATTGGGAGCAATGAACGTCAAACTTACTCCTTCGTTGTTCCCTGCAGCAAATCTGTTTTGTACTTTCTTCTTCTTGCTTGCTGAACTTTATCTAGAATTCTCATTCCTTTTACAATTTCTCACTTGTGACGATGTTTTTGCAAAATTGTATTAATTTGTTGCGTACAATGATATGAAGTTTCAAACGGACTTGTAGAATAAAATTTTTTGTAAATAACAACTGAATAAAAGTCATAAGTCATACAAGAAGTAAAAATGAGTGAAAGTTAAAAACCTTTTTTGACACCGAACCACAAAACGAACACAACACAAACTCTTAACATTCCAGGTCTCAGCATTTCACGTTGTTGTTGTTTAAGACCAACACTGTGCGACGATGATTAGGCTTAGTTACAGAATACTGATGATAAACATATCTTTAGGAACACCATCCTCCTTTCTACAGTTGTACCCAGACTAGTTTCGACTATTATACTTAGTCAACATCAGTGGGAATTAATGTAACTCTACTTACATGTTGTTATATTGCTTCAACTCCAGCAGTTCAAAGCTTCAACTTCTGCTCCACTGCTGGAGTTGAGGCAACATAACAACATGTATGTAGAGTTACGGTATTTCCCGCTGGTAAGGACTAAGAATAATAGTCGAAACTAGTCTGCGGGAAGGAGAATGGTGTTTCTGAAGATACGTTTATCGTCAGTATTCTATAATTTAAGCCTAATCGTTGGCGCGCAGTGTTGGTGAGCAACAACAACGCAGAAGCGCAGAGATCCGGAATGTTAAAGAGTTTGTGTTGCATTCTTTTTGTGGTTCGGTTTCAAAAGGTTTTTAACTTTCACTCATTTTTACTTCTTGTATGACTTATTACTTTTATTCAGTTGTTATTTACAGAAAAATTTATTCTTCAAGTCCGTTTGAAAAATTCATATCATTGTAAGCAACAAATTAATGCCATTTTGCAAAAACATGGTCACAAGTGAGAAATTGTAAAAGGAATGAGAATTCTAGAGAAAGTTCAGCAAGCAAGAAGAAGAAAGTACAAAACAGATTTGCTGCAGGGAACAATGAAAGGGTAAGTTTGATGTTCGTTGTTCGCAATGTAATGTATAATATATGCACATAGCAGAATCAGGATGCCGTTTTCCCATATATCTGTAGAACATTATCGAACGTGAGAAACAGTAAAAATTGGTTCAATTAATGAACAAATAGTAATAATTAATATGGTAACATAATAGAGTTCAACACAACCTTTTTTGTGTGTTCTGAACTTACATAGATGTACCACTGATTTTACTGTCAGGTCCTGCCAGCTCTATCTCAAAATTTTTCTAACTTTGGCATTATGCACTCAAAGCTACAAAATCATTTAGGTGTTAATAAATGTGCAGAATTAATGATGTGTCATCACATGGAATGAGGGAAAAGTGAGCCAGACTATTAGATTTGTAATTAGTAAATAACTCTGCATGGTTTTATTTCACAATAATTGACTCTGTGCATATGAAAAAAATTTGAAAAATTCAACAAAAATAGCACTTTCCTCCCCTCAGTGTTACAAAATTTGTAAAAATAATCTAGAAGTTGAGTTGCAAACTTTTAATAAATCTATTAATGATAATAATTTGTTTAAAAGCAAGGTAAGTTTTTTTTTTGTTTTGTTTGTCTTTTAGCTTTTGACAGTTTTATACCCTTGTCATGTCAGAAACCCAATTTCTCTGATTTTGTTATTCTCATATGCTTACTTTTTTTCTTTTTTAGTGACGCCACAAAATATCTAGAATCATATGTTGGAGATCTAGAAGAATCTCAAGTATCTGCAGCTCTTAAAAAGATTATTGAACATATACAATCACAGTCACTCTCAAGTGCATTAATAGAAATATCTACGTTGAAATCAGCCATAGATTTCTTGGAAGACAGCGGAAGTGATGAAATTATTACTTTTCGTGTAATTGATGCATTCTCTTTGCAAGCTTACAGTTATCAGTAAGTTTTGTTTTAATTCTGTTTTTAATTAATTAAAAGAATGAAATCAATTTTTAATGGCAGTTTTTTTTGTTTTTTTTTGTTACATTCATTTGCTGTATTTTAGAAATGACACATGCACATTGTGAGGATAAATTGGAAAGTCGTTGCTTCCAAATGCCCTACAATTGCAAATGTGACAGCTCTCTGCTATCTGTGACTCTGTTAGAGGAATGATGAATTGTGCTATTGTTATCGGTCAGTAATGTCACACTAAGTACCATTATGGAACCACAAAAATTACACATTGTTGTTCCTCTGATATGGACAAGAGTGATACTATGTTTGGAATGCAATTGCACAACAGCAAGATATTACACCTCACAGTCGCTCTCAAGTGCACCTCACTGCCCTGTCATGTGTCACATTTAATTGTACAGCAAATGTACCTACCAAAATACTTATTTATTTTGCAATATTCTGAAATTTTCATAGCAATGCAATATATCATACAAAATAAAAAAACATTTCCAAGAAAATTTTTAATTTTTGTCATATGGGAAAAAAAGTTTAAAAACAAGTTTTTGCTGTATCCTGGTAAAGACATAATTTCAAATGTTTGCATGCACTTGTTGCTATTTTTCTGGGCTCTTTTAAAGAATTATTATAAGTTAGTTTTGCATAATTCTGTTTGATTTATGATGTTATAAATGATTTTCCAAGTGCAATGTTTTTGGCAGATTTTAATCCTTTTTTTCCCCCTTTCTTTTCTTTTAGCAAAGACACGAAGAAGTTCATTCCAAAGACCTTATTAAGCCCTGTCACAAACTTGCATGGTAAACCGGATGCAAAGGCAGAAATCTACATTGAGCGATTCAAAGCCATACACCAAAGGACCTCCAGACATAAATTATTTGCTCCACCAGTGATAGCAACTAGTAATTCTAGTGATGCTGAAATATTTTCATTAAAATCAGTTGAATATTTGCTTGGAGCTTCAGCTAAGCAGACCAATATAATAGTCTTGGGGATGCTAACTCAGCTAAAAGAAGTAAGAACTTTTTGTTGAATTTTATCTGGCAACTCTTCCACAGATTCCTTGTACTTATTATGATACCTTTTCCAGTGGAATCTTCTGGCATTTGTCATTAATGCTTGCATCAAATTGAGCTGTTCACTAGAATCATGAATCAGAAGAGCAAATAGTCACCCACCTCTGTTGTTCTCAGGTGCTGTTGTACAGAAATGAGAAATGGGCAAAATGAGCAATATTTGAGACCGAAAATGATAATTGACAAAATGAATAACATGTTACAACAGGGAGTGACTGTGCATTACAGGGAATACCTAGAGGATTAATATATATATATATATATATATATATATATATATATATATATATATATATATATATATATATATATCATCATCATTATTGTCAACCATTATCAATCCACTGCTGGACGAAGGTCTCCCCAAATTTCCTCCACAACGGCCTGTCTTGTGCCAATCTCCTCCATGTCACTCCCGCATACTTTTGAATTTCATCCACCCATCTCCCATGTGGTCTTCTTCTGGGTTTTTTTCCCTGTCCCTTGGAATCCAATCTAAAATTTCGGCTGTCCATCGATGGTCTGTCCTTCTGGCAGTATGCCCAGCCCATTGCCACTTCAGGGATTTAACTCTGATCATGATGTCTTCCACTCTTGTCATTTTTTGGATCCACGAATTCCTCTTCTTATCTCTCCTGGTTACACCAAGCATGCACCTCTCCATGCTTCTTTGAGTTGTTACAGCCATTGTATGTCTCTTTTAGTTAAGGTCCACAACTCTGCACCACACTAGTAATTCTAGCCGATTAATGTCTTTATCAATGTGACCCTCACTTGATATCTGCTGTCCGAGATAAACGTACGTGTCTGTTATCTCCAGCTTTTCTCCATCAATCGATAAATCTTCATTTCGTGTAAAAGCATTGAACATCACTTTTGTCTTCTGAAAGTTCATTTTTAATCCCACTTCTTTACTCTTGTCAGCAAGTTCCTGCATCATACTCTGTAGCTCTGATGGGGTAGTTGCAAAAATGACTATGTCATCAGCAAAACGAAGTTGGGTTAGATAATCTCCATTAATCTTTATCCCTTTGTTTTCCCAGTTCAGTGATTAAAAGACATTTTCCAATGTGGCGTTAAAGAGCTTCGGAGATATGGTATCACCCTGTCTCACTCCCTTTCCAATTTTTATGTATATTGTATTTTCAAACAGCCGAATCTTTGCACTTGCATTTTCATAGATGTACATACATACTTATCACTAAGCTGTTCTCTGAGATTCAGAGGTTAGCTCTAAAAAGAAATACAAACTTCCAGATATTTTTACTTATTGTTGTCGTATCAAACTTCGCCATTTACAGCGATCTTGACATACAACTCGTGCTTCACTGATATCCATTACACGCCTTACACAAGATCTTTTATACTTCATACTCATAATCTTTTTCTCATGCAGACACTCCTGAATCTGATCCACGCATGTCTTCCTTGGCCTTCCTCTGCCTTTCCTTCCTGCCACTTGGGTTGAAAAGATTTTCTTAGTAAGCATTTCATCACTCATTCTTTCAACATGGCCAAACCACCAAAGCATATTGGTCTCCACCTTGCTAACAACATTTTGCTTTACATCACACAACTGCCATACATCTTCATTCCTCACACAATCAGATCGTGTCTTGCCACAAACCCCATGTAAGTAACGCATTTCTCCAGCACACAAACAACTCCTATGCTTCTTCTGCAGTACCCAGGTTTCACTGCCATACATCAGAGTAGGAACAATTACTGTTTCATACACAGCCATGCGGGACTCTCTAGAGAACCCATCATTCCTGTGAAAACCTCCCAGAGCAGCTATGACTTTCAAAGAAGAATTCACTCGCCTACTGATTTCACCATCCAACTTGTTCTCTCTGTCAAACATGTTTCCTAAATACACAAACTCACTCACCTGGTCAATCACAGTGCCATTTATACTTACATTACATTCAGTGCTACCCATTCCTCTCTCAAACACCATAACTTTGGTTTTTCCCTTATTTATACTCAGTTTGAATTTCATGCAAACTTCGTGCATCCGAGTCAACATACTCTGCAACTCACTTTTGCTCTCTGCCAACAGGACAGTGTCATCAGCATACAGCAATCTGCACACACGGATATCACCAAGACATAAACCACTATTATCTGTTTTGGCCTCACACATGCATGCGTCCATAAATATATTAAACAGCCATGGTGACATTACACAACCTTGTCTAACTCCTGCACCAATGGAAAACCATTTTGATAAAACACCATTCACTTGTACACAAGCTCTACTACCAGCATACATGGTTTTTACACTATTAAGTAGATTCCCAGTAACACCATATTCATTCAATACCTTCCACAAAAGTGTCCTATTCACTAAGTCGTAAGCTTTCTCTAAATCTATGAAGGCAGTAAAAACTTTCTTCCCAACAGCCAGATACTTTTCAATCATCATGCATTATGCAAAAATCTGGTTAGTGCAGCCTTTACCAGGCATAAAACCACTCTGAACATCCCACACTTTCAATGATGTAAGACCCCATACTTTTTCAATAACAACCTTACCAAACACTTTCCCTGGCACACTCAGTAGGCTAATACCACGATAGTTCTTGCATTCAGTCTGATCACCTTTTCCCTTATACAAAGGAACAATAATAGCATCCTTCCAATCCCGAGGGACCATTCCTAACTCCCAGCACAACTGGCAAATTTCAGTTAACCAGTCAATTATAGAGTCACCACCATACTTCAACATCTCTGCAGTTATGCCATCAACTCCTGGAGCCTTACCATTCTGAAGAGATTTTAGAGCTTTACACACTTCTTCTCTTGAGATCCCTCCTGTGCTTTCATCCCTCATTGTGACATCATCTGCATCTGTCTCAGAATCATCTTTGCTTTCCTGATCTAATAACTCACAGAAGTATTCACCCCATCTGTCACTTAACTCATTGGGCTCCCATATCATTTTCCCAATCTCATTCTTCACACAACTTACAACTTTGTTTCCCCTATTTTTCCTGAGTCTCATGTACTTCCAGAAGGACTTTCTATCTTTCCAAAAAGCCAGTTCATGCCTTTTCACTTTCTCCTTCCTATCTTTTGCCTTACTGTGGCGAACCAGCTTAGCAGCTTCACGCTTTTTACAGCGATATTCATCCACAGAGAATCTACCTTGCAACATCCCCAAATAGGCTTCCTTCTTTTTCTTTACTGCCTCATCAATCTCACTATTCCACCAAGCATCACCTCTATTGTTACCCACTATTGTGGTGCCACAGACCTCTTTAGCAGCAGTGACAACACAGTTCTTAAAACATTCCCACTTCTTTTCTACATCCCTCTCACAAGATTTCAGATCCTTCAGTCGTTCTCTGAGTAAGTCAGAGTACCGCTGATGATCTTCAAGGAGCCTATCAACCTTTATTCTTTCTATCCTGGGTCTCTTCCCATTCCTTTTCCTCCAACCAACATTAAGTTTCACTCGTGACACTACCAAGTAATGATCAGAACCAACATCTGCACCTCTCATCGCACGGGTGTCAACAACTAAGTGTTTCAAACGCTGATCGTAAACAACAAAATCTATCACACTCTTTTGACCAAGAGTACGATTTTCCCAAGTATATGTGTGTATATACTTGTGGTTGAAAAATGTATTAGATACACATAAACCATTCTCAATGCAGAGTTCAATTAATCTTTCACCATTGTCATTCACACAAGGATCATTAAACTTACCCAGAACATTGTCAGAAATTGCATTCTGCACACCGACTCTAGCATTGAAATCCCCTGCTATTATAACTTTTTCTTTAGCACCAAACTGGCTCAAAACAGCTTTTAGCTCATTCCAGGAATCTTCTTTCTTATCAGAAGGTTCCGAGTCACAAGGAGCATACACTACAACAATTACAATTCTCTGAAGTTTCACTTTCAAACGAATCCAGAGAATTCTCTCACTTATGCAACTATAATGAATCAAGTTGTTCTTCATCTTTTCATATTATCCAATACTCCAGACCACACACTCACCGTGCCATTCACTTCTTCTACCCCAATTTCCTTCTTTTTGGTTTCACTTACACACAGCACATCCAGTCTATACTTATTCATCTCCTCAATCACCTCACTCATCTTGCCATTTATACCTCTAGTATTCCATACACCAATCTTACATTCACTCAGCCGAGATCTCTTTCTCATACGCCGTTTAGAAAGTCCAGGTCGATTCCGTGGTGGACCGTCCTTCTCAAGTGTGGTAGGTCCACCATATCCCACACTTGAGTCATTCTTAATATTTTTTTTGTCTTTTTAATCAGGTAAGTACATCAGTGTGGGGGATTAGCCCACAGCTGAGGGTTCCAGTTGGTCATTTAACCTAAGGATTCTGGAACAAAACCCAGTGAGTTGGGGTCATTTCGACAATGTCACACAGAACTAGCTTGCACCTCTCCAAGATTCATAGAGGCCTAGTTGCTGTTGTGTGTGCCATTGTTACCACGGAGTGCCCCGAGGAGGCAAACCCATCGCTCACTACGACCGCCCGCTTTTTTTTTTTTTTTAATGTATGCATCTTCAATACCACAGGATTTCAGAGCCATTGTAACTGCTGATGGTTTCACCGAATCAAAGGCTTTTTCATAATCGATTAAAGCCATGCACAATGGAAGTTCATATTCCCTCGCTCTTTCAATTAGTTCTCTCAGTACGTGGATATGATCTATTGTGCTGTAGCCACTCCTGAATCCAGCTTGTTCTCTCGGTTGAGCTATGTCCAGTGTTACCTTCAAACGGTGTGAAAGAACTTTAGTGAAGATTTTATAAACCACTGATAGGAGGCTGATAGGTCTGTAGTTCCTGAGATTCTGAATGTCACTTTTTTATGTAGGAGGATCATTATAGCGTTGTTCCAATCCTCAGGAATCTTCCCTTCATTAAGGCATCGAGTGAAAATTTGGGTGAGTACTGTTTCGATTTCTCCACTTGCTTCTTGTATGATGTCTACAGTAATTCCATCTTCTCCTGGAGCTTTTCCTCGCTTCATGTTCTTGATTGCATGTGCAACTTCTGCTGGGAGGACTGGAAAAACTCTGGTACTGGTACCTTGCATGATGTCTGGAGTACATGCATCATCCCTTTCATATAACTTGGAGTAGAAATCTTTCACTCTTGTCAAAATTTTGCCTCTATTTCTTGTTACAGAACCATCTTCTTTTCTCAGTGCCATAATCTGTTTTCTTCCTTTACTCAGATGTCCCTTTGCTATCTTTAGGCTTTGGTTGTTTTCAATTGCTTTCCTTACTAGTTCACAGTTGAATTTCCTTACGTCTTCAGTGATACTTTTTCGTACTGTCTTGCATAGCTCTATATATTCCACTTTGGAAGTCACATCTTCTTTAGTTGTCCTTGTCTCTCTTCTTTATATAGTATATATATCCCTGTTTAAATAACGAGTACAGTTCTCATATACACCAACCTTCATCAAATGACTTTGACATGAAGATTTACTAGCATAAAATTGACAATTTTAAATCACATTTAGTAGCACAGTGATGTAGGATTATAAATATGAATCTTATTCAATGGAAAATGAAACAGCAAAACTGTAATTTACTTGTAAGCATTTATTTATTAAATAGTTTTAATTTGTGAAAGAGGTTTAGAATGTATAATTAATTTTTTATCTTAACATTTTCGTTGTATGCTAATTATTTCCAAAATTAGTTTACCAATGTGCTCATGAAAAGGCTGTGATAGTTCAGATTTTTCACTTTTGAAAGCTAGTGATTTTACATAATGTGAAATTAGAACTACCATTATTTTGTGATTGTGAGTAATCATGCTTGCAAATTTTGCTGTGTCCTTCCAAGTATTAATTGGTGCTCAAAAATATTGATTTCCCCCTCCAAACGACACTCAGGGTATCATTTTATTAGCTGCTCCGAACTGCTCCGAAATGTAGATTTTCCTGCTCCAAAGGCTGTTCCAAAATTGGCAGTCTGCACTTCCACCACTGCACATTGCAATGCTGCTACACCTTAAAGAATTATATATTTACATATATACTGCAACTACAATTTATTATACACATTTTATCCATCCACAAACCTGCTCCCAATAATACTGCCAGCGGAAACCTTCTGAAGATTATAAATAGGTCAGATCTCTACCTGCTGTATATCATACCTGCAACTGTGATGATAGATAAACACAGCAACCTTAGCAAGCTTGATCATTGGCAGATAGTTGCCACAAAGTAGAGGGATTGCTCCCGACTGCAGACCATGTGGGATTGTGACCATGTCATATGTACTAGGAATAGGTCAAAACTCTCAGGTGCTGGAAAATATGTTGTTGTAAATAGGTTGTGATGTCCTGGTAGGGCTTTCGTCCTGTGGTCATTGACTAATTATGTAATGCCTTAAAAAGGATAGATTATTAGCTTAAAATAATATTAAAAATTAGTTAAAATTAAATTTGGGAATTTATTTTATTATTAGAGGTAAATTCTAAGTACTTTTTTTTTATTGGTAACAGCTCACATGCTGGGGTTCTGATTGTATAATTTATATTCTTCATGTGTGTTTATTGTTGGAAGTTAAAATTTGTTATTGTATATATTTTTTGTTATGTAAATGTTATTTATGTTGTGTGTTGTAGAAAAGTGTTCTGGGTGGAAAGTATAGTTATGTAAATGTGTGATCAGATTTGTATAAAAATAAAATGTATCTGCGTACACAACCATTGAAACAGAAAACTTGCTGCAAACCCACGGAGTGCGAACCACGATAACAATAGAATAAAATAATTTATATAAAAATTAATAAAACAATAAATAATTATTGCAACATTGCAGATTCCAATGAGGACAAAATAAATACATTACAATTGAATGTGCAGCAATGTGTGTAAAATGGACCTTCATGGCAAAATATTAAAATATTGGACTATGAACCTCATAAAAACAAAAGACAAATTAAAGAAAGTTTTTATATCCAGAAAAACAGTTCCATTAATGAACCTTCAAAAATTATAAATAACATTTTCAACAACTTAATTCAAAAATAATAGACTTACAAAATATATATGGAAAATATTTTAATTTAATAAATGGCAACTGCAAAAGAAACCTGACAAAATTTAGATTCTTTCTGTGTAAACGAAACTTTTGATATAGTTTCTATACATCTACAACAGGCCTTGATAAATTCTGGAGGCGAGAAACGTCTGTAAAAGCAAAAGAATGCAGAAGATGTGAACAATAATTGAAAGTTCTTCAAGTTAAAATTGAATTAAGTATATAAATCTGAGTAAAGACTAGAGTATGTGTTATAACATATATCGTTGTTCAATTTTCGCTAAGTTGCGATGAACCTACCACTGATGATGGCTATAAAAGTTAGCAGAAACTAGTTTGGTGCTTCGCATTCGGGAGATTTGTATGTTTGTATTTTTCTTTTTCAAGATTGTTTATTTTTTGAGGTTTTGGCAAAAGTATAATTCATCTTTGGTTTTCATTATGTGTCAGGGTGCTTCGCGGTCAAGATTGTCTCCTCTTCAGGATAGTAGTTCATTTTTTAAAAAATTCAACAAGGTTTTAATTCAGTTTCTTATTTCATCGATGTTAAAGGATTTTTTTGCATTGTAAAAAATTCATCTTGTTTAATTTTATCTGGTGCAGATTTTACAATATCATGAATTTTAACTTCACAATTGAAAGAATTCACATTCTTAGATGATGCATATATGAAGCCCCGACAGCCACTATGAATATTGTAAGTATAAATACTTATTATTAATATACTTGACTTCAATTGCCAATACTACGTTAACGTCCTTTTGCAATCTCCCGATAGCTGAACTTGCATAACGTGTGAAACAGTATTTACAGACATTTAATGTCAACCGAATTAAAGTATGTGTTATAATGCTGTAAATAACATTTTTATTTTTTTAATCTACAAGCAAAAACTATATGCGAAATCTGCTAATAATTCAGAAACTATTTGCGTACAGCGTACGCACATACGTCTACATTCTGCTACTCTGTGTGTGATGTGCTGACATCTGTTGAAGGTGCGATAGAAAGTCGTCGGGGTCCGAGGCTTGCTTCACTATTTATATTGACTTCCATGGAACTTGGGCACTTCGCTTTCCTGGGTTACCCGTGTCAAGTTTCCGTCTTTCGGCGGCTCTGTGTGGCGAAGTTGTATGTTTCAGGCAATTTCCTGATGGAACGATGAAAGCGGCGATATCAGCTCGCGTAATCCATTGTGGAAAGCTTAACTGTTTGTGGATGTGTTCCTGCCGTACTGTTCTGGAGTTATTGGAACATGTTCTTCCGTCGACATCATTATGGGAGGAACTATGACTCCTGATGTACTGTGCCTGGCTGGAACCAAGTTGTTATGTTTGAGGGTTGGTTCTGCTGCATGAACTTGTATCAAAAAGAGGTTCCTTTGAAGAAAATTTCCTGATTGCAATGCGTGAATTATGATGTTTTGTTTATATTTAATAATTCTTAATAGTTTACTGGCAGAGGATGGTAATCATGATTATGGGAAACCTAGAGTGGGACAGGAATTGAAATTTGTGCATTTGTAATCAGTCATTTATTATTGTGTTATTGTCAGACTTTATTGTTGCATAACTTGCTAGTGAGAACTTGATAAATAGTATGTTGAAAATATTAAGTGTTTACCGAATTGAGTTCCTTTAGGTGATTTGTGCCATTTTATGTGGATATATCTAACTTGATTAATGCCTAGTTATGTGTAAATTGCTAATGATAACTTGATAGATGGTATAGATGTCACATGCTTACTGAGTTGAGTTCTGCAATAATGTTGAAATATTCTGAATTAATACTTGATTGTATAAAGAATTATTAACCTCATTTTGGTGTATGAGTAATTATTGAGTTGATTGTTTGAGGAGGAAGAGCCTGTCTAACCACATCCTATGTCCTAGCCTAATTCGAACCTTAAAGGGCAGGTGAAAGGTGAGAGATTAACTGGGCAAAGTAACTCCATTCGGGAGGGGCTAGGAGCGTTGCAAGACTGCTGATGTTCAAGGTGAGTGGTTCTGCTCCTGATAATGTCAGCTGGGGCATCTACAAACTTTCTGCAAAGACCATTTGAGGTAGGATGGCACTACTGAGCTATGGCAGATGAAGTAAACATTAGGTACTCTTGATAACAGCCACTTCACCAGGTAATGAGGCTGCAGTGCATAAAGGAACATCACCACTGGAGCATTGAGGACTGCAATAGGCAGATAGCTTAGTCCAACAAATGTAGGTTCCAACTGAAATATGCTGACAGGAGGATGCTTATGTTGCATTGATGTATCTTTGATGCCACTGTTGTATAATTTTTCAAGCAGTATATTATGGTTTTACTTTACTGAATGCCTGTATAACTTTTCAAGAGGTACATTTTGTTTTATTTTATTGACCCCCCCCCCCAAAAAAAAAAAAAACTAGAGTCAATTCCTGATTTTTGTGTATGTTAACAATTTTAAATTGAAACAGCTTGTCCCTTAAATTTATTTTTACAAAATCCACATTAGTTATGAAAAAAAATAAAAAAATCTGGATTGCTGATTAGTCTATTGTAAATGATTCTTTTTAAAACAAAAATGGCACAAACAAGCCTAACATTAGATACTAGCATTGGTGATATTGCCATTGCCATTGTTGACAATGGCAATGGCATATGTTTTTTTTTTTTTAAGTATAGGAGTCATTTCATTTATTTTGAAAACCTTGTTGGTATTGTCCAGTATGAAGTGTAACTTCATAAATATTTTTAAAGGGACAAGTAATTTGATATAAATTTGTATATCAACTCTCTCTCTCTCAGTTCAAGAAATAGTGAGTGAATTGTGAAATTACAGCTAGAAAAAGTGGATGGGGGGGGGTTCATTTTGTATTATTTAGCACTATATGTAAAAGTAAACACTTGTTGGAATAAGTGCCCAGCATATGAAAGATCCATCTCTTTTGAATTTTGAAGCAAAAGCAGATTTTCACAATCCCTCAGAACTTAAGGTTTCAAACTAAAAAACTAAAGTTTAAATCAAACAAATCATTCCTTGTTGCCAAAAGTGGTAAGTTTCCTTTTCCAAATGTGTGGTTTTATAAGCTTGGCTAGAGGAAATTATGGATATTGCTATTTGCAGTTGAAGATGATGGATTTTATGAGCTTGGCTATAGGATTTTTCTGAGAGCAGCTTCTTCCTGTTAGTGAAGTGTCAAAGAAAGAAACATTCTCCCTATAGGTGCAGATCAGTACTCACCACTTGCCAGATGGCGATTAACTGGCAACTTTGGTGATTAAATTCATTTTAATGGTCGCCAGTTCGCCCATTTGTCATTTTTAGTGCCAATTTACAAAGGTATAATGACTCAGAAGTAAAAATAAAAAGATGTGAAACCAGTCCAAACTAGGAATGGGCAAAAAACCTCAATGTTTTTGAACATTAAAGTTTAGCCATTGATAAATAATCTATGTTTAAACCTCGATGTTGCAGAAGCTGATATATCAAAAAAACATGGAGGTTTCAGGATAGATGTGTGAAGATGGCAAAGAATATTTTCTACGTGAAGTAAATGAATTTTTTTTTATTGCATTATTGTAAAGAGGAAGGGAATATCGTCTTTCTATATCATGAATTGGCTGTTTTGGTCGATGTTTCGTTGGCGAAAGCAAGTTTTTTTCCTCGATAATACGGGAACTGATACATCGAAGAAACATCAAGGTTTCCACCAATACATCAAGCATTTTAACAAATATTGGTTATTCAATTTAATTTGGTGAGTAATCACCATTATATTGAGCAGAGATTTTACCTACCAATGTGCACATTTAGTGCTGCAGGTGGAAAAGTACGAATTCTTGAGCTTATTAGCAAAAACATTGATCAAAAATTTCAGACTACCTACTGATTTTTGAGTCAAAATGGTATTGTGCTCCTATAATTAGTTCCATACTTGTATAATATACCATTTCACAATAGAAAATAAATAAAATGAATGACAACAGCTTTTGTTGACAATGGCATATGTTTGCCTATCATGTGTTATATGTTTGCCTCCAGGGAGAAGGGAGATTTACAAAGTAGTTTTTATTTTGTGCCAGTAAATAGCTTCTTTTGTGTTCTGATAAAGCCATTCACATGAATAATAGTTACATTAAAGTTCCTACCGCCCCCATCTAACTTCTGTCAACTTACCAGCCACTGGCTGCTTAGCTAAAATAAAATTCCAGTCTGCACCTATAATTCTATAATTCCCCCCATAACAGCAAATTTCAAGTTGTTGCATGAAGACCAAACTACAAAAATGTTCTTGGTATAATGAACCCTTCATACCAACATGGACAAGTGTAAAGTGGTCTTTGCAATTCTGAATTCACTCCAGTTTAATTTGCAGTAGTAAATAATATGTTTGTTAACTGTGCAATTTATTTTGAGTATTTTGTATAAAGTACTACTTAATGTCATGCAAAGTAATTTTTAGGTATTTTGTCACACATACACATATGCATTTATGTTCTAAGGCATCAGTTTTTCTTATTAACAGTAACTTCTTGGTGTATGTTTATAACTTTGCATATATTCATAATTTTTTTCCTCTTTTTTTTTTTCTCTGTTTTACACAACCTACTAAAGTTGTTGATAATTTTTTTTTTTTGCAGGGACAGTTCCACTTAGAAGACCCTACAGGTTCTGTGCCATTAAATATAACTCAGGCAGTATCCTTTAGATGTTTGTGATAGTTGGCATTTTCTGTTGATTTCAGGTTAATGAAATAAGGGCACAGGAATACTTACCATTGTAGGTGTGGGACAGTGTATTTCAGTATGTACCATGTACTTTTGTGTGGGGAAATAGTTGCTTTATAGCATGCTTTTAAACCCTAAAAGGTAACTAATGACTTATAAGACAGTTAAAAATAAATTGCATGTTAAGTTTTTTTCATCTTCCAACATATTTTATTTCCTTAATATAAAAAAAGTCTTATAAAGGTGGACTTTTTACTGAGAATACTATAGTTTTAGCTGAAGGATGGTATGAAGGAGGAGTTTTTCACATCACAGCTATAGGATTTCCTCCTCCCGAGCCAGCTAGTGTTACGTTGTAAGTATTTTCTTTGATTTTGTCTGTCTGTTCCCCCCCCCCCTCTCTCTCTCTCTCTCTCTCTCTCTCTCTCTCTCTCTCTCTCTCTCTCTCTCTCTCTCTCTCTCTCTATCTATCTATCTATCTATATATATATATATATATTGATTTTGCTAACTTGCTAATAACTCTGGAAAGCTTTAAAACCGGCACTAATTTTGTTAAAAATACTTACAAAATTCTCAAGTCCTTCAAGCACTCTGTCCTTAAAAGTTTTTTCAAATTCTGGAATGAAACTGCTGACCATGTTGATAAGCATGTTTTTGCTTTGGTTCTGGACATTCTTAAACATATTCTTAAAGATAAAATTTCTCTTAAAGAATTTTCCAGTAATTTTGTAACCATCAGGTTTCTAAATAAAGCCTACGATAATCTCAATGTAAGGAAGCTGTTCTACAATAATGCAATTTTTTTCCCCATCCACAGGCACCAGTCTATTGTAAGTTTTAAATATGTTAAGACCTTAGGGTCAATAGTTAAAAACTACAAACTTAACTCTTCGAGCTACATTCCTGTAATTACTACATGTTCTTGTGATGAACATAAAGAAACAGTTCACTATGATAAGAATTACAACCATATTATCACCGGAAACTTGAGTTTTGTTGAAAATGAAAAGCTTAGGAATTTATTGGAGTATGGCTCTAAATTCAGACCTTCCTTCACAATTTCCAAAGAAAGGATTCTTGAGAGCTTCACTCAAGATATTAATAGGTACATCGTAAAAACCAGTTTAACGTACAATCAGCCTATTGAGGCCTTCGCAGAATGGAAATATAATATAATCAATAGCTTCACCGGTGAGTTGGCAGGTCTGGACTTTTGTTTCGACAGAAATCTCTTTTTCTCTGGAGAAGCTAAAAGGTCACTCTCCAAACTACAAGACCAATTTATTTTTACCACTACGGATAAAGCTAGCAATAATTTTGCAATTATCTGTAAGAAGTTCTATTTTGAATTGTTAACTATGGAAATCAATAATTGAGTAACATACGAGCCCGTAAGTTATTCTACCAAGCAGTTAGAAAATCGGTTTAAGGCATTCTTCAAGAAACTTAAAATTCCACAAACTAGAAGATATGAGCCTGAATTTCCATTTCTTTTTGCAACGGTTAAGTTTCATAAGGATCCTGTGAAGTTCAGGTTCATAGCTAGTGGAGTAAGGAGTCATAAAAAGAAAATAGATCTTGCTTTTGAAGATGTCTTAAAGAAGGTTTTGAAACACATTAGAAACTGTTCTAACTTGATGTACAGAGATTTTTGGATAATTAATAATAATGCAGAAGTAATTTCTACTATACTCAAAGTTTGTCCCCTAGATATTAATAGTTATGATTTTGAAAACCTATATACTAATCTGCCTCTATCAGATATAATTACTACCTTTAAAGAGCTGTATGCAGAATTTAAACTTAACTAATTTGTTAATGTAGGAACTTGGAACTCTTATCTCAATTGCTGCATAAAAATAACCATATCTTATATAATAATACTCTCTATAAGCAAGTGAACGGTATTTCCATGGGAACATCAACGTCCACGAATATCGCTAATCTATTCCTGTTCTTTAAGGAATATAAATTCATTAAAAATCACCCCACCTGCTCAGATAACTACCTTTACACTTTTAGATATATTGATGATCTGCTGTGTATCAATAATTCAGAAGTTATAGAGAGTGATTTTGATAATATCTATCCTAGCTCTCTTAACTTATGTAAAACCAACCACAGTAATCAGGAACTTGAGTTCCTAGACTTAAGCATTAAGCTCAACAGAGGTAACCCATCTATTAGCCTCTTTGATAAAAGAGTTAATTTTCCTTTCAAAGTAATTAAATATCTTCACTGGAATAATAACATTTCAACCAAAGTAATTGAGAATGTACTAATTTCTCAGGTCCTTAGAATTTCAAGAATTTGCAGCAACAATTTGGACTTCAATTACCACATTAATATACTATTAGATAGTTTTCTAGAGAACGAAATTCCTTCTTCTTTCATCAAAAGAACTTTAAGAAAAATTATTCTGAATAATAGAGTAAGGTTGGCAGATCTGCTTTAATTTTCTAAGCAGTTAATAATATGATTCTGACCAATGAAAGCCGTTTGGAAGTTGGCTAGAGGATGCCTATTAACTACCTAAAGGAACCTTAGTGCTATGGATATGAAGGTCCTATTAAAACAAAAAATTAAATAATATAAACAAAATCACAAAAAAAAGCTTAAAAATCTGTTTATAAAAGAAAATAAAAACAAATAAAAAAGAAAACTAGTTATTCATCACTAGGATAGCTATACTAAAAATAGTAAAACCAACATTAAAATTAATAAGATTCTGATTAATCTATGGAAGCTCACTAAGGTGATTTAATACATGCAAAGATTATTAAATACACTACTCGTGTATTTTATAATATTTCTCATGTATTCTGGAGAGTTAATTCTGCTCTTTCTGATCATACAGATCCACAGTCTTAAGTTTATATATTTTTTTCTCTGGTTAAAATCTCCGCGAGTTGGTTTCTTTCTGTATGAGGAGGCCATCAGCCCCACCCTCACTGCCCCCCAGCGACTAGGGAGTGGCGGAAGAGGTCAGCCATGTTTTACTCTTGTGAGGAGAAAGTTTTTGTCACGCAAGAGGTAAGCTCTCTTCCTTGTTTTTGGGTTCTAGGTTTTATAAGTTCAATGTTTGTACTTCATGTACTTTTTCTCTGTTGTTTTTTAGCTTTTCAGCTTTTAGGCACTGGCTTGTCTGTTAACATTTTTGCGGGTTTTAACTCTTTCTTTTCTTTGTAACTTTGCGCGTCTTTTGGGGTACCTAGGAACAGAAGATGGCTTAGCTTGTTCCTTTTCTATGCGCTGTATTTTCAAAGTAGTTAAGTTCTTAATAACTAATTAATTATGCACTTAAAGCACTGCTGAAATACTTTGTACATATTGCAACTAACTGTTTAAGGCATATAACTTTCACAAAGTTTTCTTCAGTTAATTATTGTCTTTAACTTATTCTCGTTTTCGTGCTGTCATAAGTTGTAGAGTAGGGGGTTTTAGACTCAAGTTTTCTTTCAAAAATCTGTTTTTTAAAAATTAATATTTCCTTTATTAATTGCAATGTAAAAATTTGGATTTCTTTTGCATTGATTTTCAGGTTTAAATTCTCTCTCAAACGAACTTGGCATTTCGTTATAGCTGAAAATTATTTCTAATTATTATGTCACTCTCACAGCTTGAGTTCTCTTTAATCTTCTTCTCTCTGTTTAATAGTAACAGATGAAGAGCATGGGTCGGGCCAGGAAGGTTAATGGATGCAAGCGAAATTGTTAACTAGTGCTAGGTCATGCAACTCTGCGGAGGACATGACATATATATATTTTTTAAAACTTTTTTAGGTGGGAATGTTACTTGCATCTATGGCCTTGCAGAAACCCATTTCCAACAAGGTCTTTGTGGAAGTGAGAAAATGCAGAGTTTTTGCTGGTCCTTGATAAAGCCAAGGCTCAGTATTCTTGACACCTTCTACATTCAGTTGTTTTATTTTATATTTTTTTATCTTTTCTCCTTTTACTCACACAGGTAGATACATAACCTTTTCTATGTTGTACTTGGTGTGTGTCAAAATTATATATGTATTTTTTTGCTTAGGTATCTTCTTAATAGAATGTGAATTCTGAATTTTCAAAACTGCTGCGCTGCGCGTTTTGATCTTCAGGTTATTTTGCAACTTTCGTTTTAAATTCTAAAGTTTTTCCTTAGTCTTCAGTTTTGCTCTTAAGTATATATATATATATATATATATTCTATTCTATTAAGAGACTGAAGCAAAAAAAAAAATGTTTAACTCTCACCAAGTACAACATAGAAAAGGTTATTTATTGACCGGTGTGAGTAAAAAGAGGAAAATAAAACAACTGAATGTAGAAAGTGTTGAGAATACTGAGCCTTGGCTTTATCAAGGACCAGCAAAAACTCTGCATTTTCTCACTTCCACAAAGACCTATTTGGAAATGGGTTTCTGCAAAGTCATAGATGCAAGTAATAAGCCCACCTAAAAAAAATTTTTTAAAAATATATATTTTAAAGAATATATAAGGTCAGGTGATGCGTAACATCACAGCCTCTCCTTGACAAATGTCAACCCCGCCTTCTCGTGGTGCATCCTGTTCCCACTAAAGGGGCTCTGACGACCGCAAATAGCGGTATAACTATACCATCGGGATCAGAGGAAATGCTATCCCACACTCACCAACCCGCTTGGCCAGCGTGGTGAGTTATGGCCAAACACCTCCAAAATGACTCTACAACTTAAATCTTGGCCCTCAGTCTCCGGCAGCTGGAATGTACCTGGCCAAGGCAGCGGCCAGTGCGACATGAAGGCAGAGGGTGCTAAGAATCCCCGGAGGACCGGACTAGGCTGCCATTTGATGCTGACCTTGGCTACCTACAACGGACGCTCCCTATCTTCTGATTCAAGGCTTCTTGAATTGGAAGAGGAACTACAAAGGATCAAGTGGGACATCGTCGGGCTAAGTGAGGTAAGGAGAAAAGGAGAAGATCTCATTGAACTGAAAAGTGGACATCTCTTCTATTATCGTGGGACAGATACTGGCAGAACTAGTGGTGTTGGATTTATAATAAACAAGAAACTGAAGGATAAAGTGGTAGAAGTTGAAAGTTCCTCTGACAGAGCTGCACGACTCGTTATCCAACTATCGAGAAGATACCAGGCTCAGATTATTCAAACTTATGCACCCACCACAAGTCATCCTGAAGAAGAAATTGAAGAATTTTATGAGGAAATTCGTCATCTAAATAATAAAGGTAAGCAGCACTTGAAGATAATTATGGGAGATTTCAATGCAAAAATAGAGCACCGGCAACAGAATGAAACTTCAGTAGGTAAATTCGGTCACGGCAACAGAAACCAGCGTGGAAATACTCTCGTTGAGTTTGCAGAGGCAGAAGGATTTCATCTTGAATTCCTTTTTCAAGAAAAAGCCACACAGGAAATGGACATGGAGACATCCAATTGGGACGACAAGTGAAATTGATTTTATTATGTGTAACAAAAAATTCGTCATCGAAGACTGCAGTGTGCTGAACAAGTTCAACACAGGTAGTGACCATAGATTGGTGAGATGTAAGATGCACCTCAACACTAAACTGGAACGCTGGCAAGCTCATAAGACAAACAAAATGTATTGACATAACCAACCTTAAAAAACACCATAATACTTTCAAGTTGGAACTGAAGAACAGATTCACTGCTTTAGAAGGCCTAACATCGGAAGAAGTGGATATTTCGGAAGTTAACAGAAAAGTAACCAAAGCTCTTATGGAAACAGCAACAAAATTAGCTGGGTCTAAGAACAAGTTGCATGTAAACAAATTATCAGGAAAAACCAAAATGTTGATGCAAAAAGAAGAGAGAGATGAGGACAACTAAAGAAGATGTGACTTCCAAAGTGGAATATATAGAGCTATGCAAGACAGCACGAAAAAGTATCACTGAAGACGTAAGGAAATTCAACTGTGAGCTAGTGAGGAAAGCAATTGAAAACAACCAAAGCCTAAAGATAGCAAAGGGACATCTCAGTAAGGGAAGAAAACAGATTATGGCTCTGAGAAAAGAAGATGGTTCTATAACAAGAAATAGAGGCGAAATTTTGACAAGAGTGAAAGATTTCTACTCCAAATTATATGAAAGGGATGATACATGTACTCCAGACATCACGAAAGGTACCAGAGTTCTTCCAGTCCTCCCAGCAGAAGTTGCTCATGCAATCAAGAACATGAAGCGGGGGAAAGCTCCAGGAGAAGATGGAATTACTATAGACATCATACAAGAAGCAAGTGGAGAAATTGAAACAGTACTCGCCCAAATTTTCACTCGATGCCTTAATGAAGGAAGATTCCTGAGGATTGGAACACCGCTACAATGATCCTGCTACATAAAAAAGGTGACATTGAGGATCTCAGGAACTACAGACCTATCAGCCTCCTATCAGTGGTTTATAAAATCTTCACTAAAGTTCTTTCACACCGTTTGAAGGTAACACTGGACATGGCTCAACCGAGAGAACAAGCTGGATTCAGGAGTGGCTACAGCACAATAGATCATATCCACGTACTGAGAGAACTAATTGAAAGAGCGAGGAATATGAACTTCCATTGTGCATGGCTTTTATCGATTATGAAAAAGCCTTTGATTCGGTGAAACCATCAGCAGTTACCACGGCTCTGAAATCCTGCGGTATTGAAGATGCATACATTAATATTATTAATAACATCTATGAAAATGCAAGTGCAAAGATTCGGCTGTTTGAAAATACAACACACATAAAAATTGGAAAGGGAGTGAGACAAGGTGACACCATATCTCCGAAGCTCTTTAATGCCACATTGGAAAATGTCTTTCAATCACTGAACTGGGAAAACAAAGGGATAAAGATTAATGGAGATTTTCTAACCCACCTTCGTTTTGCTGATGACGTAGTCATTTTTGCAACTACCCCATCAGAGCTGCAGAGTATGATCCAGGAACTTGCTGACAAGAGTAAAGAAGTGGGATTAAAAATGAACTTTCAGAAGACAAAAAGTGATGTTCAATGCTTTTACAAGAAATGAAGACTTATCGATTGATGGAGAAAAACTGGAGATAACAGATACGTATGTTTATCTTGGACAGCAGATATCAAGTGAGGGTCACATTGATGAAGAAATTAATCGGCGTACAAAACTTGCCTGGAGAGCTTTTGGAAGAAACAGCATAATTTTCAAGAGCAATATGCCATTATGTCTTAAAAGAAAAGTGTTTGATCAATGCATCCTTCCAGTGCTTACGTATGGTGCAGAGACGTGGACCTTAGCTAAAAGAGACATACAAAGGCTGCAGACAACTCAAAGCAGCATGGAGAGGTGCATGCTTGGTATAACCAGGAGAGATAAGAAGAGGAACTCGTGGATCCGAAAAATGACGAGAGTGGAAGACATCATGATCAGAGTTAAATCCCTGAAATGGCAATGGGCTGGACATACTGCCAGAAGGACAGACCATAGATGGACAGCCAAAATTTTAGATTGGATTCCAAGGGACAGGAAAAGACCCAGGAAAAGACCACATGGGAGTGGGTGGATGAAATTCGTAAATATGCGGGAGTGACATGGAGGAGACTGGCACAAGACAGACCGTTGTGGAGGAAACTTGGGGAGACCTTCGTCCAGCAGTGGATTGATAATGGTTGACAATGATGATGATGATGATATAAATGTCATGACCTCTGCAGAGTTGCATGACCAAGCTTTAGTTAACAATTTAGCTAGCATCCATAACTTTCCTGGCCCGACCCATGCTCTTCATCTGTTACTATTAAACAGAAAGAAGAAGATTATAGAAGACTCAAGTTGTAAGAGTGACATAATAAATCAGAAATAATGTTCAGCAATAACAAATTACCAAGTTCGTCTGAGAGAGAATTTTAACCTGAATAGCAATACTAAAGTATTACAAATTCTTAACATTGCAATAAAAAAGGAGATATTAATTTTTTTAAAACACAGATTCTTGAAAGAAGACTGGATTATAAAAACCCACTACTCCACAACTTCTGACAACACAAAAACGAGAATATAATAAAGACAATAATTAATTAAAGAAATGCATTGTGAAGGTTATATGACATGAACAATTAGTTGCAATATGTACAGAGTATTTCAGAAGTGCTTTAAGTGCATAATTAAGTAGTTATTTAGAACTTAACTACATTGAAAACACCGTGCAAATTACAAGAACAATGAAACGGCCTGCTGTTTTAGCCTTAGTTCCCTAAAAACGCGCCAAGATACCCAGAAAAGAAAGAGTTAAAATCCGCAAAAAAGTTAATAGACTTGCCAGTGCCTAAATGCTGAAAGCAAAAAAAGAAAAAAAGAGCAAGAAGTTCAATCATTGAACTTGGAAATCCCAATACCCAAAGACAATGAAGAGAGCTTACCTCTTATGCAACTGAACTTCCTCCTTTCTTGAGGAAAGATGGCCAACCTTTTATCCCAAACTTCAAAACACTCCTGCCACTCCCTAGTCGCTGGGGGGCAGTGTGGGTGGGGCTGAAGGCCTCCACACACTGAAAGATCCTACTCGCGGAGATTTTAACAAGAGAAAAAAATATATAATTAAGAATGTGGACCTGTATGATCAGAAAGAGCAGAATTAACTCTCCAGAATACATGAGAAATATTATGAAATACACAAGTAGTGTATTTAATAACCTTAGTGAGCTTCTGTATACTGTTTAGAATCCTATTAATTTTAATGTTAGTTTTACTATTTTTAGTATAGCTATTCTAGTAAGCGAATTACTAGTTTTCTTTTATATTTATTTTTATTTTATTTTATACAGATTTTTAAGCTTTTTTTGTGATTTTGTCTATATTATTTAATTTTTATTTTTAATAGGACCTTCATATCCATAGCACTAAGGTTCCTTTTTGTAGTTAATAGGCATCCTCTAGCCAACTTCCAAACGGCTTTCATTGGTCAGAATCATATTATTAACTGCTTAGAAAATTAAAGCAGATCTGCCAACCTTACTCTATTATTCAGAATAATTTTTCTTAAAGTTCTTTTGATGAAAGAAGTAGGAATTTTGTTCTCTAGAAAACTGTCTAATAGTATATTAATGTGGTAGTTGAAGTCCAAATTGTTGCTGCAAATTCTTGAAATTCTAAGCACCTGAGAAATTAGTACATTCTCAATTACCTTTGTTGATATGTTATTATTCCAGTGTAGATATTTAATTACTTTGAAAGGAAAATTAACTCTTTTATCAAAGAGGCTAATGGATGGGTTACCTCTGTTAAGTTTAATGCTTAAGTCTAGGAACTCTAGTTCCTGATTACTGTGGTTGGTTTTACATAAGTTAAGAGAGCTTGGATAGATACTATCAAAATCACTCTCTATAACTTCTGAATTATTAATACACAGCAGATCGTCAATATATCTAAATGTGTAAAGGTAGTTATCGGAGCAGGTGGAGTGATTTTTAATGAATTTATATTCCTTAAACAGGGTTCCCACTCAACCTGGAAAACAGGGAAAACCTGGAATTCTCAGGGAATTTGAAAATCATTAAAAAAATCAGGGAAAACTCAGGGAAAATTGCCCTTTTTTGTAAAAGTCAGGGAAAACTCAGGGAAAATTACCCCCCCCCTTTTTGAAAAAAATGAATGGATATTTTATTTTGCCAAAAAAACTTTTTTCAAGATTTTAAACTTTTGCTTGCAATTACTGCCTGCCTAGAATTTGGTAAATATTACTTTCAGTTATATTAAGTATTTCCTTTATTCTCTAAAAAAAGATGCAAAATTGAATTTTTAAAATTGCCAGTTATTAAGCTTTTGTTCAATTTCTGCAGGCAGTTGTTATAACATGGAACAATTAGGCACAATGGCTCCTGCTTGAAGAAACACTTCACAAGAGAACCAACCAAATGATGGATCAAAGTCCTTTGTCTGTTGGTTCTCTTGAAACATGTTTCTTTGAACAGAGCCATTCCATCATTAAGCTTAGCTGCATTGTGTTATAGAAAAACTGACACTATTCAACTGACAGATTTTTTCTTACATATGACCTGTTTCTATGGGAATGTATTTATAAATACCATGTGGGTAGTATTCACAAAAGTTCACGGAACTTTGGTACAGAAAATAATGTGCACAGTTAGTTGTTATTAATGAAAAGCAGGTAATTTTATAAAGACAAATTACGTAAAGAATTTACAAGTGTGTGCTTTCGTGAGAAAAATGAATGGAATAAAATGCAACAATTCTTTGCAACATGCCACTCTGGAAAACTTTAAAAACCACCTGGAGAACCTGGAAAAGTCAGGGAATTTTTTTATTACTTTTGAGTGGGAACCCTGTTAAAGAACAGGAATAGATTTGTAATACTTGTGGAAGTTGACGTTCCCATGGGGATACCGTTTTACTTGCTTATAGAGAGTATTATTATATAAGATATGGTTATTTTTAATGCAGCAATTGAGATAAGAGTTCCAGGCTCCTACATTAACAAATTGGTTAAGTTTAAATTCTGCATACAGCTCTTTAAAGGTAGTGATTATATCTGATAGAGGCAGATTAGTATATAGGTTCTCAAAATCATAACTATTAATATCTAAGGGATTTACTTCGAGTATAGTGGAAATTACTTCTGCATTATTATTAATGATCCAAAAATCTTTGTACTTCAAATTAGTACAGTTACTAATGTGTTTCAAAACATTCTTCAAGATATCTTCAAAAGCTAGATCAATTTTCTTTTTATGACTCCTGACTCCACTAGCTATGAATCTGAACTTCACCGGATCTTTATGAAACTTAACAGTTGCAAAAAGAAAGGGAAATTCAGGCTCATATCTTCTTATTTGTGGAATTTTAAGCTTCTTGAAGAATGCCTTAAAATGATTTTCTAACTGCTTAGTGGAATAACTTACGGGCTCGTAGGTTACTCTATTATTGAGTTCCATAGTTAACAATTCAAAATAGAACTTCTTACAGATAATTGCAAAATTATTGCTAGCTTTATCCGTAGTGGTAAAAATAAATAGGTCTTGTAGTTTGGAGAGTGACCTTTTAGCTTCTCCAGAGAAAAATAGATTTCTATCAAAACAATAATAATAAAACAATAATAATATTAATAATAATAATAATAAATCTTGAGACTGTGAAGTCAAAGCATGCCAATCATCCAGACATAGTGCTATATGACAAAAGGCAGAATAAAGCCAGTCATAAGTGACATATCAGCACCATTAGACTATAATATTCAGACTACCTATGTGGCAAAAATTAACAAATATGTGTAACTAGTTACAGAGATTAAACAGATGTGGAAGATGAGAACTGTTTGTGTCCATCCACTTATTCTATCTACAACTGGTATAATTTCTTTGACTCTTATAGCTCAGCTTGATGCTTTGTGTCTACAGCACCTGAGGCCCAAAACCCAGGAAGCAGTGTGTCTTGATACATGCAACATTGTACAGCAATTTTTGAACCATGAATGAGTATATCCATACTGACTAGTGCACCATGCTATAGATGAGAAAAGCGAATAATAGTAATAATAATTGTACAATAAATTAGTAAAGTTAACTAGAAATATTTAGATCTCATAAGGTATCTTTTCTGTTAAAATAGGTCCTGATTTCCAGGTAAGGTATGGGTGGTGTTTTTGTCCTACAGTAGTACACTGACACCAGTGGCCCTAAATTAGGGAAAGTGATTTCTCATAGCTTTTAGATGCTTATTGTTAAACCCTGGTTGGTGGGGGAAGGGGAAAATAAGTGTTACTCAAAAATAATGAGATTAATTTTTATGTGTAGCTTGTGGAAATAAGAAGAGGAATGTCCACACACACACGCACACACTCACTCACTGGCTAACTGACTGACAGGCATTCAGTCAGTCAGCGAATGCCAGAACTTGTTTGAACTCTCAACAGCTGCACTGTCATGTGCACCAAATAAGGCAATCAAAGATCTCTTATCAGTCCTCCAGTGAGCTAACCTTTTTAATTACATTTTTCAGTGGAAGTGTCAATAAAAAGGAACAGAGTGAAAGAAAAATTCCTTCATCATAATATCACTGCCCAAGATGATTTTTATTTTCAGTAAGACAAGGTGGACCAAAAGGCATGTACACATTTCAAAAATTAAATAAAATAAAATTAATAACAGCACAGGTATGTGGTTTACCTCAATAGCTAAGGCAACCCAAAAAATTCTAGAAATTTCAATTGCAGACCAACAGATGGCTCTGCTGATCCATCAAGAAATTTCCGATTGAAGTTTGAAAAAGACCTACCATCTCGTAACAGCATCTTACCCTGGCACAAAAAGGTTCCTGGAAACTGGAAGTGTTCTTGACAGAGAAAGAATAAGACAACTAATGAAAGAACAAGAAAACTAAGCCCTTCTGAACACATTGTTGAACAGATATAGCAAGCTCATGTATGTAGCTCTGGAAAATCATCATGTAGCACTGCAAGGGAGTAACCAATATCTCACATGACCTTGCTTCATGTGATGCACAAGCGCTTTCACTTGCATGCTTGTAAAGTGCAGATATTGCAAGCATTACAACCTGATGACAAATCTCATTGTTTCGACTTTGCTGTTGATATGCTTGATCACATGGCTAAAGATGATGGCTTCTTACATCACTTATTGTTTACAGATGAAGCAGCTTTTTATATTTTAGAGCCACAATGTTAAGTTTTGGGAATCAGAGAATCCTCATCACATTGTAGAGCACATTTGTGACAGCCCTAAAGTGAATGTGTGGTGTGGATTAATGATAAGCACTGTTGTTGGACCCTCCTTTATTTTTCAATCCACAGTCACAAAAGAAGTTTATTCAGACATGTTACAAAATTCTGCAATCCTCAGATTTATCATATGCATCCAAACATCATTTGGCAACAAGATGGTGCGCCGTCACATTGGGGTACAATTGTGCGGGACTAAAATGTGAAATTTGATTGGACGAGGTGGGACTATTCTGTGGCCCAGAAGTTCCCCAGGCATTACTCCCCTTGACTTTTTTTGTGTGGAGTTATGTCAAGGACAAGGTGTATTCATCAAGAGTGCTAAGTATTGAAGAACTAAAGACTCAAATAACTGCAGCAGTTGCATCTTTTAGTAAAGCTGTTGCACTACGCACATGGTCTAAAATTGAATATTGCTTTGGTGTACTTCGGGCAGCAAGAGGTGCACACATGATGTAGGCAAAAACTTTTTGAGTTGACAGTAAACCAGTGTCACTGCCATTAGAATTTTTTTTTAATGAATATTTAGAATGTTTTAAGGACTTTTAGTCCACTCTGTATGTTGGCAGTTTTCACACACACACACACCCGCCATTTCCATTATTGTTTGGGGGATTCTTAAGATCAAGGCACAGCTGAACAGAAACGGGGGGGGGGGGGGTTTCAATCTATCAAAAGTTTCAAAAACGGAAGTTAGACGAAGTGAAGGTTTCTCCCGTGATCATAATATTTTCTTCTGCGACATTCCTTCTGCCCAGTATTGTTGTTAAATATCATCTTATTCCATAAATATTTGAATTGCAGTTTAAAAATGGGGGAAAAGTTTCTGAATATGGAAGTATGGAAGAGGGCAAAGCTAATATTTCTTCCATAATCTTTTCTTTTCTTTTTTTCCCCCTGCGATGTTTTCTCTCTATCCTGTGTCATTAACTGTTACTTTTCCCCATAAATATTTGCATTTAAGTTTGATAATGGATGAGAAATTTGTAAGAATTGATGTATGATGTTCAAAGTATTTTTATTCTAAAAGTTATCTAAAATAGTGAAAGCTTTGATATCATGCATTCATGGTCCTCAGGCTGAAAGTTCTTTCAACATGATTGATGGATAAAATTATTGTTATCTCAGGGAATAAAAGAAAAGAAAAAAGTGACAATGAAGAAATGGGAAGGGAATGATATCAACAGAAAATAAAACTAAGCAATGAATGCTGTACCACTGCAAAGTCAACAAAAGACAAATATAGCCATGGAACTTGCTGAGAAGAAAGCAATACAAGAGGAAACTTGAGTTGATGTTCTGGCAAGTACAAAAACAGAAGTACAAAAAAAAAAATACTATGTTTGAAGTCGTCTTTTAAAGCCATATTATTTTGTTTTGAATTCAATAATTTTATATTATCAATACCATGATGTGCTCCAGTTTAATATTTACAAAAATAAATTACTGTGAGCAAGAAACCTCGTGCTTCATTATCTTCACACTTTCTCATCGTGCATTCTGACTTTTCACCTGGTTAAAAAGTTCAGCTTTTTTGTTTCTTGGTCAGTTTCATGTATGCGTATTAGACATCATCTCCATTTACAGAGATCTTGGCACACAACTTGAGCTTCACTGACATACATCTCGTGCAAAACTTTTCGTACTTCATACTTATGTTTTTTTCTTGGAGGCATTCCTGAATCTGATCCTTCCATGATTTCCTTGGCCTTCCACCTTTAGTTTCTGTGTGTCTTTGTCCAAAAAGTTAACTTATTGGGGTTTCTTCCAAAACCCTAAGCTGCAATGACCAACTAAAACCATCGGCTATGCGCTGATCACCCACGCTGTTGTATTTTCTGCTATTTTCAAGATTCAAAGAAATGTACTGAAGAACCGAAGTGTGGGATCTGGCAGGCCTACTGCACTTCAGAAGGCTTGTTCACTATGGCTGTGACCTTGAACTAATAAATAGACTAGGAGAAGGAGGTCTCCATGGAGTGAGTATAAGATTGGTGTATGGAAAAGCAGAGGAATAAATGGAAGGAGGACCAGGTAACTGAAGAAATGAGTAAGTATGGATTAAAAACGATGTATGTAAGTGAAACTTAAAAAAAAAAAAAAAACTGTGATAGAAGAAGGAAATGGAATTGTGAGTGTATGGTCTGAAGTGTTGGATGATTTAAGAGGACAAGCTGGTGTAGATATGATTTTAAGTGGAAAGATAAAGAACAACTTGTTTCACTATAGCTGCATAAGTGAAAAAATTCTTTGGATTCATTTGAAAGTGAAACTTTAGAGAATAGTAATTGTAGCAGTATACGCTTCTTATGGATTCAGTTCCGAACCTTCTGAAATTCACACTATAGTTTCTTTTGATTTCTGAAATGAGCTAAAAGCTGTTTTGAGCTAGTTTGATGCAAAAGAGAAAGTTATGGCACGTCATGTTCAGAATGAGGTTTCTGACAATGTTCTAGGTAAATTTAAAGATCCCAGTATGAATGATAATGGTTAAATATTAATTGAAGTCTGCATTGAGAATGGGTTGTGTGTATAAGTGCATATGTGCATGTCATAAGTTTTTCACATCAGATTATAGTTTTTTGAAGTTCTGCAACAATTTAGAATAGGGAAATTAGGTCAGTATTTTTCAGTAAGGTCTAAAAGAAGAGATTAATAGATTTACCTTGATACTAAAGTACATGGGCACCAAGAAGTATATTCAAGAGAGCGATCCTCTCACAATATAGAAGTATAATGTGGGAGGATCGTTCTCTGTTTCAGAAAAGTGTAATAGATTGCCTGAAACATTTAGTTGTTGACACTTGTATGATGAGAGGTACCAGTGCTGTGTCTGATCATTACCTGTTGCTGTCGTGGGTGAAGTGGAATGTTGGTTGGAGAAACAGCAATAGAAAGATGCATACAATGAAAAGAAGTTGAAAGGCTTCCAGAAGAACATCAACATTACTCTGAAATACTCAGTGAACTACTGAATCAATTGAAGGCATGTGAGAGGGATGTGGAAAAGAAGTGGCCATATTTTAAGAACTGTATTGTCACTGTCCCTGAAGAGATTTGTGGTACTGCAACTGTTGGTGGCATTAAATGTGATGACTTAGTACATGACTTAAACATACAGAGAGTCTGCTGAATCACTTAGTCCCAGATTACAACAGTGGAAATTACTAGAAGCAGGAACTGAAGTTACAATATGTCTAAAACATAGTGAAGTGTATTCAAAATACTTGTGGGAAACATTGTGTGTTTCTATAAAGATGTTAATGGTCTTGTGAAAGAAATCGGCATTGAACATAATCCTAATGAATAGTATATATATTTATTATGCCTCAAAATTAAGTTGAAAAGCTATTTTGCTGAACAATGGAAATATACACATAGGTATTCTTATCAGTTCCCCTACTTCACGCTGTTGGCTTGAAAAAAAAAGAAACATGAAAGTATGTCAAAGATTCTGAGAGCAATTAAAGTACCATGGCTACACTTGGCACATCTGTAGTGAACTTAAGATAACTGGATTACTCACTGGTCTGCTGGGAGGTTTCACAAAAAACTTGTTTTCTGTGTTTGTGAGACAATTAAAAAACTGAAAAGCATTATATTGTGCAGTAATGGCAAACTAGGGTGTAATACAAGGTGTGTGTCTGAAAAGTTTTGGAACTGATTTTGTCTGTGAAGTACTACTAGTGCCATCCATTAGCCACTGTTGGAACTATTCACTATCAAACCTAAACTGGCTCGATGAAAATTTCAGCAGTGTGCATAAAATGGTTCAACTGGAAAGTCATGTTTAAGTTAATGAAATAAAATCATTTTGAGATTCAAGTACTGAGCAAAGAGTGGCAATAAAATTTTGTTTTAAAGCCAGAAAAAGTAAGTGCAACTGATATGGTTGCAACAATGTGTGTGACCTATGAAGATGAAGCACTACTGTGACTGTGCATTTTTCAGTGATATAGGTGATTCTGTGAAGGGTAGGGAGATGTTCAGAACAATGTGCAAAGTGATCATTTCTCTCAGTCTCATGTGGACTCCAATGCCGACAAAGTTTGGCATCTGTAAATCAGAACTCATAACCTGTCTCTCCAAATGTTAGCAAATGAGCTTCACGTCAGCAAGCATGCCATGCATTCAATTATTGTTGAAGATTTAAAAAAGAAGAAGAAAGAAAACGTTCTTGTGCATCATTGTATCTTACGCATTGATAGAAAAAGGAATGAGTTGCGCAGCATGTCAGGATTTAATTGAGATGGCAGACAGTAATCCAGATTTTTTTTTTTTTTAAAGAACGTAAGTGGTGATGATTCTTGGTTCTTTGCATACTACTCCAGAATAAAAAGACAATCAGCTGCATGGGTTGGAGAAAATTTGCTGCAGCCAAAGAAACTGTTCCAAAAGTCTCAAACCAAAATTTTCTTGAAGATTTTTTTTTAATTGGCAGGGAATTGTTCTCAAAGAATTTCTACTGAAAGGACAGACAGTGAACTCTGAATTTTAATTTTACAGAGGAGTGAGTAACAGACTGAAAAGAATTTGGCATGTTAGGCAAGATGCATCCATGTCAGGTGACATGTTCTTGCTTCATGACAGTGCAGTTCATGACACTGTTACGTGACCATTGTCAAGAAGTTTATAACTTGGAAAGTCATTACAACCCTTTACCTTCCCATGTATTAATTAAATTTGGCACCGACTAATTATTTTCTGTTCTCCAAAGTAAAATCCTGCCTGAAGGGGCATCATTTTAAAATCTTTTTGGAAATCCAAAACAGCACAACAATAGAATTAAATAGGGTTCAACAGAGCCATGCAAAAGCTGTACAACCATACATAGAGGTGTATTGACTTTAAAGGATTTAGGCTAAGGCCACATGAGCAATAATTACTGCCAGATTTCTGCAGTAAATAAAGCTGCTACAAAAGTTGCAAATGAATGGCCAGACGGTAGCCGTAAATGTTGCTCTCATAACAAGGGCTGCCCAGCCACATGAGCAGTATTTGCATCAGCCAGACTATGTATTGTGTTGGCTTATAGTAGTGTGATGAAACATGAAGCTCCAGCATAATAATAAAAAAAAAAGCTGTTCAATTGTTATTATGTTTAATAATAATTCGTTAGCGAACATATCATAGGAAGTGGTGGATTCATCCTATTATCAGTGAAAGATTGCACAATGGAAAGTTTGCACTTCTTCACAAAAAATTTCGACAGTTCCCAAATAAGTTCTTTGAATATTATAGAATGTCTGTAAAATCTTTTGACTATCTTCTTTCCGTTGTGAGTGATAGCCTTAAAAAATCTGATACTGTTATGTGGCAATGTATATGCGTGGAAGAAAAATTAGCAGTTACATTAAAGTAAGTTTATTTGAATAATGTTCATTAATAACTACTCAAAGCAAAAAGGGAATACATGTTAAAGTGAGTGTACGACCTACACATATATAAAATAACAAAACCAGTGGCGTAACCATGTTTCAAAATCTGGGGGTGGTGGTGGGGGTTCCATACACACATTATTTATATGAAGATCCCTGACTCTGAAAATCTGGGGGTCCTGACACCCACAACCCCCAGTGGTTATGCCCATGAACAAAACCAATATCCATATTACTTCTTAACATCGTTTTTAGAAATATTCCATAATCTTGAATATTGTTGTACAATATGAAGTGTTGACGATATAAATACATAAAGAAAATGTTTTGTACCATTCACAATTGAAAGAAAGATAACACCGACTCTGAATCAACATCTAATTCAATGTTAGTTACTATTGACGGTGACAGTGGATACCTCCTTCCATTGCTCGCCAACCACAGCTTCTGTAACCTTCATCCACGCATCGGTTTTCTTGTTCTTATTTCTGTAGTTCTCGCATTTCGAATCGAACAGCACATCATACTTTTGAACTTCAATTACTATCTGTTCACTGACAATAAAAAAATCCATCGTGATTAATATCCAAACCACAATCGAAACCAAACACACCACTCACTACAAATGTTGCTACGTGTGGCCAGCTTTCCTGCTACAAATGAAGTGAGTAAAATGGGTCGGGGTCCATTCTTCTGTGACATGACCTTGATGTTGCACTCCTCTCTACCTCATTGGCGACATTTACTGCTGTGTCTGGCCACTTCGGTTGCAGGCCTTTGAGTGCATTTCTTGCGCTACAAATGTAGCAGAAATCCGGCAGTAATTATCACTCGTGTGGCCTTAGCCTTACAGTAAAACGCGCATATAACAAGGAGCTTGGGACTGACATATATTCTTGTTAAATCTGGGTGCTTGCTAAATCGATTTCGGGGTGAAACATTCCACCATGTAAAAATATGCATATATTTTTATATACCACATATATCATAACATATTCTGTATTTACCGGAGTATAAGTCGATGTGGACTTTTAGAGCAAAAATGTTGGATTTCAGCTATATTCATAGTATAAGTTGACCACCCTCCTTCCCAGTTTCGCCAAACATATCCCTTCATTAAAATTACGTGTGCACCACTGCAAACGAAATCCTCATAGAAATGTGTACAGGCACACCAAACGCATTTTTAAGCTGGTAGGCGATTGCCCACATTTAAAAAACTGGTCACACCGCTTTCCCATCCCCTCCGCTGCTGTTTCTCACGGTATCGTGAGGTCAACCAGTTGTTCAACACATTCGTATTCCCCCGTGACGCTACTCGGTCTATTGTGAATCACAGCGAAATAGCGCTGTTTAACAAGAGAAAAAATAAATAAATATTATGCCGGTTTTAAACTGCCAGTTGTTCAGTTTGCTAAAGAATCAAATAATTCTGCAGCAGGGAGGAAATTTGATGTTTCTGAGAAACTTGTTTGCGATTGAAGATCAGCTGAACAGATTTTGCAAAGCATGCCAAAGGAAAAGTGTGCGTTAAGAACGGGAAAAACTCACTGGCCTGAGCTGGAAGACGCCATATTTGAGTGGGTGATGCAACAGAGGCAAAATGGATATATTGTGACCAGGAATTCCATACGGATTCAAGCTTTGAAATGGGCACAATCAAATGCCAAAAAGACCAAGGGTTTTAAGGCAACAAACAGCTGGTGTTGCCAGTTTATGCAATGCAAATCCCTAAGTTTGCATGTTAAAACTAAAATTACACAAAAACTTCACAATGAACTGGAAGCAATAATAACAAATTCATTATTGAACTAAGGAAAAAAACAAACAATTGTGCTTTGTGCAACATTGGCAATATGGACGAAACTCCCGTCAATTTTGATATGCCGTGTTTGTAACAGAACTGTAGCTGTGCAAGGAGACAAGGAGAGAAAACAGTCATGGTAAAAATGACAGACAACGAAAAAAGAAGGTTCACTATTGTTTTGGCCTGTATGGCAGATGGAAAGAAATTAAAGCCCATGGTGATCTTCAAAAGGAAAACCATGGCAAAAGTGAAGGAATTTTCGTGTATGTTCATGAAAATGGTTGGATGGACGAAAATGGAATCACTTTATGGCTTAACAATATTTGGGGCAAACGTGCGAAACCTGCATGTGAAAAAATCATGTAGTCTTTTGGTTTGGGATATGTGTTTGGGTCTCATACAACAGACGCAACCAAGAGGCGTTTAAGAAGTATGGACACAGATATTGCTGTTATTCTGGGCGGCTTAACTTCTGTTCTGCAACCGCTAGACGCTAGCGCGAATAAACCTTTTAAAGATGCTTTTAGAAACAAGTGGACTGAGTGGATGATTAATGACAAAAAAAAAAAAAAAATCACGGAAAAGGGGAATATCCATGCCATGCCATTAGAAACATTGTGCAGCTTCATTATTGAAGCTTCGGATGCGGTAAAGACTGAGTTCATAATTAAGTCCTTTAAAAAATGTGCAATATCAAACAATATGGATGGAACGGAAGATGCCGAGCTGTGGCAATCCGATAGTGACACTAACATGAACAGTGCTAATGAGTGGGACCCGTACGATATTGATGAATCCGATACTGAGTCACGCAATCTGTTGAAAGAAATTTTTGAAAGCGATAGCGATGGGAAATTTTCTGGATTTTAAATTTGTTTTAGTAATTTGTATATGAACTTTTTGCATTAATGTTATATGAAAATGAGTGTTAATATTAAAAATCAGTGTACCAAAATTTTTGCACAAAATTTTTTTGGGCGGTATTTTATCCTCGCCGTACAAGTCAACCTCGTTTTTTTAATACTTTTCCCGTTTTATGACCTCAACTTATATGCCTGTAAATACGGTAGCAAAAATTTTTCACCATTTTCTAGCTCTCCAATGATGGCTACTTCGTCATTTATGGAAAACAGTTTCCTCTTCTTCTCTTAGACAGTGACAAAATGTCTAAGAGAAAATTGTTTAGGATTTCTACTTGACAGCTATGTGAGATTGTCTAAGGGAAAAGATTTAGGATTTCCTACTTGACAGCTATGTGATACTGACTGCCGTTTAATGACACGCATGAAGCAAAAGCAGCACCGATTTCCCAAATGCAACGCTCAGTTGGTGGGTGAAAAGGGTAATGTTCCAGGAATTGTTATTTCCTGTTTCCCCTCAGTTCACATTCCCATTCTATTACTCCCCTGTTCCTCTCTGCAATCGTTGCCCAGAAATTCACTTAATCCATATGCGTGAACCCCACCCATCCTCTTTTTACCTAAAAATAGGGCACCAATTTTCAACTATGCTCACGTGATACTTCCACCAAGGCATATAGCCCTTTGGAGTGGTCACAACTCGCTTGTTCAGCATTTGATGTACTCCCTTCCATCAACATTCTTCAACTAGTACACCAAGATTCCACTGTGCCATTGCAATTTCTTCCTGTATGCTTCATTTCCATTCCAGGACAGTGCGCAGCAAGTTTTCTCTGCCTCATTAAATATGTAATTTCTTTAAATTTTGTTATTTTGCTTGTTAAAATTGATCATCTTAGCTTTTCTCTACCTCATTAAATCCTGAGATTTCATAAACTTTTGTTCATTAAAAATGATCAAATTTGCTTTGAATTAACATTATACCAAACAAACGTTCCTGTTCTGCTTGTTAAATCTGGGATCTCGCTAAATATGGGTATTTTACTGTACTTTGAAGATTAAGTGGTAATAAACTTTTTTACTTGAAATTTTGTTTTTTTACAAATGTGGTCCTAAAAATTTTCAGACAAATCTTATAATATATTTATCTGTAAGAAGTAATGCAAAATAAGTTTCATTGGTTGAACCAAAGGTTCTTTTCCTAACTTTTGCATGTAAAGCTTGGGTTAATGAAGATTTTTGTTAATGCTTTGGGTAAAAAAGGATGTGGATTCACCTACCTAGCAGACATTTTTCATAATGCAACATATGCAGTACTGAAAGAAGGAATTTTCATTGGACTACTAACAGATGGTGTATTTGAAACAAAGCAGTGTGATGAACTGAACTGGCAGCTTGGCTATCTTTTAAAGCAACTTGTGCATGGATTTCTTGGAAACAGAAAAGATGATTTGGAATCTCTGGTCTTAACTTCACTGCAGTACTGTAAAGGGATGCCAAATGTTTTTGAAAATGTATTTTCTACATTCACTTCTCAGTTTCTTTCGTCAGAATTTGGGAGACGCAAGTGAAACACTTTCACCAGGACATTTCCACTATAGAAAAACAATACTAATGTTGTGCGGGATACTCCCATGATGGGAAATGACTGTTGGCTTCTAAGAGGGAACGAAAAACAGGCTGTAAGGGAAAATCTCTTGAGTGGCAAGCATTTCTTAGAAATCAGAATGTTTGTTGTAGTACATTGTATGATAATATAAATTAGCAAAACTGAGATATTTTAAAATGAAAAAAATTTCATTGTCAAGGTTGCACATTATATGTATAATTTTATGATGTTTAAAATTGATCATTCATTAAATGAATAAACTTTGAGCATATCTTTTGCCTTAAATGTGATGGATACACAACATTTGAATTTTTTGATTCAGCACTTTAGTTTCCTTCAGAATCAGAAATTTTTGTTCCAGAGGTATGAAAAGAAAATATTTATTGGCTAGTGTTCATTCTCATAAACTCAGTAATAAAAAAAATATGTACTAATACAAAGTTTTGCATGTTTTAAAAATTCAAGTTTTTGTGTTTTGAATTAGCTAATACACGTATTAAGTTAGATATTATACATGCTCCATTACTCCTTTGGTAACTGTGTAACTGTACTTCCTCTGTGTTCACATTAGTTTTTTTTAAAGCATTCAGGTAGAGTCAACTGAATAATTGAAATATTTATTGTGCTATTGTAGGACACATTTTCCTAATTTTAATCCGTTTCCTGGAGATCAAAACAGGAGTTTCCGTCTCTCAACACAATTAAAAATTGCAGAAGAAAGGAATCCAAATGCAATGATAATATTTTTGTCTGATGTTTGGTTAGATCAATTAAAAGTAAGCCACTTTTACCATAATGTTAGTTAAAAGTGTGTTCTTGTATTAACTTAAAGAATTTTTGGTGTTTGCTTTGAATGCATGAAGAGAGTGAAGTACCCCACTCAATACCATGATAATTGTATTATTGTTATCATTATCAGGTTTTCTAAGGGAGTTATTTGATTCTGTGAAAATCCTCTTACTTGCTTTGCTTTGCTGGTAGTGTTAATCGGCTCGAAATATTTAGTCACTCACTGGCCACTGATGATCAAAAGTTATTTTTTGGTGAGGAAATATTATATTTCATCTGTTATTTTTATTCATTTAACTTCAATGCATCTGTTTTCTCATTTTATTTAATTTTTCTGTTTTAAGTAAACGTTTCTGATAGCAGAAATTATGTTTTTTTTATTCACCTCGTCAAAAATATGCTGATGACGCTCGATGTGAAACTGCTTCCGGTTTACAGTGCGAAAGAAATATTCTCATAATACGTGGTCTATACATCATGATAATTAACACAGCAATCAAACATTGCTGAATTGACTGTAATTACTGTTTCACACGTAATATCAACCACCTCAGAAAACTTGAAAATTTCATTGCCCGGAGCGGGAATCGAATCCGTATCTCATCTCAAACGGTAATCGGGAGATGCGGGTTCGATTCCTGCTCCAGGGGATGAAATTTTAAAGTTTTCTAAGGTGTTTGATATTACGTGTGAAACAGTAATTACAGTCAATTCAGCAATGTCTGATTGCTGTGTTAATTATCATGCTTCTGGTTTGTTTACACTTATGTAGAATCCACTAACTACTGTAGGTAACAGTTATTATTCATGCCTGCAGTCTCCTTTGGTGGTGGTAGGGGGCTGCTGGATTATCTCATCCACAACCATGATAGGCTTTGTAGTCATGGTAACACGTTTTGTTGAAAATTAGACAGTTCCGAGGTTTTGCCTGCAAATTATGGAATTATTTTTTTTTACTTTTCACCAGTAATATCCCCCAGTTGCATTTTTGGGGCACGGGTAGAGGTATGAATAATAACAGTTGACTATGATAGTCATACAAGTATAAGTAAACTGGGAGGCAGCTTTCCCAGTGAAGCACTAAACTGTTGAAGCACATTTTTGATGAAGCTATATGAAATGAAAAAAACACAGGAAATACAATTTTTACTATCATAAATGTTTTTTTTTTTAAGCAGTGAAACACCAGATGAAATGGTAAACAGATGCACGAAGTTGCTTAGAATTCGTTAAAACTAGTGCTTCCAATAGGATAATTATCATAATAAGAATTGACAGGGGAGTACAGACTGGCAAGTAGTTTTTTTGTTTGTTTTTTTCCCGAGTGAAGACAGCTGTGAAATTTCAACCTCTAATGTTAATATCACTCAATAATTCAATTTCTGTTGTACAGTAGTGAATGATGTTTTATCAAAATGGTTTTCTATTGGTGCAGGAGTTAGACAAGGTTGTGTAATGTTACCATGGCTGTTTAATATATTTATGGACGTGTGATGCCAAAATAGATTATAGTGATTTATGTCTTGGTGACATCCATGTGTGCAGATTGCTGTATGCTGATGACAGTGTCCTGTTGGCAGAGAGCAAAAGTGATTTGCAGAGTATGTTGTCTCGGATGTACAAAGTTTGCATGAAATTCAAACTGAGTATAAATAAGGGAAAAACCAAAGTTATGGTGTTTGAGAGAGGAACTGGTAGCACTGAATGTAATGTAAGTATAAACGGCACTGTGATTGACCGGGTGAGTACATTTGTGTATTTAGGAAGCATATTTGACCGAGAGAACAAATTGGATGGTGAAATTAGTAGGCGAGTGAATTCTTAGTTGAACGTCATGGCTACTCTGGGAGGTTTTCACAGGAATGATGGGTTCTCTAGAGAGTCCCGCATGGCTGTGTATGAAAGTGTAATTGTTCCTACTCTGATGTATGGCAGTGAAACCTGGGTACTGCAGAAAAAACATAGGAATCGTTTGTGTGCTGGAGAAATGCGTTACTTGGAGGGGTGGGGGTGGGGGCAAGACATGGTCTGATTGTGTGAGGATTGAAGATGTGTTGCAGTTCTGTGATGTGAAGCAAAATGTTGTTAGCAAGGTGGAGACCAGTATGCTTTGGTGGTTTGGCCATGTTGAAAGAATGAGTGATGAGATGCTTACTAAGAAAATATTTTTAGCCCAAGTGGCAGGAAGGAAAGGCAGAGGAAGGCCAAGGAAGACATGGGTGGATCAGATTCAGGAGTGTCTGCATGAGAAAAAGATTATGCATATGAAGTATAAAAGATTTTGTGTATGGCATGTAATGGATATTAGTGAAGCCCGAGTTGTATATCAAGATCTCTGTAAATGGAGAAGTTTGATACGACAACAGTAAGTAAAAATATCTGGTAGTTTGTATTTCTTTTTGGAGCTAACCTCTGAATCTCAGAGAACAGCTTAGTGATATGTATGTATGTATGTATTACTGTTCTTACTGTGTGGTGCTGTGGCAGCCAACAGGATTTATTTTTAATTTTGGAAACTCTAGCAAAATTAATTACAAAATCAGTTGTATTGAAAAATAAACATTTACATGGCTTTTAATTATTTATTTAGGCTCACTTTTATCCATTGCCACTTAGCTTTAAAAAAACAAGTGGGAAACTCTTCAAATATTTATGTAATCATTTTTGCCTCTTTTTTTTTTTTTTTTTTTTTTTACAAACTTGTTTAGAAATTTTGATTGAATTATTCAAACTGTACAGTATAACTTAGCTTCCAGATACTCATCAGTAACATGAACTTGATTTTTTAACTTCATAATTCTCACTGCAGGAAAAGTTTAGTCACCCAACCACATCGACCGAAACATTGAAAATAGTGTGACAATTTCCAGTTTCAAAGTTGGCATTCCCACTCCTGATTAATTGAGCTATTATTATAAGCCTTATAAGTGTTTCACACTTTGTAGAGCAACCATGTTGGTTTCAAAAACTCGCTTATTGAAAGACAACTATAAAGCCACTTTTTGCTGAAAGGAGAAATCAAATTGAAATGGATCATGCAGAAGCTATAAACACTGGTTTAAAGTTGTCAAAATCAGAGAAGCTCGTTTCAAGCTTTCGAGAAAGATTTTTCATTCGTTCAATGTAAAGTTGAAGCTTTCCAGGGGTGATTGTGAGCTGACACAAGAAACCCTGAAAGTCTCAGCTCAGTACCAATATACATATAATGCATATTACGAATATTTATATACACTGAAGTGCCAGAAAACTGGTACACTTGTCTAATACTCGGTAGGTCCCCCACAGGAGCACAGGACTGCAGAAATACGACAGGGTGTGGACTCCACTAGCTTCTGGAAATATGCTGTAGGCAATGCACACCATACTTCCTGCAGAACATTCCACAATTCGGGTGTATTCCGAGGTCTCGGATTCCTGTGTTCGATAGCGCGTTGCATGGCGTCCCAAATGTGTTCTATCACGTTCAGATCTGGGGACTTGGATGGGAATGGCAACACTCCAAACTCAGATGAATGCTCCTCTAACCATAATGTGGAGTCCCAACACTTGTGTGGAGGTGCATTGTCGTGTTGGAACAGGCCAAACCCATCAGCATGAATGCAGGACATGAACGGGTGTACCTCGTCAGAAAGGATGCGCACATAGCGTTGGCCGGTCACAGACGTTTGTAGGCGTACCAGGGGTCCCAGTGAAGTCCAACTAAGCACACCTCATACCATTACGGACCCCCACCAGCCGGTACAGTTCCCTGTTGACAGGCGGGATGCATGGCTTCATGTGGTTTGTGCCACACACGAATCTTTCCATCTGCCTGATACAGTTGGAAATGCAACTTGTCAGAGCAGGCTACTTGTTTCCAGTCATCAACTGTCCAGTGGCTGTGTTGTCGTGCCCAAGCGAGGCGCATAGCTCAGGATCATGCACCCATCAAGGGGACTTGAGGTGGGCGTCGGCTCCCAAAGCCCATATCATGCAGGGTACGTTGCACAGTCCAGACGCTGATGCTTGTTGAGGCTCCAGCATTGAATTCCAATTATACCTGCAAGAGTGTTGCACACCCATCGCGTGAAACGATTCTTGACAGCTGATGATGATCACATTCACCCAATGTCTTTTTACGGCCACACTGGTATCGTAGGTTGGAGGTTTTGCCGGAATTCTTGTAGTCACAGTACACCCTTGCAGTGGCCGTCCGTGAAAATCCGAACTTCGTTTCTACCTCCGAAATACTATGACCCATCTCACGAGTGCCAACAATGACACCACGTTGAAAATTGCTTAAATCGTTATTACTTGTCATTCTCATGCCGAAAACAGTTCTGACAGCTGCCAAGGATGTCTATCGCTTTAGATACGCACTGGCGAATGCAACCGAGTACGCACATAGGTGACGTTGCTATGTACTTTGCATAAGCTCGTCTGTACCAATTTTTCTGGCACTTCAGTGTATATTACACACATATTATCTAGCTACACAAAAAATAGGCCCTAGTGCTTGTGCAGTTACACTTTGCATCTTTTCTTGTACCCAATTTTCTTTCACTGTGCAAAATCCTTCAGACATTGCATCTTTGAAAATGAATTTCGCACTTCATATCTATATATTAATTCTATAAGATTTTTTACTGTGAGTCCTATTTTGAGAGAACGGCTGAACGTAAAGATATGGTTGAGGTATCAAAATAAAGGTCTTACCATGTAGATGTGCCAGTCGAAGAGAAAAATGAGATTGGGGCAACGGTTCGAGCGTTGTGGGGCGGCAAATTTCCCATGTAAAGTCTATGGGAGAAGCGTGCGGTTAACTCGGGCTGTTGAAGGCGGAAGCCTGGAGAGACTGGGATAGTCCAAAGTATTATCTTTTCATTGCGCAAAGCAACACTAGCAGGCATTTGAATCAAAGTTCTCATCGGAACAGCGAACACTCTCGAAGACCTGATTGCATTATGCCATTGGACTGTGTAATGTATATATACAATTAAATATTCATTCGATCCAGTTTATTCACGTAGGTAAGACTAAGACGTTTCCCATTATGTAAAGATGTAAATAAACATTCCGTTGACCGTTGTTAGTGAAAATATTTAGAATGTACATATTGAGTTGCGCCATCTATATATTCATTCTGTATAAGGTTTTTTACTGTGAGACCTATTTTGAGAGAACGGCTGAACGTAGAAATATGGTTCAGGTATCAAAATAAAGGTCTTACCATGTAGATGTGCCAGTCAAAGAGAAAATTGAGATAGGGGCAATGGTTCAGGCGTGGCAGGGTGGCAAATTTCCCTTGTAAAATTATGGGAGAAGTGTGCGGCCCTTATCTATAGCAGGAGCTCAGTTCAGTATCGGACTTGGTGGGTGCATGGTGTTCTATGATCAGTTCTAAAGTAAGTAAATACTTTATTGCATACTTACCCTTAACAGAATGTCTCTCCCTCACAAAAAATAAAATGTAAGAGCCTTACTGGAAGACGTGAGCGATCAATGGGTCGCAACTACACTGAAGAGCAATTGAATTAGAGATACCTGTCTGGTAACGTGTAGCACCAGCTTTCGCCCAGATGACGGCGGCGATTTGCCCCGGCATGGACTCTACAAGACACCGGAAGCGTTGGGAAGCCATACGGATCCACGACCCCTGAACAAGCTCCCACATTTCACGAAGATTTGATGGAGGGGAGTCACAGCCTCGAACATCTCTCTCGATGGCATCCCAGTTGTGCTCGATGGGATTGAGGTCAGGTGACCTAGCTGGCCAAGGAAGCGAGGTCACGTCGGTGGAGTGTTCATCCAACCATTTGGATACAATTCGGGAGCGATGGCACGGTGCATTGTCTTGTTGCAGGATAAGGTCCCCAGTGGGATGTTGAAGACGCACAAACGGGAGCAAATGGTCGTCCAGGATATCCCGGTAACGTTGACCTGTGAGGGACGATGTCACATGTACCAGGGGCCCCATTTCAGCCCACGTAAACAGTCCCCAGACAAGAATGCCACCCCCACCAGCTTGAAGAGTACCCTGCTGGCAAGAAGGATCTGTCACTTCATGTGGTTTGCGCCATACTTATATCCTGCCATCCGCATGTACCAACGTGAATCTCAACTCATTAGTCCAGGCAACATTTTTCCCACACGTCTAGGGTCCAGTGGCAATGTTCCCGTGCCCATGCTAATCTTTGCACCCTGTGATGTGCGGTTAGCAGCAGTACCCTCGTTGGATTACGACTTCTGTACCCTATAGCGAGGAGATGGTTCTGGATGGTGTGGCTGCTTATACGTTTTTGTGCACCAGCGTTAAATTGCCGAGTGATTTCTTGCACTGTGGCCCGTCTGTCCGCTGTTACAATGCGAGCTAGCCGACGATGACCCCGCTCATCCACGGCAATTGGCCCTTGCAGGGATGGTTTTACCGGATTCGATGTACTCACGGTGCACCCATGACACAGTGGCTCATGAAAATCCCAGTGCCTGCACGACTTCCGAGATGGAGTGACCCATTCGTCGGGCCCCGACAATTTACCCACGATCAAATGCGCTTAGATCCTTCATCTTACCCATACTGCGTCTGACTCTTACTGATTCCCGTCGCATCACTCCTTATATTGTCGGATCGCTGCATACGCCATGTCGTTTCCGTTTACAGGGCCGCCCACAGCGCCACATTTGCATAATGCCAGCTGTCTCTAATTCAATTGCTCTTCAGTGTATATGTCTCAGACAAGAGAGAATGAGGAGTATTCCCAACACGAATCTCATTCCAACATCATTTACAAGCACAGTTGTGACTGAAGATGAGAGTGAAAGAGGGCGCTATCCAGTTAAATTTTTGCACACGATCGAGATGAGTGGACTTCCGCTTTACATTTTACGACTGCAAAGGGGTGCAGTCATGATGCTCATTATGAACCTGGCCGTCCCGGTGGCGCAGTGGTCTAAGCGCTGGCTTATGATGATTCGTTCGTGAAGGGTCCAGTTTCAAATCCCGGTGAGGCGTGGATGTTGTGTTTGTCTTACGGCACTGGCTCTTTCCCTTCCCTGGAACCAGTGACCCTAAATTAGAGACAGGCGATTACTTATAGCCCATTGAGTTGCTCACGGTGGTCGTTAAACCATCAGTCAAAAAAAAAAAAAAAAAAAAAAAAAAATATCACGAACCTGAACTATTGTCTTTACTGAAGTGGTTGAGTGAAATTGTCCATTAAATAAAGTTTACATTTGTTGTTTCATATAAGTTTATTCTTTAAAAAAAAAAAAAATAAAAAATAACTGTTGATTTTGACGGGTTTCGTCTAGTTATATGTTATTTGAGCAGTCTATGTAGATCATTTTACTTGAAGCTTACAGTGGATTCCATTCAATTTCTAAAAGTAGCTCATTGGGTTAACTGAATCTAATATAATCAAATTATTTGATGTAGATGCAACTTTCAAAATAATGAAAAAAGAGCCTTCCTTTCAGCAGGCTGTTATCTTGAGAGCTTGTTTGATAACAAAAGAAACACTCAAGGTGTCACAAATTGTCTACATTCATCATCCTCACAGACATGCAGTGTTTTTAATCAAACACTGTAATTCCCAAAGAAAATGGAACTTAAACTTTTAGTTATCTTTCGTAGCATTTTTAGAAATGAAATGTCCGAAGCATCTCAAATTCTTCGAAAAATTAAAAACACAGATTTACGGGTTCGGAATGTGACAAAAATCTGGAATTACGGGCTACACCCTGATTATAAACAGGTCTGGCTTTCCATTGTGACATGAACTTCATTTTTTTTTTAAAGAATTTTGAGAGAACCAGGATATGGATAAAGTTTGATGCTTCCAACTGAGGCAAGATAGGTGACAGTTTTGTGGTAAATTCACAGGTATGTTGGACTTACCATTTAATTTCCCCTTCTGAAGCTTAACATTCAGTTCATTCAGGTGGGTCATAGTGTCACACAAGAAATGCAGGTCACACTGTCCCATAAAATCCTGTTTCAGGGAGCTGAATTTTTCAAGCTGTTGCCACAGGCTCAGTGGACTTCATACTTTCTCTTGGTCCTACATGCAGCAGTATTCAAAATTGAATTGGTGACAGTTCAGTGTACTAACTACGTACTGCAAAAATGCGTAGATTATGAATCTGTCATTGTTGGCACAAATGTGTTCCATTTTTCATTGTTCCTGTGTAGCCTAAAATTACATCACGAGTGGTGTAATGGATAGCATACTCGAACGGAAATTGGGAGATGCTTGTTCGATTCCTGTTCTAGAACAATGTAATTAAATTTTAAAGTTTCCTAAAGAGGTGGCTACATGGAAAACAATGAAAATATAGTACATTTGTGTCAACAGTGACATTTGCTTTGCCCTCCATGTATATGTGAGGAATTATTTCTTCAGGGAGATTCATTTCACACTGATGTAAGATTATGAATCATGTAGTAATGTTCATAGAACTAGCCTATATATGATAACACTTGCAAAAAGGTATGGAACTTGCTTGTGCCACTGCTAACTGTAAAACCACATTTTGATCTATGTAAATTGAAACCATCAGTTAGTGTCTTTCATTTCACCAATGTCCCATACTTTCAACCTGCATCCCAAAACTAATATAATATAATATTCTAGCAATAGTCTAATAGTTTCTCTGAAAGAAGGAATTTATCTCAAGCTTTGTGACTTGTCCCATCTCCTACACATGATCATTATGGTCACTAGCATAAATTTCTACATAAATAAGCATTGTATTATTGTGGGAATAAATATTGTTGCTATTATTATTGCTCTTGATTTTCTTAGCACCAGTGAGCATAATGCACAGATTTTTATCTAGGGCCTGGAAATTTCCGAATTTACCAGTGACATGACAGGTCTGCAGAATGACTGCCATTTGGATTGTATGAAGCAGTTTGTTGTGACAATCCTAATTCTTTGAGGTTTTTAACAAAGCTTTTAGGCACCACTGCAGTTGCTGAAATGAAAACCTGCATTAACTGTGTGATGTTTTGTTTCCAGATCCTGTTGATTTCCATTCATGGGTCTGATCTTTGGAGATTTTCTCAAGCACTGTTCTTCGAATGTTCTCTGCAAGAAAAATTGCTACATCAGTCAGTTGTGTTTTCAATGTTTTGTTTGCAGTTATAGTGCTGGTGGATTGTGGTTGATGGTCTTTTCTGTGATCTTTTATTTGTCCCAGTACTGATATAATTTTGATTTTCAAGAACAGGTTCTGGCTAATACTTGTAATAAGATGGAGGAAAGCATCGGATTGGCCCCTTAAGCTGCTGATGTACCTCTCTCTAAATGGTGCCCAAAATTTTCTGCACTCCTCAAACAGAAATGTTAACATAGAGGACAGATTTAAAACTACGGCAAAATAATTCCTTTCCCCCTCTCATTCAGCAGTACCAACCATAAACCTGTCACTAGTGATAAGCTCTCATTTCTAGTCCCTGAATCCAAAATACAAAGGAGAAGGTCTGTCTAACATTCAAAAAGAAAGTGCATGTCCATGGCTAGTTAACAGGTATCCCAACAGCATTTCCCTTTTGATTGCATATGAAGCTGAAGCTGAGCCATTTCCTCCTACTCACTTCACTGTATCTGGAAGAAGTATCAGTCCTGTCACATGGTGGACAGCAGTAGGAAAAACACTAGAACTAAAAGGATTTTCAACAGATTGTCTACAACATATTGCTTTCCTACTTTCGTGCCCTGCAAGTTCCGCATCAATTGAAGTAATGTTTTCAAACTTTGGAGTAATACATTCAAAACTCAGAAATTGTCTTGGCACAAACACAGCATCTAAACTGGTTATGTGTTATCAGATGTTAAGAGGGTCAATTGCACTGGATTATTAACGTTTCTCTTGTACTTCGCACTAATATCTTTCTGTTGTGTTGGTAACTGGGTTTTTTTTCCCTTTTCATGTATTAATTTCATAGTACTGTTCACTTTTTGTAGTACAACAAATGTACATTTTTTAGAAATTAAACCCAATATTGAGCCTAATGCAAATTGTTTTTCCTTAAATGTAACATAGTGTGTCATCAGTGGCTGTATATAATTAAAATTTAATAGAAGCGTCATACTATTTGTATTAAAATGTTGGACTTATTAATCTAAAAACAATTAATATAACTGTATATGTATATATAGTTTTCAATTTCAAAATTTTTACGTATGGTTATTTATATTATTGTGTATTTTTACATATTGTATAATTTTTTTTACATACGGTTGTCTGGCAGAGGTTTTGGACAGTTTCGGACAGTTTTGGACAGTATGGTAAAAACCATGGTAAATACTGTGGTTCTTACCGTCGTGTCCAAAACCTTGCCAACCCTGATGTTTTTTTCTTTCTTTTCTTTCTTTTTTTTTTTTTTTTCTGCAGTGCCCTCTTTGCTCTGTACTGTTGCTAAATGTTTTATTCCATAAATACTTGTGTTTGAGCTTGAAAATGGAGAAAAATTTCCCCAAAATGGAAGCTGAACGGAACAAAGATTAATTTCGTAATCGTAATTTGTTTTTCCTTGATGTTCCCTGTGTCCAAATATTGTTGCTAACTATCATTTTGTTGCAGAAATGTTTGTGTTTTAGCTTAAAAGTAAAGACAAAAATGTTCTACAACAAAAGCTAAAGGAAGTGAAAATCCCATAATCGTAATTTTTTTCAGTGTTCCCACTTCCTACATTTTTATTAAATATCCTTTAGTTACATGAATGTTTGCATTTAAGATTGAAAATGGAGGGGAAATTTTTTGTAAACAGAAGTTGACGGAGCAAAGATTTCTCATTGTATCTTTTTTTCTCCCATGATGATCCCTCTTACAAGTATTGTTGTTGAATATCATTTTATTCCATAAATCTTTGTGTTTGAGCTTGAATATAGATGTAAGAATCATCCATAATGGAAGTTGGACTGAAATTTTTGGACTCTCTTCTTTTATTCACAGTTTTTTGTTTCTACCTATGCAAATTTTTGCTTTTGGCCCCCAGTTGTGTAGCCCAGTGACCATCATATAGGTTATTTTGTGGCACCAAGATATCCGTCGCAGCCAGTCAGGGAATTTCTGCTATGGGGATCCCAAGTTAATTATTTCGAACCAGTTAAAGAGCTAATGGCAATCTTGGTCATGTCCACTTAAGTATTCATTTGATTAAAGAAGATAACTGCCAGCTAAACTGTGTTCTGTAGTTTCAGTGGCTTTGCCACATTTTCTGCAGGCATTATAAAAATGTTACATCAGGATGTCATTTGTTTTCATACATTAGGGATGGTATTAGTTTCCATAAGTGAAAGATGGTGAAAATCAGATGTTTAAACTGGTTTTAAAAAAGAAAAGGTCTTAACTATTTGACATATTGTGGCATCATAAATCATACATTTATTAATTGACGAAAGAAAAATAAGTTATGATGACTGAGGAGTTTTAGTATCAGAAGAAAAACTCCCTGATGAATTCCATTCATTTTTGCCAAATTTGCTTTGTTGCAAGTATTAATAAATAACACATGGTACTACGTATTTCACTGTAAAATGTGTGAGGCTTAATTTTCAAGTAATCCACAACATAATTTTAATTTCTATCAGATACAGAGCAACACTTTCCCTTTAGTAGAACAATTTGGCCTTTAAAAGAAGAAAATACAGGTACAAAACACAACTGGTGTGTGTGTGTGTGTGTGTGTGTGTGTGTGTGTGTGTGTGTGTGTGTGTGTGTGTGTGTGTGTGTGTGTGTGAGATGTAATATTTATTACACAGTGTATAAGATCCAGTTTCGATCAACTATAACAGTTCATCAGAGAAAAGTGAATAATCCATGCTGTCCAATGGCCAAGTGGTCAGAGGCATAGGTTTCTGACTATTTGCCTGGGCTGGGCCTATGCTTGAGTCCCAGATAAAGCATGGGTAGTTAGTTTTACAGCACTGGTTGCCTCCTTTCTCTGGAACTAGTAGCCCCAAATTTGGAATGAGTGACTGCTTATAACTTTTAGAGTTGCCCAAGGTGTTTGTTAAACCTTGAAACAAAACAAACAAACAAAATATTCTATGCAGGCAGAAAAATACTGTATGTATGTAGCATTAACATAAATACACTGTTAAACTGCTTTATCATACATATTTTGTGTAGTACCCAAATGTAAATCTTAGACTTGCTTCACTAATTTACTTTGTATTTCTTAGCAATTTTGTTGTAGATTTAAATAGGATCAACCTTAATTAACACAAGTAGCTGTGGGATTGCCAAAGCATTTATTGTTCATTGATGTATGTCAAGTTTCCAAAATGATGTTATTAATTGGTAAACTGTGTACCCCTTTAAGTGGTTGCCTTGTTGGAGAAGGTTAAGACTCCCTCAGCCATTTTTTTCTATGCATCAGTTTGGCACACCTGCCAACTCTTCCGATTTTGGCAGAAGTCTTCCGATTTTTTATACATTCTTCCGATCTTCCGACCAAACTCGCGTTCTTCTGCCGTTCGAAAAATTTCTGTGTGTTTTGCAAAAAATAACCTGTTTTATTAATTTTTGTAAGTCAAAAAAAAAAAAAAATTTTTAAAAGTGCAGCAATAACTTACTAGTCTTAATCTCAGGGCTGCCAGACCTGCATCAATTGCACCAAAACGTTGTTTTTGCACCATTCTGCAAAAAAAAAAAAGTGCGATCTTGACGAAATCTGCGCTAATTTTGTGCCAAAAGTTAAAATTTACCGGTCATCGATATTTTAGCGTAATGTTACGCCATTCGAAATCGGATTCAGCGGTTAATTCGTACGTGAGATTCTTCCGTGGATTCGCGGCGGAGTCCCCCCCCCCTTTTTTTGTCATTTTCAATATCGATGCAAAAATGAAGAAATTTTCGAGGTATTAGTTAGGGCGGGGGTCGTATTCCGTCTGGGAACGTTGTATTGTCTTTTTAAACATTCGGAAACTGAAGCTAAACGGAGTGCAGATTTTTCCCGTAATCGTATTTTTTTTCTCTCGCGATGCTGCTTCTGTTCGGTATTGTTGTTAAATATAATTTCATTGGATAATTTCAGCTGGAAATTGTAAGTAACGATTTCCGAAAATAGAAGTAAGGCCGCCCGAAAATTTCCCCGTAATCTTCGGCCACGAGATTCTTACGCTGATTCGAGGAATTCCGTCTTTTTCTTTTTTGCTATCATTTGGACCATTCACGAGATCTAAGCACAACTGAACTGAAATTTTGGGAGGTGGGGGGTCGTTTTCTCCATCGGAGGACGGAATTTCATCCTTCGAAAAAGGAAAATCTTTTATTGCCACTCGTCATCATAATTTTTTTTTCTCACGATGTTTCCTCTACCCAGTATTATTAGATATCATTTTATTCCATAAATATTTGTATTTCAGCTTGAAAATGTTGAATAAATTTCCGAAGACGGAAGTTGGACGGAGCGAAGATTTCTTCAGTAATTGCATCCACCCCCTGCGATGTGATTCCCACTCTTATGTAGTTGTTAAATGTCATCACCCTCATAAATGTGCATGCATTTTAGCTTGATAAGGGTGGGGAAATTTCCAAAAACGGAAGTGACGAAGTTTGGAAATTTGTAAAAATTGATGCATGGTGTTAAAAAAAATATTCATTCTCTGAAAATAACACCATTTATCTAAAATAGTGAAAGCTCTGATATCAGAATTCATGGTTCTCAGCTACAGTTGATGTTTTTAGTAAGCACAGGATACCTTTCGAAAATTGCATTGCTTTTGGAGCAGACAATGCTCCAGTAATGATAGGAGAGAAAAATGGTGTGGCTCGTCATTTGAAAGAACACCAAAGTGAAATAATATTATAGGGTGTATTTGCCATTTAATTAATAATGCAAAATAATTTAATTAATGCAAAAGAATTTTTCTTTGGTTAAAAAAATCGCACAATGTTTCGATCATTAATGTCGGGTGAATCGCTTGAGAGTCTTCTGTTAATTAAATGCAAAGAAAATTTACTTTGTTTTCAAAACGAGTACTCCAAAGAATTCTTAAAAAAAGCCAAAAAGGCCACTGTAAAAAGTTTAGCTAACTGTTACATTACTATAAATAAAAGATCCCTTCAATAAAGACACACAAAAGAAATAAAGGTAAGTGTCCTGTATTCCTTTTTTGTTTGAGCAGTATGAGTTCTAAATCACTTTATCATGTGACAAATTGACGTAAAAAAAATCTTCTGAATTTTTATACAATCTTCTGAATTTTTTCAAATCAATCTTCTGCATATTCATTAAATTTAGTTGGCAGGTATGAGTTTGGGTACTTATCTAACTGCCTTGCATTTATACTTTTTGGTTTTATCTTCAGTCCTAATGTCATAAGAATTATTCATTTTCCTTTTCTCATGCATTATCTACACATTTTTTACTTTCAGATAATGGAAAAACTCCGTGTTCTGTTTTCTGGCTATTCCCAGATATGTCCCACTGGTTTTGTGTTCATTGGCAATTTTTTGTCTCTGCCAAAAGCAGCATCACATGGAAAAATATTTAAAGGTACTTGACTGCAATTTTTTTGCAGTATTACATGTAAGTCATATTTTATTTGTGTTGTTAATGGCTTATGTATGAATATTTTGTTATTTTCAAGATTTCTATTTTCTTCTACTTACAGAATGCTTTGAGAAATTAGCCAGTCTAATTAGTGAGTTTCCTAGTATAGCTAATGAGTCTTCCTTCGTATTTATTCCTGGACCAGATGATCCTGGTTTACAGTATATACTTCCCAGGTAATTATTTTCTTATATATAAACATTGAAAGAATTAGGCAACAATATATAACTGAAATAAAAGATGTGAAGAAAACAGAGAATCACGCTTAAGTTACGTGAAAGGTATATTTTATATGGAAGCTTCTGAACTGTCTTAAGTTCTTCTTCAGACAGAGTCTGGATGGAAATTGACTAGGATGTTGCCAGATTCACAAATGTTATATTTATTTTGAAAAAGTACTGTTTTCCAGATCATGGGGATGATATATGGAGATTCCAAATTGCATTTATTGGAAGAAACATAAATTTCCAAGCTCTCATGGTAGCAAAGAGCATATAAACCGGAAAACACCAGTGATATTCTTTGAATAAAGCTCATGTTGAGAAATGGCTTCCTAGTTTAATTGAATTAATAATCTAAAGTAACTTATGGGATTTTACTAGAAAATTTTTTTTTTCTTAAATAGCAAATTTTCGGAGAAAACTCTTCTCCCTTCTTCAGGCTGTCTTGTTGTCACTTTTCCTTGTCACTATCACGGTTACGGTTTACCTTGACGGTTACGGTTAACCTTGACGGTTTAGGTTATTTTTCAACAAATCCTGCCAGATGTTAGGCAGGGAAAATCCTTTGCAGTCATTGATGATGGAATTTTGATTTTCTCAATCTCTATTCCTTCTTTCAGTTATCTTTTTTGGAAATTGCTTTGGTAACTGATTACTTTAAGGGAATTCCAATCCATGCTGTGCCCAGTTTCTCTAACATGCCTATCTAATCCAGTCTTGTTGAGCAATTTTTTATAGCTGCTTTATGCTCAGCTATATACGAGTTTCTAGTCTGCGACCTGTTTCACCTATGTAAGATAGTCCACAACTACAATTTACTTCATAAACTACTCCTTGCATTTTTAAAATATCTTTTCTTTGAACTATTTTAGGGAAAATTTTTTTAACTTTGTTCTCTAAACTTGGAGCTAGCCTAATATTGTATTTTTTACTAATTCTCTTTAAAGCCTCAAATAAACCTTTGTGATAAGAAATTTTCTAGTGAATTTTACTTGTTGCTTTTGTGGGTTCTTCTTACCATTAAAATTCAGAAGCTTCTCAATTTCTTCTTTAGGATAGTTATTTTCTGCAAGTATGACTTTAAGCTCTTATTTTTGGGCTTTTTTATCTGCTGTAGAAACTATTTTATTAATTTTTTCTAAAAACTGACTTGCTACATTTTTCTTAATAGAAACTGGGTGATACGAATTGAAATCCAGTAGTCTTTGAGTATTCATTGGTTTTTTATACCAACTAGTGAGGAATTTTTCTATCTTCATAATAGATAGTAATATCTAAGAAGTTTATTCTTCTTTTCTTTTTGAAGTTCAATAGTGAACTTAAGGGAATCATCTAATTCATTGAATGAGTCTAGAATTCTTTCTGGAATAATTTCTGAGCTATCTATTATAAATATTGCCACCAAAAATTCTTCTAAACTGCTAATAACATGCTTGCAAAATTATATTTTGCCGAATAGCAACCTTAGTTAAAATTAGAATGGGTGCAACATTGATTCTTATAAATGAAAATGTGATTTGAATAAGTGAAGATAGAGTGCATTTTTTGTACTTAAACTATTATCTGAAACTTATTACTATGAAGTGCATGGTTCATCCTAGCTGTTTTCAGAAGGGCACTGCACCCTGCCTGCCCTTGAATTAAAAAAATCCCACCCTACCTGCCCTCAAGCCTAGAATGACCACCATACCCCTAACTGTCCATTTGAAAGAGATGCACTTGTATTTATTGATCATTTACAAGAAACCATTTCTAGGCAGTTAGAAAACCAGTTTATTATTACAAACCTTGGTATCTTGGATCTCAGAAAAGTAGGGTCAGAAACCACTCTTAACATTTTATGGCATTGCTGAAGTAATGGAGCTGGCTGAGTACTTCAACCTAGATGAAGGTGATTTACTATTAGAGTGGGATGAGTACAAATCAATGTTTCTATCTCAAAGTGATATTGAGAGTAGTAATTTGTCAATTCCAAAATATGTTTTATTCTGTTAAAATCAGAAGAAACTGTGAGTAGAAGATTTCAACCAATGCAGAAACTTTTAAACATTGCATATACCTTAGAAATTTAAAATGCTGAAGTAGAAAGAATATTTTCTGAAATTAAACTAGTACTGACTGATAATATATATATATATATATCATCATCATCATCATTGTCAACCATTATCAATCCACTGCTGGACGAAGGTCTCCCCAAGTTTCCTCCACAACGGTCTGTCTTGTGCCAGTCTCCTCCATGTCACCCCTGCATACTTTCGAATTTCATCCACCCATCTCCCATGTGGTCTTCTTCTGGGTCTTTTCCTGTTCCTTGGAATCCAATCTAAAATTTCGGCTGTCCATCGATGATCTGTCCTTCTGGCAGTATGTCCAGCCCATTGCCATTTCAGGGATTTAACTCTGATCATGATGTCTTCCACTCTTGTCATTTTTCGGATCCACGAGTTCCTCTTCTTATCTCTCCTGGTTACACCAAGCATGCACCTCTCCATGCTACTTTGAGTTGTCTGCAGCCTTTGTATGTCTCTTTTAGTTAAGGTCCACGTCTCTGCACCATACGTAAGCACTGGAAGGATGCATTGATCAAACACTTTTCTTTTAAGACATAATGGCATATTGCTCTTGAAAATTATGCTGTTTCTTCCAAAAGCTCTCCAGGCAAGTTTTGTACGCCGATTAATTTCTTCATCAATGTGACCCTCACTTGATATCTGCTGTCCAAGATAAACGTACGTGTCTGTTATCTCCAGCTTTTCTCCATCAATCGATAAATCTTCATTTCTTGTAAAAGCATTGAACATCACTTTTGTCTTCTGAAAGTTCATTTTTAATCCCACTTCTTTACTCTTGTCAGCAAGTTCCTGGATCATACTCTGCAGCTCTGATGGGGTAGTTGCAAAAATGACTACGTCATCAGCAAAACGAAGGTGGGTTAGATAATCTCCATTAATCTTTATCCCCTTGTTTTCCCAGCTCAGTGACTGAAAAACACCCTCCAATGTGGCATTAAAAAGCTTCGGAGATATGGTGTCACCTTGTCTCACTCCCTTTCCAATTTTTACGTGTGTTGTATTTTCAAACAGCCTAATCTTTGCACTTGCATTTTCATAGATGTTATTAATAATATTAATGTATGCATCTTCAATACCGCAGGTTTTCAGAGCCATTGTAACTGCTGATGGTTTCACCGAATCAAAGGCTTTTTCATAATCGATAAAAGCCATGCACAATGGAAGTTCATATTCCCTTGCTCTTTCAATTAGTTCTCTCAGCACGTGGATATGATCTATTGTGCTGTAGCCACTCCTGAATCCAGCTTGTTCTCTCGGTTGAGCCATGTCCAGTGTTACCTTCAAGCGGTGTGAAAGAACTTTAGTGAAGATTTTATAAACTACTGATAGGAGGCTGATAGGTCTGTAGTTTCCGAGATCCTCAATGTCACCTTTCTTATGTAGCAGGATCATTGTAGCGGTGTTCCAATCCTCAGGAATCTTTCCTTCATTAAGGCATCGAGTGAAAATTTGGGCGAGTACTGTTTCGATTTCTCCACTTGCTTCTTGTATGATGTCTACAGTAATTCCATCTTCTCCTGGAGCTTTTCCTCGCTTCATGTTCTTGATTGCATGTGCAACTTCTGCTGGAAGGACTGGAGGAACTCTGGTACTGGTATCTTTCATGATGTCTGGAGTGCATATATCATCCCTTTCATATAATTTGGAGTAGAAATCTTTCACTCTTGTCAAAATTTCGCCTCTATTTCTTGTTACAGAACCATCTTCTTTTCTCAGTGCCATAATCTGTTTTCTTCCCTTACTGAGATGTCCCTTTGCTATCTTTAGGCTTTGGTTGTTTTCAATTGCTTTCCTCACTAGTTCACAGTTGAATTTTCTTACGTCTTCAGTGATACTTTTTCTTACTGTCTTGCATAGCTCTATATATTCCACTTTGGAAGTCACATCTTCTTTAGTTGTCCTCATCTCTCTTCTTTTTTGCATCAACATTTTGGTTTTTCCTGATAATTTGTTCACATGCAACTTGTTCTTAGACCCAGCTAATTTTGTTGCTGTTTCCATAAGAGCTTTGGTTACTTTTCTGTTAACTTCAGAGATGTCCACTTCTTCCGATGTTAGGCCTTCTAAAGCAGAGAACCTGTTCTTCAGTTCTAACTTGAAGGTATTATGGTGTTTTTTAAGGTTGGTTATGTCAATAGATTTTGTTTGTCTTATGAGCTTGCCACGTTCAAGTTTAGTGTTGAGGTGCATATATATATATATATATATATATATATATATATATATATATATATATATATATATATATATATACACATATAAAATCAAGCTCTTTAATGCCACATTGGAGGGTGTTTTTCATGTCATTTCCTGAGCTGGCTTTTTCTGAAAACAAGGATAAAGATTCAAGATGATTATCTAAACCCTTCTGCCTTTTGCTGATGACGTAGTCACGCTGGTTTCTGTTGCCGTGACCGAATTTACCAGAGCTGCAGAGTATGATCCAGGAACTTGCTGACAATCTCCCATAAATTTTCAAGTGCTGATTATTGAACTTTCAGAAGACAAAAGTGATGTTCAATGCTTCTTACAAGAAATGAAGATTTATCGATTGATGGAGAAAAGTTTGAGATAATCTGAGACACGTACGTTTATCTTGGACAGCAGATATCAAGTGAGGGTCACATTGATGAAGAAATTAATCGGCGTACAAAACTTGCCTTCAGTTTCTTTTTGGAAGAAACAGCATAATTTTCAAGAGCAATATGCCAGTATCTGTCCCTTAAAAGAAAAGTGTCCACTTTTAATCAATGCATCCTTCTCCTTTTGCTTACGTATGGTGCGGAGACGTGGACCTTAACTAAAAGAGACATACAAAGGCTGAAGACAACTCAAAGAAGCATAGGAGAGGTCCATTGGTGTAACCAGGAGAGATAAGAAGAGGAACTAGTCCGGTCCTCCGGGGATTCTTAGACATCATGACCAGAGTTAAATCCCTGAAATGGCAATGGGCTGGACATACTGCCAGAAGGACAGATCATCGATGGACAGCTGAAATTTTAGATTGGATTCCAAGGGACAGGAAAAGACCCAGAAGAAGACCACATGGGAGATGGGTGGATGAAATTTCCTCTAATCCCGATGGTATAGTTATACCGCTATTGGCGGTCGTCAGAGCCCCTTTAGTGGGAACAGGATGCACCACGAGAAGGCGGGGAGACCTTCGTCCAGCAGTGGATTGATAATAGTTGACAATGATGATGATGATGATATATATATATATATATATATATAATACTTTAATATCCACAGTGAATTACTTTTATTCTGGTGAATTAACAGTGCTTGTATCATCGTTTTTGTAAGGTCTAAGTATACTCTAATGCTCTTGGAAAGTGTAAGCTGCCCTTTTTTCATAACAAGCACTCTGCCATTTTTTTAGTCCTAGGGTAAACCCTGTGGTATTATGTGTATACAGCACGAAATAGCCCTAAGCAAGGTGGCCATTAGATTTGACCATCTACTAGCCAGTTGGAAAAATCACCAGTTTTTATCTGTACTTGCCATTACTTTCCCCCGGTAACTTTGATGCAAATTATCCGATTTGGCAAAAAAAAAAAAAAAAAGAAATTAAATGCATAGTTTCATCTGATTATGATTTTTATTGATTTACATTATTGATTTTCAACAAAAATACAATTAAATGAAAAAATTACAAAAATTATGTTTAGGATGAGATCAGGGTCCATTGTTAAAATATTCCTACCTCATTACAATATGTAATGGTTATTATGTTTAGGATGAGATCAGGGTTTATTTGGGCAGGGGGGAGGGGGGAATGTAGTCTAAAACTATGACTTTATGTATTCATAAAATGTCCCTTTTTGTTAAAAATGTGCCCCTTTTTCAGATAAGACCTATTGCAAGCATAAAGGGCCCCTTCGTGATACGAAATTGCCAGTTTTTTATATTTTAATATGTTTTGCACGCATAACACTCCCTTTTTTTATACAAATGTGCCCTTTTTCAGAAAATTACAATGCCCTTTTCAGTTTCTAGGGTGAACACTAGGCTGAATCATATGTATAACTAATGATTGCACCTGACTTGCTTGTCTCAGTAATTAGCTTCATCAGGTCTGCAACCAAAAAAGTGTTTAGAAACCAATAGCTGATTCTGATTTCAGGAAAAATAGTCAAAAAATTCCATCACGTACCATTTTTTCACAAATTGAAAATTTTGATTTTCATAGCCGCCAATCCATTGTGTTATAATCTACTAAGGAAGGGGATGAGCATTTAGTGTCATAAGTTGTCATTACTGGCAAAAACTGGAGATTTTTAGGGCAGTCTCTGGTGCGAAAAAAAAAAAAATTTTTCAAGTAATAATATGTCAAAAAAAAAAAGTTTTGTTTGGACAGATTTTACTTCAAAATGGCTCTTATTCGTTGAGAGCCTACTTAAAAATCACCATGATTCACCAGTCGTTATCATGAGGAGAATTCCAGGAACATCAAGTGTAACCAGAAAGGAGTTGATGACTCACTCCCTTTCGCTCCTCTCCCCTATTCCACGCTTCCCGCTCTCTGCTCAGTTGTACTTTGATCTTTGAGTGAAACGGTTGTGTGCTGAGCAGTGCAATTTTTCTCAAGGTGTTATATCTGTAGAAGTTAAAAAAAAATTCCCACAGCAGATGAGTATACTCATTTTTATAGTTTTCATATTTAAAGTTTTAACCTATAAAATGTACTAAATGGCAGCAAGGGCTTGTCTTAATTCACGTGATTCCTTTTGTTATATTTGTGGGGAATTTGTAGTGAAGAAACATCAAAGAAATATAACAGATTCTGTGAAGAAAGTATATTATGCATATTTCGGTGTAAAACTTGGTGACCAGAATAAGTCATGGGCCCCACATAAAGTGTGTTACCCTTGTGTAGAAGAATTGCAAAAGTGGTCAAAAGGCACGAAAAAATCTTTCCGTTTTGGAATCCCTATGATCTGGAGGGAACCTAAAAATCATAGTGATGACTGCTACTTCTGTTCATGTAACGTGCAGGGGTACAATTTAATTAATAAGAGAGAAATGTTTTATCCAAACCTCCCGTCGGCAATACGCCCTGTTCCTCATAGCTCAGAAATACCTGTACCTAAACCTACTGAGAAATTAGAAGACATTCCTGAAGACTGAAGACGAAGGTCAGGCTTATGACGAGGACTTTCACGGTGTTTCAGATAGCAGCGAACCCCAACCTTTTTCCCAGCTGGAATTGAATGATTTAGTCAGAGATTTGGGCCTTTCTAAAGAATCTGCAGAACTCTTAGGCTCTAGGCTAAAGGAAAAGAATTTATTGGCTCCTGGTACCTCTTTCTCGTGGTTCAGAAAGAGAGAAACAGATTTCGTTCCATACTTTTCTCAAGATAGTGGCTTGGTTTACTGTAGCAATGTCCCTGGATTGATGGTGATGTTTAATATACAGTACGACGTGAACGAGTGGAGGCTCTTTATTGACTCGCCAAAAAGAAGCCTCAAAGCAGTGCTTCTGCATAATGGCAGCAAGTATGCTTCAGTGCCATTAGGACATTCTGTGTACCTGAAAGAATGTTACGAGAATTTAGCCTTGATTCTCACCAAATTGAAATATAAAGATATTGGATGGGCGATATGCGGTGATCTAAAAGTGCTTTCCATTGTTTCTTGGACAACAAGCAGGATACACCAAGCACCTTTGCTTCTTATGTGAATGGGACAGTCGGGATAAGGGCAATCACTGGATCAAAAAGGAGTGGCCGCATAGGAAAGCATTAAAATCTGGAAACAAAAATGTAGTAAAGGAAAGTTTGGTTGATCCCAGTAAAGTCCTCTTGCCTCCACTTCACATCAAGCTTGGCTTGATGAAACAATTTGTTAAGGCTCTATCAAAAGAAGGAGAGTGCTTAAATACCTTGGCAACAAGTTTTCAGGACTGTCAGAAGCAAAACTAAAGGAAAGTGTTTTCGTAGGTCCAGATATTCTGAAACTTTTTACAGATGAAGTGTTTGAAAGTAAAATGGTTTTGAGTGAAAAAGAGGCCTGGGGAGCTTTTAAGGAAGTCGTCAAAAAATTCCTCGGGAATTTTAAGGACCCCAACTTTAAATGTATCGTGGAAAACATGTTAACGAAATTCAAAGACTTGTTTTGTTCGATGAGTTTGAAAGTGCATTTTTTAAAATCGCATTTGGACTACTTTCCCGAAAATATTGGTGCTGTTAGTGAAGAACAGGGAGAAAGATTTCACCAAGATATCAAGGAGATGGAGCGTAGATACCAAGGTAGGTAGAATGTCAATATGATGGCGGACTACTGTTGGATGCTGCACAGAGAAGACCCGCATACTGCCTACAAGAGACAAAGTGCCAAAAGGAGCTTTCAGGGGAAAAGGAAAGGACAGCATAAGGACCTATGAATACCAGGATGTATTAAAAATGGTAACTGCTCTTATTAATATAATTTAAAAATCATTTCCAATAGTTTGATAAATAATAAATTTGTAAATAAAACACTTAAAATATTTTGAAAAGACCTACTTTTTGCCAGAATATGTAAAATAGGCTTTCTTCCCCATATATTCAAGCCCATTTTGCGAAAAATCCTTAAGTGATTGAGAAAAATGGATGCCATATTTGAAATCAGCGCACCAAACAATATAAAAATCAGTCATTATATTGCAAACACTTTTTCATGACTCAAATTTTGCAGGCCTGTGTTACTTATAGAAATATGCAATATATTTTTCATACCATATTACGTGACTCATGCTAAGGGCTCGACAAATCCCGGGCGCCTAAAATTCTGGCCATGGCGCCTAATTTTCTTCTTACTTGAGATTTCGTAATCTGTAGGAAATATTGTAATTTATGTTGTAGAATTCATAGATTATCTATTAAAAAGTTATAAATTTAGGTACTGCAAACATCGGTAAAAAAAAAAAGAAAAAAAAAGTGGTGCGGCGTTTTAAAAAGTCTGCGAAGTAATTGTCAGGAGAGTTGGTGTTATTGGGAAAGTACCGAAAATGCGGTAACAGAAAAAATGTAACGCAACAGCGAGATAGAAGACCGCAAAGAGGTTGTAAGAATATATATACATATATTTTTTTACTTACAAGCATTTTGACAGAAAATATGACGCAAGGAAGGCGTCACTATTTGCGCTTACAAAAGCCTACGTGTGAGAATCCGTGACTCGTGAATCCCGCAAAGCTATTATTCTGTAGCATGCAATCATTCTGCGATCACACTGTTCACTTAATTTCCTTCATTAAATCGGTGAAATGTGAATCGCATTGCCCAGTTTTTGGTGCCCTAATTGTGTTAGTTAAGGATTTTTTTTCTTTCAGTATTCAGTTGAAACATATTCAGAAATAAGACAATGCCATGGACTGTCCGAAATTTCAATGGATTTTTTAGTGTAACTAATGAACTACAGTAATACTGCAACAGCTAGCGATTTTAGTTCTTTATTTGCTTAAAAGTAACACAAAAGTACTTCAAAATGACAGTTACTTTTTCAATAAGACGATCATTTCTTTCTTGCATCTTTGGATTTCTGAGTTGGTCCTGTGAATCGCCGTTTTCTGTCAGAAATTATGATTCACGTCTCACAATTAACATGATAAATGCGGATTATACCACTGTCATACATTCCAATTACTATGGAATGTCCATAGTTTCTATGGATTTAGTCGTCTGACTACAGAACTCACTCTCGAAACTACGGATTCTACGAATTTTCATTTAAAAAAAAAATATATATTTTGCCATTACTTTATGATATACTTTACATAAGATTCTTAAGCGGATTTGCGGAATTCTCCAGCTTTTTTTTGTTTTTTTTGTCATCATTTATATTGTTTTCAAGATTTATGCAAAAATGAAGAGAATTTGGGGGATGGGTCATTTTCCGTCTGGGGATGGTATTTCATGTTTCAAGGCTTTCAAAAACAGTAGTTAAATGGAGTAAAAAGAATTTACCCTAATCATAATTTTTCTCTCCCGATGTTGCGTTGGTGTCTAGTATTCTTGTTAAATATCATTTTATGGCATATACGTTCATATTATAGCTTGAAACTGTAGGCAAGAATTTGCGGAAACGGAAGTTAGACGCCGTGAAAATTTCCTCCTAATCTTCGGGCACAAGATTCTTCCGCCAAATCGTGAAAATTCGCCTTTTTCCTTATTTTGGCTACACAGGAGATCGATGCATAATTAAACAGAGGATGAAATTTCATCTTCAAGAAACTTTCAAAAATGGAAAGTCGACGGAGTTCATATTTTTTTTTTTCCGTAAGCGTAATTTCTTTTTACTCGCAATGTTGCCTCTGTTTAGTATTTTTAAGCATCATTTTAATGCATAAATTTTTGCATTTCAGCTTGAAAATAGGAGAAAAACTTCCAAAACTAGAAGTATTTCCCGTAATCGCTACCCCCCCCCCCCCGCGTGATGTTCCCACTCTATAAATATCCCCCACCCCATAAGTTTTTGCACTTACTCTTGATAAGGGAAGAAGGAAATTCCCGAAAACATAAGTGACAAAGTTGTAAAATTTGTAAAATTGATGCATGGTGTTCAAAAGTATTAATATTCCCAAAGTTACAACACACCACGTTATATTCACGCTGTTTTGCAGCACGTTCTTACTTTTCACCCATGTGGTTAAAAAATTCAGCTTTTTTTCCTCTTCGTCAGTCTCATGTATGTTTCATTGTTGTGAAAACACAAGTTTGTTCGTGACGGACATCGAATCCATGTCCCCTCACTCTGGAGTAAGTCGCTCTCCCAACCGAGCTACGCGGACAGAATGTCTCACTGCAGATTTGTCGTCTTAACACGTTTTCACCTCTGTAGTATGTCGCATGGTTTTTGTGCATTTTTGCGGCCGAGGGTTTGTTCCAGCTGGACAGTCCACCATCTCACCAGGCCACAACCACCCAGGCATCTCTTGAGGAGCACTCACCTGAGTTTGGACCCATCCGTTGGCCTCCAAAGTCCCCAGATTTGGACCCTGTAGAAGCTCTCTGAGATGCAGTGGAGTGGAACATTAGATCCATGGATTCTGGACTGACATCTCAGGTGGAGTTGTGGACAAAGCTGCAACAGGCAAGGCTGGCATTACCTCCGGAAACCCTCACGCGTCTGGTGGAATCAATGCCTCAGCATATACAGGCTATTATTCATGCTAGAGGAGGACCAACATACTATTACGTAGTTATCTCTGATGTTTCATCCATTGAGTGTATTTGCACGAGCTCTCATCATCATTTTAAGAAGTCACTTACCAACATCATACGTGAGATTCTTCCGCGGATTCGCGAAATTCCTTGTTTTTTGTTTTGGTTTTTGTCATCATTTGGGTTATTCTTGAGATCGATGCAAAACTAAAGAGAAATTTTGAAGGATTTGTTGGGGACGGTGGTCGTTTTTGGGTCTGGGGGATGGTATTTTGTTTTCCAAAACTTTCGAAAACAGAAGTTAAAGGAGTGAAAATTTCCCCCGTAATCATGATTTATTTTTCTCGCGATGTTTCTTCTGCGCAGTAGTATTGTTAAGTAAGTGTAATTTTATTCCGTAAATATTTGCATTTCAGCATGAAAATGAAAGAAAAATTCCGAAAACGAAAGTTGGCGCTAAAATTTCCCTGTGATATTCAGGCACGAAATTCTTCAGCGGATTCGAAGAATTCCGCCTTTTCTTCCATCATCATTTCGATGGTTCTTGTGATCGGTACTGAAATTTGGGAGGGATGGGTGGTGGTAATGATGGTGGTGGGGTTGTTTTCCAACGTTCAAAACTTTCGGAAACGGAAATTTGACGGAGTGAAGGTTACTCCCGTAATCATAATCCTTTTTTCTTGTGATGTTTCTGCTACCCAGTAGTGTTAAATATAATTTTATTCCATAAATACTTGTTTTGCAGCTTCAAAATGGAGGAAAACTTTCCTAAAACGGAAGTCGGACAGAGCGTAAATTTCGCCTGTAGTCGTAATTTTTTTTTCTCCGCGATGTTACATTTATCCTATGTTGCTGTTAAATGTAAAAATATATATATATATATATATATTGAATACAGTTATGTGCTCCAGCTTAATATTTACATAATAAATTTCAGTGAACAATTTTGTCTTGCTCACGCCGCGTCATATTCACGCTGTTTTGCAGCACATTCTTATTTTTCACCGGTGCAGTTAAAAAGTTCAGCTTATTTTTTTCTTTCGTCAGTCTCGTGTATGCAACATTAGATATTTCTATAGTTCTTAGTCTCTCTATATGTGTTCTCAAAGAAATCAGTAAGTCTTTATGTAGTAATAATTCATTCTGTACTGTTTGTTTAGTTTCTGCTCAGCATCCCTTAATTATTTTTCCCTTTGATATTTCTCACGCATTGTAGAGGCTTTAATGTGCACTAAGTCCTATTTCTCACAAAGGATAGGTTTATACAGCAGACAATACACACACAAGTTCTGTCTCCAAACTGGTATGTTTTTTAATATATATATAAAAAATGACTGTCTGACAAAAATACCCACTGTAAATATGCACAAACTATAAAAATGGGCATGCCGCTATGTAACTTATATATATAGTCAACTCTGTCTTTGTCATAAGATTTCTTTTTGAGTGCCTGAAATCTCATCTACCCCTCTGCTGACATATCCTGGCCGAGGTGCATGCGTAGAGTGGAAAGTGTATGAAACAGATGTTTCTCAATTTATGTCTAGCCAAAAGAGTGGTCTGTGTGGATATAATTCATGATGGAGAAGTAAGTTGTCTGAAAAATTTGAAGAAAACTGTCCTCACTATATGGTGAAAGCTTTCACTAATTGAAAAATTAACAAAGATGAAAACTTGACAACATCTTTAGGGGAGAAAATTATGATACTGAATGCATTGTGTGGTGCATCTTGAGCATGGCCCAATATAAAACCAGCAATATTTGCTTGTATAAAACGATTTGCCAGGTTCTAACAATGAAGATGCAAGTGAAACATCATGCAATGGATTTCATGGGTGATGAAGATTTTGAAAATGTTGACAGAGAAAGCTTGGTGAGTGATGACAAAGTGATTGACATGAACCAAACTTGCAATGCTATATGAGTGATGTAGAATCACTACTGCTGCTGCAGATCAGCCCAAAGGGTAAGAGAGAGGAAAAGAAGAATTTTTTAACAAATGTATCAATCCCAATACAGCACTGCCCTGTGTTGACACTTGGTAAAAGCATATGTGTCAATGGGACCCTAATTATAACATCATTGTGCTGTGAGGAAAATCCTAACTAATCATACAGTTTCTCAAAAGCAACCAAAAATTTCGGATTATTTGATTAAATAAGAAATTTGTTAATAGCTTTTGTAAGACACAATGAAATAAATTTCAGATTATACATGTTTTTCAATTATCCATGCATACCATCTCATTTCTCATGATGCTTCCCTAACCTAATAGCAATTTCACCTAGGAATTAAAGCACAATCTTCTTTTGACACCTTTTTTGGATCACATAATCATTGTTCTGCTTTGGACCACTGCTTCATTCTTTTCATGAAAGTGTATTGTTCCTACTCTGATTTATGGTAGTGAAACCTTGCTATTACAAAAAAGATACGAGTATTTTGTGTGCTGGTGGGATGCATTACTTGAGGGAAAGGGAGTAGACATGAGGAATGAAGTGTTACAAATATATAATGTAAGAAAAATTATGTTAGTAGGTCAGAGATAAATATTTTGAGGTGATTAAATTCTATTTTAACTTTAGCTTTCAATTATTATTCACATCTGAGTTCTTTTGTATTTTCAGATGTTTCTGGTCTGAAAATTAAAGTAGAAATTAATTATTTTAATAAGTAAAGTTAGTTGGGAGTAAGTATTTTGAGAAGGTTTGGACATGTTAAAGGAATGAATGGTGAGGTACGAAGAGAATTTATTCAACTGAAGTGACAGGAAAGAATGGTAGAGGAAGGCTAAGGATATCATGGAAGGACCAGATTAAAAAATGCCAGCAAGAGAAAAAGATGCCAAGTATGAAGTACAAAATGTTTTGTGTGATGGATGGCAGTGAAGTACGAGTTGTATGCAAAGATTGCTGTAAATAAAGACATTTGGTACATTTGCAATAAGTAACTAGTATGTTAGCATCAGTAACTATGGTTTTGCAGACGATTTTTCTTTCAGGAGCTAACTGTTGAGTCTTGGAGAACAGCTTAGTGTGTGTGTGTGTGTGTCTTAAAAAATATACTGAAGATTGTTAACATTTTTAATGTAACATTTAACAATTTATTTATTTATTTATACTTGGTGTAAATTTCTGTTGAAAATTAACTTCATTGTATTATTTTTCTTACCTAACTAGGCCACCAATTCCTGATACGTTTCTATCTGACTTCCGAAAGAAGGTTCCCAAGGCAATTTTTACTTCCAATCCATGCCGCATACAGTTTTGCAGTCAAGAGATTGTCATCTTCCGTGAAGATATAGTATCCAAAATGTGCCGCAACTCTGTGTACATGCCATGGGAACATGATGAAAAAGTTGATATTCCAAGTTTGGTAAGAGACATTGAATTTATCAGAGATTCATATCAAAATTTTACTGCTTGCCAAGTATTTTATGTCTTTTGCATTTACTTCAAAATAGGCAATGTATAAATTAATCACAAAACAGGCAAAGTATGTTGTTTTTACACATCACTATAAATTATTTTATACATAATTTTTTTTTCTCTGGTTACTCAAAAATGCATTCATGAATGTTCTGTAGCAAGAAGTATGTAAATTTAGCAAACAGCATCGATGAATCTTAATTTCTTTACATAATCTCTTCCTTCCAACTTTTCAGTAGTTTATTTTGCATACTTTTCTAACACAAATAATATAGTTCATCAAATAGTACTTCAGCTGTTATCCCCCCCCCCCCTTCAAATATTAAATAAGATTCCAAGTTGCTCCTACTCTTTGCTTCAACGCCATTATGTTTAGATTAATGTAAATATAATGTCTTAGCAAAAGTTTTTAGTTTGTGAGGCAGTAGTCAGTGGTTTTTCCATTCATGTGTGCAAAGTTACAGCTATATTTGTTCCATTGCTTCTTGGACTATTTAGAACATGATACTACAGATACTAAGGCATACTTTTGAAAAACAAATTGACGGGGGGGGGGGGGTGATAACTGTGCATTGATTTTGGTTTTTTAATTTTTTTATGAAGCCCTGATAAATACAATATTTAAAATGAGCTACAGTATCAGATCAGAATGTAGACAACACACCACAGTTTTTCCTGTTTTGAAGGTGATTGCTTTGAAAGATTAAAAACAGACCACCCACTTTTCATTATTATGGTGTTCTTAATCTCTTCTTTCATTCAAGCTAAAAGTGGCAGGGGTCGGAGTTGTCCTGAAATTCCTGATTTTTATTTTTTGTTCTGAAATGTCTTTATTTTTGTTCTATATCCTGAAAATTTTAGTGTAATCCTAAAATGTTAGAATAAATGGTAAACTATGTATAGTGATTCATCATCTAGCATTTACAAGTACCGCGTAAATAAGAATTATGTTTATTATGTTTAGATTAATGTAAATATAATGTCTTAGCAAAAAGTTTTTAGTTTGTGAGGCAGTAGTCAGTGGTTTTTCCATTCATGTGTGCAAAGTTACAGCTATATTTGTTCCATTGCTTCTTGGACTATTTAGAACATGATACTACAGATACTAAGGCATACTTTTGAAAAACAAATTGACGGGGGTGATAACTGTGCATTGATTTTGGTTTTTTAATTTTTTTTATGAAGCCCTGATAAATACAATATTTAAAATGAGCTACAGTATCAGATCAGAATGTAGACAACACACCACAGTTTTTCCTGTTTTGAAGGTGATTGCTTTGAAAGATTAAAAACAGACCACCCACTTTTCATCATTATGGTGTTCTTAATCTCTTCTTTCATTCAAGCTAAAAGTGGCAGGGGTCGGAGTTGTCCTGAAATTCCTGATTTTTATTTTTTGTTCTGAAATGTCTTTATTTTTGTTCTATATCCTGAAAATTTTAGTGTAATCCTAAAATGTTAGAATAAATGGTAAACTATGTATAGTGATTCATCATCTAGCATTTACAAGTACCGCGTAAATAAGAAAAAAATGGAAAGAGAGAGACTATCATTGTGACGTCATTGCCAAGAACTCTCACTCTTGTAATTTGTGATGTACGCGAATGAGTTCCCGCTTTTGCGAGATCATTCGAGAATCGAAGCTGCCATGAAGCCGCTTTCTACAGAGGACGCACAAAAATGCCAACCATTATGGAATCTCTGTAATTACTACGGATTTCTCTCGGGATTACAGATGACTAACGAAAAATTACGGATATTTGGATTTTCACTGTTATTAAGAAAGTTTTACTGGTTTTTGTGATTAATCAATGTAAAAGCCTCTGAACAAAGTCTGTAACACAGCTCTTTTTTTTTTTTTTCTTTTTTTCTGAGGAGGAAAAATTTGTTTTGCTTGTTTGAAAGAATGCAAAAAAAGCATGGTGCCAGGCCGCGATTACGTAGGCCCTGCATGCTTCTTTCAGCGTGCCTCAGGATTTCATTAACCCAGCGTGCTTCTTTCGCTGTAGCCTGGGATTACGTCGGCCCGAAGCCTCTGAATAATTTTCGTGACACAACTGTTTGTGCCCCCCCAGGAGAAGGAATTTGCTTTGCTTGTTTGAAAGCTAAGTGGAAAGAAAGCATGGCACCTGGGGCCGGGATTGTGTAGACCCGGCGTGCTTCTTTCACCGCGACCCAGGATTATGTTGGCCCGCACATGCTTCTTTCGCCGTGGCCTGGGATTGCACAGGCACGATGCCTCTGAACCAAGTTCGTGACGCACCTCTTTGTTTTTCTGAGGAGGAGGAATGTGTTTTGCTTCTTTGAAAGTTAAGCGCAAAGAATGCACGACGCCAGGCCCCGGGATTACGTCAGCCATTATCAATTGGGGCTTTCTCGTGATTGATGCACAGACTGAACAGAAATCTTGGGGGAAGGGGTCGTTTTCCGTTTGAGAACAGAATTCCACCTTCCGGAAACGGAAGTTAGGTAGAGTGAATATTTCTCCCGTAATCGTAATATTTTGTCGCAATGTTCCTTCTGCCTAGTATTTTTCTTAAATATCCATTTATTCCATAAATACTTACGTTTCAGCTTAAAAATGGAGGAAAGTTTCCCAAAACAGAAGACGGTCAAAGCAAAGATTTCTATTGTAATCATAATTTTGTTTTCTGATTATCCTGTGTTTTTGTTAACTATATGTGGCTATCATATATTCATACAGCATTGCAAATGTCAAATGTCATCTAGCTGCTTAATTATTCACGTGCTATTTAGACAATCTATATTTTGAGGTTCATCATCATCATCATCATCATTGTCAACCATTATCAATCCACTGCTAGACAAAGGTCTCCCCAAGTTTCCTCCACAACGGTCTGTCTTGTGCCAGTCTCCTCCATGTCACTCCCGCATACTTTCGAATTTCATCCACCCATCTTCCATGTGGTCTTCTTCTGGGTCTTTTCCTGTCCCTTGGAATCCAATCTAAAATTTCGGCTGTCCATCGCTGGTCTGTTCTTCTGGCAGTATGTCCAGCCCATTGCCATTTCAGGGATTTAACTCTGATCATGATGTCTTTCACTCTTGTCATTTTTCGGATCCACGTGTTCCTCTTCTTATCTCTCCTGGTTACACCAAGCATGCACCTCTCCATGCTGCTTTGAGTTGTCTGCAGCCTTTGTATGTCTCTTTTAGCTAAGGTCCACGTCTCTGCACCATACGTAAGCACTGGAAGGATGCATTGATCAAACACTTTTCTTTTAAGACATAATGGCATATTGCTCTTGAAAATTATGCTGTTTCTTCCAAAAGCTCTCCAGGCAAGTTTTGTACGCTGATTAATTTCTTCACCAATGTGACCCTCACTTGATATCTGCTGTCCAAGATAAACGTATGTGTCTGTTATCTCCAGCTTTTCTCCATCAATCGATAAATCTTCATTTCTTGTAAAAGCATTGAACATCACTTTTGTCTTCTGAAAGTTCATTTTTTAATCCCACTTTTTACTCTTGTCAGCAAGTTCCTGGATCATACTCTGTAGTTCTGATGGGGTAGTTGCAAAAATGACTATGTCATCAGCAAAACGAAGGTGGGTTAGATAATCTCCATTAATCTTTATCCCTTTGTTTTCCCAATTCAGTGATTGAAAGACATTTTCCAATGTGGCATTAAAGAGCTTCGGAGATATGGTGTCACCTTGTCTCACTCCTTTTCCAATTTTTATGTGTGTTGTATTTTCAAACAGCCGAATCTTTGCACTTGCATTTTCATAGATGTTACTAATAGTATTAATGTATGCATCTTCAATACCGCAGGATTTCAGAGCCATTGCAACTGCTGATGGTTTCACCGAATCAAAGGCTTTTTCATCATCGATAAAAGCCATGCACAATGGAAGTCCATATTCCCTCGCTCTTTCAATTAGTTCTCTCAGTACGTGGATATGATCTATTGTGCTGTAGCCACTCCTGAATCCAGCTTGTTCTCTTGGTTGAGCCATGTCCAGTGTCACCTTCAAGCGGTGTGAAAGAACTTTAGTGAAGATTTTATAAACCACTGATAGGAGGCTGATAGGTCTGTAGTGCCTGAGATCCTCAATGTCACCTTTTTTATGTAGCAAGATCATTGTAGCGTTGTTCCAATACTCAGGAATTTTCCCTTCATTAAGGCATCGAGTGAAAATTTGGGCGAGTAGTGTTTCGATTTCTCCACTTGCTTCTTGTATGATGTCTACAGTAATCCCATCTTCTCCTTGAGCTTTTCCCCGCTTCATGTTCTTGATTGCATGTGCAACTTCTGCTGGAAGGACTGGAAGAACTCTGGTACTGGTACCTTTCATGATGTCTGGAGTACATGTATCATCCCTTTCATATAATTTGGAGTAGAAATCTTTCACTCTTGTCAAAATTTCGCCTCTATTTCTTGTTACAGAACCATCTTCTTTTCTCAGTGCCATAATCTGTTTTTTTCCCTTACTGAGATGTCCCTTTGCTATCTTTAGGCTTTGGTTGTTTTCAATTGCCTTCCTTACTAGTTCACAGTTGAATTTCCTTACGTCTTCAGTGATACTTTTTCGTACTGTCTTGCATAGCTCTATATATTCCACTTTGGAAGTCACATCTTCTTTAGTTGTCCTCATCTCTCTTCTTTTTTTGCATCAACATTTTGGTTTTTCCTGATAACTTGTTCACATACAATTTGTTCTTAGACTCAGCTAATTTTGTTGCTGTTTCCATAAGAGCTTTGGTTACTTTTCTGTTAACTTCAGAAATATCCACTTCTTCCGATGTTAGGCCTTCTAAAGCAGAGAATCTGTTCTTCAGTTCCAATTTGAAGGTATTATGGTGTTTTTTAAGGTTGGTTATGTCAATACATTTTGTTTGTCTTATGAGCTTGCCACGTTCGAGTCTAGTGTTGAGGTGCATCTTACATCTCACCAATCTATGGTCACTGCCTGTGTTGAACTTGTTTAGCACACTGCAGTCTTCTATGACGAATTTTTTGTTACACATAATAAAATCAATTTCACTTGTCGTCCCATTTGGATGTCTCCATGTCCATTTCATGTGTGACTTTTTCTTGAAAAAGTAGTTCAAGATGAAAAACCCTTCTGCCTCTGCAAACTCTACGAGAGTATTTCCACGCTGGTTTCTGTTGCCGTGACCGAATTTACCTACTGAAGTTTCATTCTGTTGCCGTTGCCCTATTTTTGCATTGAAATCTCCCATAATTATCTTCAAGTGCTGCTTACCTTTATTATTTAGATCACGAATTTCCTCATAAAATTCTTCAATTTCTTCTTCAGGATGACTTGTGGTGGGTGCATAAGTTTGAATAATCTGAGCCTGGTATCTTCTCGAGAGTTGGATAACGAGTCGTGCAGCTCTGTCAGAGGAACTTTCAACTTCTACAACTTTATCCTTCAGTTTCTTGTTTATTATAAATCCAACACCACTAGTTCTACCAGTATCTGTCCCACGATAGTAGAAGAGATGTCCACTTTTCAGTTCAATGAGATCTTCTCCTTTTCTCCTTACCTCACTTAGCCCGATGATGTCCCACTTGATCCTTTGTAGTTCCTCTTCCAATTCAAGAAGCCTTGAATCAGAAGATAGGGAGCGTCCGTTATACGTGGCCAAGGTCAGCATCAGATGGCAGCCTAGTCCGGTCCTCCGGTGATTCTTAGCACCCTCTGCCTTCATGTCGCACTGGCCGCTGCCTTGGCCAGGTACATTCCAGCTGCCAGAGACTGAGGGCCAAGATTTAAGTTGTGGAGTCATTTTGGAGGGGTTTGGCCATAACTCACCACGCTGGCCAAGCGGGTTGGTGAGTGTGGGATAGCATTTCCTCTAATCCCGATGGTATAGTTATACCGCTATTGGCGGTCGTCAGAGCCCCTTTAGTGGGAACAGGATGTACCACGAGAAAGCGGGGTTGACATTTGTCAAGGAGAGGCTGTGATGTTACGCATCACCTGACCTTACATCCCATTTTGAGGTTACTCACCTTTATTCCCTAAATCTTTTAGGAGGTTTTCATCTCTACACATTTCCAACATGTATTTTTCTTATTTACATCGTGGTTCGAGGCGGAAAAAAAAAAAAAAACATTTTCAACTCACGCAAACTTCACTCCCTTCCCCTCTTTTCCCTATGACCAAATTCAGATTCAAAATAATCCACCACAAATATACACAATTGAACTTCCTAAAACACTTTAATCTTATTAAAACATCAATCAATAAGAACCTATTTACACGTTTCCTAAAACGTCAAAGTTAAAAAGCTGTAACCCAAAATTATTTACAATTGCACATCTGTGCCCAATTAAAATAAACCCAAATACCTGACACAACCACTATATTCAACACTCACGGACCTCTCCCCTTCAGAAACAAGCATAACAACCAAGCACTTTCAGCCACTGACCTGGCCATTTTGAAGGAGTGGGCGCAACAGATGTACCACCCGTCACCATCCACGAAACGTAGCGAATGTTCCAGTGCCCACGCGGCATCGTCTCATTTTTACATTCTCCGTCGTGAGACGATGCGGCGCGGGCACTGGAACGTTCGCTAGTTATTTAAAAATAGTACTACAGAATTTGAGTTCATTTTCTTAGCAGAGATCATCAGTTTTTTTGTTCCATTCAAGTTTGCCAAACAGTTTTAAAAAAAAACAACTTAAAACACAATATTTCCAATTCCCCTGTACTTATTTGTGAGTGCATAACTTAAATCAGATATGGCTACATCATCAGACTTATCTGATCTTACCTGAAATAGGTGCATAACTATATTCCTAAAGAATGGCGGCTAGTTTACTGGTTATTATTTTCTCACCCTGTCAAATCTATAACTGACTACTTTATTCTAGCAGACATGCCAACCTTCAAAATCTGAAAATCATGAGATTTTTACAGCTCATAAAATCACATGAGCGCTATTTTTTATCGACATTTTCCAGATGTAAGAACGATTTTCCAGAAGTAATATTATTGACCCACTAAAAGTTCTGGAAAAAAAAACTGTGCAAAAATCAACACCCTGTCCTCCTACTGAAATTGGTTTTCAGGTATGTTGATTCCACAAGATAATGAAAACGTAAAATGGCCTGCATGTTGCTGTTTTTTTATGAAAATAGCATCCAACTGTTTTTAGTTAAATTTTCTTTAGGTTGTGCGCGAAGGCGAAGACAACAAAAAGCATCATACTAACATCGCCATTTGTTACAAGGTGAGGCCAACTGTAATTATAATCAAACTTGGCTATAACAAGCGCTACAGGAATGACCCATTTTGTTTGTTATAGCCATTACTTGCAATATCCATGAAAACGATATCCAATGTAAAAATGCATGCAAAATGTGCTCTGCCAAAGGGATTCACAGGGACACTCTCTATTACTGCGCCCAGTGCCCAGAAAATCCTGCACTGTGCTTTCAGCCATGCTTCGAATTGTATCATCGTAGATAAGGAAATATTTTGTTTTCCTATTTTGCTAAAAAAAAGTATGTTCCAAGTCGAACTGCATGTTTGTGTGTGTGGGATTTTTTACACTACCCAAATCAAAATGTATGGATTTTGTATTTATCCAGTTATGCATCATGGCACTATTTATGAAATTCTTTGGCATTTGTAAGTATTATTTCTCTTGTTTTACATGCACCAATGTTCGGAATAATATTTTATTGCTGGCAGAATTATAATTACGAATATCAATTATGGATAAATTTTCTCGTATTTTAGAATTGCTGAGTCATGCAAAGCTATGAGATGCGAACACACGGCTGGTTGGTCCAAATGCATAAAAGCTCAATCGTGGTGCCGCGTGACGCCTTGTGGCGTCGTGGGAGATTTGCATGGGTTTCATACAGGCACAGCGTGCTTGCCGCTGATATAGTATGGTGGCAGCGAACGTGTTAAGTAGAGAATTTCATGCAGAAATACGGTCAAGCAGGGCTTTTTCGCTTAACTTATGTGGAACCCAAACATCAAAGCGATTAATATAAACAAGCTGGTGCAAATGAATTTCAACACTTAATTTGGATATTTGGAGTATGTCGGCTATCTCCCACGTGGTGTAACATTGATTGTTCTCAATTAATATCTCGATTTGATCACTATCAACTTCAACTAGTCTACCCAACCGTGGAGCATCATCCAGCGAGAAATTTCCAGCAAGAAACTTCGCAAACCACTTTTGACATGTTCGATCAGTCACAGCACCTTCTCCATACACTGAACAAATCTTTTTTTGTGTTTTTACTTTTCTTGAAATAATAAAGCACGATATGCCAAAAATGTTGCTTATTTTCTTCCATCTTTAATATTAAAATGGCTACACAAAAATTCACCAATTTTGATAATTTTTTTGTAAAATGCATGTTGATATGACAGCTGTCACAATACAATCTAATAAAATTGTTTCGAATGAAGTTAAAGACAACTAAGCGCCCCTAGAGCCATCCTACGGAAAAACCGAACAATCTTTTTGGTCAACCCAATATATTACAATTTGTAAGGGTTCTTTTTTTCTTTCACCACCAATTTGACTTCAAATGAATTATTATTAAGGAACAACTTATACTCCTTTAAAGCATAAATTTTGCATATATTTTGAAAGTGTGTTTATATGTTTTTTAAGGCCATCTTCTAGAAAAACGTATAACCAAGGTTTCATTGTAGTTAGTCACAAATTAGATATTCGGCTGTATTGGATCATGTGTAGTATGCCTCAGTAACTTTACAATGTGCAAATATATTTTTTATGAATCATGTAAAGTTTTATGTTCCCATTTTGATGCTTGTATGTAATACGAAGTCCAATCAAAAAGTTCTGAGACTAGGCTGATATACAACAAAGTGCTTATGTTACTTAAGTCTGGCTATGATCTCCCTCAAAGTTGTCTCCTTGGGCAGCGATACACCGCTGCCAGCATTTTTGCCACTGTTGGAATGCTCCCTGGAAGTCCTGTTCACGAATCGTGTCAAGCACCATCTGCAATTTGCGCTGGATCTCGTCCACGGTTTAAAAACGGCGACTCTTGAGCTTCAGCTTCATCTTCGGGAACAGAAAGGAGTCGCAGGGGGCCAAATCCGGTGAGCAAGGGTAGTAATGCTGTTGCGGCTGCAGAACTGGCATATTGCTAAGGCTCTGTGAGCTACTACATTGTCGTGATGGAGCAGGAAATTGCCTCTGCACCACATTTCAGGTCGTTTGCGGCGAATGTCCTCCCAAAGACACCGCAGAACATTGCAGTAAAAAGGGTGATGACGATCTGGCCCTGGAGGACGAATTCGCAGTGCACAAACCCCACGAATGTCGACATTTGTCCAGATTTTCGAGGGTTTTGCTAGTGGGCAGTTGCCTTGACCTCTCGTCGTCTTCCAGTGCCGTTCTGCTGCTCTTGAAGCGCGAGTGCCACTCAAAACACCTCGCACAACTCCTTGCTTCATTGCCATAAGCCTGACGCAGAATTTTATGTTCACTCGCTGCTCTAGTTTGCAGTCCATACCAAAATCGCTGCTGTGTTCTGCATGTGGTCACCAAATATCGTGTAGTACAGCTCATGATGTTCACAGAAAGACGCCACTCGGTTCAGTGACTCATGAAGTTCACTGCCCTCAACCGCTGCTCATGCATCCGCGTACTGCCATCTGTTGGCGCGCTACGTACCTAGTCTCAAAACTTTTTGATCAAACAACGTATAGACTTTTGTTCTGGTCTCAGTGAAAACATTAAAATTCAGGGAACATATTTCAGTTCATGCATTACGCTATGTCATGCATATGCAGTTTTTCGTAATCTACAGAGTTGCAAAAGTCATCATACACCCTTCAAAGTGTAACTATTTAGATTATGAAGGTTTAAAAGCTGTGAGGTTATTATATTAAATACTAGTATGCACATAGAAGACTATTTAAAAAAAAAAAATCACAGGAATAGGTAAAAGCTTTGAAAACATCACAAAATGTTACACACAGTTCATGGATTCTCAGGAAGTACTTTAAATTCATTCTTCATTTGCAATCAGTTAAGAGGATTACATAAACTTAGCTTAGTCATGAGTCATAGTACATATGAACAAAGTTCTTTTCAAAGCTTAGTAAACATGGTATGAAGAAAATTTCTTTAGGCATGAAAAATTTGCTTGTAAACAAAAAAATCATAAGGTGAGATTTCAAATATTGTTGAGGAAAGCCTTATCTAAACTGTTGTTAAAAAATTTGGGTTAACCCTAATTATGTTAAAGTAAAACAAAAAAGCTCAATCTGTTCATCCCAGAATATTAAGTGATCTAGATGCTTGACTAGTTCTGAGAAGAGGAAAGTCTAATCTGACTGTAAGCATTCCAAAATTGGCAGGAGACATTACTGAAAGGATGACCTTGTAAGACTGTACACCCCAAGATGGTACAAAGAGTTATCCAATCTGCAGGATTTCATGGTAGAGTTCCCCCCAAAAAAGCCCCTAATATCCTCTACAAATCAGCAAAGAAGACTAGACTATTTCATTCCCAAATGATGTTCCTTTCATTTATGAAAACAAATACATTCTGGGTATGATGGTTATGGAAAGATTTGGTGGAAGCCACATAAAAAAAAAAAAAAAAAAAAAAATATGGGAAATCTGATCTCTACAGTAAAACACAGGAAGGAACATAATGGTTTGGAAATCTATGGTGGCTATAGAGTGTGGAAATTAATTTTTAATATTAATCTGGGATAACTGAGAGGTGAAACAAAAAACAACAACCCTGAAATGCTTACCTCAATAGAATTTTTAAATATAGCATGATTGAGGATTCCCAAATTCTGGCAAAACTTAAAAACCCAGATTTCCAAGTTTAGAATGCGACAAAAACCTGGAATTCCATGCTACATTAGGAGGCCAAACAGGCCTAATTAATAGTGCATTTCTTGCACTTCCCAGAACCTTCACAAAAAATTTCATCTTTGTTCATAAGTATGCTTATACTTAGAAAAAGTTTAAAACTTCATCATTAAATTAGGCCTTTTAAAGTATGTACTTTAATGCATCTCATACAACAGCAAGTGTGAAATTATCACAGATAGGAAGAAAAAAATGTATTAACTTCATGGAGAAGACTGACATGAAATATAACCATGTACTTAAAACTTTATACCAGGTTAAATGTTTCCTAAAGATTTTTTTATGAATTCTCTGGGATATACATACAAGAGATTAATATTTAGTGTGGTTTTAATAACTTTTTTCTGCAAGGTGGTAACTCTGTGCTTTCTGTCGTAGCATTCTAAACAAGGCATCTCATCCATCTATATCCCTGCCAAAAAAATAATGAATTGGAAAGCTTCTGTGTGTGTGCGCGGGGGGGGGGGGGGTCTGATCAAGTGACATATATTGACAGTGCTTTCTGTGAGTGATTTCTAGATTTCTACAGGCACACAAGCATTTGTTTCCTTTTGTGTTTACAGGAACTACTCATTTAATAGTAACTATAAGAATAGGGGTAGTGACTTGATTGATAGGGTTGTTTAAAAAGTTTAAGACCTGCCCATTTGGTTCCAGAGGGGACCCCATTAGTCTTAGTTCCATTTATGGTTCTAATTGAAAGAGTCAGACATTTGATTCATCTGGCTATGTTATCAGGGCGTTCGGATGCTAATATAATGGCTTGTCATTTAATTATTGATAATAAGCAAGGATTTCGTGCCACATAGACTACTCAGGGTAAGAAACTTGCTGTTAACGCATCGATGTAAAAACTTGCCAAATGGTTCTAGTTCCATGCAAACTTTAATAACTAAAATCACACACACAAGTTAAAATCTATTTACATGGTTTAAAACATCTATTCCATTTCTATGAAATCTGTCGATCCTCAAGACAAGGACCTCATATATATCGGCTCAACCTTACGGAGACTGCAAACAAGAATTAAGGAACACCAATATAGTGTAAAAAATGGCTCTTCATCGACTGCTTTAGCCAGGCTTTCTTCAGCTGGTACACATTACCCATCTTGGACAGACGTCTCCATTCTTTCTACCTCTACTACGAGGGAAACAGTGCTCTTTACAGAGAGTCTGCACATTTTGCATCGAGTGGGCACTTGTTGCAACGATGAAGTACCCAGCTATATTTCCCAGGCCTGGAAAACTTTACTGTCCTCGATTCCTGTTTCTTCTTCTAACATAGCAGACTCTAACCATCATTAATAGAACTCTATAGGCCTCTATTTGCTCACATTACGTTAGAGCAAGTGAACTTTCTTGTATTTCTTTCCTCAGTGTGAACGATTGGCAACGGCACCGATACATAAATGTGTTTTCTGGAACTCCAACTTGTCTTTCATCTGATGATGTGCTCGTAGCGAGCACGAAAGTACTCATGTTGTTTTAAACCATGTAAATAGATTTTAACTTGTGTGTGTGATTTTAGTTATTAAAGTTTGCATGGAACTAGAACCATTCGGCAAGTTTTTACATCGTGCGTTAACAGCAAGTTTCTTACCATGAGTATTTAATTATTGGTTTAATATCTAGAATTAGATTGGTTTCAGTAGGAGGGTTTGTATTGTCTGTGGTTTTGCAGAGAATGATGTTAGTATTAGAATGGACTGTGGCTTTGTTAAAAGTCACTTGATATGTGATACATTGGAGGCAAAATATATTACAGACTTCCTTCTGCTAAGACACAAGAAGGATGCCACATTTGGAACAATATAACAACAAATGCAAAAAAGTGGTGTTGCAGCCACATAGTAAAAATTTGATTTTAAAACACATTAAGGATTTACATTTTCATTGTATATTCTGAAATGTCTGTAACGAGTAAAAAAAAAAAAAAAAACTTTTGGTTTACTCTTGTGTATGGGAATAGAAACAATTATCACATATGAGGTTTTTTTTTTTATGCCACAATCCAAAATTTCTAAATTTTCATTTTTTTTAAACCCCTAAAAAATAGATATGATTAACATAGAAGTGCCATAATTAAATGTTCTGCATGTGGCAGAGTCCTCAGAAAACTTAAAATAATTATACTGTAATGGAGCAGAAATGGAACTTGCATCTACTGATTTTATTATGTTTCCTACCACTATAATACCTAAGGCAATGTGCTTTTCAACTGAACAAACATAATATTGCATTAGTCTAAGTCATCCACTGCCTCCTTATAGGAGCTATCCTGAAAAACAGATCCTGGCCAAGAAACTGCTGTTCTTTATAAAATCACAGATGAGGATTTAATTCCTACTGCTCAAATTCTAAGGAGTGCAAGCAGAACAGATACTCATTGCATTTTTGTGAGAAAAAGAACTATGATTGACATGCAGTTGTGAAGATTAATTCTTCATTCATTAACTTCTATCATAAATACCTCATTTTTTTTTTCTCTTTTCAGTTTGTGAAAACTCTGATTGCTAACAGTCATCTTATGCCCCTCCCACTAAATGTGGCACCAGTTTATTGGGAATATGATAATGTATTTTGGCTTTATCCTCTCCCAGATGTTGTTGTTTGTGCTGATAAATATGATCCATACACTGTTTCAAGCACTGGCTGCATTTTCTTCAATCCGGTATGTATGTCTGTATTGTATTTATACTACCTATCTAAGGTTATATCAGATTTTCTGGCATATTTTAACCAATTGTCTGCATTTTTTCCTATATTTAACATCCTCAACTGGAAGAGGGTGGGTAATATAACTGAAGTCGCCTAGTGGTCAAGAGGGAGCTTCTTGTTGGTAATACCTGGATCAGGTTTTAATCCTGGCTAAGACATGAATGGCATTTTTCATCCAGTCCCTCCCCACAGCAAGGTACTTGACACCTCAACTACACGTACATCTAATTTAGTGCTGCTCTAAAGCTTGTTTGTGGTAGGCATACAGTCTTTTTTTTAATTCTGAACTGCTGTGTGCATTTTCCCTACACTGCCAGATTGCTTCCTATTGGAGGAATCCATAGATGAACTTGTAGGTGAGTTATGTTGCAGCTTTAGTTTTCGATTGGGAAGCAAGTTTTTCACTGTTGGCATCTTGGCTGAGGAATTTCCTCCTTTACAATTTTTACTTTGTATTTTTCTTTTAAGGTTTGAGACATTTGAATATTTCTTTTCCTCAATAGGAATTCCTGATAGGAAACATACAAATTATGAACAGCTTTTTTGCATTTAGGGGTTGGGCTGCAGGTTGGTAGATTTAATTTTCCTCCTGCACTGTATTTTATTATGGAAGCAGCCTCATAGTTTTCAACTGTAACAAAACTCCTATCTTCTGCAATTATGTCATCCACAATGTTAAAGGTACCTTCAACAAGAGGACCAGAAAATTTGTCAAGAGTGCTTTGACCAGTGCACTTAAGTATTTGAATCTTAAGCCATCATGGTCTCTCAATCATTTTCTGCTCATCATCATAAAATCTTACCATAATGTTAATTATTTTATCCATAGCATTGCCAGTCACTTCACCTATGTTAGAGAGAAAAAAATGTAGTTTTAAGTTCTCCTTCAAATTTTCTCTCGTGCATTTTGCAGTGCCATGAATGTTGATATAAGTGACACTCGTTTTAGAAACATGAAGTTTCAATAGCGCCAACTTAGCTTTGGCTAAATGGTTTACTGAGTCCGACTGATTTGGGTTCCAATGCAAAATGCATGGTTTTTCATTTAAAAATGAAGTTAAAACTGCTTTTTGGTCAGCAACTCTGATAACGAAGGCTTTGCAATGACTGGCTGCACTCCCGATAATGTTTGTGTATACTGCTGAGCTTGCATGCATTTTTATGGCTTTTATCATTACTGTGTTTGAGCAATACTTTCTTTCCATTACTGCCATAATTAATTATTTTTCTTGTGCACAAAACACAGAAACGAAACCCTGGCTGCTTCATTTTACAGCACCAAACTCTAAATTTGACTTTATCCAAATCACTTTCTTCCAACCATTCCCACTCCCATTTATTTCTTTGGCTAAATGGTTTACTGAGTCCCATTGATTTGGGTGCCAATGCAAAAGGCATGGTTTTTCATTCAAAAATGCAGTTAAAACTGCTTTTTGGTCAGCAACTCTGATAACAAAGGCTTTGCAATGACTGGCTGCACTCCCAATAATGTTTGTGTATACTGCTGAGCTTGCATGCATTTTTTATGGCTTTTATCATTACTGTGTTTGAGCAATACTTTCTTTCCCAGCCAGGGTTTTGTTTCTGTGTTTTTGTGCACAAAACACAGAAACGAAACCCTGGCTGCTTCATTTTACAGCACCAAACTCTAAATTTGACTTTATCCAGATCACTTTCTTCCAACCATTCCCACTCCCATTTATTTCTTTGGCTAAATGGTTTACTGAGTCCCATTGATTTGGGTGCCAATGCAAAAGGCATGGTTTTTCATTCAAAAATGCAGTTAAAACTGCTTTTTGGTCAGCAACTCTGATAACAAAGGCTTTGCAATGACTGGCTGCACTCCCAATAATGTTTGTGTATACTGCTGAGCTTGCATGCATTTTTTATGGCTTTTATCATTACTATGTTTGAGCAATACTTTCTTTCCCAACCAGGGTTTTGTTTCTGTGTTTTTGTGCACAAAACACAGAAACGAAACCCTGGCTGCTTCATTTTGCAGCACCAAACTCTAAATTTGACTTTATCCAGATCACTTTCTTCCAACCATTCCCACTCCCATTTATTTCTTTGGCTAAATGGTTTACTGAGTGCCATTGATTTGGGTGCCAATGCAAAAGGCATGGTTTTTCATTCAAAAATGCAGTTAAAACTGCTTTTTGGTCAGCAACTCTGATAACAAAGGCTTTGCAATGACTGGCTGCACTCCCAATAATGTTTGTGTATACTGCTGAGCTTGCATGCATTTTTTATGGCTTTTATCATTACTGTGTTTGAGCAATACTTTCTTTCCCAGCCAGGGTTTTGTTTCTGTGTTTTTGTGCACAAAACACAGAAACGAAACCCTGGCTGCTTCATTTTACAGCACCAAACTCTAAATTTGACTTTATCCAGATCACTTTCTTCCAACCATTCCCACTCCAATTTATTTCTAACGCAACCAGAAGCAGCAGCAGATGCATTCTCTTGATGGACGAAATTCATTGTTGTCTTACTGATCATTAAATAATATTGAACTTTAAAAAATGCAACAAAAAGTAAACAGTTTTCACATACATCCACTAATGACATTTGCTACTAATGACAAAAGAAACTGCATTTCAAAAAGCCACATTCTGCTGTCCCACTGCTTTGGTAACAGATAAACACACGGAAAATATGACTGAAAGGAATAATGAGAATCGCAAATCCCAGGGGTAGTATTGTATTGCCAAGCACGAGAGTGAGCGCAAGGCTGGGAGAGAAAGAAAGAAGTCTCAACAGAGTCGAAGTCAGTCAATTTGACCCATGCCATGATAGCCCACATGCTGGGATGTACATTGGTCCTGCTCTGATTGACAGCAGCATTTTTGTGTCAATGCATAGAGCATGCATTCATTGATATAAATCAGAGTATCAACAAACACAAAGCTCCAAATGCAAGATAAAATCTTTCAACCTACCTTCTATATCAAGCTGAAATACAAACATTTATGGAATAAATTGATATTTAACAACAATAACATGAAAAAGGAAACAGAGATTTTTTTTTACTATTTCAGGAGAAATTTTCGTTCTGCCTAACTTTCATTTTAAAAATGTTTTAACTAAAAATGTTCTCTAGAAATGTTTTAACATTTGGCAATATCTACCAAGATAAACCACCTGGTGGTAAAAATGTCAAGCAGAAGATTTAAAAGTACTGGCAATGCTTGTCAATCAAAAGATGTACTTACAGTCTCACAAGAAACAGAATACTTGTGGCAAAAGCTTAGTTATAAGTTGGATGTATACTGAGCAGCATATGGAGCTCTTTAGCTTACTGAACCATGATCATCATCAGCCATTCTCAATCTGCTGCTGGATAAAAGTCTCCCACAACTGTCTTCATCAGTTCTCTTCCTTGTCACTGTTTCAAATTTTATCCACCTATCTCCCACACAGTCTTTTTTGGGATCTTTTCATGTCCTTTTTTTCATGAGTTCATTGGGAAAAAAAAAAAATTAAAGGAGTATTTTTACTCCTTTGAAAAAAATGTAGGGGGTAATTTTTAAAAGTGGGGAGTATTTTAGAAAAATTAACAGATGAAATAAAAAAACTTACAAAAATGCTGGGTAATTATGAAAAATCAGTCCAGATTTTTTTCATATTAAAAATATTTCACTACAACTCAATGCATTTAGAATTTGGATCCGTTTTGCTTCTTGTTATAGTAATAAATATAATATTCGTATTTTAAAACAATAACATTAAATTTATCATGTTTTGTAATGACCACATGAAACAACGTGTTCGAGAAGTAAATACATTGCAATTTTTACATTCTTATAGACATCTAAAAATATGAGTATCTAATAAACTTCTCAGCAAGTTCCACAGCCACATTTGCCTTTTTGTTGACTCTGCAGCAGCACAGCATCCAGTTATTAAATTTTGATTTTGCTGATATCTTTGTTTCCCTTCCCATTTCTTTATTGTCACTTTTTTTTCTTCTCTTTTTTATGCCATTCATTGCATGACAATTTTATCCATCATGCTGAAAGAACTTTCAGTCTGAGGATCATGAATGCATGACAGCTTTCAGATAAAAGATTTTTAGTGTAACTTTGAGAATATGAATACTTTTGAACATCATGCATCAATTCTGACAAATTTGTAAGCTTCGTCACTTTCGTTTTTGCACCCCCACACTCGCGCCTTTATCGAGTCGAGCTAAAATGCAAACTTTTTTTGAGGGCATATTTATTAAGAGTACAAATTCGGAACATCAGGGGGGAAAAAATTTACAGTTACAGGAGAAATCTTTTGGCTACGTTCGATTTCCGTTTTCGGACATTTTCCCTCCATTTTCAAGTTGAAACACAAATATTTATGAAATAAAATTATATTTAACAATACTAGGCACAGGAAACATCACCTGTAAAATAAAATTACGATTACGGGAGAAATCTTCACTGCGTCTAACTTCCGTTTTCGAAAGTTTCAGGCGGAAAACATCCTTCACCACTACTGACTGCCCCAAAATTTCAGCTCAGTTATCTATCTTGAGGATAACCCAAATTATGATGGAAAAGGAGAAATTTCTCGAAGCTGTGGCACTCTCATGCCTGAAGATTACAGGGGAATTGTTACACCTTCAAATTTCCGTATTCGGAATTTTTCCCTCCATTTTCAAACTGAAATACAAATATTTATGGAATAAAATGATATATAACAGCAATACTGGGCAGAGGCAACATTGCAGGAAAACAAAATTATGATTACGGAAAAAATCTTTATTTTGTTTACTTCCATTCAAAGATGAAATATCATCCCGATGTGTATTTTTACGCATTTCTCAATGCATATTTTCACGTGTTGGTGTGTGTTTTAGGAGTTTCTCGAGACATATTTTTATGCGTCGAGAAAAATTCCTGAAGCATATTTTTACGTGTAGGTAAAGTTTTGGTGCGTAAACAGACTTTTCAATGCGTACTAGACGTGTAATTACGAATTTTGGCGAACTCTGCTCCAGTCTAATATTTCAGTTGTCCAACAGTGATCAGCTCTAGCAATATATCTAGCCACTTGAGGGTCTTACTTTGATCACGATGTCATCCTCTCTTTTCCATTTTCTCAGTCCATGAGTTCCTATTTCTGCCTTTCTTGGTAACACCGGGTAAGCATCTCTCCACGCTTCTTTGCTTATTCCACAGCCTCTGTATGTCTTTTTTAGTTAAGGTCCATGTCTCTGATCCACAAGTAAAAACTGGAAAAGGATGCATTGATTAAACACCTTTCTTTCAAGACAGAATGGTAAGTTCCTCTTGAAACCTGTACTGTTATTTCCTAGTACACTCTACAGCTAAGTTTTACTTTCCTACTAATTTTTCTTTGATGTAGCACTCACTTAACATCTGTTGTCAAAGATAGATGTAGGCATCAGTTACTTCTGAAATTGCCCCCAAATCTTTAGTTCTTGTAAAAGCATTGTACATCACTTTTTGTTTTCTGTAAGCTCATCTTTAATCCCACTCTTTGTCAGCAAGTCCTTGTATCATACACTGGAGGTTTGCTTGCAAAAAATAACTATGTCAGCAAAACAAAGGTGGATTGTGTCTGTTCAATGAGTGAAAGACATTCTGCAATATGGCATTGCAGAACTTGAAAGATGTGGTGTCACCTTGTCTCTCTACCTTTTCAATTTTTATACATACTATGTCCTTGAACAGTTGATCTTATACACTTGCATTTTCATCGATAATGATATTAGCTTTTAATACTACAGGATTTCAAAGGCATTATGGTTACTGATTTTAGCCTGATGGTTTCGCGCTCTGAAGCGCAAAAATAAAATACATTCTAAACTGTCATTCACAATAGTTCTTTTGAATTGTATTGGGTATATAAATATGTTTTGAGGGATTTCCGTTCGGTGTCATACTCATTACTGCTCGCATGTATTTTAAGGTGGCAACGCGATATCGCAGTACAAGATGCCAGCTGTCAGTCAGTATACAGCATTTGATTGAGGTGCGAAGACATATTTGTTTTACTCGATAGAAAATGGCAACTTTCGTCCTGACAAAACAGCATTTGCAGGAAGTGTTAGTGCATTACTTTATTGTCAAGAAAAGTGCTGCTGACAGCTATCGCTTAATGTCAAAAATCTATGGTGAACATTCCCCATTCATAAAAACATGTGAGTATTGGTTTAGACGATTCAGAAGGAACGATTTCGATGTCAGTGATAAAGAACATTCTGGACCACCCAAAAAAATTGCTGATGCTGAATTGGAAAATTTACTCGACGAGAATCCGTGCCAGACCCAAGAACTAGCAGCAGCATTAAATGTTAGTCAACCATGCATTTCACAGCGTTTAGCTGCCATGGGAATGGTGCAAAAAGAAGGGAATTGGGTTCCACATGCTTTGCGGGAGAGACCTTGAACGCCGAAAAACCACTTGCGAATTGCTGCTTCAAAGGCAAAAAAGAAAGTTTTTTTTTGCATCGTATTATTACTGCCGACGAGAAATAGATATGGTACGATAACCCTAAACGGCAGAAAGCAGGGGTAAAGCCAGGTGAACCAGGTCCTTCAACGCCAAAACGCAATATCCATGGTTCAAAGGTAATGCTGTGTATCTGGTGGGACCAGAAGGGTGTGATCCACTATGAACTGCTGAAACCGTCAGAAACTATTACCGGTGATCAGTATCGAACCCAATTAATGCGTTTAAAACGAGCTCTCGCGCAAAAACCGCTGGAATGGGAGAATAGACACAACAAAGTCATCTTACAGCATGACAATACAAGACCACATGTTTCTCGACCTGTGAAAAGGTACTTAGAAGGATCCGACTGGGAAGTTCTACCCCACCCGCCATATTCGCCAGATATTGCACCATCGAATTATCATTTGTTCTGGTCGATGCAGTCAGCACTTTCTGGAGAATGGTTTAGTTCTTATGAAGACATCAAAAATTGGCTGGACAACTGGATCTCTTCCAAGGAACCGGAATTCTTCCTTCGGGGCATACGTTCACTGCCCGAAAGATGAAGTAAAGTTGTAGCTTCAGAGGGAGCATACTTCGATTAATATTAAAATATTGTTTCTGTTCTCCAACAACGTGTTTTGTTCACCTCAAATCCCTCAAAACTTATTTATATACCCAATATTAAATTTTTGGAATTCTGTGGAAACTGTACAATCATATTTCTTTTTAATGAATAGAAGTGATGATGATTATTTATTGCTGTCAATTTCTCCCCCGCACATTTTCAAGATGTTTAATGTTGAATACTTTAATGATATGCAAGTGTGTGTCTAATCTTTTAATGCAGTATATTGGTGTATAACTTATTTTGTGAAAATCTGTGATTTCATGAAGGACCCAAATTTGGGAGGGTTCCAGTGCTGGAAAATGAATAATATTACATTAGAAATTTAGACACACATGAACATATCATTAATTTTCAACATCAAACATCTTGATTTTTTTACCTACTGTTATGTGATAAGTAAATTTTATACTGATACAAATTGTGCATGTAAATAAAGTTCTTCGGTGGCATCTCTATCAAATCTTGCTACATTTCAAGTTGTTCAGATGTCACTCATGACCAAAGTGTTTATGGCAAATTTTGTTATGTCTTGCTTTAACATTGCAGTGTTCAAAGAAAAAGCATACTACACCACAAGTATATAGGATAATAAAATTTCACTAACTGTAAATTTTACTATATACTTTGTTTTGATGTCACAGTAAGAATGGATTTTACTTGTTTAAATAGCTGTTGCTTTTAGAGTTCATAAAATAAGATTCATTCCAAACTATTTCTATTTTTATGTTAGGGTTCCCTGTCAAGAACAGATTTTTCCTTTAAAGTGTATATTCCTACAGACAGAGCAGTTGAAGACAGCCAGATTACTGATGATGTACTGTACTGATGTTATGGCTCTTATTTATTATTGTTATTTAAGAACAGCAGAGTGAACAATGGACTAGATTTTAATTAAACAGAAAAATGAAGCATATGAGACAAACTTACAAGGGACATTCAGAAAGTACAAACCATTTTGTTATATAAGCTGTATAACTTTCAAAATTTTCAAATATTTTATTTACAATTTTTAACTCATACCTTAGCTTATTTTTGGACATTGAGGCACTTGTCATATCTTGGGATAAGTTTAAGTATCCTCTCCTCATAGAACTCTGCTGCCTGTCATTTCAGCTAGTCCATAACAGCCTCCTTTAGTACATCATCATCAAATCATTGTCCACCAAGGAACTGCTTTAAATTGGGGAACAAGTGATAGCCCAATGGTGCCAAATCCAGGTTGTAAGGTGGATGCTCAAAAACTTCACAATGAAACTCATCAAGCAGCTCCTTTGTCTTTCTGGAAGTGTGCGGGCTGGTGTTGTCCTGTACGAAACAGATTCCTCATAAGAGCCTGCCCCTGTAATGGTATTGAATGGTTCACCATAGACATTTCAGAGTTGCACAGTAGGCATCGGCATTTACATGGTTCGTACGCTCTTTGAAAACCTTGAAAAGTACTTGAAAAAGTTTAAGGCTCTGTAGATTATTTTTTTTTTTTAAGTAATGATATGAAAGAGCATGTGTTAAATAATTGTTTGTGCTAAAAAGTTGTATAGGAGATTTTTTGTGTAGTTCTGATAAAAACACCAAGCTGATCAAATGACACAGAACTTGCGTTCAACCCAGGGTAGTGTGTGGACAACTGGTTCCTTGGCTATGACAGCACTACAGAGTAAAGCATCAGCCATGTGAGTAAAATAAGTGGAATGATGTATTCCCAAATTGTGATGGGCTTCTGTTTGCTGGGGTTAGGAACGCATTCTTGCCGGAGGGTGGCACTTCCAGGAATTGCTTGTGCTTCAAGGCATGGATCCTTCTTCTCCTGGCTGCATCAAAAATAAAAAGGTAAAGCATTTAAGGCGACTCAAAGTGAACTGTACTGGTACCAAAGGTCCCAAAGCAGTGAGGCAATTCAAAGTTAATAAAATATACTGTCAGGAGGTAACAGGCAGGTCATTGAAGGTGTGCTCGCCATAGCTAAGAATAAAGGTCTGAACTTTACTAAAATACTACCTATGACCGACCGACAGTACACCCATATGATAATACTTGTTTGAAAAGTGTTTGAATTTATTTTTCTTGGAAGAGTATGAACCTTGACTTATAAGTTGCACCTCTTTACATAAAACTGACAAGTAAGACACCTTTTTGGTCCCAGAAGACACTTGCCATGATTTTCTTTGCAAACAAATTTCACTTGACTTTTCACAGCTTTTTCTGTGATTGAGGGTGATGCCACTCAAGTGATTGTCATTTGGTCTCAGGGGTATAGTGCAAAATCAACAATTTGGTCATTAAACTCGTTGCCATCTTGGTGGTAACATTCCAAGAATGTCAATGCCGTATTCATCTGTGAGCATCCATGGGACCCATCTTGCACAGATGTTGTTATGGTTCAGTGTTCAGTCACAATGTGATACACAAGTCTACGAGAAACGTCAGGGTATTTTTTGTGCACTTCAGTAATAATAAAGTGTCTATTCGTTTTCAAACATGCACGCCACTTTTATGACACTGGATCATAAAAACTTCTCCATACAGTTGAACAAGTCTCTGATGAATGTCAATAGGACTGGTGTTTTCAGCAGTTAGAAAACAGACAATTGATCGAACTTCGCATTCGGCGGGATTTTCAGTGTGTGTGTTCGTTTCAAAAGATCGTAACTAACCATAAACAAATAATACAAGCCCAACAGTGGTACCAGGAGCACACTGGGTCCAGATGACCTTGATTGAGTGCCAACCAGGAACCTGGGCAAATGTTTTTGCTTTCTAAATGACCTACATATATTTTTGTATAGATTTGTATTTTATTTCTTGTAAATAAATATTTTACTACAGATTATGAAATTCTTTTTGAATCCATGGTTGTGTAAAATGTGTTTTCAAATAATATCTTTTGGTTAGCTGTTTGCATAGATTTTTAAAAAATATATACATAAACATACTCAGATTTTGTTGATCTTGGCTTCACAATATTCACTTAGGGTTTGCAGTGCTGCCAGTGGCGACTATTTCTTACAAGAAACAGCCAAAAGCAACTATTTTCAGAAAAACTTTGAACTATTTTAATTGTAAGGCTGCTATTTTTTTAAAAACGTAATTTGTGTTGCGTATATCAATGTGCTTGTATAACATCAGTTTTAATATTGATACACGTGAATATCAACTTTGATATAGATATGTATATGCCAAATCCATGGTTCATACACATCCTGGAATTCCATTTTGTCCTGGAAAAGTCCTGGAAATGCCCTAAAATTCTGTTACATGCCCTGGAATTTTATCCATTCCTGCCTTTTTGTCCCTGCACAATGTTTTGTAGTTGAGGATTTTTCTACTGACATAACTTATGTCTGACAAATTTCCCTCTTCAAACCCCTGCAAAAAAAAATGTGTGTGGGGGGGGTATCAGTTTTCTTGTTTAGGAAGACTGAAGCTGTGTTATTAGCATCTTTTGCGTCATGCTTATGTTATCACTTTGTCTGTCCCGCTGGGAAGACCATATCTCCGCAATTATTAGTTTGATTTGTAAAATTCTTTTTGTATTAGGAAGCTTAAAATGTGAGAATGATGATCCACTCGTTCCGGTTTTTTTTCGATGCACAACTTCACCACTAGAGGGTGCAAATGGAGATCGTACGGAATTTGAAATGCATTTCATTTCATATATTTGCTTCTAAATATCCAATTGAAAAAATTATTTTTCCTTTCGATGACATTTATATTGAAGACTATTTTAGTTACAGTCCCTTTTTCAAATAATGCATAAATTTTCCGTTGGGGGCATAAAGGTAAATCGTGATTTTCCCAATACCTCAGCTTCTAAAAGTTCGATTTGAAAAATCTTCCTGCGTCGGATACCGCTCTTGAGGTTGAAATGTTTAGTATACAAATTCTCATTTCTGGTAAAGAATGGTTTGGCCACCATGGGGCATAAATGTTTATTTTGGCTTCTGATGTATTTGCAACAAAATCTGAGCTGGAAACTCGACTGAAAAACTTCCTCCGTGAACCGATACTGCTCAACTAACTCAGAAAGCTTTTTCAGAATACTTCCTGCTTAAAATAGTGTCAAATTTTTCCACCAGGGGCGTACACGTATACTTTATTTTTGTCCATATCTCTGTTTCTAGGAGTCAGATTTGAAAAATTCTTTCTTTGTTGGAGAACATTTCCGGTGCAAAATGTTTCTCATAAAATTTCAAATATTTCTTAATGCACAAGTGTGTCACTAGAGGGCGTATGTTCACATTTCCGTTTACAACAATATCTGCGGACTAAAAACCAGACTGAAAAATATTCTCTTTCCATCAGATACCTAACTATGAAAACTCCTTATTTGTATTTTCTTCACAAAATAATGCACAATTTCAGCGCTAGGGCGCAAATATTTAATCTATTTTTCTTAATATCTGTACTTCTAAATGTCCGATTTAAAAAAATTATTTTAACACCAGATACCATTTACCTTATGAAACACTTTAGGTTTATGTTTAAGGAGGTTTGTGGTTCACAATTCTGCCACTAGGTGGTGTTTGTGTACTTCTGTTTGCAGGCTATCTCTGCCTGTAAAAACTCTATTGAGAAATTTATTTTTTTACTGTATGCCATTCGCTATAATAAAGATGGTGAGTGAATAAGATTTTTGCTACAATAAGAAGATCCTCTTCAAATGTACAACTTTCCTCCTACAGCTTGTAAAGGTAAAAACGCTTTTCTCGCTATCTCTGCTTCCGGGAGACGTATTTGAATTTTTTTTTCCTTAGCATAGCTTTTGCTATGAAGAATGCTTTTCTCTTGTTTTGAACTTTTCCATTATGCAAAATTCTTCTGCTGAAACACATAGTTATATCATGTTTTCTTCTATATCTCTCCTTTTAACTGATCGACTTGAAAAACTTTTTGTCTCCAATACCTTCCTTTCTGCTATGGGAAATGTTTGTTGCGCCATTTGTTAATTTTCATAACATATTTTTTTAGCCACTGGTGGAAGTATAAAGCTGATTTTGTGTGTGTGTGGGGGGGGGGGGTTACCTTTACTGAAATTTTGTAATGAATACTTTATATAAAAATTTGCCATAAAATCAGATTACTTTCTAATATCAGAAACTTAAATCTAGTTGTTTCTTAATATTTTCTGAGCTTCTATGGAAATTAGTTTTTTAATCACGCCCCATTAAATTGCCATGATTACTAATGAATGCAATTGCACTCAGCCCTTGGACATAAGGTTTTCCCGTTATTCTCTTTAATTTCATGTTGAAGATTTTTTGTGCATACGTTGTTTGCTGGTGAGTAAAAATTTAAAACATAGCTACAACATCAATATTATGTTGAAAATTCCTTCCCTAAATAAAATGTAACACAAATACTTGCTCCCATGATTATGTGTTTAAGAAGTAACAATCCATTTGGTCCTTTGAAAAAGGTCTGGATATTTTTCACATTTCCTTACCCTTAAATTTCCAATGTAAGCATTATTTTAAAATAATTAAATATTTTTAGTATTTTATGTATTGATTGTGTGGTATATGAAATCATTCAAAGAGAAATGCCACATACCTATGTATTTTTGAGTTTTATAGGGGTTTGTTTTTTTTATTCTGTAATTTGCTTCAGTAATTGAACTAAAGCCAAAGTAGAAAAATAAAGTTTTCTCAAAATCAGTGTTGTATACTGTATATAAAAGTTTAGTAGATATTAAACCTGGTCACATTTTCAGTGATAGTTTTGGTATTTCAAGTATTTATTTGTGATTCTAAGTTTCTGATTAGCTGCAGCAGACATCATTTTTAACATTCTGCATTGTTTGCCCAAGCATGTAGGAAGTTGTTTGTTGTAGGTTACAAATTGAACAGACGTATGGCTTCACTATATTTTAAGTAAGAGCATTTGGATCGTATGTCCTGGAAAAAAATCGAAAAGTCCTGGAATTTTGTGATTGAAAAAGCATATGAATCATGTGAATCGTTATTGATATGTCTTGTTCAGTTTATTGCATTCTGCTTTATTGCATATCTCATGGAGGAAATTCAATGGCAAGTATAGACTAGACCCACATGTGATTAAAGAAACGACCTACTCAAATCAAGATATTCTGCCGAAAAAGTGTCCCGTTCTTCTGTTTGGAATATGGCACAGCCAGGAGCGAGCACGTATCTTGCCTTCGCCATATTAAAGACTTGTTTTCTGTGACTACTGAAGTTTATTTGCAGTTAAATGTATCAATTTCAAGTCGAAATTTTGTACCTAGAATTTCATGAATGATATGTTCATTGAAATAAATTTGCGTGATTGTTTTTACAGCTTTATTTTCCGAATGATGCGGAAAATGCACATTTTCGTCAACAGACATTTAAACTCACTTTGCATTATCTACAAACTGTTTAATATAAATTAGGAATGTTCATAACGAAAAAAATAAGTGGTAATCGAAAAAACACCTGGTGAGACATTTCTGCGTATCTGTTAAAAATAACAAGTTTGTACTTTTTGTCATTTAAGTAGGTCATTCCTCTAGTCACGTGGGTCTAGGTATAGATGTACTTGTTATTGTTAGTCTCTCATTCAACATCTGAGAAGATGTTGAATAAGAGACTAACAATTCGAGATGCATTAAAAATGTTTAACAACCAAGTTGCAAAGGTGCTAATAACCAAAGAACTAATAAAATTAGCACTTAATGCACATTGTTCATATAGCAACCATTTGAAAGAGGAACAGCAACTGAAAGCAGAGAAAGAAAGTGCTGAGAGATTGAAACAAGAATTGCTAAATGAAGGATTTGAAGAGCAGAAAGCAAACTATGGAAAACAAGATAAAAATTCTTGCTCAAGAAAAAAGAGAAGTACAAGAATCATCAGACTCTGTGCTTTTAAAGAAGCCAGTGAGAGACTAAAGCAAGCATTAAAAAAAAAAAAAACATACCTGCAATACGAGTTGCACATGACATTCTAAAAGGATCAGAGAAACTCTGACTAAAGGAGAGACAACATGAACTTGAAGCATTAAAAATGAATAGGGTAGTTCATAAAAGAAAATCCTCCCTAATTGATGCATTTATGCAGAAAACCTCAAAAAAGGAATAAATCTAAGGTTAATGAGGAAACTTTTTGTTAAGCCTACCCTTATATGTACTGATGGCAGTGGTATAAATTCACACTCAATTTTTTGAAATAATGTACTGCATATAACTCCTCCAAATTGCTAGCATGGTGTAAGAATAATGTAAACTTTAAAGAGTACCCCCCCCCCCCCCCCAAAAAAAAAATTGCTAAATAATAAAAAACAGTTTGTTTATACATATTGGGGAATGGGGGTGGGGCATCATATAAAAGTTTTTGATGTCCCATGACAATAATTTTCAGAAGAGTTATAATCATTTCAAAAAATTTGAGCTTTGGTTTTATTATTGTCATCAGTGGGTGTAAGGATAATCTTAGTTTTACTGTTGTTAGAGCTTTGAAAATCGTTCATGATTAACATCTAGGGATTTTAACTGTCTGCTGTTATAAAAGTAACCCAAATTAGAAGAAAGTCAAGTTTTTTTGTTTTCTTATTTCTGTAATTATGAGTTGGAATAATTTTATAGGATAAAGTAATTTCTTTATATTTGTCTCAAAAGCATCAAGGACACTGAAAATGACTGTAACATTATCAAGGCAGGTGTATATCAGTGCAATGCTTCATATCAATTATACCTGACAGCGTTCGAATTACCCAGTGGTGGCCATTGGCCAGTAAGACTTCTGTTGGACCACTGAACTGTTGATTTTACTGGCCGAGATGGCCAGTAAGTTTTTTTTTTTTTTTTTTTTTTTTTCTAATATGTCATAAGTTAAAAAATGAATTTCTATTTCTTTTACCTTGCTGTATGGTTTTCTTTTCAGGCTACAAATTAGTGATAGTTTCATGAAATGCTAAAGGACAACAGCTATTTTTTTATCACTCATGATTTGTAAAGAGTGGAAGAAACAAAAATTACAAAAAGGCAGTTTCTCAGTCCTTGTCTTGTAATGACAACAGCCGTTTTTCTTATCTTTGCCCACCCTAGTGAATGCAGCAGATACTGACACCAGACACAAGCCAGCTTTTGTTTCTGGCCCAAAAAACACACTAGCAGGGAGGTCAATTGGATGCGTGAAGGTAATTTTTGCAGAAGAGCAATTCACATGAAACAGTGTTTAATGGGGGACTAAGACTAACTTCAAGGAAAAGTAGGAGGCATAAGCAATAAGACTAACAAGAAAGATGACACCAAATTTTCGGGTGTAATAAGCACGTCCTTTGAATCCGTTCTGACACAAATTAAATTTATCAAAGCTATTTAAAGTCAATGGAACCGGTGTGGGAAACAATAGTATCTGACGGAAGAAAGAAGTTTTTCAATCGGGTTTTTATTCCCTCAAATATTGCTGTAAACGGAATCGTGAGCTTACGCCCTCTGGTTGAAGACTTGTGCTTTAAGAAAAATATGAATTTATATGAGAAACATTTTGCACCGGAAACGCTCACCAACACAGAAATAATTTTTCAAATCAGACTCTTAGAAACAGAGATATCGACAAAAATAAGATGTGACTTTATGTCCCCTGTTGGGAAAACCATGCATTATTTTAGGAAAAAGTATTCTCAAAAGGTTTTTCAATATGAGCCGTATCGGTCCAAGAAAAAAATATACATATTCTAGTTTTCAGGAGCACACGTTTTGTTACAAATACATCAGAAACAGAAATTAACACTTATGCTCCCTGGTGGCCAAACCATTCTTTACCAAACATTAGAAATTATATGAAAAATATTTTCCATCAGGTGTTGTATGCGATACAGGAAGAATTTTTCAAATCGGAGTTTTAGAAACAGAAAACGCAATTTACCTTTGCGCCCTAGCGGAAAGTCTATGATTTACTTGAAAATTTTGAATTTATATGAAAAACATTTTGCATCGGAAACGCTATCCAACAAAGAAGGAATTTTTCAAATCAGACTCGTAGAAGTAGAGATATTGACAAAAATAAGATATACATCTGCGCCCCTGGCGTAGAAACCATTCATTATTTTAAGAAGAAAATGTTCCTAAAAGGTTTGTCGACATGAGTAGTATCGGTCTACAAACGACTTTTTTTCAATCGAGAATTTAGAAGCTCATATTTTGCTGCAAAACATCAGAAGCGAAAATTAAGACTTACGCCACCTGGTGGCCAAACCATTTTTTACAGAAATTATAGATTGTGTGCAGAGGATTTCCCATGAGGAGCTGTATCCGGTGCAGAAAGAATTTTTCAAATCGGAGATTTAGAAGCAGAGATATAGGGGGCGGGAAGGGCAATTTACCTTCACGCCGCCTAGCGGAAAGTCTATGAATTACTTGAAAACTTTGAAAATATATGAAAAACATGTCACTCTGAAAACACTATCCAACAAAGAATGAATTTTTCAAATCAAACATCTAGAAGTAGAGATATTGACAAAAATAAGATATACATCTACGACCCCTGGCGGAGAAACCATGGAATATTATAAGAAGAAAATATTCCAAAAAGGTTTATCGAGGTGAGTGGCATCGGTCCACGAAAGAATTTTTTCAATCAAGATTTTAGAAGCTCAGATTTCATGGCAAATACATCAGAAGCAAAAATTAACACTTACGCTCCCTGGTGGCAAAAGTATTCTTTACCAAAAATTGAAATTATATGCAAAAGATTTTTCATCAGGAGCTGTATCCACTGAAGAAAACATTTTTCAAATAGAAGTTTTAAAAGAAGAGTTATCGGGAAAAACATAATTTAATTTTACTCCCCTAGCGGAAAATCTAAGTGTAATTTGAAAAAGTAACTATATCTAAAATACTCTTCTACATAAATGAAATCGAAAGATAAAATAATTTTTTCAATCGGATGTTTAGAAGCAAATATGTGGAATAAAACATATTTTTGAATTCGACTTCATCTGCAGTTACACCCTCTAGCAGCAAAATTGTACATCATAAAACAAAAAGAAATAAAGGATCATCATTCGCGTATTTCAAGCTTCCCAATGCAAAAAGAATTTTTCAAATTGGACTAATAGTTGCAGAGATATCATGTCTACAGACGGACGGACAAACCGATAACATAAGCACAATCTTTTTTTACAGAAGACGTGCTAAAAATAAGGAAAGGGAAGCTAAACCTTAAAAAATAAAACATATAAAAAAGGCTGTAATGTATAAAAAAAATGTTGTACTCTTGGAGTCACCTTGTTCCTTTTTACTTAAAAACAGATCGGGAATGCACTCTTACTCTGTTATATCGCCAATCCATCGGAATCTTATTCTGGAAACATTCCTTATCCTTTCAGTTGCACTTTCAAATTAGATGTTTAAAAAAAAAAATACTGGAGATAATTCCATTAAAATGATATGTTATTTTCTACATATACATATTATAAACACCTTTTTTTTTTATTTATTTATTTACGGACCAGTGCTTTGCAAATTCTAGTGGTCCGCTGGGCCAGTAGAAAATTTATTTCTAATTCTAACACTGCCTGACGACCTACACAGACTTGAGCTTGAATCATAAGACAGTTGTCTATGCCCTAATGAAATGAAGACATTTCAGACAGGTGTTTCATGTTTACCTTTCAAATATGGGAATCAAAATAAAATGTACTCTTTTACAACATAATTCAAAATCATGTTAAGCACCATTATTATTATTATTACTTATAAGTTAAAGAGTTTCCATTATTGAAGAGGGAGATTACACTATACCCATTCCATTTCTGATGTTAATAAACTGCAAGTTTTCATTTTTTTAGTTCTAGGCTTCGTGTCTTTGTTCTGTACTAAATACATTCAGTGTTTGATATTTATTGTCATTGCTGTACAAAAGACAAGTTTGAAATATTTCCAAATGTTCATCTATTTGAATGAGATTCTTGACATACCTCATATCAGATAACTACAATTATTATGTGTACAGAACAAAACAAGTGATCATAACACTGAACTACCACAACTATGGCCTTTGAAAGAAGAAATACACAACAATTTTTTCAACATAAAGCCCACTTGGAAAATCTTGCATTTTTTTTACCAACCACAAATGCAGAAGAAAGCTCTCCATACTGGCTTGGTACAAATGAGAACATCTGACCTCCAGAACAATGACAAAGAAGATGCCCTTTTTGTAGTGTATGGATGTGTGTGTATATACATATAATTTTTCCCCCCACCAAAATGTGAACATGTGCTAATTTTGTCACTGTGGTTTGAAACAAATAAAAAAAATTAACAAAATTTTTTTTTGGTGTGGAGCACTTACATTTTAAAACTCGAACACATTTTTGGGCAACTATTTTAGTCATTAGCATTGTTTAGGCTACTATTTTTACCATTAGTGGCTACTAAAGCAACTGTTTTCTTGGGTGTGATAGGATGGCAGCCCTGGGCTTGCACCCACAGAAGGTTTATATTCAACTAGCTATGCCTGTACAGGCCTTTGAGCCAAGTACCAGTAGGTAGAACCTAGAGGCTCACAATAGGAAAGCTGATAAAGAGAAAGAAGCCAGAATGCCACACTCTCAGTGTATGTTGCTCACACAACATCAAAGTACACATTAGCAGTTTGGGAAGGGGAAGAACAGATGGCCTTATTTTTTAACTGGAGGGAGGGGTAACTGGGCTGACAGCTTAACATGCCCATCCAATGCACAGCAGATATTTTTTTGGTTCAACACATCTGTCCTACCTGAGGTCAATTCACAGACCTTTCCTTCGGCAGGCAATCATAGTAACCACAAGGCCATCTGGGGCCTATTTCTTGTTGATCTTACGGTTCCAAACTTACACTCGTCCATGATGAGTCAAAAATTATAGCTGACACGTAATGCAAGCATTAACCCACTGGTTAATGGTTGCCTGTGACTAGTGACATTTTCTGCTCACTGGTGGACAAGTATTAAATTTTAAGACCAAAAAATTATTATTTGGCAAAGTTAATGTGCTGAAAGATATCTAAATTGAAGGTATATAAATGTACTTTAAAACTCTATGCACATTTTATCACTTGTGAAAAAATGAAGGTATACCAGTGACAGTGACAAATTAACTTTTGAAAAAATGAACCAACTTCCTTTTAATCTATGAAACTTGTAGTTATCTCAATTATACATGATCCATAAACACATATACAAGTCATTTAAATTGTGAACTTTGAAGTACTTGCATTCTGTTCCAAGTGAATTGAAATGAATTGCACACGTTATTGCAGTATATCAAACCAGTCTATTTGACTGAAACATAAAAGTCAGAAGCTATTAAACTATAAAAACCTTGTTCCTCTGGCTTCGGATGAACTCTCCGCATTTGATATCAGGCACCATAGTAGGTGTTCCGGTCTCTTGTTCGATAGGTAATCCGTGAATTGTATTCGTATAGTTGAAGTCTATTGAAGAAATAAAGTTACACAGTCACCGACACTACCATATCACTACGTCACAAACATATTCGTGTGGTATGTCTGCTATACCATTATCAAGCAGTTCTTAGTATTGCTATTGAAGCATTTGGGTATTTATAACCTCTCGAAGCATATCATTGGCTGCCATGTCCTGCCAACACCACCTGTGATGTAATAAGTTGATTCGTCATAGTGAGGAGTTTCGTTGACAATTTGCTGTAAGCCGACTGGTGAACTTAATTCAGAATTTTAATTAAGCGGATAGGTCCCAATTTATCTATTATTTCTTAAGTTATATTGAAACCTCTTATTTTTTGGTTTATTTTGACTTTCCTTTTACAATATAAGTTTCCATGGGTATGGAACTTCAACAAGGTTGCATACCTGCCAACTTTCAGAAACCGGAATCCGTAAAAAAAAGTTTATCGATATATTCGGTGAAATTTTTTATCGATATATTCGCTTAAATTACTTGTCCCTCATATCGATTAAATGCACCAAAATTATTGATTAAAAAGCGATATGTTACCCAAATCAAGTATCAAACTTTTAATTGATATGACTACAGATGATTTTTATCTGCAAATTTATAGCGATTAAAATAGAATCTATAGACTATTTCTCATTACTGTGCTATCATTATGATCTGCAAAGATATAAAATTTTATTTTTATGGAAGTTTGCATCTAAAGGAAAGGATGTTCCACCCTTTCCTTCAAATTCAATAGGATCATATCCCACGCCATCATGGAACATACTAAAATGTTTTCAAAAACGCCATTTTCATGCTAGGTTTATCTTGCAGAGAGACGGACGATGAGACAGTCAAATAAAGAAAAAATGCAATAAATAAGAGTGACTGAGGGATACCAATTGGTAAATTATGTTCAACTAAAAACGAAGTGAACAAACATTTTGCACAAATCGCAGTCAGTTCATTATAACTTTTAACAAAGGAAGTTAATTTCGTTTGTTTTTTTCCAACGCAGTAAACATTAGATTTAAGCTTGGCACTAGAAATATGATATTTTTTCGGGTAGAACTATTTAATGGTGGTTTTAACTGTTGTAACTTTTTACATGCTATATTTCCTTTGAATTTTAAAAGCAAAAAAAATATGTAAGGAAATAGTGTTTCGCCAAAGCAATCATAATTGAAAAAAAACAACTGCAACATTAGTAGTGGAGTAGAAATGTCATTTCCATGTAAGATACTGATAGAAGAAGAGGACAACAAAAAATGGGAAGAAAAACATAACAGAAACAATGCAAACATAAAAAAAAATTCCTGAGTCTTCAAATCACAGGAGTGGCAATGCAACACATCCAATGACGTATAACACATAAAGATTCCCAAACTGAGCATGTGGCATATTCAACATAGACTGCACAGAGAACGGATGACCAGAGGTCCGAGAAGATGGCAGACAGATCTGCCGAAATGCATCAGACAATATATCCAGGAAGTCTGACGAAGTTTTTTTGGCGATTGCATTTTCTCATGCGAATATATATTTCGAGTGATTCATTTTTCCGTTTTTTCAAGTTTAACGACGTAATTTTTCACATCTCCTTTATCTTTATGTGCCTCCCGTAGTTCCTAAAAAAGTATATCCTACTCAAGAAAATGTGCGGACTAACTTCTAAAAAAGCCTACACTCAAGAACCTGATGAGAACAACCGTGTGAAGATTTGAACATCGACCCCCTACAACTGAGAGGTACGTGAAATATTTTTTCTTGAATCACATTCGGTTACCGAGATATATATTCGCAGTGAATATTAATAACTTCCAAGTGGGAAATTGCTTTTCACTCAAAGGAAATATAACATGTAAAAAGTTACAACAGTTAAAATCACCATTAAATGGTTCTACCTGAAAAAATAACATATGAAAAACATGTTTTTAAATCTCGATACATCGAAAAATACATGTGTATTATAGAAATATGATTAGTAATATAATTTCTTCCACCATGCGAAATGCTGAAATTACATAGACACATAGTGCAAAATGCATATTTTTCATTTTTTGAAGATTTGCAATGCACTGTAACTCCGCAGAATACGCATCACGGAATGTTTGATAGTACTGTTTTACTCCTTTTATATTGCTGCTCATAGCAAATCACTAATACTGAATTTACAGACACTTGAAAAAAATGCAAGTAAAACTACTATAGTACAACAGTAACAGCTAAAAGAGCTGCAATTCACAGAGGAAAAAATAACGATTACAGTGTTATCCGATCGAGCTGGTCAGCTAGGAAAGCAGAGACCAACTGAAAGGCTCTTTTATCTAGAAAAAAGGTTTAGTTTAAGTTACGAACATCATTCCTTACAGGCCGATCGATGCCTTGCAGCAGCGTAAAAGTTTTACCAAATCCGACCCCTTTAGCAGCATCATCTGGGCCTATCACCCTCTCGATCTCCCCCTCTCTCCTGCAGCAAACTATCACAATGTGTCACCGGAACAAAACCAACGCTGTCTTCTACACCAGGCATCACAGGAAATTATACAGCCACTTCGTCGGCGATTTCCTCTATATCTCGTCCCTTCCTCCCTTTGAGGCGTAGCCACGGCACAAAACGTTGGAACTGTTATTTTAACTTAATCTTATATCTCTAAAAAAAAAAAAAAAAAAAAAAAAATTGCCTAACATAAAATTTAGAATGCACGTATTGGTTTTAGAAAATGAAAATCTCTAAATATCACGCCATTCAGTTTGATAGAAGTTATGAAACCAATCAATGGTGTATTTTTTTTTTTTCAAAAGTCTACTCCCTTCCTCATGCTGTCAGAATCCAGATATTTTAAAATTCAGAGTTGTTTTCTAAAAGGCCAAAATTTCATGCCAACAAAAAGTGTGGGTTTGCAAAAGCAACAAACGGTGTTCTCTACGATACTTTGTTTTCTTTACAAATGAATCCTTTAGTATGAACTAATTGATAGGCAGTATATTTTGCATGTTTTTGCTTTATTATAGAACATCATTTTTTTCTTTTGTGCCTGTTAATTTCTAAAAAAGTTACCACACGCGTCGTTTTATAATTAAGAATTCCATCCAAATCGGTTAATTTCCATGGAATTTATTGAGAAAAAATTCTGACGAACAAATCTCGCACATGTACGCACTGCCCAGTGAATGCTGATAATAACCATTTTAAATAGGGTAGGTCCACTGTGGGTGCTGAACAGCGTAGCAAAACTTCATCGCAATCGTGCTTTGATTTTACGTAAGTCATCACCAACGAGTGGTCATCATGCAAAAGGGAGGAAGAATGAATCTCACTTCTATGTTCTGACCTTTGACCATTTTCAATAGGGATTTGATGAATTAGTGTGGACCCCAACATATTAATTTTGTCGAATCAAGCCAAAACATTTTCATGCATTATCGTGCTGACGGACAAGCACGGTTGGAAAGCGTAGAAAACTTACTAACCGACCAGCAAAATAAATCATTGCTGGAGAAGCACTGGGTCGAATGAACATTGGACTTTTTTCTTATAACTTCCTATTATACCACATTTTTTCGTTAGGTCAAATTTATTGCCAGAGAAGAGAAGTTATGAAACCATGCTCCCAAATGCATTTTTAATTTCACAAAACTGGCAGCTTTTGTTTAATTTCGTCATGTTGGGTATTGATCTAGGCTTAAAAATTCCACAGATTTAAAATCAGTTTGAATTTTTTTCTATGTGACTACTTTCTGAGATAGCATTTCGAACTGGGAGTAATGCAATAAACACACCAGGATGCCCACGCGTCCTTGAAAACCTGGAAAGTTCTTGAATTTCAAAAGAAATTTTCAAGGCCTGGAATGTCCTGGAATTTCTTTCATTAGCCTGGAAAGTCCTTGAATTTTAAAATCCCACAGCCGTAAAATTTCGATCAGAATTTCAGATCTTTTTCCTTTTGTTATTTTTCACTTTTTTCTGCAATCCCCCATTGACATCGGAAGTCAAAAAGAGTAAACTTCAAAGCAGCTGAGTCACTGGGAGAAAGAGTGCACTGCAGTCTGACGGGGAGTTAAGTAGGTCAAGATTGGATCTCCCCCCATCTACTGTGAGAGGAGTCTAGTATTTGCTACCCCAGAGCACTTGTTCTGCGACTGGGAAAACTATTGTATCGTTTCTTTCATTTTCCTTATGGCAAGGCGGGGATTTCCCCTTCTTGTTTCTTCTGTATCTGCTTCAAAGCGGATTTAGTCGATGCTGTTGATAGGTGCATTTCACCAGCCCCACCACCACAGAATTTTTAATTTTTCAGACACCATTTGTATGAACCGGAATGAACTCCGTTTTTTTCGTTTGAACTGCAAAAGTTTTTGAGATATTTAAAACACAAGGGGGGTGAAACGATAGCCCCACCACGGAATTTAAAATTGTTTTTGGCACCATTCATTTGTACCACGTATGAACCAGGATGAACTCCGTTGTTTTTTTTTCGTTTGAAAACAAACAATAGTTTTTGAGATATTTAGGGGGTGAAATGGTTGGCCTCCTATATATATATATATGTAAATTCTCAATATTATTTTTTTGATATCTCAAAAACTATTGCAGTTCAAACGAAAAACAAAGTTTATTCCGGCTCATACGTGGTACAAACAAATGATGTCTGAAAAATTAAAAATTCCGTGTTGGTGGTTGTGTGTGTGTGTGTGGGGGGGGGGTGAAATGCATCTGCTATTGATACTACAATCCACACCTGTGCAAAAGTGACTTTCATTTGAAAGAATGCAAATTAAGGAGACTGGGGAAACAGCCTTTGAGCACAAAATAGGGATTTCGGAGTGCAATAGTGAACGCATTCCATGCGTGCAAACCGACTTGCAAAGTAAAGTAGTCAGGGGAATCATGCTTGGTGCTGTCAAACCGCTTTTAGAGCTGTAGAGAGAGAACAAGTCTCACGCGGTCGAGCAGTTTTAGAAAGGGGTGAACTTGAACGCGCACAGCATGTTCAAACCGCTCGGAGGGTTAATAAAAAAAAAAAGTGCGTAATTTAAAAACTTTTCATTAGATCCAAGCAAAATTTGCAGGGTGACCTTATAAGACCAAGCTATGGTATCTGTCAAAAAATTTAGCTCTATTAAATGAAAATTCAGAAAATTATTTTTTTTTGCATTTTTATCATTAGTTAGGGAAGGAGGCAGTTCAACAGGTGGCCCACGGGACTGCGAATGAAATGGTAGACGTGATTGACAAATTGTGCATGCCAACAGGTCCTGCTTGCTGCTGTTGTTCCATGAGAACAAAAAGTTGAAGTTATTTGTTTGTGTTGGTTCGTTTTCCATATTTTGGTTGCACTTTTTTCTAGCCACAGAGTATTATACAGTATTACTCTTATGTATCTGGCAATAGCATAGGATTACACACAATGTTCATGGCATTACTGAAGAGGAATTCCTTATATTGCTTCTCCGGAAAGTTCTTTGCAATGTACGTGTAGCGACTGAAAAAAAAATCTTTGATTTTTGTTGGCTTGGTGTTTTGCTTTGAGATGTCTCTAGTTGTCATCTAATTGTTAGATATTGGAATTTTCTTATTTTTGTGTTTAGTAAATATGAGTCGTAAGTGCAATTTCAGTGATCTTTGGTTGCACAATCCCAAGTATTCCACGTGGGTTGAGTTGGTAAGGATTGCGGCAATAATCATGTTGCGAGATGTTTGCTATGCTTAAAGAACATCAATATTTCGTCCATGGCAGAGTCTGCATTGCGAAGCCACATGAAAAGCAAAAAGCATGTGACCCGTTCTGAAAACAAAAGTCGAAATTCCACCTTAGGTGGACTGTTTGAAAAAGTACCAGCATCACCAGAGCCATCTTCATCAGCAGGTTGTTTACCCAGGAAAGATCCTACAAAAGCCGAAATATTATGGGCTTTAAAAGTGGTAGAAAGCCATTATTCACACAGATCATGTGCTGGAATTGATAAGTTGTTTCGATTAATATTTCCAGACAGTGAAACGGCTCTCAACTTTTCTTTTGCGGACAAACAAAATGTTCATATATTTGCTGATTTGGCTTGGCACCCCATTTTAAATCACTTTTGTTGCAACAGATTAATGAAACCAAAGATTTTGTTGTTTTGTTTCATGAGAGTTTAAATAAATACTCTCAACAAAAACAAATGGACATCCATACAAGATTTTGGGACAAGAACAGAGTAACATCACGGTATCTGACTTCTGTGTTTTTAGGTCACGCAAGTGCAGAAATTTTATTAGACAAACTTAAGCAATCGCCTTTAAAAAAAAACAGTTCAGTTTTCTATGGATAGGCCGAATGTGAATTTAAAGCTTTTTTTCTTTATTTCAAGATGATTTGTCAGCCAATTCAAATGCATCTCTCTTAAACACTGGTACCTGTGGATTGCACATAGTGCATAATACATCGAGACATGCTACTAACTGTGAGTGACTGGGAAATAGGAAAATTTATCTCAAGCCTATACAGGTTATTTAAAAATTCACCGCCACAGCGCGAAAAAAATGTGGATAATGCTGTAAAAATGCCACTAAAATTCTGTTCACACAGGTGGGTTGAAAATTCTCCTGTGTGCAAACGTGCTATAGAAATTTGGCCCTTTATTTTGAAGTATGAAACTTTGGTAGCCCAGAAAATTGTAAATAATCCTTGCACAATTTCCTTTAATATTGTCCAAAAATGGGTGAAGGATCCATTGGCACTTGCTAAATTATATTTTTTTAATTCAATATATTGCAAAGCAACTGAGTCCCTTTTTAAAAAAGTATCAGGCAGATAAGCCAATGCTGCCATTCATGGATAAAGACTTAGAGAAAATTTTAAGGAATCTGATGAGTCGCTTTGTTAAAATGGATGTATTAGAACAAAGACCATTATGGCACTTCTAAAAATTGATCCAACTGATAATAAAAATTGTTCCACTTATAGGATGAATGATATTGGATTCCAGGCCGAAAAGGAGGTGAAGACTTTGCCATCAAATGTAAGTGAAAAGCAGATAATGGAATTTCGTATGAAATGCAGATCAATTTTGCAAAACCTTGTCAAAAAATTGCTCACTAAATACCCACTGCAGTATGCTCTTGTGCGGCACATGAAGTGTTTAGATCCTAAATTAATGAGTGCTGAGAAGGAATCTAGCTCAAAAAGTTTCAAGATTATTCTAGAAATTCTTGTGGATGCAAATCATCTGAAATCTGGTGTTGACACTATTGTGCTACAGTTAAAGGATCTTATAAGTAGTGTTGCAGCAGTAACTTCAGATTTTAAACTTTTTGATAACAATTATGAGGAATTGAGAATAGATGTGTTATTTTATGAAAATTTAACCTCAAGTAAAAACTCTGATCTGTTGTGGGAAGTAACTAAAAAGCTGCTGTTGCTCTCGCATGGACAGGCATCAGTGGAGAGAAGATTCTCCATTAATAAGGAACTAATAATTGACAATATGAAAGAAAACTATTGTTTCACAAAGAATAATATATGACCATCTAAGTAACATTGGTGGCATGGAAAAGGTAGAGTTTTCAAAATTGCTTCTGAGTAATGTCAGATGTGCTAGGCAAAGATATGTAATAAATTTAGAAGAAATAGCTCAGGACAAGGCTAATTCTGCTGTAGCCCAAAAGAGAAAACAAATACTGGATGAAATAGAAAGTATGAAAAAAGAAAAACTTGTAGAAAATGAAGTATTAGATTTATTAAAATCAGCTGATGACTTGGCAACAAAAGCAGAAGATACTCATAATTTCAACTGCATTGTTAAATCAAATAGCTTTAGGAAGACAGCTCAAGACAAACAATCATTGATAAAAGAAATAGATTCTGAACTCAAGTAAAAAATGGATTTAGTGAATATAATTGTAAATAAATTATTCACCCATTTGCTTAATATTTTTTTAATATACTTGTTAATTATATTTTAACAATGATAAATTTTATGTTGTGTTAAAAGTACTGACATTTGAGTAGAAAAATTCCAATTATTTAAAAATTGATAACAGTATTTTTATTTGTTACATTTTTTTCACCTGAAGAAAGTTTGTCATTCAGTAAAGAACTTTTTGCAAAATTTGGAGATACATTGTTGTTAAGATTTTTTTTTTTTTTTTTTTTATATAATTGGCTACCAATTACAAATACTGATGTTAATTTCTTTGGTTTAGTTTTCTTATAATAACACACCATGGTCTTGCTTTCGTACTGTGTCATATGTAAGGTGTTCAAAACCATTTTAATGGTAAACCCATAGGATCTTTTTAATTTCTCTGTGGTGGAAACCTAATTCAATGGATTTCAAATCCATAATTTGTTTTCTAGTGCATGCCTAACTACTAATAACTGAAACTGTCTATCGTAAAAACTTGAAAATAAACCGAAAGTAAAAGAAAAATTTAAATGCTGGTATTGTGTGTTGTTTCTCACATTTATACGACTACTTCATATTGTCCAAAATTGTTGCCCACTAAAGAAAAGATCATTCAGTCTCCTCACCCCATGCCTGTGTTTCCAAAATGTTTAAAGTATCTGTTTTCATTCTTAGTATTTAATTTAATGTGTACAAAACTGGTTACCCAACAGAAGTATTTGAAAAATGACATGCATCCAAAATCCATCAATTTTGTTGAGACTTCTTAATGTGAAAGTGAAGAAAGGATTTTATTTCTGAATAACATGTAAGTTTTCTAATTTTGCTGTGTTGAAATTTCAATATGAAAATGAGCTGTTATTAAAATCTCTTGTATTTTTTTCAATTCATTAAATTTAAATATTTTTTTATTAATGTTTTAGGTAAATGTTATATTATAAAGTATGATATAAGTAATTAGATGAAAATTTGGTATTAGCATAAATCTAAAAATCGTACAAAAGTGACTTAATGTGTTAGAAGACCACATGGAAGATGGGTGGATGAAATTCGAAAGTATGCGGGAGTGACATGGAGGAGACTGGCACAAGACAGACCATTGTGGAGGAAACTTGGGGAGACCTTCGTCCAGCAGTGGATTGATAATGGTTGACAATGATGATGACATAATTCTAAAATAGATATTGTTTTATTGTTAAGATAATTTTGTGTTTGAGAAATTGGGAGTTTTGAACATACAGAAATAATTAACTTTTTTACGGGTCTTATTGAGGTTATTATTCAAAAAAGTTGGTGGTCAAATTTTCGAACTAAAGCCTAGTTCATCATCAGGACTATTAGTTCGAAAATTTGATTTGACCACCAACTTTTTTAATAATAACCTCTATAAGACCAGTAAAAAGTTAATTCCACAGTACACTATGAATAGAGGTGCCATAAAAAGTATCATAATACAACACACATAATTCTTGATATATATATACATATTCATTGCAATTTAGGACATTGAAAAATTCATCCTTGAATTTTTTCCTGAAGGTCTTGAAAGTCCTCGAATTTTTTTCCCTGAAAAAAAAGTGGGCACCCTGACACGTGCTCTGTGCTCCAATGCAAGATAACCCCACGCCGGCCTACTGAGGGGGGTGCGAGAAATAAACAAGCCCAGCTGGAGAGGTTCAGTTTACGCACAGCAAAAGCTTTAGCATTTGAAACAATGCCAAACAAACAAAAAATGTGGGAAAAATGCGGATAAATGTTCCCACATAAACACATGTAACTGAAAAGTTTATTCTTAAGTTACATCGGCGCTTCATTTTAAATGGATTAAGTAAAATAGTTTTAATGGTGGTGCAAAATCATCAGGGAAAAAAAAAATACTCGGAGGATCAACAAATCCGTAAAATTAACACTTTGTCCGTAAAACAAGTTGCATTTCCGTAAATTTTAAGGGTAAACTGTAAAACCTGGCAGGTATGGGGTTGGCCTTATTACAATTGTCTTTCCATGTTTTCTCAATTAAGAGGGCTTCAGAAAAATGTATTAGTTTCTCTGACTGCTGATCAAGAATATTTTTTGCTCCTTCAAAAGCAGGGTTATATACATTATCCATACAGAATTCAATTAAGGCCATCTTTTGGTCTTTTCCCCTCCAATTATCTTGGTGCTGTTGTATTCTAGTTTGTAATCATTTTTTTTTACTTCCTACATAGAATTTTGACTTGGTACCATCTTGATCAATTACTGGGATAGTATACACACCAGCTTTATTTAAATCATTTTGAGGCCCTTTATTTTTTAAGAGTATATCAGCCTAGTGGTGACATTTGAACCAAAACTCTTATTAACTTTATCACATTCTTTATGCAATATGGAAGAAATGGCTGGGAGATATAGAAACACAAAATATTTTTTTTCTTTTTTTCTTCAGACTTCTGTATATGTTTGTAGTCATAATTCAATTTATATATCATTTTTTTATTTATCCAAATAAATTTTTTGACCCCTGCCTATAGCAGTTGGACATGTATAAGGAATCCCTCAACTTTATTTAAGGGAATCAAACAGGCATTAAAATAAAATTCTCTGCTGTTTCAATAATAAATTAACTTTACTCATTTTGACAATAACTACTGTTGAGAGAAGAATAAAAATGCTTTCCTTTATACGTATCAATATCTCATAGGACTAAATTAGTTATAAATAGAATAAATGAAAAAAAAATCTGTTTTTATACAAGCACAAAAGTAAATATCTATGCAGAGTTATGCGTTGATTGGCCATGTGTTTAAGGATATTTTCTATCAATGCAGTGTTGGCTGCACAAATTTGAGCCCCAGGCCATAGTTTGAAAAAAAAAACAGTAATGAGTGGAAGCCACAATTGTTGCCACTGCTATTAATCATACCCATTCTGTCTAAAGCATATAAAGTTATCAAGACCACATACCAGGAGCTTCTTTGATGACTCCAATAATTCTTTTGTCAAATTCTCAAGTGGAGAAAGTAGCTATGCAAAATTTTGCATTCTGGGACTGTATATAACTTTACAAAGCTCCGATTCCCATTTTCAAGGATTTTTAAAATAAAATTTAAATCGGGCTGCATATCCTTGTGATGCAGAACTTGTTTAACTTATTGGATGTATTAACACTTATAAATTAATTAAATTTTAATTTCTAAGAAACTAAACTATGGTTGATTTTATTGTACAGATATTAAATCTGTACAATAAAACCAACCTTTGCTCATCTATAATACATACAATTTAGATGTCACCAGTCTTGTAATACATAATGGTCACCAGTCTTGCAATACATAATGGTTAAGAAACTGTTTTACCCTGATGGTCTGGCATTCTGTAACATACTTACTATATTTATTCCTTGGTCAAATGGCTTTATAGCAAGTATGAAGTATTATCAGCTAAAGGAACTGAATTAGTACATTAAATTTGTTACCTTCATTCCAGCTTGATATGGCATCAGTGAATACTGTTCACTTCTTAAACAAGTTTTCTTCTTTTCTTTTACAATTTAAATCAAAGCTGTATACAGGACAATACAAATTTTGCACAACGAGTTCAAAAAGTACTTTTAAAAACCCTAGAAATTATATAAGAAAATTTAGAAATGAAATTTATAAAAACAATTGAACAAATTTTAATTACATATTTTCCCTCTAGTAACATTTTGATCCAAAATAGATAATACTGGTTTGTGTCTTGGTGATATCAGTGTGTGCAGATTGGTGTATGCTGATGACACTGTCCTGTTGGCAGAGAGCAAAAGTGATTTGCAGAGTATGTTGTCCTGGATGTATGAAGTTTGCATGAAATTCAAACTGAGTATAAATAAGGAAAAAACCAATGTTGTGGTTTTTGAGAGAAGAACTGGTAGTACTGAATGCAATATAAGTCTAAATGGCACAGTGATTGACCAGATGAATGAGTTTGTGTATTTACGAAGCATGTTTGACAGAGAGAACCAATTGGATGGTGAAATTAGTAGGCGAGTGAATTCTTCTTTGAAAGTCGTAGCTGCTCTGGGAGGTTTTCACAGGAATGATGGGTTCTCTAGAGAGTCCCGCATGGCTGTGTATGAAAGTGCAATTGTTCCTACTCTGATGTATGGCAGTGAAACCTGAGTACAGCAAAAGAAACATAGGAGTCGTTTGTGTGCTGGAGAAATGCATAACTTACGGGGGGTTGTGGCAAGACACATTCTGATTGTGTGAGGAATGAAGATGTGTTGTAGTTGTGTGATGTGAAGCAAAATGTTAGCAAGGTGGAGACCAGTATGCTTTGGTGGTTTGGCCATGTTGAAAGAATGAGTGATGAGATGCTTACTAAGAAAATCTTTTTAGCCCAAGTGGCAGGAAGGAAAGGCAGAGGAAGGCCAAGGAAGACATGGGAGGATCAGATTCAGGAGTGTCAGCATGAGAAACTAAGTATGAAGTATAGAAGATCTTATGTACAGCGTGTAATGGATGTCAGCAAAGCCAGAGTTGAATGTCAAGATCGCTGTAAATGGAGAAGTCTGATACGGCAACATTAAGTAAAAACTATCTGGTAGTTTGTACTTCTTTTTTTTTTGGAGCTACCCTCGGAATCTCAGTGATATGTATGAATATAACATTTTGATACTTTTGGCTCCTGTTCTTATACTTCCTTCATAAGCTAAGTTGTGCAAGCCTGAGCCTCTCATGCCCACTGATATGGAATGCAGACCTGCCAGCTTCCAAGAATCGAAATCCGTAAAACAATTTTCAAATTTTCAGTGAATGTTTAATCGACATGTTCGATTGACTGATCTATCAAACATCTTGATTAAATGCATCGAACATATCAATTAAAAGCCGATTTATTATGCATACGCATGACTTGATTTTCATCAATTTCATATGCTATAATTAAGATATTTGACACTATTTAATGCTTACAGGGATTAAAAAATAGTCAGTACATAATTATCTCATTAGTATGTCATCATTAGCTTACATACACAAACTTTCACTTGTAACTCCGAAATTATCGTGATGTATTGCAGTAACTTTTTAATTTAATTGAGGTTTTGACCTTAAATTTTTGTGCTAACATGCTAGAATACCCTTTTTTTTTTAATTGGAGGTTTAACGACCACCATGAGCAACTTAGTGGGCTATAAGCAGTTGCCTGTTCCTAATTTAGGGCCACTGGTACCAAGGAAGGGAGAGGGCCAGTGCCGTGAGACAAACACAACATCCATGCCTCACCGGGATTCGAACCCAGACAAATGATCAGAAGCCATTGCTTAGTCCACTGTGCCGGCTAGAATACCTTTAAAAAACTCAATTTTAAATCTTACATGTGAGGCTGGTATTTTTCATTTTTTGCTCTCTCTCTTTTTAGCAGTAACCTCCACAAGTAATTCTATAGCATTTTTACTCCATCTTTCCCACTTGGCTGCTAGCAGAGGGAGAGGGTTGGAGACTCAGAAATGGGAGTAAATGTAATCAGGTAAATCAGTTAATATAAAGGTGCACTGGTTCTGGAAGACACTTAGTTCTTTTTTAAGCGCACTAACAGGGAAAATGGAAATCTAAAATAAGTGTAAAACAAGTAGAATTTCCATAAATTTTACGGGTAAATCACAAAAGTTAGCAGGTATATGCAAGCACCTGAAAATCAGCCACCCCCAAAAGATTGTCCTAAGTCATACAGAAAAAAATTAAACAAGATCATTATGAACATAAAGAGGAACTTGCTAGTCATCGTCCATCGAGTAATGCTTTAAAAAAAAAAAAAAAACTGAATTTCAAATATTAAAGAAAGTAAACTGAAGATATGGATAGGAAAATAATTTATTTTTTTAACATTTTAACATGAAACTGCACTTTTGTACAAAGGTATTAAAATCTGCCACATAGAACTGAACTTTCATATTGCCTAACAGCTACATCTAGTATGGCATACATATCTTCACACCCTTTAATAGCTGCATCAAGCACTTTCACAAAATGGTCTTTATGCAACCTAGCAGTCATTTCTTGCAGCACTACTTTACCAGACTTCGGCAAAATTGCAATGTTCAGTTCTGTGCGTCCAAGTGTTTCCTCCAGATGACTGATGTCCACCAAAGGTGTCTCATTTACAAAGCCTGCAGAACAGGCACACACATATTCTTTCATTGGTATTTGTGCACAAATTAAAGCAAGTGTTGCAGCATTCACACAAGCGCTGTAGTTTCCTCCATCTGCTTGTAAAACCTGTGTAAGAAATATTGGATATTCATAAGAACTTTTGTATTAAAATTATTTTATAATTAACACTCATAAAAATATATATATATATTGTCTCACCCAGGGTAAATTGAGCTCAGTGTTTAAGCTGGAATATTTTCTCTTGTTGCAGTTTGGCTATTTTGTCAGTACAAATTGTAGCAAAATGCTATGCAGATTAGCCAAATTTACAGTGCTATATTTATATGAAATACAAGCACAATGCATTGACTAAATAAAACCTTGCACCTTAATTAGAATTCAGGAATAAAAACAAATAACTTTTTTAACTTCTAATTTAAATAAAAATACTTATTTACTGATGCACGCAGTTTGTGGAAATATATACAAAGATCAGGATTGAACAAAGCCACAACTGACCAACCTGAACCAAAATGGCACAGGCTGCACCCACGGTTGCTGCAGCAGAGGCAAACCACCAAAGAAACAGACGAAACATTTCTTTCCTTATCCATCAAAGCAAAGCCTTTGTTGAAAGGTGCTCTCAAGGCTCACCGGTGCTTTTCTGAATAGTACAAAAGACAACGAGGATAGGAAAATGATAAGAGGGTAAGATGACAAAAAGAAACATTCAGTTTTTGGCGATTCAGTGGGGACTTTTTGTTGCAAAATTACCATCATGATTTGGCAAAAATGTGAGCGACAGCTTAAACACTGGTTGAGCTACATTTATGCAAATTATTATAAAAGTCCAGGATAGTGATAAATGCAAATGATAGGAAAACTATGTGGCTAGTTCATGTGTATTTTACTAGTTGTAAGGAAGGTTGCCAATAGGAAAAAGTATTGATTGAAGAAACTCACCAGTAAATCTGGTTACCACTGAAAAGTAAGGACATTTTATACATCATAGATAGATGTTTAATCAACTCGGGGAGAGTGTATCGTAAGTCTTTGTGAAGCAGGATGGTCTATGTCATGAACTGCAGAGCATTTGGGACATGATGTGCTGACAGCAATGGACATAGCAAGATGTTTCTTGTCAGTATTCAGGATCTGGTCATCCTTGACTGACGACTGGCAGACGTTCTAGATAGCTATCAGTACCACTTGTGCATCGTCCAACAGTGTTTGCAACCATTTATAGATGCCTGTTGCATGAGGGAGGTACCCTTTCCTCTATACACAGATCGCTTGAAGCCACATGTATGCCAGATTGCAGTGTGCCACAAATGAACCAAGTGGTACAATGAATGGAGAAATATGTTTGGCAATATAACCCACATCTGTCTGGGACAGAACAATGCCACACTTGCGTGTAGTGATTTACCAGTTAAACAGTTTGAACATCCAATATTACTAAGCACCATATGATGCCCAATCCTGATGTGAGGCACCATCTCTAACAATGGTCAATTATCGCTCATAGCTATCAAGGGTAAAAAAAACTCTCTGCATTCTTTCTCTGCCCTGTGGTTTCACCACTCCTTTACAACATGCCAAATGAGCAATTTCCATGTCAGATCAATCACCTTCTTGACCTCACCATTTCTGATTTTGATGAAATTTGGTATGAAGCACACATATGACAAGGTAAGTAATTCTGCCAATTTTCAGATTTTTATTTTGAAAATTGTCCAAGATACACACATAATAAAAATCAAAATTTTCATAAAAAATAACAAACTTGCACACTTATAAATGGCTGTAACTGTTTTCCTAATTATAGTACAGTGACAATTCAAACACAGTTGCAAAGCTAAAGGATTGAGCTTTCTATAGATACCATACATGACCTTCTTACAACAGATTAAAGTTTCAAGGTCATCCACTGTGACCTTTGACCTTGAATATCTCAAAACATGCCATCTTAAAAAAATTACGAAAAAAATATATTTTATTGCTACAACATTCTTCTACCCATGTGCCAGATATTAGGCTGGCACCGCTATGGCAAGTCAGTGTAGGATTAATAGAAGTGTCATGCTGCACCCTTCTGTATGTAAGGCACAGAGACATACCATGCAATAAATATTTCTTACGTTGAGGATTTGTGTTTATTATACATGAAATGTGTATATATTATAACAGATCAACAGATTTATCAGAAATATGCTATGTGACAGCAGTTTTACTTGATAGACACAATTTTCCACAGTAAATAATGTCAACAAATCTTTGAGATCAGATATTGAAACTCCACCCATTTTAGCCAATGGCAGGGCTTCTTCTTAGCCAATGACAAAGCTTCTTATTAGAGCCAATGACAGGGTTTCTTATTAAAGCCAATGGCAAGGCTTCTTATTACAGCCAATGAGAAATCTTACTGGTACACCATTTTACATTTGCTGTTATTTCAATTCTGAGCTTGTGAGTGTGTGGTTATCGATTTATCTGTAACATTGTTAACTGTTTAATTGTTATTTTATTTTATCTTTATTGTTATCTTTATTTAATCAATTTCTTTTTATCAAACTATATTTATTTATCATTTTTTTTGCAGGTGCAGTTTCATTAACCAAAATGGACTTTAAAAGTCAAATTTTTTGTTGCAATCCTCTGGGTAAAAGTGGACACACAAGGTTTAGAAAGAATCTGAGAAAAGTACGGCCTTGGATGGTTCAGAAATGTCCAAATATAACATTAGAACAGAAAATATGTAGTTCATGCAGAAAATCTATCTCTGAAATGTCAGGTCCTTCATGTATAATTGAAACAGATGCAGAGGCAGAACAACCTCGGTTAAGTGAAGATAATTCAGAAGGAGTGGTGAAGAGTGAGATATGGACTGACAGAGACACAACTTTGGATAGTCTGAATGATACGTTACCTTCTCTAGGCGAATCTCCTGTGAAAAAAAAAAAAAAAGATTAGGTGTTGGACAGTACAGTAAGAAGAAATATCAGAAAATTGGTGAAGTGATAAAAAACTACATAGGTGTTCCAGAATGTGATAATCCTGTGACAGTGTCTGATGAATCGGTCATGATTTCACAGTTGAAAGAAAAATTTCAAGAAACAGACTCTAGCAGTGTTAAAGTCCAAATACTAACAATATTACCTAGAACCTGGAGTATTCGTAAAATTCAGGAAGAATTTGGTGTAACATATTACATGGCACGAAAGTCTAAAAATCTTGTGGAAGAGCAGGGTATTTTAGCAACTCCAAATCCTAGGCCTGGGAAAACTCTCAGTGACAGCACAGTTGAAAACGTTATTGCATACTGTAATAGTGATGAAGTGAGCCGTTGTTTACCAGGAAAAAAAGATCTTGTTACAATGACGGAATCAGGATCAAAAGTACAAAAACAGAAACGTCTTATTCTAGGAAATTTGAAAGAGATATTTCAAGGATTTAAAGACAAGAATCCTAATGTCAAAGTAGGGTTTTCAAAGTTCTGTGGTTTACGCCCAAAGAATTGTGTGCTGGCTGGTGCAAGTGGAACACACTGTGTCTGTGTGTGTTGTGCTCATGAAAATGTGAAACTTATGCTAGCAGGGTGCAAATTGCAAGACTTAACTCGTAATGAAGAATTACCAGTTAGGACATACAAAGATTGCCTTGCAAGAATAACTTGTAACCCTCCTCTTCCAGAATGCTTCTTCTTCAAGTGTGATTCTTGTCCTGGTATAGCACACTTACTAGAGCAAATAAGTAGCTTATTCACCATGAATGGGATTGATGAAATTGTATATAAATTGTGGACTACAACTGATCGCACAACACTTATGACAGTCTGTAACACTGTAGAAGAATTCCTTGAGACCTTTGAATCAAAAGTGAAATTGCTATTGCCACATTCTTTTATAGCTATTCAGCAGTCATACTTTCTGTCAAATCTGAAAGAAAACCTTGATGATAATCAGTGTGTTGTGTTGTGCGATTTTGCTGAGAATTATTCCTTCATACTGCAGGATGCAGTCCAAGGATACCACTGGAACAATTCCCAAGCTACTATTCACCCTTTCATCGTGTACTACAAAAGTTCACACACACTTCAGTTGGATCATGTTTCTTTTGTTGTCATCTCAGAATGTCTTAAGCATGACACTATCAGTGTTCACCTTTTCCAGAGCCAATTGTTGCAGTTTATATAATCACATTTTGACAAGAAAGTAGAACACATCTATTACTTCTCAGACGATGCAGCCTCACAGTATAAGAACAGGAAGAATTTTGTCAATCTGTGCCATCATGATGTAGATTTTGGTATCAGCTGAGTGGCATTTCTTTGCCACCTCACATGGAAAGGGGCCATGTGATGGCGTGGCAGGCACCATTAAGAGATTAGCTGCACGTGCCAGCCTTCAGTGTTCATACAATGACCAAATTATGACACCGCGACAACTGTATGATTGGGCTTCCAGAAACATTCCTTCGTGCCATTTTAAATACAGCACGGACAAGGACTATGAGAACCATAAGGAGTTCCTCGAGATACGTCATGCTAGTGCTCGACCAATTCCTGGTACTTAAAAACTTCACTGTGTAATACCAGTAAGCTGCACAGCTATTAAAACCAAGATGTATTCAAACTCAACTGAATACAAGGTTGAGTCAGTATTGCTAAATCCAATAGAACTGGATCTGGAGGATATTCGTGGCTATGTTATTGTTGAGTATGATAACCAGTGGTGGGTTGGTTGTGTTTTGGATGTGTGAACATTCATACAGAACAAGTTAAGATCAGTTTTCTGCACCCACATGGACCTTCAGTGTCTTTCACATACCCACAGAAGCCAGATATATTAGAAGTGGATAAAACAGCGGTCATTACGAAGGTTGACCTACGAACAGCAACAGGTCGGACATATTTTATGGAGAGAAGCGAAATAGAGATGGTCACTAGCAAGATGGCATCACATTATTTTGGTTTGCAACCTTATTAACCAAGCGGTTCACTTGTATGTGTACACCACTAATATAACCTGTAACACATTGTGAAATTAATACATACATGTGCATCTGGAAAAGTTATTGTACATTTGTCCGAACCTAACCTGGAGGACATATACTCCTATTAATCCTACACTGCCTTGCCAGTGCCAGCCTAATATCTGGCACATGGGTAGAAGAATGTTGTAGCAATAAAATATATTTTTTTCTTAATTTTTTAAGATGGCATGTTTTGAGATATTCAAGGTCAAAGGGCACAGTGGATGACCTTGAAACTTTAATCTGTTGTAAGGAGGTCATGTATGGTATCTATAGAAAGCTCAATGCTTTAGCTTTGAAGCTGTGTTTCAATTGTCACTGTACTATAATTAGGGAAACAGTTACAGCCATTTATAAGTGTGCGAGTTTGTCATTTTTTACGAAAATTTTGATTTTTATTATGTGTGTATCTTGGACAATTTTCAAAATAAAAATCTGAAAATTGGCAGAATTACTTACCTTGTCATATGTGTGCTTCATACCAAATTTCATCAAAATCAGAAATGGTGAGGTCAAAAACTTATTTTTTTTATTGATCTGACGTGGAATGTCCCAAATGCCACATTCCAGTATGATGTCAGACCACATATTTCATGCATCATCTAACAGTACCGGCAAGCTGTTTCTGTTCTACTGTGGTATCATAAGTCTTTGGCCTGTCCTGTCACCAGATCTATGAACAATTAATTCAGAATCAAAATTAAGCATAACTGAGATGTCATGAAATGACATTTGAGAAATAATGTGACAGACCTTCAGGTGTAGGTGCAGAAAATCTAGAGCATCACAAACCAAGGGCACTATTAGGAACTTTACCAACTTGCTTCCTAAACACATTAGTGCTTATATTACACGAAAGCAAACCACACCTTGTAGATGTTATCCTAATGTACACACACACGCATCACTATATATGCTGCAAATGTTATGATTTGTTACACTATTATGCCTTTTAGGATGTCACTTTCAACTGTATACACAACATTCCTTCATGACAAGGCAATTTCTTTCTGATGAAGAGTGCAAATCAAACAATAAGTCACAAATGGTTGGAATACAAAACCAATTCACATTTTACAATTGAAAACAAAAAATTGCATAGAAGAAAACAAATTATATGTGCATAAAACTTCATATTAAAGTCAAGTAATTCCTTGAATGGTACTGTCACTGCTGCATTGGAGAAAACAGTTCAATGCAATTTTTGTAATTGATATGTGACTTGCAGTCAATTTTGTTTCACAATATGTGTGTGTGCATATTGAAAGCTTGTTATAGGCTAAATTATCTCCTCTTGCATTTTCCCTTTTTGTATTCAGTTTTATGATAGCACAGGTTAGCTCCTATGAAGCTCCTGGACAAGCACACATCTAACATGAAAGCAAGTGGTTTTGTCTTCCATAGTAAACATTCTTGAAACACTCTTTGCCCTCTCTGCCAGCCATACAGGTTTTGATGAAAACACATCTCATGAGTAATGCTTAATCTAATTTTCAAATGTTGTCCTTGGAGGTGTACAACAGTTTAATCATCAAATATGTTACCAGAATCAAAATTTCTAAGACAGGCATAGGTACAGAATACTTATTGTGGTGGTAAATTTTGAAAGTGGGTAACATAAAACATAGTATAACTTTATTACAATATCTTCTGAGGGATCACAGTATTGATGATATAATTATTTCTACGCACAGTAGCTTATCTAGAAGCTTTTTAATAAATGGTGCTGAAATGGTATTTGAAATAAATGCCATTGATATTAGCACATTCATAAAATCAAAATATTTCCTGTTTTCTAGGCAAATGAAATAATCACAAACATACAGTAGTTGAAGTAGAAAAGCATAAATGAGAATATTCTTTAGTTTTTTTTTTCTCTTGTTCAAATGGAATTTGCATCACACCGAATATTCCTACTATTCATTTGGAACATATGATGAAAACGTCTTATGTGGAGATTCCAAGGTATTGAAGTTTTTTAACTATTTTGATTACTATTCAAACACTTCATATTTCTCTTTACACATTTCATCTGCTTAAGAACATATTTACAAAATAAAAAAATTAAAAAAAATTCACAATGCTTTTTTTAATAATTCATTTAGATGCCTGACTGGGCACCTTTTTTTTTCCTTTTCGCACAGGCCAATAATTTAAATAGCCTGGGAATCTAGGGCATAGTGTTTTGGAACCTAAGGCACAATTTTATATACAAGTAACTTCTGCCAAAATCGGAAGAGTTGGCAGGTATGCTCTATTACATCCTCCCATTCGCTTTCATGACCTGTGAAGATTCACTATCAAGATCTTCACTTTCGGAAGATATTGTGTGCGTGGCACGGTGGCTAGTTTTCTGGCTTGATGTTGCTTGGCCAATATCACTCTCAGATGATTCAAAATCATTACTATCACTTGGCAAACTTTCACTCTCACTACAACAAGCCATTTCAAATAACCTTACAAAAACATTTCACACAGTAGGAAAAAGCACGTCTGCTAGTCTGAGGAACAAGCTGTCAAAAAAGTCATCCTCCGCTAACACTAGTTTGGAAAAAGAGGATTTGTAATTCACAGAGTTTTGCGATTGTGTCTGTTTGGGAAAAAAGAAATGAATAATGTGAAGAGCTTCTAGTAATAAAACACCGCATGCATTTCGTTCTCCCGCGCGGCAAAAGTCCGAAAAAAAAAACACCTGCCATCACCATGCGTTACGACGAGTTGCGCGTTATTGCCCTTCGAACGAGGCTCGAAAAAGTGATTTCCGATAGTACGACGTTTTTATACGTAATTCACCAACAAGGCCAAGTGAACAGCCCTGCCTCAACTAAAGTAGGAAAAGTTTTGGCTAAAGTAGCCTTTCTCCCGTCACACGGAAAAAGCGCGTGGGAAGCCCGATAGCAAGCGCAAACTATTTCACGATACGACTCTTACGGCATATTACGATTCTTTCGATAACATCGCTGTTTCGCGATATGATTAATGGAGATTCCATTTCAAAACGATATGATTGATAAATCATATAATCATCAACACTGATATCTGCCGTCTCATACGGAAAATACTCGGATCAAAATCGAACGCCGACGAATCGGCCGCGTCGCACAAAAAGGGATACAAAATTGAGATTCTCCAAAACGCACTGAAATCCGTAATTCCGTAATCTGACAGTCGAAACCGTAATAATTACGGACAATCCGTAACAGTTGGCACCCCTGGATGAGTAACATTTTTCATGCATAAAACTTTCACACACTCACAGAAATTACATGTTATTTTTACTTTTTAACATTTTCAGGAAACAAAAAGGGATACAAAATTGAGATTCTCCAAAACGCACTGAAATCCGTAATTCCGTAATCTGACAGTCGAAACCGTAATAATTACGGACAATCCGTAACAGTTGGCACCCCTGGATGAGTAACATTTTTCATGCATAAAACTTTCACACACTCACAGAAATTACATGTTATTTTTACTTTTTAACATTTTCAGGAAAATTCGTACATTTATCAAGTATTCCGTACAATCGTACAATACGGTCAAAATTCGTACATTGTACGGATGATTTGTACAACTTGGCAGCTATGCAGTGCCATTAGACAAACACACAACCCATGCCTCATCCAGGATTTAAACCTGGGCCAATCTTGGGTAAATGGTCAGAAGCCATGCCTCAGACTACTCGACCATCAAAGCAATGTGGCTTAGGTCAGAAAGCATTTCAGTTGTCAGCAGTTGATTCAGGCAGCATTTGATACCATTGCGAGCTATCTTCACTTTCAGAAAAATTCTGTCTTGACAAAAATATTTTAGCATAAGAGGCTCCTTTTTTTTTTTTTTTTTGATTGGGGGTTTAATATTTTTTTCATTTCATTTATTTTGCATTTCATTTGTTACAATATGCAGTAAACATTCAAATGTAAAGCAAATTAATATAGCAACAACCAGGAAATAAGAGGGAAAAGGCTTCCATGAGGAATGACTAGCCCTTTCATCCTGACTACTCAGAGCTGCCAACCTTTAGAGGTGTCTATCAGTAATCGTTCAAAACCTAGAAAAAGCAGGCGCGGACTGGCATTTTTTCAAAGTTACAAACTAAAATTACTATTATAATGTAAAACTAGCACACTCACCTCCTAACAGTATACCAATCATGGTGAAAAAGACTTGTTATAAAAAAAGAAAAAAAACAGCTGAAAATAAACTAGAAGTTGCATGCTTGCTAGTCTATATAATAAACATTCAAAACCACTTTTATTGGTGTCTTTCTCAGCATGACAAAAATGCTGATGTTATAAAATTTGACTATAGAACCAAACAGATAGTAATATATCTGGAGTAAATAACTATAGATAATGTTCTGACAGTAAGTCAAGTACCTCTGCATATCAATTTTATGCCTGCTGTTCACTCAAAAGTGACTGCTGTGTTGCTTGTTTAGCAGAGTTCAATTATTTCATTGAAAAATGTTTTCTTATAGCATACCTCTGCAAAAGAAAATGCTTTAGTTTTCTCAACAAGGAGTGCACTTAAAGTACTTGTACTCATACTTGGTCAAAATTCTGTGTGGTTATTTTCTTACCAAGTTAAAAAAAATTTGTACAGGAGCATTGCTATGTGGAATGGTTAATATAGCAAGCATTACTTTGGGCAAGGTAGCATATTTTTGACAACCTGAGGCATCAGAGAGTTTGGATATTTCATTCCATGCAATTATCCATTCTGGAAAATGAGCTTTCAATATCTTCAAATTGGTGTGAGGCAAATTCTCCTAATTTACTGACTTCTTCAGAAGTTAGAAGATTTGGAAACAATGACCCAAAAAAAAAAAAAAAAAACTGTACTGATACATAGGAAACCTTTTTCCGGAGTGAAACATCGGCTACTGATGCATGCTTTAACATTTCACTTTTTATGGGAAAGTTTTTCAATATGTAGTCACAGCACACTGTGTGAAAATTTCTGATATCACAAAAATTCTTTAGTTGTGCATCAGTGACACTTCACTCTTTTATATAAACTCTTGCTTGAGCTCTGATTACAAGATCACAGTCTTCCTTCTGATACTTTCTTTTTTTTTTTTTAAATATATATCTATTATTGATACTGAGCCCTCAGATACTGCTGAAGGCTTTACAAGTCTTACTAATAAGTCAGTAAAGAGACTCATAAGCTTCCTGTGCAACAGATGTATAGCAGGTGCTTCTTGTTAAAGAAATACATTAACATACTTGCCAACTTTGGAAAATGTGCATCAGTAAAACTTTTGTATAAACATCATTTGCCATAAAACAAAACATAATTATATTAATAAATATGCAGTAAAAATCTTTGCATATGCCACAATAACTAAGCTAGTATTATCTGTGTTTAAAATAATAATTTAAAAAACCATAAAGTAAAATCTTAATTCTGTTCAATGTTAGCCTAGCAAACCTGTGGTGTTTCAATACCAAACTAAACATTACCTGTAAAAATGAAATATTCACTTTAAGAGTACCTACACATTGCATTCAAAACTGTATGTTACATACCATCTAATCTTCATCTTGTATATCAGGATTATAATATTGTACTCACTTTCATGACTTCCATCACATGCTGTAGAAAATGGCCCTTCTTGTAAAAGTTTCACAAAAAGTTCGATCTAAAGGCATTTCGTGGACAATCACAGTCGTTTTGGTCTTCCCACAGCCATAAAAGTTTGGCAGTTTCATCTTTTGGAAACATCTGCCAAAAAAGTGGACCAGCCTGGCTGGCATCAATGAATGGCACATTGTGTTCTATCAAAAAAGACGTAAAGTTTGGAGTTACTATAAGTACACTTCGCATTACCTTTGTATATGGGACCTTTACATGACGAAAAATATCATTTCTGCTTCCGTGGGCAATGTTGCAAAATGCAAATTTTACACCTTTATTAGATTTCCTAATACGCTGGAACTTTGCTGTGTATGCTTCCTTAAAAGTTTGAAAATAACTTTGAGATGGTATAATCTTAGTACTCATCTTTATAGATTTGCATAAAAGCTAAACTAACAACTCGCTCCTCCTGGTAATTCAACTCTACAACAAAAAAACACCACAACACACTAAAAACAACACACATAAGAAAGTATTTTTTTGCTGCTACAACATTGCTCAACACTGCATACAGATTTTACCCTTCTCTTTCACTGGCTGTGATTTCCCTCCCAAGAGAAGACCAATCAACTGCTATGATGAACTAGCGTCTACCGCGACTGAAACACCACGGCCACTCAATCAGCGTTACCACTCGCTCGATCAAGTCGGGCCGTGGAAATGCAAAATGCGGCGGCCACCATTGCAGACTCTGCGCATGCGTCGGCACGTCACGTCACTTGAGCACTCTTGTGAAGAGAGCTACTGCATGACGTCATGAAGCCGGCGAGTCAAAGATGACATCATCGCATGGCACAGCGCTCGTAAGGTCCGGAAGAAAATCTAAGTGGATGGTTGCAGAGGATTGAAATATTTCGATTGAGCAACCGAAATATTAAAAAATCCGTAAAAAAATAACTATCTGTAAATCAGTAAAATTAAGCAGAAATCCGTAAAAGTTGGCAAGAATGCATTAATGGCAGTAAATACTGGAAGGACATTACTAAGAAATAGACAGTACAGTTTACACATTGGATTTTTTATTTGTGATCTAATACTCATATCATCCTGATTTTCAATACAAAAAAACTTTTAAAGCTTCCCACTGCTGAAGTACTCTATTTACTGAATCAAGTAATGATAACCAACGAGTACTGACATATTTCAAAATTTTCTGTGGTTTTGTGCCACAAACTGCCTGACATAACTTCAAACTGTTTTTCCATTTGGAACTTTCTCAAAAAAATAATATAACTGCACTAAAAACTGCTCAACATTTATCTGTTTAAGCGCTGCAGTTGCTTTCCTAGCAGCCAAGTGAATCAACCTTGGGCAACCATCATTGGTTGTATCTCCTTAAGAAATGCACACCTTTACTTGCCCAATCATTGCATTATCACACCCAAAAGACAAACAGTGTTTCCAAGGAATATTTTGTCTTTCCAATTCATCATTCAAAATTTTAAATATGGCCTCTCCTGTGCTTAGAACACTAACATGGAAAGCAATAATGAAACAATTTTACCTTCAACTTGACATCACCAGAATCTGTACTGCCATCTGTTGCTAAAGAAAATTGATTTTTCTGTATAATACTAACGATGCCATTTTGTGTTGAGTTAGCCATATTCTGTATGAGAGCACTTGTCTTGGGTTCTTGCACCCCATTTTTTTTTTTTTTTTTTTTTTTGCAATGTTTGAGTCCAGAAACATGGCATGAAACAACGGTCCTGCATGATCAATACTAGCAACAGGTAAGTTGTGTTCCACAAAAAGAAGTGAAAAGCATTTCTGCTTTTGTTACATCACTTTCTGTACTTCTTTTGAAAAAACTGGCCAGTGGTTTTGATACACCTTTTAATGTGCCAAATTCCTCATGTTTTTTTTTTACATAACATGCCGACGGCAGTCATCTCGACTGCCATGAATGATCGAAAAATCACAACAACAAGTCATACAAAACACTTAGACTCCTTAAGGCAAGGCCATTCCTTTGCATAATTATCTCGATGCCGCTGTGGTATCTTATGTTTTTATCCATAACTAAAAAAAAAAATGGTTAAATTTTAAACAACATCTAAAATCCCACAGTCAAACGACAAGGGAAAACGTAAGAGAAAGGTGCTTCCTGCTGCAGCTACAAAAAATCCACCTGAGAGCGGAGAATTAACCATTTGTCAGAGCTTACCATGGGGGTCCATGGCTGGATGATGTTCCACCCACGGGCGGGGTTTTAGAACTTGAGGTACAGCATTCACCAATCATGATGGCAACTCAAGATGCCAGTCATTTCATATCCCACTTGACCTCACAAGATTGAGAATCACAGAAAGCAGTGTGTAGAACATTAGAAGGAATTTACAAATCACCGTTTTTCAAAAGTTAGAGATTAATTCACAAATTGTGTTGCAGACTGACTAGGAAGTGACTTTCCATATTTTTTTCAGCATGATCTGCAATTCTGTACATTCAGCTGAAAATCCGTAATAGTTGGCAGCTCTGATCTACTGAACACATAAAAAATATCCAAGAACAAAACAAGCCAGGCACACCGTACAACCCGTTTAGGATGTGAAAATGATAATAGTTAAAGCATTACGAAACTGATTTCAGGATAGTAAGTATTGTTTAAGTTTTCTTTTAAACAAATTATAATTATTAATAACCAACAATTGTGGTGGGAGCAAATTCCAAATCTGCGGACCAGCATAATTAATTAAAGCTCTAGAACGTTCATGCAAAGGAAAACAAGGGATCAGTGAGGTTTTATGTCTAGTTGAATAAGAATGGTTAGGGACAGTTAAAGAAATTAAAGAAGAAAATAAGTCATTCTTTCCCCTTTTAAACATGAGTTTTTCCAAGTTAAAATGGTATAACTGATCAACAGAGTTATATAAAAATTAGTCACTAACACCCAACTTTTTTCATGAAGTTCTGTAATTTGTAGTAAATATAATTTCCATCATATAATAAGCAAATTATTCAGTTATAAATTTAGGGGGTTCTGTTGTTACCACTTTAAAGTTTTGATAGCACTTTAATTTTTTTAAATCCGTGCACTGTTAGGAGTGCTGGCGGTATTGGAGAAGTATCAAAAATGTGTTAGCAACAAGAAAAATGTAACACAGTATGAAGTGAGACAGCTACAAAGAGATGCAAATACATTTCCTTTTGCTAAGGAGCATTTTGACAGAAAACATGATGCTCACAGAAGGCTAAGTACTCTGAGAAAACAGCTGAACAACTCCCCACAACATAATTGTTGTCATCTTGGTAGCATAATCCAATCACTTTTCGAATTGCATTTGTTTTGTTGTGTTAATTCCATTAGTTATGTAAGGTTTTTCTTCAGCCTTCAGTTTTTAAATGCTGAATACTATACGGACTGTTCGCGGTTTCTACGTTTAACTAACCGTCCGCAGTTGTAATGCTGAAGTAAACTAGGTATTTTCATTCTTTTTTCACTTGAAAATGACACAAAAGTATTTAAAAAATGATTTCTAAAATAAGATTAGTTTCTTTCTTACTTCTTTGGGGTTTTGGATCATCCTGTGAATCAAGACTTTTCTGTTGGAAATTATAGCATGGGATCAACAGAACAAGTGCCAATATTTTATTTCAGTCTGCAGATCTGTTGCCGCAGATTACACAAAGGATTTTTTTTTTTTTTTTTTTTTTTTTTAATTTCATGATCTACAGATTACTACAGACTTGCCAACTCTCTGGATTTAGGTGCGAAACTCCAGATTTTCAGCCCTTTTCCCTTGCCCTCCGGATGAGTATTAAATTATTCTGTTTTTCACCGAGAATTAGCTGTTAGGACAGTTGAAATTCCATCAACCACCATGACTTCGAACCACCTGTGAAATATTTTTCTTTCTGTGTCGATGCAACTCAGCATTACAGTAATCAGTTTCATACTTTTCCTCTCCTCCTATCTGCAAAAAAAGAAAGCCGCTCTGGTGGCGCAGTGGTCTAAGCACTGGCTTCTGATCAATTGTCCAAGATCGGTCGAAAAAAAATTGCTTCAAATTTTTTCTCCCAGTCCGGTTGTCATATGACACCTTAAGCAAAGAGCTCACCCACTCTGGCACTAGAATGCCAGGGAGTCAGTAATTAATTGACAGATGGGAGCTGCCCTGCCTTCCAATTGCAGTTCAGTCTTTCAACCCCTAGCCTCAACAGAACCATGCGCATTCTAAGTGATGATAAACAGATGAGCTGCGGAAAATTCACTTAACAACTAAAGGGAGCAGTTACAGTTGGCCTCGCTTTGTAACGAAAGGCAATGTTACTACGATGCTTTTTGTAGCCTTCGCACACAACCTAAAGAAGAAACGAAAAACAGTTGGCTGCTATTTTATTTAAAAAAATATGCGGGCCATTTTACATTTCCATCATCTTACAGAGTCAACATACCTGAAAACGAATTTTAGTAGGGGGGAGGGGGGTTTCGATTTTCGCACTGTTTGTTTGTTTGTTCTCCAGAACTTTTAATGGACCAATAATACTACTTCTGGAAAATGTCAATAAAAAATAGCGCTTGTATGATTTTATGAGCTGTAAAAATCTCCCGATTTTCAGATTTTTTAAAGTTGACATGTCTCTTACTATATGCCTCCATCAGAGTGTGATTTCGACCAGTAGTTGGTAGCAAATTGCTAGCAAGCAAATGCATTTTGGTAGTGATAAAAAGTGGCTCTAAAAAAAGTTGCTAGTGTAAAAATTTTGAATGTTTTAGTGTGAAATGTAAAGTGCCAACTGCATTTTGTGCGCAGAATAAGGCTTGCGCTCTGGGAAAAAATTTGGCGGCTGCGGCGTGCTGGGAAAAATATCAATGGCTGCGCATTCATTCCTTCCGCAAAACTTGTTGAATGACTAACTGTAACTCACTCCTGGGTGAGAGCTGTGAGGCACTGCCAAGACTGAATTTTTTTTCACTCTAACCCCCCCCCCTTCTCCGTCTGGTAAACCGTAGTAGCACTATGCTCATATTTGCCTCCTTTATCTAAAAGGTGGCAAATGTTTTACTTCCGTTTTCTGTAAGTAAAACATTTCAACTCTAAAAGCATTCATTCTGCCCAACTTCTGACCCTGTCTACCTGGCCTGCCAGAATTGCATCTGCTGTTCACTGTTTCAGTAGAAATAAAAATGTAATCTTTTCAGCATTACAATGTGACAGTTACAGGGGTGAAATCAAAATTCGTCATGGTTGACTAATGGAAGGAAGGGGGGGGGGGAGGGGGTTAAATTTTCTTTTGTATAATGTTAATACTTTTGCTAGTAAATAATACAATTTACTATTAAAAAATAAGGTCACAAGCAAATGTTGCTACTGCGAAAAGAAGCGAAATCATGGCCAAGCCTCCATGGATTATATGTAAAAATATCTTTTTCCTGCTGCAGGTGAAGCACATTTTTTTTTTTAATTTGTTTCTGAATTTTGAGGCTTGTGAATTCTATGAAGGAAAATACGGTACTTTGAGTTTATATGTGAAAGTGTTTACTTCAATGAATTATACTTTAATGAAATCAAAATCTAAATTTAAATTTTTTTGACAGCAGCGACTAGAAAAATGGGGGTTCGGGGTGATATGGACCTAATTGGATTTTAATACATTTTCAACTTTTTTTGTTTAGAAGCTCCCAATACTGTAACCTTTAATTACATCATTCCATTTAACAGTGTCCCTCCTGTCCACTGGCAGATCCAGCAATTGCTTCAGGGTGGGGAGTAAATATATCCACAGTGGTGCAAGGAACTGGTTAACAGATAAAAAAAAATTTCCTTTCTTACAAATTAATTTCGAACAGGAAACACCAGTATTAAATTGAGAAATTGCCATTTTTCAACTTAAAGGTTTTTGTAAAATGCCTAAATAAAAAAAAAAACTTGAGGGGTAAAGCTTGAGGATCAGCCAGTACTGCTATCTCTGTGTAAATGCTAAAGGAACAATGAAGCGTGCAATTTTTGTTGCATCAGAATATCATATCATGTGACATCTTTCACAGATGGCTCCTGCTGATTAGTGATGGGCATAATTGAGTAGAAATAATCGATTAATTCGATTATGAAAATATCTCGAAACATTCGATTACTCCAAATTCATTCGAATGAAAAAAAAAACCTCTCGAGAGAACTCTCGATTGCTCATACGCTGTCTCGTTCAAACAAGTGCATTCGAAAGGCGAAATCGCTTGTCTCTTCTCGAGAACATAGATTTCGAGCAAAATCGCTCGTCTACCCGAAAATATCTTGAGAGGTACCGAGATCCGAGAGGTTCGGAAGTACTCGCTTTTCACTCGATTGAATTATCTCTCACAGGAAGAATCACTTGGGTTCCTTTTAACTTCTTAAGCTAGGTTATGCTATTTGAAAACATTCAGGCGTCTTTAGCGTCATTCCGTCCAGCGAAAGAAAACTCTGGGCATGTAACATCAATTTCAAATCATTCGAATGGTTATTTTGAATGAATATTTCGATTTGTCAAACGCATATGGCGGCTCTGAGCGTATCACACCATCTACTGGTAAATTCTAAAATTAGAAATCGTTCGAATGATTATTTCGAACGAATATCTCGATTTGTCAGATCTCTCGATTGCAACCGTTCGATTCTTAAATTCAATCGATTATGCCCAACACTACTGCAGATAACACCACAAACAACTTAAAACACTGTTACTTCCAGAACAGAATGATTAAAAATACATGCATTAAAAATACACCTGTTAAGTTGCATGTTGTAAAATGCAAAACACTCAGAAAAAAAAAAGGAACAGCAATAACCTTTAATTACTGTATATACTCGCATATAAGCTAAAAGTTTTTCAAAGAAATTGTGCTTTCACAGTGGGAGGGGGGAGTCAGCTCATACATGGGTCAGTAAAAAACAGGTCAGGATTCCCAAAGTGTTACAGGAATTCTGTGGCATTTGCTAGTAGGTTTCTTTATGTTTTGAACTGTGGTTCTCTGTGTGCCATTATACGATAGTTTCTTGGCCTTCGGCCAAATATATTCTCAGCTGTACTCCCCACTTTGGGAGGAAGTGAAGCACAGCTATGAATAATAACCGGCAAGTATGATTATTCTGGTTTTATGACATTGTACAGAAACAGCACTCCTTCCATCAGACAATGATATATCTGAGCTGCAAACTGAGACATTTATTTCACACTGAAGTGAGAAAATTACAATTACAGAGATTTTTCATTCCTTTTCACATATAAGTGTTCACCAAAATATATGTATGTATTCTTTAAAAATTAGACTGTTCTGTATTTCACTATTTATATAGCATAGTGGTGCACACAGAGCTGCGATCTGAAATGTAAACCAGCAACTGCAGCGGGCGGATTAACTTAACATTTTGAAAGTGCTTCCAAAAATGGAAATTACGAAATATTTTTTCACACACAGTAGGATTCCTGCGGGAATAGGTGCACCAAATACATGTATGATAAATGCAAAACCTAATCCCATTTCAAATTGGATTGTGGAAGTTTCCCTCATTTTTATTTCAACTGTGGAACTGCAGCGTAGGCATCACTACGCCTCTCCTGAGCTTTCACATCCAGCATGGGTGTCTCCAGGCCTTGCTCCTATGAGATGTGTTAGTGCGATCAGCGCTATGGAAGAACAAAGACAGTGTTTTACAAAAGGTGGTAACCTGAAAAAGAATGGCACTGGCCTTTTCACTTCTTGGGTGAAAGAACTGTGGGATGTAATTTCACCAGAAATGGTTATAAAGCTTTTTGAAAAATGCTACACAAGTAATTCCATGAATGCTACAAGAATAATTTGGAAACCCTGATACTGAATCTTACCTTGAAGGTTTTTACAGAAGATAAATTTGCACGATTTCTGAGATTATCTTGTGTAAAAACCTTATAATTAATTTCAATAAATATGTTTTCCAAAATCTTGAAATTTCAGGTTGGCTTAATGCAGGCCAAAGTTTTTCACCAATCTGTTGTAGCTGTCAAAATAGGAGGGGGGGGGTATATGCAAGTATATACACTACTCACATATTTATCAATTTACAATGACTCAAATGCAGTGCTAATGCAAATATTCTTAAATGAGCATACCTGGACAAAAATATCTATTTGGGAGAAAGGATATAAGCTTGTTATTATGGCAGCTTCAAATGTCTCGCGTAAATGCATTGACATTTCTTGTGATTTCCGATCTCCCCTAGGGCGACGCTTGCGCTCTGTAGTGCTGAATGTTGCCATGCTGTACTCACAATTAATTAAAGCTTTATCATGAAGTCCCTTTGCTTTGCTTCCTCGTAACTAAATAAAATTAAAAACATTTTAGATTTCAAACAATACCTCACATTAAAAAAAAAGCCACTTAAAGATTTCTATTTCATAAATCACAAACTAGTTAGAATAAGTACGAAGAATTTGATACTCTAAAAGTGAATACAGTAAGGTAAATTTTTAAAAATTACCAAGCATTTGAAATAAAAAACCTTCATGGATACAAATGTAAGGAATAATGAAGAACGTGAAATAGAATCTGAAAGAAAAATTTTAATTAGCGAAATTAGTAGAAGTGAACAAATTTTAATTTTGATAGTGCCACTTAAAACACTGGTCTTGAAGAAAAATAAATTGAAGCAGAGTTAGCAAAAGAATAGCAAGAGAATGAAAAAAAAAAAAAAAAAAAAAAAAGAAGGTAAAGCAAGAAGACTTTGTATCACTAGATTCTAAGCTGGGTAAAACATTGCTTGCATCTGTTACTGAAAAGGTATAAAAAAAATTTCAATAGAGATGAAATAGCCATCTGATGCCACGTAAAAAAGATTTTATTTCTATAAAAAGAAAAACCTGACAAACCAGAATATGTGCAAAAGTGATAAATTTTAAAAGGAAGAAATTTATGAACATTTTTTACAGGGTTGAGTTTCTTCAGGAAGAAACTACCAGAAAATGAAAGGGATAGCAGAAATCAAAAGATATCATGTAAAAGAGTTGACTGTTAAATGATGTAATATTATTAGGTAGGAAATATTAATTTTGTACTATAACTCTATAAGTATATTATAAAATAAAAGAATAATTAATATCTTTCAGAATAATTCAAGCTTTAGGTGTCATAAAGCTGGATTTAAATTTGCATCATGACCTAAATTAGGTCATGTTGTAAATTTAAATCCAGCTTTAAAAATTAACTTTATGCTACATATCAATAGCTGATAGTCAGATAATGTCGGAATATTTATAAAAAGATGAAAAACAACTTGGACATATATTATAAAATCATGTTCAAATTTATAATTTTACATAACCACCATACATTTGTTTTATTGGAGGTTTAACAACCAACGTGAGCAACTCAGTGGGCTATAAGTAGTCGCCCATCCCTAATTTAGGGCCACTAATTCCAGGGAAGGGAGACAGCCAGCACCGTAAGACAAACACAACATCCATGCCTCACCGGGATTTGAACTCGAACCCATCTCAGGTGAATGATCAGAAGCCATTGCTTAGACCACTGCGCCACCAGGGCAGCAATCCTTGGCATTCACAGCACGATGTGCACACAGCCTCATCCCTACTAATTTATTTGAAAAATCTTTTCCAATTCCACATAATACAACACAGTAAAAAAAGGCATCCACAACAAAAAAGAACTTATTTGCACCTGCTGCAAAACTCTCATTCAAGAAATACACTGGAATTAACGACTATTAAGCTTGTCAATGAAAGAGCTGACATGCTGCCATCTATCAGCCAATCTGTAATTACAATTTTTTTTTTATTTTTTTTAATTCGAGGTTTAACGACCACCGTGAGCAACTCAATGGGTTATAAGCAGTCGCCCGTCCCTAATTTAGGGTCACTGGTTCCAGGGAAGGGAGAGAGCCAGTGCCGTAAGACAAACACAACATCCATGCCTGACCGGGATTCGAACCCGGACCCCTTACGGACGAATGATCAGAGGCCAACGCCTTAGACCACTGCGCCACCAGGGCGGCATAATTACAATTACAATAATTTGTGGACAGCGGGCCATGGTTGGATGTATAGATGGATGTTTTTGTTTCAGAATACAGATTGTTTTTCTATTCACACGGGTGCTTCATGGATTCAGGTAATCACATTTTGTAACAGACTAGTGTCTCCCTACGCTAGTCATGATGACGCATCAGCAACATTATCATGTAACAAATTAACATCCATGTTCTCAATACTTTCGTTGTGGATTCGATTTTATAAAGCAGAAAAATTCTCACTGTGGTTTACACCAAACACCCTCGAACAAGCCTATCATTAATGCAGGTTGGACTTCAATCAGCTCTTTCTTTCCTGCCTGCCGTGAACCCTTATTTGAACGAGCAGACACACACAAGGGCACCCATAAGGGGGCTCGAGCCCCCTAGCTGTTGGTATAGCCAAATTTTTGATAAATTTAAAACACTAAAATAGAAGAAATCTATTTTTATAGCATTTTTAAATTAATAAGATATTGATTGATTGTATCAATTATTTTTGTTGTATTTTAGTATCTTGTACATTTACTAAAATGTTTGACAGCTTTGAAGGAGGTAAGGATTTTTCTTAGCCCCCCCCCTAAAAGTACTCATATGGGCACCACAGGATACACATCTCATTTCTGCGAGCACTCACTTCCAAATAAAATTGAATATCACCATAAAAATGATTCTGATGCAAAATGTATCCCCGCTATGCTGAAATACAAATATTTTCCAGATTTTTCCAACATTTATCTGTAAGCCCGCTGAAACTTATACAGAAATCGCTGGCACGCATGCCTCAGCTCTGCAGGTTGAGCAATGGCTGCTTCCTGTAACTTTTTTTTTTTTTATTGAAGGTTTAACAACCACCACGAGCAACTTGACGGGCTATAAGCAGTCGCCTGTCCCTAATTTAGGATAACTGGTTCCAGGGAAGGGAGAGAGCTAGTGCCATAAGACAAACACAACATCCATGCCTCACCACCGATCCTTCTCGGACGAATGGGCATAAGAAACCGCTTAGACCACTACACCACTGGGGTTGGCCAGTAACTTTCACGTTCTGCATAATGATCAGATGTAGAGGATTTTAGGAAGGGAGTGTCAGACTCCAGGTCATGAACAACCCTTAGAAATAGGAAGTTAGGAGATTTGGGCTAGAGTGCCCAATAGGAAAGTGCCATGGAAGTGAGGTAGAAAGGGGTAGTAAGACGCCCTTATTTATTACCGGGGGGCCAGTACCCGGGGACCGACGGTTAACGTGCCCATCGCTGAATGTTTAGTGGTTCGAGCATCCGTGCCTGCCCAGGATCTGACCTGAGGTCCCTCCGTGGCAGTCACGAATGCTGACCACTAGGCCATCCACTGCCCAAGTTCTGCATAATGACTCCACTAACAGGCACTTAACTAAGTTTTGTACAGTCATCATACACTTTTGCTAGGCTTACCAAGAGTGCCCAACGCATGGTAATCACTAGGGCACGGATTTCTATGACATGTCATATTTTATCCTAGAAAGTCATATTTTGATCTTTTGAAAATGTTAGGTCATATTTTTGACTAATTTCGTAATAAACGGCATAGTTGGTCATATTTTAGCCAATCGTTGGCAATACGAAATGACGTCATAAGGATTCCACGACTCTTAACCAAAGCATTTCGAACGGCCTGACTTTCCCGTGGGAAAATTTTCCTGAATATTGTTTTACTTAGCCTCGTTTGGATTATTATTATTGGCATCTTGCCAACCACTGAAACGAGCCTAGCGTGGTGATGTCTTCATGAGTACTTGTAAACCAGAGCTTAATTCTCTTTTATTTTTGGTTTACTGTATGCAAGTTAAAAGTAAAACTCCTGTCTCAACTTCAGTTTGATCTATGTCCAAAAGCGGGTGTTCGATGAGCGTGAAATTACGGTGTTTTGTTCAAGAGATTGGGGAGCGGATTTTCAGTAGCGATGGTAATATTTTCTTTTGTAAATTGTGTTAAGTCAGGGTATCGGATCAAAAGCGTCTTAATGTTCAGCAGCACTGTGTTACCGTGAAACATCAGAGGTGTTTAGCAAGATTTTCCTCCGCTGAGAACAGCCAGCGTCTCCTTTTGAGACATCTTCTTCAACTGCAGGTTCATCAAATACACTGTCAGAATATTGTAAGGATCTCTGTAAAATGATATTTACTTCGAATATTTCCTTAAGGAAATTAAGTAGTGGTTGCGTCAGAGATGTTTTGGAGAAGTACACCAGTCATCCGATTCCAAATGAATAGACTCTTAGGAAAAACTATATCTCCGCCTGCTATGAAGATGGTTTAGGTAAGATTAGATCTGCTGTTGCCAACAATAAGATATGGGTTTCAATAGATGAAACAAGTGATGTAGATGGAAGATACATAGCTAATGTTATTAACGGCACTCTGAAATGTGACAAGCTTGATGAAGTATTTCTTCTAACGTGCAAAAATCTGCAAAAATGGAAACAATTCCACTATTGCTATACTCTTTGACAATTCAATAAAATTACTCAGGCCAAATTGTGTACAAAGAGAAAACATCCTCTCGTTTTAAACAGCTGCCGCTCCATACATGACTAAGGCAGCAAAGGGACTTAAACAACTTTATCCGTAAATGGTCCATATCACATGCCTTGCATATTATGATTTACACAGAGTGGCCGTAGAGATTCATAGCAACTATCCTGATGTAAATAAGCTAATTTCAAATAGTAAAAAAATGTTCATAGAATCTTCGCTTCGCGTGCAGAAGTTCAAAGAAATTGCTCCTACTTTGGCATTTTCTCTCCAACCTGTCCTGACGCGGTGGGGGACCTGGCTGGATGCGGCTTTGAATTATTGCACACAAATTATGATTCCTTAGACAGAACAATTAAAAAATTTGACTGTTGTGTTTCTTCTTCCATTAAAATTATGCAAGATTCCTTTTCTGATACCTTGGCATATATATAAAATATAACTTCAGTGGAATATCTAGTGCAATCACTCACCTTGAAACTGTAGGAATGAAACTTAGCGATGAACTAGAAATTATGAAACAAACTGTGGGTGATTTAAGGCAAGCAAAGGTGAAAGTAGCTGAAAAAGTTAGTGACAAACTGCAAAGAGTGTTGCAATCTAATACGGGTTATTCAATACTTCACAAAATAAGTGACATTCTTTGTGGAAGTGAAGCAAAATTTGATGACTTCAACCCAGAATTTTTTTCTAGACGAGTTGACGTTATTCAAATTTGCCCCTGTAACCTCTTGTGATGTCGAGCGCAGTTTCTCTAGGTGAACATACTGACGAGCAACAGAAAGAATTTTGAGTTTGATAACTTGAAGATGAACGTAATCATCCAGTGCAATTCTATGATTGACTAAAACTAATCCAGGTATTACTATTATTTCACTCCCAAAATGTTCATTTGATTCCTTCAACTCTAGTACTTTTGCACTGATTAGTGTTAATTGTTTAATTAAATAAAAGTCATCAAGGTCTAAGTATGTAGAAGTGATGAAGAATGAACATTTTAGTTGATAACTATAACCTATATGTGTATAAGCACTGAGTTTTAAAAATTGGGTGATAACTTCATAAAATTTTTGGTCATATTTAAAGGACTTTAAGGTCATATATGCTTGCATATTTTTGACATTTTTAGGTCATAAAAATCCGCGCCCTAGTAATCACCCATCACGCGGAGTGGCGGGAGAGTTCCATAATATCGTCGGTCTTATCTGTAAGTTTTACGACAATATAAATCTTTAGAAACCATTTAATTACTACAATTCTCACAAAACTTCCCATAAACCTAGATGTTTTAAAATTATGTACTTGTTAATTTTCGCAAACGTACAGAATTAGTTTATAGAATAAGCAGATCCGCTGTTATTCAATGCACATAGTAAAAGCATAAACATGTCACCTGCTACTTACCGCATGTGGGCCATATACAGTAGCCAAAACTTTAGTGTTCCCTTGTTCAACATACGCTGAACCATCAGCTTGGCTAAATATTCCTAATCGACACTCAACTTTCCTCAATTCATGTGGACGTCTCCCATCTAAACGCAAACCCTGATCAGACAACAACTCCAAACCCGCCATGTTTGGTGTTGCTTACGGTGTTGCCACTGTTGAGAAATATTATTGTGTCGCTGAATTTTCACAGATCAAAGAATATTCACAGATTTAGGAATTTATAACGATAAAAACAAGCAAACAACAACAAAAAATAAAACAGAACCATAAATGGGAAGGTATTTAGTTTTTGTCCAATACAGCCCCTGAAAAACGTATTCGAACTAAATAAGGAATGACCCATTTCGTGTTTGAAAACAGGGGCCGACTTCTCTGCATTTAGGAAGGCATGGCACAAAAGAAAATGTTGCCCAGGAGAGTACCGGAAATGTGCCGCAAGCGTACATATGACGCCTTTGCCTTCCTACTGAAAGGGTTGGATGATACATGCAGCTGGTCCCGCGCCCAATCTCCTTGGTCCCCCGACATCACCTTCTTGGTAGAAAAGCGACCGGCATCTTCACCATATAAAGAGTAAATTAATTCTTCAGTCCATGCAAATAACTTCTTCAATCAATGCAATGCATCGGAGATCCACTCCTTATATGGCGATGACTCCGGCATCCAAGAAAAGAGGGGGAAATTCAGCTTTCAAGAAAAGAGGAGAACCACATGCCGGGTGCTTTCCTAAATGCAAAGAAGTAGGCACCTGGTTTAAAACACGAAATGGATCATTCATTATATCATTGGAATACATTTTTCAGGGACTGTAATGGAACCATAGAAGCATCAAATAATGAAGGTAAGAGGCCCGGGAATGTCAAACGTACATGTGTGAATTATTCACAATGATGTGCTGTTCCACTCATTATAGTCCATAATTATTTGTTTGTTTGGAAATTTAACGGCCACCGTGAGCACTAAATGAGCTAAAAGCAGGTGCACAACTCTAATTTAGAGCCACTGGTTACAGGGAAGGCGGAGAGCTGTACCGTAAGACAAACACAACATCTATGCCACAGTGCGTGATCATACCTCACCGGGACTCGAATCTGAACCCATCTGGGAGGAATGGTAACAACCGACACTTAAAAAATTGTGCCACCTGGGCGGCTCTCTATTATATATAACCACAAAGAAAATAACTATTGTGTCTTTACCCAGAAAACCATTTAAAAAAAAAAAATTAAAATCGTGTATTTCGAGCGACTGCAGAAAAGATTTCGTTTTAGTTATACTCAATTTTTGAAGCAACGCAGTTTTGTAACTTAGAAAATGCTGGTAAAAATTAATTCATAATAATAGTTGATAGCAAAATATTTTAAAGGAGAAAACAGAAAAAAAAAAAAAAAAAAACCCTCCAAATATCCTCCGGGAAGAAATTAAAAGAAGGTAAGAAAAAGAAAAGTTATTCAACAAAATGAAAAATCTCTGCAGCTTTTTTGAAGTTCTGTGCCGCCCAGGTGGCGCAGTGGTCTAAGCGTTGGCCTCTGATCATTCGTCCGAAAGGGGTCCGGGTTCGAATCCCGGTCAGGCATGGATGTTGTGTTTGTCTTACGGCACTGGCTCTCTCCCTTCCCTGGAACCAGTGACCCAAAATTAGGGACGGGCGACTGCTTGTAGCCCATTGAGTTGCTCACGGTGGTCGTTAAACCTCCAATCTAAAAAAAAAAAAAAAAAAACTTTATACCGCTAGTATAAAAACAGGGCATCGCTAAACAACATTTCATGAGATTGAGAATTTTTAAGACATTAAATGTACATCACTGAGGCTATGCGATTTATTTATTTTTTTATTGATTGAAGGTTTAGCGACCACCGTAAGCAACTCAATGGGCTACTAGCAGTCGTCCGTCCCTAATTTAGGGTCATTGGCTCCAGGGAAGGAAGAGAACCAGTGCCGTAAGACAAACACAACATCCATGCCTCACCGAGATTCGAACCCGGACCCTTCTCGGACGAATGGGCATAAGTAGGCGCTTAGAGCACTGTGCCACCAGGGTGGTTATGCGAATTTATGAGTCCTTAATTTTAGGTTAATGGTTTCGCGAAAAGCACATATAGTCATGTGCCGTGGACAAACCAAAAGGTTACACACAAGCCATTCTGCCGCCCCGGTGGCGCAGTGGTCTAAGCGATGGCCTCTGATCATTCGTCCGTAAGGGGTCCAGGTTCGAATCCCGGTGAGGCATGGATGTTGTGTTTGTCTTACGGCAGTGGCTCTCCCTTCCCTGGAACCAGTGACCCTAAATTAGGGACGGGCGACTGCTTATAGCCCATTGAGTTGCTCACAGTGGTCGTTAAACCTCCAATAAAAAAAAAAACAACAAAAAAACCATGTCTTATCCACAGTACTCAAACCAGGTCCAACTTGAATTATTAGTCACCTCAATTGCCTCTATATTCACTCAGCCACTGGTCCGGACTATTATGTGCATGTGAAATTATTTTCTGTCGTCATCTTTCTTCACTTTCCGGACACACTCGAAATATTATCATATTTTAACATGATAAAAATTATATTTTTAAAATATCTAATTTTGTCATAATAAAAGTATAAGATATTAGTCATCGTTTGCTTCACAGAGTTAGGAGACTTCTCTTCTGTGACTTGCTTTTGTTTCCTCTTGCAGAAGGTGCATTAATTAACGCTATTTGAATTAACGCATTACTGTGTCATATATTATGAAACGCCGCACCGGTGGCGCAGTGGTCTAAGGCGCTGGCCTCTGATCATTCGTCCGTCTGGGGTCCGGGTTCGAATCCCGGTGAGGCATGGATGTTGTGTTTGTCTTACGGCACTGGCTCTCTCCCATCCCTGGAACCAGTGACCCTAAATTAGGGACGGGCGACTACTTATAGCCCATTGAGTTGCTCACGGTGGTCGTTAAACCTCCACTCAAAAAAAAAAAAAAATTATGAAACAGATGCTTTGACCTGCTTACTGTTAGGTTCATTAATGAACCGTGGAAAGTCGTAATGAGTTTTCCTCGTTGGTTTTGCTCTGATTTTTCCGCAAGCTCATTTTGATTTCTGCATCTGCTCTCTTTAACATTACTTTATTCACCTGTAGATCGCGCAGTGCGTTTTGTTTTTATCCGTTCGCACACTGGCATCACCTTGTACCGGAAAAAGAAAAAGAGCGTCTACTTTCTACTTCTCCGGTTGGTCACCTTGACTTCTTGTTAAAGGTTACTTCAATGACTTTTGACCGATATCCTGTTCTTTAAAGATACCTTTGCTGTGTTCCATTCGAGATTCGCAAACCAGAGTGTTATTTAGTCATTTGACGTTTGAAGAAGATGCCGTTCTCCCAAGATTCGTTGCTGAATGAAGCGGCCGAATATAAAGCTTTGAAGTCTTATTATGATGAACGTAAAGACAGTCTTATTATGAAAGATATGTTTAAAAATGACCCGGAGCGGTTTAATAAATTCAGGTAACAATTTGTATTATGCTAATCACTTAGCTTCCTTGTGTTTTAAGTTTCGCAACGTAGCGATACAAGCAATAACCCATCTGACAGGTTTTGAAGTGTTCTTCGAATCCTGGAAAATTTGTGCATAAAATCCCAGAGTGTATTTCAAAAATAATAATCTTAACAGTAGTGAATATTAGAAGTTTCATTAATAATTCTGAAGTAATCAGGCATAGTTCAGGGTATTTAAAACCATGTCTAAATCAGGAATCTAAATGCTGGTTGTGTTTAAATGGGTTTAATACGGATATCGGTGTTAATGCGGACTTAAATCTGTGTATTCATGCGCATTTTTATTTGTGAATATAAAAAAAGAAACTGTAATGGGAGGTAATAATACTGCTCGATATGTATGGTAATTAAAATTCCCAAACATGAACCTAAATTTCACACGAGTTTTACCATGAAATGTGTTCGAGATGTCACTCAACCGGAGCATGCAAAAAAATTTTTTAGTTGAAATTCAGACTTAATATGTTGTGAGATGTTGAACATAATAGCAGATCTAATCGGAATTTCAAAATATACTGTTGTCTAGCTTGACATTTTTGAGAAATCAAGATGTTTAAATATATTAACACTAGCAACAGTATCTTAAATGTTTGATTAATGATGTTTTTATTCCTAAATTTTATTTCAGATTGAAATGTAAGCTGGCAGTAAAAATGTAAAGATTTCAGAAACAGTTTTGTAATCATGATAATTCAAACCTACGTGATGATGTATTCCAAACTCCTCATAGAGTAATTGATTATTCTTCAATGTGTATGAAAAATACATATATGTATTAGTTTTCAAATATTATATATATGCATATATAAATATAATATGTATTAGCTCTTAAATATAATTTTTGGCTTGCTCAAAGCAAATCCTTTAGTATAAGTTAGAATAAAAAGTACTGTTGCACTACTTAAAGTTTAGGCTTGTGCATTTGGTTCTGTGGGAGACTGCTGCTATTAAAATAGTATTATGTCCTCTGTGCAGCTTGTGGCTTCATTCAGAGAAAGAAACTCCTCTCTTTTCCATGTAGTGGGATATTAGAGAATCTGATAAATAATTTTTTAATCTGATAATTTTTTTTTTTTAGCATGTGCAAATTTCAGGTTTTTATTTTATGAGAAATCTCTACCACTGAAATCATTCATAATGGATGAAAACTGCTTGTACTTATCATCAACCATTAACAATTCATTACTGCGCAAAGTTCTCCCTAAGTCTGTTCCACAACTTTCTGTCTTGTGTGATTATCTTCCATGTTACTTTGGCATGCTTTCAAATTTCATCCATCCATTTCCCATGTTGTCTTTGCCTCCCTGGTGGTGCAGTGGTCTAAGTGATGACTTCTGATCGTTCATCCGAAAGGGGTCAGGGTTCGAATCCTGGTGAGGCATGGATGTTGTGTTGTCTTACAGCACTGGCTCTCTCCCTTCCCTGGAACCAGTGGCTGTAAATTAGGGACGGATGACTGCTTATAGCCCAACAAGTTGTTCACGGTGGTCGTTAAAACTCCAATAAAAAAAAAAAATTGTCTTCTGGGCCTTTTCCTGTTCCTTTGTATCCAGTGTAACATTTCATATGTCCAACAGTTGTAATTTCTTCCAGCAGTATGTCCATCCTATTGCCACTTTAGGGTCTTTACTGATATCATCAACTCCTGTCATTTTCCCAATCCACGAGTTGCTTTTCCTATCTACCTTGGTTACACCAAGCATGCATCTCTCCAGGCTCCTTTTCACACCAGTTTTACCATGATATGTCTTTTTTAGTTAATGTGCATGCCACTGATTTATAAGTAAGAACTGGAACAATGTACTGGATAAACATTTTGAAAATATGATGACAGATTGATCTTGAAAATTGCACTGTTTCTTCCAAATGCTCTCCAACCAAATTTTATATACTACTAGCGGAGATACACGGCATTGTCTGAGTTTAACAAAACAAGAATCGATAGATATTCATAAAGTCTGGGCCAGCACTTTCTGAATATCTATCTTTCTTGGATTTTGCATTGATTTGTTCGATTGATTTTTGCTTTTTCGTAGGCACTCTGGAATTCACGCTGGTGAATGTTCTCAGCTTCTCTTAATAATTTCACTTTCATGGATTGATTTGTACAATAGATTTTTTATTTAATTTGAAATTGCATAAAAAGCTTAGATGTTTATAATAAGTAACTGAAATTTATTTGATTGTTAGACAAAACCATTTTTTCTTTTATTGCAGTAATTATATCAAAGTATAATATTTTTAAATTAACTGGTGACTTCATGCACTCAACATAAATTATCACAAAGTTACAAGAGGATGAACTTGATAAAAGAAAATAAGTATGCGAACTTTGGTCTAGATTGATCAAAGAGTTTTGCCACAGTATCAAGGGGATGAAATCAGAGTGAGGGAGTGGGGTTTCCAGGTTTCGTGGTAGCTTGTATTTTCCCCAGGATCCTAAAGAGTAACTACGCAAAATTTGGTCCAGATCAGTCAGAGAGTTTAAGCACAAAGTGTCAAGGGCAGGGCTCCAAAAATTTCAAAAATCTGATAGCCTGCAAGATTTTCTAGCAGCCAACTCTGGAAGTCAACTCTGGTGGCAAGTGGATGTTTTTTTTATTGAGGAGTTTGTTAGGATTTAACTAATACAAAGACACATTCACAGCTCTAAAATATTGGCATATTTTCACTGTATTCCATGTATCCACTTCCTTCAGAAAACTTGAAAATTTTCATCGTCCTGGAGTGGGAATCGAACCTACACCTCCCGATTTCCAGTCAAGCATGCTAGTCATTACACTACCCAGTACTAGTTCCTTGGAGTTTCCTTGTCCTGGGTAGTGTAATGACTAGCATGCTCGACCAGAAATCTGAAGGTGGGGTTCGATTCCCGCTCCAGGACGATGAAAATTTTCAAGTTTTCTGAAGGAAGTGTATAGCATTACAATGCCTACCATGTATTTATGAAGAATTATTTCTTCAGGGAAATTTGTTTTCCAATTGTATATGAGCTCTAAGAAATATATAGTTTATTTATCAGGAATTGCTTTTGTCTCATGTATTATTAAAAATAGCAGCCAAGATTATTGTGACTCATCCTTTGGAGCTGTCTGTTTTATTTTTTGCTTACAATGAAGAACAATAGTCAGTAACTAGACAGTTATTAGTAACTGAGCATTTCTCCTCTTGTGCTTAGAACAGGAGCCCATGCCTGTTACTTATCAGTCGTGCTGTGTTCCCCTCCATTTTTCTCTTCATTATGACACATCAAACCATGGCTGACAATAACTTGCTAACCTAGTGATCTTGTACATCTTATGCCCTGCCAAAAAATTATAGACCTCCACATTTCTTCTTACCAGTCCATGCCTTTACCTTTGTCCTAAGCTTGCCTGCACATTTTTTTTTCACTTGTTTCTTTGCCAAAAATTCTGGCAACTTTCATGCCTTGCTTTCTTGATATAGGCATACAGGGTGTCCCAAAAAAGGTGTAACAAATTTCAAATTATGATAACTTTGGATACAAAACTAATATCATCATTCTGTTTGTTGCAGGTGGTAAGGAATACCCTCTGGTTTTCTAGAAGTGTACTCAATGGATTCTGCAATGAAAACACAGATTGTGGAGTGGTGTATTGAAATCCAATCCGAAATACAGGTTCAGAAGAATTTCAGAACAAAATATGGGAGCAAACTGCCCACACATTACAGCATCAGAAAGCGGTGCAAGTCATTCAGGGAAACTGGTAGCGTCCTTACAAAGAAAAGCTCTGGACGGCCATTGCTGGTTCCGGAAAGGGAGGGGTTTGTGAGATGAACATTTACTCATAGCTCTCAAAAGTCAAGTAGTGTGACAACTGGCCATCCCCAAGTCATCAGTGCACAGCGTGTTACTTCAGAGATTGTAAATGCATCCATATAAACTGAAGATATCCCATCACATAACCCCAGATGATCATGTGAAATGTAAACAGTTTGCTGAAGAGATATTGGAGAACATAACAAATGCTGAATCTTTCCTGAGACAAATGTGTTTCTCAAATGAGTTCACTTTCCATGTTTCTGGAAAGGCTAATAAACAGAATGCGAGAATTTGGAGAACTGAACACCCGCATTGCACAATGGAACATGAACATGTTAGCCTAAAAGTGAATGTTTGGTGTGGCATAATGGTCAACTGTGTTATTAGACCCCTTTTCCTTCAGGAAGCCACCATGAGAGCTGATAATTAACTGGACATGATTGAGCAGTTTGTGTATCCCCAGTTGGATGAATTTGTAACTCCAGTCATTTTCCAACAAGATGGGGCACCACCTCATATGGCTTTGATTGCGAGGAGGTCTCTGGATACCAAATTTCCGAATTGATGGATTGGGCATGGTGGTCCCATTGCATGGCCCTCAGGTTTCCCGGTTTTAGCACCCTGTGACTTTTTTTTTTATGGAGATTCATCAAGGGTGAGGTTTTACAGCACCCCCTGTTGCAGACATTGCTGACCTAAAGAAGAGGATTACACATGTACTGCAGAAAGTTAATTCTGACTTTCTTGAACGAACATAGTTGGAACTGGAATACCATTTAGGCATTGTTCGGGTGACAAATGGTGCCCATGTCGAATGTCTATGAAACTTCATGATCTGTTCTATCAGCACAAGTTGTGTACTGAGAGCATTTATATTAAAACTGTTATGATTATTTGAAATTGGTTACACCTTTATGGGACACCTTGTATATTAAAAATAATTACTGCCACTCATTATGTGGCAAAATGGAATAACTAAAAGTACTGAAATTGTGGTCATCAACAGGATTTATTAGGTCACCAATGGCAGTGCCGTCTTAACACTTTTTGGGGTCCTGGGCCGTCATATTTTTTGGGGGCCCTGATCTTATATGTACAGAACATATACAACATATGGTACTATTACAATAAGTGGTTATTTTTTTATTCACATATGGCATTATTACATTATATACAACATATGGATATATATATACAACATGTAAGAATTATTATATACACCACCATCACCATGTTATTGCTATGAGAAGAAATATTCAATATGCAGTAACTTTTTAAATGCCACTTGAATGAAAAATGGTACATGACAAAAATTGTAGAACTCCATGAAGTGTTGGAAATGCATTCACATTTTGTTGCTCAGCAAATTGCAAGAAAATGGGTCCTGAAAGATGTAATGTTTCTTCCCCTTCTACAAATTATTCAACGAAAATTAAATTAAAACAGAAGAAAGAAAGAAACCAACCAATCAGTGCCGTTTCCAGATAATATGACTCACCGTACAGAAATGCCAATATGGGGTCCCCATCATCGTTATTTGTTTAAACAGCGATGATTGAAAGAGCTTATGTATAAGTAGCCCAGGTGGGCAAACCCCAGTGATAAACATATATGCACTTCGTCGTGTGGACAACACAAACTACTTCTTAAAAGGAAAGAATGAGATTTATGCGTGGACCTCGAGGCTCAAGCCTCACCCACACTCGGGATCAGGAGGGAGGTTGGCTTTCTTTGTTTCTTATTTTGTCACAAAAGATCCACCCTAACACCTAACTTTTCTCCTGCCTCCTTGGGAAATTGAAGCTATAAGCAAGGTTAAAAAAAAAAAAAAAAAAAAAATGGCTAAAGAACTTCCAACTTTGTGAATTGGCGTTTCTTCTTTTCTTTAAATAAAAAAACCCCTGCAGGTGAGTGGTCAAAAAGCTTGACTTTTTGAAAACCCATAAGACTATTAGGGCATTGGGGCCTCAGTTCAGGTGGGGGCCCTAGGCACCGGCCCCGCTGGCTCACCCCTTAAGGCGGCCATGACCAATGGTGAATTGGTGACTGAATTTTCGGAGCCCTGGTGAAGAGTATGAAATCGGGGAGAGAGTGGGATGTCCAATTTTCATCATAGCCTATATGTTTTGCAGGGGCCTAGAGAGTAACTATGCAAAATTTGGTCCTGATCGGCCAGAGGGTTTAGTAGTTCATAGGGAACATACAGACAGACATTCTGTTTTATATATATATAGATTAATTTATTTGATGTAGCCCTTGTTTGAAAGTTTTTGGCTAAGGTAAATGTAGGCATCAGTTATTTCTAAATTTGTCCCAGCAACCTCTGGATCTTCAGTTCTTGTAAAAGCATTGTACATCAGCTTTTTTTCTATAAGTTCATCTTTAAGGTGGACGTCAAGTAATTTTGCATCCTATACTTCCAATGGAAAAACTTCTGTACACATTTTCTTCACAATTAATGCGTTCCCAAAGATGAAAATTTGAACATCGATTAAAATAGCTTCGTTTTATAACTTGGAATACTTAATATTTTCTAAAACATAACCATAATTGTGCAATCCAACATTTGTCTGTCTACTGACGTCATCAAAGTACAGGTCACGCCATCTTTTTTCTAGTTTCAACTCTACCAAAGGAAAAGTTATTGATTTTTAATACATTGAATGTTATGTTTTAGAAAATATTAAGTTATTCCAAGTTATAATATGAAGCTATTTTAATCGATGTTCAAATTTTCATCCTTGGGAACGCATTGATTGTGAAGAAAATGTGTACAGAAGTGTTTCCATTGGAAGTATAGGAAGCAAAATCACTTGACGTCCACCTTAAGGTGGACGACAAGTGATTAAAATAGCTTCATATTATAACTTGGAATACTTGACATTTTCTAAATCATAACCATAATTATATTAAAAATCAATAACTTTTCCTTTGGTGGTGTTGAAACCAGAAAAAAGGTGGCACGACCTGTACTTTGATGATGTCAGTAGACAAACAAATGTTGTATGGTTATGTTTTAGAAAATATTAAGTATTCCAAGTTATAAAATGAAGATATTTTAATCGATGTTCAAATTTTCATCCTCTGGAAAGCATTAGTTGTGAAGAAAATGTGTACAGAAGTTTTTCCATTGGAAGTGTAGGAAGCAAAATTATTTGATGTCCACCTTAATACTACATCTTTACTGTTGTCATCAAGCTCCTGGATCATGCTCTGCAACTCTGAGGGGGTAATTGCAAAAATGACTGCCATTTTCAAAATAAAGGTGGGTTAAATAATCTTGATTAATCTTTCTCCCCTTGTCTTCTCAGAGAAAACTATAACCCAGTGTTTAACATTGATTATATTTTGTGCAAGATAAAAATTGCCATCATTTGTTAATGTGATAAAAGTTGACTTCTAGTACCATATGTTGAAGAACATACTATGCTTTCAGTCTGATCTCTTCTTCCCAAATTTTGACCACTTCAAGTAGTTCCCAAATTTGTGTGTGTCACTTTGCCTTATTGACATTAACCAAACCAATTGGGGGGGCTGCTTTTATTTTGTGTAGAATACTCGTTAAAATAATAACTAGATGAAACCCGTCTGAATCGACGGTAAGTTGTTGTTGTTTTTTAATCTAAAAAACTCGTAGGAAACAACAAATGTAAACTTTATTTGATTGACAAATTCATTCAACCACTTCAGTAAAGACAATTAATAGTCCAGGTTCGTCATCTTTTTTTTTTTTTTTTTGACAAGATTTAACGAGCATCATGAGTAACTTAATGGGCTATAAGCAGTCGCCCGTCCCTAATTTAGGGTCACTGGTTTCAGGGAAGGGAAAGAGCCAGTGCCGTAAGACAAACACAACATCCATGCCTCACCGGGATTCAAACCTGGTAGACGAAACCTGCCGGAATCGACAAATACTCCACCCCCCCCCGTAGACAAAACCCTTCAAAATCGACAATTAGTTGTTTTTTTTTTTTTTTTTTTTTATAAGAATAAACTCATATGAAAAGTTTATTTACATCTTTACATAATGGGAAATGTCTTACCTATGTGAATAAACTGGATCGAATGAATGTCAAATTGTATGTATACATCACACAGTCCAGTGTCACAAATACAATCATGTCTTTAGTGTTCGCTGTTCTAATAAGAACTTTCAAACACATTCCTGCTATCGTTGTTTTGCACAACGGTTCGCTGAGAAGAGAGACTTTGGACTATCTGAGTCCCTCCATACTTCCGCCTTCAACAGCGCGTGAGTCAACCGCACGCTTCTCCCATAGACTTTACATGGGAACTTTGCCACCCCACAAATGCCTGAAATGTTGCCCCAATCTCATTTTTCTCTTCAACTGGCACATCTACATGGTAAGACCTTTTTTTTTTGATACCTGAACCATATTTCTACGTTCCGCCGTTCTCTCAAAATAGGTCTCACAGTAAAAAAACCTTATAGAATTAATATATAGATTTGGGCTCTGTAATAACATGAACTTTTGTTACCAAAAAAAAAAAAAAAAAATGTTATACATGAAGGAAATGTAGAATAACAGTGGAATGATTTTTTTATGCAAAGCTTTATTTTTATTTTTTATTTGTTTGTAATAGCTCTCAATTGGTGGTTAATGTGTTTACAAATGTCTCTGTGTATTCCATCAATAGAATGGAAGAAATGATGATGACATGTAATAATTAACTGTTTACAAACATATTCAACACCTGTGCAATAAATTAATTTGTTTGTCTTTTGAAGAGACAAATTTCTGTCTCATTTATCAAATTGTTCTCTGATTTATTTTATGTTTTAAATGTATTCTTATAAAAAAAAAGTTGTATAAGATACTGTTTTGTGCCTTCGGTCAGTTATATCCTTAGCTATGTACTCCACAGTTATAGATAATGACTGGCACTTGTGATTAGTGCTCATAATAAAATTATGGGTAAACTCTCTGCACAACTAAATTACATTTCTGTAAAGTTTAATTGTTTTCTTATACTGCAGAAACCCTGTACTATAGACTGCTACAGGTAAGTGCAAACTTGTAGCTGATTGGTATGAGCTGGCAGACAGCTAAAGTTTGACAGAAAAAAAAATGTCTATTTTATCATTATTCTTTATTTTCTTCATATAAAATAATCCACAAATTGGCATAAAAAAAAAATCTTGTTATTAGAGCATTGACATTTTTCAGTAAAAATGTGGAACTTAATCAAGCATGAAAAACATCAATCCATCCGTGCTAAGCAATCAAAAATTTACCAACATAGATTAAGAACTAGACGAACCCCAGATGGCGGGACCTCCAATATACGTGACACAAATGATAACTGACGAAGTAAGGTTGGCTATAGTGAAACAATGGGACAGACCTTTGAGTTCATTGCAGAGTCAACAGCCTTGAGGATGGCCACGATGTATGTGTGCCGAAACGCGTCTACAATGTCGACGGTGCGATAGGACGACGACGGTGTGGTACCAATCCTTTATTCTTTTGCATGTATTTTATTGTGACGACTTCATTCTATTTTATTTCATAATTTTTCAATACTAGTTTTAACTTCTGTAAGTGTTTTTTAACTTCTGTAAGCGTTCTTTTAATGTTAAATTCGAAGACCGTTAGCTATCCTTTGTGTTCAAGTCATTCCATTTCGTTAGCGCCCATTCAACAGTGTACATATTCCATATATCTTTCACCACCTTCAAGTATCTATCACCCTAATTAATGTTCATCTCAACGTTTTTACGAAAGACGACGGAACTAAGCATGTACCTGTATTCTTGTGCAACAGACTTAACTACGATAAGCCTAACCTTGTTTTGATAAGGAGATGAACCGGAAGAACCGTGGCTTCTACTGACAACAAAGGAAAGCGGGGTAGTTCTCAAGTGGTAAGCATTAATATGCTTAATATATATATTTTAACTATAAGGGTCAATTGACACATAAATAATTTTCACCGTCGGACGTTACATATCAGCCAGTCGAACTTTCACAGAACATAACGTGTGAAACAGAAATGTTCAGAAACATCAAATGATTGTTTCATATACTATGTGGAACTAGTTTCTTTGCTTTGCAATGGTGGATACGTGCCAGTTGTTTGTAAACAAGGCAGAGCAATATTCACAAAATTGAAAATTGTGAACTACTTAAATCAGTCAAAATTCAGAAACCTACATCTTCATTTCTGTCCAGTTTCCAACTTTGATTATTAAAAAGTAAGATAAAAATGCACAAGGGGCAATCAAAGTCCATCCCACATTGAGTCAGGATTATTAGAGCTAGTCAGTTTGCTGTAAACCTTAATTCGGAAGATCAAAATATCCACACTAAAAATACAGAAAATGTAGATGTGTGTTTGATGCCATGATAAATTTGGTAATAATTGATGCCATGGCTTTTCTAGACTTTATATATTATAAATTTCACTAAATTATGGGATTTACTCAGGAATAAAAGGATATTGCGTACAGTCGAATTTTCGGGTAGCATATCTATCTATAGCAGGTGTTGCCATTCATGAGCTAAATTCCAACCTTTCAAATCATTTAATGTTGTACTTCTTCTCTCTATTTCCAGTCCTTCTGAAAATTGTCCCTTGAAAAAGTGCTGTTGACATATCAGAACTTCTACAGTGTCCCAAAGCACTTTATGTCTAGTATTTTCAATATGTCTGTCCAAACCTGTTTTGTTGGTCAAATTTTTTATTGCAGCTTTATGTTCTGTCAATATGGTTTTAAGCTGTCTACCTGTTTCTCCCACATAGCTGAGACTATATTCATATTTTTTATTGTAGACCACACCTTCCTGTGAAAGGATGTTTTCTTCTTTTTGTTTTAATTTTGGAAGGCAGTTATTGATTTTTTTTTTTTTTTTTTTTTTGTAATCATGGAGCCAGTCTGATTGGAAATTTCTCACTAATCCTCTGAAGTGTTTCAAATAGTTCTCTATGATAAGTAACTTTTCCAGTTAATGAAACTTAGTTTTTGATCTCTTAATCTTTTCTTTTTATTAAGAAATTTGTTGACTAGTAGAGAAGGGTTATTATTATCTTCCAAAACTTTTTACAGTTCCTCCTTTTGAGCATGTTTTTACAATTCTAAAGAATTTAGAAGAATTTTTTCCAAAAATTGAGTGGTCAAGTTTGGTTTTATGTAATTTAGATGATTTTACTGATAGTCTGACATTTTATTATTGTTTGTAGGTTTCTTGTATAATTTTTATACAAGAAACCTACAAGCAATAATAATAATAATAATAATAATAATAATAATAATAATAAAAAGGACATTGTAAAATAGGCGTGTCTGTGACTTGCAAAATTACCATCCAGTAAGACCTGTAGAAGTTAAACCAAATGTATGAATTACAACCTGTAATTCATTGTGCTTATTATGCTATGTTTTACCAATTATGCTCATCTGTCCATTTTAAAACTGTTTTGGCTGATTGTCATTTTTCTTATGTATAGACTTTAAAATTGTACAGTAGTGATGTAAGGGTGATGATTATTATTCATTAATAGTAAATTGCAAAAGCACTGACAAATTTAAATTATAGAAAAACTTGTTCTGCGTGTTTACTGGAGTGTTTAAAAATTACTTGAGATTAATTTTGAGAGTAAGAACACATCATCAGGTCTTTAGTGGTATTTTCTTCTGAAATAAGCATCACTGAAGACCTCATGAAGAAGTGGCTTATTCACTCTGAAAATTGTGTCAGAAAATCTATAATAAAAACCAAAATTGTCTTTGAAATCTCTGATAAAACCCACAATAAGATTTTCTGTGGTCATTGATGCTTGAAATACAAGGGCCATTTCAAAAGTTTCACACACTGTGGGTTATTTCTTAAAAAACGAATTTATTTCACAACATACCTTTATAGGCCTTCAAAGTAATTAATATCCATGTTTCTTTATGACAGTGGTCCAACATTTGGGTAAGTCTTGTATTCCAGTCAGGACACCTCCATTGTTGGATTACACAACAAAAGGGCACACGACGAAAGAGCAATACGACAAAAGGGCACTGCGACAGAAGGGTGCACAACTACCAGACTAATGATTCACTAAACTAGAACTGTTTAACCAATTTGCAAGAAATATTAAGAAGATTAAATTTCAAAATTGTTTATTTTATTATATATTCAAATCCCAACTGAAAGCAAATGTTAATTTTTCTGTACTTCAATAACCTATAGGGAGTGCTTTCAAAAAGATATTATTTCCAAAATGGCCTGTGAGGACTTCAAGCAAATTGCTAATTTCTTTGTGTATTCAAATCCCAATTAAGTGCAGATGTGGCATTATGTGTACTGAAATGCAACCTATACAGAAGGCTTTCTAAACGATGTTATTTTAAAAAAAGGCCCCACGGGCCCTTTGAGTAAATTGCTTATTTCTTTAAAAAACACATATAGCATATTGAATCCATTTATTTCTTATGGTGTAGTAATCACAGAGATTCGCCAAGCTTTCACACTCCACCGGGAGGCTTTTTCAAGGCAACGGTAGACATAAAAATGTCTACCTTTTCCTTGAAAAAGCCTCCCAGTGGAATTATCATTTTTTGTGTCTACCGTTGCCTTGAAAAAGTCTACCAGTGGAGTGCGAAAGCTTGACGAATCTCTGTGATTACTACACCATAAGAAATAAACGGATTTAATACGCTGTATGTGTTTCTTGAATATTCATGTTGTGGTGTATTAAAAATAATGTTGCTTATTTCTTTGTATACTCAAATCTTAACTGAAATCAGACATGACATTTTTTTGTACCCCAAATGCATCCTAAGATCCCATAGAAATGTTTATACACTGAAGAGCAATTGAATTAGAGATACCTGTCTAGTAATGTGTAGTGCCACCTTTCGCCCTGATGACGGCAGCGATTCATCTCGGCATGGACTCAACAAGACACTGGAAGTGTTGGGAAGCCATACGGATCCATGACCCCTGAACAAGCTCCCACAGTTCACGTAGATTTGATGGAGGGGGTCAGAGCCTCAAACATCTCTCTCGATGGCATCCCAGATGTGCTCAATGGGATTGAGGTCAGTGGACCTAGCTGGCCAAGGAAGCGAGGTCACGTTGATGGAGTGTTCATCCAACCATTCGGATACAATTCGGGAGCAATGGCACGGTACATTGTCTTGTTGCAGGATGAGGTCCCCAGTGGGATGTTGAAGACGCACAAATGGGAGCAAATGGTCGTCCAGGATATTCCGGTGATGTTGACCTGTGAGGGACGATGTCACACGTACCAGGGGTCCCATTTCAGTCCATGTAAACAGTCACCAGACGAGAATGCCACCCCCACCAGCTTGAAGAGTACCCTGCTGCCAAGAAGGATCCATCGTTTCATGTGGTTTGCACCGTACTCGTATCCTGCCATCCGCACGTACCAACGTGAATCTCAACTCATCAGTCCAGGCAACATTTTCCCACATGTCTAGGGTCCAGTGGCGATGTTCCTGTGCCCATGCTAATCTTTGCACCCTGTGATGTGCGGTCAGCAGCGGTACCCTCGTGGGACGATGGCTTCTGTACCCCATAGCGAGGAGATGGTTCTGGATGGTGTAGCTGCTTACACGTTTTTGTGCACCAGCGTTAAATTGCCGAGTGATTTCTTGCACTTTGGCCTGTCTATCCGCTGTTACAATGCAAGCTAGCAGACGATGATCCCGCTCATCCACACGCTGTTGTCCATGGCAGTTGGCCCTTGCAGGGATGGTTTTACCGGATTCGATGTACTCACGGTGCACCAGTGACACAGTGGCTTGTGAAAATCCCAGTGCCTGCACGACTTCCGAGATGGAGTGACCCATTCGTCGGGCCCCGACAATTTGCCCACGATCAAATGCGCTTAGATCCTTCGTCTTACCCATACTGCGTCTGACTCTTACTGATTCCCGTGGCATCACTCCTTATATTGTTGGGTCGCTGCATACGTCATGTCGTTTCCATTTACAGGGCCGCCCACAGCACCACATTTGCATAACGTCAGCTGTATCTAATTCAGTTGCTCTTCAGTGTAGTTCAAGCACAAAAATGTGTATGCAATAAGAAGGCATATGAGCATGAAGCCTGTCTATATTTATTATTGTGTAGCATGAAAATTATCTATCTCAAAAGCACCCAGTTACCCCAACCGGTTTGTCTTTTGAATATATTACATGGCAACTGAAGTCTGACATACAAATTTTCAGCAGTTTTTTGGCACTTCCAATTTTCAGGCTGGTTCATACGAGTTTAGGGCAACTGGCCACAAAAGTTTAGGGGGGAGCTTCTAAGTTCTTTGTAAGCCAAGCGGGAATTCTACTTTAATTTGAGGAAATAAATTGCTGTGACTTAGTACATTTTTTAAAACCACAGTGTTTGACGAAACAAAGGAATTACTACATAACTCATGCTGTGTTCAGAAAAGGACGATATGGTAAAATTCTTTAATACCCGCTGCGCTTTTACTTAGGCGCTAAATATTCACATAACATATCAAGTTATTAATATTTCTCTTTTACTTATTTCATAGGCCCTACACCTAGGCCTTTTTCACAGTTTTAATTTCCCGACTTCATATTCATAAGGTTTACATATCAAACCAAGTTGATAATAGTGCACTTTTACTTAGGCACTAAATGTTAATTCATAGGCCCTACACCTAGGCCCTTTTAACAGTTTTTATTCTACCTATGTCATATTCATAACGTTTACATATGAAGTCAAGTTAATAGTGTTGCGCTTTTACTTAGGCATTAAATATTAATTCATAGCCCTAGGCCTTTTAAACAGTTTTTATTCTACAGATGTCATATTCACAACGTTTACATATCAAACCAAGTTAATGATATTGGCATAACTAGGAAGTATAAGAAGAGGAACTCCTGGATCAAGAAAATGCAAAAGTGGAAGCCATCATGATCAAAGTAAAATCCCTGAAATTTCAATGGGTTGGACATATTGCTGGGAGAATGGACCACGGATGGGTTATTGAATGAAGTATTAGATTGGGTACCACAGTGCATTAAAAAACAGATCACGTGGGAGATGGGTGGATGAAATTTGAAAGCATGCCGGAGTGAAAAGGAAGAGATTGGTTCAAGACAGACAGTTTTGGAAGAAATTTGGGGAGACCTTCATCCAGGAGTGGATTGATAATGGTCAACAATGATGATGATGTGTGTGAGTGTCTGTGTGTGTGTGTGTGTGTGCTTATCCTCCAGGAAAAACAGTAACATTTTGTATATGTGTGTGTTTGTACTTTTTTTTATGGAGAGAAAAGATGAGCTTCAGTTGGGATTATTTGAATACACAAAGAAATACTGAATTTGCTAAAAGGGCCCCAGGGCCTTTTTCGGAAATAATATAATTTAGAAAGCCTTCTATATAGATTTCACTTAGAGTACAAAAGGTGATATGTCTGATTTTAGTTGGGATTATTTGAATACACAAAGGTAATACTGAATTTACTGAAGGGGCCCCGGGGCCTTTTTTGGAAGTAACATCATTTAGAAAGCCTTCTTTATAGGATAAGACGTCTGATTTCAGTTGGGATTTGAATACACAAAGAAATATTAATTTGCTCAAAGGGACCCCGGTGCTGTTTTTGGAAATATCTTTCAGAAATCTTGCAGTTGTAGAAAAATATCACATCCGTGGGTTCGCCTTTTGTCGTATCGCCTTTTTGTCTTTTGCCCTTTTGTCATGCACTCTTTTCTCATTCTCCCTTTTGTCATGATGTGCATTGTTGAGGCGTCAGATTACTTGGGTCGCCTCGTTAGAAACATCCTGAATCGTACTGAATCCTTTCCTGCGGAATGGATTCTTCAGTTTTGTGAACAAGTCAGTCTGGTAGGCCCATGTCAGAACTGTATGGCACATGGGGAAGCAATTCCCATCCATACTTTTCCAGAATATCTCTTACTGTACTGGCAACATATGGCCTCGTGTTGTCACGCTCTTCACTCAGATTATGCAGAACCCATTTGGGAACCACATTTCTCTTCTGTAATTTTTCAGTTAGGATTCTGAAAACCGAAGTGGTAGACATGTTCGCTTCATGTGAAATCTCCTCACATGTTTTCCGTCGATCTTCCAAAATGCTGTTGACAATAACCACAGAAGTGTCATCTGTTGCATCTGATGGCAGGCTGCTTCTTGTGTCATCTTTGATGCTTTCTGGACCTTGGCGGAAATAAGAAGCCCACCGTGACACTGTGTTACGATCCATTACACTAACTTTACAAACTTCACGCAAAGCTTTATGGATTTCGGTAGGGGTTTTTCTTCACAAAGTTTCAATTTTAATGTAGGATTTGTGGCCGCTACGCTAGATCTGACCTCACTCACTTTCTTCCTCCATTTCTAGGCAGAATTTTTCGGAACAGGAACAAATTTTCTGGCAAACGTAGACACAACTTTGTATACTGAAGTCTGACTCATAACTGGCGTAATGATTGGACTGATTGCATCGTCATACGGGCAGCGCCTGCGCAGTGTACAAAACTTTTGAAATGACCTACGTAGTTAAGTTGTCACAAGATCTTTCATTATCAATATTAAATTGCCTATTTTTCATTTGTTTTTCTTAATGTGGTGCTTGAACAATTGCTTACCTGCCTTAGGTAGTTAACTAATAGCAAACATAAAATGTTTGCAGACTGTTGTGCTGGTGGATTGTACATTATTAGAACTTCTGTATTTAGTACTGTATAGTACATCACAAGCTTTATATTTTAGTTGATTTTTCAAATGCTTTAAATTTTTTCTTTCATTTGACCTTCATGAATATATTCAAACTGATGAGCAGTTTATATTTAAAATTGATAAAAAAGTGTTAACTAAAAAGCAAATATTGGTGCTTTATAATATGCATTAAAAGCATTAGTACTTTATGATATGCATTAACAGCATTAGTACTTTATGATATGCATTAACAGCATTAGTACTTTATGATATGCATTAACAGCATTAGCAGGGGCGACTGAAAGTGAAGTTCGTTGACTGGGCCTGAAATTTTGAATCGTGGTACACCCTCTGCCTTCTTGCTTCCCGGAACAAACAGAAGAAAAACAATGCCTAAGGAGCTTTGTTGGGAATTAGGACTACCCAACCATTTACCTAGAGTAACTTTCTAAGGCACATCGCAACAGTAGCACATATGCCAAATAAAAAAAAAAATAAAAAATAAATAAAAATCTTGGCTAAAATTGTTGAAATTATTGACCGGGCCCAGGCAGTTCTGCCACCACTGCATTAGTACTTTATAATATGCATTAAATATTTGGTGTGATGCAGTTCTCAAGCAAATTAGTAACAAGTTTAATGCTGGATATGAGATACTTACAAGATAAACATTTGAAAACATTTCTGATCGACAGCATCAATGTTTACCTGCAATGATCTCAAATCCTTTTTAGCAGAATGGGTTAGGTGTATTTTTCCACGGAGATGTATGTTGTACTGCATGCAGGGGATTTTAACTAGGTACAAATTATTAAGTATAGAATTATTTTATACAGTATGCCTATTTTTTTTTTTTTTATATTATTTACGGAACCTGATTAGTTATTTTCAGTCGTATGGGTAATTTGGAAAATAACTAATCAGATTCCGTAAATAATATTAAAAAAAAAAAGGTATATAAAAATAGAAAAAAAAGTGTATAAAATAATTTTGTAATTAATAATTTGCATAGTTAAAATTCCCAACGTGCAGTCAAACATATATCTTCGTGGGAAAATGCACCTAACCGATGATTGCGTTAAAAAGGATTTGAGATTATTGAAGGTGAGCATTGAAGCTTTTTATCATAAATGTTTTCAAATGTTTGTCTTGTAATTACGTCATATCTGGCATTAAACTGGTAGCCTTAAGTTGTAAACTTATCATTATTAATTGTCTTACGATATATTCTAGTGAAAACATAACTTAAGCAAATTGGTAAGTAGTTCACTTGAATGATATGAAATGCTTTCTTATGATTCATAGTAGAATTTGTTTTTGTTAAATTTTGTATCTGTTAAAAAACAGGTACTTCTGTATTTTTTGTGGCTTATGATACATTACATTTCTGAATATTGTTTTGTGTGTGATTCATTTTGAAAAAACATTTTCTCTGATTTTGTAGCATACTGTTAAACACCCCTAAAGAAGGTGAAATCTTGTTTGATTACTCCAAGAATCTCATTAATGAAGAAGTGTTCAATCTATTAATAAACCTGGTGGGTTTTGCTCTTAGTAACACTTTGTTCTTTATTAAAAGACTAAAATGAAAAATAATCAGTGGAATATTCTAATTTGATAATTTCTTTGTGTGCTAAGTTTTTGTTTTGCTGTTGTGTCTATGTGTTCAAAATATTCATTGTGTGTGTGTGTTTTGCTCAAATAGTTTTGTAAACTACTTCTTTTTTAGCTTCTTTAGATATATTAGGAGTCACCATTTCTAACTTGAGACCACTGGCATCAGGTTAGGTTGGACTCTGAACTAAAACTACAGAACAAGTTGATCATTCATATCTTACTTGGAATTTGAACCCAAAAAAAGGATCCCATCATACATGACTTTAATATCCATAATGTAGTCCATAACCACTGAGCTTATTAATGATTTTTTTGGTGCTGTGATGATGGTGACAGTTCCGTGGGAGTAACCATGACTGTAACAAAGTCACCATTTAGACAGGGATGATGGACTGAAATAAAATTGGAATAGTCTGTGTCTTACTTGTAACAGTGACTAAATCACCATTTGTGATGGATACGATATGGAACAGAGCAGAGAATCACTATAACATGTAATACAAGTTTGCTGCATACACTTTTTTTCGACAACTCATGTTACTGAAATGGGAGAATTTTTCCTTTGTTTGTTTTGTTCATTGTCTAGCTCTTAAACCTTCCCATGTCCACACCATTTACCCCAATGATATTTGGTGATTACCATCTCACTCAGCTCATCTTGAGCATTCAATAGCTCTTTGGGCAAAACTTCCCTGAAGAGGGAAGATTTATCTAAGAACGTGGTGAAGTCACCAAGGCTGAAACAGTGATTTGGGACTTGTTATCCTGCAAGCATTGGTAACAGTGATTTTAGAACCATTACTTTTAGTAATGGTTCTAAAATCTAAATTTTCTAATTATTTTTAGACAAAAGTAGGAAAAACTAAAAAATGTGTGATTGGCAGGGGTGTAAGACAAGGATGCTGTCTGTCACAAACGCTTTTCAATATTTTTGCAGAAGAAATGATAAAAGAAGCATTTGATGAAGAGAAAAGATGAATCACTATTGGAGGAAGAACAATACAGAGTATTAGATTTGCAGATGACCAAGCAATAGTAGCTAATACTGAAGATGAACTTCAGCATCTAATGCAAAACTTTCAAAGTGTATGCATAAAATATGGTATGAAAATCAGCACAAAGAAAACAAAAACAATGAGAGTCTCCAGAAGACCAGGAAACGTTGAGGTGATGATGAATGGAGATAATGTAGAGCAAGTGAGACTATACAAATATCTCGGTAGCATAATCCAAGAAAATGGAAAATGTTACATGGAAATAAAAGAAAGAATTAGTAAAGGAAAATATGCATTTTATAACAAGAAAAATTTGTTTATTAATAAAATGAATAAAAATTTAAAGAAAAGGCTTATTAAGTGCTATATTTGGAGTACAACTCCTCTCTGTAGTTATTTATTGTAGCTTCTTGTCTCTTTATTAGTTTCCTTATTGAAATCAATCAAAATGCCTTTTCAGGTGTAATGATATGGACACACACTGCTTGTTGCAATTTCTAGTGCCCAAAAGAGATGAATTGCAAGATATCACACAAAATTTTGTTACTCTAGTTTTGGATGCCTACAGTCAGAAGTAGTGCTGTAAAAACTTCATCACTTATCTCCATTGATTTCACATTATATTCAGTCTTTAGAGAACAGCGATCCAACAGGTGGTTGTGGTTAAGTATAATTTATAGCTGGTGAACGTTATCCTACCAAAATTTTTTCCCATCATATTTTTAGAGTTAGAAATGTCCTTGTAAATATACATTGACATCTTCTAGTAGCAGACCTCTGCATTATAAAAGAGTAGAAAATATATACACTGCTGTCTTTTAAAAATGCAGTACCAAGGAAGACCTGGGATATTGAAATGAGATTTATAGGGTATATTACATTACTTATGATACAAGATGAAAGTGATCAGAATTACAGACGTATAGATGATGTGGAGCACACAATACTCAATACCTTGTGTACTCACCACAAGTGGCGATAATGCTTCATACACAGTGGGGCATTGACTGGAAGAAGTTTAGGATGTCACACTACTGAAGGCCATTCCATGCTGTCTCAATTTTTACCCAAAGTTCAACTTAGGTAACTGTCAGCAGAGCTTGATGGGCCAAGCATTGAGGAACTGTATCCTACATTTGTTGAATGGGTGACAAATCAGGCAAACATGCTAGTCAATGAAGAAGTGGTACATGTTGGGCATCCAAGAGCTAAGACATTCTGTGTCACATGTGGTCGGGCATCAATTGTCCTATTGAAAGGTGGCACTGGGGACCCTCTGTAAATATGGCAGCACTTCAGGCTCCACAACTTAAGTGATGTACCACTGGCTGGTCATGTTTCCTGCAGTGCGTAGGAGGCAGGAATGTGAATGGAATACAACAGCACCCTACACTGGAATACCTGGTGTTGGGTTCACAAGATGCAGCATAATCCATGCCTCTGGTAGCCATTCACCATGATCTCACAGTATCATTAGGTCAATAAAATGAGCTGTGACTCATTGAAAAACACTGTGCACTCCATTCATCACACTGGTGGCTGCATTCTTGGCCCCCATTGCAGCTGCTGACATCTGTAGTTTAAGGTCAAGGGAAGTTGAACCAACGGATGGTGAGTGATGAGGTCTCTCCGAAGCAAACCATGTCAGACAAAATTTGCAGACAACCCTTGATGTGATACAGACCTCCACTGCTGTGCTAAACCTTTGAACAAGGCTGTTTGGTCCACAACACCATACAAGGAGAGATGATGGTCCTCATATGCATTCAACCATCACTGGGCTTCAGATCCCTCACTCTTCCCACTGACACCATCTTCACTTCACTGTGCTCGTATTTCACAGACCTGTTTGTAATGCGGGTGTAGCCCGGAATTCCAGGTTTTTGTCACATTCCAAACCCGTAAATCCGGGTTTTTAAGTTTTAGAAGAATTTGAGATTCTTCGGTTATTTCATTTCTAAAAATGTAACGAAATGATAACTGAAGTTCAAGTTCCATTTTCTTTGAGAATTACAGTGTTTGATTAAAAATACTGCATGTCCATATGGATGATGAATGTAAACGATTTGTGACACTTTGAGTGCTTCTTTTGTTATCAGACAAGTTCTCAAGATAACAGCCTGCTGAAAGGAAGGCTGTTTTTTCATTATTTTGAAAGTTGCATCTACATCAAATAATTTGATTATATTAGATTCGGTTAATTCAATGAGCTACTCTTAGAAATTGAATGGAATCCGCTGTAGGCTTCAAGTAAAACTGATCCACACAGACTGCTCAATTAACATATAATATGAAGTGCGGAATTTGATTTCAAAGATGCAATGCCTGAAGGATTTTGCACAGTGCAAGAAAATTGGGTACAAGAAAAGATGCTAAGTTCACAAACACTAGAGCCTATTTGTTGTGTAGCTAGTTTATATGTGCGTAATATACTGTATATAAATATTCGTAATATGCATTATATGTATATTAGCACTGAGTTGAGAGTTTCAGGTTGTGTCATATGGCAATCACCCTTGATTTGATTTCATCCAACACAAGTTGCAATGTCGTGGAAGAAAAGTCCTCCTTCCCACAGTCCAATACATTATCCTCGCTCAAAGTCTGTCAGTTGTACATATGGATCTTTCTGCTACGTCAGAGTATACTTTAAGAAGCAGGGGCAGCAAGAAAATGGTGCATGCATTTATGCCACCAGTGGGAAAATTTTGTACTGTTTGAAGTGGATAATGTCCACATTCTTTACCATAGCAAACAGCATACAATATGGATAAAAAAATTAAAGCAAAGATGAAATTGCTAACTGAAATCTGCACTTACATCACCTAGTGTCTGAACTGTGCATTATAAAATTGTTAATGATATATGCAAATATGTTTCCTGAAATAAATGGTATCTTATGAAAAAATATTTTTTTCAAATTGGACTTTTAGAAGCAGAGATATTATGAAAAATGAAATATCCTGAAAGGACGATTTATCATACCCCCCCCTTAATAACGTGTGGGCCCACCTTTCCCCTTCACAACAGCAGCAACACATCACAGCATGGACTGTACCAGGTGTTGAAAATGTTTGGGTGGTATTGTAGCTCATGATTCTAGGACAGCCATCCACAAAATGCCAAGAACTGCTGGATTTCAAGGTGGAATATTTTGTTCCACTTTATTCCACAGATGATCAATAGGGCTCAGATCCAGAGAGTGAGCAGGTCATTTGACAGTTGTGAACACATTACATATAATGCTTGTCTAACCAGGCCTTTGGCAAACAGGAGTGATGAGAGAGAATATTTTCTCATTGAAAGACAGCATCCTGCTGTGGAAAATGGATAGCCATGCGCAGGTTAGGTGGTCTGCTATTACTTCAATCATGGCCTTGTGCTTAGATAGTGGTCTCAATAAGTACAAGAATATTAAGATATGAGAGAGGTGGCTGTCCTGATATTGAGATATGAGGGAGGTGGCTTTCACCTCAAGCATCAGTGGCCACTGCCAGTTGATGTTTGAGGGGAGAGCTCATTTATTAAAAAGAGTATTCTTCCTACTTATGAGAGAGGTGAGATCTAATTTTTGGTAAGAGTATTCTTCCTGACAACTGCCAGTTTTGCCATAGTCGTATTACACGTGTGCAATGGTTACACACAGAATTCCTAGATGCTTTGCAGTCATGGAGTTAGAGCATCCCATCTTCCTCACACCAATTGTCTGCTCAGAGTTGAATTTTCTTAGTCACCATGGTTACCCATCATCACACCTACAGATTTCCTATGCAGCAGGTTAGTATCTGACCTATTTATAGCTTGTAGGAGGTTTCAGCTGGCCCCATTATGTCAAGGTAGAACAAGTTTGTTGATTTGTTGATGGGTGTGGTGCATATAATAAATTGTACTTTTATTGTATTTGCGTGCACCCCTAACTGGAAAAATGTGCATTATTTTGGGCAGGCAATGCTAATAATTTTTTTTTTTTTTTTGTAATTAGTAGTATCTGACCAAAATGCCTCCCCCCCCCAAATTGGTTTCTTAGAAGCATAGGTACAGCTACAAATACATTGTAAACAGAAATATGTGCTTACTCACTCATGTGGAAAAATTGTGTCTTAAAGAAATCTGAAACATTTGTGACAAAAGTAGGTGATTCGGCCAACACAGTGCAGTGGTGTAAGCGTTGGTTTCTGACCATTCGTCTGAGATGGGTCCAGGTTTGAATCCTGGTGAGGCATGGATGTTGTGTTTGTTTTATGGCACTGGTTCTCTCCCTTCCCTGGAACCAGTGGCCCTAAATTAAGGATGGGTGACTGCTTGTAGCCCATTGAATTGCTCATGGTGGTTGTGAAACCCCAAACAGAAAATATAAAAAAATTCGTCAGTATAAATGCTATCCATCACAAAAGGGAATTTTTAAAATCAAACTAAGAGGTGCAAAAACATGGTGTCTACAAATAGATGGACATAATAATAATAACTTAAGCATGTACTTTTTCTTCAGAAGATGTTCTAAAAATGGGTTTAACGCTATGCATTGTATTTTATTCCTTGCAGAAACGTAACTAGGCATTTTCACACCTGGTGCAAGCACCAATATATTGCATCCCCTCTCCTAATAAATAGTTCAGTTTCAGTGTTCCTCTCCATAGAGTGTAACATTGGGGTCTGGGGTGCTACCTCAATAAAGAGCAGTACTATAGTCATTGAAACAAAAAGGTTTTAGTGTCAGGGATGTGTAGATGCTTAAAATATTATAATTATTTACATTGCATGATTTTCAGGATAGTAAAACTAGCTTTGTGTACTGATTACATTTTTTTTTTTTTTTTTGCATTATTTAGTACTTACAAGTAAAATTACATTTTCATACCTTTCAACTACTACACAATGTCTGGAGTTTCTACGGATTTTGTTGTCTTGATTAGTCACCGTGGTTACCCATCATCACAGCTACAGAACTGAAGAGAACTGCAGAACTCACTGTCTACTGCAGAAGGCATTCAATGGGCAGTAATGGAGATTATGGACATTGCCATCACAACTTGGTGAACTGAAGATTGATGGAGACAGGTCTGCACTCTTGGCAGCGAGTGCATTGACTGCTATTTACCACAGGGCATTGCCAAGCTTGGGTGGAGTGAGGCATAGTATTGCTGCGTGGCAACAGGATTGGCATCGTGATGTTTTCAGTGATGACTCCCTATTCTGCTTCAATACCAAAAAATATTCAGTCCACATCTGGTGATGATGAGGCCACAGGGAGTATCCAGCAGCAGCATACTGCTCACCAACCAGATACCCTTGTTTTGGGTACCATTAATTACGATAGCCGGTCAACTGTGATATGCATAATGGGCATGGTGACAGTCAGATGGGGCATGGAGGATGTTTTACAGCCTGTGTTATTGCCATTTCTAAGCAGTATCCTGCAGTCTGTTTTCCTGCAAGATAATGCTTGGGTCCCATGCTTCATGGTCAGCAAGATCTCTTAACCTATGGCCCATTGGTACATATGTGGGACCTCATTGAATGATGCTGGCAAGCCTATAGGGGGCAGTCTCAAAATGTTGCTGAACTATAGTACCAGGTAAATAGTCTATCAAACTGATGTACTGCCTTGGTAATTCAATAATGTACTGTTCACCTCTTATTCTGTTTGATATTTAGCTCACTTATTCTGGGTGGAGCAACTTCCATGTCAAGTAAGGTGTATGAATGAGAAATTATATGCAACTAAAAAATGTTGTAAACATTGTGTAATGAATCTGACTCTGTACCTCTGTCCCTTTTTGAAAGTGGATATTTGTAATTTAAGGATTAAAAAATTAAAAAAAAAATTCTGGTGTAGCAACTCATTGTTACAAAAGAAATTATTCAAGTTATTTCAGTGTTACTCTAGAAGGCACTTATAGAATTTGTCATTTTGTCAAAATTTGATAGTTATAATATAATCTCCAGTGTGAAGCCATAGTTAAAAATGTCTGTATTAAAACAGTTTAATGATATTGATAAATTTGCATTCATTTATTATGCAAAAAATAATTGATGTGCTTTTGTAAATGGTAACATTATATCAAGTCTTGAAACCTCTTTTGTACCCATGGTCATAGGCAAAAGCTCGTAAAGTGGAAGAAGCGAGAGATGCTATGTTTTCTGGTGAAAAAATAAATTTCACTGAAGATCGAGCAGTCCTCCACATTGCCTTGCGCAATCGTTCCAAAACACCCATAAAAGTTGAAGAGGAAAATGTAAGTACTGTGGCATTAACTTTGACTCTTGTGATCCTACAGAAATTCTGTAGCTATGTGAACAAAGATAAAGCAGCTGGTTCTTTCTTCCTTTATGTCCTTTGTACCCCAATATTACACTGGTATGCAAAAACTAAGGACGAGACGGTTTTTTTAATGTAACGTAGTGCAGAAGTGCTCCACATTGACTCAAATCATACCATAAGATCCCCAAGATGTAAAAATATGGGACAAGTGAGCAAAACCATCCAAACAAGGAATTCAAAGGATACAAAGGCACTTTATTGAAAAGGTAGCTTCGAACACAACTGGACAGAAGACAGAAACGTCCATGTGACAGGCAGCTGCCAAGAAAAATCCAGTCTTTAGTAGGGGATATGATCACCCCTGACTGCGTTGCAGGGTTTACAATGTCTGTCCATGCTGAGGACGAGGTTGTCAAGGAGCTGTTGAGGCATCGCGGCCCATTCCTCTTGTAGCACCAATCGCAGCTGCAGAATCGTTGCTGGCGGCTGGTGATGTGCTGCCAAGCGTCTCCCGAGAAGGTCCTGCACGTGTTCGATTGGATTTTGGTCCGTGGACCTTGCGGGCCATTCCATGCGTTGAATATCTTCACTCTCCAAGAGCTCTGTGACATCCACTGTACGATGAGGTATAACGTTGTCGTCCATGAAGAGGAACTCAGTGACTGAACCTTCTTGGAAGATGTGGAGGTCAGTACGGCTACCAAGCATGATACCGCCCCAAACGAAAACTCCGCCATCTCCAAACCGGTCCCTTTCGATGATGCTGGAGGTGTGATTGCATGTTCCCTGCTCTCTCCAGATGTGTATACGTCCAGAATCGCTCGTCAGACTAAATCAGTTCTCATCCGTAAAGAGAACTCGACCCCATTGCTGATGTGTTCAGTTCTTGTGTTCCTGGCACCACAGAAACTGCCGTTTCCAACGAGCAGGCGTTATTGGCACACACTGTACTGGTCGTCGTGCAAATAGACCACCTTTGTGCAGCCTCCTGGCCACGGTAAAATGCAATAACGGACGTCCAGTTGTGTGTTGCATGTGCCTTACGATTTCTCCCGCTGTCTGTCTCTTCTCGGCTGTAGGACAATATACCGGTCGTCCGCCGCCATGGTTGCTCGTGGACGACCACTGCTAAACTCTCGGACAGCTGTTCCTGTTGTTTGAAATGCTCTCCAAGCTCTGTGAAACGATGCTGTGAGCGATCCCGAACTCCTCGGCCGCACTAGTCGCACTTTGACCTTCCAACTTCCCAATGACGCGACCTCGGGTAAAGTCATCCAGATGTCATCTACTGGATTGCCTGTTGGACATATCACACGGTGGCAGCAACTCGTACCCTTCTGACACTCCCCATCCCCCTTATTAATGCTGCATATATATATGTGCATGCCCTACCGTGCCGGACCCTAGTCTATCTCCTGAGTAGTCTTTCGGTCCGTTCTGCCTGCTCGTTCCGCTGTTATGCTAATTTCTTCTCTTCGTCCTTAATTTTTGCACACCAGTGTGTAAAAACTGAAAGCATGAATTTATAGATCTTCTACAGGAAAAGAGGCATTTTAAAAGCAAGACACCACATATATATATATATATATATTTTTTTTAAGATGCTGCAGTTCGTTTTAAGAATTAATCATTTTTGTATGTGTAAATGCATTTTTCTTTACTCCTGTGTACCAGTAGGCATTGTATGGAGCCAGGGCTGGCCCTATGTAATATGGCGCCCCAGGGTGAGAGTGAATTTTGGCGCCCAATATCAGGGTCCAGCTCCCCATCCCCCCAAATAAATATTCTGGGAAGGGCTTTGGTTTGAAACAATTCAAGTAAAGAGATACAGGTTAAAACATTTCATTGATATTCAACACTTTTGCAAAACCTTTTTTAATTACAGATTTAAGATAATTTCACTTTGCTTTCATTTCAGCAAAAGTTGTCCCTGGCCTTTGATAGGTCAATCTTCTGAGCAATGCTGTTTTCTATTGGCAACACAGCTAATGAAGACAGTCTATTGTCAGTCATTGTAGACCTCAGATAATTTTTGATTAGTTTCAGCTTGGAGAAAGTACGCTCCGCACATGCCACAGTTACAGGAACTGTCAGAAAGATTCGCAAAGCAATCCAAATGTTGGGAAAATTATTATATATTTTCATTTCGAGAAGAAACTGCAATGCTTTTCGAGGGTTGACACATTTAGTTTTAGATGGCATAATGAAGTTGAAAAGTTTTGGCTCTTGTACTAATTCTGCACCATTTATATCTGTTGAGGCTTGGTCACTTAAAAAGCATGGTGTAAATCCATGCAATGAGCTTCCAAGTTCTCCGGCAGACATTTTAAGTTAAATAGGAAACCCCATAACTTAGTGTAGCTGAGCATTTGCTCAAACCGCTCATTTAAAGCACTTTGAACTTTGTCAACTATTGTGGCAAAGAAATCTCTTTTAAACTTTCCTTCTGCACTTTTCACTAATTCATCTATCATCTTCCACCTCGTAGTCAAACATCTTTGTACGTTTTCTCCTGGTTTCTCGGAAAACAGCCTCTGCACTCAGGCTGTCTGCAAATTTTGCAGCTTTCAGTTTCGCTTCATCGTAGCCATTGTTTCTGAAAGCCTTGATAAAGTGCCCTCTATCATAGCTGTAGCAACAATTAAGTCACAGTCAACATTTTGCATGCGTTTGCTGATGTTATTCTCTTGGTACAGTAGATCATACCACACATGGAGTCCAAATAAGAATTTCAAATCGTATAACTGTTCTGCGAGGCAATAAGTCTCATGCTTCACTCCCACGTAGATAGACGAGTTTGTGTTTTCATAGATCTCTATCAAGCTATCATACACTTGTTTTGTCTGAGTGGATATAGCTTTGAATGTGTCGATTTCACTTTCCCATCTTGTCGTACAGAGAGGCTTCACGGTAAGTGTTGAACGGTAAGTGTTGAATGTACTCAGTCTTTGTGTCGAAGCAGAAACAAGTGTGTATATTCTTTGGAGCACTCCAAAGAGAGTGATTGCTTCGGTGGATACTGACTCTGTGTCAGATATCACCAAATTTAAGGAATGGCAGCCGCAAGGGAGGTAGAATGCTTGAGGATTCATCTGCAACACCCTTGCCTGTACACCTTCGTTTTTTCCTTTCATAGTTGAATAATTTTCATATCCTTGGCCTCTTAAGTTGTTAAAATCTAGGTGGTTGTCCTCCAAAGTTTCTAGAAGTTCAATCAGTCCTTTTCCTGTGGCCTCATTTGCTTCTTAAACCCTGAAAAATGTTCTTTTACAGTGATTTCATTGTTACTGAAATCTGTAAACCTGATAATCACAGAGAGCTTTTCCAAGTGGCTTACATCTGGAGTGCAATCCAAAATGATTGAGAAGTATTTTGATTGCTTGGCTCTTTTACATATGCCTATTAATACTTCATTTGCCATCAAACTGATGATCTCATTTTGTACAGTTTTTCCCAAGTAATGGTCTGCTATAGAACCATCTTGGCTTCTCTGTAGGTCTTCCCGCATTGTATTCTTCAAATTGCCCAAAGCGCTCAACAAGTCCAAGGAAGTTCCCGTTATTAGATGTAAAGCGTTTGTCTGATGAGCCCTTGAAGCAAGATTGTGCTCAGACAAATAAAGAACTATTGCCATTAGTCTTTTCAAGACTGCTTTCCAATGCTTCACTTCGTGATTTTTCATAGTCTCGTGCAATGCATCAACACCCTTGTTGATCTTGAGCCTTCTTTCTATTTCAGTCCATGTACAATATGCTAAAGAATGACTGCGGGATGTCTCATGTTCTTTGAGACGATCAGTGAGTTGCTTCCCATCGTCGTAATCAGCTGTTCCTAGCTGTGGCAGTTTTGTAAAAGAGAAAAGTTTGCACCACAGGCAAAAACAGGGTTCGCCTGATTTGCATATACCAGCCATCACTTTTTCAACTCTTCACCATTCTGTAACTTTCTTATGAAGTGTAGCAGAAAACTGGTGACCTTTGTCATCTATTGGGAAATCTTTCTGCTCAAGACTTTGATTTTGTAGTCTGATTCCGATCATAAAAACAGTGTCAATGAATGACGAAATGATATAGCCTGGTCAGTTCGCAGGGTCTGTGAATTTAATATCGGTCAAAGGGGAGGAGGCACGTATCTGTTGATATTGTTTACTCTGCATGGTTTTCTGTGTGAAGTTCTGAGGCTGGATCTGAAACATGTTTCGTCGAGCAGTTGGCATCGGAAGACTCTTCTTGCAGCTGGTCTTTCTCTTGAGTAGCAACCCGAGTGCGATCTGTTGAATGCTCGGTGACATCAAATTCATTAGCTGAAAAGCAGTGGATGTGATCAGGATCAGATGCTTGCTGTTCCTCAGGAGGTCTTTGAAAAGGTCACAAACTTTCACGGGATCTGTGATCTTCTGCTTGTCTCTCTGCCTTCCTTTTCTGGTGCTGATAACCAGATAGTTTTGTCCTTTTCATGTTTCAGCACCTGGAAAGAACTTAAGAAACACTTTAAAATCGACACACACACTCTTTGAAAAAAGGCAAAATATGCAGCCAAATATGCACTAAAATGTCCTCGGAAAGCTCGGATCATATGCACTCAAACGTCTATGGGCTTCTTGGCTTCTCCCCACCTTTTCTCTTTGACCTTCGCTCAGGGTAGGCGATTTCTGTCAATCAATCACAGCAAAATACGCTCCGCCCATTGAAAGAGTAATTGTTTTCGCTCCGATCAAGGTCACCAAACGCTAGTGCATATGCACTGAAGAATTAGTTTGCCGAATAGAAAAAAAAAATGTCAGAAACAAAAGTTAAGGAGAAAATGCATCACAAATAACATGGGCATAAAAAATGTTTTACAAGAAGTATCTTGCTGAGGACGGGTAGGTTCGAAATCCATACAATGGCCGAAATTTATTGAAAATGTGCATATATTTTTGAAATTATTCCATATAAAAGCTGATATTGAGCCAAAGTTAATATAGAATCAAAATGCAAAAATATTTGAGCATTTGTAAGAATACTGTTTTATAGCAAATTTTTATCGACCTATTTAGATCGCACATCTGAATCAACCCTCACTAAGCTCAGCTAAGATATGCCATGTGACCTTGCTAAACTCTAATCTCTCTGCTCTTTGTAAAGCGCTGGTATATAAACAAGAGGTATATAATATACTGCTTGTTTCTATTCCATGCGCAGAAGCGTAAACTCAGTTCGCTGTCAGAGAAAAAACTGTACAGATCATTCTCATTCGAGAGACTGCATAACGTACACATAAACGCAACACTTATTTCATTCTGTATATAGAGTTGAAGATATATTCTCATAATATGTGGTAAATACGTCATGATAATAAACACAGCAATCAGAAATCGCCGAATTGACTGTAATTACTGTTTCGCACATGAATTAAATCATCAGAAAACTTTACGAAATATGCAATTCATGAGGCAACCTTAAGGGTTGTCTTATGCTATAAACGTGCTTTTGATTAATTATACATAATATCTAAGGTATTGTTTACCTGATATTGTCAAAGAATTTTGCATGTTGTTGCTCTGTGAGGCACGTGCTCCCGGCCCGAGAGGTCTTTTATGTTACGGGTTTTTGGTTAGTTATAAAAAAAAAAAAAAAATTGGAATAAAACAATTAGGTTATATATTTTCAGTTCTACATTCATTCTTTTGTACAATGAAACGTTTTAAATTTACTATTAATTAAAAGATTTTAGTAGAAACAGTTATACTCATCGGGTCAGGAGACGTCTGACAGGGGTTCATCGCCACCACGTTACGGCGAGCGCTTTCGTATATGAAATTCCTATTGTTCCACAGAGTTCTGGGGACCACAATTCTTACATTGACAGCACAAACAATAGATTAATAAAAAAATTACATCAACATATAAAGAACTAGAACAGAAAAGAAGAAAAAACTGCACTTATTCAACACTGCATTAAACATAAACAGTATTCTGATTTTGAAAATATTAAATTACTAACCACCCACACAAATGAAAAAGAATTAAGCATTTCTGAAAGCGTTATAATTGAACAAAAAGGAAAAAAAAAAGATAAAATATGCAACTTACAAGACCTTACCAACCTAGATACAGCCTGGAAGTCACTTATGAAAAGTGAAAAAAATCCATAAAAAAATAGAACATTGCAAAAAGTCACACCATTTAATAAAGGACTAAAAATAATACACCTGTATCTACAAATAAATAACAATAGCTCAAAAATAGCTACACAAAAAAAGAACAAATTGTACTTACGACTGATATACCTACCAACTCATCCAATAGACGGCGACACATGAGAAGCAGTCACCTAACACATACAATCTGTAAAACTTTCCCTTCGTTTCCCGACATACAACTCCAGCGGCTTCACACGCGCGAGGAAACCTTCATGTAGATGCAGAAGGCCCGATGATGACACACCGGCTGTGTCAAAAGCGCTCGCCGTAACGTGGTGACGACGAACCCCTTGTGAGACGTCTCCTGACCCGACGAGTATAACTCTTTCCACTAAAATCTTTTAATTAATAGTAAATTTAAAACGTTTGATTGTACGAATGAATGAATGTAGAACTGAAAATATATAACCTTAATTGTTTTATTTTAAACAAAATTTAATAACTAACCAAAAACCTGTAACATAAAAGACCTCTCGAGCCAGGAGCACGTGCCTCACAGAGCAACAACGTACGTGCAAAATTCTTTGACAATATCAGGTAAACAATACCTTAGATATTATGTATAATTAATCAGAAAACTTAAAAATTTCATTTCCGTGGAGTGGGAATCGAACCTGCATCTCCCGATTACCGTTCGAGAGCGCTATCCGTTGCACCAGACTCACAAAAGTATCTGTGTGTTAAGAGCATCGGAATATTCTCCGACCACGTTCTTATTCAATGCAGATTCTGCTGCCATCAAGCGTTGTTAAGTAAACAACTGGATATATACTTAACAACGCTTGATGGCAGCAGAATCTGCATTGAATAAGAATGCGGTCGGAGAATATTCCGATGCTCTTAACACACAGATACTTTTGTGAGTCTGGTGCAACGGATAGCGCTCTCGAACGGTAATCGGGAGATGCAGGTTCGATTCCCGCTCCACGGCGATGAAATTTTTAAGTTTTCTTATGTGATTTAATTCACGTGTGAAACAGTAATTACAGTCAATTCAGCAATGTCTGATTGCTGTGTTAATTATTATTTCATTCTGTTCTTGCTATTTACGGTAAATTTCCATCACAATATGCTCAAAATTATTGTAAAACATGCAAAATATGCCTTGTTCAAGAGAAGTCACAAAGCTAACAAAAACCAATGCAGATGGAAAATTCCCGAAATCAATGGAAGAAAGGCATACTCAAGATAAGCACACGGCAACCAATACTCCTACCCGATTGGTAGCGCTATCTTTGATAAGGGCAGAATGTACTTGAGAGGCTAGAAATGTTCTAGAATAAAAGATAAGGTTTCCGCAATAATTTTGGAAGAGTGCTAATTTTTATTTTTAGTTCACATCTCAAGATTTGTTTCTTTATTACCATATTTCGAGTTTTATTTTTGGCGCCCCAGGGCTTGTGCCCCGCTTGCCGTGCTCAAAGACCGCCCTGTATGGAGCAAATCATTTAAGCTACCACAAAAACTGAGTTCTTGTTCTGCATAATGCATGATAATACATCTATCTATGTAGTGGTAATGCAGAGTCCATATATGCAAGAGGAATAGTTGAATTGTTAGAAATTCTGCAACACCTAGATACATTTTCTTGATAAGAACTTAGAAATGAGATCAACTGTCAGTGGAAAGAAATGTATTAACTGAAATGTGATTTTTCTGGTGAATGGGTCATACCCTTTTATGTCACATTTGCTGTGTGCTAAAGGACCAAGTGTCATTAAAAAATGTCATTCATTCAAGTGCACATTTTCTGTGAAAGGTTCTTTATATACTCTTTTGTACAATGTATGCAGTTGCACGCATAAAGGACCAACATCTTTGATGTTTAAACTTCTTAGTTAAAATGTCAGAAGTCTGTAAATGGATACTTGTACTGTTCTTATAATTGCAGTCATGCGAATGCTTACTTTTCCATATTGAAATGTTTTATTACTTCATTTTTCAGTAGCCAATGCTGAAAAACGCATTGCTAAGACATCCAAAGTTTGATGTTTCACTAAGCCAAGTTGCATTGCAAACTTTAAAAAGAATGTTTATACATTGCTTTGCAACTGTGCATGTTCCTACTTGAGTAATTCTGCTTTTGTAATATGTTGGCATGTGATATTAACATAACAGCAGAGTGTGAAGGATGGTTTTTCACTATTTAAAGAAATCAACCAAAATGAATGGCAACATAAGTGCTATGTTTATGTGTTTACCACCTTTGATGAAGGAACTTAGTTTTCAGTGATAAATTGCATTAGATTGTTATGTGTATTTGATTTGAAAAGCGCTGCATTTTCATTGTAGAATTGTCCAACTGAATTTGTTATGGTCATCTTAGTTAATTCTTCTAATAATACCTCACAAGTGGATAGTTAAGTGATTGAATGCTGAAGTTTTGAGATCTCCCTCCTCCTTTAAGATTTATATCAACATGGAAATGCCTCCTGCTGAACCATCATTAATTACTTTCGTTCTTCTGTACCAGAAGCAGATTTTCCTGTAGATCACAGGTCCAAACCAGAAGCAGTAAATTTTTGGTTTGGAAGTTTTGTCAGAGAAAAATTTGAAATGAAAAGTATTAAAACCCCACATTTTCAATAGAGCAAAAGTAGGATAGTATTTAGATCATACAAATGGATGATTCGGTGTGTCTAAAAATTGGAACCTACAGCTATGACTGTGAACCAATCCAAAATTGCAGAACTTCAATAAGTTTCCATGTGAGTCATGCACTCATTCAGACAACAACTAAGATAATTTCATGGAACTTTTCAAATTAGCATTGGAACTGCATTAGAAAAAGAGCATTTTACTTATCAACCATTAAAATAGTACCACATTTTCCTATTATAACACTGTGGTGCTAAGCTAAACTCAATTGTACAGGCATCCAGCTCTGAAATATGGTGTTGAAATAGGTATGGCTTGTAATAATTTTCAGTAACATTATATAAATTCCGACCATCATACATAACATAGACAAAAAAAAAAAAGACACTTTGTAAGTCATTTATGATGGATACAGTTGTAAAGAAAGTGTTTAGACTCTTCATTGATTATTAGCATTGGAGCTTTAATGTCTGACAAATGAAGTCTATCATCTAGCCTTGAAACCTGAATGTATTTGTACACACACTCACACTCACACACACACACACACTCTCTCTCTCTCTCTCTCTCTCTCTCTCTCTCTCTCTCTCTCTCTCTCTCTCTCTCTCTCTCTCTCTCTCATTACAAATGAAATAAACAGTTTCAACATTTCATTAAACCAAAACTATGTAGCACAGTTCCATCACCAGTAGTAATGATTTTATTATTAATACACTATCTACCAACAAGTAATTGGACACCCCTGCAATCGACAACATCTGCGGTCCTGATACATGTCACGGCCGCCCCCGTTAAAATATTGTGTGGCAAACAACAATGCAACCAGTCGCAAGCAAGATGTCCCGCAGTTCGGAGCTCTCTGATTTCGAGAAAGGTGTAATCGTCGGGTATCACAGAAATGGCCGATCCATATGTGACATATCCTGCGAGTTGAAATACCCAAAAGCGACAGTGGCCTACGTGATTGGCAAGGGGAAGATGAGAGGTTACTGTCGGAATGTGTCCCGACCCGGCAGACCCACAAAACTGGAAGTTAGAGACCGACGGGTGCTGGCCAGAGAAATTCGGAAGAACCGCACCAAATCGATGGGCCACATCTGCGACGAGTTTCAACAGGCATCCGAGAGTGTTCTTTCGATAAATACCATCCGTAAGGAAGCCCATGTGCTCGGTTATCATGGACGTGCTGCCGCCCACAAGCCTTTGATCACCAAGTCCAATAGCGCTGCTCCGCTAACGTGGTGCAAAGAACGTCAACAGTGGACCGTTGAACAGTGGAAACAGGCTCTCTGGAGCAACGAATCAAGGTTCGCCCTCTACCGTTTGGATGGCAGGGTCTGGGTTTGGCGTCTCCCTGGAGTACGCCTCCTGCTGGAATGTATTGTGCCAACTGTGAAGTTCGGCGGCGGTGGAATTATGCTATGGGGGTGTTTCTCCTGATATGGCACGGGACCCTTGGTAGCAATTCCTGGTAGACTCAACGCCGAGACCTACTGCACCATTTTGGATGACCATGCGCTTCCTACGTTGTGGCAGTTTTACGGGGTGGACCCATGTTACTTTCAGGATGACAATGCCACCTGTCATGTTGCGAGGTCCACCATGGCTTGGTATGGTGACAATGGGGTTAATCGAATGGACTGGCCTGCGCAGAGCCCAGACCTTAACCCTATCGAGCACCTTTGGGACGAGTTGGAGCGTCGACTTAAGGGATGTCACTACCGTCCGAAATCGGTGAAGGAACTGACCTGTTTTCTCCAAGCCGAGTGGAAGAAAATACCGCTAGCCGTCGTACAACACCTGGTTGAGAGTATGCCCCGGAAGGTCGCAGCTGTCATCGCCACTTGTGGAGGCTCCACCAACTATTGAAGGTGAAAAAACTTTGTTTTCCTTTGCTATCACAGGTGTCCAATTACTTGTTGGTAGATAGTGTATATACAATCATGGCTAGTAGACCAAAAGTCAATTTTTGATGTTTGAAGTCAACTGATACAGTGTAATGGTAAAGTCAGGAATACATATCATACATCATTTTAAAGGACATTCTATGCTGAATTCAAATATTTTTATAGAATGTTATTACCAGTAATAGAAGTGAAGTAATAGAAGTGAAGTTACAAGCAAAAGTACAGCATCTAGTCATAAAAAGCAAAAAATAGCGGAATTTGTGGAATTAGTGTGCAATGTTTTTAACATAAAATTACTGTACAGTACATTATTGAAACTTGCAGGACACGTGAAATAACTTACCAACAAGCAAAATATGCTTTAATATTTAATTGGATAACCACGGTTTCTTAGTAACAAAGTGCACCTTCTTGGCATAGAACTAATGAGCTTTTCTAGTTGTCCATTGGTGGATAACACAGTGCCAAAATTGCTGTTAAATATGGCTGTGATCATTCCACTGTCTTACGCACCATTAAAAGAGTTGCAGAAACTGGATTTGTGGGTAACAGAAAAAGAACAGGTCAACCAAGACTGTGTACTGAATGTGATGATCGCATGTTGATTCGTCATTCCTTAAAATCAAGGTTTAAAACAGCCACTGATTTAAGAAATGAGTGGGAGAATGAAGTAGGCATTATTGCAACTGCATGTACAGTTCGTCATAGGCTACAAGAAAATGGACTGACTGCATGAAGACCTTTCCTTGCTGAACAATGGCTCAAAAAAATTGCTTGGGCCAAGGCACACAAGAATTGGACTGTTGATGAATGGGAAAATGTTATTTTCAGTGATGAAGCAACTGTTACCATTTCCGCTAATAATGGAAATAATTATGTACGTCGTCGGGCTGGTGAAAGATATAAGGCATGCTGCGCCCAGCCAACAATCAAGCACCCACATTCGGTGATGTTATGGTCTTGTATTTCAGCCAGTGGTGTTGGCTGTCTGCACATTGTTGATGGCACATTGAATGGATCGAAATATGTAGATATTTTGGAGTCCAAACTGCAACCATCTGCACAAGACATGGGTTTGTGGAATTTTATCTTTCAGAACGATAACGCACCGTGTCATCGGTCAAAGTTGGTTGGCGAGTGGTTTAATAAAAAAGTTATAAGATAACTTCAGTGGCCAGCACAGTCACCAGATCTTAATCCCATAGAGAATCTGTGGGTGAGATTGAAGTAAAGATCCGTCAGCAAGGACCCACATCTAAAACAACATTAATTGAGTCTGTAAGGGCCATCACCAATGGACTAGAGAAGCTCATTAGTTCCATGCCAAGAAGGTGCACTTCTTTACTATGAAACCACAATTATCCAATTAAATATTAAAGCGTATTTTGTTTGTTGGCAAGTTATTTCAAGTGTCTTGCAAGTTTCAATAATGTACTGTACAGTAATTTTAGGTTAAATGCATTGTACACTCATTTCACAAATTCCACTATTTTTTGCTTTTTATGACTAGATGCTGTACTTTTGCTTGTAACTTCACTTCTATGACTGGTAATAACATTCTGTAAAAATGTTCGGATTTAGCATAAAATTTCCTTTAAAATGATGTATAATATGTATTCCTGACTTTACCATTTCCCTGTATAAGTTGACTTCAAACATCAAAAATTGATTTTTGATCTACTGGTGCAAGACTTTTGGCCATGGCTGTAGATGGTGTCGAAGACACACTCACTAAAAGATTGTATGTTTTCACACGCTGTGGAGAAGGCATTATGTGTGCTTGAATTAATCAAAATGAATTCTGTTACTGTTGTGTAATGGCATTTCAAAACATGTTTAAGAAATCACTGTCAGATAGACAATCCATCTACAACTGGCACAAAAAAATTGAAAGAACAGGATGTGTTTCTGTAAAGGTAAAAGTCCTAGGAGACCATGTGTATCTGATGAACAAGTGGAGCATGTTTGTGCCATTTATCAATGTAGCCCAAGAAAATCCACAGCGATGATATGTCAGGAGTTACAAATCCCATAGCTGACTATTTGATAAATTTTGAGGAAGCGGCTGAAAATGACTCCTTACAAACTGCAGTCATAGCAAAGTCTAAGTGGCTATGACATAACCGCATGTTGTAATTTCTGTACAGAAATGTAGGAATGTTTTGAAGAAGATGGTTTTAGCGAGCATCTAATTTTCAGCGACGAATCAACATTCCACATAAGTTAACAAACATGACATTTGTATATGAGGGACTAATCTTAGAGCAACAGTGGAGCATGTACGGGATTCCTGAAAGGTTAATGTGTTCTGTACTATATCCCATGAAATGTGTATGGCCCCTTCTTTTCCCAAGAAAACACTGTAATGGGAATTTCTTGATATGCTAATTATCTTGATGCCTCAACAGCACAAAGACAGTGTCAACTTCATTTTCCAACAAGATTGAGCACCACCCCACTGGCATTGGGAAGTTAGAAATTACATTGATGAAAATCTTCCACAGTGCTGAATTGGCCATGCAACAGGCCACAACATGTCACTTACATGTTGGCCACCAGGAAGTCTGGATCTAACACCCTGTGACTTTTTTATGAGGCTATGTCAAAGACAATGTCTTCATCCCTCCCCTTCCTGTTAATTTAGCTGATCTGAAACAACATATCATACCAGCTATTGCTGGAGTTGATAAAAATATGTTAATGCTTGTTTGGCAAGAATTTGACCACCACGTCTATATATGCCATGTGACTAAGAATGCACACATCAAATATCTGTAAGTTGCTCTAACAAACCAAGAGTTTTCCTACAAAACAATGCAATGTGAGTGCCAGTATCTTAAATAGTTTTGGTTTTATGAAATGTTGAAAAGTGTATGTTTCATTTGTAATAATCCTATACATATATTGCAGAATATGTTCTAGACTGACACCCACTGCAACTTTTCATCTTTTGTGGTGCAAGAGAGTAATGCTATTGCTGTAGAATGATCTAGTAATGAAAATTTTGATGAAAAAAATTAACAGAGCTGTTCATAGTTTTCAAATAACCAACTTCATGATAGCAAACTTAAAATTAAACAACTTGGAAAAAAACCTACTTTTTTCTTTTACTATAGTAAACTCCCCTCCACTAGAAAAATAATAACCCTGGCATCTGAATTTTGCAACACCTTCATGTTGGAATGACGGGTTGTAAGTGCATGATATTGCAAATGGCCAATTTGCTTTCTGCTTCAGGAACAGAAAACCATTTTATATTTACCCCCCCCCCCCACTTTGCTCATAGTACACAGTCAGTGAGCATGTTACAGAAACAACCATCATCTTCACATGTGAAATTAGAGAGACATCTTTTTCTTTCCAAACACATAAACCATACTTTAGGTGTCAACCATAGGCTAAACAAAACATTCTCCTCCCAACTCCCCAATGAGCTACTCCAGTGGGGCAGGATTTGATAGCAAATGCCCTGCTGTGAAATACTTATGTCCTTTAAAGTACAATTCCTATTTTAGTGCACCACTTCCTTCACATTCTATACCATTCTCATTTCCAATGTTTTTAGATGTATCGCACAGGGAAGTCAAAATAGTTTTCTAAAACCTTCGCCACTGTCTCATTACCTCGTTATCTCCAGTACAAGGTATGCAGTGTACTCTGCTACCATTGTCAGGAATCAAGATTTAATTTCAATTAATGTTATGCTCCCCTGAAGTTTTTCATAATAAAATGTGACAGTATCTAACCATTGGAGGTGGGGGTGGGCGAGGTGTCAAATAAAAATATCTTGTGGTATGCTTACCTGGGGCCTATAAAGTCAGTGTAGCATTATTCTCAACAACAAAACAAGGAAATGAATGAAACTGCGATGCTATACTTGGTGCAGCATTATTCTCAGTAGATTCCATGTTCTCATTCAAATAATCAAACTGAATCCAGCACAGGCAAACGAACATGCTGCCTTATTTTTTTGTGTTGTTGGAAAGGTGACTCTGTGGGATATCTACACTGATGAATGTTTTCTCTTGCATCAACACATCCTGAAAAAGAACATATGAATTCAAGACAATTGCAGAAAATACATATATGTATGGATTTGCTTGAATTTTGCCAAGAAAATTGGGAAATTGCTGACTGAAATTTTATGACTGAGCATTCTTTCTCTTGCATCCCATATCAGAAATTTCAAGAGACATATGAAACAATGACAGTTGTTTCAGTTAAATTTGAGATAACTTTCAAACATTTATTTTCATGGCAAAGAATTTTAACATTTACTTTAATCAATGGGCAATTTGAAAATTATAAAACCTTTGGAGCAGAAATAAAATAAGAAAACTATTGCAAATTTTTAAGTAACAATGGTGAATCCATTACTCTCTAATACTGCAATCTTCAGGGCTTGCAGCAGTTGGACAGTGGTGATTGAAAATGGCCCTCAAATACTTATTCCCAGTTGGGATCAAGTAGTTAGCTAATTTCAAAAATATGAGATGTATGCATTTGTGTACTTTGAACCATGATCTTGTATCTGCAATTAGCTCATGATTAATAGAAATATTAATGTAAATTTATTACAAAAATTTTAAGTAATGTTTGTTACTTGCTGTCATTATGTTAACTATGAATTATTTGAATAGCAATCTGCAGATTTAATGTTGTTTTAATCATTTTCATATTTTGAAATTATGCAAATTGTACTGCTTTTAAACTAGTATAGTTCCTTGAAATTAAATCAGTGTATTATTGAAACTGTGACACAAGTATTATTTGTCATTCATATGATCTTCTTTGTATTTATATTTCATCATTAGGTTATGAGTGGAGTTAATTCTGTTCTTAACCACATGAGGAAGTTTACTGAAAGTGTGAGAAGTGGTGAGTGGAAAGGATATACTGGAAAAACAATAACAGATGTTGTAAATATTGGAATTGGTGGATCTGATCTGGTGAGTTTCTGACATCTATTTTAGAAATGGGGTTTATTTATAATCAGTTATTTTGTTGTATGCACTATAGATTTTTCAAATCTCATCAAAATTAAAGAAAAATCACTTTTTGATTTTCCTGTAAATATATACTAATGAAAACTCATTATATATGGGGCCTTTCTAAAATGATGCTCAGTTTGAATGGCATATAAGCAAATAATAACAAATCAAACTGCACTGTATTTAATGTTTGGAATTGCTGAGCTTTTAAAGACCTTGCCAATCTGCAAAAAAATAGTACATGCATGCATTTCATTAAGCTGTTCTCTGAGATTCAGAGGTTAGCTTCTGAAAGAAAGACCTTCTGCCAAATAAACATTTCGCTGATGGAACTAGATTTTACTTGGTGTATCAAATGTCTCCATTTATAACAGTCTCAGCACACAGATCAGGCTTCATTGACATCCATCACATGTTGCACACGAGGCCTTTTGTACTTCATACTCGTAATCTTTTTCTCAAGCAGACATTCTCGAATGGTCCTTTCATGATTTGCAAAGGTAATTAGTTAATAATTTTCAGGTTTTACATTACATAACTGATGTCAGGTTACTAAAGAGTTAATGATGTATGAATACTTCAGTCTGTCTAAAGCTGTTTGTTTTTTACGCTTTCCAACAGTAGGTTGAAGAAGCATATATGTTCCAGCTTTGTCTGTCTGTCTGTCTGTCTGTCTGTCCGCACGATAACTCGCTTAAAAATGGTTCGATTTCGATGAAATTTTAGTATGTAGTAGGGGACCACATCGGAAAGAACCCTATTGAAAATGGACAAAAATGGGGTCGAAGGTCAGGACATAGGAGCAGGATCCATTCCATTGCCCTTATGCGTCATAACTTGCGTAAAAATGCTTCGATTTCGATGAAATTTTAGTATGTCGTAAGAGACTACCTGGCAATGAACCCTATCGAAAATGGACGAAATGGGGTCTAAGATCAGAACATAGGAGCGGGATCCATTCCATTGCCCTTATGCATCATAACTTGCGTAAAAATGGTTCGTTTGCGACAAAAGTGTATCATGTTGTTCCAGAAGTATACTGAACCGGTTCTGTTGAATATAATCAGAATGGGGTCAAAGGTCAGGGCAGAGGAGCGAGATTTATTCCACAGCCATTATCCTCATAACTTGAGTAATAACTTGAATAGTGATTTCTGGTATGTTGGAAAGCGTATCATAATCAATGCATTGCATGATTTTACTAACTTGTATATCATCTTACTAAAAAAGTTAATTTTATTTTCGAGAAGATGTGAAAATGTTTACATACAGAATTCAAATTCAGGAACTTTTTGAGTCTGATATAGCATATAAAGGTGACTTCTGTGGTGACTTAAGATATTTATTTATTTATTTAGAGGATAGTACAGTTGCATATGATTGAGTGGCAAGGTACCTTTTTCATGGTTGTCATCACCATACTCTGCACATCTGAACCCATGTAATTATTTCTTTTGCTGCTCTTGGATCTTTTTAAAAATGTAATACTGAATCCAAAATTTTCATGATGGAATTTGCTTTCAAATTCCATTCACAAAACAAATTCCAAATGCATTACAAAAATTGGAGTTAAAGAAAATTTTGGCAGTTTCTTGATAATAAACTAATTTATTTATAGTGGGAGCAATGGATCTAATGTTATTCTAAGCTGAGAAAATATAAGTGCCATCCACTGCAAGAATAGAGAAAAGTAGAAGGGATTTCTCTGTGTAATCAGTCTTTTTTGTCTTATTATTCAGGATTTAATACAATGGTTCATCTACCAATCAAGCATCTCTTACAGGTGTAAAGATAGTGATACAGGACATCCAGAAGATTAAAAACATCTTTGTCTTTGAAAGAGGTTTGGTGGCTAAGCTATTTTTGCAATTAATGTATTAAAAAATTCGTACTTATGCATTAGCAGAGCACCAGTACAAATGTTGCAATTGTCAATAGATGGCAGCACATGAGTAGAGAAAAAACTAAAATAGTGCTCTAAATAATGATCAAACACAATAATAATAATAACAAATATTTCTTTATAATAAATAATAACAATGCACAGCAAAATGTTTAAGAAATACTGGCTGAATGTATGTATATCCTCTTTCCAACGATGCAAAAAATCTACACATTAATTTTTGGTGGCCAGTAAGTTTTAATAGAATTTAAAATGGATTCAAATGGGTCCGAGATTACTGAATGATGTCTCCACATAAACTCAGCTAAATAAGAATTGATATGCTGTCTAGCAGTTCCGCAATGATGTTTGTTTCTCCATTTAGCTGAGCCCCACAGTCTTTCTATTGTTTGAGTGTGGGCCCCACAGTCTTTCTATTGTTTGAGTGTGGGCCCCACTTTCTAGGTCAACAAGATGATTTCTATGATTGACTTTAAAAAGGTGAAATCCTTCCTCTTCTATCTCCCCAGTCTTATATGATTTCCATGAATCGGAATATATTGTAGAATGTTCTGCAACATGATTTTTTATTTCTTTCATTAGGGTTTTTGCACTTCAGTCTGGCATTTTCAGTAAAAAACAGTCATTAGTAGAACAACAAATTCCTCCGAATATCCACTGTTCTGGTAAAACACGATCTGTATTAGACTTTCTCTTTGAAAATAAGGTTTTATCTACTTCACTATTAGTCCTGGGCCGCAGATTTTTTTGTTCGACTGATCTTTCAGAACAGCTACACAAATTTCTCGCAAATAGTTATTCCAACCAACAGCTGTGTGACTTACCATCTTCAACTGACATTTACTCCATTTAAGAGAACTCAATTCCTCACTCCAACTATAAATAAATCGAACAGCAGTTACAAAAAATCCGACTATTCCCAAACCAATTTCCTGCGCATAAGCCTACTTTACATCTGCATGTTCTAATGTTGCACCACCACTGAATTCTTTCATCTCCAAAGTATAGCTTCATATTATGTCCCAATTTACATATCCTTTCCATCAGAAGAATTCCTTTATCTTGAAGAAATGGAACAACACTTCTTTCATTTACAGGTAATTCCCAAAATTTCATATTGTTCAACAGCACAGAAACAGACAACCGACCGAAAGCAGTATAACATTGACACTAATGATAGTAACGTGACATTATGAGATGTTAGATTTTCTACTCATGTGCTGCCATCTATTTTTTATTATTATTGAAATAAAGAAATAATTTTTTTTGCATTTTTGAACTTCACTTTTAGTTGGTAAGTTCGATGAACACTTACTTCACTTTTAGTTGGTAAAGTTCGATGAACACTTACCGCACGTGGGGCTTGGCTTTCAATTCATATTTTCGTTATGTGGATGCGGCACGGGGTTGTTGTTTTTTTTTCCATTTGGCCACGGTTCACTTCTTTTTTTTTTTCCGTTGGAATTATTTTGCCTCATCACCAAATGAGTTTTTCCTTTGCTGCATCCTCATTTACTTCAATATTTTTCTTAACCCGAGTACTTTCGGTACTACTACTATACCGTCTTCGAGGGGACATTTTGCTCCAACTAGCACGGACCGTGTCAGCTGGGCATTTCGGTGGTTCTCGCGGGCTGCATCTGTCATCTGCTATCGCTTCTTCTTGGGCGTTGTGGCGCCATCTCTTGTTGGTCAGTGATCTCCTTTTTCGAACTTTTTCTTTTTTTTTGCTCAATTTTAATTTTTTTTGCTCAATTTTTCCTCCAATGGCTTATATAGGAAGTACCAAAAATAAGCTTAAACACAGATTAAAACAACACATAAAAAACTGGCAGAAAAAAGAAGAAAAACAGCACTGATTCAATACTGTCTGGATAACCAAAAATATCCAAAATTCGAAAATATAAAAATCATTAAAAGCTGTAAATCCGAAAAACACCTCAGAATAGCAGAGTCGGTAATGATTGAAAAAAATAGGACAAAAGTTTGCAACCACAATGACCCTAATAATTTGAGAAACAGCTGGAGAAATTTAATTAAAATTGAGCAAAAAAAAGAAAAAGTTCGAAAAAGGAGATCACTGACCAACAAGAGATGGCGCCACAACGCCCAAGAAGAAGCGATAGCAGATGACAGAAGCAGCCCGCGAGAACCACCGAAATGCCCAGCTGACACGGTCGGTGCTAGTTGGAGCAAAATGTCCCCTCGAAGACGGTATAGTAGTAGTACCGAAAGTACTCGGGTTAAGAAAAATATTGAAGTAAATGAGGATGCAGCAAAGGAAAAACTCATTTGGTGATGAGGCAAAATAATTCCAACGGAAAAAAAAAAAAAAAGAAGTGAACCGTGGCCAAATGGAAAAAAAAACAACAACCCCGTGCCGCATCCACATAACGAAAATATGAATTGAAAGCCAAGCCCCACGTGCGGTAAGTGTTCATCGAACTTTACCAACTAAAAGTGAAGTAAGTGTTCATCGAACTTTACCAACTAAAAGTGAAGTTCAAAAATGCAAATGCATTAATGCACGTTAAAATATAACCTCCAATATCGGAAGTAAATTGAAAAAAAAGAAATAATTGTTATTAGCCAGTGTTTCATCGTCATTTAGAGCACTATTTCAGCTTTTTCTCTACTCATGTGCTGCCATCTATTGACAGTTGCAACATTTGTACTGGCACCCCACTAATGCATAAATATCAAACAAATTTAATGTGTGTGCAGAGTTTTATCATCTTTCTAGTTGTTGCTGTTGGTATGACCTTTCATCTGCATCACTGATATTTCACATCTTATTCTGTCTTCTCCATTGCTATCATTGCATTGACTTTTATTGTTTGTGTAGTTCTGGTTTTAAGTTAAGTCTTTTTGTTTCTTATCATAAGACTGCACAAAAAATGAATGATATTCTATAAAATTGAAGTAAATATATTATTGGAGTGTAACTGATTACTTTTTAAATTGTCGCTCTTTAGTTGTAACATGTGCTTTTATGTTGCAGGGGCCACTGATGGTAACAGAAGCTCTGAAAGCTTATCACACTGAAGGACCAAATGTTCACTTTGTTTCCAACATTGATGGTACTCATCTTGCTGAGACACTGAAGAAGCTAGATCCTGAAACTACTCTTTTCATCATTGCTTCCAAAGTAAGGATATATTTGGACTGATTAAGATGAGTCTTATGCTAATAATATTGTTTGGTAGTGGTGTTGCTATGTCCATCATGGTGTTACTCACAAAATCAGTGATGACAAATGAGCAATTCAATGGAGTCACTGAAGATTTAGCATCTTTAAGGAGAGCTGACGCTATTAAATTTTTTTCTAATTTTCACAAAATTTTGTTTGGTGTTTAAAACTTTTTAAGAATTTCTTTAGTTGTATTAATTAGGGGTGAGTTTTTCTTCTGAATAAAATTGAGTGGATAAACAACAATTCTCATTAAATTGTTTGATCAGATGTGAGTAATTTAGTGGTTGTGTGATTTTTAAAATATAGTTAAATTCTATCTGGATTTAAATTTAATGAGGTTGTTAGAAATACATATTGTATAATATCTTATTTCAGCTATGTCATTGGATGAGATTTGTTTTGACGATTAAACATAATACCATTTCGCTTTGATAAACCTATAAGTACTAAAATTGTTTTGCAAAAAATTTAAACTATTGGCCTACTTATAAAATTTAATGAAAATAATGCAGATTTATTCAGTGCAGTTAAATTTGCATGTTACTTTCGTCCATATTAACTTTTGCAGCATTTTCCTTTCATTGCATATTATGAAGCATGTGTGATAACTTTCAGTTGTCTAGTTTATCTGGAATGAGGAAATAATTTTGATCATGTTATAGTGTGCTTATAAATTAACAGAACCATTGCTTTTGTTTAAGGGAGAAGGGGTGGTTACCTGTTCTCAGCTAAAGCAAATGTGTACCTGCAGAATGTTTATCTCTAAATCTGATAAGCAATCACAATTCAGTTAGCAATGGTCAAACAAAAGTAATAAATACTCCCTAAAAGGTTCTACACTTTTTCATTTGTGGAAATTTTTTCACATAATATAAGTTTTTAGTTCATCATCAGTGTGTGCTTTTATATCCTTTATCAGTTACATTATACTAGCTGTAAAGCCCATTGAGATAAGAATACAACGGTTTCTAGAAATCACTTATTGCTATTCAAGCGTTTATTAACGACGTTGAAGAATATCTTTGTACATGATATTTTTGTAAATATTTTTCCGGAATCTGGTAGTAGTTTTCCTAGTTCTGGCCCATGGACTACTTTAACTGAGACATCATCAAACCGTCAAACTCTTGACAATGCAACATAAAGTTGTCCATGGCTAAGCACTGGTTCAGGAAGGTAGATAGCTACTTTCTCCAGTGTTTGACCATGAGACTTATTAATAGTCATAGCAAAGGTGAGTTTTACAGGAAATTGTCATCCTCTTAATGTGAATGGGAGGTCTATAAACAGTAGGTGCAAAGTCAGTTCGCAGAATAAAAACAGTTTTACCATATGCTAAGTCTGTGAGTACTTCTGCAATTACCAAATTGGGTTTTAGTTCTTTAATTATCAGTCTTGTTCCATTGTATAAACCTCGTTGTGTATTAAGGTTTCTCAGGAGCATGATAATAGCACTGCCGATCTTCAACTTCAGTCTGTGAAGTGGCATTCCTGATGGAGTTTGCTCATTAAAAAACTCTATAGAATAATACCCTTCAGTATTTTCTTTGCCATCGGCATCAATTGAATCAGATCTTAAGTATGGTCTATAATATAATAGCAACCTCATTAGATCTTGGAGCATTATAACGCCTTTGATTATTTCTACGATCTTGAATACTCTCTTGCTTGACTTCATAAAGCATTTTACATCCTTCCACAAATGGATTATTTTCTGTCATGAATGTATTCACTGTTTGTAACAGATCTTTATTGCCCCCACTATTTTCTCGCATTTGCACTCTTTGGGGAGCAGCCTCATCAGGATCCAATATGTACAATTGTGCATATTTCCGCTGTTCACCATTACCAGGATGCAGCACTCCTGCATGATGATAGATTGATCCATTTATTATAAAACAATAAGGCCCATAACCTGGTGGAGGAGCCATTTGTGCTCCCATCGATGCAAATGCAAGATAACTATTAATCGACCATATGTTAACCATAAAGTTTTTCAAGTGCTCATGCTGATTTCATAAATTGTTCAATTAATGGGGAAGTGCAAATAGGATCTAATTTTACTGCTCCTTTTGAGCAACATTTAGAAAATTTACCATCTGAAGGTCTTTCTCCAGCAAAGTTTTTCGCTTTACAAAATTCACAAATTTGCTCAAGAGTGCCACGTGGGTGTCTCGCTACACTCTTTTCATTGTCTATATGGTTTAAAGCCACATGATGTGTAGCATTTGTTTGTTGTTGTTGGTTCGTTAATGTCCTCTAAATCTCAATAATTTCCGGTGTCATATTATTAATACGACAATCATGCAAACATCAAATTTCAGAATTTCTTTCAACTGCACTGCATTTTTGTCTTCTTTTTTTTTTTTTTTTTTTTTTTTTGGCATGTTCGGCATTTTGAAAGTTAACATCTCTTTCGACTGCAGTGTGTTGTTCGTGCGTTGCTCGATCGTAATAGGCTTTTTTTTTTTCTTATTGGATGTCTAACGACCACCATGAGCAACTCAATAGGCTATAAGCAGTCGCCTGTACCTAATTTAGGGCCACTGGTTCCAGGGAAGGGAGAAACTCGGTGTCATAAGACGAACACAACATCCATGCCTCACTGAGATTCGAACCCGAACCCAGCTCAGACGTATGAGCAAAAGCCATCGCTTAGACCACTGTGCCACCGGGCTGGAAAATAGGCTTTGCAGCATTTATCTTTGATCTCTTCATCTAATGAAGGAAGTAAATTTCTTTTTTGACATGGCATACGCAAGGTTTAAAACAACAGTCAAGTTCGCGAAGGACACTAACGTTTGTCCTTGCCTTACTTAAATAAAAGGGATCCACGTTGTTGCTAGTAAGTATTAAAATTAATAAATTTATAAATTTATGAGTATTAATGGCTATTAAACATTTTTAGGAGGAAATTGCATGAAAAAATAATAATCTTGTATGTTTAAATATATAAATAAAAAACATCTTACAGCCTAGAACTATATTCCTCCACTTCCACCGCCCTCCAAAAAAAAAAAAAAAACTAACTTCGAACGAAAGAAAAAAGATGTAAACAAAACATCAAACAGGAACGGTTACGGATAACATGGTGTGAGCATCGGAATATAAATGTTCGTCTTTTTCTGGTAAACAGCGTAATAAAGCATATCAAGAATCTGTAAAGTAGAACCAAAATCCCTGATGTAGTTTTGCTATTTCTAAAGAGTTGACCGTGTGACGTAACGCATATCTGACGTCATGTGAGAATGATTTGGATAAGATGATGTCACACCAGCAGCTGTGTTCTTTGTTGCTATGACAACAAAACAAAGTGATATACGTGTGAACTGTGCGCATGTAGGAGATAACGTCATCTGCACGAAAACATGAAAAACTAATCGTGACGTCACAAACATTTGTTTCTCGGTTGCTATAATGACTTAAAAAGTGATCCATATCGTCGGCAACTTAGCCTTTTATATATTAGGATTAGGACTTCAAAATAGTGTATGATAGTAGTGAACGTTCATTGGCGTCAAAAGATTTTTAACACAATCTTATCCATTGTTAAAAAAATTTTGTTTCATGCTAAGAATATAAGATTTGCTTTAAAGTCATTAAAGATGAACATTTCTCTCTTTGTATACCTGGCAAAACATAGAATCAAAAACATACTTACATACATATCACTAAGCTATCCTCCGAGATTCAGAGGTTAGCTCCAAAAAGAAATACAAACTACCAGATAATTTTTACTTACTGTTGCTGTATCAAACTTCTCCATTTACAGCGATCTTGACATACAGCTCGAGCTTCACTGACATCCATTTCACAATGTACACAAGATCTTCTATACTTCATACTCATAATTTTTTTCTCATGCAGACACTCCTGAATCTGATCCTCCCATGACTTCCTTGGCCTTCCTCTGCCTTTCCTTTCTGCCACTTAGGCTAAAAAGATTTTCTTAGTAAGCATCTCATCACTCATTCTTTCAACATGGCCAAACCACCGAAGCATATTAGTCTCCACCTTGCTAACAACATTTTGCTTCACATCATACAACTGCAACACATCATTCCTCACACAATCGGAACGTGTCTTGCCACAAACCACCCGTAAGTAACGCATTTCTCCAGCACACAAACGACTCCTATGTTTCTTCTACAGTACCCAGGTTTCACTGCCATACATCAGAGTAGGAACAATTACACTCTCCTACAGAGCCATGCGGAACTCTCTAAAGAGCCCATCATTACTGTGAAAACCTCCCAGAGCAGCCATGACTTTCAATGAAGAATTCACTCGCCTACTAATTTCGCCATCCAATTTGTTCTCTGTCAAAAATGATTCCTAAATACACAAACTCACTCACCTGGTCAATCACTGTGCCATTTAGACTTACATTGCATTCAGTGCTACCAGTTCCTCTCTCAAAAACCATAACTTTGGTTTTTCTCTTATTTATACTCAGTTTGAATTTCATGCAAAGCAAACTTCGTGCGTCCGGGACAACATACTCTGCAGCTCACTTTTGCTCTCTGCCAACAAGATAGTGTCATCAGCATACAGCAATCTGCACACACGGATATCACCAAGATATAAACCAGTATTATCTATTTTGGCATCACACATATACACAGATCCATAAATATATTAAACAGCCATGGTGACATTACACATCCTTGCCTGACTCCTGCACCAATAAAAATCCATTTTGATAAAACATCATTTACTCGTGCACAGGCTTTACTGCCAGCATACATGGCTTCTTAGTAAGCATCTCACATTACTAAGTAGATTCCCACTACTAGGAGATTCCCAGTAACACCATATTCATTCACACTTTTACATTACTTAGTAGATTTCCAGTAACACCATATTCATTCAATACCTTCCACAGAAGTGTCCTATTTACTCAGTCGTAAGCTTTCTCTAACTCTATGAAGGCAGCATAAACTTTCTTACCAACAGCCAGATACTTTTCAATCATCATGCATAATGCAAACATTTGCTCTGTGCAGCCTTTACTAGGCATGAAACCACTCTGAACATCCCACATTTTCTCTGATGTAAGACCCCGTACTTTTTAATAACGACCATACCAAACACTTTCCCTGGCACACTTAATAGGCTAATAACCCGGTAGTTCTTGCAGTCAGTCTGATCACCTTTTCCCTTATACAAGGGAACAATGATAGCATCCTTCCAATTCCAAGGGACCATTCGTAACTCCCAGCACAGCTGGCAAATTTCAGTATATTACTTTCCCTATAAATGCAATCCTTCACTACCACTCTTCAGTTGGGTATATTATTTTACATATAGTTCATAAAGGACTATGCAAGGTGTGTTCATGAAGCTCATTTTCATTACATTCCTTCTGAAAGATGAAATTCGTGGCTGTGACTAGAACTATGAAAACAGAAAAAGTTTTTTTTTTTTGCACAGAAAAGAAACATTTTTGGGCCTAATCTACTGATAATGATCTATGAAGATATATGCAGGGTTGGTCCGAGGGGTATGCCAGGTAGGCAGGCAGGCCTAGGACCCCACCAATGAGAAGGGGTGCCAAATTAGCCCATGGATTTGTAAATTTTCTTTCATAGTAAAATTATCCGCTAACTTTTTTGGTACTTACATATTAAACCAAGGACCTCAGCAGAGACCTGCGACAATCATTGTTCCGAACTTCGTTATGGACTCATGACGCCACGTGAGAACTTCATTTGATATTCTTTGTTTCTCATTCTTAGTTTGTTTCGCATTCTGTGTGCTTCTATCATTAATTGCTAATGCTGTTTAAGTAAGTAAGCTTTCGCCATTTTGTGGAAATATGATGAAAATTTGGGATCTACCTAATACTGAGGAAAAGGCAGTGAGTTTTTTTTCAGAGTATAGGAATATTGCTAAGACAGCATATAACTTCATTTGATATATAATTCGATTCTTTGTTTCTCGTTCTTAGTTTGTTTCACATTCTGCGTGCTTCTGTTGTTAATTATTTCACATTCTGTGTGTTTCTATCGTTAAGTATATGTTGACTTTTGTATATGTAATTTAAGCTGTATATAGACAGTATATGTTGACTTTTGTATGTGTAATTTAGGCAGTATATGTTTCTTTTTTTTTATATTAAACTGTTTCACTCTTGTACGTGTACTTGCCGTGGTTAGATTTGCGCCAAAATCGGTTTCTGCTGAGGTGAGGTCCTCAGTTTAATACGTAAGTACCCTTTTTTTATGAGCTAGTCTGTACTTGCCACAAAAATAAAAGCTGAATACTCCTTTCTTATATATATATATATATATATATATATCATCATCATCATCATTGTCAACCATTATCAATCCACTGCTGGACGAAGGTCTCCCCAAGTTTCCTCCACAACGGTCTGTCTTGTGCCAGTCTCCTCCATGTTACTCCCGCATACTTTCCAATTTCATCCACCCATCTTCCATGTGGTCTTCTTCTGGGTCTCTTCCAGTCCCTTGGAATCCAATCTAAAATTTCGGCTGTCCATCGATGGTCTGTCCTTCTGGCAGTATGTCCAGCCCATTGCCATTTCAGGGATTTAACTCTGATCATGATGTCTTCCACTCTTGTCATTTTTTGGATCCACGAGTTCCTCTTATCTCTCCTGGTTACACCAAGCATACACCTCTCCATGCTACTTTGAGTTGTCTGCATCCTTTGTATGTCTCCTTTAGTTAAGGTCCACGTCTCTGCACCATACGTAAGCACTGGAAGGATGCATTGATCAAACACTTTTCTTTTAAGACGTAATGGCATATTGCTCTTGAAAATTATGCTGTTTCTTCCAAAAGCTCTCCAGGCAAGTTTTCTACGCCGATTAATTTCTTCATTAATGTGACCCTCACTTGATATCTGCTGTCCAAGAAAAACGTACGTGTCTGTTATCTCCAGCTTTTCTCCATCAATCGATAAATCTTCATTTCTTGTAAAAGCATTGAACATCACTTTTGTCTTCTGAAAGTTCATTTTTAATCCCACTTCTTTACTCTTGTCAGCAAGTTCCTGGATCATACTCTGCAGCTCTGGTGAGGTAGTTGCAAAAATGACTACATCATCAGCAAAACGAAGGTGGGTTAGATAATCTCTATTAATCTTTATCCCTTTGTTTTCCCAATTCATTGACTGAAAGACATTTTCTAATGTGGCATTAAAGAGCTTTGGAGATATGGTGTCACCTTGTCTCACTCCTTTTCCAATTTTTATGTGTGTTGAATTTTCAAACAGCCGAATCTTTGCACTTGCATTTTCATAGATGTTATTAATAATATTAATGTATGCATCTTCAATACCGCAGGATTTCAGAGCCATTGTAACTGCTGATGGTTTCACCGAATCAAAGGCTTTTTCATAATCGATAAAAGCCATGCACAATGGAAGTTCATATTCCCTCGCTCTTTCAATTAGTTCTCTCAGTACATGGATATGATCTATTGTGCTGTAGCCACTCCTGAATCCAGCTTGTTCTCTCGGTTGAGCCATGTCCAGTGTCACCTTCAAGCGGTGTGAAAGAACTTTAGTGAAGATTTTATAAACCACTGACAGGAGGCTGATAGGTCTGTAGTTCCTGAGATCCTCAATGTCACCTTTTTTATGTAGCAAGATCATTGTAGCATTGTTCCAATCCTCAGGAATCTTCCCTTCATTAAGGCATCGAGTGAAAATTTGGGCGAGTACTGTTTCGATTTCTCCACTTGCTTCTTGTATGATGTCTACAGTAATTCCATCTTCTCCTAGAGCTTTTCCCCACTTCATGTTCTTGATTGCATGTGCAACATCTGCTGGAAGGACTGGGAGAACTCTGGTACTGGTACCTTTCATGATGTCTGGAGTACATGTATCATCCCTTTCATATAATTTGGAGTAGAAATCTTTCACTCTTGTCAAAATTTCGCCTCTATTTCTTGTTAAAGAACCATCTTCTTTTCTCAGTGCCATAATCTGTTTTTTTCCCTTACTGAGATGTCCCTTTGCTATCTTTAGACTTTGGTTGTTTTCAATTGCTTTCCTCACTAGTTCACAGTTGAATTTTCTTACGTCTTCAGTGATACTTTTTCGTACTGTCTAGCATAGCTCTATATATTACACTTTGGAAGTCACATCTTCTTTAGTTGTCCTCATCTCTCTTCTTTTTGCATCAACATTTTGGTTTTTCCTTTTAATTTGTTCACATGCAACTTGTTCTTAGACCCAGCTAATTTTGTTGCTGTTTCCATAAGAGCTTTGGTTACTTTTCTGTTAACTTCAGAAATATCCACTTCTTCCGATGTTAGGCCTTCTAAAGCAAAGAATCTGTTCTTCAGTTCCAACTTGAAGGTATTATGGTGTTTTTAAAGGTTGGTTATGTCAATTCATTTTGTTTGTCTTATGAGCTTGCTACGTTCGAGTTTAGTGTTGAGGTGCATCTTACATCTCACCAATCTATGGTCACTACCTGTGTTGAACTTGTTTAGCACACTGCAGTCTTCTATGACGAATTTTTTGTTACACATAATAAAAAACAATTTCACTTGTCCCATTTGGATGTCTCCATGTCCATTTCCTGTGTGGCTTTTTCTTGAAAAGGGAGTTCAAGATGAAAAACCCTTCTGCCTCTGCAAACTCTACGAGAGTATTTCCACACTGGTTTCTGTTGCCGTGACCGAATTTACCTACTGAAGTTTCATTCTGTTGCAGTTGCCCTATTTTTGCATTGAAATCTCCCATAATTATCTTTAAGTGCTGCTTACCTTTATTATTTAGATGACAAATTTTTTCATAAAATTCTTCAATTTCTTCTTCAGGATGACTTGTGGTGGGTGCGTAAGTTTGAATAATCCGAGCCTGGTATCTTCTCGAGAGTTGGATAACGAGTCATGCAGCTCTGTCAGAGAAACTTTCAACTTCTACAACTTTATCCTTCAGTTTCTTGTTTATTTTAAATCCAACACCACTAGTTCTGCCAATATCTGTCCCATGATAGTAGAAAAGATGTCCACTTTTCAGTTCAATGAGATCTTCTCCTTTTCTCCTTACCTCACTTAGCCCAACGATGTCCCACTTGATCCTTTGTAGTTCCTCTTCCAATTCAAGAAGCCTTGAATCAGAAGATAGGGAGCGTCCATTATACATAACCAAGGTCAGCATCAGATGGCAGCCTAGTCCGGTCCTCCGGGGATTCTTAGCACCCCCTGCCTTCATGTCGCACTGGCCGCTGCCTTGGCCAGGTACATTCCAGCTGCCGGAGACTGAGGGCCAAGATTTAAGTTGTGGAGTCATTTTGAAGAGGTTTGGCCATAACTCACCACGCTGGCCAAGCGGGTTGGTGAGTGTGGGATATCATTTTCTCTAATCCCGATGGTATAGTTATACCGCTATTGGCGGTCGTCAGAGCCCCTTTAGTGAGAACAGGATGTACCACGAGAAGACCGGGTAAACATTTGTCAAGGAGAGGCTGTGATGTTACACATCACCTGACCTTACATCCCATATATATATATAGAGAGAGAGAAAGAGCAATTGAATTAGAGATACCTGTCTAGTAATGTGTAGCACCACCTTTCGCCCTGATGACGGCGGCGATTCGTCTCGGCATGGACTCAACAAGACACCGGAAGCGTTGGGAAGCCATACGGATCCATGACCCCTGAACAAGCTCCCACAGTTCATGCAGATTTGATGGAGGGGGGTCAGAGCGTCGAACATCTCTCTCGATGGCATCGCAGATGTGCTCGATGGGATTGAGATCAGGTGACCTAGCTGGCCAAGGAAGCGAGGTCACGTCGGTGGAGTATTCATACAACCATTCGGATACAATTCGGGAGCGATGGCACGGTGCGTTGTCTTGTTGCAGGATGAGGTCCCCAGTGGGATGTTGAAGATGCACAAACGGGAACAAATGGTTGTCCAGGATATCCTGGTAATGTTGACCTGTGAGGGTCGATGTCACACGTACCAGGGGTCCCATTTCAGTCCACATGAACAGTCCCCATATGAGAATGCCACCCCCACCAGCTTGAAGAGTATCCTGCTGGCAAGAAGGATCCATCGCTTCATCTGGTTTGTGCCGTACTCATATCCTGTCATCCGCATGTACCAACGTGAATCTCAACTCATCAGTCCAGGCAATATTTTTCCACATGTCTAAGGTCCAGTGGCGATGTTCCTGTGCCCATGCTAATCTTTGCACCCTGTGATGTGCGGTCAGCAGCGGTACCCCATAGCGAGGAGATGGTTCTGGATGGTGTGGCTGCTTACACGTTTTTGTGCACCAGCGTTAAATTGCCGAATGATTTCTTGCACTGTGGCCCGTCTATCCGCTGTTACAATGCTAGCTAGCCGACGATGACCCCGCTCATCCACACGCTGTTGTCTATGGCAGTTAGCCCTTGCAGGGATGGTTTTACTGGATTCGATGTACTCACGGTGCACCCGTGACACAGTGGCTCGTGAAAATCCCAGTGCCTGCACGACTTCCGAGATGGAGTGACCCATTCGTTGGGCCCCGACAATTTGCCCACGATCAAATGCGCTTAGATCCTTCGTCTTATCCATGTCCGACTCGTACCGATTCCTGTCGCATCACTCCTTATATTATAGTCGGATCGCTGCATACGTCATGTCATTTCCGTTTACAGGGCCACCTACAGCGCCACATATGCATAATGCCAGCTGTCTCTAATTCAATTGCTCTTCAGTGTATATATATATATATATATAACAATATGGCTTGGATGACAAGTGGAAATCTTAGATTTCCTCTCTCTGCTGCATCTTTTTCTTTCCCATCTGTGGCAAATTTGTCCCAAGCCCCCAGCAAAAGGTTAACAAAGCACTGGGTGAATTTAACCACTTCCTGAAAGGGACTCTGGGTTTGTTTACTGCAGTCCCCATATGCAAAGCCGATTGTTTGCTATACTTTATTTACTCCTTCTCCTTCCCAGATGAATGTTTCGTTTAAATAACGCAGACAACTATGTATGATTCCGTCATTTTGTGAGTAAAATTATTAGTATTAGTATTAGTATTATTATTATATTGTACTATTTATTTGTAGCGTAGCATATAATAGTTAGTTAGGAACATATCTACTGAGCACACTAAGTTGAGATCAGAGCTATTTCTTACTGTGTTTATGTGCTTCTTACTGAAAAAAAAAAAGATCAATGGGGGCGAGTGAAATTTATCACATGCCTATATTCCTACTTACACTCAGACCAATCCTGGATATATGAAGCTATCTATGAAGCTACAGTCGAGATCTTTCTGTGTATATGTATTCTTAAGATATTATTACTGCATTGCTAACAGGATTTATGCAGACAGAATGCAAAAACACAAATATTTTTCATGGCTAGGGTGTTCAGGAAGTTGTACCCACAACTCAGTTATTCACTTCTATACAAATCAGAATATACAAATTGCGTGTTAAACATCATACCCAGGCAGCACTAGGTACAGTTCAGCTGGTATGTAATAATAAAAGCATCAATACTACATGACTTTCAAAGCATTACTGTCTTTCAGTGGTATCATAAATTAAACAATGCATTGTGTCTCATATTTCACACTAGACAATGCATTTTAAGATAAATTTGAAAAATGTAAATAACACCCATTACCATGTTTACGTAGCACATTTTCATATTTGGAAATTAATTTTTACATGTATGAAGCTCACAAGAAAAGAAATAACTGCCAGTTACAAAACACGTGTTCTTATATTTAATTTTATTGGTTTTCATCTGGAACATTGTAATTATTTTTGGATTAATTTTCACTGATGAACTATCTTCACCTGTCCACCAGTATTATACAACATATATAATAAAACAGTTTATCTTTGAAAATTAGCTCGCAAGTAAACAAATGAGAATTCTCTGGTTTAAAAACTCAAGAAATATAAGAATTCATATTTTAAACTAAAATGAGAGATACCCATAAGTTAGTTTATCACCAATTACTATATGGAATTCTTTTTTTAATTACTGAATATGTAGCATTTTTTGGTTGTATTGTTTATAGTTTTCCAAATCCTATGAGCATTCATATTTGACTATTAAAAGTTGACCATCAAGATATTAGACTTTTTACTTTTGGTAAGGGAGAAAATGACGAACCTATTTCTTTACAGGTCTTGAAAATGGTTCACATGGCATAAAGCCAGTGTTCTGCAATGAGTTAACCTAAATTCTCAGCCATATGACCTTTGATGTGGATATGAAAATGCTTAAGCTTAACACCTAATAGCATAATCTACATTTTGAGGTTACTCACCTTGATGAGTAACCTCAAAATGTAGATTATGTCTAAATAGCACGTGAATAATTAAGCAGCTAGGTGACATTTGCAATGCTATATGAATATATGACCCAATAGCATGTTAAAACTTTTTAATTGTTTCAGTCAATTTGTGTGTGTGTGTTTTATGTTGGTACCTTTTGACTTTAAGTTTCAAATTTTTATTTATTTATATATTTTTTGTAGACATTCACCACTCAGGAAACAATTACAAATGCAGAATCGGCTAAAAAATGGTTCTTGGATACAGCAAAAAATGTAAGTACATTTATGTAAAGTATTCTGCTAAGTATGAGTCTCCATTACTCTAAGATGAATACATAAAGGTCACCTATGCCAGAAAATTCTATATCATCTTCTTAGTATAATATCTTGTGTGTCCTGTTGTAATTATCTGCCCATAGTACTTCCTAGTGCAATGTCTTATGATAGTTAATCTTGGTGAGTTTATAGTTGTAAGATACTTAATTATCATCCTGTCACACGTGTGCGTCAGTATAGTGTTCGGAATCATTCAGTGTTGGTTTGCAACAGATATTTCATTATTTTTAAGTCTACTACAATTTTTTTTTTTTAACCTCTTACTGCTTAATCACTAATGGCTGCATTTATATCTTTAACTCACCTTGTTTAAGGTTTATGGTCTCATATCACAGTATAACATCTACTTATGTAATCTTTTATGTCCCGTATGAAACACATGTCCAAACCCTCTATCATATAGGACGTACATAAAAGAATGTCACGAAAGAGAAAATTAATAACACATATACTTGATTGCACAACCTATACATCAATCATATACAGTTGGGAAACAAATTTCCCCGGATAAATAATTCTTCATAAATACACGGTACACATTGTAATGCTATTATTGGCATATTTCCACTGTATTCCATGTAACCACTTCCTTCAGAAAACTTAAAAATTTTGATTGTCCTGGAGCGGAAATTGAACCCGCACCTCCCGATTTCCGGTCGAGAATGCTGGTCATTATACTACCCAGGTCTAGGAATTTCCAAGCATCTGAACATAGATATGTAAGAACCTTCAGATTTGCACTAGTCGAAGCTGTTCCTGCCCCATCGTAGTGTCTCACGACCTTTTCTCGCATCCAGTGTCAGATATAGGTCACAAATTCCAGTGATGAGATTATGTTATATACAATTAGATGCGAGAAAAGGTCATGAGACGCTATGATGGGGCAGGTATAGCTTTGACTAGCACAAATCTGAAGGTTCTCAGATATCTATGTTCAGTTACTTGGAATTTCCTTGTCCTGGGCAGTGTAATGACTAGCATGCTCGACCGGAAATTGGGAGGTGTGGGTTCAATTCCTGCTCCAGGATGATGAAAATTTTAAGTTTTCTGAAGGAAATGGTTACATGGAATACAGTGAAAATATGCCAATTATAGCCTTACAATGCCTACCATGTATTTATGAAAAATTATTTCTTCGGGAAATTCATTTCCCAATTGTATATGACGTACTTTCATCACTGGAATTTGTAACCTACATCCGACCCCAAATGGGGCAGAAATAGCATCGACTAGCACAAATCTGAAGGTTCTCAGATATCTGTGTTTGGTTGCTTGGAATTTTCTTGTCTTGGGTAGTGTAATGGCTAGCATGCTCGACCAGAAATCGGGAGGTGTGGGTTCAATTCACACTCCAAGACGATGAAAATTTTCAAGTTTTCTGAAGGAAGTGGTTACATGGAATGCAGTGGAAATATACCAATAATAGTATTACTATACATCAATGATGTCAGTGGATAAAGAAATGTTTGATGATTTATTTTGAAATTAGCAGCACCTACAGTATTGCTGATTTTTTAAATAAAATTAGTATTAATTATTAGAATTAATTTTCATAATGGAATCAAAATTCAAGTGTATCTACACATGCGATAGTCGGGAATGCTTAGATTGATTTGAGCCACTTAGATTAAATGTTCTGCCAACAATTTGACTGAAAATATCAACAGAACCATAGGTACTGCTGATTTCTAACTCTGAAATAAGTTATCAAACATTTGTTTGTCCACTGACATCATCAGTGTACAGGTTGCACCAACTATTAGCAGGTCTCAACATCACCCAAGGAAAAATGATTAGTTTTTAATGTAGTAAATATTAAATATGCCATGATGTAATTTAAAGTTATTTTTATCAAGATGCAAATTGTCATCCTTTTGGGAATACATGAATTGGGAAGAAAATGTAGACAGATGTTTTTATTTTTACCATTGAAACATTGAACAGAGTTTTTAGGTGGAACCACCTTAAGACAAATTGCTAATTGTTTGTTTGCATAGCAAACCCTAAAAGTTCTGGATGCTGTGCAAATAAATAAATAAATAAATAAATAAAATAAAACAAACAGGGAAAAAGAAGATTCAATTAATCTAATTAGCAATGAAGTGTGCAGTTATTTTCCCTTCCCTACAAGTGCAGTGACAGGAAATCCTCCTGTAAATCTTTTGTAGGTGCTGTTACAGGTATTGCTCTCTTAAGAGCTGTTGGCAGTACCAGAAGCATTGTCACCAAGAACACACATAATGTCCAGATTAATAACCTTTACATAAAGTGTTTTGCCAGGTCATTTGTTCTGGCTACAACATCAGAGCTTAAGGATTCTGTATCGAGCAACACTTTCCCAGTATTTTACAAATTTTGACTATTTAAATCTAGGACAAACTGTTTTTGAGAAGTTCCATGTTTTAATAAAAAAAAAAAAAAGAAACAATTATTCTTGGTGCAGTATGCTATAAGTTCTGCATTTTATGATGAACTCACCATAAAAAGAAGAAAAGAAAAAATATATATATATATTAGGAGAATACGTATTTCCTTCCTTACATCTCTCCTGGAGCTGCTGCTTTAAGAATACGAGTTTTTGAAAGTTCTTGATATTACATATATGTAGTGTGTAATTATTTGTCTGCTCCATTTCTGTTTACTTGTTTGTCATGCTATAATGTTTTATTCATCAGTAATTTGAAATTAATTGCATCATATTTAGCAATGCTTTCATGTTTTCTGTGTAATTTGTTTGCCTTTTATTTTGTAGTTGAAAAAATTGGTTTAGACATAGCTTTTATGTCTAAAATTAATATTTATGCATTAATTTCAGAAAACGGCTGTTGGTCAGCATTTTGTAGCCCTGTCAACAAACAAGGTAAAATAATTACTTCTTTTCATTGCTTTATAAATTGTATTGCAAAATCCCCAAAAATGTGTGTGTGTGTAAGGCATTATACAACAATCTGTCTCCCCCCCCTTTAACTTTCTCCCTTTTTTTGCAATTTTTGTTAATTGGCAGAAGTCAGGTGAGGTACTGAGAATGTGTGTTTAGCTGACTCCATTTTGCTTTAAACCTGCAGATAAGTGTTCTGATTATAAAATCATTTATTTCATGATACTTTTTGTTTAAAATCTATTCCAGAAGTGCTAAATATTTTTGAATATGTAATAAATATCTTGGAAGTAGTCACTGACAGAGAGTGGCATTAAGCATACTATTTTCCAGGCTTGCTTAAAATTGGACTGTAGTTCAGTTAGGTTTCGACTTTTCTTCTTAAGATATTGTTACTACTTTTGCCATCCTCTCTTCCCAAGAATTCTAAATGATGATATTTTTGTAACTGGTGTATTCTGCCTGATAGTGCTTTGATGGTGATATGCTGTTACAGTATACAGTAAACACAGTTTTCCCAGAAACATCTTTTCTTATATCTTCACAGATTGTAACGAAGTGTTCAGTGCATGGTTATAGTCTGGGCTCGACAAATACACTCCAGATCTAGGAGTCAGCTCTCAAAATTTAGGAGCCCAGTGAAACGAAGTCAAATTTCAAAGAATAACACACGGACATAATTTATGTTTATGACACTGGAAGAAAAAGTAATAAAGTATATTTGCTGTCATTCTTTTTTCTTTTTACCCAAACCACTGAGAAATAAATTTCCAATTTACTCCATAATTTTATTTTCCCATCTTCCAGTTGTTGCTCTCAAAAATAAAAATTTTAGATTTTGATTTTATTAAAACACAATTTGTGTAAGTCAGATTTTGTCCATATTAATTCAAAGTACAGTATTTTCTTTCATATAACCTGCAGATCATAAAATTCAGAAAAAAAAAAGTCTGATTCATAATCTGCGGCAGCGTATAATCCATAGATCGTAAGATTTTAAGAGAGAAAAATACTCTTTTTTTTTTTGTACAGTCCTCAGTGGTGTGTCCATAGACCTTGAAATTCAGAAGAAAAAAAAAAAAGTGATTGTCGTATAATCCACACCTGTCATGTTCATCTCAAACCATAATTTTTGACAGAAAAGCCGCGATTCTTAGGATGACTGATGCAGAAAAAAAAGTAAAAAAGAAAGGATTATGTTATTTAAAAAAGCAACTGTAATTTTTAAATACTTTTGTGTTGCTTTTAATTCAACGAAGAACTCTGGCTTTTGCATTACCGTACAAACTTAAAATTAAAATATGTGCCTGTCTTATTATAGTTGTAGCGTTAAATTGTTAGTACAGTGGAACCTCGGTTATAAGTTTTTCAAAGAAATAGCCTTTAAAAAAAGTATAAATTTAAAAGAATGTATATATAAATGGAATTTTGAAATGTAAAATTTTGATTGACTCCAAAAAGAAAGAAAAAAACAGGTAAAAACTTGTTAGGTTAGATTACACTAAACATGTTATTAATGTAGAACATACACGCACAAATACTTTGTTTGCTACCTTAAGCCTGTGTCTATTTTGTCTTTTGTATTAATGTTTTTATTCAAATTTCGTTATAAAAACAAAGTTAAGAAATTCTGTACAGTTTCATATTTTTAATATATGAAAAAAAAAAGCCCTTACCTTTGAGATTCTAGATAGTAAATCTGAATATGGTTTTCAATACCCTTATTATTACACATTCTTTACTTATATGCATTGCTCTTTGTAAAGCAGTTTTCCCACTAGTTGATTTAATATTAAGTGAAAAGTAAAATGTTCACTAATCTTAATTTGTTTCAAATTTCTTTAATTTAGAGGGAAAAAGACAGTTATCAATATTATTAAATAATTGTTTTGTTGCTTCATCTATATCATGGCTGAAAGAAAAAGGAAAAGAAAAAAAGCTGTCTCAATTCTCTTAAAGATGTAACGTACTGGGTTACATAAAAGAATCAAATAATTGTGTATTTCAATAATCTGAAATTTAAAATTTAATGTATAATCTCAAAAAAATGTATAAAAGAATTACTTATAATAGAATTCAAAAAAGCATTGGAAACTACAGTAAAATATCGGCACTTGCACAGAATTACATTTAAAGGGAAAAACGTATAACCAAGATTCCACTGTATCGAGTAAAATGGTAAAATGTGGTTGTAAAATATGTGTGTATATATATATATATATATATATATATATATATATATATATATATATATATTATATCGATGCAAATTTTTCTTTTTTCTCAGGAAAAGGTCAAAGCATTTGGTATCCTTGTGAGGAATATGTTTGAATTCTGGGATGTGAGTATTTGTAAAATTGAAATTAATTTGAACTTATGTTTAGCTATTTTGATTGTTTGAAATGAAGTTTTATGTAAAATGTTATTTGAAACAATGTTTTATGTACAATATTTATATGAGAAACAGAAAAACAGAAACAGACATAACAGCCTGTGTAGCAAAACTGTATCATCATGTGTTCTACAAGAAAAATAAAATTAAAAAACAAATGAGACAAAAGCTATTGCCAGTGCATTGTTAACAGATTAATTACAGTAAGGGAGGAAGACCCCCCTCCCTGAAAAATCTTTTCAAAGCACAAAAATTGAGTCACTGCAAAATATTGTCTAGGAGGAAATTTATACCATAACCACACAGTCCAGATTTAAGATTCAAAATGTAGCACCTTCAGCATATCTGTGGTAGAATCCATGCTATCATTGTTGCAGAATTCCCAAGTTAAAGTGAACATGAAAAATACAACAGATCTTGTCATGATTTTAATGAAAGTATTATATACGTACTCATTTCTGAATATGTAATGAACTTAAACAGCTTTACTCAGGGATGTCTATAGAATTTTTTTTTCAGGTAGGGGGCAACGAAAAATGGAAGTTTTTGAAATCTGCCGGAACAAAATAAAAGTTAGTAAAAAGATAGATGAAAAAATTACAGAATTTTTTTTCTAATGTAAGTTGATGCATTCTTTATTCTAATGTAAGTTGATGCATTTTTTATTCCAATGTAAGTTGAGGCATTTTTTCTAATGTAAGTTGCATTTTAACAAAAAAGATACAAAAACAACAACAACATAAAAATGAAACTCTTGCAGGCAGCTCTAAATCTAAATGTGCCCCCTGCCTTTACATACTTACACTGCTAGCCACCCAAAATGCAACACCAAGAAGAAAGCATCCGATTAGCCTGAAATTTGCATCATGCGTCACCCGCGAAAGGACATGCAAGCGATTAGCATTGCAGGGCATATGCAAATCATGTGCGCCCGGCACGCCACCGAGAAGCACTATAAGAAGGGTGCACAAAAGGCGGGGTGTAAGTAGTGGAAGTGTGATCTGCTGCCAGACCCGTGCGGGGAAGCTTCCTGATGCCTCATTGCAGAATCAGTCATTCCAGCATGTTTCGGAGTTCGACAGAGGACAAATAGTGGCTTATTGCGACAGCGGTTTATCGTACCGAGACATCGGCGCCCATGTGGGATTACATCTAGCCACAGTGAGGCGAGTATGTATTTGGTGGGTGCAGGAAGGACTTACGGACCGATGTGAGCGATTGCCGCGGCACACCACCGAACGAGAGGACCGGCATGTGGGCATTAACGGCTCGCACCGCCACATCACGAACGTTAGTGCAGGAATTAGGGTGTGTTGTGCAACAATCGGTGTCAGCACGTGCCATTCGACGTCGTCTGCAGGAGCGGGGACTTGTCGCACGGCGCCCATTGCTCCGATTACCATTGACGTTACACCACAGACGAGTGCGGCAGCAGTGGGCCATTGAACGCCGCACCTGGACTACGGAATGGCACAACATTGTCTTCTCCGATGAATCAAGCTTCTGCCAGCAACACCACAATGGTCGGATCCGCGTGTGGCTGCACCGCAGCGAGAGACTGTATGACGCATGCATTATGCATCGCCATACCGGTCCGTCGTTTGGCGTTATGGTTTGGGGAGCAATTGGATATGGCACCCCTCTCGTACACATCGCCGGTACACTCAACAGCCACCGCTACATCTCCGACGTTTTGGAGCCTGTAGTCCTCCCTTAACTGCACGACCTGCCAGCGGCCACGTTTCAACAGGACAATGCGTGCCCACACGTGGCATTTATCTGCATCGTGCAACAATTCTTCACGGTCCACCAGGTGTCACTGCTGCCGTAGCCCGCCTGTTCTACCGATATGTCGCCCATCGAACACGTCTGGTCGCTGATCGGCAACCAAGTGGTCCGGCAAGCACCACCTGCGGCTACGCCTGATGAACTGTGGCAACGTGTGGAAGCAGCCTGGACCAATATACCCCAAGCCCACATCCAAAGCCTTTTTCATTCGATGTCGTGGTGTGTAGCTGCCGTTATTGCTAGCCATGGAGGCCACACGAACTATTGATGTCCCGCAAGTCGCACGGGCCTGTAAGCTCAATCGTTTCATCTTTGTATCTGTTGTTATGTGTCCAGTAAATCTGGCTTTGCTATCTCGTGTCCTTCTTGGTGTTACATTTTGGGTGGCCAGCAGTGTATTTATTGTGGAGTGGTTGCTATCACCAAAATACTGAGATGAAGGCATGAGCATCTTCAGTATTCTGACGGTAGAAAGCCTAGAAGCCTAGAGCATTAAACTAAAGAAAGCCAATACAAATGATGCTATTAAAAAGTAAACTTGCCACTAACTTTAAATGACAGTTGGACAGTTGATGTAATACAAAAGGATGTAATTAATTGCCAAGTTGGAGAAGAAAGTATCTAGAATGAAATCCTTTTTTGAATGGTTTGCTGGATAGTGGTGATTGGTTGGCATCATAGACAAGCAGACACAATTACTTTATACAATTCAGAACATGAAAATGTTGGTCAACTTCTGTTGCTCACATCATTATTAGCTTTGCGTTCAATGGAGGAACTACAACGATGCACTAAATAAAAGTTAAAACAGTTGAAAATACGATTAAATGCAACTCACCTGGTGAAACGCAAACTTGACTTCCACAGCAAACGAATGTTAAGGCTTCATCTGTGTTATTTTCACTGATGCAAATGGCATGTGAAGTGCTTAAAAAAACAAAAGGAACAATAAAAGTTGATAAACTGAAGCACAGAAACAGAAGTGAAATGAAGTTATAATGCCAATGCAGGTGACAAGGAAGAAAACATCTTCATGGTAGTCATATAATTCAGTTATGCGTGTGTGGTAGTGGCTAAGTATGAGTTTCTGACTGTTCAAAGGGTACTGAGGACGGCACAGGTTTATGTGCCGAAATGCATTTGGCAACTACAGGGGAGGAGGCAATGTTCTTTTCAAGTTTTAAGCATTTGTCAATTGAAGACCTTACAGCAATAGTGGGCTAACCCGCATTTTCTAAAAACAGAGAAAATGAACTCTTAACATTCCCAGGTATGTTAGTCCAGTTATCAGTTCTTTTTATTTTAGAGTTCATTTTATCCATTTTTACAAAATGTGGGTTAGCCCAATATTGCCATAAGGTCTGAAAGTCCTTTTAAGAACCTTAAGCGTTTTACTTCATTTCACTTCTGTTTCTGTACTTCATTTTTTTAACTTTTATAGTTATTATTCCTTTTGCCTTTTTTAAACACTTTGTATACCATTTGCATCAGTGAAAACAATATGGATGAAGCCTAATGTTCGTTTAGCATGGAGGTCAAGTTTGCATTTCACCAGGTGAGTTGCTTTTAATCGTACTTTCACTGTTTTAACTTTTATTTAGAACATCATTATAGTTCCTCCGTTGAACACAAAGTTAACAATGACTCGAGCAACAGAAGCTGATGAACATTTTCATGTTTTCAATTGCATTACCGGACTGTGCAGCGTACCCTGCATGATATGGGCTTTGGGAGCCGACGCCCAACTTTAGTCCCCTTGATGGGTGCACAACACAGAGCTATGCGCCTCACTTGGGCACGGCAACACCACCACTGGACACTTGATGACTGGAAACAAGTAGCCTGGTCTTGCGTTTCCAACTGTATCGGGCAGATGGAAGGATTCGTGTGTGGCGCAAACCCCATGAAGCCATGGATCCTGCCTGTCAACAGGGAACTGTACCGGCTGGTGGGAGGTCCATAATGGTATGGAGTGTATTTAGGTGGGCTTCACTGGAACTCCTGGTACATCTATAAATGTCTGTGACCAGCCAACGCTATGTGCGCATCCTTTCTGACGAGGTACGCCCGTTCATGTCCTGCATTCATGCTGATGGGTTGGGCCTGTTCCAACAGGACAATGCACCTCCGCACAAGTGTCAGGATGCCACATTATGGTTAGAGGAGCATTCATCTGAGTTTGGGGTGTAGCCATTCCCACCCAAGTTCCCAGATCTGAACGTGATAGAACACATTTGGGATGCCATGCAACGCGCTATAGAACCCAGGAATCCGAGACCTCGGAATACACCCAAATTGTGGAATGCTCTGCGGGAAATATGGTGTGCATTGCCTACAGCATATTTCCAGAAGCTAGTGGAGTCCATGCCTTGTCGTATTTCTGAAGTCCTGCGCTCCCGTGGGGGACCTACCAAGTATTAGACTGGTGTACCAGTTTTTCTGGCACTTCAGTGTATGCTGAAAATGCTTAAGGAGAGCCATGGAATGTCTGAACATGAACATCAGAATGTACAGTTTCATACTAGTCACAAGGCTTTGTATGAACCTTCTAAGTCTAGAATTGTAGTAAGGAATTGCCAGTACTGATGGTTATTTACACCCATGGATGAGCTGGATCGCAAGAGAAAAAAATAGGAAAACATTGTGGACATTGTTTCCATTTGATTTTCTGTAAATGTGATGAATGAAGCCATCATTAAAATGTCAATAACAGTGAAACAAAAGGACCTGAAAAGTTGCAAAATTTTCATAGCAAAATTGACTTTTTTGCATACTTATGTAGTCAGTTGCCTAATGACCTGCTAGTAGATACTACTGCCACCGCATGACATTCGTTCCAAAATAACTACAGGGTATAATTAAAGCATCTCTGTTCTGGGCCATGTGCAGTTATCTAGTGACCAAAACTTAAACAAACTTAGTAGGGATACTATTCAAGCAATGCAAAAATTGTTTCTGTGGGAAAGCAAATAGCTCAAAAATTACCACCAGAGGACAGTGGTGTTCCAAGCAATGAAAAAGCACCAATGGCGGTTATCCATAACAGTGTAATTGTAAGACAAATGAACCAGACAAAAGCCTGATCAATAAACTTTATCTTGCTGCTGATTTTCACCATACCATGGTTCTAAAATAAGTGGAACCTACACTGGATTGCTCAATGTTCCTTCCATTCTGATGCACCTAAAATTACATTCACTGAATAATGTGTTCAATGGTAGAATGCATCTGGTCTATAGTGATGTTTCTCACATGAAGTGTTTTCCTGTCTTTTCAAGGCTGCCAAGTTAGACACATTGGCCTGATAAACCATGCTTTTGATGTGTCCCCACCACCGAAAGTCGCAGAGGTTCAGATCTGGTGAATGAGTGGGCGATGCTGTTTAAAAAGAGCAACTGATCACTCTTGCCTCTATGAAATATTGTTGCAGCACTCATAAAGATGGAGGTTCTGTCACACAAAACACAATAATCAACTTGAACAACAACCATGTTTGACCAAATGATGAAACATTGAGTTTACGCATTTAATCTGATTTTAAAAGGTATGTACAAGTTTAAAAGTGTTTGTATGTACCAGTTCAAAAGTTTGCTTTTAAACTTGTACATACCTTTTAAAATCAGATTAAATGTGTAAACTTTATGTTTCATCATTTGGTCAAACGTGGTTGTTGTTCAATTTGAATACCATGTTTTGTGTGACAGAGCCTTCATCTTTATGAGTGCTACTTGCAACACGAAAAACTTACCCTATTGCAGCAGCTGTTGGTACAGACCATCAGCTATGAGAAGGGGGATCCATTGTGCATAAAAATGATGGAATCAGGACATCCTTGCTGCTTCAGTTATGGGACCACAAAACTGCTGCTGTAAATTTTTGTTTGCTTATATAACATATACTACTTGATGCATTTGTTTTCTGTATCAGAAGAATATTTTGTTTTTCAGGTGTTGAATATGGATTTCTGTTTCATTTCTCCAGCTTTTTTTTTAGTTTTCATTATTGTTCATTTGCATAATGTGTTTCACAGATCTGTTGTACATAAACTAATTGTAGGCATATTTCATATGGTCAATATTTTACTTTCAGTGGGTTGGTGGCAGATACTCTTTGTGGTCGGCTATTGGTCTTTCTATTGCTGTGTATCTAGGTGAGTATGAAGAATATTGACTGATTTATTTCAAAAGAATTTGCATCAAAATAAAGAAAAATATGTGTGGTTATTGCTGACGTTGAGGAAAAAAATTATGGTAGTCTTTTTTTTTTTTTGTGTTTTTTGTAGTTGTGTAGTCCCTCCTGTATGGTCCTCCTGTATGTGCGTGTGCCATTTTTTTTAAAAATTAAGGTGTGTGTGTGGTGGGTGGTAATGAAGTTATAAGGCAAAAGTAAGGCACTTGCTGTTTCTTCCCTTTAGTCCCAACATCATGGTTTACTGAAAACTTACTGGTTAATGCAAGTAGAATTATTTCAATATTTTATTGTGAGCTACAGTACGCTTCTTTTGTTATTGCAAGTGTCAAAATCATGGGTACTGATTTTGATTACTTAAGCTGATTTATTGATAAATTGTAAAATTGCTTGGATGTTCACACTTCTGCAAAACAGCTTATATATTTAAAAGAAAAGAAAATGTATAAGTACCAATTTACATGACCATATAAAGATTGCATAAAGATTTCAGTTTTGAATGATATAGGAAGAAAAAAAGTTTAATTTCTGAATGTGGTCAACCATAGCATCTGAACAATTTTTTCTTGGTGACAGTGATCTGGAAGGCTATTTGGAAACAATATTAATGTGGTGGTAAATAATTTCCTTCCATTGTTCTGTTGGTAAAATGACAGTCATAATTGGTTAAGCATGATATGGTGCATTGCACAGAGTAATAAGTGCACATTGCAGGGGAAGGAATTGTCCTGATATATTTTTTTTTTTTTTCATATGTTGTGAAAGTTCTTAGTTTTTTCTGTTTTGCCTTGTAACTCCCAGAATTTTGAAATAATAATTCACTTTTAAAATTTGACAACCTTTTTAAAAAAAATAAAATCAAAAACAGCTGCAATTCGCAATAGTGAAAAATCGCCTGCAACAAAAATTTCAGCATTTCTGATATGGGACTTCTTCAAGTACTTTCACGTGTTAATGGCATACATAGAAAAGCTGTGAAAAACTTGAGAAATAAATAGCTGATTTATTGAATACAGAAAAATCCTTGGTGATTGAACAAGATACATCACACAAGGTCTTGGTTGAAGCTTAAAAAAATGGACAATGGTGTTAAAGAAAATAATATGAGGAAAGTTAGAGTTGCCCAGATGATGCTGTCTATAAGAAATGAGCAACTGGACAATAAAGCCACGATAAAATGTATCCCTACAATCATAGTTCAGGTTGCTTCCAGGCAGTCAACTTATTCACAGTTCTGTTGAATATATGATGTCTCATTCTGTATAATTTGAAAGTGTAGTTTAAGAAAAAATATTTGTTTTTCTGTACTTGATCTATTCTCATATCAACTGAAGGGAAAAATATGATCAGGTAAAATAATTTTTTGTGTGCAAAATTTCTGTTTTCCAGATAGTGACCATATGTGACCCACATTCATTGTATGTCTTAAAATTAAAAAAAAAAAAAAATCTTGTCCAGAATCACTCCTAGCCCTGACTTAATCAATATTATAGTGAAACTTGACACTAGCCCTGACATTAATTGTGCTTTAAGATTGAGAAGACAGACAGCATGTGAGATCTTTGTCACAAATATGATCTTCTGTTTAGATTTTGACCATGATTCTTACATGGTGTTTAATAGTTTCCTCAGGATTGTTTTGTATTTGTTAAACCTTATAAGAATCATGCTGAAATTAATGCCTTTTAGGTGTTTCATATGCATAACAATTAGTGTGTGCTTATGTACGTATATGTAAATTTTACCTTCTCATTGTCTTTTACATAATCTTTACCACAGTAAAGTGCTAATGATCAATGAATATATAGCCCAAACAGAGTTTCCATGTAGTTCTTGACAAAGGAGGCCAGCAGTGCTTTTGACATTTATGTGAGGCTAATCATCCTGTATGGTGAACAAACAATCCACATAAGCAACATGTGATGATTGATGGGTGAAGAAGCAACCAGTGATGACAAACCAGAGTCGAAAGCCATCAACTGCAGCGGTTAATTGACATCTGACAATGAATGACTTGATTTGTGGGAACAGTTACATAATCCAGGGTTGCTGTGATTCTTAGAAATCTGTAAAGGTTCTTAAAAAGCTATTTGTGACGATTATGGGCAAAACACGTAACAATATGTTTCGAAAGGCAATCCCAACACTGCCTTGTCTATTTTGACAATGGAAGACACATCTGCAGTTCCCCACTGGAACGAAGCAAAACGAATTGCTTCGTTTGACAATCGTTTTGCCCTCCGTTACCGTGAAAGCATAGAAATTATTTTCAACTCAATGACTTGCAACTCCGAATCTCCTCTCTACATTCCGTTGATCTAGAGATCAATTCTAAGTTTTGACAACAAAAATAGGAAAAATTCAAATGTAGAATCTGGCAACAATCTTAGTCCTCCTTTGGCGTGATGAAGACCTAAGATAAGGTCGAAAGCTTCCAACTTACGAACTTTTTGTAAAAGTTTTAGTTAACGTAACTAGCGTGATCAAGTCACCTTTCTTTGTTAAAAAGCTATTTTAAAAAAGGCTCGTGTAAGTCCTCATTTTTGGCCCAAAATACCAAAAAGTGATTATTTTTTTATCAAATGTTATGAAATGACAATTTATAGGCAGAATTCAAAACCTGAACTCGTAATTTTGGCTTTGAAGAATTAGGCCAGTCTTCGACCACATATCCGACTTGCAGTCTTATCTCTCTCACAAAAATTTGTGATTATAGGAAGATTTATCTGATATATTAAATTCACTGTGCTTAGTTATTTATAACATACAATTTATACCTTTTATTACACATGTTTTGTATACACATTCTTGGATAGGAAACTGACATAACCCATGAAATGATCTTTGTGTCTGTGTTTGAGACAACATTGCAGCCTGAGGTATCTGTGGTTGAGAGTCAAAGGAATGCACAGTAATTGGCTGCTGGCCACCAGTCCTCTGTTAAGCAGGCAATGTCAAACTGTGCTGGAGGGCAAAGCCTGGCCTGTAGCAGTGCTCCACTGCTGCGCTATCACAGTGGATGTCTCTGTACAATCGATCACTGCCATGCAGTCATACAATTTTATGGTCCATTTCCAAGATTTCTGTGCACCTAAGCCTCATCTTTCCACTGACACCATGTTTGCATCACTGTACTGGCATTTCGTCCCACATGAGTGTCAATTTTGCTGTAGGAAAATCCAACCTCTCTCATCCCAACAATCCTTCCTAACTCAAAGTCCATCAGGTGTTCATAATGCGACCCTCCGTGATGGGGCATAGTGAGACACAAGAAACACCCTTTTGACTCAATTTCAGCTCCTCACTGATTGTTTTTTGAGCCAGCTTTTTATATCTAAGACTGGATAGTTCAGAGGGCACTGCTCCTGTGCATTTTCACTGATATTTTGATCATTTGCATGTCCCAACTCGTTGTACATATCCTGTAAGTTTCAAGCTAATACCAACAGTCTTTCATGGTGCTGCAATTTTCACAAACAGTAGTGTAATTTTTAGTACAAGAAATACATGGTTACTTATTTATTCATTATTAATACATAATAAAGTGCAAAAAAAAATCTTTGGATTTTTAGTATTTTGCCTGTTAGCCTTGTTCCAACAAAGCTGTTTCTGATTATCCTGCAGTTAAAGTAAATGATGTGTCAGATTTTTCAGGATTTAAGGTGATCATGTGCTCATACTGTTGTCGCAATACTTGACAGTTTGGCAGTGCCATAAAATATTTACTAATATATGTGAGTAAAGGAAGAGGGAAGTATAAAAAAAGGAGTGTGAAGCTAACAGAGGAGTTAGCAGAGTTTGAAAAGTAATAAAAAGAAAAAAAAACTTGCAGGAGCACATGAGAAAGAAGCACAGTGAGTGAAATATGGAAACGTAAGAAGTGTAAATAATCCTACAGGTTTTGTGATAAATAAATGAATAATACTAATTGTTTAAATGCAAATCAATTATACTATGAAAAGTAGATTTAAATATGTTTTGCACATTAGGCGACCCATGAATTCAGCTCGAAATTTGCACATAAATTAATGCCCTTGATCTGTTAAGCTTTTGAAACAGTTCATTGGAGGAGACAGAAATAAACCTTCAATATTTGAAAAATGAAAGAAAAATGCTAAATTTATTCTGTTTTTATTTTCATCCCTTTCTGACAATTGTTTGCTTTGTTGTTGTTGCTATTGGTTTTATTATTATCATTGTTTTAACTCTTTTAACCAAATTATTGTTTTAAAAATTTAGGAATGGACAATTTTGAGGAATTGCTGGCTGGTGCTCATTACATGGATCAGCATTTTCAGACTACTCCATTGGAAAAAAATGTGAGTCATTGGCATCTTTCAATTAGTTAAAATTGAACTACAATATCTGAAAAATGTCATGAAACATTTCTAAATTACAATTGAAGATCTTGTTGTTAAAGGTATTCCTGAACATACTTCTTTTTCCAGTTCTGATCTAGCTTCAACATAGCACTTGAAGTCTTGAATCATATAAAGAAATTACGAATTTCATATTTGCACTAAAAGTTTTATCATGTAAAACAATGGGAACTATGTAAGAGTAAGACTTTTGATTAGATGACCTTTCATGCCTCTGGGAATCATTATTCAGTCACTATATAATCAATGTTTCTATCTAGCAAAATACCTTGTTTGTTTTCATTATTTAATATGATTAAAATTTTTAGTACTATTATGAAGTTCTAAAAAAAGTTGTTAAAGGGCTTTTTTTTCTTTAACTATTTCTTACATTGTCTTGTGTAGTGAACATAAGTTGTTAGTTGTTTGGGATGATGGTACTTTAATATAGGGTTGATACATAAGTTCATGCCGTTTTATTTCACGAGTGTTTCCCAGGTCAGTATTGACGATGCAAATGGCCAGTTGTATATCAAAATGTAGCCAGTAATATTGTATATCTAAATCATATTGTGTTGTGCGATTGTGGCTAATGGTTTTTTGGTTTTCAGGTACGGAAGTATGGAGAGTCAAGTAGAGAGGAATGAACATTTCCGACATCTGCTCCTCTATGAGTTTCACATGGGATACACAGCCGCCGAGGCTACTCGACAAATTTGTGCCGTGCTATTGCTCCGAGGACAGCCCGCAAATGATTTGAGAGGTTCCAAGGTGGCAATTTTGACCTCAAGGACTCTACACGCTCAGGTTGTCATCTCACTTTGATGAGGATCATTTGAACCATCTCATCCACTTGGATCCACGTCAAACCACACGTGAATTGGCCACTGAGATAGACTGTGATCAGTGGTGCGACTCCTGGAACATATGGGAAAGGTCCAGAAATTGGGGGTCTTGGGTGCCTCACACTCTCACCAGGGACAACAGGAATCAGCGTGTTACACAAACCCTTTCCATCACATATTGTTACTGGAGATGAAAAGTGGTGCCTATACGTGAATTTCAGGCATCGGAGGGAATGGTTAAGCTCAAACAAGACGTCCACACCACGTCTAAAACATGACCTTCATCCTGCGAAGAACATGTTGTGTGTCTGATGGGACATGAAAAGCATTATTCACTGGAAACACTGCCGAGGAATCGGACCATCAATGCTGCACTCTGTTGTGAGTAGCTGCGTCGTATGTAGGGAGCAATTCAGCAGAAACGGCCACATCGGCACCACTGTGTCCTTCTCCAACATGATAACGCACGTCCTCACAGTGCAAACGTGACCAAGATGGCCATTCAGGACATGAAATGGGAGATCTTTCCACATCCGCGTATTCTCCAGATGTAAACCCTTCAGACTATCAACTGTTCCGATCTCTGTCAAATGCACTCCGTGGCAGAACATTCAATAATGATGTTGATCTCCAAAATTGCCTTGATGATTTCTTTGCAGCAAAACCTGCACGTTTTCAAGAATGGCATTGCAGACCTATCGAGATATAGGGACACCATCGTAAACAATGGGGGGGGATACATAGTTGATTGATTCCGGGGTTTTTTTCTGATGTAATAAATCCTGTATTGTGGTGAAAAAAACGGCATGACCTTATGCATCAACCTGATAGTTTGAGCTGGCCTTCTAACTAATTGCCATTGGTTTACCATTTTGCAATGCATCCTCCTCATGCCACTCTTAAACCATGCTGGCTGGTTCTTGTACAATGACACATGAATTACCTATCAACCTACCCTTTCTTCTAACTATCTGAAATAGATGATTACGCTGACATATAATTCAGTTGTATTACTACACATAAAACTGAATTAGAAACTTCTGTTCAGTACTGAGTTGAACCTCCTTTAGCCCAAATTACAGCATGTATGCAGTTTGGCATACATAGATTCCACAAGATGATGAACAAGCTCCCACAGTTCACAAAGATTTGATGGATGGGCGTCAGAGGCTTGAACATCTATCTTGATGGCATCCCAGATGTGCTCGGTGGGATTGAGGTCAGGTGACTTAGCTGGCCAAGGAAGTGAGGTCACATTGGTGGAGTGTTCATCCAACAATTTGGATACAATTTGGGAGCGATGGCAAGGTGCATTGCCTTGTTGCAGGATGAAGTCCCCAGTAGGATGTTCACTACGCACAAATGGGAGCAAATGGTCGTCCAAGATATCCCGGTAACGTTGACCTGTGAGGGATGATGTCACATGTACCAGGGGTCCCATTTCAGTCCACATAAACAGTCCCCAGACGAGAATGCCACTTCCACCACCTTGAAGAGTATCCTGCTGGCAAGAAGGATCCATCGCTTCATGTGGTTTGTGCCATACTCGTATCCTGCCATCCGCATGTACGAACTTGAATCTCAACTCATCAGTCCAGGCAACATTTTTCCACATGTCTAGGGTCCAGTGGCGATGTTCCCGCGTCATTGCTAATCTTTGCACCCTGTGATGTGCAGTCAGCTGCGGTACCCTCGTGGGACGTTGGCTTCTGTACCCCATAGCGAGGAGATGGTTCTGGATGGTGTGGCTGCTTACAAGTTTTTGTGCACCAGCTTTAAATTGCCGAGTGATTTCTTGCACTGTGGCCCGTCCATCCTATCCGCTGTTACAATGCGAGCTAGCCGGCGATGACCCCAGGCATCCACATGCTGTTGTCCACGGCAGTTGGCCCTTGCAGGGATGGTTTTACCAGATTCGATGTACTCACGGTGCACCGGTGACGCAGTGGCTCGTGAAAATCCCAGTGCCTGCACGACTTCCGAGATGGAGTGACCCATTCATCGGGCCCCGACAATTTGCCCACGATCAAATGCGCTTAGATCCTTCATCTTACCCATACTACGTCCAACTCTTACTGATTCCCATTGCATCACTCCTTATATTGTCGGATCGCTGCATACGTCATGTCGTTTCCGTTTACAGGGCCGTCCACAGTGCCACATTTGCATAACTCCAGCTGTCTCTAATTCAATTGCTCTTCAGTGTGTGTCTACCTTATAACAGGTTTTCACTAGACAGTCCTTTAACCGGCTCAGATTTGACAGAAGAGAACTTTGCTCCCTGATCTGTTTTTCTAACATGTCTCACACATGCTCAATGGAGTTCAGACCCGGGCTTTGTGGTGGCCAGGGAAAATGGTGGAAGTCGCTGTCATGCTCACTGAACCACTGCTGAACACATCTTGTGTGATGGATAGTAGCATTGCCATTCATGAAACAACCGTCACTTGCTAAATAAAAAGTCAACATTGCAGGATGGACTTAATTGGCAACAATATTCAGATAATCCTTGGAGGTCACCTGACCTTCCAGCAAAATCAGAAGACATGTTCCATACCCCAACCGTGACCCCACCACCAGAAACTTGAGTGGTGTTTACAAGGCAAACTGGGTCCATTGCTTCATGGAGCTCCTGCCAAACTTTCTACCTTACATCAGTACAAAACTAGGTGTACCACAACTTGTCGAATCACATGACTTTTTCCCCAGTCTTCCAGTATCCAATCACGGTGTTCCTGACACCACTGTAGACAAACTTTCTGGTTTTTTTGCAGAAATCAGTGGTTTCTGTATAGGCATGCGACTGCCAGTACCGATCCTCTTCAATTCCCTGCACACAGTTTGTTGAGATATGGGTCAGGAACAGCCTTCATTGAATGTTTTGGTCAATTGTTGCACACAGGAAGTCCTGTTTCTCATACAAGCCTTCTCAGATGATGGCACACTCATTCCTGACAAATTGTCATCACACCACAGTTATGCCTCTTAGACAAGCAATGTGAGTTATTTTTCCACATATTAAAGACCTGGGATATCTCACCTTTTGAGAAACTAGTGAGCTGTTCTGTTTTCAAAGTCATCGCTCTAGCCAGGTAGGCACTGACGATAAGCCCTTTATCAAACCCCAAAGATCCTTTGGGGTTTGATAAAGGGCTTATAACCATTTCGCTAGGTAGGCACTGACGATAAGCCCATTATCAAACCCCAAAAGATCCTTTGTTTTTCCCATTGTGATCAACACTACTGATGATTGCTGAGGAGCAACAGGCTTAAATAGTTGCTTAAATCACGTGGTGATGCATGTGACCTTGCATTTTGCATATATGCTGCATAAGTGATGTCTACATACATTTGCATGAAGGCTTCTTCTAGTTCAATGACTGGTATGTGTTGGTGGAATGTTGCTAGTTATTATTATACAAGTTTCTGCTTGAATTTTAGTGTGACTTAATGCAAGTGAACTTTGATTTTGAACTCAGCATTAGCCGCTTCACTCTCAGTTAATTAGCAGATATCTAAGGTGGTGCAGTTGTTCTGGGGTAGTTCTCATTTGGTCCTGTGTCAGTTTTAATAGAGCCACATTTCTGTCTAATAATGCAGAATGGTCAGTTATCAATTCCTTAAGGTGGAATGGGTAATGGGTCATTAAAGAAAACTAAAAAATCTTGACCTATCTCTTCTCCACGTATCTTACTATTAAAATGAATAACTTCTTACAATTTTTACACAATATGACCACAGCCTGCAAATGCAGTGGCAATGAATTGCACAAAATGTGCATCATAATGGAAGGCAATCTTGATTGTGCAGGGTGATCACTGAAAACTTTTTCACATTAAAGAGTCAGTCACTGCAAAATGACTTTTCAGTAATTCTATTACAAAGTTATTTAGAAAACTGTAATCATTAGATTACATTCTCACACAAATATGGTACATATGAGGATGGAATTTGTATTTTCTTGTTTGATTCTACCATCCCATTTCTTTTCATTCTCTACTGAATGGTGGTTAAGAATACAGTGCGTTGGGAAGTTATCACTGAACACATTTTCTGTGCAGTCAGAGGGAGAACCCAAAGTTATAATTTTTTGAGCAAGGAACTGTTAGTACTGAATGCTGGATAAGTCTACATGGCACAGTGATTGACCAGGTGAATGAGTTTGTGTATTTGGGAAGCATATTTGACAGAGAGAACAAATTAGATGGCAAAATTAGTAGGCAAGTGAAATCTTCATTGAAAGTCATAGTTGCTTTAGGAGGATTTCAAAGGAGTGGTGGATTCTCAAGAGAGTCCCAAATGATTATATTATGAAAGTGTAATTCTTCCTACTCTAATGTGTGGTAGTGAAACCTGGGTACTGCACAAGAGACATAGGAGTCGTTTGTGTGCTGGAGAGATGCGGTACTTACGGGGGAGGGGGATGTTTCATGGCACTCTCTGATCATGTGAGGAATGAAGATGTGTTGCAGTTGTTTAATGTGAGGCAAAATGTTGTCAGTAAGATTTTTAGGTCATTTGGCATGTTGAAAGAATGAATGATGAGATATTTATTAAGAGAATTTTTTCAGCCCAAGTGGTAGGAAAGAAAGGTAGAGGAAGGCCAAGGAAATCATGGGAGGACCAGATTCAGGAATGTCTTTATGAAAAAAAAAACTGAGTATGAAGTACAGAAGGTATTGTGTACATCGTGCGATAGATGTCAGTGAAGCTCGAGCTGTAGGCTTAGATCGCTGTAAATGAAGATGTTTGATACAGCAACAGTAAATAAATAATCAGTAAACATTTATCTGGAGGATTGTTTTTCTTTGTGGAGCTAACCTCTGCATCTCAGAGAACAGCTTAGTGATATGCATACCTGCCAATTACTATGGAATGGCCGTAGTTTCTACAGATTTAGTTGTTTGACTATGGAACTCACTGTCAAAACTATGGATTCTACGAATTTTCATTTTGTTTAATTTTATTTTTATTTTGCTATTACGAAATAACACGAAGTACCGGTTGGACACGGTATTTCGTGTTTCATGAAAACGGAGTAAAAATTTTTGCCATAATCATTATTTTTTCTCCCGATGTTGCCTTCATGTCCAATAGTCTTGTTAAACATAATTTTATTGCAAAAATGTTTGCTTTTCATTTTGAAACTGGAGGCAAGAATTTGCGAAAACGGAAGTCGGACGGCCGCGAAAATTTCCTCATGATCTTCTTTCGTGAATTCGTGGAAGTCTGCCTTTTTCATTATTATTTTGGTCATTTGCGAGATCGATTCACAAGTGAACAAAAATTTTCGGTGAGTTGGTAATGATGAGGAGGGGGTGTTAATGGGGGGGGGTCATTTTTATGAAACTTTCGGAAACGGAAGTTTGATGGAGTTCAGATTTTTTTCCGTAATCGTAATTTCTCCAGTATTATTGTTAAAACATTTTACTGCATAAATATTTGTATTTCAGCTTGAAAATAGGGAAAAATTTCAAAATCAGAAGTCGAACAGAACAAAGATTTCTTCCCTTACCTCCACCCCACCCCTCAACCCCCGGCGCTATGTTCCCAACTGCCTGTGTTGTTGTGTTGTTAAATGTCCCCCATCCCATAAGTTTTTGTATTCACGCCTGATAAGGGAGGGGTAAATTCCCCAAAACAGGAGTGACGAAGTTAGAATATTTGTAAAAATTCGTGAACAGTGTTCAAAAGTATTAATATTCCTAAAGTTACACCACTTATCTAAAATAGTCAAAACTTTGATAGCATGCACTCATGGTCCTCAGGCTGAAAGTTCTTTTAGCATGATGGATGAAATTATCATTATTGGAGGGCATAAAGAGAAAAAGGAAAGAATGAAAAGCAATAATGGAGAAATAGCGAAAGAAAGATGTCAGAGCAGAAAAAAATAAGCAGTGGATGTTGTTCAGCTGCTGAGTCAACAAAAAACAAACTGACAGTAGCCCTCATTCTTGCTGTGTGTTATGATTTTTCACCCAGTTAAAACATTGTTTTTGTTTTGTTTTTTTTGCCCTTCTGTTATGTCATCTTGTCATAAATTGCAATGTTAGAAGCAGTATGATCATATGGTAAATGGAGGTTTGCACCCTGTATATTCACTTCCTGGAACTTCCCATCTGTCAAGCATTGTGGAATTCTAAACGCATCTGGCTGATTTTTACTGGTTGAAGTTTCGAAATTATTACTCACAATGTTACCTGTAAGGCCCTTGCCAGGGAAATCAACTTTGTGTTTTGCACATGTTTAAGTTTGTTTCATTGGTGTCCTTATTTGTTGTGACGTTTTGTTGTGGTGTGTATTTCATTTTCACAAAGAGATGGATCATTTCGTAAAAAAGCTTCTATGTATGCCACTTGGTAATACTAGTTACTACTGACAATACTCTACTCAATGTTGGCAGGTATGGATATGTATGTATGTACTAACCATTGATGTGAAGCAACCATATGAGGAATTTATGAAATTTTACGTCCCTAAGGCATTTTCTCTTTTGATTAGAAGAGTTAGGTGTCATGAATATCATGCATGCTAAATGCTCTCATAAAACTATATCCATAACCCTTTCCAGCAGCTCTAGTAAAGCAGAGGAGGAATAAGATTTTGGTGAGTAGGAGAAAACTTGCTGAAAAGCTTTAAATTTGGAGAAAAGTCTTGAAAAATTGTAAAGCACAGTTTTCTCTGGAACTGTTTGTTACTGGTTCAGAACTGATATATTACCATTGCAGAGACCATAGTACAGAGTCATATGTACTGCAAAGCCATATGTAGTGGGATGTACATTGAGGGAAATTATTTTCTAAGAAGGTAGAATTTTACACTGTACATGAAAAGGTGTTATTGAAAAAGATATATTATGCTCCAATTGCTGACTAATTTTCTGAAAATATAAATCGTTTTGGTTGCATGTAAATGCAAAACATAATTTTAACTGAAAAAGGAAGTTTCTATAGCAGTTTAGAATATACGGTAAAAAATGTGAAGTATTTGAAATGGAAAAGTCATGTGATGCAAAACTTCACATAGTTTTATTAGTATTGTCATTAAATATTTACTCTTTTATTTTAGGTTCCTGTGATTCTGGCCCTCTTAGGCGTTTGGTATCACAACATATTTGGAGCGGAAAGTCATGCACTTCTTCCTTATGATCAGGTAAATAGTTTTTAAAAAGTGACATTTCTGATATTTTTGATGCATGCAATTTTTCTACATTAGTTTTTGATAACTAAGTTCAGATTTTTATCATTTCTTTTTATTTTTTCATATTTTTGTTGACTACCTCACATGCATTCCATTTGTAATTTGAATGCATTCTGACCCTGTCCTGTAAGTGATTACCTACTGTATCTGTTGTCTGCATGTTTTTCCGTTGTTATAAAGTTCATTTCAGTGGTAATTAATGACTTTCACAAGATGTTGATCATTTTAATATATGTTTAATTCTGTAGCACTTATGTACAAAAACACATTGCGCTTGTTTAAAATGTCCATGAGAAGTTTTGTACTTCAGTACTCTAAGTTTTGTGCATAAAAAAACAAAGAAATCCAGACTTCTGAATCGGATTTGGAAGCATACTTATCATACTTATTTAAGCATATTTACTCACTTCTAAAAAATATCAGCCATGTTTCAGCCACAGACTAGTAATTTTTGAAATGGGATCTGGAGGACAAAAAGTACCCCATTTATGTCTAAAAAAGCTAAACAAAATTTTTATGGCAAAAATTCGCCAATTTCCCCCTTTGAAAGTTCAGGTTTTTAAATCATCTCACTTCCATTATTCAGAGAGTCCGCTATTTGGAGGTACTGTAAATTCGGGTAAATAAGCTGCACTAGCATATACACTGCAGCAATAAAAAAAAAAAAGGGGCGGAATAAATAAAAAAATCGCCAGAAACGCCGTACCTCCGTATACGCCACACCTTCGCAGTAAGGTGGGTAGTACCACCGAGGAGTCTTGAAAACATTACGTAGATAAAAATATAGTACCTGATCTTTCAAATAATAAATAAAAATATCAATTAAATGAGATTCAATCTTAAAGATAACAACACTTACCCTACTACCTATTTTATAAAAATTTACTCGAAGGATTCATAAGGCGCTTAAACCAATTATAAAACATTTATACCTCAAGAATTAAAAAAATACACGCACAAAGAGTGGGTGGAATTCATTGCATGTGGCTGTAACATCGTTATTCCATTCCCTCTCTATTGAGATATCTTCAAGCAGGAAAAAGAATTGAACAAGCCAAAACGTTTTTTGTTACATAGTTTCGCTCCGCTAAAAAAAAAAAAAAAAAAAAAAAAAAAGAGCTGTATATGTGTCCATGCTGTATAAGCTGCATAGGCCGAAAATTTCATTTTAAACTCGTAAACGCCGCGGCTTATTTTCCCAAAATTACGGTAAATATACGGAACAGTATATACTTCAGGACTAGGGTTAACAAAACTGTCTGCTACTTAGGAGTGTCCGTTAACAAGGTTTTACTATATATATATATATATATGTAGTTATATACATATTGTTATAGTTAATATATATTGTTACAATTAATACATGTATAGTTATAGTTAATATATATTGTTATAATTATTTGTATAAAAACAATTAAAATTTAGAACTTGTCAAAATTTGTGGAACTTAAAGAAATATTTGGGAACATGAAATTATCTAGCTACAGCCTTTTACTTCTGGTTTTCCCAGTCTCAGTGCGTAGTTTTGTACACATGCATACATGCATGCAAACAAACAAACAAAATATATATCATTTACATTGTATGTGGGTACATCTCCATAGGTCATTAAAAGTGCTAATTTATTTGTTCTTCTTTAATTTGATATCATGTTGTTTACAGAAAATTACACTCACTACAGGGATCTTGTAATTGATAATAGAATTTCTGGGTTATCATGATCTGATTCACAAATCATATTTCCCATTAAATGGTGATCTAATGAGAAGAAGTAACAAGAAAAGCATCCATAGGGTAGGAAGTTCTTCACATGATGCAATGTAAATTTAACTGTAAAAAGGAGCTCTTAAACAATTGTTAACAAAACACATGCTGAAAAATATCCATTAAAAGACATGTATTTCATCTTCATTGTAAATTAAGGTGAGAGCACCATTGCTGACACAATTAAAAATGTTAATATTGCTTTTATAAAGTTTTGTACTTTTGAAAGAGCTAATGTTTTTGTTTGCTGCAAATTTTCATTCTGAAATTTTACTAAGAGAATTTCCATATATATGTTCCAAAAGAGAGGTAATAAAGTTGCAATCCTATTTCCATCTGTCCGAGTTGTATTTTTGGAAAATGGACATTTTATGTTTTTCAAACAACTTAGTGTGAAAAGGAGATGATGGTATATTTGTTACTACCCTTTTAAAATAAATTTTACAAAGCCTTCCCTTCAGCCAAAGAAACTAAAAATTATGTATAGGAGTTTATCGATACCATCATTTGTCCCAACTTCTATAACACTCTGCTCAGGACGACAGTAGTTTCATGATTTAGTCATTGCCTGCTAAAATTCATTGAGATTCATCATTTGCCTTGCTCTCTTATCTTTGGGGTAATTGTCATTGACATATTGTAGAATTTTTTTCAATTATTAAGGCTGTATCTTCTGGTCATATCAGCTTTCCTATCTAGAGAATAATCACTTATGCAATGAAAAGTATAAAATTGCAAAACTGTAGTTAAAGTTATGAACTTAAGATTTGAATTTTGTACATAATCATCTCATGGTTTAAATTGCAAAACCAAAGTCAAAATTACATGTATCAAGATTTCAATGATCTGACAGCTATAAAGAATAAAATGTTTGTATCTATGCTGGTCACTTTGGTGGGTGTACTTGTATGTTCAGATGTAGCTCTGGTTTTCTGCACAAACTGAAATAAATTCTCCAAAGGCTAAACATTATCTTTTGAAGAAGAAAAAAATTGCTTTCTTGGCTAACACAACATAGGGCATTGGCGTGGCCAAATGTATGGGTGAACTTATTCTAAGAATATTTAAAAATTTAGATTCAAATTGCTCACAAAATTATGTGAGAATTGTTAACATGCTATTAATTAAAATTTCTTTTTTGAAACCTTCAAATTTGAATGTTCCCACTCTAAAAACTTTCTGCATGTTAAATTGAAAATTAGTTTTCAGCATAGGCCATTTAAACCAACCAAAACATCAAAATGTTTTAAGAAAACAGTTAAACTTTAGCAAATGAATATAATAACAATTAAAAGCAATTCTGTACTTACAAATCATAAAATGAAACATATGGGCTCCAGTCCCCGCAGCAATTGCTGACGGCAGGCGGCTGTACTGCTAATAGTTTATCGGAAGATATGTCGTTTCAATAAATGAAGAAGTTGCAAACACATAGTATAAAAACCAATGAAGAGTAATACAACCTTGTAAAAACCTGTCATTGAAGTTAGAAATATTTGCTTGAAAGCAAAAGACAGATAAAAATAATAACTGAAGTTAAAAATGCTAAGCTACAGTGCTGAAAATGGCAGTCATATATCGTTGAACCCATGAAAAGAAAAAAAAAAAAAAAACAGCATTGTAAAGAAATTGAAATGCCATTCTCAAAATGGTGAACTTCAATATTGTGCTGAAATGCATAGGGATCTTACAATGTACCTGTCTTTGTTTCAATGTGTTGGAGTCCATTGTTTTGAGGCTAGCATTTCAATTTCTTCACAATGCTGTTTTTCCTTTTCATAGGTCCAGCGATATCACCATTTTCAACACTGTACCTTACTGTTTTAAACTACAGTCATTGTTTTAATTTCAATCTTTTGCTTTTAATCTAAAGTTTTTAATTTCAATGACAGCTTTTATCATAAGGTTTTCTATCTTTTATTGGTTTTTATGCTCTGTGTTTGTAACTTCATTAATTGAAATGTTCTGCCATGTTTCCCAGTTCACTGTTGGTGGTACACTTACATTCCATTATTGCTGCAGGAACAAGGAGTTCTTGTTCACCTATATGATTTTACAATTTGTAACTACAGAATTATCGTTTGTTGTTATAATATTCATTTGCTAAAGTTTAAGTTTTCTCACAACGTTTTGGTTCTTTGGAAATGCCTATGCTGAAAACTAATTTTCAATTCCAAAGTTTGAAATGCAGAAAATTTTTATAGTTGGAACATTCAAATATCAAGGTTTCAAACAGCATGAAATTTAATTATTTGATTTCCTGATTGACTGAGATTAACAGTGTGGCCTTTTCTGTTTTGTTTCTTTCCTGTAGTACATGCACAGGTTTGCTGCCTACTTCCAGCAAGGTGATATGGAGTCGAATGGCAAATATGTCACTCGCAGTGGGGCCAATGTCAGTTATTCAACAGGCCCTATTGTCTGGGGAGAACCTGGAACTAATGGACAACATGCCTTTTACCAACTTATACATCAGGGTATGTATACATTATTTAAAATATGAATATTTAGTTAATTACATGTGAGTGTGTATGTAAGAGAGGGAATGTGCAAGTGGTCTAAGTGCATCTATGATTTATAGTCAAGTTAAGTAATTTTGGATTTCATTTCATTTCTGTTTCAACCATGTACTGCCAGCCCAAAATTTCAAACAGTCTTTTCTTGCAGGCATTGTGAATTGTTTTTTTATGTTAATCTATATTAAACAGTAATTGATTTCTTTCTCTTGCATTAGGAACAAGACTAATACCCTGTGATTTCATTGCCCCAGTGAAGACACAGAATCCTATAAGTGATGGCCTTCACCATGAAGTAAGTCTCTTTCTGTCATATTTGGCCTATAGCTAAATTCAGAACAAAAGCCAGCCACTTATTTTCAAAATTTGAACCATTGTAAGGTTATATGATTTGAAGTGGTTATGCCAATAAGCATATTTGATTTTGGATTTATATTGCTCTCTGAATCACATGGTGTGTGTTTCATTATTTTCTGTGTAATGTTATTTTGCCCTTTAAAATGAAAAGATAAAGTGAATGCAGATTCCACAATGTAAAATCCTGCTGTGAAATTTGAATATCTGAGACTAGAATTTGGAGCTTATGAGCTCTGATCACTTCACAGGAATGCCATTTCTCGGTAGAGGAGTTAACAGTTTTTTTAAGATTTTTGTATTGTTTTGTTTCCTTGCTTTTTAAGGAATGTTTGAAAGTTGAAAGATCTATTCACATATGCAAGATTAATAACAAAAGGTATCACACTCACCCTGGCAGCACATCAGATTGTATGATTTTGTAATCCGGTGTCTTTCTAAGACCAGAGATCTGCTACTGACTGCAAAGCAATGAACAGAAAGATGTTATTGTCTCTCTCTCTCTGTCTGTCTGTCTCTGTCTCTCTCTCTCTCTCTCTCTCTCTCTCTCTCTCTCTCTCTCTCTCTCTCTCTCTCTCTCTCTCTCTCTCTCTCTCTCTCTCTCTCTCTCTCTCTGTCTCTCTCTCTCTCTCTCTCTCTCTCTCTCTCTCTCTCTCTCTCTCTCTCTCTCTCACACACACACACACACACAAGGGATACTGTAGCACAACTCTCAGGTAATTTAAATGCTGATGACATGAGTAATGTATCACAACACACATTACATCAAACCCTGCTGAAAATGTGATTGGGTAGCAGCAGGCCACTCTAAGTGCACATGCTAACCTCTGTTCACCATCAAAAGTGCCTTCAATGGGCACATGAGCATCAAAACTGGACCTTGAATGATTGGAAGAAGGTCATCTGGTCCAATGAATCTTGTTTCCTGTTTCACCATGTGGACGACTGAGTGCATGTGTGTCACTTACCTGGGGAAGTGTTGGCACCAAGACTCTCCATGGTATGAAAGCAAGCCAGTGGAAGAAGTGTAATGTTTTGGGCAATGTTCTGCTTGGAAACCTGTGGGTCCAGTTATTCATTTGAAGAAAATTATAACATCTACCACCTTCCTAAACATCATTACACACCAGGTATATCCTTCATGGCAACAGTATTTTCCTGCAGTAGTGTCTTTCAACAGGATAATGTGCCATGCCACACTGCCTGTATTGTTCAAGAAGAATGGTTCTCAGAACATGAAGAAGATTTCCAAGTATTTCCTTGGCCTCCAAATTTCCCAGACATCAATCTAATCGATCATCTGTGGTTTGTGTTGGAACAGCAAAAATCCGATCTATGGTGGCTCAGCCAAGTAACTTGCAGGAGTTAAAGGATTTGCTGGTAACGTGTTGGTACCAGATACCACAAGACACCTTTAGAAATCTTGTGTCCATGCCTTGCTGTGTAAGAGCTGTTTTGGCAGCATGTGGAGAACCATCATCATATTAGGCAGATGGTCATAATGTTTTGGCTCTTCAGTGTGTACCACAGAAACTTTGATGTTTTCACAGCTTAACAACAAGCACCTACTAATCACCCAGAGCAGTTATCTTTGCAAATTAAATGTGTGTTTTGTTTTGGGATTTCTGCAATCATGGAAGGAATATGATATGATGCATAAAGCATTAAATTTAGCAAGCACTATGAAAACATTCTTCCAGTGGGAAACAAACACAGAAGTAAGTTTTATGAAAGAGTTGTTCCAGAAATGGTAATACAGGGGTCCCATAATCCTTATAAATCCTTAAAAAGTGCTTCTATTTTTTTTTTTTTTTTTTATTTTTTTGAATGGAAGTTCCTTTTTCCCAAAATTTCAAAAAGTATTTCTTTTTCTTAACTGACTGCATAAAATCCAGAAGTTATGATGTAGTGTCTAGAACTTCTGCTGCTGGTAGGCTATGTTGGTTGTGACATCATGTGACATCGCTGAATGCCCGCTGGAGAGTTCAGAGCAGTATGAAATAAATACTTTGCTGTAAAATAAGTGAAGGACCATGGGCTAAATTAAACACATCCAGCAGATTCTACCTACAAGTTACATCACCATCTCTTGGTACTGATATTTCGCTTTTGTATTTCCTCTTTTTGTATATGCAAATAACAATTATTCACTTATATCATGAGAAAATTAAGTGCAAAATTGAAATCTTGAACATGTAATTTTGACTTTGGTTTCATAATTTAAACCATGAGATGATTATGTACAAAATTCAGATCTTAAGTTTGTAACTTTAGCTGCAGTTTTACAATCTACATACCCTATATTGCATGTGTGATTATTCTCTCAGATCAAAAACTGATTTGACTAGCAGAGCTGTCTTTTAAATTGCATACATTCTAATTTATTATATCCACAAACTTAAAATGTATGGACAAATATTGCAAACTTAATTATCATACTTCTTCAATTTGCATGGTTAAGTTGTGAGTAAAAGTATATCTGTGCATGTGTCATTGTTGCATATGCAGTTGGTGAGGTCCTTAAAAATATATATATATTGCTGCCCCAGTGGCGCAGTGATCTGAGCAACAGCTTCAGACCATTTATCCGTGATGGGTCTGGGTTTGAATCCCAGCAAGGCATGGATGTTGTGTTTGTCTTACAACACTGGCTCTCTCCCTTCCCTGGAACCAGTAGCCCTAAATTAGGGATGGGCGACTGCTTATAGCCCATTGAGTTGCTCACAGTAGTCATTAAGCATCCCCACAAGAAAAAAAAAATGTTTTTCAGGGTGGAGGGGGTGCTTAAAAGTCCTTGAAAAGTGCTTAATTTTTGTAGGAAGAAAAGAATGGGAATCCTGTAATATATGTAAAATATTTGAAGTCTTCAAAAAAGATTGCAGCCCTTGTAAAGTTACTTTCAGGAAAAAGAAAGGAATAGAAAACTGAAAAAAGAAAAGAATAGAAAACTAAGACACGTATCTTACTTACGAGATGAGTGAAGTGATTTGGTAGAAAAGATAAGCATATTGTAAGCAACTCTAAACAATATCAATCATTTATATCTTTGAAGGACAGTGATATGTTAAAAGTATGTGAACATTATTTAAGCAACATAGTAGTTTTTGTTTGTTCAATGACATTTCAATCCGAACAAACTGGAGACATACTCATGCCACATTCAACAGAATTAGGATGTTATTAATAATAAGGAACTATACACCAACTGTGTAGAAAATAGTGTAACTAAATGCAATTTCTGTCTATCGTCCTTGAAAAAGCCATCTGGTTGATGTGCAGAAGCTTGGAAAACTTTGTATTCTATGCCAATAAATTCGGATTACTAGTATAGTTATACTATTTTCTATTAGAATGTTAGTTTCTTTGAAAATGTCATATATGAAAGTTTTCCAATAGTTGCTATTACAGTGGACAGTTGATATACTGCTTATCATATTATGTTGTCGGAAAAGTCATGGCGTATTTTGGCTCCCAATGGCGGTTGGGCTGTTTTGGAAGTACTAGAAGAGGCATGCGCAGCTCTGTTATTGTTACTATTATTCGACAGGTGCCAGTTCTAGCTGCAGTCTAAAAGGAATAGTGAGCGATTTGGTTGATTTGCGGAGATTTGACATCAAGTTGAAGATGGAAGACCGAACTGTGCATTTTCGCCATGTTTTACCGTTTTACTTCCGTAAAGGGAAGAACGCGCGTCAAGCTTGTAAAAAGTTGCATAAAGTGTACGGTGATAATGCTCTACAAGAAACGTCAGTGCCAGCGGTGGTTCGCAAAATTCTGTGCTGGTGATTTTGACCTCAACAATGCTCCTTGATCCGGTAGACCCACCTTAGGATGATGACGACCAAATCAAGGCATTGATCGAGTCAAACCCACGTTACACGATATGAGAGATTGCAGACACATTACACATCCATCATTCAAGCGTTCATGACCACCTGAAGAAGCTGGGATACGTAACCAAGCTTGATGTGTGGGTTCCTCATGAACTCAAAGAAACTCAATTGACGGTGCGTATAAACATCTGCGATATGCTCATTAAATGTGAGGAAAATGATCCTTTTTTAAAGCGACTGATAACTGGTGATGAAAAGTGGATTGTGTACTAACAACAATGTGCTGTGCAAATGGTCTTGGTCCCGACGTGCTGCTTTGCCTCAAACGACGTCCAAAGCAGACATTCATCAGCGGAAGGTTCTGGTCTTAGTGTGGTGGGATTTTAAAGGTGTCGTGTTTTTCGAGCTCCTACCATGGAACCAAAAAATCAATTTGAATGTGTACTGTCGGCAATTGGACAGTTTGAATGAATCCATCATCCAGAAACGTCCAGAGCTTGTTCATTGTAAAGGTGTTACGTTCCATCACGACAACGCAAGACAACACACAAGTTTGATCACTCGCCAAAATTATTGGAGCTTGGGTTGGATGTGTTGCCACACCCAGCATACTCGCCTGATCTTGCACCATCAAACTTCCACTTGTTTCACTCTCTTCAACAGTCCTTGCGTGGTATAATGTTCATTTCAGATGAGGCTGTAAATCAGCACCTTGTACAGTTTTTCACCACGAAAGATGGGTCGTTCTATGAACGAAGCATTCTGCAGCTCACTGAAAGATGGCCAAAGGCTATCGAACAAAACGGGCATTATATCATTGATTGATCTTTGTTCCTCCTATCAATAGAATGCAGTATGGCAAAGCAATTTTCATAGATACTCTTCAGTTATATCAGGGTGTTCATTGGCTAGTGTAAGGGATCTTACCATACTTCTCTTTTGTATACTGAACTATTTACTGTTTGCAAATATGTATGAAATTGAAGATGGGGTTGAGATATTGGCATTTATGCTCTTAATTGTCTGCACATAAACAGTTTTAATAGATATCTGTAAACCTTATTGCATATATACTGTAAATATGAAGCTTATGTATGCTGAGAAAAAATTCAAGTAAGGCAAAAATAGTGCATCATCAGAAGTATGTTGAAAAGCTGTAGAATATGACATAAGTTATTGAAATCAGTTGTTATAAGAGTCTGATCAGTTTTAGATTCATTAAAAAAGCATTAAATGATTTTGGATCAACACTAGGGTCTGACAAAGATGCAATTGTCTTCTATTTTGTTTTAGATTATTTTAATGGACTAATTGGTAAAAGAAACTGTGTCATGGTGATTGAGCATCATCATTTTCCCTGATGCTTTTGATTTATGATGACTTCAGACAGTTAAAATATGTACAGTTTAATGCTCCTCATATATGGATATGACTTGAAAGAATTGGAGATGAAGATTGATATTGAAAAGTCTGAGGTAATTGTTCTGAATTGAACTCCCGAGACATGATATGAAATGTATATGTTAGTGGAAAACTGCAACGTGAATAATTTAACTTATCAGTTGCAGTTTTTTATTTGGCCAAAAGACTTCATAAGGAGTTGAACAACACAATGAGCAATATTGGAAGAACTACATTAAGTGTTGTGCAAGATCATTTTCATGAAAAAGATTTAAGGTTAAGTAGAATTTGGGTTTCATCTCATCTACTACAGCTCCTGGTGAAGCTGTTGGCAAGAACCAACAGTTGTGAGCACTCTCCTGTGGTTTGCTAATGCAGGATGCTAAAAGTGAAGGGAGCAGGTGAGTACACTCTGAGAGGTCATATGGTTTTTCTTCTAAAAAGGAACAAGGTGCTGCAGAATGAAGAGAGATTACATTACAGCATTCATCATGTGGTTTTGAAAACCATTTTGCAGCTTTCTTATGGGATTACACCCTGAAGAGCTGTACTTATTCCAAAATACAGTGTCTCTACTATGGCTTGATTTACAGAAAATAGTGTGCTTTCAGCAGACTGGCCACCTCAGATTTGAACTCCATTGGTCAATTGTGGATTGAATTGGAATGGCATGTGAGGACCCAGCTATAGAGACCTTCATTACTGGAAAATGTATTTTAAAAAAATTACCATGTAGATTGAATACTGATTGGATTTGGTTAGGTTTGATCATGTGTGCAATATAGAAGTTACAAAACTTCTGGTTGCAAAAGAAGTGGAAATTGTTATTTCATGCTTATATAACACTTTTTTAATGTGATTTATAATAAATTTATAAAGTGAAATCCTCCATTTCTGTTTGCAGTGGCAGTTTGAGTTTCATATTAGTTGTTCAAGAGAGGAAAAGTTTAGTTGAACCTATAGTAACATTTGTTTTTGTGCTGTTGCTTAGTGTATGTGTGTGGTCTAATTCTGTTAACATTTCATATTTTATTTGTTATTATTTTGAAATGTAAAATTTGCTGCTGTGCTTTAAAATAACATGATATAGACCAATTTTATAGAGTTGCACTCAGATATAGCTCAAGCTCAAGTTAAACTTGATGCTGCATTACGTGGTAATTATTAATGCTATTTTTCGAAGAATAAATACTGTTCTTCTAAATCTTCTATACCTGTCATATGCATGAAAATGCCTGGTTAGCCAAGAGGAAAAACAAAAATGAAAAGGCAAAGAATGAAAAAGATAATTAAGAAGATTTCATACGACCAATCTTCAACAGATGGCGCACAGCATGACATGTGCAATGGAGATCCTGATGTCGAGGCAGAGCATGACTTGGCAGAAATTCAATGAGGCATTGATGACTTGGCATTTGTGGCAAATACATCACCCACCACTGAAGAACGCTATGACTTAGGCAGCTGAAACGTGTTTGGAATGACAGAGGAGGTTCAAGTATGAACAATGACAGCCTTTCAGGAATTTTAACAATTCGTTGCATCCTTTTTTATTTCATTTTATTCTGATTTTATTCCGATTTTAAAGGTTTTTATTTCATTCTGTTTTATCAATAGTTTTTATTTCATAAAACGACATATATCCCATGTATTCAAGCAGCAGCCAACAGGATATTCAAGTAAAGAAATGGTGAGTTGAGATTTGTGTTGTCATTGTAAATTGTATAATATCGCTTCCTAGAAGTAATAGATCGCATGCTGCCTTCCTCAGTCAAAACATTCGAATTATAATGTGTGAAACAGAAAATTTAGAAGAACAGTATTTATTATTATTTATTATTTGAAAATAGTATTTTATAGAGTTAGATTTTTAATTGTTTTGGTTTCTGTTATTGCATTATTTAGACTAATTGTGTGCTATTACATAGGCAAATTTTATCTAATTAGCTATTATTTTAGACTAATTTTGTAAATTTAAAGATGATTTCTTATTTTAGATTCTGCTGGCCAACTTTTTAGCACAGCCAGAAGCTCTTATGAGAGGTAAAACAAAGGCAGAAGCTGAAGAGGAGCTTACCAAATCTGGAATGAGTGGTGAAACACTTGAAAAAATCCTACCACATAAGGTTTGTAACAGCACCCCATTTTTTCCCTGCATTTTGTTGAACGTAAGTTATTGTACATAAGCATGTAAAGGATGATAAATAGTGATGTGTATATGCTTACCTATATGTAAACTTCACATGATAATGCAGGAACCAAATTGGTAAATTAGTTTCTTGAAACATAATATGTAATACAAAAAGATTTTTGCACTAATTTAGGAGACAGAGTATGTGAGCAAAACAGCTGATTGAAGCTAAATCTTTTGATTCAAAATTCCAACTGAAAAAAATATTGTGTCATGGGTTGTAATGAACAGTTTCATATCATTGGAATTAAAACTAATTCCAACAAAATAGCTGTTTTTGTGCACATTCATATACACACAAAAACAATCATTTGTATTGGTATTTTTATGGGGAGAGAGTTTTTAGATAGACCCACTTTCATTTTAGGGAGAGAGTTATGTCTGGAAAAGCAAAACTTGTGCAATAGATCACTCCAGTAGAAATAGTAACAGAACAGAAAATAAATCAAAGGTAGAGAAATATTCACTGATCAAAAGTATCTGGACACCCCTTTTGAGTAGTGGATTTGCCCATATATGTCACAGCCATGGCCCGTATAGGCATTCAAAAAATGCATGTGGCTAGACAAACATAATAGATATGCATGAACAGTAGAATGGGTCATATGACAGAGCTCTGTGACTTTCAACATGGCAAAAGCATAGGATGCCATCTTAGTAACAAGTCCATTTGGGAAATTTCTGCCTTACTTCAGCTGCCCCAGTCAAATGTAAGTGATGTTATTGTGAAGTGGAAACACCTAGAAACATCATCATCAACAACAATCATGGGTACAAATCCCATGAGTGCCGGATGCCATGGGGCATCAGATTTTATTCGTCTTACATTGTTTTACAACCTGTGTATTGACACTCATCTGGTAAACCCAGGCAGCCTGAGGAAGGGAAGTCCAAGGACAAAGCTTGTCTGGGGTAGACTTCAGAGGAAACCATCTATGCAATCACGTCCCCAAACACAGGAAAACCATAGAAAAACCGCAGACTAGATGGCCAGCAGGACCGGGGTTCGAACACCTGTTAGGAACGTCCAGCTCTTCACTGAGTGAAACAAATTTTCCACTGGATGCATTGATTAATTACTGTTTAAATTGAGAAATTGGGCTGTAAGATGTGAATCTAAAATGGGACAATTTCTTTCTTTTTAAGGTTGAAATCAAATTATGTTTTCACTTCATTGGCTTTAGCAACTAAAATGTGGCATTTTTCTTTTCCGAGAAAAGTTTACACGAACAGTTATGAGCTTCTCGAATCCAAAACCAAAACGAACTTCTGGCACCATTCATTGCTACACCGGAGATGTGGAAGTTAAAAGAATTTGTTTATACAGGGTGTGTATAAATGAAGTATACAACTTTAGTATGCTATTAAAAAAATTATGATAGAAAAAAATTACTTTAAACGTCAAGAGACGTGGCAAGTGTTAATGTTTCTTAAGTCAGATGATAGATGGCGCCAGGTGTCTCATGTAATGAAAAATCTCGTCAAACACAGAATACAACAGACATGGCTGCCCCAAAGAAGAATGCAGCCTGTCAAAATCTCATAACAGCTTAACCAACTGCTCTATGTCAGTGGTACCTAGAAACAACAACACTGTGACTACAATTCTGGTAGGTCATGTAAAATGACAAAGTGGGACTGCTGAAGTAGATGGTGGGACAAAACCGCCTGTCCTCGAGTGCAACACTCATTACCAAGTTCCAAAATCCCTCTAGAAGCAACACTGACACCTTAATAGTTCATCAAGAGCTGAAGGAGTTTCTGTGGCTAAGCAGCAGCGTGGACTCTGGAGCTGTGGAAACACATTCTCTGGAGTGAAGAATCACGCTTCACCATCTGGCAGTCCAACAGATGAGTCTGGGTGTGGAGAATGCCGGGTGAAAGCTACCTTCTCAACTGTGTTGGGCCAACTGTAACATTTCATGGTGGGGGTGTTATGCTGTGTTACCATTTTTAGCACGTCTTTTGTAAAAAAAGATCATGCTTATGTTACCGGGTTGTCCGTCTGTCCGTCCGTCCGCCTGTACCCACGATATCTCTTTAACTATAAGTCCGATTTGAAAAATTCTTTTTGCATTGGGAAGCTTGAAATATGTGAATGATGATCCTTTATTTCAGGTTTTTTTTTTACGATGTACAATTTCGCCGCTAGAGGGCGTAAATGCAGTTGATGTCGAATTCAAAAATATGTTTTATTCCACATATTTGCTTCTAAACATCCGATTGAAAAAGTTCTTTTATCTTTCAATTCCATTTATGTCAAAGAGTATTTTAGATATACACTGCTGGCCACCCAAAATGCAACACCAAGAAGGACACGAGATAGCAAAGCCAGATTTACTGGACACATAACAACAGATACAAAGATGAAATGATTGAGCTTACAGGTCCGTGCGACTTGCGGAACACGCAGACATCAATAGTTCATGTGGCCCCCATGGCTGGCAATAATGGCTGCTACACACCGTGGCATCGAACGAAAAAGGCTTTGGATGTGGGCTTGGGGTATGTCGGTCCAGGCTGCTTCCACACGTTGCCACAGCTCATCAGGCGTAGCCATGGGTGGTGCTTGCCGGGCCACTCGGTTTCCGATCAGCGACCAGACGTGTTCGATGGGCGTGACATATCGGGAGAACAGGCGGGCCACGGCAGCAGTGACACCTGGTGGGCCGTGAAGAATTGTTGCACGATGCGTGCCACGTGCGGGCGCGCATTGTCCTGTTGAAACATGGCCGCTGGCAGGTCCTGCAGGTAAGGGATGACTACAGGCTCCAAAACGTTGGAGATGTAGCGGAGGCTGTTGAGTGTACCGGCAATGCGTATCAGAGGGGTGCGGGTGTCATATCCAATTCCGCCCCAAACCATAACGCCAGGCGACGGACCGGTCTGGCAATGCATAATGCAGGCATCATACAGACTCTCGCGGGGGTGCCGCCACATGCGGATCCAACCATCGTGGTGTTGCAGGCAGAAGCGGGATTCGTCGGAGAAGACAATGTCATGCCTTTCCGTAGTCCAGGTGCGGCGTTCAATGGCCCACTGCCACTACACTCGCCGGTGGTGTAACATCAATGGTAATCAGAGCAATGGGCGCCGTGCAACAAGGCTCCGCTCATGTGGACGAAGTCAAACGGTACATGCTGATACAGGTTGTTGTGCAACACACCCTAATTCCTGCGCTAACATTCATGATGTGGTGGTGTGAGCCGTCAATGCCCGCCACACAACATGCCGGTCCTCTCGTTCGGTGGTGTGCCGTGGCAGCGGCAATCGCTGACGTCGGTCCATCCATCCCTCCTGCACCCACCGAATCCATACTCACCTCACTGTGGCTGGATATCGTCCCACACGGGTGCTGATGTCATGGTACGATCAACCGCTGTCGCAATAAGCCACTATTCGTCCTCTGTCGAACTCCGAAATGTGCGGGAATGACTGCCGTATTCTGCGATGAAGCATCAGGAAGCTTCCCACGCACAAGTCCCGCAGCACAACACACTTCCACTAGTTACACCCTCGGTGGCGTGCCGGGCGCACATGATTTGCATATGCCCTGCAATGCTAATCGTTAGCATGTCCTCTCGCGGGCGACGCATCCTGCGAATTTCAGGCCAATCGGATGCTTCCTTCTTGGTGTTGCATTTTGGGTGGCCAGCAGTGTAGTTACTTTTTCAAATTACGCATAGATTTTCTGCTAGGGGGCGTTAAAGTAAATTGCATTTTTCCCGATAACACTTCTTCTAATACTTCGATTTGAACATTTTTTTCTTCAGCGAATACACTTCTTGATGGACAATCTTTTGCATATAATTTCTAATTTTTGGTAAAGAACACTTTGGCCACCAGGGGCAGTAAGTGTTAATTTTTGCTTCAGATGTATTTGCCATAAAATCTGAGCTTCTAAAATATCGATTGAAAAAAATTATTTCGTGGACTGATGCCACTCACATTTATATATATATATTTTTTGGAATATTTTTTTCTTAAAATATTTCACGGTTTCTTCGCCAGGAGGCATAGATGTATATGTTAATTTTGTCAATATCTCTACTTATAGGAATCTGATTTGAAAAGTTCCTTCTTTGTTGGACAGTGTTTTCAGTGTTACACGTTTTTCATATAATTTCAAACAAAATTTTCAAGTAATTCATAGACTTTCCGCTAGGGCGTAAAGGTAAATTGCTTTCCCCTCTACATCTGCTTTTAAATCTCCTATTTGAAAAATTCTTTCTGCACCGGATACAGCTCCTGATGGGAAATCGTTTGCACATAATTTCTAATTTTTGTAAAAAATGGTTTAGCCACCAGGGGGCGTAAATCTTAATTTCCGCTTCTGATGTATCTGCAGCAAAATATGAGCTTCTAAATTCTCGATTGAAAAAAACGTCGTTTGTTAACCGATACTACTCACGTCGACAAACCTTTTAGAAAATTTTTCTTTTTAAAATAATGCATGGTTTCTACACCAGGGACGTAGATGTAATCTTATTTTTGTCAATATCTCTACTTCTAGGAGTCCAATTTGAAAAATTCCTTCTTTGTTGGATAGCGTTTCCAGTGTGACATGTTTTTCGTATAATTTCAAAATTTTCAAGTAATTCATAGACTTTCCGCTAGGGGGCGTAAAGGTAAATTGCTTTTCCCCCTATATCTCTGCTTCTAAATCTCCAATTTGAAAAATTCTTTCTGCACCGGATACAGCTCCTGATGGGAAATCCTTTGCACATATTTCTAATTTTCGTAAAAAATGGTTTGTCCACCAGGTGGCGTAAGTCTTAACTTCCACTTCTGATGTATTTGCAGCAAAATATGAGCTTCTAAATTCTCGATTGAAAAAAACGTTGTTTGTAGACCGATACTACTCATGTCAACAAACCTTTTAGAAACATTTTCTTCTTGAAATAATGCATGGTTTCTACGCCAGGGGTGTAGATGTATATCTTATTTTTGTCAATATCTGTACTTCTAGGAGTCCGATTTGAAATATTCCTTCTTCGTTGGGTAGTGTTTCCGATGCGAAATGTTTTTCATATAAGTTCAAAATTTTCAAATAAATCATAGACTTTCCGCTAGGGGGCACAAAGGTAAATTGCATTTTCTGCGTTATTTCTGCTCCTAAAACTCTGATTTGAAAAATTCTTCCTGTATCGCATACAAGACCTGATGGAAAATATTTTTCCTATAATTTCTAATGTTTGGTAAAGAATGGTTTGGCCACCAGGGGTCATAAGTGTTAATTTCTGCTTCTGGTGTATTTGTAGCAAAATCTGGGCTCCTGAAAACTCGATTAATTTTTTTTTCTTGGACTGATACCGCTCATATGGAAAAATCTTTTGAGAATAATTTCTTCCTAAAATAATGCATAGTTTTTCCACCAGGGGATGTGAAGTCACATCTTATTTTTATCGATATCTCTGTTTCTAAGAGTCCGATTTGAAAAATTCTTTCTGTGTTGGAGAGCGTTTCTGGTGTCAAAATTTTCAAATAAATCATAGACTTAGGGGGCACAAAGGTAAATTGCATTTTCTGTTATGCATAGTTTTTCCACCAGGGGATGTGAAGTCACATCTTATTTTTATCGATATCTCTGTTTCTAAGAGTCCAATTTGAAAAATTCTTTCTGTGTTGGAGAGCGTTTCTGGTGTGAAATGTTTCTCATATAAATTCATGTTTTTGTTAACGCACAAGTCTGCAATCAGAGGGCGTAAGCTCACGATTCCGTTTACAGCAGTATCTGAGGGATTAAAACCCCGATTGAAAAACTTCTTTCTTCTGTCAGATACTATTGTTTTCCATACCGGTTCCATTGACTTTGAATAGCTTTGATAAATTTAATTTGTGTCAGAACGGATTCAAAAGACGTGCTTACTACACCCGAAAATTCAGTGTCATCTTTCTTGTTTTTTGTGGTTTGGGCTAGGCCTGCTAGTTTCAGTGCCCAGAAATCTTGACACTGTGGCCTATAATGACATTCACAACAATTCTGCGTTCCCAGCATTATGACAACAGGTTGGTAAAGGCCCTTTTCTTTACCAACAAAGCAATGCCCCAGTCCACAGGTGTGAGGTCCTTGCAGAAGTTGTTTGATGAGATGAGTGTGGAAGAACTTGACTGGCATGCACAGAACCCCATGAAACACATTTAGGATGATTGTTTACTATTCGTTCATTAATTGAACCCATTGTAACTGTTTCTCACGTTTGATAAGGTTCCACAGAAAATGAGAAAACGGCATCCAGATTCTGCTATATGTGTATCTCGTGCATCAGATTGCAAACAATGAATATCAAATTTACCCCTTCTTTGTTCTTTGCAGCAAATCAATTTGCACCTTCTTCTTCCTGCTTGCTGACCTTCATTAAGAATTTCAATTCCTTCTACAATTGCTCATTCATGACAATGTTTTTGCTAAATGGTGCACCATGATATGAAAGTTAAAATGAACTTGAATAAAAAAAAATTGAAATAAACAACCGAATAAAAGTCGTAAGTCATATAAGAAGTAGAAATAAGTGAAAGTTAAAAACCTTTCCTAAAGGAATCACAAGAAGAATGCAACACAAATTCAGAAACATTCAGGGTCATGGCGTTTCACATGGTTGTTGTCAACCAACATTGTGCAACGATGATAAGGCCTAATCCATAGAATACTGACAGAAAACATAAAAAACACATCTTCAGAAATACCATCCTCCATTCTGCAGTCATACCCGAACTAGTTTTGACTATTATTCTTAGTCCTTTTCAGCAGGAATCAACGTAACTCAACATACATGTTGTTATATTGCCCTGATTCCAGCAGTCCGAAGCCTCAGCTTCTGCTCCACACCTTTAGTTGTCCTTACGCATTCATTCAAATCTTTGTTTGTGCAGGTCTGTCTGGGCTGTTGTCCAACATGATTAGCTGTTTCATGGCTCATTTGACACATCAAATCCGACCGCTACTGCCATCTGTTGTTCTTATTTCAAGTTATATCGGAAAGGGGTTTTTATGATGTTTACTTCTTTTTCGCATTTTGTTTCTTTCTTGTTCTTGTTTTATTAGATATATCTATGTATATGGTATATCTTCTGGATCATTGCTATTGCAGTTGTATTCTCTCGTTTCCTCCACCATTATAGCTTTGGATGTTAAAATCTGTTTGTGTTTTATGAGTAGTTATTATTTTCACATTTGCCCAATCAGGGACACATCAGCTATTGATACAGTGCTGTATTAAAGATGTTTTACATTCCTTCTTATTCCAATTAGATATGTGTTCTTTTAATCTGGTTTGAAATCTCCTTTTTGTGCTTCCAATATAGATCTTTTTTTCTTTTGTTTTATCTCTGTTCTTCATCTGTATTAACTATTGGGATGCTATATAGACCTGCGTTATTCAATAATGATTTATCATTATTACGTGTTGTCAAAATTGTACTGTTGTGAAGTACTTTTTCAGCAATTTGTAAATTATCTTTCTTACATTCGCTTTTTAGGATGTTAATCAATGGTGGTATATATGGGAAGGTACCACAATATTGTGTTTCTTTTGGTTTAGTGGTTTTGCTTATTAGGGATATCTTGAAATTTTTGTAGATGGAATCAATTGAACTTCTATTGTATCCAAAATTTCCTGTTGTTTCTTTTATCCATTTAATTTCTTTGTTTTCATTTATTTTATTGTTTGAATGAGTGATGGCTCGTCTAATATAAGACTGGAGTGCCGATGCTTTGTATTTTCATGGATGGCTGGAGTCACTTGAGATTATAGCTGGTATGTATGTTAGCTTACGGTAAATGGAATATTCTACTTGACAGTACAGCAACAAAGTAGAATATTCTGTTTACTGTAAGCCAGTTTGTCCTGCATTCTTGAAATGTGACATAACATTTCTACAGCAACATTTGTTTAGACAGAATCTATATAAAATGGAAGTCTGCTTAATATGAAGATTTACAGTTGTAACTTCACTTTTTATGTACAGTTTTAATAGTACAATTATCCATTGAAAACTGTAATACTCACCCCTCTCCCATTAGAAAATGAAATCTTTTTAAAAATAGAAAAAAAGTTGGATATTTTTTGTTTTCAAATGAATACTGTTATATTTTACTGATGAAAGAACGTGTAGAATGAAAAACACATTGAGACCCAAGGAAACTGATCCTTAGGCCACATTCAAGTACATTTGGAACTGGCAGTGGTTGTTTCTGTGTAAGGGTTGTGGGTATGATACAGTTGGATTCCATTCTACTTTCTATTTGTTGAAATGCTTCATCTCATTATGACGTAACTAGCATTCGTTACAGCCTCCATTTATTAATTGAATTGAGAAGTTTGATGGAATGACAGGAAGCACTTTCTAAAGTATTTTAACTGTAGCTTAAAAAAGAACTAGCAAGTAGTTCTGATTAATTCCTTTTGATATGTTGCTGAAAATCTGTGGACACCTGATCAATGTTTTCAGATTTTCATCAACATTATCCACGTTTTTCTTGAAAGAAAAAATAAATAAATCGAAGGTATAATAGTGGTCAGTTCAGGAAAGGGTGACGATTCTTTCCTGGTGTGATTTGCTGTTAAACTTTTCGTAAATTTAGATTTCACCTCCCCTGGGTTCGATCTTTGGATCCAGTGAGAAAGTCAAGAAAAAGTTACAGAAATTCTATTTCTCATATTTTTTTTTATCTCTCTCTCTCTCTCTCTCTCTCTCTCTGTTTAATGTACAAAATGAGTGTTTTTACTTTGTTAATGAATAAGAGAGTAGCAAAGGGCTACCCTCCCTCCGATTCAGTATTTATCATCACTCTGGGGCTAGCCTATGAATTTTTGGTTAAGTTCCAAAAAAAAATTAAGCACATAAATTGTGAAATAAGAGTTAGTGATTACTTTCAAAATTACTCAGCCCAGCAGGAGGAAAGAAAGCCCAGCAGTGCACATAAGAAAAAAAAAAGGAAGGGATGTAATATTTTGAGTGAACAGTAGTGTAAATAATTTTTTTTTCTCTTTCTTTTACCTTTGTTGTGTGAACAAAAATGTAGCATTTATATGACTCTGTATCAAAGTTTGATGTCGCACCATGCCAAAGATAAAGTATTATAATAGCAATGTTTCACTTAATGAGTTGGCGCCAAGTAGATTTACTATGGAAGCGAGAGAATAAACCTGGAGTATGCTCATTAAAAATAATTTATGAAAAAAAAAGGAATTTTATTTCTTGCTTTGTTCAGTGTATGATATAACGTTTTAAAACATTTTGTAAGCCAGCTACGGTTTCCCTCCTTTAAGAGATAGCGGTAAATGATCTAAGTTTCCCAGAAAAGGGCTGGAAGGCAGTAAATTCTTTCAATCCCTTTCAGAGATTTTCTTTCCTAGAAAAAGACCACCAGGAGTAACCAACATTCTTTTTCCCCCGAGGTCTGGCAAGTCTCCCCAGCTGTGAAGGGGCTTAGCGAACTGCAAGAGATACCCTTGGAAAGCACTCGGAAAGGGGATGTGGGGTTGTTTACGAAATGTGGACTCCGAGAAGCATGCAGGTGTCCCGCATCTGGCACACGGTCCCCACGTGCTTTTGGCTGGAAGCAGCCAATGGGATTGCTGGCGTCCTTCTCGGCCGTGCCGATTGGTCATTTTGATCCTCCAAAAGTGAAAGAGGTTTCTGAGCGTCCATTTTGATTTTGGAGAGGCTTGCGCTCTGAAAAATTGACAACGAGAAGAAGGAAGCAAAAAAGGTTGCTGGCGGTTGAAAAAGAAAAAAATGAGGCAGTTCGTCTTCGAAAAGCCGAGAGTGAGGTTGGAAGCAGTTTGTCTTTGAAAAGCCGAGAGTGAGGTGCTCCCGGGAAGCTCCAATTTTCAACATAGGCTACCGACTTAAACCTGAAGCCCACATAGAAAAAAACCCACTCATTATGATGCCTCTCCGAGAACAACAGCGATAACTCCGGTTTTTGAAAACAGCTATCCCTAGCTGTGAGGAGAGCCCTGGGCGACTGGTAGCAGCCGACCCACCTATATGGCAGAGATGCAAAATGAATGGAGACCAGGTTATCCACTTCTCTACGAAGAGTAATCCATAAGCCTCATAACAGTCTTCCCCTTCTTACCCTACGGCATCAGAAAGAAAAAAAAAATTAAGGAGTGAGAAGTAATTGTCGACAACCCAATCCAAGAATTCTGAAGATTTTGAAATGAGCCACTTCAACTACGCTCTTCGAGTGGAATCAGTTTGAAGAACCCCCCCCCCAAATCAGTCCAGACAGGCCTACCGAAAATGTTCTTACCAGGAGGAGTCCAGTAATTCAACTACGCACGGCGGATGGAAGAGCTGGACAGTAAAAACAGGTGAAAATAGTGAACCCCACCAACAAAGGTCCTCGGGCTTAATTATGTAAGATGTCTCTTATTGTTTTTTTTTATCCTCATAATATGGTTAAACGTTCTTTTGGATAGAGGAGTATAAATTTGCTGAAAAATTCAAGAGCGAGGCACTATTGAAGGAGGGAGGCTGTAGCTGACCGTAAGAGTCTTAACATTTAACTAGTGTTATAGTTCAATGAATAAAAAAATTCTTCAGATAAGAAACTAAAATAATTAAAATCACTCATGATGTTTTGTAATGGCCTCAAAAATCCAGAAAATGGGAGAGGCATGTGAAACCAAGTGTACAAAAACAGGCTAAAATGTATCAACAGGAATTGCTGTGACATAAGAAAGAGGTTGTGATCTCAAAACACTATCAGTACAATTTTGTTCTTCTATTATCTTTTTTTTTTTTGATACCATATTGTTATTGTTTAAAATACACATATATAGGCATTAGCCTTTCAAAAACCTAATTTTGGTACGAATTGGCAATTCAGTTTTCTTGATGTCTCCTAAATTTCTGAGCAATGGCACTCATCACCCAATGCTCTGACGTTGGCTAGGAAGTCCCTTGGGTGTTGCTAAAATAATGTTGATGTCCTAACAATTTAAAAAAAATAATTACTGTGTAATTGTCAATCCTCATGCTTACAAACATGAGTTCCAGAAATACGGCCTCATTGATTTGACAAATATATTACACATGTACCAAAAACACAGTGCTATAGTTATTCCTCGGGTGTGGAAAAAAAAAAAAGCAGAAATTGTTCAGTATGCTCAGAAACAATATCACAGGTGAAAACTCATGTGTGCTATAAAAATATGACATCTCTAATTTTCTTTTTATAAATTTTATTTTTTGGTTGTTTCAAAATGCATCTACCCATCTCCCAAAGATAAATTTTAGTCTAAATTCAAAATTTTCCTTCAGGTTTACTTTTGGCTATCTATTATAATCACCTTACAATAAGGTGGCTGAGATTTCCGCCACAACACTTTATTCACTACCATTATATAAGGAATTTAATTGCACCTATGCAGCTTTGAAAGTTTTCTTTTCAGCATTATGCTGATGAAAAATGAATCAACAGAAAATTAAAATCATAAATTATGCATAAACTAATATCTGAAAAGGAATCCATCATTTTAAATCAAAAGCTGAAATGAACAACTGTAATATTGTTTTTATTAACTTAAGTATGATTTGAATTGACATAGTGTTTGTATTGAAAAAAGAAAAAGAAAAGAAAGCTGATAAATGGCAGGAAAGGAAGAAGCTATATGACATTCTGTTTCTGTATTCAAAGGTGAAAAGTGCAGCAATTAAAGGAAGTGGGTGGGATAGAACAGAAAAGTGTTATTACATTTTAATTTATTGTCCTTTATCCATGGCCAAACTCGTGGCATGTTTTCTCAATTAGTTGAAGTTTTAAGCTCTCAGAAACAAGGTAGTGGAAAAGTTAGTATTTTACATCATTTTTCAATGGTGTCAAACATTCTGCTCTAATTCATCAGCTTTGCTAGTGCCATATTATTGTATGGATAATTCCTCCTGCAGCAGCACAATAATCTAATGATGATTAAATTCTATGATGATAAACCAAAAAATCCTTGCCAAAATTTTATTTCTGTATTGCATTGTTATGAAAATTTTAGAATATACATTGTTGTTACAAATGAGATAGACAGTTTCAACATTTTATAAAACCAAAACTATGTACGATATTTTCAACATCATGTGACTAATCAGTCAGATGGCCACAAATGCTGTGGAGAAGGCATTCTGTGTTCTTGAATTAAGCAAAACGACTTCTGTTACTGTTGTGCAATGGCGTTTTAGTACACATTTTAAGAAATCACTGCCAAATAGACAATTCATCTACAACTTGAACAAGAAATTTGAAACAATGGAATGTTCATGTAAAGGCAAAAGTCCAGGGAGTCCATGTGTATATGATGAACAAGTGGAGCCTGTGTGGAGCATTTACCAATGCAGCCCATGAAAATCCACAACAAAGGTGGCTTGGGAGTTACAAATTCTACAATTGACTGTTTGGAAAGTTTTGAGGAAGTGGCTGAAAATTACTCCCTACAAACTTCAGTTATTGCAAAGTCTAAGTGACAATGACAGAACCTCATGTTGCAATTTCTGCAAAGAATTGCAGGAGCATTTGATCCAGACTTTGCTCCATGAAGTCTGGATGTGATGCCAGTGCCCCATGACTTTTTTTATGGGGCTATGTCAAATACAAGGTCTTTATCACTCCTCTTCTTAGCTGATCTGAAACAACATAGCACAACAGCTATTGCTGGAGTTGATGAAGATATGCGTGTTTGATTTGACTACGGTGTTGATTTATGTCACGTAACTAAGGGTGAACACATTTAACATCTATAAGTTGCTGTAACAGACTTTAAGAATTTAATATCTTCAGTAGTTTTAGTTCGTAAAATGGTGAAACTGTCTATTTCTTTTGTAATAACCCTGTATAAATGCGAAGTGAGTGTAATAATTTTTCTATCTGGTAGTGATACCACACTTGCTATTAAAGCATTTCATACATGGCATCCTCTTGTTTTGTGTATACACACATTAGAAACAGTGAGGTTTGGGCAATTTTTGTTTCCCGAAAGAAGTAGATGGGACAATATTCTGGGACCATAAAAATCGTGCAATATTATTTACCTTATTGTTTCTGAGTTTGAATGCAGCCAGTAGAGTTGTCACATTTGCAGTGCCATAACTGTAAGCACATTGTTGCCCCCCCCAATAACACTTTGAAGATTCATCCTTCATTTGCATCTTCTGAAATGTTTGTAATTGCACAAATGATAAATAAAATATTTATGAAGTCTTTGATGATTTGTTCTTGTGATACTTGCTTTATAAAGGAAAGTGTAATGTACTCATGATATCTATGAATGTATATCTCCTACAATAAAAACTGCTGTGAGTGAAGATGATTCCAAATGTGCCAAATGGGTATATTTTCAATGGAATCAAGCCATAAAAAAAATTGCAAAATAATCATTATAGAATTGGAAAGTCAAAAAGTGATTCATAAAACAGTCATTGTCTGATTTGAAAGTCAAATAATAAATTATAAAATTATCATATAAGAAAAAAAAAAGGAGTTCAAATAAAACTGATATGTAAAATGGAACACCATTTTTTACATGCTTGTCTCCACACCATCTTTTGATGCATACCTGGGTATATCTTTTGATAAGCACCATAAGTAAATATCATTTTGTTCATAAGTGTTTTATTTGTTTCTTCCCTTATTTCATATTTTTTTTTCTTTTCTTTCCTTCTCTTTATATCTTTATGGGGAAAATACAACAACAGATTAATGATTCACTTAGTTTGGGGCTCCATATCAGCTGTAATATAAAATTCCTTTAGTTTGTACACAGCTTGTGTGCATAAATTTGTCGGTATTTTGCATCAACATGAGTTTTAACTTTCTTTTATGTAGTACTTTTGAAAGCTACTTGTTATTATGTTCTTGTTGTCAAAAGTTCAAATGAATGCAAATAAATGTTATATGTATTGCTGATTTTTTTTTTACTGTCAACATGTGTCTACGTGTGTGGTCACTCACTGAAGAGACCTTAAAAATATCTCTTAATATTTCAGGTGTTCCAAGGAAATAGGCCTACAAATTCAATCCTGGTGGACAAAATAACACCATTCTGCCTTGGTGCTTTGATTGGTAAGGGAAAAAGTTACTTGTCTACTCTCTTCTTATGTTTCAATACTCATGATAGCATTAATATTGCCTATATATAAACTTTTGAGTTGGTATTTATGATGGTAAATAAGAATCTTTGTTGACCCCCTCTTATACACACAATGCATATTGTATTGTTATGAGCATTTTAGAATATTTGAATTAAAAAAAACTAATATTTTATTGCATTTTAAGTAATTTCATTTGGAAAGTGGCAACACTGTACTTGCTGCTTCTTGAATGATGTAATAGCAAATGTTAAGTATACAGAGAAATCTATAAGTATTGAATTAAAGTTTCAAAGAATGCATAGAAGATTCTTCTTTCCATTTGTATATCCTAAAGTGCTAATAGAACAGTGTGACATGTTGAATACAAAAAACAGATTGGCAAAACTTTCTTCCCTATCTTAAGTAAATAGGAAAATTATATTTGTTGCAAGTATTTTCTTTTACAAAAAGCCATGCATGTATTTTTTTTTTATTAGCAAAAAGATCAGTAAGATTGATAAATAGAAAATTTGCACCATTTCACATAATAATGTGGTATCACAATGATAATTATTCTGTTAAGTGTAGACTTAATATGTGATAAAATTTTTAAAATATATGTAACGGAACATCTGACAACATACAGGGATTATAGTAAAGTCATGCAACTGCCACTTCATTGGTAAAAGCAGACTGGTAGTGTGGTTAGAACAGCAGCCACCCAACAAGCTGGTCCAAGGACTGATCCCAAAATTTTGCACTGAGCTGTCCCAAACACCCGTTGCCAAGCCTGCAGCCCTGGAGCATTGGGATCCCTCCCCATCCCATTCCACTTAAAAACAAGGCCATCTGCTCTTCCCATCATCAAGAGAAGTATATAGTGTGGAAGAAATATTCTTCTCATAATACATGGAAAATACATCATGATAATAAACACGGCAATCAGACATCTTTGAATTGACTGTATTTACTGCTCTCGCATAATGTCAATCACATCATAAAACTTGAAAATTTTCATCGCCCTGGAGCGGGAGTCAAACCCGCATCTCCCGATTACCATTCTATCATGCTCGAATGATAATTGGGAGATGCGGGTTCGATTCTCGCTCCAGGGTGATGGAATTTTCAAGTTTTTTTACGTGATTGATGGTGAGAACAGTAAATACAGTCAATTTAGAGATGTCTCATTGTTATGTTATTATTTATCATCAAGAGAAGTGTCAGTCAGCCCATCCTTTTGGCACCCTCTAGCAGCAGATTTGTCAGCATGACACTCCAAGTTCCGAAAATACGATGATAGAGCAAAAAAGTCAATTGCAAAGTTGGAGAGCATTGTTTGTTTGCTACAAATCAGACATAAAAAGTTGGGGTCAATGGACGAATTTAGGCTATACACTGAGGATGCTAATGCAGGAAACTACCTATATTTAAGACCTGTGGAACCCCATAACTGATGAAGAAATAGCTGTACTGTTGAGTATTATAGGAAAACAAGGTATATAAATAGTGAGCTGGGGATGAGTTTTGCACATTTAAAGCACTATTTTTACAACTGACTTACGCAGCATACCATTGTGTTCTGCCAGATGTTGCTGACACAGAAGTGCTAGTTTGTACATTGTAAGTAAGAAACATACCTGCCATGGTTTTCAAACTGACAAATGATGCAGGGGTTCAAAAATTCCAACAGACATTTTGCTGAAAACTCGGGGATGCCATGCCCACAGTAGATGGGCGAAAACGTTCAAAAGTATTCTCGTATGGTTTGGATGTTACGATTTTTTAATGGGTTTTTAATTTATTACTTCTTAAAATATGTATATAGTTAGTAATTTATTATTTTAACTGCTTTGCATTTGTAAATCAGTAGAGGACAACTAACATAAATTTTTCAAAGTTTTTGTGTGATAGTTTCAGTTAGGATATTTAGTTGTTCATATTGGTTAAGTAATATGTTAGTACCTATTTCTGAATAATTTAAGGGGGTGTTTTAGTAGTTCAATTGGTTTGCCATGACATCTCACCATCTTGATATTACTTTACAAACTATAAGTGCCTGAAATGTTTTGAAAGATGAGCTACCACGTTTTAGTAAGTAAGCATATCGTATTTTTATACCTGTCATGGTTCAGAAAATTTCACATGTCTACCAACAGCTAAGGTGCATGCCCATGTGTGTCATAGCAGGTTATTCTGAACATCAGCCAGTATAACCATGATAACTGTATTGCAAGATTGACGAATCTGCTCTTACAATTCCTTCAACCTACTTGCTGGAACTGGAATGTCATATACTATGGAACTGATGTAACACCACAGGAAAAAATCCAGTTGGCTTAGTTCTGGTTACCTCGGTGGCAATTTGACTGGACCATGTGTCAATCCTATGATGTGTCTCTCATGTTGAAACCACATGTGAGACTGCAAGTGAAGAGCAATGTCATCCAAAAATTGTCTTATGGTGTTATGGAACAACTGCAGACACTGTTTTCCAGTGAGAATACCTTGAAAGAACACTGGCCTGAAGATAGTTTTATTCCAGATGCCACATCAGATGTAAACCATTCAACATACTTGATGGTGGACTTTCTGTATGCCATGGGTTGTCCATGCTCCAGTGATGGTGCTTGTGCCTCTCATTAGAGCAGTCATGTAGAAGGTGAATTCATCTGTCTACAATATGTTCTCTAGACAGCAAAATTAGTCTTCTGTATTATTGAAGACATAGACTAATTCATATGGCACTGGTGATTACCAAGATATGTGGCCTGTTGGAATATTGTGCTGTGCTGTGATGAAGCTCTTGGTCCTGCAGTATGTGCCACACATGCCTCACAGTCAGGCCACTGACCATTCTCAGTTCTTGTACACATAATTGAGGGAGCATATTGAGGGTGTGCATAAGCCACAACAGTCACATAAGTGGTCTGCCTCTCCGTTTCCAAGTAACCGTGTTACACATTAGATGGAACCGTTGTATGATGCTGATGATCATAGAAGGCAGTAGTCTAAGTGCTGGCTTCTGGCCATTCATTCAAGATGGGTCTGGGTTCAAATTCCGGTGAGGCATGGATGCCCTGTTTGTCTTGTGGCACTAGCTCTCTTCCTTCCCTGGAACCAGTGACCCTAAATTAGGAACGGGCGACTGCTTATGGCTCATCAAGTTGCTCATGGTGGTAATTAAACCCCCAAACAGAGAAAAAAGTGTGGGAGAAGGACCATACCTGGGAAACTGTGTGCGTACAGCCAAGAAGCTTATTATATTTTCTGATAATAACATTACAGTTCCATTTGTCTTGATGGTTTGTTATCGGAAATAATGCTGTGCCTAGTTAAAAACCACAGGTGAGCATACTACTAAGGAATTTTTATTTGATGGCCTTTCCAACTTTCTTCTCTTCCATCTGGTAGCAGAGTACATTGCACAACTTTCATCAAAGATAATTGATGCAATGAAGGCAGGTTTTAGAAGAACTGTTTACTTTTAATGCGCTTCAAATTGCCTGTGCAGTTCACATCAAATAACATCAGAGGTGAAAGTGTTGGAGATGTGCAGAAAGTTTTGCACTAAATGGAAATCATCACCACTACTTCAGTGCTGTATTTGTGTGACTCTTCATCCTAATGGGTAAAGGCCTTTTGTTTATGTGAGAAGGAGCGTGTGTGAAAGACCATTAGTGTCTCACAGCAGCCGTTTGTTATCCACACCGCACGGCTGAGGTTCAATGTTGTGTAGTCTGTGGTTGAGACATGCAGTGGTTTATATGTTTAGAAACAGGGAAACACCACTCTGATTTCACATTGAGGAAGTGTGTGATAGTGGAAGCGTGCACAATTTTGTGGTTTTCCGTGTTATGAGCTCACTGGCTGTACTTAGTACAGGACCACTAAAAAATCCACATTTTACCCTTCTAGTGTGAGGTAAGAAAAGAGAAAAGTGTGTGACTAAAGGAAAAGGTGCTGAACCATAATTCATTAATCCTAAATAAAAATTTTTAAACAGTAAATTGTAAACCATTTGTGTGCAAAAGGTATAGAGCCACAATCCCATTTTTAGACAAGTTTGACTCCTTACCATTTTCTAAATTACCTATTCAGATATAATCACGCAGGTTTCGAGACTTTATGCAACCACTTGGCTTCCATGTAATCAATGAAGAGTCAGCACTCCGCTCATTATGTGCCATAAATTATTCATGAAACAATCTTTTTTTGGCATCATGAGTGACTGTTGAAATTTATAATGTTACTGAAATTGGTTATAAGCTGCAGCTAGTTAAACACCCCATTCCAGAGCTGCACATTTGTAAAATTGAGTTTTAACACTGTGGTGGTATAATTGGAAAATATGGTAATGTGCATTTCACTTAGTCTCTCTTTACATTTACACCTTCTCATGCCATTTTTCAGAAGTGTAACTCCATTATACGAAGAGTTGTCATTCGATGAAGTCGAGTTATCTTGTTTCAGCTAGTGTTTGGAACTTTAGATACTTTGTGGTGTTGTTGCATTTGCATTATCACACTTGTGTGGAAAGTTTTATATTCATTGCCCATGAGGCATCGTCACTACATTTGTGCATGGATGTATAGTATTTTTGCCTTAATTGTTCATGAGATTTGCTACCTTTGTTTGTTTTTCTTCCTGCACACACACATTGAACATATACATACTGTTTATCAATTGCACTTACTTCCAGTAGGTACCAAATGCCTGTGGAATATGTGAATGTACAACAAATTGATGACTAGTGCACAGTTATCTCATCCAGAAAAAAGAAACTATCTTCAGTGTTTCCCCCTTTTTTTTTTTTATGATGTCAAAGTGTGTGATCTTGAAAAAAATGAGCTACTATAAATGAGGACAATATTTTAAGATTTTACCATCAAAAGTAAAAAAAAGAATTAATAATTATCTAAGCCAGTATTAGAATAAATTCCTGATATTTTCAATTTGGTTGAATTTATTGTCTTGAAAGGGAAAAGATGCAGTAATGTGCAATTTGGTGTACTTCTGTTTCAGTGTAATTCAGTGTTAATATACTCAATTCCATTTTGTTTTAGGATAGTGAATTTGTGTATCATGTTGATCTGTCTCATGGACTGACCCAGTAGTTTGTTAATTCACATGAAAATCTGTGATTTCGCTTATTGTAGTGTACTTAAAAGATGTTTTTCTTTTCTTTATTTTTTAGCAATGTATGAACACAAAATCTTTACTCAGGGAATAATATGGGATATTAATTCCTTTGATCAGTGGGGGTAAGTAAACTTTCATTGAACAGCACATTATATCAAAATAAAATATTCTCTGTTCCCTCCTATTGTGTTGCTTATGTGATAAATTAATGCATTATAAGTGTATGTCTGTGTCAATGTTAAGATTTACCAAAATTAATGAGCTGTGACTATGTGCCATTATTCTATTTCATCAGTGTTAATTAGTAAGGTACATCTCATTTTTTTTAATATGGAGTTCACTGGATTATGTATGTGCATTTTTAGTACAATACGTAGAAACTTAGTTATATGGATTAATTGAAGGACATAGGTATTATGGAGATGAGAAGATGATAAAAAATAATTTATGGAGATAAGTGGAAAATCTAGTTAATCAGTTTCAAATAAAATAGGTGTATGTAGTATATGTAAAAAAGTTGTCTTGAAGAAAATATGACAACAAAAATCATTTAACATAGGTGAAATGAAAAATTTTACATGCAAATTACAGCTTGCTAACTAATTTTTCAGTTTTTTTAAACTGTTAGCTTTTGTTTGAAACTTGATTGTTTGTTTGTCTGTAGCTATATATCAGTGTTATACAAGGGTCAAAAGTTATTTTTTGCCCATTTAGTCCCAGACTAACTGCAATTAGAATTCACTGGACCCAGCTTACTGTGATCTAGTCCCAAGCAAATTAGGATAAAGTAAAGCTCAAATTTAGGAAATGTCATATATACAAACTATGGCATGCAGACAAAACATTATTTATTTGCTCTCCTGATAGGCCCACGCACACCATACTTCGGGGTTTTTTTTTTTTTTTTTTTGTTTTTTTCATTTCTCAAGTTCAACCAACAACACTGGAAAGCAGGCAACCTTGACCAATATATTTTTTTCGGACCCCCCTCCCCCCACCTCTGCAATACTCGTACTCTGCACCACAGCTGACATGGTTTCTGAAGTAGAAATGTTAGAAATCAAAATAAGTAAGGTTCAACAGCTGTGAACCATATATACACTCAATAGACAAAACATTAAAAATTTACCTAATATCATATTGGTCCTCCTCTAACATAAATAATAGCCTGTACACATTGAGGCATTGACTCCACCAGATGGCGGAGGATTTCTGGAAGTAATACCAGCCATGCCCGTTGCGGCATTGTCCACAACTCCACCCTAGACATCTGACCAGGATCCATGGATCTGTTGTTCCACTCCACACCATTCCAAAGAGCTTCTGCAGGGTTTAAATCTGGGGTCCTTGGGGGCCACTGGATGGTTCCAAACTCAGAAGAGTGTTCCTCAAGAGATGTCTGGGTGGTTGCGGCCCAGTGGGGCAGCACATTGTCCTTCTGAAACAGACCGTTGGCCGCAGGATGCGCAAAGGCTATGAAAGTCTGCTGGTTGCACACTTTGGGGAAGAACCTCTCCAGGCACACTAAGGGACCTAATGTGTCCCATGAGAAGGCTCCCCAAACCATCACAGAGTCGACCTGTTACAACGGGGCCATTGCCTCATGTTGTCGACACACCACACCTGCACTCTCCCTTCAGCTCAGTATGGCTGAACATGGGATTCATTGGACCACGTAATGCGGCATCATTCTGCAGAGGGCCAGTTTTGATGTTCCCTGCACCAGGTGAGATAATTTCAGACAACGAGCAGTCAGCAGTGGCACATGAGTAGGGTGTCAGCTCCTGTAGCCCAGGGTATTGGTCTGTGTGGTCCTGGATAGTCTACATCTAGTCATCAGTGTGGCTGGCCATCATTTGCTCTACGGGCACTGGTACATATGTTGATGGTATACTCACAATACACCCTTGATACAGTTGCCCTCGGGAACCCAAGGCTTCATACCACTTGGGCGATAGAGTGACTCGTCTGTCTTGTGCCGACAATGTGTCCACGATCAAAGTAGCTCAGATCACCATGTTTATCCATGTTCGTCAATTGCAATACACTGTTGGGAAGCCCTGCTGTGTGCCTACTTATTTCTTGTGTTTGGTTCGGGTCTGCTCCACTCTGTGCAGGGGATGCTCATTTCACTGCCCATCACCCCTATCACTAATGTTTTGTCTACTTGAGTATGTATATACACCAATGAGCTATTTCATTATGACCAACCCCCAGCCTAGAGAAATGAGCACGCCTGGAGACCTAACGGTGGAACAGGTGAAGCTCACAGAGCAGTATATATACAACCTGAGGACCGGCTTTCACTTAGTAGAGTGTTCAGAGTCAGAATGGGAAAAGCTGCTGATTTATCAGAGTTTGATAAAGGACAAATTGTGATGGCATGTCACCTCGGAACTACAATCTCAGAAACGGCGCTGCTTGTGGGTTGTTCACCTGTCGCTGTAGTGAGTACGCATCAAAAGTGGTGCACAGATGGCCAAATGACAGACTGTCGTCCAGCCAGATGTCATCCGCAGCTCATCGATGCCAGAGGGAGAGCAGAGACTGTCGCACGTTGTTCACAGTGTGACAAGTCAACCGCAGCTACAACAGTGGTTATCAGGGCAGTGTGTCACAGCACACAGTTCATCGCAGCCTTCTGTGCATGGGCTTGCGTAGCCAAAGACCCAGCAGGGTCCCCATGCTCACCGCACGTCATCGCCAACAATGCATGAAATGGACCCAAGATCATCGAGATTGAACCGTAGATGATTGGAAGAAAGTGGCCTAGTCTGACAAATCAAGATTCCTGGTGCATTATGTAGATGGCCGAGCATGGATACGCCGATTACCAACGGAGGCTATGGCACCTAGATGCACTGTTGGGCATGGGCTTGCGTAGCCAAAGACCCAGCAGGGTCCCCATGCTCACTGCACGTCATCGCCAACAATGCATGAAATGGACCCAAGATCATCGAGATTGAACCGTAGATGATTGGAAGAAAGTGGCCTAGTCTGACAAATCAAGATTCCTGGTGCATCATGTAGATGGCCGAGCATGGATATGCCGATTACCAACGGAGGCTATGGCACCTAGATGCACTGTTGGGCGGAAACAGGCCGGCGGCGGCGGTGTTATGAGTTATGATGTGGGCAATGTTTTCTTGGGACACTTTAGGTTCCATTATCCCAATAACACAATCTCTAACCGCTGTCAGGTATCTGAACATCATTGCGGACAAGTTCACCCATTCATGGCAACTGTGTTCCCTGCTGGTGATGGCCATTTACAACAGGATAAAATGCGTCATGTCACACTGTCAGAATCGCCAAGGAGTGGTTCGAGGAACATGGTGACTTTCTGTTAATGAATGCCCTGGCCTCCAGATTCACCTGACATGAACCCAACCAAACATTTTTGTGGTTCGACTTGGAAAAGGTGGGTCCACGCTAAATCACCACCACCCTGAAATGTACGGGAACTGGTGGACCTGCTGTTGATGTTATAGTACCAGTGCCCCAGGATACCTATCGCCACCTCATCAAATCGATGTCTCACCAAATCGACACATGCTCCGCTGTTTTGTGGGCTAAAGGGGATCCTTCAGCTTATTAGGTAGGTGATCATAATGTAATGGCTCGTTGGTGTATATAGCTAGTTCTATCGCTTGTTCCAGGCATTGAATTGGCTGATTTTTCAACCCCCTAATGTTAGTTATGTTTGTACTTCAAACAGAAAAGTTGTCATGAATATTTTCTTAGCTGCTTCACCCCTCCCTCCTCTCTCTCTCTCTCTCTCTCTCTCTCTCTCTCTCTCTCTCTCTCTCTCTCTCTCTCTCTCTCTCTCTCACACACACACTCACTCACTCACTCACTCACTCACTCACTCACACACACACTCACTCACTCACACTTTTCAGCACATAAAAAATTTGTTTAACTGCTGTAGTGTCTTTGCTTGTGTGTTTTGCGTCAGTCAGTATAGGGGCTAAAATTTTTTGAAGATTTTCCTCCATTTTTTGTTTTCTTCACATTTGGACTAAAATCCAAATTTCTGCTGCCATGTAGTGACATGCTTTTAAGTCCCCCTAACACCTCAACATAAAACAGTGCACCATATTCTTCTAGTAATAGTAGCAGGAAAAGCTGTTTCTAACGTTTTGGCATGGCCAATGCTATGATGGAGCGGCAAACATGTCTGGAGCAATAAACGGAGTTCATGCTAAGATTTTAGAGATGGAGCCCCAAGCAATTTATGTTCACTGTTTGGCACCCAGTTTAAATTTAGTTGTGCAAGAAAGTGTTCAACTCCAAGAATGCTGCCAAAATTCATTGAATATCGCTTCAGGAGATAATATCTTTTGTGAAAAATTCTCTAAAAAAACTGGCATTTTTCTCCCATTTCCAAAAAGAAAATGAGAAGCAAGGAAACCTTCATCCATTCTGCCCAACTAGATGGACTATAAGATTTGTTTCGATGAACTGCATTGTTCCTAATTATTCCAGTCTTATGTAATTTACTTGTGTGAACAAAACTGCCACAATGCAGAAAAATGATAGTGGAGCAAAAGTGAATGGCTTCTTTCTAAATATGATGTCATTTGATTTCTTTTTTCATCCAAATGTTTTTGTTAAGATATTTTGCCATGTAGATGCTACGAATGCAATTCTTCAAAAAATGTCACTCTCATTTCAGAAAGCAATTGCTGTTCTTGATTCTTTAAACACTACAATTCAAAACTTCTGGCAAAAATAATGTTTTGCAGATTTTTGGAAAACAATATTGGATAAAGCATTGCTTTGGAATTAGATGAGCCACAATTTACTCTACAGTGACGAGTTCTGCGAAGAATTGATGATGGAGTGAATGGATTTCAGTTTAATTCTCTGAAAGAATATTACAAAAAATATTTTATGAAATGCTAGATAATGTTTCGTCCTGCTTGGTTTCCCGAGGGGTACTACTTCAGTTAAGCTTCTTCAATTAATAGAAAAAATTGTCATTGGACAATCAACAAATGAAGAAGACAAAGATGTAATTAAATTTTATGCAGATTGCATAGATCGGGAAAGACTGTTATTACATAGATCTATGTTCTTTACATTTTGCGATCGTGAAATCTGATCGTCACTGATTTTGACAACATTGTGAATATCTTCAGAAAAGACTTTTTACTAGCTGATATGCTGCAGGAGTTCGTGAAATTTACTCATATAATTTTAACTATACCAGTGTCGAACTGTACAGCAGAGAGATCATTTTCAAGCCGTCAGTGTGTTAAATCATATACCAGATCGACCATGGCACAACCCCGCCTTAATAGCATTGCCATTCTGCACACACACCATGAACTGGCCTCAAGCATCATAGAAGATGAAGTTGCAGATGAATTCATCCAACGAAATGAGTTACGTAGAAAAATATTTTCTTTAACTTTGAAAAAAATAAGGGAAGCTACTAAATCTCTATTGGGCTAACCTTCAGGTGGCAAAAAATTGAGTCAAATTTAAACTTCCAAATTTTGATATTAATTTTCCAATTCTCTCTATTCTCTGCCATGTTCATATAACCGCAACATTATTTTTTTAATTTTTAGGGATTACACCATTTTCCAAGAGTATGTTGGATTCTTTAAAGTACTGAATACATGATTTTAACTCAGAAATCATTTGAAGAAAAAATTTGTTGGCATTTTTTTTTAATTTGGTAAAAACACCTCAAAATAAATTTTACATGTTTTTGTTACTTTTATAAAGATAATTGAGTTGGAAATTCACACACGGTATCTGTGTGTTGTATATAACAATCTTGTGCACCAATAGAAAACCATTTTGATAAAACACCATTGACTCGTACACAAGCTCTACTACCAGCATACATGGCTTTTGCACTATTAAGTAGATTTCCAGTAACACCATATTCATTCAGACAAGGTTGTGTAATGTCACCATGGCTGTTTAATATATTTATGGACACATGCATGCGTGATGCCAAAATAGATAATAGTGGTTTATGTCTTTGTGATATCCGTGTGTGCAGATTGCTGTATGCTGATGACACTGTCTTGTTGGCAGAGAGCAAAAGTGATTTGCAGAGTATGTTGTCTCGGATGCATGAAGTTTGCATGAAATTCAAATTGAGTATAAATAAGGGAAAAACCAAAGTTATGGTGTTTGAGAGAGGAACGGGTAGCACTGAATGTAATGTAAGTATAAATGGCACTGTGATTGACCAGGTGAGTGAAGTTGTGTATTTAGGAAGCATGTTTGACAGAGAGAAAAAATTGGATGGTGAAATTAGTAGGCGAGTGAATTCTTCATTGAAAGTCATAGCTGCTCTGGGAGGTTTTCACAGGAATGATGGGTTCTCTAGAGAGTCCAGCATGGCTGTGTATGAAACTGTAATTGTTCCTACTCTGATGTATGGCAGTGAAACCTGGGTACTGCAGAAGAAACATAGGAGTCGTTTGTGTGCTGGAGAAATGCGTTACTTATGTGGGGTTTGTGGCAAGACACGATCTGATTGTGTGAGGAATGAAGATGTATTGCAGTTGTGTGATGTGAAGCAAAATGTTGTTAGCAAGGTGGAGACCAATATGCTTCGGTGGTTTGGCCATGTTGAAAGAATGAGTGATGAAATGCTTACTAAGAAAATCTTTTCAGCCCAAGTGGCAGGAAGGAAAGGCAGAGGAAGGCCAAGGAAGACATGGGTGGATCAGATTCAGGAGTGTCTGCATGGGAAAAGGATTATGAGTATGAAGTATAAAAGATCTTGTGTGCGGCGTGTAATGGATATCAGTGAAGCACGAGTTGTGTGTCGAGATCGATGTAAATGGAGAAGTTTGATACGACAACAATAGGTAAAAATATCTGAAAGTTTGTATTTCTTTTTGGAGCTAACCTCTGAATCTCAGAGAATAGCTTAGTGGTATGTATGTGCCTACAAAAGCAAAATAAATGAAATAAATAATTATCTAGAGAAAAAAAATATTTTTGTGTGATTAACTATAATTTGCTTCATTTTAGCATTTCAAAATAGATAATTTTGAAATGCTAAATTATTGTGCCAGATAATCTGACTGAAAGAAATTTAAGTTAGACTTAAATCCTTTGAAAAATGCTTGAGTCATTCAATTTAAAATTTCCGGAACCCCCAATAATTTTTCAAGTCGGTGCCTATGGGATATAGTAATCCGATCACGTGGACCATTAATCTTGTGATTCACGTGCCAACGGCACTCTGCTGTTCTTGTATTATGGTCCACGTGTTCTCTGATTATGTGAGTAAACCAACCAGCCTCACATAGGTATGCACATATGTAGTGTTAGCAACAAGGTCAGTGAGGCATTTTACTTAACTTCTGCATACTCTTTCTGCACAACTTGGAAATGCCTGCAACAGCAGAAGCATATGAATTAACTATACCATGTTCTCCTTTTTACCTTTCTCAGACATTATAAGGCTGACCCAGAAATCATATGATGTGTGTGTATGTGTGTATGCACACACATGTGCTTATCTCACATCCCTGCACATACAATGGTGTGCAAAAGTTTTGCATCACCTGCAAAACCATGAATTTTTAATCATAATAGGTTGCTTACCTTTTGTACACATTTCCTTGCATGTTTTATTCTTTTGGTTGTCTAGCTTGGTTCAAGCCTCTGGTGCTGTGGTCCTTTTTCATCTTCAGGTTCATTTGAATGAACTCAAGATGAAAAAGAACCACCCCACCAGAGGCTTGAACCAAGCTAGACAACCAAAAGAATAAAACATGCAAGGAAATGTGTACAAAAGGTAACCAACCTATTATGATTATAATCGTATGCACATAAATTACAAACAGTTGTGGCTTGTACTATAGATGTTCTGACACTGAAGTGAATTTTTAAGTTTTAATTCTTTTTCTTAACTAACTAATTTTCATAGTTATTTCACCGTTTATATGCCATTAGATGCAAAATTTCATGGAGATTTCAAAAATGTCTTAGTTTTTCCTGTAGCTAGTGTTTCCCCTAGGCCATTTCAGCAGGGCGCTGCACCCTGCCCTTTTTTGACATGTTAAAATCTGCCCTGCCCTATTTTTGGATGGTAAAAATGCCAGCTTCCTTCCCCCAATTTTTACCTCCCCTTAATCTTGTATTGCCCTTGACTTTCCACAACTTGCCAGGCCCACGATTGCAGCGTCAGTCACAAATGCACCCGTGTAAATGTCTTGCTCAAAGAGAATACCCACAAAACCTTATGGGTAACATGATCGTGTGGAAATTGCAACCTTTTTTTGGGGGGAGGGATTAACGACTACCATGAGAAACTCAAAGGGCTATAAGCAGTCAACTGTCCTTAATTTAAGGACCCTGGTTTCAAGAAAAGATAAACATTAGTTGTTCTGGTTAAAACAAATGGCCAGTAGAAAAAGTTGCTTTACTCACCAAGCTCGAAAATGTGCCTCTCCCGATGGTCTGGTGGTCAAATTATTTTTTCATTACTAAAGAATTTGTTTGCATTTTTCAAAACCCTCCTATAAATTAGCAAGATCATTTTCTATCATCCAACTCACACGTGGGGAAAAACAATTCTCTGCTCAGTAAATAAGTGGGTGCAATCTATTTATAGATTTACTTTTCGAGAAAGGGGAGGCGGTTGTTTTCCACACTGAAGTTTGGGCAGGAAGTAACGACAATGGACATCTGAGCTTCAGCTGGAACTCTAATGTCACAAACCGACATCAGCAGCTCACATTTTATTAAGTTTTTCCGAAAATACACAATTTCCCATTGATTAGTCACTTCCTGCTTATCAACAGACAAAAAAGAGCAATCATTACTTTTGTAAAGAAAAGAATTGAAGTTCAAATGGGAACTTTAGCTTTTCGTTGCTGTCTTTCGTTCCCTGTTGAGTCAAGTTTCTTTTGCACGCTGTGCACGCAGTAGCGGTTTTGGAACATTAATTTTGATTTAAACAAAACATACTTTTGCTCTGCTCTTAATGTAGAATTTTTTTTTACTACAGATTGAGAAAACATGCTCAAAGTGAAATCAAATGTCAAAAATCGATACTGCATTGCACACTTTACCGTGTCAACAATTTTATGAGTCATGGAAATGGCAGGTTCCATCATGGACAGATTAAGTACCAATTTTAAAATTGAATTTGGCTTTAGAAAAGAGAGAGGACAAAATGTTTACTATAATGATTAGTTGGTTTTGAAGTGACTGTTAGAAATAGGAAAACATGCATTTTGTTATAAAAAATTCTTCTGATATTGAATCTATCTTTTTCACTAATTGCAAGATATTAAGAATGAGGAATATGATCAGAAAAACATAAAAAATAAGAATATAATCACAAAGGGGAAAAAAATATGCAGCTTGGTAAAAACAATTTGAAATTCTGAAAATCATGGTACATTATCATCCGTGCATAAAACAATCATTTTCGGACTGTAATAAAATTGAATAAGAGGATGTTTCTGTGAAACAGTGAATAATAGTTCAAAATAAATGGCTAATTTCATGGTTTTACCTCTGTTACCACTTACCAGTGAATTCAACTCCAGTTAGAAAATAAGGGCAATTTGTTGGCCATTAAATTAAATGCTGAATTTTTTTCACTTTAAGCAGTAAAACACTGGATGGAAGAAAGAACAATATTTTTTTTTATTTCAATCATTTGGTTAAAATAAATTTTTTTCAAATAATTTCTCTGTATGTTTTCATGCATTTAATAATCCATTGATTAGAAGTATGATAAAAAGCATTTACTTTTACTTTTTATCCATGAATAAGCAACTAAAAAAATTGTTACATTCTTCAGGTAATGGGAAAAGTAGATCTGATTCTTATTGAGTAAATGAATGTTGTTAACGAAACCATTTCAATAAAATGAAGTTATTTTAAATTTACATTCTTTGATTTTCATGCAAAAATATATTAAATAGAAATATGTATATATATATATATATTACAAAAACCATAGAGCTCATTATTGAAATATTCCTACTTCACCACTGTGTGTAATGGTATGTTTAGGATGAGAACAGGGTCAGAGGTTTACTCCGGTAGGGGCAGGGGATCTGAAACTATGACCTCATGCATACATATGTCCCATTTTGAGAAAACTGTGCCCTTTTTTTTCGATATGTTTTGCCATCACAAAGTGCCCTTTTTTTCAGATCTTGCAAAGTTTTGCATACATAATGAGCCCTTTTTTTAATACAAATGTGCCCTTTCTCAGCAAATTATCCTGCCCTTTTCAATTTCTCGGATGAACACTACTGTAGCTACTTCTGTTTTTAAGATATGACATAAAATATGGGGTTTGATCCCTGCACTTACTGTAAATAGTGATATGCACAACATCCATTCATTCCTTCTGGTAGGGGCAAGTTTGATGTTGAGTAATGTATTTTTCAAAGCATAAGTTCTCTCAGCTGTGGATATTTTACACACTATAAAATCTAAAACTGTTTTGTGTATTATCTTCCAGGGTTAATTTCAGTTAACTTGATGTTTGAAGTATCGTTTCAGAGCATAGTTGCATATGCTTCTGTGTGCATCATATTTAAAAACTGAAGTATTGTTTTGTAAATAATCAAGCATTACAAATTGTATTTGTCATTGTACAGTATGTGCATCATCCCTCTTTGTGTGCTACTTCTAGATACTTTCTAGTAAAATGAACTAAAGTGTGCATGGATTTAAAAAAAAATGTATTTACTTCTGTCTTCTGTGCATGTTGGGGGAGCGTGTGCATAGTGACATAGTGTGGCACTGATAGGTAGTAATTTGTACTCATAAAATTGAAACATAGTACAGAGTTTGTTGATGCTTACTCATTTGAATTGTTCACAAGCTTCTTCAAAAGCACTACATCAGTTAGTGATCATCTTTTAAGTATTAATTATAGGTGAGGCCTGAGTTCAACGAACTCTTACCATCTTGTTAATACCTTCCATGGAAGAAAGCTTAGAAATCTTCCATGGGAATAAGAAAGCCTAGTAATCATTTCACAAGGTGAGTTCAAGGAACTTTTCTCATCTGGTTAATACCTTTCATGAGATAAAGAAAGCTAAGAAATTTTCCATGGAATAGGGGAAGCCTGGTAATCATTTCACAAAGTGAGTTCAAGGAACTCTTCTCATCTTGTTAATATCTTCCGTGAGATAAAAAAAAAAAAACCCTTAAAAATCTTCCATTGGGTAAAGAAAGCTTAGAAATCTTCCATGAGATACGAAAAGCCTAGTACGCATTTCACCCCAGGAGCAGAAGGTACTTAAAACTGCAACGTGCGTCGCAGAACAAAGTCCCCCCCCCCCCCATCCTGCATAACATTTTCTTTTTAATCTTAGATTTCAATGCCTTGCAGAATATATATATATATATATATATTTATTTATTTATTTATTTATCTTAGATTTCAGTTTCCTTGTAGGATATTTTTATTTGTAGAACATATTTTGTTAAATCTTAAATTTCAGTCCCTTGCAGAACATTTTTTTATTCTTAAATTTGCGAGCGCAGTGGTCGCTCACGTACCTCCATCTGCTGGTAACTCCTCTTGTCTATACTCCCCGCACTTTTCTGCCTGGAGCACCAAACAATCCTCCCTCCCCCACACATCCATCCACCCACCCCTACCATTTGGGATGGCAGCTGATTGTTTCTCCCTGAGCTTTTTGACACACACCCCCGTTAGTATGTTGTGAAATTGGGAGGCGCCAAGCCATGTTAAACCACATATTGCGGGGGAGAGTGTTTGTTAGAGGTCCATCTTCGAAAAAAATCACTTCAAGTCAACAACAGCAGAACACACGGAATTCCCGCCCAAAGTTTTTAACTCCTGCCGAAGTAAATTTGCTAGAAAGGAGTCTCCTGCCTTAGAAAATGTTAAGGAAAAAGTATATATGCAATATATATATATATATAATGGACGCTCCCTATCTTCTGATTCAAGGCTTCTTGAATTGGAAGAGGGAATATATATATATATATATATATATATATATATATATATATATGGGATGTAAGGTCAGGTGATGCGTAATATCACAGCCTCTCCTTGACAAATGTCAACCTCGCCTTCTCGTGGTACATCCTGTTCCCACTAAAGGGGCTCTGACGACCGCCAATAGTGCTATAACTATACCATCGGGATCAAAGGAAATGCTATCCCACACTCACCAACCCACTTGGCCAGCATGGTGAGTTATGGCCAAACCCCTCCAAAACGACTCCACAACTTAAATCTTGGCCCTCAGTCTCCGGCAGCTGAAATGTACCTGGCCAAGGCAGCGGCCAGTGTGGCATGAAGGCAGAGGGTGCTAAGAATCCCCGGAAGACCGGACTAGGCTGCCATCTGATGCTGACCTTGGCTATGTATAATGGACGCTCCCTATCTTCTGATTCAAGGCTTCTTGAATTGGAAGAGGGAACTACAAAGGATCAAGTGGGATATCGTCGGGCTAAGTGGGGTAAGGAGAAAAGGAGAAGATCTCATTGAACTGAAAAGTGGACATCTCTTCTACTATCGTTGGACTGATACTGGCAGAACTAGTGGTGTTGGATTTATAATAAACAAGAAACTGAAGGATAAAGTTGTAGAAGTTGAAAGTTCCTCTGACAGAGCTGCACGACTCGTTATCCAACTCTCGAGAAGATACCAGGCTCAGATTATTCAAACTTATGCACCCACCACAAGTCATCCTGAAAAAGAAATTGAAGAATTTTATGAGGAAATTCGTCATCTAAATAATAAAGGTAAGCAGCACTTAAAGATAATTATGGGAGATTTCAATGCAAAAAAAGGGCAACGGCAACAGAATGAAACTTCAGTAGGTAAATTCGGTCACGGCAACAGAAACCAGCGTTGAAATGCTCTCGTAGAGTTTGCAGAGGCAGAAGGGTTTTTCATCTTAAACTCCTTTTTCAAGAAAAAGCCACACAGGAAATGGACATGGAGACATCCAAATGGGATGACAAGTGAAATTGATTTTTTTATGTGTAACAAAAAATTCGTCATAGAAGACTGCAGTGTGCTAAACAAGCTCAACACAGGTAGTGACCATAGATTAGTGAGATGTAAGATGCACCTCAACACTAAACTCGAACGTGGCAAGCTCATAAGACAAACAAAATGTATTGACATAACCAACCTTAAAAAACACCATAATGCCTTCAAGTTGGAACTGAAGAACAGATTCTCTGCTTTAGAAGACCTAACATCGGAAGAAGTGGATATTACTGAAGTTAACAGAAAATTAACCAAAGCTCTTATGGAAACAGCAACAAAATTAGCTGAGTCTAAGAACAAGTTGCATGTGAACAAATTATCAGGAAAAACCAAAATGTTGATGCAAAAAAGAAGAAAGATGAGGACAACTAAAGAAGATGTGATTTCCAAAGTGGAATATATAGAGCTATGCAAGACAGTACAAAAAAGTATCACTGAAGACGTAAGGAAATTCAACTGTGAACTAGTGAGGAAAGCAATTGAAAACAACCAAATCCTAAAGATAGCAAATGGACATCTCAGTAAAGGAAGAAAACAGATTATGGCACTGAGAAAAGAAGATGGTTCGGTAACAAGAAATAGAGGCGAAATTTTGACACGAGTGAAAGATTTCTACTCCAAATTATATGAAAGGGATGATGCATGTTCTCCAGACATCATGAAAGGTACCAGTACCAGAGTTCTTCCTGTCCTCCCAGCAGAAATTGCACATGCAATAAAGAACATGAAGCGGGGGAAAGCTCCAGGAGAAGATGGAATTACTGTAGACATCATACAAGAAGCAAGTGGAGAAATCGAAACAGTACTCGCCCAAATTTTCACTCGATGCCTTAATGAAGGGAAGATTCCTGAGGATTGGAACAACGCTACAATGATCCTGCTACATAAAAAAGGTGACATTGAGGATCTCAGGAACTACAGACCGATCAGCCTCCTATCAGTAGTTTATAAAATCTTCACTAAAGTTCTTTCACACCGCTTGAAGGTAACACTGGACATGGCTCAACCGAGAGAACAAGCTGGATTCAGGAGTGGCTACAGCACAATAGATCATATCCACGTGCTGAGAGAACTAATTGAAAGAGCGAGGGAATATGAACTTTCATTGTGCATGGCTTTTATTGATTATGAAAAAGCCTTTGATTCGGTGAAACCATCAGCAGTTACAATGGCTCTGAAATCCTGTGGTATTGAAGATGCGTACATTAATATTATTAATAACATCTATGAAAATGCAAGTGCAAAGATTCGGCTGTTTGAAAATAAAACATACATAAAAATTGGAAAAGGAGTGGGACAAGGTGACACCATATCTCCGAAGCTCTTTAATGCCACATTGGAAAATGTCTTTCAATCACTGAACTGGGAAAACAAAGGGATAAAGATTAATGGAGATTATCTAACCCACCTTCGTTTTGCTGATGACGTAGTCATTTTTGCAACTACCCCATCAGAGCTGCAGAGTATGATCCAGGAACTTGCTGACAAGAGTAAAGAAGTGGGATTAAAAATGAACTTTCAGAAGACAAAAGTGATGTACAATGTTTTTACAAGAAATGAAGATTTATCGATTAATGGAGAAAAACTGGAGATAACAGACACGTACGTTTATCTTGGACAGCAGATATCAAGTGAAAGTCACATTGATGAAGAAATTAATCGGCGTACAAAACTTGCCTGGAGAGCTTTTGGAAGAAACAGCATAATTTTCAAGAGCAATATGCCATTATGTCTTAAAAGAAAAGTGTTTGATCAATGCATCCTTCCAGTGCTTACGTATGGTGCAGAGACGTGGACCTTAGCTAAAAGAGACATACAAAGGCTGCAAACAACTCAAAGAAGCATGGAGAGGTGCATGCTTGGTGTAACCAGGAGAGATAAGAAGAGGAACTCGTGGATCTGAAAAATGACAAGAGTGGAAGACATCATGATCAGAGTTAAATCCCTGAAATGGCAATGGGCTGGACATACTGCCAGAAGGACAGACCATCTATGGACAGCCGAAATTTTAGATTGGATTCCAAGGGACAGGAAAAGACCCAGAAGAAGACCACATGGGAGATGGGTGGATGAAATTCGAAAGAATGCGGGAGTGACATGGAGGAGACTGGCACAAGACAGACTGTTGTGGAGGACACTTGGGGAGACCTTCGTCCAGCAGTACATTGATAATGGTTGACAATGATGATGATGATATCGATGGACAGCCGAAATTTTAGATTGGATTCCAAGGGACAGGAAAAGACCCAGAAGAAGACCACATGGGAGATGGGTGGATGAAATTCGAAAGTATGCAGGAGTGGCATGGAGGAGACTGGCAGAAGACAGACCGTTGTGGAGGAAACTTGGGGAGACCTTCGTCCAGCAGTGGAGTTAAAAAAATTTTTTAGCTTCAGTTTCTTCTTAATAGAATATATATATATATATATACATACACATAAAATCTGGGTCCGTATTTTGACCACTCACAAAATTCGAGCTCTAAAAACGAATCCTTCCCTGAGTTACAGAAATTGCAGTCAAATACATCGTGCATGTTGGGAATATAATCAATTTATGGACACGTGAATCGGCTTCCATATGTAGAGGCCTGGACAAACCATTTTGCATATCGCCGACTGTTACAAATCATGCACGAGATTCTTTCACCGAATTCCGTGTTTTTCATTATTTGGGATCGATACAAAACTGAAGAGAATTTGAGAGAGGGGGATTAATGTTCGTTTGTGGGTGTGGGTGTGAGGGGGGGGTCATTTCCCCGTCTGGAAACAGTATTCCATTCTTCAAAATTAAAAAAAAAAATTCTGTAATCGTTATTTCTTCTTCTTGCGAAGATGCCTCTGCCCAGTGTTGTTGCTAAATATCAGTCTATTGCATAAATGTTTGTATTTCAGCTTGAAACTGTAGGCAACAATTTTCCAAAAACATAAATTTGACGGAGTGAAAATTTCCCTGTAATCTGTAGGCGTGAGTTTCTGGGAAATTTTGCCTTTGTTGTCATCATTGACGTCATTCTCAAGAGCAAAAAGAATTGGAGGGGGAGGGGTGCTTTTTCCGGCTGTAAACGGAATTCCATCTTTCGAAAACAAGGCTAGACGGACTGAGGATTTCTCCCGTAATCGTAATTTTTTTCTCGTGATTCCCTTTGTTCAGTATTAATGTAAAATATGATTTTATTCAATAAATGATTGTGTTTCAGCTTCAAAATGGAGGAAAAATTTCTGAAAATGGAAATCGGACTGAGCAAAGAGTTCAGAACAAAAAACTGCACTGCACTCAGAATAAATTTGACATAGCTTCCTTATGTTGTGATATTCAGAAGATAACAAGCTACATAGCTGATCTATGAAAAATCAAAATCATACAGTGTATATTTTGAAAATAAGGAATTCTCTTTACATAATTGTAAGAAGAGCCGGTATTTTATTGAATTTTGAATAATTAATGTTTCCAAGAACTCATGTCAGTTCTGAGCAGTAGAAAGAATTGGAAGATCTTTCCAATTTCATTGAATTTGTAAAGGTTTTTCCATGTGTTCCAAACTCTGAAGACAAAAAAAAAATTCTCTGAGTACACTGTTTTTGTCATTTGGATCTATAGAAATATGCACGAAAGTAGGACAAGTGGAACATTTTTTCCAGATTACAGCTCTCTTAAAACAAGCTCTAAATGAAATGAAAGCAGAGATACCAAAATTTATTAAGTTTGCTGTTTTTATTCTTTCTCTGCCTGTCTCAGAGGCTATCTGTGAATCCTGGGGTTCAGCAATTTACATATTGTATAAGTAAAAGACCCAATACTAATGTCAGAGATGATGTTATAGTTGGAACAGATGATAAATGAATGTTTATAATGTCAAACAGAGCACAGTTTGGACATAAGGCAGTCCAAAAAAATACTGAAAGCTGCCCTAGTTTCAATGTATGGACCAAATTACCGCAAACACTTTGTAAATAATTCATCTGCAATAATAGCACACTATTTAACCTCAAAAATTATTAACAGAATATCAAATTCTAAGTACATACCCTGGTTCTAAATTTATTTGATTTAAATAACAGGTTTATATATTGTTATATTTAACAAGGGGTTTCAACTGATGGTAATTTTTTAATGTTTGTTTTACTCTGATTTATTCACGTGTTTCTTTGTTTTGTTTTTTATGAAATTTGTTCAAAGTGTTTCGTTCTTTGTCTGCAGAACATTTACAATCTTTGGAAGTCATGTTGCAGAACACTGAATGTAATTCTGCTCCTGGGCATTTCACTAAGTGTGTTCAAGGAACTCTTTTCATCTTTTTAATACCTTCTGTGGGATAATGAAAGCTTAGAAATATTCCATGGGATAAAAAAAGATTAAAAATCTTTTAGGGAAAGCCTAGAAATAATTTCACAAAGTGTAAAACATTTGCTATGGATCTCTTCATATCATCTATAGATACAGTAAAATATAATGAAAATCATCAGTTTGTTTTTATTTGTGTAGGTACAGTGGCATACCCATAGCCATAATATGGGAGGAAATTACGATGCCTTGAGAGTAGTGGGTATGTTGCATTCACCTTCAAAATAAAGTATTGTGCTGTAGATCTCTTTATTTCAGTTTTAAAAACTGATACACTGAGCTGTTTTCTTAGATTCAGAGATTAGTTCCTCAAAGAAAGCTCATCTTCCAAATAACAGTTGTAAACTGATGATGTTATATTTTACTTACTGTTGATGTATCGAATGTCTTATTTACAATGATCTAGGCTCCAACTTAAGCTTTACTGACTTCTGTCACGCAAGACCTGTTATACTTCATGCTTATTATTTTTTTCTCATGCGGACATTCCTGAATCTGGTCCTCCTATGACTTCCTTGACCTTCCTCTACCTTTCTTTCCTGCCTCTTGTTCTGAATCTCTTAGTAGGCAATCTCACCACTCATTCTTTCAACATGCCCAACTCCCCTCAGAAAATTTGTCTCCACCGTACTAACAACATTTTGTTTCACATTACAAATCTGCAACATATCTTCGTTCCTCACATGATCAGAACATGTCTTGCCCTCCATACGTAATGCATTTCTCTAGAGCACAAATGATTGCTATGTATAAAAAAATCATTCAAAGTAATTAATGCTGTATATAGATCCATCTTATAGGAAGCGTTAATAAGAAGTTTCAGTGCAGTGGATATGGTGCATGAACATTAAAACTTCCACACTTAGCAGAGTGTTTTTTAAGTCTAGTAGGGGATTCTAACTCTCTAACCATTACTTCCCATCCCACATACCAGTGAGGCTTCATTACCAATTACAAATGAAGTCTGAGTACAAAGCAGTTCATATCCTTTCAATATGTAACACCATGGCAACCCAACATATCTATTGAGTACGTTTCATTGATTTTTGAAGTTTAATAGTGATTATGTTGATTTTTATTGAATCAAATTACCTGTCAGTCGAAATGTATGTCAGGAGCTTCAAATACAGCAAAACCTCACCTAGTGAAAGGATAGAAATGTATTTCAGAATGCTTCTTATTCAATGAGTTTCATTGGCAAATCAGAAGTAGAATGATGAGAAGAAATTATGGGAACCGTTGCTGTCCAATTTCCAATTCCAGGCAGTGTGACCCCCTGTAACAAGCCTCAACAGCTTCAAATGCAATGTCCAGCACTTTTATTAGAGTTTCCATGATAAAGATAGGGAGGGGGCTGGGGACAGAATATATGAAGTCTGAAATCTCCTGAAGCAGGAATGAAATGAAAGCTGTGGAGAAAAAGAAAATAATCCTGTTTTGACCACCAAGCAGTGAAGATGTCATGTGACAAGTCCAGTTTGTGAGGGAAAATGATGACACTGACTCAGGTCATTTTCTCTCCAAACAAGAGATCACTGTTCTTTCTTTATGAAGAAAAAAGGAGAGTGATCATATCTCATGCACAAAAAAAAAAAAAAAAAAAAAAAAAAAAAAGCCTCTAGTTAAAATAAAAAGCACCTCTTGTTCCAAAATCAGTTTTCATTAGATCTACCAATGAAGGTTAGATTCCTGATGATTGGAACAATGCTACAATGACCCTGCTACATAAAAAAGGTGATGTTCAGGATCTCAGGAACTGTAGACCCACCAGCCTCTTATCAGTGATTTATAAAATTTTCTCTAAGGTTTCTTCACATCGCTTGAAGATAACACTGGACATGGCTCAACCAAGAGAACAAGCTGGATTCAGGAGTGGATACAGCACTATAGATCATATCCATGTGCTGAAAGAACTAATTGAAAAAAATGAGGGAGTATAAATTCCCTCTATTTGGCATTTATTAATTATGAAAAGGCCTTTCATTCCATTAAACCATCAGCAGTTATAATGCCTTTGAAATCCTGCAGTACTGAAGATTTATACATTAGCATTATTAATAACATCTATGAAAATGCAAGTTCAAAGGTTCGGCTATTTGAGGACATAGCACCAATGAAGATTGGAAAGGGGTGAAACAAGGTGACACCATATCTCTCAAACTCTTCAATGCAACATGAAACAAGGTGACACCATATCTCTCAAACTCTTCAATGCAACATGAAACAAGGTGACACCATATCTCTCAAACTCTTCGATGAAACATTGAAGAATGTCTTTCATCCACTGAACTGGAAAGACAAGGGGATAAAGATTAATGAAGATTATTTAGCTGACCTTTGATTTGCTGATGACATAGTCATTTTTGCAACTACCTTTTCAGAGTTGCTGTGTGGGTTTCAGGAACTTGCTGACAACAGTAAAGAAGTGGAATTAAAAACTCTTTTAGAAAACAAAATTGATGTACTATTGTACATCAATTTTGTTTTCTTAAAGAGTATTAAGTTTTCATTTTTGTTTTCTGAAAGAGTTGTTTGCTTTTACAAGAAATGAAGATTTAGTGATTGATGGGAGAAATCTGGCAGTAACCAATACCTGCATTTACCTTGGACAATATATATTGAGTGAGGGTGACATTGATAAATAAATTAATCGGCCTGTAAAACTTGGAGAGCATTTGGAAGAAAGAGTACAATTTTAAAGAGCAATATACCATTGTGTCTTAAAAGAAAGGTGTTTAATCAGTGCATCCTGCCAGTTCTTATGTATGGTGCAAAGGCATGGACCTTGACTAAACAAGACATAGAGAGGCTACAGATAACTGAAAGAAGCATGGAGAGATGCATGCTTGGTGTTACTTGGCATGCATCTCTCCATGATAAGAAAGAGGAACTGATGGATAAGGAAAATGAGAGTGAGTGGAAGATATTCGATCAAAGTAAAATCTCTGAAATGGCAATAGCCCAGGAAATAAAAGGAAAATGTCGGGAATAATTCAGGGAAAGCTAAATTTTGGCCAGTTGTTAGAACACCTATGAGATATATATTTTTCCAACCGCCCCCCCCCCCCCCGCATTCCTAAACTTACCATTCACAAACTTTTAGAAAGTGACTTATATCTCCATAACCAATGGTCGTTGTAATGATGTAATTTTTTAATTTTTTTTAGTTTTAATCCTCAAATTACACATTACAAAATTGTTCCTTTTCAATTTTGCGCTGTAGAGATGCATGCTGCAATCCTGCGCTTCTTCACGTGCAGTCAAGCTCTCATCAGCATGCTATTGTGTACATTGATTCATTGAGTGTTGTGCAGTCTATGTCGTCTTTGGATTTCACCGGCCACCCACTTCTTTTTACCGTATGAAGACTACTTTGTTCTTTGCTAGAGGTTGGTGTCCAGATATGATTCTGCTGGATTCCTGGGCATGTTGGAATCCCAGGGAACGAGTCTGCTGATGTTGCTGCTATGTAGATCTGCTTCCTCTTTGGTCGTCATACTTGTTCATGATCATATCAGACGAACATGGCAGGGTCTGTGGGACCAACAGGTGGAGAATAAACTACACCGTATTAAACCTATCCTTGAAGTCTGGAAATCATCATGTCACCGGAACCGAAGGGAGGAAGTTGTTCTAGCACGTCTCTGCATTGGGTATTGTCGTTTCACTCATCGCTATTTGCTGTGTGGCGACACTACCCTGATTTGTGAGATGTGTGACTGCCTACTCACTGTCACTGATGTTTTATGTAGTTGTGTTCTTTTTCGTAATCATCGTTTTCACTATTTTCATTCTCATTTGCTGGACAACGGCGCAGCTACACTTCAGAACCTCTTAGGTGACCACTATGCTACTTTTGCAATTTTTTCATTTTTTAAAACAAATTGACTTTTTTTAAACTTATCCAGATTTTACACTTTTCATCATTCTCATTTTTAACTTAATTACCAAATCAGCCTGCTCTTAACCATCACACCACTTTTTTGAAAACTCTTTCCCTGATGGCTCTGTGTCTGGCACTCTTTGGCCAAACTTGGCCCTTGCACCATAAAAATCAACTAACCTAACCTAAAACCAATAGTTTTGTCTTAATTTTGATAAAAACATTGAAAAACGGCATTTTTCTTGTGATATTCAAAGTTTTAACGTTGTAGCTTGTATGAAAATGACAATATGGGAATGTGCTTAGTATTAAAGTTGTACCACGATTCAGCAACTTGAAAAGTATATATATATATACACTGAGTGGCCACTTTATTATGACCACCTGACAGTTTTAATCAAATGAGCTATGGCTGCACGCTGTTGCCACCAGAGGGCGAGGCTAGTATAAAAAGGGAAAGCTTAGTGTTTGCGACAGTAGTAGAAGTGATTTTTGGGTGACGAGATGGGTAAAAAATGCGATTTGATGGACTTTCAACGTGGGATGATCATAGGAGCTCGGAGCCATGGAGTGAATATCACCGAAACCGCTGCATTCCTGAAATGTTCCAGAGCAGCTGTTGTTAAAGTGTTTAAAGACTGGACTATCAGCCAAAAAACTGGGTCTCTATGTGCAACGTGTGGTCGTCATCGACTAGTGACTGCTGGGGCAGAACGGATAGTGTCCAGACTGGTAACAGACAACAGAAGGTCAACAGTGCAGCAAATTACAGACCATCTTAATCAAAGATCCCCTCAAATGATCTCTGCACACACTGTTTGCTGTACACTGCTTCAGATGGGATATGGCAGCCGAAGGCCTGTTTCGAACACCTTTGCTGTCTGCAGTTAACAAGAGAAAACGTCTCCAGTTCGCACAGGAGCACAAGGATTAGACAGTCGATAATTGGAAACAAATTATGTGGTCCGATGAATCACGTTTTCAGTTGCACCATGCCGATGGCCGAGTGAGAATTTGGCAGAAACAGCACGAAAGCATGGACCCCAAATGCATTGCTACAACCCTTCAAACTGGTGGAGGCAATATAATAGTTTGGGAAATGTTTTCCTGGCATGCTTTGGGCCCTTTAATTTGTGTTGATCAACGTCTGACTGGCACATCATATCTAAACATAATTGCAGACCAAGTGCATCCTGTCATGTGGCTGGTTTATCCCAATGGCGATGGCTACTTTCAACAAGATAATGCGTCCTGCCATAGTGCTCGTATTGTACAGGATTGGTTTCAGGAACATGCCGGTGAGTTTACTTTGCTTAGGTGGCCCCCACAATCTCCAGATCTCAACCCCATTGGGAATTTGTGGGATGAAGTTGAACGAGCCATCAGACAGCTGGATCCACAACCTTGCAATCTCAAACTCCTGGAAAGTGCTATTCATCAAGCATGGTCTCAGATTCCACAAACCACCTATCAACATCTCGTGGAGTCCATGCCACGAAGAATCGATGCAGTATTAAAGGCAAAAGGTGACCCAACGAAGTACTGAAAGAGTTGTCATAATTAAGTGGCCACTCAGTGTATAAACATATGTTATGGTTAAATTGATAAATCCGGTGAATATGCATAATCACTGGGTATAATAACCAACAGTTTTGGTGAATGTGATAAATTATTCATGTTTTTGTAAAATTAATCTGTTATTATGAACAATAACCAACACCCTCTGGTTAAATTGAAAAATCTCACATTTCCGCGAATTTTCAACTTGTCTCTGTCGCACGTAGCGCCGCCCATGTCTAGTTACTTGCGTGCACATCATTTCAGGTACAGCGTTTATTGAGTGCGGACATGTGCTGTTGTCCTGCTATGGAATCTGATCATTTTAACACAGTGGAAATTTGTTTTAATGGAAAGTTATTGCATGCTTTGAAGAATAAAAAGGGAAATTGTGGTATCATGAGTAAAGAAGGATCCTAGTGCTTGATTGAGAAAGTACAAGACTCAAAATCCAGAGCAGCTGAAAAAGAACCTGAAGATTATTATCAACGACTATAGCGATACGACATTATGAATTTGGCTGATAGTGAAAAGTTAATGTACCCGGTGAATGGTGCGTCATCATGAATCAGTATTCGAGAAAATCGTTTGTCATATGTCAAGAGACTTTCATTTTACAAGAGGAAGTTCCCGATGTTATTGTGTCTCTTCGCGAGTGTGCCAGAAAATCGTCTGTCACAGGCGATCAAGGGTATAAGAGATGCAACTGCAAGGGAAAATGCCTTTCAACAAAATGTTGCTGCAAAAGGCATGGAATACTCTGTAATTCGAAATGTCATGACAGTTTGTCTTGTTCCAACAAAAATAATAACAATAAAAATATTCTTTACTTTATTTCACAAAGCCTCATAAAAATTTATTTGGTGAATATTATAATTTATCACTTCTGCTGAAAAGGTTTGGTTCTTATGTAGAATAACTGGTGAAAATAATTAATTGCATGTATTTTATTACATTAACCACTTATATTGATTATTTTGTAAAATAACCAGTGATTATGCATAATAACCAATTTATTTGATTAACTGTAAAAACACACACACACACACACACACACACACACACACACACACACACACACACACACACACACACACACACACACACACATACATACATACATTAGGGTGGGCCTTATTTTTGAAGTTTGGGATTTTATTTCTCCCAACTGTTAAAAATATTTCATCATGTGAGAAAATAAATCAGTTATTTTCTTTTTCAAATCAGATTAGATTTAGAGGTCGCTACCAGGGTCAAAAGTGTTACTGTATTACTCATTACATGAATCTGTGTGGTAATTTTATTGCACCCTAGATGGCACTGTAGTCTCCCACCAGCTGGCAATACAGTCAAAAACATGTTGCGCTAGACAACCACAAGGTGGCACTGCAGTCAAACCACCAGATGGTGCTGTAGCATTATTCAATTGAGTCAGTTAGTGGCTGACTGTTGCACAGAATGGATGTATTTTTCAGAGCTCTAGTAGGAACGTTTTTGCAATTCTAGCAATTTACAACATACACTGGCGTGCAAAAATTAAGGACAAGACGTTTTTTCGAATGTAACGTCGTGCAGAAGTGCTCCACATCGACTCATATCATACCATAAGATCCCCAAGATGTAAGAATATGGGACAAGTGAGCAAAACCGTCCAAACAAGGAATCCAAAGGATACAAAGGCACTTTATTGAAAAGGTAGCTTCAAGCACAACTGGACAGAAGACAGAAACGTCCATGTAACAGGCGGCTGCCAAGAAAAATCCAGTCTTTAGTAGGGGATATGATCGCTCCTGACTGCGTTGCAGGATTTACAACATTGTCCATGCTGAGGACGAGGTTGTCAAGGAGCTGTTGAGGCATCGCGGCTCATTCCTCTTGTAGTGGCAATCATAGCTGTGGAATCGTTGCTGGTGGCTGGTGACGTGCTGCCAAGCATCTCCCAAGAAGGTCCCACATGTGTTCGATTGGATTTAGGTCCGGGACCTTGCGGGCCAATCAATGCGTTGAATATCTTCACTCTCCAACAGCTCTGTGACAGCCACTGTACGATGAGGTATAGCGTTATCATCCATGAAGAGGAATTCAGGACCCACAGCACCTCTAAACAGTAAGGCAGGAGAACCTCGGTACAATAGTGGACACCAGTGACTGAACCTCCTTGGAAGATGTGGAGGTCAGTACGGCTGCCAAGCATGATACTGTCTCAAACGAGAACTCCGATACCTCCATTCCGGTCTCTTTCGATGATGTTGGAGGTGTGATTGCGTGTTCCCTGCTCTCTCCAGATGTGTATACGTCCAGAATCGCTCGTCAGACTAAATCGGCTCTCATCTGTAAAGAGAACTCGACCCCATTGCTGATGTGTCCAGTTCGTGTGTTCCTGGCACCACAGAAACTGCCGTCTCCGATGAGCAGGCGTTAATGGCACACACCATGCTGGTCGTCGTGCAAATAGACCACCTTTGTGCAGCCTCCTGGCCATGGTAAAATGCGATAACGGATGTCCAGTTGTCTGTTGCATACACCTTGCTATTTCTTCCGCTGTTTGCCGTCTGTCTCTTCTCGCCTGTAGGACAATATACCGGTCGTCCGCTGCCGTGGTTGCTCATGGACAACCACTGCTAAATTCTCGGACAGCTGTTCCTGTCGTTTGAAATGCTCTCCAAGCTCGTGAAACGATGCTGTGAGCAATCCTGAACACCTCGGCCCCACTAGTCACACTTCGACCTTCTTCCAACTTCACAATGACGCGACCTGGGGTAAAGTCATCCAGATGTCGTCTACTGGATTGCCTGTTGGCCATATCATACGGTGGCAGCAACTCGACATCGTTCAAACCGATGTACACCGTGCAATAGCTTTCACCGAATTGCTGAGCGTACACCGCCTGTGTGCTTTATACCCCCCCCCCCCCTCTCCCCACACACACACCACGTCATGCTGCATATATGCGCATGCCCTACCGTACCGGACCCTAGTCTATCTCCTGAGTGGTCTTTTCAGTCCGTTCAGCCTGCTCGTTCCGCTGTTATGATAATTTCTCCTCTTCGTCCTTAATTTTTGCACACCAGTGTAGTATTAAATGGCATCAAACATGTGTAAAACTTTTGAAAGTTGTATTTCTACTAGAAGTACAGAAGTATTGCTTATTGGACAAATTTTGTCATTGCTTCATTCTTCAAAGCTTCCATCCATTAGTGAGGTAATGGCATTATTTTTTCATTATAAACTTGATTTGAAATAAACTGTTGAGGAATCTTTGGAATCAACTGCATGTGATACTTTAGAGATGTGGGAAAAGACTCGAATTCCTACTAAAGGATTGTTGAGAAAGTTGAATTTTTTTTTAAATAATATCAAGGGCTGAAAAAGAATAAAGCTAAGCGTTCAGGTGCTTTGATTAAGAAGAAAAACTTTAAAAGTTGGAAGATCTTTTTGATATAGCGCATGCTGAAGCTTTAGAAATGATCACGATTGAAGAAGACAAATTGTTTCTTATGGTTCATCGAGAGAAAGGACAATGAGGAAAATTAGGAAATGTTGACTCAGTGCCAGCAAAAAAAGAAGAGTATTTGAAAAACAGAGAGCAATGTTTCAGAAAAAGGAAGCAAATGAAATATGAAAAGATAAGATCCACGGAGGAAAATATAATTATTTTGTTTTAATCTGATTCGGATGAAAAAAATGCCCTTGTTAAACTGTTTTTGCAGAGCCTTCTACTTCAGGAGAGAAACCTATTAAAAGAGGAAGAAAACAAGTACTGGATAGTAATTTATCTGCTAGTCTTGATGTTGCAAAGGTAAGCAATTGACAGGAGCTTTAATCCTAACCCCTACAATACGAAATCTTGGACTAGATCCATTTCTTTACAATGTATATTCAATTCGCCGTGAAAGAGCGAAACACCATCAAAGTATTGCAAACAACTTAAAGGAACAATTCACTACTGAGGCCCCTTTTACCTTTAAATATTCATTAGAATAGCAAATTGCTTGAAGATATAGTTGGACCCAAAACTGTTGACAGTCTTACCATTTTGGTATTTGGAGATGATGTGGATTAATTATTAGGGGTACCAAAATTATTGTCAGGAAAATGAGAAATGATTGCATCGACTGTGTATGACACAGAAGGAAAATGGGGAATTTGTGATAAAGTGAAGTGTATCAGTGAAGTATATTAATTAATGCAGTAGTTTTGTATTGTAAGCCAATTGTATATTATTAACTAAGATACATACTATGGTTTATATCTATGTTTTTAACCTTTAAAATTTTATGAAACTCCATCTCTTACCCATCTTGTACTGTAAAAGGTGGTAGAAGCGACCCCTAAAAATATCTTGATATTCATAAAAAATTCAGCAAATTATTTTTTTTATATATATTGAACACATTTAGGGGTTGGGAGGAAACAAATTCCAAAAAAAAAAAAAATATTTTAAGGACACACAAGGCCCACCCTAATATACACTGTTGTTCAAAATTAAGAGAATTTGCACATTTTGTCGAATTTCTGAAAAACTAATGGACACATTTTAATGAAATTTGGTATGGATACACAGTTATATAAAAGAAAAAATTATACCATACAACAGTCATGGTACGCGCTCATGATCGTCAGTAAGGCTCATCAGCGCAGGAATGTCCAAAATCCATGTTGCTAGATCGAACATAAAGTGACTCTAATATGGGGTATGGTCCCCTCTCACAGTCATACAGCTCTCACAGCGCAACATCATACTGGAAACGAGGTAGTTGATGAGTCCCTGTGGCAGTCGGTCCCACTCCTGCAGCAACACAGTTTTCAGCTCCTGGATGGTTCTTGGAGGAGGATGCTGATCTGCAATTGCCCTCCCAAGAGCATCCCAGACATGTTCGATAGGGTTTAGGTCTGGTGATCTGGCTGGCCAATCCATCCGGCGAATATCATGACTTTCAAGATGATTGTCGACCAGGTGAGCCCTATGTGGACAAGCGTTGTCTTCCATAAAAAGGAACCAAGGGCCAACTGCGCCCCTGAAAAGTCGAACATAGGGCTGTAAGATCTCATCCCTATACCTCTCAGCAGTCAAGAAGCCTCTGTTAAACACATGGAGAGGTGTGCAGCCGTCCAACATGATGCCTGACCAGACCATGACACCTCCGCTGCCATAGCGGTCCCTTTCTTGGATGTTGGAGAAAGGTATCGGGTCCCAGGTTCTCTCCAGATGCAGGTAAGTCGAGAATCAGTGTCCAGGCTGAATCGTGACTCATCTGTGAAGAGAACATTACCCCACTAAAGTTTGGTCCACGGCTGATGTTGTCTGCACCATGCTAAACGCGCTCTCTTGTGTGCTGAAGTGAGCGGGATGCAAACAGCGGGTCTTCTGGCAAAAAGCCTTCTCTCATGAAGCCTTCAGGAAACCGTAACCCTTGAAACTCAGGTTCCAGTGGCAGCATGCAGCTCACGAGATAGCTGTGCAGCTGTAGCAGTCCTGTGGCGCCTCGCTGAAAGTGCCAAATAACGATCTTCATTGGTCGTCATGGCTCTTGGACGACCTTACCCAGGCCTTCTCGATATGGATCCGGTGTCCTTACTCTGTTTCCACAAATTGCAGACTACACTGTGCATTACATTGTGCTCTGTAGCAACCTGCACTTGCAATTGCCTTGCGTCCAATCTACAGACGATTCTCCACCTCGTTCGGTCATCAATATGTTCGTGGCAAGTCATTTTACCTGATTGCTTATGAAATTTAACCAACTCCTGCAAAATACACAGCGAATGTCGCCGAGGAGTACGAGCAAACTAATCGTGGAAAAAGCCACGTGTGCTTTTCATGCCCTCTGCTGTCACAGCTCCGCCCACACGCATGTATATGCTTACATGTTCGACACCTCAAATTTGCATTCTTATTCGGTGGCATAATTTGTACCTTTGGTTCCGTACGTTTTGTGAAAATCGACAAAATGTGCAAATTCTTTTAATTTTGAACACCAGTGTATATATATCAACATGTTTTCCATGACTCTTCAGAAAATATGGCTCCATCTGGATGGTACTACTACAGTGGTAAGCACCACTATGCCAGCAGGTAATTCCCTTTGACTAGGTGTAATCAATATTTGCATTTACAATTTGCAAGATATACAGAGTTACTTGTCAAAAGGAGTTTCACTTTCTTCACTAAAAGCAGGTGAGTTGTAGCATGATAGGCCATTGCAATGCCCACAAATTGGAGAAATATAATCCAGATTTTTGACACCACAATAATTTCCACAAGCTGATTTACAGCTACAGGACATGAGACATAAAAATTCACCCAGAGCAAAAGTATTGAGCTAGGAATAAGTCTCAGTGCTTTCACAGTAATAGATTTTAAGTAATCTAGATGGTATGAAATATTGTCTAATATCTTGCCTCATGTTAGTGGGGGTTTATTTGTAGATCTATATAGTTAAGATCTTACCTCCTTTTGTGGTCAGAGTTAAATCCAGGTAGTTGAGGCTATTTTCTTTTGGAGTTATAAAATAAATTTCACTTAATCTTCCAGTGAGTTAAACTGTGACAGAATGTGAGAGAAGAGATCTTGATTTCCACTATCTGCTGTAAAGAATATGTCGTCCATGTATTAGGGTTGTTAAATGAATATTACACTAGTTCAAAAATTTGACTCTATGAAAATTAAACAAATTGTTTCCATAAAACCTGTAAATTCAACTCTTCTATATTTTTTATATATAAATTATAATTGAATGTTTGTTGGTATGTCCATTATACAAATCTACAGTTTTCAATTTAGAACCACCAAATTTGGTGTACTATCTCATGGTACTCTAAGTTAGACCGTAGATGGTTTTTGGAAGGGGTCAGGGTCAAGGCTCTCCCCCATACAAAATCAGTCTTCAATTTAGAACCACCAAATTTAGTATATTATTACATGGTACCCTAACTTAGACCCTAGACAGTTTTTGGAAGGAATTGGAGCCTGGGGTCAAGGAGCCCCCTCACAAAATTTCCATAAAATCTACAATTTTCAATTTAGAACCACCAAATTTGGTATACTACTACCACATGGTACTCTAACTTAGACTGTAGATGGTTTTCAGATGGGGTCAGAGTCAAGGGGCCCCCACACAAAATTTCCATAAAATCTACAGTTTTCAATTTCGAACCACCAAATTTAGTATACCATCTCGTGGTACTATAACTTAGACCGTAAGTGATTTTCAGGTAGGGTCGAAGCCTGAAGTCGAAGGGCCTCCATACAAAATTTTTGTAAAAAATTCCATTTTTTACTTTTAAGAACTGCAACACAATTCAGCACTCCCATGCCCGATCTATGGTCTAAGTTAGAGACCGTAGATAACAATAAAGTGCAAACATATCCATTTAATGGTGCATAAAAAACACAAATGAATAAATCATACATGAGATTCTTCCCCGGATTCGCGGAATTCCAGTTTTTTTGTCATCAGTTGGGCTATTCTTGAGATCGATGCAAAAATGAAGAGAAATTTTGGAGGATTAGTTGGTGGGGGGGGGGGTGTTTGGTTTTCAAAACTTTCCAAAATTCAAGTCAAACGTAGTGAAAATTTCCCCCATAATCGTGATTTCTTTTTCTTGCGCTGTTTCGTGATTTTTTTTTTTTTTTTGTGTGTGATTTAAATATAATTTTATTCCATAAATATTTGTATTTCAGCATGAAAATGGGAGAAAAATTTCCGAAAGCGGAAGTAGAGGGCACGAAAATTTCCCTGTGATCTTCAAGCACGAGATTCAGCCATGGATTCGAAAAATTCTGCCTTTTCCGTTGTAATTTTGATGGTCCACGAAATTGATGCAGAACTGAACAGAAATTTGGGAGGGATTGGCAGTGGGGGGGGGGGCATTTTCTGTCAGAGGACGGAATTCCGACTTTCGGAAATAGGAGTTAGATGGAGTGAAGTTTTCTGCCACAATCGTAATTCTTTTTTTCCTCGCGATGTTTCTTCTACCCAGTAGTGTTGTAAAAATATAATTTTATTTCAGAAATATTTGTATTGCAGCTTGAAAATGGAGGAAAATTTCCCTAAAACGGAAGTCTGACAGAGCAAAAATTTCGACCGTAATCTTTTTTTTTTTTTTTTTTTTTTTTTTTTTTTTTTTTGTGATATTCCGTTTATCCTGTGTTGTTGCTAAATGTAAAAAAAGAAATATATATTTTGAATACAGTGATGTGCTCCAGTTTTAATATGTGCATAGTGAACAATATTCTGTCTTGCTCATGCAACGCTATATTCACGCTGTTTCGCAGCACGTTCTTATTTTTCACCCTGTTAAAAAGTTCAGCTTTTTGTTTCTTCGTCAGTCTCATGTATAATAAAGAGTTCCAGATATTCAAAATTCAAAACAGTAAACAGAAGGATGATCAGTGTCATGTCGCATGCATGCGACATGACGTAGGTACATTGCATTTCAGTGTTGCAGGATTCTCAGAAGTGCACGCAGATGTACGGCAGTTTTATAGATATCCCCTCAAAGGTATTTCCATTCCTCTTCCTTTCTTTTTTGTTTCGTAAAAGTAAATTAACTAAATCATTTTTTTTCACATTTGCAGCCATCCTGGCTCCCTCCCCCCCTTTTTCTGCAGAAATATTACTACATTGGCCAGTCACTGGCAGTGGCTGGCATTAATTTGGAGAAACCCTGCTTTTCACACAGACAACTCTACATCGCCTGCTCAAGGATTGGCAATCCTAAAAACCTCTACATTTTTGCTCCCAGTGGAAAAAAACAAAAATATTGTTTACCAAAAAGCAATAACCTAAATAAATTAAAATAAATTTTCTGGAAAATTATAGGACTATCTTTTTTATTCATTAACTTTCATCTGCTGAACTTGGTGATTCCATGAATAGTAATATTTACCCGGGAAATACCAGGTACTCCTGCTAGTGTAATTATATACATAGTTACAGTTAATATATGTATAGTTATAGTTAATATTTATAGTTCTAGTTAATATATATTTTTACAGTTATTTGTATAAAAACAATTAAAATTTAGAGCTTGTCAAAATTTGTGGAGCTTAAAGAAATATTTGGGAACATGAAATTATTTAGCTACAACCTCTTACATCTGGTTTTCCCAATCTCAATGTGTAGTTTTGTACACACATGCACACATGCAAACAAATAAACAAACAAACAAGCAAAATAATAGAGACCGTAGATAACAATACAAACAAACAAACAAACAAGTTAGAGACTGTAGATAATAATAAAGTGCAAAAATATCCATTTAATGGTGTATTAAAAACACAAATGAATAAACATTAGCTTTCACCATCCAGCAGGAGGCTTCATCAGTAAGAAAAACAATGCAATGTAAATAGGGAGTTCCAGGAATTCAAAACTGTACACAAAGGGATGATCAATGCCAAGTCACAAGCACGCATAGATACATTGCGTTCAGTGTCGCTGGATTCTCTGAAGCACATACCAGATGTACGGCAGTTCTATAGATGTCTCTTCAAAAGTAATTGTATTCCTCTCCCTTGAAAAATATTGTTTACCAAAAAGCAATAACCCAAATGAATTAAAATAATTTTACTGGAAAATTACAGGAACATATTTTTCATTCATTAACTTTCACCTGCTGAACTTAGCGATTCCATGAATAGTAATATTTTCCCCGGAAATAGCTGGTGCCTCTGCTAGTTCAATGTAAAACAAGATAACTAGAGGTGGCATTGATTACTAGAATCAAACTTCTGTATATGTCATTGCCTCTTTGTCTTTTTTCCTTGCAGTAATTAGCATCGGTATTAAACGTCAGGTCCTCTTTGTTGGAATTTTAGTTGAGGGTTCATTAACTTGTTGACTTTGTTTCTCCTATAGAAAGCATGCCAAAGGAAGGTCAACCACAAGTCTTGTCTGCAACACAGAAACCCTTCATGTTTCTTCTGTCATGAGATGTTGACAAGGAATTCAGATGCAAGTGTTGTTCAAGTTATTAATTCCCATTTTTCTCTTTTTTTATAGGGTTGAACTAGGAAAACAGCTTGCTAAAGTGATTCAGCCAGAACTCAAGGGCAAAGACCCAGTCACTACCCATGACAGTTCTACAAATGGCCTTATCAATTTCATAAAAAAATACAACTGAGTTCATTAATGCTTTTTCATGTTAAAGTGCATGCTTGCTATGATTAGGACAGTTTGTAAGAGTGTCAATTTTGGCTATGTACTTGTTATTTAATTTTGAAGTCTATGTAAGTCATTGACATGATATGTTGTATAATTCCTTCTACAATTTGTTGAGAATTAAAGATTTTTTATATGAATTATGTTGTCTTTCTACACTTTTTTGAAACACAGAGACCTAAAATTTTCTAGTATATGCCATATACTTGAAAATTTTAGTGTGGAATAATAACAGTGTTGGAATAATAACTGTATTTGTTATTATAATTAATTAATGAACACCCGATTATTATTGTTTTTTTACTCTTGTGTAAGTTACATGTCCTGTGATTAAATGAGGTCTTACCCTGGGTGCCTGCAGAAATTTTTCTAGGGGGGGGGGGGTCAAAGCAAAGTTCCATCACACAAAGACCTCTCTAAGCTCTGAGTCATTCAAGATAAATGAGAGAAATCCAGAGGATGTCGGCACATTTTAAAACATTTTTGATAAGAAATTACAGAAAATAAAAGAACTTCAAAGAATTGAAACTGGCAACAGCGTGTTAGATGAACACAAAAGAAACATCTGCTGCACTTAAATATCGTCTGCTAAGAAAATTTACATTAACAAGCTGTGAATAGAAGGTTATGTTTTTGCTCTTTACGAAGAGAAATATTCTTATTCTGTAATTAAAAGCACTAACAATCATGGAATAAGCAATATTATTAATAATAGATGAAAAAATCATCAAGCATTGCTTTAAACAGGAAAAAGGGCATCAAACGAATATCCAAAGAAAGTACGTACTTTTACGACTATTTCAAAAGTAAGGTCTCTGGTCTTAAAAGAAAATCCACTGACCCAAAGAGCAATCACTAAGTCGCTAAAAATCTCTGTATGAACTCTAAACAAGGTAATAAACAAAGATTTGTATCTGAAAAAAAAAAAAAGCCTAAGCACTTGGCTGAGTGCAGAACACGGTGTAGACTTCTTTATGAAAATCACTTAGCTGGAAACGGATGGAAATTTATTGTGACTATTGATGAAGCATGGATCTACCTAAACAACTGTAACAAAAAAAGTATTTACTGCCACAGAAGAGCAGAAAAAGACTTACAAACTTGGTTCCAAGAATCCAAAGAAAGTTACAGAATATGAGCAAAATGTATATACTTCTTCAGGAAGACGCTTTGACGTCTGTAAGTTCTGTTTTACACGTTCTGTAAAGTGGATACAGTCTGTGGTGGTGCATTAACTTATTCAATTAAAATATAAATTGGTTAAAAGTCCTAAAGATGTTACGCACGGAAGTGCGTGTTCAGTCTGACATCCTATTCACAGCTTGTTAATGTAAAGTCCAACGTCTGACGTTGGACTCAACACGCACTTCCGTGAGTAACATCTTTAGGACTTTTAACCGAGTTATATTTTATTTGAATAAGTTAATGCACCACCACAGACTGTATCCACTTTACAGAACGTGTAAAACAGAACTTACAGACGTCAAAGCGTCTTCCTGAATAAACTTGTGGTTGCGTAATTGTATGTGAACTTTATGATAGAATCACATGAGATATAAAGGTATATACTTGATACCCTTGTCTAGTAAAGGATTCATGATTATTGCTGGTTTCTCATACAATGGGAAATTAAAGTTATTAAAAGTTGAGAAGAATGTTAAAATCAATTCTGCATACGTATTACCAAAATAATGTTTAAACTCCTATAGCGAGGGAATATGAACTTCCATTGTGCATGGCTTTTATCGATTATGAAAAGGCCTTTGATTCAGTGAAACCATCAACAGTTACAATGGCTTTGAAATCCTGCGGTGTTGAAGATGCATACATTAATATTATTAATAACATCTATGAAAATGCAAGTGCAAAGATTCGGCTGTTTCAGAATACAGCATACATAAAAATTGGAAAGGGAGTGAGACAAGGTGGCACCATATCTCCCAAGCTCTTTAATGCTACATTAGAAAATGTCTTTCAATCACTGAACTGGGAAAACAAAGGGATAAGGATTAATGGAGATTATCTAACTCACCTTCGTTTTGCTGATGACGTAGTCATTTTTGCAACTACCCCATCAGAGATGCAGAGTATGATCCAGGAACTTGCTGACAAGAGTAAAGAAGTGGGATTAAAAATGAACTTTCAGAAGACAAAAGTGGTGTACAATGCTTTTACAAGAAATGAAGATTTATCGATTGATGGAGGAAAGCTGGAGTGATTTCTTGCACTGTGGCCCGTCTTTCCGCTGTTACAATGCGAGCTAGCCGACGATAACCCTGCTCATCCACACGCTGTTGTCCACAGCAGTTGGCCCTTGAAGGGATGGTTTTACCGGATTCGATGTACTCACGGTGCACCCGTGACACAGTGGCTCATAAAAATCCCAGTGCCTGCACGACTTCTGAGATGGAGTAACCCACTCGTCGGGCCCCCGACAATTTTCTCACGATCAAATGCGCTTAGATCCTTCGTCTTACCCATACTGCGTTCGACTCTTACTGATTCCCGTCGCATCACTCCTTATATTGTCGGATAGCTGCATACGCCATGTCGTTTCCGTTTACAGGGCCACCCACAGCGCCACATTTGCATAGCGCCAGCTGTCTCTAATTCAATTGCTCTTCAGTGTATAGCAACTACGTAGCTACAGACCTAAAAAAAAAAAAAAAGACCCAGCCCCCTTAACTTTGGAACCATTTGACGCATATAAACAAGTAAGGTACCGTTGGAAAGCCTTCGAAGTGAACTTTTACATGATGCGAAGGAAAATGCTAAATAAACTAATTAACTTGCTAATTAGCTTAGTATATCCGAATTTTTCCATGTAAGGGGTATGTTATTTTATGCACATTCTATTTAGCACATGGAAAAACCCCTACATTTTAAATATCGTCTAAATCGGGATGATTAATAGCGAATATTTTTGCAACTAAAATTAAAGGGGGCATCTATATATCTACATCTGGGAAACACACCTGGAATGTTTCGTTCCCTGCAATAAGAGTGATAATACTAGAAAATTTGCGTTTTGGCCGAACCTCCGGCAAATTGAATGCAGAGTACGGATGAGCAAAGACACAGATAGGATACGATCTTTTTTATGCAAAACACGTTCGAAAAAAACCAATACCACACGAATAACTCGACCTACGGTCCTCCAATACCCGACCTACAGTCTAAGTTAGAGGCCGTAGTTAACAAATTTTGTATGGGGTCCTCTTGACCCCGGGCCCCGACCCCTTCCGAAAACCGTCTACGGGCTAAGTTAGAGTACCATGATGTAGTATACCAAATTTGATGGTTCTAAATTGAGAACTGTTTAATTTTACGGAAATTTTGTATAGGGGCCTCTGTCCCCGGGCCCCATCCCTTCCGAAAACAGCGTACGGTCTAAGTTACAGTGCCATGAGATAGTATAACAAATTTGGTGGTTCTAAATTGAAAACTGTAGATTTTACTCAAATTTTGCATGGGGGCTCCTGGCCCTGGGCCCCGACCCCTTCCAATAACTGTCTACGGTCTAAATTAGAGTACCATAAGATAGTATAGCAAATTTGGTGGTTCTAAATTGAAAATTGTAGATTTTAGGAAAATTTTGTACTTTGATTCCTGGCTCTGACCCCTTCCAAAAACCGTCTCTAATTTAGAGTAAAATGCCGACATTTTCTGCACCCTGTCGAGATTTTGGCTGTTGACAGTTTGATTGTCGACATTTTGACCGTCAACGTTTTGTACCCCACCCATTAAATAATGTTCGGTAATAGTTTAGTAAACCATATTACTGTAAAACAATGAAACTAACTTGTTGGGTCACTTCATGAGACAGATACCACACGACCATATTTTCTGACTTTTTAGAAGTCAGAAAACTGAAATATGAAAAAAAGTCTTCGAGGTGCATCATGCCCTTAAGCGCTGTGCTCATATCAAAATTCAACTCTATGGCAACCGAAAGACACACAGAGTAGTTTCCTCTGTTGGCAACCGAAAGACAGACGTATACGGTAATTTTATTCATGTAGATTATTTCCTCATAGGTTGTGCTTTTAACTTTAGAAGTATTAGGAAATGTTAAATGGCGCCGGCAGTAGTTTCGTCTTTACTTTTTGAGAATTCATTTATTCCGAGCTCCTGCTAAGCACACGAAGTGAGAACTTGTTTATGTTTTACGTTGATGCGAAGTGCTGTAACGTTGCCCCTTAGACGGTTCTTGTGTTTGTCTCTGTTTCAGCGACAGATTCATGTCCCCACCAGGTCAGAGGTTAAAATAAAAGCTTTGTGTCCCGGGTACTTGGGAAATGCATCGCACCAAAAGCTGGGGGTGTTTATTTACTCATTTCCAATATCTTGTCGCCAAACATTAACTGAAAAGTAACTGGTATTTAAGAAATGTTCCTGGGAATGATTTTACGACTTCGGAGGCTGAGTTTTCGGCCTTTGTGTTTCGGTACAGAAGCTCGCTGGTCCTTTATATGCGTATTAACATCTACTCTTCCGTCCTCCTCCGCAAAGCGTTGAGACAGAAAGAGAAGCACATGTTTTGTTCTGACTCAGCAGCAATTTTGGATTAATACTTTATTTTGCCTCATACCAGGTACTGTATTTATTCTTTCATTCATTTTCTTTTATTGTTTATGGCATAAAGGAATAGACGCAGTATGGCCCAAAGGAAACCTCAATTGTAGGATTTATTGAGGCCGTTTTAACTGAGGCAGGTGTCCTGTTCCGTTTGATTCGTTTGACTTCTTGAGTGATTAGTTTTTACTTACAGCAAGAAGTATTAGTAGAGGATGTGAAAATTAGACATTTCCTTATTGAAGCATAATAAAATGCCGAGAAAAGCTTTTGTTGAAGAAAGCGTGCTGTTAAATGTCGCTTCAAGTTTTAAGGACGATGTTTTGGATGCGGAAAAAAATACAATGTCCATCAAACCCGATGTGGTCCAACATGAGTGAGAACCTGAATTTTAAATATTCTAGTAAAATCATGTACACTTTATTTAAATTCAACAGACTGAACATCTGGGGGAAATTAGGAATCGAACCTAATGAATCAAGGGGTGACAGTGGCGGCTCGTGGTAGGAAAAATACGTGAAGAGCTACAAGAGCAATATGAAAAGATATCTACTGTCTTAAATGAAAATCAGTTAATGAGAACTTACCTATTTTTTTATATATTAGATCAATTCTTCTTCCCTTTAAAGCTGGAAATTTGTCGATTATGTCGTCAGAAAATAGGTGTTTCTTCGTGACATCAAGAAAATGTCTTTCTGAATAGAAATATTTGCCAAAGAAGCAAGTTTATCTGTAGAAATAGTGTTTCTAGAGTAAGTTTGTATTATTTTAAGGCAAGCAAAACTTCTTTCCACTGAAACACTTGCAGATGCAATTGTTAAAATCAGTGAAACCAATTTATAAGCTTCTGTAAAAATGCCTTTATCTCCATGAAGCACTCGAAGAAGTTCATGAGTCGATATATTCCTTAATTTTTCATCAGCATATACAAGACTCAGTTCATCTTTAAGGCATGGTGTTTAGTAAAAATATTTCCGAAAAAATGTAGATTTTCAAAAGCGTGAGAGGGAAAGCATGAATTAAATTGGTCGAATTTGGTTGTGTCAGCAAGCCAGGCAAATTGAAGTTTGTTTCTCACAGTCTTGAAATCTTATATCCATTTACATAAGAATGTGGTACAAAATTTCAAAATACAATTGTTTATAATTTTGAAAAATTGTTTCTAGTGTAAGAGCAGCATATTCCTGTTTAGATCTGCTTATTTCTGTGATTTTGCTAGCTTTTCCAAACAGTGTTCCAAATACCTCATCGTTCCTTTTATGGCTCAAAATTTCATAAGTTGTTTTTAATTTGAGTAACACAGTAGTAGTTTATGTCTATTGATTTTTTCTGCAAAATTTCGAATAATAGATCGGTGAAGTTAAATATTTAATTAAATACTATTCCCAAAAATGTAAATTCAAAAGTGTTCATATCATTTAAAAACCCTTGGGCAAGTTGAATTGATTTTTTTTTTCTGATTGGTCAGTATTTGTGAGAAATTCGAATACTTCCTTCAATTTATCCCAATCTTCACACATACTAACTTCGAAGTGGAGGACCATCAAGTTTCCGTTATGATTGGCATGCATGTCGCGGTTGTTGATTTGAGTATATTGTTTTTTCACCACTCAGCGAAGCGATCGCTTCGCTGAGTGGTGAAAAAACAAAGGAATTACACTGAGGCTTGCAAAAAATATTCGACACTTAGAAATTTTAGAAAAACTCTGCTGTAATACAAAGTTCAAACGATGTACTAAGCAATAACAAAAGCAGCTTGAGAAGCTTTATGCTTCATTTTTTTTTCTGGAGTCCAGTCAAGTGTCCAGACATTACGTTTGCCCCATCGTAACATTATCCTCCTCCTTTATGATTGTCCTATTGACTTGTGTTGATAATCGCACTGTTCCAAAACTTTGTCTAGCATTTTTTATAAAGCTTCTGACGTTCTATCAAAGAATATCTAACTGATAAGAAGGTAAGGCTCAGCGAGACGTAACTAGCGCCACTATATTATGCGGCAAAGAATTACTACACAGAAGCCAACATTACAGGCTGATGCCGCAGGATGCCGAGCAGACTGAGTTAGACTGAGCATGCGTGTTTGTGTTCAAAGAATATAAACGCTTGTTTGTGTTGGCGTTTTGTTCAAAGGTTTTGTTGTTCTCATTTAGATCTGCGTTTATATTACAGCCATGAAATACACCCACTCCATTCCGATGAATAACAATTCATGGAATGGAGTGGATGAATAACAAGAACAAATTTGAAACCGTTTGAAACAAATATCCTGGAAAACCATTAAAACAACGTTTGCTGAAAAAAAAAGCTATCGTTACGTTGAAAAAATTAATTTATCAATTATATGAAACTGACTTTTATGAAAAATACCTCGTAATATTGTAAAATGAAAGAGGGAAGCATTCGATTACACAATGCATACCAAACAGACAGCTTTAAGCATACACTCAATCGTGGCGAGTTAGTCCGGTCGGTAGAGAGCTCAGCTATCACACGCCAGCGGCCCAGGTTCGAACCTACTCAGATACGGACGGATGTTTTTCCGATCTGTTGAGAAAATTTCTCCAGCGCAGTGCGTTTAATTTACAAACTTCGGAAGGGTAGAAAAAAAATTGTAGCTTTGGGAAACTGCGGCTGTCTTTGCTTTTTTTTTTTTTTTTTATTATTATGGCTGCTACTGGGAAACCAGCCTCAGCATTTTTGACATTTAAGGTATATTGTAAATATGAAATTCATGCCAAGCAACCTGGTATTACTACGGTGCTTAAAGTGAGAATAAAACTGCTAAAATTTCCTTAAAATAATATTAATTGCTAATGTATATATTTGTTTCACCAAAAGAAGGGACAGGAGGGATACTCAGAAAAGAACAACAAAAAAAAATGCTTTAGTAGACCCAATGAGACCGAAGGAAACAGTCGCAGATCAAAGCTTAGCTTCCTTTCCGTGAAATAGGCTTCCCGTCCCGTGTCTCCTACGCTTTTTGCGCCTGAATGTTAACTTTCCCGCAGAGCATCTGCTGCCGCATTACATGGTGGCGCTGCTGTCGCCTGTTTTACATTATCTCTACGAGAGTTGAGCTTCTTCACGCGAAGCGTTTATATTCTTTGGTTCTATCTTCACTCACACCATGGAAACCCCAAAATCGCTCAACCGATACACCTTCCGAATCAACAGATCTTATTATTAAAGAGCACTCGGAAGTCTGGCTATGCCTTCCCATCTACTTGAATATAAAAGCACTGAGCTTCATTTATTTCATTTTTGATGTGATCGTTTATATATTCAGAAATAAGTTCAATTAATTCGTTTTGAATAGTTTTTGAGTCACCTGTGAAGACATTTTTTATCGTTTCGTATTGATTTTGAATTTTTAAAGGAGTTCTTGATATCAACAGTGAAAGCAATTCCTTGAATTTCTACGATTTATCGAGTCAATGCCTTCGTCATGGTCACGGAATGCTAGTTCTTGTTTACTCAAATACAGTACTGCATCAATCATTGTCTGCAGGAAAAGTGTATTTAAACGAACGCTTTCGCTGAAATGCATTTTCAAAAGCCTAGCATTCTCCCTCGGGGCATCGGCAATGGTATTCTGATTCTTTTCAAAATTATTCAGCATTAATTCGCATTTCAGGTGTTTTCTATCCCCACGTTTGTGAAGTGGCCGTTTTATATTTAAGAAATCTGAAAATTGTCTTTATTCCACGCCGAATTTTATTATTAAAAAATAAGCAGGGCCAACAAAATAGTTTTTGCAACACAGAAGGGCTACAAAGCCATTTATATTCAGTAAACCAACAATTTTTAAAATTAATATTGTAAGATTTGCCGCTCTTCTTGATTTCTTTCTTGGCGACAATTGTCGGTGAATCCGTCGGTCGTCGTTGAAGTAAAATGTCTCTTTTATTTTCATCTTTCCACCGATTGAACGGAGTTTGCAATAAATTACAGACAATGTCGTTCACAGGATACATACTGAAAACTAAAACTATCACTGTCAGTTAAACTGTACACGAAACTAAAGTAACTAATGAAGTTTTTAACAAATAATCACAACAAACGAAAAAACAATCTCTTTCAGAAAGTATGTACCGAAACACCGCAAAGCCCTAGCTAGTGGATTGCCAAGGGTTCCCGTTCCACTGCGATCTCTTCGGAAGGTCACGACTTCAGGTGCAGAGGCTTGGCGTCTCAAGCTAAAACACTTCACTTGTACGGCAGATAGGGGAGGGTGACGTCACAGTTACATTGGCAACTCGGACGAAAACTGCAGACTTTCAAGCATTCTCATTTCAGCTCTTTACTTGAACTGTTTTGCGTATAAGGACTTGTTTTCCGTATTGGACGCGCATTGTGAATTTATATCTAATCAAAATTTTGTGTATTTTAGCACGCAATAAAGACAAAAAAAGAATATATTATACGAAATTATTAAATGAAACCTCATTTCAAATAAAATAGGTGAAGAGGCACTTCACCTACTTCACCTGAAAAGCCGCCACTGGTGGATGATATGAAGTTCAAAGCGCAGACAAAAGTGATACGTGCAGCAACTCATCTGATGAATTTACGCCAAATGAAGAAATTATTCTATCAGAAGAAGAATGGGATACCATTTGTCCAATGAGTGTTGCTTACAAATGCACTCACGCAAGAAATCCCAACCAAAGAAGGCGTTTGTACAAGATTTTGCCGCCGAACTCGTGGACTGAAATTGTAAATACACATTTCTGGAAAAACACGTCACTTCCTCGCACCTTATCATTTAACCACGCCAAAGTATATGAAGAATCAGGGCATTTTATATAGTACTTTGCGGACGGTACGTAAATTTCAAATCAGAACTATTGCATTGGAGCATGCTTATGATCAGCCATCTGCAGGAGATCAGATCACTTTTTTTTGCAAGTACAAAGGAGGTTTCGATAAATGAAAACCTGGACGTACACGCAAGCTTACTGGTGCCCTTAGAGAGAAAGCTGTTGATGCACTACGCAAAAAAAAAAAAAAAAAAAAAAAGGATTCTCCTAGTGTTTTCAGAAAAAAAACGCCAATAAAAGGATGGTTTTTGGAGACTGGGAGCCAAGCCATCTACCTGCATTAAATACTTTGTGAATTTTAAAGCGCAGACAGGGAAATTTTTTTTTTGATTGGAGGTTTAACGACCACCGTGAGCAACTCAATGGGCTATAAGCAGTCGCCCGTCCCTAATTTAGGGTCACTGGTTCCAGGGAAGGGAGAGAGCCAGTGCCGTAAGACAAACAAAACATCCATGCCTCACCGGGATTCGAACCCGGGCCCCCTCTCGGACGAATGATCAGAGGCCAACGCCTTAGACCACTGCGCCACCGGGGCGGCACAGGGAAAAATGAAACAGCTGGATGGAAATCTAATAGTTGCTGTACGCATGATGATGTGCAATAGCGAGATTTCAAACAGCATTAAATCACTAGGATATGATCCTTTTTTTTTCGTGCGTTATTCGATACCATCTCAGACTGTTACTTATAAAACCTACTGCGAAAAATCTGAATACTCAAATGTATGTTTTGATGCAACAGGCAGCATTGTAAGAAAGCTGGAGAGGCCAGGGAATAGTTATTCGGGAAATATTTTTCTATATGAAATAACCGTCCATCACGATAACTGCAAAATGCAGTATTCTGTGAGCAACATGTTATTGGAGCGCCATGATGTGAATAGTATCTTTCTTTGGCTGGCCGTATGGAAGCGTGATGGCGCTGTATCCTAAGGAAGTTGTGTGTGATCACTCCATTGCCCTTTTATCTGCTTCTACCCAAGCCTTCACTGAATTTAATAGTCTAAGTGATTATTTGAAGAATTGCTGCATCCTTCTGTTTGATGACACCAGCGTATCGTTGGCAAACGCATTCATTTGATGTGACATAGCTCATACTATAAAACTAATAGCTTCATGGAAAATTCTGAGCCGCCCCGGTGGCGCAGTGGTCTAAGGCGCTGGCCTCTGATCATTCGTCCGTAAGGGGTCTGGGTTCGAATCCCGGTCAGGCATGGATGTCGTGTTTGTCTTACGGCACTGGCTCTCTCCCTTCCCTGGAACCAGTGACCCTAAATTAGGGACGGGCGACTGCTTATATCCCATTGAGTTGCTCACGGTGGTCGTTAAACCTCAAATCAAAAAAAAATTCTGAAATAAAAAAACTATAGAACGCGGAATTTGTACATTCGCAGCATGGCGCAAATTGTTATGTCTACAGATATCACGGACGTGAAAGAACTTTTAAATCAGTATTTTTCGTGGCCTTAAGTGAAACTGAAGGCCGCGATATTAAGACCGGAAAAGTTACAAAGTGTGAAATAGCAAAAGGCTGCCTAAAGCGCCGTATTGCAACAGGATGTGAAGAGTTTTCGTTAAATTTAGATAGTGTGGAACATGATGAAAATGATAAAGAAGAGGCCTACTCCCCATGGGAAAAGGAAAATGTCCTTTCAGGATTTGATTCGTGGCTTCAGAAACTTACAGAAAAATGCAAAAATGAAATTAAATATGAAGACGGTGACCACGATAATTTACTATTTCTGCCAGAAATAATCGGTTATTTTATTCGTTTGGGAAAACTTCTGCCTCTCTGGTCTGGTGTAATGATTCCTATTTTGGGGTTTGGTACGCCAACAGCAAGCAGCGCAGAGTAGAGAGCAGTTTCAACGATTTAAAGACACGAGTTTTGTCTGACAAAAAAATTCCATTTCGAATTGATGCATTTTTAGATATTCCCATTAAATCTTTAGAAGGATCAATGAAATTGGTTTTTTTTTTTTGATTGGAGGTTTAACGACCACCGTGAGCAACTCAATGGGCTATAAGCAGTCGCCCGTCCCTAATTTAGGGTCACTGGTTCCAGGGAAGGGAGAGAGCCAGTGCCGTAAGACAAACACAACATCCATGCCTGACCAGGATTCAAACCCGGACCCCTTACGGACGAATGATCAGAGGCCAGCGCCTTAGACCACTGCGCCACCGGGGCGGCCATGAAATTGGTTACTGCTGCATCGAAAAAACTTTTACTGACACCCAAGCGCAATGCGAACTAAGAAACATAAGGATTCGGAAAAACATTCTACTAATATGAAACACCTTACGCGAATGGTAGCGATTCCCAAACCAGGAAATGCTTTGCTTGTTCGACAGGTGATGTTCCTACGGGAGCTCGCAGGTTCATATTTTGTAAGGCCCCAGTCCACATAATTTTTTAGTATTCATTTCCTTTTCAAGATTCGCTTGAAGGACATGGGGAGAAAAGGATTTGTTATCAGTGTTTTAGGAAAAGAGAACTCGAAATACCAATCGAGGATGAACAAGTGGAGAACTGGAAAGGTCTGGCTCTACCGTTAAAAAGCGTACTAGGAAATCCTATTTGGAACCACAAGCTGAGTTCGCAAAAGTGAACTTTTTTCTGAATCAAGAATAAAGGTCATAGGAATTCTGAAAAATGGCAATGACCATTTTAATTTGAAGCCGATTAAACTTAGTGGAAAATCCTATATAATCAATAACACATGTGCCTCAAATTCTCTAGTACAACTTTTGGCAAGAAGTTTTGTGTACTGTTGCCATTACGAAACTAAAGTAAGATAAATTCAAGATGATCTCCTCTACAGTATTGTAAGGGATGTGGCTGATGCCAAGGTTACTACAAACACATATCAGCAAAGGTTTTGTTACGAAAATTCTGCACTACTGAACATTTATCTGCTGGATTTGTTCAGATAAATGCTGAAGCCACTACAAAAAATATCGCTGAAAGTGTACTTTATGAACATCCGTTTGTAGAAGAAATCATAAAATGCACTGGAAGAGGTTGCTGGATCACTAGGCGTACATCACGTGCAGTTTTATTGCAAGAGTTAATGAGGGTAACCTGGAGAACTTAGAACAAGAAATTAATTCTACTTTGTGTGATATTGAGATCTCCTGTACCTACCCTAAATCAAATGGATCTGTTTGTAAATCAACTCTAAAGCGTACCTGTAAAGTTTCAGACATGCAGGTACTCTTTGAGTTGGTGGACACAGATTTCGCATTAATGCGAACAACAAACTATGCAAAGGATGTGATTTCTTTAGAAGCTATACCTGCAACACTGGCGATCCAGAACAGGCAGTTCACTTTTAAGAGGCTTCTTTGCGTTCTACGGTAGCGATTGTTGAATAAATTCGATCGGTCATTACATAGCTGTCTGTCGAAGGAACAACGATATGTGCGATATTTATGACGATACAAATGATAAGTCCTTCTGCTACATGCCAAAAGAAATTTACTTGCCAGATGCTTTTTTACACTGTTTAAACATGCACACTTCTAATAACATTGTTCACCTGCTGTTGATTTTGAAATCATGCCAAATTGTTTGAACAAAATAGGGTTTTGAAGGTTTCTTAGAACCAGTGTTTCTTTCAGGCATACATCCAGGGGGGAGAAGCCCTCCCGGAAACGACCATCCCCCCCCCCCCGAGAAATTTTAGGTTACCGAGCCAAATTTTAATAAATTCAGGTTATGATGAACAAGTTTGTAAAATCATGCAATGCATTGATTATAATACGCTTTCCAACATACCAGAAATCATTACTCAAGTTATCACTCAAGTTATGAGAATAATGGCTGTGGAATAAATCTCGGTCCTGTGCCCTGGCCCTTAATCCCATATCGATGATATTCAACAGAATCAGTTCGGTATACCTCCGAAATAACATGATAAAGTTTTGTCGCAGTCGAAGCATTTTTACGTAAGTTATGATGCATAAAGGCTATGGAATAGATTCCGCTCCTGTGTCCTAATCTTTGACCCCATTTCGCCCATTTTCAATAGAATTTGTCTCCAGGCAGGCCCCTACAACATACTAACATTTCATCCAAATCGAAATTTTTTTACGTAAGTTATGACGCATAATGGCGATGGAAGTGATTCCTTTCCTATGTCCTGACCTTTGACCCCATTTCGCCCATCTTCAATAGGGTTTGTGGTCAGGTGGTCCCCTACCACATACTAAAATTTCATCGAAATCGAACCTTTTTTACGTTAGTTATGACGCATAATAGCAGTGGAATGGATCCCGCTCCTGTGTACTGACCTTTCACCCCATTTCGTTGACTTTAAATAAGGTTCCTTCCCAGGTGATACTCTACCAGATACTAAAATTTCATCGAAATCGAACGATTGTTACGTGAGTTATCGTGCGGACGGACATACGCACACAACGCGTGACGTAATGAGATAGATGGCGTGACCGTGCGCCAACATTCTCAAACGCGAGATTGTGACGTCATAAGATTTCTAAGCATTGGAAACATTAATGGAACGACGCCATGACACTAAAAACATTATAATTCGGGGTGGTTATTTAACCCACTAAACGAATTCTCCTAAAGTCGAGATCAGGCTAAATCAATTTCTAGTACCAGGAAACGGTAGGTTAACGACTTTCATCAAAATTCTTAGAGCCGTTTTCAAAATAAAATGTACATACATACATACAAGAATTGCTACTTTAAGGTGGACGTCAAGTAATTTTGCTTCCTATACTTCCAATGAAAAAACTTCTGTACACATTTTCTTCAAAATTAATGCGTTCCCAAGAATGAAAATTTGAACATCGATTAAAATAGCTTCGTCCCATTTGGATGTCTCCATGTCCACTTTCTTCATCGATCGTATATATATTTGTTAAAATAGCTTCATTTCATAACTTGCCGCCCCGGTGGCGCAGTGGTCTAAGGCGTTGGCCTTTGATCATTCGTCAAAGGCGTTGGCCTTTGATCATTGCAAAAATGACTATGTCATCAGCAAAACGAAGGTGGGTTAGATAATCTCCATTAACCTTTATTCCTTTGTTTTCCCAGTTCAGTGATTGAAAGACATTTTCCAATGTGGCATTAAAGAGCTTCGGAGATATGGTGTCACCTTGTCTCACTCCCTTTCCAATTTTTATGTGTGTTGCATTTTCAAACAGCCGAATCTTTGCACTTGCATTTTCATAGATGTTATTAATAATATTAATAATATTAATGTACGCATCTTCAATACCGCAGGATTTCAGAGTCATTGTAACTGCTGATGGTTTCACCGAATCAAAGGCTTTTTCATAATCGATAAAAGCCATGAACAATGGAAGTTCATATTCCATCGCTCTTTCAATTAGTTCTGTCAGTACGTGGATATGATCTATAATGCTGTAGCCACTCCTGAATATAGCTTGTTCTCTCGGTTGAGCCATGTCCAGTGTTACCTTCAAACGGTGTGAAAAAACTTTAGTGAAAATTATATAAACCACTGATAGGAGGCTGATAGGTCTGTAGTTCCTAAGATCCTCAATGTCACCTTTTTTATGTAGCAGGATCATTGTAGCGTTGTTCCAATCCTCAAGAGTCTTCCCTTCATTAAGACATCAAGTGAAAATTTGTGCGAGTACTGTTTCGATTTCTCCACTTGCTTCTTGTATGATGTCTACAGTAATTCCATCTTCTCCTGGAGCTTTTCCCCGCTTCATGTTCTTAATTGCATGTGCAACTTCTGCTGGGAGGACAGGAAGAACTCTGGTACTGGTACCTTTCATGATGTCTGGAGTACATGCATCATCCCTTTCATATAATTTGGAGTAGAAATCTTTCATTCTTGTCAAAATTTCGCCTCTATTTCTTGTTACAGAACCATCTTCTTTTCTCAGTGCCATAATCTGTTTTCTTCCCTTACGGAGATGTCCCTTTGCTATCTTTAGGCTTTGGTTGTTTGCAATTGCTTTCCTCACTAGTTCACAGTTGAATTTCCTTACGTCTTCAGTGATACTTTTTCGTACTGTTTTGCATAGCTCTATATATTCCACTTTGGAAGTCACATCTTCTTTAGTAGTCCTCATCTCTCTTCTTTTTTGCATCAACATTTTGGTTTTTCCTGATAATTTGTTCACATGCAACTTGTTCTTAGACCCAACTAATTTTGTTGCTATTTCCTTAAGAGCTTTGGTTACTTTTCTGTTAACTTCAGAAATATCCACTTCTTCCGATGTTAGGCCTTCTAAAGCAGAGAATCTGTTCTTTAGTTCCAACTTGAAGGTATTATGGTGTTTTTTAAGTTTGGTTATGTCAATACCTTTTGTTTGTCTTATGAGCTTGCCACGTTCGAGTTTAATGTTGAGGTGCATCTTACATCTCACCAATCTATGGTCACTACCTGTGTTGAACTTGTTTAGCACAGTGCAGTCTTCGATGACGAATTATTTGTTACACATAATAAAATCAATTTCAGTGGTCGTCCCATTTGGATGTCTCCATGTCCATTTCCTGTGTGGCTTTTTTCTTGAAAAAGGAGTTCAAGATGAAAAACCCTTCTGCCTCTGCAAACTCAACGAGAGTATTTCCACGCTGGTTTCTGTTTCTGTGACCGAATTTACCTACTGAAGTTTCATTCTGTTGCCGTTGCCCTATTTTTGCATTGAAATCTCCCATAATTATCTTTAAGGGCTGCTTACCTTTATTATTTAGATGACAAATTTTTTCATAAAATTCTTCAATTTCTTCTTCAGGATGACTTGTGGTGGGTGCATAAGTTTGAATAATCTGAGCCTGGTATCTTCTCGAGAGTTGGATAACGAGTCGTGCAGCTCTGTCAGAGGAACTTTCAACTTCTACAACTTTATCCTTCAGTTTCTTGTTTATTATAAATCCAACACCACTAGTTCTGCCAGTATCTGTCCCACGATAGTAGAAGTGATGTCCACTTTTCAGTTCAATGAGATCTTCTCCTTTTCTCTTTACCTCACTTAGCCCGACGATGTCCCACTTGATCCTTTGTAGTTCCTCTTCTAATTCAAGAAGCCTTGAATCAGAAGATAGGGAGCGTCCATTATACGTAGCCAAGGTCAGCATCAGATGGCAGCCTAGTCCGGTCCTCCGGGGATTCTTAGCACCCTCTGCCTTCATGTCGCACTGGCCGCTGCCTTGGCCAGGTACATTCCAGCTGCCGGAGACTGAGGGCCAAGATTTAAGTTGTGAAATCATTTTGGAGGGGTTTGTCCATAACTCACCACGCTGGCCAAGCGGGTTGGTGAGTGTGGGATAGCATTTCCTCTAATCCCGAAGGTATAGTTATCCCGCTATTGGCGGTCGTCAGAGCCCCTAGTAGAGGAAAAGGGAGACTTCTGACGCAGGATCAGCCCCCCAGACGTAGGATCAGCCCCCATAGACTTAACATTGGCTGATCCCGTGGCTGCTCACGAAGCTGTTCCAAGGCTGCCCCATCTGTCCCCTTGTCAGAATTTTTGTCACGTGATCGTCCCCATGATATGCTGCCCCTAGCGGTGCTTCTTGGAACTTTCGACGGATCTTTGATTTTGAGGGATGGCAACGACGGAGTGGGAAACGGGGCGGATATAATGGGATGTCAACTCGATGTGCTGCTCCCTAGCGGTGCTTCTTGGAACTTTCAATGGATCTTTGTTTTTGAGGGATGGCAATGACCGAGTGGGAAAGGGGGTGGATATAGGAGATGTCAACTCGATGTGCTGCCCCCTAGCGGTGTTTCTTGGAACTTTCGATGGATCTTTGATTTTGGGGGATGGCAACGACCGAGTGGGAAATGGGATGTCAACTTGATGTGCTGCCCCCTGGCGGTGCTTCTTGGAACTTTCGATGGATCTTTGATTTTGGGGGATGGCAACGACCGAGTGGGAAAGTGGATGTCAACTTGATGTGCTGCCCCTGGCGGTGCTTCTTGGAACTTTCAATGGATCTTTGATTTTGAGGGATGGCAACAACCGAGTGGGGTCCGTTGGGATTTTTGTATTTATTCTAGTGGTTTTCAAGCGGGATTTTTTCCCCCACATCGATGTTATTTTTCCCCGGAGGAAATTTTTACGTAACGATGCTGGGGAATTTTCTTTCCAATGGAATAAAAATGCTCTGATGGTCTTAGCGAGGTCCTAACTCACGATGATTTGGTTTCAAAAAATTGGTCAGGTGGTCTCGTGTACTACGTATTCACTGTATTTTTTTTAATTACCTTTACGTTATTTCTTCACGTGTTTTTTATATAATTTTTGTATGTTTTGAGGGAGTTTTTTCGTGTAGATAAAATGAATTTTCTTGGGAACTTTTCTTTTTCCTACATTTAATTTTATTTCAGACCATGAGACGAGGAAATGCTTCTTTAGAAACGATTTCGTTCCTGTTCACAGTGACTGTTGGACTTCAACAAAATTTTTGGAAAATCAAGAGAAAATGTAGACATGTCAATTCTGAGTCTTTCGCCCTTCCAATATTTTTTTTTCTAGTCGTAATGTTTTCATGTACTATGTATTCCCTCTCTTTTTTTTTTTATAACTTTAACGTTATTTCATCATGTATTTTTTATTTTTTTTGTATGTTTTGAGGGAGTTTTTTCGTGTAGATGTAATGAATTTTCTGGGAACTTTTCTTTTTCCATTATTCAATTTTATTACAGATCATGAGGCGAGGAAATGCTTCTTTAGAGACGGTTTCGTTCCTGCTCGCAGTAATTATTGGACTTTGTCATTTTTTTGTGAAATGACTTCATGCTAATTCTGAGTCTTTCGCCTTTGCAATATTATTTTCCCGTAATTTTTTCCTGTAATAAAGAACTCTACAGGTCTTTCACAGTTAAAATTCTGATGAAACAATATTTTCTTACTTTATTTCGCATATCATTATAGCTTCCCAATTTCGCTATTTTACTTCATCTTTTTTTTTTTTTGAAATTTCGTAAAACTTTTCATTCAGTATGTCAGTAATTTTTTTCTTACTTGGTCAAACTTGTGACTCCTTTTATTTAGACTTTTTTTTTCATTTCATTTCAACAAAACGATTATTTTAAATGTAGCAAATCATCAGATTTCTGTGTCCTTATATAGCATATTTTCAAACTTGCTTAAAAATATTCCTCAAAGCTTGCATGTAGTCAAATATGCATATTTTTATTCTTTCCTAGTTTGCTATACTTTTCGTGGACTGTCCCAAGAAGAAAGCATTCATTGTCAAGACATACAAACTAAGACCTTTTTTCTTACGATAAAATTTGTATTCTTTGGGCTGTATATTTTTCTGTCTCGTCCGAGATAACATTCATTCTAGAGGCAAAGCTAGTGATTCAGTTCTTCCCATAAACATTATTTTTTTAACGTTTTACTAACTCACCAGAAAAGCAGTTATTCCCCACCCCCATAGCGAAAATAAAGAAATTCTTACTTCTTTTCCATACATATCGATTCAATCTATTTCTTTTCGAAATGCTGGTCATGACATTTCAACTAAAATTTCATACTTTCACCAAAAATCATATTCTTAAACGAGCTATTTTTTTTTACTTTATTTCATGTATAACTAAATTTCTATTGTTTCCTCACCTCATCAAAGTTAATAAGAACTCCCTAATCTCATTCCTTTCCCTCATTTAGTTCGCTTTAAATTGAGATGTTTCAAAACTTCGCGTATATTTCTTTCACTAAATGTCCAGTTCTCCCGTATCTGTCCCATCATTTTTAACTTCTGTGCCTGCTGCATTTTTTTCTTTAGACGTTTAGTTTCATTCACCTTTTCTTTCGTTTTAATTAGGTTTTCGTTATCGTATTTTTTATTCATTGTCTCAGCAGAAAAAGCTTTCATTCTGGAGACATAGCGACTAAGTCCGTACTTCCTCTAAACATTTTTATTTCACGTTTTACTAATTCGTAAGAAAAGCAGGTGTTTCCAAACTCTCATAGTGAAAATATCGCATTCCCCTTATTTTACTTATTATATTTTCCTTCTATTCAATGTTGTATGATTCTTAAAACTTTGGTTTATTTTTATGAAATTTCTTTTTTTTCTTAGTTGTTTTTTTTCTGATTCAACCTATCAATCTTTTCCTATCGATTTAATTGCCCTTATTTTTCCATTCGACTTTACTTTTGAACAGAAATGTATCTAAAATCTTCAGATGTATTTTAGTCTCTAAGGCCGATTCTTCCCTATTTCAAATAAAGTCATTCTAGGATTTTAGTGTAAATGCCCCTAAATCTTTAGAACTTCCTTTTCATAGTTAGATACTAATTCCTCGAGGTTTAAATTAAAACATGAAAGAAGAATGTTTTACGCTCTCTCCAGTGAAAGAAGAGTGTTTTACGCTCTCTCCAGTGAACAAAGAGTGTTTTACGCTTTCCCCAGGAAATTAACTTTGGAATCTCCCTTCATTCTACCGGAAAATGGCTATCTTGTGTGACTGTTTTCACGTGTCTACTGTTTGCTGGAATCCCTCATATGACATGCAATCACTTTGCTTGGTAGATTAAACTAAATTCTGGTTTTGAACTTTGAACGCAAACTCAAGCTTGCAAAAGCATAGTTTTCTGGGCGAACTTAAACTGTCTAAGATGACAAAAATCTAAAACTGGTGACTCAATGGGACAGAGCGTTTGAACTTTGCCATTCATTCAAGATTTAAGAGATCCGTAGTGAACCACACCAGGGAAATAAACAGACCCTGATTTAGTCCACTGTTTCCAAAGAAGGTAGAAAGCTAGTGTCGTAATTCAAAAGCTCATAACTCAAGCCTCCCCAGGATTCAATTTCGGACGGACGATTAGTCAGATGTCAATGCTTAGACATTGAAAAATTACTTCAGACAAATATTTTCTTACTTAAAAGTGCTTCTAGTCAGAATTATGTATTACTAAAGATTTCCCTTAGTCAATATTTTTTCTATCTTAAAACATTCTAAAGGGTTGATTTTGAAAAAAAAAAAAAAAAAAGACGAGTTCTCCCAAAAACGTAAAATTTCCCTAGAATTGTATGAGGAACCAAAAAAATTGACGAAGCTTGAATGTTAAGTCTTTCAACCCATTTCTTTCTCTTCATGTTTCATTCCAAAAACTTTCTTCAAATTCCTATATATCCAAGAATTTTGTTAAATGTCCAAGTTCGACTCCCCAGAAATTTTCTGAAAATGATAGTTTCTCTTTTAAAAAAAAATCCAAAATAAGAATCCCTTCAATGAAACAAGAAATTCCTATTCAAAGCATTCCATCCCTCTTTCTACTTCAAATACTCTCTTTGTAAATCTAAGTAGCTGTTGTTTTTTTTAATATTCATATATTTTCCCCTCTAACTTTAGAAGATTTTTTCCTAAAATGTATGTACATATTACGATAGTAAAACATCATACAACTTCTTGATGTTTAATTCACTTCACGCTGCCTTAAGGAAATTCTTTCATTTTCTCATAACACATAGACATGTTATTTTTCCTCCCATTCACTTCAAAGACTTGAGATCAACTTAATCGAGTCCTTTCAGAAAAACTTTCATAGAAAAGCATAAATGTACTGAAAATGTCAGTTTTCTTAAAGAAATCTTAAGAATAAGAATTTTTTTACTGAAACAAGTTTCCCTATTCAAAGCATTAAGTGGATCTTTTCGCATCAAATTCTGTATTTCCTCATGTAAACTTTATTCTTTTTCAACTTCATTTTGTCTTTCATTTCTTGTTTTTCCCTATGTAACTCAAAACTTCTTTTCTTAATCTATTTTTCATAAAGTGTCATTCTTTTGAGTTGATTTTTTCACTCTCTTTTTTTTTTTTTTCATGCATTCCTAAGTTCATATTGAGAAGGGTTTAAATTTTGATTGAAAGATGTTTGCAAAGATCGATTTAGGAAAAGTTGAAAACAGATAAGGTTAGTTTCTGAAAAGTTGAAAACAGATAATGTTCGTTTCGGAAAAGTTCATTCTTTCCTAGGGTTAACAATGAAACACTTCATATTTTCTTAGGGGCGGTTTTGATGAAACACGTTTCAGTAAAAACAGTGAAATTCCCACTGAATAACATGGGGAACTATGAAATTTAAGAAGCACCTTTTCGTTCAAGGAAAATATTTTAAAAGGTCTCTTTTCGATTCAGTTGAAAACGAATCAGGTAGAAAACATAATGCAGTAGAAACAGTCACAGCAAGTTCCTGAATGTTGAAAATAGATGAGGTTGAAAATGGATGTAATAAAAATGTCTTAGGAAAGAAATTTTTATGAAATACAGACTGTTTAGTTTTCCCAGGCTAGGGGGTCTTCAGCGAGAGCGCTTCATCTCTTCAACTCAAAGAATAAAGCGAGTCAGTTTGAAACATTTCAAACTCCCCGAAAATAAGCCGTGTACTCTGGTTTGGACTCAATACAGTAAAGCATTGCTCTCAGACCAGTCGGAATTCCGCCCCGATTGGTTGCCTAATGGAAAACCTCAGACCCATCTCCAATAACAATACCCAAATATCCTTAAGAAAAGTCTAGCAAAAAAGCACTAGTTCCCCATTAAATCAATTGCATTCATCCTGTTACTGTTTTACACATTTCAAAAAAGAAGTTTACGTTCTCACTTTTACTTTAAAATTCTTGAAAGCTTAAATTTTTGTCTCATTTCAATAAAAAAAATAATTTCACTTAAAATTTAATTTAAAAAATTACTCTTTAAATGTATGCCTCAAAACTAAAAAATATTTACGCTTAATATTTCAATAAATAATAAATATTCACAAAATCACCTTCTCACTTGCCAATTAAAAAAAACTACATTAACAATTCTCCAGTCCACTTGAATTCCCTAACATGAACTTTGATTGCAGTAGAAAATACGGAAACAGTCATAAAAAGATTTCCTCCTAAATAAAAATTGTTCAGGAATTGATTCCAGCCTGAATCCAATAGGACAGCTTTTCTCAAGTTGAACCTCCAGAACACAAGTGGAGACGAATGAAAACTCATCACAATTTTCAGATGGAATCAAAGCATTTGAACAGCTGGGGGAACCGACACACTGCTTCTTAGCGAAAGAAACAGAAACGTCTGGAAGATTCATACTGCTTCTTTCCCAATGAATAAATGTGGAAAAATAAAATAACGTTAGCCAGCTGATGGAAACAGAATTTGAAAGACTTGATGACGTCTTACTTTATTCAAACTTAGAACAGAACTAAAATTCACTCAGCGTTTCCTTTGCATACTGTGACCAATGCATGACCCTTATCACAACACGTGTTGGTGTGTCACCATGCGTCAGCGCTTCACGGTGACTATACCCTTATCTTGTCATTTCGTGACGAAACGTTATCGACTCTAATCAGACAAAGCGAACTACAGCTCAGTGCTTATTTTCAGGTAAATTCTTAGAGAAAAACGGAAGGATATCATTATAATTAATTTTCATATCTTGAGAGAACAAAACTAAAATATATTCGGTAAGAAATTCTTCAAGGTTGAATTTTCCCTAAAATGAGAGAGGAATACGGAAAACGAAATAATTTAATCAGACACCTTGAAAGAATTCATCTCAGATTTAAAGCCGCTTTTGAAAAAAAAACAAAAAAACCAGTAAACTATGAAATACTTTGTTCTTCACATAAAGAAAACACAGTGTACGATTTCAATATTCCCTTTTTTCTTAAAATTTCTCCAACATAATGACTTAGGTCACCTGAGTCCAGAAATGCTTCGTCTACTTTAGTATTTCGATTCCGAGGGAGTTCTTTCCGATACTGTTAAGCTATTTTCTTAAAATCCAGTTGTAAAATAATTTTGGTCATGTTTGTTCGATTGTCGTCGTAGGAGAATTCCATTCCGTTCATGTCCACCATGTCATACATTGTGTCCCCGAGAGTTTCTTCAAGCAGAAAAGAGCCATCATTCCACAGAAATTCTTCTTTTGGTGTTTGTAATGTTTCCAAAGTCAAATTATTTTTTTCCAAGGCTTTCTTAATTAAAACTGAAAACGAAATGGAACGAAGAAACGTCTGTTGTATGACTCTTAACATAGTAGATTTCTTATCAACCACTTTAGTCCAATGTTCTCCGCACAGAGAAATTTCAGATTTCAAAATTTCACCATCCTGACCCACTTTTTCCTGAGTGAAATCCAATACATGGTGAAAATCTCGACTTATGCATTCCTTCGAGTGGGAATCGCTCTCATGAAAGGGGACAACGGTTAAAATCGACATTGATTAAAAATTGGAGAGAGGAAAAATATAAGAATTAAATAAATAATGCATAGACAGGATTCCCGAAAACATAAAAAATATAAGTTTTATATAAAAAAAATTCCATGAAAAATATTGGAGGGTGAAAGATTTCTCACATCGTCTTCCACTCCTCCCAAAATTAAACAAATACGTGTACTGACAACAGAGATTTAATGGACTTCGTTAAATTTTGGGAGGAGTGGAAGACGATGTGAGAAATCTTTCGCCCTCCAATATTTTTCATGGAAGTTTTTTTTTTTTATATATAAAACTTTTATTTTTTATGTTTTCGGGAATCCTGTCTATGCATTATTTTTTTAATTCTTATATTTTTCCTCTTTCCAATTTTAATCAATGTCGATTTTAACCGTTGTCCCCTTTCATGAGAGCGATTCCCCACTCAAAGGAATGCATAAGTCGAGATTTTCACCATGTATTGGATTTCACTCAGGAAAAAGTGGGTCAGGATGGTGAAATTTTGAAATCTGAAATTTCTCTGTGCGGAGAACATTGGACTTAAGTGGTTGATAAGAAATCTACTATGTTAAGAGTCATACAACAGACGTTTCTTCCTTCCATTTCGTTTTCAGCTTTAATTAAGAAAGCCTTGGAAAAAAAATAATTTGACTTTGGAAATATTACAAACACCAAAAGAAGAATTTCTGTGGAATGATGGCTCTTTTCTGCTTGAAGAAACTCTCGGGGACACAATGTATGACATGGTGGACATGAACGGAATGGAATTCTTCTACGACGACAATCAAATAAACATGACCAAAATTATTTTACAACTGGATTTTAAGAAAATAGCTTAACAGTATCGGAAAGAACTCCCTCGGAATCGAAATACTAAAGTAGACGAAGCATTTCTGGACTCAGTTGACCTAAGTCATTACGTTGGAGAAATTTTAAGAAAAAAGGGAATATTGAAATCGTACACTGTGTTTTCTTTATGTGAAGAACAAAGTATTTCATAGTTTACTGGGTTTTTTTTCAAAAGCGGCTTTAAATCTGAGATGAATTCTTTCAATGTGTCTGATTAAATTATTTCGCTTTCCGTATTCCTCTCTCATTTTAGGGAAAATTCAACCTTGAAGAATTTCTTACCGAATATATTTTAGTTTTATTCTCTCAAGATATGAAAATTAATTATAATGATATCCTTCCGTTTTTCTCTAAGAATTTACCTGAAAATAAGCCTGAGCTGTAGTTCGCTTTGTCTGATTAGAGTCGATAACGTTTCGTCACGAAATGACAAGATAAGGGTATAATCACCGTGAAGCGCTGACGCATGGTGACACACCAACACGTGTTGTGATAAGGGCCATGCATTGGTCACAGTATGCAAAGGAAACGCTGAGTGAATTTCAGTTCTGTTCTAAGTTTGAATAAAGTAAGACGTCATCAAGTCTTTCAAATTCTGTTTCCATCAGCTGGCTAACGTTATTTTATTTTTTCCACATTTATTCATTGGGAAAGAAGCAGTATGAATCTTCCAGACGTTTCTGTTTCTTTCGCTAAGAAGCAGGTTATCGGTTCCCCCAGCTGTTCAAATGCTTTGATTCCATCTGAAAATTGTGATGAGTTTTCATTCGTCTCCACTTGTGTTCTGGAGGTTCAACCTGAGAAAAGCTGTCCTATTGGATTCAAGCTAGAATCAATTCCTGAACATAATTTTTATTTAGGAGGAAATCATTTTATGACTGTTTCGTATTTTCTTCTGTAATCAAAGTTCATGTTAGGGAATTCAAGTGGACTGGAGAATTGTTAATGTAGTTTTGTTTTTTTTAATTGGCAAGTGAGAAGGTGATTTTGTAAATATTTATTATTTATTGAAATATTAAGCGTAAATATTTTTTTGTTTTGAGGCATACATTTAAGGAGTAATTTTTTTAATTAAATTTTAAGTGAAATTATTTTTTATTGAAATGAGACAAAAATTTAAGCTTTCAAGAATTTTAAAAAGTAAAAGAAATTTCTTTCTCGAAATGTTTAAAACAGTAGCAGGATGAATGCAATTGTTTCAATGGGGAACTAGTGCTTTTTTGGTAGACTTTTCTTAAGGAAACTTGGGCATTGTTATTGGAAATGGGCCTGATGTTTTCAATTAGTTGACCGATCGGGGGGATTTCTGACTGGTCTGAGAGCAATGCTTTACAGTATTGAGCCAAAACCAGAGTACACAGCTTATTTTCGGGGAGTTTGAAATGTTTCAAACTGACTCGCTTTATTTTTTGAGTTGAAAAGAAGAAGTGCTCTCACTGAAAACCCCCTAGCCTGGAAAAACTAAACAGTCTGTGTCGAACACATGAGGAAAAGGGAAGATTTCAGAAGAGTTCCTCTCTACAATCATGGGAAAAGAACTACTTGAAGAAATAATGATTTCGATTATATAAATTCAGAAATGAATGTAGTTTTTTTTTCTTATTGGCAAGGTAGAAGGTGAGTTTGTGAATATTTATTATTTATTGAAATATTATGCGCAAATATTTTTTAGTTTTAAGGCATAAATTTTAAGAGTAATTATTATTTTTTTAAATTCAATTTTAAGGGAAATTATTTTTTTACGGAAATGAGTCAAAATATTAAGCTTTTCAAGAATTTTAAAGTGAAAGTGAGAATGTAAACTTCTTTTTTGAAATGTGTAAAACAGTAACAGGATGAATGCAATTGATTTAATGGGGAACTAGTGCTTTTTTGCTAGACTTTTCTTAAGGATATTTGGGTATTGTTATTGGAGATGGGTCTGAGGTTTTCCATTAGGCAACCAATCGGGGCGGAATTCCGACTGGTCAGAGAGCAATGCTTTACTGTATTGAGTCCAAACCAGAGTACACGGCTTATTTTCGGGGAGTTTGAAATGTTTCAAACTGACTCGCTTTATTCTTTGAGTTGAAGAGATGAAGCGCTCTCGCTGAAGACCCCCTAGCCTGGGAAAACTAAACAGTCTGTATTTCATAAACATTTCTTTCCTAAGACATTTTTAGTACATCCATTTTCAACCTCATCTATTTTCAACTTTCAGGAACTTGCTGTGACTGTTTCTACTGCATTATGTTTTCTACCTGATTCGTTTTCAACTGAATCGAAAAGAGACCTTTTAAAATATTTTCCTTGAACGAAAAGGTGCTTCTTAAATTTCATAGTTCCCCATGTTATTCAGTGGGAATTTCACTGTTTTTACTGAAACGTGTTTCATCAAAACCGCCCCTAAGAAAATATGAAGTGTTTCATTGTTAACCCTAGGAAAGAATGAACTTTTCCGAAACGAACATTATCTGTTTTCAACTTTTCGTAAAACGATCTTTGCAAACATCTTTCAATCAAAATTTAAACCCTTCTCAATATGAACTTAGGAATGCATTTAAAAAAAAGAGAGTGAAAAAATCAACTCAAAAGAATGACACTTTATGAAAAATAGATTAAGAAAAGAAGTTTTAAGTTACAAAGGGAAAAACAAGAAATGAAAGACAAAATGAAGTAGAAAAAGAATAAAGTTTACATGAGGAAATACAGAATTTGATGCGAAAAGAACCACTTAATGCTTTGAATAGGGAAACTTGTTTCAGTAAAAAAATTCTTATTCTTAAGATTTCTTTAAGAAAACTGACATTTTCAGTACATTTATGCTTTTCTATGAAAGTTTTTCTCAAAGGACTCGATTAAGTTGATCTCAAGTCTTTGAAGTGAATGGGAGGAAAAATAACATGTCTATGTGTTATGAGAAAATGAAAGAATTTCCTTAAGACAGCGTGAAGTGAATTAAACATCAAGAAGTTGTATGATGTTTTACTATCGTAATATGTACATACATTTTGTGAAAATATCTTCCAAAGTTAGAGGGGAAAATATATGAATATTAAAAAAAAACAGCTCCTTAGATTTACAAAGAGATATTTGAAGTAGAAAGAGGGATGGAATGCTTTGAATAGGAATTTCTTGTTTCATTGAAGGGATTCTTATTTTGGATTTTTTTTTAAAAGAGAAACTATCATTTTCAGAAAATTTCTGGGGAGTCGAACTTGTACATTTAACAAAATTCTTGGATATATAGGAATTTGAAGAAAGCTTTTGGAATGAAACATGAAGAGAAAGAAATGGGTTGAAGGACTTAACATTCAAGCTTCGTCAATTTTTTTGGTTCCTCATACAATTCTGGGGAAATTTTACGTTTTTGGGAGAACTCGTTTTTTTTTTTTTTTTTTAAATCAACCCTTTAGAAGTTTTTAAGATAGAAAAATATTGACTAAGGGAAATCTTAAGTAATACAAATTCTGACTTGAAGCACTTTTAAGTAAGAAAATATTTGTCTGAAGTAATTTTTCAATGTCTAAGCATTGACATCTGACTAATCGTCCGTCCGAAATTGAATCCTGGGGAGGCTTGAGTTATGAGCTTTTGAATTACGACACTAGCTTTCTACCTTCCTTGGAAACAGTGGACTAAATCAAGGTCTGCTTATTTCCCTTGTAGTGGTTCACTACGGATCTCTTAAATCTTGAATGAATGGCAAAGTTCAAACGCTCTGTCTCATTGAGTCAGCAGTTTTTGATTTTTGTCATCTTAGACAGTTTAAGTTCGCCCAGAAAACTATGCTTTTGCAAGCTTGAGTTTGCGTTCAAAGTTCAAAACCAGAATTTAGTTTAATCTACCAAGCAAAGTGATTGCATGTCATATGAGGGATTCCAGCAAGCAGTAGACACGTGAAAACAGTTACACAAGATAGTCATTTTCCGGTAGAATGAAGGGAGATTCCAAAGTTAATTTCTTGGGGAAAGCGTAAAACACTCTTTTGTTCACTGGAGAGAGCGTAAAACACTCTTCTTTCACTGGAGAGAGCGTAAAAACACTCTTCTTTCATGTTTTAATTTAAACCTCGAGGAATTAGTATCTAACTATGAAAAGGAAATTTTAAAGATTTAGGGGCATTTACACTAAAATCCCACAATGACTTTATTTGAAATAGGGAAGAATCGGCCTTAGAGACTAAAATACATCTGAAGATTTTAGATACATTTCTGTTCAAAAGTAAAGTCGAATGGAAAAATAAGAGCAATTAAATCGATAAGAAAAGATTGATAGGTTGAATCAGAAAAAAAAAAACTAAGAAAAAAAAAAGAAGTTTCATAAAAATAAACCAAAGTTTTAAGAATCATACAACATTGAATAGAAGGAAAAATATAATAAGTAAAATAAGGGGAATACGATATTTTCACGATGAGAGTTTGGAAACACCTGCTTTTCTTACGAATTAGTAAAACGTGAAATAAAAATGTTTAGAGGAAGTACGGACTTAGTCGCTATGTCTCCAGAATGAAAGCTTTTTCTGCTGAGACAATGAATAAAAAATACGATAATGAAAGCCTAATTAAAATGAAAGAAAAGGTCAATGAAACTAAACGTCTAAAGAAAAAATGCAGCAGGCACAGAAGTTAAAAATGATGGGACAGATACGGGAGAACTGGACATTTAGTGAAAGAAATATACGCGAAGTTTTGAAACATCTGAATTTAAAGCGAACTAAATGAGGGAAAGGAATGAGATTAGGGAGTTCTTATTAACTTTGATGAGGTGAGGAAACAATAAAAATTTAGTTATACATGAAATAAAGTAAAAAAAAATAGCTCGTTTAAGAATATGATTTTTTGGTGAAAGTATGAAATTTTAGTTGAAATGTCATGACCAGCATTTCGAAAAGAAATAGATTGAGTCGATATGTATGTATGGAAAAGAAGTAAGAATTTCTTTATTTTCGCTATGGGGGTGGGGAATAACTGCTTTTCTGGTGAGTTAGTAAAACGTTAAAAAAATAATGTTTATGGGAAGAACTGAATCACTAGCTTTGCCTCTAGAATGAATGTTTTTACGGACGACACAGAAAAATATACAGCCCAAATAATACAAATTTTATCGTAAGAAAAAAGGTTTTAGATTGTATGTCTTGACAATGAATGCTTTCTTGTTGGGACAGTACACGAAAAGTATAGCAAACTAGGAAAGAATAAAAAAATGCATATTTGACTACATGCAAGCTTTGAGGAATATTTTTAAGCAAGTTTGAAAATATGCTATATAAGGACACAGAAATCTGATGATTTGCTACATTTAAAATAATCGTTTTGTTGAAATGAAATGAAAAAAAAAAAAAAGTCTGAATAAAAGGAGTCACAAGTTTGACCAAGTAAGAAAAAAATTACTGACATACTGAATGAAAAGTTTTACGAAATTTCAAAAAAAAAAAAAAAAGATGTAAAATAGCGAAATTGGGAAGCTATAATGATATGCGAAATAAAGTAAGAAAATATTGTTTCATCAGAATTTTAACTGTGAAAGACCTGTAGAGTTCTTTAACACACGAAAAAATTACGGGAAAATAATATTGCAAAGGCGAAAGACTCAGAATTAGCATGAAGTCATTTCAAAAAAAAAAAATGACAAAGTCCAATAATTACTGCGAACAGGAACGAAATCGTTTCTAAAGAAGCATTTCCTCGTCTCATGATCTGTAATAAAATTGTGTAAAGGAAAAGGAAAAGTTCCCCAGAAAATTCATTACATCTACACGAAAAAACTCCCTCAAAACATACAAAAAATATAAAAATACATGATGAAATAACGTAAAAGTTAAAAAAAAAAAAGAGAGAGGGAATACATAGTACATGAAAACATTACGACTAGAAAAAAAAATATTGGAAGGGCGAAAGACTCAGAATTAACATGTCTACATTTCCGCTTGATTTCCCAAAAATTTTGTCAAAGTCCAATAGTTACTGCGAACAGGAACGAAATAGTTTCTAAAGAAGCATTTCCTCGTCTCATGGTCTGAAATAAAATTAAATGTAGGAAAAAGAAAAGTTCCCAAGAAAATTCATTTTATCTACACGAAAAAATTCCCTCAAAACATACAAAAATTATATAAAAAACACGTGAAGAAATAACGTAAAGGTAATTAAAAAAAATAGAGTGAATACGTAGTACACGAGACCACCTGACCAATTTTTTGAAACCAAATCATCGTGAGTTAGGACCTCGCTAAGACCATCAGAGCATTTTTATTCCATTGGAAAGAAAATTCCCCAGCATCGTTACGTAAAAATTTTCTCCGGGGAAAAATAACATCGATGAGGGGGAAAATCCCGCTTGAAAACCAAAAAAATAAATACAAAAATCCCAACGAACCCCACTCGGTTGTTGCCATCCCTCAAAATCAAAGATCCATCGAAAGTTCAAATAAGCACCGCCAGGGGCAGCACATCGAGTTGACATCCCCTTTCCCACTCGGTCGTTGCCATCCCCCAAAATCAAAGATCCATCGAAAGTTCCAAGAAGCACCGCTAGGGGCAGCACATCGAATTGACATCCCCTATATCCGCCCCCTTTCCCACTCGGTCGTTGCCATCAATCACAAACAAAGATCTATTGAAAGTTCCAAGAAGCACCGCTAGGGGGCAGCACATTGAGTTGACATCCCCCTATATCCGCCCCCTTTCCCACACGGTCGTTGCCATCCCTCAAAATCAAAGATCCATCGAAAGTTCCAAGAAGCGCCGCTAGGGGGCAGCACATCGAGTTGACATCCCCCTATATCCGTCCCTTTCCCACTCGGTCGTTGCCATCCCTCAAAAACAAAGATCCATCGAAAGTTCCAAGAAGCACCGCTAGGGGCAGCACATCATGGGGACGATCACGTGACAAAAATTCTGACAAGGGGACAGCTGGGACAGCCTTGGGACAGCTTCGTGAGCAGCCACGGGATCAGCCAATGTTAAGTCAATAGAGGGCTGATCCTGCGTCAGAAGTCTCCCTTTTCCTCTACTGCCCCTTTAGTGTTAACAGGATGCACCACGAGAAGGCGGGGTTGACATTTGCCAAGGAGAGGCTGTGATGTTAAGTATCACTTGACCTTACATCCCATATATATATATATATATATCAAATGGAAAATATAAATATCAAATATATATATATATATATATATATTCATATATCAAATGGAAAACTTGCCCCCCCCCCGGCCAAAAAGTCCTGAAAGAAACACTGCTTAGAACCACTGTAGTAATTAAAATCCTTAGGAAGTATCATATTTACACTTATTCTCTCCGTGATTTGTACGCACTTTAATGAAAAACAAAACTGTTCATTTTGTAACAAAAACAAAACTGTTCGTTTTGTAGCAATTTAATTGCTTCTCTTTTAAAACGAAAAGCATTTACTGATGAGATGTAAACAAAAGAAAGAATAAAATGACTGTATGAAGAACAAGAAAGAGTTTCATGAGTTCAATTCGCTTAAAAAGAGCACAGGAATCCTTTCAGTTATGACATTAAAACAAACCTTTGGTAAATATGCATTGCCGTAGATACTCTCAGAGTAATGTACTAAATTTATAACATTGAAACAGTTCGAATATTTCGAGGAAACACTTGTGACGTATATTCTAAATTAACTTTCATTTTTAGTTTTTTTTCCTATGTAAATTTGAGTTTGTTCTACTTATACTTCAGACCTTAACGTTATATCTTTTCCCTCAAACGAGAATGAGGTTGGCAACAATTAAGGTCAGAGTGAACGTGACATATTAATGTATGAGATAAGAACGATAGATAAAAGGACGAGATAACAGTTGCTGTGGTGCATATGTGGCGGGTGTGAATCACGTTATTATTTCGAAGTGAGATGTTGTTCTATTGATATAGTGGTGGAATAAAGAATCAATTACCGTAAGTTGACTTCTGTCTTATGATTCGTCTGGCAGTAAAAATTTAATAAAGAACTATTGCATCGTATTCTTATCTAATGGTTTAGACAACGTAGAACCAATATCTCTGCACGAAAAAAACTTGTACGTTATGTATAATATACAGATTCTTCTTAAAACAATCGAACAGCGTCATTGATTCACTCACAACTAGAAAGGTTTTACCTTTATATATGAACGATGACGTAATCAGTGTCTTGACAACCCAAAGTAAAGCATATACTTAGGTGGAAACATCGACAGTTGCCGTTATCATAGCATCGCTTCAAACAGTAATACAAATCTTCGTATTCCCAAATGGCATTTGTATCTTTCAGAAATTAGAATTTTTTAAACTGAGTTTATATGTTTCGCCATTGCAAAGATCTTACATTGTATAAAGAAAAATCCTTGTTTTAGAATAATGAATTCTGTTCACGTGATGTTACACATTTGATGTAGCTTGATCGCAGAACATTAAGTGTGCATCATTCTATTTTAACTTGGAATGTTTATTTCAACTTTTCAAACCTTCTCGTTTCTTTTCTACGAGACTGTTTTTTCCCCTACGCGTTTCTATTCTACGTGAACGTGACGGTTTAATGAGTTCAATTTGCTTAAAAAGTCAACAGGAACACTTTCTCTAATGATATTAAAACACACCTTACGTTTTAGGATTTTCTACTTTTCTACTTTTTGCTTTAGGATTGAATACAGTCTAATTTGTGGAAATAAATCAACATATAAGTGACTGACATTCCAATTAGAAATCACGGTTCGTTTAAATCACTTTCTCACTATCATTAAATACACAGTAGAAAGCAATGGTTTCAGAGTGATACGTATAAAAAAAATACTGACTTTAGAGAGACTAGATATAAAACATGACTGATTTATCGCTGCAGAAGTTTAGTAAGAAGAAACATTTCGAATAGTAGTTCACTAACGAGTGAACCAGATACATTTTTACCACTGCAATTAAACAGTACTTTTCTCAACGAAATTTCCTGAATGTATTTATGTATTTAATTTATTTCTCACCTAAATAACTGGAAAATAAAACTTTTAAATAATTTTTAGATGAAAAAGTTTCTCAACCAGCCGTACAACTACTGCATTTTGATCGCAGAACGAGAAGGGCGTATTTCTCACTGTTAAAAAATTGAGCATTTTTTTCTATAAATATATCAAATTAATGTGTAATTCATGGGTGCTAAAATCAACACAGTTATGACAAATGTGACACAATTTGATTAACATAATCTTAGACAAATTATTTGTTGACTGATTGCACATATATTAACACATTCATCAACTTCAGAAATATGAACTCCCGTCTGATAATCTTTAAACGGCCCTTATAAAATATTTGAAAAGAAAAAGCCAACTGAATATAACTTATCATTTATCAATTTTCCTTCTGTTTTTGCAACTGGAAAACCTGTAACTTCGGCTTAATAATATATCCCAAAGCGCAAGATTTACACCAATATTTACAATGGTGTAGTATCGTAAATATTGGCACAAATCTACTATAACAGCAGTTCATTCATTTCCTCTTTTGATACCCTATGTCATGCAAAATGGTGCTATGCTTGTTCTGCGTTTCTGGATGCCAGATATTCAGCTGAAGCAAAAGTGCTGCAGTAAAATGCCAAGCTGTCATTGTTTTATAAACCGTCATCATCATTATGAACTATTTTCAATCCACTTCTCGATTAAGGTGCTCTTCCAGTGTATTTACTACTGTTTATATTAAGCCAGTCTCTTCATGTAACTCCAACAAGTTTTTGAATTTCATTCGTAGTATTCCACTTGGTCTGCTGGATTTCATTAATAAAAAAGGAGCGTTTTGTGGTTCATTCGAGCACAAACGTTTCACGAAGATATAGCATGATGAAATTATGAAATTTCTGAGGCTGAAGTTTCCGCACCCACCCATCCATATTTTGTTTCACGAATAACTGAAAAACGGTTGAGGTACAAACCAAAATTGTTGCAGTTCATTCGAACACAAACTTCGTACAAACGAATTATATGTTGAAATTATGAAATTTCTGACGTTCGGACTTCCGCATCTGCATGTCCTGCCAAATTTATTTCGCGGATAATGAAAAAACTGTTGTGGTACAAACGAAATTTTTTGCGGTTTGTTCGAGCACAAACATAGCACAAACGAATGACATGTGGAAATTATAAATTTCTGAGGTTCGAATTTCCGTTTCTGCATGTCCTGCCAACTTTATTTCGCGGATAACGAAAAAACCGTGTTGGTACAAACGAAAAATTTTGCGGTGCATTCGAGCACAATCGAATTACAGATTGAGAGTAAGATATTTTCTGATATTCAATCTTCTGTTTCTGCATGCCCTGAAAAGTTTATTTCGCGGATAACGTAAAAACAGTTCTGATACAAACGAAAATGTTTGGGTTCATTCTAGCACTAATATAGCACAAACGAATGACATGTTGAAATTATGAAATTTTCGAGGTGGGGCGCTGCCGGCTCCACCCCACCCCCACCCCCCACTTTGTCTCGCGGATAACGGAAAAACGGTTATGGTACAAACGAAAATGTGTGCGGTTCATTCGAGCACAAACGAATGGCATGTTTGAATCATGAAATCTCCGAGGTGGGGACGGCCGTTTCCACAGCCCTCCCACCTTTTTTCGCGGATAACGAAAAAACGGTTGTGGTACAAACAAAAAATTTTGCGGTTCATTCCAGCACAAACGTAGCACAAACGAATCGTCTGTTAAAATCATGAAATTTCCGCGAGGTTGAGGGCTGCCATTTACACAGCTCCCCGCCCACTTTGTTTCGCGGATAACGCAAAAATGGTTGTGGTACAAACGAAAATGTTTGCGGTTCGTTTGAGCACAAACGTAGTACAAGCGAATGACATGCTGAAATTATGAAATTTGTGAGGTTCCGACCTCCGTTTCGGTATTCCCTGCCAACCTAATTTCGCGGATAACGGAAAAGCGGTTTTGGCACGAACGAAAATGTTTGCGGTTCGTTCGAGTACAAACGTAGCACAAACGATCAAACGAATGGCATGCTGAAATTATGAAATTTCTGAGGTTCGGACATCGGTTTCTGCATTCACTGACAACCTAATTTCGCGGATAACGGAAAAACGGTTGTGGTACACAAGAAAAAAATTTGCTGTTCATTCGAGCACAAACATAGCACAAACGAATGCCATGTTGAAATCAATAAATTTCCGCTGTGGAGAGCTGGCGTTTCCACAACATCCCTCCCACCCTGTTTCGCGGATAACGGAAAAACGGTTGTGGTACAAACGAAAATTTTTGCGGTTCATTCGAGCACAAACATAGCACAAACGAATGGTATGTTCAAATTATGACATTTCCGAGATGGTGGGGGCGGCCGTTTCCACAGCCTCCGCGCTTTGTTTCGCGGATAACGGAAAAACGGTTGAAGTACAAACGAAGTTTTTTGCTGTTCATTCGAGCCCAAACGTAGCACAAACGAATGTTATGTTGCAATTATGAAATTTTCGAGCAGGGGGAAGGGGAGCTGCCGTTTCACAGCCTTCTATTTTGTTCCGCGATAACAGAAAAACGGTTGTGAAACAAACGAAAATTCTTGCTGTTAAATTGAGCATAAACGTAGCACAAACGAATGACGTGCTGAAACTTCTGAGGTTCGGACTTTCGTTTCTGTATGTCCTGACAACCTAATTTCGCGGATAACGGAAAAACGGTTGTGGCACAAACGAAATTTTTTGCGGTTCATTCAAGCACAAACGTAGCACAATCGAACGACATGATGAAATTATCAAATTTCTGCAGTTCGGATTTTTGTTTCTTCATGGCCTGCCAACCTTACTTCGCGGATAACGGAAAAACCGTTGTGGTACGAACAAAACATTTTGCGTTGTATTTGAGCACAAACGAATGACATGCTAAAAATTTTGTGGTTCGGACTTCAAGCACAAACGAATGACATCCTGAAATTATGCGATTTCTGAGGTTCGGATTTCAGTTTTTGTATTTCCCTCCAACCTAATTTCGCGGATAACAGAAAAACGGTTGTGGTACAAACGAAACATTTTGCGGTTCATTCAAGCACAAACGTAGTACAAGCGAATGACATGCTGAAATTATGAAATTTGTGAGGTTCGGACCTCCTTTTCGGTATTCCCTGCCAACCTAATTTCGCGTATAACGGAAAAGCGGTTTTGGCACGAAAGAAAATGTTTGCGGTTCGTTCGAGCACAAACGATCAAACGAATGGCATGCTGAAATTATGAAATTTCTTATGTTAGGACATCAGTTTCTGCATTCACTGACAACCTAATTTCGCGGATAACGGAAAAACGGTTGTGGTACACAAGAAAAAAATTTGCTGTTCATTCGAGCACAAACATAGCACAAACGAATGCCATGTTGAAATCATTAAATTTCCGGGGTGGAGAGCTGGCGTTTCCACAGGCCCCCTCCCACCTTGTTTCGCGGATAACGGAAAAACGGTTGTGGTACAAACGAAAATTTTTGCGGTTCATTCGAGCGCAAACGGCCCCCTCCCACCTTGTTTCGCGGATAACGGAAAAACGGTTGTGGTACAAACGAAAATTTTTGCGGTTCATTCGAGCGCAAACGTAGCACAAACGAATGGAATGTTCAAATTATGACATTTCCGAGGTGGGGAGGGGCATTTCCACAGCCTCCGCGTTTGTTTCGCGGATAACGGAAAAACGGTTGTGGTACAATGGTGCAAACGAAAATTTTTGCGGTTCATTCGAGCCCAAACGAAGCAGAAACGAATGGTATGTTACAATTATGAAATTTTCGAGCGGGGGGGAGGGGGCTGCCGTTTCCACAGCTCTCTTTATTTTGTTATTTTGTTCCGCGATAACAGAAAAACTGTTGTGGAACAAACGAAAATTCTTGCGGTTAAATTGAGCACAAACGTAGCACAAACGAATGACGTGCTGAAACTTCTGAGGTTCGGACTTTCGTTTCTGCATGTCCTGACAACCTAATTTCGCGGATAAAGGAAAAACGGTTCTGGTACATACGATTTTTTTCGGTTCATTCAAGCACAAACGTATCACAATCGAATGACGTGCTGAAATTTCTGCGGTTCGGACTTTCGTTTCTTCATGGCCTGCCAACCTTACTTCGCGGATAACGGAAAAACGGTTGTGGTACAAACAAAACATTTTGCGTTGTATTTGAGCACAAACGAATGACATGCTGAAATTTTTGAGGTTCGGACTTTTGTTTCTGCATGTGCTGCCGCGTATAACGGAAAAACGGTTGTGGTACAAACGAAAATTTTTGCGGGCCATTCGAGCACAAACGAATGGTATGTTGAAATTATGAAATTTCCGAGGTGGGGGCTGCCGTTTTCGCAACCCCCACTTTGTTTCACTGATAAAGGAAAAACGGTTGAGGTACAAACGAAAATTTTTGCGTTTCATTCGAGCACAAATGTAGCACAAACGAATGTATGTTGAAATTATGAAATTTCCGAAGTGGGGGCTACCGTTTCCGCAGCCCCCTTCCCCACCACCACCACACACAAACTTTGTTTCGCGGATAACAGAAAAACAGATGTGGTACAAACGAACATTTTTGCGGTTCATTCCAGCACAAATGTAGAACAAAAGATGAGGCTGTTTAAATTTTAAAATTTACGTGGTGGGGGCTGGTCAAATGGACCTTCTTATTTCGCAGATAACGGAAAAACAGTTGTGGTACGAACGAAAATTTTCGCAGTTCATTCGAACACCAACATAGCACCAACGAATGGCATGTTGGAATCATAAAATTTCCGGGAAGGGGGTGGGGGTGGGGCTGCCGTTTCCACAGCCCCCGCCCGCTTTGTTTCGCGGATAACGGAAAAACGGTTGTGCTACAAACGAAAATTTTTGCGGTTTGTTTGAGCACAAACGAATGGCATGTTGAAATTTCTGAGGTTTAGATTTCCGCATCTGCATGTCCTGCCAAATGTATTTCGCGGATAATGGAAAAACTGTTGTGGTACAAACGAAACATTTTTACGGTTCGATCGAGCACAAAAGTAACACAAACAAATGACATGTGGAAATTAGAAATTTCTGAGGTTCGGATTTCCGTTTCTGCATGTCCTGCCAACTTTATTTCGCGGATAACGAAAAAACCGTGTTGAGAGTAAGATATTTCTGAGATTTAAACTTCTGTTTCTGCAAGCCTTGAAAAGTTTATTTCGTGGATAACATAAAAGGAGTTGTGATACAAACGAAAATTTGTGCGGTTCATTCCAGCACAAACCAAACGAATAGCCTGTTGAAATAATGAAATTTCCGAGGTTGACGGCTGCCATTTATACAGTCCCCCGCCCACTTTGTTTCGCGGATAACGGAAAACTGGTTGTGGTACGAACGAAATTTTTTGGGTTCATTCGAGCACAAACGTAGCACAAACGAATGGTATGTTCAAATTATGAAATTTCCGAGGTGGGGAGGCTGCCGTTTCCACAGCCCCCCCCCCACGCTTTGTTTCGCGAAAAACGGAAAAGCGGTTGAGGTACAAGCGAAAATTTGTACAAATTTTAAAATTTGTACAAATTTTAAAATTTGCGAGGGGGAGGGGGGCTGTTGAAATGGACCTGAACTGTTAATGAGTTTCATATTCATCAGTACGAGTCATCTTGTCAATAAGGGAATAAAAAAAACGGATGAACAAGCATGAAACTTTTCGGTGTAGTGGAGTCAGATCCAAGGCAGCTGTCGTAGAACCAGTTTTCTCGAGCAAAACAAAACTGTTCTGCATCCTCAAAGTCATGAATAGAAGGACAGCCAGGGCTATCAGGAATCAGAATAACAGTTTTTGTAACATCGAGAGGGGAGTGTCAGACTGGGTATCATCAGTATCACTTTTTTTGCGGAAACGTTGGGAGAGATGCTTGCAACGTTTCTTCGGGATGATTCCTGCAGAAGGTACAACATGCTCAGAAAAAACTGACGGAGCAGAAGAGGATGGCACAGTAGGCGCAGGAGGATGGGAGGAAGACATACACAGAGCTAGGGAAAAAGCATCAATAGTAGAGCTGACAGGTACAGCAGTCGTCACTGGGTAGAAGGAGGAACCAGGTGCTAAGACAGCGTCAGGCGATGTATCAGACGGCACCATAAGTGATGAAATAGAACCAGGAGACAAATCACTCTGAAGAGGAGACGGCGGCGGAGACCAAACTAGTGAACGGAGCAGTGAGGTGACAGGGCACACAGCAGCTCCCGAGCTGACCTGAGGTGAAGCAGAGAAGCAGCCATAAGAATGTGATGAATCAATCAGCGAAGAGTGAAGTGATGGTTCTGGCGAGGCGGCTGGAGTAGGGAAAGGTCCACAGGTGAGAGGCGACGTAGAAGGAATCGTGGAAGAGGCGGCAGTACCAGCAGGCGGAGTCACGATCGAAGAATACCCAGCTCGAGGCAAGGGATCCACAGAAACAGGCACAGAAGTAGTCGATGGGCATGCCGCACGGTGATGATCTGGCGACTTGCAAGTGTAACAGTGAAATGCCGTTTAAACGTTAATGACTCGAGTATAAGAACCAAGGTTGAGGCGAAAAGAAGTCGGGCAATCCCGGATCGAAGCTTCGTTGGGGGAAATGACGGTCGATCTCCTCGATCGGTGGGAGGTGCTGAGAGATCCGACCACTAGCCCACAGCGTGAAAGAAAAATTAGCAGCAACTGGTTCGAAACTTCGATGGGAATAATATGCATGGTAATCAAGGTTGGACACTGAGCTATTGTGGTGGGGATCAAGCTTTGATCTCCAAGAGAAATACCGTTAGATAAGGCACGAGTAACGTGCTCGGGAGCAGCAAAATAAATGAACACGGACTTGGGTTTCCGTGCCACGTGCGTAATGGAGCCCAAAGGGAGAAAGTCCAGAAGAGCAGACGTATATGCAGTCAACTTCGTATTCGGCAGGGCAGGATATAGACACAGAGACGGTGTTATAAGGTACTGAAATCCAGAGGTATGGACATTCTCCGAATTTACCAGTTTGTTTATGTTGCAATCAGTGGCGGCTCGTGGTAAGCTGAGATGGGGGGGGGCTGCATCTCAATTTTGTAGATATCATGATACACTTCGAAAGCTAAGTTACTGCGCCTGTGCTGATGCTGTCCGTTTAATAATAATAATATATATATATATATATATATATACTGATCGAAAGTGCTTTTTTTTACAAGAAATTAATATTTAGATTTTATATTTAGCGATTGATAGGGAAAATGTAAAGTTACCGATACCTAAATTAGGCAACAAATATTAAGCGTTGGCTCATTGTCACATTTATGAAGAAAATAATCGACCTATAAAACTTCGTCGGATGCATTATTTCTTAAAAAGAAACTGATTAATCAGTGCATCCTTCCAGTTCTTACGCATGCAGCACAGACATGGACCTCAACTAAAATAGACATACAGACGTTGCAGACAACTGAAAGTAGCATGTAGAGATGCATGTTTGATGTTACCTGGAAAGATACAAATAGGAACTCGTGGATCTGGAAAATGACAAGAGTGGAAGACATGGTCAAAATTCCTGAAATTGCAATGGGATGGACATATTGCTAGAAGAAAGAACCACCGACGGAGAGTTGAAATATTGAACTGGATAGCAAGGGAAAAAACAATACCCAGAAGATGACAAGAGGGAGATGGGTACATGAAATTCGAAAGCATGAAAGAAACTGACTCAAGGCAGACTGTTGTGGAAGAAGAAACTTGGAGACTTTCATCCAGCTGTGGATTGATAGTGGTTGCAAATTATATATACATGCATATACTGCACGTATATATATATCATCATCATCATCATTGTCAACCATTATCAATCCACTGCTGGACGAAGGTCTCCCCAAGTGTCCTCCACAACGGTCTGTCTTGTGCCAGTCTCCTCCATGTCACTCCCGCATACTTTCGAATTTTATCAACCCATCTTCCATGTGGTCTTCTTCTGGGTCTTTTCCTGTCCCTTGGAATCCAATCTAAAATTTCGGCTGTCCATCGATGGTCTGTCCTTCGGCAGTATGTCCAGCCCATTGCCATTTCAGAGATTTTACTCTGATCGTGATGTCTTCCACTCTTGTCATTTTTCGGATCCACGAGTTTCCTCTTCTTATCTCTCTTGGTTACACCAAGCATGCACCTCTCCATGCTATTTTGAGTTGTCTGCAACCTTTGTATGTCTCTTTTAGTTAAATTCACGTCTCTGCACCAAACGTAAGCACTGGAAGGATGCATTGATCAAACACTTTCCTTTTAAGACATAATGGCATATTGCTCTTGAAAATTATGCTGTTTCTTCCAAAAGCTCTCCAGGCAAGTTTTGTACGCCGATTAATTTCTTCATCAATGTGACCCTCACTTGATATCTGCTGTCCAAGATAAACGTACGTGTCTGTTATCTCCAGCTTTTCTCCATCAATCGATAAATCTTCATTTCTTGTAAAAGCATTGAACATCACTTTTGTCTTCTGAAAGTTCATTTTTAATCCCACTTCTTTACTCTTGTCAGCAAGTTCCTGGATCATACTCTGCAGCTCTGATGGGCTAGTTGCAAAAATGACTACGTCATCAGCAAAACGAAGGTGGGTTAGATAATCTCCATTAATCTTTATCCCCTTGGTTTCCCAGCTCAGTGACTGAAAAACACCCTCCAATGTGGCATTAAAGAGCTTCGGAGATATGGTGTCACCTTGTCTCACTCCCTTTCCAATTTTTATGTGTGCTGTATTTTCAAACAGCCGAATCTTTGCACTTGCATTTTCATAGATGTTATTAATAATATTAATAATATTAATGTATGCATCTTCAATACCGAAGGATTTCAGGGCCATTGTAACTGCTGATGGTTTCACCGAATCAAAGGCTTTTTCATAATCGATAAAAGCCATGCACAATGGAAGTTCATATTCCCTCGCTCTTTCAATTAGTTCTCTCAGCACATGGATATGATCTATTGTGCTGTAGCCACTCCTGAATCCAGCTTGTTCTCTCGGTTGAGCCATGTCCAGTGTTACCTTCAAGCGGTGTGAAAGAACTTTAGTGAAGATTTTATAAACTACTGATAGGAGGCTGATAGGTCTGTAGTTTCCGAGATCCTCAATGTCACCTTTCTTATGTAGCAGGATCATTGTAGCGGTGTTCCAATCCTCAGGAATCTTTCCTTCATTAAGGCATCGAGTGAAAATTTGGGCGAGTACTGTTTCGATTTCTCCACTTGCTTCTTGTATGATGTCTACAGTAATTCCATCTTCTCCTGGAGCTTTTCCCCGCTTCATGTTCTTGATTGCATGTGCAACTTCTGCTGGAAGGACTGGAGGAACTCTGGTACTGGTATCTTTCATGATGTCTGGAGTGCATGTATCATCCCTTTCATATAATTTGGAGTAGAAATATTTCACTCTTGTCAAAATTTCGCCTCTATTTCTTGTTACAGAACCATCTTCTTTTCTCAGTGCCATAATCTGTTTTCTTCCCTTACTGAGATGTCCCTTTGCCATCTTTAGGTTTTGGTTGTTTTCAATTGCTTTCCTCACTAGTTCACAGTTGAATTTTCTTACGTCTTCAGTGATACTTTTTCGTACTGTCTTGCATAGCTCTATATATTCCACTTTGGAAGTCACATCTTCTTTAGTTGTCCTCATCTCTCTTCTTTTTTGCATCAACATTTTCGTTTTTCCTGATAATTTATTTACATGCAACTTGTTCTTAGACCCAGCTAATTTTGTTGCTGTTTCCATAAGAGCTTTGGTTACTTTTCTGTTAACTTCAGAGATGTCCACTTCTTCCGATGTTAGGCCTTCTAAAGCAGAGAACCTGTTCTTCAGTTCCAACTTGAAGGTATTATGGTGTTTTTTAAGGTTGGTTATGTCAATAGATTTTGTTTGTCTTATGAGCTTGCCACGTTCAAGTTTAGTGTTGAGGTGCATCTTACATCTCACCAATCTATGGTCACTACCTGTGTTGAACTTGTTTAGCACACTGCAGTCTTCTATGACGAATTTTTTGTTACACATAATAAAATCAATTTCACTTGTCGTCCCATTTGGATGTCTCCATGTCCATTTCCTGTGTGGCTTTTTCTGGAAGAAGGAGTTCAAGATGAAAAACCCTTCTGCCTCTGCAAACTCAACGAGAGTATTTCCACGCTGGTTTCTGTTGCCGTGACCGAATTTACCTACTGAAGTTTCATTTTGTTGCCGTTGCCCTATTTTTGCATTGAAATCTCCCATAATTATTTTCAAGTGCTGCTTACCTTTATTATTTAGATGACAAATTTCCTCATAAAATTCTTCAATTTCTTCTTCAGGATGACTTGTCGTGGGTGCATAAGTTTGAATAATCTGAGCCTGGTATCTTTTCGAGAGTTGGATAACAAGCCGTGCAGCTCTGTCAGAGGAACTTTCAACTTCTACAACTTTATCCTTCAGTTTCTTGTTTATTATAAATCCAACACCACTAGTTCTGCCAGTATCTGTCCCACGATAGTAGAAGAGATGTCCACTTTTCAGTTCGATGAGATCTTCTCCTTTTCTCCTTACCTCACTTAGCCCCACGATGTCCCACTTGATCCTTTGTAGTTCCTCTTCCAATTCAAGAAGCCTTGAATCAGAAGATAGGGAGCGTCCATTGTACGTTGCCAAGGTCAGCATCAGATGGCAGCCTAGTCCGGTCCTCCGGGGATTCTTAGCACCCTCTGCCTTCATGTCGCACTGGCCGCTGCCTTGGCCAGGTACATTCCAGCTGCCGGAGACTGAGGGCCAAGATTTAAGTTGTGGAGTCATTTTGGAAGGGTTTGGCCATAACTCACCACGCTGGCCAAGCGGGTTGGTGAGTGTGGGATAGAATTTCCTCTAATCCCGATGGTATAGTTATACCGCTATGAGCGGTCGTCAGAGCCCCTTTAGTGGGAACAGGATGCACCACGAGAAGGCGGGGTTGACATTTGTCAAGGAGAGGCTGTGATGTTACGCATCACCTGACCTTACATCCCATATATAATATAATATATATTCTATTAAGAAGAGACCTAAGCAAAAATATTTTTGACTCATACCAAGTACAACATAGAAAAAGTTATGTATCTACCGGTGTGTGTAAAAAGAGAGAAATAAAAATAAAATAAAACAACTGAATGTGGAAAGTGTCGAGAATACTGAGTCTTGGCTTTATCAAGGACCAGCAAAAACTCTGCATTTTCTCACTTCCACAAAGACCTAGTTGGAAATGGGTTTCTGCAAAGCCATAGATGCAAGTAATTAGCCCACCAAAAATTTTTAAAAATATATATATATAAGTCATGCCCTCCGCAGAGTTGTATGACCTAGCTCTAGTTTACAATTTAGCTTGCATCCATAACTTTTCTGGCTCGACCCATGCTCTTCATCTGTTACGATTAAACAGTAAGAAGAAGATTAAAGAAAACTCAAGTTGTGAGAGTGACATAATAATTAGAAATAATGTTCAGCAATAACGAAATGCCAAGTTCGCCTGAGAGAGAATTTAAACCTGAATAGCAATGCAAAAGTTTTCCAAATTCTTACATTGCAATTAAAAAAGGAAATATTAATTATTTAAAACTCAGTCAGATTCTTGAAAGAAAACTTGATTCTAAAACCCCTTACTCCACAACTTCTGACAACACAAAAACGAGAATAAATTAAAGACAATAATTAACTAAAGAAATGCTTTGTGAAGGTTATATGACATAAACAATTAGTTGCAATATGTACAAAGTATTTCAGAAGTGCTTTAAGTGCATAATTAAGTAGTTATTAAGAACTTAACTACTTTGAAAACACAGCGCAAAGTACAAGAACTATGAAAGGCCAGCTGCTTGGCCTAAGTTTCCTAAAAAACGCGCAAAGTTACCAAGAAAAGAAAGAGTTAAAATCCGCAAAAAAGTTAACAGACTTGCCAGTGCCTAAATGCTAAAAAGCAAAATATAACAGAGAAAAAAATACTAGAAGTACAAACATTGAACTTGGAAAACCTAAAACCCAAAGACAATGAAGAGAGCTTACCTCTTATGCAGCTGAACTTTCTCCACACAAGAGGAAAATGGCCGTCCTTTACCCCAAAATTCCAACAAACCTCTGCCACTCCCTAGACGCTGGGGGCAGTGTGGGTGGGGCTGACGGCCACCACACACTGAAAGAATCCAACTCGCGGAGATTTTAACCAGAGAAAAAAATATATCTACTTAAGACTGTGGACCTGTATGATCAGAAAGAGCAGAATTAACTCTCCAGAATACATGAGAAATATTATAAAATACACCGGTAGTGTATTTAATAATCTTTGCATGTATTTAATCACCTTAGTGAGCTTCTATATATTATTCAGAATCCTATTAATTTTAATGTTAGTTTTACTATTTTTAGTATAGCTATTCTAGTGAGTGAATAACTAGTTTTCTTTTTTATTTGTTTTTATTTTCTTTTATAAACAGATTTTTAAGCTTTTTTTGTGATTTTGTCTATATTATTTAATTTTTTATTTTAATAGGATCTTCATATCCATAGCACTAAGGTTCCTTTTAGTAGTTAATAGGCATCATCTAGCCAACTTGCAAACGGCTTTCATTGGTCAGAATCATATTATTAACTGTGTAGAAAATTAAAGCAGATCTGCCAACCTTACTCTATTATTCAGAATAATTTTTCTTAAAGTTCTTTTGATGAAAGAAGAAGGAATTTCGTTCTCTAGAAAACTATCTAATAGTATATTAATGTGGTAATTGAAGTCCAAATTGTTGCTGCAAATTCTTGAAATTCTTAGGACCTGAGAAATTAGTACATTCTCAATTACTTTGGTTGATATGTTATTATTCCAGTGTAGATATTTAATTACTTTGAAAGGAAAATTAACTCTTTTATCAAAGAGGCTAATAGATGGGTTACCTCTGTTAAGCTTAATGCTTAAGTCTAGGAACTCAAGTTCCTGATTACTGTGGTTGGTTTTACATAGGTTAAGAGAGCTAGGATAGATATTATCAAAATCACTCTCTATAACTTCTGAATTATTGATACACAACAGATCATCAATATATCTAAATGTGTAAAGGTAGTTATCGGAGCAGGTGGAGTGATTTTGAATGAATTTATATTCCTTAAAAAACAGGAATAGATTTGCTATACTCGTGGAGGTTGATGTTCCCATTGGTATACCGTTCACTTGCTTATAGAGAGTATTATTAAATAAGATATGGTTATTTTTTATGCAGCAATTGAGATAAGAGTTCCAGGCTCCTACATTAACAAATTGGTTAAGTTTAAATTCTGCATACAGCTCTTTAAAGGTAGTGATTATATATATATATATATCATCATCATCATCATTGTCAACCATTATCAATCCACTGCTGGACGAAGGTCTCCCCAAGTTTCCTCCACAACGGTCTGTCTTGTGCCAGTCTCCTCCATGTCACCCCTGCATACTTTCGAATTTCATCCACCCATCTCCTATGTGGTCTTCTTCTGGGTCTTTTCCTGTCCCTTGGAATCCAATCTAAAATTTCGGCTGTCCATCGATGATCTGTCCTTCTGGCAGTATGTCCAGCCCATTGCCATTTCAGGGATTTAACTCTGATCATGATGTCTTCCACTCTTGTCATTTTTCGGATCCACGAGTTCCTCTTCTTATCTCTCCTGGTTACACCAAGCATGCACCTCTCCATGCTTCTTTGAGTTGTCTGCAGCCTTTGTATGTCTCTTTTAGTTAAGGTCCACGTCTCTGCACCATACGTAAGCACTGGAAGGATGCATTGATCAAACACTTTTCTTTTAAGACATAATGGCATATTGCTCTTGAAAATTATGCTGTTTCTTCCAAAAGCTCTCCAGGCAAGTTTTGTACGCCGATTAATTTCTTCATCAATGTGACCCTCACTTGATATCTGCTGTCCAAGATAAACGTACGTGTCTGTTATCTCCAGCTTTTCTCCATCAATCGATAAATCTGCATTTCTTGTAAAAGCATTGAACATCACTTTTGTCTTCTGAAAGTTCATTTTTAATCCCACTTCTTTACTCTTGTCAGCAAGTTCCTGGATCATACTCTGCAGCTCTGATGGGGTAGTTGCAAAAATGACTACGTCATCAGCAAAACGAAGGTGGGTTAGATAATCTCCATTAATCTTTATCCCCTTGTTTTCCCAGCTCAGCGACTGAAAAACACCCTCCAATGTGGCATTAAAGAGCTTCGGAGATATGGTGTCACCTTGTCTCACTCCCTTTCCAATTTTTACGTGTGTTGTATTTTCAAACAGCCTAATCTTTGCACTTGCATTTTCATAGATGTTATTAATAATATTAATGTATGCATCTTCAATACCGCAGGTTTTCAGAGCCATTGTAACTGCTGATGGTTTCACCGAATCAAAGGCTTTTTCATAATCGATAAAAGCCATGCACAATGGAAGTTCATATTCCCTCGCTCTTTCAATTAGTTCTCTCAGCACGTGGATATGATCTATTGTGCTGTAGCCACTCCTGAATCCAGCTTGTTCTCTCGGTTGAGCCATGTCTAGTGCTACCTTCAAGCGGTGTGAAAGAACTTTAGTGAAGATTTTATAAACTACTGATAGGAGGCTGATAGGTCTGTAGTTTCCGAGATCCTCAATGTCACCTTTCTTATGTATATATATATATATATATATATATAAGGACAAAAAAATTAATGCGTGTGCCAGTGGTAGGTCCTGTACGCGCTCTCAAGTGTCTCATTGTGACTCCTAGAAATATGAGAATAAATATTTTTTCTTCTGATACACTCCCTTTGGAACTTCAACTTGATACCGACCACTGCAACTTGGACGGCGATGAAAAACATTCTGCGGAATTTTGAAGGGTCTGACAGAATTTCGCGATGAGTTGTTATTGCGATACTCACACACCGGCATTCTCTTTAATAAAAACGGAATGCAAACATATTCAGTCCAGTTTTAATTCTGAAGCCATCATGATAACAATTTAGTGTAGAAAAATTTGTTTTCCAAAATTTACCAACTTCGTAAATTTTCTAAACAATGATATCTGATTAAATGTTCGTTTCAAAGTAATTAAGTACACTACCTCAATTGAATTGCGCAGCTGATTTTTGGGAGGGAGGGGGATGCAGCAGAAAAATAAAATGTATGCAGTGGAGTGACTTCAATGATTTTTGGTGAATAAAAATTTACGTGAGTTTAAAAGCGAAAATTTCGCTGTGCTTGATAAGTGAAGAAATCAATTTTGTGCAAGTATTTCGCTGCCGAAATTAGTATCTCTCTCCCTTTTTTTTTCTTTTTTTCTTTTTTCAATTTATCCAATACTGAACTCTATGTTTAATCGCAATTTATTCACATACCCATTTTGACCAGAAGAGAAAATATAAGTAAAACTTTTTTTGCAAAAGTCTCGGCAACTGAGTATTTGTTATTAAATGGGAGCAACATTGTTGTTAGAATTATTACTTTGAATAACTGCAGGAACAAACCAAAAATTGGAAGAAAAAAAACCCAGGTTGAGAAATACATTCAAACATACTTTATTTAATACTTTATATCAACATTCGTCATTATTTTTAATTCATTCTCCTATTTTATGTCTTATTCGGAAGCACAAGAACCGTATTAATCAACAAAGCACACAGGCCCGGCGATGCATTCCCACCCAACGAGAGACTGCATTCCCGAGCAACCCTGCTAGCGAGAGCTGCCATGAATGCAGTCCCCAGGGAAGTTTTATTCAAAGGAAACGAACTGATGTGGGAATAGGAAGAGTTTCCCACATGAGTTGGTTTCAATAGCCGTCAGGGCTGCAAGGAGCGCAGTCCGTAACATTCTTCCCGCTCCCACTGGTGTTATGCAGGGAAAACTTCCAGTTGAGTTCAGAAAACTGCAGTCGTGGCATTACGCTGGGAAAACTTACAGCGGTGTTCACAAAACTTCTCTCTCTTGGTACGGCGTGAAAAAACTGCTTTGGGTAGGGGGCTGCAGCCCCACAGCCCCATAGCAGGAGCCACCCCTGGTTGCAATGCTGTTTTGTTGAAGAGAGAGAAAGAGTGCTTTCAACTTCTAACTATTCACTGATTTGCGATGAGTAGGAATGGTTTTAAGATGCATGTGTGGAAGAAAAAGTGTTTTTTGGATTTTTAGTGGGGAAGAGAAGGGGCTTAGCTATCGACCACGATAAGAAGAAATGGGTACCGCCTAGTTTCAGTGAAGGAAAATATGTGATTAAAGGTGGAGTGAAAAGTGAAACCCGAAGAGGAGGAGTAAAAAGAATCAAAATATGACTTCAATCAATTCAATGCATGGAGGTAGGAATAAGAGGAGACGCTGTTGCCAACTCTTCCCATGCTAGCAAAGTGAAGCCGGGTTTGTAAGCTTCCGCGGTGAAAGTAGTACCGCCAGCTTTGGCGTGGTTACCCTCAAGATGCAAAAGCAGACGATTTTCCGTAGGAAAGCATTAGTGAGACCCTGTTCGTTTTCTTAAGATTTTACATTGTCTTAAATTATAAGCGAAATGGAAAAGCATTGGAATAGGTTTAAGAGACTCTTAGGTTTACATGAAAGGAATTTCGGTACAAAAACTTAGATTTTCATAAAGAAAAAGAGATCTAAAAAAGCGTCTTCGTAACAACTGAGACGTATATGAACTGACGATTTAAAATGTGTTTACACTAAACATAATTTTATGAAGAGTTTAAAATCTTTCTCTGTCTTAGCGGATTGTCGTAAAATATTGTTTATCATAGAAATTGTAACGGTCGAGCTTCAGAGAATTTGTATTATGAGTGAAATTTTCAAAAGATCGCACTTTAAAGGGAGGGAACACTTCTGCCATGTTGTCAGGAGGAAAATTAAAGTAAACAAAAAGACATTCCACGTATGTTTTACTTGAAGAATAATTATGATTGTTCTTAAGCAAATAAACAAGGAAGGGGAAGGGGGAACAATATTCCCATTGAACATTATTATTTAAAAAAACAAAAATTTATGAAATATCTACATTTTATTTCCAAGCTTTTATAGAAAAAATGGGGAATCTGCGAACTTGTTCAAAGAAATTTAAAAAATCAGACTCAAAATATGACGTTACTGTGTCTTCATTTTATTTTTTATAATTGCTTTAAGCACTTGACTGATTTTAGTTTCTTCTAATGTAGGTAGGAAATTCCAACTGGTTTGGTTAGAACTGTGGTGGGCTTAAAAGGTATGGATGTAAATAATTTAAAAACTACAGGCCTTAATAGGAAAGGAACTTTTTTCGGAAGGGGGGGGGGGTACCTTTTTAAAGGGTGCAGCTTCAAAATATAGCAAGAAAATATGCAAATTATTAGTTTGTGGAAATAGGATTTAAAAGTCCTGCTGATAGTAAAGGAAATCTGACTTGATGAAATCAGATTTATACATAAGCAGCAGAAATAATTCCTACTGTAGGTAGGTAGGTAGGTAAGTAGATTTTAATGGCGCAAGGGCCATGGTTGGCCAAAGAGCGCCAAACAAAAGACATCAAAAGAGAACAAAATCAATAAAACACGTACACAAGGTTAAAAACAGGATGAAGCGGTAAAAATGAAAGATGGAAATGAATACGGTAAAAACTAGATGAGGTTAAAAAAAAGTCAATTTCCTTAAAAAAGGAGAGCACTGCGGTCAGGTCGCAGTCCTCACAAATGAGAGTCTGCAGCGTAGCTGCTCCTTCGTCCAACAAATGAGAATGAAAATAACGAAAACGATGATCACAAAAACGAACACAAGTACACAAAACATGAAGGACGGTGAGACGACAGTGGCACGCCTCACAGGGCCATGGTTGGCCAAAGAGCGCCAAACAAAAGACATCAAAGGAGAACAAAATCAATAAAACACGTACACAAGGTTAAAAACAGGATGAAGCGATAAAAGTGAAAGATGGAAATGAATACGGTAAAACCTAGAGGAGGTTAAAAAAGTCAATTTCCTGAAAAAAGGAGAACACTGCGGTCAGGTCACAGTCCTCACCAATGAGAGTCTGCAGCGTAGCTGGCCCGTAGTCCAACAAATGAGAATGAAAATAACGAAAACGACAATTACAGAAACGAACACAAGTACACAAAACATGAAGGACGGTGAGATGACAGTGGAATGCCTCACACATCGGGGCACTGTCGCCACACAGCAAAAAGCGGTGAGTAAAACGACAGTGCCCAATGCGGAGACGCGCAAGAACAACTTCCTCACGACGGTTCTTCCGCAAACTGGACTTCCATAGTCCGATCTGAGGTTTGATGGCATAGAGTTTATTGCTGCCCTGCTGAGACCACAGGGACTGCCACTCATCCAAAACAATTTTCCGGATCAAAGGGCGAAAATCTCGGAAGGACAGTGTCAGCCGAGCTGGCGACATGGAGGAAACAGACCTGGCAGGCAGGGCCCTATTTACTACATGCGAGGCCCAGGGCACAAAAAAATTTCCGGGGCCCACCTCTTTATTCTCTATCGACCAAATAATAGTCACTGTGTGCAGAGTAGCAGAATGTAGACGTACATGCTTACGCTGATAGTTTCCAAATCATTAGCTGGTTTACAGATAGTTTTTGCATGTAGATTAAAAAAAACAAAAACGTTAGGCCTATATACAGCAATTAAAACACTTACTCAACGCTTTACTCAGATTAATATACTTAATTCTATTTTAACTGAAGAACTTAATTATTTCTCAAATCTTCTGATTTCTTTTGTTTTTACAGACATTTCTAGCCTCTAGATTTTATCAAGGCCTGTTTGTTCTCAATGTATATGCACTGTATTAAAAGTTTTGTTTACACAGAATTTAAATTTTATTGCCAGGTTCCTCTTTCAGTTGCCAATTAAATAAAAATATTTCCTTATGCATTTTGTAAGTCCAGTATTTTTGAATTAACTTGTTGAAAATCATATTTATAATTTTTGAAGGTTCATTAATAGAACTGTTTTTCTGGATATAAAAACTTTCTTTAATTAATCTCTTGTTTTTATGAGGTTCGTAGTCCAATATTTTAATATTTTGCCATAAAAGTCCATTTTACACACATTGCTGCACATGCAATTAGAATGTCCTATTTTGTCCTCATTGGAATCTGTATAATGTTCTAATAATTATTTGTTTTATTAATTTTCCTTTAAATTATCTTATTCTATTGTTATCATGGTTTGCGGGTTGGCAGCGAGTTTTCTGTTTCAATAGCTGTGTACGCAGATACATTTTATTTTTATACAAATCTGGCTGTGCGGGGAGAACTAGTTGATCAGTAGTTTGTGGTGTTAATGACCCCCATAGACTCTAACTATAACAATATATCTATGACAAAATGGATGGACATCTTAATTTTAATGAATATTGTGGTCTTGCAATGTACTGATTCTTGCGTCTAGAACATGAGAACAATGCATCCAACAAAAAATGTGAACTAAAACAAGAAAAAAAAATCCATGGTGACCTCCACTGGACTTCCTCATAAATAGAGAAGTGAAGCTGCATAAAAAAATTGAAAAAGTGCTATGGGAACTCCTACTTCCAGCTTCCCGGTTTCTACCAAGATCAAATCAGCGCATTATGATCAATATATCAGAAAACTGCAAAACATAAAATTTTGTGTTGATGAGGAAGAGTCTGAGTTACACAAAAAAAAAAAAAAAAAAAAAAAAAAAAAAACGTAATAATAATAATCTGAAAAGCTGAGGGGAACACTTAGTCCGGTTAAATTTTTGGTAAATGTGTTGTACTTCGGCGTCCTAAATTATTTGGTCAGAAAAGTTGTAAAATTTAAAAAAAAAGCATATTAAAGATGTTTACCGAAAAACTTACCTCAAGTAGTCCAAGTAGAATAAGTAAACACACGCTGCGGCGACAACCTGAAGCTTTGCTCCGTTGAAAGGAAGGTTTGCTGCGGCTGGGAATTCATGAGTAGAAGAGTACAACAGGAATCAGGTACACTCTTGTCAGGAAAGAGTAACAGAATATACTGCTACGCTAAAGAATGTGGTTTGTAATTTCCGTCTCACTTTTTAAAGAAACATGCAGAGACTGTCTTCGTTTTTTGGCATGTAATTCCGCGATACGAAATAGTAAGTATGCACATGCCTTTCTTGTTTCTAGAAAAGCGTTAGAGTAGGTGTCGCATTCTCTCTAACGGAAGTTAGATGGCAAGTCTCAAAGTGAAAGTTTGATTACTAAAAAAAAAGCTTCCACGGAGAAATGAGTTCATACATTCAGCATCAAAGAATCTCATGTGAAAAAAAACAAGAAACTGTCCGATTGCGATGTCAAGAACCGACACCGAAATTAACTATTTTCTGTAGCGTAGCACTACTCTTTCCTGACAACAGTGTACCCGGTTCCTGTTGTACTATTCCGCCCGTGAATGTCCTGGCTGCAGCGATCCTTCCTTTCAATGGAGCACAGCTTCATGTCAACGCCTCAGCGTTGTTTAAGGCCTCCCGCAGCGTCTGCTGACTCGTCATACTTGGAGTTCAAGTTTTTCGGTAAACATCTTTAATATTCATTCTAACGATGAAATTTTTTCACCATTTCCCCTTAAATTGCATATTTTAGAATCTGTACGTCACACTTTTTAGAAATTTTACAACTTTTCCGACCAAATAATTTACCATGCTAAACTACACATTTACCCAATTTTTACCAAAATCTAATGATCACATAATGACATGAATGCATAAATTGTCCAATGTCAAACAAAACTGACAATACGATGACAAAGTGCTGTGTTTGGGCACCAGTTCTTTTTATTTGTAATAATTCGGTTACTATTCTTTATTTTTAGGAATGAATAAAAACAATTGAAAATTTACCTCCTATATCAGGACGAAACAGTTGGGTTGAATATTTTTCTTCTACATTTCCTAGATGCAAAGTCATGTACCAGAGAATCATAATTTAAAGACTGTCAATCACTCTCCAAAGACAGCAGAGCTAACAATGCCAGTTTTGTTTGTCGCGTGGTTGATCGTAAGGGATTTTTAAATCTTTTCAGCAAAGAAAATGATCTCTGACTTGTACAATTTGAAATCGGTAATGTCATGAACATTCTAAGTGCAGTCTCAGTGTTCGGAAATGCGGCTTCTAAATTGTTTACCTTCAAAGTTTGCAGCATTTGGAGAATGGTTGCATGCTCCCCATCATTGAGGAGAATTGCAAAAACTCATCGGCAAACTGGTCTTCAAAGTCATTGTTATAGTATTCCTGCAATGCTTTTGCCCCTTCAAAAATTTCAGATCTTGATTTTTTTGTAAAAAATTCAAATTTTCTCATATTTTCATAAGCACTTTTTCTGCTTGAAAGCTGAGTGACTAAAGCATCACAAAGCACATAATGAACCTGAGTTCTAAATATATCCCTTGCACTGAGTTCTATATGTTCACTGTTACATTCATCTAGGTGTTTATTCTTGGACACTTTCTTTCTTCGGGAATCATGACCATGGTATTGTACATTTTCAGACACTAATGTTTTAACTTCCTCTTCATAGACTTCAAAATTTTCCCTCACGAACTGAATGAATTCAATTAACGACTGGAAAAATTTTAGGTACTTCAGAAATATTTCCTTTTGGATTCTGGCAAGTTTCATTTGCACAATTTAATTTTTGAAGTATTGTGTCCCAAACTACTGTGCTGATCGATATTTCCATTGTTCGCATTTTCTTCAGCAGTGATTTTGCTTCATCTCTTGTCTGGAGAATCATCTACATTTTCTGACAGAAGTACTAAAACTTTCTCTATTTCACGATAATTTTTCCTCACTGATCGTGAAGCTGCAGCATCTGCAAACCATCTGGTAACTGACAGACTCTTCAGTGTGAGTGATGAATTTCCATGTGCTTCCTGGACTTTCTCCTGAAGCATCTTACAACGGTGAGTTGATGCAGAAAAAAAAGTATAGAGTTTTTGCAAAAATGTGAAAAAAAGAGAGAACTTTACCACAACTATCTATGCTATTCACACCAACTAAATTTAAAGTGTGAGCAGAACATGGCACATATTCCGCTAGTGGATTGATTTCCCTAATGCGTGTTTGAACACCAGAATACTTGCCAGACATGTTGCTGGCATTGTCATAGCTTTGGCCTCTGACATTCATAATATTCAGGCCAGCCTCCTGTAGAAAAGATATCATGGTATTTGTAATGTTTTCTGCAGTATGTCCATGGAATGGAATAAATGTCAAAAACCGTTTTTTTGCTTCACAATCTTTGTTGACATACCTTATGATAAAAGCCAGTTGATCTATGTGTGTAATGTCTGGAGCAGAGTCAACTATGACAGAAAAATATTTTGACATTTTTATTTCATCAGTGATGGCATTAAAAACACGCACAGCCATTAATTCAACAAATTCATCCACACATGTTGAAGATAAGTAACTGGTGTTACCACTTCCTGGATTCCCACATTTTTCCAAGTGTTGAGCTAAGAATGGATCAAATTCTGCAATTAATTCTAAGCAGCCCAGGAAATTTCCATTCTGAACTGATCCAATTGTTTCATCATCACCATACATTGGCAACCCACGAACTGAGAGATACTTAACTGTTGCAACAACTCTATGCAAAACATCTTGCCAGTACTTGGATTCATTCCGATACTGCATAACTATCTGACAGTCAATGCGTGCAGAAGCATTCATGCGTGATGAATAGTCACATACTGCTTGCCTGTGTATGTGTGAATTTTGATGCTCTGTAAGACGTTCACTTGCATGCTTCCAGTCAGAAAAACCTGTGGATTCTAATGCTGTACTGCTCCTAGCATACAATTTGCATATACAGCAGGATAGTAAACAAGTTGATGGGGATAAAAGAAGCCAGTCGCGTTTTACCTTCTCATTATTATTTTTTATTCTGAAAAAATTACCTTCTGTTAGAAAACGTTTTTTACCACATATATCCTTCCCTGTGAATGCCAGCAATTTCAAATCTTGGACTGGTGGATTGCTCAAAAAGCATTTGCGCATTTCTTCTGTAATTTCTCCCCATAAGGCAGGATCCACTGCATTCATTTTTTTTTTGATTGGAGGTTTAACGACCACCGTGAGCAACTCAATGGGCTATAAGCAGTCGCCCGTCCCTAATTTAGGGGCACTGGTTCCAGGGAAGGGAGAGAGCCAGTGCCGTAAGACAAACACAACATCCATGCCTGACCGGGATTCGAACCCGGACCCCTTACGGACGAACGATCAGAGGCCAACGCCTTAGACCACTGCGCCACCGGGGCGGCTGCCGCATTCATTGTGGAACTTGTGCTCTCATCATTAGATGAATTCAAAAGATTTCCCAAATTAGGAGCATCTGTGCTGTTAGATGATTCTGAAGTCAGATTACTGGGTTCCAAAGACAAATTACACTCAAGAGACTCACCAGTAGTAAAATTAGATGAATTTGTAGAACTTTTGGGACCAAGTGAAATATCCAATTTTTTAATGGCAAAACGTTCAATGCTACCATGATGCAGGTCATCACCCTTCAGTTTGCCGCCCCGGTGGCGCAGTGGTCTAAGGCGTTGGCCTCTGATCATTCGTCCGTAAGGGGTCCGGGTTCGAATCCCGGTCAGGCATGGATGTTGTGTTTGTCTTACGGCACTGGCTCTCTCCCTTCCCTGGAACCAGTGACACTAAATTAGGGACGGGCGACTGCTTATACCCCGATTGAGTTGCTCACGGTGGTCGTTAAACCTCCAATCAAATCAATCACCCTTCAGTTTCAATTGTTTGGCTTTCCGTTTAGCACTGCCGGATAAATATGTACGTTTTGACATAATTTAACTGTTAAATAATTCAACTTAAATATATTGTTACAACTGACTAAATTTGATTATATATAAAATTAAGAAATATTCAACATTCCATCAGACTACAAGAAACGCAACACAAAATACAACCAAGCCTTCGTGGTTACAGTTACTACAAAGACAAGCCGTGTGCAGGAAGTTGAAGGATCAGTTGAGTTTAGGTGCGTTCGGAAAAGCAAGAAAAGGCACGTGAATCAATGGAAGCGATCCTCTTTCTCAATGGCCACATGAAGGTTATTAAACCACTGAAACTCATTAATGGCCACGTGTTTACGTGAAATTCGAAACTCAAACTCACTGCGTGTAAGTACCACATCTATAAACACATGACTCATGAGCATGCAAAAGTAAAAAAAATAAATTTTGAATATACACACACAAAATTCCCATTAACTGAGTACACATTTAATTCAAATTTGGGGCCCCCCCAAAATCGGGGGCCATGGGCACGTGCCCCGTGTGCCCTCCCGTAAATCAGGGCCTGCTGGCAGAGAGATCTGCCAGCTCGTTACCCCGGATCCCAACATGACCAGGAACCCAACAGAATCGGACCAGGAAGCCATTACCCTCTAAAGTTCCAAGAAGACGACGGACATCACGGATGACAGGTGAGGTGTCCTCTGGAGAAGATAAAACTTGGATGACGGACTGGGAATCGGAGCAAATCATAGCGCGACAATGAGATCTAGACTGTATGTGACGCAAAGCGAGGTGTACCGCACGCATCTCTGCCGAAAAGACGGTGGATTCAGGCGGAAGCCTCTCAGCATGGGAGGCATCGCCACACACGAAAGCGGATCCAACAACCTCACCGGATTTCGACCCGTCAGTAAATACAGGCACGAAATCCGGGAAGAGAGACTGTTTCTCGGCAAAGAGCTGCTGGTACACCAGAGCAGGAGTGGAAGACTTTGGCCACACACAAAGGGAAAGGTCAGCCGTTGCTTGAACCGGCTGGCAAGGCGGTTTATTGTAGAACCGGGTCAAACCAATCCTTGACAAGTCTAGACCAGCATCGCGCACTAAGGTCGACAACCGAATCCCAAACGTCGGAACACAGGAAGGCCGGTGTGAGAATAGGCGGACACATTGCGGTTGGAAAATGGAACCATGCAGTGGATGATCAGGAAGAGACTTCAACTTGGTGAAGAATTGAAGAGACAGCTGCTTACGTCGGGTGCACAACGGCGGTTCATGGACCTCGGCATACAGGCTATGCACGGGAGAGGTACGGAAAGCACCAGTGCATAGCCGCAGAGCCTGGTGATGGACGGGATTCAGAGGCCGTAACACGGAAGGACGTGCGGAACCGTACGTTATGCATCCGAAGTCTAACTTTGACCGAATCAGAGAATGGTAAATGCGAAGCATTGAGCACCTGTCAGCCCCCCAAGATGTTCGAGAGAGGACCTTCAGGATACTCAATGACTTCGTGCACAACACCTTCAAAGACTGGACGTGAGGTCGGAAGGTGAGTGCTTGGTCAAAAGTTATCCCAAGGAACTTGGCTTCTGACACCACAGGAATGGTGGTACCATCTAGACGGAGACCGGGGTCTGGGTGAAGGCCCCGTTTGCGGCAAAAATACACGCAAACGGTCTTCTGGGTCGAGAAGCCAAATCCATTGTGGGAGGCCCAGGTAGAGATCTTATTAATGGCCGACTGCAGCTGCCGCTCAATAGTGCGCATGTTGACAGATGCGCAAGAGATCTGCAGATCATCCACGTACATGGTGCCACGGACCGTCGGAGGAAGTTGGGTGAAAAGATGATTAACACGAATAATGAACAATGTCACAGAAGGAATGGAGCCTTGAGGGACACCCTGCTCTTGTGGGTATAACGCAGAGAGGGTCGATCCGACGCGCACATGGAACATCCGGTTCTGGAGAAATCCGGCAATGAAGGTTGGCAAATTTCCCCGCAATCCGCAGTCATGCAGATCACGGAGAATGCCGTATCTCCAGGTTCGATCGTAGCCTTTTTCCATATCGAAGAACACGGAGACCAAGTGCTGACGCCGGACAAACGCCTCCCTGACAGATGTCTCAAGGCGAAGATGATGATCTGAGGTGGAACGGAATTTCCGAAATCCACTCTGATGAGGTGAAAGAAGGTGACGTGATTCCAAATAAAAAACCAAACGAAAATTGATGATGCGCTCTAGGACTTTGCAGAGGCAGCTCGTCATAGCAATTGGTCGGTAGTTCAACGGGTTAGCGGGATTTTTACCAGGTTTGAGAACATGAACGACAATGGCAGTGCGCCAAGATTCGGGAAAGTCATGCTCGTGCCAGATCCTGTTAAACAGGACTAGCAGACATTCAAGAGAGGATGGAGAAAGGTGCTTCAGCATTTCATAATGGATGTTATCCAGTCCGACAGATGTTCGGCCTGACCGATTCAGGGCAATCTTCAGTTCGATGGCAGTCAGCGGGCTGTTATAATCGTCAGCGGAAAACGGTCCAAAGGAAACCTTGGACCGTTCAAGCCGCGGCTGTAACTGCCGGAACGAAGCAGGGTACTTGCTGCTGCTGGACTCCGAAGAAAAGGCGGCGCCCAGACAGTCAGCAACACCCTGAGGGTCAGCAACCGTTCCCCCATCACTCTCGAGAATGGAGATTTCCCCAGAAGGGTACTTACCCCGAATCTTGCGGATCCTGTCCCAAACGATCTTAGAGCTGGTAGTGGTGTTAATCCAGGACACGTAGCGTATCCAAGATTCCCGTTGACTACGACGACGTACCAATCGCGCGTAAGATTTGGCATTCTTGAAAGCAAGTAGGTTCGCGTCGGTGGGGTACCGACGAAACCTACCCCAAGCCCGATGTTGGGCCTGACGAGCTGACTTGCAAGCGGAATTCCACCAAGGTCGCGGGCAACGTGGAAGTTTAGTCGAAGTCTTAGGGATGGTAAAGTCTGCCGCTTGTACAATACAATCCGTAACCGCCGCAACAGCTTCATCGACCGTACCGGAGGTCACCATGACTGGAGTAATGGTCGCTGAAGCCGTGAATGAGTCCCACTTGACTCGATCGATAGCCCATCTAGCAGGGCGAGTAGGATGACGGTACCCGTCACCTGCTAGACGGAGAAAGATGGGAAAGTGATCACTGCCAAGGGGATCATCAGAAACGCTCCAGGACCAGTCAGGATATAAGGATGGCGAACTCAAGGACAGATCAATGGCTGAGTACGAGCGGGTGGGTTCATGAAAATAAGTGACTGCCCCGGTGTTGTGGAGACAGAGGGACGTGTTGGAGAGAAGGGACTCAACAACACGGCCCATGGAGTCTCGAGTGGTAGAACCCCACAACGGATTGTGTGCATTGAAATCTCCTAAGATGAAGAAAGGAGGCGGCAGCTGGTCAACTAAATCTTCCAGATCCGAAAGGCTTACAGCTTCATCTGGTGGTATGTAGATGGAACACACTGTGAACAGGGTGTTCACAGATAGTCTCACTGCCACTGCCCGCAAAGTCGTCCGAAGGGCAACTGCAGTGACAGGAATACCATGAGGAACAACAACGGCCACTCCTCCGCAGGCGATAACACCGTCCTCATGATCCTTGCGGAAAATAGAATATCTCCGCAGCGGAAAAGTGTCCGTAGTTCGAAGCTTTGTCTCCTGGAGGCAAACGCACACAGGTGTGTGCGAAGACAGTAAGCCTTTCATATCATCCATTCGTGGTCTCAGACCTCGGCAATTCCACTGAAAGAGCGTAGCCATAATGAAAAATAAAAGGAAAGGATGAAAAACGATAATGACAGACGACTAGAATGTCTCCGAGTCGTCCATCAGCTCCTGACCATCTGCAATGTCCGGAGGCAACACAGGTCTGTGCTTACTCACACAGGGCTGCGCTACCGGGGGTTTTGGTGGTTTTGCCCTGCTCTATTTCGAGGGGAGGATCCTGGTTTCACCTTTTCCGGCTTCTTCTTAGATGCGACCTGGGCCTGGGTCCTAGTGCTGGCAGAGGATGTTTTCTGCACAGAAGATGTTTTAGACGTCGATGTTGATGTCGTCTTGGATTCAATGCGGCGAGACTTCAGTGCCTCCAATCCGGCAGCAACGATGTCCTCAAAAACATAAGGACACCGCGCTGGGATGGTCACCTCAGTCTGCACCGCAACAGTAGCCTTCTGGACCACAACCGATGCATACGAGCGCCGGCCTGGTTGTAGAGGAGCTATCCGCCGTCTGGCTTCAGGATAAGACAGATGTTCGGTCGTCTTCAGGCGTCGGATAGCCTGCTCCTCGATCCACTTTGGGCAATGCTTCGAAGAAGCCGGGTTAGATCCCTTGCAATTTACACAGTGATCCGAGTCAGCGGAACAGTCCGCCAAAGAGTGTTCAGGCGACCCACAGCGCCCACACTTTGCTACATTACGGCAACACTGCTGGGAGTGACCGTAATGCTGGCACTTGAAACATCTCAAGAGGTTCGGGATGTATGGTCGAACATCGAGACGCAAGTACCCCGCCTTGATGGAAGTTGGCAGGGTAGGTGAGTCAAATGTAAGCACGATGTTCCGGGAGGGAATAGACTTCCCACCCCGCCGGAAAAGAATACGCCGAACCTCAGTGACATGTTGTTCCCCAAGTTCTTCCAGCAATTCATCATCGCTGCATTCCAGCAGGTCGCGGGAGTTGATAACACCGCGAGAGGAATTGAGGAAACCACGGGGAGATATTTGGACTGGAACGTCCAGCAGAACGGTCCTCTCCAGCAAGGTGGCACTGTGGCGTGGATTTGATGTCTCCATAAGAAGATCCCCTGACGGGAGCTTCTTATAACTCTTTGGGGAGCCCGCAACAGCCTGAAGAGCCTTATCAATCCAGAAAGGACTCTTCGAACTGAGGGATTGGGCAGGATAGACAGAATGAAGTAGAAGAAACAGAGCATTGCAGTTGGAACTGAGTAGTTTCTTAGTGGAGGAAGGTGTCCCATCCTCCACACGGCGCTTCAAAGGTGCAGCTTGGGAAACACATTGGGTTGCCATGAATAAGAGGAAATATTCGTCCGCCGACCTCCCCACCCACTACCGAGCCCAACGAGGGAGAGCCGGAGGTCCGCAAGCCCAAGAGGACGCAGGACACGGCTCTAGGGATAGTCAACGGATATAGCAAGTTGGTAGGGCAAACATACGCTCGGCGTGCACCCAGACTTTCCCGTGCCCGAGGAACACCCCTTTGGCATGCCGACCCTACCCCCAAACTCACCCTGCCGAACAGAACGACAAGCCGCTAGAAGTCTGGGCGCCACTCAGCCACAGACTTCCAGACTAGGAGTGGGTTAGCTCCCAGCCTCCCGTTTAGGGTGAAGCAGAGGGCAAAGAGGAGTGTTGGCATCTGGAGACACTACAACCCGGCCCCCAAATACCTCAGCCTCCAGCATCATCATTTCCACCTGTACGGGTCACCGCACACGGCAAACGTGCAGGTAGGTCTAAGCTAACCAGCTCCGGAAAAACAGAAAATGTAACTTAAAAAGAGAAAAGACAGGGAAGGGAACGAGGAACAAAACCCGGAGCTGGCGCCTCATCACAACCTCAGCAGCCTACAACTGAGGCGGGTACATGTCAATATATGAACTAAAGACGAAAAAGCAAAATTATAAGAGAAAATCGGCTCGGACCGTGGGGACGCCATCCCCCATCAGCTGGATGAACAGCTGTCCCTTCGGTGATGTTATCGTTCCAGAGTAAACGAAATGTATTCCGTCACAAGGTGAGCTCGGGCCATGGGGGCGCCGCTCCCCAAATAACTGGAAAACCAGTTATCCCCGTGCGGGGTAATTCCTACTGTAAGATCTCTTTTGAAATAAATCCAACTGCATTCAAAATATTATAGCCGCCCCGGTGGCGCAGTGGTCTAAGGCGTTGGCCTCTGATCATTCGTCCGTAAGGGGTCCGGGTTCGAATCCCGGTGAGGCATGGATGTTGTGTTTGTCTTACGGCACTGGCTCTCTCCCTTCCCTGGAACCAGTGACCCTACATTAGGGACGGGCGACTGCTTATAGCCCATTGAGTTGCTCACGGTGGTCGTTAAACCTCCAATCAAAAAAAAAAAAAAAAAAAAAAAAAAAATATTATACTTCTAATACACATCTCTATTAAGAGAGGCACATTCATGACGTAATAAGTTAATAGCTTCAAACAAAGATCTTCGCTCTTTCCACGTTTATAAGTGAATCACGGAAAAATTCTCATTGGCCGCCACCGGGAGTCGAACCCATGGTCTTCCAGTTACGCGCCGGAGCGGAAGCATATTAAGTTAATAGCTTTTAAGTAGTAAATGAAACAGACGTGTATATAATAAGGATTTTTAATTTGGTTTTTGAAATATAAGTATACCATTTATGAGCAAGGTTATATTTATTAATAAAGAATTCATTGAGGATAAATCTTGCAGTTTGTTGCTAGCACAACATATGTTCAAGAATAGGAAAATCTGATCACATAAGGTGTGGTTAGTCAACACAACAAGGGGATTAATTTTAGCTCTAATGATAGAGAGCATTGTTAACAGCAGCCCATATGCTAATGCACATTTAACCTACATTTTATGGCCACAAAAATTAATGGATAACTAATCAGAAGTGCAAGGGAAATATTGAAGTGCAAATTTCCTGCCATCAGATACTAAATCATCTTTAGTTCACTGTTATCCATGTAACATCTCCAGTACCAAAATCTGATTTCCAAAAATTAATGCTGACCTTTTAAGCTAGAACTTCTTACGACAGCCTATTTCATCTGATTAGTTAAGTAAAGTTTTCACTCAAGTAATTTGTTTATCATAACTATACATTTTCATATATTGCAATTAATATCTTTATAATTTTGTGCTGTTATATTTTTACTTCAACTGAATTCAAGATTTCCCCCCATTTCTGTCATCAAAAAGCCTAGCTGTCAGCTGCATTTCACACTCATTATGTACATTGTAAGCTGTAGAAAATATGTCAGTGCTATCATTTCCTAATGGGGGTTCAATATACCTCTAGTTACACAAGACAAAGAGAATGAGCTAGTTAGAACATGGAGAAATATTATGAGTTGATGCCCACGTACATATTAAACCTTCTTGAAGTCCTTTTTATACGTGCGAGAAAAGAAAAGCTTACCCAACAGTATTTGTAGCTAGAACTTAGCTTCCTGCTGCAATTCTGACCATCAAAGACAAATATTTGTATTGAAATTTATATGTAAATCCAATACAAAACACTTATCTCAAATAGTTAAATCTCATCTTCAGTAACCTTCACTAGCAGCAGCAAAATGCTTTCTTTCACATACAATGGGTACCACACCAGGTATGCAGGGCCGGATGGAACTTTTGCGAGGCCTGGGGGAAGTTTCATAGCGAGGCCCTGAGCAAAAATTTCATTAAGCGCCCTAGAAAATAAATCTCATAGTTTAAGAAAATCGTTAAGTGAAAAATGAAAACACACGAAAACTATTATAAAGAAAAATGATTATCTCAAATTACCGTGAGCTTAAGAAAAAGACCATAATATGGATTGAAAGTTCAGAGGGAGAGAGAGAGGCAGACAGACAGGCAAAGACAGAGAGAAAAAGAGAGATACAAACAGACAGATTGGCAAAGAGAAACAAAGATAGAGACAGACAAATACGGTGAAAGATGGAGAGACAGCAGAGAGAGATATACAGTGAAAGACAGAAACAAACAGACAGAGAGAGAGAGAGTAAAGAGTGCTAAAATATATGGTTTTCTTTCCGGGTAGAAAGAGGTTTAGGTTGCATTGTGACTTTTATAAAAACTTCCCCACAAAATGGTAAAACAAAAAATGTAACTAATCTGCGTAGCGAATGTTTTTCTAAAGCAAACATTTTTACGTAGCGAATAATAAGGATCCTTCTTAAATACATTCGTTTATATATATATTTTTTTCCTGGCACATTTTGTTTAGTGATTAATTTTGATCAAAGGTGGTATAAGTGACAAATTAGTGAGTTACCTTGCATCACAAATCAATTAGTACTTTTCTTTATCTTTCATACGCGCTCATGTATGAATTTTTTTTAATTTCTAATACTGTTTTTAAAGTCACTGAACAACTGGAGTCCATATATAGCCCAAAAACAACGTCAATATTGTTCTTTTCATATTTTTAAATTTCAGTACCTGGTTTACGTACAAATTGTTGAGCATACAGTAGGGAGTCATAAAATGTGATGAAATTTAATTTGCTATTTCATGAACGTGGAAAAGTTTAAGGTCTAAAACAGTGGAGAAGGAATTGTAAACTGAAAAAACAGCATTGTAAAAATAAATTTTACGGGCCTTGCGCCCCAAAACTTAAAAAAAAATATCAATAAATATAGAAAATTTTAGTAAAAATGATTTTGGTTTTTAATTTCTACGATGCGGGGCCTCGTGAAAACAGCGGGGCCCGGGGCGACCGCCCCGGTTGCCCATATAGTCCAGCCGGCTCTGCAGGTATGAGTGTCTTTTCTCTTAAAATGCTTAGTCCTTCAGTCTTAATGAGAAAACAAAAAATGAAGGGTGGGGGATGCATGGATAGACAACAAGAATACCAAAGAATATATATACAATACAGGAAATCTGTAACAACTATAAAAATATTGGGTACAAGAGATTTACACTGATGTGCAAAACAGTACAGGCTGATTACACTGAGCTAATCAGAACACGAACTGTGAGCAAGTAAACCACAATAAATATTTGAATGTTTCAGCTACCACAAATACCTCGGCTTTGAAGAAATTATAAACTGTTGATAAAACAGAGACAGGTAATAAGCTTGATAGACAAAACACATATGTCACACCCACTGTGCAAGGAATGACCTTTTAGCTACATCTCACTGATTTTACCAAAAATAGAAAAAAAGTACGATATGATGTAAAGGAAGAAAAGGTAACAAGAAGGACTTTAAATATCAACAGAGAACCAAAAGGGGAAAGTTTAATTAGAGCATATATGCTGTAACTAATATTAGACAGAAAAAGCAGATTATTCGTGAGAGAGTTAAAATGCATGAAAACAATGTTTAATCTCAGAACATATACATGCATTACAGAATAGCAGCTAAATCAGGTAAAGAAAACATTTTATACCAGAAATGAATAAAATATATGACTGATAGCTTATTTGTGGAATATCAAAGTAACTGATGATTCTAAAATGTTTACTGCTCTGTAAAATGAATAAGAGAACATGAAGTTTTAGAAAACCGAAAATGTGCAATGACTAGAAATGGGGTGGCCGAAGAGAATCAGAGCTATTTTTGGAATGAACAGGAAATACAGGCAATTTAGAGATGTATGATTGCTGTGTTAATAATGTATTTCCATGTATTATGAGAATATTTCTTCAAAAATCAAAATGGGCATACATATGTTTACCAGTGGCGGCTTTTTTTTTTTTTTTTTTTTTTTTTTTTTTTGAGATTTAACGACCACCGTGAGCAACTCAATGGGCTATAAGCAGTCGCCCGTCCCTAATTTAGAGTCACTGGTTCCAGGGAAGGGAGAGAGCCAGTGCCGTAAGACAAACACAACATCCATGCCTCACCGGGATTCGAACCCGGACCCCTTCCGACGAATGATCAGAGGCCAACGCCTTAGACCACTGCGCCACCGGGGCGGCCCAGTGGCGGCTTTTCAGGTGAAGTAGGTAAAGTGCCTCTTCACCTATTTTATTTAATAGTTTCGTATAATATATTTATTTTTTTGCCTTTATTGAGTGCCAAAATACCCAAAATTTTGATTAGATATCACTTCACAATGCGCGTTCAATACGGAAAACAAGTCCTTACACGCAAAACAGTTCAAGTGAAGAACTGTAATGAGAATGCTTGGAAACCTGCAGTTCAGTGGCGGCCCGTCAGATGAGGGCAAGTGAGGCGCCGCCTCACCTGAAATTCCGCAGAATGAGAAGTGAAAGAAAAAAAAAAACCTTCTGTCAGTAACAAAGATATAAGAACTTTGCAGGATAAATGAAACACTGAAATTCACATTGTGATTCATGAATGGTTAAAGAAAGGCTTTCGAGAAGAGGAATGAATCATTATTTTTGCAAAGCAGCTGCATGTTTTAAGCGCTTAGAGGCGATCGGCTGAATCGTCTCGATGAGAAGCCGGTTTTGGGAACTGGGGATCAGAGAAGAGCCCTACAGACTGAACCCCACCCCCCCACCCCCACGGTCCGAGGTCTACCTAAAGAGGTGCCGGACTTCCAGTAAGAGAAAGGAAATTTCTGAGGCGACCCTCCATTTCGCTTAAACTGGAATCGCATCTCCGCTGTTATTGGAGAACCCAAGGATTGTGTATCCAATGGGCGCGGGAAAATGAGCAGATGACCCTTGTGAAAAGTGGTTTCACAGGCGATGACGCCGTTCGCCTCTATACGCTTTGGAGTACGAAGAGATCTACGTAAGCTTTAACTATTCGTCAGAGTGTATTTGAATCTAACTTTTTGTAGTGTGTTTTCAATCCTCTCTTCTGCGGGTGTTTGCTAGTTCATAGTAATGTTGAGTTTTTCTTTTTTCATTTTGTTATTGTTACTAAACAGCATATTTTGATTTTGGTTGGAAAATATGAATGGCCCAACAAGCGACGTGATTTGTGTTCTGGAAGAAATTCCTTTTAAACACTGGAAAGATTATGATAACAAGGATGTTCTCATATCTGGAAGACCGACACCTATAATAAGTTCAATATCTAAAGATAAGAAGTGCGGCAAATCGTTTTTTAGGTCTTTCAATAAATCATAGTACGAGATTTTTCCCTGGCTTTCTGATGCTATTACAAGCAAACTCTCTTTGCTGGCCATGTTTACTTTTGAGCAATAAGAAAAATGTGTGGAATACAACGGGTTATTTTGATCTAAAAAACTTTTCTCGTAGTGCAAAATTGCACGAAAGCTCTAAAGAGCATAGAACTAACCACGTAGGTCTAAAACGAATGGAAAAAAACAAACACTATTTCTGATATGCTCAAAGAAAATGCTGCTCTTCATAAAGTCAAGTTTAATGAAAAGGTCAGACTAAATAGGCTTTTTATGGAACATATAATTGATTTAGTTGTCGTTCTAAGCAAGCAAGAACTGCCTTTTCGAGGACATGATGAAACTATTTCCTCATTAAATAAAGGTAATTTCAAGGAAATGTTCCAAATGTTACTTCGTAGGAGCACCCCAGAATTAAAAGCACATTTTGAAGAAATACGAAGCTTATTTTCTGGACAATCTAAAACGATACAGAATGATTTAATTGAGTGTATTCATGAATATATAAAAGTCCAAATAAATACCAGATTTGAAGATATGGGAAAGCTCGAGTTTCTGCAGCTAGTTGACAGCTCAAAATACCATAGTTATTCAGAGTCATTTCCATCCAGTGCCCTTAACACTCTCAAAAAAATTTATCCAAACATTTTTACAGACACACAACGACTAAAAAACGAATTAGATTTTTTATATAATGATCACAACTTCAGGGAACTCAGTTTTCAGAAAACCTTGAAAACAATGAAAGAAAACGAGCTGAAAGAGGTGTTACCAGAAGCCTACAAATTATTTTCTCTTGTATTGACACTGGCGTCAACAAGTTCTTCTGCTGAAAGGAATTTTTTCTTGTTTGAAGAGAATTAAGACTTACCTCCGTAATACAACGGCACAAGATCGTTTGTCTTCACTCGCTAAAATTTCAATCGAGAAAGAATTGCTGAACCATCTAATGTCCATTCAACCATTTTATGATCTGATCATAGACAAATTTGCAGCCAAAAAGGATCGCAGAATTGAACTTATTTATAAAAAATAAACTGAAAGCATTCTGTTCGAGACCAAAGCAAATTAATATCGTATTCCCTGTTTTTAATTCCAGGTTTAAATTATTTTATACTTTTTTTATATAGAAATGTGCTTCCTTAGCTTGACTTCTCCTGTACATAGTTATCACGAGCCTGGACTTCAGTTTGTGACCCGTGCTAAATGCACCTTCACTAATATGCCAATCGAACTGTGACTTTTATTCAAGCTCAAGAAACACTTCGTGAGAAAAAAAATTATATTCAAATGATTTACTTTGAATTTTTAAGAAGTGGATCTCCGATTGGCGTTGGGATGTGAGTGACGCATTGACTAGCTAAAGAAACCGCGCAAATTGCGTATTTTCGCTCAAGTGTATTACATAAAAGAATACTGGTGAAATATTTCTTTCTTTGTTGTAAAATTATCGAATAATTGTTTTCATAAAAATATTGTTGCAAAAGTAGCGTATATTACACACACACACATATATAGAGAGGTATATGTACATTTTTCCTCTAAAATTTTTGGATTTTTCGTGAAGAAAGACTCCCCACGCCGTGTTTCATATATTTCTATAATTTTATTCCATTACTGTTTAATAATATTTGTATATAAGGGCTAAATGACATGGGATGGAGCCCTAAGGGATGGGGTTTACAGCTGTTAATAACAAGGCGCCGCTTACCCTGGACCAATGGCTTAACGAGACTTCCGAATCTCAGCGGATTTTAATGATTCAGCCGACTCGAACCCAGGACTTCAAAGATATCCAATGGGGGATACTGCCTTTGACATGAAACTTTTTGAAGGGGGGGGGGGGGTTCTGCACTTCTGCTGTATAACTGTGTATAAGTACATATAACAATTTGGGGGGGGGGGGGCGCTTCGACAAATATTTTCCTATTGGTACGTACGCACATCTTGAATATTAATACAAAATGAAGCTAATTTAATAAAATAAAGAAAATGCAATAAATTATAGTTGTTTTAATAAAAATTTAATAAAGCAACTTCTTTGGCCGCTTTGCTTTACTTTCTCTTCTATTATCAAGAAATTACATTGCTTTCCGAGTTATATAAAAATCAAAGAATTTAAATAGGGAAATTATCTATAAAACGTACTTAGAAAAAGCTAACTGTCTCGCCTAATAAGGGGTGTGCAAACCACGACCCCCCCCCCTCTGCTACGCCACTGATAGATATATATATATATATTCGTATAACGTTATACGAATTTATATATTTTTCAATAACATACGTTTTACTGTTTTACATTTACATCAAGACCGTTCGCCTCACCAGCATTTTACACCACGAGCCGCCACTGCTGCAGTTTTCGTTCGAGTTGCCATGGTAACTGTGACGTCACCCTCCCCTATCTGCCGGGCAAGTGAAGTGTTTTATCATGAGACGTCAAAGCTCTGTACCTGAAGTCGTGAACTTACGAAGAGATCGCAGCGGAACGGGATGGATCGCCTTTCTGAAAGAGATATGTTTTTTCGTGTTTTGTGATTGTTTGTTAAAAAATCCATTAGTTACTTTAGTTTCGTGTACAGTTTAACTGACAGTGATAGTTTTAGTTTTCGTTATGTATCCTGTGAACAACATTGTCTGTAATTTATTGCAAACTCCGTTCAATCGGTGGAAAGTTGAAAATAAAAGAGACATTTTACTTCAAGGACGACCGACAGATTCACTGACAATTGTCGCCAAGAAAGAAAACAAGAAGAGCGGTAAATCTTACAATATTAATTTTAAAAATTATTAGTTTACTGAATATAAATTGCTTTGTAGCCTTTCTGTGTCACAAAAATTATTTTGTTGGCCCTGCTTATATTTTAGTAATAAAATTCGGCGTGGAATAAAGACAACTTTCAGATTTCTTAAATATAAAACGGTCCGTTTACAAACGTGGTAATTCTAGCGGACACCTGAAATGCGAATTAATGCTAAATAATTTTGAAAAGAATCAAAACACCATTGCCGATGTCCTGAGGGAGAATGCTAGGATTTTGAAAATGCATTTCAACGAAAGCGTTCGTTTAAATAGACTTTTCCTGCAGACAATGATTGATGCAGTACTGTATTTGAGTAAACAAGAACTAGCATTCCGTGACCATGACGAAGGCATTGACTCGATAAATCGTAGAAATTCAAGGAATTGCTTTCACTGTTGATATCAAAAAGTCCTTTAAAATTCAAAACCAATACGAAACGATAAAAAATGTCTTCACAGGTGACTCAAAAACTATTCAAAACGAATTAATTGAATGTATTTCTGAATATATAAACGATCACGTCAAAAATGAAATAAACGAAGTTCAATGCTTTTATATTCAAGTAGATGGGAAGACATAACCAGACTTTCGAGTGCTCTTTAATAATAAGATCTGTTGATTCGGAAGGTGTATTGGTTGAGCGATTTTTGGGTTTCCATGGTATGAGGGAAGATAGAACGTCAGAAGCTTTATACAAAATGCTAGACAAAATTTTGGAACAGTTTGATTATCAACACAAGTCAATAGGACAATGTTACGATGGGGCAAGCGTAATGTCTGAACACTTGACTGGGCTCCAGAAAAAATGAAGCATAAAGCTTCTCAATCTGTTTTTGTTATTGCTTAGTACATCGTTTGAACCTTGTATTACAGCAGAGTTTTTCTAAAATTTCTAAGTGCCGAATATTTTTTGCAAGCCTCAGTGTAATTCCTTTGTTTTTTTCACCACACAGCGAAGCAATCGCTTCACTGAGTGGTGAAAACACAATAAACACACATCAACAACCGCAAGAGGAATGCCAACCATAACAGAAACCCGATATTCCTCCACTTTGAAGTTAGTAAGTGCAATAGTTGAAGATTGGGATAAATTGAAGGAAGTATTCGAATTTCTCACAAATAGTGACCAATCAGACAAAAAATCAATTCAACTTACCCAAGGGTTTTTAAATGATGTGAACACTTTTGAATTTACATTTTTGGGAATAGTATTTAATGAAATATTTGGTTCACCGATCTATTATTCGAAATTTTGCAGAAAAAATCACTAAACATATACTGTGTTACTCAAATTAAAAAAAAACTGATGAAATTTTGAGACATAAGAGGAACGATGAGGTATTTGAAATACTGTTTGGAAAAGCTAGCAAAGTCACAGAAATAAGCAGATCTAAACGGTAATATGCTGCTCTTACACAAGAAACAATTTTTTAAAATTATAAACAATTGTATTTTGAACCACATTCTTATGCAATGGATATAATCTTTCAAAACAGTGAGAAACTTAAACTTCAATTTCCCTGTCTTGCTGACACAACCAAATTCGACCAATTTAATTCATGCTTTCTTTTTTTTTTTTTAATTGGAGGTTTAACGACCACCGTGAGCAACTCAATGGGCTTCAAGCAGTCGCCCGTCCCTAATTTAGGGTCACTGGTACTAGGGAAGGGAGAGAGCCAGTGCCGTAAGACAAACACAACATCCATGCCTGACCGGGATTTGAACCCGGACCCCTTACGGACGAATGATTAGAGGCCAGCGCCCTAGACCACTGCGCCACTGGGGCGGCAATTCATGCTTTCCCTCTCACGCTTTTGAAAATCTACAACATTTTTACGGAAAAATATTTACTAAACACCAGAGCCTTAAAAATGAACTGAGTCTTGTATATGCTGATGAAAAATTAAGGAATATATCGACTCATGAACTTTTTCGAGTGCTTCATGGAGATAAAGGCATTTTTACAGAAGCTTATAAATTGGTTTCCCGGATTTTAACACTTGCATCTGCAAGTGTTTCAGTGGAAAGAAGTTTTTCTTGCCTTAAAATAATACAAACTTACTCAAGAAACACTATTTCTCCAGATAAACTTGCTTCTTTGGCAAATATTTCTATTCAGAAAGACAATTTTTTGATGTCACGAAGAAACAGCCATTTTATGACGACATAATCGACAAATTTCCAGCTTCAAAGGGAAGAAGAATTGATCTAATATATAAAAAAATAGGTAAGTTCTTATTAACTGATTTTCATTGAAGACAAAAGATATCTTTTCATATTGCTCTTGCAGCTCTTCACCTATTTTTCCTACCACGAGCCGCCACTGATGTTTCCAGGGTCATAGCCTGAGAGGAGCCAGAAGTGAAAATCTTCACTGTAAGGTACTCATGTTCAATCACTTTCAAATGTTTCCTTGTTCATTTGTCTCTTACTTCTATTCTTTTTTTTTAATCTTTTAAATATCTGTGCACCCTTCGTGTTTCAAACTTACGGTTTTCCAGTCTATGTATCCTAAAGGTCTTTGGTTCAGACAGGATGTCTCCACCTTCCCGTATCAAAATACGTATCACGTGATTCGGAATATTCAGAATTTAAATTTTTGTTCGGTTTATATTTTTTTTTTTTTTTTGATTGGAGGTTTAACGACCACCGTGAGCAACTCAATGGGCTATAAGCAGTCGCCCGTCCCTAATTTAGGGTCACTGGTTCCAGGGAAGGGAGAGAGCCAGTGCCGTAAGACAAACACAACATCCATGCCAGACCGGGATTCGAACCCGGACCCCTTACGAACGAATGATCAGAGGCCAACGCCTTAGACCACTGCGCCACCGGGGCGGCTGTACTGGGTTCAAATTTTGTATGAAATATAGGTAATGTGTTTGCCTTGAGGTGGTAGCTTTGTCCTTTTTCTGTAAACAGTGGTTGTAAATTAGGAACAGCCGCCCCCGGTGGCGCAGTGGTCTAAGGCGTTGGCCTTTGATCATTCGTCCGCAAGGGGTCCGAGTTCGAATCCCGGCCAGGCATGGATGTTGTGTTATGTCTTACGGCACTGGCTCTCTCCCTTCCCTGGAACCAGTGACCCTAAATTAGGGACGGGCGACTGCTTATAGCCCATTGAGTTGCTCACGGTGGTCGTTAAACCTCCAATAATAAAAAAAAAATTAGGAACGAGATAATTCTTGCAGAAATAATCAAATCGGAAGACGTTGAAGCCTTGTTAAGCCGCCCGGTGGCGCAGTGGTCTAAGGCGTTGGCCTCTGATCATTCGTCCGTAAGGGGTTCGGGTTCGAATCCCGGTGAGGCATGAATGTTGTGTTTGTCTTACGGCACTGGCTCTTTCCCTTCCCTGGAACCAGTGACCCTAAATTAGGGACGGGCGACTGCTTATAGCCCATTGAGTTGCTCACGGTGGTCGTTAAACCTCCAATCAAAAAAAAAAAAAAAAAGCCTTGTTAAAAAATAGTTGAGTCGTTTCATCTTCTTTTTTTGTTTTGTTTTTTCGATTGGAGGTTTAACGACCACTGTGAGCAACTCATTGGACTATAAGCAGTCTCCAGTCACTAGTTTAGGACCACTGGTTTCAGGACGGAAGGGAGCCAGTGCCATATGCCAAACACAACATCCATGCCTCACCGGGATTCGAACCCGGACCCTTCACGGGCGAATGATTATAACCAGCACTTAGACCACCGGCGTGGCGCTGGCATTCATCTGTGAAGGGTCCAAGTTCCAATCCCGGTGAGGCATGAATGTTGTATTTGTCTTACGTCACTGGATCTCTCCCTTGCCTGGAACCAGTGACCTAAATTAGGGATGGGCGACTGTTTGTAGCGCATTGAGTTGCTCATGGTGGTCGTTAAACCTTCAAAAATAAATAAATAAATAAATAAATAAATAAGCCAGCGCTTAGACCACTGCGCCACCGGGGCGGCCCCATCTTTTTTGAGCCTCTACTCAGGGAAAGAAACAAGTACTAGAAGCGGAAGTAGATTGCCCTGATAGAAAAGTGAAATAAGGGAAACATATGAAAAATTAAAATTAGAGAATTACGCAGTTTGCAGTTCAGAAAAGCAAGTTAGAAAGTAACCTAACCTTTTTATGTTTTATTTTTCTTTTGTTTGTTCAGGAATTGTATTCTTATAGAGTGGGTGTGCCGCCCGGGTGGCGCAGTGGTCTAATGCGATGGCCTCTGATCATTCGTCCGAGAGGGGTCCGGGTTCGAATCCCGGTGAGGCATGGATGTTTTGTTTGTCTTACAGCACTGGCTCTCTCCCTTCCCTGGAACCAGTGACCCTAAATGAGGGACGGGTGACTGCTTATAGCCCATTGAGTTGCTCACGGTGGTCGTTAAACCTCGAATCAAAAAAAAAAAAAAAAAAAAAAAAAAAAGAGTGGGTGTGTTTTGGCGGGTGATTAGTTTACCTTCTCATATGGCAACATCCTGACGTCATCGATTAAGCGGAATCTCACCTCTGATTAAAAAGGCGAAGGGTACAGTGAAGATTATTGGAACTTAGATTGTATAAGTTATTGGGATTTGTTTATTTCTGCAGCCATTGTTATGTAGGAACAACGGGTAATTTTTCTGCATAGTTCATTCATTTTACCGAGTATTTCAGCGATTTCTACGTTACCGAATTGAGAAGCTTAGTGATTTCATTGTGTGGTGTTGCGATCACGGCGTCATCTTTTTTCCAAGTCTTCGCCATTTTCATCAAAGCATGAATTCACATGTTTATTTTGGTGGTCTGTGGCTTTAAGGTTTGAAAATATTTTAAAATTTAGGTGGGTGGTATATGTTTAACAATTTAAAAGTATTCTGCAGTGTTTTAATATTTTGAGTCGTAAATATGATACGTAATTTTCCGCCTTTGCGTTTGGAAAATTTGGTATTGTTTGCGACGTGATCTGTTACGCGTTATGAAAATTTTCGTTTTAATGTTGTGTCTTTATTGAGATTTTGGATGACGTATAAAAGTTTTAAAATGTACGTAATCGTTTTATATAATTCAAGACTACTTGTGGTGTTGATTAAGAACATGTTATCAACGTTTATTCACAATTAAAAGCTGTATTAGCATCGACTATAGTTTTGCAGAGCTTCTGGCGGAACTATAGTCGATGCTTTTAATTGTGAACAAACGTTGATAATTTGTTCTTGTACGTAATCGTGTGCGATTGCAAAATTCAGTTTTAGCGAACTGCAAGTTGGGGCAAATGCATTAATTATGTGAACAGGGACATATGTAAAACAGCAGTAGCATTTGGAAAAACAAACCCAGTTTTTTAATAAGTTTCTCAAAGATTGATAGTGTGGAGTACACGCACTAATAATACAGATTGGCAATAAGTTTTTCATAATGAAAAATGGAATTCGAAATTTTGTGGTGTGTTGTTTTCTGGATTTAAATGTAAATATAACAAGATTTAATGGTATAAATTGGACATCTTGTAATTTTGTCATGTGAGAACATGTGTCAAATGCTTTCATATTTTAAATATAAAAAGTATGTATCTTATTTAAATAACACCTTTTTCTGAATACTTGATGCATCTGAAGAATGGTTGAATGTATGTGGTTTTGTAGTTAATGTCAGTTTATATTATAGGAGATATATCAACCTGGTTTTCTACTGGACAAAAATGCTGCATTGAAAACTATATCCATACATTAAATTTTTCAGTCTTCCATTTCTCATATTACACAAAGATTTTGCCATACCCATTGCCTATTTCCATCTGTTGCTTTGTTGATCAGACTCCTATGCGGCAAGGTTAGGAAAATTCTGAAAATTCATACATGCCAGGAAAGCTTTACATCAGTGAAGATGTGTAACATGGGTCAGATAAAAATTAAATCACTTATTTGCTGGCATGCTAGACTACAATCTGATTAAAAGTTAGTTTTTTTACATCGAAATATAGACTTGGAAAATAAATTGGGTAGGTATGTTTGACTTAAGGAGAACAGAAAAGACAAACATGCCTATGGTATTTCAGTTTACTAATGTCACCATTTTGTTTTCCTGTGTGATGAGTGGGCTTCTGGTGGTTTTATGTGTTGAGCCTGGGTGCAAGATCTTGATAATGTGTATGTAGTGTGTTTGTGTAATGCTGCTGGTTCTGCTCCTTCCCTGGGATCGCCGACCATAAAGCCAGGGGATTCCTTCTAGTATTAAATGTTCACGGTTATGGTTAAACCCTGAAAATTTCTATTGCTTTTATTTTATTTTTTCATGGGTATTATGTTTTTACCACTGTGAGAGGTGATTGAGGCACTATTTAGAAGTAAGTCATAGAATTTGTGTAAAAGAACAGCAATTTGAATGCAAGCTTATAAAATATCTGTAAAGTGCCAAATGATTATCAGCCTGATAACATACTACTTCGAAGTCAGGAGATCTAATTTTTGTAAATGTGGAATTTAGTGTCCTAAATTATTTCGTCGAAAGTGTTGAAGGATTTCGAAAAAGTAGGTACATACAGATTTTAAAGTTAGCAATTTCATGGCAAATGGTGAAAAAATGTCATCTTTATAGTGCACTTTAAAGATTTTTACTGTAATATTTACATGTAAGTACGGCGCCGTGAACAGGAGCTGTGGCGATGTCAAGCTTTGCTCTGCCGAAATGGTCTTGTTCCGGCAGCCATTTTGCTGGTGGAAAAGTACTACAAAAAGGGGGAACATTCTTGCCAGGAAAACTTTCCATTTTGTAGTGCTATGCTACAGAAAATAGCTCATTTTTGTTACAATTTTTAATATCAGTCTGATTATTTCTTGTTTTTTTTTGCGTATGATTTTTTGATGCGCGATGTATGAGGTCACTTTTTTGTTGATTTTTTTTTTTTTTTTTTGTAATCCAATTTGAATGAACTGTGAACCACTCTGTCAATAGAAAGAGCAAAATGTTAACTTTCCGATGCCATATAACTTTTGTTGGGGAAAACACGACATGTACTTTTAATTTTAACCCTTTTCTAGAAGAAAGGCATCTGCATACTTTGTTTCATATCAGGGAATCGTACGTTAGATCGGAGCAATTGTCACCGTGTGTTGTGACAACTGCGACAGAAATGAAGTACTATTTTCTGTTGGGTAACACTACAAATTGGAACACTTTCCTGGCAAGAACGTTCCCTGTTCCTCTAGTATTTTTCTGCCCACAAAATCGCCACCAGAACGAGACCTTTATTTCAGCGGAACGAAGCTTGACATGTTGTCGTACTAGGCCTACCTCAGTGCTGTTCACGTTGTCCTACTTACATGTAAATATTACGGTAAAAATCTTTAAAATGCATTATACAGATGACATTTTTTCACCATTTGCCATGAAATTACATACTTTAAAATCTGTACGTCTCATTTTTTCGAAATACTTCAACCTTTCCGATGAAATAAATTAGGATGCTTAAACTACACATTTACTGTAATTTTGATTACTGCTGCAGGATGATAGTCTTGAGTTGTCTTGGTAGCATCCATATCGACAAACAGTAAATTATAGCATTTATGTGCTGTTTAGAACAAGCTTAAAACTTCTGTTAAATATCTAAAGATAGTACAGGCATATAAAAAATAAGGAAATCTTGAAGTATTTGTGTTTATGGAATTGGGTGTATAAGGTGGTACTGTGCGGAAAATTAAATGTGGAAAAGAAAATTAAGTTCACTCCGGGGATAAAGATTTACACACACCAGTATCTTACATTTTCTTTGCATAAGTATGCTGTTTATGCAGGAACTCCAACTACTTAGGATTCTCTGTAGTTACTACGGAAATTATCGATTCACTACGATTATGGTAAACATAGGACATGCTACGGAAATCTAAGATCTCAGTGAAATAATCTTTTTAATGGTGTACCTAAAGTTTATTTTCATGTTTTCAAGATTCTTACATTCATGACATTTTTGAGGGTGTTTCTTGGATGTTTTCAATATCGTATTTCTTCCATGTTTTTAATAATGAAACTCATATAGCGTATTAAATCCGTTTATTTTTGGGGTGTAATCAGCACAAAAATTCGCTAAGGTTCACACTCGCTGGGAGGCTTTTTCAAGGCAATGGTAGATACTAAATGCAGAAAATTGGAACGTAAAAAACGAAAATGATTTTTTGAAAATAACGCAGGTGACATCATGAGAATATTACATGAATTTTTATCACATAATTATACGGTGCACCGTAACGTGCTTCCATCTTTTAATAATGCAAACCATTGGTAGTTCAGTAGAGACTATATCATTGCATGCCACTTTGCTGGAAAGGATTTCCACTGTTTCCATAATGGGTCTCTTTAAAATTCGTGCAAGGGGCAATTCTTCTGATATTATTCCATACAGGAGCGGCCGATCAATGCACAACTTCTTTGGCAAGGGCTGCTGTATTCTGCATGTCCTGGTTTACACTTCGTACGTGTTCTTTACATCTAGTGTCCAAAGATCGCATTGTCATTACAATATACACTGAAGAGCAATTGAAATAGAGATACCTGTGTAATAATGTGTATCACCACCTTTCGCCCTGATGATGGCAGCGATTCGTCTCGGCATAAACTCCACAAGACACCGGAAGCGTTGAGAAGCCATACGGATCCACGACCCCTCAACAAGCTCTCACAGTTCACAAAGATTTGATGGGGGGGGGTCACAGCCTCGAGCATCTTTCTCGATGGCATCCCAGATATGCTCGATGGGATTGAGGTCAGGGGACCTAGCTGGCCAAAGAAGCAAGGTCACGTCGGTGGAGTGTTCATCCAACCATTCAGATACAATTCGGGAGCAATGGCATGGCGCATTGTTTTGTTGCAGGGTGAGGTCCCCAGTGGGGTGTTAAAGACGCACAAATGGGAGCAAATGGTCGTCCAGGATATCCCGGTAACATTGATCTGTAAGGGACGATGTCACATGTACCAGGGGCCCCTTTTCAGTCCACGTAAACAGTCCCGAGACGAGAATGCCACCCCCGCCATTTTGAAGAGTACCCTGCTGGCAAGAAGGATCCAACGCTTCAAGTGGTTTCCGCCATACTCGTATCCTGCCATCTGCATGTACCAATGTGAATCTCGACTTATCAGTTCAGGCAACATTTTCCCACATGTCTAAGATCCAGTGGCGATGTTCCCGCACCCATGCTAATCTTTGCACCCTGTGATGTGCGGTCAGCAGCGGTACCTTCGTCGGACGATGGCTTCTGTACCCCATAGCAAGGAGATGGTTCTGGATGGTGTGGCTGTTTACACGTTTTTGTGCACCAGCGTTAAAATTGCCGAGTGATTTCTTGCACTGTGGCCCGTCTATCCGCTGTTACAATGCGAGCTAGCTGACGATGACCCCGCTCATCCACTCGCTGTTGGCCCTTGCAGGGATGGTTTTACTGGATTCGATGTACTCACGATGCACCCGTGACACAGTGGCTCGTGAAAATCCCAGTGCCGGCACGACTTCTGAGATGGAGTGACCCATTCGTCGGGCCCAGACATTTGCCCATGATAAAATGCGCTTAAATCCTTCATGTTACCCATACTGCGTCCGACTCGTACTGATTCCCGTCACATCACTCCTTATATTGTCGGATCGCTGCATACGTCATGTCATTTCCGTTTACAGGGTCGCCCACAGTGTGCATTTGCATAATACCAGCTGTCTCTAATTCAATTGCTCTACAGTGTATAACAATATGATACATATTGGAATGACAAATATATATCAATTGAAATATTGGAACTGTGATATTAACATTCAAAGAAAGTTACACTATGCATGAGGCATTTAATTAGATTGGCGATTGAAAAGGATAAGAAAAAACGGTACCGAAATAAATATGAGAAGTCACGAAATACAGAAAAAAATCCGATTCGTAGGCAAATTCGCAAATGAATGATAGTGTGTTAGTAACGATGCACAGCATAGATCCCATGATGCATCGCAACGTGATAGGAAAGTGTGTGGTCGACATGTCAAGGCTGCATGTTGCATTGTTAAAGGTTCAATCTCAATGTGAGGACAAAACATAATAATATCACTGAAGATGACATAACAAATGCTGAAACCGGTTTGGTTGTGAAAGAGTTTAAGCGACCTGAATCACGACCGACTGCATGCATGGTTTTTACTCCATTTCATTTACTTATTCTTAAATGTTATCTCTATCAAGTTCTGACGTGAAGTCTTGATGCTTCTGATATTTTAACCTCCATGTTATTTCATATTCAGGCTCCAATGTGTGTCTAGATACTTCAGATATTTTAACCTTCATTGTTTCATATATCGTGTTTCGAAGTGAAGTGTAGATACTTCAGTTATTTTTAACTATACTGTACACCTTTTTGGTGTTCACATTTTGACTCAGATGCAGCACAATATAATCTGCCCAGTGGAGTTGTACATAGATGAGATACAATTCCAAAGAATTCAACGATGAATAATATACCAGAATTGAGGACGCAGCCATAGGCAGAGTAAGTACTGATACATAATAATACTGTTAACTGATATTATTTTGTAATATACATAATTGAATTGTTATTGGTCCTGATAACGTCTGGAATCTCTACACTAATGCAGAAAAACGTGTAGAACAGTAAAAGATTGACATTAGTGAGTCAATGAAAGCATAACATTAGCCACGTAACATGCTTCAACTATAGCACTTTTGAGTAAATGTGTACTTTAGTGTACTAAATTATTTGGTTGGAAAAATTTAACTGTGTGGTAAAAGTGTGGCGTACAATTTTTTAAGCATGCAAAAAAATAATGGGGAAAGGTGAAAAAATATAGTATTTTTAGATAAAAAGAAAGATTTTTTCTGAAGTATTTGCTTGGGAGTGCTATGGTTTGGAGCGGCGACGGCGTCAATGTGGAGTCCGGTGAATGGAAGCTTCGTTGAGAAGGGCAAGTAACGGGCAGAAGGAAGCGGTTGAGCAGTACGTTGTCATCTAAGCATCTTATAGGAATACGCGGAAGGAAAGAGGTGAGTTTTGCGCAGCATTGTAAGTTGTTTTTGTTTTTAAGTGTAATTTTGAGAAAGCAGTAGTACAAAATCGTCAGTCCACTTCATCTCGTATTTCGCCAGGGCTTAAAATTTCATTATCTGCCACAATACAAGAAGCTGTAGGCCCCTGCCATAGTACGATATCTGAATTGAAGGAAATCGTTTATTTAAAAAAAAAAAATCCGTTTCACCAGGAAAAAAATGTGAGTTATGATGTAAGGAACAACAGCAGAACTACAAATGAATTGTTTGAAGAAATCACCTAGCCCTGCACATCTTCCACACCATAACCAAAACTTTGAGTTCAACCAAAACCAAAACTTCATTATTTTGTATGCTTAAAATGAGATGCTTACTAAGAAATTTTTTTAGCCCCAGTGGCAGGAAGGAAAGGCAGAGGAAGGCCAAGGAAGTCATGGAGGAGGGGGGAGGAGATCAGATTCAGAAGTGTCTGCATGAGAAAAATTCAGGTGTCTGCGTATAGATCTTGTGTGCGCCGTGTGATGAATGTCAGTGAAGCCCGAGTTGTATATTAAGATATCTGTAAATCGAGAAGTTTGATACGGTATTTCTTTGTGAAGCTAACCTCTGAATCTCGAAGAACAGCTTAGTGAGAGAGTGAGACTTAGTGTTTTCCACAAAATGATTTCAATTTATAGACAATTTCCTATGCAAAAAATTTGCTTTTTTATGAATTTATGTCATTTTGCTGTTCTGGCAATTTGTATTTTTACAGAATGTGTAATACAATTTTATTCAATACTACTGGAAAATGCCAAAAACTATGGGCTTTTGCAGTTTTTACTACTGAAAAAGCTAAAAAGTACAGATTTTTTTTTAATGTTTACTACTTAAAATTTTCTATTAGGGTTGGAGTCTGTTTATGTTGTTAAAGCATGTTTCCTGGAAACTTCATGTACCTAGTAATTTTGGTATGCAAGACACAATATAAGTTCTTTATTCTTAATTGTGAGTAAAAAGCTATTAGTAAAACAAATTGGAACATTTTAGTCGGATGTTCTTGCCATTAATTTTTTCGTGTGGCCTTCCATTTGCAAATGCTTTCATGTAGCTTCTAAGCTTGCGTGTATCACTGTGCTGTGTTTATGCAGAGACAGCTCACACTTTTAACACGTTCGCTGCCGCCGTACTATATCAGCGGCAAGCGCGCAGTGCTGGTATGAAACCTGTGCAAATCTCCCACGACGCCACAAGGCGTCGCACGGCACCACGATTGAGCTTTTATGCGTTTGGACCAACCAGCCGTGTGTTCGCATCTCATAGCTTTGCGTGACTTAGCAGTTCTAAAATACAAGAAAATTTATCCATAATTATAATTCTACCAGCAATCAAATATTCCGATACTTTAGTAGACATTTACTGGATACATATTTTGAACATTGGTGCATGTAAAACAAGAGAAATAATACTTACAAATGCCAAAGAATTCCATAAATAGTGCCCTGATGCATAACTGGATAAATACAAAATCCGTACATTTTGATTTGGGTAGGGTAAAAAATCCCCCTCACACAAACATTCAGTTAGACTTGGAACATACTTTTTTTAGCAAAATAGGAAGACATCATATTTCCTTATCTACAATGATACAATTCAAAGCATGGCTGAAAGCACAGTGCAGGATTTTCTGGGTACTGGGCGCAGTAATAGGGAGTGTCCCTGCAAATCCCTTTGGCAGAGCACATTTTGCATCGTCTCCTCAAAAAGTCCCATTTTGTTTTTTTGACTGGAAGATGGCTAGATGTCTTCGCTCGGGAAGTTGATGGCTCTTGATTCAGAAGTTGACGTACAATGGATAGCCGAAAATCGTAGAGGCTTATCTTCTTCCCTGAGAATTTATTATACAAGTTGTGGGAAGTTATTATCATCATATGAAATATATGTATTCCTAACTTCTTATACCATCTTATGGTTTTCCTTTCACAAGTATAGTACGCTAGCATTTGATCTTGACGATCTACCCCTGACATAAATTTGTTATAGTTGATAATAGCCGTTGGTTTTTCTTTTATCTGTCCCCTTTTATTTACAGTTTGAACTAAATCGTCCTCAAACTCCGTGGTAACGAAGAGAACATCCCTTTTATCTTTCCATTTGCACACTGCAACAGCATTGGAATATTGGCATTTCCGTTTCCCTTCAAAAGTTTAGCTTTCGTGACATCCTTAGGAAGATCTTGTCGGTCTGGACGGAGAGTTCCAGTGCAATAAGTGTCATTGTTCAACAACTGCAATGCAAGATTTTAACTATTATAAAAATTATCCATATAAATTGCATGACCAACATTTAGCTTCCCTTCCATCAATTTTAAAACTATATTAGCAGCATGACCTCCCCCCCCACAGGAAGTCCAGTTGCCCTGTGTAACCAAAGCTTTTAGAATCATACCATTTGGTTCCGTTAGCATATAAAGTTTTACCCCATATTTATGACGTTTTCCTTTCATGTACTGTTTGAAAACCAAACGACCTCTCCATAAAACCATTGATTCATCAATCGTAAGTTCTTTTCCAGGGTAGTATATGCTCTCTATGGTATCATTAAATAAATCCAGTAAAGGCATTATTTTTGCAAGGCGGTTGGTTGTTATCACTTTGCCAGGTTGAGGATTTCTTGAAAAATGAAAGCACCGCATGATCAGAAGGAAACGATTCCTGCTCATATTTGAAGAAAAGCAGTCCATTTTGAATAATGGATCTGTTTTCCAGTAATCTTGGAGATGGGGCATTTGTACAGTGCCCATATGAAGCAGAAGGCCCAGAAAAACTTTCATCTCATCTACCGACGCATCCTTCCATTCATTTATTCGTGAACCTTCAGTAACTCCTGAGATAAACACTTCTACAGCATATGCATTACTTTCCCTAACTAATAGATCGTAAAATTCCTCATTTGCTAAAAAATTTAAAAATCAATTGGCCCAGTTCCTATCATTAATTTTCAGTCCTGGACCCTGGTACATCAGTGAACGAAATTCTTCTCATGATGTCGGGATCATCACACCAATGTGTAGACAAAATCTGTTGAGGCGGAGTATGAGAAAGAATGCGGCATTCTTCATTCTCACTTTCACTGCTGGTTCTACTACAGCTAGAAAAAGAATACGTTTCTGTACTTGATGACAGATTATCGGCATCATGTCCTATTTTCATGGAAGAATGTGCCAGCCGAAGAACTTTTGGTTGAGAGTGACCGGCGATAGCGCAACCGAATATATCTATTGTTTCCGCAAAACTAGGTATTGAAGTGAATATGGGTTTCTTTGAAATCCCTTTGCCTCCTCAATAAGCCTCCCTGTGACGTATAAACTATAAGTAGCAAATGCTTTTTATTGCCACTCAAGCATTTATTTATTGATATCTGCCTTCACCATAAAACCAGTGGCGTTCAAAGGAAAATAAACATTGCAGTGAAAAGCGCACGCTGTGTTAAGTCTATGGGAAGTCAACTTACTTTCCCTTCCCTAAACCATGTGGGGAAAAAATCGGCTATCTCAAAACCGTGGTAACTTTTAGACAGTCGTTCTCAGTGCCAGTAACAAAATAAATAACTCTCTTCAAGTGTCAAAAGATTTTTTTCGGAAGCGAAATATGAAGGCATAATTACGGCAGCACCTGGGCTAAGCATCGTATGATGCCGCTCGGCGTCGCGCAGCAGTGAAGGTGTCAACAAACAAAAGAAGTGGATCCGCATAAATTGCGTGTGGGTAATTTTTACAGACAAAATAATTTCAACTCTTTAGTAATGCAAATTTCTTTTATACAAAACATTAAGCTAGTTTATACTAATAAATATGGAATGCTAATCAAAGGCACATTTTATTGAGTTAAACTTTATCGAGGAGTCCATTCGTTCTCTTCGGTTGCTAGTTCCTCACTTATCCTCGGCTACCCACAGCAGTAAACTTCTGCATCAAAGGAACTGCGTAGAATACTAATTTTCAAAGAGCAGAACAATTCCACAGTGGGTTAGCAATCTGACCTTAAATGCATTTCAAAGCCATTTTTCTGCTTTGTACCTTAAATTATTCAAAAGGATCTGAATGCTGCTTTCACGCAACTGAAAAAAGCTAAAAAGTATGGATTTTCTAATGTTTACTACTTAATTCCATTCTACTATTTGGTAATTTTTCTTCATAAAATACATTCCCAATTTGTTCCTTTCAAAAAATGTGAGTCATTATGCCAACTAATCTATTGTTATGTTAAGAAAAACTTCTCCTAAAATGCATTCTGAACTAATTCCTTTGCTGTTGATGGTGGGTGTGAGCTGACTGCATGTAAACGTGTTGCTACGATACACGTAAACGTGGGAACTTTACATGTATCGTAGCAACATGTTTTGCGAATGAAATATCCGGCAAAGGACCATCTCACGTGGACGGCGAGAACGGAAAAGCAGGACAACTTACCTAGGCATCAACACATAGTTGTCATCTGTCCGGTCGGCAAGGCCACCATGATCCCGAAACAAAGAAAGTCAGTCTTATGGCCGAGACCTGAAGAAGTAATCAACTTCACGTTGAACCTCGGCTGTCGTGAACTGTTTCCCGTATGGGAAGTGGCCCCGACAAAGAAGCATGATAGTCTGTCGGAGACAAGTCCGGGAAATGGGCGAGATGAGGCACTTACCAATAGCCCAAGGCACTTACCATTGTGCAGATCATTTCTGATTATCATCGTCACCTGTGACTTCTCGTCACAGGTGACGATTCAATGCAGTATAGGTTCCTGTCTATTCCTGGCAAGCAGTGACGTGCAGACTTCCAAACGCCTAGTCTTGTTGGCAGTTGTCAACTCGTGCAGCAGCCACCAGAGTTGTATAAAAATAAAAAGTATCTGCGTACATAACCACTGAAACAGAAAACTTGCTGCAAACCTTGGGAAGAATGAACCACAATAATAATAGAATAAGATAATTAAAAAAATTAATGAAACATTGTTATTAAAACATTACAGATTCCAATGAAAACAAAATAAGTTCATGACAATTAAATGTGCAGCAATGTGTGCAAAATGGATTGTTTTGGTAAAATATTAAAATATTGGACATGAACTTCATAAAAACAAGCTACTAATTAAGATAAAATTTTTGTATCCAGAAGAGCAGTTCCATTAATAAACCATCAAAAATTATAACAGCATTTTCAACAAATTAATTCAAAAATAATTGACTTACAAAGTACATAAGAACAAGATTTTAATTTAATAACTGGCAATTACAAGAGGAACCTGGCAATAAAATTGAAATTGTTTCTACGTAAACGAAACTTTTAATAATTACGAAAGCACAAATATTCGCCAAGCTTTCGGACTCCACCTCCCAGTGGAGTGTGAAAGCTTGGCGAATATTTGTGCTGACTACACCACGAAAATAAACGAATTTCATACGCTATATGCGTTTCGTAATTATTCAACTCTGGTGTATTTAAAAGTAAAGAAACTTTTAATGCAGTTCTTATACATTGAGAAAAGGCCTCAATACAAATCTAGAGGCCAGAAACGTTGTAAAAACAAAAAAAATCTGAAAATGTGAAAAACCATTGATCTTCAAGTTAAAATAGAATTAAGTATATTAATCTCAGTAAAGCCTTTAGTAAGTTTTTTAATTGCTGTATACAACATTTTTATTTTTTTTTAATCTACAAGCAAAAACTGCGCAAAATCTGCTAATAATTTGGAAACTATTTGCTTATGCACGTAAGTCTACATTCTGCTGCTCTGGCAGTCACATGTCCAGCCTTTTTTACCTTACCCAGCGCAGCCAGACGCCGAACAACTGTCACTCATGTGGTGGACACCTACCTGTGCCGCTATCTCAAGACACATTTTTCGGCAGTCCGCTTCAATCACACATAATGGAACATCAGCAGAAACAGCAACAGTTTGGTGCAGGGCTGGAAAAATAAACTCCAGATCTAGGCAAAGTTGAAAAAACCCTAACCCGGGTGGGTTTTATTTGGCTTTTGGGGAGTGTTTTTGGAAGGGGGAGGTCTATTTGGTTTTCATATCCTTTCATTAAGATATCAAAGATTAAATATTATTAATGAAAAATCCATGCAACTTACCTATTGGTTAACAAAAATCTCCTCTTTATGTAGTCTGTTGAAATTTTTATATTTAAATCTACACAAAGGCTAAGATACTTTACACACCACTCACTGCAATTTATAAACTAGTATTTGATCAAACTCTAAACCCTCATTAAACATTTCTGAGATGTTTAATTAAATTTGAGTAAAACTACAAATTTCAATATTTTTGAGACAAATTTACTGTTTGTTTTTTAAATATTTGTGGATCTTGAAAAGTTTCTGTGCTTCATCAACACCTAAGCGTTGACCAGACTAGTCCGCAAGTAGAAAATATCCTTTCTACTGCAGATGAACTGGCTGGACAACCACATGAACTTGACATGTAAGAGCAGAAATTTTTCAGGGTTCTAGCTTTGGTCACACTTGCATGTCGCTCCATCAGCTGCCACCAGTTGGCAGCACTGAAGTTTTGCATAACATAATTTACAAACATAGATTTTGGATAGTACTTTGTGTCACATATTTTAAAACCCATTACAAAAATTATCCATTCAGGTTTCTTTTCTAACACCCAGTTATCAGCAATTTGTTCTTGCTCAGGGCTCATTCTCTTTCCCTGGTATTTTGGATTTATTAAGTTTGCCAAGTAGTTGCAAGGCTGAAGTGCTTGATCTATCCTCTTTTTTTTATCACCGGTGTATACGGTTCAAGATCTGCATTTTCCATAAGATCTTGCCACAGTTCCACTGCCTCAGAAATGTTTGTTCTTCCTAGAGAATGTCAAGTACTCTACTAACCTCTTTTAGCTGTTTTAGCATGTGTACTGAATCTTTGTAAATGATTACATTCTCTAGAATTTCATTTATGTTTGGGGGAATTAGCAGATCATTTGAGTGCTCAGAGGTTTGAATTTCCACATATTTTTTCACATAAACATTTATGCAATCCATTTGTGAATTCCAACGTGTTGCATTTGGCAGTTGTGGCATAAGTCCACCCATTTCTTTCAACAATCCGTGGGGGTGATGATGATTGCAGAAATACTTCTGCACCTCGACTATGTGCTTCAAAACAGCTTTGTTCGTAATTTCCTCAGCTAGCAGATTGACATAATGTGCAGAGCACTCATAAGTCACCAAGGTTTTGTATTCCAGTTCCAAGAGTTATCTCATTTTTACAATCTTATTTTCATTATCAGCACATATGGCAAAAAAATTTCCCCCGAGTGTAGTCTTGTAGTATTCAATTGCAGTCTTGGCAATTTCTGCACAATATGCCAAAGTTTTTTTTATTACTCTCACAATCTATAGCACTTAAAAAAAAAAAAAAAAAAAAAAAAAAGAGCTTGTCCCAGTGTGAATGCTTGTTGCAATTATGGCATCATTATTACCATTTGACCACCCGTCCAACATCAAAGTGATGCTACTGTTGTTATCCTCAAGATGTTTTTTAAATGCATCATACTCTTCACCAGATACTGTGTCCAACAGTTTCCCTTCTAGATCCATAGGACTAGGGCCAGAATAACGAGGGCGCAAACTTTTCACCATATCTTTGTATTCTGCAGCAGTTGCTGAATTAAAAGAAAATGTTATTTGCATAAAAAAAAACTGGCAATTTTTAAATCTAATGTAGATTTTTGGTTATCTGTTGTTTTTACAATAATATTTAACAACAGTGCAAAACACAGAAACATCGCAAAGAAAAAGACATCATAAAGGGAGATGTCTTTGCTCTGTCTTACTTCAGTTTTTGGAAAAAATTACCTGTTTTGATCTTGAATATTAACATATATGTAATTAAATAACTAAATGATATTTAAACAACACTGTGCAGCAAAAACACCACGGGAAAGGTGTGTGTGTGTGTGTGTTTGTGGGGGGGGGGGTGCTTCATGCGTGAAATCTTCGCTGTCTTTAGCTTCCATTGTCAAAAACCTTTGCTTATGATTACCGCAGAAATTTTCATCTGCCTAACTTTTGTTTTTGGAAAATTTTTTACGTTTTCAAGCTGAAATGGAAATATTTATGGAATAAAGTTATATTTAACAACACCCATATCCAAAAGTTAAGCATAATCAATATTCTGTGAATATTTGAAGAACCAATTGTCGGACAGGCACGAAACTGGGTATGCTTGTATAATAACATATTGCAAGTACAACAGCAGACAAAACAAGTGTGAAACAAAATTTATTGCATTATGCAAATTTACAAAAATCAACAACACGGTGATTTTCGTGTGGAGTACATAAAACTGAGAAAAAGCTGGTGCACCAGGATTAATAAGGGATGTGGTGACCTTGCAGCCACGCAGCCTTGCATCGACTTCCCATGCAAACTGAATCGGCTTATGAGGTTGTTCAAGAGCTCTGTGGGTAACAAGCCACACTCCAGATGAAAAGCAGTTTGTTTGGTGCTCCTAAATGGTCCTTGGTGGAGAGTGATGGGATGCGTTCGCTTCCCTAGTGCATCCCATGCATTCTCTATCAGATTCATATCTGGAGACCTTGCTGGCTGCTCCATGTGTTGGATGTCTTCATTCCTGTAAACAGTTTTGTGTTGAAACTCTTCGTTCTGAGGCAGCCGCAAGCTCTGCAGAGATTTGCCAGGCTCACATTGTTCTATGATGTGGTGCAGTTAATACAAGATATTGGTTCTGCTGAGGGGTTGAAACTCTTGGACGACCTAGTAGTGGTTGGCGTTCATCCTCTTCCATGTCTTGGAACTTTCTCCAAATCCTGGAGACGACACTTTGCAGCACGTTCAGTGCATTGGAAACACTGCAGTATGCGGCTGTCCCAATTGAGCCTTCCGGTTATTCTACCCTTCAAAAAATGGTCAACCTGGAGTCTTAGTTCCATGTTACATTCCAGATCAACAATTATAACAAGTCTTGCAGGGATTGCAAGAAAATGAAGCAAGATTCACCAGGTATGTTATCTGTTTTTATGGACTGCATATCAAGCGTCAGCGAATGTTATTTGACCGTGCACTGTTATTGGTTTAGGTATGTGACTAATCTACATGCCAGTGTTTGCTGTTCTATCGATTTAACCCTTTACCAATTATACTTAACTTTTGGACACCAGTGTGTATACAGGGCAGAGGGAACAACACACACACACACACGCACAAAATGAATTTTAGGCTACAGGGCTCCGTTTTTAGAAATTGTTGCATCCATTTTCAAACTGAAACAAGCTTTTCTGCAGTAAAATGATGTTTAGCAACAATACCACACAGAGCAAGCGTCGTGAGGTGAGAAAAAATGATTACAGGAGCAATCTTGACTTTGTCTAATTCCTGTTTTCAGGAAGTTTTGAAAGATGGAAAACTTGTATCCATGATTGGTAGCCTGCAAGAGAGAATTTAATAGGGTTCTGAGGATATTGCTTTGGTCTGCAAGACCAAAATAAAATTTGCAACATTTGTTGGCCTTTGCCACGATATGCTGTGGGAGAGTGCTTCCTCTAAAGTCGCAGAGGCACAACATAAGTGATGTTCAGTCATGAAAACATCCATGTTCTCATTAAATTCATCAAAGTAGACATAATTTACATAGCAACTTAATTTCTTGTTTATCATAGGCTAAATATTTGTGTATCATTGATTGAGATGCCAGTTCAAACTATCTATAATGGCCATTCCATGAAAACAGTAAAATCACACAAAATGAATAACATATACTTTGCTGTACTTATATTTATTCTTTCTCAAAGTATCTTTCCTCAAATGATATGCAACAGTCTCATCATTCAGTCCACTTTTCAGAGCATGTGGCAAAGGCATTTTGTAGATGTTTTAGCAACCCCTGTACAGCTTGAACATCACCACCATCTGTGTCGAATGTTGCACCACGGAAGTTCTTCATTGCTGGAAACAACCAGAAATCACACAGGGCGAGGTCAGGACTGTAGGCAAGCTGTGGCCCGATTTCAATACTGCATTTAGTAAGAAACTGTTTAACAGAAACAGCCTTACGTAGGCGGGCGTTATCATGGTATAGGGTCCACTTGCCTACCAGTACTGGTCGCTTAATCAATATGTGTCATCACAGACCCTTCAAGGCTGAAATGTAATACTCAGCATTGTCAGTAATTTGTGGAGGAACAGCATGCTGGTAGACTACACCTTTATGATAAAAGAAAATGATCACCTTCTCAGCTGATTTGGTTTGGCGAACTTTTTCGGAGGAGGCGCTCCTGTGTGTTACCAGACATTCGTTGCGCTCTTCGTGAGGGGATCGAAATAGTGGACCCATGTTTCATTGGCAGTTATTACTGTGTTCAGAAAGTTTGGATCCTTTGCAATAATTTGTTTCCACTCATGACACCTGAATTCTGACTAACAGTTGTTCTCTTATCAGGTAATGAGGTGCCCATCTGGAACACACATGATGCAGCCATAATTTGTCGCGTAGAATGCTGAACGCTGATGTTTTTGAAATATTAGTTGACGCCGCTATGTCTTCACATGTCATTTGTTGATCTTGCAGGATTGCCCTAACAGTGTTAAGAATATGCTCCGTAACAACACTTGCAGGTTGATCAGGCCTAAGAGCAAATTCTGCCGACAGACTCCCTTTGTTTGAAATCGTGCCATCTAAAAATAGTTGACTCACCCAAACAATTATCTTGGTAAGCTTTTTTCATTAAACCAACTGTTTCTAGAGCCTTTATACCCAAATGATAGCAAAATTTTATTGCACAACGCATTTCACTTAACTCTGAATCACTCACTTCCATAACTGTATGGTGAAATGCAGACGTACCTTAAACAACTGCGCAATAACAAAGCCAGAATCATCTGCCTCGGCTAATAACCGTTGCCATAGATACTTCCTTAATTTAGTTAGTCATCTGCGTTGTTATTTTTCCCCTTTGCACTATTGCCAACTAAAAAAAATTACTCTCAGTTTTTATGGAATGGTCACTGTAATATATTAAAAGGTGGTGATATATCTGATGGAACAGATTCTAGTTTTGCGAATAGCCCTTTCACAGGAAATTAATTTCTCTCATATTGATTAGAACTCTTCTCTCCCGTGTTCATGTTGGTTAACTGAACTTTGTAATTTCCTTCCGTTGAAATGCTGTGCAAGGTAGGTGTACTGAATAGGAGCACATACATACATACATACATACATACATACATATCACTAAGCTGTTCTCTGAGATTCAGAGGTTAGCTCCACAAAGAAATACAAACTACCAGATAAAATTTTAACTGATTTGTTACTGTTGCCATTTAAACTTCTCCATTTACAGTGGTGATATTGACACACAACTCGAGCTTCACTGACATCCATCACACGGTGTTCACAGGACTTTACTTCATACTCATAATCTTTGTCATGCAGACCTTTCTGAATCTGATCCTCCCATGAATTCCTTGGCTTTCCTCTGCCTTTGCTTCCTGCCACTTGGGCTAAAAAAAATTTCTTAGTAAGCATCTCATCATTCATTCTTTCAACATGGCCGAACCACCTAAGAATATTAGTCTCCACCTTGCTTACAACATTTTGCTTCACATTACACAACTGCAACACATCTTCATTCCTCACATGATCAGAACGTTTTTTGCCACAAACCCCTCGTAACACATTTCTGAAGCACACAAACGACTCCTATGTTTCTTCTGTAGTATCCAGGTTTCATTGCCGTACATCATAGTAGGAACAATTACACTTCCATACACAGCCGTGTGGGGTCTCTTGAGAACCCATCATTTCCTGTGAAAACCTCGTAAAGCAGCTGTCTTTCAATGAAGAATTCACTCTTCTACTAATTTCACCATCTAATTTGTTCTCTTTGTCAAACATGCTTCCTAAATACACAAACTCATTCACCTGGTCAATCACTGTCGCATTTAGACTTAAATTACATTCACTGCTAACAGTTTCTCGCTCCAAAACCATAATTTTAGTTTTTCGCTTATTTATACTTGGTTTGAATTTCATGCAAACTTCATACACCTAGATTTTTTGTTCATCTGATGAATTAACAGAATGCCAGTTTTACCTTTTATTGAAAAAATCCTCTAAATGTTTACTCTTTAATAACCATGCTTTTCATCAGTAGTCGACAAAACCCCAAAACTTTCAGGTGCCAGGATATTTTTTCTAGAGGTATTGGGAGAAAACTGTGATCGATCTAAACAAAAACCTGCACACACAGAACTGCAACTAATAGTCAAAATTAATATATTATTTCTTAGACTGTTCAATAATTCAGTGAAATATTTACAACTAAAATTAGGAAATACCTAAGGCACATGTATAAATAGTTACATTTCAAAATAGGTTTTCCTTTCAGAAAGTCCAGCCTTGTCTTTTGGTGTATAACATTCAATGAAACCACTAATGAATAAATAAACTTATAGGCACCCTACATGAAATCGGTGCCATAGCTACGAACATCCCTGATGCTTACTCTACATGCATGTACGTATCTGTCTTTAGGTTGCACCATATATCTTTAGCTTGAAACACTATTGCTGATATTGCTGCAGAATACATAACTCCTCTAGTAAGAGTGCCAGAAATAGATATTGGCATCTTTATTAATCTGATTTGAGGGTAAGTTGTGTACAGAAGAAATCCACATACTGTATTTTTTTTCTGTATTAAAGAGATGAAGCTTCATAAAGGGAAATCCAGGTTTTGCAAAATAAAATTTTCAGGCGACTGGATACCTTGGATTTGTCTACCCTGTTTTAAGTAAGGTCCAAAAGGAAATGCATAAAATTCACAAACTGAGCTTTTAAATTTTAAGTAGTCCTGTAATCTGACTTTTGCAGATTCTGAATATTAAATTACAACAGACTGTTTAAGATCAGTAACAATAAGTTTAGGGCATATTTCTTTCATTTGCACCGTGAGCCCAGTTACGGCCAAGCATGTTAGCAGCAATTTAATGGTGCTGTAAAAGCAGCAAAATGGCCTTCAGGAGTTGCAACTGGAAGATCAGTGACAAACTAACTAGGCCTCTTTGAATACAGAATTTGTTCATCTGTGAGGCATGGCATTTTTGACAGCTTTACAAGAGTTCTGATGATAAAATGCCATAAAAATGATATTTTGTTACCATGTTGCAATTTTGTTTTTATTGCTAAAGCTAAGATTCTCTTTTGCAGGGGAAGGTGTGTACTTTTTGTTTGCTATTCAAAAAGCCAAATTATCATATGTACTATTTCTAAGATCACAGAATTTACTATGAAACTTGGCCACAGGTGCTTTGTAATCCTTTCCCCCACCATGTCTCTATTGGCTCATTTCTTAATTTGCTCGTAATAGTGAATTACTGTATTTGAAGTGCATGGATGATATGAAGCTGCAAAACTATCAGTGTGTGCATTTGTTTTTGAGAGTTCATCAGCACCCTCGGTGCCTTGTGAGTGGTGGAATAGAAGAGTGTTTTCCTACAAATTTTAACCTTCTACATAAAAGGGACAGGAGACATACCCATTCCAGTGTTTCTCAAATGGACTACAGCTTTTTACTGTTCAGTACATTTGCAGCATTATTCAATGCGGTTTATATCTGGTAACCATAAAAGTATTTGCCGTTTTTGGAGACTGAGACAAAGCATACATACGTAGTAGAAAAGCGATGTTTTCATCAAAATAATTACCATGGGCAGGGCAAGATTTCATCTTTTTTGCTCACTAGCAAATTTTGCTAGTGACCAAATAATTTGCTAGCAAAACATTTGCATGACTAGCAAGTAAAACTGATCACATCGTAACTTATTTTCTAATAAAGTTACACAGAAATTTAAATATGTGTAAAAATATTTTGACTTACCTTTCTGAATAATGAATAGAATCTTAGATAAGTTTAGTGACTATCTTTATTATTAATTTCTAACAAATTCTCATACCACATGAACATAAATATATTTCACTGACATTCTAATTCAGATTTCTTCCCATATGGTTTACGCTCAGGGTGTCTGACTTTGTCATCATACCACTTTATAACTGCTGACCATGGATTAAAAATCTCTTCTTGTGGCCCTTCTATTTCAATTGTCATCAGAGCATTTAAAGTTTCAACAGACAAATTGTTCCTCCAATTCCCTTGTATTCTTTTTAAAAAACTGAATCCCGCCTCACAACATGCAGTACTAAGTGGAAGTATCGCACAAATTTCTGCTAAACTTCTACACACTTCATACACACTTCATATCTGCCAACTACCACACAATGCCGTAGTTTCTATGGAATTAGTTGTCTGACTACAAAACTCACTATCAAAACTACGGATTCTACAAATTTTCATTTTGTTTCAAATTTTTCTTTTGCTATTATTTTTTTTGATATACACACGTTTTTTTTTTGTCATCAGTTAGATCATTCTAACTGATGACAAAAAAAGAGGGGGGTCATTTTCCATCTGGAGACGAAATTTCGTGCTTCAAAACTTTCGAACACAGTAGTGAAACGGAGTAAGAAAATTTTGCCGTAATCGCAAATTTTTCTCCCAATGTTGTCTTTGTGTCCGCTTTTCTTGTTAAATATCATTTTATTGCATAAATGTTTGCATTTTAGCTTGAAACTGTGGAGAACAATTTGCAAAAACGGAAGTTGGCTGCTGCAAAATTTTTCTGTAATCTTCAGGCATGAGATTCTTCCGCGAATTCAAGGAATTTCGGTTTTTTTCGTTATTATTGGAATTCCGTCTTTACGAAACTAGAAAACGAAAGGTCGACGGAATTCGGATTTTTTTGTAATCGTAATTTTTTTTTTTTTTTCTCACGATGTTGCCTCTGTCAAGTATTATTGCTCATTAACATTTTACTGGATAAATATTTGTATTTCAGCTTGAAAATACAAGGAAAATTTCCAAAACCAGAAGTCAGACGAAGCAAAAGTTTCTTCCGTAATCGTTTACCCCTCCACGAACACGGTTCGTAAAAAAGCGTCTATCTATGCCACGCAATAAGGCTAGTTACTATGGATAAGTCTTTTGCCAGTGTTGGCAGGCTATTTTCCAGTAACATTTTGGTTTGCTTCTTTCGGTTTTGTCTACTATCCGAATAAGTGGAATTATTCTTGCTTATTCATCACTGATCATTAGAGCGCAGTATTTGATGTATATCAAGACTTGTGGAAGTAGATCGCTTCGCTTAGGGTACGACAGGAGTTGAGGACAAAGTTCGTGGGGCAAAAGAAGGGAGGGTGGCAGAGCAGGTGGTCAAACAACCGATCCATCCCAGAGCTCTGGGTTGCCACAGCAACCATTGCCGACGTCACGTTCAGTTTCTGCAATAGACCAATGAGAGCATGATGGAGTGGAGTTTTAATGCGCTTCTACGACAGTTTGGAAGGGATGAAAGATATGGGTAGGATGGGTATTAAGTGTCTAAAGGAAATTGGCGAAAGAGAATCGCTGATCGTCGCTGTTTTAACAAGTGATAATAGAAACTTATGTAAACTTCGTGGATTAATAATGATTTTTGGTTACTTTAAATAAAGAAATTACCTTACTAGCAATATTTGTTACTGCGATTTTTTTCACTAGCAAATTTGATTTTTCACTAGCTATTTGCTAGTTGCTAATCGGTGAAATCGCGCCCTGACCATGGGCATCTACAATGTTCTGCCAATGTGTTAACAACTTATATATACCCAGCGATAAAAATGCTGGGTCATGGGGAGAGAAAAATTGGAGAAGTCAGATCCACGTAAATGATTGTCGAGTAAAAGAAACAAGTGATAGTCTGAAGGAGAGAGATGATCTGGTGAATCAGAGACATTAAAGCCCCCACCCAAGTTATTTAATAGTGTTTCTGATCAATGAAGCAGAGTGGGCATGAGCATTCTCTTGAGCATTATCTTCAGGAGAACTCCCTTTTGTTGACCAGTGCTGCTTCCTTCTTTTTCGGGCCCTGATGTACACGTTTCAGCGGTTCACAGTACACTGCAGCGGTGATCGTTTGGCCGCATTGCAAGAGTTCATAATGAACACAACCACGTGCTGTCCGCCATATACACAGCATAACTTTATGTGGATGCAGTGCTGGCTTTGATGTGAGAGAAATTGAGTCGCTGGTGGACAACCAATGTCTGTAACATTTTGGGGTGCTATAGTGGACCCATTTCTCATCGCATGTTAGTACGCTGTCAAAAAATTTTTCCTTGTCATAGCAAGACAGCAATGTAAGACAACCTGAGACTGCTGTTCACTGCAGACATGTAGGTGTTTTCGGACAGTTTCATCACTAACACCAAATGACGGTTAGTTCCTGGCGTTTTTGGCTACTGTCCTACTCAATAGCAACTTTCAGGGCTTCTGTCTCAAGGCTGACAGGACAACCACTCTGGGTCAGTCTGTGAACTTTCAAAACCAATTCTGAGTTGTGCTTTCCTTCACAGCATCTGCCCCAAATGCTAAGCAAATGCAACAAGTTGTTTCTGCAGAACCGAATAATCTCCATGGATACCGCCATTGTAATCACATGTCTTTCCACTACCAAACTGCTTACTTATCTGATTCATACGCACAGGGCATCTTGGGATTTCAGCTGACAATATACCATGGGCAGAACGCCATATCTCTGCAAATCCAATCATTGTGGTAATATGAGTAGGGAATTGTTACACAGATGTACTTCCTGATTATTTTTAAGCTGAATTCTGCAGCAAAGAAAAAAACTTGTCTTACGCATTTATGGGGAAAAAACAAAAAAATATCCTTCAAACAAGCAATTTATTTGCAAATCATTTTTCAAATTTATTTGAGAAAAGTATCAGCAAACAGATAATGGGAGCTATCATGTTGTATCCTAATGAGAAACACAAGTACATTTGTTTGGAAAAATATATTAAATGAAGAAATGGCAAAACATAAGCTATTAAAAATGCTAGTGTTACAGATAGTTAATGCAAATGTGGTATAATTACAGAAGAAATTATATTCAGGAAAAGGCTTGAAAATTCTTAATAAAATTGTAAATTATCATATACCGTTGGTAACAATAACCATCGGGATAGTATCGTGCATTTCTGCTGAAATGTTCAGACAATTTGTGTTTGCCTTGTTTCTCCAAATTTTCGTTAGAAGAGGAGGAAAATTAAAAAAATTACTGTCCGAAAGGACTTTTAAATTTCTTTTGATTTGAAGATTGTTAGTCAAACACAAATTTTTTTTTAGTCAAACACAAATTTTTTTTTTAAAGAATTGTCACTCAGTCTTTTACCACCACTCACGCTTATCTCCAGAAAGATGTGAAACGAACGTTGGCGGTTTAAAGAGGTTTGATTTTACATCCGGTTAAAATTCTTTGACTGTACAACCCCTTTGATGTGAAGGTAGATCAAGTCAATACCATTCATTCACAAATATACAATGACGGGGAAAAAAATCCCAACACCAAGAAGGCATTGTGTTAGATAAACGACAGTTGGTAGGCGGTGAGAGTACATCTGTAAGATGACGTCTATGCAAATTTCGCGCTCGGCGCATACCTGTGGCGCTAGTAGCGCCCCTCGGAACATGCAAAGCAGGTTTGCTGTAAGTACGCGCTGTAACGTTTGCGAGCGTTAGTTATTGTTGAGATTTGACGTAGTGTGTTGATGTTAGTCAAGAATGCCTTTAAGAAGACGAAGAAGCCATTATCAACAGCTCACGGAGTTTGAACGAGGTCGTGTAATAGGGCTACGAGAAGGTGGATTTTCTTTCCGCAATATTGCAGAACGACGTGGCAGGAATGTAGCCACTGTGCATGATTGTTGGCAGCGGTGGTCAAGGGAAGGTACTGCCTCAAGAAGACCGGGTTCCGGCCGGTCACGTGGCACTACTGAGAGGGAAGACTGCCGTGTACGGCGTATGGCCGTGGCGCATCGTACTGCGTCTGCGGCAGCAATTCGAGCTGCAGTTGCTACCACAGTGACACAACGAACTGTTACAAATCGGTTACTTGAAGGACAGCTTCGAGCCAGACGCCCTGTAGCCTGCATTCCACTTACTCCAAACCACTGCAGTTTGCGACGTCAGTGGTGTCAAGCTAGAGCTCATTGGAAGACGGAGTGGAGATCTGTTGTGTTTTCTGATGAAAGCCGGTTCTGCCTGGGTGCCAGTGATGGCTGTGCGTTGGTTAGGAGGAGGCCAGGTGAGCGCCTGCAACCAACCTGTCTGCGGCCGAGACACATTGGACCTACACCTGGAGTTATGGTCTGGGGAGCAATTTCCTATGGCAGCAGGAGCACTCTCGTGGTTATCCCATGCACCTTGAGGGCACAGTTGTACGTCGGTCTGGTGATTCAACCTGTTGTGCTGCCATTCATGAACAGCATTCCAGGGAGTGTTTTCCAACAGGATAACGCTCGCCCGCATACCGCTGTTGTAACCCAACATGCTCCACAGAGTGTCGACGTGTTGCCGTGGCCTGCTAGATCACCAGATCTTTCACCAATCGAGCACGTATGGGACATCATTGGACAACTCCAGCGTCACCCCCAACCAGCATTAACCGTCCCTGTATTGACCGACCAAGTGCAACAGGCATGGAACTCCATCCCATAAACTGACATCAGCACCTGTACAACACAATGCATGAACGTTTGCGTGCTTGCATTCAACATTCTGGCGGTTACACTGGTTATTAATGTACCAACATTTCACATTTAAAATGGCTCTTCTCACGCTTACATTAAGCTGTTATCTTGAAACCTTAATCGATTAAATATGTTATCTATACAAATGTATTGCCGCCATTTCATTCCTCTACAACTATTTTTTCGTGGTGTTGGGATTTTTTTTTCAGTCAGTGTATTTTAAGGTCTGTAATTTCACTGAGCATTTGGCTCAGCTTCATCAGGACGAATGGAGCATAACAGTGATTTAAATATTAATGCTTCGTTTGTCCTGATGAAATCAAGCCAAATGCTCAGCAAAACTACAGTATATCTTTAAATATAATTGTGAATGAATGTTGTTGATTTGATCTACCATGTCCATTAAATTACAGTGAGCAGAGTGGTGGTATTTCAAGGTACTTATAATGATTTTAAGTGAAATGTGCTGAAAGACTTAGTGAATGTTTTCTCATTTTATTTTGTTTTGCTGCTTAACCAAAATTTCTGATGACAGAAATTATATTTCATGTTTTTTTTATTCATATAACTTCATCAAAAATACACCACTGATGTTCGGCAGGAAAGCCACCTTCCTGTTTGTTTATGTTTTTACGGCTCTCCTGTATGACAGTATCCATAGCTTTTGCCCTACTGCTTAAACAAACATTTCCAATAGCGGAAATCATATTTCAGAGTTTTTATTAACATAACTTCAAAAATACACCACCGTTGTTCGGCGGGAAAGCTGCCTTCCTGTTTAACACTTTTACGGCTCTCGGGTATGACTGTTATTTTCCATAGTTTCGCCTGCCCTACAATCTGGGGATATAACTGGGTAAAAGTAACAAAACTTTAATATTTTGCATAGCAAAGCCTAGGTACGCAATGTACTTTTTTTCCAAATACGTTATCACAACTATCTAAGCCTAACATTTTTACCGATGTGATAGTGATTGATGGAATGAGTTTCAGTCAAAAGGCAAATAAACTATATGACACTTTTCTTTCATTTTTCCAGTTATATCTCCGAGCTACATTTTCACCTGTATGGGGTGGATAGTTATGAATAACTGTCACTATGACAGCCAGTGGAATCGATAGTCGTACAAGTGTATACAAACGGAACCCGCCAAGTATTGGCAGCAAATTTTTAATAAAGTCAAATAGAGAACGCCTGGAATATTTTTTCTGCGCCAAAAAATAATTTTCGATGTGGCAAGTTGGCAACTGAAAATATCGTGCACTGATGTAGTGTTATTGGTTGAGCTGTGCAGTGGAGATAAGGAAATTTACAAAAGCATTTTTTTTTCCTATTCAAAACATTTTGTAAATCATTTCTCGGTTCTGACACGATCAAATGTGTTTGAATTTTTTATATGTGCCTACTACCAGTAGTGAAAAAATAGGGATATGCAAGGGCAAGATATGGTACTCGGGTGAAAGGTTGAGCAAAAAGCTGTTTTTCTCATGTGAATGAATACACATTACATTTCACAAAAGCAATCACTCGTTGAAATTTTCAGTTCTGATTTATAAATATTTCTGCAACAACTGGTAACTTCAGTTGCTAGTTACACTACAGTACTAAAATCTTCAGTGTTATTGTACCTTCACAATTCTTTTACCATTGCAAACATGAAATTGTGCTGATACAAAACCATTTGTCCGTGGAAACTTTTTCCATATTAATTGGAGAAGCAGATAACTCTAATGTTTGTAGCATTCACTTTGTGAAGAGTTTGGAAGATGGCTGAAAAATTAATCCTAAAAGTGCAGTTTGGAAAGTGCTATGAGTGCATTACTGTTAATGGTGGTAGTCATCTCTACATTGCAAATACCCTGCTATCATAGTCTTCTGGAATCCTGGAGCTTTGGTGACCACAGCACATCCTTACTTCTGCCTGGATTCTTTGTATGGTGGACTCACTAAGCTACTATTGGAGCTTTTAGTTATGTTACAAGATCTTTGTGATAGTTCAGTGCCTGCAGTTAAATTATGGGAACCATAATTCCAGTGACAAATAGAAGTGCCATAGTACAGGACTGTGAAGAAGTCAGAATCAAGATCCTTTACAGAGAAATAAACAGTTAAAAGGTAAGAATGTTCTATACTTATGAAAAGGTTTACAGAATTCACATTGCTTAATGTCATGGTGCGAGAAGGAAATGAAACAGCTCAGTTCATCCCATAAAATTTTGAATGAACAGGTAATGTGCTCAGTTAAACACTAAGCAAGATTATGTTTAAAATATCCCCTTTCCCCTCGGAAAGAGGAATGTTAGTGTAATTTTGATTTAATATTTATTCTGTTGATCGCAACAACTAAAAAAAAAAAAAAAAGTCCTGATTTCTTAGTCTAATCCAAAACTTTCATGATCATGCTTTACATAAGAGGTGAGAATTTAGAGAAACCGTTCTAAGCAATGCATTTCAGGGTTTCTTTTAGAGGTAAGAATTTCCCACTTGAATACATTATAGCCCAGTTAAGAGCTTCAAAAAAAAAAAAAAAAAAAAAGTCTTCAGATGTGTGTCTCCAGTAATCAGTCAGAATTATCTGTTTGGCTTATTTTGCATGACTTCACAACAAATGTTTAACATTTCCATTGATTAACAGTTGTTGGCTTGAACTAAAAATATTTGTAGTTCTGCACATCAACTAAAAAATTTCATAGTTCTGCACGTGAACTAATGCATCTTAATAGGATTATCAGTTATCTTCTTTTTGGATTCCTCGTCACTTACATGTTCTTCGTTATGAAGTTCCATTAAATCAATGATTGAACTGCAACCTGTACATAATTTGTCATCTATGTTTGTATATTCCATGGCAGAAATTTCACACAGGTTTCATGGTCGATCAGGTGGCATTTGATACCGTTGGGCAGTAGCTTCACAAAAGTACTTTTAGCTGAAAGGGCATTTTCACAAAATCATTTTGATGACCATTTAATCTGGGGCTGCAGCATTTTGCAAGTCCTAATTTATAGGGTTTTTTAATACATTTTTTTGTTTTTGGCAAAACTGCACTAAATGCCAGAATAGGTAGATTTTCACAAGAGTAGGTAAAATTTTACAAAAATGGGTATCATAGATAACCTGGATCAACCCATAGGTTTGTATGATTTATCATTTTCTGCTGTTTATTTTGAATTGCTCATCAACATTTTCTGTCCATTTTTGGAAAGCATTTTGTGATAGTCATTGGAAGGATTTCCTTGCAGACTTTTAGATATACAGTAGTGTTTGCAGTGTCCAATTTTAGAAAGTTCAGATACTGAATCATGTTTGCTGCTAAGAACTGCAATAGCAAATACTGGTATTTTGCCGTCATGCTTGTGAGTGTAGGTTATTCCTTTTGCTCAAAAGGTTGTCAGTCATGTATTACTAGGTAAAAATACAAGTTTGATATTTTACCATTTGGTTGGTAAATAATAAAGTGAGATGTACTTTAAAATGTTTTCTGCCTGTAAAATTTGTAACTTTTAGTGCAAGCTATTTATTGGGTAATGTTAAAAAGAATCCCGGTGGTGTTATTGTCTACATTTATGGCTTCTCCTCAAAACTGCTGATATGAAATATTATGCCATTTTTTGAAACTTCCCTAGCCAATCCTTTGATACCTTAAAATTAGGTTTGCTCAGATTTAATGAATTTTTTTTTGTCTGTAAAGTGGGGCCAGAGGCATTTTTTGATTGTGCACGTACAAACCATGTCCATGTTAAGTCGTCAGATGTCTTTTGTTTTCAGCTTCCCTTTTTCTGTAATTTGCTCTTAGTAGCTCTTCTTTCAGTCCTCATTTCTGTTTTAATATGTTGTACGCTTTTGTTTACCACATTTAAGTTTCTGACGCAACTCATTAAAAATTTTATTAAGCTTTATAATTTTTATCTGCGAGAGAAGACAGTGTATCCATTGTAATCTCCCATCTCCTTAACAGATACTAAGTATGAAAGTAAATCACAAAGTAAGGTCAATGCTCTTGGTAAGTAGGCAACCAGAGCTGCAGTAGATTTCTATTTGCTGAGGGGAGGGCGCATGACTGCGATACATGGCAGATGCAATCACTAATCTTCTAACCAATGCTCTATTGTCGAGCAGGGAAACGTAACATTTTTATGGGCTGAGGATGTGCAACCCGCTGAAATTCATGGTAGAGTGCTTGCATACCTGCCAACATTTCACGCAACTCATCAGGAGCACATGATTATTATCTTCATGTAGCAGCCGACATCCTATTTTGCATCAACAAAAAGTGCCCCCTATAGTATAGCACCAATCGGTCTCACAATGGCGATATGGTACTAAAAAACTATTGGTCTTGCCAAATTTAAAATTTGACATTCTCAGCATAGCTATTACAATAAACAACCATTGAAAACACTTTAAATTACGAATTTTTTTATATATATATATAATGTATAGTTTTCCTTATTTTTGTAGTAGTATACATTCATCGTATCTGAGAATGTGGTTGCAAACAAATATAAACCCAAGTGTTTGGACAAAAAATATGATACATTTAGAAACAAACTACTTCAAAGATAAATATGTTGATTGCTTTGCTTTGCTTAAGGCAGCATCAGATTATCTGCATTAAAGCAAAGTTGGATCAGCACGAGCTTTGCATTTTTAAATTACACTGGTGTTCAAAATCAAGAGAATTTGCACATTTTGTCGAATTTCTGAAAAACTAATGGCCACATTTGAATGAAATTTGGTATGGATCAGGACACGAAAAATCTCGGAAATTTTACCCGTCCTCGTGGACGGTTTGTCTAAAAATGTACCCATCCTCCTTTGAAAGTAACCCGTCAGACTGGTATAAATACTATAACTACGTAGAATTTAAATATTGTCATTCTTTTTCAGTTAAATCCATTCAATAGTGGTAACTGTTGGATTTTTTTACATGTAGTTCCTTTGTGTGAAATGCAATTTCTCAGTTGGAAATTATTAGTATTTACTGCAAACAAATACCTCAGTAATCAAATGTAATTCAAGGAAAAACTTTTCTTCACGTACCTCTCTGTTGAAAAGGGTCGATGTTCGAATCTTTGTATGGCTGTTCTCATCAGGCTCTTAAGTTTAGACTTTTAAGAATATAATCTGCACATTTTCTTCACGGGTGGATAGACAAATTAATTTATTCGAAGAATTTGTTTATCCAATTTCGGGACCCGCGAAGAAAATGTGGCGACTAAATTCTTAAGTCTTTAAAAGCCTGAGAACAGCCATACAAAGATTCAAACATCTACCACTTACAACTGAGAGGTACATGAAAAGTTTTTCCTTGAATTACATTTGATTACTGAGGTATTTGTTTGCAGTAAATACTAATAATTTCCAACTGAGAAATTGCATTTCACACAAAGGAACTGTAACATGTAAAAAGTTCCAACCGTTAAACCACTATTGAATGGATTTAACTGAAAAAGAACAACGCATATAAAACATGTTTTTTAATCTGGATACGTCGAGAAATACGTGCATATTAAATATCATCACTTTACTGACATTTTTTTTTATGTACATACAGAAAATAAATACATTTCTGCTTTCATAGCAAAAAACTTGTTACACGGAATCTAGAATTTTCAACTGCAAAATGGCAAAAGATGAGAGATAGAATTTTATAAAAGTGCGCGTGCGGCATTAGGTACGACCGTCGTCAAGGACTCCAGGAAACATGCGGAAAACAGTAATGCACGGGAAGCCAATATTACGGCGGGCATCACACGTGCGGGATGTCAAGGTCACACGTGAAGGGAAGAAGCAACCGTTGATTAGTTGCATTAGTTAATACTGTGTCACTGCAGTATTAACAAATGAAACTACCCAAGGGATGACTGGGGGACGGAGATAAACGGACGAGAAAGGAAAAAGAAAAAAACAAAACAACTGCGAAGTCGCTACCCCCCCCCCCCCCCCGCTTCAGGCGTAAAATTCACACGGGAAAACTTTATGAGAGGGAATGAGAAAGCAGGACATCGGCTTAGTACGTTAAAATTTTGGAAGGGAGGGTGTTGCTGCGGAACTATTTTGGCCAAAACAAAGAACGGCTTATAGCTTGTAGAATGCGTTATTTCGTAAAACTGGTACTTGATATATGGGGGGGGGGGGATAATAATAATGTAAAATTAAAATGTTCTAATCACAATCATACTGCAAGCTTGCGGAAAAAAGGGTCGTCCGTACTGACGTCGTGGTCGGCAAATTAATTGTCCGCAATAAATTCTTGACCGCCGCGGATGGGCTGTTTTGCACGCCCTGGTATGGATACACAGTTATATAAGAGAAAAAATTATACCATACAACAGTCGTGGTACACGTGATTGTCAGTAAGGCACATCAGCGCAGGAATGTCCAAAATCCACTTTGCAAGATCGAACATGAAATGACTAATATGGGTATGGTCCCCTCTCGAAAATCTGGTTCCAGTGGCGGCATGCAGCTCACGAGAGAGCAGTGCAGCTGTAGCAGTCCTGTGACGCCTCGCTGAAAGTGCCAAATAACGATCTTCATTGGCCATCATGGCTCTTGGACGACCTTGCCCAGGCCTTCACGATATGGATCCGGTGTCCTTAAACTGTTTCCTCAAATTGCAGACGATACTGGGCGTTACATTGAGCTCTGTAGCACTTGCGATTGCCCTACTTCCAATCTATAGACGATTCTCTACCTCATTCCGTCATTAATATGTTCGTTGCAACTCATTTTACCTGATTGCTTGTGAAATTGAACCAACTCTTGCAAAAAACACAACGAATGTCGCCGTGGAGTAAGAGCGAACTAAATGCAGAAAAAGCCAAGTGTGATTTTCATGTCCTTCGCTGTCGTAGCTCCGCCCACACGCATGTGCATGACACTGCAAATTTGCATTCTTATTCGGCGGTGTAATTTGTATTTTTGGTCCCGTAGTTTTTGTGAAAATCGGCAAAATGTGCAAATTCTCTTAAATTTGAACACCCAGTGTATTAAAGATTCCAAAGTTGAAACACATAAACTGGTTCAAAAATCAGTTATTCTTCTTAACCATGCTAAACACTTGTTCACATGTGGCATTGCTGTGAGGTATAAGGAAAGTTGTGGCTATTAATTTTGGTAAAACAGTGTACAGTAAAGTCTCGATAATCCAAGTCCTGGTAAACCTAGTTCTGCTTAATCTGAGGTCATTCGCAATGAAGCATAAAAAAAAGTATGCTTCATTAAAAAAAAAAAATTCTGGGCGATTTTTGCGCGTGAACATTTTTGAAAGAACCGAAAAAGGCCCATTTCAGGTGATTTAGAAGCCAATTCCAGGGACTGTTGAAAGATAGCTAAAGGACAAGACGTGCACCCCTGGAAAACTGTTGAAGCTGGAGACCGTTCTAAAAAAGAAAAATAGCATAAATTTTGATAGACAAAGAAGGAAGTGAGTGTGCAAAAGAAAAAAAAATTCTCATGCGGAAGGTACAGCGGCGCTAGAGACTGCCCTTAGGTATGTAGAACAGCAACCGGAATCATCGCCAGCTGATGTTATTTTTCGAAAAAGATGGAGAGATAGCACTGCAAAAAAAGAGATGCTCTGCGAAAAACCAGAATACATTAGATGACTTTTTTCGTCGTTAATATGATGTAAGTCATAGTCTTTGTTTAATTAATTTTTGCTAACATTTTCTTTGATTGTTAAAAATCGTTTCTACAAGTTTTAGTTTTTTATTTAACTACCTTTGTTCAAAGTCATGCTGGAACCCACAGGACTTGGTAAGAATTCTAAATGCATAATAAATTTCACTTCAGTTTGTAAAATATTAAACAAAGCACCATGATATCTAGCAAAAATTAAAGCTCCTGAAATTTTTGATTGAACTTCTGGAAAAATCCTGGAATTAATTTTTTGTAAATGTTTTTGAACCATGTGGAGTCCCAGGTCTATTCTCATCTCGTGCCAAACCTGCAATGTTGTTTAGAAAATTATTATTCAATTTTAATTAATTTTATTTTAATAACATTTTTTTTGTTATTCAATTTTAATTAATTGTATTTTAATTTAAAATTATAAAAAATATTTTTAGTTATTTTAAAATTTTAATGAATTGTATTTTAATTTTATTTAAGTACAACAAGGTGAATAGTTTATTTTAAGTACAAGAACCTGAATATGGTGGACCTCAATCTCCAAATTATGAAAATACAGCAAATTTCAATCTAGTTCAGGTGTTCATGGTATTTATTATGCATATGGGGAAAATGATCAGATCAGGTCATATATAGAGGATTTTAGGGAGTATCTGACCCCAGGTCTTAACCCTTAGAAATAGGAAGCTATTATATTTGGGCTAGAGTGCCTGATAGAAAAGTGACAGAAGTGTGGTAGAAAGGGAAAAGAAGACACTTATTTATAACCAGGGCCCCGACGGCTTAATGTGCCCATCTGACGCACTGTGGATATTTAGTGGTTCGAGTGTTCGTACCTGCCTGGGATGTGGAACCTAGGATTTCTCCGTGGCAGTCACGAGCGCTGACCACTAGGCCATCCGTGGCCTCGTATGGGACAAATGGATAATATAAAGAACATTTTACTGGTAAAATACGTTTCAAACTGCTGTTTAGTGAGTTTGATAAAATGTGGTTTCTTAAAAATCTACAAAAATTATCCCCTCCTGCATGCAAAAATTTTCTTGTTCACATAGGTCAAATCTCAAACAAGCATTCCCCAAATACTGCACATTTAATTATTTGTAAAAACGTGAGCATTCCTGTTATGCTTTACACTCAAAAAACAGATTCTGCTTATGATACTGTAAGATTTGTGCCTAGAATTTTAGCTACAGGTGCAATTTTTCCCCATTCCATGTTTTTCTAATTTCCCACCCCCTAGTATTGTTGCAATTTAGTGCAAAAAAGTGTTTTTAAAAGGCACAGAAAAAATAAAATGGCATTTTAAAGATTCTTATTTTGTGTGTAAAAATAGCAGCTTGTGAATCACTGAATCCTTGCTATTTGTGAAATTAGCAGTGTGTGATACTGCTGATGAAAAAGAACTTAGAGAAACACCACTCACATGGTTCCCACACAACCTGGAATTCTCGGGCAATTTCGAAATGGTTCCTAAAATCAGGGAAAATTACCCTTTTTTTTTTGTAAATATCAGGGAAATCTCAGGGAATATTGCTCCCCCCTTTTTTTTTGAAAAATCAAGGGAATACTTTATTTTGCAAAAAAACCTTTTTTTCAGATTTCAAACTTTTGTTCGCAATTGCTGCCTGCCTAGAATTTGGTGTCTTACTCTGTCACATTACACTTTCCCTTTGTTCTCTAAAAAAAAAATGAAGCAAAATTAAATTTTAAAAATTGACTTATTAAGTTTTTGTTCAATTTCTGCAGCCAGTTGTAGTAAATGAGCAATTAGGCACAAGACTTGACACACTCCTGCTTGCAGAAACACATCACAAGAGAACCAACCAAACAATGAATTGAAATCCTTTTTTTAATTCTCTTGCAACATGTTTCTCTGAGCAGGAGCTATTATTCCATCACTAAGCTTTAGTTGCATTGTGTTATAGAAAAACAAACTAAATCAACTGACAGATTTTTTCTTACATATGGCCCATGTCAGTGGAGCCAGTTATAAATGAGCAATTAGGGCACAATGATCATTTACTACTACAACAAAATTCTATATGGGTGGTATTCACAAAACAGTGTTTGAATTAGAAATAAATTTTCTATTGGATTTGTATATCACAAATTTAGAGCAATAGAATGTGTACATGTATGCATGCAAATAATACATAAATAAAACATGAAGCACAGCAGTTGTAGAAATTAGAAAACAGCAAAAAAAAAAAAAAATCACTTTTCAGCAAAGCCAGTTTATACCAAAATATGGTGGTCCACTCATTTTTACTGGTCCAGAAATGGCACAAATAATAATAAATTTAATATGCATATGATATTTGTATCAAGAACAGTACATTGAAGAATAATATATCAATAATTTCAAATTAAAGTAAAACTGAAGTATAGTTTGCAATTAAATAAAACTGAAGTATAGTTTGCAATTTCAATATTCAGTTTTTGAGTAGTAAATATCTGAATTTCAAAAAACCTGAAAATTGCCATAGCCAGACCTGGATATTTTGAAATCTGGTTCAGTTCTTTATAAATTTGTAAATTCTAAAACAAGTGGGGGAGAAAAATTACTGGCATGAGTGGCCAGAGTAATATAAATATTTCACCGACCTGATGGAATCTTTACTGGACAATGGCATTCAAACGCTGCAAAAGTTCATGGAATTTTATATGGAAAATAATGTGCACATTTAGTTATTAATAAAATTTAGTTATTAATGAAAAGCAGGGAATTTTATAAAGGCAAGTTACTCAAAGTTAATTTACAAATGTATTCTGTGGTAGAAAATTGCATGAATAGAATGAAATATAACAATTCATCGCAACCTGATGGGAGTCGTCACTCTGGAAAAGCTTTCAAAACCACCTGGAGAACTTGGAAAAGTCGGAATTTTTAAATTACTTTTGAGTGGTCCATCGGCCAATGGCATTGTCAGTCCATCGGCCAATGGCATTGTCTGGCATACTTAACAACTCTTGGGAACAGGATTGTTTTTGAAAATCTAAATCTAAAGCTTGCCAAGAGCCATTCAGACAAAAAATATTGTCAAAGAAGCGAATGGGCTAACCTCTGCACATCATTGGTAAACAGCAAGGAAGCGAGACAGTTGGATAAGGCACCATTTTCCATCATAAACTGCTAATAAAAGAACATTTCCCCAGTTAAAATGCCTGTTTCACGAATGGATTTTTCCAAAAACTTAACTTCAAAATTATGACTCCATTATTTACATTATTGTGAATGAATAAGATTTTTGTGTTTGTCTACGAAAGTACTGCATAAACCGAAGAGAGATAGAGAAAGAATTTGCAGCACCAATATTGCAGCCAGCATTAGCATTTGCACCCCAGTTTGCTGGTAGAAGTCTGAAGCATCTGTTGTGATGTTTCGTCCTGAGATGTGATTCTTTCTCTTCTTTTTCTATCACTTTGCTTTACAATAGTCCTTTATGTCTGTTTCAGATCACCATGCACATCATCTGAGGTCTGTGCTTAAATTATATTTTACATCATTAACTTCACGAATGCACATGGACAAATACACGTCTAGCACAATAGCAGGCCCAGGTCATTAAAAAAAAAAAAATGCATGTGCATGTTGTTAACAATAGATAAGCATAAATGTACCATGTATACAAGCATTCATGATGCAATAAAGTTGTAGAAGTGCAGAATTTCAATTACTGTACCTAAGATAAAGCCATAGCATTTTAAACTCATTTAGCAGTCTTTTTATTAAAGCAGCACATGTGCATGTACAATCATGGAGATAGTAGTGGCCTTTGGTATGCAAAACCCAGGAGCAGAATTATGTTCAATGTTCTGCAGCATGTCTTCCAAGGGTCGTAAATGATCTGCGGGCAACACTTATACCAAATTTCATAAAAAAAAAAAAAAAGTAATCAAGTTAATAAATGACTGTAAAACAAACATTATAAAAATTACTTATCAGTTCAAACCCCCTGTGATGTACCACAGACATGAAACACATCAAGACAACAAATCTTCAGTGATCAATACATTCTGTTGTAGTTCGGTCTGGTAGAACAACTATCTTTGGACGAGAAAGTGCGGATTCGATTCCTATTGCTGACAAATTTGCGAATTTTACTTTTTCAAATTTACTTATGGTATGTCCTGATATTTATTTTTAAATATCAGGTCATCCACAAGTAATGTAATTTTTTTGCATGTGTGAAGAAAACAAAGACATACCTGGAACAGATCTTTATTCATTATAATAAATCACCCCTGGCACTGACGACCTCCCACCGTTCAACAAGTTCTTGAATCCATACCTGTCAACTACTACGGAATGTCTGTAGTTTCTACGGATTTAGTTGCTTGACTACGGAACTCACTGTCAAAACTGCGGATTATATGAATTTTCATTTTGTTTCATTTGTTTTAGTTTTGTTATACGGAATAACAAATTTCCGTCTGGGGACAATATTTCATGTTTCAAAACTTTCAAAAATGGTAGTTAAACAAAGTAAAAAAATTTGCCATAATCGTAATTTTTTTCTCCCGATGTTGTGTTTTGTCCACTATTCTTGTTGAATGTCATTTTGTGTCCAGTAGTCTTGTTAAATATCATTTTATTGCAAATATGTTTGTATTTCATCTTGAAACTGCAGGCAACAATTTGCGAAAACAAAAGTTGGACTGCAAAAAAATTTCTTCACGACTTTCTTTCGCGAATTCGAGGAATTCCGCCTTTTTCATTATTATTTTGGTCATTTGCGAGATGAATGCACAAGTGAACAGAAAACAAAAATATTTGGGGAGTTGGTGGCGAAGGGGTGTGTTCCTTGAGAAGATTGATAAATTTTTGCCGTCAAGCTTGATAAGGAAGGGGAAATTCCCCAAAACGGAAGTGACAAAATTTGAATATTTGTAAAAATTGATGCATGGTAGTGTTCTCCCTAGATTTTTTTTACAGCCAGGTAGCAAGTTTTTTTTAGCTAGGTGGTACTTTTAACGACCCCTTCTCCAATCTAAAAAAAAAAAAATGTTTCTCTTAACATTATTATACTTATCGAACATCTTTAGCAGTGTGGTACGCATTAGCGTATCATAACATGATAAACAGTTAGAAAATTGTACAAAAATCAAAAATGGCTAAAAAAATCAGTATTTTACTAACAAATTATGTTCGACACAGATTTTTTTTTAAATTTGAATATAGGTTGCACGACCACCTTGTAAGCAACGTATAAGACTGCGCTTAGACCACTGTGCCACCAGGGCTGCGACAGATTTCAGCCAGTTTTCATTAACACTGATGGTGTATGTGGGAATAAGTTTTCCATTCTTACTATTATGTGCAATGTGAAAACATTCGTTAAAGGAAATATAGCCAGGCGGCAGACAAAATTAAGTGGGCGGGGGCCTCCCAGTAAAAAGTCTAGAGAGAACAGTACATGGTGTTCATAAGTATTAATATTCTCAAAGTTACACCATTTATCTAAAATAGTTAAAGCTTTGATATTATGCACTCGATTGTGGTCCTCAGGTAAAAGTTCTTTCAGCATAATGGATAAAATTATTATTGGAAGGCATAAAAAAAAAAGGAAAAGTAAATTGGCAATGGAGAAATAGGGAGAAAAAGATATCAGTAGAAAGAAAAATTAAGCAATGAATACTGTGCAGCTACAGAGTCAACAAAAGACAAGCTGACAATAGTCTGCATTCTTGCTGTATGTTTTGATTTTTCACCCAGTTAAAATATTTTTTTTTTTTTCCTTGTTTGGCCTCATGTCATAAACTTCAATGTCAGAGGCAATAGGATCATATGGTAAGTGGAGGTTTGCGCACTGGGCGTTCACTTGCTTGAATTTCCCATCTGTCAAGTATGAAATTATAAATGCATCTGACTGATTTTTACTGGTGGAAGTTTTCAAATGAAATCTCACAATGTTACCTATCATGCTTTCATTAAGGTAATCAACTTTGTGTTTCTCACGTGTTAGGTTTGTTTCATTAGTGTCCTTGTTTGTCGTAGTGTGTATTTCATTTTCACAAAGAGATGAATTGTTTTGTAAAAAAGCGTCTATGTATGCAGTGCAATAATACTAGTTACTACTGACAAGGCTCTACCTAATGTTGGCAGGTATGTGAATCTCACACTTGTAGAATTCCATGGGTTTTGATCCAAAAAAGTTGGATGGTTCGGTGCACCTCCTCGACATTTCAAAGTGTTTTCCCAGTAAGATGGTGTTGGGGGCTGCGAAACAGATGGTAATCAGATGACACAATGTCAGGAGAATATGCAGGATGTGGAAGTTTTTCCCATCCAAACTCCTGCAACTTGACACGTCATTTTGGAAGATATGGATCTTTACGATTAAGGAATGCTTTGTCTGGCAAGGCACTACATAGATGCTGTACCTGCTGACAGTAGACCTCCCCTGTAATAGTTTTATTCGGTGGCAGAAGCTCGTAATTTATTATACCTTGCATATCTCACCAAACAGAACAAAACCTCATGTGGGGAAATATCCCAGTTCAGCCCCTACTGCAGGCACATTTCCTTTAGGAAGCCATTGACGTTAGCACTTAGTGTTGTGGTAAAGAATCCATTTTCACCTCCCATAACCATTCTGTGCAAAAACAGCTCTATCTCTTTTCACTGGAGAGCAAGGAAGTGCAAATGTCCACATGCTGTTGTAGATTTTGTGCAGTAAGGTCATGGGGTACCCAGTTTTGACACATAACCAAAGTCTTGTAGATGCCTGTAAACAGCTGAATGGATGATTGTGGCTAATTCATAGACTGTTGCCTGTGTATTCTCCTCAACACCAGCTCTCATTACATCATCCAGCTCAACAGATCGTCCTTTGTGTGCATATCCGTGAGGGTGCTGTTCCCCATTCAGAATTTCTGGAACCATTGTCGACACTTTCTGACATGCAGGGTACTCTGACCATATACGGTATTGATGTTTCGTAAAGCTACAGTCACTGTATATCCCTGGTTAAACTCGTACAGCATAATGTGCCTGATGTGTTCTTCAGACACCGCCAATTCCTATGCAGTTTAATGGCTCAGTGGATGCGCGTACAACTCTTCCCTGTCTCAAGTGAAGGGCTTGCCACACGATACATCTTATCATGACCATGGTCTGCATTATTGTCTGGTCACCAGAGGGAGCAATTCTGTTGGGCATGCGGGAAACATTACATATGAAATGACCTGATATAAAACTTATTTAAATCAATTAAATTTATAATACAAATTTGGAAGATGTGATCCCTTTATTGGTGTAAATATGACTTGGATGTTAAAGTCAGATTTACACCAATAAACAGATTCACATCTCCCAAATTTGTATTGTACATACATACACATCACTAAGTTGTTCTCTGGGATTCAGAGGTTAGCTCCACAAAGAAAAACAAACTACCAGATAATTTTTAACTGATTATTTACTTACTGTTGCCGTATCAAACTCCTCCATTTACAGCGATCTTGACATACAACTCTGGCTTCACTGACATCCATCACACGATGAACACAAGATCTTCTATACTTCATACTCGTGATCTTTTTCTCATGCAGACACTCCTGAATCTGATCCTCCCATGACTTCCTTGGCTTCCTCTGCCTTTCCTTCCTGCCACTTGGGCTAAAAAAAATTCTTAGTAAGCATCTCATCACATTCTTTCGACATACCCAAACCACCGAAGCATATTAGTCTCCACCTTGCTAACAACATTTTGCTTCACATTACACAACTTCAACACATCTTCATTCCTCACATGATCAGAACGTGTCTTGCCACAAGCAACTATGTTTCTTCTGTTGTATCCAGGTTTCACTGCCATACATCAGAGAAGGCGGGACTCTCCATACATCAGAGCCATGCAGAACTCTTAAGAGCCCATCATTCCTGGGAAAACCTCCCAAGGCAGCCATGACTTTGAATGAAGAATTCACTTGCCTACTAATTTCACCATCTAATTTGTTCTCTCTGTCAAATGTGCTTCCTAAAAACACAAACTCATTCACCTGGTCAATCACTGTGCCATTTAGACTTTTCAGTGCTACCAGTTCCTCTCTTGAACACCATAACTTTGGTTTTTCCCTTATTTATACTTAATTTGAATTTCATGCCAACTTCGTATATCTGGGACAACATACTCTGCAACTCACTTTTGCTCTGCCAACAGTACAGTGTCATCAGCATACAGTAGTCTGCACACATGAATATCACCAAGACATAAACTAGTATTATCTATTTTGGGATCACGCATGCATGCATCCGTAAATATATTAAAACAGTCATGGTGATATTACACAACCATGTCTGATTCCTGCACCAATAGGAAACCATTTTGATAAAACGACATTCACTAGTACACAAGCTCTACTAATAGTAATAAATAACGGCTTACCCTTAAAGGTTAGCTTCTGTTGAACATTTTCTTGCATGGCAGGTGTCTAGGGTTTCCTGTAGGTTCTAGCTGGTATGATCTCTTTAACCATTGTGTACTTCACACTTGCAAATGAGCATATTAAGGCACACGAAGCAGCTTGCAACATCCCATAGTTCACTAATACTTAAAAAAAACACCCCCCCCCCCCGCTCCTTTGTATTCTTATACTGACGCAAAAACAACTGGAAAACACTAAACTAAATATAACTCAACTCTAAAAACCTATATTCAACAAGCTGGCGGTTATTGCTATTTATGTAATCTTATCTCATAACTACCTCCGTCTCTACCCAATGCGCACAACACGTGTTGGCTAAACCCTTTTACCAAACCCTGCCGTTGCTATAAAAATCGCCTCGCATACTTTCAGCAACCCAGTGGCCATCTTCAGGAAGCATCAGCGATGTTAATCTGTCTGCTGCTGTAGAGCGAGCGAGTGAGTGAAAGAGTCTGCAATTGGTCCGTTCTCGTCGTCATCACCAAACCCTCTACTGTTTCAACAAACCAGTTGCAGACTCTTTCACACACTCACTCTGCCGCAGCAGACAGATTAACATCACTGATGCTTTCTGAAGATGGCCACTGGGTGGCTTGAAAGTACTTGAGGCGATTTTTGTAGCTAAGGCAGGGTTTGGTAAAAGGGTTAGCTTACAGTTATCAGCATTGGGGTAAAGACTATGAGATAAGATGACATAAATAGCAATAACAGCCAGCTTGTTGTATATAGTGTACATAGGTTTTTAGAGTTGAGTTACAATTAGTTTAATGTTTTTTAGTTGGTTTTGATGTAGGTGTGAATATGGTTGTATGTTATTGTTTTGTGAAGGGCATGCACGTGGGCATGTTTTCTGAGTTACATGAGTTTGGTTTATGTGTCAGTATAAGAATTCAAAGGAGCCTACTTTTTTTTTTTTTTTTAAAGTATTGGTGAACTACAGGCTGTTACAAGCTGCTTTGTGTGCTTTAATGTGTTGATTTGCACGTGTGAAGTACACAATGGTGGAAGAGAAGATCATATCCAGCTGGAACCTACAGGAAACCCCAGAAACCTGACGTGAAAAAAAAAAATGTTCAACAGAAGCTAACCTTCAAGGGTATGCCGTTATTTATTACTATTAGTAGTTATGCACATGAATTTAGCGATAGTTAGGACATTACGCAGCCCATGATACACTATTGTAAAGTGTACAAGTTCTGCCAGCATACATGGCTTTTATACTATTAAGTAGAATTCCAGTAACACCATATTCATTCAATACCTTCTACAGAAGTGTCCTATGTACTCGGTCATTATACTATTGTAGAGTGTACAAGATCTGCCAGCATACATGGCTTTTACACTTAAGTAGAATTCCAGTAACACCATATTCATTAAATACCTTCCACAGAAGTGTCCTATTTACTCGGTCATAAGCTTTCTCTAAATCTGTGAAGGCAGCAAAAGCTTTCTTACCAACGGCCAGATACTTTTCAGTCATCATGCGTAATGCAAAAATTTGGTTAGTGCAGCCTTTTACCAGACATATAACAACTGAACATCCCACACTTTCACTGACGTAAGGCTCAGTACTTTTTCAATAATGACCTTACCAAACACTTTCCCTGGCACACTCAGTAGCTAATACCACGATAGTTCTTGTAGTCAGTCTGATCACCTTTTCCCTTATACAAGGGAAGAATGATAGCATCCTTCCAATCCCGAGGGACCATTCCTAACTCCCAGCACGACTGGAAAATTTCAGTTGACTAGTCTATTACAGAGTCACCACCATATTTCAACATCTCCGCAGTTATGCTATCAAATCCTGGGGCCTTACCATTCTGAAGAGATTTTAGAGCTTTACACACCTCTTCTCTGGAGATCTCTCCTGTGCCTTCACTGTGACATCATCTGCTTCTGCCTCAGAATCACCTTTTGCTTTCCTGATCTAATTACTCACAGAAGTATTCATCCCCATCTTGCACTTTACTTATTAGGCTCCCATGTAATTTCTTGGGATCCTATTTTTCACACAACTTACAACTTTGTTTCCCCTATTTTTCCTGAGTCTTGTGTACTTCCAGAAAGTGTTTCTCTCTTTCCAAGAAGCCAATTCATGCCTTTCCATCTTCTCCTTCCTATCTTTTGCCTTACTCTGGCGAACCAGCTTAGCAGCTTCACGCTTCTTACAGCGGTATTCATCCACAGAAACTCTACCTTGCAACATCCACATATAGGCATCCTTCTTTCTCTTTACTGCCTCTTTAATCTCACTATTCCACCAACAATCACCTCTATTGTTACCCATTATTGAGGTGCAGACCTCAGCAGCAGTGACAACACAGTTATTAAAACATTCCCACTTCTTTTCTACATCCCTCTCACATGACTTCAGCCCCTTCAGTCGTTCTCTGAGTAAGTCAGAATAATGCTGATGATCTTCAAGGAGCCCATCAACCTTTATTCTTCCTATCCTGGGCCTCTTCCTATTCCTTTTCCTCCAACGAACATTCAGTTTCACTCGTGACACTACCAAGTAATTGTCAGAGCCAACATTCTCACCTCTTGTCGCACAAGTGTCGACAACTAAGTGTTTCAGAAGATCGTAAACAACGAAATCTATAACACTCTTTTGACCAAGAGTACGATTTTCCCAAGTATATGTGTAGATATACTTGTGGTTGAAAAACATATTAGATACACACAAACCATTCTCAGTGAGGAGTTCAGTTAATCTTTTACCATTATTGTTTACACAAGAATCATTAAACTTGCCAAGAACATTGTCAGAAATCGTATTCTGCACACCTACTTGAGCATTGAAATCCCCTGCTATTATAACTTTCTCTTTTGCACCAAACTGGCTCAAAACAGCTTTTAGCTCATTGCAGAAATGTTTTTCTTCTTATCAGAAGGTTCCGAGCCACAAGGAGCATACATACACTACAACAGTTACTATTCTCTGAAGTTTAACTTCAGCAGCTTTCAGTATTTTTTAGACCCTTGTTTTTTTGTCAGTCGAACCGTGTTTTTCCATTTTCTCTGGATGATTACGCTGATAAAGCAGCTTAATTTTTTTTTTTAAGTAATTTGACTATCCCGTTTGAAACTAGGTACCTTCTCTCTCACCGATGTTTTTGGGAGCAATAAAAGCCTCGTGCAGACCGCGCATGTGTTCTGCTGTTGTTGACTTGAGCTGATATTTTCCAAGATGGACTACTAACAAACACCCTCCCCTGGAATATCGTGGTTTGACATGTCTTAGGCCCACCCCGCTTTTGCATCGTAGTAGTAGGGAGGGGGAAAGGGGTCTGTCAAGAAGCACAAAATCTCTTGCTATCCCAAATGGTAGTGATATCCGATAAATGTGTGTGTGTGTGTGTGTGTGTGTGTGTGTGTGGGGGGGGGGGGGGGTTCCGGGTTCCTGGCAGAGTTGCTGGAGTATAGGCAAGAGAGTAAAGATGTGGGGTGAGCAAGTGCTGCACTCGCAAATCTAAGGCTTAGCAAAAAAAATTTCTATAAAAAAAAATTGCAGCAAGGAAATTGAAATCTAAGATTAAAAGAAAATATTTCACAAGGCATTGAAATCTATACGTAGTATGAAATAAAGTCCTCGGTAGGTGTCTGTCTGTCTGTTCGGGCTAATCTCAAATCTCTGGACGGATTTTGATGCGGTTTTCACCATTCCATGGAGCATTTGTTGAGGAAGGTTTAGGTGTATGAAACATTAATCTATTAACAAAAGGGAGCCAAGCAGTAATGATTTCAGTGACAAGTCAAAGAAAAAGCCGTTCGCATTCTTTCGTGGCTTCCACTGCCTATGAGGATGCAGCAGGCACGTGACTTTTTTCACGACAACGAGCCTTAGTAACGTAAGTGAAGGACAACCAGTCAACCTTGAAATGATCGTGTCTTACTTTGAAAGTTTAACTTTCGAGTACAAAATGTGGTATTCGGAAAAAATTAATGAGATTGAAGGAAAAGATCCCTATGTGCTGAATATAAGTATCTTCGAAGGTGATGCGAGAAGTTTCCCAGAAGTGCAAATAGTAAATATTTTCTATTACTTCGTCTTTGGTCAAAGCGCCATTGCCATACAACAGTTAAAGGCATTAGAATCGTATAAAATTCTCGAAGCATAAAACAATTTCTCATCGGGGATATTCTTTTACATGGTATTTAGTGAGATCACTAATTAGTGAGCAATTAGTAACTCCTCAATAAAAAGTGTTTTTCTATGCTTTGGGAAGCGATTTTCAAAACTTAGAAAAATTGAGAGAAAAAAATCTGGTAATCTATAATATAAAAGTGAAATTTTGTATATTTGTTTGTTTGTCCTCTATACAAATCTACAGTTTTCAACTTAGAACCAGCAAATTAGGTATACTATCTCATGGTACTGTAACTTAGACCGTAGAAGGGTTTTGGAAGGGATAGAGGAAGGGTGGGTCAAGGGAACCCCCATACAGAATGTTCCATATTTTAGTTAACATTTCTAGTTTTCAATTTAGAACCATCAAATTTGGTGTACTATCTCATGGTACTCTGACTTAGACCGTACACCACGGTTTTCGGAAGGGGTCGCAGCCCGGGGTTCAAAGGGGTCGCAGCCCGGGGTTCAAAGGGCCCCCATACAAAATTTTCGTAAAAAGTTCTACAGTTTACAATTTACAACCACCAAATTTGGTATGTTATCTAATGTTACTCATACTTAGACCGTAGACAGTTTTTAGAAGGGGTCGGGGTGTGTGTGTCAATGATCCCCTATACAAAATTTTCGTAAAAAGTTCTACAGTTTTCAATTTAGAACAACCAAATTTGGTATTTATCTCATGGTACTCTAACTTAGACTGTACATGGTTTTTGAAAGGGGTCAAAAGGCGCCCATACAAAATTTTCGTAAAAAGTTCTACAGTTTTCAATTTACAACCACCAAATTTGGTATAGTATCTCGTAATATGCTCTTAGACCGTTTTTGAAAGGAGTCTGAGCCGGGAGGTCAAGCGAGCCCCCCTCCCCCATAAAAAATTTCGAAAAAAGTTCTACAGTTGTCAATTTAAAATCTCCAAATTTGGTATTAACGGGAAAATTACAGGAATATATTTTTCATTCATAAAATTTCACCCGCTGAACTTGGTGATTCCACGAATATTTACCCGGGAAATATTGGGTACCCCTGCTAGTCCAAGATACTGTGGCTGATAAACAATACAAACACACATACACAGTCTGTGAGCACTGACAAATATTGTTGCATCGGGACTCGACAAACTCTAAAGCTCTGGCCCTGTTTATGCGAGTAACACAGAAAACAAGGTTAAAGGAAATAATTGTTCTTTAATTGGGCATCTTGCTTAATGTGGCAAAAGACAAAGCTTGGTATGTAATTGCTTTTCAAGAGGAGGCTAATTAGTTTGTGGGATATAGCAAATTAATTAGCTCCTGTAAGTTTTCAATATGCCCCATTTCACACATTTCCTGATCAGTCTGCAACACATATCATGGTGCTACAACAAATCTGCAGGTGGTCACTGGGCAAGATAACTACTGTAAGTGAAAAATGATAAAAGCTTGCGGGAGCAGTGAAAAAAAGAAGCCGCCCACCTTATTTCTTCAACCTACAAAAAACAACAACCTAGCCCCAAGGTACTACAGCAATTGTGATAACTAGGATCATGGACACCCTGCCCTCCATACCTAGAATTTTGCCTACATTTTAAAGCTGAAACTAAGATTTGTAGAATGAAATTATATTTAACAAGAGTACAGGGCAAAGGAAACAGGGGAAAAAAAAATTACAGGAGAAATCTTAGCTCCGTCTTACTTCTGTTTTCAAAATTTTTTTCACCTGTTTTGTTCCTAAATACAAACATTTATGTTATTAAATGATACAGTGTAGGGAAAACACTGCAGGTGGGGGGTAGTGATTACGGGCAAAATCGCCACCTCTTTTGACGGCGTTTAATGAATATAGGAGAAATCCTTGTTCCTTCCAACGTCCGCTTTCTGGAATTTTTTTCTTAATTTTCTGTCTTAAATACCGAAATTCGTTTAGTAAAATGATATTTAACAACCATACTATGGGCGGAAGGGGACATCGTGGGGAAAAAAAATTAAGATTTGCATGGCTCTGTCTAACATCAGTTTTTGGAAATTGTTGCCTCTATTTTCAGACTGAGATACAAATATTTATGCAGTAGAATGACATTTAGCAACAATACTGGACAGATGGAACATTGGGAGAAAAAAATATGATTGTAGGAGAAATTTCACTCTGTTTTCTGAAAGTTTTGAAAAATGAAAAATTTTCAGCCATTATCTGGAGTCTGCAAGAGAGGATCTAATGGGGTTCTGGGGATATTGTTTATGACAGGACCAGAATAAAAACTGGGACATACATCGCCTGTTGGCGCAATTCTGCTACAGGGTCAAGATGTGCAGTTCCTCTTTGTATTCATTGTTTAATCTTTTGATGCTAGAGGAGTTTTTACTTAGCATTTTGCACTGTATGACAACGCATACTTGAAAGTTATTATTCAGCAATTTTGTTGATTGCTGAAGAAAAACTTTTTTTGATTATATATCTTGGCAGTACATTCCCTGGGCTGCTTACAGGAATACGTTGATTCTTTTTCTGCAGTTTCTGCTTCCCCACCTCCATGTTTTAAAACAAAAAGGCCTGTTTTGTGCAAACAACTACCTGTCTTTGGTTTTAGAAAGGGAATCTACACTATCTTTCAGTTGTGCTAGTTTTGTTCTTTTCAGTACATGTACAAAATTTATGTATTAGTATTTTACATATAAAAGGCTTTAAAACAATGTTAAAAAGTCAATCAGTTTGTGAAGTGACCGTTTTTAAAATGTATAATTAAAGCTATGTTGAACTGAAAGGGAGATGTTTAATTTTATACCGGATGATTTAATCCTTAATCATCAACTTGTGGTGAAACTTTTGGACCCAACTCATACAACCTCTGGATTGATTCTGAATCTTTTGCACGATTTCGTTAATATTATGGTAGTGATGGATGGTGACAAACGCTTTGCCACACAATTGTACTCCTTACAAATGGTGATCACAGACCATCGAAATTGCTTATGATACAGCAACCGTAATTGAAAAAGGGAACTACAGAATGAAAGCATGCACATACTTTCTTTCTGCCTTTAAACAACAGCTGGTAAAATGATGCTCATCATCATGTTTGGTGCTTGAAAAATGCATACTAGCATTCCTGTCTGTGTAATTACAGTAAATTTTGCTTTAAGGTTTCACATGAAACTCCCTGACATCTATCAGTGCTGAAAATGCAGACATACATATGTCTGCATTTGGTCTGGAAATAAATGTTTCTTCACCAGTTTCACATAGCCTGGATAATGTACTTTCTGAAATTTCCAAACAGCAGAAAAATATTGCAGCATAAATTTTTGCTGTACATTGGTGTTAGAAGCTGTGCTGGAGTTAGCTCTTAAAATCATTTCCCAAATCCAAATAGTGCATAATAATAGGCCTCTGTCATTTATTTAACGTGATGGGATCCAGCCAGTGGACATTACGTTGGGGGTTGTGTGTGGGAAGGGTGGCATGATTGAGGAAGTGCAGTAAAGCAGTTTGTTGTTCTCTCTGGCTTACAGGACAATGCTTACTTGAATTAATGTTATGTATCCAAACAATAAAAACAAATTAGGTGATAATTTTGTTGATACTAACATATTCTCAAGATCCTGCTAGCATAAATGAATGATCTTTGTAAACTATTTAAATTTACCAACAGAATTTGAGGATTTTTCAAAAAGAGTACAATTTTCCAGTTGTTATAAATCTCCCATTATATGCTTACTCCAGCAAAAAATATATATATATATAAGACTGAAATGAAGTAACCAAGCTGCTAAATCACAACAAGTGAGATTGTGTTTCATTCACATTACGACGCAAAAAAATTTTGTTTGCCGTAAACATAAGTTTCCATAGTTAAAATTGAATCACACAAGACTAACTTTCTGAACAGTAACTTGATTCAGGAATTTAATCAGGTCACTCAGTTTTCATTAGTTAACTATTAATTAAATTCCAAACCATATCACCATTTTCAAAGATGTGTTTCAGTATTTCATGGAATATTTACACATGCCTTTGCTTCTACTGATGCTTCTTTTGCAGATTAAACGTGCACAAGATATTTGCAGAATGCAACTATGCTGTTTGGTGCACTTTTGCCATTATTTGTGGCAGAGGAAATTTATCCTGTAAAATTGTTTGCTATGTTGAGTCAAAAACTGATACATGTGGCACTTGTTCTTAACTGAACTGTCTAATAAAACTCCAATTTCTACTGTATATTACATTTGTTTCAGATTTTGTTTTTTGCTAGGTTAAGTACACAAAGGATGTAAGCTTCCTCATGAGTCAGGTTTTAGCATACTGCAGATTTCTTTTTTTGTCCAGGAAAACTGCTTCACATGCAAATATCGAAACACAGCTACATTTCTTTTAGCAGTCAAAGTGCAGCACTGAATTGCTTTTAGTTCGCAGGTCTCTGTGCAACATTTCAGAAAACTTGAAAATGACATTTTGTGGAAAATCAAAAATTGGGAGATGCTTGTTTGATTTTCACTCCATTGGCCTGTAGTGAAAATCAAACATCCTCCCAATTTTTGTTTGAGCCTGCTACCATTACACCACCCAGAATTACACCAATATCTGTAGCCAAGCAATTATAGCTTGCAATCTGAATAAATTTAGATTCACTCTCTGAATGAAGCAATGCAGTGCTTCCTTGTGATGTCAACTGCAGTTTCTAGTCCAGGAACAGATAAAAACAACAAATCACTTGTATATCAGATACCATACAAATTAAGGAAGAAATTTTCATTACAAATACAGAGGAAATTCACAAGAAGTAAACTATTTTACATTCAGAGTGTGGTACTGAATTGCTTTCAGTTCACTGTTCTTCACTTGACATCTCAGAAAACTTGAAAATTACATGTTACTTGGAACTTAAGTGTTCCAAATGGTGTAATGGTAGCATACTTGAAGGGGGAATAATACAGGTTTGATTCCTGCTCCAGGACAATGCAGTTTTCTGAGATATTACATGGACAACAGTGAACTAATTAAGAACAATTTAGTACCACAGTTTGATTGCTAAAAATAATGGGGATTTCCCATGCATTTGTGAACAATATTTCTTAATTTCTATTTTTCAATTTTTGACAACTTGGAACTACTGTAGTCATTTAAGAGTTAAGAGATAAAATGTCACTAGACTGAGCTATACCTTTTCTTTCCATTATGTAAGTGCAACAGTGAGATACTCCTTTTGTGAATCTGCTTCATCTTCTGCCCAGAGTTTCTGTTGTCACACATTTTACCAAAGGAGTCTTCATTAAAACTTTTTAATGATCACAACATTGCACATAATATTATGTAGCTTAATGTTTTCAGTCTTTCAGAAACTCAGATTGCTTTTAAAGTATACACAGGTTCATATATGTTTTCTTTCTTACACTTGACTCATCATAGAGGTAAATGCAATCATGATGATTTCATTTATACCTTAAATTATTTAGGAAAGGTTGCATTTTTGTCAGTATTTGGGAGATCTGTCTAATCTGTTGAATTTATTGAACCATATACCACATTGCCCTTGGGACTACATCATTGAAGAAGGTGTTATTTGGTTATAATGGCTGCCATTTGTTGTTAATAACTGATAGCAAGCACAGTGTCTCTTTTTCAATTCCTTTTTGTAATTCTCTTTTGAAGAAATGTGGTTGATAAGCAATGCTTTTTAATCCCAAATTAATGTATTACACAGGTGATTTTGATTGACACTCTCAAAAGTTGTAGTTCATCATCAGCCATACATCTTCAGAAAGGAAATTATGAGAATATTGGCAAATGAAAAAAGACATGATACAACAATTAAGTTATCAGAAAGGTTAGTCATTTCAATCAGAGTGACAACTTTTGCTTTGGTGACATAGTGTAAATTAAGAACAAGCCAGTGTCTCAAAACACTTTTAATTAAATATTTCTCGTGTGGTACACTTCAGTGTAAAAACTTGAATACCTGTAAAAAGTATATTTATTTCCAAACAGCTGGATTCATTTTGCATGCAAAGTGAAACTTACTGTCTAATTTGTACCAATGGGGTTCCTGTCGACAGGTTTCCTTGCTGTGTCCAAAGCCATTTAATCTTCACTTTTTACCATTTATAAAAACTGAATTATTTTCTTATTCACAACTTGGATTTTTTTAAATGGCTTCAAGGCCTAAAACAGTTATCACCATTAAGAAAGTATAGCAAAAACTTGCATAAAATCATTTGTTACTGTATGTCGCACATGCAGATCTTGGATAACCTGTACTATGTTATCAATTGAATGATGTGAACTAGCTTCCAAATGCAAAATTTTTCCTTCTTGCAATAACAAAAAGGTTACAAAGCTAACAGCTTAATTTTTTTTTTTTTTACGTAGTTTGTTGATGGAGTCAGTGTTCTTATTCACAGTTAAAGCAGTTACCTTTGTTTAAAATATTCTGTAGCAGACTGTACAAAAAAGGATGGGGGGGGGGGCAGTTGCCTGAAGGTTGCTAATGTAATTATTTAATTTCTAACCTTTGTTTTTTAAAAAAATAATAGTTTTATGCGTAATAAGAGAAAAGAGCTGGCCATTTTCTTTAATGATCTCAAATTTATGAATGATTTTTTTCCTTATTTAATTTTAGTTGCCATTTATATCTTTGTTTGCTTGAATTTATTATGGTGATAACTTCCAAATAGTTAATATTTGTAATCACATTCATTTACTTCATATTCAGGAAATTATGTATCCAGTTTTCACTAATAATGCACACAACTGCAGTTTTTTTCACCTTCACACTTATTCCTTTAAAGTGAGTAAACATTATGCATCATAAATCCCATAATAAAATATTTATAATGCTTTTATGGTAAAGAAGTGCACTAATATTTGTGAAGGTTATGATCTTGGAAAGCGCCACAAATGCAGAATTTCCTAACACTGAACAAATATGGATAAATTGGGTTTTAGGATTATAATGATGAAATATTTGTCATTATTATAATATTTTTGTGAAGACTTGTGATGCAAGGTAATGAGTTAGGGGCAAAAATCTTGCATCTATACTATAATTGAGAGGGTAGCTAAAGTATGAAACATGACATAATTTTTTTAATGAATATTATTCACCACCAACAAACTTTGCAGTTAGGAAGATATAAGATTCCATAAGCAACTTCAATATTTCTACTTCTTTTGTGTCAGTCAAATGCCTAATTAATTTGTGGAACTCATGGTCATACCTGCCAAGTTTTACGTTTTACTCGTAAAATTTACGGAAATTGTAGTTATTTTACAGAGAGACACGTTTTGCGGATTTTTTTTTCCAGATAGATTAGGGCCATGTATTTATTACCTAAAAACTTTTCGAAGAAAGAATAATTAGCCCAAAGGCACCTGAACGTTCTGATTCCGCTGATCACAGCTGCCTCCCCCTGTGGTGCAGTGGTGTAAGTGATGGCTTCTGACCATTTGTCGGAGTTGGGTCTGGGTTCAAATCCCGGTGAAGCATGTGTGTTGTGTTTGTCTTCCGGCGCTGGCTCTCTCCCTTCCCTGGAACCAGTGTCGCTAAATTAGGGACAGGCGACTGCTTATAGCACATTGAGTTGCTTACGGTGGTCGTTAAACCTTCAAACAAACAAACCCTGATCACAATTTCATCCATTTCAGCTTCCCCAACCCTCTCTGATCTCAGCCTATTGGAAGAAACTCTGAAAGAAACTTTGTAGGATTAAAATTGGCACTAACAGCTAAAAAACAAGAGAAAAAAATAGCATTTTTAAAGGTATTTTAGCATGCTGACACTGACATTTAAGTTTAAAACCATTGATAACTTAAAGTAACTGCAATTAATCGCTTTTAGCTATTATTTTTGTAGTTACAGATAAAAAAAATTCTGTATATGTAACCTAACGATAGCATACTAATGACTTAATTATGTATTGATTTCATTTTAATCGTTATGAGCGTGAAATACTGCCCAAACATCCTACTCGTGTAACATATGAAATCAATATATCATTCGCACAATGAATCGGTTCTCTTTTGATAGGGTGCACCACAAGGGCCAATCACTTCTCTTTTTGATAAGGTGCACCACACATTAACTTTTGGAGAATTTCCAGTTCAATAGCAGCATGAGGCGGTTCACTGCCCCATATCCTACAGTGGTGATGATTCACAATACCTGATACAAGAAATGTGGATTCATCACTAAAATTTACAGTACTAAGAAAGTTTTCGTCGTTTTCCACTCGATTCAGCATATCCACAGTGAAATCGTATCGTAGAGTGTGATCAATTACATGCATCTTTTGCACTATTTGAATTTTATAAGCATTAAACTTTAACTTCTTGTGCAAGATATCGTGAACTGTCTATTTCGGAATGCACAGTTCTCTGTTTGCTTTACGAACGGATTTCCTGGGGCTTCGTCAGAAACTTTCATTAACTTGATCAGCCATCTCACTGCTGACGCTAGGCCTACCGGCTCCTCCACGCTGTTCCACATTGCCAGTTTCTTTAAATTGTTTCATCCACCGCTTAATTGAATTCGTTAATGGAGGATTACAACCATACTCTAAACGGTACCATCTTTTAACTTTAATACTGTAAGCCATAACACACACACACCGCCTTCTGCTGTAGGATGACATGACTACTTATTGCGCATTTGTCATACATTCCTCATCAGGCCACACCTAGCACCTTCTATCGGATTCTGGAAATAGCAATTCTGCAAAACAAAAATATACAGTGTTAGTAATACGTGTCATAGAAAAACAATGCTCAGTTTTTTTTTGTACATAATTTTGTAATGTGTCCAATAATTCTCGGACACCCTGTATATTCTAAAATTGCTCTAAACACAAATTTTACAAAAATGGGTATCATCTTTAGAAACCTTGATTGACCCTTATACAGCATTTTGAATGAAGATTTATGTAATCAAAATTTAGTCTTGCTGTAACTGTATGTTGACATTTTTAAATGTGCTTTTTAATCTGGACTTTTTCTGCTAGTTAAAGCATTTCATGTAATTTGTAATTATGTAACTTCTGGTTTGCATTTAGAGTTGAAAGATATTTTTTCCCCCTATGATTCTTTAGATTGAAAGAAACTGAAGACAAAAAAATCCATTTTCACTCATTCTGAGATAGGCCTTGTGTACCCAAAGACAAAAAACAAGCATTAGAAGGTAACTGTAACTGCCAAATGTGGTTTATTTTTTCTTCATTGATCGTTTTGTATTATTTTTGTTTCTAACAATTAATAAAAGGCAATATTACCTTCAAATTTATGAGTTGAAATCACTAAACTCGCAAATGCATTTTCATACTTCCACATTTTGTGTGCTATCTCTTCACACAAAATGAAATTTATACGGCTTGTGCGCAATCAGATATGTGCGATAGGCATTGCTTCACAGTTCAATATATTTTTGAGTACTTTGACTACTGCTGGCAAATAAGTACCAGCTAGAAAACTATTCAATACAATGAGTAGTTTCTGTTCTATGAGTAATTTCTAGAGCATAATGGTTTAAATGTAATTTCACAGCATCACATATTCTTTGGTGGTTGGTGTTGTGGTTGTTCCAAGATCTTGAATGTGTACGCACAATCAGGAAAGACATTTCAGAAAGCCCTAAGGGCATAGATGAATTAACTTATTATTTTTTAATTTGTCACAAGATCTTGTGACCCCTATGCATACTACGCCTTATGGAAAGCAAAACAACAACAAAAACAAAACAGGTTTATATGGCTTAAATTTTATACTCACTAGCTATTTGATGAAGCTCACCAGAAAATGCACAAGTGACAAGTATTAAAGTGCAGATTTTTTTCCTAAGAGTGCTGCACATGGAAATATAGATTTGTGTCATTACTACTTGAAGTATGAAAGTATAAAGCTTAACCATATTTCTTTTGTATGTTCATGTCATTCAGCCTGAAATTTGTGTATTGTAATATTTTCTTGAAGTTCCATGTGAAGTACAGGTAACCAGGGGTGGCATTGGGGAGGGGGAGGGTTACAAATTTCATGTTGTACTGACTGCTGAGGCATTTCATTTGTATGCGGCATATATTTTGAGAAACTGGCAAACTCAAGATTTCCAGTGTGTATAACATAATTTAATTTCCTGTGCCACAATAAGAAAAGGAAAACTTAAACAAACAAGTCCAGAAAAGACAGGGTAGTTCAGGATTGGAATGGCACTACTTTGTCAACAGTTTTGTAACACCTTTTCTATTTGTATGCTGAAGATGTGCATGAACTATGCAAGATTTTCAGAGAGACCAAAACAGGTAAAAATTACCTTTAGTATGCTATTGACAAAATTCCAGTTTGTTGGTCCAAAATAATTTTAGGGGGAGCTTTTGGGCCAATTTTTGAGTTGAGCACACGAAAAGAAAGTATTATTTCTGAATTTAAGTGAGGTTGTGTGCAAAAAAATATAAGGAAATATTCAGGAGATTGAAGAACTTAACATTTAGGACCATTGATCAATAAATATTAGTATTGCTTAGTCTGTACAAATAAGTTGGAAACTTGCTGAAACCTTTGCTGATTTCCACAGATTGTGGAACAACAAATTTTCTTCCTATTAATCCACAACTGAGTATAAATCATAGTAGTATTTCTCAGGTGTGTGTGTGTTTATTGGCACATTATGGTACCTTAAAGTAAGTGACAGAGACTTTTCCATTTTTTATGCTTTCCATCCGTAGATGCTCCAGCTTTGCCTTGTCCGCATGATAACTCGCATAAAAATGGTTTGATTTCAATGAAATTTTTGTATATGGTAGGGGACAACCTGGGGACGAACCCTATTGAAAAAGGGGGAATGGGGTCAAAGGTCAAGACATAAGAGCAGGATCCATTCCATCGCCCTTATGTGTCATAACTTACATAAAAATGCTTCATAAAAAAACTGGTTCCGTTGAATATCATCGAAATGAGGTCAAAGGTCAGGGCGCAGAAGTGAGATTTATTCCACAGCCATTGTCCTTGTAACTTAAGTAATGATTTCTGGTATGTTGGGAAGCGTATCATAATAAACGCATTGCATGATTTTACTAACAAACACTTGCAGTAATTGGGGCAAGTTAAGTGTGTCAGGCAGATTGTGCTAAGAAAATCAATGTGTTATCCAAAGTTGTAGCCATATAAAAAAAAAATAAAAAAAAATAGCCACTTTTTTTTTTTGTAGTTGGCTGAAAAATGTTTTATGCTAAACAATTAAGATTTTGTAATGAGTTCTTAGCAGTACATGTGAGCTGTATTGATGCCAAAACAAACTGGAAGACAAATACCAATTTCTGATTAATTTGACTCATTTCTTTAACTTTTAGTTAAATTTCAACTCTCGGGAGAAAAAATTAATCATTGAATTGGTCCTTTTTGTTCTTCTGTACGGTGAACCTGATACAAAAAAACAAACAAAACAGGAATGTGAAACAACGATCACATTTGCTGATGTAAACAGATATGTCTGTTGTTATTGTATCACTACGTGGAAATAGCCAGAATTAAAGTATTTAAGAAAGGGGTAGGCAGGCAGGAAGGGAAAAGAGAGAAGTGGTTTAACCATTTAAAGGCACTAGCCAGTTTTGTGGGAGAGACATTCATTGACTCATAGAGCTTCTCTAATGACGGGTTTTATAAAACTCAAGATTTTAACGAGTGTTGACAAGTAAATCCCCCTTTCTTTTGCCATTTTATTCCTCTAGTGGCATAAAGATAAGAGGGATTTGCCAAAAATTTAGCCAATTTTATTTCTTGTTCACCAATGTTTTGTTGAAATTGCATTTGGCGAACTGCCAAATGCTTAACGTAGGCCATGAGAAAGAAGTAAATGGTTTAATGAATGCAAAGTTTTATTTTCATTATAGTAGGTTTTCAGTTGTGATGGGTAAGACATTGTTAAAGGAGAAAAGAAAACATGTAGTTGAAGTGTAAACATAACTACTTGTCGTTGTTTAGGTGCATGAAAATATGAAATGACTGACATGTTAAATAACTACATATACAGTAGATTTGTTTTCAGGAACCTTGTTTTTGCGAACCATTCGTATTTACAAACTAATTCATGAGTTTCTAAAATTATTCCATATTTCACTACTTTTCATCTGTCCTCATTAAGCATAAATTTTGTGAACTGAGTCGACAACAGGGGGGCAAAAGAAGTTGCTTGGAGTACCAAAGAAGTGAGTTGCCAATGTCAATACCTGCAAGTGCTTTGCTGCGCGGAGAGATGAGGAGGAGGAGCTGTGACGAGAACTCTTTAGCGACCCGGGGTATTTTAACCAATCGGGAGCCTAGTACTAGCGTACAATATGTTCCAAGGTTTTTAAGTTTTTTTTTATGGTTACTCTTTTGCTTTTAGTCGTATTTTTGTTTCTACACATGAGGTTTTTTCATTTGTAAAATGTCAAATAGGAAAAAAAGGAGTTTATCTGTAGACGTTAAGGAAAAGATTTTTAAGGGAGTCGACGCACGTCCTAACTAAGACACGAGTTGCAAAAAAAGTTAGGGATACCAAAGAATTCCCTGTGTATGATCTTCAAAGCATGAGAAAATATTTTTTCTGTTCATGATGACAGCAGCGCCGAAGTCGCACCTTTCTGAAAGTATTGCAGTGAGGCGAAGTATCCAGAATTGGAGAAAGCTTTAGTTGCTTGGCTCAAGAAATAAGAGGCAAAAATATACCCATTGACGACAGTCTACTAAAAAAAGAAGCGGACAATTTTGCTTTGAGGCTGGAATTGAAGGATTTCAAGGGATCTGATGATTGGCTGCAAAAGTTCCAAGTTGCAGAGGACGGCTTGACTTTCAGGAAAGTGGTGAAAGTGCAGCGGTTGACACAGTCACTACGGACAAATGGAAAGAAGAAAGGCTGAAAACTCTATTTTCTGAATTTTCATCAGAAGATATTTTTAATGCTGACGAAAATGGTTTATTTTTTAAAGTGCTACCAGACAACACAAAGGTTTTCAAAGGAAGGTGATATATGCAGTGGTGGAAAGAATGCTAAACAAAGGATTACAGTCTTGATGGGAGCCAACTCGTCCGACTGAGAAAAAGCTGCCACTTCTATTCATAGGAAAAACAAAGATGCTTTAAGAACGTGAAAAACTTCCCTCTGAGTACTATGTAAATAAGAAAGAGTGGATGACTGGTGTCATTTACGAGAAATGGTTAAGAGAGCTGGACCAACATTTTTTCTAAAAAGAAACCCAAAAATTATCCTAGTACTGGATAATTGTACAGCTCATGTTCCAGTCCACGTTAGTTCTGTTTTACAGCCCATGGATCAAGGCATAATCTAGTGTTTTAAAAGAATATATCGGCAAATGTCTGTGCTGGTACATACTGCATACTTAAGTGCTAGTGCATTTTGCTCATACATGGATGGTGCTTCAATTCATATGCAAATTTACTTTCCTTCATATGATAAATATTACATCATCATATGATAAATATAAAATGGGGTTTCAAAGGAATGTATCATTTTTCACTTGTTGAAGTTTTGGACAGTAAACCCACCTGTCTTTAAGACTGAGTGTTGCCACTCCTGTAATAAATTCCAACCCTTCGGATTATTTAATGGAGTTCCCATTATTCTCTTTGTTTCCTGACCTGCTGTTTTTCTTTTAAAAAGTGTTGGTGTACTAGAACTTCTGCAAAGTCCCAAATCACTGTTAAGTTCTGGAACACTAGCACTTTTAAAAAGAAAAATTGTAGGTCTAGAAATAGGAAAAAGAGGAACTACTTTAAATGATCAAAATGGTTGGGTTTTGTCACTGGAGTGGTAACAATTAAGTCCCAAAGATAGAAAGGTTTGCTGCGTGAAAATTTGTTAAGTGAAAAATAATGTATTCTTCAGAAACCTTATTTTAAACTTAAGATTTGTGAGTTATAACTTCTAGAAATAGCCATGTTATCCTTTATTACTAACAGAAATTATTGATCAAAAAGAAATGAAGGAAAATAACTTTTCATATAAAGGTTTTGCATGCAGCAGGCCTTTGTCATTTGGGTGTAACCCAGAATTCTAGGCTTTTGTAATATTCTAAGCCCTGAAATCCTCCAGGCTTTCAAGTTTTGTGTAAGAATTTGTGAATCCTCAATCATGTCATTTCTGAAAATGCTATGAAGTGGTAATTAATTAAAAGTGCCTTTCCAGATTCAAAACTGTTGTGCATGCTGAAAGTAAGGCTACTTTTTATAATTTTGACAGCTGCTTCTATATCAGATAATTTCATTACATAATGTTTGACAATGAATCCAATGAGCCAATTGCAGATTGATGAAAATCACTGTAGGATGGATGTTATGGCAGCAGGACTTCCAGAGGTGAACAGGTCCTTTGCTTAAATGTTTTGAAGTGCAAAATTTGTCTTCAAAAATACAATTTTTGAAGTCAAATTTCACATTTTTTGAGAGATCTCTAACACCACTAACAAAGTTCAAAAGTGCAGTTTTCGAAAGATTTCTAACATGCTGGATTAGTACCAAAAAAGTGTGACATTAATTTTCACAGTAATTGTGTAGCTAATTAATATGTGTGTAATATATAAGTGTGTACCTGTGTTGTACATTACATTATACAATAAGCTATAATGTATAAATAATATGCATTATTTATATATGAGTGCTAAGGTCAGGGTTCAGGTTTTTTTTATTTCATCACACAATCACCCCTGGTGTAGGTAAAAAGTCTGAAAACCTGTCAAAATCATTGATTTAACACAAAACAAATCTGTGACATAGAAGTAATGGCATACCATGAAAATGTTTGATATTATAATATGATATACTTAATGTTATTCTGTTTGTTTCCTTTCTTCCCCATAGAACTCATTTCACAAAGACTAATTCATGAGTTCTGTGGGGACTTGGTGTTATACTATGCACATCTTGGATCTCTACGTAAAGTATGCGGCTTTAACATTTGTGTATCAGGAAAAATTTTCTAATGAAAAAAATTATGTTGTGACAAAAGTAAAAATGGTATGCCATACGCTTGACTTTCTCACTTGTTATAATTTGGCACCACCATTACAAATAGCTTAGGTTAATTGATTTGGTAATCATAATGGATTGGGGTATTTTTTATAAGCAAAGTGAACCTAATTAATAATGAGGAATTGTACACCAACTATACTTGTAATCTGAATTTAATGGAGTAAAATTATTTTGTGCCAATTAATTTGGATTACTTAGTGTAGTTTTACTATTCAGAAAAAAAAAGTGAACCTAATTATGTAATGTTATAATTGGATACTCTCAGGAAATGAAATTTTTATGTTCATAATGGGCAGCACTCAAAGAATTTCCAATCTTGCAGTCCTGCAGTGTTTTGTGTGAACTTGTTTGAAAATACAGTGCTTTCTGCTTCTTTTTTAATACTGTGCTTACAGTTAATTGTGAATTGTTTCATTTGAAATGTTTTAGCCAACAGTTTCCATCCAATCTGTTTAGCTTGGTGATTCACAACAGAAAATTGTGTTGAATTTATTATCTCTCTCTCTCTCTCTCTCTGTGTGTGTGTGTGTGTGTGTGTGATGTAGTGATTTTAGTTGAAATTCCATTGTCATGCAAGTCCTTTTGTTGCAGTGCAGGTGCTTATACTGTGTCAACCATTGTGAAAAATGAGTTCTAAATTATTTTGCTAAATCAGCTAGCAAATGTAGTGTCACCTATGGGAACTAAAATGCTGTTAGAACTGAAACAATGATTTATTTTCCAGTTGGCAATCAATAAGAAAAATATGTATGAGAATAAAAAAAAGTACAGGCAAAATTTAGTAGGCTTTATGTAATTTATTTACATATTAGATTGCTGGAGCATATGGTTCACATAATTAAAGCATAATGTGATCATGCTTCACCCATTAGGTGAAAACAAACTAAACAAGAAATAAAATAGCGTATCATTTTGAATTCTGTTCCAAGTCCAAGAAATGTGTTGTGTTAATCATGCATACATTGCTCTAAAATAGGTATATTTCCATATTCAATGTAACTATCGGTGCAATGCAAGTTTACCTTTCATTATATGATTTGAAGTGTAAATATATGCTCACCAATGGAAGCAGATGTAACATGTAAGTTAACTGATGGCATTGTGAAGTTTTGGATGTAAAGTCAACCCTCGATTTACCACCACCACATTTGCATAATGCCAACCCTTTGGTCTGAACAGACTTGCTCGATATAAAACATCCCTTGATATATTGCCATATCCTTGCCATCTGATAACTGTTGATATACACTGAAGTGCCAGAAAAACTGGTACATCAGTTTAATACTTGGTAGGTCCCCCACGGGAGTGCAGGACTGCAGGAATACAACAGGGCATGGACTCCATTAGCTTCTGGAAATATGCTGTAGGCAATGCACACCATACTTGCTGCAGAGCGTTCCACAATTCGGGTGTATTCCAAGGTCTTATTTCCTGTGTTCGATAGCGCGTTGCATGGCATCCCAAATGTGTTCTATCATGTTCAGATCTGGGGACTACGGTGGGAATGGCAACACACCAAACTCAGATGAATGCTCCTCTAACCATAATGCGGCATCTCGGCACTTGTGTGGAGGTGCATTGTCCTGTTGCAACAGGCCCAACCCATCAGCAAGAATGCAGGACATGAACGGGTGTACCTCGTCAGAAAGGATGCGCACATAGCGTTGGCTGGTCATAGACGTTTGTAGACATACCAGGGCTCCTAGTGAAGTCCAGCTAAACACACCCCATACCATTACAGACCCCCCCCCTACCAGCCGGTACAGTTCCCTGTTGATAGGCGGGATCCATGGCTTCCTGGGGTTTGCACCACACACAAATCCTTCCATCTGCCCGATACAGTTGGAAACGCGACTCATCAGACCAGGCTACTTCTTTCCAGTCATCAAGTGTCCAGTGGCGGTGTTGCTGTGCCCAAGCGAGGCACATAGCTCTGTATCGTGCACCCATCAGGGGGTCTGCTACCAAAGCTCATATCGTGCAGGGCACGTTGCACAATCCGGACGCTGATGCTTGTTGAGGCTCCAGCATTGAATTCCGATGATACCTGCGAGAGTGTTGCATGCCTATCGCGTGAAACCATTCTTGACAGCTGACGATGATCACATTCACCCAATGTCTTTTTACGGCCACACTGGTATCATAGGTGGGGACGTTTTGCCGAAATTCTTGTAGTCACGGTACACCCGTGCAATGGTCGTCCGTGAAAATCCGAACTTCGTTTCTACCTCCGAAATACTATGGCCCATCTCACGAGCGCCAACTATCACACTGCGTTGAAAATAGCTTAAATCATTATTACTTGTCATTCTCATGCCGAAAACAGCTCCGACAACTGGCAAGAATGTCTATCGCTTTATATACGCACTGGCGGACGCAACCGAGTATGTGCATAGGTGACGTTGATATGTATTTTGCATAATCTGGTGTGTACCAGTTTTTCTGGCACTTCAGTGTATATTACTGCACCAACCTACCTTTCCCAACAGAAAACATACTGTGTATTAATGAAGTCATGGCAAAATCTTAGTAATGAAATATCTTTTAAGTACAATTATGCAAAAGGCTTAAGTGGCAGAACCTACAATCTTGAAGCAGTCCCGGTGACGGGTTGGTGTGAAACCCAAAAATTTGACAAAAAGTAATTTTTATGTCATCACAGTAATCCCTGTAATGTACTGTACTGTTAAGAAAACATACTTCATTTACTGTCACTTGCAAGCTGTGTGAGAATTCCCTTCCCTTTTTTTCAGACCATATTCAACTGTGGAGAAAGAACCTTAATGTTAAGGACACAGATTCTTCAATCATTCACGTGAATCAGTCTTTTAACATTAGGAAGATTCTTTGAAGCAAACTCTCAGGATTGCAAATTTTCAAACACACTTGTTAAATTAGATTGTGCTCTGGAAATAATTGGGTTGAAATCTAAAACACACACACAAAAAAAAATGTGCTAGTTTTTATAAAGAAACTAAGGTATGCAAAATGATTTTGTGTAATGCTATTAATTTTTACTTTGTAAAGTAATCTAACGTGATTTTGTACATTTTCTCATAATTAAAATGTCAACTTTGTCTTCCTACTATGCAAAGTAAATTTCTGCATTTAATGCATTCCAGAAGCTTGCTTGCTTCGGAGATGGAAATGTACTCTTCAAACTACATTATGCCCTAAATACACAACATGTATAGTAAGATTATTTTTTACTTGGCACTTGATGATAATGGAACCTACTTTTTGGGGATGCAAGCATTTTGGGTGCGACATGTCGAAGGCTTAGGTGATTTCCAATGCTCAGAGACAACAGGCGAGAATTTCCTTAGTCACTTGTTCCCTGCGGGGCTAAGAGTTTAAGACCCATTACCACGACAGTCCCACCCTTTGGTTCATCCCCCACCCACTCCATTGTTGTCTCCCCCATTGTCTCACATTGCTTGCTGGGGACATAATTGCTCGGGAGAAAGATCTCACTGTTCCCTTAAGAAGGATCACTTAAGAGACAAAAAATCCCCCCTTTCAGATCAAGCAATGTTTACTGCCATGCTTTCCACAAAAATTCTGCCCTAGGGTAAGATTACTACAGAACCCTTCGCCTGCTCCGTTCTTGCTGCAAATCATACGTGCAAAGTGCTTGCTGCACCCCCAAAATCAGGCAATCTATTCCATTATCGCCAAGTGCCAAGAAAAAAAAAATCCAACTATAACTACATCTTTTTTTCTTTTTTTCTAATTTAACATGTTTTAAACTTAAAGCTAATAGTGATTTTTGATAAACTAGAATTAACAAACTTTGGGCTATTTAAAAATAATTGTCAAATTTGATACAATGCCACTCTCCACAATGTAATTTATGTACAAACAGTGGCAGTATATCAGTGGTTGACATTGTTTTTGAAGTGCATTAGAATTTTCATATCCATCATCCTTGTATGAAATTGGATGCTGATTGTAATGATCATTTACATTTCTGCCTCAGTAGACAGATTTCACGTGGGGTTCTAATCAAACAACAATCTTCAAGTGTGTGCAGTGCACATTACCACTGTTTCAGATAATTATGTAATGTATCCAGGGCTTGAAAAATACCATGTCCAAGATCCCCAGGGCATGTACATTATTGGCCTGGGCAATTAAATAAAAAATTTAGTTGCCTGGTCAGGGCAGCTAAATTTAAAAATAAAGAAGTTTTGCATAGAATCTACTACAAGATAAGACAGTGGTAGCATGTCGCGTTTCATTTCACTGCTAATAACCGGAAGTTGTATTATTGTTACGGAGTGCCAAGAACAGAAGAAAATCACTTCTTTAATTATATTATGCTCTAGGTCCAGAAATTAAAATCATATGTATATAATAGTTTTGCTCCAAATCTTGTTTATAGTCAGTGACAAGATGCATGCCTCTGATGGAACTAGCCACTGGTGTTTAGTGACAAAGGGCAAAAACTTCTATGAAAGGAACTTGGCAGAATCGCTACATTTCTCAAATATCAATTTCATCATCATATCATCTCAGCATCATCACCTTAAAACTTTAGAAACATGCTTTTGTGCATTGAGCATTTCAAATATAGACCTTTACAACAGAAATGCAAAATATGTGAAAAAGTTCATATTTTTTAACTTAAAAAATGAGGGTTCTGATTTCTTATCTTAAAAGATAATTTTTTGGGGCATTTAGCTTTTACTATCTGAGCAGGTAAATAATTTCTGCACATGCCCAGCTGGGCATGTAACTTTTCATGTATTTTTCAAGCCCTGGTACTCGGAGATTGCATAATGGGGATATAAGGAATTTTTGCACTTGGTATATAAGGATTAAGCATTAGAAATAAATAATAGTCACTAGTCCCAAGGACCAGTATTGTACAAGAATATACTGGTCCGCAGTAGTCATGACGGGTCCACTACTACTCAGATAATATACAACGAATACAGATTCATTATCTGTATGCAAATTGAACAAAACATTTTATTACTCTTGGAGTTGTACTTTAACCACTTGAAAGTTCGTAACCATTGCTACTGAAATACACAAGTTCTGCGTCTGACATCATAGTTATTATCTTCCTCCCTATTTGACATTTCAAATTCAGTCGTCATTTTTTCTCTGATGACTGACCAATTTCATACTCCCAGATTTCTAAGTTTAAACTTTTCAAAATGTCCAATTTGTTGAGCGGATAAATTCGATCATTTGATGGCTCTGCATAACATGTGACAATAAGGAAGGGAAGTAGCTCTAGTGAGCACATAGGCTCAGCAGAGGCATGCAGTGACTGAGCAATGCTATTGACAGCTGACCATTAGCGAGGTTGGGGACAAATGTCTGACTTTTGAAAAGACACGGTGCTGGCACCAATACAGGTGTTTGGATCTTTGTTTAGTGATGAAAACATGCACCCACTTTCTCATTTTAGCTTCTGGTCCCACGGATCACCCTAATTTTTATTATCCTGGTCCAATCAGACTTCTAGTGGTCTTGGACCAGCGGACCACCAATGATTTCGAGTGTTGCACTGTGATAATTTGTTATGGATTATTTTGTAAATTATCTTGCATTTGGTATGGCAGAGGTACACTGTGTTTATATATACCTCAAACCATGGTAATTCATTATGTTCCAATTTTAATAATATGTTAAGTTTTCAAATGAACTTCTCTAGAAGTTTACATCACTGTCAACTATTGAAACTATTTACAAAAAGCTCAGGTTTTCTTGGAGTTATATTACATAGTATAGTTGCTGTCGATCATTTTCATTGTTAGGTTTTATAAAACGTTTCCGGACTTATGGTACTATGAATTTTTTCAGTTGTGGTACTATGAAGTTTTACAGTTTCTTTACAAAAAGCTCAGGTTTTCTTGGATTTTTCAGTGCATCCGCTGAGTGTGTTTTGTGTATGGGAAGGGAGAAGTTCATTAGTATTATGGGTCTCTGGAATTTTACGCGTGAAGAGAGACAAAACAGTGTGTATTCCATTTAATTGAATCTCCTGTATGTTAAGTAGTTTTTCCATCATTATATTGGTATGCTGTTTTGCATATAATTAGCTAGCTTTTTAGTACAGCTTTGCAATATATATGTGTTGTGCTATATATAGAGATTGAGTTGTAACATTGAAAACTAGGTTTCATGCATGCAATTTAGGCATTTAGGGATCTATTTTTACTTTATATATTTATTTTGTCCTTTAAGGACTAAGGAAATATGGCATAAATTCAACAATTTCATATGACCTGAAATATATATAGGAAGAGAGCACAATGTAAACTTCAAAGTTAAAAACAACCACATAATAACTAAGAAAATGAAAAAAATATTGCATATAAATTTTTTTGTACCTTTTCAATTATGAAAGTGAAAGACTATTCAACTGACAAAACTTAAAGCTGACCACTGGTGATCATTTAATGGGTTTAATGTTCCACATTGGCTGTTACATTTTCCGAATGAAGAGCAAACAGTTTCATTTTGGTATCTGTGTTGTATTATCTGAGAATTTATGGGCATGCTTTGCTGCTAACATAGCATGTATCCTTGCAGCTTTCAAGGCTAACTCCAGAATTTACATATTTTGTTGTGTATAATAGCTTTGCAGAAAGTAGGAATTTCTGCAAGTTCATTTAAATCTTCAAAATATTTTGAGTAAATGTTAATGATTAATTCTTAATATTTTCTACCACTCGACATCTTCCCCCCACTCCAGTATTGTCAAAAAGTTGGTAAAATAGTGAAAACTGAACAAAAATCAATGAATAGTTCTTAAAAAAAATAAAACCAAATGTTTCTGAGACCAGACTTGCTATTGTCTTTACTACTGTTTCACATGTTATGTTCTATATTGTCCTCACTGCAGGTCACGCTATGCTACAAACAAAGGCACAATATTAACTTCGATATCATTAACTAGAATAGTAAGTGTAATAAATACTTGAACTTACTGCAGTATTGTCATTGTATATGCATTAGTTCACCGGTAGAGCAGCTTCCATATTCCCACTACTTGCATGTGGGTTAACGCATTTGGTTAAAATCGGTTCTTCAAAAAACTATAAGTTTAATAGCTTCATTTAAAAAATCGCTGAGATAGGAATGTGAAGAATAAAGCAATGGTTTACTGTCATATGCAAGCAAATGTATGCAGTATACAATCTAGCAGAAGTCAATGCAATAAAACGATGAAATGATAAAATAGAGTAAAACATTAAACCCTCGTTTGAAGTTCAGAAGTTTTAATGTTTTATTCTATTTTACCATTTCATCGTTTTATTGCATTCCCGGTTTTATGAGATTGACTTCTACTTGGTTGTTTAATTCATATGCTGCATACATCTGTCTGCACATGACAATAGACCATTGCTTTATTCTTCATGTGCCTATCTCAGTGAATCCATATATTATCAAATTGCCTTTTTCATGAAGCTGTTCAACTTCTAGTTTTTTGAAGAACTGGTTTTAACCAAATACGTTTACCCACATGCAACTAATATGGGAATATGGAAGCTGCTCTACCAGTGAACTAATTTATATACAATGACAATACCACAGTACGTTCAAGTATTTATTATACTTACTGTTCTAGTTAATGTTGTGCATTTGTTTGTAGCATAGAGTGACCTGCAGTGAGGAAAATATAGAACATAATGTGTGAAACAGTAGTAAGGATAGTAGCAAGTCTATTGGTCTCAGAAATGTATTGGCCACGTAGATTATTTGGTCACTAATGAATTTTAGCCAAAATATTGTAAAAACCAAATGTCGCCATTCAGCTATCTCTGTCTGGGATGTTTCAAAGTTTGCTATGAACTTATAATGGAAATCAGAATGTAAAGGTACTAGCAGCACAAAACTTCCTGTTAAGTTTTAGTTATATGACATGAACCAGATGTTTTGTTTTTTAAGAATTCGTGTGTGTCTGTTTCTTCATGCAGAAAATAGTTCCACTTTGCCAGTTTAAACACAATTAAACATTTGCTTCATTTGTAAAGCAGCAATTCACTTTTGAAAAAAAGCATCACAATTTCTCTCATCTTCAATTTTTGCAGTGTGGATTTTCCCTAAATTTTTTTTTTTTTTTTTTCTGGAAATGTAGCAATGGATAAGGGGGTGCTGGAAACATCCTTATTTTGATCAAGTTTAAGTTAATGTTTAGCCAAAAGCTTTTATATTTACATCAATTTTCCTGTAACTTGCATTCTTTAATACAATGATTAAACTTAATATTCATGGATAACATGAATATTATCCATGAATATTTTCATCGTCCCGCTCCAGGACGATGAAAATTTTCAAGTTTTCAAATACTATCTGACTTACCATCCTTGTCACATTTACGCCAAAAATCGGATTGTCATCTTCAAAATTTGTATGAAGGCTAAGTTCAATAATTATTCTAGCACGTGTAATGCTTTTCCGTAAGTAATTGTCGCAGCTTTTACAGCTTTGCATAATTGCATTTTCTAGGTAAACAATGCACAGTCAACTTGAAAAGTCGTGCTTTAGTCAGAAATTCAGTTCAGCATAAAAATTCATTGTTGAGAATTCACAGAGTTAACATATTTAGTGTCCAGATTATTTGGAAAATCACAAAAGAAAAAAACATCCAACCACTCGGATTCAAGTGAAAGGGATAAAAATCATTTGCTGAAATGTTATTCCCAAGTTTTCTTACAACTTACAATATAATTGTTATTATTATTTATTTATTTTGTAAAAATAAGTATATATAACAAAATTTCAGTAAATTTGTGGATGGAAAATGATTGCTGAGAAATGGAGAAAATACTATTGTTAAAACAAAAGCGAATTTGAAAATCTACTACCCATCAACAACTTAAATGTACATTCTGTATTTCAAATTGTAGGATTAGGACTTTTGGTGTAATAAAAAAGTGTAGTAATGCCATAGTATAAAAAATTATAATAATTTTCTCAGTTCTGCACCAAATCTGATATTTCCATAAGGAACATGTCCACTAAAATAGTTTGTTTGGTCAGAAGTATCTCATTATCACATAAACAAAATGTGTTAAGTTGTTAAACCTTCAACATCCCCACTTCCTCTTATTTTTACTGTTGTATTCCATTAAGAAATGGAAAACAAAAATTGGTTATTTACATGTACCAGAATGGTGACAAAATCTGCCTTCACATTGCCTTCTTGATCTGTTTCTCAAGTAAATTTTTTATACACAAATACTGCTCTGCAAAAATTTCTACATTATATGTGATTGCCAGAGATTATACTTATGAATTAATTACTACTTCCAGTGTGTTGTTTGCACCTGAAACAAAGCTTCCCACATAAAGTTTGGTGAGCCATTTCATCAGGTGCCTGCAATAATACAGTGGTATTAATCAAACGTGTGTGGCTTTCATTTGTACATCTGGTACTTGACCTCCTTGGCTAAAATTTAAGCTGAATATTTAACTTCTCAGTGTATAAACCTTTGGGAAAGTTTATGGACGAACTGTTGAACAATTATCTTATGGTATTTTAAATAGCTATCACAAAGAACCATTGGAAGATGTGGAATCTGTTGTGTAAACAGCCATCAGAGCAAGACAGACTTACTTTGTTCTTGTGTGCCAAACTTTTTTTTTCTTTTTACCAAATTTATGTATCGCATACCAGCAGCAGGTCCAAAAGTTTTATTATTAAGAGGATTAAGTAGTAGCCTTGTGTGCGTCTGTATAAGAAAATGTCTAGATATTCAAACTCTATTAATCTATGTATATACAAAACAAAAACTTGGAAGTCTTTATGCTCTGAAAATTTTTGGCCAGTTTGAGCAATTTTTATTACCTTTGTATTCTGACGGTGGCCCATTGTTAACCCTTTGACCATTAGATTACAGTCTCAGGTACTTGACCTGAAGGTTGGGTTTTTGTTTTGAATTTCAAGATAATATGATTAGGCATAAAAAAGTATTTATTAAAAATTTTATACAAAAACTGTTACGGAGTTACTAACAAATAATATTTAGCTAATAAATGAGTGTTATACATGCATCAATAACTATAACAACCTACATACAATGACATTTCCTCAGAAGTTACAAATAATATGGTAGATTTTCAAATCATACAACTCCACCTGGAAAATCAGGGCACCACAGGCTTGTTTCTTTGTGAACCTTTTTTTCTAAAACTTATCTGGTTCAACAAATGGCACATTTTCTTCTTGGCTGTACTTGCTTTGAAGTAGGAGCTGTATATTCTGGAAAGTGCCACACTGTCAGTCTGATTGGGTTCCCTCCTTTAGCTGGTCGTTCTTGTTAGTCCTCAGGGTGTTGTAGGTTTCAGTGATCTTGTCCAGCCTATAAAAGCTTTATGATAAAGCTTACCACCTAACTTTGTGTGCTGTATGCAGAGATATTTAAAAGTGTCTGAATATTTTTACAAAGTATCAATGTTTGTTCTGAGTAGCACAATAATATGAGAGCATTTGGTCTAAAAAATCACCACATATGGTGGTTGTGTACTATAATACCAGATCTGTTTAACTGTTCCTTGCCTTGTCTCTATATCCTGCATTTTGTTCCTATGGATGATGCTCAGCATAGTGACATCTTTCTTGTCATTCCATTTCAAGACAATCTTTTCATGCTGAAAGACACAAGTTTCTCCTTTTTTCAACTTCTTCAATCTTCCTTCAACTTCTTCAATCTGAGGTCTTTAGACATTTCTTCTCTGGTTGTCTTGGCAGTCCTATAAACACAAGTTTTCTTGGTAATTAAGTAGCATGCGAGCTCAGAACTGTTGAAATAATTGTCTAAGGAAATGCAGTATCTCTTATTTGCCAGTGAGAATGCTAAGGTAACAACAATTCATGTACCCAAAAGCAGCATTAGGCAGTAAACTGCATACCAAAGGCCTTATCTGTATAAATTATCAGTTCATATATGGAGCCACAAGATGATTCACAAAGTTCAAATCACTTCAAACTGAAACAAGAGCGCTTCAGAGACATTACTGTTTCTAGCCAAGTTGGTTAGCCCTTGTATAAAATAAGGCTTTCACAACACAAATATCATGTTTTGGTGTATGAACTTCTTGGAACTTCTTTTTGAGAGTTGAGAAAGAAAAAAAAGGCATTTTTTTTTCTTCTTCCCCCCGGGGGTTTGGGATAATCAGAATCCTTGTCAGCACAGTAAAAATGTCATTATCAAGAAATACCTATGTTCAGACATCTGAAAAAAAAAAAAATGATCACGCCTTATTTAGACTAATACCAATTTACTTTTGATTTTATGAACAATGGCTTGAAGCAGTAATAACGCTAAAAGCACCTTCAGCTTTCCAACAAGAAGAACTTTTGTGATTTGTTGCGGCAAATAACTGCATAGCTTTGTTGTTCATTTCCTCAACTAAAATGTTCAATATACAGGGTACATAAGAAAGTCCATTTATCCTGGAATAACTTGTGAACGGAGAGAGGTACTGTTATGCAAGTGAGATAACGGTATAGTAAAGCGACTGCGCCCCCTAGTGGCAAAATGCGAAAGTTAGCCATTGCGAATCGAACACGAAAAGAGATGGAGCAAAATTTCCAATTACAAAGTTGTAGAGCATCAGTTAATTAGTACAAAACGACATTTGTTTCACACGGATAAGATAAATTGTCGCCTGAATACCCTAAAATGTACGAAATCGATGTGCGCCGATTCGAATCTGCATATTCACATTTCGCAAATGCAGCTTGTGACGTTGTACCGTGCCTACGATATAAAAACCAGTAGCAGGCTGTACCCTGATCAGAAGTTTAGGCCTACGTACGCTGTGTGAGAATGGAGAGCTTGGATTTTTGGGGTTATGTAAAAAAACAGGTGTATGCAACAGCGCCTACTAGTCTGCTGGATTTACGTCGTCGTATTACAGATGCTTGCAATAGTGTGACACCTTCCATGCTGAGGAATGTGCATGCAGAGTTACTTGCACAAATACAAATGTGTATCGTGGGCAATGGCGAACTTTTCGAACATACTCGACATTAACTTTTTATCACTGTGCGCCAGTTTGCCTTTTTTGTTTTTGTTTTGTCTGACTTCATCAAACTGTATTGACATAAGTACGTATTTATGCAATAAATTGTGTGTATTTGCTCATACCTATGCTTGTTCCCTTCAAACGTTCACACAAAAGTTCGCGCGTTGATTTCAGACATTTTAGGGTATTCAGGCGACAATTTATCTTATCCGTGTAAAACAAATGTCGTTTTGTACTAATTAATTGATGCGCTACAACTTTGTAATTGGAATTTTGCTCTATCCCCTTTTCGTTTTCGATTTACAATGGCTAACCCGCATTTTGCCACTAGGGTCGCTGCTATCAGTTGCATTCGATCGGGCGTAGTCGCTTTGCTATACTGTTATCTCACTTGTATAACTGTACCTCTCTCCGTTCGCAAGTTATTTCAGGCTAAAGGGACGGGACCTTCCTATGCACCCTGTATATCTTCATCAAAATGCAATTCAAATAGTTCTAATGTGTAATTATGGGGAAATCTTGAGAAAAACCAGGTGTTCCCGTAAAAGAAGAGCGAAGTCAAGGTAAACATACCAACATATCCTGTGTACGGCACCATCTCCTAGCTTGGGATAAACCATAACTGTCTTCATCACTATCAAAACTCTCCAATGGGACATCAACATTGCCGTCATCACTTACACCTAAAAAGAGTTCTTCAACATATTCATCTGATTCACTATCAGAATATCTTTCAAATAACGTGGCAAAGATCTTACACTTCTGCAAACCCAGTGTTGAAGCCAATTTGTTTACACCTTTGCGTCCTTCAAGATACTTTTTTTCTTAACAATGGGGTCAAATCCATACAAAGTAATCAAATGTTTTTTCTCACAGGGAACTACCGCCATCTACCTGTAAGCAAGAAAACTCCAGTGCTGTTGTTCTAACGATTATAAAACAGGAGTTATGGAACTCGCTCAGTGCATACGTAACACTAAAGAAACGATGCCAATGAACATGCTCAGCATGTTTGTAATGATCAAAGGGTTAAACTAAGCAAAACTATTTTTACTTTTAGTGTGCCTACTATGGCCATGAACATGGCTTGTAGTTTGCTGCTGAAGTATCATGAACCTGCAGCCTTAAGAGGGGTCAAACTCCAGCATTAATGGTGTTTTAATTTTACACACATTCAATCACAAACTTCTCTTTCTGATGACTGATGATCAGGATTTCTTGTTTACTAGATGAAATAGCATATAGTGGGGACTGTCACTGCTGCGTGCAAATAACAACTGCCCCCCAAATTGGAAAGCATCCAGGTTCAGGCATCTCAACTCCAAGGGGTTGTCCAATTTTTTGCATCCCAAGAACTTGAAATTCAAGCAATTTACTTTGAACAGATTATTTACAAAATCTGTCTATTGATTTTCATCTTGTCCTGCAGTACATTTAATGATTCAGATGATGCTAATTTTTTTATGCAATTTAACAGTGCTCAAAAACAATTTCTCTTCTTGAAAGAGAAGTGAGAGATTCCTGAATATTCTTAAGTAGTCTAGCAAAACGTGAAATATATGAATCACTGTAATTTTTGGTCCGAGCGCCACATCTAACAAAAATCGCTATTTTGGAAACAAATTTGTTGTGAGAACTGCACCGGCATAAGCGTTGCACCACAAAATGTTGTAATCTCTTAGACATTAGAATAAGAGCTTCAACAGATAACATTGTATTGAGTTGTCGGAAAAGTCGTGACGTATTTTGGCACCCGATGGCGGTTGGGCATTTTTGGAAGTACTAGAGGCATGAGCTCTGTTATCGCTATGGCATTTGACAGGTGCCAGTTCTAGCTGTAGTCTAAAAGGAATAGTGAGTGATTTGGACATCAAGTTGAAGATGGAAGACCAAACTGTGCAGTTTCGCCATATTTTACTTCCGTAAAGGGACAAACGCGCGTCAAGCTTGTGAAAAGTTGCGTAAAGTGTACGGTGATAATGCTCTACAAGAACGTCAGTGCCAGCGGTGGTTCGAAAATTCCGTGCTGGTGAGTTTGATCTCAACGATGCTCCTCGATCGGGGAGGCCCACCGAGGTTGATGACGACCAAATCTAGGCATTGATCGAGTCAAACCCACATTACACGACACGAGAGATAGCACATCCATGATTCAAGTGTTCACGACCACCTGAAGAAGCTGGGATACGTAAGCAAGCTCGATGTGTGGGTTTCTCATGAACTCAGAAGCTGAATTGACGGTGCGTATGAACATCTGCGATATGCTCATTAAATGTGAGGAAAATGATCCTTTTTTTAAGCAACTGATAACTGGTGACTAAAAGTGGATTGTATACAACAATGTGCTGCGCAAACGGTCTTGGTCCCGACGTGCTGCTTAGCCTCAAACGACATCCAAAGCAGACATTTATCAGTGGAAGGTTCCGGTCCGAGTGTGGTGGAATTTTAAAGGTGTCTTGTTTTTCGAGCTCCTATCACCGAACCAAACAATCAATTCGAATGTGTACTGTCAGCAATTGGACAGTTTGAATATATTATCTTATTAAACTACACACAAGTTTGATCACCCGCCAAAAATTATTGGAGCTTGGGTGGGATATGTTGCCATACCCGGCATACTGGCCTGACCTTGCGCCATCAGACTTCCACTTGTTTCGCTCTCTTCAACAGTCCTTGTGTAGTATAACGTTCAATTCAGATGAGGCTGTAAATCAGCACCTTGTACAGTTTTTCGCCACGGAAGACAGGTCCTTCTATGAACGAGGCATTCTGCAGCTCACTAAAAGATGGCAAAAGGTTATTGAACAAAACGGGCATTATATCATTGATTGATCTTTGTTCTTTCTATCAATAAATGATGTTTGCAAAACATGGCTAAAATACGTCATGACTTTTCCGACAACCCAATAACATGTTTGGATCCATAAACTATCTGCATAATATCAGTCATTTTCCCATGACATCTTTTAATTTATATTTGGTAGTTTAATAAGATAATATTAAAATAAAATGGATGATGGCATTGAAAATACCAAATGTTTTTATTTTATTTATTTGCATTTGGTAGTTGTTCTTAAAAGATAATACTTACAATTAATAAAGTTTTTGTGGCATGAATTGCGGTTATTTTAGTTGAAAAATCTTATTTGTGCTATCAAAAGAAATATCTGAACAAAAAATGAGAATTGTGAAACAGCCATTTCCTGTAGAAGAAAGATGAGCCAAGAAATGGATAAATGAAGCAGAAACAATGGAAAAAATAAAAAAATATAAAATCTTAGGGTTTTTTTTTCCATAACTTATGTGCAGTTAGAAACACGCTTTGTGTTCTCTGGGATTAACACTCAAAAAGTTAAAATTTGTTGAAACAATCATTTTGAAGTGTTTCAAAACCACAAATGTTCCTCAAATCTTTTAATTTCAAATACTACTTACCCCTTGCAAAAATTATGGAATCACTGCCACACATGAACATGGAGGCGCACAGTAGAGTGTGTAGAAACAACACAAAGGAAGTAGGTGAAATGAAAACATAGTTTAATGATAGCTGCACATCGAAGCTACAGACAGCAGGGCTCATATAAATGCCCTTAGCCTGAAAATTGCGGTATTTCATTGATTTATCGTAGTACTCGTCAAGAAAGGGAAAGCAGTTTTTTTTTTCTTATACCAGATTTTTTGCTACGTGATTTAGCTGTAACATTCGTTTTTGGTCAACCAGCAGAACTTGAGCACAGAATCCAAAGACATTTCCCACTTATTTTACACAAATTAGTATATTTCCCACATATTTTGCTACACATGTACACACCCCAATTTTTACTCACCTTATGTTCTACACAGTTTATGCCAATCATGTGGCTTGGCTCTAGTTTTGTCTGTTAGTCCACTTTGCCATCTAATCACACTGTCCGTACTGATTTTTCAATGGCTTCCAACTGTACAACACCCAATATTTCAAAACTTCTCCAACATTTTCATCTGTGAAACACACTCATTTTTACTATTATATTTCTTAGTTCAGCCCATAGCTTTCTGGTCAGCTCTGAAAACCTGCAGGTCAGGAATTTAATATTATTTATGGCTATATAATAAGCCACTTTAAAAGTGCATAGACAAACTGTACCCCCTTCCCCCCATAACAGAACATACATTTAAAATTGCTTCGTTACTTTTTGTTAATGGAACATCTGGTATTACACTTAACATATTTGGCACTTCTTCACAAACTAGTTCACATATTACCACCTACTGAAATATAAAAAAAAAAGTTATTGGCTATGAGTCATATTAAAAAGGAGATTTCAGGTGTTTAATAATCTGAAACAGTGTTCTTCTGTCTATGTATCATATTTTGGCCAAAGGATTTGCTCCTGGATGTCATACTACATTATTGACTTTCACACCTTTTTGTTGTCACTAATTTTGCTTCTTGAAAGTTGCTAGTTTAAAGGATCCTGCAAAACCTTGCACTGTCTTTGAATTCTGATCTGAGATACTGGAAAACAAGGTGCCTACCTTACAACATACTGGTCCTGTGTTTTCATTTGTAGCCAAGTAAGTTCTTTGTACGACTTCTTAAACTTCCATCTTTCTGCATTTGGCAGTGTAAAAATTGATGAAGGATCTGTGAACAACACACTAGAAGCCGTTTTTAGTATTCAGTTTTTACATGTTTTATTGACACTATCAAATTTACTTTTAAAGAAAGATTATATACCTATGTTTTTGTACCAGCAGTGTAAAAGATTTTGAAGCTTGCTTCAGGAATTTTTTTTTTAATTGTTATTGTACATGCATAGCAGTCTGTTGCTTTAGGGTGTATTTCTGCAACAGAAAGCATGCCTAAAACAGCACAGAGTGTAATAATGAAAATGCACTGATGATGTACATTAACAGTATTTACTGTGTGCAAATGTGTTGTTCATGGACATTTTTAACTGTGCTTGACAGTGAAAACAGTTAGTAATAATCCAGGAGACTGGTCAACATTTTTAGATGTTCTTGAAGTAATTGAACAATATTGCCTGAAGAATTATGTGTAAAAGTAATAAATATGAAGTGTATGTGTGCATATATATATATATATATATATATTTATTTGAGTGTCCCTTTTTGGGCAAAAAAACAAACAAACTCATTTCGCTCAAATGTGTGCGCATAGCGTACCCCTTAATTTTGTTCCATGCGGTCAGACTTACTCAGATATGAAATTTCATCTCAATCGAATGACGTTAACCCGTGCCGACTCTAGTGTCAAATTTGAAAACTTGGTCTGGTGAGGAATGATTGCACATTAATACATACATATAACTAAGTTGTTCTTTGAGATTCAGAGATTAGCTCCACAAAGAAATACAAACTGCCAGATAATTTTTTGGTTACACATTAAGCAAATCTGAATCCCAAAATTACCAGTAAATATAATATCAAATACTTTATTAAGTTCTTCATACATTTGTACCTGTAAAATGACACATTGCAAGTTATGAAGCTACTGGGAATATTTTCTCTTCAATGTTTCTTTTTTACAATTAGAATGCAGCCTTCAATGATCTTGCACGCAACACAAGACAAACTGCTTTTGTTCCGCTTCCACAGTTAATAGTCCGTGAAAGTCCTGCATTAATTGAACAGCTCTTTCAGCTGTATTGTTTACTGCTGTTAACTGTCCTTTTAGTATCTAAAACGGAAATGCTCTTCCATGTAGAAGGATATTCCTGAAGAAAACCAGTATTGTAGATGACAAAACAAATCTCTGCTTTTCTTTGTTACAAAATTGGCCATGTTTTTTTTTTTTTTTTTCCTAAAATGGAGAACAAACTGATTTAGAAACCAAACAGTAACATTTTGTGTGTTACAGTAAACTGAAATGAAAATAAACTCACTTAATTTATCGGTCATTTCTCCATATGATGGAACATATCTCCTTTCCATGTGCTAATATTCTTTCTCTCCAAATTTGCCATTTAAATTTTTGTTTGTGCAGCAACTTAGTCATCAAATAGTGATAAAATTGACACATCTTCAGATAAATACCACAAGTGCTGACAAATTTTTTCAATGCTCTAGAAACTGGTATCCATCCTTTCGTATGATATGACTTTAAGAAGCAGAAATCTTGATAAGGGGCTTTTACAGCTGCACTGCACTAAAGCCACGGTATAGCAAACCATTACAATAAATAGACAAATGTCTTTCAAAGCTTCCTTCTGTTTGTCGCATAGTTCAAATTCAGATCTTAGCAAAAACATTTTCAAGGAATAAATTGCTCTTGCCATCCACCGGGCTTGATGCATCAAACCAGGAGACCTGATTAATCTCTTCTTCGTATCTTGTTCCAAAAATATTGCACACTGTTCTACGAGTTTCTTATAATCGCTTAATATTTGTTCTTGTAATTCAGCTTTATAAAATTCTAACATTTTGTTAATTTCAAACTGATTAAAAAACTATTCCTCAACTTTCCTCCCACTTTGAAGATTAGTAGGTTTAATATTTTTCCAACTTTCTCTTAACTGCTTGAAAAGAGGTATGTTAGGACTGCTTGTTACCTGATATATTTGGGTTTCAAAACATGCTATGCAAAACTAGTTTATAGATGTGATGGCTGCAGAGAAAAACAACAGCTCTATTCAGTTTTTGCTCGATGAGTACACAAGCACCATTAAAACGTTCTGTGTTTGAATAAGTTGTGTCACTACAAAGAACTTGCACTTTGTCTTCCACACCTCAGTCTTTTAATGCAATCCAAACAGCTTGTGTTGCTCTTTATCAGACGAATTTGGTACTTCTGGGACAGCAATGAACTGCTTGCTATCTCTAAATGTAACAACTATTGGAAGTCTTCCTTCTTTTGAATTTGTGACATTTAATGCAGGCAACATTTTACCGTCCCAGTGAATGGTATCTAATGCTGGAATAATGTTATTAAATGCAGATTTAATGGCTTCAGCATGTTCCTTTCTTTTATTCTCTCAGTGCATAGAATATCTATTAATAGGAAGTTCATAAACTTTGTGACCCAGTCCCTCTGCCGTGGCCTGAAAAACATAAACACAGGGTCTCTTACACTCAACTGGCATCTATTTAAAGCAACCACTAATTTTGGTGTAATGAAATATTTGGTACCTCGTTTTGTAACATTCTGCCTTGGTGTGTCCTCTGGTAACGTGGACAAAAACTTAACGTCATTGGTTTCATCTGAAGTGGTGCGTGCGTTGTCAGTCTCTGCAGATGATGAAAAATCATATGAAGCCGAAGATGTTGATGCTGTAATTTGGCGATTATTTTGTCTTTTCTGCCTTTTGATTTTCTTTTGCCTCACCCTTTCTTCATTTTCAGCACATTTTATGTCTACACCTGCTAGGTAGCCATTTTGTCCTGGCTCTTTCTGTTGCTATAAAAAGATCCTGTCTTCTATTTTGATAGTTTGTAGATCATTGGCATGCACAATATCAAATAAGTTGTCCAAATTGTTTTTAAACTCCACAGTGCTTAAAAATATCTTGTTTCTTCTCTGCATTTTTTTTTTTTTTGTTAGTTTCTCCACACAGAATACAAGTCAAATAGTTTTTTTTTTTTGTACAATTGGGCTGGGCACTTATTGGTATTTTTGCTTTTCCCCAAAATACGATACATTCCCACACAAAATTCACATTTTCACTGACAGTGAGCATAACCTCTCATATGTTATAAAACAAAACAGCTAGCACCTGTTGATTTGATGGCAATTTAATTCTGGTTATTTGGTGAGTTACATCCCCCACTAAAAGAACACTTTTCTTCCGACTTTGGAATTCACATGGTGTAGTGTTAGTTTAACAAAATGCAAATACATGTAACATGCTCAGGAACCAAAAGTGAACTGACTACACATATACGGATATTCTCCCGGGCTGACGTCATTGCATCACACAGGCAACGCGATGTTGACAGCCTGGCAACTTGCTCACGGAAATTTAATATTTGCGCACAACTGCACTGAAACTGCAATCCATAGCAAAAACTATGAACGAAAAAATGTTTCCGTGGCAAAAAATGCTGTTTTAAGCTGCGAATTGAATGACACTTTTTTAAGGTCTAGAAGTAATTTGGTTAAATGTAGAATGAAGCTTAATCAGCACATACCGCCAATCCCAACATTTCAGAATGTTTATCACCTACCTTCTAATTCGTTTTTTTGGCATAAGTGACAAATAGGTTTCGCGATGTAGGTGGAGCTTATGAAGGGGCTTTGTTGTAATCATGTGGTATGTAGGAAAAACGATACATAAACATATAAAATGAGCAAAACACACAGTCACGTACGGTTTACAGATGGTTTGGTGCGATTGAGATTGTTTATATTTCGTTCCGGGCGAGGTGTGCGATTACATAAATACAGCGTAAGGTCAGTCGTTAGCTATTTTGTTGGGGCGTAGGATGATTGAAAATGGCTCTCCCGTGGCAGGACACGATGGTTCTGTTTCTAAAGGATTCATAAGTATTCAGAAATGCCAACTTTTACAGATTTTCTGTAGTTTGTACGAATTTCCATTCCATTTTACGGTTTTACAGAAGTCACCCAAAAAACTACGAAAAATCCCATGCAATTTTCTATTTTTTTAGTCTTTTGGTCGAAAAAACCCACTTTATAGATAGTCCCTATATGCTTTCGATGTTCTGACTTCCCCCGCCAATGGAGGCGGAGCTTCTTCTTGCACGCTGTTTGTCACGTGATTCCCCGTACAGCCATTTGAGAGGGCCGTGCGCAAAAGCCGAGAGGGAGTTCAGCTCAGCACCTTTTGCAAACTCTTTACATTGATTATATGTGGCTTTGTGCTTGTGTGAAAATTTCGGTGCAAAGTTTTAACCCTTTCCACTCAACTGTCGTGTGACACCCGACATTAGCGAAATCGCCGAATAGCTCGCATGTCGATGCTCGCAAGACATTTCTTTTTCGTCGAATAGGTCAGGTGTCACTTGCCACGCCGATGGCGCCTCTATAGCTTGCGAGACATTTTTTTTTCACCGAATAGAGAAAAAAACCCGTCGTCGGCTGTCACCTGCCATACCGAATGATGCCTATAGCTCGCGAGGAAATTCTTTTTAGACGAAAAGCTCGCATGTCGGGTATCATCTGCCATGCCTATGACGCCTCTATAGCTCTCGTGTCGGCGCTTGTGAGACATTTCTTTTCACCGAATAGGTCGGGTGTCACCCGCCACGCCGATGATGCCTCTATAGTTCGTAAGACGGGGCTGGCGAGCCTAAAGCTGAACTTTTAGTACTACATTGTGACCTCTACTGCAGAAAAAAACAAAACAAGTGCTGGGTAAATGTGGGTGAAAAGTTATTCGAGTGTAAAGGGTTCATTTAGATTAAAATGAAATGAAACATAGCAGTGAAATAGCTGTGACAACAAAAAAAACGAAGTCAGATAAAACTTATCGTCAAGTCTATCGCGATATATGTAGTAAAGAATGGCCTTTTTCTGAAGCATCTAAAGTTTTGCCGAATCACATTTTGTAAGCCATGTGCCTGCGATTTTAGTGTAGTGCATGGTGGCCGCTATGATTGTAGTAGGATTCATGCGGAGAGCAAGAAGCACAAAGATGATATCAAGAGATTAAATGGAGGTGTGAGTAAAATTAATGTAACCAAAAACTTCTGGCAGCGTACAAAAGAATCCTGGAAAAAAATATAAAGAGCGGATTTATTCTGGAAAAATACAGCAAAATAAGTGTAAAAGAGAAGAAATTGAATGTTCACAAGCTGATTTGAAATGGGAAGCTGAACTTTTGCAGCAGTTGGATTCCTCGCAGAAAATGTTAGACAATGCTGAGATGAACATTGAATTTTGCATAAAAAAAGAGACATTAGTGCAATAGAAAGTGGACAGGCACTATTAAAAGAAGCAAAATGAAACATTGTAACTATCTTAAAATAATTAGAAAAAAATTGAGCAATTAAATATTGAGAAAAGCAGCAAAAAATTAAACATTTTTTTGTAAAATACATGATTAATAGTAGAATCCTGCTAGGATTAAAAAATTTTGATCTATTTGAAAACTAAAATCTTAGTATATATGTGTGTGTGTATTTCAATGCAAGATGTTTTAAATTTGAGTAGGGTGCATCTATTTCCAAAACATTATTTGCTTTAGAGTTTGTTCTATTTGCTAATATTTTACCTGCTCTGAAAAAATGTTGCCTTACACCAAAAATGTATTTTATCTGCTCCAAAAATGATTTTGTAATCTGGATTCATCAGTTCATAGGACCTGTTTCCATTGATCTACGGTCCACGATAAATGTTCTTTACACCATGCTAAATGGTGAGTAGTATTCTTAGTGGAGATAAAAGGCTTATGAGCAGCCACATGACCACAGTAACCCATGGAATAACGTTCTCTGCAAATGGTGCATATACATACCGAGGTTCCAGCATTTTACTCACCTGTACACTGAGGTCTTGTGCAGTACTTTGCGATTAGCTGTAACAACTCTCCTGAGGCTTCGACGTCCTCTATCATCGACTTTCTTTGGTCTGCCGGTACGTTTTGCTGCTTCAGGCACGCCATGTGTCTTCCATTTATTCAGTGCATCCAAAACAGTTGACTTGGGTATGTTTAAATGCCTCTCAGTTTCTCTTATGGACAAACCCACTAAATATAACATCCAACAATCTTCCCTTTCTCAAAGTCAGTTCTCTCCCGCCGCGACATTTTCACTCAACCTCACCATGCGATATGATCGTGGTCAGCTGCGGGCTTGCTTTTATACCATTTGCAGCTGTACAGCACATCTTAACAATGCGGCAGATCTGTTTATTTGTTTTTGAAGGGGTGTCCGGTAACTTTTGTCAATATAGTGTATATTATATATGTATGTACACCCCAGAGCTTCCACTCTGCACTTTCCCTTTCAAGTAGCCAGACCCCCCCCCATATTTCTAGTTTTAGAATTTTCTCTTTTTTTGTTCCTACTTGAGAAAACGCATGCTTTTTTTTTTTAAAGAGAAAAACAGATTTATTTTGTGTACTGTTAAAAAACAGATTTTACTAGATTATTGTAAGCAAAGAATAACTATCCTTCTATGATATGGCTAATCATGACTTATCTATAAGGTACATCACCAAACACAGACCTGAAACAAGAAATTATTCAGAATTCAGCAGTACTTCTGTGAAAATTAAAATCAAAACCATATTTTTTGTTTTTCTTATATGAAACAAAATAAAGAAAGGGAATGATTACTTGCAAAATGAAATGCTGAATATGTTGCATAGATACCTAAATATGATAAGTTCGGATGTACATTTCCAAATAATAATGCAGGAACAAAACATAACAAAAATGCAAGAATGTCAGTCTTCTGAAATGGAAAAACAATCTTTAAAGTTAAAAAAAAAAGAATATAATCTGTCTTGGGCTGTGGCAGAGAGAGAGAAATGAAAATAAATTAATGTTAGGTGAGAGAGGAAACTAAAAATAGACTGACTGAAAGATTGGTGCATACAGTTAACACACACAAAGAAAATAAGGAAGCTTGCTTACCACTTTGTAGGCAATTCCTTTTGTCACATCTGTAGGCTTTCTGCGTTTTCTTAAGATTTACTTCCGATTCCTGGGTTCCCCAAAATACAGGGCTTATCTATTAAACCATAAGGGTGGTGCAGCACTGACACTACTTTGTTTACAGTGTACTTGCAATTTGCTTATTGCTGTTTCAAAGGTAATGAATGTGAGCCCTAAATGGTGTTCCCTCTCATCTATTCTTTTCTTTGGCTGATCTATGAATTCTTGAGCATTACAGTTCATGTTTTTACATTTCTCAGTGTTAGAATTAGAAATAAATCTTCTACTGGACCAGTGGACCACTAGAATTTGCAAATCAGTGGTCCATAAAAAATAAAAATAAAAACAAATTTAAAGACATTAACAATATGCATGCAGAAAATAACGTATTACAGTGTAACTTGAATAATTCAAAGCTGAAGGGACCACAAAAATAATTCGAATTATTGACAAATTTGAATTAAGCAAGTTTAAATATGGGCACAGTCAAAAATCACTTCAAGTACTGTAAAAACCAACATATTTATTCATAACATACAAAAAAAAAAAAAATACAGTAGAGTAAATTTACATATTTTTTGTAAAAAAATGTGAAATTTTGGCCTGCTTCTTAGAATTTATGTTATGGGTAAGTGTAAATTCTTCAAGTTTATCGAGTGAATGAAATAGAGAGTCACTTACATTCCGCTGTCCCTCAATAAACTTCCTTAACTGTTGGAGGTGAACCAAGGCCTTTACTGAATTTGGAAGGCACTCTTCAGGAATTTCTGGCCGTTCCAGTTCTTCATCTGAAGATACACAGTAGGTCTTCATATTCAAAACATCAGCCAAGATCTCATCATCTGTGAGCTCACCACAAACAGCTAAATTGTCATCAACGCTCACAAAAGCCTCATACGGTACATCCCTTCCTACGGCTTCCCAGTACTCCACAGGGGGGGGGTTATGATCTCCTCACCACCATTATCTTGATGTAGTTGAGACTCGTCATCGGGGCGCTGGAAGCCTGCTTTTCAGAAACAGTTGGCTATAGTTTCAGGTTTAACTTGTTGCACTGCACTGCGAGTCATACGACCAGCTTGTAGAAGGTCGATTTTGAAGCGATCTTGTGTATCGATACCTGATAGAATTGTCTGGACTGTATGGCATCGGTAGAAGTGCTTAAAGTTCTTAATCACACCCTGATTCATGGGTTGAACTACTAAGTCATGTTTGGTGGAAAGAACAAAACCTATACATTTTTTCCAGCAGAGGTATAGTGTTGTGTGCTGTACAGTTGTCAATAAACAACAAGATCGTTCTGCTTTCTTTCTGAAATTTTTTATCTATTTTTAGAAGCCATTTTTCAAAAATGTCTTTCGTCATCCATGTTTTTTTATTTGCTTCATATTCAACTGGCTTAGTTTTTAAATCTTTGAAGCAGCGGGGGTTATCTTATTTGCTTGGCAATCATTAATAAAGAAAGTTTCTCCGATCTATCCATCTTAGTTCCGACTAAAATCGTTACCCGTTCCTTAATATGTTTTCCACCACTGCAGCGTTCGCCTTTGAAGGCTAATTGTTTTGTCAGGAGTACATTTCAAAAATAAACCTGTTTCATCGACATTGAAAATGTCTTTATGGGCTGTGTTCCCAATCATTTCTAACAGTTCTCCCTTCCACTTATTAGCTGCTTCTAAGTTAACATCTGCACTTTCCCCACAAACAGATTTAAAAAGAAATGTCATTTCTTTCTTTAAATCCATCAAGCCAGCCAGTACTGGCCTTAAAATCATTTACCCCCAATTTGGTGGCAAATTCTTCAGCTCTAATCAGGGTGCCACTTAGTGGAATACTTTTGTGACCTGCCTGCTTAAACCACTTCAACGCTCTCTCCTCAACATCAGGATTATTCCGGTCTTCTTACCCTTTTCTATTCTCCACCACTACGCTGAGTCCCAAGAGTATTCAAAATTTTATCCTTATTTTTTAGATAAGTTGATAACATACTGGGAAGAATGCAAAGGTCCCTTGCAATCTGAGCCTTTTTTTTAATCCCTTTTCCAGTTCATGAATCACTTCCGCCTTTTGAGCTTAAAGTCAATGTTTTGTGCTCACCACAGGCAGGTCTACACAAAGACATGATGAAAAAAACTTAGGTACAGCAAGTTACAGCACTACTCATAAACACAGACAGACATTAAAACAACTGCACATTAAAACAAATGGAGAATTCAGTTACATTGTTCACCTCGCGCAAATGCAAACCTAAACATCTACAGTTACAGCCTACAGCAGAAGTGTCGTGACCTTGACCCCCTTCCCGCCACTCACTACCAGCTGCATGGACAACAGCTTTCAGGTAAACCTACAGCGGGCAGAATTGGCGCCTGTGACCTCGACCTCGTAACAACACTTGGAACTTCATCCAGAACACTACGTACCCAATTTGAAAGGTAATTGTTGAAAATATGAGATTACGAAAATGGGGTTTTCTTCGAATTAAGCAAAAAGTTTGAATTAAAGGGACCAAACAAAATTCGAATTAACCAAGAATCCAAATTAGACAAGTTACACTGTATTTCAATCGAATTATCTCCAATATTTGTTTTTAAACCTATCATTAGTTTGCAGCCTAAACAGAAAACCATACAGCAAGGAAAAAGAAATAGAAATTAAATTTTTAACCTGTGATAAATTAGAAAAAAAAAAAAAAAAAAGACATACTGGCCATCTAGGTCAATAATATTAGTAGTTCAGTGGTCCGACAGAAGTTTTAATGGCCAGTGGACCACTTGGTAATTCGAACGCCATTTCTTGAATGACAGCACTAATAAACACAGGGCGAGGCTCAATTTTGATTAAATTTTCCTAAAAAGGGAATTCTTTGTCTGAAAGTGGAAGCCCTGGTACGCACATACACCATTTTGGCTAGGAAAAAAAAAGGGAACATAAATTTGATCTATACAGTATGATGGAGTTATTGCAACTTCACAGAAAGGTCATGCTCAACAGATTTACAAAAACCCATTGGCTACTTGCTAAGATTCCAAAAAAAAAAAAAGTTGCCTATGTTTTCAACATGCATTTGAATTTTTTTTTTTTGTATTGCAACTAGCAGTCAACATTTATAGTACTGGTCCGGTTCTGTTACTTGGGTTTGTACAAAATGTTATGGTTCTGTCGAGTCCAGAAATATCAGCTCATAGTTGGCAGTACTTCTGAAGATAAATTTACATGGCAAAAAATAATATACCAGGTCCTTCATAAGATGCTTTGAACATAATTTATATGCAGTTTCCTTCAGATCCTTGTAAAAAATTGCCTGATGTTTGTAGCATAATTTGTGTAGGAGGTTATACATAACTATTAATTCAGTTATTCCAGAGAAACTGCCACAAGCAGTAAAATGATTTTTTACGTATCATATAAACACTGAGCTGTTCTACCAGATTAGAAGTCTAGCTCTTCAAAGAAAGTCAATCAAATAATTTCTGCTGTTGTAAAAAATGTAATTATTTTAATTGCTGTTAATATTTACAGCTGTTTTTTTGCATACAATTTGAGCTTTACACAAACATCAATTTAACAGATTCCATTATTTCATGATCTTTTTCAAACATTTCTGAATTTGATCCTTTCCTGATTCCATTGAATTTTTTGATCATATCACTTGAGGACAGAATACCTCGAGCATAGTGTATTATCACTCATCTGTCACACCACATCCATATTACTTAAGAATATTTGCTGCCTTCCTACCAAAATTTTTTTTTTTTTTTTGGGGATTGGAGGTTTAATGATCACTGTGAGCAACTCAATGGGCTATATAAGCAGCCGCCCGTCCCTAATTTAGTGTAACTGGTTCCAGGAAAGGAAGAGTTCCAGTGCCGTAAGACAAACACCACATCCATGCCTCGCCGGGATTCAAACCCAGAGCCCTTTCGGACAAATAATCGGAGGCTATTGCTTAGACCACTGCGCCATGGGGGGGGGCTTACACATTTTCAAAGAATCGTCGTTCTTCACATGATGAGAATGGCTACAAACTCTTTATAACCATGTGATCGGTAAATGGTTTGGATATTATCCAAAACTAAATTTGTTATTGTGATGGCTTGCAGACCAATTTTTGGTATTAGATTAATTTCCAAGCTGTTATAGAACACAATAATACATATCTACCAGCTGCAAGGAATTTTTGGGTGATACATTTTTTCTCATGTTTATGACATTCAAAATAGAAAAATGGACATTTCGAAAATCTCCGATGTACAACCTTATAACATTTAACTTAAAATGTAATAAAATTTCTCATTTGTTACAAGTCAAAATCAATGACATTGCAGGGTTTTTTTATTGGATTTAGCAGTGAAGAATAGCAGTACATTAATCATTGGCCATTGGCATGCACATTGAAAGACACCATGTGACCAGTTTCATCTAAACTTGATTGCATATTCATGTGCACAATACTGCACAAGATATACATGCAGACATCTCTTCTGTTCTGCATGCACACTATGAGTGAAGTATTAAACAATGCAGGGATATACTTATTGCCACTGTCATGGAAGAATGCCACGTAATGAAGTATTCAGATCACCATGTCCCAAAATTTCCTTTTGGAATCAATACTGATTTTTTTTTTTGGCCTTTAATTATACTATTATTTTTCAATATGAAAAGTAGAAATAATATTTTGTGCAAATTCTATCTAATATGAAAGCCAACATTTGGATTTTCATTAGTTTATTGATAAGCAAGGCCACCAAATCCCCTGACATACCCACCACTTCCACTAATCTTTTGTGACAGTTGACTTGCCTAACCCTGTATGCACATTTACGATGTCATAGTAAAGAAATGCAGAGCATGCTTATCAACTGTGACAGAATAATCAAGAACAGTGAAAAGTCCATTGAGCTTTTAAAATGGCACAAGAAGAGTTCGTTAGTTGTAATATGGAGTTCAGTATCCTTTCTTAAAATGATCATCAGTCCATGATGAACTCAGCTTTGTAGACCAAGAGAAGGATTGTGATTAGAATTGTGTGCATTGAGCATAATACTGCTGAATATTTTGCTTTTTTTAATCTTTCTGGTAGTTTTATATGAATGAAGGAGCCTCAGTTACTAAGCATGTATGTATGTGTGAAAATCTAACTCACTGGCAGGATTGTTCAGGAAATGTGGAGTTAACATGGTGTACATTTGTTCTGTAATCAGAATCATCAATAGGGCTGACATTTTTTTGGTAATTTATAAAATGTTAGTCTAAGACTCATGATTGAGAATATCAGTGATTAAAGAATAAAAAACATACTTAAATTAAAAAAATTAAATGAAATAGAATTGCACCCTCTACTATCCTTACCTATTCTTTTTTTTTTTTTTTTTTTTTTTTTTATTTCCTTGTGCCATAATGGAAATAAATTTCAGATGATTTTTTAAGTACATAACTTATATTTTGTGCCTGGTAGCTTTTCAGACAAATAAGATTAAGGATATATGGAGAAGGGGGGGGTCCAAAAATTTCAGTTTTGGAAGGAAAAAAACATTCCTGGTAAAATTGCAAATGGAATACAGGTAGATCTTGGTATATGCGATAGATATGTTCCACGGAATTGTATACCGAATTCACGTAAAATGGGGGAGGCATTTTATATGAACAATATAAGTTTAGGTTCTCACATATTCACAAATTCAGTTTAAAATAATTGGGTTATATAGGATTTAGATTACAAACAAACAATATCTTTCTGAAACTTAGTTTTAATGCAGAAAATTAAAATATAATACGGTTAGCATCTTCTATGCTTAAAATCTTCATTCTTTCCATCACCTCTGAGCGAGATTTAGTCACTCTTTACACTCAAGTTGTTTGATGATTAAGCACTTTTTCGAATTGATTTCGCATTGTCACGAATAGTTCTCGCAGTGGATTCACTGAGTCCTAAAGCACGCTAAATGTCAACAATACGCTCTTCTTTCTCACAGCGATTCAGAATTTGTAACTTTATTTCTAACGAATACGATCTTCATACACGCTTCTTCCCCTCGAAAGACACACACTTTCCTTTTTGCCTGACATCGTAGATCCTCTCGCAGCTTTACAGCTCTACTGATTTGATCTGAGCAAGCACTCACGTCTTGACAAAAACATCGAGATGCTCGTCAAGGTGCACAAACTCATTATTGTTTCCTCGTAGTGTTAACAGATAAAACCAGTAAATTGCATATATCCGAAAACGCGGATAACTAAACTGCGTATACTGAGATCTACCTGTATATAGTAAATTCAGGTCCCTGCAATGGAGTTCTACTAAGGTGTAATGTTGCCAAGTGGTACAAATCTTAGGCTTCTCTAATCATACATTTGAGTTGAAATCCCATGTGAGGCATGGGTGATATGTTGGTCCTTCTGCATAGGCACCAACTTTTCATGAATGCCACGGGGGCGAACCAAAAAATCACAAGAAAGTAGCATTCACTTTTAAAATTGATTGTCATTTAATCACACACAAATACATGCGCACTAAAGCAATAGCATATAGTACAAGAATAATATATATTTCATGTTCAATGGAATTTTAAATTCCCAGATTAATTATACTTTATTGCTCATTGTCCAATTCTTAATTACAGCGAACGTGTTTGCATAAACAGAACATTTATGGATGAAGTCATTATCAATATTTACTAAATTTAAAGACTCACTCTGACACAGTATCATAGCAGTTAAATACTGCCAAATGATTTAAAAGTGGTTGTGACATCGTACTTTGCAAGTATGTTTTCACTCTTTGTAACATGGAAACTGAGCGTTCACTGGTGCATGTTGTTAATGGCACAGTTAAAAGCAGTCACAGAAGTTTTTGCAGCTCTGCTGTTTCGTCTTGCATTTCCACGACATCTCCAAAACATGATACAGTTAACTCTTGTCCTTTAATTGTGTCATGGAACATGTCCCTATGCAGGGGCAGTTGGCCATTAGGGGCCGGGCCCCACCTAAAAATTTCTATTTCTAGAAATAAATAAATATATATATATTGCCCTGATTCTTATTTTCTCTCTTAACTACATGGTGATAACCTAAGGGAAATGTTTCCTTCAAAAACGAAAAAACTTTTACCTGAGGAAAGAGATCACGTTCAGAGTGTGAGGTTATTGGGGCCAGCTCCAACAGGCCCCAGTAACATCACTATGGAAGCGAAGAGGAGACTATTTCATCCCCGTCTCATTCAGTATGATGACCTACATACAACACTGCCTTAACCGCGTGTGCAAGAAAAGCTGGGCCAGATCTATCTGGCCCTGCGCTGATTTGATTGGCCGGGAGAGTATCCATTTCCTTAACGCCGTGGGTTGACAGAGAAGCTTACCCCGACCAAGCTCAGGGTGGCGGGAGGGTTTCAAATGTTGTACCAAAGTTCAGTTAGTTGTTTTTTTCTCTGTGTGTGTGTGTCTCTCGGTGATGTGTTGTTCCTTTGTGTTGTGACTTTTTTTGCTTTCTCTGTTCTTTTCTTTAAATCTGGAAGAAAAGCTTCACTTACAAAAACTCGGTGCTTTTCACCCCAAGAATTTTTAGTTTAAGCTTCACTTGAAAAAAACAGTGCTGACCAGCCCAAGAATTTGAGTCGAAAAGCTTCACTTAAAAAACCGGTGCTTATCAGCCCAAGAATTTGAGTTTACAAAGCGCTTTGCAGAACTAATTTTAGTTTTAACTAAGATGATTTTCTATGTTAAAAATAAATAAATAAATGCGAAAACCTATAAGTATAATTTGCACATGAGTACATATGTTTTTAGGTTTCACAAGTTCTTTAAAAGAAAAGTTTAAACCTTTCAAATAATGCAAATGGTAGTATGGTACTCATTCTATATGGGACGAAATTCATGAAACATTTCCTCCCTGCATATATTTGGAGTTATTATTTTTTCACTACATTTTTTTATCCTGTGATTATTCCTCAGTTGAGAAATCTGAAAAAACACAAAGCACAACTAACATAAATTAATGCTGATATGTTTTAAGGTAAAAATTTTATTTAAGGAGTTTAACATTTTTCTGTTAATAGATATGCATTCTATTCTGAGGACATTTTTTTCGTGTGCAATACAATAGTTGACTCATTCCTGCCTGATTTGGGCATTATTGTGAGTCAAGGGGGTAAACAGAGGCAGAGTAAAGGAATCTTGGGGGGGGGGAGAGGGGTTCTGAATAGTTGGCCTAATAATGACATTTTTTTTTTTTATTTCATTGTTTGGCCTCGGCTACTGGCCCCACCGTTTCAGTTGCCACGAGCTGCCACTGTCCCTGTGTAGTTTTAAGGTATCAGAGTTCAAATCGTCCTTAAAAAAATCGCAAACAGTTTGGGGCGAAACGCTTGTATCAATTAAGAAGTTTTCAGCATATCGTAAAAACTCTTTGGTTTCCTACTGAATCTGGTTTGCAAACCGGTTAGCACATGATCAATAATTTCTTTATAAATTCTGTTATAGCGATCTTTCGCTGTGAAGACATTCGATCCCGGTGACTCCTGTTCACAATTCCGCAACCGAAAATAGCTTGCAGTGGTCGTTCGAGCACCCCAGTATATCCCATTTTCTCTTTGTAGAAAGAGCACAGTTAAACCTAAAGAAAAAAACTCAGCATTATTAGATAAAATGTTGATACAAAACCAACATATTTAAAAAGCATGCGTTTCCAGAGGTAACCTGATGGGGCCAAAACATACTTTTGCCCCCGCGGTCTAATCACTGAGGGGGCAATTGCCCCCGTTGCCCCGTGTAGTTGGCACCTATGTCCTTCTGCACTGGTTCTTTCCCTTCCGTGGAACCAGTGGCTCTAAATAAAGAAAAATGTGACTGCTTACAGCCCATTGAGTTGATCACAGTGGTCATTAAATTTAAAATCTTTAGGTCAGCTCAATGTTCAGTTTGTTTTACTTTTAGTGCTGCTGATACATGAAATTTTTGCAAGAGGAAATGTTATAGATCACCAGTGCATGGCTGGAAATTCAGACTGAGTAAACACAAAGCTAAAGAATTGAAGTCCTGGTACCACATGCACCTCCATAACTTTGGGTAGTACAATGAACTCCATTGTCAACACATAAGTTAATGAAGAAATAATCTTCATTTGTACATGGGGAATACACAAGTATATTTTCTTGAATCTAATTTCAGCACAGAATCACTTTTTAGTTTACTGTTATCACTGTAGCCTCTTCTAATAAACTTGAAAATTTCATTGCCCTGGAGTGGAAAACAAACTCACATCTCCAGATTTCCATTCGCGTGAGTTATCAGGGGTTGTGCATTTGATTCTTACTCCAGGACAATGTAAATTATCTTTTGATTCACATTCAAGTAAATAATTTGTCCAGGATGCAGGTTCAATTCCTGCCTCAGAGTAATACAGTTTTAAAGTTTTCCAAGGAAATGTGACATGGAGAATATTGAACTAAAAGTGATTCACTGTCAAAATCAGGTTCCAAAAAATAATTTACAGTGTCAAGTAAAGATGAATTGCATCATTTAGAAGTTTGGAAGTTTTTATCTCATCCAATAATTGCAACTCAAAATATTTTAGGTCTGAATATAAATATATTTTTACAACCATCATTATAAAGGAACAAGACTTTACACAGGGCAGAAGTGTAATGCAGTAAACATACTTGCATACTTTCGAGATATTCTCCCTCTACCTGAATGCACCGGGGCCCCACCTTTCTGTACACTTCCAGAAGGTGTGTTCGAAGTCTTTCCTCTACATGTGATTCAAAATACTCGTGGCAGCATTGTTCAGTTCAGTATTTGATGCAAGCTGATGCACACAAAGTTCTTTTTTCACTTCAGGGAATGGGTGGAAGTCATACAGCACTAGGTCCATGGAATATGGACGGTGTGCCATCATTTTGATGCCTTAATCTTGGATAACCTACTAGGTAAGCAAAGCACAATGAGCAGGGGCATTATTTTGATGTAAAATCCAACCAATTTGTGCATATTATGGGTGTTTTGGGAGAATTTTTTCTTTTCTTTAGGGGGCCTTTGAGAACTTCAGAATAATAATAGTCCCTGGTAACAGTTTTCCCTTGTGGGACAACATTGTCGTACACAATTTCTTTTTTATTTATTGAAGAAAACCGGATGCATGACCTTCCATGCACTTGCAGTTTGCTTTCTTGGATCGGGGGCTCTGGGTGTTTCCATTGGGTGCTCTGTCGTTTTGTTTTTGGATCAAAATGGTGAAAAAAATGTTTCATCACATGTGATGACTCGATCCAAAAAATGTGGCGCACATCGTATCTGGCACTTCCATTAGTGACAAATGATAACATGATTTGCCTTGTGTTCATCCATGAGCAAGTGGGGAATCAACTTTGCAGCAACTTTTTGATACCCTTACCAGTTTCTCCCAATGTCATTGGCGGAACCAATGGACATCTGCATCACACTAGCAACCTCCTCGGTTGTCATTCAGCAGTCTTCGTGCAGGATTGCCTCAGTGGTATTGACGTTAACCTTCGTAGTCTGATGAAGGCTTACCAGAACGTGGTGCATCTTCCAGACACACTTCATTTTTCACAAATTTCTTGTGCCACTCGAAAACTCTTGCACAGGACAAAGCATATCTTTCTTATAGGCTGTTTTAATAATTTTAAGTGTTTGTGTGGTGGTTTTATTTAAACACAAAATTCTATAGCTGGTGTTTGCTCCAATTTTAAATCCGTACTGGGTTACAGAAACACGTCTGAACTCGATGCCATTACTTGCAAGAATGAACTAGCAGTGCAACGTCACACTGGCCTTGGAGGTGTTCCAACACAGGCAGCTGCATTTTTCTGCGTGGGTTTGTTTTGGTGCTATGACAGACTCGTTACTTTTTAAATGTCGCACAGACACACAATGTGTAAGGATTTGGGGGCCTGTTTGTGCCCCCAATCTAAAGCAGTTTTTATATCTTATATGTGATTTCAATGAATTTAAATTTCACGTAAGCCGTTGATAGTGTGTGCAGCTTATATTGTAACTGAGGATGAGCTCTTAAATGGCAAAAATTAAACAAATTGGTTTAGAACATTAGTGTTTTATGAAGGTTTTTTTTTTTTTTTTTGTGAACTGTGCTTTTATTTTCTCATTACATTTACAAATTTTAAAGCCAGTACCCCAGTGGTAGGATGTATCACAGAAAATGAATCCCCAGTGATAGTATGAAACACAACTCAAAACAAATCATTCTTCTGTCACAGACAAATGTTTTTCTTTTTAAATAAAGTACCCCAGTGGTAGGATGTATCACAGAAAATGAATCCCCAGTGATAGTATGAAACACAACTCAAAACAAATCATTCTTCTGTCACAGACAAATGTTTTTCATTTTAAATAATTTTTTCTACTATTAGTTCACTATGCACATTAAAAAGTTCCTTAGCTGTTGCAGTTCTGTGTGTCAAGGAGGTGAAAAAAATTATTGGTTATAGTTGAAACAAGTACCTTCTGTTTCACAAAGGCAGTCATAGAGATCTTATTAATTTGCCAGATAAATCAACTACGTGAGATTTTTTTTTTTTTTGTATTTGTGAGAAAAGGAATTGGCAAAAAGAATGTGAGAAAACTAGGATTTCACATCTGATGTGACAACAGCTCGTAACTGTGAGCAGAATTTGGATGCTGTGTATCATATTTTCTAGTAGAGGCAATAGGGTGAGCAGATGACCTTTGGTAAACAATTTACAAAAACCTTTTTATTTTTATTTTTGTAAGGTTTACATTTGGGCAAACTTTTAGACAAATGCCATATTAGGTTTTTGCTGGGACTTTACATACTGACACAGTTGTGACAAGATATATGTGCAAAATCATCAATAGCACATTGCCGTTCATTTAAAAAACTATTTACATATATTTAAATATTACCCCGAAGAACAGATTGCTTTTATGTCCTGTCAACTGGATGTTGTTCATTGTCTGCATCCACCCTGACACGGTCAGAAAGTTGGTGACACATATGATTGACTGATTAAAATTAAAGAAAAGTGAAGTTAATTATGAATAAAAAACTAAACATACTGAAATAATGAACTAAACATACTGAATGTGAAGCTACATTCGAAACTGCGTACCATGATGTCGGTTGGTCAAGTTTAATGAATTTTTTTAACTGATGTAACGTTGGTTTGTACACCACACACATTGAGGGGAACTTCAAGATACATTATATTCTGATTTCCCCTAACATATGACATTTGTATGGTTGTCTTTAATTCATGAAAGAGGTAGGTTACTGCACGTAAAGCTAATTTCTTTCATTGAAGAGGGGGGGGGTGCCTGTGGAATTACAGCTCTTTTTGCTTTTTCTAGGATATGTTGAGGTTTTTATAATCTTGTTATTGATATCAAGGGCCTTGTATTGCTAGCTTAAGTTTCTACAGTGTGTCACTGACAGCTTCCATAAATGAAGAAACCAATTGCATCGCTGATCTCTTGGATGAGGAAATTAACAGAGGTAGTAGTAATCTTGACCACTGCATTTGAAAAAAGACCACGGCTACTGTTATAATCCCTCATTAAGCAAATCCTATTAATGCCTACAACCATACTCTTGCCAAGAGAGTCATTGAAAATTCATCATCGAAGAATAAGTTGAAAAGTCATTCAGATAACTGCTGTTAATCATGGTGAACTTTTTTAAAAAGAAAACAACAACAAAAACAACTGAAATTCACATGAAGTACTACTTCCTTTCCCTTATTGCTTTTCTAAATTTTAAACCTGGTCATTGCCTACAATTTTGGGAAATTATTTCACTTTTGTGTGTAGGTTAGCTAATAAACCTATTTTACTATGTGGAATAAAATTGCAAAATATGGAGATGTTAGAGCAAAATGCTTATATGGTGGCATAGTACAAATCCATTTGTTTACTGATGTAAAACAGCCTAAATATAAGGCATTTACTCCACCAGTATAAATATGACAGCCTAAATATGGAGGGAAAAGTTATAAAAGCTCAGGTTGTCTACTGGTCATGTAAGTCACAAAAATAAAAGGGCTATGATTTTAAGTCAAATTTTGCTTTGGGAGGTCATGAATTTATTTTTAATAATTTTTCATTTTCTGGTGGTAGTCTTAAGTTTATGGACACCAGACACATAAGACATAAATGTGGTTTTCATCTTATGATCCAAGTAAAAAAAAAAAAAAAAAATGACACTTGTGAACCCCCCACAACGAAAACTGTTAAATCAGAAACCTTTTAACATGGAAATATATCTGTAAAATTTTGAGAGCAATTTAAATTATATTGCTTATAAAGTCATGATATCTTCCAGGTATAAATGTCAAAGAGCCACCTGGTGGCACAGTGGTCTAACATTGTAAGTGCTGGCTTATGACCGTTCATCCAAGTGGGTCCAGGTTCAAATCCCAGTGAGGCATGGATGTTGTACTTGTCTTACGGCACTGTCCCTCTGCTGGAGTCAGTGGCCCTAAATTAAAGACGGGCGACTGCTTATAGCTCATTGTGTTATGAAATCATGCTACACAATGGCGAGCATTTCAATTTATTTTAGGAACAAAGTATGAATCACTTTTTTGTTACCAGCAAAAGGGCAGGGGGCACCTTTTACACACAAAAAAGGAGTGGTGGTGTCTCCCCCTCTTTAATTCATACTTATTGTGTGTGTGTGTACACATATACACTAGTTGAGCATTTCAACTTACTTTAGGCACACTCAAAGATTGTCAGTTTTTGTTATTAGCAGAAGGGCAGGGAGGACTTATTACGTAGGAAAAGGAGGGCAGAGTGTTCTCCTCTTGAATTATACTTACTAAATATATGTGTGCACAAGCGTGTACCACTGCTTTGGATAGGGCTATATATATATATATCAAGAGAGCTTTTAAAAAGAGTCTTGAACGTATCGTAACCTGCAATTTCGTAGACGCTCGAAAGCTGGATATAAAGATGATGTAGACAGAATAATAGAAATTTAAAGAGTAGTATAATGTCTCCTGTAACAAAATCGGCTAGGACCATTATGAAATATGCAGGATCTATCGCATGTATCCCAGGCTTTACATATTAGTTGAGTATAGTATGTAAATATATCACTAGCAATGAAAATGTAACTGCTAGGAGAGAGACATTGCGAAAAAGGAAAAGCGTATGGTGTGTACGCTATAACAGTACCTCCTAACAGTGCAGAAAAGTTATACACTATATTGACAAAAGTAACCGGACACCTAGAAGAGAAACAACATATAATTTATTGACATACATTATTAGGGTGCCGCCTCATCTTTGGCCTTAATGCATGCACTGACCCTTTGAGACGTGCTTTCGACAAGGTTTTTATGCGCAATGCTGTTGCTTAGTAGTAGGCCTTGGTTTCAAACTTCTTATGCGGCACTTTAATTCATCCCATAGGTTCTCTATAGGATTAAGATCAGGGATCTGTGCTGGCCAGTCCACACACGATACGGAATTATCGTCAAACCACGCCGTAACAGCCCTTGCTTTATTGGCTCGGTGCATTATCCTGCTGGTACCAACAAGGCTTGGTTCCATAGTATTGCCACAGTTGGTAAGGAATAATTGTCCAGAATATTGAGGTAGACTTGCTGGTTAACAGGTTTGTCCACAATAACCTATGGGCCGGGACCATACCTCGAAAGACACCCCCATGCGAGTACACTGACAGCTCCAAACTTGACCGTAGAAATAGTACACTGTGGTAAATAGTGTTTCCCCGGCTGCCGCCATACCCAAACATGGCCATCAAACCGATGGATCATGTATCTGGATTCATCAGTCCATAGGACCCATTTCCATTGATCTACAGTAGACGATAAATGTTCTTTACACCATGCTAAACGACGAGTAGCATTCCGAGTGGAGATGAAAGGCTTGTGAGCAGCCGCACGGCCACGGTAACCCATGGTATGAAGTTCTCTGCGAATGGTATGTGTACATTCTGGGGTTCCAGCATTGTTACTTACCTGTACACTGAGGTCTTGTGCAGTACTATTTTGGAGAGGGGTACATTAATATGTACTGTACCCCCCCCCTCAGATATGAGCAAACACAAATCAATCGTTCATAAAGAGTGAACTGTAAAATTTATATGCTACTTATTTTTTTTTTTATCCTCTTTTTTTTTTTTCAAAGAAGTATCCCAGGTCATCTGTTTTTTTTTTTTTTTTTTTGTTTTTTGTTTGTTTTTATATATCCGAAGCTTGTAGTGGGAGGCTTTTCATCCACCAAAAACTGGCCAACCATCTGGGAAACTCCAGATGGTTGGAGAATCTGCTTTTGATATCACCAAAAAACTGGACTGACACCATGAAAGCTCTTGTAGAAGAAAGAGCCATTGTACCAAACAGACTGAAACCAGAAATAGAAATGTTAAGCAGGATGTTGAACATCAAAAGCATTCCTCAAGTAGTGGAAAAAATGAAATCTATCCATACTGAAATGCAAAGTTTATTTCCACATGTCGTACCCCTGTTGAAGGAACTACTGGTAATACCAGCGACTTCAGCATCCGCGGAACGAAACTTTTCCACCCTGAAGCGGATCAAGACTTGCCTTCGAAGCACAATGACACAAGACCGGCTGAATCATCTCTGTGTTCTGCACGCATATTTCGATCATTTAGACAGCCTGAGCGTAGAGTCTTGAATGAAAGAATTCATCAATAATGATTACCGAAAAGGTGTATTTGGAAAAGTATAAACATCCTAAACATTTCCATTTTACATAACTTGGTGGTTGCTAACTTTTGTACTTTCGATATATAATGTGCAACAGCAACACTATTTAATTTGGCCAGGAATTTATTGTGAAATTGACTTATATCATAATTAGTCACCATTTCGGGTTCAGTGAATTATAGTAAGTTTCTGTTTTGCTGTCATATTAACTGTTTTTTAATTTCTTTGCTAAAATACACAAGTTTTAACTTTTTTTTATTATGTCTTTTGTTAAAATTTCTGAGGAACATGTTTTCACAAGACGAGATTTTTATCAACTTGATTAACAATGTGGATGACACAGAAAAAAATGTTAAATGTTTTATGATTCACTGTGCTGAGTCCAGGTGATATTTCTTAGTTTGGAGAAATTAAAGGTTTTGCATTGAGATCGGCGAATTAATGATGTGAATACTTATTTGATGAGTAAGGTGTCACCTTTAACTGTCCTAAAAAGATAAAATATTTGTATGGTGAATTATTATGCCCTTGCTAGCAGTAACAAATAGGTTTGCGTTTTAGAGCACGTCAGTAATCGAATAAAACAAAATTCACTAACTACTAATGAAGTGCAAGGTTTTTGTTAATAACTTCAAACAGCATATGGTAAGGCTAGGGCTTGATAACATACTTGTGATCAGTGTTTCTTTTCTCTTAAAATTCCATGCATCTTGATCAGGTCGTCCTTTCTGCACTTTAAAAAAAAAAAAAAAAAAATGCACAAGTGGACATTTCAGCGTCCGCAGCCCGGCACTGAAATTGTTTTCTGTCTTAAGATCTGTAGTAATACAACAAGTGCATTACGGTTTTCACATACCACTCATAGAACTCTAATTCCTCGACATTTCCACCATCATTTAGCTTTGCACCAGACCAATGTGCTTTTTACATCAATTGTCAGCCTATGTATCGTTCAAAGTTTTTAATATAGACTTCATAATGCTTCAATGGTACTACCTTCGCGGATAGAGCAGTTTTTATCTTACTGCGGTTTTACTTAATTAACATAAACAAAAATGATAAGAAATTTAATTCACTCTTGTAAAGAGTTATATAACATTTCCTGAGAAATCTCTCTTTTCCAAACCCTGCTGACAGAAATTCATCCTAATGTTGACTTATCCCTGCTCAATATTTTAATGGAAAAAAAAAGTACCAAAAATTAACGAGAGAGAACACAAAAAAAAAACAAAAAAAAACACACTTCTCCATTCATTTTCTGATAAGAAATTAATAATGTGAACTTTTTGTCAGCAATAAAAATAATAATGGTAATAATTAATAATAATATGATGATAACAATGTTCATTCGGATGAATACCTGATCAGTATACGTATTTTATAAAAACTCTAATATACTACCCCCCCCCCCCAAAAAAAAAAATTTGGATTGGGTCATCCATAGATGGCTTAATCTTTGAGATGTAAGGTTCATGAGCTTGTACCCTCCTAAATCAAAAGTGTTCCTATGCCACTGTTCAGGTATAGGGTAGGGCAATATTTGCAACAGAAGTGTAAAAAGGGGTTGAGAAGTAATGGTTTGCTGGTATTTTGAAAATATAAAGAGGTTTAGGTTTTGGTGAATATTAAAGTAATTAAGAGAGGAGGGGGTATTCCATACTGGACAGCCAGTGCTCGATAGAAAATCAGTATACATTTGAAAGACAATGGATAAGAAAAGCTGCAAACAACAACAACAAAAAAATGTACTTTATATCAGAGAAAGGCATTTGGACATAACTTCTATGTGAAAACATTGATACAGTTCACCCAAAACAGATTAACAAAGTTATGGTTTTTCCTTTTTCACAGTTTTTTAAAACATTCCAGTTGTGCTGTATTGTTAATTAAAGGATTAATAGGGACTGAAATTTTTGACCAGTTGTAATTTTAGTAGAATTCCATATTGAAGTGTTAAATGAGAAAGGTGCCATAGTAGTAGAGAGAAATTCATGTAATGACATTTTTCTAAACAGCATGTTGAATGCAATTTTTTCTCGCAGGGCAAATTTAATTGTTTCCTATAAAAAAAACAGTAAAATTAACCAACATTTGGCTTTTTCATCCCTAATTTTCTGTTTCCCACGCTTAGCATTAGATAATGTAACTATGCTACTCTTTTGTAACCTCCATACCTTGATATATCTAGTACTAGCTGAGTAAAAAAAAAAGCAATAGGAGTTTGCACTTACCATAGTTTGACGGTAGGTCCACACTTTGGTGTTGTCCATGATGATATGGATAACACCAAAGTGTGGACCTACCGTCAAACTATGGTAAGTGCAAACTCCTATTCCTTTTTTTTTACTCAGCTAGTACTAGATATATCAAGGTATGGAGGTTACAAAAGAGTAGCATAGTTACATTATCTAATGCTAAGCGTGGGAAACAGAAAAATTAGGGATGAAAAAGCCAAATGTTGGTGGATTTTCACTGTTTTTTTTTTATATCAACTTTATGCCACGTAAATAAGGTGCATAGAGATATTGCAATGCAGCAATATAGTGAACTTATTATGTATTAATTTTTTCTATCTGATTTGAACTTGCAGCCATGCCATTCAAAATGCAAATGTATTTTTATTTGATGTGGAAAAATTTTGCGTCGGGAAAACTGGGAAATGTTAGTTACTATTAGTTGATAAAAAAGAGAAAAGAACTTTTCCATCTGCCTGCAAGAAGTGAGGATGTTCATTTAATAAATGTACTCCTTAAGTCTCTTCTACAGGATTTGGGTAAAGTTAGAGAAAAATGATGGCAAACCTCATTGCAACAGTATCAGCGACCTGCTAAAACAACGAATGATCACATTCAAATTGTAAAAGTGGAAATGCCATCCCTAAACAGTGTTAGACCCTACATTGCAAAAGAAATTGTGTAGCTGAAAAATCTGGCATATGCATTACAAATTCTGACTGTTATAACAAAGAAATTTTTCACTCCAAAATGTCATTACATGTATTGTATAATATCTGATTAACAGAAATATTGCCATTTAATGCAATTTTTTTTGCATAGAGTAAAATAAAAAGCTGAATAACATGGATATGTAGGTCATTATATCAGTCAGCTCTCCATTATTTTTTTCCAAGCAGTATTTTCAGAGATAAAAAATCCCATATGCAACTATATACCATTGCATCACATAGCAGAAAAACTGTGCACCTGGAAAATCTAAGCATACAGGTCTTTGGCAACATTAGCTATCCAGTGTTAAAATGAGAAAATAATTTTTCCAATTTAATAACTCAATTCTGCAATATAGAGCAGCTTTTCACTAAGCATCAGTTGAATTTTATAACCCACTGTTTGAGATAGCGCTAAATTCAAATATGCTATTGCAGGGCTGGGAAAATACTGGGTGCCTAGAAATTCTGCGGTGATGCCCAATTTATTACTTCAAATTTCGCAATTTGCAGTCATACTGTAATTATAAACATTATCCAATCATACTGTAATAACTTCTTAATGTATAATTCATGGATTATCTCTATTCTAAAAAAAAGCAACTGCTGCCGCTGCTGTTTTAGAAATTTCGTGACACTCTTGCTTTCCTAACTTGCAGCGCAAAACGTATTAAACACAAAAATATGAAATTTACATCGTTTGTAGAGAATTGTTTGGAGAACACGCTGAAATAAACCATTTCTCGATTCTGGTGATACTTCAAGAGCTATCGTATTTCAAACTTAAGGTAAGCAAAAAAGTGCTATCAGGTCGCGTTCCGGACACACTAACAGCAACTGAACCACGGAACTTTGTAGGCATAAGTGCCATGACCGAATTTTTGCACCTCATCACCCCTTATTTTTAATTTCAATTTATTTTACGAGAAATTAAATTTCTAAATTTCACAAAATTCTCTATTTTGTGATGGGATCCATTAAAAAAAAAGGGATATGTGGCAAACTATAAATCATAACGCATTGCAATTTTTACAGCATAAACTTAAAACTCATCCCTTTTTTACAAATTTTTTGAAAGAAAAAGTCATTTTCTGATTTTTAAGCATATTTTAAAGACACAAAGGAAAGAAACGAACGGCTTGTCTGTCTTCACGATAACCACAGAGAAAAGTTCTGGTCCCTTGACCTGCTGCCGTGGTGACGCAGAGAATTTGTTATGCATGTGTTTTGTTGGTAACGCTATCTCAGTTGTTTAAGGTGGACGTCAAGTAATTTTGCTTCCTATACTTCCAACGGAAAACTTTCTGTACATATTTTCTTCACAATTACTGCGTTCCCAAGGATGAAAATTTGAACATCGATTAAAATAGCTTCATTTTATAACTTGGAATACTTAATATTTTCTAAAACATAACTATAATTATGCAATCCGACATTTGTTTGTCTACTGACGTCATCAAAGTACAAGTCGCGCCATCTTTTTTTGGTTCCAACACCACCAATGGAAAAGTTTTTGATTTTTAATATAATTATGGCTATGTTTTAGAAAATATTAAGTATTATAAGTTAAAATATTAAGTTATTTTAATCGATGCTCAAATTTTCATCCTTGGGAACACACTGATTGTGAAGGAAATGTGTGCAAAAGTTTTTCCATTGGAACTTCGGAATAATAACAAGTCTTATTTGCTTAGACATGCAATAAAAATTGAAATTTATATGAATTTTCTAGTTTCTATTTCATGTGATATATTTGGAGATCTGGCTGCAGGGCCCGAGCGCTGTTCTGGAAACGAGCGTAGCGAGCCTAGAGACGCAGCCCCTAGTTCATCAAAAAGTTAAGTTTAGTTGCTTCTGTGGATAAATAATGCACCATTTAAAACAAGATTTTGCTGCAATTTAATTTTTAAAATATCCATGTGGTGTGACCTGGTGGTATTGGAAAAGTATTGAAAGTGAATTAACAACAGAAAAAATGTAATGCAATACAAAGGTAAAAAGCCATAAAGACATGGACTTTTTTTTTTTACTTGCGAGCGTCTTGACAGAAAATATGCAACGAAGACTGTAATATTTGTGATCCCGGAAAGCTATGGGATGCGGGAAGCCCACTGAGCTATTTCACTGCACATTAGTTCCTGTTAGTAGTGTAATCACTTTGTGAATCACATTAATTAGTTTTGCTGCAATAAAAGCATTAGTTCAGACCGTTCATTTTTCAAAAATGCCAAATTTTGTGGAATGTTCTCAGGTTCTATGAATTTTTAGGTCTATGTAATGAACAATGGTATTGGTGAAAACATTGGGGGATTTTATTCAGTATTCACTTTAAATTAACATGAAAGTTTAAATAATTACAGCTACTTTTTTTAATAAGATCATTTCATACTTCTTTGGACTTTTGGGTCATCCTGCAAATCGCAACTATTCTAGAAAATAGTAACACTATACTAGTGATCCGATTTATTGGCATAGGAATATATACAAAGTGTTTCCAAGTTTTTGCACATCAACCAGATGGCTTTTTCAGGGAATATATACATAAGCTTGGAAATGCTTATGTATATATTCCTACTCCAATGAAGTGGATCACTAGTATATTGTTACTATTTTCTACATAATTGGTGTACTGTTCCTCATTATCAATTCACAACTTTTCTGTCAGGAAAATACTATTCAAAATGAATATGATAGGTGTGGATTATGTGACGCTATCTTTTTTTTTTTTTTTTTTTCCCCCGAGTTTCATGGGCTGCAGATCAGAATTTAAAGTTTTAAACTTTTTGAGATCAACTGGAAGGAAATGAAGTTATGGACCATATTGGAATTTTATTTAGCAATAAGTAGTTTGGGTTAAAAAAATGGCAACAGATGTAACATATTACTTTTTGTTCCAGCATCAACATTGCATTTGTATGTTATTCTTTGAAATTTGGATTCGTTTCACCAGGCTCTTAAATTTTGCAGCTGGCTCCTAGACCTGGAGCATATTTTTCTAGCCCTGTGCTATTATGTTTCATACTGAAAAACAATGTGCAAAAATGTTTTTGGGAAACTATCGCTGATTATTACAGCTATCTGAGGTAATGTTTTATTTTTCCCATTTGACTTAGAAATTTTCTTTCCTGACTTTTGTAAGTTCAGTTATTTGGCATACATTTTTGTTAAATTTAGGTATAATCGTTTGTGCGACATGTTGGTAACAAGGGAATTTTTTAAATGGAGCTTCTAGAAGGGCACATATAATTCAAATATTACCATCTCAAAAATATACTTGTGGCAGATATTATGGTTTTAGCTAGCTGAAAGTGAAGATGTTTTCCAATATGATCTGTGGAAGCTGAGATATTGTATAATTAAAGATAAAATAAATGTGGGGAGAAATAATCTCTATATCAGATGCATAGCATAATTTTTTTTTATGCTCTAGCAAATCTGTAATTAACTTTCATCCATGCAGCCAACTTTTTGCTAAACTGTTCTAGAGTGGACAGAATTGACCCACAAAACCTCAGATGCTCACTGGAGTTATTAAACTCCAAAACAAAAGAAAGAAAGAAAGGAAAAAAAAAATTACTACTACTGTTTGGAGATCTAAAATTTCCAGGTCGTATTAGTTAAGGCAGTTACATCATAACAGGGATACCAAATGATTTGGAGATTTTGCTTCATTGTTTTTAAAGATGGTTATCTGAGAGCTGTGTATTGAAATACACAGCTCTCAGATAACCATCTTTATTGTCTTGAAAGACAGAAGAGGTTGGCTGTGAAGAAATAAAGTCAAAAGAAAAAAATGAGGAAATAAATGCATTAATTAGCACAGTCTTGAAGTTTGTTCAGATATCTTGAAAATGGCTTCCATCTGCTTGGAAATGTTCTAGATAATATGGTAATATATTTAGGGCAGGAATAAATACATATATATTGGGAGATTAATATTTGTTTCCCACTCCATGACTTTGAGTTTTGTGGAGTTAGCTACATTGATGAGAGTTACTTATAGCATTTTTGTGCCATAAAGAGAGAGGAGAGACAGAACAAAAACAAAAAGTTAAAATTTACACCACGTAGTGCAAAGCTTTTCAAAAGCTTGGGGCGTAGTTCATTACAGGTACCAAAAACAAAACATAATTGTTTTGCGTCACACTTTTATAAGCAAAAAAGCATGCACAAAATGCAAATATGCATTTATTTTACCTAATAATAATAATAATAAAAAAAAACCCCCAGGGATCCAGGAAAGTATAAAATATGAGAACTGTCATTCTAGGGATCTTATCTTGGCTTTCAAATTAAAGAAAAAAAGAAGATCCAACCTACGATGGTGTGGGTTTTTATATCCTCAAATGGACAGACAGGTGAATAAAGTGATCATATAAGCATAAATGAGGAATCACAGAAATGGTAAATGTCAAATATAGAAAACCTGTGGATTGGACTCTCCACTATGTGATCCAAGTAGTTTTAAAATATGCAGTTTCTTTGCATTATGGTTATCTATGCTATATGAACTATTTGCTCAAATTAATTTTAAAGTCGAAAGAAAAAAATATGCGGAAAGTACACGTTTTCTTAAAGAGTAGAATAAAAAGGGAAAGTTTTATCATAAAGTTGCCATGGTAAATGTAAAATGAGTTGTCACTGTTTGTCATATGCAGATATTTATAATCCTGTTGGAGGTATGGACAAGGAAGCAGGAATTATACATGTACAAAATGTGGAAAGGTTGATTTACATTGGGTACACTGATATTCATGGATGTTAGCTCATGTTTTTAGTTACCCATTATCATTATAAGGAATGTCCCACCCCCTCATTATATGGTTCCTTTTGAAGTGTGTATGTTCTAGAAAAGAACTAAATCTGAAAAAAGAAACCAACAAAATACTAGCCTGAAAGTAGGAAGTGTACTTTTGCAAAACATGTGGATTGATTGATTCACACTAGATATATTGATTACACAGTTTATACTTATTAACTAATTGTTTTAGTTTCATTGGGCACCTTTATTTCCACCTCACATCTGCTTACTGATGCTCAGACATGTTTCAGAAATTGTTTAGTGTTAGTTTATAACCAGGTCACTCCATCTCTTGCTGTCCTTTGCAAGATTTTCTATCTCCAACAAGTTCATTGTTTTCTCAGTCATTAATGACTAATTTCATGCCCTCAGTTTACTTTACAGGTTTGCCGTTTGGTCTGTGGCCATATAACACAATTTAAAGTATGTCCTTAATAGGCATGCCAAAACAATGTTATGAATTTTTATTGATAGAAGTACTATTCAACTCTTTTCAAACATCCTGCTCTTCCATTTAATTTTTATATCTTCCCTAACTCTCACAGCTGTAGAATAGAAGTGATAAACAACACAGCGGCATTGTATACAGTCGGTTTTGTGTCCTTTCTGACTGAAAGAAAGTTTTCTACAAAAGACTTCATTTTTTGGTTCTGTTTCAAACTCTGTAAGCACAATTAAGTAAAATATGGTATCTTTTCTAGACTTTTCTCGTGCACTGCATAATTTATTGAATTAGGGTTTAACTAATATTTATTGTGTGCAGATTTCCTAATCTACAATATTTTCCAAGTGTAGTGCAACAGTTTCATGTATCTTGCTGGTTTGTTAGTGGAAATAACTCCCAGGGATGCAGTTGAGGCCTGGTGCCGCCAAGCCACTTTCTTTCAAGGCCTGGTGATGCCAGGCTCCTTTTTACTTAACTGAATTGGACTTTTTTAAATTTACTTATTCAATCATTGCCCATTGAAATCGCCATTTTTTTATTTTTTTTTACATAAATAATCTTAACCGAGTTATGTTCTTTTCTTCTCTCTCCCTATTTATTTTTTCATGGTGGCTATGCACAAATCCATAGATCTTTTTGTTCACCAAAACCACCTCGGAAATAGCCAGTGAACTGATATATACCAATATCTGATTTCAAAGGTTTGTTAGTGTCCTCCTCCACTTGCTGGAGTTGATAACGCCTGGGCCGGTGTGCGCCAGGCCACTTGTTTTTTTTTTTTCAGGACTGCACCACTGATAATAATACACACAGTTTAAAGCTGCAGGTGAACATATCACAAAGAAATTATTATGATGTGATGCTCAACCATGTGTCAAGCTGATCTCTCCCTCACACACACTCTTGTTGAGGACAATTAAAGAAAACTGAAAATGACTAAATGATCAAGGAGCTGCAAATTTTGGTGAACGGAACGTCCTTTTCTGTAAACGAGAAGAGTTTTCTAAATGTTTTCTGATCGCCACCCCAAGCGCATCCTCCCCTCACACACGAAATAAAACTTATACAATAGTTTTGGTCCCTGTTCAAAAAGAAAAGTGGGATTGCGATACCCTGTGTCAGTCACAGGTGCAGTAGTGATCCCCTGTTTAATTACCCACTTCTCACAGTTGAACCCCATGCTGAACAGTAACCTCACACACCATAACGGATTTTTGATTGTCGTCGGGAAGAACAAGTGAAAGAAAGTCCGAGTGGAGGGGAAAGCAACAACAAATGAAATTATACCATAAAGCATTGGTTGGAAACTCACGAAGAGTTGGGCTGCAAGATTTTTTCTGTTGAGGGCATCCACCTGACAGCAATAATAAACAATTCAGGGGAACTCTCCCACCATCAATAAGCAGTTCAGGGAAGACTTCATTTATCAGAGTTTTCAAAGGCCTTTGGATATGATATACTTTTAAGTTTTGTACAAAATGTCTGTGAAAGGAAAGGAGAATGCCGTAGGACTGGTTTGTGGATGGGTGCAGTTTGCATAATAAATTGTGCTTTCAGTGTATTTCTCCTACTCTATGCATTTTCATTCATCAGGTTTTTAATATACGAGGGGCATGCCAAAAGGTATTAGCTGTTTAAAGAAATATATATTTACGAATAATTACTTACAACTTTGAAAAATAATCTCCATGAATATCTACACCCTTTTGCATTTAATAAAACCATTGTGCAAAAGGCTTTCCCAGCTTTTTTTTTTTTTTTTGGCAGACTGTCCATTGCCTCAAAATAAGCAGCTAGGGCCTCTTCATCAGATGAAAATCAATGTCCATGCAGGGTTTTCGTGGCTTTAGGAAACAAGTACCGTATATACTCGCGTATAAGTCGAGAAATTTGGGACAAAATGAGAGCTTCAAAGTAATGGGGTCGACTTATATGCGGGGTCTAAAACAATCGTAAGTCCAAAAGTTCTTCCCGTGAGGCAAAAGGCAATCCATCCCAAAAGAAATAAAAATGCCGATGCGGTATTAATTACGAAATCGCAACCCTTCGAAAGAAAAAAAGAAAGAAAGAAAGAAAAAAACACCGATGTGATAGAATTATGAAATCGCAACCCTCCGAATTTCTCCGCGCTTTGAAAAGTCTCTTCTCTCCTGGCTTTGCGTATCCACAGCGCAGTCACAGCCGCGCATAGAAAGCTCCGCCCTTTCGACTACAAGTTAATTGCGCTGACCTTCGACGTAATGGAGCCATTCGACAGCCAGTGTTAGGTGTTGCTTGTTCTTAATCGCACGTGTCTCGCTTCTCCTATTATGGGTGACACGGATTGTGTAAAGAAACGGATGTCCTATAATGCAGGATTCAAGTTGAAAGTGGTTTCTTTTGCAGAAAATACTAACAACTGTGCTGCTTCACGTCAATTTAGCATTAACGAAAAACTGATTCGAGATTGGCATAAAAAAACCCGGACTTAATGAAAATCGCAAAAGGCGCTACGCCGTGGAACGACATCTTTCCCAGAGCTGGAAAGTGTCTTGAATGATTAGATTGTGGGCTGCAGACAAAATGGTTACATTGTAACGCGAACTGGTATATGTTTGCGAGCAATGAAGCTCGCAAAAGATGAAAAGTTTGCAGCCACAAATAACACTTTTCGTGCCTCACCAGGTTAGTGCACAAGGTTCATGAACCGCTATGGGTTGTGTCTATGCCAGCGCACCAAAATTGCACAAAAATTACCTTGTGACCTCGAAGCAAAGATAATGGAATTTCAAAAGTATGTAATTCAAAAGAGAAAAGAGACTGCTTTTGAACTTTCCCAAATAGGGAACATGGATGAAACCGCCATGTGTTTCGACCTTCCTGGAAATAAGAAGGTGAACCAAAAGGGCGAAAAAAAAATATCTTGATCAAAACGACTGGCCACGAAAAATCCAGTTTCACGTTTGTTCTTTCCTGTTTGGCCGACGGCAGTAAGCTACCTCCGGTAATTATTTTCAAACGCAAAACTCTGCCGAAAAGTATTGTCTTTCTGTCTGGTGTGCTCGTTCGTGCCCATGAAAAAGGATGGATGAACGAATCCGGAACAATTGACTGGTTAAAGAATGTGTGGAACAAAAGGCCAGGTGCACTTTCGAGGAAACCTTCTCTTTTGGTGTGGGATATGTTTGTTGCACACCGTTGTGCAGAAGTGAAAAAAACTGCAGAAAATTCAAAAACAACTCTTGCTGTCATCCCAGGTGGGTTGACATCTGTTCTTCAACCACTAGATGTCTGCCTTAATAAGCCCTTCAAGGACAATGTGCGGAGGCATTGGGCAGATTGGATAAGTTCCGATTTGCCGACTGAAACCAAGGGCGGAAATCTAAAGAAGCCGGATATCGTTTTGATTGCGCGATGGGTCAAGGATGCTTGGGATGCGATACCTGCGGAAATGGTCGTGAAATCACTCAAGAAATGTTGCATTAGTAACAAACTTGATGGCACAGAGGATGATGAGATTTTTATGAGTGATGATGACAGTGATTCTGATGACACAGGCATAGATGGGAATACTGATGTTTATGATGACGCGCCGATGACGGAGAAAGGCTTTTTTGAACTGGTTGGCGAGTCTGACTCGGAATCGGATTTTGAAGGGTTCCGATGAAGTTTTTATGTATGCAAATTAAATTTAGTATTATATATATAATTTTTTTCGTTTTCAAATGTTTTTGAATAAATTCATTGAATTTTTTTTTCTTTTTCTCATTCCGGGATCGACTTATACGCGAGTTTCCGATTTCTTACGATTTTTTCCTGTGAAGGGGGGGCTTATACGCGAGTGTATACGGTAGTCATAAGGTGCCAAGTCAGGAAAATAAGCTGAATGAAGCAAAACTAATGCACCTTCTGTTGCCAAAAAATCAACTGTCTTGGCTGCAGCATGAGCAGATGCATTGTCACGAGGCAAAAGGAGTACTCGATTTTCAATCTTGGAGGCTTTTTCTTTCATTCTGCGATGACCTTTGGCAGATATTAAGGGGTATGCCAAGTAACAGTTCTTTGATTTTTAAGAATAATGGTTGTCACATGTCCTGTTTTACAGAAGGAGGAGACTACCATTTTCTTCTCTGCACTGCGGATTCCTCGGACTTTGGTTGGAGGTGCGTCACCTTCGAACCACGAGACCTGTGATATTTTTTCCAGATCATTGTGATAAATCCACGATTCATCACCAGGTACAATTTTGTAGGTGTCTTTGAATTTAGACAGCATGAATTGGCCCCATTTAACTGGGCTTTCTGCTGACCCGTGAGTGAATGAGTCACCCAACGAGCACATTGCTTCCTGGTGTGCAAATGATCATAAATGATTGTGCAGTAGTTCATCCAATGCCCCGGACAATCTCTATTTCACGATATGTCACACGAGGATCTTCTTTGATAAGTTTTCTTAAAGCATCTATATTTTCAGTCGTTACGATGGTATAGGTCCGACCACAGGGAAGGTCATCTTCCAAATAATTTTTTCCCCTTTTTAAATTCACAAAACTAGTTTCTAACTGTGGCAACAGAAGGGGCAGACTGTGGAAAGATATTTGATAGTAATCAAAACATTGCTGTGTACCTAAACCTTTTTTAAAATCATAGAAAATCATTGTACAAAAATCACCTAAGCTCCATTTTCGGGTACAAATGAGGTCAACTGTGCTCCATTCTGCTGTACCATGAGGAAAATCTGGTTTGAGCAGATTTCGCTCAAGTAGCCACAGCGCCCACTATTGGCTGATACGAACACAGGCTTCCTAACTACAGTTGTTTCGTTGTTCTTTGACAACATGTTCAGCAGCAGCTAAAAACTTTTGGCCCAGCTTCTGTATTCACTCTATCTGTTTGGTATGTTCTTCATAGATATCAAAAGCTTCCTTCTTTGTCGTCCCCCACCCGCCTACCCTGAACTATCAAGTTTCCTTTTTGTATTTTTATTTATTTTTGTATCCTTCACATGCAGGTTTGTTTGGTAATCCTTTCGTAATTTGTGACCTGAAACTTAAACATGTGCAGTAAACTTTTTCCCTTTTCTTAACAGCATCACTCTTCAATGGGGTCTTTTTTTTTCCTGCTTTGCGTACTGCCAAAAAGCTGTGATCCTTACAATCTCATACCAAATGTTTCATACCTGCAGAATTGCATAAAACTAAAATGTATCCTCATTCACAGCCACTGAAACAGAAAACTTGCTGCAAACACATGAAGTGCGAACCACAATAACAATAGAATAATAAGATAATTTAAAGAAAAATTAGTAAAACAATTAGTAATTATTAGAACATTACAGATTCCAATGAGGACAAAATAAATACAGCAATGTGTGCGAAATGGAACTTTATGGCAAATTATTAAAATATTGGACTGTGAACCTCATAAAAACAAGAGACTAATTAAAGAAAATTTTTATATCTAGAAAAACAGTTCCATTAATGAACCTTCAAAAATTATAAATAACATTTTCAACAACTTAATTCAAAAATAGTAGACTTATGAAGTACCTAAGGAAAAGATTTAATTTAATAACTGACAACTGAAAGATGAACCTGGCAATAAAATTAATTCTTTCTGTGTAAATGAAACTTTTAGAGTTCCTATACATTCAGAACAGGACTCGATAAATCTAGAGGCCAAAAGCAAAAACAGATGTTAAAAATAAGTGAAAATTTATGTTAAAATAAAATTAAGTATATTAATCTGAGTAAAAAACTTGAGTGGGTGTTTGCTGTAAATAACATTTTCAGTTTTTTTTTAATCTACATGCAAAAACTATCTGCAAAATCCTTTAATAATTTGGAAACTATCTGCATACAGCATATGCACATGTATGTCTGCATTCTGCTACTCTGCATATCTGTTCTAGTAAACATCAATGTCTTCACAGGGTAATTTTTTTTTTTAATGTAATTCTTAGCAGTTTGCATCTGGATATCAAGCTGGACTACAGTGTTATGCATTCTGCCAACCTTGGTAGGTCATAATCTCTTTGCTGGTCTGCTTACTATTAAAATGTGATCGCTGCATATTTAAAAATATTCTGGAAACTAGTATTGTTTATTTATGGTGTTTTTTAGAGATATTTTCACATGGCAGCAATTGAGTATGTTCTTTGACCTACTCTTTGCATCAATATTTGTCGACATTCTTGTACCAGTTGCTTTGGATAAATTAATGGTATTTTTAAGCAGTACCCTCCCCCCCCAAAAAAAAAACCCTACTGTAATCATTTCTTACAGTTGGGGTTATTTATTGTCATAGAAACAAACCAGTTCTATTCTTGTGGTTTATATTCTTTTCTTTTGTTTCCACTACTAAGCAATTTTACCACACTCTCAATTTCAATTCAAAATATTTGTTGCTTTAATTCAATCATCTCATGAAACTTCCCTTGATATATAAATTAACTCATATCAAATGAGATAGAGCATGAGAGAATGATACAAATAGAAATGTTTCTCTTTGAAAACATTCCCTTTACTTAATATAGTTTAATTACTAGTAATCTTAATTAAATTTGTGTAAAATAGAAATCAAAGTTTCCAAGCTTTCACACATGAACCAGATGGCTTTTTCAAGGAAGGTAAACAGCAAACTGAATAATAGAACATTTCAACTATTTGAACAAAGTGACTATTCAACAAATGAATAGATGCAAATGTAATTATTTGTTCAAAGAAGTGAGGCAGTGTGTTGGTTGGACATGCAGTACCTTGGAAGTAAAAACAGCATTATTTGCCCTACCAACATGATGCCTCATTTCGTTGAATGAATAATTATATTTACATCTATTCATTTATTGTCTAGTCACTTCATTCAAATTGTTGAAATGTTCTGTTATTCAATTTTCTGTCTACCTTCCTTGAAAAGGCCACCTGGTTGATGTGTAAAAGCTTGGTAACTTAGATTTCTATTTTACACCAATAAATTCAGATTACTGGTATAGTTATACAGTACTATTTTATGTATAGCTGGTGTACATTTCCTCATTATTAGTTATGCCCTTCACTATTATAAACTCGGTGCTCACTGAATTATAATCATTCCTATGCAAAGTGAGTTAGACCAGATACCACCATGATGAGGAGGAGGCGTGGTCTGTAGGCTGAAAGAGTATGTATAAGAGGTTAGTCCTGTTGAGAGCAAACAAAGTTACAGGTGTGATGAGTAATACCAAAGATTTATCAGAGTTTATGGAAGGCCAAATTGTTGACCAACAAAGAAGGGTTGGTGCGTCCATTTTGGGAAAGGTTACACTTGTACAAGGACGGTTCAAAAAAAAAGACTTGTTCGGAAATTTATGAACATGTATGTACGAATCTGAACTACATATGGCTCTGGTCCTTTTCAAAGTAATCTTCTCCTGAGGCAATGGACTTGTCCAAATGTCAAAGACGTACTAGAAGCCATCTTTATGCATCCCGTTCAGAGTCGCCTCCAAAACTTTGACTACCTCGTCTGTTGACATAAACCTACATCCTCACAAGTTCTTTTTGAGAATTGGGAAAAGAAAAAAGTCGCTGCGTGCTGAACCTCGACTGTATGGAGGGTGTGGAATGGTTCCAATATTTTTTTGCTAAGAAGGTAGTGACCACCACATGAGGATGAGTGCTGTCATAGTGGAGTTTCCAAACATTTTGACGAATGTGTGGATGCTTCTTACAAATATGTGCAATCAGCTTTGTCAAAACAGACATACATAATAATCTGCATTAACCGTGGTATTCAGTGGTACGATATTCTGGTTCACTATTCCTTGGTAATCAAAGAAAGTTATTACCATTACTTTCTTGGCTAACTTTTCACATTTTGCCTTTTTTGCCTTTGGAGATGACAAAGTCTTCTATACAGAGCTCTGTTGTTTGCTCTCTGGATCATAGTGATAAAGAAAAGTTCCATCACCTTTAATCATTGACTTCAGGCAGTTCTTGTTTGAAGCAAGAAATTGCTTCAAAAATCACACACATTAACACACACTTGTTTTTGTTCAGGCATCAGTAACCAATGAATCCATCTTGCACTGATTTGCATCATGTGTAGTTTCTCACTGAGTATAATGTTTTATATATTTATACCGAGCATGATAAAACTTCCAACTGGAATCTAAATGTTCTTCCATTTCTCACATTGTGAGCCCTGGATCCTCGCGAATAATTACGGCTGCAGTGCCTACTATCTGATCAGTAATGGCTGTTGTCGACACCCCACTCCACCTTGTTTCTGAAATGATTTGCGGCCTTCGTGAAATTCTTTTTTAACCACCACTGTACTGTATGATGTAGCATCACACTTTCACCACATTCCTGCTCCAACATTCCGTATGCTTTCGAATTCGTTCTCCCTAAACAAATACAGAACTTCAAACCTGTACACTGTGATATCCATGACTCGTCTGGGAGGCGGGCACATGCAACGCAACGGTTTGGAAAGGTTCATTCATATGGAGCAAACTCAGATATAGGATGTGATGTTCTGGTTCCAATATGTAGCTGTACTATTAAAAACAAAAACTAAAAAAAAAAAAAAAAAAAAAAGGAAGAAAAAGAAACCCGCAAGTCTTTTTTGAATAGGCCTCGTAGATTGAGGGTCTCTGTGGTTAAAGTATATCAGAAATGGTGCCAAAATGGCAAAACAACTAACCATGGGGCAGCAAGAGATAGATTCCACAGGTGAATTTATGGGCGCATCACCTTGTACAAGGAAATTAACACAGCACTGTTTTCAGATTAATAGCCCAATACAAAATAAGTCAACTAGAAGCAATGACCTGTGTGACTATACATCGTATGCTGGCATGGATGAGCTACAACAGCAAATGCCATATAAGCTGCCCTCTTGTATAATAGTCCATTAATGTAAACTGATCTCTTGCTGCCAACAATATATGGATTGGACAATACAAGATTGGAAGCAGGTGTACTGGTCCAATGTACAATTTCTTCTCCATTCAGCCAATGGTTGAATCTGTATTTGGTTTCCACAGCACAAGACAATGGATTTCTCATGCTTGGTATCAACTACCCATGCTGGTAAGGTCAGTTGTACGATATAGGGCATGTTTAGCTGACTTCAACAGGGATCCCTAGTCGTGTGAGCCAACATATGGATGCCGGCTACTGCCAGGGACTGCTTGCGGACCATGTAAAGGGTGTTTCACAGGGTACTGACAACTTAAATCGTCAATAAATTTAGTTTCATTGTAGTAGAAGAAAAATAAACTACATTACCATTAAGAGAGATCAAAAGGAAATTATCAAATAAGTTGTTCAAAATGCTTGCCATTCGCTGCCACTACATGGCGAATTCGTAAAACAAAATCGAGTGCTAACTGAAATGGGATCTGGAATTGTTTGAATATCGTGTTCGATGGCATGTCTAAGGGTAGCAGTGTGGTTGGCCTGTCATGATACACTCTATCTTTCAGATAGCCCCCCCCCTCTTCCCCCACAAGAAAAAAATCCAATGTTGATAAATCAGGACTATAAGGAGGCCAAGAGAGACAAGCAGAAAACTGCTGTGGGAAATTTCTAGCAATAACTCTTGTCCCATAGTGCTGCTGAATCGAATCAAGGACGTCACCAGTTGTGTGCAGCGGCGATCCATCCTGTTGAAAAGCGTGGTTTTGGATCCAGTTTTTTCGGTATGCAGCAGGGAAAACCAGTTCGACAGAAGGCCACAATAGACAGCAGCGTTCACAGATGCAGCAGTGAAAAATGGACCAATAACACCGTCAGCCCACATGGCACCCCAAACAGTTAGCCTCTATGGATGGAGCTGCTTCGCAACTGTGAACTCGGCCTTCATGCTTCCCCACATGCAATGATTTTGATGGTTCATGTAACCATCTAACCAGAAATGCACCTCATTGCTAAAGGCAAGGTTTTCACATCAAAGTTCTCTCCATCAGTCATTAAACAGATTGAGTTGGCAAACTCCTCACTGCTACACGGCTGCTGCACCTGAATCATGTACAGAAGCATCTGCAAATTGGATTTTGCAATGCGCCATGCCGAAGCTGGACTAACCTGCAGTTCCTGAACAAGTTTCCTCATTCTCATTGAAGTTCTGGGCTCTTGCTGCATAATATCGTGGGCAACATCAGTGTTGTCTTGCGTCCTTACCGCCATGTCATTTACAATACTCGCAGTTCATTCAAATATATATATATATATTTTTTTATCAAGGCATGCACTATAGCACGAGACAGTTTGCGACAATTCTTGAACACACTACTCCACTTTCTTAACATATTCATTGGGATTTCGCCACATGTATACTAATTTTTGATAAAAACTCTGCAGTCGTACATCACTCCATTTTCAAACTAATGTGTCCACGATCAAACCAGTTCTACATGAATTCCTTTGGTCTCACAATGATATTCGGAGACCTCTGGCACCATCTAGCGAAAGCTTCAAGCGATATTCGCAAAAAAAGGTTGTCAGTAGCCTGTGAAACACCCAGTACATGCCACTATGTATGTACCTACCCAAAGGGTGACACGTTCTCCAGGATAATTATGCCCCATGTCATTGGGTTTGATTCATGCTGGAATGGTTCAACGAATGAAGTGCTGATATGGGGCATCTCAAAGATATCCAAACTCACCTGTTAAACATTTGTGTGATATTGTGGACTGCAATACAAACAAACAGCTTGGGCACAGATCCCCAGACAACAATACAGGCACTTTGTGAAGTTGATGCTACTTTGGATGGCACCAGTTCTACTGGTGAAAGGAGGTCCTATGAAGTATTAATTAGGTAGGTAGTGTTTTAATTGTGACCACTCAGTGTATACAAAAATGGAATCGCTTCACAACACCAGGGATTCTTGAATTAAGGTACAATTTATCATATTCAGGTATATCAGTATGAAAACTTGAACTCACATCAAATGTAGTTTAGTTCAACAATTCTCATTCTTTTGAAATTTTTAAAATTAACAGATTCCTACCTAGAACAAAGTATTATAGGGCTGTAGTTATTTGCAGTAACAGCATCACTGATGTGCGAGCTGTCATTAAGCTTGAAGCCTACATCAAGTGTGAAACTGGTAAATAGTAATACTAACTCAGGATACATACATATCACTGAGCTGTTCTCAGAGGTTAGCTCCTCAAAGTAAACTCATCTACCAGATTAAAGTTTTAAAATGATGGCGCTAGGTTTTACGTACTGGGTTGATGTATCAAACATCCCTGTTTACAGTGATCTCGGCACATAACGTGAGCTTCAGCGACATCCATCACCACAGCCATGTCATACTCACACAAAACATTTTGTACTTCATATTAACTTTTTTTCTCATGCAAACATTCCTGAATCTGGTCCTCCCACGATTTCCTTGGCCTTCTACCTTTCTTTTCTGCCACTTGAGCTGCATAAAGAGTATCTTAGTAAGCATCACAGCACACATTCTTTCAACATGGTTAAACCATCTCAGAATATTTGTCTCCACTTTATTAACAATGTTTTTCTTCACATTGCACATCTCTAATGCATTTCCTCCCTCGTGATCAGAACGGGTCTTACCTCAAACTCCTCATAAGCAACAAATCTCTCCAGTGCACAAACAACTCATGTCTTTTCTACAATATCCATTTTTCACTTCCATTCAGAGTAGGAACAATTACACTTTCATACACTGCCATTCAGGACCTTGAGAAAAAACACCAGTTCTGTGATGTCCTCCAAAGACAGCTATGACTTTCAAAGATGAATTCACTTGCCTACTAATTTCACCATCGAATCTATTTTCTTTGTCAAAAAAAAAAAAAAAAAAAAAAAAAACCCTTGTAAATATACAAATTCACTTGTCTGGTCTATCTCTGTACCATTTAGACTGATGTTGCATTCAGAACTAACAGTTCCTCACTCAAAAAACATAGCTTTGGTTTTTCCTTGGGCCTGTAAACAACATTAAAACTATGGTTTCCCTGTCTGCAAACAGATAACATTAAAACTTTGTACTTGCAACTACATGGAATAGGTATTCAACATTAAAACTTTGTACTTGCAACTACATGGAATAGGTATACAACATTAAAACTTTGTACTTGCAACTACATGGAATAGGTATACAACTTAAAATTATTTTCAAGACTCAAAGTAATTTATAGCTGTATACCTATTCCATGTTGTTGCAAGTTTAAGTATATAGTTTTACTGTTACTTGTTTACAGGCATATATTATTATATATGCTGCAAATCATTATTAAGACTGGGTATCTGAATGCTTTGCCTTGTACTTTCATACACAACCATGTGTGAATGCTTTGCCTTCACTCATACAGAAAAGAGCAGTCATGAACAGTTTTGCAGTGTAGATGATGATGCTAACATAGGAGCTCATAAGTGACAAAGTAAAGTATCAAGCATATCATACATGCATGCATGCTTATAACTAAGTTCTCTTGAGATTCTGAGGTTAGCTACTCAAAGCGTGATCATCTGTTTATCCAATCAAAGTTGCTAATGGCAGTTTAATTTTACTCATGGGTGTAACACCATCAGTAACTTACAAAGTTGCTGATGGGATGTTTGATTTTACTTACCATTTCATTTACAGTGATCTTAACACTTAATTTCAGCTTCACTAGCATCCATCACACATCTCTCACAAAGCCTCTTGTACATCATACTTATCCACTTCTCTTGCAAGCATTCCTGAATATGGTTCTCCCATGATTTCCTTGGCCTTCCTCTGCTGCCATTTGGGATTCATAAATTCTCTTATTTAGCAACTCATCATGCAAACTTTCAACATGGCCAAACCACCTCAAAATATTTGTTTTCACCATACTAATTACATTTTGCTCCACATTACACATCTGCATCAAATTTTCGTTCCACGCACAGTTAGAATATGCAGACCTGTTTGTAATCCGGGTGTAGCCCGGAATTCTGGGGTTTTGTCATATTCCAAACCCGTAAATCCGTGTTTTTAAGTTTTAGAAGAATTTGAGATGCTTCGGACATTTTGTAGCATTTCTAAAAATGCTACAAAATGATAACTAAACTTCAGGTTCCATTTTCTTTGGGAACTACAGTGTTTGATTAAAAACACTGCATGTCCGTGCGAATAGTGAATGTAGATGATTTGTGATACCTTGTGCGTTTATTTTGTTATCAAACAAGCTCTCAAGATAACAGGCTGCTGAAAGGAAGGCTTCTTTTCATTATTTTGAAAGTTTAAATAATTTGATTATTTTTTCTAACTACTTTTAGAAATTGAATGGAATCCACTGTAGGCTTCAAGTTCAAGTAAAACTGGTCTACATAGACTGCTCAATTAACATATAATATGAAGTGCAAAATTTGATTTTAAAGATGCAATGCCTGAAGGATTTTGCACAGTGAAAGAAAATTGGGTACAGGAAAAGATGTGAAGTTTAACTGCACAAGCACTAGGACCTATTTGTTGTGTAGTTAGTTTATATGTGCATATTATACGTTATATGTATATTGGCACTGAGCTGCGAGTTTTAGGGTTTCTTGTGTCACCTCACAATCACCCCTGAATATGTCTTGCTGCGCTATGCATGCTTTCCTCATAAGCAATGCACAAATGACTCGTGTCTCTGTAGTGCCCAGGTTTTGCTACCATACATCAGAGTTGGAAAAATTCATCACTTTTATGATGTGCTCGTAAAGCAGCTATGACATTCAAAGCTGAATTCACTTACCTACTGATCCACCATCTAATCTGTTAATACACAAACCCACTCTCCTAGTCAAACTCTGTACCATTTAGATTGATCTTACATTCAGTACTAATAGTTCCTCACTCAAAAACCATAACTTCAGTTTTCCCCTTATTTATGTTCAGTACAAAATTCATTAAAAACTTTGTTTGCTCTGAACAACATACTCTGCAATTAATCTTTGCACTCATCCAACAAGACTGCGTCATCAACATACAGCTACTTCCACCCGTGAAAATTTCTAAAACATAAACCGGTGTTGGTTTGCATCCATAAATGTATTGAACCACGGTGACATTACATGACCATGTCTGACTCCTGCTCCAATGGAAAACCAAATCAATGAATTGCCATGTGCATATGCCCAAGATCTACTGCCAGCATACACAGCTTTAAGACAGAACAGATTCCTAGTTTTACCATAATTCAAAACCTTCCACAGAAGCACCTATTCAATATTCAGTCATATAAGCTGTCTCCAAATTTACAAAGGCAGCAAAAACTCTTATCAACAGACACTTTTAAATCTTCATACATAATGTTTTATTCATACATCAATGAAAATCACTTTGTACATCCAAAACATTTTAATGTTAAGCTTCACACCTTATTGATAATGAACTTTCCAAACCCTTTTCCTGTCACAATACCAGGATAGTTCTCACATTCAGTCTGATTATCCTTATATATGAAGGGACAAGGACAGAATCCCCCTAATCCTGAGAGACTTGATAATTGAAGCAAATGATAAATTTCACTTTTATATCTTGAGTTGTAATGCCACCTACTTGCGAGCCCTGCCATTTTGAAGAGATTTAATAGCTTTACAAACCACATCTTGAGATCCTTGTCCCTAGCTTTTTCTCTCTGTGTGGCATCATTTGTTCCTATCCTGATACCAACATTGCTTTCAATATTCCTTCTAAGCAGCCATGGGCAATGCACACCTAACCCAATGAACTGGGCAGGGCATCAAAATCACTTGGGCAAAAAAAAAAAAAAAAAATCTCTGCTTTTCTTACCAATGCAGTAGAAGTTGGAACTTGAAATGGAACCCTTATTTTTTCTAATCCCCCCATTTTTTAACACCGTTCTTTCCACAATTGATTTTAAATAAAAAATATATTAAAAACATTTCATTAATTACAATTTTTATTTTATAAAAAGTGAGGAACTCAAACTTACTTCTGGAATAAAAACTCGGAAAAATAGGAAAAGCATATTTATCCATAATGCACAGTTTCTTTGCATATCGAAATACCAAGGAGAATAAGAAACAAAATAACAATTAAATGCAAAATAAAAAAATTAGTTCAAATAGAACAAGTACAAAATCATTCTGATCTGACAGTCCTTTCAAGGAATAAATCTCCTCTCAATCCCCCTTCCCCAAACAAAAAACTCAATCGTAGGAGTTTAGGACTCCACTATCTTTAAGAATACTTGGAAAATGTTGTTTACCATTTATGAGGCTGGCACTGATGTGTTGTTTTTTGAAAAAACTCTATATCTGTCTCATCTGTCTCTTTCTTGGCATGGGAAAATCGCTAATCCGCATTCTCCCGTTCACTATCTGCTCGCACGAGGCTACTTTGCGAGAAGCCTTTGAGGACGAAGAGGACAATGAGATGAACTTAGGAGGTGAACGTCATTTAAGAAAACTGTTGTTTTGACTTTTGACAGCCCAATTTTTTTTATTTATTATTGTTTTTCAAGGTCTATTGCACTTTTCTGCCCCAGATTTTTGATTTATGGAAATTAACTAGGGATTTGGGAATTTTAATCTAAAATGCTTACTGCGCGGAGGAAGAAGTTGCTGTGCAGCTGCGCAGGCTCTCAGCTTAAAGAGAACATTGATTGCTTTCATGTTTTAACAATTTGCAGAAGTGCTCACCCCATCTTCCACTTAACTCCTCAAATTTCCATTTGATTTTTCTGATCCTGTTATTTACACAACTGAGAACTTTGTTTCTTCTGTTCTTTCTATGTCTTATAATACTTCTAGAACATTTTTCTGATCTTCCAAAAACCCACTCTTGCTCCTGTTCACCTTATATTTCTGAGATTTTGTGTTACTTTGAAGAACCAGCTGTGTTGCTTCATTCTTTTTGCAGTAATATTCAGACTCAGTAACTCTCAATTTGCTACCTCCCTAGATGTGTTATCTTCTTTCTGTCTACTGATATCACTGTTCCACCAAGAGTAATACTGATGTTCTTCATGAAACCTTTAAATTTTTATTCATTTCATGAAAGGCATCTTTTTTCCGCCTCCGACCTGCAAAAAACTTCATTTCTCTTGCAGATGTTGAGTCTAACCGTACTGCTTACAGACAAGGTCAGACTCAACATCTGCACCTAATCACTGGAGTGTCAACAACAAAATCTATTGCACTTTTTTGCCCCAGAGTATGATTCACACATGTGTGTGGATTATACTGGTGGATGAAAAACATATAATCCTTAATGCAGTTAATCTCTTGCCATTATCATTCACACTAGGGTCATTAAACAGGGCTTGAAAAATACCATGCCTGAGATGCCCGGGCATGTAAATTATTGGCCTGGGCAAGTAAAAATGAAATCTAGTTGCCCGGTCGTGCAACTAGATTTAAAGAAAAGAAAAGTTTGGAATGGAGAATTTTCTACTCTAGAAAAAAAGACTGTTGTCATGTGTTTTTCATTTTACTGCAAATCACCAGAAGTTCTATTATTGTTACGAAATGAGTGCCAAGGCCAGGAGAATATATATCTCTTCTTCAATTATTAAGTTCTACGTCCAGAAATTGGGGTCATACGTAGTTTTGCTCCAGATGTCTTTTACAATTAACGACAGGATGCATGCCTCGGATGTTTAGTGACAAAAAGCGTAAACTGCCATGAAACAGGAGGATGCGACTGATGGGCAAAAAAGCCATGCTTTATGGGGAGACGAATCACCTTTGGGAGGGAGTGACAACAGAAAATTTATTGCACAGCCCCTGGTGGGGTTAGATCTCTGATGTAACTTGCGTGAGTGAGTGAGGGAAAAGTGGAAGCTTCCGCCCGCACATGCACACACACACACATGAACTGACAGTGGTACTACTGAAACAAAAGCTAAGTTTTGTTAAAGAAAGCCTGTGCAATGCGTTCCACTTAACCGGGAGAAGGGCAAAAATTACTGACGCCGATGACTTGGTTTATCTGAGAGAACAAGAGAACAGTAGTTCGTGTTAGATGAAGGTATAACTTGTATTTAGCAATGGATATGCAATGGTTTTTGGGGGGGGGGGGAATCCAGCAATGAGATCTCATAGTAACCAATTATGTGAAATTCCTGATCTGTCAGCGGTAGTTTCAAATTCTTCTTTCACATTGTTGAGTGATGTAATTTCAGAATCGGAGTCTACATCATTGGCAAAACTGAAATTTACGCAGGCGGACTGTGATAAAGCATAAAAAAAAAAAAAAAAAACTCTCGCAGTTGAGCAATCTTAGATAAAAACATTTAATTGGCTAAAGTCAAATGACAAGACTATTATGTGGTGCACTGTTTGTAAAACCATCCTAAAATTGCCGATACCATCAGCAATTTTTTTAAGGAATGTGGGGTGCTGGGTGATGATATACGTTTAATAACTATAAGTGCATACATACTACAGTGGTCAAAGACATAAGGATTGCCTTTGTTTCTAAACAACAATTCTTGGGATATTTTATGATGCAAAATCACTTCTGCTTACACAAAGAAAAAGCTAAATAATTTTTACATTCAAAATTGTTGTTAAACTACTTTAAACTGCTATACAGTTAACTGTGATTATTTAATTTTATTTTGCAAAACACAGGACATATATTAAAAATTCTTGAACATGGCATCATCACTAAATTTCTCAAATGTCGTCGATTACCTTTCTTAAAACTTGAGATATATGCTTTTGTGCATTTTGACAAATACAGGCACTTTAAAATGGCGATGCAAAAGATGTATAAAAAGTTTATCAGAATTTTTAACTTTAAAAAAATGAGGCTTCTGTTTTGTTATCTTGAGAGAGAAATTTTTCTGGGCATGTAGATTTTACTTCTGGGCAAGTAAATATTTTCTGCACATGCCCAATTGGGCATGTAACTTTTCAGATATTTTTCAAGCCCTGTTAAACTTACCCTTGACATTGTGAAATACCTCATTCTGAACACCTACTGTAACATTGAAATCTCCCCTGCTAAAATAACTTTCTCTTTAGCTCCAAACTGGCTCAGAATAACTTTTAGCTCATTCCAGAAATCACCCTTCATATCCGAAGATTCAGAGAGCACAAAAAGCGTGTACTATTACTATTCTCTTAAGTGTCACTTCCGTATTAACCCACAGAATTATCTCATGTGATGATAACGGATCAAGTTGTTTTTCATCTCGCTTAAAATACCACCTTATGCCAGTTTGTTCCCTTTAACCATCCAACACTCCACACCACAAAGTTACCATTCCATTATCTTCTTCTATCCCAACTCTTTTCTCTTTTAGTTTCACTTGCACACTACATATCAAGTCTGTACTTATTCATTTCTTCAACCTCTTTCATTTTATTTACGCTTTCCAACCGTAGGTTGAAGAAGCGTATATGCTCCAGCTTTGTCCGCCCTTGGCACGATAACTCGCGTAAAAATGGTTCATTTTTACGCGATGAAATTTGATGAAATTTTAGTATGTTGTAGGGGACCACTTGGGGACGAACCCTATTGAAAATGGACAAAATAGGGTCAAAGGTCACAACATAGGAGCAGGATCCATTCCACTGCCCTTATGCGTCATAACTTGCGTAAATATGGTTCAGTGTCAATGAAATTTTAGTATGTGGTAAGGGGCCACCTGGGGACGAACCCTATTGAAAATGGGTGAAGTGGGGTCAAAGGTTAGGACACAAGAGCGGGATCTATTCCATAGCCCTTATGCATCATAACTTACGTAAAAATGCTTCAATTGTGACAACACTTTATCACGTTATTTCGGAGGTATACTGAACCGGTTCTGTTGAATATCATCGAAATGGGATCAAAGGTCAGGGCACAGGACCCAGATTTATTCCACAGCCATTATCCTCATAACTTGAGTGATAACTTGAGTAATGATTTCTGGTATGTTGGAAAGCATATTGTAATTAATGCATTGCATGATTTTACTAACTTGTTTATTCTTGTAGTATTCCATTTAACACTTTTGCTATTAACTTTGTCAAGATCTCTCGTATGCCATTTATTTCTTCAAGGGTACCAAGCCTTCTAAGGTGAGGTAGTTTTGTGTAGTGTGTAAACCAGAATTCAGTGATAAGAACAAAAGGATATGAGACTTCCAATGTTAGTAGAAATAAAGATTGCTTAGATTTGCTGACAGATGTAGCTTCCATAGGTGGTACAGCACATTTCTTGTACATCAGTTTTATAATAGAATTTTCTTGTTTCCAGCGATGCAAAGCTTTTTTGACTTTGGTGCTTTGCACTGGTTGTGCCACAAAACTTTTATAGGCTATTATATCAACTTCCAGCCACTTAAAATTTGTTTCCATTTCAAGTAAAACCTTCATTTGAAGCATAGAGAAGAGTGGGTTTGCATCTTTTAATGATTTTTCTGATTTCTTAGTCTCTTCATTATGTCATTTAATAGAGCAAGCCCTCCCCCATTCCCAGCTGAACATAAAGGTTTGAAATCAGTACTTTGTCTGTGCCAGAACCCTCGACATCTTTTGTGACCTGTAAAGCTATTTTCATAGTAGAGTTAGCAAGAGCAGTGCCAATTTTTGTACTTCAGATTTAAATACATGTTTTCCCAACCCTTTATTTCCCCCTTATATATCACTCAACTGGGGCACATTTTTTTTTCATATGTAAGTAACACTGAAGTTAAGAATCATTACTGCCTATAGATATCAGCAGAGTTGTATATAAAAAAATATATCTGCGTACACAACCATTGAAACAGAAAACTTGCTGCAAATCCACTATACGCAAATCACGATAACAATAGAATAAGATATGGAACAATTAATAAAACAATTATTAGAACATTACAGATTTCAATGAGGACAAAATAAGAACATTCCAATTGAATGGGCAGCCATGTGTGTGAAATGGACTTATGGCAAAATATTAAAAATATTGGGACTATGAACCCCATAAAAGTAAGAGACTAAATTTTTACATTCAGAAAAACAGTTCCATTAATGAACCTTCAAAAATTATAAACAGCATTTGCAACAACTTAATTAATAAGTAGACTTACCAAATACATAAGGAAAAGATTTTAATTTAAAATAACTGGAAACTGCAAGACAAACCTGGCAACATAATTTAAAATTTTGACACAGTTTCTATATAATTGAGAACTGACCTTGATAAAAATCTAGAGGTCAGAATGTCTGTAAAAACAAAAGATGTGAAAAATAACTGAAAGTTCAAGTTAAAATAGAATTAAGTACGTTAATCTGAGTAAAGCCTAGAGTAAGTGTTTCAATTCCTGTAAATAACGTTTTTAATGTACGAGCAAAAATTCTGCAAAATCTGCTAATAATTTGAAAACTATCCACGTACAGTGCACACGCATACGTCTACATTCTACAACTCTGCATATCAGTGAGAAATAAATCCCCATGAAGAAATAATTTGATATTACATGGAAGGCACATACAAATGTAATTATCGGCACAAAGGTGCCATATTTTTACTGTTTCTTATGTAGCCATCTATCTGTTCAGGAAACTTGAAAATGGCATCACCTTGCAGTGGGGATCAAATCTGCATCTCTGTTCGAGCATAATACTGTTACACCATTCATAGCAATGTAGTTCCGAGCAGCTGAAGCTAAGCAGGCCGCCCCGGTGGCGCAGTGGTCTAAGGCGTTGGCCTCTGATCATTCGTCCGTAAGGGGTCCGGGTTCGAATCCCGGTGAGGCATGGATGTTGTGTTTGTCTTACGGCACTGGCTTTCTCCCTTCCCCGGAACCAGTGACCCAAAATTAGGGACGGGCGACTGCTTATAGCCCATTGAGTTGCTCACGGTGGTCGTTAATCCTCCAATCAAAAAAAAAAAAAGAAGCTAAGCAGATGTAGCATAGGGATCTAGATAAGATGTAGGTTTCCTTCAACCAGTGCAAATCTGAATGTTATTCAAATCCCTAACTAAGCTACAGTTGATTGGAACTTTGTTGTCTTAGATGCTGTAACAGTAGCATGCTCAAACTAAAAAATCTAGCTGTGTGTTCAATTCCTGCTCCAGGACGATGCTATTTTCAAGTTTTCCTAAGAAATCGCTACGTGGGAGACAGTGAAATACAGCATCTTTGTCCCAATAATGACATTTGTACTGTACTGCCAATGTTCCTTTTGCAGTAAAAACATCTTTCCAGATCAAAAAAGCTAAGTACGGATTTTTGACTTGAATGTTGCTTTAAAAAAAATGGAGCCTGTTCTGTTTATTGATAGAAGAGACTGTAAGAAGAATGGGAAAATGTGCTCCACATTTGAAAAATTCATTAAAAATAAAGCCATTCTTCTGCACATTGCAATGCTAAAGAGATTTTTTTTAATTAACTGAAGTTGTATTGCATTTTCAAATTCAAAATAACATTTTGGCACTATCTTCGATTTGATACATACTGCTTACAAATAATTGATTAATGGTAATGGTCTCTGCATTTTTAAAAATGGATTCCACCATGTTGAGTTCATGTTCATCTTGCAAACTCCATATCATTGGAAGCTCTCCAGGAAATAATCTATTAAGTTTCACATGTAAAGCAGTGTACAGTAGAATGCAGTAAGGGTTGTTTCTCAATAAATGTTGATGTTTACTGGTATGAAGTTCAGAAGTGGTTGTCAAGTGTTTCGGCTACTACTGGTACTAGAGCTCAGGCTAATGAAGGGTGAAGTTCATCTTTTATATGTACCCATTGTTGATTTTAAGCTCTTATCTGCTTGTACCTAAGGTATTACAAGAGAATATCAGAAAATTCAAGCCTTGGTGCAGAAGGAATTAAAATAAATGAATGCTTTATTGAATGAGATTAGTCCTCTGTGTGTTCTCCCTGTGAATTGACATGCTTCTCCCACCTGTGCTGCATTTCTTAACGTTCATCATCATCATGGAACTCTTCAGAGTGACACAAAAACAACTGTTCCCTATCAGAAATCATGTCCTCTTTGCTCTGGAATCACTATGAAGTGGGGATTTTGTGTGATGACAAAAAAAAAAAAAAAAAAAAAAAGAGTAACTCTGCCAAATTCTGTGAGTATGGTGGATGTGGTAGTATTTCATACTTGGTAATTATGGTAAGGGTGGTGGTTGCTTAAGAGGCATACAGTATAAGGTAATGTTCTCCCTTATTAAACATCTTTAGAAGTGTGGTAGGCATTAATGTAGTCATAACATGATAAACAACATTAGAAAATTGTACATAAATGATAAAAAAATGAGTACTAACTAAGTTAATAAATCATATTTAGTACAGATTTTAGCCAGCTTTCATCAATATTTATGGTGTATGTGGGAATATTGTGCATTGTAAAAGTGTTCATTAAAGGAAATTTAGCTGGGTGGGCCACCCAGTAAAAAGGTTCTGGGGAGAACACTATAAGGGAGCATCATCATTAAGAGGGTAAATGCCTTTGTTGAACATCTGATCCCACAACTTGTTCAAAAAGATTCCTGGGTAGTCTGGCCCGTCGGGAAGTAATCAGCCATGTTGACACCTTTGCAATTCCAGAAAACACTGAGCAACAAGTTTCACGACAACAGCTGTCTATCCAAGTAAGAATGAAAACTCTGAAATATACTCTATGCACATAAATTACTTAAACTAGTACAAATAATCACCATCGACTCTCAGAATCTTTGCTAAAATCCTAAAAACAAATAAGTATAGGTAAAAGTTGGATCTTTTGAGAGCACCATGCTCCCATCATCAGATAATATGTGATATCGTGTCACGGTATATATACACAGTTGCAAACATATGGTGACATAAAATGACAATCGGGAGTATGCGACAGTCATTTTACGTCATCTTACGTTTACAACTGTGTATGTATACCGGGACACGATATCACATATTGTCTGATGATGGGAGCATAGTGCTCTCAAAAGATCTTTTACCTATACTTATTTGTTTTTTAGGATTTTAGTAAAGATTTTGAGTGTCGGCATGATTATTTGTACTAGTTTAAGTTATTTATGTGCATAGACGGTATTTGTTTTTATTTCAGCTGTAATTTACGTGCATAGACAGTATTTGTTTTTATCTCTTGACATTTTTCAGCGGCAGTGAGCGTGCATGTGCATGTTCCTACTGTTTGCTCATTTTTGGTTCATAATGCTAGCCCCTTAACTTTCATTTGTTGAGACCAACCAGGTGACGAAAATTCCCTCCTTGTCTGCACAGCCGAGTACAGTATACCAGGCGACTCAAAACTAAACTTTATAACAAAAGAACAAATGTGTGTATTGCAGTGAAATTCCGAGTACAGTATACCAGGCGACTCAAAACTAAACTTTATAACAAAAGAACAAATGTGTGTATTGCAGTGAAATTTGCATCAAAAGCATCGGCTGGTAGGGTAATTTGGTTTGGCAATGGAAAAACTTTTAGTTCAAAACCACCGACAGGGAGCTATAACGGCTAAAAAGTTCATGAATACAGTGGAAATCAGTGACCAGAGCTCGACAAATATGTTCTAGAATTAGGAGCCAGCTCCAAAATTTAGGCGCCAGGTGAAACAAAGTCAATAACGCATGAACATGTTTGGTTATGACGCTGGAACGAAAAATGGTAAACCATATTTGTTGTCATTTTTTTTTCTTATTACCCAAACCACTTATTGCAAAATAAAGTTCCAATTTGCTTCATAATTTTCTTTTTATATTCTTTCAGTAGACGATCTAAAAAAATTTCAGATTTCGGTTTCATTAAAATACTATTTGCGGGTCATATTTTTTACATATTAATTTAAAGTGCCATTTTTTTTATTCGTATATGTAAACCATGAAATTCAGAAAAACATTTTTGTTTGTGAGATCCACAAGGGTATATAATCCGCTGCGGCATATGATCTGTAGATCGTGAAATTCTGAGAAAAGCAATTTTTTTCCCTTCGCATAAGGATTCCACGATGCTTGACAGACAGGAAATCTAAGCAAGTGAACGCGCAGTGCATGAACCTCCACTTACTACATGATCATACTGCCCCTAAAATAGCAGTTTAAGAAGAAGATGAGACCAAACAACGGGGGAAAAGGGCTAAATATTTTAACTGGTGAAAAATCAAAACAGACGGCAAGAATGCATACTACTGTCAGTTTGTCTTTTATTGACTCTGCAACTGCATAGCACCACTGCTTAATTTTTCTTTGTGCTGATATCATTCTCTCCCTACTTCTTCATTGTCACTTTTCTTGTTTTTTATGCCCTCTGATAAAAACCATCAGTCTGAGGACCATGAGTGCATTATATCAAAGCTTCAACTATTTTAAATAAATGGTGTAACTTTGGGAATATTAATACTTTTGAACACCATGCATCAATTTTCAAAAATTTTCGTCACTTCCGTTTTCGGGCATTTCCTTCTTCCTTTAACAAGATTTAACAGCGCTGGAGAGTGGGAACATCGGGGGGGGGGGGGGGTTGATTACGAAAAATCCGTCCGACTTCCGGTTTTGGAAATTTTTCTCCTATTTTCAAGCCTGAAATACAAAAAAAAAATGCAGTGAAATGATACTTAAAAATACTGAACAGAAATAACATCGCGAGAAAAAATAAATTATGATTACGGAAAAATCTGAACTCCGTCGGTTTTCCGTTTTCAAAAGTTTCGTAAAGACGGAATTCCATCCTCCTCCGACCTCCCCCCCCCGTTTCAACGTTTCAAATTCTGTTTACTTGTGCATCGATCTCCTGAGTGGCCAACATAACGAAAAAGATGGAATTTCTCGAATTCGCGGAAGAAGCCTGAAGATCAGGAGGTAATTTTTGCGGCTTCTAACTTCCGTTTCCACAAATTCTTGCTACAGTTTCAAGCTGAAATACGAACATATATGCCATAAAATGATATTTAACAAGAATACTAGACACAAACGCATAATCGAAAGAAAAAAAATACGATTAGGGCAAATTCTTTTACTCCATTTAACTACTGTTTTCGAAAGCTTTGAAACAAAATACCATCCCCAGACGGAAAATGACCCCCCCCCCCCAAATTTGTTTTTAACAAAATGAAAATTCCTAGAATCCGTAGTTTCGAGCGTGAGTTCCGTAGTCAGACAACAAAATCCGTAGAAACTAGACATTCCGTAATAATTGGCATGTATGACAGTCGTATAATCCGCACCTATCGTGTTAATCGTGAATAGTAATTTCCGACAGAAAACTGCGATTCACAGGACCGCCTCAGAAATCCAAAAATGTAAGAGAGAAATGATCGTCTTATTGAAAAAGTAACTGTCATTTTGAAGTACTTTTGTGCTACTTTTAAGTAAATAAAGAACTAAAATCGCTAGCTGTTGCACCATTACTGTAGTTCATTAGTTACACTAAAAAATCCGTTGAAATTGCGGACAGTCCATAGCATTGTCTTTTTTCTGGATACGTTTTAACTGAATACCGAAAGTAAAAAAGAATTAACTAACACAATTAGCGCACCAAAACTAGGCAATGCGATTCGCAGAAAGGTTACATGCTGCGGAAATAGCTTTGCGGGATTCCCAAACCACGTAGGCTTCTCGCACGCGCGAATTGTAACAACGCCTTCATTACGTTATATTTTCTGTCAAAATGTTTCTAAAGTACAAATAAGTAAATATATATATATATATATATATATATATATATATTCTTACAATCTCCTCGCGGTCTTTTATTTCGCTGTTACGTTACATTTTTTCTGTTACCGCATTTTCAGTACTTTCCCAATAACAGCACCTCTCCTGACAATAACCTCGCGTCTTTTTTAAACGCCGCATCGTTTTTTTTTTCCTTTAGCGGTGTCTGCGTACCTAAATTTATAACTTTTTAATAGATAATTTATGGATTATACAACAGAAATTACAGTATTTACTGCAAATTACGAAATTTCAAGTAAGACGAAAATTAGGCGCCACGGCTCGAATTTTAGGCACCTGGGCGACCTGGCGCCCGGGATTTGTCGAGCCCTGTCAGTGACAATACATTTCGTGTTGCATTAATTTGGTGACACCATCACAACAGTAATTGCTCAACATGTCTTCCACCACAAGGTATTACAGCATTCAAGCATGTGACAACCAGAATGTAGCAGGGTGGGAAAATTTGGCATGCGCAAAATCGCGCCTGTGATTAAATTTGTAGGCCCAAATCTTACTGTACCATCCGCAGAATCGTTTTTTCGAGTGATCAGATATGCTCATATGCATTTAAAAGAAATTGTGAGTAAAATATGATGAATTCTCTTATATGTTTGAAATTTGACCAGTGTGAATAAAAAATTGTATGCATGTGGTGGGGATAATTTTTGTAGATTTTTAAACCACATTTTATCAAAATTCAATGCAAACTGCAGTTTAAAACTTATTTTATCAATAAAACTTTCTTTATTTCTTCTATCAGATGTACATATAATAAATACTATGAACACCTAAACTAACTTAAAATTTGCTGTATTTTCATAATTTGGGAACTGGGGCCTGCCATATTAAGTTTCTTATACTTAAAATGAACTTCATGCATAAATATTTCTCAAATTTCACAAATTTGTCAGTTTAATAAAAGAATGAAGGGAAGCTGAAAATCTTCAGCCATATATTGAGTTTTCATCGGCTACACTACATGAGTCACAGATATTAACATATTTAATACTTAGTCCATACGTCAAAAATTACAGTTAAGCTATGATTGCCAAAAGATATGCAAGTTTTCCAGACACCTTTCTATGCATATGTGTCTCAAAAGAAAGATTCATTAACCTTCCTATGGCCCTTGGGGTCCTTAAAAATCCCAGCAGATCTTTCAGCTTTGATAACTACTTGTATGTTGACTGTTGTATTTTTTTAACCCTATTACGTTACTTTTCATGCAGTTGTTTTAATTTTATAGTAGATTTCTCTTAACTTCACCAAAAAAGACATAATATCAAAATTATTTCTAAGAAAACAAAAGCAAAAAATAAACTTAAATTTGTGCAGTCGTGAATTTGCACCTGTGCTCAAAATACTTGTTGCAGAACTAAAAATTATGGTCGCATTTTGCGCCTTGCGCCCACTAATTTTCCATCCTGGAACGTAGCACGTCCGTGTGAATGTAGCAGACCTTGCGATGAATGTTTTCCCTCAGTTGTGGCACTGGGAAGGTCTTGTCTGGTACACTCAACTTTAAATAACCCCACAACCTGAAATCCACAGGTGTCATATCTGTAGACCAGAATATTGCAGTGCCTGCTGATTCGTTTTTCTTTACTGAATGTGGTGGCAAGAAAGTTCTTTACTGGAGTAGTGATGTGATCTGGTGCACTGTCTTGCATAAACTCGACTACATGTTCTTGCAAACTTGGCATGTTTTCATGCAGTAGTTCCAAGTAGCATTCGTCATTTACTGAGCAAGTCTTCCAGCTAGCAGTTTCTGGGGCACAGTTCATCAAAGAACAAGTTAGTAAAATCATGCAATGCATTGATTATGATACACTTTCCAACATACCAGAAATCATTACTCAAGTTATGAGGATAATGGCTGTCGAATAAATATTGCTCCTGTGACCTGTGACCCCATTTTGATGATATTAAACAGAACCGATTCAGTATACCTCCGGAACAACATGATAAAATTTGGTTGCAATAGAAGAATTTCTAGTCAAGTTATTTAAAAATGGCTGTGGAATAAATCGCATTCCTGTGTCCTGACCTTTGACCCCATTTTGATTATATTCAACAGAACTGGTACAGTATAGCTCTGGAACAACATGATAAAGTTTTGTCGCAATCGAAGCATTTTTACGTAAGTTATGATGCATAAGGGCAATGGAATGGATTCCGCTCCTTTGTCCTGACCTTTGACCCCATTTCACCCATTTTCAACAGAATCCATCCTCTGGTGGTCCCCGACCACATACTAAAATTTCATCGAAACGAAACCATTTTTACACAAGTTATGATGCATAAGGGCAATGTAATGGATCCCACTTCTACGTCGTGACCTTTGACTCTATTTCGCCCATTTTCAATAGGGTTCGTCCCCAGGTGGTCCGCCTACCACATACTAAAATTTCATTGAAATCGAACCATTTTTACTCAAGTTATGATGCATAAGGGTAATGGAATGGATCCTGCTCCTATGTCATGACCTTTGATCCCATTTTGCTCATTTTCAATAGGGTTCATTCCCAGTGGTCCCCTACCACATACTAAAATTTCATTATCGAAATCGAACCATTTTTACATGTTATCGGGCGGGCAGACAGAGGGACAAAGCTGGAGCATATACGCTTCTTCAACCTACAGTTGGAAAGCGTAAAATATTAACTTTGTCTGTCCATACATAACCCATTTAAAAACCACTGGGGATCCTCAGTGATCTTTGCTAGAGCCCATTTGGCAAATTCCTCTCGCTGTGTGGTATCCGCCAGTAGCAACTGGTGTAAAGTTTGCAGTTTGTATGGGTACAGATTTAATTCACAGTGAAGGATAAGATTTACCAATGTTTTCAGTATGCCCAAACATCTCTCCACTTCATGAGCACCATTTGTTCCACTTGTCATTTTAGATACTAGTCTGTTCATTTAGAATGCCATAGCATTTGAATGGAACTCCCTTAGTCATGATCTCTCGTGTTGAGGGGGGGGGTATCCCCAGCAAACTTCCAATTTCCTCAAATCATCTCACCACACACTGCAAACTAGTATAGGACTTTGAACTTTTTGTGTTCTAAATTTTTGCAAAGCTTCTGTTTCCAATTTTCCGCTTACATAAAAAAGCTTCACGAAGAAGGCTAATTTATTCGGCAAAGTTAGCAACTCAATGATTGAACACCATTTTCAATAACAAGCAGGATGAAGGCAGTTCAGTGACTATAATAGCTGCAGTATCACTTAGTAATTTCAAAGGCATCACATTTTCATATCTTTCATGCTTTGCATGCCTGCAAAGCTCCCCCTCTCATAGCATTCTCGAACTAAGTTTTTCCGTTGCCAAACATATAGTGTTTTTGTGTTGTCATGGTATATTAATGATAAAGCATACACAATTGCTTTTTCTTTCTTGTTTTGTTTACCTCTGCATTTTCTTTATCTGGTGGTTAAGCGATCTTTAGTCACTAGATGTAAAGAGCATATAAAAAGTTGTCAACTAGGACATGCAGAATGTGGCATTTGCCAGGGAAGTCGTACATTGCTCCGCCGCTCTTGTATGGAATAATGTTAGAAAAGTTGCCTCTTAAAAACCTGATTGCCATCAGAACAGTTGAAATTCTATCCAGCAAGCTGGCATGCAATGATGCTGTCTCTATGGAACTACCAATGGTTTAGCATGTATTATTAAGGGATGAAAACATGTCACAACACAACATATAATCATGTGAAACATGTAATGATGTTTTCCATGCTGTTTTTCAAAAATCGTTTTTGTTTCTTACACATCAGAATTATCTGCATTTTATGTCTTGATAAAGCCTTCCAGTAGAGAATGAAAGTTTGGTGACTTTTATATATTGTGTTATGCCACTGAACAAAATAGATTTTTATTATGCTATACGCATTTGGAACTTGCATAATCAGTGTACACTTAGCTGATGTTTATGTTGGTTGCTACTTTTTTAAAAATTCCCCCCTACTTCTTGAGGTTGATAAAATAAATATTGTTTCATTGTTACCACAGATAACTATTGATCTATCATCTTGAAAAGCATAAACATTTTAGACTTTTTTTTTTAGGATTATTTATAACTGGAGGAGATGTGTGATATGTGGGTGATGAACAGTAGTAATTATCATATATTCATTCAGCATTGCAAATGTCAAATGTCATCTAGCTGCTTAATTATTCACTTGCTATTTAGACATAATCTATATTTTGAGATTACTCACCTTTATTCCCTAAATCTTTTAGGAGGTTTTCGTCTACACATTTCCAACACGTATTTTTAAAGTGCTTGGATGTTATGCTTATTTCAGAGGGGAGAGAGGTCTGTGATTGTTGAGTATAGTGGTTGTGTCAGGTATTTAGGTTTGTTTTAATTGTGCACTGATGTGCAATTGTAAATAATTATGGGTTACAGCTTTTTAACTTTGACGTTTTAGGAAATGTGTAATATAGATTTTTATTGATTAAAGTTTTAATTAGATTAAAGTGTTTTAGGGAGTTCAATTGTGTATATTTGTGGTAGTTTATTTTAAATCCGAATTTGGTCATAGGGAAAAGAAGGGAAAAGAATAAAGTTTGTGTGAGTTGAATTTTTTTTTTTTTTTTTGCGGCCTTGAACCACGATGTAAATTAGAAAAAAATATGTGTTGGAAATGTGTAGAGACGAAAACCTCCTAAAAGATTTAGGGAATAAAGGTGAGTAACCTCAAAATATAGATTAAGTAGTAATTATGTTTGTGTGACTTTTAGTAATCCCACACTTGGGAAATCAGGAAATATTCACTTCACAAGAGGGATTTTGTCATCCCTGCGTTTGGTTCTTTGCGTGAGAGTCTCGGACATTATGATTATTATTAACGGTTCAGTCATATATTTCTTAGATTTATGTTTATAACTGAATGTGCATTGCAATTTAAAAATGTCATGAAACAGGTGCAAGTACCCATCAGAATGTGATGTTGTTAAGTAATTTTTTTTTGTTATTCTCTATATCAGTTTGTGAAATTTTTGTTTTATGATGGTTTTTTAGCACGTCTTTTGTAAAAAAAGATCGTGCTTATGTTACCGGTTTGTCCGTCCGTCTGTACCCACGATATCTCTGCAACTATTAGTCCGATTTGAAAAATTATTTTTGCATTGGAAAGCTTGAAATATGCGAATGATGATCCTTTATTTCGTTTTCATTTATGATGTACAATTTTTCCGCTAGAGGGCATAAATGCAGATGATGTTGAATTCAAAAATACGTTTTATCCCACATATTTGCTTCTAAACATCCGATTGAAAAAATTACTTTATCTTTCGATTCCATTTATGTCGAAGAGTATTTTAGATATAGTTACTTTTTCAAATTACGCATAGATTTTCCGCTAGGGGGCATAAAAGTAAATTACATTTTCCCCGATAATTCTTCTTCTGAAACTCCGATTTGAAAAATGTTTTCTTCAGCAGATACACCTCCTGATGGAAAATCACTTGCATATAATTTCAAATTTTTGGTAAAGAATACTTTGGCCACCAGGAACGTAAGTGTTAATTTTTGCTTCTGATGTATTTGCCATAAAATCTGAACTTCTAAAATATTGATTGAAAAAATTCTTTCGTGGACTGATGCCACTCACATAGATTAACCTTTTTGGAATATTTTCTTTTTAAAATATTTCACAGTTTTTCCGCCAGGGAGGCGTAGATGTATATCTTATTTTCGTCAATATCTCTACTTCTAGGAGTCCGATCCAAAAAATTTTCATTGTTGGATAGTGTTTTCAGTGTGACATGTTTTTCATATAATTTCGGAATTTTCAATTAATTCAGAGACTTTCTGCTAGGGGGCGTAGAGGTAAATTGTGTTTCCCCCTATACATCTGCTTCTAAATCTCCGATTTGAAAAATTCTTTCTGTGTTGGAGAGCCTTTCCGGTGAGAAATGTTTCTCATATAAATTCATGATTTTCTTAACGCACAAGTCTGCAACCAGAGGGTGTAAGCTCACGATTCCGTTTACAGCAATATCCAAGGGATTAGAAACCCGATTGAAAAACTTCTTCCGTCAGATATTATTATTTTCCATACCGATTCCATTGGCTTTGAATAACTTTGATAAATTTAATTTGCATAAGAACGGATTCAAAAGACGTGCTTATTTCACCCGAAAATTTGGTGCCATCTTTCTTGTTTTTTATTGTAGTTTGAAGAATGCGTATTTATCTGAATCTGCTTATACTGTATACTGACTTAATGATTATTACATGAAGATGTGCTTGTTTTGTATATATATATATACACTGTACTATATGTGTTTATTTTTTTTTTTTACAGATCATGTCTATCATAATTCGCCTCCAAAATCTACCTTGGGCTGCAAATTCTGTGGACATTCGGCGATATTTTGCTGGTTTGTCTATTCCTGAAGGTGGTGTTCATATTGTTGGTGGTGAAAAAGGAGATGCGTTCATAGCATTCAGCACAGATGAAGATGCACGACAAGCAATGGAAAAAGATGGAGGGAAAATAAAAGATATGAGAGTAAAACTGTTGCTCAGCAGTAGAACAGAAATGATGCGTGTGATAGAACAAGCACGTAATCAGAATGTGAACAGCCTGCAAAGTTCTTCTGTGGCACCTGTTAAAAATCCTTCAAATGACAGCGATCGCCGTAAGATGTCTGATCATGGCTCAAGCCCTCGACGTAGGGAACGCGAAAAGTCACCTAGTAGAGATAGAGGAAGCAGAAGAACAACTTCTAGAAGGGATCGTAGTCGAAGCAGGAGCAGAAGTCCTGCTCGAAAATCCAGAGATAGGGACAGAGACAGAGAGATTGACCGCCGAAATGATCGTTCTAAACGTGATGAGAGAAGACCTGATGACTCCCAACGCTCTAGGGATGACCGGCCCAAGAATTCCAGAGAACCCCCTCCTAGGGAAACTTTGCCAGATAAAAAAACAATGTCAAACAATGAACCATCTCGTACTCAGGACAAAATAATGCCTCCAATGCAGGATTTCCCTAATTCTCGTTCATTTGGTCCAATGAATATGTCAAGTTCACAACCTTATGACCATAGGCCTGTGCCCTCAGATGGTCGTTTTCCATTTGACTCACGCCATCCAGGTGCTTCTGCGTCACAGCATGCTCCTTTTGATCCCAGGATTCCTTCCTTACCTACATCAGGCAGTCCATATGCCTTCAACTCATCTATGTCTCCTTCAACCACCCATCCTGAAAAGTTTGATTCAAAAGGTATGAATGAAGCAGAAAATGCCATGCCTTTTCCCATGAAGAATCCTCCAAGTGATTTTCATCCAAGTATGGATAGGAGATTTGGTCCTGTAAGTCAGCCAGTCTCTATGCTTCCCACTTCTGGCAGACCAAGATCTCCTCTGGCATCAGTGGCTCCTTCAGAATTTGATAAAAGAATGGGTCCTATTAATCAGCCAGGTAATCCTTTCCAAAAAGGCTTTGGGATACCTGGCCCAGTAGGTTCTTATGACAAACCAGACATGCATCAAGCTCAGCCAAAAGACCAAGGGTATGATAAACCTCCAGTTTTTGGTAATCAGCCTTTTGGAAATATGCCAGAGTACAATGTTCCACCTGATCGTATTACAGTTCCAACAGCACCATATGACAGAAATGCTGTTTCTTTGGGACAGCCAGCTGCATCAGTTCCACCATATGCTCAGAAACCTGCTTATGGTACAGAACCTCCCTTAGGATATGAACAAATTCCAGCACCAAATCAAGGAAGTAGGTCCACAGCTTCTCCTGGTCAAATGGGTGATGCTGGGCTGTATGGTAAGAGACTGCCCCTCAATATCCCAACTGCTGCTCCACCTGGTGCCACAGCATTCAATAAAGCATCTCGTCACCCTCAGCCAAATCAGTTTGAGCCACCAGAGTTTGTTCCACCAAGAGAAAATGTGTTCTACCCTGGCAGCAATTCAGAAAATACTCATATGTCACCAAATGTTCCATTTGGTCGTACTGCTCCTCCTGTAAATAAGGAAGGCCTTAATATGCCATTTGGCAGATCTGATGGAAACAGAGTGAACCCTAATATTCCATTTAGTCACATGGGAAATAAAGATAATCAGTTCAACAAGTCTACTGGTCAGGCACATCCTATGCAAGGAGGATTACTCCAGCCTCCTAGAGAAAGACCTTTCAGTCATAGTGAAGAAATGTGGCCTAAACAGCAGCCGCCTATTGCTGATGTACCACATTCAGAACCAGGTGCATGGCCAGAAGAGAGACAGGGCCTTCTTCAACCACCACCTTTACCTCCAGTAAAGTTAACTACTTTTAACCAAGGAGCTATTGCACCAAAATTCTTGGATGAAGGTCCCCCCAAATTAAAGGGTTCTCCTCAAGGTGCGGGTGCTGTGAAAGAAAGTTTTGGAAAAGCACCTGAAGGTCATCTCCAGGACAGCAGGAGACTACATCCAGATCCCATTATGGATGTTAGAAGACCTCATCTTGATACCATGCCAGATGAAAGATGCCTGCCAGATTCCATTCCTGAAGGCAGAAGACCCGAGCCACTGCTTGATGCCAGAAGACCTCCTCCTGATTCCATGCCTGATGACCGAAGACCACATTCAGAGTCTATTGCAGATGGTAGAAGGAATCTGAATGTTGTACCTGATGGCAGAAGACCACCAGAATCAATGTCAGATAGTAGAAGGCCTCCTGACACCATGCCTGATGGACGACGACCTCCTGATGCCTTATTAGATGGAAGACCTCACCCTGACTCTATGCTTGATGGCAGAAGACCTCATCCAGACTCAATGCATGATGGCAGACCTCATCCAGACTCAATGCATGATGGTGGACCTCATCCAGACTCAATGCATGATGGCAGACCTCATCCAGACTCAATGCATGATGGCAGACCTCATCCAGACTCAATGCATGATGGCAGACCTCATCCAGATTCAATGCATGAAGGCAGACCTCATCCAGATAACATGCACGATGGCAGAAGACTTCACCCCGATGCCATGCACGATAGTAGACGGCCTCATCCAGATTCCATGCATGACAGCAGAAGACATTCAGATACCATGCATGATGGTAGAAGACCACCTGACTCAATGCCTGACGGACGAAGACCTCATTCAAATGCAATGCCTGATGAACGACCTCGTCCTGACTCCTTACCTGATGGAAGAAGACCTCGTCCAGACTCACTTGATAGTCGAAGGCTTCTGCCAGATACATTTCCAGGTAGTAAAAGGCCTCATCCAGACTCCTTCTTGGGTGGCAGAGGGTCACCCCACCCAGAGCCATTTTCAGATAGGAGACCTCATCCAGGTTCTTTTTCTGAAGGTAGAAGACCTCATCCAGATTCTTTTCCTGATGATAGGAGACTTCATCCTGAAGCAGCAGATAATAGAAGGCACCATCTGGATTCATTACCTGATGGCAGAAGACCACATCCAGAGTTACACTCAGATGGTCGAAGACCTCCAGATTCGCATCCTGATGGTAGGAGACTTCCTTTGGAGCCACCATATCCTAGGCAACAGAATCAGGGAATGAATGAAAATTTTGATGGACCACCAGCAAGAAATAAACGAGACCCACTGATTCGAGAACCTTTGCTCAACATTTCTGAACCTCCTATTAAATTGCCACGTGGGCCAGCATCATTAACTGTTGAAGTTAGATGTTTACCTTTTGACGCTTGTGAAGCTGACCTATTGGAACTCTTCAGAGGTATTTTTATTCCTCCAGGAAATATGAAACTCATTCTGGATAGACAAGGTAAACCAGTTGGTAATGCATTTGTAAAGTTTGTGAATCAGGAAGACTTTGAAGAAGGTTTGTCACGAAACCAGCAGTACATTGGCAATAGTTGTCCTGAAGTGATTGCTTGCCCAGCATCTGTATTTGAAAATGCACCAGGCCTTAACACACAGGTAAATAAAGGAAAAGGTCCTTTCATGGGCAGAAGGAAGCCACCTCCACGTGAGGAAGATTTAATTGTGGAATTAGAAGGATTGCCATTTTCCTGCAAAGATAGTGATATTGTGCACTTTTTTGATGGCCTTAGAATTTTGGATATTTATATTGATCGTACTTCCGATGGTCGAGCTAAAGGTACAGGTTTCGTAGAATTTGGAACTCCTGAAGACCTACAGGCCTCCTTAAAAATGGATCGTAAGATGATAGGCCACCGATATATTAAAGTAACCATTGCATCTAAAGAAATCATGCTAGCTGCTCGAGAAGAGTGTGAACCACCATTTGAAAAAAGACCAGGAAGAGAAAGAGGTCCACCACCTGGAAGAGAAAGAGGGAATCTTCCACCTGGAAGGGATAGAGGTCCACCTCATCCACCTGAAGACTGCCCACCTCGTGGTGGACCACCTCCTGGAAGGGATAGAGATGTACCTTCACATCCACCTGAAGAGTGTGGACCTCGAGGAGGACCAAATAAAACTAGCTTTTGTGTTGCTTTAAATGGTTTGCCAAAAAATGTTACTAATGGTGACATTGCTGATTTTTTCTCCTTGGTAAATGTAATACCTCGGGCAATTCACATCATGCTTGATCCAAACAAGGTTCCCACTGGAGAGGCCTTTTCAGAGTTCAGCAACATCCAAGAATTTGAAACAGCACTGCAGCAAAATAAGAAGATGTTATCGGGTGTTTCTGTATCACTTTCACCTATTCCATACTGGGAAATGATAGATATACTGGGTTGTCCACCACCTGGGCCAGGACCTCTGCCTCCTCCTCCTGCACCACCCCTGTTGAAAAATCCTCCTGAAGAAGAAAGGTCTGGACGTAGGCCTCTCATAAGTTTTCCAAATAGGCCTGTAGACGTAAATATCCTTAATGAGCCAATGAATATTGACAATGGAGAATCTGACTCTGGTCCTGAGCCATTTCTCCCTGGTAGACAACAAGCACCTTTTGACTCACCAGAGCCTCCAGTAGGAGGAAGACCACCATTTCCAAGAATGAGAGGTTCAGGTGGACCACCACGTGGAGGTGGTAGGCCTCCCAGACCTTTCAGTGCTGATCGTCCTCCAAGAGGATCTGGTGGACATTTTCGTGGTGGTAGAGGTCAGAGGTCACAAGGTATGCCACCACTCGTGGATAATGGCCCACAAAACTTTGGTTCTCCAGGATGTGTAGTTGGTATCAGCAACTTGCATTTTAATGCCGGCTTGGAGGAGTTGTTAGATCTCTTCAAAGGCTACTCATTAAATAAAGACAATGTTATTAGAAAGTACAATGAACTTGGCCAGGCCACTGGCGAAGCCAGGGTTGCTTTCCGCTGCCCAGAAGATGCCATGAGAGCAGTGAATGAACTTAATCGTAAAACAATCATGGGTCGCTCTGTTGTGTTGTCTCTTGTTTAGTAAAACCAGCAGTGACCCCGCACTTCCATTTTACATTGTATAAACTGATTCGTGACCAAAACGCACCTTTCTCCTTTTTCATTACCATCATGAACATCTGACTGATCCTTGTAGAAACCAAGAGGGTTGCATCAAGTACATTTGTGTATATATACGTGAAATTGCGATTACCTTTGTTATGTTATCATTTTGAACTATACTCTGTATTTAATCATTTATTCATATGTGTGATTCTGCACACATTCAGTTAAAACATTTGCTCGTGATAACATAACTTCATTAATTATTTTCTGGAACACCAGTGTAGAAAAGCAATGAAATGCATATCTTCATTGCTGTTGATGGAAAGTGGCCACAAGAGAATGAATACCCTCATCTTTGAATTTGGACTGAGGGTAAATTGTTGGTTTTTACAATACTTTGTGTACATATTTCTGCATAATTATGTATAGTGATATGTATCTAATATGAATGAAGTGCTCATGTTGATCACACAAATGAAAAAAAAAATGAATGAAAAATCACATTATGTTATGAGAATCTTTGACCAGTGCTAAACAAGTCTGTATTCTGATGTATGATGAAAGAAATGTGCTTTAATTAGCTATTGAGTGTTGTTTTAGTTAGAGGAATTCATAGCTGAGACTTGTGATTTGAAAAGTTCTTAGCTGGATTTTATGTGGCAACTGAAACTGGGATATTGACAGTTGAAATCTTAATCTAAGGTGTTCTGTTGTTTTGGTTTCTTTTCCTCATGTCGAGTTTTCTTAATTTTCTCAATACTGAGATTGTAATTTTACTTTTTCTTTATAAATTGTTATAGAAAAGGAATTAAGATGTTGTCTGAAAAAAAAATGTGGATTTTTTTATATTCACATATAAGTACGTCCTTAATTTGTGCACAAAATTTCTGCAGATTTTTTTTTTTTTTTTTTAAGTTATGTATAGTTAGTAGATTTGACTGATTTGAAGTATTTTGCATTAAAGGAAAAAGCATATAATTTTTGAGACTAATTGTTGTTTTATGGTTTAACCACATCAATGAAAATGAACTACCTCAGTATAGATGCATACTACATCTTTCATTCCTAAAATTAGTAGTCAGTATTAGTGCTGTTCATGGATTTTGGATTTTTGGATATCCGGATATTTTAGTATCAGAAAACTGGATTTTGAACTTCGGAAGTGCTGTTCACAAATTTCAGATTTCCGTGTATTTTACTATCCGAAAACCGGATTTTAGCATTCAAATAGTTTGAACTTCAGATATCTGGATTTCGGGTATCCGGACTTAGAATACCGAATACTCAGACATCTCAACAATATAGATCTATCTGGCTACATGATAGGCCACATGCCTCAGGTTGTTGAAACCTTAACGCAGCAGTTTGTTAATGTTCGTTTTTTGCTGCACAAAGTCCGTTTGATCTGACAAAGTGATGTTTTGTGACATTGATATTGTACTGAGTGAAGAGATTTTAAATAAAATTGCAGTGTTTATCCTATAACAAACTCGTGCGGCAATCCAGATTTTGGATTTATAATATTTTGAAATCCGGCTTTCAAAATATCCGGTTTTGGACAGCACTAGCCGGATATCCAAATATCCGGATTTTGAAATTTGAATTTCAAATTTTATGCCGCAATCCTGATTTCGGATTTATGATATTTTGAAATCCGAAATTCGGATTTTAAAATATCCGGTTTTTGACAGCACTAGTCAGTATTGCTGAAGTACATATCACAGATGGTAAAATATAGAAGCATTTCACATGTTTTATTCATGCACTGGGATATTTCCCGGTGGACTGCTGGAGGAAATGGCCCACATTTTTTAATCCTCTTTGTCTGGTTTGTCGGGAAAGAACGGATAATTATTTTGGTAATTATGAATAAGAAACGTTAACTTCATTTGAGCTTTGTTATCTGTCTAAAATATTATTGCCTTAAAAAAAATTGGTGTTTCCATATATCTATATATATATACGATTGTATGTTGGACATTTGCTACAAAGCAAACCTCTCTCTACTTCAGTGAAAACTTTTTGTCGCCTGACCAAGCACGCTGTTGTAAATAAATTAAGGTAACTGTTATAAATAATTAACCTTGGAGCCAAAGGGATATTGGTAGGCCCTACTCTCCTTTTGTAATCTTCATGGTTCATACACTCCTTGAAAACCTTGAAAAATAAAAGTTCATTTTCAAGTCCTTGAAAGTACTTGAAAAAGTTTAAGACTGTAAATAGTATTTGATTATTTTTTTTAAATATTGGTGTAAAAGAGTATATGTAAAATAATTGTTTATGCTAAAAAGTTGCATAGGATATTTCTCTGTAGTTCTTATAAAAACACCAAGCTGATCAAATAACCCTGAACTTGCATTCTACCCAGGAGAATGCGTTGAACGCAAGTACCTTGGCTATGACATCAGTACAGAGTAAAACATCAGTCCTGGGAGTGAAATAAGTGGAATAATGTATTCACCAATTGTGATGGACTGCTGTTGATTCAGGTTAAGGAGTGTTCTTGCGGGAGAGTGGAACTTCTAAGAATTGCTTGTGCTGCATGCATGGACTCTTATCTCCTGGCTTCATCAAAAATAAAAATTTAAGCAAACAATAAATATCATAACAGCGGATGAATACAAAAATAATGTACCCATCAAAACATTCCACAAAATAAAATAATTTTGAAAAACACCAAAACAGAAGGGCAGTTCAAAGTTAATAAAATAAACCAACAGGAGAGCAGGGGGTAACAGGTTGGTCACTGAAGGTGTGCTCGCCCCAGTTAGGTTTAACGTTTTGAACTTGCAGTTCAAAACATTAAACCTAGCTGGGGCGAGCACACCTTCATTTTGATCCATGAACTAGTATGGGTAAGTTGTTGGTTAGTACCTACCTACTGACTGACCAACTACACACGAGTCCTTGAAAAGTACTTGAATTTATTTTGCTTGGAAGAGTACGAACCTTGATCTTGAAAGATACACTAACTAGTACCCATTATGGGATTGCCCATTTTCCTCATCCATTTACAGACCTAGAGCACAAATGATGTTCCGAAATCCGTGCCCCATCCACCGTTTTAAAAGAAACACCGATTTACCCATACTAGTTCATGGATCAAAATGATAGTACATGAATCAAAATAATGGGTAGACAAAAAGGGCATATCTATTCAAGAAGGTGGTATGAATACCTGTGCGAAGCAGACGATCAGTGACCAAAGAAATATAATCATCTAGTACAACACTGTTTTGAGTATGATTTGATATGTTACATTCTTCAATCATGAGTGGATTTTTTAAATTTTCTCACGCTTAAATTGCTGTTAAAATTTGTTCACAACTGAATTAAGTTTTACAATGCCTATTTCAATAGCTCTCTTTCATCATCCAGGAGTTCATAGGATTTTTTTCATTAGAGAATTTATGAGGTGTTCTTCTGTGGGTACGTGTGTTTCTGTAATGGATTACAAGACTAAAAATTCCTGGCCTGGTTTTGTTGGCCCAGTCCACCCCTGCGTGCTTACATGCGCATCTTCTTCTTCTTCTTTTTTTTTTTTTTTTTTTTTTTGGCCATTACCAGTTCTTTCATATCCAGGATGTGGGCAACCTGTACAATTGTAGTCCAAAACTGATGATTATGCCCAATGGCCAGTGGATGGGCAAAATGTGTGGCCATAGGCTATTAGCCATTGTCACGTAGTTCCGCATTATCACTGCACCAAGTTTTTTTTATATTTAGGCATTATATAAACGTATAATTTCTAATAGTTACAAGAGCACATTTTGTAATATTGCCTAGTGTAATTATAAAAGCATATAAACTGCAGCAGTTGTTCTGGCTTTTTTAAAGTTTTTGCCAATCCATTGCCAAATTAAATTTTTTTGCCAAATGTAATCTGAAGTTACCATTTTTTCCCACTCTCCATTGGAAATATAAAAACCATAAAAACACAAACGTTATAATACGAGGGTTGTACCAAAAGTAATGCAAAAGTTGGCATAACTTTTTTTATTATTGTTCATATGGCACATGTTGGTAAAGTAACTCTTTCTCTATACAAAGGCACTATTCAGCATAATCTCCATCACGAGCAGTGCATTTGTGCCATCGTTGAACCCAACTCTCGAGTTCTCTTTGGAAAAATTCAGGTGTGGACTGTTGTACCCACTTCTTCACAGCCACTTTCACCTCATCTGTGTCATCGAATCATTGGACCGAACAGATGGAAATTAAATCGGGTGTCAACTGCCAAGGTACCACCTTTGCACACACTTTCTGACACCCTAACTCTTCCACCATCTTCTGTATGGCATTGTGACCACAGTCCAGTTGTGCAACAAGCTCAAGGATTGTGACTAGTTTCTACGTGCGAATCAAATCATCCACTCGCTGACTATTCGTGTCAGTGGTCCAGGGTTTCCATGAGTCAGGGAATTTGATTTTGTCCAAAAAAAGTCAGGGAAAATTGTTGTTTTTCCCCGAAACCCAGAAAATCCGCACAACTATCCTGGAAAATGAGCGGTCCCTTGTCAGACCTGCCAAGTGTTCAGATTTTGTACCCGAATTCTCCTTCGTTGGCCGGGTTCCATTCACTGCTGAACCCGGTAGTCCAAGAGAGAAACAAGGTCACGTGCCGCTCTTGCTGAGAGAGATAAAGGGGGATTGAGGAGGGGGAACACACGATATTATCACGGAAGCCAAGATTTCTCCTCGTCTGCTGTCTCCTCAGGAAAGGGGGAAAAGGAATGCCAGTGCTAGCAGTGCTCATCGTCCCCTCCAACTCTGTTGACACAAAGTTGCTCCAATGAATGAGAACGCAACCGTAAGTACGAACGCCTTTGAGCTAATACTTTACCATTGAAATTCCGAATTGATTCACATTGTGTTATCACCAACATTATACACTGCCGGACAATTGCTAAGGACGGATGACAATAGCAACCATAAAATGAAAGGCAGGAAAATGTGGAAATTAGCATAAGTGCGGGATACAGTAAGACGTGTTGTGCGTATGCAAATTTTGGATTGCCGAACTTGTTCGTGACGTCATAGCGCTGATAAGAGATATAAAAGATTTGACGCCTATTGACGGTTGTTCAAAAGCAAAGTTAAAAGGGAAAGAGTCAATTGACGAACTTGCAATTTTCAGTATGTCTTCCCGACATCACCTAGATGATTTTACGTGTGGCCGTATTATTGGCAAGATTGAAGAAGGGCGAAAAATAACAGATGTTGCCAGGGAGTTCGACGTCAGCCACAGTGTTGTTTCAAGGCTTTGGAAATCATTTCAAACAAATGGAGAGTGTAGCAAACGTCACGGGAGAGGCCGTGTTCGCAGTACGACACCTGCAGAAGATTGGTACATAGTGCTATCAACAAAAAGACACCGGCGCAGCACAGCTAGTGAGGTAGCAAATCAGTTAATGGCTGCTACTGGCAAACGGATCTCCCGAAAAACTGTCTCCAGACGTTTGCATGAAGGAGGACTATACGCCCGCCGTCCTGTTGTGTGCATCCCATTGTCCAGACGTCACCGTACCGCCCGTTTGCAATGGTGCCATCAACATCGCAATTGGACTGATGACTGGTCTGCTGTCCTCTTCTCAGATGAGAGTAGATACAGTCTATCGTCTGATTGTCGACGACAACTGATCTGGCGTGATAGTGGTACTGCATATTGTCCAGCAAACATGCAGGAAAGGGACCGATAACCGACATGTAGTGTCATGGTATGGGCTGGCATCATGGTCAATGGCCGTACGTCCCTCTATGTGTTTCCAACTGGGACTATGACTGGCCAACGATACATTAATGATGTTCTGCTACCTCATGTTCGCATGTTCCGTGGTGCTGTCGGTGATAGATTCATTTTCATGGACGACAACGCAAGATGTCATCGAACAGTCGCTGTCCAGGAATGTCTTGAGAGCGAGGATATTCAACGCCTCGTATGGCCAGCACGTTCTCCAGATCTGAATCCCATTGAAAATGTGTGGGATGCTTTGGGGAGGAGTCTTGCTGGTCGCCAATGCCCTCCAATAAACAAGGACATGCTCATCCGTGCACTGACAGAGGAATGGGATAAATTACCCCAACAGCTGCTTGATAATGTTGTGCAAAGCATGAGACGTGTGGAATCTTGCATCGCCTTCCATGGTGGCCATATCCCGTATTGACATCTTACGCCAGAACGCCTGCGGACGGTAATTGCATTTTTTTCACGTTTACGTATTCTGCACAAAATGGCCTGTTTGTCCCTTGAACACGTTACAAAGCCTTCTGGATTTCATAGCACAATAAATTGTCTTGTAATGTCCTGGCATTCTGACATTATTTTATTTCACTTGGCATCCAACCACACTTACTTCTTTATGCACTATATAGCCGTTTATGATCCGTCCGTAGCAATTGTCCAGCAGTGTATATTGTTTTAAATTGCCGCCCCGGTGGCGCAGTGGTCATTCGTCTGAAAGGGGTCCGGGTTCGAATCCCGGCGAGGCATGGATGTTGTGTTTGTCTTACGGCACTGGCTCTCTCCCTTCCCTGGAACCAGTGACCCTAAATTAGGGACGGGCGACTGCTTATAGCCCATTGAGTTGCTCACGGTGGTCGTTAAACCTCCAATCAAAAAAATTGTTTTAAATTAATATTTACTTTAATCTTCTGATTGTGAATTGTGTATATAATGTATGGCAATAATAAATAAAAGATTCAGGACAGTTTTACTCCTACTTTGGCGGATCGGTGTGTACTTTTTATATTGATAATGTGTAATAGTATATGTGAGGGTATATCCCCAATTTATTAGACGGGTTATCATATTTTAGCGTATCTTTCAGGTGGAAGCACGTGAGCTTTAAGCAGTCTTTGAGCTAAAAGATCACTCTTCTTTTACATTGTTGCACGTTAGCATTTTGTTCAAAATGAGCAATAAGAAAACGGTTTTTCATTTGGAATGGACCAATAAAGAATTGAATGCACAATGGGCGAACTGGATCGAAGCGGTACACATGAACCCGTATTCAGCATGTTGTCGACTTTGCTGTAAAACGTTAAAGTTACGCAACATGGGCAGACGAGCTATATTTAATCATGAGAAGAGTGATAAGCACCGGAAATTTGGAATGGACCAATAAAGAATTAAATGCACAATGGGCGAACTGGATCGAAGCAGCACACATGGAACCGTATACAGCATGCTGTCGGCTTTGCTATAAAACGTTCAACTTAAGCAACATGGGCAGACAAGCTAAATTTAATCATAAGTGATAAGCACCGAAAATTTGGAATGGACCAATAAAGAATTGAATGCACAATAGGCGAACTGGATCGAAGCGGTACACATGGAACCGTATACAGCATGTTGTCGACTTTGCCATAAACGTTCAACTTAAGCAACATGGGCAGACAAGCTATATTTAATCATGAGAAGAGTGATAAGCACCAGAAGTCAATCGAGAGTACAAAGCAAGTATCTATTTTGACTTTATTTAGCGGGGCTTCTAGTGTTGAAGTGATAAAAAAAGAGGGTCAAACTCGACATTGCCATGTTCTTCAGTGGCGAATTATGTTACTAAAGAAAAAACTCTGATGTCCGAAATTTTGTGGGCTGTGAAATTGGTGATGACACACTCATCCTACAATGGCTTCAGGGATGCAGCACAGATATTTCAAGCCATGTTCCCTGATAATGAGGTAGCAAAGCAAATCACCTTGGGGAGCACGAAAATGGCGTACTTCGTTACTTTTGGTTTGGCCCCATATTTTCATTTTTTACTATGGAAAAAAATTTCACCATCATATTTTGTACTATGTATTGATGAAGCTTGGCAAAGCCGCCCCGGTGGCGCAGTGGTCTAAGACGCTGGCCTCTGATCATTCGTCCGTAAGGGGTCCGGGTTCGAATCCCGGTCAGGCATGGATGTTGTGTTTGTCTTACGGCACTGGCTCTCTCCCTTCCCTGGAACCAGTGACCCTAAATTAGGGACGGGCGACTGCTTATAGCCAATTGAGTTGCTCACGGTGGTCGTTAAACCTCCAATCAAAAAAAAAAAAAAAAAAAAAAAGAAGCTTGGCAAATGGACTTAATAATTAAATACTGGCCTAAAAATTCTAACGAAGTGAGGGTTTGTTTTTTTAATTCAGTTTTCCTTGGCCATTGTACTGCCCAGGATTTATATGAAAAATTTTGTGAAGGCTTATTAGCTTTAAATTAGGAAGATTTTTACAAATTTTTATGGATGGGCAGCACATGAATCTTCTTAAATTTTGGAGACATATTTTTGATGAACTTAAAAGAAAACAAAGGTAATTAATTTTAGTACACGTAATCTCCATATAATTCATGGAGCGTTCCAGAGAGGAAACAGAATAACAACGTGGAAGTTAAATTTCTTATTTCAAGCTATGTATAGATTGTTCAAAGACATTCTAGCAAGGCGTGCAGATTTCATAGCCCTAATAAACAGTCATGTCTTTCCAATGATGTTCTGCCAAATTAGATATGTGGAAAATGTTAGGGTTGCTGAAAGAGTGTTGGAAGTCTAGAAAATAGCTGTTCACAGCAATATGTGCTACCAAACAGTGCAACGCATTGAAGGGCGTGTTTTGAGATATTTGGATAAGAATCTGAGTGAACATAATTTTTGTAAAATGTTAACAAATCATGCTCTCTTCATGGCAGTGTCATTTTTGATCTCGACTAGTTCATCTGCCATCTGCAACATATCAGGAGCATCTTGGGCGATAATTTCAACTGTTCCGCGTGAGTCTCGTTTCCATCCGAGAGTTCGCAGGACCCTGCACCTACGCAACCACCGATTCTGGAGCCGTCCGTAAACAGCTCTCTCCCTTTCCAAGTGGGAAGGTCTTTGTCCCATGGGAACAGATTTCCTTACCCGGGTGGTAAGCCCAGTCGATTTTCGCCCATTCTAGACATCGGAAGACTGATAGTGGTCTCCGAGTATATCAACATTGCTCCCAAAACTGAGGGATTGCATTGCCGCCGGCTCAGACCCCGCCAGCACTTGCTGTGCTGCCGTGGAAGTCGTGCGGAAGCACCTAGCTATACCCAGCAGCGCTCTACGCTGGATTTGTTTGACACCAGTCCTCATTCTAACCGTGTCGGATCACCAGGCCGAGCACACGCATACGTGAGAATCCTCTCAACCCCACGTTTCTACACTACCTTCTTGGCTACCTCAGTCAGCCTCATTTCGTTGATCCTATTCAAAATCATAGTACACCGACTTTTTAGGTAACGAAGGTGAGGAAGTCCCGACAGCTTAGTATCAAGGAAAACTCCTAAATACCGCATTTCCCTCACCGCCTTGATCGTATACCCATTGAAACGACACTTGAGGGGGGCGTTAACCATTTCCCCCTTTTGTGCTATAGCCAACAGTGTCGTCTTTTCGGGAGCGAAGCGGAGCTTACACTCCTTGCTCTAATTGTCCGGCTTAGCTAGAACGATGTGTATCTTCCGCTCTATCACTTGCCTGCCTAATGCAGACACTATGAGAACGAGATCGTCCGCATATGCCTGCATTTGCACTCCATCCTCCATAGGCAATGTGAGTGTAATGTCTGCCACCACATTCTATCGCAAAGGGTCCAGCAAGAGCTTTGCGGGCAGCCCTTGTGTTATCTCTGCTAAACACTTTATCGCCTGCTTCGAACTCGACCTTCCTGCTCGAGAGAAAATCGCTAACCAACAGGAACAAATTCCTGGGAAGACCTAGTCTTTTAAGACTGTCAAGGACCAAAGGCTACTAGACGCTATTGAAGGCACCCTGCACATCCAAAGAGACGAGACAGGTGTGTAATCCCTGTTCTCTATTCATCTTTACCAGCTGAGTAAGGTTGACTAGCGCTTGACTAGTACACCTCTCCAGCGTGAAACCGAATTGGTGGCTGGAGAGCTTACCTCAGCCGACCAGTATAATATGTTGCTCAGGTCACAAGGACCTTTTCCAGCACCTTACTACATGCGGAAAGCAGACAAATCGGCCTATACGCCGCAGTATCTGCTCCGACTCTTATTTTCTTTACGGAAGAGAACAGCTCCGCGGTTTTCCACAATGATGGGGAAACACCCACGTTCTAGGCATTTGTTCAACAAGCAAACAAAGTACCCTGGATTGGCCTCGAAAACCTCGCGTATAACTGCCAAATCCATCCCGTCCTTACCGGGAGCTTTGCCCGAGTTAAGGCTGTTAAGAGCTGCTCCGCCTCCGTGAACGGTGGGTCATCCTCAGTGTCTGGTGGGAGTCTGCAGCGTTCTCTGATCGCTCATTGTTCCGAGGTGGTCCCCGCCGGACGGGAAGTGATGGTTTAGGAAAGCCTCCACCGTCTCTTTCAGGGTGGCCGTGTGGGTACCACCCTCTGTTCTGACAGATGTCAGTAACAGTGGGCCGGAAATCGACCCCTTTGCTACTCTGTACGGGATCCAGAAAAGCATTCCCTACCGGGGTAGCCTTGCACAGTTTTCTCCAGTACTCTCTCTTCGTTGCAATCATTGCTCTTCTATACGTGCCGATGGACCGGTTGTAATCCCTTTTCTGGCGTTCCCTCCTATCCAGGTCAAATCGTTCCCTCTGCATCCATCTCTTGAATCACCTAGCCTTCTCACGAAGGAGACTCAGGTTTTCTGACCACCAGGGAAGCGTGCCCGCCCCCAGCTTTCCCGCAACCTTCACAAATCGTAACTATCTCATCTGTGCGATGACTAAAGAAATTATTCAAGTCATCCACGTCGTCAAGATCTGTAGCATTCCTTTCACCAAGCAGATCAACCAGCCGAGTTTTTAATTCCGACCAGTTGAGGTACTGGGCTGTGAACCTCTTTCTGGGCTTCTCCCCAGCTTTCTCTGTTCCTACCTTGAAGGTTATTGCTAGGTGGTCGCTGCAGCTCACGTCGTCCAGAATCTGCCAGTCCAGAAGAAATGAGAGGACCGAAGTCCTAGTTAGGGTGAGGAAGATCCATGACGTCCTAGGCTCACCTTGGAACGTGGGGACCCTTTGCATCGTTCCGGATTGTCAGTTCTTCAGAACTGACAAAGTCCAGGAATTCCCTCCCTCGCCCATCTTCAGCCTGATTACCCCATAGGGACTTTGCATTAAAATTACCAGCAATGATGGTCAGGTGTTGCTGGTGGGTTTCCAGCAACCTCGAGATTGTGTCTAGCACGTCCGAAAGAGCACCAGAAGGCGGACTGTACGTATTAATGAGCAGAATTTTCTCTGTACACCTCTCGATACTCAAGGTCACCACGCTGGGTGTGCATTCTAGCTCCAGGGAAGCTAGATCCGGGTCTAGTATGACCGTGGCTACCAGGGGTCTGTCTCCTCGAGAGTGATACCTCCGTGAGGAGTTGGGGAACCCTGCAATCCTTGCACGAGTATGGTAAGATTCATTCAGCAGCAGTATTATTGCAGCGACCTCATTGGCCGTCTTTAGAATTTGTTCTGTTGCATCTCTCGCGTGGTGAGCGTTGAGCTGAAGTACTCGGATACCTGTCTGACTCGGCTTCTGAGTTGATCGAGTTCTCTGGTAAGACTGGGGCAAGTCTTACTGAAAGTAGAGTGGTTAATTTCTGGCTTCAACCGGAACTTAGCATTAGCTGATGTGCACTTAGGTGTGGCATCACACTGTGCCTGTGGCCCACCTCACCGCATCAGCCACACCTATCCTCTACATCTTGGCAGCTGCTTTTAAAGTGCCCGAAGCCATTGCAACGGAAGCAGCGTACTTCACGCAAAAATTCTTTCAATCGGAGGACTGACCAGCCCAGGTTCAGTCTTCCTCTCTTCATTAGTGCCCTAAAAGCTATGGGCTCAGCCTCAACTACCCGGTGGGCTTTGATGGAGAAGCGAGCTTTCAGTTTTCCTTTGGAGGCCGAGATTCGACTCTTTGATGCCGTCCTCGAACTCCAGTTGGGAGAGCTCTCCGTCAACCCCGTATACTATCAGACAAGGGATCCTCCTTTGGGGATCTTAGGAAGAGTACAATCCTTGATTAAAGGATTATTCCTAATCTCCTCTTCCAGACGGTTGATGTCCTCAGTACTTGAACATTCAACCGCGATCCCACCTTTCCTAACTCGTCGTATTCCTTTTATCCCTATCTTCAGCTTGGCTGGATGCACTGCAGATAGGAGAGTCTTTTTTACGTCATCAGACGACTTGCGAGTCTTTGGGATTGACCAGGAGCACGAGTCTCCTGTCTTCCACTACTTTTTCTTAAGGGCAGGCGCTGGCCCTTGCGCCTTCTTTGCCCCCTTCCTAGCCGCTGCGGCATAGGAAAACACTTCTGGGACAGAGCGTTTCTGCTCCTCCCTGGTTTTCCGCAACTCGCCTTCAAGAGTTGGTTTAACAAATCCTGTTGAGCGCACGCATCACTAATTTTGCGTAGCACCGCATTGATCGTTCTAGCTGTGGGTTTGGTGACTGTCTTGGAGTGAGAATCCATTAGGGCCTCAATCTCCACCACATAGCTAGAGACTTGAGCTAAAAATTCACCTGGTGTTGTTAATGTCGACTCGCTGGTTCACCTCCAAACCTGAGTTCGATGGGGCCAGAAGTTGACTCAATGTTCTCCCGGGAAGGGAGGATGGTTGACATCTCTGGGGACGTCAACTTTTTGGCAGTTACTCTACAATTCCGTGTTGGCACAAACGTTTTAGGGCTTGCCCCTTCGAGACAGTTGTACCCTTGTGTGTAGCTGGCATCTCGGCGAGAGAGATCACACAACACTTCTAAGTGCTGAGTGGGCACCCTGGGGCTCTCCCACTCTAGCCCAAACTTAGAAAAATCCGGGAGCGCGGGCTTAGGCCTAGTCCTGGAACAAATAATCCTAAGACTAGGGGGACTGGCACTGCGTCGAAGTACCCGCTAGCTGACAGAAGTCTCTGCGCGGACTTCGCAGGACTTTTCCCTTACAAGGGTTGTTCTATTCTCGCGACTGCACCAAAACACTTTACTAAAAATGAAAAACGCGTGAGAAAAACACGCGCACGAAACCGTCAATAACCCTGGCTTGGTTGTGCAATCCAAAAACACAAACTCGCTCCGCGGCCGCTGTCAAATCTTCTGGTCTTGCTTTTAAGTAAGACTATCTGATTACCGTTACCTGCACCGTCCAAATGCGGACTTCGCAGGGATAGATTGAACTCTCTCGAAACGTTGTAGTGAAGGCGTTTGCGAGAGCACACCTACCAGGATCCAGCAGTCTTTCACCTGGGCAGGATTGGTCCAGAGATCAGCCGCCCCCACGGGACCTACACTTCCCACCCCTTCACCATAACCCGTACGAGTGACGCGCTAATGGGCAGGAGCTCTAATTTTGCGTCTGGCTGGGAGATTTATTCTCCAGCGCGAATGTATATGGGGCAGGAACCCTATATTGATTCCTGGCTAAAATACAAATACGCATATGTGCACTGGGGGTCCCGTACGATGGGGAAACAATTATTTACAAAGTATTTACACCGCAGGACTTGGGCCTCGTGCTGCGGAAACGACCTTGGGCTAGGTCGTTTTAATGCCTCTTCATGTCTTTTATCTTCATCCTTGCCTGATTTCTTCCTGCCGCGACGAAGTCTTTGACTAACTCGTCGCCTTGGGGATCGCGAGCAGGACCGAGAGGTCATTCATCTTTCCCAGGCATGGGGCGAGGGTTTTTCTCTTACTTGAAAGAGAGACACAATCTAGAATTATGTGTGCGACATCCGCGGTCTATGTGCCTCAGCCGCACACACGTTCCCGTACCGCAAAACGGCGGAAGTACTCTGGCGATACGTCATGGCTGGTGAATACCTGGTTTAGGAACCCATCACTCTCGATACCCCTAACTGAGATACGGTGTGTCCTCCCGGTATCCCCATCGTCCCACTTATGTTGCCATTCCACCATCCTGGCCTTTTTCAGCTGTGTCCGCATGCTTTGCAATGGCGTTCGCAGCTGAAAATCTACTGCCCCTTTACCAGCTGCTTCCTTTGCTAACTGGCCCACACGCTCGTTTCCAGTGGTTCCGACATGGTTTTCGATCCAGTGGAAAGAAACCACCGTGTTGCGTGCATTCCCTCCGGGAATGGATTTCTCTGACTAGAGGAGTCTTACTCCTGAACTGACCAAGCGCTTTTAAGGCGCTTTGGCTGTCTGAGAAAATGCTTAATGCGCCTACATTGGACCTAGGTAGAGCCCATTGCAACGCTTCTTTGATCGCCAACAACTCTGCTTGGAAGACGGAGGAGTTGGGCGATAGTTCCAACTACTCTGCGAAGGTCTCGTTGCCATCCGAGAATTCGCTGGACCCTGCATCTGCGCATCTATCTATCTTGGAGCCGTTCGTAAACAGCTCCCTCCCCTTCCCCGTGAGGAGAGCTTTGCCCCATGTGGGACTGAGTTCGTTGGCCGGGTGGCAAGCCCAGTCAATTTTCATGAGTTCTGCATCGAACGACTGAAATTGGTGTTCGAGCAGATTCACATCGTTTCCAAAGCAGAGGGTCTGCATCGTAGCTTCTCCCGCTACCACTAAGTCCGCCGATTCGCACCCAGCTAGCACTTGCAGTGCTGCTGTGGAGGTCGTGCGGAAACACCTCGTGATTCCCAATAGCACTATGCGCTGAATCTGGTTTAGTCCATTGCGTATTCTTACGGTGTCCGACCACCAAGCAGAACACGCGTAAATAAGGATGCGTTCCACCACTCGCTTATAGAGCACTTTTTTGGCTGGCCCAGTCAGCCGCATCCCGTTAATTCTGTTCAGGATGGAAGTGCACTTTTCTCTCAGGTATCTCAGGTGAGGGAGTCCCGACAGCTTAGTATCTAGAATGACTCCTAGGTACCGCATCTCCCTCACCACCTTAATAGTATGCCCATTAAAACGACACTTAGGGGTAGTGACCAGTTTGCCCATTTTCGCAATCATTGAGAGTGTTGTCTTTTCGGGAGCGAAGCAAAGCTTGCACTCCTTACTCCAGCTATCGAGTTGGGATAGAGCGGTGTGTATTTTCCGCTCAATCACACGCCTTCCCAATGCAGACACTATGAGGACGAGGTATTCCGCATAGGCCTGCATTTGCACCCTCGTCTTCCAAGGGAAGACCGAGGGCGGTATCAGCAACCAAATTCCACCACAAAGGGCCCGAGCAAGAGCCTTGCGAACATCCCTTTGTGTAGTCTTTACTAAATGCCCTATCACCAACTTCGAACTCTACCCTCTTGTTTGAGAGGAAATCATTGATCAACAGGAACAAATTCCTGGGGATGCCAAGTCTTTTCAGACGGTCCAACACCAATGGCCACTAGACGCTGTTGAAGGACACGAGACAGGTATGTAGTCCCAGTACTCTATTCATCTTTACTTGCTGAGTAAGGTTGACTAGGGCTTGGCCAGTACACCTCTCAGTAGTGAAACCGAGTTGTTTGCCGCCCCGGTGGCGTAGTGGTCTAAGGCGCTGGCCTCTGATCATTCGTCCGTAAGGGGTCCGGGTTCGAATCCCGGTCAGGCATGGATGTTGTGTTTGTCTTACGGCACTGGCTCTCTCCCTTCCCTGGAACCAGTGACCCTAAATTAGGGACGGGCGACTGCTTATAGCCCACTGAGTTGCTCATGGTGGTCGTTAAAACTCCAATAAAAAAAAAAAAAAAAAAAAGAAACCGAGTTGGCGGCTGGAGAGCTTACCTTGGCCGACTAGGTAATGGGTTGCTCTGGTCACAAGGACCTTTTCCAGCACCTTACTCAATGCGGAAAGTAAGCAAGTCGGCCTGTACGCCACGGGGTCTGCTCGGCTCTTATTTCCTTTGCTGAAGAGAACGAGCAGCGTGGTCTTCCACATGGAAGAGAAACACTCTCTCTCTAGGCTTTCGTTCAAGAGTGCAACAAAATACCTCGGGTCGGCAAAAAAAAAACCTTCGTGGATCACCGCTAAGTCCAACCCGTCTTTCCTTGAGCCTTATCGGAGTTAAGGTTACTGATCGCGGCACCCACCTCCGCCTCCGTGAACAGCGGATCGTCCTCTGCGTCCGGTGGATCTCTGCAGCTTTCTCTGATCGATCTTTGATGAGATGAGTCCCCCGACTCCTCATCGGCAGGGAAGTGGTGGCCCAAGACCGCATCCACGGTATCCTGCAAGGTGACGGTGTTCGTGCCACTTTCTGTCCTGACTGACGCCAGTAACAGCGGGCCGGTGAGCGAGCCCTTCACTACCTTGTACGGAATCCCAAAAGGGTTCCCGATGGGGGTAGACTCGCATAGCTGTCTCCAGTACTCTCTCTTCGATGCAATCATTGCTCTACGGTACGTACCTACGGAATGGTTATATTCCTTTTTCAGGCGTTCCCTCCTGTCCGGGTCAAACCGCTCTCGTTGCATTCTCCTCCTTCTGCGCCTGGCCTTCCCTCGCAAGAGACTCAGGTTTTCCGACCACGAGAGAAGCAAGGGTCTTGGCCCTCCCCCTGCATCCTTCATAAATCGCTACAATTTTATCCGTAAGTTGCCAAAAACATTCGTTTAAGTCATCTGTCTCATCCAGATCTGCTACATCACTGGCGCCAAGTAGATCTGCTAGTCGGTTTTTATGTTCCGACCAGTTGCTCTGGGCAGTGAACCTCGGTCTGGGTTTCTTACCAGTTTTTTCATAGCCTACCTTGAAAGAAATTGCAAGGTGGTTGCTGCAGCTCACATCGTCCAGAACCTGCCAGTCCTGGAGGAAGAAGAGAACGGAAGTCCTCGTTAGGGTGAGGTCGATCCACGACGTCCCAGGCGCACCTTGGAACTTGGGACGCTGTCGGGATCGTTTCGAATTGTCACATCTGAGGAAATGACAAAGTCCAGAAGTTCACTACCTCGCCTTTCTTCAATATAACCGCCCCAAAGGTTTTTTTTTTTTTTTTTTTGCGTTAAAGTCACCAGCTATGATTGTCTCGTGCTGCTCGTGGGGCTCCAACAACCGAAAAATAGGATCAAGCACGTCCGAGAGAGCGCCGGAAGGCGAGCAATATGCGTTTATCAGCAGAATTTTCTCTGTACCCCTCTCGATGCCCAAGGCCACCACATTGGGTGTGCATTCCAGCTCTAACACTTCGCAGACACAGCACACCAAACGCCTATCTTTTGGTCGTACAGAGAAGTCACCATTGTCTGTCTGGGATTTGTGTCGGTCCAAATCCTGCGGTTTTGCGCATTGACATACCCGTATACGGGTATGTCTGTCATGCAATAAAGTGTTGGGTCCATTTCACAGCTGACAATGGTCTCCTGAAACCACTTACAACATTGAATCCGTTTTGCATGATCAGGAGTTTTAAGTTCTTGGAGCGCCTTAACTTTGTACGGCCGAAAGTGCAAATCCACCTTAAATATGCTACGGCATGACGTGCAGAAACCGGTTAGAAGTGGAACAAAGCGGTTTTAACTGGAAACCCGCCAAACAACTTTAATCCGCCAAACAACTTTAATCCGCCAAACAACTTTAATCCGCCAAACAACTTTAATCCGCCAAACAACTTTAATCCACCAAATAACGTCTGCCCACCGGTCCTCTTTTATATAGCGCACCCGGTAGTACTTTATTAGTAGGGAAACCTTTGAGTTTTTATATTAAGAAGACTTCATAGATCTTGTGACTTTTCTTCCGAATATTCTCACTCTACCTAGTTCTCACAGAGCAGAGAGATGTCAGCACGTCAGCGCTCACTCTGTTAGCGCCAGATTAGTACCGGTGTGTTTTGTATCGAGAACTCATAAGTTATTTAACATTTTTTTTTATTTTCGGGGAGGGGTATTCAGATGTGGAATTGAAAGCATTTTTGATTTAGTCTGGAGGGAGAAGAATATGAGGAATTTCTTAAACATTAGGAAAAAAATATATATGGCAGATCACTTACTATTTAATTAGACACAATATACAGTAGGTTTTTTTTATTTATTTATTTGCTAGCTAGACCTTTTCACATTAATGAGGAAAAAAACTTGATCGTTAGAATAAATAATTAATAAACAGGAACTGCACACCAACTATACTCAAAATATTGTAGTATAACTATACTAGTAATCCGAATTTCTTGGTGATTTTTTATTTTACACCAAGAAATTCGGATTACCGGTATTGTTATACTAATTTTGAATCAGAATAAATATTCGGTGTGGTGAAATACTTTTCATTGTCAAAGGTCCTTTTAAGGGTAATAGAAAGTACCTTCAAAAGGGTACTTTTTAGTATCCTTAATTTATTTAGACTCTTTCACAACAGCATGAATCACGATAGGTACTCAGCTGATGTGCTCTCATCTATTGGCCGATACCAGGGCCAATAGATGACATACACCGAGGCCGATACGGAGTCTCTGTATTTAACTAGCTATTTATTGAAGTCGTCCTCAGTTTTAATATTAAGATAGATTTCGACTTGTATGCATCTGAGAAAATGCAAATACTCCTTGTGATATCGTACACAAACTTCCTTTACAGTAGTATTCAATATGATCATTTGTCACATGTGCTAAGTAACCTCACACTCACAGTGAATTTCTTTAGCAAGCAGAACTTCACATCATAAAAGACTGCTCCTGTTAAGTGACTCTCCTCATAGGCCCCGCCTACTCGTAATCTCCAAAGCAGCTCTGAACCAATCGCGTGGCAGAAACGGCATTAATCACAATTCCGTATGTACACTTGTGTATATACGGATGCAAAGTCAGGTGATGCGCAATATATCGCCTCTCCTTGACAAATGTCAACCCCCGCCTTCTCCTGGTGCATCTTGTTCCCACTAAAGGGGCTCTGACGACCGCCAGTAGCGGTATAACTATACCATCGGGATCAGAGGAAATACTATCCCACACTCACCAACTCGCTTGACCAGCGTGGTGAGTTACGGCCAAAACCCCTCAAAGATGCTTACACATATTGCAAAATTGGCCCTCAGTCTCCGGCAGCTGGAATGTACCTGGCCAAGGCAGAGGGAGCTAAGAATCTCCGGAGGACCGGACTAGGATGCCATTTGATGCTGACCTTGGCTACTTACAACGGACACTCCCTATCTTCTGATTCAAGGCTTCTTGAATTGGAAGAGGAACTACAAAGGTTCAAGTGGGACGTCGTCGGGCTAAGTGAGGTAAGGAGAAAAGGAGAAGATCTCATTGAACTGAAAAGGGGACATCTCTTCTACTATCGTGGGACAGATACTGGCAGAACTAGTGGTGTTGGATTTAAAATAAGCAAGAAACTGAAGGATAAAGTTGTAGAAGTTGAAAGTTCCACTGACAGAGCAGCGCGACTTGTTATCCAACTCTCGAGAAGAAACCAGGCCCAGATTATTCAAGCTTATGCATCCACCACAAGTCACCCTGAGGAAGAAATTGACGAATTTTACGAGGGAATTCATCATCTAAATAACAAAGGCAAACAGCACTTGAAGATCATTATGGGTGATTTCAATGCAAAAGTAGGGCAAAGGCAACAGAATGAAACTTCAGTAGGTAAATTCGGTCACGGCAACAGAAACCAGCGTGGGAATACTCTCGTAGAGTTTGCAGAAGCAGAAAGGTTTTTTGATCATGAACTCCTTTTTCAAGAAAAAGCCACACAGGAAATGGACATGGAAACATCCTATAAGGATGACAAGTGAAATTGATTTTATTTTGTGTAACAAAAAATTCTCCATCGAAGACTGCAGGGTGTTAAACAAGTTCAACACAGGTAGTGACCATAGATTGGTGAGATGTAAGATGCACCTCAACCCTAAACTCGAACGTGGCAAGCTCATAAGACAAACAAAATGTATTGACCAACCTTAAAAAACATCATAATACCTTCAAGTTGGAACTGAGGAACAGATTCTCTGCTTTAGAAGGCCTAACATCGGAAGAAGTGGATATTTCTGAAGTTAACAGAGAACTCACCAAGGCTCTTATGGAAACAGCAACAAAAATAGGTGGTACTAAGAACAAGCAACATATGAAAAACATTTCAGGAAAAACAAAAATGTTGATGCAAAAGAGAAGGGAGATGAGGACAAATAAAGACATAACTTCCAACGTGGAATATACAGAGCTATGCAAGACACTGCAAAAATGTATAACTGAAGACATAAGGAAATTAAATTGTGAACTAGTGAGGAAAGCAATTGAAAACAACCAGAGCCTGAAGAGAGCAAAAGGACATCTCAGTAAGGGAAAAAAACAGATTGTGGCTCTGAGAAAAGAAGATGGTACTCTAACAAGAAATAGAAGCGAAATTTTGACAAGGGTGAAAGATTTCTATTCAAAACTATATGAAAGGAATGGTACATCTATTCCAGACATTACGACAGGTACCAGTGCCAAAGTCCCTCCAATCCTCCCTACATGCAGAAGTTACATATGCAATTAAGAACATAAAACGGGGAAGAGCTCCAGGAGAAGATGGAATTGCCATGGACATTATACAAGAAGCAAGTGGAGAAATTGAAACTACACTCGCCCAAGTTTTCACCAGATGTCTTAATGAAGAGAAGATTCCTGAGGAATGGAAGAATGCTACAATGACCCTGCTCCATAAAAAGGTTACGTTGAAGATCTCAGGAACTACAGGCCCATCAGCCTCCTATCAGTGGTTTATAAAATCTTCACTAAGGTTCTTTCACATCGCATGAAGGTAACACTAGGCATGGCCCAACCAAGAGAGCAAGCTGGATTCAGGAGTGACTACAGTACTATAGATCATACCCATGTACTGAGACAACTAATTGATAGAACAAGAGAATATGAACTCCCATTATACATGGCTTTTATTGACTATGAAAAGGCCCTCGATTCCGTGAAAACATCAGCAGTAACAATGGCTTTGAAATCCTGCGGTATTGAAGATACATACATTAGCATTATTAGTAACATCTATGAAAATGCATGTGCAAAGGTTCGGATATTTGAGGATACAGCACAAATAAGAATTGGAAAGGGAGTGAGACAAGGGGACACCATATCTCCCAAGCTCTTTAACGCCACATTGCAAAATGTCTTTGAATCACTGAACTGGGAAAACAAAGGGATAAAGATTAATGGAGATTACTTAACTCACCTTCGTTTTGCTGATGACGTAGTCATCTTTGCAACTACCCCTTCAGAGCTGTAGAGTGTGATCCAAGAACTAGCTGACAAGAGTAAAAAAGTGGGATTAAAAATGAACTATCAGAAGACAAAAGTGACGTACAATGCTTTTACAAGAAACGTAGATTTATCGATTGATGGGGAAAAGCTGGAGATAACTAATACCTGCATTTATCTTGGACAGCAGATATCAAGTGAGGGTCACATTGATGAAGAAATTAATCGGCGTATAAAACTTGCCTGGAGAGCTTTTGGAAGAAACAGTACAATTTTTAAGAGCAGTATGCCATTATGTCTCAAAAGAAAAGTGTTTAATCAATGCATCCTGCCAGTGCTTACGTATAGAGCAGAGACATGGACCTTAGCTAAAAAAGACATACAAAGACTGCGGACAACACAAAAAAGCATGGAGAGATGCATGCTTGGTGTACCCAGGAAAGATAAAAAGAGGAACTTGTGGATAAGGAAAATGACAGGAGAGGACGACATCATGACCAGAGTGAAATCACTGAAATGGCAACGGGCTGGACATGTTACCAGAAGAACAGACCACCGATGGACAACCGAAATTTTAGACTGGATTCCGAGGGACAGGAAAAGACCCAGAAGAAGACCCCATGGGAGATGGATGGATGAAATTAGAAAGTATGCTGGAGTGACATGGAGGACACACGCCCAAGACAGACAATTGTGGAAGAAATTTGGGAAGACCTTCATCCAGCAGTGGATTGATAATGGTTGATGATGATGATATTTCATAAGTGTATCTATGGAATCGCGATTAGGGCCATTTTGAACATCCGATTGGTTCGGAGCTGTTCAGTGCTTGCGTGTTGGCAGAGCCTAGGAGGAGAGTCACGTGACAGGAACATGTATACATTCTACGTAGGGAAGTTCTGCTTGTTAAGAAATTCGCTGTGAAGTAGGGATCCCAGACGTCCCGTAAAACACGAGATCGTCCCGTTTTTGGCTAATTCGGCCCGTTGTCCCGAGAAAACTCTTAGGGACAGCATTTTGTCCTGTATTTTAGAGTTCAAGACTGAAAAACAAAAATGATGAGTTACAATTTCTATTCTTTTACAAACATATTTTTTAACCTGCACGCCGAGCTTCTCCCAGGCTGACTGTTATCTCTCGTGACGTTATCTCCCGCGTCTAACTCTGTGGTCAATGCTCTTATTACGTATGTAAGTACAACCGTGGCAGGTTGATGTCGGCAGAGGGGAGGGCACGTGACCTCGACACCTGGTGGATGCAGTCAGTAATTTAACCGAAACGGAACAGTCCGCTTGGCCCACGCCATTTCAGTAGCTTGCTCCAAGAAAAACAGGTTGGTGCTTTCAGAGTATTAAGTACTGTACGGCTGCTGTTAATATGTACGGTTTTTCAATTCTCCTGTGGCCCTATTGAACGTTGAAAATGCCGAAAAGGAAGTGTGATTTTACAGACGCTTTAAAAACTGACCTTTAAAAAGTTGCAAGAGGAAGGATTGATTAGTGAAAAGGCATTCCAATCTCATAAAATTGATTTCTACAACAGAAGTGTGTCATATAGAAAAGAATGGTCACAGTATATGCTGAAATTAGACAGTATGTCTTGGGTGAAACTGAGAACAGCATTATCTTGGGAAAATGTTCTTCAAACAGTCCAAACTATTAATCAGACCGCTGCCATATCAAACATTGTTGCCGCTGCCATATCAAACACTGTTGAATCTGATTTGTTTGATGAAGTAATGGTAGTGAAAACAGCTATGAAGTCCAAAGAAGATAATGAAGTGAAGGACATGTTGGAATCCAAACATTTAGATGAAGTCTGGGTGGATCGCGTAAAAAATGTTGAAGGAGAACTATCAAATTTAAAGAAAAGTAGTGGAGTTCGTTATGTGTATCCCTGGAACAAATGCGTGTGTCGAAAGACTATTTTCTCTCATGAACCCACTGTGGATTGATGAGTAAAGCAAATTGTCTGTAAAAACTGTAAAATCAATGCTTATTGTAAAATCATTCTTCATTGAGGATTGTGTAGCTTTTCATGACATGATTGTTAAAAACAAACAATAAGTGAAATTCATTCTTCAGAAAAGTATTGCAAGAGTGAGCAAGACTGATTGATTAATAAGAATATTGATTAATAAGAACAGTTAGGATCATTTTGTAAGACTGGCATATGTGATGGATGCGAATACTAAACTTTCACCCTTAGTCGTAAGTGTCCCGTACTTTTTCCAAGGTATTTGGGATCCCTACTGTGAAGTCACTTAACACATAGTTCCAATTGATGGTTTTGAATATTTTTTCGCGAAGTAAGTTTGTCTATGTTATCCTAAGTACTAGTTATACTTCTCAGATAGATACATGTGCGAAATCCGCCTTAATATTAAAACTGAGGATGACTTCAAGAAATCATGACAAATAAATATAAAAAAATCAGTATTGGCCAATAGATGGAAGCACGTCAGCGCTGAATCGATTGCGCTTCGTTTTGTCAAGGCTGAACTCGATCCTATCAGGCTGTAACATTAAGCAAAAACAGCGAGGAAGAAAAGATGAGTTGGGACGCAACGCCATCTATTGACGTTGTTCGCATTAACAAACTGATTCCGTATCATTATTTACATTTCAGATTTTATTTATATTCACTTTCACATTAACAGATGGATATCTGTATTCTGAATTCGTAGTACTTGGGCAAGAGAATTTTTCTGTAGGAACTGGTGTAATTGATGTGTAAATCTCATTCCTCCTTTATTCTTCAACGATCTAGGGCCGAGATTTTGGTAAATGTGTAAATTAGCGTCTTAAATTATTTCGTCGGAAAAATGTTAGTACCTGGAAAAAGTGCGACGTACAGATTTTAGAGTATGGAAATTAATGGCAAATGGTGCAGAAATTTCGTATTTTAAATGTCTTTTAAAGATTTTTATCGTAACATTTACCTGCAAGTTCGATGCTGTGAAGAGACGCTGCCGTAGGCCTAATAACGTATCGAACGTACAGGTAAATGTTACGATAAAAATATTTAAAAGACATTTGAAACAGAAAATTTCTGCACCATTTGCCATAAATTTTCCCAATCTAAAACCTGTACGTCGCACTTTTCCGAAGTACTAATATTTTTCCGACGAAAAAATTTAAAACGCAAATCTACACATTTACCTACTATTTTACTTAATATGAGTTTATATAGCAGAGGTTTTTTTTCTAAAATTGAATTAGGTACGTAATTATCAGAATGAAATTGCTTACCACAAACAACAGTTGAAGGTAACTTGTCATTTGGAGCAAAATCCTGACGAGATATTTCTTTCAGCAACAGTTGCTTTACGTTCTGATTTGAGGGAAACTCATGGAATGAAAATCCCGCGTTTTTCTTCTTAGAAGATGTGCACATCGGCACACAGCAGTAAACCATTTAGAAAATGGGTTATATTTTGTTGTGAAAACAACAGTTTGGTTTTAAAACTAGAAGGTTTTTTTAAAAGAAACAGCGACGAACATACACAATCCCGCAATTCAAACAACATGATCATATGTAGAGGATTTTAGGAAGGGAGTGTCTGACCCCAGGTCTTAAACAACCCTTAGAAATAGGAAGCTAGGAGATTTGGGCTAGAGTGCCCGATAGGAAAGTGACACGGAAGCGAAGTAGAAAGGGGGAGGAAGACGCCCTTATTTATTACCGGGAGGCCAGTACCCGGGGTTCGACGGCTTAACGTGCCCATTCGACGCACGGCGGATATTTAGTGGATCGAACCTGAGGTCCTTTCCGCTGCAGTCACGAACGCTGCCCACTAGGCTACCCGCGGCCCGCAATTCAAACAACGCAGAAATTGAGGTGTTTATACCTTGGGACGCAGTGCCATCTAACGGCTGAAATCGTCCCTAACGCCCACTGGCCAATCACCAAAAGTCTATTGTCTTCAACGGTAATGTTACAGCCTGATAGGATCCAGTTCAGCCTTGGTTTTGTTGTGAAAGTGCCGTAAAACGAAATGCATACTTTGGGCTGCCTGCCTTTTAGAAGAACCATTAGCAATGGAAACTGTCTCTCTACCCTACATTGAAATGTTTATTCTGACGTTTAATGTTTGTTTTCTCATGAATGTGAAAATATTTATTTAGTGAACAAAATGAGGTGGATTGCTTTTCTGCTAAGGAAAACTGCCAAATGATGCGAACAGAAGTGTTCTGTGGAAGTACGACAGAAGTGTTCTGTGTACCTAACAGAAGTGTTCTGTGGAAGTACGACAATTCCGTCGGAATAAGTATTCCAGAATGTTGTGTTCTCTGTCATATTTTGTGTGTTATTAAATAGTAGGTGGTCTTCCATACATTTTTCTAATGTTTAAGAAATTCCTCAAAATTCTCATCCTCCCATCTTTATCGTAAAAAAAAAAAAGGTGCCACCCCGGTGGGGCAGTGGTCTAAGCAATGGCCTCTGATCATTCGTCCGAACGGGGTCCGGGTTCGAATCCCGGTGAGGCATGGATGTTGTGTTTGTCTTACGGTACTAGCTCTCTTCCTTCCCTGGAACCAGTGACCCTAAATTAGGGACGGGCGACTACTTATAGCCCATTGAGTTGCTCACGGTGGTCGTTAAACCTCCAATCAAAAAAAAAAAAAAAAAAGGGGGGGGGACCTTTCCTGTTGTCTGCCCGCCACTGTTTGCTTTTTTTCATTGTTATGTAAAATGACACTATTTGACTTCCGAATAAGAGCGCTTTCAAGATGTTCGCGATTTTGAGTGTATCGTTCCGCTTTGTTTACATGAAACCTGATCACACCCAACATGAGAGAAAGTAGTTCACGATAAATGTTATAAGAAATTTTTTATTGGTAGATAAAATGACACTATAAATAGCAAAAACTTACTTATTCACTTTTAATAAAATTTTAAATGTTTAAGAAATATATAAAAGAAAAAATTATACAGTATAAGAAAACAAATGAAAACCAGTAGGTAGAAATTAGGTACCAATATCACTACAGGGAGTGGGGGTCAGTACGCTACGATATATTTCATAATTCCTAAAAATGAATCGTCATTAATTTTCAATCTGCCGCCCCGGTGGCGCAGTGGTCTAAGGCGTTGGCCTCTGATCATTCGTCCGTAAGGGGTCCGGGTTCGAATCCCGGTCAGGCATGGATGTTCTGTTTGTCTTACGGCACTGGCTCTCTCCCTTCCATGGAACCAGTGACCCTAAATTAGGGACAGGCGACTGCTTATAGCCCATTGAGTTGCTCACGGTGGTCGTTAAACCTCCAATAAAAAAAAAAAAATTCAATCTTTTTCGCCACATAAATTCACCTAATTCCAGAGCGCAGACAACGGTTAAAACAATATTCCTTCCGAATGACCACACATAATTCCAAAGCGCAGACAAACAGTCAAAAGAATGTGATCACTGCGCATAGGTAGTACGCGTGGAGAAGCATATGTGATCACTGCGCATAGGTAGTACGCGTGGAGAAGCATGTGATCACTGCGCATCTGCTTCCAAAGGCTCTGTGTTCTACCAAGGCTGAACTGGATCCTACCAGGCTGTAACATCAAACATTAAGCAAAATCAGCGAGGACAGAAAAGATGAGTTGGGACGCAGCGCCATCTATGGACGTAGTTCGCACAAACAAACTGATTCAGCATCATTATTATTATATTTTTATTGGAGGTTTAACGACCACCGTGAGCAACTCAATGGGCTATAAGCAGTCGCCCGTCCCTAATTTAGGGTCAGTGGTTCCAGGGAAGGGAGAGAGCCAGTGCTGTAAGACAAACACAACATCCATGCCTCACCGGGATTCGAACCCGGACCCCTTTCGGACGAATGATCAGAGGCCACTGCTTAGACCACTGCGCCACCGGGGCGGCTCATTATTTCCATTTGAAATTTTATTTATATTCACTTTCACATGAACAGATGGATATTTGCATTTTGAATTCGTAGTACTTGGGCACGATAATTTTTCTGTAGGAACTGGTGTAATTTATGCGTAAATCTCATTCCTCCTTTATTCTTCAACGATCTAGGGCTGAGATTTTGGTAAATGTGTAGATTAGCGTCTTAAATTATTTCGTCGGAAAAATGTTAGAACCTGGAAAAAGTGCGACGTATACATTTTAGAGTATGGAAATTAATGGCAAATGGTGCAGAAATTTCGTATTTTAAACGACTTTAAAAGATTTTTATCGTAACATTTACCTGTAATTAAGTTCGATGCTGTGAAGAGACGCTGCCGTATGTCTAACGTATCGAACTTACAGGTAAATGTTACGATAAAAATCTTTAAAAGACATTTGAAACAGGAAATTTCTGCACCATTTGTCATTAATTTCCATAATATAAAATCTGTACGTCGCACTTTTCCCATATTTTTCCAACGAAATAATTTAAAACGCAACAAATCTACACATTTACCTACTATTTAACTTAGTATGAGTTTATATAGCTGAAGTTATTTTTCTAAAATTGAATTAGGTACGTAATTATCAGAATGAATATGTTTACCACAAACAACAGGTGAAGGTAACTTGTCCTTTGGAGCAAAATCCTGACGACATATTGCTTTCAGCAACAGTTGCTTTAGGTTCTGATCTGAATGAAACTCATGGAATGAAAATCCGCCGCCCCGGTGGCGCAGTGGTCTAAGGCGCTGGTCTCTGATCATTCGTCCGCCAGGGGTCCGGGTTCGAATCCCGGTGAGGCATGGATGTTGTGTTTGTCTTACGGCACTGGCTCTCTCCCTTCCCTGGAACCAGTGACCCTAAATTAGGGACGGGCGACTGCTTATAGCCCATTGAGTTGCTCACAGTGGTCGTTAAACCTCCAATCCAAAAAAATGAAAATCCCACGTTTTTCTTCTCAGAAGATGTGCATATCGGCACACAACAGTAATCCATTTTGAAAATGGATTAGATTTTGTTGTGAAAACAACAGTTTGGTTTTAAAACTGTAAGGTTTTTTAAAAAGAAACACAAGAAAAAACGACGAACATGCACAATCCAGCAATTCAAACGTGCAAACTGAGTTGTTTATACTCCTTGTTTATAGAGCCTTTGCACCGACGTCATTTTTGACGTCACGATTACTTCCGGGTGGTTAACAGAAAGTTCCGCTACTAAGGTTCCCATAAGATTAACATGGGGAAGCGATTTGTGGACCCTCTGCCACTCGATTGTTTGAAGTTTTAGAAATGGTTAAAAGTTGTGTGGCGTATGGGTGCTTCTCAAAGTAGGAGTAAGGTAGTGGAATTTCCTTTTATCGCTTTCCAACGGCAGAAAAAATGCCGCCCCGGTGGCGCAGTGGTCTAAGGCGATGGCCTCTGATAATTCGTCCGAAAGGGGTCCGGGTTCGAATCCCGGTGAGGCATGGATGTTGTGTTTGTCTTACGGCACTGGCTCTCTCCCTTCCCTGGAACCAGTGACCCTAAATTAGGGACGGGCGACTGCTTTTTTTTTTTCTTGATTGGAGGTTTAACGACCACCGTGAGCAACTCAACGGGCTATAAGCAGTCGCCCGTCCCTAATTTAGGGTCACTGGTTCCAGGGAAGGGAGAGAACCAGTGCCGTAAGACAAACACAACACCCATGCCTGACCGGGATTCGAACCTGGACCCCTTACGGACGAATGATCAGAGGCCAACGCCTTAGACCACTGCGCCACCAGGGCGGCGGCGACTGCTTATAGCCCATTGAGTTGCTCACGGTGGTCGTTAAAATTCCAATAAAAAAAAAAAGGCAGAAAAACGCCTGATTATGAGGAAAATATCCGTAAATCGTAAGGCATGGTCGCCCATGCCGTCTGACAGGATCTGCAGTAAACACTTCATTTCAGGTATCGTAAATCTGCACATTTTACTACGTTAATAGTCAAATTTATATCGGGGATATTTCTATTTTCTTGCTCACTCTTATGTATTATTTTCAAGTTTTTAATCCTTTTTATTCTGTTTAAAATGCTCTGAATGCATGGCGGATTAACTTTGCTGCCGAATCGGAAATTACTAAGCTTTCGTGAACTTTCAAGATTTTGTACTGTTACTGATTTCTAAATACTGAAACTGAAACACATGCCTTTTTCCCCGAACCGAAATTTAAAGATATACGTCCATATAGAATTAGAGGGTGCTGTCATACATTATTGTGTCGTCCGTTTTCCCGGATCTGTTTTTTTTTTCGGTGAAAAAATAGTTCGTTTTTCGGGATATGACAAGTCGGTATTTCCTTTTTTTTAATTGCAATACAACTGGAACCAGTCAGAAATGTATCAACTTGCCTTAGACCGGATAAGAAAATTTTCGTTTTCAGTCTTCAGAATTAATACATTTCTAATCCACCCATTGGTAAAATACACTGCCGGACAATTGCTAAGGACGGATGACAATAGCAACGATAGCAACCATAAAATGGAAGGCAGGAAAATGTGGAAATTAGCATAAGTGCGGGATACAGTAAGACGTGTTGCGCGTATGCAAATTTTGGATTGCCGAACTTGTTCGTGACGTCATAGCGCTGATAAGAGATATAAAGGATTTGACGCGTATTGACCGTTGTTGTTCAAACGCAAAGTTGAAAGGGAAAGAATCAATTGACGAACTTGCAATTTTCAGTATGTCTTCCCGACATCACCTAGATGATTTTACGCGTGGCCGTATTATTGGCCAGATTGAAGAAGAGCGAAAAATAACAGATGTTGCCAGGGAGTTCGACGTCAGCCACAGTGTTGTTTCAAGGCTTTGGAAATCATTTCAAACAAATGGAGTGTAGCAAACGTCACGGGGGAGGTCGTGTTTGCAGTACGACACCTGCAGATGATCGGTACATAGTGCTATCAACAAAAAGACACCGGCGCAGCACAGCTAGTGAGGTAGCAAATCAGTTTATGGCTGCTACTGGCAAGCGGATCTCCCAAAAACTGTCGCCAGACGTTTGCATGAAGGAGGACTATACGCCCGCTGTCCTGTTGTGTGCATCCCATTGTCCAGACGTCATTGCAAACGGGCGGTACGCCCGTTTGCAATGGTGCCATCAACATCGCAATTGGACTGATAACGACTGATCTGCTGTCCTCTTCTCAGATGAGAGTAGATACAGTCCATCGTCTGATTGTCGACGACAACTGATCTGGCGTGATAGTGGTACTGCATATTATCCAGCAAACATACAGGAAAGGGACCGATATCCGACATGTAGTGTCATGGTATGGGCTGGCGTCATGATCAATGGCCGTACGTCCCTCTATGTGCTTCCAACTGGGACTATGACTGGCCAACGATACATTAATGATGTTCTGCTACTTCATGTTTGCATGTTCCGTGGTGCTGTCGGTGATAGATTCATTTTCATGGACGACAACGCAACATGTCATCGAACAGTCGCTGTCCAGGAGTGTCTTGAGAGCGAGGATATTCAACGCCTCGTATGGCCAGCACGTTCTCCAAATCTGAATCCCATTGAAAATGTGTGGGATGCTTTGGGGAGGAGTCTTGCTGGTCGCCAATGCCCTCCAATAAACAAGGACACCCTCATCCATGCACTGACAGAGGAATGGGATAAATTACCCCAACAGCTGCTTGATAATGTTGTGCAAAGCATGACACGACGTGTGGAATCTTGCATCGCCCTCCATGGTGGCCATATCCCGTATTGACATCTTACGCCGGAACGCCTGCGGACGGTAATTGCATTTTTTTCACGTTTACGTATTCTGCACAAAATGGCCTGTTTGTCCCTTGAACACGTTCCAAAGCCTTCTGGATTTCATAGCACAATAAATTGTCTTTCTTGTAATGTCCTGGCATTCTGACATTATTTTATTTCACTTGGCATCCAACCGCACTTACTTTTTTATGCTCTATATAGCCGTTTATGATCCGTCCTTAGCAATTGTCCAGCAGTGTATTTATATGCGTCAAGGTTTTTATTAGCTTTTAGAGCTTTTCCAATATAACACGAAAAACTGCCTATTAAATAGTTATAAATATCGTGATAGTTCAGATCAGGGAGGTCCGTTGCAACACAAACTTGCAGACGATAAAAATATCATTCAGGTATGTCATATAGATCTTCTATGCCATTATTTCTTAGCTTTTCTTCATAACATTTCTTTTCCACCACATTAAGATGGCAAACTTTGTCAGAAAGAACTGTTTTTTTTATTCTATTTGCAGCAGCAGCAGCCATTGAAAAGCATGAAGAGAGACCAGCTCGGTTACTTTCTAACCACCCGGAAGTCTAGCATACAATTTTGTGACGTCACGGGCAAAGGCTCCATACCTTGGGCATCACCCCTAATAGCTTTACAGGCCTGCGCACCGAACACCGGAAGCTGCGTGACGTAGGGGAGAGTAGGCTGATGTCCGTGGTGGGTGGTCGAGCATGCATGAGCTTGCTCACTCTGTGTAAGCGTGACTGTCGATGTGCGTGGTTGTTGTTGTTAAATTGTCAACTAAGTTTATTTTCATAAAGGAATATTAAAAGTCTTCAAATTCCCTACTACTGGGGAGGTTCTCAGAAAATGGATTACAGCAATAAAGCGCGAAAATTGTCTAAGGTAAGGGGAAACCTTTTGTTAACCTTATTTAAACTACTCGTAAAATAAAAATTTTGAACTAGAAAATTTAAATTTGGCTAATTTTATAATCTAATGCATCTCACAGCGGGAAGTCAAAGCACTGAAAAGATTTTTGAAAAATGAAATTTATGTTTGTAATGGAAAGAATAGATTACTTGTGTTGTTATAGTAACCCATAACATGTTTTTGCCAATGTATCAAATAAGTTCAAAGTAAAATATGTATATTTAGGAAGGGATTTTAAACTTTATTATGGACACAAAATAATAAAGGTTGCATGTTTTTGATTCCAAGAGTAACATGTTGATACATTCGTACTTAGTTATTTAAGTGTTTAGGCAGTGCCAGATTAACTTTTTTGGGGTCCCTATTTCTGGGCACAAGTGCTTGTAAAATACCTATATCTTATACGAAATATATGTATGTCATGTACACATCTAACATGCCTATGTCCTTTATATAAATGCTAAGGCCTTGTTGCCATGTGAAATACATCTTTTGTGTTTGCAGACATGGAGAGTTGCATTGAATTATCATTTTTAATATTTATTACTAAAGGAACACAATCACTGAATCAAGTATAGACAGCAAAAATTAGATATGAATGCATAAAAACAGAAGTTCACACATAGTTCAGGAGTACGTTTGCCTTTAAAATGTCCGTTTAAAGATTTTGAAGCATTTTTCTACAAACCAACACATTGAAAACTCACGTGTGAGCAGTGTGTATGCTCTATCTGTGGTAGGATGGGAATTTATCAGAACCATTCAATTTCCTAAAAATTAGGTGAAATATATCAATACTACCTGGGCAAGGAATTATTTACTTGCCCAGGTAGTAAAAGCTGGATGCGCAGGAAAATTTATCTTTTAAGATAACAAACCAGAACCCTAATTTTTTTTAAGTTAAAAATATGAACTGTTTTAACATGTTTGCACTTCCATTTTAAGGGTCTGTATTACAAATGTTCAATGCATAAACGTGTGTATATCAATTTTTAAGATGCTGATGCTAAAATTGGTATGAAATGGTACGATGATGAAACTGGTGTTTCGGAAATTTAGTGATTCTGCTATGTTCCTTTTGTTAAAGTTTTCTCCCTTTGTCACTAAACATGGGAGGTCAGTTACATCAGAGGCATGCATACTGTTGTTGATTATAAATAAAATTTGGAGCAAAACTAGGTTTCCGATTTCTGGGCGTAGAGCATAACATAGTTAAAGATGTGATATTGCTCTTTCCTTGGTACTTCGTAACAATAATACAACTTCCATTAATTAACAATGACATGAAACACGACATGTGATGACTGTCTTTTTTTTCTTGTGTAGTAGGAAATTGTATTACAAACTTTTTTATTTTAAAATTTAGTTACCTAGCACAGGCAATTAGATGTTTTATTTACCTGCCCAGACGAATGATTTACGTGCTCTGGGCATCTCGGGCATGGTATTTTTAAGCCTTGGATATTGTTATTTTTAAGAGAAAAAAAGTACCTGGATCGACATGAATCCACATATTGTGGAAACTATGTTCTAAATAAACAAGATTTTTAAAATACAAGTAGAAATATATATTCGCTTTTTTTTTAAAACATTTGCTTAAAATGAGAGATCAACTTTTTATTCATTTATCTAGACTTATCTGTTTCCAGATTTCCTGCACTGTGTCTTCACAAGCTACAGCTATAATAACTGGAACTAATATATCTCATATTATCCGATAACTACTGGAAAGTGTGCTTCCAAACGTGGGGGTGGGTGTCAATTTTTGTATGGGGAAAAACTTCTTCAATCCTTCATAGAATTTATTTTGAAACCAAAATCATAAAAAAAGGAAAAAACAATCTTTTTCAATAGCTTTAGTAATGACAAAACATTTGTGCAAAATTTTATACCATTGCTTTTTATAGTTTCTGAGAAAATGGTACATCAAGTTAGTCAATTTATAATGAAACATGTACATCTTTTAAAATACATCCTATAGTACCAAAGCAATCGCTTAGATTTATTCAGTACAATAACTGCATGTGCATTTGTCAGGTTCTCAAAATATATAATAATTATCTGGAAAAATACTTTAAGAAATTATTGGAACAAATTTCAGATTTTCTTAGAAATGTGTCGTTGAAATTCTTCAAGAAACAGCTAACGGACACATAATCAAATTGTGTTTGTGATACACAAAGAACTACACAACCATAATTATTTGTACATTGGCAGTTTTCCTGAATACTTCTTGAAAATCAAATTTCAGGAAATTTCTGCCAATAAGTTACTTGTATTTTTCCAGATAAAAAGAAATGCTTATATTGTGGATCCAAATAGTTTGGCTTAATGTTACTAATATACTTAATACAGATGTGTTGAACTTTTGAAAGGTAACTTTTTTGAAATAGTGCTCTGGAAGACAAAAATTATAAACTTTATATATCCAAACACGTAACTAGATATATACTTATAAACTTTATATATCCAAACACGTAACTAAATATATACTTATAAACTTTATATATCTAAACACGTAACTAGATGGTACTAAAATTAGGAAAACTTGTTATGTCATTATTGTACGTTTAATAATGTAGCAATTGCATAATTTTCTTGAAATCTTAATTTATTTGATGCAATCAGTGGATCAAGCAGCAATTTACTGTATGTATGTTAAAACGTGTTTTATTGAGCCTTTGGTAATAATTAAAAAACACAGAAAAAAATTCAGTTTTTTTTTACCTTTTTTTATATATTAGTGATCACGGATTGCATATAAATTGCTAGTTACTGTCTGATGTGAAAATACATTTTCATTAAAGTAATTATTTCATTACTAAAATTCTCATAGTCATAAGTTTGCAATGAATGAAAAATCTGATTCCTTAAATTAGTCAATCGACATCTTTTGAAACGACGGCGAAACTTCGTAATGGACCCTCAAACTAATCTTTCAAGTACAAGAACGATTTGTTCACAAGTACAGGAATCGTTCGGCTAACTATAAAGACACTATAACTTCAAGTGAAACTACAACAGTTTATAATTTCGATTATAGGAATGGTTTATCACTTCCAGTGAAATGACAGTGATGCTTGCATTAAGTTGACGAATCTGTCTTGCTTATCCTTTCAAGTCGAAATTATTGCTACGCTAAATTTTACGCTGTAATTTCTTTTTCTTCTGTATTTTAAAAGATTATTAAACAAACTCGTTAACTCTGCAGTTATTTAAAAACTAACACACAAGTTCTTATTTAAATGCAGTGAAACTCTAAAAGAACGCACGACCTGGTTAGTTGGTGTACGTAAAGACGCGTTCATTCCAAGGAGGTTAGAAGAAGGAGGAGGTGGCAACAGCCCCTCTCCCTGTGCTTCTGGAGTGACGTCACTTTTTATCAGCTGACTACGCCAATGCGCCCAAACCGATAATCTCCTGTATATCTCTATGGGGAAATTGCGATTTTGAGCGGGTTTTTCGGACCCTTATTCTACCCATACAGTCATGAAAAAAATTGAGGCTGAAATATTCATTGCCATAATTATAAAATTCCAGAAAAAATAGGAAAATATATGTTGGTATTTCTTTAAAAAATTGAACAAAATAATGATTTTTTGAGCGGAAGTGCATACTGCGTATGGTTACTTGCATACTGCGCTTGTGCAAGTAGCCATGTTTAAAATATTATCAAAACTCTAATGTTGAGAAATACGAAGTCCGAAATATTCCTTGTTTGCATCCTTGTTTTGCATGGTTTGCCTGCGCTAAGCGTAACTGCTTCAGGCACAGGAAGTGACGTCACGTTTCCGATCACCACAAACTCTCACTACCTCAGAGAGAGGATCAAAACAGCTGATCTGTTTCGGCTTCACTCAAAACGGGTCCTTTTACCTCCTCTTCTTCTAACCTCCTTGGTTCGTTCGCACATTGCCGTAATGCTCCTCTCCACGACTACGGACTACTCTAGTGACGTCACAAATCGGTGCGCGAGCCTGTTTAGCTATTAGGGGTGATGCCTTGGGGCGCAGTGCCATCAAACGGCTGATATCGTCCATAAAGCCCACTGGCCAATCACCAAAAGTCTATTGTCTTCAACGTTAATGTCATAGCATGTTCTTCATCCAGTTCATCCCATTGCCGTACCGGTGGCGCAGTGGTCTAAGGCGTTGGTCTCTGATCATTCGTCCGTAAGGGGTCCAGGTTCGAATCCCGGTCAGGCATGGATGTTGTGTTTGTCTTACGGCACTGGCTCTCTCCCTTCCCTGGAACCAGTGACCCTAAATTAGGGACGGGCGACTGCTTATAGCCCATTGAGTTGCTCACGGTGGTCGTTAAACCTCCAATCCAATCCAATCCAAGGATGATAGAATAAGGGGAGGGAGCATAACAAGCAAGCCCCATGTAAAGCTCTGAAGCCGACGCTCTGAGCGGTAGCCATCTTCTGTTACCCTTCTGACTGTGTTCCCATCGCATTACGTACCTAACAACGTAGGCACGTTCACACTTTTGAAGCCTTCTTGCGAAAAGAAAAAAATTATCATGTACATTAAGGATATAGTCTATAATATCAGCACTGTTTTCTTTTCTTTCAAAGCATTGCTAGATCACGTTTTACCGCTGTGTACGACAAAAAGCCCTTTAACTCATCACACCGAAAGTACGTACATCCTGCTTAAAGTAATGCATGAAGCCGTTCACACATTCTAAAGTGAAGAATAAAACGTTGATTTATTTCATGTGATCCAGTAAATATTTCTGAACACAGAAACGCAACCTTAGAAAAGATAGTTCATGCTAAAGTTTGATAATTTGCAAACTTTTAACGAAGAATACACGAAATATGCAAAATTGAAAAGCGTTTGTAGCGGACAATAGAATCCGTTGGCGTTGATAGATTACTATGTGCTAATAATAAATGCGGTAATTTACAAATTAAAAAAAAAACAATAACAACAAAACACGGATTTTATTGTGTGTGAGAAACGACTGCTTTTTACAAAGTTTTAATAAAACGTTTTCAGGAATGTAATTTTTGGCCAGAAGTTATTGAAAACTGGACAGCTTTGTAGTTCGTGCTAGAAATGTTTAGCTATTCCATCATAAGTTTTTGATCCGCAAATACACTGCTGGCCACCCAAAATGCAACACCAAGAAGTACACGAGATAGCAAAGCCAGATTTACTGGACACATAACAACAGATACAAAGATGAAACGATTGAGCTTACAGGCTCGTGCGACTTGCGCAACACGCAGACATCAATAGTTCGTGTGGCCCCCATGGCTGGCAATAACGGCCACTACACGCCGCGGCATCGAACGAAAGAGGCTTTGGATGTGGGCTTGGGGTATGTCGGTCCAGGCTGCTTCCACACGTTGCCACAGTTCATCAGGCGTAGCCGCGGGTAGTGCTTGCCGAGCCACTCGGTTGCCGATCAGCAACCAGACGTGTTCGATGGGCGACATATCGGGAGAACAGGCGGGCCACGGCAGCAGTGATACTTAGTGGGCCATGAAGAATTGTTTCACGATGCGTGCCACGTGCGGCGCGTTGTCCTGTTGAAACGTGGCCGCTGGCAGGTCCTGCAGGTAAGGGAGGACTACAGGCTCCAAAACGTCGGAGATGTAGCGGTGGCTGTTGAATGTACCGGCGATGCATACCAGAGGGGTGCGGGTGTCATATCCGATTGATCCCCAAACCATAACGCCAGGCGACGGACCGGTATGGCGATGCATAATGCAGGCGACATACAGTCTCTCGCCGCGGTGCCGCCACACGCGGATCCGACCATCGTGGTGTGGCAGTCAGAAGCGGGATTCGACGGAGAAGACAATGTCGTGCCATTCCGTAGTCCAGGTGCGGACTTCAACGGCCCACTGCCGCCGCACTCGCTGGTGGTGTAACGTTAATGGTAATCGGAGCAATGGGCGCCTTGTGACAAGTCCCCGCTCATGCAGAAGACGTCGAACGGTGCGTGCTGACACAGGTTGTTGCGCAACACACCCTAATTCCTGCGCTAACGTTCGTGATGTGGCTGTGCGAGCCGTCAATGCCCACCGCACAACATGCCGGTCCTCTCTTTCGGTGGTGTGCCGCGGCTGCGGCAATCGCTCACGTCCGTCCGTCCGTCCCTCCTGCACCCACCGAATCCATACTCGCCTGACTGTGGCTGGATGTCGTTGTACACGGGCGCCGATGTCTCGGTACCATAAACCGCTGTCGCGATAAGCCACTATTCGTCCTCTGTCGAACTCCGAAACGTGCTGGAATGACTGCCGTATTCTGCGACGAGGCATCAGGATGCTTCCCACGCACAGTTCCGGCAGCACAACACACTTCCACTACTTACACCCCGCCTTCTGTGCACCCTTCTTACAGTGCTTCTCGGTGGCGTGCCGGGCGCACATGATTTGCATATGCCCTGCAATGCTAATCGTTTGCATGTCCTCTCGCGGGCGACGCATGCTGCGAATTTCAGGCCAATCGGATGCTTCCTTCTTGGTGTTGCATTTTGGGTGGCCAGCAGTGTAGATCTCTCTTCAGCTTTTAATGTTAGTTGAACTTTAAATAAACAATTCCGTAAATCAATCATAAGTAAACGTCCTTCTCACACGTATTAAAAATCTGAAATCTTCCTTACCTTACAAAGCAAATATGAGCAACTGAGGGTAATGTAAGATGGCAGCCACACAACTCAGCTGGCTTCAACGGCGAGAGCACATGCTCCCTTCTCTTATTATATCCTCCTTGGTTTAGCCTTGGTTTATTCCAAGGAGGTTAGAAGAAGGAGGAGCTGGCAACAGCACCTCTCCGCGGGCTGCTGACGCGACGCCACTTTTTATCAGCTGACTACGCCAATGCGCCCAACACCAGAAAAAATAAACAAATGTGTGTTGGTATTTCTTTAAAAAATTGAACAAAATAATGATTTTTTGAGCGGAAGTGCATACTGCTCATGGCTACTAGCATACTGCGCTTGTGCAAGTAGCCATGTTTAAAATATTACCAAAACTCTAATGTTGAGAAATACGAAGTCCGAAATATTCCTTGTTTGTATCCTTGATTTGCATGGTTTGCATGCGCTAAACGTAACTGATTCAGGCACAGGAAGTGACGTCACGTTGCCGAAATACCGCAAACTCACACTACCTCAGAGAGAGTATCAAAACAGCTGATCTGTTTCGGCTTCACTCAAAACGGGTCTTTTCACCTCCTCTTCTTCTAACCTCCTTGGCTTATTCCCATGTTTTTCCACAGTGTCGCGAATGACGTCATTTTGTGTTTTGAACTCAACTCAAGTGAACTGATCGAAAGGAGGAGAGAATCGGAGAGACCCCTGCAAGGGAAGGGTCCCAGGAGGCAGTGCTCGTTGTTGTTGGTTGTTCGTTGTCATGTGTTGTGCTGTGCTGTGCTAATCAAAGCCGATAATACACCTTTCTTGCTAATGTCGTTATTGTAATTAAAAGGTTGTGATGTAGCTGTCGTAGCCGTTCTTTGGAGATAATCCTTTGTCACTATGCTTTAGACGAGCCGAGAACCTGGCGTCACACTCGCATCGAAAGGTAAGAAATATACCTTTTTGTTTTTTCTGAACCCGATATTTTGGCACCGGAACAGGGACGCCAGGTTAGGCTAAAATGCTGTAACGGAAGGCATGAGTAAATTAGGAACACCACTACGGTGCAGTTTCACGCGAACTGCGGGCAGCTAGAAGAACATTTAGGTGTGAATCAACCTGATCCTGAAGAAATTTGCAACTCTGACTTCGTTGTTAAAAGAAAAATGGTTGAAACTTGACGCGATCGATAAAGAAATTATCGATACTTTACAGAATGTCAGTACGTGCACGCAGGATATTTTAAATAAAGAATATGATACTATTGAAAACTATGCCAAGCGGTATATATTTCCTTGAAAGCGAAAGCAGAAAGGTTTTTAAGCAAACCTGACGTGGAGGGCGCTAGTGTCGTGAGTGTTTCTGTCTTCATACGGAAGTATAAACTCCCAAAAATTGAATTACGAAAGTTCAGTGGAAATATTAAGGAATGGCTGGGATTCTGGGGTAAGTTTAAGAAAATTCACGATGACGTGGATATTGATCCTGAAAATAAATTCCGGTACTTAACACAGGCCACAGTTGTGGGGTCGAGATCACGGGAGCTCGTTGAGAGTTTCCCACCCACCGCAAAGGATTATTTACAAGTCATTGAATGCCTGAAAGCGAGATTTGGGAAAGATGAGACCCTGATTGAAATTTATGTTAAGGAGCTACTCAGCCTAGTATTGAGTAATTCCATGAATCGATGTCAAGGATCCTCACTACCCAATATGTATGATAAAGTAGAGGCACATCTGAGAGCTCTCGAAACTTTAGGTGTCACTTCCGATGAATATGCAGCTATGCTTTAACCTCTAGTGCAGTCATGTTTATCATAGGAGATTATTAGGATCTGGGAACGAAACTTAAGTTCGACTACCAATGACGACACCACTAATAAGTTAACCGCTTTAATGAAATTTCTCGAAAAGTAAGTAGAAGGAGAAGAAAGAATTTCTATAGCAAAAGGCGGTTTTGGTTTTGAACAAAAACGTAAAGGAAGGCCTCGAAATTGCCCTGCCGATGGCGAAAGGGATGCTTCAACTGCAATTGGGCTCTTCGCCGGAGATGAGAATAATGATTGATCAGCCAGGGCAAAAACCTGTCATTTTTGTGAAAAGGCCCATGATTTACAAAGCTGTAGGTATGCCTTAAAACTGACACTAGAAGAGAGAAAGAAACTTCTGTCTAAGAAAGGATCTTGTTTTTCGTGTTTGAAAACTGGCCGTCGAGCTTGCAATTGTAGAAGTAAAATAAAATGTACTAGATGCCATCGTCGGCATTTTGCTATCATGTGTCCGGTTGAAAGAGTACCAAATTATTTGAATACAAAGGAAGTTTTTACTAATGAAGGGAGTATTTGTACTGATAATGCTTCGGAAAATCGAACTTGCACTAATGAAATTTTGCTGAAAACTTTGTATGTTTATCTTCAAGGAAAAGAAGAAAGGCGCACAATAAGAGCCTTAATATATACAAGGTCACAGATCTCATATTAATAAACGTGCAGTAAAGTTAATGGAATACAACGTTGTAAGCGAAGAAAATGTAATTCATGATTTTTTGGAGGGATTAAAGTCCCTCAGAAGCATTTTCGCTACAGAAAATTTTTGGGCAATATACAAGGGAAGTATCACTGCAATTTTGAAGTTTTGGATCAAGACAGAATTTGTACCAATATTCGCATGCCAAAAATCAGTCCGTGGGTAAAAGAGATTTCCGATCGAGGCTTCCCATTGAGTGAGACTTTAGTTCCCGAAGAACAGAAGTCCGTAGAAATAGACACACTAATAGGGGCTAATGTAGCTGGAAAGCTATTCACTGGTAGAGTGGAACAATTCACAAACGTTCTCGTTGCAGTTGAGACTATAGTGGGTTGCACTTTGATGGGAAAACCATTCATGGAAAACAGAGCCCAGGACGGCAATTTGGCAGCCTTGTCTTTGCACTCGAATACACGAAGGATATCGGATTAGTGGGATCTCGACACACTAGGAATTCGTGATCCAGCACAGAAGGAAGACGGAAAGGAATCGGAAGGGGTTTTACAGGAACAATTTCACCACTCTAAGAAGAGACGAATCTGGTCGATATGATTTATTGCTCCCCTGGAGGGAGGGCCATCCAATGCTTCAGGATAACAAAGTTATGGAAGAAAGGAGATTGAAATCCACTGTTAGAGAACTGCAGTCGAAGCATTGCTTAGAATCATGTGACGCAATTTTTGGCCAGTGGCTGAAACAGGATGTGATTGAACTCGTTCCTCAAGAGGAAAGAGGAAATCTTGCTTGCCATTATTTGCCTCATACAGCCGTTATCAAAGATAGATAATGCCACGCCCAAAATCCAATCAGTTTTCGATGCCTCATCCAGGGAGAAAAATTCAGTCTCCTTGAATGTCTGCCTAAAAAGGGTCCAAATTACGTGGAACTAATACCTACTATTCTAAATAGATTTTGACTGAAAATAATTGATGTTATAGCTGATATTCGAAAGGCGTTCTTACAAATTAGCTTAAACAAGAATGATAGAGACCCTCTTAGATTCTTTTGGTGTGAGAAGGGAGACCTAAAACTTTTGCGAGTCCAGTCATAGACGTGTCCTTTTTGGAGTGTCCTCTAGTCCTTTTCTTTTGGGGTCTACGTTAGACTATCATCTTGATAGAGTTCTTACTCGGTCGAATTTAAAAAATCAATGTATGTAGATAACTGCGTGACAAGCGTAGACAACGAAGAACTGCTAAAGTCTTTCATCAGACAGTCTAGAGAAATCATGTCTTCGGCGATGTTTGATCTTAGGCTATGGAGATACAATTTGTCTGATCCCAAGTTTCCACAAGAGAACTCCGAAGAAGCAGTCATTTCGAGAATAGCACCAACGGCGATCACATCTGAACAGGAAGTAGAAGAGAACACAGTTTCAGTGCTTGGTTTAATTTGGAATCCGGAAAGAGACTCAATCCGTTGTGAAGTGAAGAGACTCAATCCTTTGAGTATCTTCACTTCGCAATCCTTTGAGTATCTTCACTTCGCAATCCTTTGAGTATCTTCACTTCGCAATCCTTTGAGTATCTTCACTTCGCAATCCTTTGAGTATCTTCACTTCGCAATCCTTTGAGTCTCTTTATTTCATATTTATAGCGAAACTTTCGCTGAAGTTTTGAGTAATTTTCGCGGAATTGTTGAGAAATTTTCGCGGATCCCTCGCGAATTTGTCGTTGACCCATCGCGGAATTATCGCAGAATTTTCGCGGAACTAAAGCGGACTTCTCGCGGAATTTTCGAGTAATGATCGCGGACTTTTGGCGGGACCCTCCAGGTATTTTCGCGTTTTGATCGCTGAATTTTCGCGGAACTATGGCGAAATTTTCGCGGATCTATCGCGAACTTTTCAGGGAATTGTTGGAGAATTTTCGCAGAAATGTGGCGGATTTTTCGCAGAATTGTCGCAGAAATACAACAGATACAACAATTTTTTTGGAATTGTCGCAGAAATACAACATAATTTTTCGGAATTGTCGCGGAATCGTAGCGAAATCTTTGCGGAAATATCGCGGAGTCGTAGTGAAATCTTTGAGGAAATGTCGCCAAATTTTTGCGATATTCTCGCGGAATTTTTGCGGATCTAATTTAAATTTCGCCGTAAGTTCTGCAGCAGTCAGGGAATTGTCGCGAAATCATGGCGGAATTTTCTCTTACCTCTAGCCTAATTATCGCGGAATTTTCAGGGAACTATCGCGGAATTTTCTCGGAACTATAGTGGACTTCTTACGGAACCGACGCAGGATTTTGGTGAAACTATCGCGAACTTTTAGCGGAATTGTCGCGGTATTTTCGTGGAACCATGCCAGAATTTTCGCGGAATCATCGCGGACTTTTCGCGGTATTGTCGTGGAATTGTCGCGCACTTCTCGCGGAATTGTCAGGGAATTTCGGCGGAAACATCACGCATTTTCGCTAATTTATCGCGGAATTTTCGTCGAACTGGCGCGGGATTTTCGTGGAATTGTCGCCGAACTGTTGATTGTTTTTCGCGGAACTGCCGCGGCGTTTTGGCGGAGCTGTCGTGGAACTTTCGCTGACGTATTGCGGAATTGTCGCACAATTTTCGCAGAACGATCTCGGACTTTTCATGGTATTGTCGCGTAAAGATCGTGAAATTGTCGAGGTAATGTGGCGGAACTATCGCGAACTTGTCGCAGTACTGTCGTGATATCGTCGCGGAATTTTCGCTTAAAAATCCCGGACTTTTCGCTTAACAATCGCGGACTTTTCGCGGTATTGTCGCGGAATTTTGGGGTAACTATCGCGGACATTTAGAAGTATCGTTGCGCAATTTTCGCGGAATTATCGATGAAAAGTCGTGGAATTTGTTTGCGGAAAATACGTTTTCGCGGCACTATCTCGGACTTTTCGCGGAATTACTCTGGAATTTTCGCGGAACGATTGCGGACTTTTTTAAAAAAATTCGCCTACCGATCGCTAACATTTCGCGGTATTGTCGCAGAATTTTCGCGAAATATTTTGCGGAATTTTCGCGGAACTTTCACGGAGTTTTCGCGTGACCATTGCGGACTTTTCGAGAAATTATAGCAAAACTTTTGCGGAATTGTCGCGGAACAGTCACGGAATTTTGTCGCGGAGCAGTCACGGAATTTTATCGCGAAACAATTGCGGAGTTTTCGCGGAACTATTGCGAAATTTCCGCGGAACTATCGGTAACCTTTCACGGAATTGTTGCGAAACTTTCGGGGAACCCTCGCGAATTTGTCGCTGACTTATCGCGGACTTTTCGCGGAATTGTCGCCAAAATTTCGCAAATTTTTCGCTGCTCTATCGCGAAATTATCGCAGAATTTTTGCGGAAATATCGCTGTCGCAGATTGTCGCGGATTTTTCACGGAACCGACACGGGATTTTCGTGGAATTGACTCGGTATTTTCGTGGAATCATCGCTGAACTTACGAGCGCGAATTCTTAAACATAGACACCTTATGTGCCACGTGCCCTTGATAGATAGCTATGTGGAAACCGTAAAGGGTAGGGGAGTGGTGTACGCATTTGGAAGGCGGCCAGATTGCTATAAATTTAGGACTGAATATTCATTCCGGTTGCAGAGGTTCTAATAGCGCGACTTTCTACTTTATGAAAGTCCCTATTGGGAGGGAATTGCCTTCTCGGCTCGGGACTTTCAAATTCTGGGTTCAAGTCCAGTTGAATCACTAATAACTAGCCGAGGTTTGGAAGTCTCGTTAATCAGTTGGTCCCGGGGTGAGGACTCCTTGTTATAAACAAGTCTAACCCCAGTCCTCGGTGTAGCATAAGTAATTTCCAATGGGTCCGCAAACTAACCAACTCTAATCGACCGCCATCGTTTCTGACTAATGGTGCAATAGTATTCCACGGAATTGTAAATTGCATTTTCAAATAGAGGAGTTTTTCTTCCTGGGATTTTTTTTTACTTTTCTAGTTTTGGAGATTTTCTGGCAAAGGTTTTTTCCGGATAATTTTTAGATTTTATATATGTATATATATATCTCCCGAGCTCTTTAATGCCACATTGGAAAATGTCTTCCAATCACTGAACTGAGAAAACAAAGGGATAAAGATTAATGGAGATTATCTAACTCACCTTCGTTTTGCTGATGACGTAGTATTTTTCCAACTACCCCATCAGAGCTGCAGAGTATGATCCAAGAACTTGCTGACAAGAGTAAAGAAGTGGGATTAAAAATTAACTTTCAGAAGACAAAAGTGATGTACAATGCTTTTACAAGAAATGAAGATTTATCGATTGATGGAGAAAAGCTGGAGATAACAGACACGTACGTTTATCTTGGACAGCAGATATCAAGTGAGGGTCACATAGATGAAGAAATTAATCGGCGTACAAAACTTGTCTGGAGAGCTTTTGGAAGAAACAGCATAATTTTCAAGAGCAATATGCCATTATATCTTTAAAAAAATGTTTGATCAATGCATCCTTCCAGTGCTTACGAATGGTGCAGAGACGTGGACCTTAACTAAAATAGACATAAAAAGGCTGCAGACAACTCAAAGAAGCATGCAGAGGTGCAAGCTTAGTGTAACCAGGAGAGATAAGAAGAGGAACTCGTGGATCAGAAAAATGACAAGAGTGGAAGACATCATGATCAAAGTAAAATCCCTGAAATGGCAATGGGCTGGACATACTGCCAGAAGGACAGACCATCGATGGACAGTAGAAATTTTACATTGGATTCCAAGCGACAGGAAAAGAATCAGAAGAAGACCACATGGGTGGATGAAATTCGAAAGTATGCGGGAGTAACATGGAGGAGACTGGCACAAGAGAGACCGTTGTGGAAGAGGGTTGAATAGACCTTCGTCCAGCAGTGGATTGATAATGGTTGACAATGATGATATATATATATATATATATATATATATATATATATATATACACTGCTGGCCACCCAAAACGCAACACCAAGAAGGAAGCATCCGATTGGCCTGAAATCCACAGCATGCGTCACCCGCGGGAGGACATGCAAACGATTAGCATTGCAGGGCATATGGAAATCATGTGCGCCCGGCACGCCACCGAGAAGCACTGTAAGAAGGGTACACAGAAGGCGGGGTGTAAGTAGTGGAAGTATGTTGTGCTGCCGAAACTGTGCGTCGGAAGCATCCTGATGCCTCGTCGCAGAATACGGCAGTCATTCCAGCACGTTTCGGAGTTCGACAGAGGACGAATAGTGGCTTATCGCGACAGCGGTTTATGGTACCGAGACATCGGCGCCCGTGTGGGACGACATCCAGCCACAGTGAGGTGAGTATGGATTTGGTGGGAGCAGGAGGGACGGACAGACGGACGTGAGCGATTGCCGCAGCCGCGGCACACCACCGGACGAGAGGACCGGCATGTTGTGCAGCAGGCATTGACGGCTCTCACCGCCACATCACGAACGTTAGCGCAGGAATTAAGGTGTGTTTCTCAACAACCTGTGCAGCACGTACCGTTCGACGTCGTCTGAAGAAGCGGGGACTTGTCGCACGGCACCCGTTGCTCTGATTACCATTAACGTTACACCTCCAGCGAGTGCGGCGGCATTGGGCCGTTGAACGCCGCACCTGGACTACGGAATGGCACGAAATTGTCTTCTCCAACGAATCCCGCTTCTGCCTGCAATACCACGATGGTCGGATCCGCGTGTGGCGGCACAGCGGCAAGAGACTGTATGACGCCTGCATTATGCATCGCCATACCGGTCCGTCACCTGGCGTTATGGTTTGGGGCGCAATTGGATATGACACCCGCACCCCTCTGGTACGCATCGCCGGGACACTCAACAGCCGCCGCTACATCTCCGTTGTTTTGGAGCCTGTAGTCCTCCCTTACCTGCAGGACTTGCCAGCGGCCACGTTTCAACAGGACAATGCGCGCCCGCACGTGGCACGCATCGTGTAACAATTCTTCACTACCCACCAGGTGTCACTGCTGCCGTGGCCCGCCTGTTCTCCCGATATGTCGCCCATCGAACACGTCTGGTTGCTAATCGGCAACCGGGTGGCCCGGCAAGCACCACCCGCGGCTACGCCTCATGAACTGTGGCAACGGGTGGAAGCAGCCTGGACCGACATACCCCAAGCCCACATACAAAGCCTCTTTCGTTCGATGCGGCGGCGTGTAGTGGCCGTTATGGACAGCCATGGGGGCCACACGAACTATTGATGTCTGCGTGTTCCGCAAATCGCACGAGCCTGTAAGCTCAATCGTTTCATCTTTGTATCTGTTGTTATGTGTCCAGTAAATCTGGCTTTGCTATCTCGTGTCCTTCTTGGTGTTGCATTTTGGGTGGCCAGTAGTTTATATAAAAGAGAACACTGTTCGTCACTGAGTAAGTGGCTATGAAATCTATGAAATACTAAGCTGCTATTAAACAACTTTCTCGTAGCTAATTACCTACAAAAAAGTATCAGTATCATGGGTATCATGGAAAGGTTTTATTTAGCTAAATGCATCGCTCTTGGCTTTGAAAATTAGTACTGGAGAGAGAGAGAGAGAGAGAGAGAGAGTGAAAGAGCGTTAAACCTTTTCCTGTTCTTTGCTTTTCTGTAAGTATGAGTGGTTTTATAATCCTTTATGTGGGAGAACAGGGGTTTGTTGGGAGGAAAGGTCTCTTTGTTTTTCAGTTGGTAATGGGAAAAGAGGCTACCTCCGACCACCAGAGAAAGAGACTGCGCGATTAAAGATGGAGAAAAAAGTGGAACCCTAAGAAAAGGAGTGGAAAGAGTCGAAATATGATATCAATGACTCTTTGACGATATTGTGTGGAATCCCTGGAAACGACTAGAATATTAAACTTTTATGAAATAATTTTTCCATTTTAGTTGAGAGTTATTTTGCCTCTGGCGACAAGGAACCTAGAACTAAACCACCATCAAACAAATTAAGAGAATGTGATTCTTTTTTTAAATTTCAAGACAGATTTCTTCTTTAAATCTTTTTTTGGTTTTTGTATTTTAGGTCATTGTTTTTACCTTTTGGCATGCAGAAATTATTCGCCTGTGAAGTAAATTACCAAAAGCAGCATAAAAAATCTAAACAAAAACTTGCATCTGCATCAGTGGTAAAATATAGTTTGTAGTTTTTTTTTTTTTAATTTCAAGACAGAGAGCATAGTTCTTCTTTAAATCTGTTTGGTTTTGTATTTTAGGTCATTGTTTTTACCTTTTGGCATGGAGAAATTATTCGCCTGTGAAATAAATTACCAAAAGGAGCATAAAAAATCTAAACAAAAACTTGCATCTGCGGTAAAATATAGTTTGTAGTTGAACACAGAGTCCCCCCCCCCCACAGATGACTGTTCACCCCTTCCGGGGGGTGTCTATTTAGTCTATATCTCAGCAGTTTTTTTTTCTCCCATGACCGAACAAGAATGCAAACAACAAGCATTCGCTGTTTATTAAGTTATTTTCTTTTATTCAAGTCTGAGTCATTTTCTTGTAGGACTTCCGTCCACAGTGAGTAGAATTTAGGTCCCAGCCACCTACATTGTGTTCGCCTTTTGGGCAGGACACAGAAACGGAAGTAATGAGAGCAAGTCCAGCGACTTTGGCAGAACAGTTTGTAGTGAGATTAGAGTACAGTAGATGGCGCCACCGTACAAGTACGATGTTGCTCATAGAGGGTGAGAGAATTCTAGGGGAGGAATAGGAAAGGATACCCATTTAACCAGTGGGTCCAGCCTGGGGGCCGTCACTTAACGTGCTCGTCCGATGCACGGCGAATATTCAGTGATTGTTAGCTAATCACACCACCTCTTCAAGATCAGCCCAGGAACGAACCTGGCCGCCCCGGTGGCGCAGTGGTCTAAGCGATGGCCTCTGATCATTCGTCCGAAAGGGGTCCGGGTTCGAATCCTGGTGAGGCATGGATGTTGTGTTTGTCTTACGGCACTGGCTCTTTCCCTTCCCTGGAACCAGTGACCCTAAATTAGGGACGGGCGACTGCTTATAGCCCATTGAGTTGCTCACCGTGGTCGTTAAACCTCCAATCAAAAAAAAAAAAAAAAACGAACCTGAGGACCTTACATTGGTAGTCTGAACTGCTAACCACTCAGCCATTCGCGGGTCATTTTCTTTTATTGCTATGATGTAAATTATTTATACAGAAAGTTCACGAAATGATTTATAAGCAGGTTATGTCAGTCTTAGCGAGTTCGCTGTTTTTTTTGTTTTTTTTTCCCCTCTGGGTTTTACAATCACCATGAGCAACCCGTTGGGACTACAGTAGCTGGCTCCAAGGAAGGGACAAAGCCAGCGCCATCGGACAAGCACACCATCCATGCCGCATCCGGGACTCAAACCGTACTCACTCAGGTCATCACTCATACTAGGACTCAAATTCTCGGACGAATGGTCACAAGCCAACGCCTCAGACTACTAGTCCACCAGGGAGGCTGTTTGTCCATTCTTAAGTAACATTTTATTAATTATGGAGTATTATTCGTAGTCTAACCGTCTAAAATGTGGGTTTTTATGGTATAATCGACAAGATATAAAATTTTTCTAGTTAAAATTAGCCAATTGTCAAGAATATTCAGTAAGGCGAATGATCACCAAGCTGACAGTTTTTCTAATAAAAACAAAAAACTGAATGACATGAAGAGATTGACGATCATTCACACACTTGTTTTTTAACAAGTCAGTTAAATCTTCATCAGAGCTTCTACACTTTGTATACTGTTCGAATTATAGTTTGACCGCCTTGTCGGTTTGGAAATTTAAAACAAATTCGTTAATAATCTGCTTTTCCTTTCTTAAGGTGCAAATTTCTATCCTTCTTTCCGGGAAGGAAGACAAAAATAGAGAAAGATAAAAGCTGGGCTGTAGCTAGGTTCCGGCAGAAACAGGAGGAGGGGGGGGTAGCACTGAAGAGTCACCTGGCGGGCTCTGTGTTGAACCACACATTATATTTTTCCACGAATGCAGATGCAAGTTTTGCTTTGTTTTCAATCTCTTTTTGTTAATTCACTCCGCTAGCAAATAATTTATCCATGCCAACAACAAAATAAAATAAAAAATGTGCAAAAAAGGAGAGAAAGAAAACTTGGGCTTTCTTGAAATGTATATCATCATCATCATCATCAACAACACAACCATTATCAATCCACTGCAAGATGAAGGTCTTCCCAAGTTTTTTCCACAACGGTCTAGCTTGTGCCAGTCTCCTCTACGTCACTCCTGCATGCTTTCGAATTTCATCTGCCCATTTCCCACGTGGTCTTCTTCTGGGTCTTTTAATGTCCCTCGGAATTCAGTCTAGAATTTCGGTTGTCCATCGGTGGCCCGTTCTTATCTCTCCATACTTTGGAAAATAGTGTAAGAGGGAAATCTTTGTGCGAGTGAGAGAGTGACAGAATATACATCTGATATCAAAACTATTAAGAAGAAAATAATTGGATTTAACAGATTATTTAAGATCTGGAAATTTCAACTTGAATTTCTATATATAGTATATTTGCTATCTCAAAATTCCATAAAAAGCATATTGGCTTTAGATTTATCACCTGTGGTGTGGGGAGTTATAATGAAAATGCTGGTATCTTTTTTCAGAAACTTTTAAAAATTGTTTTTGATAAGATTGCAAACTGTACTTGGATTATTAACAACTATGAAAAAATTCTGCATTTCATTGGTAAAACAATGATTATTGTTTTAATATCAACACATACATATGATTCTACCAACTTATTCACTTCAATTAATTTGGTGGATTTAAAAAGAGTACTTGACCAACATTTTCTTGAATATTGTAACTGTCTGAATACTGATGGGAGATACTGGGAAATCCTTTGCAATTTCTGTATATTTAATAATTACCTCTATGATAATAAAAACCTCCTGCTATAAATTCGAGGTATCCCAATGGGTACCTCCTTCTCCAACTTGTACCTACATCACTATGAAGAAAAAATTTCTATGGCTGATTTTCATAACTTCCGATACATTGATGATTTAATCAGTTTTAAATCGTTTTTGGTGCCGTTTGACTGGGAAGAGATTTATCTTCAAGACTTAATTTTATTGAAAACTAATATCGATGGCTGCTTAAATTCCGGGATCCGGACATTGCGGTAAAAGAAAAAAAAAGGAATTGGGCCATTGATGTATTTGATAAAAGAGACTCGTTTAAATTTTGTCCAAAATTCTTGAGTCACTGGTCATCTAACATTCCAAAAAATATACACAGAAACATCGTAATTTCTCAGAATTACTCGAATATGTAACAATAAAGCAAATATCATCGAACAGCTAAAAACATTATTCTCAACCTTCATAAAAAAAATACCCATTGGGTTATTGTTTATTTCAAAAAATTACTAACTTCTTTCAACTCTAGTAAGACCTACAATATTAAACTATGCAATGTAAACAACACATTCTTTTTTTAAAATAACCAAGTTTCAGGGCTACACAATATATACAGTTACTTCTTTCATACCACCCAGTAAAATTTATTAACATCTTATGCTTTCATCCAAGTAGATATTAAGATTTATGGAGTTAAATACAGGGTTGCTATACATTTTGATTGGACTACGGCTCGGATATATTTCTGAACGTACCATTTGTCATTTACACCACTGGAACCACCTGAGACTTTTTACTATCAGCACTTTGCAGCACGTCTTTTGTAAAAAAAGATCGTGTTTATGTTATCGGTTTGTCCGTCCGTCCGTCCGTCTGTACCCACGGTATCTCTACAACTATTTATCCGATTTGAAAAATTCTTTTTGCATTAGGAAGCTTGAAATACGCGAATGGTGATCCTTTATTTCGTTTTTTTACGATGTACAATTTTGCCGCTAGAGGGCGTAAAGGCAGATGGCGTCGAATTCAAAAATACGTTTTACTCCACATATTTGCTTCTAAACATCCGATTGAAAAAATTCTTTTTCTTTATATTCCATTTATGTCGAAGAGTATTTTAGATATAGTTACTTTTTCAAATTACGCATAGATTTTCCGCTAGGGGGCGTAAAAATAAATTACATTTTTCCCGATAACTCTTCTTCTAAAACTCCGATTTGAAAAAAAAATTTCTTCAGCGGATACATCTTCTGATGGAAAATCTTTTGCATATAATTTCAAATTTTTGGTAAACAATACTTTGGCCACCAGGGGGCGTAAGTGTCAATTTTTGCTTCTGCTGTATTTGCCATAAAATCTGAGCTTCTAAAATATCGATTGAAAAAATTCTTTCGTGGACTGATGCTACTCACATCGATAAACCTTTTTGGAATATTTTTGTCGATATCTCTACTTCTAGGAGTCCGATTTGAAAAAATCCTTCTTTGTAGAATAGTGTTTTCCGTGTGACATGTTTTTCATATAACTTTAAAATTTTCAAGTAATTCATTGACTTTCCGCTAGGGGGCGTAGCGGTAAATTGCGTTTCCCTCTATATCTCTGCTTCTAAATCTCCGATCTAAAAAATTCTTTCTGCACCAGATACAACTCCTGATGCAAAATCGTTTGCACATAATTTCTAATTTTTGTAAAGAAATGGTTTGGCCACCAGGGGCGTATATCTCAATTTCCGCTTCTGATGTATTTGCAGCAAAATATAAGGTTCTAAATTCTCGATTGAAAAAAACGTCATTTGTTGACCGATACTACTTATGTCGACAAACCTTTTACAAACATTTTCTTCTTAAAATAGTACGTGGTTTCTTTGCCAGGGGGCGTAGATATATATATCTTATTTTTGTCAATATCTCTACTTCTAGGAGTCCGATTTGAAAAATTCCTTCTTTGTTGGATAGTGTTTCCAGTGTGACATGTGTTTCATATAATTTCAAAATTTTCAAGTAATTCATTGACTTTCCGCTAGGGGGCGTAAATGTAAATTGCGTTTCCCCCTATATCTCTGCTTCTAAACCTCCGATTTGAAAAATTCTTTCTGCACCGCATACAGCTCCTGAAGGGAAATCGTTTGCACATAATTTCTAAATTTTGAAAAAGTGGTTTGACCACCAGGTGGCTAAGTCTTAATATCCGCTTCTGACGTATTTGCAGCAAAATATGAGCTTCTAAAATCTCGATTGAAAAAAAGTCTTTTGTGGACCGATACTACTCATGTCGACAAACTTTTTAGGAAAAATTTCTTCTTGAAATAATGCATGGTTTCCACGCCAGGGGGCGTAGATGTATATCTTATTTTTGTCAATATCTCTACTTCTAAAAGTCCGATTTGAAAAATTCCTTCCTTGTTGGATAGTGTTTCCGATGCGAAATGTTTTTCCTATAAATTCAAAATTTACAAGTAAATCATAGACTTTCCGCTTGGGGGCACAAAGGTAAATTGCGTTTTCTGCGTTATTTCTGCTCCTAAAGATCCGATTTGAAAAATTCTTCCCGTATCGCATACAAGACCTGAGGAAAAATATTTTTCACATAATTTCTAATGTTTGATAAAGAATGGTTTGGCCACCAGGGGTCATAAGTGTTAATTTCTGCTTCTGATGTATTTGTAGCAAAATCTGGGTTCCTGAAAACTCGACTAATTTTTTTTCCTGGACCGATACCGCTTATATGGATAAACCTTTTGAGAATACTTTCTTCCCAAAATAATGCATGGTTTTCCCACCAGGGGACGTAAAGTCACATCTTATTTTTGTCAATATCTCTGTTTCTAAGAGTTCGTAAGCTCACGATTCCGTTTACAGCAATATCTGAGGGATTGAAAATTTTCTTTCTTTCGTCAGATCTATTGTTTTCCATACTGGTTCCATTGACTTTGAATAGCTTTGATAAATTTAATTTGCGTCAGAACGGATTCAAAAGACGTGCTTATTACACCCGAAAATTCGGTGTCATTTTTTCTTCTTCTGTTTTTTGGAGGTTTAACGACCACCGTGAGCAACTCAATGGGATATAAGCAGTCGCCCGTCCCTAATTTAGGCTCAATGGTACCAGGAAAGGGAGAGAGCCAGTCCCGTAAGGCAAACACAACATCTATGCTTTACGGGATTCGAACCCGGACCCCTTTCGGACGCATGATCAGAGGCCATTGCTTAGACCACTGCGCCACCGGGACGGCCTAGTGTTTACATCTTTGCTGGCAGGTAGGTGTTTTATGATATAACTAGACGAAACTCGGCGGAATCGACGGTTAGATTTTTTTTTTTTTTTTTTTGAAAAAAGTAAACTCATATGAAACAACAAATGTGAACTTTATTTGATTGACAAATTCATTCAACCACTTCAGTAAAGACAATAGTCCAGGTTAGAGATTTTTTCTTGACTGAAGGTTTAACGACCACCGCGAGCAACTCAATGGACTATAAGCAGTCGCCCGTAATATTTTCACTAACAGTGGTCAACGTAATGTTTATTTACATTTTTACATAATAAGAAAGGTCTTACCTACGTGAATAAATTGGATCGAATGAATATTAAATTGTATATATGCATCACACAATCAGGTCTTGGAGAATGTTCGCTGTTCCGATGAGAAGAACTTTGATAGTTCTGCTAGCGTTGCTTTGTGCAACGATTCACTCAGAAAAGATAAGACTTCGGACTTTGGACTATCTAAGTTGCCTCATGCTACCGCCTTCAACAGCGCGTGAGTCAACCGCACGCTTCTCCCATAGACTATACATGGGAACTTTGCGGCTCCACAACGCCCGAACCGTTGCCCCAATCTTATATTTTTTTCTTTAACTGGCACATCTACATGGTAAAACCTTTATTTTGATACCTCAACCATATCTTTACGTTCAGCCGTTCTCTCAAACTAGGACTCACAGTAAAAAACCTTACAGAATTAATATATAGATAGTTCTTGGAATGGTACACTATCTACCAACAAGTAATTGGACACCCCTGCAATCGACGATATCTGCGGTCCTGATACACGTCACGGCCGCCGCCGTTAAATATCGTGTGGGAAAAAACAACGCAACCAGTCGCATGCAAGATGCCACGCAGTTCGGAGCTCTCTGATTTCGAGAAAGATGTAATCGTCGGGATCACAGAAATGGCCGATCCATACGTGACATATCCAGCGAGTGAGGGAAAGTACCCAAAATCGACAGTGGCCTACGCGATTGGCAAGTGGAAGATGAGAGGTGACTGTCGGAATGTGCCCCGACCCGGCAGACCCACAAAACTGGGAGTTAGAGACCGACGGGTGCTCGCCAGAGAAATTCGGAAGAACCGCTCCAAATCGATGGGCCACATCCGCGAGGAGTTTCAACAGGCATCCGGGAGTGTTATTTCGATGAATACCATCCGTAAGGAAGCCCATCTGCTCGGTTATCATGGACGTACTGCAGCCCACAAGCCTTTGATCACCAAGTCCAATAGCACTGCTCGGCTAACGTGGTGCAAAGAACGTCGACAGTGGACCGTTGAACAGTGGAAACAGGTTCTCTGGAGCGACGAATCAAGGTTCACCCTCTACCGTTCGGAGAGCAGGGTCTGGGTTTGGCGTCTGCTTGGAGAACGCCTCCTGCCGGAATGTATTGTGCCAACTGTGAAGTTCGGCGGCGGTGGAATTATGCTATGCGGGTGTTTCTCCTGGTATGGCACGGGACCCTTGGTCACAATTCCTGGTAGACTCAACCCCGAGACCAACTGCACCATTTTGGATGACCATGCGCTTCCTACGTTGTGGCAGTTTTACGGGGTGGACCCATGTTACTTTCAGGATGACAATGCCACCTGTCATGTTGCGAGGTCCACCATAGCTTGATATGGTGACAATGGGGTTAATCGAATGGACTAGCCTGCGCAGAGCCCGGACCTTAACCCTATCGAGCACTTCTGGGACGAGTTGGAGCGACGACTTAAGGGGTGCCCCCACCGTCCGAAATCGGTGAAGGAACTGACCTGTCTTCTCCAAGCCGAGTGGAAGAAAATACCGCTAGCCGTCGTACAACACCTGGTTGAGAGTATGCCCCGGAGGGTCGCAGCTGTAATCGCCGCTCGTGGAGGCTCCACCAACTATTGAAGGTGAATAAACTTCGTTTTCCTTTGCTATCACAGGTGTTCAATTACTTGTTGGTAGATAGTGTATTACAGCTGTATTTTCCTTCGTTACAGGTAGGGAAGACTGGGTTCCCAAATTTCTAAATTGTAAATTTGTTAAGGACGTCACTTTTTGGCCCTTCACAATCAATGTGCACCCACATGAACCTGAAATTTGAGGGTGTGGTCAGTGGTCGGGGATGTCTTTCCCTGAAGAGTGGGATTAAAAATGAACTTTCAGAAAACAAAATTAATGTAACAATGCTTTTGCAAAAACTGAAGATTTATCAATTGATGGGGAAAAGCTGGAGATAACCGATACCTTGGGTAGCATATATCAAGCGAAAATCACATTGATAAAGAATTTAATCACCGTATAAAACTTGGTTGGGGAGCTTGTGCAAGAAACAGTACAATTTTTAAGAGAAATATGCCATTATGGCTTTAAAAAGAGTGTTTAATCAATGCATCCTTCCAGTGCTTACATACGGAGCAGAGACGTGGACCTTAACTAAAAAAGACATGCAAAGACTACAGACAACTGAAAGAAGCATGGATAAATGCATACTTGGTGTAACCAGGAGGGATAAGAAGAACTCGCGTGAATCAGGAAAATCACGAGGGTGGAAAACACCATAATCAGCGTAAAATTCGTGAAATGGCGATGGGCTGAACATATTGCCAGAAAAACGGATCACCGATGGACAACCGCAATTTTAGACGGATACCAAGGGACAGAAAAAGACCCAGAAGAAGACCACGTGGGAGATGGGTGGATGAAATTCGAAAGCATGCTGGGGTGACACGGAGGAGACTAGCTCCAGACAGGCAGTTATGGAAGAAACGTGGGGAGACCTTAATTCAGCAGTGGATTGATAATGGTTGACAATGATGATAATGATATGCTGCGCTTTTTACCTATTTCCAAACTCTGCTTTATCAGCTGGCCATCTAATTACCACTTCTAATATAATTTCAGACCGGAAAAATTGTTCCCTTTAACCCTTTCAGTCTTTCCTTTAGACCTACGACTTCCAGTGAAGTCGTTCCTAGTTCCCTAATATTTTCTTTTAAAATACAAATATTTCCTAATAAATTTGAGGTAAGGAGTATAGGCAGAAATCCAAATTGTAGGTTGTGGTAGAGATAGGGGAACGTTTTGCATGCCTTTCCCTTGAAACGATCACGACAACATGTAACGATTTAATTGCGGTGAAGAAATACCAGCGAACCGCATGTTCCCATTTTCTTAAATTAAATTAATAAATTCTAAATTCTCGCTTTTATTTTGTTAGGACTGAAATGTCACTCCCTTTCTATTTCAGAGCTCCTTTTTCTTTTTCGCTAAACGAAAGAAGAGAGACAAAATGAGTGAATGATTTCTTTCATTACACTCTCGCTTTCACAATGTCAGAAAAGGGAAGAAAGACAGAACGGAAATATCTGACAAACACAAACATGGGAGTACACACGCATGCATATACTGTATATCTCGGAGATTTTCATCTGAAATAGTTCTTTAGATGAATTTCTTGACTAAGAAGGAAATCTCAACAAGATCTCAACGCTCATGATGAACCGATGCCATTTTCCATCGACCGAAGCGAAAGATATACTCGACCCAAAAGTTTTACACGAACACTTGAGGAGTTTCGAAAAAGCAAAAACCATCGCGCGTTCTGCTGGGAAACAAGCAAACGTCGCTGAGGGAACGGAACGAAACGAAGAAATTATATTATTTTCCCCAAACAATTAACAGAGACAGGAAGCGCCACTTTCTTTCTTGTTTACTGTTTCTTCTGAGCATGCAAATTAAAAACGAGGAAATCGCTCCAATCGTCAAATATTAACTCGGTTTTGATATAATTTGCTACCGGAACTGTGTTCGATTTTAAATTGGTGTACTTTCCTGGTTGGAGTGAGATTCGCTTGGGCAGTGACTCAAAACATAGCGTGACGTAGTGGCCACAGTCCAGTGAGCGAAGAAGTGTGCCAGTGGAAGTTATTTCCCACGTGTTGATTATTTCTTCCAGGAGACAGTTGGGAAGCTATTCACGGGCCTACGAATTACCCTGACAAGTTCGCAGTTGCTTCTGTTCGAACGTTCGCATGTGCAGCATGTTTAAAGCAATGGAGTCAGGATGTTCTTCGAATTACAGCCCTCAGGTGAACGAATCGTTTGGGCCAGATCTTCCGCCGCCGGTAAGGATAGCTCTGAGCAAAAATAAATATTTTCTCTTTCTATCAGATTTTTCTTTCTTATTTTTTCGCTTTCAAACGTAAAATTTAATCTCTGTTGTCAAACGCCTTGAAAGCGATATTTCCTCGTTGGCTCAAAAGTTAACTCATGAGTGGTTTTTAACTTGGTTTCTCATATTAAACTACTTTTCTGTGAGGGTACGATTTTAAATTTATAAGTAATTTCCATCCTTTCCATTTCACTTTGTAAGTTCATTTGACGACTGGTCAGAGACGAAAAAAAAAAAAAAAAAACAGTTGTTTCAGAAATAGTTAAAGAATTAATTTGACATAGATGCGATTAACTACTTTTTGAATCCATTTTTTTTCTTTCTTTAATTTTTTTTTTCCACTTGCACACACGCATTAAAATAACTAACTTACGTATGTAAAATTTAACACATATTTGGGTCAATTGGGTTACGAATACGAAGAAAAAGCCAAAAATGCTGAAATTCGGTGAATTTAAAAACAAAAAATCGCAAATTAAAAAATGAACCCAGGATCCGTTGATATGTGTTACTTACTACGAATACTTTGATTTGTCAATTGATATTTTACTTTCTCATATTAATAACATATTTTTTCTTGCTGTTGCTGTTATTCCGAATTTTCGAGTTCTTATCGATATACTTATTTTGAAAGGAACAGTTAGAATAATTTTGACTCCCTTTTAGTGTTAGATAAAGGAGGTATTCACACCTCAATTGCTTTCATGCTACTTGCAGCAAGGGAAACACATCTGTGTGGAAACCTTCCCACCTTCCCCCGAGTTGCGATGAGGAGTGCATGTAAAAACTTTCCTGATGATCGGGGGTGTCTGCTGTTAATCGTTTTTTTTTTTTTTTTCCTTCGTGGTAGGATAATCACTGAAGAAAAAATATTGTTTATAGAATAATTCTTTTTAGGATAATCAAGTTCTTTCTCGGTACTAATCCCTCTAAACCATCCTAAACTAAAAGAGTTATTAATATTTAGTCTGAAAAAGTAAAGAAAGTCGAGAATATCACACAATCTTTTTTCTTATTTAATACTGTTAAAAGTAATTTATATTGTATTGCAACAACATTTTCTCATAACTTTCTGCTCCCCTGATTTAATACTGATAATTATCAAGTATTCTCACCTTTTCTATTCTTTAAATCGACATAAAACTAGCTTTTGAAAAAACATTAAAAAATTTTCAATGATACCCTTACTCAAAAACCTGCAGTTCCTCCTTTTCCATTTTCAAACCGGATCTTTTGCGTTTAATTCGTATGCTTCTGTTTCTGATAACTGCAATGCAGGTATAAATGGGATACGGGTATTTAAAGTGCCAAACTTAATATTCATTGATTTTCTATTAGCCCGAAAAATTAATTTTTGAAATATCTCTAAAATCAAAAAGTTCGATGTGTACGGACAGACAAAATTATTACACTAACACTGTTTCTCACAGAACGTTCTAACAATAGGAAGATATTATGACATTTTAAAAAACGTAGAAACCTTTTCTTGACTCCCCACCCCCTCTTTTGTTAATCTGACGGATGAAAATTTCTGAGGCGATAAGAGCCCGAACCTTTTAGCGCCTCTGCCACTTAGAATAAATAATTTTGATCAATAAAAAGAATTCACGTGCAGTAAGAAGAAGTTCCTGTTTGTGAAAAGCAATATGGAAAAGATTTATTGTTTTATAATCAAGTTGTGTCAGCTATTTGCAAGTGCGATTCACTTCCTGGATTTCTGTACGGACATTAAGTATTTTAATTTAAGTACGCATTTAGACTTAGAATCTATCGATGCTTAGGGTTGAATTGATGATACCATTGGAATCATAATTGCAAATTTCTTCTTTATTTTAATTTTCGCTACCTTTGAAAATAAATAACTCTGCTTACTAAACAGGTTCACATTTAAATTTCTACTTGTAAACTACGGTATGGGAAACAATTGCATTTGCTTATTTGTTTTAATAACCACCTTCTTTCGATCACTTGCATGTATGATTCACTTCCTGAGGCTCTGTAGGAACATATTTTAAATTTTGTTAAAATCACATTTTTTATAGGATAATTAGATAATAAATCCATTTTTTTATTTTCAAGTACCCTGATAAACGTTATCTGCGACTATAGAATCTTGGAAAAATCGAATAATTAAGATACTAGAATATATGTATGCAATTTTTTTTGTAAGGAATTTTTTTTTAAGATGTCTGATTCCTCGAAGATTACTTTTGGTTACCAGCATGTGCGGACTTACATACCCGAAGATTTTTGTTTAAATTTCAAGGTGTCTTTTGCTTTGTGACGCAGATAGCAGCAACAGCTACAATACTAAAAGCAAATGCCTTACCACTGGCGGATCCAGGTGAGGAGCGCCCGCCTTCACGATAAAATTTTATTTAAATTTTACATTTATTTAATTTATATTTAAATATTTTACCATCTTATTTAAATATTTTACTGGAGTCTTTGAGTTGAAAACTGGCAACATCTTAATTTAATAACATTATTTTCCGTTTTAAGTTAATCTGTAAGATAAGAAATTGTTTTTCAAAACTTGAAAGATAGAAATATTTTTTACGCTAGCAAGTCGCCAGTAACAAGTTTGCTTACTTATTTAAGTGCAGTAAGAACTGAAGTTTGGCTGGAGGAACTTCTCACAACTGTTGTTTGGCTGGAGGAATATTGGGTGGGCGCTGCTCCCTAGTAAAATAATAATTTTACTAGGGGGCAGCGCCCACCCAATATTTTTCGCCCTGTTGAATTTGTTTTCACATGTATATGTCAGTTTCGAAATGCGCGAGTTGAAGTATTTCTACACAGAAAAAAAAAAAAAACGTTTTTCCATGCTATTGAGGTCATCGTATGCTGTGTGTGCTAAGCGCAAAAAAAAAAAAAAAAAAAAAAAAAAAAAAAAACACATTCCTTTCCTTCACAGAATTGTATTATTCTTTATAAGATGGATCAAGCTCGACTTTACGAGGCTAAAGTGATTTATCTCTAAAAAATTAATAAATGAGAAAATAAGTAAAAACTCTTTTTTTCCCATATTCAGCATTGCTCATGCACTTGCCCTCTCTCCGAATGCTACGCATATCACCAGGAATTCCGACTGCTTTCCGTAACAATACACGGAAATTTTTTCAATGGACACCAAATGGACTGGAAAACGGCAGAATACATCTGTAAAGAAAAAAAGTCAAGGTCGGCAAACTACAAGAGCAGATAGACACCTTTGATCGTATTCAGTTCATTCAGTTCTTTCTGCGTAGTCCAAGTAAATCGTTTCTGTCCGCTAGTCCTGAATTTAAATTATCACAGCTATCAACAAAGAACAGTTTGATATATCCTCTTGCTTCACGTCCACACGAATTACAGCCATTATATATATAAAAAAAAAAAACACACGGCATATTCCAAGGAATGAAAATAACGGAATTACAGTTTGGAAATCTGCATGACGACTACAGTTCACATGAAGATTTGTAAACCGAATTTCGTTGAGTCATATACCTAAGGAAGAGAACTGCAGAGATCTGAAGTGTTCTTCATTATTTTGAAAAACTTTTTTGGCTTTTCGTTCTGGAAAAGTTTTTTCGTTTTTGCTATTTTGCTATTTTTAATATATACACGTATATACAAAGGTCGTTCTGAAAGTAATGCCTGGTCCCTCATAAGTTTTCTATTTGTAGCAGCCAAAATGTGAAACTTGGTGGCAAAATACTTGGACATATTGTTAATAATGCTAGCCTATTCAAAGTATTAACTATCACTTTCTATACATTTCTGCCATCTTGGAACCTATTGGTAAAATCCATTTTGGAAAAATTCCTCAGGCTGTCGTTTCAGCCATGAGTTCACAGCCAGTTTAACGTCTGTCACATCGTCGAACCGTTTTTCACGAAGGGTGTTTTTCAAAGGGACAAACAAGAAAAAGTCTGTGGGAGTTAAATCAGGACTGTAGGGGGGTTGGGGCATCACCGTCCACCCCATTTTGGCAATAGCCTAAGGAGTCTCCATTGAGGTGTGGGGACGTGCGTTATCATGATGTAAAACAACACTATGAAGTGGAATGTCACGTCTTTTCCTTCTGATAGCTTCCTTTAGCATCTTCAATGTCTGCACATATATTGAGCACTGTTTATTGTTACAACTCCTGGATGGTGACACGATGATCAGTTGTGATGAGGTCTTTCACTCGTTGCCTGTTGGCATCTATCACTACAGTTGCGGGTCTTCCACTCCTCTGTTTGTCCAACACAAAACGTTCTCCCTCTCGAAACCTCTTCATCCATCTTCGGACATTACTGATATCGATTGTGGCAGTTCCATACACCGCCAGGAGTCTTCTGTGAATTTCCGGAGCCTCACAGCCCTTTTCTTTCAGGAATTCAATTACGGCTAGCTGCTTTTCTCTGTCATTCATAAACTTTATCTCTAGTTTTGAAAAAAAAAATGTTCCCACATTGGTAACATATCATAGTATATGTCAGTGCAGTTTCAATAAAATTTCTTCAAAATTTCAAAAGTTATTAAGGAGGAGGCATTACTTTCAAGATGCTCCTTGTATTTTAAATCTGCAAGATCTTTTCGAATCACCTATCGCAATTTTCCATGATTCGTAAAAATATAGGTATGTCGAATTTATAAAACAAGTGTTCATGCTAAAATTTTAACGCATCTTATGTTTTATTCTTAGGCCTATCCGAAAACTCTACCGACGTCCCTGAGGTTAGCGAAGATAGTGTCGACCACAGTTCTCATTCTTACATTGCTTCTTGGGATATTCATTCTCACAGGAATCTTCATTCGTACTAGTAATGGTGGCTGTGATTGCGACACGGTAAGTTCTTTGGTTATTTTCGAATGTTCCGTGAGGCTGACTAATGCCTTTATGCTTACTTGAACAAATAATAATGATAATAATAAAGCAATATTCCTCTCTGATGACACAGACCTTGTATGGAGTATGCGAGAAGTGCAACTTCGTTCAGCTACAACACGCGAGAAGAATTAAACCTTCCTTTTTCCTTTCAGCCACGAAGCCCCCGGAAGTGCAGAGCCCCAAAGCCAAAACATTATTTTTGTGCTTAGGTAGTGAAGCATCTGTGAAAACACAAGTTTGTCCGTGTCCTCTCACTCCGGAGTAAGTTGCTCTCCCAACTGAGCTACGCGGACAGAATGTCTCGCTGCAGATTTGTCGTCTTCACACATGTTTTCACCTCTGTACTACGTCACATCATCTCCCTCTTAATTTTTTTTTCTTTGAAGCGAAGTACGCTGTTAAAAATTGGTACTTAGAAATAAGCAAAATGTACTCGTTTATGAGTACATTCTGGGCTTATAATAAATAGCTCCGAGTACTTGTGTCTCATTTTTGGAAAAGACGCGTACTCATTTTTGAGTACATACGGGGAATCAATTGTGAATATATCTGGTATTTCTAATTTGAAATATATATGTATATGTACTCATTTTTGATTACATATATTTCAAATATATGTACTAAAAGAACCCATATATTTCAAATATATGTGCTCTGACTTCATGCAGTTCCTGTCTCTATCGGGAAGGGTACAGGAACTGAAGGAAGTTAGAGCGAATCTAGCAGGATGGTTTGTAAATTAGAGAGAGCACACTAGATGACGCCACCGTACAAGTGCACGATCTTGCACATAGAAGGCAGAGAGAAATGACAGAGGGGGGGGCTTAGGAACGAACACCGTTATATGTAACCGGGGGGATTTCTACCCGGAGGCCGTCATTTAACGTGCTCGTCCGATGCACGGTGGATATCCAGCGATTGTTAGAAATTCACACCACCACACCAGATTTGAACCTGAGGTCCCTCCATCAGCAATCTGAATCTCTAACCACTAAGCCACCCGCGAATCGCTTTCAATTTTCAGATCAGATCAGATGAGATGTAGAGCATTTTAGGAAGGGAGTGTCTGACCCCAGGTTTTAAACAACCCTTAGAAATAGGAAGCTAGGAGATTTGGGTTAGAGGGCCTGATAGGAAAGTGACACGAAAGCGAGGTAGAAAGACGCCCTTATTTATTATAAGGGGGCCAGTACCCGGGGTCCGAGGGGGGCCAGTACACGTGCCCATCCGACGCATGACGGGTATTTAGTGGTTCGAACGTCCGTACCTGCCCAGGAACGTTTGTGACTGACACGGAAAGGACCACAGGTTCGATCCCAGGCAGGTACGAACTAAATATCCGCCGTGCGTCGGATGGGCACGTTAAGCCGTCGGACCCAGGGTACTGGCCCCCGGTAATAAATAAGGGCGTCTTCCTCCACCTTTTTACTTCGCTTCCGTGTCACTTTCCTATAGGGCACTCTAGCCCAAATCTCCTAGCTTCCTATATCTAAGGGTTGTTTAAGATCTGGGGTCAGACACTCCCTTCCTAAAATCCTCTACGTATGATCATTTGATCATGATAATATCTGCCCAGGATCGAATCTGAGGTTATCTCCATGGCAGTCACGAACGTTGACCACTGGGCCTCCCGCGGCCCAACGATTTCAATTTTGATAGAGATATTTCCTATCTGAGGTTCAGAGACCCGAACCCTCAGCGCTCTGCGCCTTTTGTCAGGTGAAAAAGAGGAATATTAGATATTTGGGAACAGATTTCCCTGATAGAATAGTACGAAAGAAAAGTATGGAAATATTAGAGGAGAGGGAGTAGACGGTAACCCGTTAAGAAGTGAAGTTGTAAGCTGCCCTACATACTTACCTGTAACAACAAGCCATTTCAAGTGACATTTCTCTCCGCAGAAAAATGCCCGGTACACCTGTGCCACAGAAGAGCACAGGGGAAAGGAAGGAAAGGACACGGGAAAGGGGAACCTGGAAAAAAAAAAAACATCACACACAGAATATCTTTCCCAGAGAAAATCGTCTTTGAACACCGGGTAAGACAAAACTGGCTATTTGCTCAGTGTTGCTCGCCAGCCAATGAGAGAAAAGATTTTTCCCCATTGGTTTACAGAATTTTTTCACAGGTTTACTTTTGTTGCTTCTTGACAGGCATGTCAGAGTAACCATAGCTGAGGTGGTGTGATCACAAAATTACACCGATCGAGGTTTAAGATACTCGTTTAGAGTATGCAACATTTTGCTCGGCCCTTAAAAGAGCCTTTTTTTTTTTTTTTTTTTTTGTTTTGTTTTGTTTTGTTTTTTAATCAGGGAAAAACAACAACAAATTTTAACATAAAAGGCAAGACCAACAATACCTTGTTTTTTTTAGGGGCAGAGATATTTAGTACAAAAAAGATAAAACTTTTATGCAACATTTTGCTCGGCCCTTAAAAGAGCCTTTTTTTAATTTTTTTTTATTTTTATTTTTTGTTTTGTTTTGTTGTGTTTTTTAATCAGGGAAAAACAACAACAAATTTTAACATAAAAGGCAAGACCAACAATACCTTGTTTTTTTAGGGGCAGAGATATTTAGTACAAAAAAGATAAATCTTTTATGCAACATTTTGCTCGGCCCTTAAAAGAGCCTTTTTTTTTTTTTTTCTCTCATTTTTTATTTAACAAGGTTTCTTCACATGGGTGAAGTATGTTTTCAAAGCAGAGTACGGCTCTTAGAGGAGCCCCCCCCCCTTCCTTTTTTTTTTTTATTTAACGAGATTTATTCACATGTGTGAAGTAAATTTGCAAATCAGAGTAAGGCCCTTAAAAGAGCCTTTATTTTTTTTCTCATTTTTTATTTAACAAGGTTTCTTCACATGGGTGAAGTATGTTTTCAAAACAGAGTACGGCTCTTAGAGGAGCCCTCCCTTTTTTTTTTTTTTTTTTTTTTATTTAACGAGATTTATTCACATGTGTGAAGTATATTTGCAATTCAGAGTACGGCCCTTAAAAGAGCCCTTTTTTTTTTTTTTTTTTTAATCAGAAATTCTTCTCAGGTGAGAAATACCCTCTAAACACTAGTCCCAATTATTGTTATTTTTTTTTTGCTAGGGTAGCTGTGAATTGGGTTCATTTCTGGAACTTTATTCAAGATAGTTTTTGGCTTTTTATAACTGTCAGTTTCATTGACAGTATAGTTAATGGCCGCTCTGACCAGAGGATTAGGATGAATCTTAGTTTTTTCATAGTATCTATAAGCTAAGTCATGCATCGTGTAATGGATGGAATTAATATTTAGCATGCTTCGGATAGCATGGTTTGAAGTTCTTCCATCAAGTCCAACCATATATCGTAGGGTTTTATTTTGAAATGAGGTAATCTTATTTTTCTGCTGTTTGTTGCAGTTACCCCAGATAGGACAGGCATAAGTAATAACAGGGCTGATACAGGCTTTCCATATCAAAGTTTTGTTTTTCCTGCTAAGCCTTTTATTTTTTATTATTGGCTGGAGACTTCCTCTGATCTTAAGAGATTTGGACACAGTTTCTTTAATATGCTTGTTCCAGTTTAGGTTGTGGTCCATAAAAAGTCCTAAGTATTTAACATCATTTACCCAAGGTATTTTTTTTTATACATTTCTATTTCAAAGTCTGGATTGTGATTGCATTTAATCCTAGAAAATAGAATTGCTTGAGTTTTTTTCGGTATTGATTTTAATTTTCCAATCTAAGAAATATTTCTCAAGTTTTTCAACATAATGTTGCAACATGAAAGTTGCTTGATTTTTATTTTTGGAAGTATAAGCGAGTGCAGTGTCATCAGCATAGAGAGCTGTAGTCAGATTCCTGTTATTATAGTTGGGAAAGTCTGACGTAAAGATAGAATACAGCGTTGGTGCGAGTACACTGCCTTGAGGTACACCAGCTTCGATTTTTTTTTAACGATTTTTTCCCATTGATTTTTAGAATAGGTGTACTCCATACATACTCATTTATTCATAGAATCAACTGGAAGTATATTATTCGATGACACATCTGGGATAATAGATATACTCGTTGTCACATGCTGGGCAAATGGACCGCACAATTTTATGACAAATATAGTGATGAAGGGACAATATATTATTTATGAGATTGACACAAATATAGTTAAGATCCTTTATGTACATAAATATAATTTATGCGTAATTAAATTATTTGTGATCAGTGACTTTGTTGTACTAATTATTTATGTGTGCCCCTTTACAGATTTATTAAACAATTTCTCTTGAAATCTATAATATCAAAAATGAAGTAATACGAGATTATATTTATATTTATTAACGCAGTTATTTGTAAGTACGTATGGTTACTCATATTTGAGCATGTCATATACTCGTTTACGACACGATTGTTCTTAAAAAAAACCCAGTAGGTTCAGGTTCTTATTTTTAAGTAGATTTTTTTAACAGTGTAGGGATTTTTTCATAAATTCCAAACAATGTGTGGAATAAACATCACACATTTTTCGTAGAATCCAGCGGCCAGTGGATCCATTTTCTACAATCGGGCACCAATGAGAAAACACAAGTTTGTCCGTATCCTCTCACTACGGAGTAAGTAGCTCTCCCAACTCAGCAACGCGGACAGAATGTCTCGCTGAATATTTGTCGTCTTGACACATGTTTTTAACCTCTGTAGTGCGTCACACATCATCCAATGATTCGTCGCCACGACTACCGTATGTCCCGTCTTCGGCGACGCTAATTTTTTCTGGAATAAGTCTCGAACATTTATCATGCGTCCTAGAGACTGAAGGTTACGTTTTTCGTAGGCCTATGCTGACACGCAGAGGAAGGTTATCTATGTAACGTTTACCGGTAAACCTTATTAATAATAAGACTGTCTTCGTCGTGAAACACCATGGGAAGACTAATGTGTTTTTTTCTTCGCGTCGCTCTTGCAGGTATACATTTACGATAAACCACGTGATCTATACTACGAGACCGACACACACATATGGAGTTTTAGATCAGAAGAGCCGCTGTAATGGGTTTTTGCCAAAACATGTAAACAATTTTAGCTCGCCTGTTCGAATAGCTTTTCCCACAGTCGTAGCTGAAAAACAGGTGGTATCTTCGCTTGGAAATTCGCCTGTAAACCACTTAAGAGAAAAAATGACTTTTCGCGCTTAACAAAAACAGGGCATTAATCAGCCGTCGTTACAATAGTACCGTAGTAAGATTTATTCTTTCTCTTTGTTCCTCGATTAGTTCCTGTTTCATTCCTTTCATGATGACTCATGTGACTCGAGTGTGGTGTTGCTGACCCGTGTTGATTAAGACCAAAAACGTTGGTCTATAAAAAAATCAAACCTGTATCTGTTCACTTTTTTCTCAAAATTTGCATTTTAAAATTGGGATGAGTCCTCGACGTCGGAGCCTCCGTGACGTCGGGAAATACGGTAAGTGTAGAAGAGCAAATGCCTTTGCATTTGCAACAGAAGTTGGCAGTCAGGTTTAAACGTCGTAAATCGGACGAATTCCTACATCTCTCTACGTTACATTCCGTTTACAGCTGAGGTAGTTCCGCTCAGTAGAGTAGCTGTGTTTCTCTAAAAGGAAGCTGTGCGCTGTTTTCAATAAGTTGCGAGGAACGCGTGATGCAAGGCAACAGACGCATGATGATGACCAGCTACGCCTTGCGCACTGCCATTGAGGAAGACATCACGCGAACGTGTCCTTACCCTTTCACAATGTTCAGCATAAGTGATTCGCTTACGTTTACATGGAATGGGAAAAACACACAGACTAAACTCCTGGTTCCTACATCATTTCCTAAATGACAACAAGCAGTATCAATTAGCTGTATGCATGTCTTTGCTCTCAGGTCCGCACAATGAGCTCTATGTGAACCGTGTGCTTGGTTCTGGGATGAGAAGTGTCTTCAATATCATATTCTGAAAGTACCCGTCACTGGTTGTGACGCTATTGCATGCCAGTAAGCCATCTCGTCACCCACGCGAGGTTTTGATGTGTGTGTGGTGTATTGTCAAGGCGTAAAGAATTATGAGCTTCTCCGATGTCAAGAAAAACCATCCCAGTGGACCTGTACTGCATTCAGCTGCACCAGGTTCAGGGTGCACTGATTCGCAAGGATCCTACATTGGGTAATCATGAAAGCCCAAGAGCCCACGTGGCGAACAGGACTCTGGAAACCATAAAACGTCTTGGCTGGGGAACGATGTACTACACGGCATATTTTCCAGAATCTCTTCCTCAAATTACCAGCTTTCCTATTCATTTGTAGAACCACCTCCAATGGCAGGTGCTCCAAAACGAACAGCTAAGCTGCACTGCATTGAGTTCCATTCTTTCATTGAACAACATGGTATTTTACCATCGAGGCATGCACATGCTGCCTTCCCGCTGGGAAAAGGTTTCGGTTCCATATGGGAAATACTCTTTGGAGTAAAGATACATTTATTATTATTATTTTTATACGAGTTTTATACAACAGCAAGCAAATGTTTGGTTGATCAATACAACACGGCATCTGGCGCATATTGTAGTTGTCCGTTAGGCGAAGAGGTGCTGAAGTTCAACCGTTTAATTGTTGAATCGCGTTTCGAACGAGTCTCGGAGCTGTTTGTTAGCTATTTGTTATATCTATTCCGAATTCAAACTTAGATTCCATTTCAAACAAAGCTTTACCAAAAATTATAGCCAGTGAGAGAGAGAGAGTGTAGAATAATGTCGATTTCCCTACCCATTATTTGGGGCTATTTAATCTAGCCAGATTCACAGGACGACTAGAATTTCTGTTTGGGTTATGGTCTGTGACGTCAGATTTTGTTCGAATACCTCTCTGCTTTTAGTGTTCAACGTCATCACGCGGAGAAAGGCTTTCGTTTTCACGTCGATTACTTCGTCACCTCTATGTGGAGATAGTGACTCTATAACGAAGTAAATCTCTCCGTCATTTTTATCCGCGCCGTGCTTTGAATCCGGGTCCCCTCACTCCGGAATAAGTTGCTCTACCAATTAAGCTACGCGGACGTTTTATTCTGATTCCTATCTGCCTTTATATCGTGTGCGTCCTTCGGGCAGGTACGTCACATCTCCTGGCACGTTACATCATCTCCCCCCTTTTTTTTTTTTTTTTTTTTTTTTGAAGTGCTGGGAGAAGGGATTCTCTTATTTTTCCTATCTCGCGGTGTGGAAAGAACATCACACCATTGCGAGATTTTGAACGGTCGGGTCATCCGGATAGTTCGGGCGCCATTATAACGAAGTAAATTTCTCCGTCATTTTTATCCGCGCCGGGGCTTTGAAAACGGGTCCCCTCACTCCTGAATAAGTTGCTCTACCAATTAAGCTACGCGGACGTTTTATTCTGATTCCTATCTGCCTTTATGTCGTGTGCGTCCTTCGGGCAGGTACGTCACATCTCCTGGTACGTTACAACTCTTTGGGCAGAGTATGTGTTTTGTGTAATGCTAAGGAGTCTCATCTTCTCGAATCATGTCATGGAAGAAAAACAGCATTTTAATAAGAAGAAACGGCGAGTCTTTTCATCAAGCAACAATTGCAGCGTTGTAATGTGTGGGATATTCACTGGTCTAGGGCCGGATTTAGGATGGGATGGGGGGGGGGTCTATAGAAGCCAGAGCCAAATTAAGAGGGGCTAGGGGAGCTGCAGCCCCTGGCCCCGTATTTTCAATGGTCCCCAGAATTATGCAGAATGCTTGAAGAATTGACAGAGTTCTACAGGTTGTTTTTTTTTTTTTTTTTTTTTGCAGATAGCACAGCAAAAACTATAAGAAACTGCCTTGTGAAAAAAGTTTTCTATTTTCTTTCCGCTTTTTTAAGAGGACTACGCAAAAAAGTACAGCCACCGCCAGTGCATCCTCAATTCTTTCGAAAGCATTACAGATGTTGTTTTGTACACATCTGTATTCGGGGAAATTTTCATATTTAAGAATTCGTTTGAATCATAATATTTGGAGCATATTATTTTGTCCGCTGCTTCGATATAATTTCAACAAGCTGAATCCTGGGGGTGATTAAAGCAGAACTGAACTGGTATCCACTGATTCGTCCATCAATCATGGGACACACATTTCAATACGAATACGGAGGGGGGTATTTTTATGGCTTCCTCGTCATATTTTGGGAATGTTTTCTTCTGCGTATTTTTACTCAGCCAGCCAAAAGTGAAATCCTAGATATGTGCCATAAATACTGGGACCCAAAAATACTGTGGTCAAGCCCCGGGCCCCATGCCTCCTTAAATGTGCTCTGATAGGGGCTATAGCATTGGGGCTCACCATTACCAAACACCCAGGAGGTATGCCTGAGCAAATAAAGAGAGAGAGAGAGAGAGAGAGAGAGAGAGGTTTATGAAATAGTTTCACTTTTGTCTCGTATGATTTCCACTTGCTCAGAAATAAAGCCTGGAAGACAAACAGATTTCAAGACAGTGACTCACCAAGGGTAAAGGTTTCATGACGCTGGGTACGTCGGGGTATGCAAGACAGTTTAAGTTTTTTCACTAACATTCACGCACACCTCCAAATTTGCACTTGGAATCGTTAATGGTAGAAGTCCCCTGTGACTTTAAATTGCATTACAAAAAAAGATGCTCTAAGAAAAGTATACAATGCTAAATCATTAGAAAATCCAAGACAAAATCTAGCAATCTTAAGCTTTTAACTCGTGTTCTTATGAGAACAATGGAGAATACAGTGACTTATTATGAAAATTCTGCAGATGATTTATTAGTTTGAAGAATGCACTACGCATTAATTTTCAGGAGCATATTGCTGCACTTTAGTATTTTAACGAGCATCATGATGATTCTTCCTCATACAACAATGAGCCATTACATTATGGCCACCCCCAGCATAGAGAAATGAGAGCGCATGGAGACCGAACGGTGGCGCAGGTGAAGCTCACAGGGCAGTATATATACAACCCGAGGACCGTCTTTCGGTTAGTAGAGTGTTCGGAGTCAGAATGGGAAAAGCTGCCGATTTATCGGAGTTTGGTAAAGGACAAATTGTGATGGCATGGCACCTCGGAACTATAATCTCGGAAACGGCGTGGCATGTGGGTTGTTCACGTGCCGCTGTAGAGAATACGTATCAAAAGTGGTGCACCGATGGCCCAACGACGAACCGGCTTCCAGTCGTGTGTCGTCCGTAGCTCATTGATGCGAGGGGTAAGCGGAGACTGTCGCTCTTTTTTTCACAGAGACCGCAGGGCCACAGTGCGACAAATCACCCTTGAAATACAACAGTGATCAGGGCAATGTGTCATATCACACAGTTCATCGCAGCCTTCTGCGCATGGGCCTGCGTAGCCGAAAACATAGCCGAGTCCCAATGCTCACTGCACGACATCGCCAACAATGAATGAAATGTGCCCAAGATAATCGAGATTGGCCCGTGGATGATTGGAAGAAAATGGCCTGGTCTGACGAATCAAGATTCCTGGTGCATCACGTAGACGGCCGAGCGCGGATACGCCAATTACCAACAGAGGCTATGGTACTTGAATGCACTGTTGGATAGAAACAAGCTGGCGGCGGCGCTGCTTTGCTGTGGGCGATGTTATCTTTGGAAATTTTAGGCCCCATTATCCCAATAGCACAATCCTTGACAGCTGTCAGGTATCTGAACATCGTTGCTAAACAAGTTCACCCATTCATGGCAAATGTGTTCCCTGCTGGTGATGGCTATTACCAACAGGATAATGCGCCATGCCACACTGCCAGAATCGTCGAAGAGTGGTTCAAGCAACATGCTGGTGAATTTCTGTTAATGCCCTGGTCTCCAAATTCACCTGACATGAACCTAATCGAACATTTGTGGTTCGACTTGAAAAAGCGGGTTCGCGCTAAATCACCACCACCCGGGAATGTACGGAAACTGGAGGACCTGATGTTGACATTATGGTACCAGATACCCCAGGATACCTATCGCCACCTCATCGAACTGATGCCTCGCCGAGTGGCTGCTGTTTTGCTGGCGAAAGGGGGTCCTAAAGCTTACTAGGTAGGTGGTCATAATGTAATTGCTCACCTGTGTAAGCTCTTTGGAGGCCACACTCAGATGTCTTAACCTAGGAGCCCACTCAAATATCTTAGCCAAGGAGTCCGCTAAGGCCTTTATCCTGCCCTACACTGTCACGTTCGTTCCTTCACTGGATAACGGGAATTCGTCAAAAGAGCTCCAGTGCTGATAAATTGAATAAGAACCCTTTTATTATTGAGATATCATTTACAGTATTATTTTTTTTTACTCGCTCAATGTGTCACCTTGTTACAAATTCGTATCCTCTTAACTAAGTCATTTGGGTTCCTTTCCTTTTACAAAGTATTTGAAGTGATTTCTAGTCTATGGAATCCGACATTGCTGAAGTAAAACGTTATGATCAGTGAAACTAACTGTTTCTAAAGTATTAATACTAATCAATGTTTCGTAGTTCTGTCTTATGTATTGATGTTGTGCTTATCAAACTCGAAATTACGACTTCTTTTCCATGTATTGCCGTAATTTAGTCATAAAGCCAGCAAGTGATAAATTTCGCCATCTGTGCATCGTACTTTTTTCATGCCTGATAAATAATTCGTACACAAGCCCTGTTTTAAGTAGGGCTGTTACCAGGGGCGGCGGAAAGTGAAATTCGTTGACCGGGCCCCCGAAATTTCGAATCGTGGTGCGCCCTCTACCTTCCCGGAACAAACAGAAGCAAAACAATGTCTAAGCAGTGGCGCACCCACAGGAGTGGCCGAGCACCCCCTCCCCTCCGGCTGATAGAGTGGAAAATTATTATGTCGAAGTTTCAAACAAAAAGTCACAATACGCGATCTACATATACTTCTTAATCACGTACTGTATAATTATAACATATAATAATTATAAGGGAGTAGTTCTGTTAAATAAATTTAGAAAAATCTAACAAGGAAAACAATTTCACTGCTTCTTCTAATCATTTAACTTTCTTGTACTGTAACATTAGTAGTAACTGGATAAGAATAAATGCACAAAAGTAAACCTCCTAATTGTTACAGCAGCTAACTACTTTTCCCGGTAAATTTAGGGGGATCACCCCCACCTTGGGAAATTTCTGGGTGCGCTACTGTGCCTAAGGAGCTTTGTTGGGAATTAGAACCACCCAATCACTTACCTAGAGGAACTTTCTAAGGCACATCGCACATATGTCAAATAAAAAAATAATAAAAATAAAAATCTTGGCTGAAATTATTGACCGGGCTCGGGCGGTTCCGCCGCCACTGGCGGTTGTGATAAATGGAACGTACACTTAATGATTTACATGTATCACGTGTCAGCATGTTTCTCATTTTTTTCCATTTTACTGGGGTTTAACATCGTTATAAGAATTAACCACCTGCAGGGGTAGCACATAACTAATTTAGCGCTACTGCCTCAATGGAAGGTAGCCAGTAGTTCTGAATTAGGAATTTAAATCTAGAAGAGCAACTCTAGTACGCTGCCAATATGCAACGAACACGTTTAAGACTTACAACGTCAAACAGTTCTATGCTCTTTCAACTTACTGCACAATTTGCAATCAATTTCACGTGTGTGCGACAGTATAGTACTGTTCCAGTCTCATCCCTTATCACTTAGCTTTACGGCAAAAATTACAATCCGATTGACTGAGTCAAAAAACTGCTTAACAATTCCTTCTTGCAGATACCTTCTGGACCGAGGAGGATAGACCGCGAAAGTCACTTCGAACCTTTAGTTGCAATGGCGTCTGAAGAGAGGCCTGTCCAGGAAGAACCAGCAGTACCTTTACAGCTCCAACTCAACAGAGGTGTGCAGGTAAGTTTCAGAAGTTTTATCACTTGTTTTCTCTAATTTTTATCTTCAATTTAATTTTAACAATGAAATTTTAATCCCTAAGCCGAGTCTTATTGTCTGCTAAGCTCGAGATATATTACGCAGAGTTTTTCAATCAATGGCGTCGCGTGACCATTTAGTTTGGGAACGCGCTGTTACGGGGAAACAAAAAAAAACATGCAAACATTTTACTATATAACCCGAGCTGAAAAATTTACGCATTGATTTTGAACATACGAAATAATTTTTTTTTTGTTTAGCTGTTGTTGAATAAAAAAAAAAAAATGAATGCATTTTTGTTATCCCATCCTATAGGGATAACCAAAACTTCAAATTCTGTTTTTTAATCTGTGCTCATAAACACATCGATTCGCACGACGACGAAAAGACAGAAAAACTGCAACTCGTGGCAGAACGTGGAATTGTATTTATGGCTCCACGCGATTCCAAAAGCAAAACGTATGACCAGTAGTGCTTTTTAGACGCGCATATCCTGGGAAGTTTAGCTTCTCTGTTGAAATCATAAGAAAACAAGTTAGTAAAATCATGCAATGCATTTATTATGATACGCTTTTCAACATACCAGAAATCATTACTCAAGTTATGAGGGCCGCCCCGGTGGCACAGTGGTCTAAGCGATGGCCTCTGATCATTCGTCCGAACGGGGTCCGGGTTCGAATCCCGGTAAGGCATGGATGTTGTGTTTGTCTTACGGCACTGGCTCTCTCCCTTCCCTGGAACCAGTGACCCTAAATTAGGGACGGGCGACTGCTTATAGCCCATTGAGTTGCTCACGGTGGTCGTTAAACCTCCAATCAAAAAAAAAAAAAAAAAGTTATGAGGATAATGGCTGTGGAATAAATCTCGGTCCTGTGCCCTGACCTTTGACCCCATTTCGATTATATTCAACAGAACCGGTAAAGTATATTTCCAGAACAACATGATACAGTTTTGTCTCAATCGAAGCATTTGTACGTAAGTTATAACGCATAAGAGCGATGGAATGGATCCCGATCCTATGTTCTGACCTTTGACCCAATTTCGCCCATTTTCAATAGCGTTCGCTCCCAGGTTGTCCCCTACCGCATACTAAAATTTCATTGAAATCGAACAATTTTTATGCAAGTTACGACGCATAAGGGCAATGAAATGCATCCTGCTCCTATGTCCTGACGTTTGACCCCCACTTCACCCATTTTCAACAGGGTTCGTCCCCAGGTGGTACTAAAATTTCATCGAAATCGAACTATTTTTACGTGAGTTATCGTGCTGACAGACGGACAAAGCTGGAGCATATACGTTTCTTCAACCTACGGTTGGAAAGCTTAAATAAAAACTAGACCTGCAGCGCCATCTAGAGAGCTTTATATCACAGTTGCTTTACTCACTTTGGGTGTCCGCTGGCTAAACAGCACACCTGCGGATGCGAATATTACTTACTATGTTTTGTTTACAGAACGAAGCAACGGACCTTCTCCAATGTACGAAAACATTATGTAAGGGTGTTAATTTTAGCCACCACGCGAAGACTTCGGACAAACTTTGGCGAGTTTTGTTATCCAAAAGCATAATATAACAGCAGCTCGTATCACAACGTTGAATTGTGTTGCTCCATAGGATTGCAAGCGGTGCTCTATTTGGCTAGCACGCCCTGAGAGATCAGCTGTAATGTTTGAAACCACGGGGAAATAAAAACGTGACCTAGAGCGCCATCTAGGAAGTGCTTGTACTACAGTTGCTGGAACACTGTCGGATGTTCTGTAGGGAAACCGCACACCCGAAGAACTTAGCGCAAACGTAATATTACGCTTACTGAACGAAACTTAATAAAAACATTGCGTGGAGGAATTCATTTTAGCCACCACTCGAAGCCTTAGAACAAACTCTGGCGAGTTTTATCAGAAATAAATCCGAAAATGTAATATCGATAGTATAGATTAAATAAATTGTGACTGTATGGGTGTGCGCCGCACACCTAGCACACCCCGAATATTCGCCCTGGCTTTCATCTCGTGATGCTTGCGATCGTAAATTAAGAAGACTTCACCAGCATTTTTTACTTTGATATGATACATAATTATGAACTTTATTAATAATACTTTTATTTATTTTGGACATTAAAGACCACTACGGGCGACTATGAGAGTTATAAATAGTCGTTAGTCACTAATTTAGAGCCAATAGTTCCAGGGAAGCGAAAGACTGAGCACAGTAAGAGAGGCACACGACTCATATCTCATCCGAGACTTGCAAACGCGGGCCCATCTCGGACAGACTTGTTAGGCCCGAGATGGGCCACACGGGCACTTGGAGGGGGGGGAGGGGGTTAGGTGTTTTTCTTTCCACAATAACACAATAAAAAAATAGAAACGAAGATGAATATGATGTAGAGAAGAGGAGCATATAGCAAAGCTAAAAATGAAGTTTAGTTGTTTTGGTTATCAATAGTTAATTTCCCTACAGGAAGATTAGCTAAGCAAAGGAAAAAGAAGTGGAAATAACTAAATGAATAATAGATCATAAAAAAAATTAGCATTGAGACATTGGGTAAGAATTGAAAAAAGGAGTGTGTGTGTGAAAAATCGAGAATATACCCAATGTACTCTTTATAAATAATTAGGTACCCTTATAAATAATTATTATTAGGTACTCTTTATACTGTATACTATGCATCTTTCGCATGCCAAGATCTTCGTGAGTATGAAATAAAACAAGTAATTCCAGAGTATTACATTTATTTGCTTACAACACATTGCATTTATTCGTCTCACTCACGACTACATCGAGCCATGGTCCGGTACATACTAAGTGGAATTAAATCATAACAACAAACAATAAGGTTTAATAATTCCTCACATTGATTCTGTAGGTGGATTCATGAATGTTATTGTCGTAAAACGAATGGAAGAAGATATGCGAGTCATAGAAGCAAATGCCGCTCCGGTGGCGCAGTGGTCTAAGCGATGGCCTCTGATCATTCGTGCGAACGGGGTCCGGGTTCGAATCCCGGTGAGGCATGGATGTTGTGTTTGTCTTACGGTACTGGTTCTCTCCCTTCCCTGGAATCAGTGACCCTAAATTAGGGACGGGCGACTGCTTATAGCCCATTGAGTTGCTCACAGAGGTCGTTAAACCTCCCTCCAATCAAAAAAAAAAAAAAAAAAAAAAAAATAGAAGCAAATATTTACTAAACTATGGCAGCGGCAATAGTGAGTATTTCATCTGTTTAGTTTTTTAAAAACAATATTTATTATTAACAGTATTATATATTATTCAGATTTAGGTGAACGTGAAAAACAACCCTGACACCGATTAAATGTGATGTAGCTGAGAAAGCCATTTGCGCGTGCGCAAGCTAAAATCTAACCTCAGGATACAAAGACAAGTTAGTAAAATCATGCAATGCATTGATTATGATACGCTTTCCAACATTCCAGAAATCATTACTCAAGTTATGAGGATAACGGCTATGGAATAAATCTCGCTCCTGCGCCCGGATCTTTGATCTCATTTCGATGATATTAAACAGAATTGGTTCAGTATACCTCCGGAACAACATAATAAAGTTTTGTCTCAATAGAAGCATTTTTAGTCAAGTTATGATGGTAATGGTTGTGGAATAAATCTAGCTCCTGTATCCCGACCTTTGACCTCATTTCGCTTATATTCAACAGAATTGGTTCAGTATACCTCCGGAACAACATAATAAAGTTTTGTCGCAGTAGAAGCTCTTTCACGTAAGTTATGACGCATAAGGGCGATGCAATGAATCCCGCTCTTATGTCCTGACCTTTGATCCCATTTCGTCCATTTTCAAAAGGGTTCGTCCCCAGGTTGTCCCCTACAACATACTAAAATTTCATCGAAATCGAACCATTTTTACGTGAGTTATCGTGCGGACAGACGGACATAGCTGGAGCATATACGCTTCTTCAACCTACGGTTGGAAAGTGTAAACAAGTTAGTAAAATCATACAATGCATTGATTATGATACGCTTTCCAATATACTAGAAATCATTACTCAAGTTATGAGGAAAATGGCTGTGGAATACTTTCAATAGGGTTCTGCCCTGACCTTTGATCCATTTGGATGATATTCAACAGAACTGGTTCAGTACATCTCCGAAATGACATGATAAAGTTTTGTCGCAATCGAAGCAATTTTACGTAAGTTATGATGCATAAGCGCCATGGAATACATCCCGCTCCTGTGTCCTAACCTTTCACCCCATTTCGCGCATTTTCAATAGGTTTCGTTCCCAGGAAGGTCCCTACAACATACCAACATTTCATCCAAATCGAAACATTTTTACGTAAGTTATGACTCATAATGGCGATGGAAGTGATTCCGCTCCTATATCCTGACCTTTGACCCCCATTTCGCCAATTTTCAATAGGGTTTGTCCCCAGGTGGTCCCCTACCACATACTAAAATTTAATCGAAATCGAACCTTTTTTACGTTAGTTATGACGCATAAGAGCAGTGAAATGGATCCCGCTCTTATGTCCTGACCTTTGACCCCATTTTGTTCACTTTCAATAGGGTTCCTTTCCAGGTGTGCCCCTACCACATACTAAAATTTCATCGAAATCGAACGATTTTTACGCAAGTTATCGTGCGTACGAACATACGCACACAACGCGTGACGTAATGAGGCAGATGGGAATCGCGACCATCTGCTAGCAAGGTGTGACGTCTGCTTTTTCAAGTCCATTGTAGGAATGCTATGTTAAAGAGTTAAGAATATGACATATTAATATGTCGAAATGGCTTACTTCCTGTACTCGTTTTCTCCCTGGTTGTTGTTCTAGCATTGCAACCAACAGTTCTTTGGAATCTTGCCAATACAAAATAAATTGTAGTTCAATGTTAGTCTTTCTAAGATACAAGTTCAAGGTTTTTCTAAATTTCAAATTATTGCTGCATCTCAAAAATAAATGTAAAAACTAAATAAAAAAATAAAGGACTCCAAAGTTCATAGTTTTTTAAGACTTATTAAACGCAACATCTTGCTGAGTGAAAACTACCTCCGGATGTAAGGTACATTGTAAATTCATTAGAGGTAAAGTGACCCCGTTCTCCCGCAGGACTAATCTAATGCCACTGGGGATAAAATGACCTCGGGGAGTAAGGTCAGTGGGATAAAATGTCTTCTGGGAGTAAGTTACATTCTAATGTCACTGATGGGTAAAATTAGCTCTGGGAGTAAAGTACATTCTAATACTGTATTACGCGTATTAGCGGTAAAATGACCTCCGAGAGTAATCTAATACCACTAAGGGGGTAAAATAACCTCTGGGAGTAATCTAATGTCACTAGGGATAAAATGACCTTCGGGAGTAAAGTCACTGGAGTAAAATGTCTATAACGTAATTCGTCTTTCCGCTGTAACTTAGTCCTTACGTCAGTAATTACGTTATGTGTGCTAAAGTCAATGTAATACTGTATTAGGAGGTATCCATACGCATTACAAGAAAGAGGTTAATTGTAGTACTTCCAAATATGTTTATTTTGCTTTCATGGTTTGTACTCCACACTCACATCCGGTTTATTGGCGTACTCAATACAGTATTAGTGATTTAACATCCAAACACAGTATAACAGCATGTTTATCATCAAGACGGCTTAACGTGCCCATCCGACGCACGGCGGATATTTGGTGGTTCGAGCGTTCGTACCTGCCTGGGATCGAACCAGAGGTCTTCTCCGTGGCAGTCACGAGCGTTGACCACCAAGCCACCCGCTGCCCATCCCTCTAAACAACGCTGCATTGCCTTTTAATCTATTGTTCTTATCCGGCCACACATACGTCACTCTTGTTCCGACCTCAATGTATTGCCGACGTTATTCTCGTTTGAGGCAAAAGACATAACGTTAAGGTTTGAAAATGTAAGAGAACGAACCCAAATTTACATAGAAAAAGAAACTCAAAAGGAAAGTTAAAATAGAATATACGTTACATATCCTTTGGAAATAAGGAACATTCTATTATCACTGAAGGGAGGTTAAAATTAGCTGTGGGAGTAAGGTACATTTGAGGGCATTAGTGGTAAGATGACCTCCGGGAGTAAGGTACATTCTACCATCACTAGGGGTAAAATTAGCTCTGGTAGTAAAGTACATTATAAAGTCATGAGGGGTAAACTGTAAGGTACATTTTAAGGTCATGAAGGGTAAAATGTAAGGTGCATTCTAATGTCACTGTGGATAAAATTAGCTCTGGAAGTAATGTACAATCAGGTAAGCAAAGTATTTAGGAGTAAAATGCTCTGTTGGAGTAAGTAAGGCACATTCACTGGAGGTAAAATGATCTCCGGGAATAAGGCACGTTCTAAAGTCATAAAGAGATAATATGATCCTGTAAAGTTGAAAGCGGTCTCAAAAAGTTTTCCCTACGTCCGACTCTTGAATTGTTATTGTTAGGCATAAAAAGGTTTCTGAAAGAAATTTTTGAAAAACAATTCATTATATATTTTTTGTCCGTTGTTTCAGGGTTTATAAACACCCATGGGCATTTAAGGCTATAATGCTTCTGGTTTAGGGACGTGCCTCATTCAGGACTCGAACCCATGCCCAGTTCCCCGACTACTCGGATTAGGGACATGCCCGTTGTGATTGTTTGAGCTGCAGTAAAGATGAAATTTCTAGGTTCCGTTTTTTCAGAGTATGTTGAACAGCAGGGCCCTCAGGTGCCGTTATTTCATTTTTTTCCCTCTAGTAATTACTCTAAAATTATTTTTATTAGGGCAAAATGGTGCGAAATACGCATAAACTGAACGTGTTTCAGCCCCCCCCCCCAAAGGCAGATAGTGTAAGGAACTACAAGCATCTATTTAGTAATAATAGTACCAATGATAATGATGATCAAACCACAGAATTAATCGATCACATTTCAACTGGGAGTTCTTTTCTCTCACCATTAGAATACCTGAAAAGATACAAACAGGTGGATATTATTCTCCGTCAGTCTTGGTTTTAAATACCGCGTGATTCGAGGATATTCTCAACCTTATTTAAAGTATCAGAGCCTAAACTTTGAAATCAGAATTGTATTGGGTCGTTTCATAATTATTGGCCGATTTCGACACAAAGAAACAAACAGCAGTAACAGACGACGAAATGCATTTTATTCCGAAAAAATTCTGCCCTCGGCAGCAATACACTGCGCCCAACGTGTTTTCAGTTGAAAAAATGTCACGGTGGCAGAAACTGGCATCACAGTTGTCAGAGGAATCGCTAACGGCGGAAATCACAACATCCTTGTTAGCAAACCGTTTGCCCCTCAAGAAATGGTCCAAATGGCGAAACTTGTGAAAGTCTGAGGGGGCCAAGTCAGGTGAATAAACAGGGTGAGAGTGGACCTCGTACCCCAAGGCGTTGATTTTCCGCATGCTTCCACATGCGGTCGTGTGCCATCCTGAAGCAGTATGCGACCCAAACGATTGGTGAGCGATGGCTGTTTGCTGCATAATTTCTGGTGACATTCGTTCGGCTGACGGCAGTACACGTCCGTTGTGATTATTTGAGCTGCAGCAAAACCTCATAATGAACCACAGTCTTGGCCGTCCACCACACAGAGATCAGAACCTTCTGTGGGTGCAACTCGGGTTTGGACATGTGTTTGGGTGGTTCCCTTTATCCAGCCACGGCGCTGTTCGCTTTCTTTTGTCATAAAGCACAAATTTTTCATCAACCGTAAGGATCCGATGCAGAAAGGCAGCACTAGCCTCACGTTTTTGGAGGGCAATGCATGTTTTCAGACGCCGTATCTGCTGCTGTTCGGCGAGTTCGTATGGAAGCCAGGTATCCAGTTTTTAACCTTGCCCATAGCTGCCAGGTGTCTGGAAACTGTCGCTCATGATACGACAAGTTCGGCACTGAGCTCATGTACTGTGGACGTTGGTTTTTCTTCCACTTTTCGCCTTAAATGTACAGTGTCACACAGAACCGGGCGACCGGCTCCTGGCTTATGGTCGATGGCAACATCACCGGCATGGAACTTGGAAAACAGTCTACGGACAGTTCTCTCACTCGTCGTTCCGACAACCCACGCTCTATTGACATTTGCGACCGTTTCGGACACATTCCGGCCAAGTTTGAATTTGTGCAAAATCACTGATCTCACGTCGGGTAGCTCCATCACGTCCCCAACTGCTGAGATCTGTCTGAAATACCGTTTTATACACGTGGACTCAACCGATTCAATTTGCATGGGCGTTTGGTAGTTCCTCCTACGAGGCGTTCCTTGTAACCGGCTATGCAAATTCGCCTTGTCGGCATCGGCCAATAATTATGAAACGACCCAATATCATGTGCTGAGAAAGAGAAATTTTCCCAGGAAATACGATTGATCACAACAAATCTAGCCTGGTGGCGAAAAAAAGAAAAAAAAAAAAAAAAACCCGAGGAGGAAGCAATTAGCTGATGTGGCTTATTTTGTTATTCTTACAGAGGTCGTCCAAAAAAGTGTCACAGAAGATCTCTGGTTATTCTCAACCTTATTTAAAGTACCACCCGTAGCCTAAACTTTGAAATCAGAATTATGTCATGTGCTGAGAAAAAGAAAACTCTCTAGGTAATACGATTGACCACAACAAATCTGGCATGGTGGCGGTAAAAAAAAAAAAAAAAAGAAAACTGAGGAGAAAGCAATTAACTGATGTGACTTATTTCGTTATTCTTACAGAGGTCATCCAAAAAAAGTGTCACAGAAAATCTCTGAATTACGAGAATCAGCGAATGGAAATCCAAAGTGGAAGCAGAACACAACATAGTTCGTTCTAATTGCCATTTCGGCAAATGCAGTAGTACCTAACGATTTCCTAAAAAAAAAAAAAAACCGAGCCCTGGAAATGTCATAATGAGACTGCTCAACCAATTTAAAGGGCAGTCATTTTACAGACTTCCCATAGCACTTAAAAATACCCGAATGTCCAGTACTAAGATATAGTTTGCCTACCTATGTCGAAAAAACAAGAATAAATAAGAATAACCGCAAAACAACAATAGCTACTGATAATAACAGTAATAAAACAGACCGTTCACGTGACACATCCAATGAAAGTAAGTTCTGAGTTTTCTACTTTTCGTAACACTGTTAATTTTCTGGAAAGATATTCACGGTCTCATTTGTTTTCGTTTAAAAGATTTCTGAGTGTAATAGTGCATGGGAAATGACAGGTTACCCAGAAGTGGTAGTAATCCATAGATGACGGTAATGAGTTCGATGAAAGCATCGGAGGAGAAAATCGTTATTTCTGCTCCTGAAAACGAATCATCATAAACCTGCTAATGTCCGTGGCGTGCTGTTGACATAACAAGGTCGTAGCTCTAGTCTACTGGCAGCTTGTCCTAAAAATGAAAATCAATTTACTTCCCGATTTCTTTAAACTACGCCGTTTGACATATACACGTGTTTTATAAGAATTAAAAAACAAAAACACACACCACCTTTCTGTGTTCCTCGAGCGTAGACTCTTGGAGAAATGTCATGCCAAGAATATCGTACACTGTACAAAATTTTCTGCAATTCACGAGATATTTTCCGTGATTTCTTTCGTGAATTAACGAAGCATATTTCTGATACAACTTTTTCCGTGAAATGACGGAAAAAAAAAACTCTGAATTTCACGGATGTTTCGTTTGTCAGAAAAATTCTTAATTTTCAAAAACCTTTCCGCAATTCCTTTCTTATATATTAACGGAGAAACTCTGTTCTCACTTTTTCCGCATCCATATGACTAAAAATAGTAGAGATTCACGGGAATACTTAGGGGTTTGATTAACTTTTAAATTTCAATAGTCTCTCGAAGTATTTGATTTGAAGTTCTGTTGCGAGATTGGATATTGTGGATAGTATATCGCATGAATTTTTGTTACTGTGGCACAGGATATTTCTTCCCCTCTTCCCATTTTTTTGCACCAGCTATTATACAGTATATTGTGTTACCGTAAGAACCGGGTACTTAATTTATTGTATAGGTGATTGTACGAAGTCTATGCATCAATCTGCGGAGTCCTTAAGATAAAAGTTACATAGCTATCAACAGTAAATTTTATATTTAGAAGTTTTGTGAAATAAAACAGTCCATTGCACCTGTGTTAAAGATAGTTGAAAGTTATTGTCAGTTGAAAAAAGATCTCAAACTCCAAATCGTTCTGTTGCTTCGAAAAATCACGATGAAATGAATACGTAATTTGTAGTAAGACCTCCTACAGAAAAAATAAAATTATTACAGGCGTATTCAAAAAAATAATAAGCTCCATTAGAAAGTAAAACAAGTTAGTAAAATCATGCAATGTATTGATTATGATACGTTTTCCAACATACCAGAAATCATTATTCAAGTTATTACTCAAGTGAGGAGGATAATGGCTGTGGAATAAATCTCACTCCTGTGCCCTGACATTTGACCCCATTTCGATGATATTCAACAGAACCGGTTCAGTATATCTTCGGAACAGCATGATAAAGTTTTGTGGCAGCTCCGGTGGCGCAGTGGTCTAAGGCGTTGGCCTCTGATCATTCGTCAGAAGGGGTCCGGGTTCGAATCCCGGTGAGGCATGGATGTTGTGTTTGTCTTACGGCACTGACTCTCTCCCTTCCCTGGAGCCAGTGACCCTAAATTAGGGACGGGCGACTGCTTATAGCCCATTGAGTTGCTCACGGTGGTCGTTAAACCTCCAATCAATCAATCAATCAAAGTTTTGTCGCAATATAGAAGCATTTTTAGTAAAGTTATGAGGATAATGGTTGTGGAATAAATCTTGCTCATGTGTCCTGACCTTTGACCCCATTTCGATGATATTAAAGAGAATTGGTTCAGTATACCTCCGGAACAACATGATATAGTTTTGTCGCAATAGGAGCATTTTTAGTCAAGTTATGAGGATAATGGCTGTGGAGTATATCTCGCTTCTGTGCTCTGACCTTTGACCCCATTTCAATGATATTCAGCAGAACGGGTTTAGTGTACCTTCGGAACAACCTGAAGTTTTGTCGCAATCGAATCATTTTTACGTAAGTTATGACGCATAAGGGCGACGGAATGGAACCCGCTCCTATGTCCTGACCTTTGACCCCATTTCGTCCATTTCAATAGGGATCGTCTCCAATGGTCCCCCACTACTACTAAAATTTCATCGAAATCGAACCATTTTTACGCGAGTTATCGTGTGGGCAGGCAGACAGACAGACGGACAAAGCTGGAGCATATCCGCTTCTTCAGCCTACGGTTGGAAAGCGTAAGTGACTAAATCACTCACATTAATGAAGAAAACAATTCTTCGTCGCGCAATTAGTTTTTACCTTGAACGTGAGCCGTATTCCTGTGACTTTCTGGCTTAGTGGTTAAAACGCGCGGCTTCAACCCAAACGGACTGGGCTCAGTCCTCACTACCGGCGCAAAAGGATTCTCTCGCGAAAGGGTGGAAATATTCAGCATGTTGGATTCTGCGAAATTTCTGTCTAAATACTGAAAAATTCGAAACGGACTTTTCTGAAATAAACGGAATTGCTGACTACGGAAAATCTGTGAAAGTACGGAAGTTAAAAACAAGGGGCACTTTTAACAAGTTAGTAAAATCATGCAATGCATTGATTATGATACGCTTTCCAACATGCCAGAAATCATTACTAAAGTTATCACTCAAGTTATGAGGATAATGGCTGTGGAATAAATCTCGGTCCTGTGCCCGGACCTTTGATCCCATTTCAATGATATTCAACAGAACTGGTTAAGTATACATCCTAAATAACACGATAAAGTTTTGTCGCAATCGAAGCATTTTTACGTAAGTTATGATGCATAAGGACTATGGAATAGATCCCGCTCCTGTGTCTTAACCTTTGACCCCATTTCGCCTATTTTCAATAGGATTCGTTCCCAGGCAGGCCCCTACAACATACTAACATTTCATCCAAATCGAAGCATTTTTACTTAAGTTATGACGCATAATGGCGATGGAAGTGATTCCGCTCCTATGTCCTGACCTTTTACCCCGTTTCGCCCATTTTCAATAGGGGTTGTCCCCAGGTGGTTCCCTACCACATACTAAAATTTCATCGAAATCGAACCTTCTTTTTACGTTAGTTATGACGCATAAGACGAGTGGAATGGATCCCGCTCCTATGTCCTGACCTTTGACCCCATTTCGTTCACTTTCAATAGGGTTCCTTCCCAGGTGTGCCCCTACCACATACTAAAATTTAATAGAAATCCAACGATTTTTACGCGAGTTATCGTGCGGACGGACATACGCACACGACGCGTGACGTAATGAGGCAGACGATCGCGAGTGTGTGACGTCATAAAACTTTAATAGGATCCGCAAACAACGCGTTACGTAATGAGGCAGATGGCGTGCCCGCGCGCCAACATCTCAATCGCGAGTCGATCGCGAGAGTGTGACGTCATAATATTTCTAAGAATGGGAAACATTAATAGGACGACGCCATGACAGTAAAAACGTGGTAACTCGGGGTGGTTATTTAATCCACTAAACGAATTTTTCCAAAGTCGAGGTCAAACTAAATCGATTTCTAGTACCAGAAAACGGTAGGTTAACCACTTTCATCAAAATCCTTAGAGCCGTTTTCAAAATAAAATTTACATATATACAAGAATTGCTCCTTTAATAAGATGTGATGGAATGCATGCCGCTTCTATGTCCTGACCTTTGCCCCACTTCACTCATTTTCAATAGGGTTCGTCCCCAGGCGTGTCCCCTACCACATGCTAAAATTTCATCGAAATCGAACCATTTTTACACGAGTTATCGTGCGGACAGACAGACGGACAAAGCTGGAGCATATACGCTTCTTCAACCTACGGTTGGAAAGCGTAAAAAAATGGAAATTCTCTTAAAAGACGGACACTTACCGGCAACTTTGCTGCACGTTATTTTCAGAAATTTTCCGTGAATTCACACCACTTATGTTTTACAGTGATAGCAGCAAGTGTGGTGCTGTCACCTTCCGGAAAAGTTATTATTTTCTTCTCACGCATATCCATCTATTTTCCGAAGTGTTCTATAAAGATTTAGTATCCTCTGGGTTTTGACAATAGAATAATGAAGGTAACCAAAAGAAGCACACTATCTCCGGATTAACGGCTTTTTTGTAGAACAGTCATGCCCATCAAAATGACGGCCGCCCCTGTGGCGCAGTGGTCAAAGCGATGGCCTTTGATCATTCGTCCGAAAGGGGTCCGGGTTCGAATCCCGTGAAGCATGGATGCTGTGTTTGTCTTACGATACTGGCTCTCTCTCCTTCCCTGGAACCAGTGGACCAAAATTAGGGACGGGCGACTGAGTTGCTCACGGTGGTCGTTAAACTTTCAATCCAAAAAAAAAAAAAAAAAAAAAAGAAAAATGACCAATTTGTAGCTTGGACATATAAAAACACTCTTGAAATTTAACAATTAGATTAATCGACGAATATGATAAATCGATAAATTTGATTAATCGACGTATATGAGCGTAGGTTGATAGCTCTTAACGATGAAGCTACAAAAACACAATAACGTTGACTAACAAGGATTTCGTTGAGGAAGTAAAAAATATCTGATTAAGCTAGTATTGACATCACGTGACTTAACATACAAAGTCTCCTCTCACCCTCAGACATCGCACACTTTTAGATCTATCTTGCTTGAGCTAACTGACTATCAGTATTGTCAGATGCAGAAGAAACGTTTTGGAGTTCAGAACATGACGTTAACCAAAAATTACGCAAGAGGCTGCAAACAAAAACGGAAGGACAAAATATAGGTAATATACGTAACAGTTTCTAATTATAAAATATGTGAAACAAAAAAACTTGGCAGACTTTTTATTTACCCTCGTAAAATATTCAAGAGTCTGTGAAGTATAATGTTTACTACGGGGATAGTTTTAAATGAAAAAGGGCCGTGTAGTGGTGAACGGAAGAAACAATAAAACACGTAAAAAAGACCCTGAAAATGTCCAAAATTGAATTTGAAATTTGACTAGTCGCTCTTGCTACTTCCTTGTTTTCATTTATATTTATTACTGATTATTTTAATCATACTTAAAAAAAATGCCTAATCTAAGCAATTTTAAATAAAGGAATGTTCGATGGGAGTCACAGCTTAAGATTATTAAATTTTCCTTTAAGGTGGACGTTAAGTAATTTTGCTTCCTATACTTCCAATGGTAAAACGCCGCCCCGGTGGCGCAGTGGTCTAAGCGATGGCCTCTGATCATTCGTCCGAAAGGGGTCCGGGTTCGAATCCCGGTGAGGCATGGATGTTGTGTTTGTCTTACGGCACTGGCTCTCTCCCTTCCCTGGAACCAGTGACCCTAAATTAGGGACGGGCGACTGCTTATAGCCCATTGAGTTGCTCACGGTGGTCGTTAAACCTCCAATAAAAAAAAAAAAAAAAAAAAAAATGGAAAAACTTCTGTACACATTTTCTTCACAATTAATGCGTTCCCAAGGATCAAAATTTGAACATCGATTAAAATAGCTTCATTTTATAACTTGGAATACTTAATATTTTCTAAAACATAACCATAATTATGCAATCCAACATTTGTTTGGCTACTGACGTCATCAAAGTACAGGTCGCGCCATCTTTTTTCTGGGTTCAGCACCACCAAAGGAAAAGTTATTAATTTTTAATATATTTAATGTTATGTTTTAGAAAATATTAAATATTCCAAGTTATAAAATGAAGCTATTTTAATCGATGTTCAAATTTTCATCCTTGGGAACGCATTGATTGTGAAGAAAATGTGTACAGAAGTTTTTCCATTGGAAGTATAGGAAGCAAAATTACTTGACGTCCACCTTAAATACTCTTCTTCTACATAATGTGAAATACTCAATGTTACTAATCCGCCGTTTTCGCTAATATTATACGTTGGGTGTTGAAGACTTCCTTTGAGTGACACTTAATGTGGTTCCACATATAATATCTCTGCCTCATGTATCTAATGGTAAAACTTCTTTACATATTTTCTTCGCAATAAATGTATTCCCAAGGATGAAAATTTGCACATCGATAAAACTAACTTTAAGTTATAGCATGGTATGCTTAATACTTGCTGAAACATAACCATAACTAAGCAAACCAACATATGTTTGTCTACTGACGTCATCAATATACAGGTCGCGTCATCTATTAACAGGTCTGAACATTACCCAACGAAAAAGACTGATTTTTAATATAATTATGGTTATATTTTAGCAAGTATTAAGTATCCCATGCTATAACTCAAAGTTAGTTTTATCCATGTGCAAATTTTCTTCCTTGTGAATACAAATTTTCTTCCTTTCTTCAAATTTTCTTCCTTTGAACACTAATTGCGAAGAAAATATGTAAAGAAGTTTTATCATTGGAAACATAAGGCAGAGATTTTAGGTGAAACCACCTTAAGAAATGATAGAAGCTCATTACTTTTACTGAAGCTATTGCCGGTGGCGAACTGCTAAGTGGTACTGAAATCCAGAGATATAGACATTCTCCAAATTTATCTATACAGCAGTGCTACTTTGTTGTGTGCAGAAATTACACAATAAATTGTTTTTGTGCACGCACTCTTTAGCGTTTGTTTTACGTAGCCTCACTGATGTTATTTCAATGCGTGTTACTTGAGTCAGATACATATTACATCCTTCATTTCATGCAATATCCCGAACTTTTTATGACCAGTGTACTACAGTTCAATAAAAATAGCGAAAATTAAAAACTATCTAAGTTTCCTAAACTTTAACCAGATGCTTTTGCCGATTTTTTCTTCTCATTTATCACTATTAGTATTATTTTTTAAATTTTCATTTGGGGTGGCTTTAGGAAGGGACTCATTTACATTATGGAGAGCTTTTACGAACCTTCGCTCCACCTCTTCCAGTAATGTTACCCGCTGGAATGAATTAACTTGGGAATAGCAAAATAAGTTGAAATCTTCTCGAACGAATATATTCGCTTTCTAGGAAGTGGGCAGAACGCCGCTGGAACGAGTGAACTTCCGCATCAGAAAGCGTTGCCATACCCTGAGCTTTTTATTCAAACCAATCATTTAGGGTTATGATTGACATTAATTTGATTACCTAATAAAACGTTTGTAACAATGGCAACGAACCTAAGAAAGAAGAGAGAGGTTTGAGCTACTTGTTTCTACCCAGTGGCATGATGTCCGTGTCAGGGGGACTATGTGTTCCTATCATCATGCCTTGGGTCATGGATCACAGAATAAAAGATAAAAAAATGAGCGCTTATCACCACTGACTGGTTTACGGTCCGTACGGCTGAGATGAAAGGGGGAAAGGAATTGTTGTGTTGCAGCCTTCGTTAAACCCGGCCACTACGTGAACATTTCTTGTTTTTTCCATAGCAGAAATTTTTGGACAACATTTGGTTGAGGTACCCCTGCATTTAAAAGATTAAATAACACTAATCTCTTCAAATGATAATCAGTGATTGGAATACTGTATAAGCGGCTTGGTGTTATCTGATTGTGAGTAATTCAAAATCATATGTTTTAGTTCCCTAAGAAACACAATTTATACGATATGGTTAAGTTTTGCGTAAATGTTTTTATAGGTATAATAAATCATGGATAATGATTTAAACCAAAACTCACTCGCTTGCAACCTACACAACACAGTGCTGTAATTTTTTTGTATTGCATAAAATATCTTGGGGCCTAAAATCTTTAAAACGTTATTAATATGAAATTAATTACATAATATCTCAGTAATTGAAAATTAACGGATTTTCACAAAACTGCCAGTAGACGCCATTGATTTGCCAAGAAAGTTTTGATACTTTACTTTTTAAGCCGTCTCTCATAGAGTTCTTAACATTTACAACACAATTATATTTCAAACAATAAAGTGTTGACTTTCTGATTTACCTATTGAGAAAGTTTTTCAGGAATAAGAGAAAACACAAGAAGACTGTATTCAATTATAAGCAAGTATATTCGAGCAAGTCTAACGATCACAACGTTTATTTTGTCTGTTTTCTTCTTCTTCTTTTATTTTTTCTGATTTAGGTCACTTCTGGTTATGCCATTTCTGTTTTTTGCAGTCTGTATGTCATTAGTTCTGTTGTAAAGGTTTCAAATCATGGGTCGCCAAAGGATTTGAGGCAGCAGACCAACAATAGCCAAATGCCATGTGGGTCAGCAAATTCATTGCAATTTCTTATGTTCTAGTTGCATTGTGTAAGATAGACCTTTACTCCTCCACCCTTCGTGCACAAACAAAGAGTTCAAAAAGTCGAAATTTCTGCCTTACATTGGTCAACATTGGGCGGATACGGGCATTCTTTTTTCTTTTTTTAACGCCAACGAGCAACCGCTGGTGAATTCAGAAATTTTACATTTAGTCGGAACAATAGGCTAATGTCGTCCTTAGTGAGAACTATAAACAAAGGGGTGGGGGAGGAAAACAAAACTCTGCGTGAGAAATTAAGCCAATCACAAGCATTGATCAAGAGCTGAAGTAACGCATGAGATCTCTAGGCTTGTTAGGTCCGTTGGTCAGTCGTCGCTTCGGTGCGTGGCGATGTCACGGTTCCACATGCTCTGACCTCCTTGGCTCAGCAAGAAAAGAAATGGCAAGTGTTTCGACCTTCTTCGTACATAAATGCGAGCAAGACACCTGCTTTTTTTTTTTTTAGGGGGAGCGGGATTAAGAAACTTTTTCTTGAGCGGGATTAAGAAACTTTTTCACGAGAAACAAAAACAGGGAAATGCATTTTTAGAGCCATATTTATTTGTAAACTCAGTTCAGCGGAAATAAAATTGCAAATAATGGTGCGTACTTTCATATAGAAACTAGGTCACACTATTTTAAAAAAATAAAGAGAGCACTGTCAAAATGTTAAACAGTAATACTTGGAAATGCTGTGAATCGTATTGTTTTTTATGAATAGAAGTGTTCAGGAGGAGGGGAGGGGTCAATAGAAGTGCCTGCTCTTCCCTGGCTATCCCTTAGCTCTCTGAAAATAGGTCTTTTATAGACTGACTTAAAAAGTTCGCTACTAAGAAAGTCACACGGAAATTTCTTCACTGTGTTAGAGTCGCTAGTGATTCCCGATTTAGCTTATTCAATTATGAATTCTGAATGCAAGAAAACGCTAAATGCAGGAAAATATATTCGTCTGCTTATGTATGTTTGATCACAGTTTCTGATTTCGAATGATAAATGTAAAGTTATTCAGTTTTTAAATATAAGCTCAACATACAAGGGTCATTTCAACAGTTTTGCACACTGTGCGTTATCTCTTAACAAGTTAGTAAAATCATGCAATGCATTGATTATGATACGCTTTCCAACATACCAGAAATCATTACTCAAGTTATGAGGATGATGGCTGTGGAATAAATCTCGCTCCTGTGCCCTGACCTTTGATTCCATTTCGATGATATTAAACAGAATTGGTTCAGTGTACCTCCGGAACAACATACTAAAGTTTTGTCGTAGTAGAAGAATTTTTAGCCAAGTTATGAGGATAATGGCTGTGGAATAAATCTCGCTCCTGTGCCCTGACCTTCGACACCATTTCGATGATATTCAACAGAACCGGTTTAGTATACTTCCGGAACATCAGGATAACGTTTTGTCGCAATCGAAGCATTTTTAGTCATGGCGCATAAGGGCAATGGAATGGATCCGGCTGCTATGTCCTGACCTTTGACACCACTTCGTCCATTTTCAATAGGGTTCATCCCCAGGTTGTCCCCTACCCCATACTAAAATTTCATCGAAATCGAACAATTTTTACGCGAGTTATCGTGCGGACGGACAAAGCTGGAGCATATTCGCTTCTTCAACCTACGGTTGAAAAGCGTAAAAAGCGAAATTATTTCACAACATACCTTTACAAGTCTTCGAAGTAATATCCATATTTCTTTATGACAGCGGCCCAGTTAGGACATCTCCATTGTTGAGGCGTCGGATTACTCGGGTCATCTCATTAGAAACATCCTGAATCGTACTCAGTCGTTTCCTGCGGTGTGGCTTCAGTTTTGGGAACAAGTCATAGTCTGGTGTGCTCATGCTGTCAGGGCTGTAGCCTACGGCGCTTTGGAAAGCAATTCCCATCCATAATTATCCAGAATGTCTCTCAGTGGACGGGCAACAGTCGGCCTCTTTATCAAACAAAGATCTTCGCTCTTTCCACGTTCATAAGTGTGTCACGGAAAAATTCTCATTGGCCGCCACCGGGAGTCGAAACCAGGGTCTTCCAGTTACGCGCCGGCTATGCTTCCGCTACACCACAGCGGCATCAAATTTCTCCAGACTCACACACTCTAACTGCCAAGCCAATTTGGCAGGTTGCTTCTTGGAGCCTGCCAAAGAAGCAACCTTCTAAATTATTTGTTCAGTTGCTGCATACCATCTTTGGTGAATCCCCAGCATTGTGCGGGGCTCCAAGAAGCAACCTGCCGAATTGGCTTGGCAGTTAGCGTGTGTGAGTCTGGAGGAATTCGAGGCCGCTGTGGTGTAGCGGAAGCATATCCGGCGCGTAACTGGAAGACCCTGGGTTCGACTCCCGGTGGCGGCCAATGAGAATTTTTCCGTGACTCACTTATGAACGTGGAAAGAGCGAAGATCTTTGTTTGATGTTCCTGGTCTACGTTAAATGTCTGTATTAATTAGTCGGCCTCTTGTTGTCGTGCAAAATGATGAGAGCACGTCGGGCCATCTTTGGGCGCAAAACATTTTGCAGAAACTTTCTGTAGTCTTCCGCTGTTACAGTGGATTCCTCTGTCTGTTGCTATTACTCCAACCTTGTCATCGGCCATAATCGTCATCAGCTTTACCTTCGATTGTTGGCGAATGAATTTTTCTGGAGAGTAGATTCTGGATGTTTCACTGAGCGGACTGAGATTTCAGTTCTGTTTCAAAATCTCGTATCCAGGTTTCGTCTATAGCAAAGAATTCTGTCCAAAAACTGCTCGCCTCTTGTCTCGTACCGCTGAAGTTATTCTTCTACGATCCCTTTGCGAACTACTTGCTGCTCTTCACTCAAATTATGCGGAACCCATTTTGGCAGCCACATTTTCTCTTCTGTAATTTTTCAGTTAGGATTCTGAAAACCGAAGTGGTAGATATGTTTGCTCCAAATGCAATCTCTTCATATGTTTTCCGTCGATCATCTTCTTCCAAAATGCTGTTGACGATAACCACAGAATAGTGGTCAGTTGCATCTGGTGGTCGGTCGCTTCTTGAGTCGTCTTCGATATTTTCCCGACCTTGGTGGGAACGAGAAGCCTCCCCGTGACACTGTGGTACGATCCACTACACTAACCCCACAAACTTCACACAAAGCTTTATGAATTTCGGTAGGGGACTTTCCTCGCAAAGTTTCAATATTGATGTAGGATCGCTGGTCGCTATACGCGAGATCTGACCTCACTCACTTTCTTCCTCCATTTTTACGCAGAATTTTTCGGAACAGGAACAAATTAGCCAGCAAACATAGACGCAACTTTGTATGCTGAAGGCTGACTCGTAACTGGCGCAACGATTGTAGCGATTTCATCATCCTGCGGACAACGCCAGCGCAGTGTGCAAAACTTTTGAAATGATCTCGTACAAATCTGAACCACTGAGTTTTATCGTTTTTACACCAGCTAAATCTCGGGAAAATTTTACTTTAAAAGTGAAAAAAAAAAAAAATTAGAATGTACAAAAGACGTCAAAAGATGGAAGCATTTTATTTTTTTATTAACTTCAAAGTTCATGTTATATCTATTTACACAACGCAATTTTACATTTCCATCACAACACATAAATCAGCGGGATTTTTCATTTTTTTGAAAATATTCCAGAAATTGCAGCTCTTTTTCAGTGCACATTTAAGCAAAAGATTGCTTTGAAATGCAGTTATTGAAACGAGCAATAATATAGAAAAGTTCACATTTACGGTTCCATTGACATAATCCTGTTGGCGGAGAGAAAAAGTGAATTGCAGAGTATGTTGTCCCGGATGTAGAAAATTTGTATGAAATTCAGACTATACACTGTAAAAAATAAAAGGCGTGAATTGACCGGAAATATCTGAAATTAGGGTGCAGAAAGTTTTTGTAAGTGTCCGTCTTTTAACAAAATTTTCGTTTTTAGAAGCGTTTTTTTTTTTAACTTCCGTATTTTTCCAAATTTTTTGTAGTTAGATATTCCGTTTATTTCAGAAAAAGTCCGTTTCAGGATTTTCCGTATTTATACAGAAATTTCGCAAAATCGGAGAGGCTGGACTTTTCAGCCCTTACACCAAATAACCCTTTCGCAGCGGTGGAGTTTGAACCGACGTCGTTTGGGTTGGTTCAACAGCTAACGCGCGTCTTAACCACTGAGCCAGAAAGACTAGGAAATCTAAATCACGTTCATGGTAAAACTAATTGCGCGATGGTTTTTTTTTTTTTTGTTTTTTTGACATTATTGTGAGGGAGTTAGTCAGTTTATTTTCTGTTGGAGATTATTTTGACGTCGGACTATGTATAACTTCGCGGATAGTAAGGGGCGCCTACGGCCCACCTCCTGTGACAAAAATAGTTCCTAATTGAAATCATTGTGGCGTTAAAAATACGTGTCTCACACTAATCGTATTAGCATATTCGTAAACAGCATGGAGGACAATTCACGTACTGCGCAATACACCGTGCGCGCTAAGCTCCCTGTGAGCTGGGGAGTTGATGCAATATTTCTGGGTGTGCAGCCGCGTTTGACGCAGTCTATCTTGGCAACCGTGAGCGCAACATGACTGTGCGTGGTATCGTTTTAAAGCTCTCGACAAGATCTATTCAAATACAGGAAGGACATTTCGCAGTGGTTTGAACTGAACATTTTAAAAATTGTTTTCTTGTGAGCCGGTAAAAACTTTTTGATAATATTGCGGTTTATCTGGACAACCGTGAGTGAAAAACGACTGAGCGTGGTATCGTTTTAAAGCTCTCGACGAAATCTATTCAAATATATAAAGAACATATCGCAGTGGTTTAAACTAAAATTAAAAAAATTGTTTTCGTGTGAACGGGTTAACATTTTCGAGAATGCCGTGGAATTCGCACAATGAACACGAGCAAACGTGGAGAAAATCAAAACGAAAGGCAAGAGCAAGTGATGAGGAATGTAAGAGCCCAGAAGACAGAGCACCACGGTTTTTTTTTTTTTTTTTTTTTGTGTGTATCGGTCTCCTTTGTGTTCGCAATGTATCCAGCGTTATTAGTAAAAATTATGTAAGCTACTTTTCATATCATAGACCTGTGTTGGCAATAACAAATTAAATAAACGCTTTGAAACCATACTCGACTAGCCCATTTCAACTCTCCGATCTGCAAGTCGTAGTCCTACGTTCCAAACTGATGGCTCAATTAGAACTGAGCCTATATGTTTTTTAAAATAATTTTATTTTTCTGTAGGAGGACTTCTCTCAAATTAAGTTTTTTTTTTATCGGGATTTTTCGAAGCAATAGAATGCTTTGGAACTTGAGATCTTTTTACATTGACAATTACTTTCAATTATCTTTAAGAAAAGATGAAACATACTGTTTATAGTATTATTTCGCAGAACTCCTAAGTACGAAATTTGCTCTTGATAACTATAATAGCTTTTGTCTTAATGGGTCCAAAGACGGATACATAGACATCACACAATCACCTGTACAATAATTCAAGTACCTGGTTTCTTACAGTAACACAATACATAAAAGCTGGTGCACAAAATGGGGTAGGGGAGAAGAAATATCCTGTGCCACAAAAACCAAAATTCATGCCATCTGCTCTCCACAATATCCGGTCTCGCTACAGAACTTCAAAATCAGTACCTTCGACAGACAATCGTAATTTAACAGTTAATCAAACCTCAACTATTCTTACGAATTGCTCCTTTTATCGGAAATTTCTCGTCATATGGATATGGAAAAAGTGAGAACGGAGTTTTTCCGTTAATATACGAAAGGAATTACGGAAAAGTTTCTAAAAATTCGGAATTTTCTGTTAACACACATTAAAAACGACAATTTATTGTCAGTATAAGAAAGAAATTGAGGAACTTTTTCTGAAAATTCAGAACTTTCCTGGCGTACGAAAAATCCGCGAAATTCAAGTTTCTTTCTGTCATTTCATGGAAACTATCAGAAATACACTATGTCGGCAAAAGTCACCGAACACCTAGAAGAGAAACACAACATAGCATTTATTGACATACATTAGTACGGTGTCGGTCCACCTTTGGCCTTAATGCATGCACTGACCTTTCGAGACATTCTTTCGACAAGGTTTTGGAACACACAGCGGTAGGTATGCGCTTCCATTCAGTACAAAATGCTGCCGCTAACTGTTGCTTAACAGTAGGCCTTGGTTCCAAACTTCTTATCCGGCGTTCTGATTAATCCCATAGGTGATATATGGGATTAAAATCAGGGCTCTGTGCTGGCCAGTCCACACACGATACGGAATTATCGTCAAACCACGCCGTAATAGTCCTTGCTTTATGACTCGGTGTATTATCCTGCTGGCACCAACAAGGCTCGGTTCCATAGTATTCCCACAGAGTTGGTAGGGCATAATTGTCCAGAATATCCAGGTAGACGTGCTGGTTAACAGGTTTGTCCACGATAACCAATGGGTCAGGACCATACCACGAAAAACACCCCCACACGAGTACACTGCCAGCTCCAAACTTGACCGTAGAAAAAGTACACTCTGGTAAATAGCGTTCCCCCGGCTGCCGCCATGCCCACACACGGCCATCAGGCTGATGGATCGTGTTTCTGGATTCACCAGTCTATAGGACCCGTTTCCATTGATCTACGGTCCACGATAAAAGTTCTTTACACCATCGCCAAAGGACGAGTAGCATTCCGAGTGGAGATGAAAGGCTTATGAGCAGCCGCGCGACCACGGTAACCCATGGAATGTAGTTTTCTGCGAATGGTGCGTATGCATACAAAGGTTCCATCATTTTTACTTACCTGTGCACTGAGGTCTTGTGCAGTACTCCGTCGATTAGCTGTAATGACTCATCTGAGGCTTCGACGTTCTCTATCACTGATTTTCTTTGGTCTGCCAGTACGTTTTGCTGTTTCAAACACGCCATGTGTCTTCTACTTATTCAGTTCATCCAAAGCAGTTGTCTTGGGTATGTTTAAATGCCTCTCGGTTTCTCTTATGGACAGCCCACTAATATAACACCCAACAATCTTTCCTTTCTCAAAGTCAGTTCTCTCCCGCCGCGACATTTTCACTCAACCTCACAGTGCGATATGATCGTGGTCAGCTGCAGGCTTGTTTTTATACCGTTTGCAGTCGTACTGCGCATCTTAACAACGCAGCTGATCCGTTCATTTGCTTTTGAAGGAGTGTCCGGTGTCTTTTGTCAATGTAGTGTATGCTTCGTTAATTCAAGAAAGTAATAACGGAAAGTGGCTTGAGAATCTCAGAAAATGTTTGCTGTGTAAATAAGGGAAAAACCAAAGTTATGGTTTTTGAGCGAGGAACTATTAATACAGAATGCACACAGATATACCAGGTGAATGATTTTTTTTGAGGAAACATGTTTGACAGAGAAAAGAAATTGGATGCTGAAATTAGTAAGTGAGTGAATTCAGTTTCGAAAATCCTAACTGCTTTAGGAGCATTTCACAGGACTGATAGTTTCTCGAAAGGTTCCCAAATGTCTGTGCATGAAAGTGTAATTGTATCTGCTCTGATAAGCTGACCAGAAATCCCGAATTCTTAAGGACAGTCCTCATATTTAGTTTACTGATTCCCAAAACGTCTGATGCTTCTGGGGACACAACTTGTCTTCAAATTTTGATATTTGTCCTCAAGTGTCCTCGAATTTACACTTTCTCATTAGCTCGTTAGATTTCTAATGAAAAATGCTCTTAAAAATCATTTTCGTTGTACAAATCTTTCAACATGCTTCTTGTGAGAACAAATTTTGATTACCCCCCCCCCCCCCCTTTTCCGAGTTTAACGACCACCGTGAGCAAATCTAAAGACTCTAAGCAGTCACCTCTCTCTAATTTTCGGACATTTATTCTAGGGAAGGGAGAGACAAGTGCTGTAAGACAAATACCACCGCCTATGTCAGTTCGAGTCCTCATTCGGGACTCCACAAGTTAGTTCGAGTCCTCATTCGGGACTCGAACTAACTTGTGCGAATGGTCATTGGTCAGCACTAAAACCACTGGGGCGGCCAAATTTCGACTCGCCATTCGATTCGCTCATTAGTGTGCAGCTTGATTTTAATTCCGCACATATGCCTAAGGTACGGTGACCAGATGTCCTTTTTTTCTGGTGACAATCTTCAATTTCAATGCTTCTTCCACGATTCCGTAAAAACTGATTGAGGGTGTCAAATGTCCTCAATTTCTTATTTTTGACCTCAATTTTTGAAATCTCTCAAAAATTCTGAAAGATGTACTAAACAAAAGTCGTAGAACTGAATTGAATATATCAAATGCAACCAAATTTAGCATCAATTACTTATTTTATTGCAAGAAAATGGACTCATAAAGGTGTGGAGCTATTTTCTGAAGCGGAGGAATTTTTCTTTGAATTAAGTTATAAATCACGCAATATTAATAGGAGATATGCCGAAGCATCCAACAAAGTCATCTCGATAATCGTGGTGTTTTTTCGTTTCTGTTTTAACTGAATTTATCTAAACTATTTATAGGATGGGGAATAAATAGCATTTTTTTTAGCATCCACTTTCTTGCAATTAAATAAGTTGCTCATGCAAAATTTGGTTGCATTTGGCAGATTCTATTCAGAGTTCTACAACTTTTGTTCAGTACATTTTTCATTAGAATGCTTTTTCAAGTGAAGTTATCAGACTTGGAATATTCCTTTTCATAGAAATAACGTAAGGTATTTAATGATGTGTGCCCGCTCAAAATAATACAGTAATTTTCTGGCTTCAGATATTTTTTCTTGTACAAAATTACAATGAAATTTCAGTTCAAAATCAAAATACAGCTTTGTTTGCATGTGCTGTCCCCTATGAGTAACATTTAAAGTTTATCAGAAGTAATATTCTGCATGAGAGTATTTTATTGCCATTTTATACTTATTTCACATGAAAACCATCTTTCAGATTCATCTTATGTTTACTGGACAATTATATTACAGTGCATAACAGTCTTTGCTAATCATCTGATTTACCGTAATGTGTCAGATGTTGTCCTCAATCATATCCTCAGTTTGCAAAAAAATTGTCCCCAATTCTGCATTGAAATTGAAAACAACACGTCATTTTGTCTTCAATTTAGTTCTAAAAGATCTGGTCACCTTAACCTAAGGTAAAGCATTTCACCTATGCTAATACGTAGTGTGATCAAAAAGTTCTGAGACTAGGTACGTAGCGCGCCAACAGATGACAGTACGCAGATGCGCGAGCAGCGGTCGAGGGCAATGACCTTCATGAGTCATTGTGCTGATTGGCGTCGTTCTGTGCTACACGATATTTGGTGACCGCGTACAGAACACAGCTTCGATTTCGGTATGGACTGCAAACTAGAGCAGCGAGCGGACATCAAATGTTGTGTCAAACTCGGTAAATCGGGAACGGAGACGCATGAAATGTTGCGGCAGGCTTACGGCAATGAAGCAATGAGTCGTGTGAGGTGTTTTGAGTGGCACTCGCGCTTCAAGAGCAGCAGAACGGCAATGGAAGACGACGAGATGTCAGGGCGACTGTCCACGAGCAAAAGCCCCGAAAACGTGGACAACATTTGGGAACTGATGAATGAGGATCGTCGGAGAACCATTCAAGACATTGCTACCATCGTCAATGTGTCATACGGAACAGTGCAAGAAATTCTGACGTCGGTTTTGAACATGCACCGCATTGCTGCAAAGTTTGTGCCAAATATTCTGAACCCCGAACAGAAGACGCTCCGTGTCGAACTCTGTCAAGATCTTCGTCAGCAGGTGGTGAATGAACCAACGTTCCTGTCGCGAGTCATCACTGGGGACGAGACTTGGGTCTACAGTTACCACCCGGAGACCAAACAGTCGTCGCAGTGAAAGAGCCCGACATCTCCACGACCGAAGAAGGCCCGACCGGTCCGGAGCGCAACCAAAAGCATGCTCATTGTGTTCTTCGATATTCGTGAGGTTGTGCACCGTGCATTCGTTCTCCACGCCCAGACCGTCAACGTTTTTTTCACTGCGAAGTTCTGTGGCGTCCTAGGGAGGACATTCGCCGCAAACGACCTGAAATGTGGCGCAGGGGTGATTTTCTGCTACATCACGACAATGCAGCAGCTCACAGAACGTTAGCAACACGCCAGTTTTGCAGCCGCAACAGCATGACTACCCTTCCTCATCCGCCTTACTCGCCGGATTTAGCCCCCTGAGACTTTTTTCTGTTCCCGAAGATGACGCTGAAGCTCAAGGGTCGCCGTTTGGAAACCGTGGACGAGATCCAGCGCGAATCACAGACGGTGCTTGACACAATTTGCGAACAGGACTTCCAGGGAGCGTTCCAACAGTGGCAAAAACGCTGGCAGCGGTGTATCGCTTCCCAAAGAGACTACTTTGAGGGAAATCATAGCCAGGCTTAAGTAACGTAAGTACTTTATTGTATATCTGCCTAGTCTCGGAACTTTTTGATCGGACTTCGTATGTTCTCACCATCATAGCTCTGCTGTGTCAATACAAATTACCAGCATTTTACACGATATATCCTTTTAAGACATAGTTTTTCATATGTAATATCACACTTATAGAAACAACGTAGTTTTGTGACAAAAAGATTTTCATATTTACTTTTAGTACGTATGTATCCCTAAACGAACTGCCGATTTGGGGACACCATGCCATTTTATCCTCAAATTAGTGTTCCAGTATCTGGTCACCTTAACGGTAGTGAAACCTGGGTAGAGCAGAAGAGGCACAGGAGTCTTTACTGAAGTGGTTCGTTGTGGCAAGTCACGCTCTGATCATGTGAGGAATGAAGATGTGTTGCAGATGTGCAATGTGAAGAAAAATGCTGTTAGTATAAGGTGAAACAAATATTTTGAAGTGAGTGGCAACTTTTAAAGAATGAGTGGGGAGATGCTAACTAAGAAAATTTATTCATCCCAAGTGAAAGTAAAGAAAGGTAGGGGAAGGCCAAGGAAATCATGGGAGGACCAGATTCAGGAATATCTGCACGAGGAAAAGATAATGAATATGAAGAACAAAGGGTCTTGTGCGAGACGTGTGATGGATATCAGTGAAGCTCGAGTTGTGTGCCGAGCTCGCTGTAAATGAAGACGTCTGTTGCATCAACAGTAAGTAAAATTTTGCTCCATCAATTTAAAACTTTTATTTGGTAGATAAGCTTTCTATAGAGAGATAACCTCTGAGTCTCAGAGAACGACCTAGCGATATGTATGTACGTAATGGGATGTAAGGTCAGGTGATGCGTAACATCACAGCCTCTCCTTGACAAATGTCAACCCCGCCTTCTCGTGGTGCATCCTGTTCCTACTAAAGGGGCTCTGACGACCGCCAATAGCGGTATAACTATACCATCGGGATGAGAGGAAATTCTATCCCACACTCACCAACCCGCTTGGCCAGCGTGGTGAGTTATGGCCAAACCCCTCCAAAATGATTCCACAACTTAAATCTTGGCCCTCAGTCTCCGGCAGCTGGAATGTACCTGGCCAAGGCAGCGGCCAGTGCGACATGAAGGCAGAGGGTGCTAAGAATCCCCGGAGGACCGGACTAGCTGCCATCTGATGCTGACCTTGGCAACGTACAATGGACGCTCCCTATCTTCTGATTCAAGGCTTCTTGAATTGGAAGAGGAACTACAAAGGATCAAGTGGGACATCGTGGGGCTAAGTGAGATAAGGAGAAAAGGAGAAGATCTCATCGAACTGAAAAGTGGACATCTCTTCTACTATCGTGGGACAGATACTGGCAGAACTAGTGGTGTTGGATTTATAATAAACAAGAAACTGAGGGATAAAGTTGCAGAAGTTGAAAGTTCCTCTGACAGAGCTGCACGGCTTGTTATCCAACTCTCGAAAAGATACCAGGCTCAGATTATTCAAACTTATGCACCCACCACAAGTCATCCTGAAGAAGAAATTGAAGAATTTTATGAGGAAATTTGTCATCTAAATAATAAAGGTAAGCAGCACTTGAAAATAATTATGGGAGATTTCAATGCAAAAAATAGGGCAACGGCAACAGAATGAAACTTCAGTAGGTAAATTCGGTCATGGCAACAGAAACCAGCGTGGAAATACTCTCGTTGAGTTTGCAGAGGCAGAAGGGTTTTCATCTTGAACTCCTTCTTCAAGAAAAAGCCACACAGGAAATGGACATGGAGACATCCAAATGGGATGACAAGTGAAATTGATTTTATTATGTGTAACAAAAAATTCGTCATAGAAGACTGCAGTGTGCTAAACAAGTTCAACACAGGTAGTGACCATAGATTGGTGAGATGTAAGATGCACCTCAACACTAAACTTGAACGTGGTAAGCTCATAAGACAAACAAAATCTATTGACATAACCAACCTTAAAAAACACCATAATACCTTCAAGTTGGAACTGAAGAACAGGTTCTCTGCTTTAGAAGGCCTAACATCGGAAGAAGTGGACATCTCTGAAGTTAACAGAAAAGTAACCAAAGCTCTTATGGAAACAGCAACAAAATTAGCTGGGTCTAAGAACAAGTTGCATGTAAATAAATTATCAGGAAAAACGAAAATGTTGATGCAAAAAAGAAGAGAGATGAGGACAACTAAAGAAGATGTGACTTCCAAAGTGGAATATATAGAGCTATGCAAGACAGTACGAAAAAGTATCACTGAAGACGTAAGAAAATTCAACTGTGAACTAGTGAGGAAAGCAATTGAAAACAACCAAAGCCTAAAGATAGCAAAGGGACATCTCAGTAAGGGGAAAAAACAGATTATGGCACTGAGAAAAGAAGATGGTTCTGTAACAAGAAATAGAGGCGAAATTTTGACAAGAGTGAAAGATTTCTACTCCAAATTATATGAAAGGGATGATACATGCACTCCAGACATCATGAAAGATACCAGTACCAGAGTTCCTCCAGTCCTTCCAGCAGAAGTTGCACATGCAATCAAGAACATGAAGCGGGGAAAAGCTCCAGGAAAAGATGGAATTACTGTAGACATCATACAAGAAGCAAGTGGAGAAATCGAAACAGTACTCGCCCAAATTTTCACTCGATGACTTAATGAAGGAAAGATTCCTGAGGATTGGAACACCGCTACAATGATCCTGCTACATAAAAAAGGTGACATTGAGGATCTCGGGAACTACAGACCTATCAGCCTCCTATCAGTAGTTTATAAAATCTTCACTAAAGTTCTTTCACACCGCTTGAAGGTAACACTGGACATGGCTCAACCGAGAGAACAAGCTGGATTCAGGAGTGGCTACAGCACAATAGATCATATCCATGTGCTGAGAGAACTAATTGAAAGAGCGAGGGAATATGAACTTCCATTGTGCATGGCTTTTATCGATTATGAAAAAGCCTTTGATTCGGTGAAACCATCAGCAGTTACAATGGCTCTGAAAACCTGCGGTATTGAAGATGCATACATTAATATTATTAATAACATCTATGAAAATGCAAGTGCAAAAATTAGGCTGTTTGAAAATACAACACACATAAAAATTGGAAAGGGAGTGAGACAAGGTGACACCATATCTCCGAAGCTCTTTAATGCCACATTGGAGGGTGTTTTTCAGTCACTGAGCTGGGAAAACAAGGGGATAAAGATTAATGGAGATTATCTAACCCACCTTCGTTTTGCTGATGACGTAGTCATTTTTGCAACTAGTCCATCAGAGCTGCAGAGTATGATCCAGGAACTTGCTGACAAGAGTAAAGAAGTGGGATTAAAAATGAACTTTCAGAAGACAAAAGTGATGTTCAAGAAATGAAGATTTATCGATTGATGGAGAAAAGCTGGAGATAACAGACACGTACGTTTATCTTGGACAGCAGATATCAAGTGAGGGTCACATTGATGAAGAAATTAATCGGCGTACAAAACTTGCCTGGAGAGCTTTTGGAAGAAACAGCATAATTTTCAAGAGCAATATGCCATTATGTCTTAAAAGAAAAGTGTTTGATCAATGCATCCTTCCAGTGCTTACGTATGGTGCAGAGACGTGGACCTTAACTAAAAAAGACATACAAAGGCTGCAGACAACTCAAAATAGCATGGAGAGGTGCATACTTGGTGTAACCAGGAGAGATAAGAAGAGGAACTCGTGGATCCGAAAAATGACAAGAGTGGAAGACATCATGATCAGAGTTAAATCCCTGAAATGGCAATGGGCTGGACATACTGCCAGAAGGACAGATCATCGATGGACAGCCGAAATTTTAGATTGGATTCAAGGGACAGGAAAAGACCCAGAAGAAGACCACATGGGAGATGGGTGGATGAAATTCGAAAGTATGCAGGGGTGACATGGAGGAGACTGGCACAAGACAGACCGTTGTGGAGGAAACTTGGGGGAGACCTTCGTCCAGCAGTGGATTGATAATGGTTGACAATGATGATGATGATGATGATGTACGTACGTTTTCACAGAAAATTTCGCTTGTCATATGTGATGAAGCGACGTCCTTTCTAGGACTGTTGCTTTTTACGCTTTCCAACCGTAGGTTGAAGAAGCGCATATGATCCAGCATTGTCCGTCCGTCTATCTGTCTGTCCGCATGATAACCCGCGTAAAAATGGTTCGATTTCGACGAAATTTTAGTATGTGGTAGGAGACTACTGGAGACGAACCCTATTGAAAATGGGCGAAATGGGATCAAAGGTCAGAACATAAGAGCGGGATCCATACCATCGCTTTATGCGTAATAACTTACGTAAAAATGGTTCGATTTCTATGAAAATTTAGTATGTGGGAGGGGACCATCTGGGGACGAATCCTATCGAAAATGGGCGAAATAGGGTCAAAGGTCAGGATATAGGATTCCATTGCTCTTATGCGTCATAACTTTGCTAAAAATGCTTCTATTGCGACAAAAGTTTAGTATGTTGTTCCGGAGGTATACTGAATTCTATCATCGAAATGGGGTCAAAGGTCAGGGCACAGGAACGAGATTTATTTCACATCCATTATCCTCATAACCTGACTAAAAATGCTTGTATTGTTCCGGAGGTATACTGAACCAATTCTGCTTAATACTGTATAATCGAAATGGGGTCAAAGGTCAAAGCACAGGAGCGAGATTTATTCCACATCCATTATTCTCATAACCTGACTAATGCTTCTATTGCGACAAAATCTTGGTATGTTGTTCCGGAAGTATACTGAACCAATTCTGTTTAATATCATCGAAATGGGGTCAAAGGTCAGGGCACAGGAGCGAGATTTATTCCACAGCCATCATCCTCATAACTTGAGTAATGATCCCTCGTATGTTGGAAAGCGTATCGTATAATCAATGCGTTGCATGATTTTACTAACTTGTTCACGCTTTCCAACCGTATAGGTTGAAGAAGCGTATATGTTCCAGTTTTGTCCGTCTGTCTGTCCGTACGATAACTTACGTAGAAATGTTTCGATTTCGAGGAAATTTGAGTAGGAGGAGGGAACCCTATTGAAAATGGGCGAAGTGGGGTCAAAGGTCAGGGTATAGGAGCGGGATCCATGCCATTGCCCTTATGCGTCATAACTTACGTACAAATGCTTCGATTGCGACAAAACTTTATCATGTTGTTCAGGAGGTATACTGAACTGGTTCTGTTGAATATCATTGAAATGGGGTCAAAGGTCAGGGCACAGGAGCAATATTTATTCCACAGCCATTATACTCATAACTTGAGTAAAAATGCTTCTATTGCGACAAAACTTTCGTATGTTGTTCCGGAGGTATACTGAACCAGTTCTGTTTAATATCATCGAAATGGGGTCAAAGGTCAAGGCACAGGAGTGATATTTATTCCACAGCCATTATCCTCATAACTTGAGTAATGATTTCTGGTATGTTGGAAAGGGTATCATAATCAATGTATTGCATGATTTTACTAAATTGTTTTCATTTGTGGTGAGGTACGTCGTTTTCCTGAATAATTTCTTCATTTTGTGCCGTGTCGATTTCATGTTAAGAACTTATAACGAAGTAAATTTCTCCGTCATTTTTGGTCTACGCGGGGAATCGAACCAGAGTCCGCTTATTCCGGAACAAGTCACTCTACCAATTGAGCTACGTGGACGTTCATTCTGACTGCTATCTGCCTTTATGTCGTGTGCGTCCTGCTGGCAGGTACGTCACAAACTGCTCGCACGTCAACAGCTATCGGCGTCCATTACAGTATCCCTAAAAGCCTCACATTATTCCCCAACATGGTGTTGTAAACGTTACGCGTTGCCATATACTTCAAAAAACTGTCGATGGATATTGTCCGGCGAAACTTGCTTTGCCTACAAAAACCGAACCTCCTCTCTAGACTAACGTTCCACCATAAATTACATTTTGTACTGCCACAGTACAGCTGTAATGTGCGCATGCGCCTTCAGCTGCAGAGTATTGTCATTCGCAACTTCTACTATCTACACTAATGATTGCCACAGGTATGCTCCTGAAATTATTAGATTGTTAACCTTATCTCTTAATCAACCTTCATACCTACAGTAGGATTCTGCCGGCTGACCAACTAAACATCCGCAGTTCGTATCTACAAGCCATAACTTCTCGTGTATAGACGTCATTAATTTCTATGTATCATAACTACCCGTCCAGAACTTCGCAGCTCTTATCTTCGCAAACACGATTGCAAATCTGGATGTCAACATTTCTTAACAAGGTACCACAACCTCTTGCACAGACATCAACGGTTTCTTTCTACATATCCTCATTGCTCATATGAGCGAACAAAAGATCCTACATAACATCTATGTAGTCAACTTTGTCTGGCGTACTGTCGGAACGAGGTACACGCACATGACAACAAACACTAAACTCGAATCTTTGCTGTGCTTGGGTCTGCAAAATTACGCTCAACTTTTAGTCGCCTTGAAAACTCGTCACAGAAGATGGATGAAGATTTAAGGCAGTGTGTATGTTATGGTGGTTTCTTAAAGCGTTACAGGTCAAGTTGAAATGCTGCAGAACGGGAATCTTACTACATCACCATTTTTTATGCTTTTCAACCGTAGGATGAAGAAGCGTATATTCTCGAGCTTTGTCCGTCTGTCTGTCTGTCTGTCCGCACGATAACTCGCGTAAAAATGTTCCGATTTCGATTAAATTTTAGTATATGGTAGGGGACAACTAGGGAACGAACCCTATTGAAAATGGACGAAATGGAGTAAAAGGTCATGCAGGATATAGGAGCGGGATCTATTCCATCACCCTTATGCGTCATAACGTACGTAAAAATGCTTCGATTGCGACAAAACTTTATCATGTTGTTCCGGAGGTATACTGAACAAGTTCTGTTGAATATAATTGAAATGTGGTCAAAGGTCAGGGCACAGGAGCGAGATTTATTGCACAGCCATTATCCTTATAACTTGACTAAAAATGCTTCTATTGCGACAAATGTTGTTCCGGAGGTATACTGAACCAATTCTGTTTAATATTATCGAACTGGGGGTTAAAGGTCAGGGCACAGGACCGAGATTTATTCCACAGCCATTATCCTCATAACTTGAGTAATGATTTCTGGTATGTTGGACAGCCTATCATAATCAATACATTGCATGATTTTATTACCTTTTTCCAAGTTGTTCTACCTTTCGAATAAATGTCGTAGTTTTGGTGCAGGTTATTTATTTGAGGTCTCTGCACTGTTTTATTTATATTTTTTCATAAACACAAAACTGGCCATTAAGTTGTGGGAAAGAAGAAACCATTAAACATGTTTTTACTTGAATATGGCTGGCTTTCTATTTTTTCAGTTAAGTTTTTCGTGCGAAAAAATCTTCAAATTTTGTATATACTGTATATATACGAGCGTTGAGTGAAATGTAGTGGCAGCGCGGCAATAATCAGCGCAAACGATTGCGGCGCACTCTGGTGACAACACAATCGAGTACATGAAAACCTTTTCGAGTGTTGAACGTTACTTGAGAGTTTGTGTGGAACGAAGGAGGTAACTTACGGAGCACACAAAGTATAGCTGTTGGGAAAAGGCGGTCTAAGGCGTTTTTATGAAGTTAGAACAACGCAGCTGGATAAAAGTTGAGGTTGCGCGTGTTTTCAACGCTAAGGAATGTTTGTTAGGTCTGAAGGATGCATGTGGGGATGAAGCGCTACCCTATTGTACAGTTGCACGATGGGTGAAGCCTTTTCGCAGTGGTCGAGAGCAACTAGCAGACAATGAACGATCGGGACTCCCGCACACCTCACGGGAGAAGGTGCAGCTCGTGCAATCTGTACTTGATTGTGATAGGCACTGGACCACGCGCCAATTGGCAAATGTAGTTGGAATCCGTGATTTCACCGTGCGCCACATTCTGTACGATGTCCTAATTGGCATGGGAAAATTCGCAGCAAAGTGGGTCCTCTCATCATCTAACAGAAGTGAAAAAGTGACACCGATACGCCGCCGCAGCAAAACTCTATTTGGACCGATATCATAATGAGGGTGATGCATTTCTTCGTCGAATCATTGCCATCGAAGAAACTTGGGCACGGCCGTACAAGCCGGCACTCAAACGGCAATCGAATGAATGGCGGCATCAGAGATCCCCACGCCCGAAAAAGTTACGGCAAAAACCCAGTATAGTCAAGTAAAGCTAATTGTTTCCTATGACATGGATGGTGCAATCCTTCATCATGCTGTCCCGGAGAAACAAACTGGGTACTATCTACGGTTTCTGGAGAAATAGAAATATCTGCGTCCGGCACTACGAAAGAAGCGGCCACATTTTATTAAAGACAATCCACCAGTACTCATTCACGACAATGTGTCACGTTGCCCAAACAGTGCAGAAATTTTTGACAAGATGGCGTTGGGAAATCTTGGAGCACCCACTTTATTCCCCAGACATGAGTCCCTATGACTTTGATCTGTTTCCCAAGTTGAAGGCACCCATCCGAGGACAACGTTTTTGTAGTGTGCCTGAGGTTATTTCTTGTGCTATCGACCGAACTATTGCAGCTATCAATGGAAACAGATCGGCTGACAGTATCCACCGTCTCTCACAGCTATGGACTACAGTTATTTACATGACCGGTGATTACATTGAAAGCCAGCGATGTTCCATTCATGTCTAAATAAAGCGTAATGTGTGTTAGATACCTGTTGCCGCTAATTCTTGGTCAAACCTGATACACGGTCGTATCAAAATAATAAGACCATCCCTGGAATCACGATGTACCAGCCCAGGCTCGTCACATAGTGCACGTGACAAGGTCATGTACACGGAGATATAAACGGTCGACCAGGACAGATGAGCATTACTGCGTCACGTGAGCACAATGGGAAGAGGTAGTGATCTGACGGACATTAAAAAAATAAATGGTCATCGGTTCCCGCGCCGAGGGTGGAAGCATCTTAGAAACAGCAGACTTCGTGGGATGTTCGCGAGATGCTATAGTAAGGCTGTACTGTGAATGGTCCGGTGGCACACTGAGTAACTCCCGACGTCATAACTGTGGAACCCCAAAGTCCATCGACCCCAGAGGAGAATGTCGCCTCCGTCGACTGGTAAAAGGCAATCGACGCGCAACAGTGCAGCAACTGACCACGCAAATGAACGCTAGGGCCCCCCAGGTATTTGGGACACCCTAATAGCAGTTCAAGGACGGAGGCGATGCTGCGTCAAGGCGCCCATGTTAACCCAGGTCCATCGGCAACAACTCCTGCAGTTCGCATGGGACTATCATCATTGGACAGTGGAAGAGTCGGAAAAGGTTGCCTTCTCCGACGATTCGAGGTTTCTACTCCAGATAAGTGACGGACGGTGGCGGATACGGCGTCATGTCCGGGGGATGCTTTCGTGGTATCACATGGGACCGCTGGTACCACTAGATGGGTCCCTGAACGCCAATGGGAACATTTCCATCCGCGCTAACCACATGCATCCGTTCATGTTGGCCGTTTACCCTGGTGGTGATGGTATCTACCGACAGGACAATGCGCCGTGCCATGTCGCTTAGGGGGTGCGTGACTGGTTCCAGAAACACGACAGCGATGTCTCCGTTCTCCATTGGCCGGCGAAATCGCCCGATCTCAATCCTATAGAGCACTTGTGAGACTATTTGTATCGACAGGTTGGACGTGCCGACCCACAACCACGTCATCTCCCGGAGTCTGCTGCACTCCGAATGGGCATGTGTGTCTCGGGCAACCTTCCAGGGCCTCATTGCGTCCATGCCGCGCAGTCTCGCCTCTGTCATCCGGGTCAAAGGTGGTTATTCCCATTATCAGGTAGGTGGTCATATCATTCTGATACGACTGTGTATATAGGGCCGTTTAACATCTCTATTTCTATTATCCGTAGTACGAAGCGTTCTCCTAGTTTAGTATCTAGAAGAAATATTCAAGGAAATTTACCTCGGCTCAAATTTTCAGTATCTAGTTATGCTAATAAATTTTTTTCCTTTATTAATTCTCTCCTTGCCAGTAAAAAATCTTCACCTGAATTACCGCGTATCCATTCTCACTGAGTCATGAAATATAAAAATATAAATCTAGATTTTCGAGAGCGTCATAGGTTCGTGCTTTGAGTCTTTAAAACCCACGGTCAACTGCTTTACGGGATCATTTATCTTCTTCCCATTAGTTTCTAAATTTTCGGCTTCTTAGGATCCGCGGTGACGAGAGTTGGTCAGACAACGATAAATTAAGAGTCAAACCATAACCGTCATTCAACCCGCATGACGGTTCCAAATCGAAGAGGACATAAGCCGGTCGTTAACCCTTAACTGTGATAGCCTTCAGTGAACAGAAAACTGTTTCGCTTGGGAACACTCTCTACGCACGCTTTTCTCTTACAAAAGCTGCTTTGCTTTTATCGTAAACATCTCTGAAAAACAGAGTTCGTCAATGCACATAAAACAGACTGAGGTTGTGGAAGACAAAACTGTACAGTGCAACTGAATGTGAAAGAACCTGTTTCTTTCATTCGCAATGAATAGTCTAGCCACTTTATTAAGAGCAATCTTCTATTTCGTCTGTAGAAGACAATACTCGAAGTCAGTGAAACATTTTAAATAGAGACACTAAAGACAAGTTGTGCTTCACATACAAACCTAAATAATAAATATAAGAATGTAAAATATCAATCTTTTGTAAACCCTTTTTACTCTCCAGAATATAAATTTTTACCATAATTTTGGATAAAACTTAAGCGGAAAAAATGTCCACTTAGCTTTAATAAAATTTAGTAACGGAGTTTGTGAGACAGAGAGTTGAAATGTATGTTAACTGTTGATACATGTAAATATTTGACGCAGATCTGTATAGAACAAAGTTTCTTAGATGATTCTCACCTAAAAACTAGTAGTTATACCGCTTGATCATCTGAATATTCCTTTTCATGGACTTAAAGCGATGACCGTCTGAATAAATTGGTTAGACAGCACGCAGCATAATACTGTATTATGGTACTATTAAAAGAGTCTGCAAGATTTATTTACATTAATGGATGTGATGTGCTAATATCCTCCAAAATTTTGCTGATTTAAAACGTAACAAACTTATAACGCTTATTAAGGACTCTCGCAGACAGACAGATAGAAACAAGAAAGGGGGCAGAGAGAGAGAGAGAGAGAGAGAGAGAGAGAGAGATTGGGACGGTACCAAAGATACCAGCAGCGGAGACGGAAACAGAAATAGGGAGAATTAGAGAAAAGGAGATAGACAGAAAAAAGGGAATAGAAATAGAAGGTCAGAGATAGGGAGAATGACAGGAAACAGAGATAAAAGGAATGGACGACAGAGCAATACAGATACAATGAAAGGGGAACAGAGTAGAGAGACAATGAAAAACGAAAATTGACGGAGAAACATGGTAAGGGGCAGATAGCAATAGCAAGAGCCAGAAAAAAAGAGAGAAAATGTTAGAGAGAGAGACTGGGACAGTAGCAAAGAAGCCAGCAGCGGCAGACGTAAATAGAAATAGGAGAGAATGAGAGAAAAGGAGATGATAGAAAGAAATAAGAGAATAGAAAGAGAAGGGCAGAGATAGGGAGAATGAAAGAGAACAGAAGTAAAGGAAATGGAAGACAGAGCGAGATAGATACAAAAAATGAAAGAGGAACAGGGTATAACGAAGTAAATTTCTCCGTCATTTTTATCCGCGCCGGGGTTCGAACCCGGGTCCACTCATTCCGGAATAAGTTGCTCTACCAATTGAGCTACGCGGACATTTTATTCTGATTCCTATCTGCCTTTATGTCGTGTGCGTCCTTCTGGCAGGTACGTCACATCTCCTGGTACGTTACATCATCTCCCCCTTATTTTTTTTTTTTTTTCGAAGTGCTGGAGAAAGGATTCTCTTATTTTTCCTATCTCGCGGTGTGGAAATAACATCACACCAATGCGAGATTTTGAACGGTCGGGTCATCCGGATAGTTCGGGCGCCATTATAACGAAGTGAATTTCTCCGTCATTTTTGGTCTACGCCGGGATTCGAACCCGAGTACGCTTATTCCGGAACAAGTTGCTCTACCAATTAAGCTACGCGGACATTGATTCTAATTGCTATCTGCCTTTATGTCGTGTGCGTCCTTCTGGCAGGTACGTCACATCTCCTGGTACGTTACATCATCTCCCCCTTATTTTTCTTTTTTCGAAGTGCTGCTCATATTTTTCCTATCTCGCGGTGTGGAAATAACATCACACCAATGCGAGATTTTGAACGGTCGGGTCATCCGGATAGTTCGGGCGCCATTATAACGAAGTAAATTTCTCCGTCATTTCTATCAGCGCCAGGATTCGAACCCGAGTCCACTCATTCCGGAATAAGTTGCTCTACCAATTGAGCTACGCGGACATTTTATTCTGATTCCTATCTGCCTTTATGTCGTGTGCGTCCTTCTGGCAGGTACGTCACATCTCCTGGTACGTTACAAGGGTAGAGAGACAAAGAAAAATGAAAAATGACAGAGAAACATAGTGAGGGGCAGATAGCAAGAGCCAGAAAACAAAGAGAGAGAAAAATGTCAGAGAAACGGAGAGAGAGAGAGAGAGATGTAGCGAGAATGACAGAGAGGCATAAAAAAAAGGAGAGACAGAGAGATAAAAACAGGGAGCCATAGAGAGAGCGAGAGAGAGAGAGAGAGAGAGAGAGAGAGAGAGAGAGAGAGAAGGGAGGGGGGGGGGGGAGCTGTTATCAGGGGAACTGGCTTCTTACTTGGTCTTGAAGTTGGTCACTGAAAATTTTGCTCTAACCACGCAAAACTTAAAGTTAATTTTCGGCTTATTTTACTAAAGTTTTCAACATTTCATTCTGTCCCGAAACTATCGGCCATTATTTCGCTTTCCAGCGAAGCCGGGGCATCCCCGGTGGAGCAGTGGTCAAAGTGACCATTCTTCAGAGATAGGTCTAGGTTCGAATCCCGGTGAGGCATTGATGTTGTGTTTGTCTTAATGCCGTAGCTCTCTTCCTTTCTTAAAACAGGTGGCCCTAAATTTCGGAAGGGCGATTACTTATAGCCCACTCAGTTGCTCACGGTGGTCGTTAACCTCCTCCCCACCCCAAAAAGAAGAATAAACAAAAAAGAAAAAAAAAACGTACAGGGAAGGAAAGCATTCTTCCTTCTTTTCAGCATAGTGAAACAATTACACAAGCTAAAGTGCTAAAGTGCTAAGGTATTAAATGAAGGTGAGGTACTTATTAAGCACTGTGAAGCGCAAGACTTTTGGCAAACATATGGTTTAAATGTATTTCTAGGTGATCATCTATATGGATTTGTCATTTAATATTTCTTCAGCGGTAACTTCTCGTAACCAGCACTCGTATTAGGTAAAAGATGTGCTATTGAAAATGGGCATTGGTCTTTACAGAGTCACCGGGCCATATCTCCATCTTTCAAAGTTTAGTGCAATACTTTCTTTCTCCAGTGGTTTTGTTTCGAATTCAGATTTAATATCAAAAACTGAAAGCACAAGAAGCTAATACAGTATTACGCGACTACAGAAGCACTCCTTTCGAAAGCTTCAGCCCAAAGCATTATGTTGCTTTCATTTGCTGCTGCCCAATCTACCATGAAGATAGATGGCACAGTTTCGAAGAAGTTAAATGAATGACATATACATTTTTATACGACTTTTGCCCAACACGACGTAATCCATTAGTTATACATGTATTTACACAGGCTTTGCCAAAGGATTAAGTAAAATGAAGTTGTAAAATAAGAACCGTAAGGGTTTCTCTATTATAATTATTGTCTCCTTTCCCCTGAAGGTAAGTCTGCGTCTGGAACGGATTTAAAATTAAGGCTTTATAATTTCTTTGTATAGCGGGATCCTACTCAGTGAAGCAGGACTTAATTAAAAGCATGACGCAAAACAGACCAAGGTTCTTGCGGTAAAAACACGGTGATTGTAAACAAAACGCAATTGGGAATCTGTGAAATCTGCTAAAAACTAAGTTAATGTTACCAAACGTATTGGATAGATAAAAGAGAAAATTGTAAAATATTTCATGAATGGAATACGAGATTACACCAAACAATACAAATTTTGAAGGTGACAATGCGTTTTTTGGTGTAAATATTATGATAAGGATGGTAATAAGGATGGTAAGTCAAAATGCCGGTTGCTTCGACTAGAGAGTCCTGTGATGGTTATATTCAAAGTAATCGGAAACTTGAGACTTGAGGCAATTCTGGGTGATGTGGTTAGCATACCCGGGCGCTATCTGGGAGACGCGGATTCGATTTCCGCTCCACGACGACGAAAATTTCAAGTTTTCGGATATTTTCTGACTTACCATCCTTGTCATATTTACACCAAAAAACGGATTGTCACCTTCAAAATTTGTAAAATATGCTTTCGGTGTAACAATAGGCTGAAAAAAATTTCCTGAAACGTTGTACCAAGCAGGAAGACCTCGAAAATCCGGTATCAATGCTGGATTTTCCGAAATCGTAACATGAACTCTCACGTGAAATAAATTCAGTACTAACAAATGGAATTCTAGTGAGCAGAAATGAAACTCGCGTTTACCACATAGCTAAAGATCATAAAGCAGGAAAGACAAATACCGTGTTTGCGCATTTAAAGTCATCTTACAATAACACTTGCTTAAAAGAATTCCCCAAAGCGTAATTTGAATTATCGTGGCTAAAAAAGAAATGAATAACTAACCTTTATGCTTAACTCCCCTAGAAATCTTGAATCATCAACAAAAATTCGCAGCATTGACTATTGTGTATTTGCATTTTTAAGGTAATCACACAGCAATACTATACTTGCTTCATAGAGTTCGCTTTCCGTTTTATCAGTTTTTCCTGGAGAAGTTATAAGTTCAGTATTTCTTGCTCTATCACAAAATCCCTTTGCTCTAATCTCAAAATTAAACTTTTAGCAGAGCTCGATTTATGTTATGTGGGCTCTACCACTCGTAATTTGGGGCGCCGTATTTACGAACATCAGTATAATCTCAGGACGCATTCTAGTGCTACATCTTTGTCGAGACTCTGTTTTAAACGGTTCTTACCAACCATGTTGGAATGGCACCATTATTCTGGATTCTCCCAGGAATCGTCGATCAACACTTTTCTGTGAAAGTATTCACATATTCGTCAATGGTGAAAGATGCTGTAACGATGAACCCCCCCCATGTTCATCCCCCTTCCTTGGAGAACACTTTTGGGCCAAGTCACGCCCACCAACTATGCTTGTACCCACTGAACTTGATTTGGACTTTGCCGATTATTGCACATGCGCATTAACTGCTATGTGTCTTGTAAAGTATATAGGCTACTCACTTCTGTGCTCACTACTGCATTGTTTCTGAGAATGACGCCGTTGTGGCGTTGAAAGTTCTTAAACATATACTTATTTTAATTGTACATAGTTTTTTTATCATTAAAGTGTATCGTGCAGGAGACGGCATTTGTTTTCGATTTAATAGCTTTTGGTGCACGAGTTAATTTCTTCATATTTTACTGAGACTAAAAGTCTACACTGTTCTATCGAAACTTTTTCCTCATCCTTTTTTTCATCATTGCGATCTTCAGGTTTAGGTGGTCTAGTGGCTTCAGCAACTACCCTCCTACCAGATCGTCGCAGAATCGATCCCTGGTAGGTTGAGCTGCTCTGAACCTCTGAATACTCACCGTATGTCGAATGGGCACTTTAAGTCGTCGGCCCGGGAGTATTCGACCCCCATCACAAATAAGGTGATCCGTTTCTTTCCGCTACCCATCTTCTTTCTCTCTGGAAGTGTTCGTTGAAATGTCACAGTTTAGAATTTCCAAATATGTCGACTAGTACAAGGTGCGCCATATAAAAAGAGGCCCGAGTATAATGAACGACAACAGTCAGGCAATGTTACTATACATGGTAAAGAATAGTTGAAATGACAGAAAACAGGAGTAATTTACCTGCTTTTATAACAATTGCTGAAAGTGCTGTCCTCCGACATCAAGACACAGCTGCACACGACGGAACATGTTGTTCGTAACGCGCCACAACTCATCGGTAGTAATCTGGGATATAGCATCCGTAATGTTCACTTTTAATTCATCAAAGGTGTGCGGATTAGTTGCGTACACTTTCCATTTCAATGCTCCCAACAGATAAAAGTCACAGGTGGAGAGATCGGGTGATCTGGATGACCATAGTCCCTTCGATACAGTTTTGTCCTCCCCAAACACTTCATGCACTGCACGTAGACTCTTCTGCGCAGTATGCACCATTGTACCATCCTGCTTAAAGAAAGCATATGTTCGCTCTTCTTCTGTAAGTGCGACAACAAATGGGTTGAACAGTTGCTGGACATAGCGCTCCGAGTTGATGGTGTCAGTGAAAAAGAATGGGCAGACTATCCTCTTCGCAGACACAGCACACCAAACGCCTATCTTTTGGTCATACAAAGGAGTCTCCATTGTCCGTCTGGGATTAGTGTCGGTCCAAATCCTGCTGTTTTGCGCATTGACATACCCGGACAGATGAAACCATGCTTCATCTGTCATGTAATAAAGTGTTGGGTCCATTTCACCACTGACAATGGTCTCCTGAAACCACTTACAATATTGCATCCGTTTTGCATAATCAGGAGTTTTAAGTTCTTGGAGCGCCATAACTTTGTACTGCCGAAAATGCAAATCCACCTAAGTATGCGTGGGCATGACGTGGCAGATATCCCCGTTGCAGACGATAATCGGCGAATTGACTTCCGAGGGCTATGTAACATCATCGTGCACACATTCTTGATATTGTCTTCAGTACGAATTGTCTTGGGTTTGTTTCTTTTCCTGTTGCACACCGAGCCGGTTTCACGAAATTTCCGCACCAACTTCTGTACCACTGATTTCGCCGGTGCTGCACAATGTGGAAATTTTTCTGTAAAGAACTCATTTAAAACCTCGTATGAGTTATTTCCGAAATACTGTTCCACAACAATAAAAATCCGCTGTTCCGTACTTAAAACCATTTCCGTTGCCTTTGTTCTCTCTTTACTTACACTTATGACCGCGTACCTACACTGCTCTGGCTGTGACTAACCACTCCGGAGAATTCCTTTGCAGCTGTACACACAGAAGCCGGTTAGAAGTGGAACAAAGCGGTTTTAACTGGAAACCTGCCAAACAACTTTAACTCGCCTAACAACGTCTGGCCACGGTGCGGGGCCTCTTTTATATGGCGCTCCCGGTACTTGCAATCTGGTAATCCTACTTTTCTGACCTACCTATACCCACTGTCGTATTTGAGTCACAAGATTCAAAGTAATATAACTTCGTTTCTGATCGCAGTACCGAAGTCCCATGGGACATAACTAGTTGCCTCAAAACCTTTCCTGCGGGCATACTGACCAGAGGTGCCGAATTCTTGATGACAGTTCTCGACTTTAGTGTACTGTCCTCAGAACATGTGAGGTCTTTGGGGACGCAAATCGCCCTCAAATTTTGATTTTTGTCCTCAAATGCTCTCAAGATTTAGACTATCAGAAGCACGTTACATTTCTGATGAAAAATGCGCTTAAAAGTAGCTTCCGTTGTATCCATCTGCAAAAATGCTTATTTTAAAAAATAAAAAAAATATTGTTCTGAGTTCGACAAAAAACTTTTATAAAATAAAGAAATTCTCCATGCAGTTCGTTCTTCAGAGAAATACAAAGATTGTGCAGCTTGCTCTTAATTCAGCACGAGTGTCTAAGGCAAAGTATTGCACTTTTGCTGAGTGTTCTACTTCGTCAGAACAAATTGCCAACATTCTACCAGATACATCTTTTTCAAATAAATTTTTGTTCGTTTGGAGGTACGGTGAGCAACTGAGTTGAGAGTCGCCCGTTCCTAATTTAGGACCACTGGTTCATGGGAAGGGAGAGAGACCGTTCCCTAACACAAACACAACATCCATGTCTCATCAATGTCTCATCGGTATTCGGATCTGGACCCATTTCGGACGAATGGTAAGAAGCCCGCGCTTAGACCACTGCGCCATCAAAGTAGCATAAAAATTTTTGAATACAATACCACATTTCGTGAAACAACACAGTTTTATGACAAAAAAATTTGCATATTTAATCTGAGTATGTATGCGTCTTTAAATTTGGGGACACTACGCAGTTTTGTTCTCAAATCAGAGTTCCGATGTCTGGTCATCTTTGCTGTGGATGTAAAACATACGAGAAATTGCTGATAGTGTTTTCCTTCCTTCCTCTCTTTGAACAGTTTGCGCGTCCATGTTCATACATTCTTCAAAATCAGATTCTTCCAAACTTTCGGAAATCTTGCTTCTATTTAAAATATTTCTTTTTTGTAGGAACGCGAATACCTTCAGAATTTAAATTTCAAATTGAACCAGTCCGGTTGGAGCTCGTACAGGTGTGAAGCAGTGCTGAGTTTGGGCTCAGTTTTAAGAGCCCGATCCCTTCCGAGCCCGAAGTATGACAGCCCAAGCCCGCCCGAGCCCTAATTTTATATTGGAAGACAGAGCCCGAAAACTATGACTAACCAGTTTAGGCATTAAAATAAGATCAACTTTTCCAGACTTTCACTCTCTCCTTTCCCTGCAATTAACCAACGTGTTTCTAAACTGCAGAGTGGGAAAGGAACCTCTATCTGTTTCTATAGTACTATCCCAAAAAATTTCTTTGTTCATTCGTTTCCTTCTGAAGTGATTTGGGCGATCGGATATCCTGAAAGATCGGGCGGCGCAACAATCTACGTACTTTGCTCAATAGAATTAGCAGCAAGCTACCGGGTGGGCATAGACAGTAAAATTTCGTACCAATGCTACCTGCTATCTATGGTCTGGAAGAAACTTTTCCTTCCCGGCAGAAATCCACTAATGCGCGGGCTATATAGCATTTGCTTCCCAAGCCCAAAATGAGTATAGCCCTCTCTAGTCCCAATTCCCCGCCCTAACCCAGTTCCCGAACAATTCTGTTTACCAAATAGAAAGTGTAAGAAAAGTCCCGTGTGCTAAATCGTGCAAAAACACGTTTGAGAAAACAAAGAAGACAATTCTCTTTCTCTCTGTTAGCCCGAGCCCGAACCGCAGTAAATATTATACAGTCCGAGCCCGATTCGGGTCCTGGCTGGGCTTCGGGCTTTCGCGCTCGGGCTCAGGCCGTCTCAACAACGGTGTGAAGGTCACCGAGGAGGAAGCATGTGTGACCTTCGTAATGGCTGAAGAGTTCGCGGAAGAAAAGACGGGTTTGCAAAATACATTTCTCGTACTATATTTTGCAGACGGAACTGAATCGACGACGATGATTTTTTTTTTCTCTTCTGGGTATAAATATATATTTTTTAAAGTTTTAAATTTACCAGGAAGAATGTCTGGATTCCGGAAGGAGCCAGATTTTGGAATGCCGGACTTTCGAGGTTCAACTATGTTGCAAAACAAGATACTTTTATTACAGCAGTTAATAGCACTATGAGGATAAATGTGTTATTGCTGATTAATTATTGGATCTGATTAGATCCTTAAATAATGTTGTGGTTTGGAAAAAAATGTAATAACTGGTAATTATAAACTGAACTGAAATTTCTGTTCGGATTCGCAAACTTAAGGTCTCCTGATTGCAACATTCAATAACGTTCAAATATCCATAGCATTTGAAATTCGCTGTTTAACTTCCGCCAAGGAGACGACATCCCAATCAGTTTGTACAATTCGACAAGAATGCTGAAATGTAGGTGACGATTTATCAAAAAAATTTAAGATGAATATTTATGAACATTTTTTTACACTACTTAGGGAATATTAATCTTTAAAATTGTTGAACTTATTAAATTATATCATAATTTAAATGGATTTACAATAATTTAAGTAATAACTTTGGGAAATAACCGATGAAAAAATCCGTGAAAACTTTTGAATAACAGATCAAAAATATCAGCGAAAACAGTTTAAAATGTTTTGTTATTGTGCAATATAATCACTAATATGAATTGCTCTTTCGCAGAACATTACGTCATTTATTAATTATATTAATCTCCTTACACAAATAAATGTGTTAACTAATGGAATAATTCCTATTATTCATTATTAATTTCATTCGCATTCTTTTATTGATGTGTAATTCCTTTCATTTATTAAATAGAACAAATGAATTATTAAAATTTATTTAATGAAAAATGCACATTAAAAAACTGGCAACGCCTTAAGCTGAATTGTTTACATTTCTTTTTGGTAAACGATGTTTTATTTGCATGTGCAGGATTCAAAAATTATTAATTTCTAAATTTTTCACTTAATTTATAAATTCTTAGATCTTAAGATCAGAAAATTGTACTGCCACAGTTTAATTTGTGGTAAAACAATACAATTTGCCAGAGGCATGTACGAATGTTGTATCGCTTAGAAAACGCTTTCTACTAAGGGGATGGGGAGGGGGATAAATATCAGTAATTTCTGTCCAGGAAAATGAAAGTTTCAGTGTCATTGTATCCTGGATGCAACAAATTCCGGGCTTCTCATCGTGTCCCGTTTCATCAACTGTTATCACTTTCATAGAAACTATAAAGCCGGAAATCTGTTCAGCTGCAGGTTCAGATAACAACAACAACAAAAAAGGACACTTTCTTAGTATTATAAGCGAGAAAATAATGCATTTGTTTTTCACTATCAGCTTACCTATCTAGTCCTTCAGCATCGAATGGATTCATCAAATGCTTTCAAATGAAAAATACTTAAAATGCATAAGGAAGCATCAGGCCAGGCATACTCTCCTATCGTCGTTGTCACGAGGGTAGACATATTGAAAGATATATATATATATATTTCATTTGCGTTTTTAACTCTGTGTATGTGTGTGTGTGTGTGTGTGTGAGAGAGAGAGAGAGAGAGAGAGAGAGAGAGCGCAGGAACTCGAAGAACAATAAAATCATTGGCAAAAATGAAATACCGCCCGGCTAATAGGTGGTCAGAGGCGCTGGTTTCCGGATAATCATCCGAACTGGGTCTAGATTCGAGTCCCAGACGAGGTATTACAGGTGTGCCTGTTTCTCTCTTCCTTCATAGGAATCGGTGGCCCCAAAATATGGACGGACGCCTGTTTGTATCCCTATGAGTCACACATTCTTTGGCTGTTGAACTGTTAAATTCCGAATTAAAACAAAAAATGAAATTGTTTTAAAGGTTTTTCTACAGCATGATTAGTTCCCGCTGTTATATATGCTCTTTCTAAACTCTTGCCGCCCCGGTGGCGCTATGGTTAATCTAAGCGATGGCTTCTGACTTTCCGTCCGAGAGATACGAGTTTATTCAAATACCAGTAAAGAATGGATGTTATGTTTTTCTTACGGCAAACCTCTCCCGAATCCCTGGAACCAGTGGCCCTAAATTAGGGATGGGCCACTACTCATAGCCCATCGAATTGTTCACGGTGGTCGTTAAACCTCCAAACAAAAAAACAATCTAAACTCTTTTCTGCTGTGCCATCTCGATCTTCGATTTCTTCTTCTTTATCCCTTTAATCGGCTGGAACGAATTTACTCGGAATTAGCAATCTTGAACCAAACGAGGCTGAAACAAGTGAACCTGCGCATCAGGAAGCGCTGTTTCCCCCTTATCTTTGTTATTAAAATATGTCGTTTAGGGTAATGATTGGCCTTAATGCTTTCTCACGGATTACCTGCTAATTGGGATATAACAATGGCGACGAACCTAAGAAAGGAGATAGAAGATGTTTGGGTCACTTGTTTCTACCCAGTAGCATGATGTCCGTGTTAGGGGACATTATGCCACTGGGTAGAAAACTTTCCCATCATGCTCTGGGTCATGGAACAGAGCATAAAGTACTATACTCGCGGTAAGGCCAACTTGACTTTGGAGTGGAAGGTACTGAGTGTACACTTCCACTACGTACGGCTCGTAGTATACATCTACCATCCATTGAATTCATCATCATTATTGTGCTGTCTCTTAACCGGTCCAACGGTAACTCAGCAAGTTCTCTTCCTCCAGTTTCCTCTGTCCCTTGCTTCCTCCTTCAATTCTTGATAGCTTCCTGTGCCTGTTATATCATCAAGCATCATTAGGCGTCTCTTTCCTCTTGGTCTCTTTCCTTCAATTTCCCCTTCTATCTTTCTTTTCAAAAGGGTGTCTCCTCTTAACACATAAGCTTTTAGGGTAATGATTGGCCTTAATGCTTTCTCACGGATTACCTGCTAATTGGGATATAAATACCGGGTTGGACGTCCTTACCTGCTAATTGGCTTTTAATACCGGGTTGGACGTCCTTTACCTCGAATTACAACTCGTATGTGATTTGGATTACCTGCTAATTGGCTTTTAATACCGGGTTGGACGTCCTTTACCTCGAATTACAACTCGTATGTGATTTGGCATAGGTTCCATAAGGGTGAAGTGCATCTACGTATACAGCATATTTATTTACCAAACAATCATTTAACTAATTCAGATTTTACGGAAAAGAACTTTTCTCCCGTATCTGTTTTTCTAATATATCACATACATGTTAGAAAAACAAATCCAGGAAGAAAAGTCAATGGGGGTTCATATCTGGGCTTTGAGGTGGCCAGGGAAGATGCTGGAAGCCGCCGTAACGCTCGCTGAAGCAGTGGTGTAACCATGTTTCAAAATCTGCCGGGAAGGGGTGGGGTCCGATCACACATTATATGTATACATATATCATCATCAACCATTATCAACCCACTGCTGGATGAAGGTCTCCCCAAATGTCTTCCACAATTGTCTGTCTTGGGCCTGCCTCCTCCATGTCACTCCATCATACTTTCGAATTTCATCCATCCACCTCCGATGAGTCTTCTTCTGGGTCTTTTCCTGCCCCTCGGAATTCAGTCTAAAATTTCGGTTGTCCATCAGTGGTCCGTTCTTCTGGCAACATGTCCAGCACATTGCCATTTCAGTGATTTCCCTCTGGTCACGATGTCGCCCACTCCTGTCATTTTCCTTATCCACAAGTTCCTCTTCGTATCTTTCCTGCTTACACCAAGCATGCACTTCTCCATGCTTTTTTGAGTTGTCTGCAGTCTTTGTATGTCTTTTTTAGTTAAGGCCCATGTCTCTGCTCCATACGTAAGCACTGGTAGGATGCATTGATTAAACACTTTTCTTTTATACAATGTTATATACACTGAAAAGCAATTGAATTAGAGACAGCTGGCTTTATGCAAATGTGGCGCTGTGGGTGGCCCTGTAAACGGAAACGACATGACGTATGCAGCGATCCGACAATATAAGGAGTGATGCGACGGGAATCAGTAAGAGTCGGTCGCGGTATGGGTAAGACGAAGGCAAGGATCTAAGCGTATTTGATTGTGGGCAAATTGTCGGGGCCCGACGAATGGGTCACTCCATCTCGGAAGTCGTGCAGGCACTGGGATTTTCACGAGCCACTGTGTCACGGGTGCACCGTGAGTACATCGAATCCGGTAAAACCATCCCTGCAAGGGCCAACTGCCGTGGACAACATCGAGGGGATGAGCGGGGTCATCGTCGGCTAGCTCGCATTGTAGTAGCGGATAGGCGGGCCACAGTGCAAGAAATCACTCGGCAATTTAACGCTGCTGCACAAAACGAGTAAGCAGCCACACCCTCCAGAACCATCTCCTCGCTATGGGGTACCGAAGCCATCGTCCCACGAGGGTACCGCTGCTGACCGCACATCAGAGTACAAAGATTAGCATGGGAGCGGGAACATCGCCACTGGACCCTAGACAAGTGGAAAACTGTTGCCTGGACTGATGAGTCGAGATTCACGTTGGTACATGCGGATGGCAGGATACGAGTACGGCGCAAACCACATGAAGCGATGGATCCTTCTTGCCAGCAGGGTATTCTTCAAGCTGGTGGGGGTGGCATTCTGGTCTGGGGACTGTTTACGTGGACTGAAATGTGACCCCTGGTACGTGTGAAATCGTCCCTCACAGGTCAACGTTACTGGGATATCCTGGACGACCATTTGCTCCCGTTTGTGCGTATATTCAACATCCGACTGGGGACCTCATTCTGCAACAAGACAATGCAGCTCCCGAATCGTATCCGAATGGTTGGATGAACACTCCACCGACGTGACCTCGCTTCCTTGGCCAGCTAGGTCACCTGACCTCAGTCCCATGGAGCACATCTGGGATGCCATCGAGAGAGATGTTCGAGGCTCAGACCCTCCTCCATCAAATCTTCGTGAACTGTGGGAGCTTGTTCAGGGGTCGTGGATCCGTATGGCTTCCCAACGCTTCCGGTGTCTTGTCGAATCCATGCCGAAACGAATCGCCGCCGTCATCAGGGCGAAAGGTGGTGCTACACGTTACTAGACAGGTATCTCTAATTAAATTGCTCTTCAGTGTATATACTGTATAAGAGAGAGTTAGTGACCCCCTCCCCTACACACACACACACACACACACACGCAGGAGCAAAGCAGTTGCTGAGGCACGACATAGGCGTCTTTGTTGGCGAATTGTGGAACTTAGCGAACACAACTGCAAAACTATGATAGATAGAGCAGAAATGTAAATTACAAAGTTGTAAAACTGATTTTGTTTATTAGGAATCGATATGGCTGTTTTATTAAGTACACATTATGCACCTGTTTGCATTCTACGAAAAATTATTATCTTATATTATTAAATTTAGTTGGTTCACATCATAAAAAAGTGTGCATTGTATCATTATATTCCCGAAAAATTTGAGAGGGGGGGGGGGTCTTTCACATTGGGGATCCCCGACTCTAAAAATCTGGGAGGATCCTGACCCCCTGATTCGCCCCCCTTCATGCGCTGAAGCACTGCTGAACGCATCTTGGGCTGTGGACAGTAGCGTTGTCGTCCATGAAACAGCCGTCGGTTGCTGGATAAAAAGTCGGAATTGGCGGATGGACTTGATCGACAACAATGTTCAGGTAATCCTTGGAAGACATCTACGCTTGTAGTAATATCAGGAGACCCGCTCCGTATCAACAGAATGCGCCCCCGCACTATGGCACTAGGTCCAGACCCTTGAGTTGTGTTTACAAGGCAAGCTAGGTCCATTGCTCCATGGGGTTCTCACCAAACTTTCTGCCTACCGTCGGTACAGAACAAGATGTGTCGCTACTCGTCGGGCCACATGACTTTTTTCAGTGCCCAGTCACAATGTTCCTGATACCACTGTAGAAGAACTTTCCAGTTCTTCTCAAAAATCAATAATTTCCATATATGCATACGACTCCAATACTCTTCAATTCTCTGAGCATTGTGTTAAGGTGGGCGCCTAGAGATTTTACTCCTATACTTCCGGTGTAAAACATTTCGATCCTATCGCCTCAGCGAAAAAAGATTTCCCATACATCGAAATTGGCCCACGGGTATAAAAACATCCTAACTTAGATTGCGCATCGGGGTTTTTTGCAAAGAACTTTCCTGAACTATATTAAAACTCAATAACTTTACTTCGATGTAGTTATGATACTTGCTTACAGGCGGCGCCACTCTACCTTACCACTACATCGAAGTAAAGTCACTGATTTTTAATATACACTGGCGGAAAGTGAAAAAGAACACCAAGAAGGAGACGTCTGATACCAACGTAATTTATACAAGATAATAACGGAATACAGAGGATAACGTGATCAAAACATTATGGCAAAATACAGCTGTATTTGCTGGTAAACTGAAAAATAACATTTCAATGTAACATGGTTAGTACGAGGTTGAACCGCAATGAACTGCGTCACACTGCGTAATTCTGGCATGGAGTCTGTCGTACAGATGTTGGATGTAAGTTTGGGGTATTGAGTTCCAAGCATCCTCAACCTGGACGCGTAAATCGGGGATGGTCGTGGCTAGCCGTGGAGACCGGATAAGTCGTTGTCCCATAAAATCCCACACGTGCTCAATGGGGGACAAATCCGGTGAACGTGCAGGCCATGGAAGTTGTCTCACACCCTAAAGTGCATGTTGCGTTGCACGTGCCGTGTGTGGGCGTGCGTTATTTTGCTGGAAAACACCACGAATGACCGAACTTACAAATGGCACAACAACGGGCTGAATGATGTTGTTGATGTAGAAGGTGCTGTTTAACGTACCCGGTACAAACACTAGTTGTGTACGGGAGTGATAGCTGATCGCTCCCCACACCAGGAGACCAGGTGTAGACCCTGTGTGTCGCTGGCAGATGCAAGAAGGGTGGAGACGCTCCGTTGTGCGTCTGCGAACACGCATACGGCCATCGGAGGCTCCCAAGCAGAATCTGCTTTCATCGCTGAACACGACAGATCGCCATTGCGTTCTCCAGTGCAGACTTTGGCGACACCACTGCAGCCGTTCCTGACGGTGGGCTGGAGTCAGAGGCACACGTGCACGTAGTCCTGCATCCAGTAGACGGTTGCGGATTGTTCGCACAGTCACCTGAGGTGCAACGACAGCTCGGATTTGCGTCGCAGTGGATGTTCTGCTTGACAACGCTGCTCTTCTTATGCGTCGATCGGTCAGCTCATCAGTCCGTCTGTGACTCCCTGTTCCACGTCTTCTCGTGTGGAAATGTTCCTCGGACCATCTACGCCACCATCGTACCACCACCGATACTTCCCGTCCAATTCGCTCCGCAATACGACGATACGACCACCCGGCCTCGCGGAGTCCGACTAGACGACCTCGCTCAAAGTCCGATAACTGCTGAAATCGTACACGTCTTCCATGTCCAGGCATTGCAGCTTCTTCAGGGTCTTCGCACGTGTTCGTACGCCGACGACTGATTACATTCACTTCGCCGTACTCCTTAAATACAACCGACGATAATTTGCATATTATGCCGTGCTGTGGCGTAAGCGCTCACTGGTTGGTCCCGAAATTAACATCACACCTACGTAAACTTGACGCCAATTCCTTCTTGGTGTTCTTTTTCACTTTCCGCCAGTGTAGTTTAGGAAAGCTTTTCGCAAAAAAACAACAAAAAAAACCCAATAATTGTGCAATCTAAGTTACGATGTTTTTTTTTTATCGGGCCAATTTTGATGTATGGAAAACATTTCTTCGCTAAGAAAATAGGGTCGCTTTTTTTTTCCATTTGAAGTATAGGGAGCAAAATCACTAGACGTTTACCTTAATAGACATAGTGATTGGATCTAATAAGGAATTTTCAAATGTGAGTGTAGGCGGTATTCTAAGTGGAAACATACCGTGACCCCCCCCCTCGATTGCGGAAAAAAACCTGTTACAGAAATTTTGAAAGTATTCAGATTATATGTCGCCCGGTGGCCGAGTGGTCAGAGGATCAAGCTTCACATATTTCTTCCGAGCCCAGGTGCAGGCATGTCGGTGCGGCAGCTTTGCTACCGCCCACCGCAGCCTGGGACCTACTACTCACACCGTACGTAATTCCAGGAAAGTAACATCCCGAAACAGTCAAGCGGATTCCCCATGGCCGGCATGGGTATAGAAAAATCAGATTATAGACTACAAATGCAAAACCTAACTGAGCCGCCCCGGTGGCGCAGTGGTCTAAGGCGCTGGCCTCTGATCATTCGTCCGTAAGGGGCCCGGGTTCAAATCCCGGTGAGGCATGGATGTTGTGTTTGTCTTACGGCACTGGCTCTCTCCCTTCCCTGGAACCAGTGACCCTAAATTAGGGACGGGCGACTGCTTATAGCCCATTGAGTTGCTCACGGTGGTCGTTAAACCTCCAATCAAAAAAAAAAACAAAAAAAAAAAACCTAACTGACATTAAAATAATTTTTTAAATCGGACTTGCATAACGTCATTATCTTTCAACTTAGTCAATCCTGTAATTTTGCTGTGGCAGATAGAGTTGGAGAATTATTGATAGAGACCATCGATAGTTTCCGATAGTTAGAAAAAAAAAAAAATGCAGGTAGGCTCACTTCTGATTGAGCCGTCAGTTTTGAACGTAGGACTACGACTTGCAGATAGGAGAGTTTTTTTTTTGATTGGAGGTTTAACGACCACCGTGAGCAACTCAATGGGCTATAAGCAGTCGCCCGTCCCTAATTTAGGGTCACCGGTTCCAGGGAAGGGAGAATGCCAGTGCCGTAAGACAAACACAACATCCATGCCTGACCGGGATTCGAACTCGGACCCCTTACGGACGAATGATCAGAGGCCATCGCTTAGACCACTGCGCCACCGGGGCGGCAATTTGTTATAGCCAACACAGGTCTGTGATATGAAAAGTAGCTTACGTAATTTTTACAAATAATGCTGGATACATTGCGAACACAAAGCAGATCGATACACGAATTACCCAACGTGATGCTCTGTTTTCTTGGGTTCTTACATTCCTCATCTCTTGCTCTCGGCTCTCGTTTTGATGTTCTCCATTTTTGATTGCGTTCATTGTGCCAATTCCGCGGCATTTTCGAAAATGTTAACCCGTTCACACGAAAACAATTTTTTAAATTTTTGTATGAACCACTGCGATATGTTCTTTATATATTTGAATAGATCTCGTCGTGAGTTTTAAAACGATACTACGCACAGTTGTTTTGCACTCACCACGGCTGTCCAGAAAAACTGCGATATTGTCAAAAGTGTTCACCGGTTAACAAAAAACAAAATAATAATAATAATTTTAAAATGTTCAATTCAAACCCTGTGAAATGTTCTTCGTATATTTAAATAGATTTCGTCGAGAGCTTTAAAACGATACCACGAACAATCGTGTTGCGCTCACGGTTGCCGAGATAGACCGAGTAAAATGCGGTGGCACACTATTGCACTATGTATTGCGCAGTACGCGAATTGGACTCCATGGTGTTTACGGATATGCTAACACGAATAGTGTGCGACACGTATTTTTAACGCGATAATGATTTCAATTGGGACTTATTTTTGTCACGGGAGGACGGCCGTAAGTCGCCCCATACTATTTGCGGAGTTAGATGTGGTCCTACGTCAAAACAATCGATAACTATCGATAGGGTGTTGGTAATAACTGCTCAGGAGAAATGCAACTTCCTGTGCTGAAAAATGAATTCTGGCAACAATGATGCTCACATTTTTATATTTGCAATGGATAAGGGCCGGGTGGCGCAGTGGTCTAAGGCGATGGCCTCTGATCATTCGTCCGAAAGGGGTCCGGGTTCGAATCCCGTGAGGCATGGATGTTGTGTTTGTTTTACGGTACTGATTCTCTCCCTTCCCTGGAACCAGTGACCCTAAATTAGGGACGGGCGACTGCTCATTAACCCATTGAGTTGCTCACGGTGGTAGTTAAAACCTCCAATAAATAAAAAAAATGGATAAGGTCAGATAATCTTTGAAGTGCATCTTTAGAAGATTCATTCTAACCGAGTTTTGTGAGAGAGTAAAAGCCAAGATGAAAAATTTTACATGAAGCATGAGAAAATGTATAGTCCCTAAATTATCCATAATTCTGTTTTGCGTTGTATGATATTTTCTTCCTTTTTTTTTTCTCACAAAAGCCAAAGAAGGTAGTTCGTAAGTTCTACGAGGTAAAAGAAATTCTCAACAAAATCCTGGCCAAATCGCGGAGCCACCCCGGTGGCGCAGTGGTCTAAGCGATGGCTTCTGATCATTCGTCCGAAAGAGGTCCGGGTTCGAATCCCGTGAGGCATGGATGTTGTGTTTGTTTTACGGTGCTGCCTCTCTCTCCCTTCCCTGGAACCAGTGACCCTAAATTAGGGACGGGCGACTGCTCATTAACCCATTGAGTTGCTCACGGTGGTAGTTAAAACCTCCAATAAATAAAAAAATGGATAAGGTCCGACAATCTTTGAAGTGCATCTTTAGAAGATTCATTCTAACCGAGTTTTGTGAGAGAGTAAAAGCCAAGATGAAAAATTTTACATGAAGCATGAGAAAATGTATAGTCCCTAAATTATCCATAATTCTGTTTTGCGTTGTATGATATTTTCTTCCTTTTTTTTTTTCTCACAAAAGCCAAAGAAGGTAGTTCGTAAGTTCTACGAGGTAAAAGAAATTCTCAACAAAATCCTGGCCAAATCGCGGAGCCACCCCGGTGGCGCAGTGGTCTAAGCGATGGCTTCTGATCATTCGTCCGAAAGGGGTCCGGGTTCGAATCCCGTGAGGCATGGATGTTGTGTTTGTTTTACGGTACTGCCTCTCTCCCTTCCCTGGAACCAGTGACCCTAAATTAGGGACGGGCGACTGCTCATTAACCCATTGAGTTGCTCACCGTGGTAGTTAAAACCTCCAATAAATAAAAAAAAATGGATAAGGTCCGATAATCTTTGAAGTGCATCTTTAGAAGATTCATTCTAACCGAGTTTTGTGAGAGAGTAAAAGCCAAGATGAAAAATTTTACATGAAGCATGAGAAAATGTATAGTCCCTAAATTATCCATAATTCTGTTTTGCGTTGTATGATATTTTCTTCCTTTTTTTTTTCTCACAAAAGCCAAAGAAGGTAGTTCGTAAGTTCTACGAGGTAAAAGAAATTCTCAACAAAATCCTGGCCAAATCGCGGAGCCACCCCGGTGGCGCAGTGGTCTAAGCGATGGCTTCTGATCATTCGTTTGAACGGGGTTCGGGTTCGAATCCCGTGAGGCATGGATGTTGTGTTTGTTTTACGGTACTGCCTCTCTCTCCCTTCCCTGGAACCAGTGACCCTAAATTAGGGACGGGCGACTGCTCATTAACCCATTGAGTTGCTCACGGTGGTAGTTAAAACCTCCAATAAATAAAAAAAAGGGATAAGGTCCGATAATCTTTGAAGTGCATCTTTAGAAGATTCATTCTAACCGAGTTTTGTGAGAGAGTAAAAGCCAAGATGAAAAATTTTACATGAAGCATGAGAAAATGTATAGTCCCTAAATTATCCATAATTCTGTTTTACGTTGTATGATATTTTCTTCCTTTTTTTTTCTCACAAAAGCCAAAGAAGGTAGTTCGTAAGTTCTACGAGGTAAAAGAAATTCTCAACAAAATCCTGGCCAAATCGCGGAGCCACCCCGGTGGCGCAGTGGTCTAAGCGATGGCTTCTGATCATTCGTCCGAAAGGGGTCCGGGTTCGAATCTCGTGAGGCATGGATGTTGTGTTTGTTTTACGGTACTGCCTCTCTCTTCCCTGGAACCAGTGACCCTAAATTAGGGACGGGCGACTGCTCATTAACCCATTGAGTTGCTAACGGTGGTAGTTAAAACCTCCAATAAATAAAAAAAATGGATAAGGTCCGATAATCTTTGAAGTGCATCTTTAAAAGATTCATTCTAACCGAGTTTTTTTTTTTTTGATTGGAGGTTAAACGACCACCGTGAGCAACTCAATGGGCTATAAGCAGTCGCCCGTCCCTAATTTAGGGTCACTGGTTCCAGGGAAGGGAGCGAGCCAGTGCCGTAAGACAAACACAACATCCATGCCTGACCGGGATTCGAACCCGGACCCCTTACGGACGAATGATCAGAGGCCAGCGCCTTAGACCACTGCGCCACAGGGGCGGCTAACCGAGTTTTGTGAGAGAGTAAAAGCCAAGATGAAAAATTTTACATGAAGCATGAGAAAATGTATAGTCCCTAAATTATCCATAATTCTGTTTTGCGTTGTATGATATTTTCTTCCTTTTTTTTTCTCACAAAAGCCAAAGAAGGTAGTTCGTAAGTTCTACGAGGTAAAAGAAATTCTCAACAAAATCCTGGCCAAATCGCGGAGCAACCCCGGTGGCGCAGTGGTCTAAGCGATGGCTTCTGATCATTCGTCCGAAAGGGGTCCGGGTTCGAATCCCGTGAGGCATGGATGTTATGTTTGTTTTACGGTACTGCCTCTCTCTCTTCCCTGGAACCAGTGACCCTAAATTAGGGACGGGCGACTGCTCATTAACCCATTGAGTTGCTCACGGTGGTAGTTAAAACCTCCAATATATAAAAAAAATGGATAAGGTCCGATAATCTTTGAAGTGCATCTTTAGAAGATTCATTCTAACCGAGTTTTGTGAGAGAGTAAAAGCCAAGATGAAAAATTTTACATGAAGCATGAGAAAATGTATAGTCCCTAAATTATCCATAATTCTGTTTTGCGTTGTATGATATTTTCTTCCTTTTTTTTTCTCACAAAAGCCAAAGAAGGTAGTTCGTAAGTTCTACGAGGTAAAAGAAATTCTCAACAAAATCCTGGCCAAATCGCGGAGCCACCCCGGTGGCGCAGTGGTCTAAGCGATGGCTTCTGATCATTCGTTTGAACGGGGTTCGGGTTCGAATCTCGGTGAGGCATGGATGTTGTGTTTGTCTTACGGCACTGGCTCTCTCCCTTCCCTGGAACCAGTGACCCTAAATTAGGGACGGGCGACTGCTTGTAGCCCATTGTGTTGCTCACGGTGGTAGTTAAACCTCCAACCTAAAAAAAAAAAAATCGCAGAAATAATCCGTGAGAAAGTGAATAAATAAATAAATTTCCAGGGGTGTGGCTCAGTTACTTTATTTTTATGCAATTTATTTTTCATAAGCCAAACCTCATTGACGTAACATGGAGGATAGAATCGACGGAACGGAAGTATACGAAGGGAGGAGAGTAAGTGTGTTAGTTGGCTATCGAATCTGACTTCAGGGTGCCTTGGCATTCGAGATCTCAGAAAAAGGAAATGGGGAAAGAAGTGAATCAGTGGGGTATCGAATTCGAAGAGGGTGGTATATCTAGGGTTCAACAGTAAACTGTGTAATCTGTCCTTGAAATACGCAGGGAAACCCTATAATGTGAGCATATACCGTAAACGCGGTCATGTTTGAGCTTGGAATGAATTGCAGATGTGAAAAAAACCAACATGGAGGACCCACGAAACCATACCTGTTGGAATCTTCTCCTGCATGATGTATTTCGAACTAAATATCAAAGCACTGTCGATATTCAGACCTGAACGAAAATATCGATAGTACTATCGATGATATCTCCAACTCTTGTGGCAGATCATTTTGGGTGATCTTTCACAATGGTCATGGAACAGTGGCGTAGCCAGAAACTTTTTAAGGAAGGGGAGGGGGTCCATGGATTTGGTTCATTGGTGAAAGCCTCATACACAGTCGAGTCACATTATTGTGACCACCTCCTACTTTTGACGTCAACAGCGCGTTGCCAACAAAAGAAGGCTCGTGTCGTGAGCTAGCTTGGAAGATATATAAGGTGTGCTGTAGGCATTCTGAAAACATATCATTCGTTGCTGTCATGGATAAAAGAAGAGATTTATCATATTTGTAAATAGGGATGAATATCGACTTTCGGGCCAAGGGTGGCAGTATTTCTGAAACAGCGCAGTTTGTCAACTGATCTCGTGCTACTGTGGTTAAAGTGTATCGTGATTGGAGTGAATAAGCGACGTGGAAACTACGGAGCACCACGTACCATCGATGTAAGAGATGAACGTCGGCTTCGAAGGTGCGTGAGGGCCGATAGACACGCTACAGTGGAGTAACTCACTGACCAAATGAACCAGGAGTCTACCGGAAGTATGTCTAAAACGACAGTTCAGTGAACCCTGCTGCGTATGGAGCTCCGATGCAGACGGATGATCAATGCACCTATGCTAACGGAGGTGCTTCGGAAGAAAAGGCTTACATTTGCACGTCAGTATCGGCATTGGACCTCCGCTGATTGGCAAAGGATTGCTTTCTCCGAAGAGTCATGTTTTTTTCTGCTTCATCGAGCGGATGGACGTTGGCGTATAAAGTGAGAAACATTGGAGAACAAACACTCTTCAACCATTGCTGGAAGAACAGAAGCTGGTGGGAGCAGCGTTAATGTCTGGGGAATGTTTTCGTAGCATTCTCTGGGTCCACTCATAGCTGTGGAAGGCACTATGGACGGAATTCGTTATAAATCCTTGCAGACCACGTACACCCATGGAAGCTGATTGTCTTCCCTGGGGCGGATGGGATCTTCCAGAACGACAATGCGACGTGCCACCCAGCTAGAAATGTCCGAGAGTTGTTGGAAGAGCACGATGAAGACTTCAAAGTACTTCCCTGAACCCCTAATTCCCCAGACTTAAACCCAATTGAGCATCTGTGGAACCACCTCGATCGTGTTGTTCGCTCTATGGATCCTCCACCACGCACCCTCCAGCAGCTGTTAGATGCACTGCAGTCAGCATGGCTCCACATACCTGTGAATACCTTCCAGCACCTTGTTGAGTCATTCCCAGCCAGTCTAGCCACTGTCAGCGCTGCATACGGCGGTTACTCTGAATATTAGCTGCTGGTCACAATAATGTGACTCGACTGTGTACACCCCTCGGAACACCCAATCGGCTACGCCTCTGTCATGGAAACCTAAAACTGTCACAATGTTGATACTTGACCGCCGACGGACCAAGGTGGTTAGAATAAGATATCTGGAGATGCCCTCGTCAATGGAGAAGTACCACTTTCGTGAAGCATATAACCGCGAGCGACGGCCATTAAAGTGTGCGAAAGCTGGGGGTTTCCAAGGCTATTGCAATGCAGTTTGTGTTGGCCGAAACGCATTCTTTGGTTGCTGATGTTTCTAATTTTGTATCGTAACTTGCTGCCGCAGTGTGAGAAAATGCTGGATTTATAAAATTCTTAATTATCTTGAGGCACCTTCATGTTTATTTTTAAAATTGCAAACTTCACTCGCGTACATGGTGACCAGATGACTTTTTGGAATGGGAGAACATTTTCATTAAAAAAAAGGAGGACATTTCCAGAAAAAGGAGGATGCGATAAATTTGCACGGAGATAAATATAAATAAAATACTCTGTATTTAAATTTTACATGAATGGAATACGGGATTACACCATACAATACAAATTTTGAAGATGATAATCCGTTTTACCCTGGCGCCATCTGGGAGACGCGGCTTCGATACCCGCTCCAGGACGACGAAATTTTCAAGTTTTCGGATATTATCTGACTTACCATCCTTGTCATATTTACACCAAAAAACGGATTTTTTTTATTGGATGTTTAACGACCACCGTGAGCAACTGAATGGGCTATAAGCAGTCGTCCGTCCCTAATTTAGGGGCACTGGTTCCAGGGAAGGGAGAGAGCCAGTGCCGTAAGACAAACACAACATCCATGCCTCACCGGGATTCGAACCTGGATCCCTTTCGGATGAATGATCAGAGGCCATCGCTTAGACCACTGCTCCACCGGAGCGGCAAAACGGATTGTCATCTTCAAAATTAAATTTTACAGTTTGAGAGTTTATACGTGTAAAACTTTAAAAAAGAAAAAAAAAGATTTTAGTCTGCTGGATATTTTTACTTATAATTTTTACTGGAAGAGATTTTCTTTAGTAGATCAGGTTTGTTTAACAAATATTTGTGAAATTCAGAGCATGACATGTCTTTCAAATTGCATTTAACTAGGAGTACAACCTTCACTGATTTATTAAGAAACTTGAATTTCAGGTAGAAAAATCTCACAGCAACGACTCACAACACACAATACACCGTCCACGTGTGATGAACGACAAACAGACTAAGCTAAGCGGGTTTTCCTAGTGACGGGTTTTATACGCAGCGGAGAACGGAAAACGTCGAGCGTATTACTCTCCCAACTTGTACAACGGAAAGAACCCTGACTGTTTTCCTAGAAAGAAGAAACCGGTTCTCCGCCGACGTTGGACGCCCGACGTGATAAAGCGACTGCTTTGAGAGCAGTCAATTCCGCAGCACGCAGCGCGCTAGTATAATTCATTCACCAAGATAGTTCGTTTTATTTCGATTATTAATAACCTATTATTTTTAACAATGCCATTGGATCGTTTCTCAGCTTCCAAGGATGAGCAGTTGATAGAAGTGGTTGCTGGAAATCCTATTTTATGGAACAGTATTCAACTCAAGAAAGCAACCTCCTCAGAGACGCTTTTGCATACGGCATCAGCTACAGTAATGAGTAAAAATAAATATTTTGGGCATAATTTTTATCCTATTTCAATGCGTGCTTTTTGTGAATTCTACACCCTCAAAAATGACTTTTTCAGAATTATTCATTGCTCTATTGCATATAATTTTTTTAATGTAGTAAAATTTCTAGTGTATGCATACTTAATAAAAATGATACGCAATTACACAGACATTTGTTTTAATAATACATGTTCCTCTAATTACTTACCTCAGAGTGAGGGCAAGTTTTTTTGCAGGTGTTATTGGCTTCTTCACTCGATTATATGAATTGCAGGCTATTTTATCTTCAGTAAGAGTCAAAATGAAATTAAACTGCTTTCTTGTGAATCTGAAATATGCTTTAAACTTAAGGTGGTTTCACCTAAAATCTCTGCCTTATGTTTCCAATGGTAAAACTTCTGTACATATTTTCTTCGCAATTAGTGTATTAGCGAGGATGAAATTTTGCACATCGATAAAACTAACTTTGAGTTATAGCATGGGGCTCATCATCGAACAAATGTTTTTCTGTCAAACTTCTGTACACTCCTTCTTTTTTCGACATAAATACATCGCACCAATTGTTTTTTTTTTTTTTTTAAAGCCGCGGATGGCTTAGTGGTTAGTGTTTCAGACTATCGATGCTGGGTCCCCAAGTTCAAGCCTGGGCTGATCTTTCAGAGATGGTGTGATTTACTAACAATCGCGGAATATCCGCCGTGCATCGGACGAGCACGTAAAGTGACGGCCCCCAGGCTGGACCCACTGGTTAAATGGGTATCCTTTCCTATGTCCTCCCTGAAATTCTCTCACCCAGCTATGTGCAATATCGTACTTGTACGGTGGCGCCATCTACTGTACTATAATCTCACTACAAACTGTTCTGTCAAAAGTCGCTAGACTTGCTCTCATTCCTTCCGTTTCTGTGTACTGCCCAAAAGGCGATCTCGCTGTAGGTGGCTGGGACCTAAACTCTACTACCTGTGGACGGAAGTCCTACATGAAAATGACAAATTCTCCGTTTTTTTTTTTTTCGGAACCGTTCAAGTATGAAATCCTCCTCTTCAGTGATGTAGAAGAGGCTTAGCGCATCTTAGCTGCGCTAAGGCACTTTTTTGAGGTTTAGCGGCGCTAATCCACTTTTCGTGGTTAGATGGTAAGAGAACCTGGGCAAAGGATTTTCTTGTACATGATCGTGCATTCAAAAATAGGGAAATCTGTGTTCTGCGTACAAATGTATTCCCTGCCGCCCCGGTGGCGCAGTGGCCTAAGTGATGGCCTCTGATCATTCGTCCGAAAGGGGTCCGGGTTCGAATCCCGGTGAGGGATGGATGTTGTTGTGTTTGTCTTACGGTACTGGCTCTCTCCCTTCCCTGGAACCAGTGACCATAAATTAGGGACGGGCGACTGCTTATAGCCCATTAAGTTGCTCACGGTGGTCGTTAAACCTCCAATCAAAAAAAAAAAAAAAAAAAAAAAAAAATGGCCTCTGATCATTTGTCCGAAAGGGGTCCGGGTTCGAATCCCGGTGAGGGATGGATGTTGTGTTTGTCTTACGGTACTGGCTTTCTCCCTTCCCTAGAACCAGTGACCCTAAATTAGTGACGGGCGACTGTGTATAGCCAATTGATTTGCTCACGGTGGTAGTTAAACCTCCAATAAAAAAAAATGTATTCCTATCTTAAATAAATGTTTAAACTGCAGCGATGCTCGTTCCAGTGGTCGAGTGGTCTGAGGTGTCGGCCTCTGGCTATTCTTTCTAACCGGGACCTGGCTGAAGTCCTGGAAAAAGCATGGGTGATGCGTTTGGCCAGTGGCTCTGGAAGTGTCCCCTGTCTGAAACCAGTGGTGCGAAATTAGGGACAGGCGAATGCTATAGCCCTACTAGTTGCTCATGGTGGTAAAGAAAAAAAAATACTGTGTGGCTGAAACGATACAGTCTGATTACGCAGCATGAGTCACACTGATTTTAAAGGTTCAAGAGTACAAAGACAATGTGAGCTCTTTTCTTCTTGACGACAGTCAAGTCTAAATAAAGTTATAGGTGGTAGACATTTCGTGGGGTAAAGACTACACTCCCCCGAGTAAAAACAACGGTAGAGAAGGACATTTCTATGAAACTGCTCCATATCGGCTATAATAAAAATTATCTCCTGAGCTCACTCTCTGATTCTTTATATAAAAGTCATATCCTGCATCAACCACATAACCTTAGGAAGAAATGGGCATTAGTCACACTGAGTTGATGTAACTAAGTTAGTTGCATAATATATACGATTCACAATAAATATTTGAAACATGTATTATTTACAATGAAGTTAATACAACGACATAGCGGCATTTTAATAAAAATTTTGTATCCTTAACATATGACTCGGGTGTAACAGTTTGTTTTATTTAAAATCTCCCAAATTATAGAAATTTAATATAAATTGATGAAAGTAATTAGTAATGAAAATTTCATAAATAATACAAAATAATAAAAATAACAATTCATAAAAATTTGAGGATATTCTTTCAGGGTCGAGGGTTCCTAATCCGTTCAGCTCTAGGGCACTTTTTTATTTAGAACTACATCACTGCGCCTCTTCTTCCAAGTACTTGACAAGCCATAAAACACATAGTTTCTTCTTTGAAACACGCGTTTTTACGCTTTCTGAAGCGTACTGCATTGTTACACGAGTAGATGTCCTAACACTGTTGGTCACGACTGGCTTATCCCGTCGTCGTTGTCTGCCCCGTGGAGGAAAACGCTCCACGCCAGCGTGTTACGTTACGCAGAGCCCGACGTGATTAGAGAGCGTTCTCCGTTCTCCGCTGCGTATACACTGAAGAGCAATTGAATTAGAAATACCTGTCTAGTAACGTGTAGCACCACCTTTCGTCCTGATGACGGCGGCGATTCGTTTCGTCATGGACTCGACAAGACACCGGAAGCGTTGGGAAGCCATACGGATCCACGACCCCTGAACAAGTTCCACAGTTCACGAAGATTTGATGAAGGGGAGTCATCTCTCTCGATAGCATCACAGATGTGCTCGATGGGATTGAAGTCAGGTGACCTAGCTGGCCAAGGAAGCGAGGTCACGTCGGTGGAGTGTTCATCCAACCATTCGGATACAATTCGGGAGCGATGGCATGGTGCATTGTCTTGTTGCAGGATGAGGTCCCCAGTGGGATGTTGAAGACGCACAAACGTGAGCAAATGGTCGTCCAGGATATCCCGGTAACGTTGACCTGTGAGGGACGATGTCACACGTACCAGGGGTCACATTTCAGTCCACGTAAACAGTCCCCAGACGAGAATGCCACCCCCACCAGCTTGAAGAGTACTCTGCTGGCAAGAAGGATCCATCGCTTCATGTGGTTTGCGCCGTACTCGTATCCTGCCATCCGCATGTACCAACGTGAATCTCGACTCATCAGTCCAGGCAACATTTTTCCACATGTCTAGGGACCAGTGGCGATGTTCCCGCGCCCATGCTAATATTTGAACCCTGTGATGTGCGGTCAGCAGCGGTACCCTCGTGAGTCGATGGCTTCTGTACCCCATAGCGAGGAGATGGTTCTGGATGGTGTGGCTGCTTACACGTTTTTGTGCAACAGCGTTACATTGCCGAGTGATTTCTTGTACTGTGGCCCGTCTATCCGCTGTTACAATGCGAGCTAGCCGATGATGACCCCGCTCATTCACTCGCCGCTGTCCACGGCAGTTGGCCCTTGCAGGGATGGTTTTACCGGATTCGATGTACTCACGGTGCATCCGTGACACAGTGGCTCGTGAAAATCCCAGTGCCTGTACGACTTCCGAGATGGAGTGACCCATTAGTCGGGCTCCGCCAATTTGCCCACGATCAAATGAGCTTAGATCCTTCGTCTTACCCAAACTGCGTCCGACTGTTACTGATTCCCGTCGCATCACTCCTTATATTGTCGGATCGCTGCATACATCATGTCGTTTCCGTTTACAGGGCCGCCCACTGCGCCACATTTCCATAACGCCAGCTGTCTCTAATTCAATTGCTCTTCAGTGTAAAACTTGTGACTAGGAAAACCCGCCTGAACGCAAACTGGCGGGTTTTCTGTGCTCTGTTGACTCACAAGTAACGCACTACAGCAGTCAGCTGCATTATTGAAGGAATAAACTGACCTGGTGGCGTAGGAAGGGCGCGCTTGAGAATCCAGAAATGAATGAAAATATATTTTAGCAATGGCTTCATAGGATATATGATTACAATAGAAGAATTTGATCAAAATGTATTTGAATTATTCCTACAAATAGAAGTCATCGCTCTTTCCACGTTTTATAAGTGAGTCACGGAAAATTTCTCATTGGCCGCCACCGGAAAACGAACCCAGGGTCTTCCAGTTATGCGCCGGAAATGCTACCATGCACTGCACCACAGCGGCCTCGAATCCTCCAGACTCACATACGACTAACTGACAAACCAAATGGTAGGTTGCTTCTTGGAGCCCCGCACAACGCTGGGGATTCAACAAAGATGGACAGCAGTAACTGAACAAGTAACTAGGACGCGAATGAATGTCAAACAGAAATCATCGCTCTTTCCACGTTTTATAAGTGAGTCACGGAAAAATAATCATTGGCCGCCACCGGGAAACAAACCCAGGGTCTTCCAGTTACGCGCCGGACATGCTACCACTGCACCACAGCGGCCTCGAATTCCGTCAGACTCACATACGACTAACTGAAAAGCCATTTGTCAGGTTGCTTCTTGGAGCCCCGCACAATGCTGGGGATTCGTCAAAGACGGTAAGCAGCAACTGAACAAATAACTAGGAGGCGAATGAATGATTAATACAGGCAATTGACGTGGATTAGGAACCTCAAACAGAAGTCATCGCTGTTTCCACGTTTTATAAGTGAGTCACGGAAAAAATTCTCATTGGTCGCCACCGCGAATCGACCCCAGGGTCTTCCAGTTACGCGCCGAATAATTAATACACATAACTGACGAGGATTAGGAACATCAAATAGAAGTCATCGCTATTTCCACGTTTTATAAGTGAGTCACGGAAAAATTATCATTGGCCGCCACCGGGAATTTCCGGCGCGTAACTGGAAGACCCTGGGTTGTTTCCCGCTGGCGGCCAATTATAATTTTTCCGTGACTCACTTATAAAACGTGGAAAGAGCGATGACTTCTATTTGATGTTCCTAATCCACGTCAATTATGTGTATTAATTGAATTATTCCCTATTGAAAAAGCCGGACATTTGCGCTATTTCCCTTAATGCCTGGAGGACATAGTAAGAAAAGGAGGACATGTCCTCCAAAAGCCGGACGTCTGATCACCCTGCTCATGTATGAAGTATAATTCATTCCGGTTTTGGTATTAAGACGATTTCTTTAACCGAAAACGATGCAATTCCAAAATACACACCGTTCAAACAGCGCATGGGTATCATGTAAATAACCTCAAATTCCCACACTTTGCTGCTTCACTGTTAAGAGACGCAGGACATCTGCAGAAGTATTATTCCAACCTCCTTGTTATTCCAACCTCCTTGGAACGGACAAATGCGAACATCCATAAGACATTTTTCTTACTGAAACAAAGCAATTGTTTGAAAAGCATTTTCTTTTTATGAAAACAAAACGGCTAATTTTCATTTTCATAATGACTGATTTCACGCATTTCACTTTTGAAGTTTACTTTGCTCGCACTTGTATTGTTCGTACAATTTTTAAAAATCCTTTTCCTTTTAATCAGGAACTGATGGATAAGAATAGAAAAGCTCACATGAATTGTGTTGTAGAGAAGAAAAAAGCCATGCAAACGATTGCGAATCAACCTAAAATGGTGAGTAAGAAATTATATTCAAACTCTTAAACAGTTTTTACAATTTTTTGGCTCTATTCCTTCAGAATTACTGCTGTCGTGTTACTTCATGGGAAAACGGCCCTCACTTGCTGGACTCTGCTGGACACAGAAAATGCCACACCAGAAGATATTTGTCGGAGCGCCATGAAAATTGATTGGTATGTTTTGAAAATGACAATCCGTTTTTTGGTGTAAATATGACAAGGTTGATAAGTCAGATAATATCCGAAAACCTGAAAATTTCGTCGTCGTAGAGCGGGAATCGAAACCGCATCTCCCAGTTAGCGCCCGGGTATCCTAACCACTACACCACCCAGAACGACCAAGTCTCAAGTTTCCGATTTAAAATTTTCAAGTTTTAATCGGAAACTTGAAAATTTTTAATACGAAATTTTCAAGTTTTCGGATATTATCTGACTTACCATCCTTATCATATTTACATCAAAAAACGGATTCCCATCTTCAAAATTTGTATTGCATGGTGTAATCCCGTATTCCCTTCACGATTTATCTGCTGCTCCGGGCAATCACGGGATAGGATTCTTAACCTCCAGATTCGCTAAACACGAATGCCAGTTGCTTCGGCTAGTGTCTTGTGTCTGGCACTCTTTGGCCAAACATGGCTCTTGCGCGACAAAAATCTACCAACCAACCAACCAGCTTTGACTAGCGAATCCTGTGATGGTTATATTCAGATTAATCGGTTGTGACTTGGTCGTTTTGGGTGTTGTAGTGGTTAGCATACACGGGCGCTATCCGGGAGACACGGATTCTATTCCCGCTCCAGGACGACGAAATTTTTAAGTTTTCAGATATTATCTGACTTACCATCCTTTTCATATTTACACCAAAAACAGATTGTCATCTTCAAAAATTTGTATTGTATGGTGTAATCCCGTATTCCATTCATGATTGGTATGTGTCGACACTTGGGTTATGTAAATGATTGCAGTTGCGAACCAATCACGTGATGGGTAAGGAAGACTAAAGGGAAGAACTGCTCGGTGTAGCTAAGTTTCGTCGTCCTCACCTAGGGGTGTTGATCACTGTAACGGAGCGATCTCGGTGGCGAAAGCACGTACAAAGTGTGAGAATGCTTGGGGGACATTCACGCGGACAGAGGCTTCACATAGGGAATATGGCTGCATGGTCTCTGCGTCGCATTCCGATGCAACAACTGTCAGGCCGAATGAGAATTTGGCTATAGTATTGGAGGAGGTAATGTGCATCGCCGTAGTGGGAGTCGTTTCCTTTTCGTGGAAAAGAAACCCAATTCTTTTTCACTACAAAGCTGGCGACTTAGTCGGACAAGCGATGCCCAGGACTTGGGAGTCACATTTGATTTGAACTTGGACTTTAAAAGCCATATCAGAAGAATTGTAGGTACAGCGTATATAAATCTCGGATTCGTCATGCAACATTCCAAGTATTTATCGAATCCTCAGACACTTATTTGCATTTCTGAGATTACGGCCAGATCCTCACTGGAGTATGTAGCGATCATTTGAAGCCCTTGCCTCGTAACTCTAGTAAATGAAATCGAAAAAGTTTTAAAAAGATTTTTGCGACACCTTTTTTACAAATCGACTGATGTTTATATCGCGGACATCCCGGCGGTTGACCTTCCATCATTCTTCAAGATGACCTCTCTGCAATCGAGAAGGAAGACCCTAACTCAAGTTAGGGTCTTCCTTAACTTGAGTTAGGGTCTTCCTTAACTTGAGTTAGGGTCTTCCTTCTAATGGGGAGATAGATGATACTCAAGTTGTAAAACAATTAAGTTTCCGTGTGCTACATTTACCAAGGACAAAATGTGAACTATTTGCAGTGCCATTCTGCTGGCCTGACGCTGGAAAAAATTCTCCGTTATGCAAAATGTATAGACTTCACAACTCACTTGATTGAAAAATGCCCGGGTATTTTTAATGTAAGTAATAATATTTTTCGTAAAGCATGTTTTGCAAGACGGCAAATATCACTTGGCAATGAAAATATTACTGTAAATAGCAATTCTTGTAATTAGATATACCATCTGTAGGGAAGTGCTTACAAATAAACAGCAGTAAACAGAAGGCGGACGTCCGAAATCCTATATCTCCGCATTCGACGGCAAGCCGTAGGAGCTGAACAATCCGCAGGGGACGACATTCGACGAGGTGTTCAGGCAACTGTGAACATTCCTGTACCGATACGGTTTATGAATCGCACTCTGGTTGCTGGAAGCTTGGCAACTGTTGCGACGTCTCCCACTCACCGCAGCACATCATTGCGCAAGGTTGCAGTTGTGCCGTACCAGGCATGCGTGGTGGGAAGAATGGACCTGTGCCGTTTTCACAGATGAGTCCCGCTTCTGTATCAGTGACGGAGATCGCCGATTGAGAATCTGGAGACAACGTGGACACCGGGACGATCTTATTGCCATCTGTGAGCGTTACATTGCTCTTCAGCCTGGTGTTATGATTTGGGGCTCTATCAGTTTTAGGAGCCGTTCACCGCTTATAAGCATAGTGGGTATAATGACAGCACGACGATACGTCGAAGAGATGCTGCAGCCCATTTTGTTGCCGTATATCTGCGTTATCTCTGATGCCCCGTTTCAACAAGATAACGCTTGTAGAAACACTGCCGACAAGGTGTCCAGGTGTAGCCCTTGCCTGCACAATCCCCAGGTTTCCACCCAATAGAAATTTTGTGGGACGTCATTAAGAGACTACGTAAGGCCTCTGCACGACTCCCTCTTAATGTCGATGAATTGTGGACGCAGGTCAAAGACGCATGCTCAGCGACACTATCCGGGAACTTTTCCACTCGATGCGACGGCGTGTTGCCCAATGTATATCCCAGAATGGTGGTCATACGACCTACTGACTCAGGCTATATTGTACTGTCTCCTCACCCCATCGCATTCATGTAATATCTAAGAAACTAAATCAGTTTTTTCCCACCTACTTGTGTACATATGCTGTAAGTTTCGCCTCGTTTCGTGCATTCCTTCACGGTGTGGCATTTTCTACGTCCAGCGAGATTCTACGTCGTTCGAGATTGTTTGTAAGATTCTCTGCATTCTTTTGTCCATTGAACAGTTAGCTCATTTGCACAGATTGAAAGAATCCAAGTCCTTTTCGGAGTTGCTTTTTTTAAGCACTTGGTCGACAGGTGTGGAAGCATATGCGAAACAATTGCAGTACATCTCTGAAGTCTAACATTTTTCTTGTTGTTTAATTGTATATGAACAATGCAGCCATTATTCTCTGTCTTTTACTCACGCACGCACGCACGCATTCTCCTACCTATAGTGATATTGTACGTTATCACATCTTAACGGAGTTTTTGTCAGGTTTTAATTCACACAATGCTAGGAAGAATGAATGACATGCTCGTAATAATAACTTACACTATTAAATCGAAAACAAATGCCGTCTCTTGCACTGAACTTGATTTGGACTTTGCCGATTATTGCACATGCGCATTAACTGCTATGTGTTTCGTAAAGTATATAGGCTACTCACTTCTGCACTCACTGCTGCATTGTTTCTGAGGATGACGCCGTTGTGGCGTTGAAAGTTCTAAACATATTTATTTTAATTGTACATAGTTTTTTTTTTCATTAAAGTGTATCGTGCAAGAGACGGCATTTGTTTTCGATTTAATAGCTTTTCGTGCACGAGTTAATTTCTTCATAATAACTTACACCTTTATTTATTGTTCTTGCCGAAATACATTTCTTCAACGTTAACACTTTTAGTTGTAGATACAAACACTCAGTGACAAACAATGAGCAGTTAAGGTGGTTCCACCTAAAATCTCTGCCTTATGTTTCCAATGGTAAAACTTCTTTGCATATTTTCTTCGCAATTAATGTATTCCCAGGGATGAAAATTTGCACATCGATAAAACTAACTTTAAGTTATATCATGGGATACTTAATACTTGCTAAAACATAATCATAATTATATTAAAAATCAATCATTTTTCTTTGAGTAATGTTCAGACTTGTTAATAGGTGGGGCGACCTGTACATTGATGACATTAGTAGACAAACAAATGTTGGATTGCTTAATTATGGTTATGTTTTAGCAAGTATTAAGTATTCCATGCTATAACTTAGAGTTAGTTTTATCGATGTGCAAATTTTCATCCTTGGGAATACATTAATTGCGAAGAAAATATGTAAAGAAGCTTTACCAATGGAAACATACGGCAGAGATTTTAGGTGCAACCACCTTATACTTAGGTCAAAGGTAATAAACGAACACTTCGGCTTCAAAGAATTCGCAACCTAGTGACAAGGTAGGAGCTCCATAGCTGAATAATACATGCCATACCCTTTTGCTCATATAATGAATTTTTATCGAAGTCTTACTGACTTGACTGCCTTCCAGTAGTTTCCAAAAAAGTAAGCTCTGGAGAGATAAAGAGGTTAAGAGAGAATAGGTAACGAGAAGTGACGCAATTTAAATGCGAACAGAAAACTGAAATTGGAAGTTAAACGAGGGCATATACAATACATCACAGACTACCTACTTGAGGTAAAAGTTATTCACACATTAATTTAACTGCTTAAGGAATAAGTTCAACATCCGTACAGTTCAGTAAGCGCTTTCCCGCCCCCCAACAGTTGTCTTCGTTTGTAGTAGCAAAATCTTTCCAAATCCGCAGAATCTAAATTATTAAACAGTGTGACAGACTACAGAGGTGCATCACATGTCAAGACGGCAAGTAGGAGTGATAAGCCCTTGTCGGCGTAGCTTAACTGGGAAAACATTCGGCTCAGGAGTAAAAGGATGTGGGTTCTAGTCGTACTACAGTCAAAACTCGTTTTAACGAAATACGATATAACAAAAAAGCGTGTTACTACGAAAAAAAAAAAAATCCTGAACTGGTTTGGTTTATTGTATGCATTTATATAAGAAATATAAAACGTTACAACGGAAAACACCTTTATATGTAGCGAATTTGTCCTTCTCTTTATAATTCTAAACGATTTAGTTACTATGGAATGCCAACAAAAGAACAAAAGTGACTACACGTTTCGTCAAAAACTTTGAAGAAAATCAGGATTCACCCAATAAAGATGAGACGAAATATTTTCTGTAGTAAATGCAATTGAATGTTTAGAGAAAGTTGGATACTATTTACAGAGCCGAGGACTTTATACTGAAGAAATTAGTAGCTATCTAAATGTTATGAATACAGTTATAACTAAAGACACCATGGAAAAACGAAAAACAAACTGTACTTACACCGTACTTCAAACCTCAATAGGCATGCTTGAATTGTTTTACAGTTTACCGTATGTAAACATGCTTTGCATCAAAATGGAACTAAATGAATTGCTTTAATTAAACTACTTTAAAATTAAAGATATGTAATGCCAATGTGTACGTACATTATTTCTTGAAGCATATGGCAGTATTTTATTAAGATGTAAAAACGTGATAAGTTCTTAATATGGGGAGATAAAAAATAAATATAGTATATGCACGTACGTACATATAAGTAAAAATATATACAGTACCTAATTTCAAGCTTATAAATTAATTAAAGCTGTGAAAACACAAGTGTGTCCCCTCACTCCGGAGTAAGTGGCTCTCCCAACTGAGCTATGTGGGCAGAATGTCTCGCTCCAGGTTTCTCGTCTTGGCACATGTTTTCAGCTCTGTAGTACGTCACATCATCTCCCTCTTAATTTTTTTTTGTTTTTGAAACGAAGTAGGAATTTTTCATTAATTTCAAACAATGTGTGGAACAAACACCATACATTTTTCGAAGTACCCAACGGCCAGCGGATCCATTTCCCACAATCGAGCGCCAATGTGAAAACACAAGTTTGTCCGTGTCCCCTCGCTCCGGAGTAAGTCGCTCTCCCAACTGAGTTACGCGGACAGAATGTCTCGCTGCATATTTGTCGTCTTGACACATGTTTTCACCTCTGTAGTACGTCACATAGCTTATATTGTATGTATATTTCATTACTACTTTAGCAAAAAAACATCCCATTACAAATAAATTACATTTGTTTTTTCCTATGGGTACTATTTCGCAATTACAGTGTTGCAGTCTTTTGCGTAATAAAAATTTCCGTAGTACGTACTAACTTTTCAAAGAAAACACGTTGTTACGGATTTTTTCTGTCTCCCTGGAATTTTGTTATAACGAGTTTTGACTGTACCAGCAAATTTGGTTTTCACATTGGCGCCCTAACGTAAAAAAAAAAAAAAAAAAATCTACTGATTTTTAAGTTATTCGAAAAATGTGTGTGATCTTTCTTCCACACATCGTCTGGAATTAATAAGAATTCCTTCTTCTACAGAGAGTTGCTTCAAGCCTGGTCTGAGGAGGACCCGAAACCTGATATTTCGTGACTCCGCCTTTCTCGGGGGGGGGGGTAACTGACGTACTGCATGTCAAGAAGGAGAGCAGCAGTGATAAGCTTTTGCCGGCGTAGCTTAACTGGGAAAGCATTCGGCTTCGAAGCAGAAGGGTGTGAGTTCCACCACCAGCAAATTTGGGTTTCACAACAGTAAATTCTTATTCATTTATTTTCAGCTCTTATTTGCACTCATTGCCATAAAAATCCGCGCACCAAGAAAAAGCGAGCGATTAACGCGAAACTCGGCGAATAGTTACGGGGAGGGCAGACATGCAAATGACTAAAGTTTCGTGCGGTTCCGCATGCCCCTCGCGTCCAAGACCGGCGCTGCAATCGCAATCCTTGGGGCTTATAAGGCGCCGCGCATGGGACTCCAAATTCTGCCGAAGTGCACGGTAAGAGTCAGGTGAGATCCCTGAGCGATAGACATGCCGAGGAGCCGTCGTAGATGTGCGTACGGGCAATTGACGGAGTTTGAACGCGGCCGTGTCGTCGGGATAAGAGAGGCAGGGTGACCGGCGCGCCGAATCGGCAGCCATTTGAGCCGGTCGGACAGTATGGTACGATCGTGTTGGGAACAATAGACACGGGAAGGCCCTTAGACACGGCGGACTGGCTCTGGACGACCCAGACACACCACCAGCAGAGAGGACCGTGGGATCGTGAGAGCGGCACGCACAGATGCAACGACGTCCTTGTCCAATATCCAGAGACATGTGGCGGCTGTACAAGGGACTCCTGTGTCCCCCAGAACCATTTCCAAACGCCTGGAAGAGGTGAATCCGCACTATCGTCGGCCCTTATGGTTTCTGTCATTACAGTGGTATCAGCAGCGAGCAACGTGGAATGCTACGGACTGGCGACGTATAGTGTTCAGCGACGAATCCCGCTTTTGTATGGGAACGGACGACCACCGTGTCACGAGTGTGGAAGGCCGCAGGTAAGCGCTACAATCCCAACCTCACTGTACAGCGGCACACGTCCCGAACTGCAGGCATGATAGTCTGGAGATCCATCGCGTATGACAGCCGCACTTCCCTCGCAGTGATCCGTCGGAAGGACGTTGACAGCCCAGAGTTACGTACAGGGGATCCTGCGGCCTCATGTGCTGCCTCTGGCGGGGCGGCTTGGAGCCATTTTCCAACAAGATAACGCCCGTCCGCATACAACTCGGGTTTCCCAGGACTGTCTATACGTCATGCTTTGCTGCTTCCGTGGCCTGCCATATCGCCTGATCTCTCGCCCATCAAGAACGTGTGGGGCCAGATGAGACGCCAGCTTTCTCCATGCCCCAGTGTTTGTGATTTACAGCGTCAGTTGCAAGAAGCGTTGCCAATCTGGCCCAGGATAACATATCACTCTTTGACTCCATGCCGGACCGTATCACCGCATGTATCAGAGCACGAGGTGGACCGACGCGGTACTAACGCTGACAGAATTGTGCACGGTATGTCTGCGTGAAATCGTCCTGCTGCTGTGATATTGTAATCACTTCTGTCCTGGGCATGTACCATTTCACTACTAAAATCTCATTTGAATCCAACGCCTTCTTCTTGATTCGCGGTTTTTTTATGACAACGAGCGTACTTTCACGTAAAAATTCAATGTCGTGAGATCTAGTGATTTCCGTGTCCAAGCGGAGTATCGTTTTTTAAATTCCGGTAATTTTGTCGCTTTTAGCAATCAAATATTAAAATAAAAATTGGGCAGTTTAAACCAGCGCGTGAAGAGAGTTACAATTCGAAATCGATAACCATCAATTTGATTGATGAGGACATATAAGTTTTCGGTAACCGTACGCAATAGCACCTCTGAGCACCTTATAATCGATACCTGTTTCATTGAGGAAGCATCTCTGAAAAAGAAGTGAAATACGTGAAATCTGTCAGAATCAGCGAGTTAAGTAACCTACTTAGACGCTATAATACCAGCAGGGGAAGATTGGGTTGACGAAACCGGACCGTGAATTTTAGTCTTGTAGTCCACTACAGAAACATATGTTCCCACGTTTGGAAGAACACCTCATAAATTCCCTCATGAAAATAATTCTGTTAACTCCTAGATGAAAGAGAGCTGTTGAAATATGCCTTGTGCAACTAGTTCAGTCGTGAACAAATTTTAGCAGCATTTTGTGGGTGAAATAATTTTAAATATCCACTCATGATTGAATGTAGCATATCAAAACATGCTCAGAACTGGGTGTTGTACTAGATAATTATATTTATTTAGTCACTGGTTGTCTGCTGCGCAACGGTATTCCTACCACCTCCTTGAATTGACGCCGTGTTTACGCTTTCCAACCGTAAGTTGAAGAAACGTATATGCTCCAGCTTCGTCCGTCCGCACGATAACTCGCGTAAAAATGGTTCGATTTCAATGAAATTTTAGCATGTGGTAGGGGACCACCTGGGGACGAACCCTATTGAAAATGGGACAAATGGGGGGCAAAGGTCACGACATAGGAGCAGGATCCATTCCATTTCCCTTATGCGTCATAACTTGCGTAAATATGGTTTGATTTCGATGGAGTTTTAGTATGTGGTAGAGTACCACCTGGGGACGAACTCTATTGAAAATGGGTGAATTGGGGTCAAAGGTCAGGACATAGGATTGGGATCCATTCCATCGCCCTTATGCGTTATAACTTACGTAAAAATGATTCGATTGAGACAAAACTTTATCATGTTGTTCCGGAAGTATACTTTACCGGTTCTGTTAAATATCATCGAAATAGGGTCAAAGGTCAGGACACAGGTGCGAGATTTATTATTCCACAGCCATTATCCTCATAACTTGAGTAATGATTTCTGGTATGTTGGAAAGCGTATCATAATCAATGCATTGCATGATTTTACTAACTTGTTTGACTCACACCATTTTTGATCCATGAACCAGTACCGATAAATCGTTGTTTGTTTTAAGAAAAATGTGGTGGAACATGCACAGATTTCGGAGCATCTCTGCCGAAGAATCGCTTTGTGCTCATGTCTGTACGTGGATAAGGGTGTGTTGGGGGGGGGGGAGAAAAGGTAGAATGATGGCCCATCAAAATTGTTACAAGTGACATCCTTTAAGGTTACAAAATTAGTTTGACTCATAAACTATCATTTAGATCCCTTTGATCCAAAAGGAGGATAGAGGCTACCAATGTCCCTTTGGCTCCAAGTCCAACAACCTATACTTAAAGCTTAAACATACTTTTAGCTTAATTTATTTGTAACAGCGTGCTTGGTACGGCGGCAGATTTTTCACTGAAGTAGAGATAATTTTTCTCTGTCGTTTTAGAACACACACACACACACACATACACACAAACACACATACACACAAACACACACAGGGTATATATATACACTCACGGACAATGAAATTTGTGCAACTAGCAGAAAACATGCTACAACCGCGAAACTTTGCAGATATCTATAAGAGTGCGTGCTGGTATGCAAATGATCCGCCTTTGGTGCGATTGCGTATGACCGCACACCCTGTGGTGCCGATGGAAGCCCGAACCGGCAGCCTTATAAACCGGCGTGTCGTCGATGCCCCATGAAAGCGAAAAGCACCGGCCGACGCAAGCAATAGCACAGTGACAAGAATGCCGAGTAGACGCCAGAGACGTCAATTTACGCAACTTACGATCTTTGAGAGAGGCCTGATCATCGGACTGAAAACCGCAGGGTGGTCGACGCGCCGTATAGCCCGCCACGTGGATCGTTCTGACCATACCGTCCGACTGTGTTGGGTGCAGTGGACACGTGACGGCACTGCCACATGGCAGAGTGGCTCCGGACGGACCAGGAGGACCACCGGCAGACAGGATCGACGGATCGTGCGCCAGGCACGAACGGATCACCAGAGATGCGGTCCACTATACAGCCAGATGTAGCGGCTTCTGTGTGTCCACGAACCATTTCAGGCATTACGGTCTGAGGAACCATTGCCTACAATAGTCAGGCATTATGGTCTAGGAAGCCATTGCCTACAATAGTCGATCAGCTCTAGTGGCGGTATGTGGTTCATTGACGGGCCAGCGATATGTGAATGAGATCCTACGGCCCCATGTGCTTCCATTCCTGGCCGGGATCCCAGGTGTGCTATATCAGCAGGATAATGTCCGCTCGCATAAGGCTTGGGTTGCTCAGGACTGCCTACGTCATGTCCAGACACTTCCATGGCCTGCACGCTCCCCGGACATGTCCCCAATCGAGCATGTGTGGGACCAGTTCAAACCCCAGCTGTCGCCGTGCCGTGCCGCACTATCCGGGATTCGGAGCACACCGTCCAACAGGTGTGGGCCAGTTTGCCGCAGGACAACATCAGGCGTCTATTCGCCTCCATGCCACACCGTATTGCAGCATGTATCGCCACACGAGGCGCTGCGATGCGCTATTGAAGATGACCGGACTGTGTGCCACAAATCCCTCTGTAATTGTCCTGCAGCTCTGTACCCTTTATAGAGCACACAAATTGGCTTTAATTTAAATTCACTCAGCATAACGAAGTAAATTTATCCGTCATTTTTTGTACAAGCCGAGCATCGAGCCAGGGTCCCCTCATTCCGGAATAAGTCGCTCTCCCAACTGAGCTACGCGGAGGTATGCTCTCGCTGCTATCTGCCTTTATCTCATGTGCGTCTTGCGTGGCAGGCACGTGACATAAGATACGTGGTTTAATCCACATTCAAGAACATGTATCCTCTGAACAACTTCAGAGGATACGTGTTCACGTGCGGAGAACACCGTCATAAGCATACAACCCAGACTGCCTGCTCCCAACGGTGCAGCATGGTGGTGGTTCTGTCATGCTCTGGGCGGTCATATCGTGGTTTTCAGCAGGTCCTCTGATCACCTAGAAAGGACGGATGACTGACAGGGCGTTTGAAACCATTTTGATCAGCCAAGTCCATCCAATGGCTCAGGTATTGTTCCCTTCAGAAGATACCATCTATGAAGATGATAACGCCCCGATTCACAGAACTCGGAATGTCCAATCATGGTTTGAGGAACACGAGGACGAACTTCCACAATTTCGTTGGCCTCCCCAATCACCGCACTTAAACATCATCGAGCTACGGTGGTCTGTGCTGGAAAACAGAGTAAAATCACGTTATCCAATTTCTGCATATCTCAAGGACGTGGAGCAGTTTCTGACTGAAGAATGGTGTAAGATCCCACTAGCCACCATCCAAAATTTGTGTGCGTCCATTCCAAGGAGGATTCAGGCGGATTTGAATGCCAAAGGTGGCCCCGCATCATACTAGGAACGTAAAACCTTCTTTTCCTAGGTGTTCACATTATTATGTCCAACTTCTGTACTTCTGTGAGAGAACGTACAAGCTTTTGTTGCTTTCTTCCCTTTTGAACGTTCTTTAATGTCTCATATTCTTCTTTTTCCCTTTGAGAGGCTGTTAAGCAAGATACGAGATTGTGGTTATAGCGTGGAACGAGGCAATTAATGTTCCTGACACCTGTTAACGGAACAAATGACCCGCATGTGTTTGTTGCTTCTTTGAAAGAACAGGAAGCAGTTTTCGCAATGCAAGAAACTTGTTTTGCAAAGTTTTGTACAAGATGACGCAGCTGCGCTGTGTCGTTAGCAGTTCGACTGTGAGATTAAATACAAAATTCCTTCGTCGTGACTTGTGATGTTGGCAGTGGAATGCGGGTGATCAGGCATTTTTATTCGAGCTTTCACTTTTCCACTCCAGAAAAGAAGAAAAAAAATAAGAGGTCAGACGATTTCTATGTTGCCATTTCTACTGTTTACGGAAAGATTTACCGTGCGAGTCAGATAAATTAGGACTAAGCTTCTTGCTTGGCAGGTTGCAAACCCTTTTTTTAATGTGTGTGGTACACGGTTGATGGAGAAATCTGCCGTGCGTGAAAAAATAACAGCGACAAAAGCAATTGTTTCTATGCCTTCTGATGATTCATTTGAGAATGAGCTTATCTTATTTTTATCTTCAATGTAGGCCTTTCAGGACAAAGAAATCCATAGCATTAAAGTGTACCCATTCACCAAAACTCTTGTCGGTTTTTCCCCGCTTACCTCTTTGAAAGCAATATCTCAATGGATACGATTTTGTTTGAAACACAGAATTACCCAGCTTTAAGGCCGTATTCTTTCAGACGTCCAGCCATGTGAAAACAAAAAATGTTTTGAAGCACAAATTTCAGCTAAGAAAGAATACATAAACGCCTGCTACTTTTTAAATAGCAATCACCTGTATTTTTAGCGTACTTTTCTATATAACACATTTATATAAAAAGAGAACGAGTTAATGCAATCGTTTTTTTTTCTTGTTCCTCCATCCGTTTATGGACACAATGATTAAACCTTTTAAGGTTGGATTGGCAGAATTCCGCATCGAACTAAGTATGTCAAGGATTTCAATGGCGCACCGGAAAAACTTTAGGCCCCTCCGCAAAAAATGTTTTCGAGGCCCTTTCGCGAAAATCCATTAGCTTCCAATTACTAAAAATGTTAACTTCCATATTAAAAACTAAGCTATACGAGTGTTTTAATAAACCAAATTCTTTGGAACCTACGAGTATTTTTCGTGAAACAAAAATTTTTTCACTTTATTGCGTAAAACACAAATGCGTATCTTATAATTAAAATGATTGCCCTCGTTACCGATGCAAATTACTGTAAAATACTTTAATCAAAGTTAATCATATTATGCAAAATTTATTATTTCAAAGGACTAAGGCCTGCTTTTCGAAATGTCTCGCTATTGTACACACAAAACATACAAATACCGTGTGACAGTCTCTAATGACTTTTCCGATTAATACGAAATGTCAGAACATAAGTAAGCAAGCAACTAAGTAACGATTAAGAACTGTAGCACAAAAAACGTAAAACTACTTAAATTATTTTCTTTGAAATATAAAAAGCATACTTAACATAATACAAAAATGTTTTTCCCATAATAAAAAAAAAAATCTTTTGACACTGTTATAAAAAAAATGACAGGTCACTGACTTTTCGCTCCCGTGAAGAACACCTTTTAGTTCATTATATTCGGAATGATGCATAGTTATGTACAAACAACTGTAATACATAATACCTTATCTTCATTAGTATAAAAATTCCGCTCACTGAACAGATATTCTTTTCACATTCTCTTGTTAACTTACCTGCATAGAAACTATTGCAAGGGCTGTGAACTTGAAGCCCCTTGTAACAGCAAGGGCTTTTACTAGGAGCCTCAAGTTCTTTTGAATAGCTGCTTTTCCGTTATCCAGTTTTTATAAACTAAAGCAATGAAAATTATTTCTAAAGATTTTACGTATTTACTGAGGGAAAAAATGCTTTTCTTTCTTAATATTTCATTCAAAGCTGCCTTAATTCTTCGCTATTTCTTTAACAAGTTTCAGAAGACGATTCCGCAAAAAAAAATTAAAAAAAAAAAAATGGTAAAATCCTTTTGCTCAGGCTAGAGACCCTTTCAACCATGAGTCCTGAGAGCACCCCCCCTCATTGCGGGGGGTGCGGGGGCTCTCAGTACGCTCCTGAAAGATTTTCCACATATATTTTTCAGTCAGTTTGTTCAGACGCTGTAGGATTCGTCCTCATTCTAGAACTCTCTATAATTTTCATTTCCCTAAATGTGTATGATTTCATTTCTTTTTATCTTTAAATGTTTGTTTGTTCCCCGCCAAAATTATTACCTTTCAACTATTTTCTTATATGCATAATATTCTCAAATCAAGAGCGTAGTGTCTATTCTGTCATTGTACTTCCGAAATTACAGTTCAGGGCCGTAGCCACTGAGAGAGAAGGAAGGGCTGTCGCCCTCCCAGAATGGTAATTTCAGAGGCGTAAATTCATGTTCTGAGGGGCGTAAAAAGAAACAAAATAGAAATGCACGATTTGTGAATAAATTTGCTGAAAACTGCAACTCAAAAAAGGAAGTCACATGCTTTACTATTTCCTTTTTAGCACGTCTTTTGTAAAATAGATCGTACTTATGTTATCCGTCCGTCTGTGGACACCATATCTCTGCAACTATCAGTCCGATTTCAAAAATTCTTTTTGCATTGCTTATTTTTTGCCCATAGTTCTGTTTCTAAGAGAACGATTAAAAAAATTATTTCTTTGTTGGATAGCGTTTCCCCTGAAAAAGGTTTCTCAAAGAATTTCAAATTTTTCTTAACGCACAAGTCTGCCACCAGAGAGCGTAAGTTCACGTGTTCGTTTAGAGCAATATCTTCGGGACGAAAAACCCGATTGAAAAACTTCTCTTTCGGTCAGATACTACTAACTAAACAAAACTATGTGTGCCTATTTTCTTTCCGAAATAATACCCAATTTCTCCGCTAGGGAGCGCAAATGCTTAATATGCTTTTCTCAATATCTCTACTTCTACATGTCTTATTTAAAATATTCTTTTAACACCGGATGCCATTTACCTTGTAAAGCACTTTAAGCTAGTATATGAGTAATTTTGTAGCGCATTTCTCTCGGTAGGTGCTGTATGTGTACTTCAGTATGCAGCTGTATCACAGCTTCTTTTTTTTTTTTTTTTTTTGATTGGAGGTTTAACGACCACCGTGAGCAACTCAAATGGGCTATAAGCAGTCGCCCGTCCCTAATTTAGGGTCACTGGTTCCAGGGAAGGGAGAGAGCCAGTGCCGTAAGACAAACACAACATCCATGCCTGACCGGGATTCGAACCCGGACCCCTTACGGACGAATGATCAGAGGCCAACGCCTTAGACCACTGCGCCACCGGGGCGGCTTATCACAGCTTCAAAAAACACTATTGAGAAATTTCTTTTTTATTGTATGCCATTCGCTACAACAGAAATGTGGAGCATTATCCTCTTTAAATAAAACAAAGATTTCCCGGTAAGTGCGTAAAGATCGAAACACTTTTTTTTCTTCTCTATCTTTGCTTCCGGGAGACGTTTTTGAAAAGTTATTTTTCCTTAGCATAGCTTTTTCCATGGAGAATATTCTTCGCTTATTTTCAACTTTTCAATTACGCAAAATCCTTCCACTAGCATACGTAGACTTATATTATATTTCCTTTTCTATGTTTCTTCTTTTAACTTTTCGATTTGGAAATCTCTTTGTCTCTGATACCTTCCTTGTGCCATGCGAAACTTTTTGTAGGCCATTTGTTAATTTTCGTAACATGCGTTTTAGCTGCTGGTGGAACGAAATCAATGTTTCTATTTGTGGATGTTTGTGGATGTTTTATCGATTGTAAAAACCGGTTGATCGTTTTTCTAACCGGTTGCATTGACTTTGAATAGATCTAATAAATTTAATTCGCGTCAGAACGGATTCAAAAGACATGCTCATTACAACCGAAAATTCGGTCTCATATTTCTTATTTTCTTTTTTTAAACTGGTTAGCCCAAGGTCCAGAGTAAGCTATTCTATTAGGTGTGAATTTTCCATACGCATGAAAAAAACTGTCCAAAACAGCGAAGAGAGACATATAAAACGATATGCTGATGTGTTTAACCCCGTATCCTTTCCGAAAAGACTAATGGAATGAAGAGCTAATATTCATCTGTGCTCCGTTGTAGAAAGCCCCCTGAGCGCTTAGCTATCAGCGGAATTTTCCCCAAGACCTTCCCTGCCGCCCCGGTGGCGCAGTGGTCTAGGCGATGGCCTCTGATCATTCGTCCGAACGGGGTCCGGGTTCGAATCCCGTGGGGCATGGATGTTGTGTTTGTCTTGCGGCACTGGCTCTTTTTCCCTTCCCTGGAGCCAGTGGCCCTAAATTAGGGACGGGCGACTGCTTATAGCCCATTGAGTTGCTCACGGTGGTCGTTAAACCTCCAATCAAAAAAAAAAAAAAAAGACCTTCCCAAAATCGTCTTTTTATTGTTATATTCACTGTCTGATACTTATTCATTCTGTGTTGGTTCGTTTTTCGTTCTGCATATCTGCAGATTGCTGTGTTGTCGGCATACATATAACTTTTACGTTTTACGTGACTCTTGGATATTTACCTAATTTTCATATTTTTAGTAAAATTATGCTAAAAACTAGAAATGAGATTTTTAAAGGATAGTAATACTTTCTTATAATAAATACACTGCTGGCCACCCAAAATGCAACACTAAGAAGGAAGCATCCGATTGGCCTGAAATTCGCAGCATGCGTCGCCTGCGAGAGGACATGCAAACGATTAGCATTGCAGGCCATATGCAAATCATGTGCGCCCGGCACGCCACCGAGAAGCACTATAAGAAGGGTGCACAGAAGGCGGGGTGTAAGTAGTGGAAGTGTGTTGTGCTGCCGGACCTGTGAGTGGGAAGCTTCCTGATGCCACGTCGCAGAATACGGCAGTCATTCCAGCACGTTTCGGAGTTCGACAGAGGACAAATGGTGGCTTGTCGCGACAGCGGTTTATCGTACCGAGACATCTACGCCCGTGTGGAACGACATCCAGCCACAGTGAGGCAAGTATGGATTCGGTGAGTGCAGGAGGGACAGACGGACCGACGTGACCGATTTCCCATAGTGAGGCGAGTATGGATTCGGTAGGTGCAGGAGGGGCGGACGAACCGACGTGATCGGTTGCCACAGCCGCGGCACACAACCGAATGAGAGGACCGGCATGTTGTGCGGTGGGCATTGACAGCTCGCACTGCCACATCACGAACGTTAGCGCAAGAATTATGGTGTGTTGCGAAACAACCTGTGTCAGAACGTACCGTTCGACGTCGTCTGCAGGAGCGGTGATTTGTCGCACGGCGCCCATTGCTCCGTTTACCATTGACGTTACACCACCGGCGAGTGCGGCGACAGTGGGCCGTTGAACGCTTCACCTGGACTACGTAATGGCACGACATTGTCCTCTCCGACGAATCTCGCTTCTGCTTGCAACACCACGATGGTCGGATCCGCGTGTGGCAGCACCACGGCGAGAGACTGTATGACACCTGCATTATGCATCGCCATACTGGTCCGACGCCTGGCGTTATGGTTTGGGGCTCAATTGAATATGACACCCGCAATCCCCGGTACACTCAACAGCCACCGCTACATCTCCGTCGTTTTGGAGTCTGTAGTCTTCCTTTACCTGCAGAACCTGCCAGCGGCCACGTTTCAACCGGACAATGCGCGCCCGCACGTGGCACGCATCGTGCAACAATTCTTCACGGCCCACCAGGTGTCACTGCTGCCGTCGCCCTCCTGTTCTCTCGATATGTCGCCCATCGAACACGTCTGGTCGCTGATCGGCAACCGAGTGGCCAGGCAAACACCACCCGCGGCTACGCCTGATGAACTGTGGCAACGTGTGGAAGCAGCCTGAACCGACATACCCCAAGCCAACATCCAAAGCCTCTTTCGTTCGATGCCGCGGCGTGTAGCGGCCGTTTTTGCCAGCCATGGGGGCCACACGAACTATTGATATCTGCGTGTTCCGCAAGTCGCACGGGCCTGTGAGCTCAGTCGTTTCATCTTTGTATCTGTTGTTATGTGTCCAGTAAATCTGACTTTGCTATCTCGTGTTCTTCTTGGTGTTGCATTTTGGGTGGCCAGCAGTGTAGTATGAGAAAGTAAAAACTGAGTACTATTTGAGCGGAAGCACGGAACTTTTAAACTTGAGGAGCGTAATTTCAAATCTCGCCCTCCCAGATGAATAAATCTTGCTCCGGCTCTGCTGCAGTTGCTTCAGAGAGAGAGAGAGAGAGAGAGAGAGAGAGAGAGAGAGAGAGAGAGAGGGAGAAAGATGGAGAGGGAGAGGGAGACGGAAAGGGAGGGAGAGAGAGGGTGAAAGATAGACAGAGAGAGAAAGAGGAGGGTGAAAGGTAGACAGAGAGAGAGAGAGAAGAGGGAGAGAGAGGGAGATGGAGAGCGAAGAAGAGGGAGAGAGATAGACAGGGAGAGGGAGAGAGATAGACAGGGAGAGGGAGAGAGATAGACAGAGAGAGAGAGAGGAAGAGATGGAGAGGGAGAGAGAGAGAGACGGAAAGGGAGAGAGAGAGACGGAAAGGGGGAGAGAGCGAAGGAGTGAGAGGCGGAGGGGGTGAGAGAGGGAGAGAGAGAGAGAGAGACGGAAAGGGAGAGAGAGAGACGGAAAGGGGGAGAGAGAGAAGGAGTGAGAGGCGGAGGGGGTGAGAGAGAAGGAGTGAGAGGCGGAGGGGGTGAGAGAGAGAGAGAGAGAGGGGGAGAGGGCACGTTAAAGGAACGTAGCACAAGTAACAATAAACTTCACGTGCCCGGAGGAACAGGACAATGCAATGCAGAAATGTCTTTATAAGCAGGGTAGGAATGGGCCCACCAGGACATTTTCTAGTGGCCCACTCGAGAAATGGGCCATGTGCTCGTGCACTTTTTGTCTGAATATCTTGGAACGAATGAATAAACATTTTGGTAATTATGAATCATAATCGTTAATTACATCTCAGCTTTATGGCTGTGTGAAAAGTTATTTCTTTTGATAAATAATAAGCGTTTCCTTCTATCTACATTTTCTCACATAAGTACAAAATTCTCTGTGTTTGTGTCGTTGGGCCAAGCACGCGGCTGTAAATCAGTAAAGCTAAAGTTAACCACAGTTAGACGTAGGTCGTTGGACTTGGAGCCCAGGGTCATTGGTAGTCCCAACCTTCCTTTTGTAATCTACAAGAGAACACTAGTACCCGTTGCGATTGCCCATCATCCCGAAACCCTTACCCACAGACTGACTCAGAGCACAAAGCTGTTATCCAGCAGAGATATTCAGAAACCCGTGTCCTACTCACAGTTATCTTAAAAGAAACAATGATTTGCTGGGCCGCCCCAGTGGCGCAGTGGAAGCGCTGGCATATGGTCTTTCGTCCGAGTTGGGTCCGGGGTCGGATCCCGGTATGGCACGGGTGTTGTGTTTTGGGTTACGGCACTGTCTCTCTCCCTTCCTTGGTACCAGTAGCCCTAAATTAGGGACCGGCGACTGCTTATAACCAAGGCCGTCTAGGATACACAAGGTCATGACATTAGAAGGATGAGTTCCCTCTTTTAGTGACGTCACGAGGAAACCAAAGCTTCCAATTGGTTACCAACGCTGTCGTGCGTGATGTCAAACACATCGACGTAAAAGTCTGCGTAACGTCAGAACGGCATCACAAACGGAAGGAACTCGTCATCCTAATGCTTGTGTTTTCTAAACGGTCTTGTTATAGCCCATTGAGTTGCTCATGATGGTCGGTAAACTCTCAAACAGACAAAGAAAAAAACGATTTAATTGTACTGGTTCATTGGCCAAAATTGTGGTTCATGGGTCAATAATGGGTGAATTTAAAAAAGCTGTCTGCTCAAGGCAGAGTTGCCAATACCATTGTGCAGTACGTGATAGGTAAACAAATAAATGTGAAAAAATAATTGCTATGCGTCATGTGCACACACTGCGGCTTTCAGAATAATCTTTATGGTGATCTGGTTGAAAATGGAGCCAACAGACTCGTGATCTTGTCAAAGTTAAAATGTTTTAAGGGAAAATAATTGTTTGGTACCTCGATTTGAGGGCGGTTCGATTCTACATTCTATCATGAGCAGATTTGTAAATTCTTTCACCGATAAATTGTTGTTGAAATTCGTTCACTACTCAATTCGTTTTACAATCCATGTTTCAACAGTTTTCTTTCATCCCGGATCTAATAGAATTTTTTTTCATGAGACGATTTTATGAGGTTTTCCCTATAGCTAGTTGTGTTTTTACAGTGGACCCATAAGCGTAGCGTCGGGGTGAGGAGCCCGTGCCCCCAAATTTAGAAAACTTAAATCCGAGGGCAAGCCTACGATGAGGCAGCAAATGCGAATGGGAGGTTTAATAAAGTCGCTACGAAGTTTGAAGATGAAAACCAAGAACTTTATATACACACACAAACACATTGCTTTGCTTACGTTTTAGATTTGGTTGGGCTTCATTTTTGTGAGAAAGTAAAACCACGATTATTAATGTAGAGAATTCATTATATGACATTATTCACGTATTGGGAAAGGATTAATAATACAGGGTGATTCATAAAGAAGTATACAGTTTCAACGCACTATAAAACAAGAACAATGTAAGATATTTTATGTTACCTGTAACAGAATTGTAGGGGAATGTTTCAAGTTTTTTTAGAGACAGTCACAGATGTCCTATGTGTGCACCCTTAGTCACACGACACACATCGAGCCGGTAATCCTTTTCCGCCTAAACGCGAGGTAAGATATCTGAATCAAGTGCAGTGATAGTGGTTGTGATACGCTGTTTCAGCTCCGTTAGATCAACAGGAAGGGGAGGGGCGAATACCTTGTCATTTATGTACCCCCACAGGAAAAAGTCACAAGGTGTTAAGTCAGGACTTCTTGGTGGCCTTTTGGTCAGTGGCATGTTGTAGTCCGCGGCTCGTCCAATCCATCGGTGAGGAAGATGTTCCTTGAGATAATCTCGCACGTCGCCTAACCAGTGCGGTGGTGCACCATCCAATTGGGGAATAAAGTTGTCACTGTCGTCCTGCAACTGTGGCATCAACCAAAGACTTAACATATCCAGAAAAGAGCCTCCCGTGACAGTTTTCTCGTGAAAAAAGAAGGGGCCGTACACTTTCTTTCTGGACACAGCACAGAACACATTTAACTTAGGGGAATCTCGCACGTGTTGCACTGTAAATCTGGGATTCTCCGTTCCCCAAAAGCGAACATTGCGCTTGTTTACCTGACCACTCACGCGAAACGTAGCTTCACCGGTGAAAACTAAGTGATCGGCAAAACCTTCATTTTCAAAACGGTGCTGCATTTCGGCACAAAATTCAAAGCGCTTTGTCTTGTCAAGGTCAGTGAGATTTTGCAACTTCTGCAGTTTGTATGGAATCATTTTCAGCTTCTTTCTCAAAATTCTCCAGACAGTGGGATGTGTAATCTGCACTTCACGACTCACCCTCCGCATTGAGTTTTCCGGGCTTCGTTGAATGGCGGTGCAAACACTATCAACGACTTCTTCCGATACACGCGGTCATCCAGGAGTTTTAAGTTTGCACAAACAGCCCGTAGTTTCAAATTTTTTATGCCAATCGTAGATAGATTTTCTGGTTGGAGGTTCTTTTCCGAATCGTGATCGAAAATGCCGTTGCACAACAGTTACAGATTCCATTTTGCTCAATTGAAGAACACAAAACGCCTTCTCCACTGCAGACGCTGCCATTTTGACTGACTAGTCACGTGACACGCGCGGTATCGCCTACGTCACTTTTCTCAGTAGCGGGACACAAACGTTATGAGTATATCTACCTATACGGTTCGTAGTTGTGGTCCGTGTCTTCAACTGTTACTGTTTTACATCTGGAAACTGTATACTTCTTTATGAACCACCCCGTATTTAAAATATTTTTCTTTTAAAAGAGAGGACTTTATTTTCGGAAAACTTAGAATCTTGTCAAAAACACCCTGGGCTATTCGTGCTCGTGGGCCACGGATGACCTAGTGGTCAGCGTTCGTTACTGCCACGGAGAAACCTCATGTTCTATCCCGGGAAGGTACGAACGCTTGAACCACTAAATATCCACCGTGCGTCGGATGGGTACGTTAAGCCGTCGGACCTCGGGTATTGGACCTCCGGTAATAAATAAGGGCGTCTTCCTCCCCCTTTCTACCTCGCTACTGTGTGATTTTCAAATCAGGCATTCTAGCTCAAATCTCATAGCTTCCTATTTCTAAGGGTTGTTTAAGACCTGGGGTCATGCACTCCCTTCCTAAAATCCTCTACCTCTGATCTGATCTGTTCGTCATCGTTCACTATAAGTAGTGTTTGTTTTACACTTAAAAGAACCAAATTTTGTGGCATTTATGGAGAAACTGTGTGACGTACTTCAGAGGTAAAGCACGTGTCAAGACGACAAATATGCAACGATACATTCCGTCGGTGTAATTAAGTCGGTTAGAGCATCTCACTCCGTCACTAACAAATTCATTTTTTCACAGCTGTCTCTAAGAATGCCCCCCCCACCAAAACACCAAAAGGAAACATCAGTTTACACTTATTAGTGCCCCCCCCCCCCAAAAAAAAAAATTGTGAGTGGACCTGAAGATTAAAAAAAGAAATCCCAATACGCTCCTGCTTATAAGATTCATTGTCACACGATTCAGCAAAATGCGATAAATAAAAAGTTCTGTGCTGAAACTGATTACACTTCAAAGAAATATACTTTCCTGGTATCCAAGAAATGTTAGCAAGACGATGAAAAAGTTAAAGAAAGCAATTCGACAGTGCGATGAACTGCAGGTTTAGGGAAGTGAATACTAAAGCTAACGGCCTAGGGCCCACAGTTCATATCATGTAAAATGTAACAGCAAAGGAGAAGAAAGTAAAAACGCTGCTGTCTTCTTTCTGATACATAAATAAGAACCCAGAAAAAATTACTGTAGGAAAATTGCGCACAAGAGCGGGAGAAAAGGACACAAACAGTACTCCCTCTTAACGTGCCATCTTTGAAAGGTAGATTGGTGGTCAAGAAATACGTGGATTTGAGAATTTTTTTCCGTGGTGGGTCCACCTCATCTTTTTGCCATTTATTCATTCCTTCCTTCTTTAGCTCTTTTTCCATTTAACTTGCCTCCAACATTAATTAAAGTACAAATTTTGAAGATAACAGTCCGTTTTTTGGTGTAAATATGACAAGGATGGTAAGTCAAATAATATCTGAAAACTTGATCGTCCTGGAGCAGGAATCGAATCCACGTCTCCCAGATAGCGCCCGGGTATGCTAACCACTACTCGACCCAGAACGACCAAGTTTCAAGTTTCTGATTAATTTGAATGTAATCATCACAGGATTCGCTAGTCGAAGCAACCGACATTCGTGTTTACCGAATCTGGAGGTTAAGAATCCTATCCCGTGATTGCCGAATCTTGTGATGGTTATATTCAAATTAATCGAAAACTTGAGACTTGGTGTAGTGGTTAGCATACCCGGACGCTACCTGGGAGACGTGGGTTCGATTCCCGTTCCAGGACGACGCAATTTTCAAGTTTTCAGATATTAAGCACACCGGACAAAAAATTACGGAATGCTCATTTTATTGGTTAATATGGGGTTACATCACCACGAGCTCGAAGCACAGCCTTGATTTTCTTTGGCATGCTGTCAATATGGAAGCGGATGACATTAATGTCCAGTTTGCTTCACGCCATGAACAACTGCTACCGCAGAGCAGTCAAATTTGGAGGGTGTTGTTTTCTCTTCTTAACGGTCCGTTCGAGCATGTCCCAAATTTTCTCTATAACATTGAAATCAGGCAAATTGGCGGGCCAGGTGAGATGTGGGACGTCGACCTCATGTTCTGCAAACCGATCCTGCACAACGGCAGCTCGGTGGATAGTGCAGTTGTCGTCTTGATAACGTGGATCTGGAATGGCGGCATCTTGGAGGAACTGGACATATGGCAACACCTCGTTATCCAACAGTTTCACGTAGTCCACCGCTTTCATGCCATTAGACACGTGAACTAAGGGAACCACCCCAGCACTGGATATACATCCCCAAAACATGACACTTCCACCCACCCCTTCTCTACAGCCCTTTGCACACACTCTGCGTTGAAGGCTTCTCCGGCCTTCCACATGACCCTGGATCGACCATCATTGGAATACAGGCAGAACCTGGATTCGTCCGACGAGATGATACGTCGCCACTGTTCTGTGGTCCAGTGTCGGTGTTCCCTCGACCATTACAGCCGCTTTGTTTTGTGTATGGCAGACAGCTTGGGGCGTACCCTAGCTACACGACTGAATATTCCTACACCATGCAGTTCTCGTCAAAGCGTTGGTTCGGAAACAGGCTGACTGGGTCCCGCATTGTACTCTTGCAGCAATTCCTGCCGGGTTTGGAACCGTTTTGTGGTTGATAATCGCCCCAGACGTCGACGATCACGGTTGCTCATGATGGTTTTTCTGCCGCAGCTGCTCCGACGGGAATTGTCTCTGGCCGACTCCTTCCACGCTAAATGAACACTACTGACTGTGGACTAGGACACGCCAACGAACTCCGCCACCTCCCTCAGCGAATGGCCATGTTCACGACCAAAGACGATAGCTCCCTTTTGCCACTATGTTACGTCACCTTTTCTACCCATAGTGCTACCTGTAAGCAACAATAAAACTGATTAGGCATGTACGTCTTACAAGGCTGAAAAAGCAACAAGTAACATACAATACTTTCCATTCCATTATATACACGCATTTTTCTCTGCCTGATCAGTTTCCAACTGTTCCTCCGGATGACAGTATTCCGCAATTTTTTGTCCGGGGTGCATATCTGACTTACCATTCTTGTCCTATTTACACCAAAAATCGGATTGTCATCTTCAAACTTTGTATTATATGGTGTAATCCCGCATTTCTTTCATTCATTAATTAAAGTATCGTATATTTATTTCTTCCCAGGCAATTTCCAAATCTATAGTTGATGTATTTGTTATCTTCTAAAGGAGACATTGATATGCAGCATTTTATGGAAAACTTTAACTGGATGTTTTCACTATGTCCAACTAAGTGATTTTCCATCCATCAATGGCACAGAATTTTTTTTTTTTTTTATTGGAGGTTTAACGACCACCGTGAGCAACTCAATGGGCTATAAGCAGTCGCCCGTCCCTAATTTAGGGTCACTGGTTCCAGGGAAGGGAGAGAGCCATTGCAGTGCCGTAAGACAAACACAACATCCATGCCTGACCGGGATTCGAACCCGGACCCCTTACGGACGAATGATCAGAGGCCAGCGCCTTAGACCACTGCGCCACCGAGGCGGCGTACAGAATTTCCCACCAGTTAATTGGATGTTTTCACTGTGTCCTGTAACGTATATTCAATTTTAACTTTCCTTTTGAGATTCTTTTTCTATGTAAATTTGAGTTGGTTCTCTCAGACATTTTCAAACCTTAACGTTATGTCTTTTCCCTCAAACGAGAATGACGTTTGGCAACAATCTGAGGTCGGAACAAGAGTGACGTATGTTGGCCGAATAAGAACGATAGTTAAAAAGGCAATGCAGCGGTTGTTTAAAGGGATTGATGTTATTGATGATAGACGTGCTGTTATACTGCGATTGGATGTTAAATCACTGATACTGTATTGAGTACGACAATAAATCGGGTGTGAGTGTGGAGTATAAACCATGCAAGCAAAACAGACGTATTTGTAAGTACTACAATTGACCCCTTTCTTGTAATGCATATGAGTACCTTCTGATATTACACTGACTTTAGCACACATAACGTAATTACTGACGTAAGGACGAAGTTACAGCGGAAAGACAAATTACGTTATAGTCCAACTAAGTTTTTTTTACATCCATCAATGGGACTAAATTTCCCACTAGTCGTAATTTTATAACTCTGCTGGGAGACAGAAAACAAAGGGAAAGGCAACAGGATTTCGCTTCTTTGCGGAGTGTCGCGACCCATCCAACTACTTCTGTACAATCTCATCCACTTCTGTACAATGAAAATTTTGTGTCACATTCGTACAATCAAGCATTCCTCAACAGCGTCCAGCAAATTCTTTCGCAAAAGAAGAGGGAGTCAAACTGATAGTGTGCTACTTCCGTTCAAAGGGTGAGGGTTGTTAGTTTGTTCTTCTAAAATTCTATCGCACAGTGCTCTTGTCAAATCTGGAGATTTTATTTAAACAAAATGGATCTCATAGTGTTGTCTGAAACTTCAAAAGAAAAGCCTTGTGCTTTTTTCAATGATTTTCGATACCGCCAACACCGGGAAAACGCCAATACTGACGTGGTGAGCCGTGGATATGCGTAAAATAAAGAGCAGAAAACTGCAGAGGCTCAATGAAAACAATCGACCCGAGTGTTCTGAATATTACAGATCATACATGCAAACAGGATGTAGTCGAAACCGGAGTTCAGTTACGTCTAATGTTGATAAATATACTATGTTTCAGCCGGAATTCATTAAGTTCCGTAGGGGTTAATGATATTTTAAATAATTCGGATTATTTCGTAGAAAAATAAGTACTTTATAATGAATTAGCTTTATTTGCTTTCCGCTAAGCTAATTATAATGAATAAGCTCTTTCTACCAGCTAGCTAATGATAATAATGAAGCTTTCCTACTGAGCTAAGTATAATGCTTCTGCTACTGAATGATATGCTTGTACTAGTGAATTCAAATGGTTGTTGTTACTAGTTAATTAAGAACATGAATAAAGTCTCCTGCTAGTAGTGTAGTAATAGTATTGAACAAACTTATAACTGGTAGTAATGTTGTAGCAGTAATTAGAATGAATAAAGTCTTAACGCTGGTTGTTAATGGTAATAAACTAATGACATAAACCTAACAGCCAGACAGAGGTCTGACAAAAACTATGAATTGAGAAAGACGTACTTACTACAAAGCTCTTTTATTATGTAACTCTTGATCATCCAAAGCAGACACACAACTCGTTTCACAATAATGAAGAATCAAACTAATCACATAGAACGAAACTCTCTCCTTCACAACAACAACGCTCCACAAAATCTCTCCCTTCAATAACAAACGCTCTCCTTATAACAACAAAATCTCTCCTTCGCTATCGATGAACGCGCCTATATATACTGGCTACCACCACGTCATGACTTACACTCATTGCCAGATCTCATTCAGCGGGTGAAATAACATCTCGTTCAGTAAGAAAATAATTTACATAGAAAAATAAAATAACCAGAGATAGTAAAATCAAAAGGAAAGTGAATATAGAGTATACGTTACAACTTTCGAATTGAAATAGAGCCAATGGTTTAAGTTCGCATAAAGGGAGCAAGGTCAAAGAGGGTCCACATGCATCTTCTGGGTACGAGAGTTACATTCCTTTTTTGTAAGCAAGTGACACAAAAGCGGTAGGCCGCCCCACTGGCGCAGTGGTCTAAGCGATGGCCTCGGATCATTCGTCCGAAAGGGGTCCGGGTTCGAATCCCGGTGAGGCATGGATGTTGTGTTTGCCTTACGGCACTGGCTCTCTCCCTTCCCTGGAACCAGTGACCCTAAATTAGGGACGGGCGACTGCTTATAGCCCATTGAGTTGCTCACGGTGGTCATTAAACCTCCAATAGCCGCCCCAGTGGCACAGTGGTCTAAGCGATGGCCTCTGATCATTCGTCCGAAAGGGGTCCGGGTTCGAATACCGGTGAGGCATGGATGTTTTGTTTGTCTTACGGCACTGGCTCTCTCCCTTCCCTGGAACCAGTGACCCTAAATTAGGGACGGGCGACTGCTTATAGTCCATTGAGTTGCTCACGGTGGTCGTTAAACCTTCAATCACAAACAAACAAACAAACAAACCTCCGATAAAAAAAAAAAAAAAGAAAAAAGGAAAAGCTGTAGGGCTGTAGGAGATTTTAAATACGATGAGTAATTAACATTACATTTGTATGGATGTGACGCTAAAATTTCGATTTACGGAAGTGACATATCCGGATCTACCAGTAAACCCTTAGCTGTGACCCAAACTATTAGCCGCTGAAAGTGCATCATCAGCAGAAATGTACAACGGCCGTTCCATAAAAACTGAGAGTAAAATCCCACATAATGAAGAAATATAGGCACAGCAAGATATATGTTATCCTTTCTCAAAGTACACTCATTGTCGTAAAAATCCGGGCGCCAAGAAGGAGGCGTTGGATTGAAATGACATTTTAGTAGAGAGATGGTACATACCAAGGACAGAAGTGATTACCATATCACAGCCGCAGGACGATTTTCCGTGGACATACGGTATACATTCCGGTCAGCGTTAGTACCGGGTCAGACTGTCTCGTTCTCGGATACCTGAGGTGATACTGTCCGGCATGGAGGCAAAGAGACGCCGTATAATATCCTGGGATAGATCGGCCCACGTGACGGCGCCCGGACGTCCAAGTCATACGGCGGCTTGAAGCTCGAATGCGCGATACAGGCAAAGCTGCACGACGTCCAAGTGTAGACAGTGGCGCTGGACCCTCTGTGAGAACACCATCCCTCGAGGACGCCATACTAGAGTTCATAAAGGAGGAGCCAACGACCAGCAGCCGTGCGATGGGGCGACAGTTCGATGTGCACCAAAGTACCTTACTTACCGTTCTACACGACAAAGACCTACATCCATATCACATCACGCGGGTGCAAGGCCTATTACCACAGGATTATGCTCGAAGACAGGCATACTGTGAGTGGCTGCTACAGCAACATGCTGCCGATAATAGTTTCATCTGCCGGATCCTGTGGACTGATGAAGCAAGGTTCGCACGGCAGGGCATCTGCAACACCCATGATAGTCATGTTTGGGCATTGGACAATCCGCACGCAACATGTGAACACGCTTACCAGGTCCGGTGGGGTGTTAATACCTGGTGTGGTATTGTGGGCGATATCCTAGTGGGACCATATCTTCTTCCCGAACGTGTCACAGCTGCCAAGTACATGGTGTTCCTACGTGATGTTCTGTCTGACTTACTGGAAAACGTACCTTTGGCTGTTCTCAACAATCTATGGTTCCAGCACGATGGAGCACCGGCGGATTACGCGGCAAATGTTCGCCAGTGGCTGGATACGGAATATCCCGGTCGATGGCGTGACCGTGGATGTCCTGTCGCATGGCCCGCTTGATCGCCGGATCTTAATCCATTGGACTTCTTCCTCTGGGGGTCATCTGAAGGAAATAGTATATCGACGGCCTGTCAACAGCCTGCACGACCTAGTGGCAACCTTACACGCGGCCCTCACAACTGTAACCCCTGCAATACTGCAACGCGTGCAGATGTCTATTCCTCGGCGGGCTGCCGTCTGTTCCACACAACAAGGTGGTCATTTTGAACACATGTTGCAATCTGACACGAATCCACGTGTTTTATCAATTGTGTTGTAGTGGTACACATTAGTAAATTACATGTTTTCTGTCAAAGTGATTGGGTAAGTTACTTCTAATGTCTGTATTCTTACCGGATGTGACGCCACGAACTTTCGGCGCGTATATCTCCGGAATGCGACGTCCGATCGGACAACGGACAACGGTTTTCGGCTTCTTTCTCCACGAGGAATCGTCGGGGGTGGGGGGGGGTTTATTGCGCGGTCGATTCTGATCACCCTCTATGTATATATATGTATATATATTTTGCATGAATTCTCTTGGACTGGTCTTTGGTTGAGGGTGCGTTGGGCAATGGTTATTCAGTTCGCTATATGAGGGTTTTTTTGTCCCGTTTAGGTTGTTGAATAAATCCTTAGTTTTAATTTTGTCCTTTGTAGCAAACCTAATAAGCAGAAACTCACACTTTTCTGGTCTGTGTGGAGGTGTGAGAGATTTTCTTCGTGATTGACCCTGACGAAGCCATGAGAAAACCTGCTTCATGGTCTGTAATCCCTGTTTTTCTTCTGGTTGAAAAAGTATGTTTTTTGCTCGCTCGGTTGCACGTTTGTTTTGCAGTGTCTGGCTTATTTATTTTTACTTTTTTATATCAATTTTTTATTCTTAAATTTTTTTTAAATTCGCGGCATGAATCACCCGCGAGAGGACATGCAAACGATTAGCATTACACAGCATATGCAAATCATGTGCGTCCGGCACGCCACCGAGAAGCACTATAAGAAGGGTGCACAGAAGGCGGGGTGTAAGTAGTGGGAGTGTGTTGTGCTGCCGGACCTGTGAGTGGGAAGCTTCTTGATACCTCGTCGCAGAATACGGCAGTCATTCCAGCACGTTTCGGAGTTCGACAGAGGACGAATAGTGGCTTATCGCGAGAGCGGTTTATCGTACCGAGACATCGGCGCCCGTGTGGGACGACATCCAGCCACAATGAGGCGAGTATGGATTCGGCGAGTGCAGGAGGGACGGACGGACCGACGTGAGCGATTGCCGCGGCACACCACCAAACAAAAAGACCGGTATGTTGTGCGGCGGGCATTGACGGCTTGCACTGCCACATCACGAACGTTAGCGCAGGAATAAGGGTGTGTTGCGCAACAACCTGTGTCAGAACGTACCGTTCGTCGTCGTCTGCAGTAGCGGGGACTTGTCGCACGGCGCCCATTGCTCCGACTACCATTGACGTTACACCACCGGCGAATGCGGCGGCAGTGGGCCGTTGGACGCCGCACCTGGACTACGGAATGGCACGACATTGTCTTCTCCGACGAATCCCTCTTCTGACCTCAACACCACGATGGTTTGATCTGCGTGTGGCGGCACCGCGGTGAGAGACTGTATGATGCCTGCATTTTGCATCGCCATACCGGCCCGTAGCCTGATGTTAAGGTTTGGGGCGCAATTGGATATGATACCCGCACCCCTCTGGTACACATCGGCGGTACCCTCAACAGCCACCGCTACATCTCCGACGTTTTGGAGTCTGTAGTCCTCCCTTACCTGCAGGACCTGCCAGCGGCCACGTTTCAACAGCACAAAGCGCGCCCGCAGGTGGCACGCATCGTGCAGCAATTCTTCACGGCCCATCAGGCGTCACTGCTGCCGTGGCCCGCCTGTTCCACCGATATGTCGCCCATCAAACACGTCTGGTCGCTGATCGGCAACCGAGTTGCCCGGCAAGCACCACCCGCGGCTACGCTTGATGAACTGTGGCAATGTGTGGAAGCAGTCTGGACTGACATACCCCAAGCCCACATCCAAAGCCTCTTTCGTGTGATGCCGCGGCGTGTTGCGGCCGTCATTGTCAGTCATGGGGGCCACACGAACTATTGGTGTCTGCGCGTTCCGCAAATCGCACGGGCCTGTAAGCTCAATCGTTTCGTCTTTGTATCTGTTGTTATGTGTCCAGTAAATCCGGTTTTGTTATCTCGTATGCTTCTTGGTGTTGCATTTTGGATGTCCAGCAGTGTGTATATATATATATATATTTATATATATATACTGTATAATCAAGTAAGCCAGATAAATCCTAAACACCTACTTACCTCAGGTTTCCTGTATAAGACAGATGGGCCGCAATATTACGTATATGTACATGACAGATGGGGCGCAATATTTTGTGGTTTACCCCGGGGGCAGAAATGCCTAATTACGATTCTGCCAGCTGCCTTTCCCACTTGAAAAACAAGAATAACACTGATTAGCGAGTTGTTACTTATACCTTTTTATGACATTCTCGCGTGTTGTTGTTTGCCCGCAGTTGCTTCGATTTGCATAAAGACGCGCTTGTCATAATGTTTTGGCTTTTCGGTGTACATATAACTATCAGTATTATTTTGATACTAAGAAGTTTCTGTTTCTCCCTTTGTTATTCGAAACAGAGGGATAATTAACATCGAGGTATTATGCAGAGCTACATTTTCACAGTCCGAATGTTCACTAATTGGCTAGGAGCGTATTACACACCATCTTTCATCATCATCATCATCATTGTCAACCATTATCAATCCACTGCTGGACGAAGGTCTCCCCAAGTTTCCTCCACAACGGTCTGTCTTGTGCCAGTCTCCTCCATGTCACTCCCGCATATTTACGAATTTCATCCACCCATCTCCCATGTGGTCTTTTTCTGGGTCTTTTCCTGTCCCTTGGAATCCAATCTAAAATTTCGGCTGTCCATTGATGGTCTGTCCTTCTGGCAGTATGTCCAGCCCATTGCCATTTCAGGGATTTAACTCTGATCATGATGTCTTCCACTCTCGTCATTTTTCGGATCCACGAGTTCCTCTTCTTATCTCTCCTGGTTATACCAAGCATGCACCTCCCCATACTTCTTTGAGTTGTCTGCAGCCTTTGTATGTCTCTTTTAGTTAAGGTCCACGTCTCTGCACCATACGTAAGCACTGGAAGGATGCATTGATCAAACACTTTTCTTTTAAGACATAATGGCATATTGCTCTTGAAAATTATGCTGTTTCTTCCAAAAGCTCTCCAGGCAAGTTTTGTACGCCGATTAATTTCTTCATCAATGTGACCCTCACTTGATATCTGCTGTCCAAGATAAACGTACGTGTCTGTTATCTCCAGCTTTTCTCCATCAATCGATAAATCTTCATTTCTTGTAAAAGCATTGAACATCACTTTTGTCTTCTGAAAGTTCATTTTTAATCCCACTTCTTTACTCTTGTCAGCAAGTTCCTGTATCATACTCTGCAGCTCTGATGGGCTAGTTGCAAAAATGACTACGTCATCAGCAAAACGAAGGTGGGTTAGATAATCTCCATTAATCTTTATCCCTTTGTTTTCCCAGTTCAGTGATTGAAAGACATTTTCCAATGTGGCATTAAAGAGCTTCGGAGATATGGTGTCACCTTGTCTCACTCCCTTTCCAATTTTTATGTGTGTTGTATTTTCAAACAGCCGAATCTTTGCACTTGCATTTTCATAGATGTTATTAATAATATTAATGTATGCATCTTCAATACCGCAGGATTTCAGAGCCGTGGTAACTGCTGATGGTTTCACCGAATCAAAGGCTTTCTTTACAACAGCGTAATTGCGTCTTGTTTTCTGAATGATTACATCAAGAGATCCTTGAACGCAAGCGAGGTCGTTTAAAAGACAAAAGTAAAGGGGAGGGAGATATCACAGAGCTACGAAGAAAAGCTGAAGGGTGACATCGAGATTACACTGTTATTATTTTGTTAAGGTAAATTAATTTGAAATTATTTTGTGGCATAACCCCAAGTTAGAAAACCTCGCGAAAACAACACAAAGCAAAATGAAAGTGAAAAACTTTTAAACATGCAACCAGATTGTTGCCTTTTATGGTCAAACTATTATGAAGGCTGAATATATATATATTCCGATGCGTCATTTCTTTGCTTTTCAATGAACAAATTAATCAAAAATAAGCAGGGCCGGCTGGATCATAGGGGCAACAAGGGCGGCCACCCAGGGTCCCGAGTCTTCACGGAGCCGCGCAGTTTAGAAAATGAAAACAAATAATGCTTTCTAGAATTCTAAAGATACACTGAAGAGCAATTTAATTAGAGATACCTGTCTAGTAACGTGTAGCACCACCTTTCGCCCTGTCTCGGCATGGATTTGACAAGACACCGGAAGCGTTGGGAAGCCATACGGATCCGCGACTCCTGAACAAGCTCCCACAGTTCACGAAGATTTGATGGAGGGAGGTCAGAGCCTCGAACATCTCTCTCGATGGCATCCCAGATGTGCTCGATGGGATTGAGGTCATGTGACCTAGCTGGCCAAGGAAGCGAGGTCACGTTGGTGGAGTGCTCATCCAACTATTCGGATACAATTCGGGAGCGATGGCACGGCGCATTGTCTTGTTGCAAGATGAGGTCCCCAGTGGGATGTTGAATATACGCACAAACAGCAGCAAATGGTCGTCCAGAATATCTCGGTAACGTTGACCTGTAAGGGACGATGTCACACGTACCAGGGGTCCTATTTCAGTACACGTAAACAGTCCCCAGACGAGAATGCCACCCCCACCAGCTTGAAGAGTACCCTGCTGGCAAGAAGGATCCATCGCTTCATGTAGTTTGCGCCGTACTCGTATCCTGCCATCCGCATGTACCAACGTGAATCTCGACTCATCAGTCCAGGCAACATTTTCCCACATGTCTAGGGTCCGGTGGAGATGTTCCCGCGCCCATGCTAATTTTTGCACCCTGTGAAGTGCGGTCAGCAGCGGTACCCTCGTGGGACGATGGCTTCTGTACCCCATAGTGAGGAGATGGTTCTGGATGGTGTGGCTGCTTACACGTTTTTGTGCACCAGCGTTAAATTGCCGAGTGATTTCTTGCACTGTGGCCCGTCTATCCACTGTTACAATGTGAGCTAGCCGACGATGACCCCGCTCATCCACACGCTGTCGTCCACGGCAGTTGGCCCTTGCAGGGATGGTTTTACCGGATTCGATGTACACACCGTGCACCCCTGACACAGTGGCTCGTGAAAATCCCAGTGCCTTCACGACTTCCGAGATGGACTGACCCATTCGTCGGGCCCCGATAATTTGCCCAAGAACAAATGCGCTTAGATCCTTCGTCGTACCCATACTGCTTCCGACTCTTACTGATTCCCGTGGCATCACTCCTTATATTGCCGGATCGCTGCCTACATCATGTCGTTTCCGTTTACAGGGCCGCCCACAGCGCCATATTTGCATAACGCCAGCTGTCTCTAATTCAATTGCTCTTCAGTGTATACCATATTTTCAAGAATTCTAAAGATATATCATATTTTAAAGAATTCTAAAGATAATCATATTTTCAAGAATTCTAAAGATATGTAATATTTTTAAGAATTCTAAAGATATCATATTTTCAAGACTTCTAAAGATGTATCGTATTTTCAAGAATTCTAAAGATACATCATATTTTCAAGAATTCTAAAGATATTATATTTTAAAGAATTCTAAAGATATATCATATTTTCAAGAATTCTAAAGATATATTTTCTAGAATTCTATTCTTCTAAAATTCTGAAGAAGTGACTTATTTTTTAGAATTAAAAATATATTTTTATAATGTTTTTTTTTCCCTCCCCACTTTCAAAAATTGGTTTCTGCGCTTCGTCGTAGGGACTCTGAAATTTGCAGATTTCAAATTATTGTTATTGTAACCACCTTAAATTTTTCCACATTCATGAAATAGCAAATTAAATTTCATCATTTTGTGACACCCTACGACATGTTCAACAATTTGATGTGTAAACCAGATGTTTAAATTTAAAAAAATAAAAAGAACAATACTAAAATTGTATTTAAGCTATATATGGAAGCCAATTGTTCAGTTGCTTTAAAAACAGTACTGGAAATTTAATAAAAAGCAATTTTCATACACGAGAGCGTATAAAAGTCGCTAATTTGTCAGTTATTCCAGCTTCCATCAAAAATAAATTACTAAAACATGTACCAGAAAAAATATGTATATGTATATAAACGAATTGATTTAAGAAGGATCCTTATTACACTACGCAAAACTGTTTGCCATGCAAAAATATTCATTATGAAGATTAGCTAAAGTTATATTTTTATCATTTTGTGAGAAATTTTATGTAAAAATCCCAATGCAACCTAAACCCTCCTTCTCCCCGAAAAGAAAATCGTAGATTTTAGCACTCATTACTCTCTCTCTCTCTCTCTCTCTTTCTGTCTATCTGAACTTTCAATCCATTTTACAGACATTTTCTTACTCTCACAGCAATGTGAGATAAAAAAAAATGTATGGTAGCTTTTGTGTTTTTTCATATTTTACGTAACAACTTTATTAAACTGTGAGATTAATTTTCTAGGGCCCCCAATGAAATTTTTCTCCGGGCCCCGCTATGAAATTTCGCCCTGGTACCCGCAAAAGTTCCATCCGGCTCTGCACATATGTATAGAAATACAAAAATATATATTTATGAGATTACTATAACGATTTCAGTGTTTTTTCTTTATACGTATACGATTTTGATATGTATAGAAATACAAATGATATTTAAGAGATCATTAAAATGATTTCAATGCTTTTTCTATATATATGATTTTGATATGTATAGAAATACAAAAAGATATTTATGAGATTATTATAACGATTTCAGTGTTTTTTCTCTATATATGATTTTGATATGTATAGAAATACAAAAAGATATTTAAGAGATTATTAAAATGATTTCAATGTTTTTTCTATCTATATGATTTTGATAAATGTAGTTTCACTGTGTTAAAGTGAAGTTAGTTAGTAAATTTAGTTAAGTTGGAGATGGGGTGGGGGAGGAAAGGTAGCTAAAAAATTGCCGTTATTTCAACCACTATTTCCCCCACATCTTCGAAAGCGTAAGTTTTTCGTTATTTTATTCTCCATCAGTCTCATATTCGGTCTGAAAATTTGCCAATTCATTTTTGGCTTTTGCAAACTTATTTGCCTGCTCTAAGAGATTAGCAATTCAGTCATACTTCTATATGAAAGTGAATTGTTATCACCAAGGTATTCAAGGGTATTCGGAAAATTTTAAGACTTGCACAGCGAATGAGCTAAAATTCGTGCACTTGAACAGCGACTTACATTGAAGTAGTCTCTGAGCATGAACTGAAATACAAAGCCAACAGCTGAAGCTCATAAAAGGCATAAATAAGATGGCGAGACCTTAACTGGAATAATAAAGGTTTTATCTTTTGTTTAGTGGGAAAAGCGCATTTAATTATCGCAGTAAAATATGCAATTAACTGTTTTCTTTTTATTGATTTTTTCAGGTGATTACGCCTTACGGAAACATCACAAGCGATCCAGGCGTGATTCAGATGATCGGTGAGAAAATGGTTATTTCGTGTCTCACAGGAACGAAGAGAACACCTGCCAAGCTCAAAGGAGACCACGGTAAGTACATACATCATTCCAGTTATTAGATCACGTGACAGCGGGTCGTCCATCGTCTTTCACCACAGCTGGAGGTTAGATCCAAGAAGTACGTAGCAACGAATGATACCAAGTTTGGAACTTAATGAGCACATTCTTTGACAGAAGTTACGAACTTATTGCGGCAAAGACATTAAAACGCGTCGTCAAAAGCTGTATAACAAAAATAGAATTTTTCTCCACCTAGTGGAAATACTAGGCACAGAAAAATGGAGAAAAATTACGTACATTACGGGTGATATCTGCCCTACCATTACTGTACGAGCACCTGTGTGCATGTCTACAAATAATCATCATTTACAGAAAATTTAGTGTGCTGAAACCTTACGGCCTCTAGTCCTCGAGAAATATTTTCCACCAGATTTTTATAATTGTCTGTGCATATGTTCCACCATTTGGTCTTCAAAGCAATGATAAGCTCAGCTATTTTTGTTGAGCGATCTCATCTACGCTTCCGATGATCCAATTCGTTCTTAAGGTTCTCTATAGGGTCCAGGTCAGGACTCTAGATTGGCCAGTCTAACTTTTTGAATTTCATGTCCTCAAACCAACCTATAACAGCGTGAGCAATATGACATAGTGCGTAGTCTCGATAGGGGTATGGGCCTTCCCCGAAGTACCTGCCACAAACGTTGGTAATGCGAAATTCTCCAGGACGTCTAGGTTGAGCTCAGCATTCATGCCTTAGTCCTTGTAGTATGACATGGTGTGTTGTCCTGCTGATAGAGGCATGGGTCTTCTCCAAAGAAAGAGTACTTCCACAACGTTGGGAGTGCATAATTCTCCAGGACCTCTAGGTAGAGCTCAGAATTCATGGCTTTATCCTTGTAGTATGACGTCGTGCATTGTCCTGACAGAGATATGGGCCTTCCCTAAAGTACGAGTACTTCCACAACGTTGGTGGTGCATAATTGTCCAGGACGTCTAGGTAGAGCTCAGAATTAATGGTTTTATCCTTGTAGTATGACATGGTGCATTGTCCTGCTGATAGAGGTATGGACTCTCCCCAAAGTACTGCCACAACTTTAATAATGCGAATTTCTCCAAGACGCCTAGGTTGAGCTCAGCATTTATGCTTTAGTCCTTGTAATATAACATGGTACATTGTCCTGCTGATAGAGGTATGGACCTTCCCCAAAGTACTTCCACAACATTGGTAATGCGAAATTCTCCAGGACGTCTAAGTTGAGCTCAGCATTCGTGCTTTAGTCCTTGCAGTATGGCATGGTGCGTTGTCCTGCTGATAGAGGTATGGGCTTTTCCGAAGTACTGGCACAACGTTGGTAGTGCGAAATTCTCCAGGACGTCTAGGTGGAGCTCAGCATTCGTGCTTTAGTCCTTGCTGTATGACATGCTGCGTTGTCCTACTGATAGAGGTATGGGCCTTCCCCGAAGTACTGCCACAACGTTGGTAGTGCGAAATTCTCCAGGACGTCTAGGTTGAGCTAAGCATTCGTGCTTTAGTCTTTGTTGTATGACATGCTGCGTTGTCCTACTGATAGAGGTATGGGCCTTCCCCGAAGTACTGCCACAACGTTGGTTGTGCGAAATTCTCCAGGACGTCTAAGTTGAGCTCACCATTCATGCTTTAGTCCTTGTAGTATGACATGGTGCCTTGTCCTGCTGAAAGAGGTATGGGACTTCCCCAAATAACGAGTACTTCCACAACGTTGGTAGTGCATAATTGTCCAGGACGTCTAGGTAGAGCTCAGAATTCATGGTTTTATCCTTGTAATATGACGTCGTGCATTGTCCTGACAGAGATATGGGCCTTCCTTAAAGTACGAGTACTTCCACAACGTTGGTGGTGCATAATTGTCCAGGACTTCCAGGTAGAGTTCAGAATTCATGGTTTTATCCTTGTAGTATGACATGGTGCATTGTCCTGCTGATAGAGGTATGGGCTTTCCCCAAAGTACTGCCAGAACGTTAGTAATGCGAAATTCTCCAAGACGCCTAGGTTGAGCTCAGCATTCGTACTTTAGTGCTTGTAATATGACATGGTGCGTTGTCCTGCTGATAGAGGTATGGGCCTTCTCCAAAGTACTTCCGCAACATTGGTAATACGAAATTCTCCAGGACGTCTAAGTTGAGCTCAGCATTCGTGCTTTAGTCCTTGTTGTATGACATGGTGCCTTGTCTGCTGATAGAGGTATGGGCCTTCCCAAAAGAACGAGTACTTCCACAACGTTGGTAGTGCATAATTGTCCAGGACGTCTAGGTAGAGCTCGGAATTCATGGTTTTATCCTTGTAGTATGACATGGTGCATTATCTTGTTGATAGAGGTATGGGCTTTCCCCAAAGTACTGCCACAACTTTAGTAATGCATAATTCTCCAAGACGCCTAGGTTGAGCTCAGCATTCGTGCTTTAGTCCTTGTAATATGACATGGTGCGTTGTCCTGCTGATAGAGGTATGGGCCTTCCCCAAAGTACTTCCACAACATTGGTAATGCGAAATTCTCCAGGACGTCTAAGTTGAGCTCAGCATTCGTGTTTTAGTCCTTGTAGTATGGCATGGTGCGTTGTCCTGCTGATAGAGGTATGGGCCTTTCGCGAAGTACTGGCACAACGTTGGAAGTGCGAAATTCTCCAGGACGTCTAAGTTGAACTCATCATTCATGCTTTAGTCCTTGTAGTATGACATGGTGCGTTGTCCTGCTGATAGAGGTATGGGCCTTCCCCAAAGAACGAGTACTTCCACAACGTTGGTAGTGCATAATTGTCCTGGACGTCTAGGTAGAGCTCGGAATTCACGGTTTTATCCATGTAGTATGACATGGTACATTATCTTGTTGATAGAGGTATGGGCTTTCCACAAAGTATTGCCACAACTTCAGTAATGCAAAATTCTCCAAGACGCCTAGGTTAAGCTCAGCATTCGTGCTTTAGTCCTTGTTGTATGACATGGTGCCTTGTCTGCTGATAGAGGTATGGGCCTTCCCCAAAAGAACGAGTACTTCCACAACGTTGGTAGTGCATAATTGTCCAGGACGTCTAGGTAGAGCTCGGAATTCATGGTTTTATCCTTGTAGTATGACATGGTGTATTATCTTGTTGATAGAGGTATGGGCTTTCCCCAAAGTACTGCCACAACTTTAGTAATGCATAATTCTCCAAGACGCCTAGGTTGAGCTCAGCATTCGTGCTTTAGTCCTTGTAATATGACATGGTGCGTTGTCCTGCTGATAGAGGTATGGGCCTTCCCCAAAGTACTTCCACAACATTGGTAATGCGAAATTCTCCAGGACGTCTAAGTTGAGCTCAGCATTCGTGTTTTAGTCCTTGTAGTATGGCATGGTGCGTTGTCCTGCTGATAGAGGTATGGGCCTTTCGCGAAGTACTGGCACAACGTTGGAAGTGCGAAATTCTCCAGGACGTCTAAGTTGAACTCATCATTCATGCTTTAGTCCTTGTAGTATGACATGGTGCGTTGTCCTGCTGATAGAGGTATGGGCCTTCCCCAAAGAACGAGTACTTCCACAACGTTGGTAGTGCATAATTGTCCTGGACGTCTAGGTAGAGCTCGGAATTCACGGTTTTATCCATGTAGTATGACATGGTACATTATCTTGTTGATAGAGGTATGGGCTTTCCACAAAGTATTGCCACAACTTCAGTAATGCAAAATTCTCCAAGACGCCTAGGTTGAGCTCAGCATTCGTGCTTTAGTCCTTGTTGTATGACATGGTGCCTTGCCTGCTGATAGAGGTATGGGCCTTCCCCAAAGAACGAGTACTTCCACAACGTTGGTAGTGCATAATTGTCCTGGACGTCTAGGTAGAGCTCGGAATTCACGGTTTTATCCTTGTAGTATGACATGGTGCATTATCTTGTTGATAGAGGTATGGGCTTTCCCCAAAGTACTGCCACAACTTTAGTAATGCATAATTCTCCAAGACGCCTAGGTTGAGCTCAGCATTCGTGCTTTAGTCCTTGTAGTATGGCATGGTGCGTTGTCCTGCTGATAGAGGTATGGGCCTTTCGCGAAGTACTGGCACAACGTTGGAAGTGCGAAATTCTCCAGGACGTCTAAGTTGAACTCATCATTCATGCTTTAGTCCTTGTAGTATGACATGGTGCGTTGTCCTGCTGATAGAGGTATTTGCCTTCCCCAAAGAACGAGTACTTCCACAACGTTGGTAGTGCATAATTGTCCTGGACGTCTAGGTAGAGCTCGGAATTCACGGTTTTATCCATGTAGTATGACATGGTACATTATCTTGTTGATAGAGGTATGGGCTTTCCACAAAGTATTGCCACAACTTCAGTAATGCAAAATTCTCCAAGACGCCTAGGTTGAGCTCAGCATTCGTGCTTTAGTCCTTGTAATATGACATGGTGCGTTGTCCTGCTGATAGAGGTATGGGCCTTCCCCAAAGTACTTCCACAACATTGGTAATACGAAATTCTCCAGGACGTCTAAGTTGAGCTCAGCATTCGTGCTTTAGTCCTTGTTGTATGACATGCTGCGTTGTCCTACTGATAGAGGTATGGGCCTTCCCCGAAGTACTGCCACAACGTTGGTAGTGCGAAATTCTCCAGGACGTCTAAGTTGAACTCATCATTCATGCTTTAGTCCTTGTAGTATAACATGGTGCCTTGTCTGCTGATAGAGGTATGGGCCTTCGCCAAAGTACTGCCACAACGTTAGTAGTGCATAATTGTCCAGTACGTCTAGGTAGAGCTTGGCGTTCTGGTTTTGTTAAAAAAGACTAATGGGCCCCAGCCCAAGCGCAATTGCAGAAAACAGCTCCATACCATTACGCTGCTTTCACCAAACCTCATCGTTGGGATGATGCAGTTAGGGAGGTACCTTTCTCCCAGCATCAATGACACCCAGCAATGACCAGGGACGTTGCTAGCCTTCGAAATCAGGATGGAAAAGTATAATTTTTGCTCTGGCAAGTTTATCAGCAACTTTATTTACAAAACACCGAAAGAAAGAATTTGTAATGCCCTTTACTACGAACTACAAAAGAATTCGTGCAATCCCCCCTTCGACAAACAAACACACACACACGCGCGCGCGCCGGCGCACGAACATGCAACTTGGTGTGGCTAGTTACGCGACTAGAAAACTAAAAAGTTAACATGACAACGAATAGTGCAGTAAGATGACAAGTGTTGGTAGAATGTTGCCATCAACATTTTTCTTTCTGTGAACAAACACACTAGCTTAATTATTTTTCAAAATTTTGCATTTTTGCTTATGAAAGTAGAACTGTACTTGAACAACATCTTTAAAGATAAATCAAATTTTAGCGTCATGACACGGAGACACGATACCTCCCCCTCCTTTAACTCCGTTCCTTCAAACCAGCAAACTTGCCTTGCATTCCTCTTCTCCAAACTAACCGTCAGCCATGTTCTGCTCCCTCAGTCTCTCGGGACAGGCTTAAGGGCGCCGGTGTACCTTCAGACACCACTTTTCGGGTTAGAATCCCCTATTTAATAGCACAAACACACAGGTACCCCTCCTTAAGTTTCTTCCTTCAAACCAGCGACCTTGCCTCGCATTCTTCTCCTCCAAAGTTGTCGTTAGCCACGTCCTGCTCCCTCACTGTCCCTGGGCAGTCTATGACGAAGTAAATTTCTCCGTCATTTTTGGTCTACGCCGGGATTCGAACTATTCCGGAACAAGTCGCTCTACCAACTGAGCTACGCAGACGATTATTCTGATTCCTATCTGCCTTTATGTCGTGTGCGTCCTGCTGGCAGGTACGTCACATCTCCCCCCCGCGAAAGAGGGCCGGGGGCATGGCCCACGGGTCAGCCGTGACCATGAATCGTTGCAGGCAGCCATCCACTGTAGAACGTGCACTTGAGAACTCCCAGTCAATCTGCTGTGTGGAATGCAACATCACACATTTTTATTTTTCGAAGAGCTGGAGAAGGGATTCTCTGATTTTTCCTTTCTCGCGGTGTGGAAATAACATCACACCATTGCGAGATTTTGAACGGTCGGGTCATCCGGATAGTTCGGGCGCCATTATAACGAAGTAAATTTCTCCGTCATTTTTGGTCTACGCCGGGATTCGAACCCGAGGCCGCTTATTCCGGAACAAGTCGCTCTACCAACTGAGCTACGCAGACGATTATTCTGATTCCTATCTGCATTTATGTCGTGTGCGTCCTGCTGGCAGGTACGTCACAAGTCTTAAGAGAGTGTAGCTTTAGATTTCACATTCCGTGTTGGAATCTCCGACGTAGTAGCACAAACAAACAGAAGAGTAATTAGTAATGACATCATTCAGTAAATTCCCATCCACCCTCCCCATTCACACCTGGCCATTCCTACATGAAAAAAGACTTAAACTAAGAATTTTGAAGAGTCTAGCACAATTGAATTTTCATGGCACTGCGGATGCTATTTTGATAACGGAGAAGTAAACAGCGTAATTCCCGGAGGGAAATACATAGGGCTACACGACACAAATTAGTTATTTTTTTCAGGCTTATTATTTTTTGAATACATTTGTAATAATTTTATTTTTTCTGAAGATTTATTACAAATTGCATTTTTTTTTCATCGTGAATTTTCGAAGCAGCAGAATGCTTTGGAAATAAAAAATAATTAAAGTGATAATGACTTTCAATTATTTATGTCGCTACTTTTATGGCAAATTTTCCGTCTTATGAATAAAAGTGAGAACACAGTTTTTCCGTTAATATGCGAATGGAAGTGCCGAAAGCTTTCTGGAAATTCAGAATTTCCCGTTAACACATCTTAAAAATGAGAATTTACCGTCAATATAAGAGAGAATCAGAAGACAAAAGTGATTTTACAAGAAATGAAGATTTATCGATTGATGGGGGAAAGCTGGAGATAACCAATACCTATGTACATATTGACCTTGGACAGTAGATATCAAGTGAGGGTCACATTGATGAAGAAATTAATCGGCGTATAAAACTTGCCTGGTGAGCGTTTGGAAGAAACAGTATAATTTTCAAGAGCAATATGCCATTATGTCTTAAAAGAAAAGTGTTTGATCAATGCGTCCTTTCAGTGCTTACGTATGGCGCAGAGACATGAGCCTTAACTAAAAGAGACATACATAGGCTGTAGACAACTCAAAGAATCATGGTAAGATGCATGCTTGGTGTAACCAGGAGAGATAAGAAGAGGAACTCATGGATCAGAAAAATGACAAGAGTGGAAGACATCATGATCAGAGTAAAATCCCTGAAATGGCAATGGGCTGGACATATTGCCAGAAGGACAGACCATCGATGGACAGCCGAAATTTTAGACTGGACTCCAAGGGACAGGAAAAGACCCAGAATAAGACCACATCGGAGATGGGTGGATGAAATTCGAAAGTATGCGGGAGTAACATGCAGGAGACTGGCACAAGACAGACCGTTGTGGAAGAAACTTGGAGAGACCTACGTCCAGCAGTTGATTGATAATGGTTGACAATGATGATGAATGATGATAAGAAAGAGATTGCGGAAAGGTTTAGGAAAATTCAGAATTTTCCTGGAGTACGAAAAATCCTTGAGATTCGTCCTTTTCCCCGCCATTTCACGGAAAAGGTTGTGCCAGAAGTATGCTCCGTCAATTCACGAAAAGAGTTACGGAAAGCGGCTTGTGAATTTCAAAATATGTTTTTTTTTGTACCGAGGGTGTACCACTGGTACACCCTCGGTACAGTTGTTCTTTCACAGCTGGGAATATTTTACATTTCTGAGATGCTTGCACCAGCCCACCTAGCTCCCACTAACGCTTCTTTCAAAGCAGCTAAAAGCACATGTCTTCCCCATGTTGCAGCTATCAACGCTTCATACACGTTTGAATACTTTGGAGTGAGATGTTTATAACGTCATAGTTGCGGATGTAAGTGGGAATACCACGTGGCAGTTTGCTATTGGGTGGTCCTAATAATTAATTTGCTGCTTCAATGCATATTCACGCCACTTAGAGGAAAATTACACCAGGTTGTAAAAAAAGTTTCCGAAAAAAATCATATGTGGCGTGTGTAATAAACGACACTGTGGGCCGGCTTTGACGTAAACATCCCAGTGTGCTGTGCGCGAAAAAATAGATTCTAAGGACAGAATGTATGCTGTTGTGGTGAAGATTAGTCGCTCGTAGCGACGATACGATCACGAGGGCTGCGGATGGCCTAGTGGTCAGCTTTCGTGCTGCCACGGAGAAACCTCAGGTTCGATTCCAGGCAGGTACGAACGCTCGAACCACAAAATATCCGCCGTGCGTCGGATGGGCACGGTAAGCCGTCGGACCCAGGGTACTTGCCCCCGATAATAAATAAAGGCGTCTTCCTCCCCTTTTCTACCGCTTCCGTGTGACTTTACTATCGGGCACTCTAGCCCAAGTCTTCTAGCTTCCTATTTCTAAGGGTTGTTTAAGACCTGGAGTCAGACACTCCCTTCCTAAAATCCTCGACATATGATCTGATCTGATCTGAATGTACGCTGTTGTGGTGAAGATTAGTTGCTCCTAGCGACGATACGATCGCGAGGGCTGCGGATGGCCTTGTGGTCAGCGTTCGTGACTGCCACGGAGAAACCTCGGGTTCGATCCCCGGTAGATACGAACGCTCGAACCACTAAATATCTACCGTGCGTCGGATGGGCACGTTAAGCCGTCGGATTCCGGGCACTGGCCCTCCGGTAATAAATAAGGGCGTCTTCCTCCCCTTTCTACCGCTTCCGTGTGACTTTACTATCGGGCACTCTGTCTTCTAGCTTCCTATTGCTAAGGGTTGTTTAAGACCTGGATTCAGACATTCCTTTCCTAAAATCCTCTACATATGATCTGATCTGATCTGATACGATCGCGATATCGAAGGAAAGTGTACGTGCAATATTGCTCTATGAATATTTATATGGCGTGGAAGTTAGGGAAGCACTTGCAAAATTGCGTAACGCATTTGGTGGCGATATTATCAGAGTATTTGCAACAGGAAATTCGACACTGGTGTACGGGATCTATCTGGTGCGCCCAGAAATGGCAGACACAGTAAGGTTGAAGACGATACACTGCAACACGTGCTATCGACCAAGTCTGATGCAACACTATACGGAAACTGCCAGAGGAACTGGAGACTTCCCATACCACCATCATCAACACCCGACTTCGGAAGTTGGAATATTCGTGCAAACTGCGCAAATGATGTACCTCATGCTTTGTTTGACCAGAATCAGATGCAACGCTACTCCATTGCTGTTGCTCTGCGTGAAAGAGAAAAATGGGAGGGTTTTTTGCATCAATTGGTCACGGGCGATGAAAAAGGGGTCACTTGCGTGAATGTAACGAGATAAAGAGCATGGATCAAGCAGGGGTAAACCAAACAGAAAGTCGCTAAGCCACCCCTTCCTGAACGGAAGGTGATGCTGAGTTGCTGGTGGGATTGTCGCAGTGTGATTCACTATGAACTCTTACCGCGGAACAATACCATCACAGTGGATGCTTACATCCAACAGGTGGACCGTCTCTATGCTGCACTGCAAGAAAAGCGCCTATGGTTGATTAATTGCCATGGAGTTGGTTTTCACGAGGATAACGCTCGTCCACGTGTAGCTTTACGGGCTCAGCAAAAATTATACGAGCTGGAATGGGAAATATTTTCGCACCCCTCTTATTCCCTGGACCTTGCCCGTCCGACTTTCATTTCTTCCGGTCTTTGTCGAATTTTCTCGCTGAGAAAAACTTTGATGATGTGAAACGTTGAATGGATGACTTCTTCAACTCCCGTTCGTCAGACGTCTATCGCAATGGGATATTTCAACTCATAGATCGGTGGAACATGGTCATCAGTTCCAATGCTGACTATCCGGACGATTAGTTAAAGTGTTTTGTACGATATTTTAAGGTTGAAATACATGCTTCTCTAGTTTCTGGATACTTTCTTTCCAACCTGATGCATCAGAAACAGCTGGAAAAATGCGTGGAAATATAATCATGCTTAGCTACAGCGTTGCATTCAGCGAGTTTTTCCCGGGGGGGGGGGGGGGATTACAAATTTTGAGGGGGCTCACACATATTATTTGTTATTTATACAGTATATATACACTGAGTGGCCACTTTATTATGACCACCTGACAGTTTTAAGCAAATGAGCTATGGCTGCACGCTGTTGCCGCCAGAAGGCAAGGCTAGTATAAAAAGGGAAAGCGTAGTGCTTGCGACAGTAGTAGAAGTGATTTTTGGGTGACGAGATGTGTAAAAAATGCGATTTGACGGACTTTCAACGTGGAATGATTGTAGAAGCTCGGAGCCATGGAGCGAGTATCACCGAAACCGCCGCATTCCTGAAATGTTCCAGAGCAGCTGTTGTTAAACTGTTTAAAGACTGGACTGTCAGCCAAAAAACAGGGTCTCTACGTGCAACGTGTGGTCGTCATCGACTAGTGACTGCTCGGGCGGAACGGAGAGTGTCCAGACTGGTAACAGACAACAGAAGGGCAACAGTGCAGCAAATTACACACCATCTTAATCAAGGATCCCCTCAAATGATCTCTGCAAGTACTGTTCGCCGTACACTGTATCGGATAGGATATGGCAGCAGAAGGCCTGTTCGAACACCTTTGCTGTCTGCAGTTGACAAGAGAAAACGTCTCCAGTTCGCACAGGAGCACAAGGATTGGGCAGTCGATAGTTGGAAACAAATTATGTGGTCCGATGAATCACGTTTTCAGTTGCAGCATGCCAATGGCCGAGTGAGAATTTGGCGGAAACAGCACGAAAGCATGGACCTCCAAATGTATTGCTACAACCCTTCAAGCTAGTGGAGGCAACGTCATGGTTTGGGGAATGTTTTCCTGGCATGCTTTGGGCCCTTTAATTCGCGTTGATCAACGTCTGACTGGTACATCATTTCTAAACATCGTTGCGGACCAAATGCATCCTGTCATGTGGATGGTTTATCCCAATGGCGATGGCTACTTTTAACAAGATAATGCATCCTGCCATAGTTCTCGTATTGTACAGGATTGGCTCCAGGAACATGCCGGTGAGTTTACTTTGCTTAGGTGGCCCCCACAATCTCCAGATCTCAACCCCATTGATAATATGTGGGATGAAGTTGAACGAGCCATCAGACAGCTGGATCCACAACCCTGCAATCTCACACTCCTGGAAAGTGCTATTCATCAAGCATGCTCTTAGATTCCACAAACCACCTATCAACATCTCGTGGAGTCCATGCCACGAAGAATCGACGCAGTATTAAGGCAAAAGGTGGCCCAACGAAGTACTGAGGGGTGGTCATAATAAAGTGGCCACTCAGTGTATATATATATATCAGTGAAAAGTATCACTTCAGATGTTAGGAAATTCAATTGTGAACTAGTGAAGAAAGCAATTGAAAACAACCAAAGTTTGAAGAGAACAAAGGGACATCTGAGTAAGGGAAGAAGACAGGTTATGGCTCTGAGAAAAGAAGATGGTTCTGTAACAAGAAATAGAGATGAAATTTGACAAGAGTGAAAGGTTTATACTCAAAACTAGTCCTAACAGCAGAAGTTGCTCATGCAATCAAGAACATGAAACGGTGGAAAGCTCCAGGAGAAGATGGAATTACCGTAGACATCATACAAGAAGCAAGTGGAAAAATTGAAACTACACTCGCCCAAGTTTTCACTCGATGCCTTAATGAAGAGAAGATTCCTGAGGATTGGAATAATGCTACAATCATCCTGCTACATAAAAAAGGCGACATTGAAGATCTCAGGAACTACAGACCTATCAGCCTCATATCACTGGTTTATAAAATCTTCACTTAAGTTCTTTCACACCGCTTAAAGGTGACACTGGACATGGCTCAACCGAGAGAACAAGCTGGATTCAGGAGTGGCTACAGCACTATAGATCATATCTACGTACTGAGAGAACTAATTGAAAGAGCGAGGGAATATGAACTTCCATTATGCATGGCTTTTATCGATTATGAAAAGGCCTTTGATTCGGTGAAACCATCAGCAGTTACAATGGCTTTGAAATCCTGCGGTATTACAGATGCATACATTAGCATTATTAATAACATCTATGAAAATGCAAGTAAAAAGGTTCAGATATTTGAGGATGCAGCAGAAATAAGAATTGGAAAGGGAGTGAGACAAGGTTGCATCATATCTCCCAAGCTCTTTGACGCCACATTGCAAAATGTCTTTCAATCATTGAACTGGGAAAACAAAGGGATAAAGATTAATGGAGATTGCTTAACTCTCTTTCGTTTTGCTGATGACGTAGTCATCTTTGCAACTACCCCTTCAGAGCTGCAGAGTATGATTCAAGAACTTGCTCACAAGAGTAAAGAAGTGGGATTAAAAATGAACTTTCGGAAGACAAAAGTGATGTACAATGCTTTTACAAGAAACGAAGATTTATCGATTGATGGCGAAAAGCTTGAGACAACTGATTCCTACGTTTATCTTGGGCAGCAGATATCGAGTGAGGGTCACATTGATGATAAAGAAATTAATCGGCGTATAAAACATGCCTGGAGAGCTTTTGGAAGAAACAGTACAATTTTTAAGAGCAGTATGCCATTATGTCTCAAAAGAAAAGTGTTTGATCAATGCATCCTACCAATGCTTACGTATGGAGCAGAGACATGGACCTTAACCAAAAGAGACAACTCAAAAAAGCATAGACAACTCAAAAAAGCGGACAACTCAAAAAAGCATGGAGAGATGCATGCTTGGTGTAACCAGGAGAGATAAGAAGAGGAACTTGTGGATAAGGAAAATGACAGGAGTGGACGACATCATGACCAGAGTGAAATCTATGAAATAGTAATGGGCTGGTAATGTTGCCAGAAGAACGGGCCACCGATGGACAACGGAAATTTTAGACTGGATTCCGAAGGACACGAAAAGACCCAGAAGAAGACCCCCATGGGAGATGGATGGATGAAATTCGAAAGTATGTGACATGGAGGAGACAGGCCCAAGACAGACAATTGTGGAAGAAATTTGGGAAGACCTTCATTCAGCAGCGGATTGATAATGGTTGATGATTATATATATATATATTAATAAGTCCTACTTCTTTACTCTTATCAGCAAGTTCCTGGATCAAACTCTGCAGCTCTGATGGGGTAGTGTCAAATATGACTATGTCATCAGCAAAACGAAGGTGAGGTAGATAATCTCCATTGCACGTTTATCTTGGACAGCAGATATCAAGTAATGGTCACATTGATGAAGAAATTATTCGGCGTATAAAACTTGCCTGGAGAGCTTTTGGAAGAAACAGCATAATTTTCAAGAGCAATATGCCATTATGTCTTAAAAGAAAATTGTTTGATCAATGCATTCTTCCAGTGCTTACGTATGGTGCAGAGACACGAGCCTTAACTAAAAGGGACATACAAAGGCTGCAGACAACTCAATGCAGCATGGAGAGGTGCATGCTTGGTGTAACCAGGAGAGATAGGAAGAGGAACTCGTGGATCCGAAAAATGATAAGAGTGGAAGACATCATGATCAGAGTTAAATCCCTGAAATGGCAATGGGCTGGACATACTGCCAGAAGGACAGATCATCGATGGACAGCCGAAATTTTAGATTGGATTCCAAAGGACAGGAAAAGTCCCAGAAGAAGACCACTTAGGAGATGGGTGGATGAAATTCGAAAGTATGCTGGGGTAACATGAAGGAGACTGGCACAACACAGACCGCTGTGGAAGAGGCTTGGAGAGACCTTCGTCCAGCAGTGGATTGATAATGGTTAACAATGGTGATGATGATGATGACATTAATAAATATAACAAGATTTTAAATACGGTATAAAAATGTTCTTATGCTCGTATATCGCAAATGCAAATTCCAAGAAATCTACACGTACAAGTGATTAAAAATGTTAAAATGTTATACCTTTATTTTAATTCATTAATGCACCACGGATTTCAACATGCAATGGTGTAAAATTTAAGGATGCTAGTAAGATAACGCTGTGCTAGAGAAAATCCTTCCCTCCCAAAGTTTAGGAGTGGCAAAAATATCTTCATTTTACTACAAGCGTGTTTCTGATTATTAAGGAATCATTACAGTGTTACCTGAAAATTTATGCTGTAAACCATTTCCCTGCCACTTGGTTTCAGCCACTTTATATTATTTAAATTAGCACATAGTAGTAAAAACGTTTGAAATTCCGGGATTTTCTTTTTGTCACAGAGTGTAAACCACATACCACCAGGAAAAAAACATTATGAGAATAATTTTTAATAATTTGCTATTGTTAAAAATTAGGTAGCGCAAATATTTTGTTGTATTTGAAGCCCTAACGTCACGTTATCTACTCTGGGGCTGTTGTAAAGTTCTTGGGTGCATTTTTACAAGATAATTTGAGATGGGATGCACATGTTAGTGAAATTGCGGTTGGGCTCAGATCCCGCATTGGGGTCATTTATAGGATTTCTAGTTTGTTGCCTGCCAGGGTTAAGTTGTTGTTGTATTTTTCATTTATTTATCCATTTCTATCTTATTGTCTCTTGGCTTGGTGTCGCACAACTATTGGGAATATTAATAGAATTTATGTTTTACAAAAAAATTTTAACGTTTGGTGAATCCGTCTTTACAGGTACATTCTCTTTTTCTCAGTTATAAAATAATGTCATTTGATAAATTATACAGTTTTCGATTAATACTGTTTATGCATGAACGTATATATGTTAAGAAATATTCAGATCTAATCACCTTGCATTTCCGTTCCCATTATCATGACGCTCGTGGAATAATAGTTTTTTAATACCTAGAGCGCGTACTAATTTATTATTTAATAATATTAACTTGACCTGCCCTAGGTCCTGGAATGGGTTGCCGCTTCGAATCAAGACGATTACACACTTTTCGGTATTCAAAAAACAACTAAAGATCTACAAAATTAATGGTTGATTAACGATTTGTTGTATATTACGTATTATAACTTTAATTTACTGCATAATGGTTAAATTGTTCTTTGGCTTGACTATTTAGATTCTTAAAACAAAATTATTCATGTAATCATACGTGTTTTTGTATTTCCTATTACTTAATTTATACTTTTAAATATATGTATAATATTATTGTATAATATTTGTATTTGCATGATTTTTTGTACAGAAATTGTATCTGTGATTTGATTGTGTGCTGAATGGTGTAGTGTGGCAAAGGAAAAAAAAATAGATGGGAAGTTGGCATCCAGAAGACTGAAATGAAGCTGAATCCCAGCTTCCAAAATAAGATGATGTACTGCAGAGTAAACAGCATGCCGTTGGTGATTACAAATCCACAGGAAACTTAATTATCAAATAAAAAATGCTTTAAAAAAATTTACAGAATTGTGAAACAATACTTCGTTTTCTTGTTTGCCTCTCTTGCATATATGATCAAGATGAACTGGTCTCCTTCTACCTTCCTGATTTATTCAGAGAAAGTATTAGGTAATTTTAGTAGGACTTCATAATAGATTTTTAACTTCCATTTAATAAACAAATTTACAAAGGCATTCTCATCTAGAGCAATAAATTTTGCTATAGAGTATATATATTTTCATAACTACTTTCAGAGCTACATTTAAAAAAAAGTTATTTAAAGTATTAACACTTTATGTGAAGTCATTTATGGCTCTAATTGACAACGGAAATTCCGTTGTTAATTAGAGCCACACGACGACGTCGAAAAACGCGACGACGTCTAAAAACTGAGACATCTTATCATTAGAGAGCGACTGACTCTACACGACGACGTCTAAAAACGGAGACACCTTATCATTAGAGAGCGACTGATGGACGGACGAACTGACAACAACACCACATCATTTTTTATTCATGTGCCTGTGTGAAAAAGCTTAGCATTAGCCCTAGTTTTAACATGGCGCACGGAACCAATTACTTCAACTAATACAGAAACCGAATTTCCCTCCTACTCACAATCTGGCGATAACCCGTTTTTCATGTGTTTTGGTTTAACCTTGGAACTGACCATTTAAAAGCTTAACGTTGTATTATCTTAAAAGCGATTCTTATTCCTTCGCGTGCGCATTTCATGTGACTTACTGAAGTCTCTCAGGAGGACAGAGAAATAAAATACCTGTTTTCGGAGATTACACAACCGCCGTTTTGGGAGAAACGAAATTGATAAGACTGGTTTTGCAAAGTATGTCACTTTCTTCAGGGTAGCCTCCTTGTTTATCTTTTCTTTAAGGTCAGATTGGAACTTTTCCAAGTAATTCGCCAGAAAAATATCTACGTCCCTCTCGTTGGAGATGTGTAGTAAATATTTACAGAAAATTCGAATAAGGAAGTTCTTCTCAATCAGATGTAAAAATCTTAAAACTGCAGTATTTGAATGATAGATTTTTTTTTCTTAGAATAAAAATGTCAGAAATTAGGCTTACTTATTTATTAAGTAAAAAAGACGCGTGAAACAAAATTATGTATTTAATGAAAACGCCTTAAAAATACTCGAATTTAGGCGTTGTAAGGTATACTCTAATTTGATTTTAATATTTAGTTCTTGTATTTATTGGGTTGTCGGAAAAGCCATGACGTATTTTAGCCATGTTTTGCAAAGGTCATTTATTGATAGAAAGAACAAAGATCAGTCAATGATATAACGCCCGTTTTGTTTGATAACCTTTTGCCATCTTTCAGTAAGTGAGCTGCAGAATGCCTCGTTCATAGAAGGACCTGTCTTTCGTGGCAAAAAATTGTACAAGGTGCTGATTTACAGCCTCATCTGAATTGAACGTTATACCACGCAAGGACTGTTGAAGAGAGCGAAACAAGTGGAAGTCTGACGGCGTAAGGTCTTGCGAGTATGATGGGTGTGGCAACACATCCCACCCAAGCTCCAATAATTTTTGGCGGGTGATCAAACTTGTGTGTGTTGTCGCGTTGTCGTGATGGAACACAACACCTTTACGATGAACGAGCTCTGGACGTTTCTGGATGATGGTTTCGTTCAAACTGTCCAATTGCCGACAGTACGCATTCGAATTGATTGTTTGCTTCCGTGGTAGGAGCTCGAAAAACACGACACCTTTAAAATCCCACCACACTGAGACCAGAACCTTCCGCTGACGAATGTCTGCTTTGGATGTCGTTTCAGGTGAAGCAGCATGTCGCGACGAAGACCGTTTGCGCAGCACATTGTTCTACACAATCCGCTTTTCGTCACCAGTTATCAGTCGCTTCAAAAAAGTATCGTTTTCCTCACGTTTAATGAGCATATCGCAGATGTTTATGCGCGCCGTCAATTGAGCTTCTTTGAGTTCATGAGGAACCCACACATCGAGCTTGCTTACGTATCCCAGCTTCTTCAGGTGGTCGTGAACGCTTGAATGATGAATGTGCAATGTGTCTGCAATCTCTCGTGTCGTGTAACGTGGGTTTGACTCGATCAATGCCTTGATTTGGTCGTCATCAACCTCGGTTGGCCTCCCAAACCGAGGAGCATCGTTGAGGTCAAAATCACCAGCACGGAATTTTGCGAACCACCGCTGGCACTGACGTTCTTGTAGAGCATTATCACCGTACACTTTACGCAACTTTTCACAAGCTTGATGCGCGTTCTTCCCTTAACGGAAGTAAAACAGTAAAATATGGCGAAAATGCACAGTTTGGTCTTCCATCTTCAACTTGATGTCAAATCTCATCAAATTAACCAAATCGCTCACTATTCCTTTTATACTGCAGCTAGAACTGGCACCTGTCGAATGCCATAGCGATAACAGAGCTGCGCATGCCTTTAGTACTTCCAAAACCACCCAACCGCCTTCGGGTGCCAAAATATGTCATGACTTTTCCGACAACCCAATATGTAAATTTATTTTATTCTTCTTAAACATTTTTCACACTTAACCTTTACATTTTCTCTCTTACCTGAATGTTCTTGGCATGAGGTTGGAGGCTGAGTGACGTATGTGAAAAAGCAGAGATAGAAACGAGGTTCACGATGTATGTTGGGACTGATTTGCGTTAAGCTGATTTCTCGTTAGGCTGTTTTTTGTTAGATGTTCTGACTAACACAGGTTTGTTGATAACGGCTAGAGCATAGTGGCTAGAAGAGGTAGTGTGTCATGCGTTAACAGTGGCGCAAACACGGGGAGGGTCAGTCGGGTCCGGACCCCTCCCAAAAAAGCCCGAGTCGTTAAAACAAATTATTTTCTTTTAAAATACATTCCGACTATGGCTAAATTTAAAAAAAAAAAGATTCTGCTCATTGTTTTATAAATTTAGTATTTTCGTTATGATAAATTATTTTTCTGTCCGTCTTAATTTTAGTTTTCGTAATGATTGTTATATTTATGAACTTCTTATGTTCAATGATTACTGAATTTATCTTACTTCTTAAGAGAATTTTTTTAATGTGTGTTCTTCTGTGTTGATTTATGCTAACATTCATTAAGATCATACACTGAAGAGCAATTGAATTAGAGATACCTGTCTAGTAACGTGTAGCACCACCTTTCGCCCTGATGACGGCGGTGATTCGTCTCGGCATGGACTCGACAAGACACCGGAAGCGTTGGGAAGCCATACGGATCCACGACCCCTGAACAAGCTCCCACAGTTCACGAAGATTTGATGGAGGGGGGTCTGAGCCTCAAACATCTCTCTCGATGGCATTCCAAATGTACTCGATGGGATTGAGGTCAGGTGACCTAGCTGGACCAAGGAACCGAGGTTACGTCGGTGGAGTGTTCATCCAACCATTCGGATACAATTCGGGAACGATGGCACGGTGCATTGTCTGTTGCAAGATGAGGTCCCCAGTGGCATGTTGAAGACGCACAAACGGGAGCAAATGGTCGTCCAGGATGTCCTGGTGACGTTGACCTGTGAGGGACAATGTCACACGTACCAGGGGTCCCATTTCAGTCCACGTAAACAGTCCCCAGACGAGAATGCCACCCACACCAACTTGAAGAGTACCCTGCTGGCAAGAAGGATCCATCGCTTCATGTGGTTTGCGCCGTACTCGTATCCTGCCATCCGCATGTACCAACATGAATCTCGACTCATCAGTCCAGGCAACATTTTTCCACATGTCTAGGGTCCAGTGGAGATGTTCCCGCACCCTTGGTACCGCTGCGGTCAGCAGCGGTACCCTCGTGGGACGATGGCTTCTGTACCCCACAGCGAGGAGATGGTTCTGGATGGTGTGGCTGCTTACACGTTTTTGTGCACCAGCGTTAAGTTGCCGAGTGATTTCTTGTACTGTGGCCCGTCTATCCGCTGTTACAATGCGAGCTAGCCGACGATGACCCCGCTCATCCACACGCTGTTGTCCACGGCAGTTGGCCCTTGCAGGGATGGTTTTAGCGGATTCGATGCACTCACGGTGCACCCGTGAAACAGTGACACGTGAAAATCCCAGTGCCTGCACGACTTCCGAGATGGAGTGACCCAATCGTCGGGCCCAGACAATTTGCCCACGATCAAATGCGCTTAGATCCTTCGTCTTACCAATACTGCGTCCGACTCTTACTGATTCTCGTCGCATCACTCCTTATATTGTCGGATCGCTGCATACGTCATGTCGTTTCCGTTTACAAGGCCGCCCACAGCGCCACATTTGCATAACGCCAGCTGTCTCTAATTCAATTGCTCTTCAGTGTATATGCCAATATTTTTAAGCTACACAAATTTGAAAGTGTTAGTATATGTCTTTATTTAGACATATGTTCAATTGTCTTGTTAAATTACTCTGATTTAAGAAAAAAAATCCTAAAATATCCCTAAAATTTTAACTGAATGCCCTAAATTCCTGCCTAAAATAATGTGTTCTTGTGCTGCACCCCTGAACCCTGCGCGAGCATGATCCGATTTTGGCAACCTGCGTGCTTAGGTCTGATTTAGGCACACTACGCGCGCATGTTTGATTTTAGCACCCTGCGTGCGTATGTCCGATTTTGGCAATCTGCGCGCGCATATCCGATTTTGGCGCGCTAAGGTCCAATTCGCGCAGGTCTGATTTTGGTATCCTGAAATCAGACCTGCGCGTGTGTTGCTTTCCGTTAAAGCTCGCAGGTCTGATTTTGGTACAATGCTCGCGCAAGTCCGATTTTGGCACCCTGTATGATCAGATCTGCGCGCGCATGGTGCCAGAGTCAGACCTGCGCGCGTTGTACCAAAATCAGACCTGCGCGCTCATGCTGCCAAATAGGGAAACATATTGTGTGTTGCTTTCCTTTAATGCCGTGATTTTATTGTCGTCAACTTCAACGGATCGTCCAAAGTGTATCTGTGTGTGTTTTTGATTGGAGGTTTAACGACCGCCGTGAGCAACTCAGTGGGCTTATAAGCAGTCGCCCATCCCTAATTTAGGACCATTGGTTCCAGGGAAGGGAGAGAACCAGTGCTGTAAGATAAACACCACATCCATGCCTCACCGGTATTCGAACCTGGACCCATCTCAGGCGAATGATCAGAAGCCATCGCTTAGACCACTGCGCCACCCGAGAGGAAGGGTGAAAGTTCCTCGGCGAGTGCGTAATCTCCACGACGAAACTTTGCAAACCAATACTGACACAGTTGAACGCTTACAACATTCTCACCACACATTTTGCTTTTCCGTTTGAGTCGCTCCTTCGCACCTGTGATAGGAAAACAGTTATTTATTGGCTTTCACCTTCAAACCTATGTCAAATGAACACAGTGAAACCGATCACGAAGAACTATTATTTTTATACAGACTTTTCGGGACCTCGCGTTTCAGAATACATAAATATTGTATGTTTGCAACACAAATGAATCTTTCAAAATTGACACGAACGACATCTATTGCCAAAATGCAAAAATATTTTTTACTCAACCCAACTGATTTTTATCAGTCGTTTCACTCGGTTCCGTACTTTCTACTGATCAACGTAAACACCAAGAGCCTTCGTTTGAATTCTGTATCAGATACGGTTCTTCTCCGATTCTGGTTTTCTCAATTCTTCAATAGCCACCAACCCTAAATAGTGGGCCCAGCCAAAATCGTCTAGAAAATACAAGGCCATAACATTACAGAGATGAGTTCCCTCTTTTATTGACGTCACGCGGAAACCAAGGCTTCCGATTGGTTTCTAACGATGTCGAGTACGACGTCAAACACGACACCGACGAATCAGGCAGTGTAACGCGAGTGTGACGTCATAAACGGAGGGAACTCATCACTCTAATGCCATGACCTTGTACTTTCTAGACGGCATTGGCCCAGCCAGCGACATTCAACAGCAGAGGTACATTGGCCCACCGGGACACTGGGACATTTCCCGGTGGACCACTCGAGAAATGGCGCATTTTCTTGTATCCTTTTCGTGTGAATATTTTGGAATGATCGAATAATTATTTTAGTACTTATTAATAATAACAGTCAGTTTCATTTGAGCTAAACATCCGTCTGAAAACTTATTTCCTTTAAAAAAAAAAAGTTTCCATGTTGGGTGTTTGCTTAAAAAACACAGCAAAATTATCTGTACTTATGTGACAAAAGTACCGCCAGACCAAGTACACTGTTACAGATTAATTAATCAAAAGCTAACTATAGTTAGGCGTAAGTCGTTCGACTTGCAGCCCAGGCCCTACCTCCTCTTGTAATCTTGAATGAGTACATATTGCGATGGCCCTTTTTTTTTTTTTTTTTTGATTGGAGGTTTAACGACCACCGTGAGCAACTCAATGGGCTATAAGCAGTAGCCCGTCCCTAATTTAGGGTCACTGGTTCCAGGGAAGGGAGAGAGCCAGTGCCGTAAGACAAACACAACATCCATGCCTGACCGGGATTCGAACCCAGACCCTTTACGGACGAATGATCAGAATCCAGCGCCATGGCCCATTTTCCTCACATCTTTATCCACACATAGACGTAGAGCACAAAGCGATTCTCCGGCAGAGATATTTCGAAATCCGTGTCCCACCCCCATTTGTCTTAAAAGAAACTATGATTTACCCCTACTGGTTCATGCAGGGGCGTATTTAGATTCTTGACTCCCCCGGAAAGTGTTTCATTTTTTTTTTTTTTTTTTGTTAAAATGCGACTTACATTGGGCAAAAATGCCTTAATTTAATAAAAATGCATCAAGTTACATAAAAAAAAATTCTTCTATTTTTCATTACCTTTCATTCTGGTGCATTTCAAAAGCTTCCGTTTTTTGTCGGCCCCCCTACCCTCGAAAATAAATTCTATATACTCCCCTGGGTTCATGGGTCAAAATAATGGGTACACTTAAAAAAGCGCGTCTACTCAAGGAGGTGGTACTAGTGCTATTGCGCGGTAGGTGATCAGTGACCGAATAAATTTTAAAATTAATTGCATAAGAAAACTGCTATGTGGCATGTGAATATTTTAAATTTTCAGAATTACCTTCACGATGCACGATGATTAAATTGGTGATGTGACTAGGTCTGTTGATGGCTAAGTTGAAATTAAAGTATTTCTTCACGAAATCAAAAAGACCTCATCATCCAGGTGCCATAGCCCCCGATGGTAATAGGAGTATCCGCACTGGGCCGCCTACGCAATGCACCAGGAATCTTGACTTGTGTCGTCAAGAGACTCGTGACTTTGTCAAAACCAAAATTTTCAAAGAAAAAAGATTGTCTGGTATAATGCCCCTATATAGCAGCGTCTCCTGACGCTACTATAATGACATTGTACTACATTATGTTTGATGCGACATCCAATCCCTAGAGGATTCTTAAGATTCTTTCATCGTTAAATTGTTGTTAAAATTTGTTGACGGTTGAATTCGTTTTACAAGGAATATTTTAGCCAGGATCTGATTTTTTTTCATGGGGGAATTTATGAGGTGTTTCCCTATAATGTATCGCAAAACTAAAATTCTCGGTCTGGTTTGGTCGTCCCCATCTGTCCCCGTTCATGAGTGTAATCAAAATGCATTTACAATCCTGGCCAATAGTCCTGCATCAGTAGACCGAAAGTCAAATTCTTGATGTTTGAAGTCAACTTATACAGCGTAATGGTAAAGTCAGGAATACATATTATACATCATTTTAAAGGACATTTTATGCTAAATTCAAATGCCTTTTACAGAATATTATTACCAGTAATAGAAGTGAAGTTACAAGACAGCGTCTAGTCATAAAAAGCAACAGATAGTGAAATTTGTGAAATTAGTGTGCAATGCATTTAACGTACAATTACTGTACAGTACATTACTGAAATTTGAAGTACACTTAAAATAACTTACCAACAAGCAAAATACGCTTTAATATTTCATTGGATAACCACGGTTACTTAGTAGCAAAGTTCTTGGAATGGAACTAATGAGCTTCTGTAGTTGTCCATTGGTGACAACACGGTGGCATACGGCCCTTACAGACTCAATTAAAGACTTTAATTAAGTATTTAATTGAAGTATAATTACAACAATTAATTGAAGTGTAATTAAGTCTTTAATTGAAGTATAATTAAAGTCTTTAATTGAGTCTGGAAGGGCGTATGGTACCGTATTATCACCAATGGACAACTAGAGAAGCTCATTAGTTCCATGCCAAGAAGATGCATTTTGTTACTAAGTAACCGTGGTATCCAATTAAATATTAAAGCGTATTTTGCTTGTTGCTCAGTTATTTCAAGTATCCTGTAAGTGTCAATAACGTACTGTACAGTAATTTTTACGTTAAATGCATTGTACACTAACTTCACAAATTCCACTATTTTTTGCTTTTTATGACTAGACGCTGTACTTTGCTTGTAACTTCACTTCTATTACTGGTAATAACATTCTGTAAACATATTTGAATTCAGCATAAAATTTACTTTAAAATTATGCATAATATGTGTTCCTTATTTTACCATTACGATGTACACTGAAGAGCAATTGAATTAGAGACAGCTGGCGTTATGCAAATGTGGCGCTGTGGGAAACGACATGACGTATGCAGCGATCCGACAATATAAGGAGTGATGCGACGGGAATCAGTAAGAGTCGGACGCAGTATTGGTAAGACGAAGGATCTAAGCGCACATGATCGTGGGCAAATTGTCGGTGCCCGACGAATGGGTCACTCCATCTCGGAAGTCGTGCAGGCACTGGGATTTTCACGAGCCACTGTGTCATGGGTGCACCGTGAGTACATCGAATACGCTAAAACCATTCCTGCAAGGGACAACTGCCGTGGACAACAGCGTGTGGATGAGTGGGGTCATCGTCGGCTAGCTCGCATTGTAACAGCGGATAGACGGGCCTCAGTGCAAGAAATTACTCGGCAATTTAAAGCTAGTGCACAAAAACGTGTAAGCAGCCACACCATTCAGAACCATCTCCTAGCTATGGGGTACAGAAGCCATCGTTCCACGAGGGTACCGCTGCTCACCGCACATCACAGGGTGCAAAAATCAGCATGGGCGCGGGAACATCGCCACTGGACACTAGACATGTGGAAAAATTTGCCTGGACTGATGAGTCGAGATTCCCGTTGGTACATGCGGATGGCATAACCACATGAAGCGATGGATCCATCTTGCCTGCAGGGTACTCTTCAAGCTGTTGGGGGTGACATTCTCGTCTGCGGTCTATTTACGTGGACTGAAATGGGACCCCTGGTACGTGTGATATCGTCCCTCACAGGTCAACGTTACCGGGATATCCTGGACGACCATTTGCTCCCGTTTGTGCGTCTTCAACATCCCACTGGGGACCTCATCCTGCAACAAGACAATGTAGCTCCCGAATTGTATCCGAATGGTTGGATGAACACTCCTCCGACGTGACCTCGCTTCCTTGGCCAGCTAGCTCACCTGACCTCAATCCGATCGAGCACATCTGGGATGCCATCGAGAGAGATATTCGAGGCTCTGACCCTCCTCCATCAAATCTTCGTGAACTGTGAGAGCTTTTTCAGGGGTCATGGATCTGTATGGCTTCCCATTGCTTCCGGCGTCTTGTCGAGTCCATGCCGAGAGGAATCTAAGCCGTCAGGGCGAAAGGTGGTGCTACACGTTACTAGACAGGTATCTCTAATTCAATTGCTCTTCAGTGTATAAGTTGACTACAAACCTCAAAAATTTGACTTTCAATCTATTGGTGCAGGACTTTTGGACACGATTGTAAATTTATTTTTGGGTGTTTAAAGGCCATCATGGTAACTCTAGGGACCATAAGCAGTTGCTCATCCCTGATTTAGGGCGACTATGGGAACAGAGAAACTCAGGGCCCATCGGGCAGGCTCACCACACATGCTCATCAAGGACTAGAGCCTGGGCCCATCTTTGACGAATGATCTGAAGCCCCCACCTCAAACCATTCGGTCATCGGGACAGCGAAAAAAAAAATGCAAGTTGGTTTCTCGTGGGTTGTTGTTGTTTTTTAAAAACTGTGCTAGCGTTTCTTTCTTTTCATTTTTGCTAATGTTCTTGCATTTTGTTTTTTTTTGCATAGGTATGAGAAGACGACGTGCTCCGAGTAAGGATGGATTGTGCGACTGTAACTGTGCATGTTAAATCGCAAGATGAAGAATCATACACAAAATAAAAGAAAAAGAAAGGAGCTGTTCGAAAAAGCTTCTGTTTTTTGCATTGTAATAATAAATATTTATACGCATTTAAAATATTTAGACTATGCTGCACTTTTGATACGTGGAATGTTTTTTTCCAGCGGCAAGTCTTACTTGTGGTCAGATTTAAAATCACTTAAATGAATATGCTACCACTGTATGTAGCTTTCGCTAATTTTGAATAAAGATAGAAATAATTGCATTGTGTAATCGCATCAATCAGATAAGAACATTAATCTAGGATTATCGTAGTGTAAAGGAAAATATACCAGTAAAGTCCCCAAAGGTGAGGGAGGGGAATGCTACGTTCTAATAATAACAAAAATAATAAGGAACAATAGAGTCTCCAAGATCCTCCATCAGAAATTGGCAAGAAAGCACCACCTCATTACAACTGAGCATGCCCCTTACTACAAGTATGAGCCAATAACGCTTCTAGAGGACAACACCCACAAGATGTACTGGAATAGATCGATCAGAACAGATAAGACCATTCCCCACAATCGGCCCGACATCGTCCTGGTCTACAAGGAGAACAAGTTAACATACCTCATTACCCAACACTTGCAACATCCAGAAAACGCACGGAGAGAAGCTATCAAAGTATAACGACCTGCGATACGAAGTCAAGGAAATGTGGCAGATGGAGAACGTCACCACCGTCCCCATAGCAATATCAGCCACAGGAGTTGTACCTAAGACCATTCACAGCTCTATACAGACACTAGACCTTCAACCTAACATCTACATGGAACTACAGAAAGCAGCTATCCTGAACACTTGTAGGATAGTAAGGAACTGCCTGGACAATTGAGAGAAAGAAATACCCCTTCCCAGGCTTGGTACGTCGTACTCGTCCCAGAAGAAAGAGAAAACTTTCACGAAGAGGTGGAATCATCTCAAAATAATAATAATATTAATAATAAAAGCTATTGAACATGCATCATGCACTCCATCCAAAAAGTGATGTTGACAGATTATATTTGCAACGGAAAAGTGGAGGCAGATACAAATACAACGGGTAGTAGAGGAAGAAAAAAGAAACCCGAATGATTATGTCAACAGAAGCAGGAAAAAGCTACTTCAGGCAGTGAAAAATGAAAATATTTTAAAAACAACAGAAAGCAAGGCTGAATATATACGGGGAAGCAGTTTGAAACCAGATTAGATGGCTGGAAGAACAAGCCACTGCATGAACAATTTCTGAAAAAATATTGAAGGAAAGAGTGACAACAACTTAATTTCGGCATGGCTGAAATTGCGTTCCATCAAGAAAGAAACAGGTCTGATTTTTCTGCCAAGAACAGGCATTGCAAACAAATGTTATGGAGGCTAAAATCCAGTAAGTCAGTGATAATCCAAAGTGTCGACTTTGTCAAGAAAAAGATGAAACTGTGTCTCATCTTATATGTGAATATAGCAAAATTGCACAGACAGATTGCAAAGCTAGACACGACAGGGTTGCAAAATTGATTCACTGGTCATTATGCAGAAAGTACAATCTGCCAGCATAGAAAAACTGATGGAAACATCAGGCCGAGAAAGTCTTAGAAAATGATCAGGTCAAGATCTTGTGGGATTTTCGAATTCAAACCGATCGGCACCTAGAACGTAATACACCAGACATAGCAGTCAAAGAAAATCAGAAAGTCTAGATAACTGACATAGCTGGAGATGCCAGAGTCGATGAAAAAGAATTGGAAAAAATGACTAAATATAGAGACCTGGCCGTAGAAGTTACCCGATTATCGACTAACAACGGTAGTCCCCATTGTCATCGGGGCACTTGGAACAGTGTCAATTGAATCATTACAAAGAAATTTCAGCTTTCTGATATGCCACCTACAGAACTACAGAAGACAGATTTACCTGGGATATCATATATTTTGCGCCGTTGCTTGATCTAGGTCTCCGGTGAAAATTCGTATAAGCTTGGCAACACCAGTCAATGATAATTTTGCTGTTTATTTTTGTCAGTCATAGGCTCTGTTTCGTATATTTCGGAATAAAGATAATAATAATAGTAATAGTAATAATAATAATAATAGTAATAATAATAAAGTTGTTTTCGGTAGGGATGTTTAATTGCGAAGCAGAAAATCGAAACAATGCCGCAATAATATCGTCCTTCAACAAAGTAACGTATGCACAACTATGGAGATACATTGTATTTCACTAAAATGCGATAAGAAAATATATTTCGGCACTGTTCCTTTCCGGTGTATAAATTAAAGGAAAGACACAAATGAAATGAAGATATATCAGAAAATACACTATCTGATCAAAAGTATCCGGACACTTGCCTATCTATAAATACCCTGTAATAGGAAAGGAATTAATATCGAGTTCGTCAATTGTTCGCGAATATCACAGCATCCACTAGTTTTTGGTATGTTGCTGCGAAAATTACCTTCCATTCTTCCACAATAGCATTAGTCGGATCAGACCCTGATGTCGGGCGGGTCAGCTTGGCACGCAGTCGGGATCTAATTCATCCCCAAAGTGTTCCATGGGGTTGAGATCGGTGCTTTGTGCAGTCTAGTCAAGTTTTTCCACACCTGTCTCATCAAACCATTCTTGCACGGACCTCGCTTTGTGGACGGGGGCATACTTCTGTTGGTAATGCAGAGGGCCTTCCCATTACGTAACTGTTGCCAGTATGTTGGAAGTACTGACTTGTCGAGAATGTCATTATAAGCCGCAGCGTTAAGATTCCCGGATACTAGAACTAGGGGTAGGGTTGTCCAAATCATGAAAAACATCCCCATAGCATGACGTCTCCTCCATAAAACTTCACAGTTGGCACAACACGGTATGGCAGGTAGCGTTCACCGGCACCCTAGACACCCAGACACGTCCGTTGGACAGCCAGATGGTAAAGCGTGATTTATTACTCTAAGGAACGCTCACTACTCCAGAGTGCACGGATGCCGAACGTTACACCACTCCAACCGACTCTTGGCGTTGATCTTGCTGCTGTTGGACTTGCGTGCAGCTGCTTGGTAACGGAAACCCTTTCCCTTTCGCTCTCACGAACCGTTATGGTGCTGGCATTGAATCCTGAGGCGTTTTGGAAATCTGTGGGGAGTGTTGCAATCGAGGACAGGCAAATTTTCCGGGTACTCTTTACTGATAACAGAGAGACTAAATTCACTCTCATCAGTAAAGAGCACCTTACCACACCGTTCTGCTGTCCAGTCCTTATGCTCTTTGGACCACTGTAAACGGTGTCTTCTGTGAGCAGTTATTAATGGAACACAGCGTACTGGTCGTCGGGCAAACAGTCCTTCTTTGTGTGGTCCCCTGGCTACTATCTGGTGTGAAGTACACTGAAGTATCAAAAGTCATTATATAGCAGTATGTAAAAATTTTTAACTGGCGCTGCCGTCTTACAAAGGCTTCAACGCACGCTACGATTTTTATCAGTTTTCAGGCGTAATCTCATGAGTCGGGTTAAACAACCGCCAGTAGGATTATGGCAAGCCGACGTAAATTATCGGAGTTTGAACGAGGCATGGTAGTGGGAGCCAGACGGAAGGGACATGCAATTCCCGAAGTTGTGCGAACATTCAACATTCCTCTATTCACGGTGTCACGTGTGTACCGAGAATACCTCATGGAAGGCATTACCACCCACCTTGGACAGCGCAGTGGCCGACTACGGGTACTGAATGGCAGCGACCAGTGGCATCTGAACAGGATTGTCCATGCTAATAGACAAGCGACACTGGCTCAAATAACATCCACATTCAATGCAGGAGGTACCAGAGACATATCCATCAGGTCAGTGCAGCGTAATTTAGCTTCCATGGGGTATGGGAGCAGAAATCCCACCAGAGTGCCTTTGTTAACACCACGATTTTTGACACAACGCTTTACCTGGGCGCGTGAAAGTGGTAATTGAACCCTGGTAACATGTAACGTGGTCCGATGAGTCACGCTACCAGTTGTTACAAGCTGATTGTAGGGTTCGGGTGTGGCGCTGACCCCATGAGATCATGGACCCAAACTGTCAACAAGACACAGCGCAAGCTGGTGGTGATTCCATACATGTGTGGGGTGTCTTAATAAGGCACGGTTTGGGTCCTACGGTCCTCATAAACACGACAGTAACCGGCAATCGTTTTGTTGCTCTGCTGGGTGCCCATTTGCAGCCCTTCATGGATTTCCTGTACCCCAACAACAATGGGATTTTCCAGGCCGACAGTGCATCATGTCATCGGGCCCAAGTTGTCCAAAATTGGTTCGAGGAGCATTCTGAACAGTTTCAACGGAGTGTGTGGCCACCACGTTCGCCCGACATGAACCCAATAGAGCACTTATGGGAAGTGGTGCAGGAAAGGTCCATTCCCACCTCAGATCCTGCGCCTACAAATACCAGTTAACTGTGGACAGCTATTCAGACGGCACGGCTCACCATCTTTCCAGAAGTCTTCCGGCCACTTGTGGAATCGATGTCACGTCGCCCTTCGTTGGGCTAGAGGAGGTCGTACACGATACTAGGTACGTATCCCATGACTTTTGGCACTTCAGTGTATTATGCATGTCGATGTTTCTTCAAAGGAGATTGTTCAGCATTTAATGAATGATACTAGTTTAAAAAAGTGACTTGGCATACATATCTGCTAATTTCAGTTTCTTGTGCCATTCGATAAAGAAATCAGAAACAACAACAAACCTACTGTCTGAAGCAGTTAAAGAAGTACAAAATTTTGAAAGGAAGCTTAACACAATTTCGGGTTCTAAAATACGCTGTATTATGAAAAGTATTCGGACACTAATTTCCATAAGTGTAAAGAACGGTTGCGCAAGAAGATGCGCTGTGAGCGGGGAAATATGTCTATAAAGCTGAGATGTTCTGTCGTGTTATCAATAACTTTGAAGCGGATATGTCGCGTGGACGTAAACTTTCCAAGTTCCAGCGTGGGCTGATCATAGGATGTCATTTGAGTAACGTTTCTATACAGAGTATTGCAGCGTGGACGTGAACTTTCCGAGTTCCAGCGTGGGCTGGTCATAGGATGTCATTTGAGTAACGTTTACATACGGAGCATTGCAGCATGGACGTGAACTTTCCGAGTTCCACCGTGGGCTGGTCATAGGATGTCATTTGAGTAACGTTTCCATACGGAGCATTGCAGCATGGACGTGAACTTTCCGAGTTCCACCGTGGGCTGGTCATAGGATGTCATTTGAGTAACGTTTCCATACGGAGCATTGCAGCATGGACGTGAACTTTCCGAGTTCCACCGTGGGCTGGTCATAGGATGTCATTTGAGTAACGTTTCAATACAGAGCATTGCAGCGTGGACATGAACTTTCCGAGTTCCAGCGTGGGCTGGTCATAGGATGTCATTTGAGTAACGTTTCCATACGGAGCATTGCAACATGGACGTGAACTTTCCGAGTTCCAGCGTGGGCTGGTCATAGGATGTCATTTGAGTAACGTTTCCATACGGAGCATTGCAGCATGGGCATGAACTTTCCGAGTTCCAGCGTGGGCTGGTCATAGGATGTCATTTGATTAACGTTTCAATACAGAGCATTGCAGCGTGGACGTGAACTTTCCGAGTTCCAGCGTGGGCTGGTCATAGGATGTCATTTGAGTAACGTTTCAATACAGAGCATTGCAGCGTGGACGTGAACTTTCCGAGTTCCAGCGTAGGCTGGTCTTAAGATGTCATTTGAGTAACGTTTCCATACGGAGCATTGCAGCATGGGCGTGAACTTTCCAAATTCCAGCGGGGCTGGTCATAAGATGTCATTTGAGTAACGTTTTCATACGGAGCATTGCATCTAAACTAAACATACCAAAGTCCACTGTAAGTGATGTCGTGAAAAGATGGACACAGGACGGTGCAACTACAGAAAAAAAACCGTTCAAGGAGGCCGCGTAAACTTACGGAACGTGATAGGAGAGTCTTGGAAAGAAATATTAAGAAATCCTGTTCTTCCTTTGCAGTTTCCATCGCTGCTGAAGTAGGAAATGCTTGTAATGGCTCGGTTAGAACTATAGCTATCGGCAGAGAGTTGTGCAGTGTGGGTTATTATGGTAGAGCAGAGGCACACAAGCCACACATCATTACGGCAAATGCAAAGCGCCTTTTAGGGTGGTGTGTCTCCTGTCGTTCGTGGACTATGGCCGACTGGAAAGCTGTTCTTTGGAGTCATGAGTCACGCTTTTCACTCTTGCAATCTGATTGGCGAGTTTGAATTTGGCCACTGCCCAGCGAACGAATTTCGCTGGACTGTGTTCTTTCAGCTGTTAAGTTCCGCTGAGACTCCATCATGGTTTGGGGTTATTTTTCGCGGATGTGACTCGGTCCGTTGGTTATTATAAAACAAACTTTGAACTCAGAAGTGTACCTCGACGTTCGGGATAATTCTGCCCTATTAACAATGTGGCAGTATTATGGAAATGATCTTAGTCTCTTCCAACATGATCGAGCTCCCTGTGATACTTCACGGCGTGTGCAGGACTGGTTTCTTGAAAATGAGATGGAATTGTTATACTGACCTGCTCAGAGTCCTGATCTTAATCCCACAGAACACCTCCGGGATGAACTGGAGCTACGGATACAAAATCGACCACGACGACCGTCTTCACTTTCTACTCTGGCAGCAGCTTTCCAGGACGAATGGCGAGTCATTCCTATTGAGACCAACCGGAAATTGATTGATAGTACACCTCGACGTGTTGCCGCTGTCATGCAAGCAAAAGGTGGACTAACTAAATACTAGCAAAAGATGGACTGACTAAACTGACTAAATACTAAATACTAGCAAAAGGTGGACTGACTAAATACTAGCAAAAGATGGACTGACTAAACTGACTAAATACTAAATACTAGCAAAAGGTGGACTGACTAAATACTAGCAAAAGATGGACTGACTAAATACTAGCAAAAGATGGACTGACTAAACTGACTAAATACTAAATACTAGCAAAATGTGGACTGACTAAATACTAGCAAAAGGTGGACTGACTAAATACTATCAAAAGATGGACTGACTGAACTGACTAAATACTAGCAAAAGATGGACTGACTGAACTGACTAAATACTAGCAAAAGGTGGACTGACTAAATACTAGCAAAAGGTGGACTGACTAAATACTAGCAAAAGGTGGACTGACTAAATACTAGCAAAAGATGGACTGACTAAACTGACTAAATACTAGCAAAAGGTGGACTGACTAAATACTAGCAAAAGGTGGACTGACTAAATACTAGCAAAAGATGGACTGACTAAACTGACTAAATACTAGCAAAAGGTGGACTGACTAAATACTAGCAAAAGATGGACTGACTAAACTGACTAAATACTAGCAAAAGGAGGACTGACTGAACTGACTAAATACTAGCAAAAAGTGGACTGACTAAATACTAGCAAAAGATGGACTGACTAAGCTGACTATATACTAAATACTAGCAAAAGGTGGACTGACTAAATACTAGCAAAAGATGAACTGACTAAACTGACTAAATACTAAATACTAGCAAAAGGTGGACTGACTAAATACTAGGAAAAGATGGACCGACTAACTGTGGACTACTACTAGTATCGACTACTGGACTACTACTAGCATCTACTACTAGACTATTACTACTCTAACATCTCTACTACTGGACTACTACTACTCTAACATCTCTACTACTGGACTACTCTAACATCTCTACTACTGGACTACTACTAGCAAAAGGTGGACTGACTAACTACTAATTGCAATAATAAAGCTATTTTTCCCAAACATTGCGGTATCCGAATTCTTTTGATATAGTGTAGAAGCCGTAAGAAACAAATTCGTACGTGTGTTAGAAAAGAACAATGGTAGATTTGTTCAAGTTTTAGAAGGCCAACTTGTACTCGAAATTCACTGCTTAAGTATTGATGACATTCCATTCTTAAAACATGCACGGTTGACTTCCTGTGATGTGGAGGAATCGCTTTCTCGATATTGCTCATTATTTAGTGACAACAGTCATGAATTTTTAATGGAAAATCTAGAGATGACATTTGTTGTCCACTGCAACTCCAGTAACTTTTTCCGTCAAATGTGTAGCTGTGATTAGTAAGTTGAGTACTAACATTATCTTTTTATCACAGAAAATAACTAGTTACATTCGTTGAAAAAATAGATTTTTATTTTTAGCAAATATTTTTCTATATATATAAATATTTTTGAAATTATGAGCGTATAAAAATAAATATTTTTTGAAATTATTAACATATAAAAATAAATATTTTTTAAATTTTTAACATATAAAGATACATATTTTTGAAATTATTAACATACAAAAATAAATATTTTTGAAAATATTTGCACATAAAGATAAATATTTTTGAAATTATTAGCATGTAAAGGTAAATATTTCTGAAATTATTAACATATAAAGATAAATATTTTTGAAATTATTAACATACGAAGATAAATATTTTTGAAATTATTAACATATAAAGATAAATATTTTTGAAAACGTTATCATATAAAAATAAATGTTTTTGAAATTATGAGCATATAAAAATAAACATTTTTAAAATTATTAACATATAAAAATAAATATTTTTGAAATTACTAGCATATAAAGATAAATATTTTTGAAATTATGAGCATATAAAAATAAACATTTTTTAAGTTATTAACATATAAAAATAAATATTTTCGAAATTATTGGCATATAAAGATAAATATTTTTGAAATTATTAACATATAAGGATAAATATCTTTGAAAACGTTATGATATAAAAATAAATATTTTTGAAATTATTAACATACAAAGATAAATATGTTTGAAATTATTAAAATATAAAGACAAATATTTCTGAAATTATTAACATATAAAGATAAATATTTTTGAAATTATTAGCATACAAAAATAAATATATTTCCGTTTTTTAGTACCTAAAAATCCGTTCATTAGTCATAACTGTGAACGAATCGTTCACGAATGTCCATCTCTAACGCTGCGGGGCAGTGTGTCGCTTAAGTATCATCCTGGAATAAGGAATCGAGCGATTTTCCATAAGCCCGCGCCTCTGACCACTGGGCCATCAAGACTTTCCCTGGACTTTTTCAGTTGCGTGTGTTTACAGATTTTAACGTAAGAAAAAAAGATTTAATAAATTTCACTTCAAAAGAGTTACAGCAAATTCTATGACTTATACTAAGGGAAACAGTGACTCAAAGCCCGTATACTTTATCACCCTTCCAGTATATTTTTCATCCCATCGTGTATAAAGTAGGATCTCTTTCGCAAAAGCAAGACAACAACGAATCTCCTTCGACCGGCTTAACATGTCAAGGCTGAAAAATCGATTACTGGATGTCGTGTAATATTGAAATTAGAGCTAAGTGAGATACGGTTGCTATGATGAAACTGGACGACGTCTTCTTAAAGCCGCCTTATGGGAGCGACAAGCTAAATAAATTGATGCAAACTACATGATGAAAGCTTCGGACTTTTCGCAGATCGATGGAAGGTACGTAAATCGATTGATTTTCAGTCAGAAGAACAAAAATGTGCCACCCGAATGTGAATTCAACAATATGCGAATATGGTCCACACCAGCTCTTCAATGGAAAAACGTCATAAATTCAGAAAAAAAAAAAAAAACGAAAAAGAAAAAAAAAAAAAAAAAACATTCTGTCCTGTATACAGGGAGACAGGAAAACGTCATACTACGGTTGCAAAGCGTAACCAAGAAAAATATAAACTTCAGGAATTCATCGCAATATCCTTGCAGATATTTGTTGGAAAATTGTAACCTTTTATTTATTTACAGAGAATCAGAGGTGTATTTAGAGGAAGTAGCGGTGTCAAGGGGGCCTTGCCCCCGAAAGTGTTTCATTTCTTTTTTTAAATGCTACTTACATTAGAAAAAATGCTTTAGTTTAATAAAAATGCATCAACCTACAATAGAAAATAATGCTTAAATTTGTTTCTTCTATTTTTCATTTTAAATTTCAGTTTTTTTTCTATCGACACTTTTTTTTAAACAAAAATGCCGAGTCGTAGACCAAGGGTGTGGCTCTGACCCCAACTAACTCCTATGTGGATACGTCCCTGCCCTTACTAAAGACTCAACGAACGTAAAAACACATGCATGTCTGGAATATAAACTAAAGAAAAAAATTCAGTATCACACTTAAGCTCTATATATCGATTTGACTGAGACACAAAGCCCGTAAATCAGCTGATTGAAGATCATGTCCGTCGAGCCAGCAATATAAAAATTGCAAGACACAGCAATACCGTTCGTAGATCAATTTGTCGCTCTTACTTCCATGATAAACTATTGCAATCGTACACCGTATGTCCGACAATTTCCCAGTACTCATTACGATCACTCATTTTTGAAATGCTTTGCATTCAGTGAGGTCTGTCGCAAACGTTTAGACACAAAGAAGTATCGATGATAAAACGTAAAAATACTAAACAAAAGAGTTGCAGATGTTTTGTTTCTTCGTAAAAATAACAACAAAAGAAACCTAAAAATTGAAAAGTAGTTGAAACACTGGAAACTACATCCCACTATGCAATGGGCAAACAATACGGGCAACCGGTATAATAATTATACGTATTATTCCAGGAACGAGAAGAATCTACATGTCTCAAAAGTTTAGACACAACAGAAAAAAGAAAAAAAATTAGTAAAATCATGCAATGCATTGATTATGATACGCTTTCCAATATTCTAGAAATCATTACTCAAGCTATTACTCAAGTTATGAGGAAAATGGCTGTGGAATAAATCTCACTCCAGTGCCCAGACCTTTGATCCATTTTGATGATATTCAACAGAACTGGTTCAGTATATCTCCGAAATAACATGATAAAGTTTTGTCGCAATCGAAGCAATTTTACGTAAGTTATGATGCATAAGCGCTATGGAATAGATCCCGCTCCTGGGTCCTAACCTTTCACCCCATTTCACCCATTTTCAATAGGATTCGTCCCCAGGAAGGTCCCTACAACGTACCAACATTTCATCCAAATCGAAACATTTTTACGTAAGTTATGACTCATAATGGCAATGGAAGTGATTCCGCTCCTATGTCCTGACCTTTGACCCCAATTTCGCCAATTTTCAATAGGGTTTGTCGCCAGGTGGTCTCCTACTACATACTAAAATTTAATCGAAATCGAACCTTTTTTACGTTAGTTATGACGCATAAGAGCAGTGGAATGGATCTAGCTCTCATGTCCTGACCTTTGACCCCATTTCGTCCACTTTAAATATGGTTCCTTCCCAGGGGATACCCTACCAGATACTAAAATTTCATCGAAATCGAACGATTGTTACGCGAGTTACCGTGCGGGCGGACATACGCACACAACGCGTGACGTAATGAAGCAGATGGGAATAGCGACCATCTGCTCGCAAGAGTATGACGTCATAAAACTTTAATAGGATCCACAAACAACGCGTGACGTAATGAGATAGATGGCATGACCGCGCGCCAACATCTAATGGGGCGACGCCATGACACCACACTACAAACTTGGTAATTCGGGGTGGTTATTTAACCCACTAAACAAATTTTCTTAAAGTCGAGATCAAGCTAAATCGATTTCTAGTACCAGAAAACGGTAGGTTAACGACTTTCATCAAAAACCTCAGAGCCGTTTTCAAAATAAATAAAATTTACATACATACCAGAATTGCTCCTTTAAGGTGAACGTCAAGTAATTTTGCTTCCTGTACTTCGAATGGAAAAATTTCTGTACACATTTTCTTCCCAATTAATGCGTTCCCAAGGAAGAAAATTTGAACATCGATTAACATATCTTCATTTTATAACTCTGAATACTTAATATTTTCTTAAACATAACCATAATTATGCAATCCAACATTTTTTTGTCTGCTGACGTCATGAAAATACAGGTCGCGCCATCTTTTTTCTGGACAATTAATGCATTCACAAGGATGAAAATTTGAACATCGATTAAAATAGCTTCATTTTATAACTTGGAATACTTAATATTTTCTAAAACATAACCATAATTATGCAATCCAACATTTGTTTGTCTACTGACGTCATCAAAGTACAGGTCGCGCCATCCTTTTTCTGGTTTCAACACCACCAAAGGAAAAGTTACTGATTTTTAATGTAATTATGGTTATGTTTTAGAAAATATTAAGTATTCCAAGTTGTAATAAAGTTATTTTAATCGATGTTCAAATTTTCATCCTTGGGAACACATTAATTATGAAGGAAATGTGTACAAAAGTTTTTCCATTGGAAGTATAGGAAGCAAAATTACTTGACGTCCACCTTAATAATATGGGATAAGAGCAATGGAATGGATCGCATTCCTATGTCCTGACATTTGACCCCATTTCGTCCACATTCAATAGGGTTCGTCCCCAGGTGGTCCCTACCACATACTGAAATTTCATCGAAATCGAACCATTTTTACGCACGTTATGACGCAAAAGGGCAATGGAATGCATCCCGCTCTTATGTCCTAACCTTTGACCCCACTTCACCCATTTTGAATAGGGGTTGTCCCCAGGCGGTCCCCTACCACATACTAAAATTTCATTGAAATCGAATCATATTTACGCAAGTTATGACGCATAAGGGCAATGGAATGATCCCGCTCCTACGTCGTGACATTTGACCCCATTTGTCTTTGTCCCATTTTCAATAGGGTTCGTCCCCAGGTGGCCCCCTACCACATAGTAAACTTTCATTGAAATAGAACCATATTTACGCAAGTTATGACGCATAAGGGCAATGGAATGATCCCGCTCCTACGTCGTGACCTTTGACCCCATTTGTCCCACTTTCAACAGGGTTCGTCCCCAGGTGGTCCCCTACCACATAGTAAACTTTCATTGAAATCCAACTATATTTACGCAAGTTATGACGCATAAGGGCAATGGAAGGATCACCCTCCTACGTCGTGACCTTTGACCCCATTTGTTTCATTTTCAATAGGGTTCGTCCCCAGGTGGTCCCCTACCACATACTAAAATTTCATCGAAATCGAACCATTTTTACGCCAGTTATCTTGCGGACAGACGGACGGACGGACAAAGCTGGAGCATATACGCTTCTTCAACCCACGGTTGGAAAGCGTAAAAAAGAAGAAACTCATTACTCAAGTTATGAGGATAATGGCTGTGGAATAAATCTCGCTCCTGTGCCCTGACTTTTGACCCCACTTTGATGATATTCAACAGAACTGGTTCAGTATATCTCCGGAACAACATGATAAAGTTTTGTCGCAATCGAAGCATTTTTATATAAGTTATGACGCATAAGGGCGATGGAATAGGTCCAGCTCCTATGTCCTGACCTTTGACCCCATTTCGTCCATTTTCAATAGGGTTCGTCCCGAGGTTGTCCCATACCACATACTAAAATTTCATCGGAATCGAACTATTTTTACACGAGTTATTGTGCGGACAGAGACGGACAAAGTTAGAGCATATACGCTTCTTCAGTTCAACACAATTTTATTAACAAGGTTGGGTTCAGGAGGCGAACATGGGCGTCCTGATACATATATTGTACGGTAAAATATGCAAACTCTAAAATTTTATGTACATTATAAACAGCACGATGTATTGATTCACAAAGGAGCTTCGTGGTAAAAGGAGCAGGCATTTTGCACAAGAACAATAAAAGAGATTGTCGAAACATTTCGTCTCGAAGCATAAGTATATTATAGTGCTGACAAATAACAGAACGAGAATATTATAATGAAGCACTGTACAAAAGGAGAACTGTAGATAACAAAGTAGACAATGTGAAACCTAAGGCAAACAGAATTACGATCTCTCAGTACTAGTAGAAAAAAAGATAATCAAAGAGAAAACAAGTAAGACTATATACATTTGTACATTATGGTGCAAATTATATTCATATTTGTTAGAAGAAATAAGCTTTATGTTGAAGTTTGATTCCGAAAACCAATGGTGAGCATGCACGTTGAGCTGAAGTTCAACAGAGCTAGGAGCAACGAGGTTATAAACTACCGACAGTCAGTTGCAACGTCGCTGGCATGCCGGCGAACCAGGAAGCGGCCGGAGACCAGGTGGAACGGAAATGTTGTTCTCTCTGTTGGGCAACGGCCACAAGGTTCTCTAGACGAAGTCTTGAGAGGAGACGCTCCCGAAAGTGGCACAGTAGTTTCATAGAAGCGTGGTGGATGGTATAAGGAGATGAGATATCTCGGCAGCGCTGATGAAATACGTAGATGACGTGTTTCACCAGGATGAAAATATATGAGTAGATGGGTGGAAGCTTGACTGGCGGAGAGACCTGCAGGAGGAGTGTCTTATAGGCATCGAAAGGAAGATCAGTTGTGTCTGAACGTTGAGCAATGGAAAATGCAAGATGGAGTAGTGGAAGGAGGATGACACAATGTAGATAAACGTGAGAGACATCAGCTTCTTGAGCACAGAAGGGGCAAAGAGGTGAGTCAAGAATGGTCATGCGGTGGAGGATGGATGGAACGGGAAGACGGCGGTGGAGAAAAAGCCAGTGAGTGTTTATTTCAAGAGGAGCTGAAAGAGGAGAAAGGGTGGCAGACCAGACAGTGGTGAGAGAGTATTGGGAGACATCAGGGATGTGAAGGGGAGAAGGAGAGTGGGATTTTAAAAGTAACCGATAGAGAACTGGAAGTGTAGATCTGCCGACTGAAAAAAAGAAAGGAAGAGGAAGGGAGGCGGAAGGAACAAAGGTTAGGTCAGTGAGGGTTGCGAGATGAGGGAACTTAGCAATAATGGTAGAGAGTAAGCAGTCATAGACAGAGCGAGAGGAGGATGAAAGTGGAACAGTAGGGGAGGGGAGGCTGGAGTAGGGTCGCCAGGACAGTTCTGAGGTTACAAGATTTTTGACGGTTACAACTCGGACACGGAGCCAAGAAGGATAGGCGAAGCATGAAAGATGAGGGGGATGAAGAAGAGAGGAGAAGAACAGGGGTTCGGCAAGGAGTTCAGTGGTGGAATCGGGTGGGGATCGAGTGAGCGGGAGAGATCGGAGAAAGGTAAAAGTCCCCCGTAAGGCAGGAGGAAGGCGAGAGTGAGTGGTAGTTCGGAGGTCCATTAGAATGAAGGAAGTGAAAGTGAAATTAGTGTTGCTCGAAGAGGTGATGACATTCCTTGTGGTAACGGCGTCGGCAATAGGTGAAGTATGAAGACGGAGGAACGAAGTAATTCGGAGAGCTTGATAGTACAGTCGTGTATCAATTAGGCCAATGCCACCTTGGTCAGGAGGAAGGCTGAGCTTGGGGGCACTGAGCCAGTGGTGTCCGGTCCAGATAACGGAGGTGAAGCAGCGAGTGATATCATTGAGACGAAGAAGTGGGGATTTAGTAGCAAGCCAGGAATGTGTGCACATGGTGAGAAGATAGGTTTGGGCAAGACGTGCACGTTGAAAATATGAAGTGCAGAACTGCGCTTTTCGCCAAAATGCAGTCGACCGATGAAGACGTGGCAGGATGGTATTCCACGTTGTGCTGGAGGCTTCACCTGGGACGCCAAGATGTACGCCAAGGAAACGTTGAGAGGCTGAAGACCAGTGCGCCCCCTTGGGAATCCAAGCGGTCAACCCATGAGCCGCACCACAGGCCTGTGCTTTTGGTTGTATTAATCGCAGCTCCGGAGCAGGAGGCGTAATCGGCGAAAAGACTTTGGAGCAAAGAGAACTGTGAATCCAGGCGTATACAGAATGTAACGTCGTCTGCATACGCCACGGAAGTGGTGACATGGTGTCTCGTGCGGGCGATGAGTGGCGGCAGGGTGGCTTGAAAGGAGCGTTGAACGGAGCGGAGAAAAGGTTCCAAGGCTATGGCGAAAAGTTGACCGGAGAGTGGGCAGCCTTGCATCACTCCACGGCGGAAGAGGATTGGTGCCGTAAGAAAGGTAGGCAACTTGACCTGGAAACTGGTGTCCTGGTACAGGGAGGTGAGGAGAGAAATAAACGGAGGTGGAAATCCAAATCGGAGAAGTGTGGCAGAGAGATAAGTGTGGGAGATATTATCAAAGGCGGACTGTTGGTTTAAAGAGAGGAGGGCGAGGGGTTCAGAGCGGGAGCGCGCAAGGTGAATTAGATCAGTCAGGAGATGGATGTTGTGAGATAGGGAACGGCCGGGAACTGTGTAAGCCTGGTTAGGGGAGAGGATGTGAGTGAGGATGGGATTTAGTCGCTGTGAAAGAAGCTTGGTATAAAGTTTGCAGTCGAGATTCAGTAGGGAAATTGGGCGCCAATTCACCAAGTCAAGGAGATCACCTTTCTTGGGGAAAAGGACAACGTATGCAGTTGTGAATCCCCTCGGGAGAGGAGAGTAAGTAAAGGCAGCAGAGAAAGCGGATAGGAGAAACGGAAGAAGAAGAGGCAGAAAAGTTTTATAAAAGCTAAAGGTTAGGCTGTCCGGACCCGGAGCGGCACTAGAATTCAGAGAAAAGAATGTAGTGTTTAGTTCTGTGGGCGTGGGGGAAAGGCAAAGAGAAACAGCGAGATGGGGGGGGCGAACCTGAGGTAGATTAGAAAGGAGAGAATCCATTGCTGCAGAGGATGGTTGAGGAGGTTCACAGAACTTCATGGAAAAGTACTGACGGACATGGGAACAAAGCGCAATCGGTTCATCTGATACCTCTCCAGAAGAAAGGGGGAAAATTATGAAGTATGGTCGAAGCTCGTCGGGTGTTTTCCACCGACGTCAGGAACTCATAGTTATGAGCATCCGGCGTCAGGTGTTGCAAACGAAGTCGGCGGAAAGCTTGTTGCGCCAGAGGAGTGAGAAGAGATCGAAGCTCTACTTGAAAGGAGGAGAAGAGAGGATCACTGAGACTGAGCATGGATAGCATTGAACGAACATTGTCTAGGCGCATGTTCTGGAGTGTCTTTAATTGGAATGAGTAGTTTCGGACATGCAGAACGAGCTGTTGCTTGATCTCCATCCAAGAATTTAATCCGCAGAGTGCAGATTGAAGCTGCGGTCGTCTGTTAATCAGGAATGACCGGACCGAAGAGCAGAATGCCGGGTCGGAGAGAAGTGCATCATCAAATGTCCACGGGCGTATTATCCTGGGTTTGAATGGTGCAGTATGGACTATGATGGCAATGGCGCAGTTGTCAGATGAGGCCGTGGGATGCACATTCGATTCTGTCACGGCAGGAAGTAGAGTACTGGAGGCATATAACCTGTCAAGGCGGGCTAAGAAAGGATTTTGCGCATGAGAGGAGCGCCAAGTGTAATTAGTCGACCATGGATGAATATGCCGATGCCGCCCCGGTGGCGCAGTGGTCTAAGCGATGGCCTCTGATCATTCGTCCGAAAGGGGTCCGGGTTCGAATCCCGGTCAGGCATGGATGTTGTGTTTGTCTTACGGCACTGGATCTCTCCCTTCCCTGGAACCAGTGACCCTAAATTAGGGACGGGCGACTGCTTATAGCCCATTGAGTTGCTCACGGTGGTCGTAAAACCTACAATAAAAAAAAAAGAATATGCCGATGTACATCATGAAGAGCGTTGTTGGTGACAACAGTCTGGAGCAGGTTCGCCAGGGCATGGCGGCGCTCTCTATTGGTAGAAGACCTATCCAGAAGAGGATCCAGGGTACAGTTGAAATCCCCACCAACGAGAACATGGTCTGACGGTGGGATACGGTCTAGTGCTCTGCGAAGACGTGTGAAGAGAATCGATAAATGAGTTGTAGTGCTTGGAATATAGATATTGAATAAATGGTATCTGGAAGACGCGATGGTAAAGGATGCATGCTGTAAGAGATCTCGACAAATATTTCGCACAGAGAGGGATGTGATAATAGAATTGAGAGTATGACTAATGCCGATGGCAAGGCCGCTATGAGATGTTAGTCCATAGGCGTGATGAAACACAAAGTTCCACTGGCGCCATCGAGAATAGACGGTAGTTGGTTTACAATTTGTCTCTTGAAGGAGGAGAATATCAGCCCCCAACGGGTTGAGGTCTTCATATGCCAGAGAGTTGCTGAGGGGGAAGCGAATCCCCTGCAATTAAGCGACACAATCTTGAATTGTGGGGTTCCTTGCCTCTAGCTAAAGATCTTTCAGAGCTGGAGGAAAAGACTTGAGACGATTATAAAAGATTTGTGCCCACGGATGGGTGGGAACATTCTGACGGCAGAAATGCGACACATTAAAGATCTGCTCCGGCACAAGTTGGCGAAGCGATGGATCCTTGACTGCTAAGGCACGTGCTATTGCGTAGCTGGTCGGATTTGTTAAGTATGTATGGAGATCAATGTATGAGAGTGGTACGGGTGGTATATTGGCTGTCTGGAGAAATGCAGCGAACTCTTCGACCGTGGGAAAGGAAACTTCGGCTGGCTAGGTGTGTCGAGGAGAACTGCTGGAGAGGGAGGTTGAACGAGGTGAAGTAGAGTTTTGCTTCTTCGCTACTCGCCTGCTGCGGCCAGAGCCGCGGCGCTTCAGTGGAGGCTCGGTCGTCTCATCCTCACACTGCGTCTCTGGACCAACGGACTCCACATCAGCTGTTTCGGAGGTTCCAGTGGTAATAGCTGGTTGTGAACTCTCTGAAAGGGACTCAGTGGTGGTGCGACGACGTTGCAGAAGTGAGGAGCCAACAGTAGGAAAGTCTTCTAGTGAAAAGGAGGAAGCGGCTGTGGGAGCATTGCGTCGACCAACGTCTGTAAGCGAACTTTTTCATCATATCTTGGCTCCGAGGCCTGCTGTGCTGAAGTAGATGGTGTGGTATGCTTCGAGGTAGGAACAGTACCTGTAGGAGCGCCAGTCGGAGTCGGTGGAACTTGATGTGGGCAGTGCACGCGTAGATGGTTTTCGCCATGGCAAAGCGTGCAGTGCAAGGAGATAATGACGTCGATTCTCCGACGTTGCTGGCCACACCGTACGGTTAGGATCTTCGGGCACGCAAGCAGATGATCGTCCGACGGAAATATCACACGGGCACTTCGACGAAACCCTGCAATGGATTTGTCATCGGGATCTCTGGGCGCCGCTGAAAGAGTCGTTATTGGTCCAACCACTCGGCCAAATTTGCTGAGTAAAGTGCATAGAGCGACATCTGAGACTTCAGGCGGGACTGGGTGGAAAGTGACCTGGACAGGTCGCTGCGCCACAGGTTCAGCCAGAAGATGCACATCTTTGATGGATAAGCCATCAGTCATCACAAGGTCTGCATGTTCTTTACGGGCAAAATACACTAATACGGCCAGTGGCTTTCGAGCCATATGAGTGATATAAGCTCCTGCAGGAAGCATCTTCTTTAGGGCAATACTATATTCCTTGAGTTTCGTGTCTGGTATGCATCAAAACAGACACCGAAATCCATTGTGGAGAAAAATTGTTTCCCAGCTGGAAAATCCTCTGGAATATCAATGGTGGCAGAACTACCCTCAACACTGACGTAAGAGTCAGGAAAAACTGGAGCAATAAACTTGGAAGGAACTCTCGCTCCGGAGGTCACTTTGGAGTAAGTGAGAGAAGTAGAGTTGGCAGGGGAAGGTTGCGACACAGTGCTGATTGCTGGTAGCGGCTTGGTAAACTGAGTTGAGCCAGTGGAAGGCAACGCAACCGTGCAATCGGTCACATCCATAGCTTCGGCAAATGAACCAGGGACGTGCGTCAAGGTGACGTCACTCTCCTGGGCAGGATACCAACTTGAGCCTTTGCAGAGGAGGCGCGCGTCACATCTTGTATGCGTATGACGTCTTTGACGTGCATAAATGCTGATTGGTCTCCTAAGAGTGAGGAGGAGGTCGAATGAGCATCACTGATGTGGGCGTGGACTTCACCCTTCTCAGTGCCCGCCATTGTAAATGGCGAGGACTAACTTAAGGATCGATCAGCTTGATCGAAAATAATAAAACGCTGAATGCAAACAAAATATGCAACTCACCGACTTGGGAGCTGAGCTAAAAGAAAGTACAGATCTTCTTCTTGAAGGGGAACACAAAAATAGGAACAAACTCTCACTATACACTTCCAAAACTGGGCACAAACACAGAGCTCAAAACGAACGTAACTATATCGGTTATACGCTTCTTCAACCTAAGGTTGGAAAACGTAAAAAAGGTCCCAGTTCTGGATCAGGGCCATAGCTAGTGGTAAATTCTAGTGGAAGCTAGAAAAATGTTAGTTATACCTACTTCCGAAAAGTTCCAAGACTAACGCAGTAAAAAACATAAAAAGTACCATACTCATGAATAATGCTGGTTACCTTTAAAATACCATCCTTTTGAGTCAACACACAGTTTCCAGCGTTTCTGAGGATCCTGGAAACAGTTCTGGAAGGCACTTTCGGTGATGTCCCCAAGCTGTTTTGTCACGACTGTTTGGATAGATGTAATGTCTGCATGATGCTGTGAGTGGGAATCTCTCCATTCAGCACTTTGTCGCTTAGTTTGTGGATCATACTGCAGACACCATGTTTCATCTCCTGCAATAATTCTGGAGAAAAATCAGGATCCTCAGCTGCAGTGCCCAGCAGTGCTGAGACGTGACGAACCCGAAAGCCCGATGTCGAGCCTGGGTCCGAACCGGGCTCGGGCTCTGAGAGAGAGAGAATTTTATTCTTATCCTTTTAAATGCGATTTCGAATAATTTTGCATATTCTTACAGTTTCAAGTTAGTAATGCGAATTCCTTGGCTACTGGGTCAGTTTATTTTGGGTTTGGATTTTTATTCTTGGGTCTATTTATTCGGAAGGACTATTTATTCTGGGTGTGAACAGCAAACCATAGGCATTAAAAAGTGGGGAACGGATTTTTAGGTAATAAACATTTTTACATAAAAACACTTGTTTTTGAAAATTTTATATGTAAATACATATTTTCCAAATCCCATGATAAATTTGCATGTTTCCTTTATCTACCCGAACTAAATATTCAGCGACACCCCCCCCCCCCCAAAAAAAAAAAAAAAAAAAAACTGACTAGTATTGTAAGGAGCGGATGGAATTTACGGTCCTCTTTTTCCTCCGGTACGGGAGAAGTGAAAGTTCTCCCGTACCCAAAAACAATGTCCCCCCTAAGCTGCGCGCGCGGCCGCGCAGTAGGCATTTTAGATTAAAATTCCCAAATCCCTAATTAATTTTCATAAATCGAAAATCATTTACCTGCAAAAATAATAATAAAGAAATAAAATTCGGGCTCTCAAAAGTCAAAACACTACTTTTCTTAAATGCCATTCGCCTCCTTCTAAGTTCGTCTCATTGTCTTCTTCATTCTCAAAGGCTTCTTGCAAGTAGCCTCGTGCTAGCAGACAGTGAACGCGAGACTGCGTATTAGTGATTCTCCCACGCCGAGAAAGAGGCAGATGTTGAATCTTTTCCCAAAACAACACATCAGCTCCAGTCAATCACAGCAAACCGTAACCAAGTTCATCATACTAACTAATGCATCCATGCTAGTTGGCGGGGAAAAGGCATTTCGGTCAGTTAAATAAGCCGCTGGTAAAAGGGCTTTGCTCAAAACTTTAATTCTTCATGGTTGAAACAACTTGTAGAGACTGAAACTGTTGATTCGAAAACGCCAAAACGTTTAGAGTTAGGCACCGTTTTTAGTTCTACTGAAAGCACTGGCGTAATATGCAAGATCTGTTCTGAAGCCAGATGTGCATGCGATTTTGCTGTTGGAAAAACGTGGAATTTTTGGAAATTCACACAGTCGAGTCTTCGGTTTGGGGGACAAAATTGAGAGGAGATTTATTCCTTGAAAGGACTGTCAGATCAGAACGATTTTGCACTTGTTCTATTTGAACTAATTACTTTGCATTTGGTTGTTATTTTGTTTTTTATTTTTCTTGGTATTTTGATATGCAAAGAAACTGTGTATTATGCGTAAACACGCTTTTCCTAATTTCCGGTGTTTTTATTCCAGGAGTAAGTTTGAGCTTCTTGCTTTTTATAAAATAAAAAAATTAATTAATGAAATGTTTGTAATATTTCTCTATTTAAAATCAATTGCGGAAAGAATTAGGGTATTAGAAAAAATAAGGGTTCCAATCCAAGTTCCAACTTCTACTGCATTAGTAAAAGAAGCTGAGAAAATGAAATTTTTAGCCCAAGTGGTTTTGATGCCTACCCAGCTCATTGGGTTAAGGCTGTCTTTGAAGGAGTGTTAGGGGTCCTCTTCTGCAATAGATGGGGCAAAAATCACTCTTTAGGCGTGGCTTTTAGGTCTTGAGGGACTGACCCAGAAGTTGGCGTCACCGAATCACTGCAGACCTCGCCATATTCATAATGGCAGCGGTCTCTCGTTGGCTCCACAATGAAAAAGCAAAACACGTGCTGTCACGTTTTAACCAATAACGTTGTTTGGGGTGGAGATTAATAGGTAGGCGGAGTTTCTATAGCTCAAATTTAGGGGTCTTCTGGTAATGTACACATTTTCTCTTCAAAAAATGAACGTACAGTAGGATTTAAGATGATTTATGGGAGACAAGATTTAAGTCTCACCTTTGGCCCCATTCAGCTATTTCTATTTGGCCTAGATAATTCAAAAAAATCAGACAGATATGAGAGATTTCGTTTCTTCCAGACAAACACTGCTAAGCTAACTTATCGCGCCATCTGGAGCCCAAATTGGAATACTTTCGAGTCCGATAAATTGAATTTTAAAAACAATTCTAACAAGTTTTTCGGAATAATAACTGTGACATATTAGCTTTAGGTCGTTTTTATTTGTGCTCAAAATTTCAAACACTACAAAGTAATAGTCTTCGAGAAAATGTGTACAAAATAATTTACATTGCAGATATAAGTTAGGAGAGAATTTCTCTTACACTGACTCACTCAAAGACAGCCTTAAGCGTGCATTGCCCATGGACGCTTAGAGGGAATGTTGCCACGAAATATTAGGTAACACGCGAATAAGTCTCAAAAATCAACACGGAAAGTATATAGGGGATATTATGCAGCTCGCACTATTGTCTTGTTGTTGATGCGGTTCTGTTGAACTGCTGCAGTCAGCCTGTTCTTCTTTCTGAGATCTTATTGTGCTCCTATCATCATCATCATCATCATCATTGTCAACCATTATCAATTCACTGCTGGACGAAGGTCTCCCCAAGTTTCCTCCACAACGGTCTGTCTTGTGCCAGTCTCCTCCATGTCACCCCTGCATACTTTCGAATTTCATCCACCCATCTCCTATGCGGTCTTCTTCTGGGTCTTTTCCTGTCCCTTGGAATCCAATCTAAAATTTCGGCTGTCCATCGATGATCTGTCCTTCTGGCAGTATGTCCAGCCCATTGCCATTTCAGGGATTTAACTTTGATCATGATATCTTCCACTCTTGTCATTTTTCGGATCCACGAGTTCCTCTTCTTATCTCTCCTGGTTACACCAAGCATGCACCTCTCCATGCTGCATTGAGTTGTCCGCAGCCTTTGTATGTCTCTTTTAGTTAAGGTCCACGTCTCTGCACCATACGTAAGCACTGGAAGGATGCATTGATCAAACACTTTTCTTTTAAGACATAATGGCATATTGCTCTTGAAAATTATACTGTTTCTTCCAAAAGCTCTCCAGGCAAGTTTTGTACGCCGATTAATTTCTTCATCAATGTGACCCTCACTTGATATCTGCTGTCCAAGATAAACGTACGTGTCTGTTATCTCCAGCTTTTCTCCATCAATCGATAAATCTTCATTTCTTGTAAAAGCATTGAACATCACTTTTGTCTTCTGAAAGTTCATTTTTAATCCCACTTCTTTACTTCTTGTCAGCAAGTTCCTGGATCATACTCTGCAGCTCTGATGGGGTAGTTGCAAAAATGACTACGTCATCAGCAAAACGAAGGTGGGTTAGATAATCTCCATTAATCTTTATCCCCTTGTTTTCCCAGCTCAGCGACTGAAAAACACCCTCCAATGTGGCATTAAAGAGCTTCGGAGATATAGTGTCACCTTGTCTCACTCCCTTTCCAATTTTTACGTGTGTTGTATTTTCAAACAGCCTAATCTTTGCACTTGCATTTTCATAGATGTTATTAATAATATTAATGTATGCATCTTCAATACCGCAGGTTTTCAGAGCCATTGTAACTGCTGATGGTTTCACCGAATCAAAGGTTTTTTCATAATCGATAAAAGCCATGCACAATGGAAGTTCATATTCCCTCGCTCTTTCAATTAGTTCTCTCAGCACGTGGATATGATCTATTGTGCTGTAGCCACTCCTGAATCCAGCTTGTTTTCTCGGTTGAGCCATGTCTAGTGCTACCTTCAAGCGGTGTGAAAGAACTTTAGTGAAGATTTTATAAACTACTGATAGGAGGCTGATAGGTCTGTAGTTTCCGAGATCCTCAATGTCACCTTTCTTATGTAGCAGGATCATTGTAGCGGTGTTCCAATCCTCAGGAATCTTTCCTTCATTAAGGCATCGAGTGAAAATTTGGGCGAGTACTGTTTCGATTTCTCCACTTGCTTCTTGTATGATGTCTACAGTAATTCCATCTTCTCCTGGAGCTTTTCCTCGCTTCATGTTCTTGATTGCATGTGCAACTTCTGCTGGAAGGACTGGAGGAACTCTGGTACTGGTATCTTTCATGATGTCTGGAGTGCATATATCATCCCTTTCATATAATTTGGAGTAGAAATCTTTCACTCTTGTCAAAATTTCGCCTCTATTTCTTGTTACAGAACCATCTTCTTTTCTCAGTGCCATAATCTGTTTTCTTCCCTTACTGAGATGTCCCTTTGCTATCTTTAGGCTTTGGTTGTTTTCAATTGCTTTCCTCACTAGTTCACAGTTGAATTTCCTTAAGTCTTCAGTGATACTTTTTCTTACTGTCTTGCATAGCTCTATATATTCCACTTTGGAAGTCACATCTTCTTTAGTTGTCCTCATCTCTCTTCTTTTTTGCATCAACATTTTGGTTTTTCCTGATAATTTGTTCACATGCAACTTGTTCTTAGACCCAGCTAATTTTGTTGCTGTTTCCATAAGAGCTTTGGTTACTTTTCTGTTAACTTCAGAGATGTCCACTTCTTCCGATGTTAGGCCTTCTAAAGCAGAGAACCAGTTCTTCAGTTCCAACTTGAAAGTATTATGGTGTTTTTTAAGGTTGGTTATGTCAATAGATTTTGTTTGTCTTATGAGCTTGCCACGTTCCAGTTTAGTGTTGAGGTGCATCTTACATCTCACCAATCTATGGTCACTACCTGTGTTGAACTTGTTTAGCACACTGCAGTCTTCTATGACGAATTTTTTGTTACACATAATAAAATCAATTTCACTTGTCGTCCCATTTGGATGTCTCCATGTCCATTTCCTGTGTGGCTTTTTCTTGAAGAAGGAGTTCAAGATGAAAAACCCTTCTGCCTCTGCAAACTCAACGAGAGTATTTCCACGCTGGTTTCTGTTGCCGTGACCGAATTTACCTACTGAAGTTTCATTCTGTTGCCGTTGCCCTATTTTTGCATTGAAATCTCCCATAATTATTTTCAAGTGCTGCTTACCTTTATTATTTAGATGACAAATTTCCTCATAAAATTCTTCAATTTCTTCTTCAGGATGACTTGTGGTGGGTGCATAAGTTTGAATAATCTGAGCCTGGTATCTTTTCGAGAGTTGGATAACAAGTCGTGCAGCTCTGTCAGAGGAACTTTCAACTTCTACAACTTTATCCTTCAGTTTCTTGTTTATTATAAATCCAACACCACTAGTTCTGCCAGTATCTGTCCCACGATAGTAGAAGAGATGTCCACTTTTCAGTTCGATGAGATCTTCTCCTTTTCTCCTTACCTCACTTAGCCCCACGATGTCCCACTTGATCCTTTGTAGTTCCTCTTCCAGTTCAAGAAGCCTTGAATCAGAAGATAGGGAGCGTCCATTGTAAGTAGCCAAGGTCAGCATCAGATGGCAGCCTAGTCCGGTCCTCCGGGGATTCTTAGCACCCTCTGCCTTCATGTCGCACTGGCCGCTGCCTTGGCCAGGTACATTCCAGCTGCCGGAGACTGAGGGCCAAGGTTTAAGTTGTGGAATCATTTTGGAGGGGTTTGGCCATAACTCACCACGCTGGCCAAGCGGGTTGGTGAGTGTGGGATAGAATTTCCTCTGATCCCGATGGTATAGTTATACCGCTATGGGCGGTCGTCAGAGCCCCTTTAGTGGGAACAGGATGCACCACGAGAAGGCGGGGTTGACATTTGTCAAGGAGAGGCTGTGATGTTACGCATCACCTGACCTTACATCCCTGTGCTCCTATATTACATGTTAAAGTGCGGTTGTAAAGTGCACTGATTTAATTACTTCTAGAAATTGTATAACTGTGTAGAAGAAATGTCTTTGTTGAGTTTTTAATTAGTATTCTGCCTCTTCATTGCGAGTTTGTGAGTGAAAAAGGGTCCTTCGAAAGCAAAGCCACGAAAAGCAGCAAAAATGTAAGAGCAGCATCCTAAAAAAAAAAAAAAAAAAGGTGGATGTGCATTAATTTTCGTGTACAAGGAAAATAAGTCAAGATCAAATGCAAAGCAAATGCACACTGAATCTCCAAAGAACTTTTCCCATCAAGCTGTGATTATTTAAGTTGGGTGCTAACTTTATCTTCGTATCACAGAAAATAACTAGTTACAATCGCTGAAGGAAATATATATATATTTTATTGTTTGCAATTTTTCTTATTTTTAGCAAATATTTCTCTATATTTAGCAAATAATTTTGAAGTTATTAGCACATATATTTCTGGTTTTTTTTAGCCCCTAAGAATCTGTTCTCTAATAATCAGGGTGATCATTTATGGATAAACGTAAATGAATTTTTATAATTCATAGAAATTTTATTATAATTTTTGTTTGCCACCCCGGTGGCGCACTAAGCGACGGCTTCTGATCATTCATCCGAGATGGGTCCGGGTTCGAATCCCGAGAGGCATGGATGTTGTGTTTGTCTTACGGCGCTGACTCTCTCCCTTCCCTGGAACCAGTGGCCCTAAATTAGTGACGGGCGACTGATCACGGTGGTCGTTAAACCTTCAATAAAAAAAAAAAAAAAAATTTTTTTTCGTTTAAATTTAGTGTACTATTCTGTGAACTGGAAGGAGTCCTCAACAGGCGTGACGCGACTTTTAAACTTCCCTTAGCCCCCCCCCAATTTTTAAACAGTCAGAACATATGGCTGCTACAACCATATACGATTTTAGGAAACTTGGATAACTGTACGTGAATTTGTCGAATTCATTGAAATTTTATATGAATTGATTTTTTTGTTTTGTTAAATTCAGTGTTTGTACTTATGGGAAAAGGAGGGAATCCTCTGAAGGAATTTTTAAGAGAGTAGTACAAAAGACACCATTTCTGTAATTATAGTTTAATACGATGAGTGAGAGAGAGGGGGAAAGAGAGAGGGAGGGGAGAGTGAGAGAGAGAGAGGGAGGGAGGGAGAGGGAGTGAGTGAGAGGAAGAGAAATATATAGATATTTCTCGTCAGATTACAAATTAAGATTTATAAAGAGCCCTATGAAAAAAAAACAAAAAAAAACGGCCTAAGTGAGCTAAAATTGCGAAGAAATAGTAACTTGCCATAGAGATTCGTATGCATGTTCCCATATTACATACATTGAAGAAATACTACATACATTATGAAAGAACAGAATCAGTCCGCGTTACAGTGCACTCCTACTGTTTGATTTCTGTCAAACAATTACTCTTACACTTGCTCCCCACCCACCCTACTGACTAGGGACGTCGCCAAGCGGAAGCGAGGGTGGGCTATAGCCAACCCTACCGTTCACCCAGTTCAAGATGTGCCATATTTGAATTTTTTAACTTTAAAATGTAATCTGAAATTTGCCAAGGAATAATGACTCCCGTGTTTTTCGTCTTGTAGCCCTACGTATTTTACGCTAGGAAGTGCATTTTTCTTTCGCCGTAGAAAACGTTATCAACATAGCATCCGTAGGGCCCTGAAAATTAATTTGTTCTCCACTCGTCCAAATTCTAAATTTAAGCCTTTCTTCAAGTTAGTGTGGCCAAGTGCGAATGAAGAGGGTGAATAGGAATTCACTGAGTCATTAGTAATTGCTCTGCTGTTTGTTTGTGCTTCTAAGCAGAGGATTCCAACAAGGAAAGTGAAGACTAAAGCTAAACCAGTGCTCTTAAGCCAGCCCTAGGGTAATGAGGGAACAGGTAGTAGCTGACGACTACTTTGGAAGAGACGAGTGTAAGACAAGGTTGCTGGCTTGAAGGAAAGGAGTTAAGGACGGGAAAGGTATTGTGTGCGTGTTGGAATCATACCAACTTGAACAGTTGAGGGGAAATGTGCAAGTTAATCATACTAACTCGAACATTTCCCCTTAACTCTAACCCACGAAAATATTTGCTTTAAGACCTTTCTCCTAGGCATGAAATTTTCTTTTAATCAGAGCGCGCTGGTGGCCGTGTGTCATGTCTATTATACGGGTATGTAATTCTTTAGGTTTTACTAATGTTATTAAAAATGGATGGACAGAACATTGGCAAAAAATGACTCCAAACTTTAGATTCTTTTGTATTCCAAAAAGCGCAAAAACGTCAAGACAATTCCAAAATTAGCGAGTATGTATCCAGGAGAAGGGGGCGGGGATATATTGCGAATACCTTTGCATCCTGTAGAAGGAAAACAATTTTTTTCTTTCAGTGTTTTGTAAATAAAGTTGCTATCAAACTTGCCCCAGCAAAACTAACACTCGCCCACCCTGATTTCGAACTCTAGCGACATCCCTGCTACTGATGGATTTATGACCCAATCTAAACTGACTGCACCGTCTCCTTTTTTCGACTCCCAGATGTTATTCTTTGACATCTTTAAATCCAGCAAAGAACAAATTAAAGCTGAATTATGCTAAGCATTGAAGTTAACACCACAAGGAACTAAAAGACAGGAATCCGTTTCAAGAGAAGCAGAGGGGGTTGTGAATGGGGGTGTGGTGGGATCAGGGCCGTAGCTAGCATGGGGCTCAGCCCCCTCTTGCAAGGCAAGCAACTCTCCTCCCTTGGAAAATATACGTTGTAAATTGTTTGAGCTTTTATTTTGGTTGGTTTATAAAAATGAGTTCTGTATCTCATTACAAGCAAAAATGCTTTTTCTTATTTTGTCATGCATTGCATTTTTTAAAGACAAAAAAAAAAAAAACTGAAGTGATACAGCGCGAATGCGAATGATGAATAACTACAGAGAAATTACTTTTAAAGGTATATTCAGTAGGAACAGTTGCGTTAATTCTCTGACACAAGGTGACAGGGCTTGTTGGTGTTCTGGGCCAAGGAAGAGAAAAATTCCGGGAGAGGGGTTGGTTACCCCGTTTTCAAAGAAACATAAAAATTTAAGAAATGTCACCAAAAAAAAAAAATAAATAAATAAATAAATAGAAAGGGTAACGGAGGTGGAGGTGCAGTTCGGCAGAAGGCTAAACCCCTGTTCATCATTTGGTAAATGACTGAGATGCTAAGCTGTTGTTAAAAAGCTTCCAGTTGGTTTGTTGCCTATACAAAGAAGTGCTGCCATCGGGACGTTTTAACTAAATGCATCCCTCTACACATTGGAAGGTAGTGCTAAAGGAAAATTCGTGCGCAAGAGAGAGCATTCAATCGTTTTTTTTTGTTTTTTTTTGTCCACTAGGAGTGGTTTTACGATGCTGGTGCTGGAGAAAAAAGTTTTTTTAAAGGTTACTGGCGCTCTCGGTTTTTGAGATGGAAAGCGGTGTGTGGCTATTGTATTTTCTTTTTTATTGGAGGTTTAACGATCACCGTGTCAGTTGGCTATAAGCAGTCACACGTCCCTAATTTAGGGCCAGTGGTTCCAGGGAAAAGAAGGGGGAGCCAGCGCCGTTAGACAAACACAACATCCATTCCTCACTGAGATTCGAACCCGGACACATCTCGAACGACTGATCAGAAGCCCTTTCTTAGACAACCGCGTCATCAGGGCGGCATGTGGCTATTGACCACGGGAAGAAGCGGCTACCGCCGAAGGAGAATGCGCAATTATAGATGAAGAAAAAAGTGGAACCGAAGAAAAGGAGTAAAAAAAGTTGAAGTATGATATCAATAAATCCCCGAAGCCATTGCGTGGATTCACAGAAAACAGATTAGAACAGTAAACTAAAAAAAAAAAGAAAAAATCACGTTAGTTGGGAGTTATTTCGACTCCAGCCGGTAGGGAACACGGAGCGAATTCAAAGAACTATCTAGCAAATTCAAAGAATGTGATTTATTTTGTATTTTATCTAATTGTTTTTACTCCTTGGCATAATTATTCACTAAGAAAGTTAACAAAAGGGGATTAAGAACAAAGCAAAACTTGCGTCTCTTCTTGTAAAAATGCAGTTTATAGTCGAAAACAGACCCCCCCCCCCACACACACACATACACACTGGTTCTGAGACCTAGCTACTGCCCTTGGTGAAGTCCGAACTCCAGATCAGATCATATGTAGAGGATTTTAGGAAGAGAGTGTCTGACCCCAGGTCTTAAACAACCCTTCGAAATAGAAAGCTAGGAGATTTGGGCTAGAGTGCCCGATAGGAAAGTGACGCGGAAGCGAGGTACAAAGGGGAAGGAAGACGCCTTTGTTTATTACTGGGGCCAGTACCGATGGCAGCTTAACGGCGGCTCCGACGGCTTAACGTGCCCATCCGACGCACGGCGGATATTTAGTGATTCGAGCGTTTGAACCTGTCTGGGATCGAACCCGAGGTCTTCTCCGTGGCAGTCACGAACGTAGACCACTAGGCCACCCGCGGCCCAAGTCGGAACTCCATCCCCTGCTGCCTGCTTAAATAACACATCCCCTCGAGTTCCCCCGATTGCCAATTTATTGCCACTGTGTTGGGAAAAGTTTTCTACCATTTCTCCCCTCTCCAAGCTGGTTCCCAGCTGGACAGCATCAGCCGAAAGTGCGAAGCTCTCGATTGAGTAACTTCTCATATCAAATTTATTTCTATAGAAATAAGCATTTTTATAAAAACGCTCAGACTTTTTGAAAATCTGTTTCACATAGCAATTTTGTTCCAATAAACTGCTGAGTAAACAAAAATGGATTCTGAACAATACTTATGTTTATATTAAGGTAATACAACGTAGTTTTTCACAAATATAAAAGTGTCACAAGACTGTAGTCTTTGAGATCAATAATACTTGCGTTGCTATTAAATAAAAATAATAACGTTTTTTCACAATCAGATATTTATTTAACATCGACTGTAGTTTCGCAGAGCGTTTGGCTCAGCATCAGCAAAACGAATGAAGCGAAAACATCAAATCACTGTGACATCATCGGAGTTCTGGCGGTCACGGATTTTGGAGAGTTGTTTCCACGCTCTTGAAAGAAATGGAGTAGATCATGTTCTTTCCAGCGCACGGAAACAACTCACCAAAATCCGTGACCATCAGAACTCTGCTGTGATGTCACAATGATTTGAATGTTTACGTTTCATTCGTCCTGCTGATGCCAAGCTAAACGCTCTGCGAAACTATAGTCGATGTTAAATAAACAACTAGTTGTGAACAAACGTTGCTAATTTTAATTAATCTCAACATCACAAGCTTTTGTATTAAAAAAAAACATTTCTTTTGCTTTTTGTCCTAACAGTAGGAACTATTTTTCATAGCGGAGGTAGCTATTTTGTACCTTCAGCACTCTTAGGTTGACTCGGAATCTGACTATGCACGAAACAAATCTAACTTCACTATTTAGTGGAAACCAAAAAAGCGTTTTCATCGAAAAGATCTCATGGTTTTTCAGCATATCTGCGCACTAATGGGGTGCAATGTGTGTTGGGGATCATTTCACAAACCCCTAGGTTGTGCCACCGCGAATGGAGGCTGAACAAAAGGAAACTTCCCCTCAGGAAGAGAGGAACAAGGCTTAGTGCCACCCAAACCACTTGACTGTCTGCTTACTTTCCCACCCATGGTAAATATCCTCCGGGTATAGCCTCTTTGAAGTACATGGTCGACAGAGAGAAGTGACAATGATGTCGCCAAAATGCGAATAAGTTTTTTTTTAGAAATGTGACCGAAACTAAGATTTTTATTTTTTCTTATGTTTGTACATACAAATTTAGAACAACTATTTACTGTTTTAGACAGTAGTTGAAGCTCGAATATGACCTTTTGCACTGGAACTATTACAGTATGCAGCGGAAGTACATGCTCAGACCTACCACTATACAGTTAGGGTTAGCCTTGCCGCGAGCTTAGAAACGCCACTGGCACTGCTGAACCAACAAGATAACATGGAACGTCTTGCTTCCTCACTGCCCTGGGGCAGGTTTAAGAGCCCTCGTATAGTTTTAGATTCCACTTCCCGTGTCGGAATTCCCTACTTAGTAACACAAGCAGCAGAACAATTAGTAATGACCTTCCTTAGTGAATTCTTAGCTACCCTCCTCATTCGCACCTGACCATACTAATATGAAAAAGGGCTTTTAAACTACGGATTAGGAAGAGCGGAGAAATATTGAATTTTCAAGGCCCTGCGGCAGCTATTTTGATAACCTTTCTACAGAGAAATAAACAGCGCATTTCTTAGAGGAAAATATGGGGCTTGGAAATTATTTTAGCGAGAATCATGCTGTAGAGAGAACCTAACAGGTATCCCCTGTGTAATGTACCTTCCCGACGTCTCCTGGGTAGAATGATTGAATCCTCTTTCGACAGGCATATTCGCAGTAGCAACGCAAACATACTTTAGTCCCTCAGTGGTCATCATTCAGCAATTGTTAGGCCGCGGGTCGCCTAGTGGGCAACGTTCGTGACTGCCACGGAAAGGACCTCAGGTTCGATCCCAGCAGGTACGAACGCGCGATCCACTAAATATCCGCCGTGCGTTGGATAGGCACGTTAAGCTGTCGGACCCCGGGTACTGGACCCCCGGTAATAAATAAGGGCGTCTTCCTCCCCCTTTCTACTTCGCTTCCGTGTCACTTTCTTATCGGGCACTCTAGCCCAAATCTCCTAGCTTCCTCTTTCTAAGGTTGCCGCCCCGGTGGCGCAGTGGTCTAAGCGATGGCCTCTGATCATTCGTCCGAAAGGGGTCCGGGTTCGAATCCCTGTGAGGCATGGATGTTGTGTTTGTCTTACGGCACAGGCTCTCTCCCTTCCCTGGAACCAGTGACCCTAAATTAGGGACGGGAGACTGCTTATAGCCCATTGAGTTGCTCACGGTGGTCGTTAAACCTTCAATCCAATCCAATCCTCTTTCTAAGGGTTGTTTAAGACATGGGGGCCGCCCCGGTGGCGCAGTGGTCTAAGCGATGGCCTCTGATCATTCGTCCGAACGGGGTCCGGGTTCGAATCCCGGTGAGCATGGATGTTGTGTTTGTCTTACGGCACTGGCTCTCTCCCTTCCCTGGAACCAGTGACCCTAAATTAGGGACGGGCGACTGCTTATAGCCCATTGAGTTGCTCACGGTGGTCGTTAAACCTCCAATTAAAAAAAAAATAAGACATGGGGTCAGACACTCCCTTCCTAAAATCCTCTACATGTGATCATGATCATTCAGAAATTACGCACTGACACGGCGCCATTAAATGGCTACCTTTTTCTGATCCGGCAACGTCCGTCCCCTATGTGCTTCTGGGGCTCCAGTCCTGAGACTGTTACGCGCTTCTTCCTTTCCTGCCCGGCTTACAGCGCATATCGGAGGGTTTGTATCGGGATGTCAACCCTTCCTTCTACAACTTCCATCTCTTCTCAAGCGTATTTCTTGTTGGACTTTCGGGACGCTTTCAAGGCAAAAAGAAAAGTTCGGGCCTTGGAGAAATTCATAGTTCTCACCAGACGTTTCTCTCTAGGAATGCCATTTCTAACTCTCCACTACTCATGAGCGTTTCCCATGATGGTCTTTTGTGATGCTGCCGTGGCTTCATGATCGTAATCATATGTAGAGGATTTTAGGGAGTGTCTGACCCCAGGTCTTAAACAACCCTTAGAAATAGGAAACTAGGAGATTTGGGCTAGAGCGCCCGATAGGAAAGTGACACGGAAGCGAAGTAGAAAGAGGGAGGAAGACGCCCTTTTTTATTACCGGGGAGCCAGTTCCCGTGGTCCGACGGCTTAACGTGCCCATACTACGTACGGCGGGTATTTAGTGGATCGAGCGTTCGTACCTGCCTGGGATCGAACCTGAGGCCCTTCCCGTGGCAGTCACGAACGTTGCCCACTCCGCCACCCGCAGCCCTGCCGTGGCTTCATGTGCTGTTCGTGCATTTAAGTGTTTCATCGTGATCACGAGACATTTTCACTATAACAGCTTGGTCAACTAGTTGGGCACAAAGCTCAGTCTATAAGCCTCATTATCTTAAAAAACCAAAAAAAAAAAAAAAAAAAAAAAAAGCCATGTTTACGAAGTTCGGGCAGTTTTGTTGGCTAAAAATAGTTGCTAGAGGTCGTACCGGGAAGAAATGTTATGGACTACTACAAGCTGGTGGAGCATCTGGTTTACCGTATAATACGATAGCAAGGTGGGTGGCAGCCTTCAAAAAAGGACGGAAAATGTGTCTTGCGCTCCTGGGTGCGGACGTCTACGGGTGAGAGAAATTAAGTGTTCGCTTTGTCTGCGTTAGTGGACAATTTGTGAACGACTGTGCTGCACATTTTAAAAAAACCGACAAAACATGCGAAAAATAGCATTACGTTGGGGACCTCATGCTTTAAGTGACGTTGAGAATTGGCAACGTTACGAGGCAGTTAGACTCCATTTAGAAAGGTACGAGTGTGAAGGGTACACGTTTCTACGGCGTATCCTTACGTTGGATGAAACATGGGCGCAGTGTTACTAACCGGAACTCAAATGCGTCTAATGAATGGAGGCATTACGGCTCACTCCGTTGAACAAAGGTCCGACACAACCCCAGTAACGAATTCAGACAGGTAATAATGATCATCGCCATCTACGACTGGGATGGCGTAATACTAGCACATGCAGTACCTTCAGGACAGACGGTAAATGCAACGTATTATGCGCATTTCCAAGAACATAATGTGCGTCCAGCTCTCCGAAGAAGCGACGTCATTTGCCAGAGCATACTCCAACAATTTTGCACAACGCTTGTGGCCACGTTTTGGCAGATTTGTTCCGTCGATGGAGGTTGGGAAGTGTATCGCCCTGCCTATTCGCCTGACTTAAGTCCCTGCAACTTCAATTTGTTTCCGAAGATGAAAGCACCGCTTATGGGTTTCTTTACAAGTCTACCGACATTTTAAGAGACGTAGACCGGTCTGTGGTGAAGATCATGTCTCGCATTGCTGACGGCATACAGAAACTTCTACGCCGATGGCAGCAGGTTTTAGATAATGCCGGAGACTATTTTTTTATTGGAGATTTAACGACCACCGTGAGCAACTCAATGGGCTATAAGCAGTGCCCCGTTCCTAATTTTGGGCCACTGTCTCCAGAAAAGGGAGAGAGCCAATACCGTAAGACTAACACAACTCACGGGATTCGAATTCAGACCCTTCAAGGACGAATGGTCATAAGCCAGCACGTAGAACACTGCGCCACAGGCGACAATTTTTTTTTTTTTTTTTTTTTTTTTTTTTTTGGATTGGAGATTTAACGACCACCGTGAGCAACTCAATGGGCTATAAGCAGTCGCCCGTCCCTAATTTAGGGTCACTGGTTCCAGGGAAGGGAGAGAGCCAGTGCCGTAAGACAAACACAACATCCATGCCTGATCGGGATTCGAACCCGGACCCCTTACGGACGAATGATCAGAGGCCAGCGCCTTAGACCACTGCGCCACCGGGGCGGCACAGGCGACAATGTCGAAGGGATATAGCCAACTAGAGTCGGATCCTATGTGATATTCCAATATAACCATTGCGTTTTCATTCATAAATTTCCAACCCTTTTATGTCCTGCGCCACACGAGATTCACTATTACTTTGCAAAGTCCAGATTATATTTTAAAGTTAAAATAATTGAAGCAGCCCATCTTGAACTGGGTGGGCAAGAAAAATTTCCGACCCTCGCACCCCCTTGGCGACGTTTTGGCCTCTCAGGCTAAAATCCCACGCTTTGTGTACCACTCGGAAACAGGATTGGCTGAAACTCCTATATAATGTAACCCTGAGACCACCTTCTAACCAAATTTTACTGTATTTGTCAAAAGATGCGCTAAGAACTGCGATAAGCAAATCAAAAGCCGATTTGAATTTTCATATTATTTTGTTAAAACAAGTAAACAACTAAACGTTTTGTTTAAAAAATAGAAACACCAAATTCATCACTTTTGTAACTTTATTTCACATTTACAAAACAAAATGACAATTTCAAAATACACCGCTTTATTTCTTAAAATTCTTTCATTGCACAGAATACTTGCTGTAAATGCATTTGAGGCAGAACAGTGCGACAAATCGATCACATTATTGCGCGTTCAGTTATAAGTTAGAAAAATATTTTTTTTTTATAAGAATGGGTATGTTGCTATAAAACTTAAGATTGTAATATGCAATACCACAAACCATAATGCAATTCAGTACATAGATTCAAAAAAGTTACATTTGAAAGAACTTTTGGCAAACATTTTCATTAACAACTTTCTCTCTTACTGAACAAGCACAAAGAATTATAATGGGACAACGTTTTATAAAATTAACATCAAACTTCCACAACAGGCCACATCACAGTTTCAAATTTTAATAAATATGATAATAGAAATACAAATGCAATACGAACTTACGCCTTTTTCAAATTTTTTTTTTTTATATTTATAAATTCTGAACAAACATGGCTGGTGAAACCAACATTTTTCACAGCCTAAGCATACACACATATATAGGGACAGATGCACACTAGAAAGAAATTTGGTACGCAGCTTTTTCTGCACACACACACACCAACTAATCATAGCAAAATTTAGTACCAACAAATACAAATTCTTTCACATTTTGTTTTTACAAGGTAAAGCTGAAATATGAATTTTACCACATACAAAACTGAAGCCTCTTTTAAAATAAGATTCTCTGAATAAAAGCTCATATTGAGAAATGGCTTCCTAGTTTCTTAAATTCAATTACTAATCAAAAACAAATATTATGGGAATTTTACTACGAATTTTTTTTTTATTTAAAAGCAAATTTTCGGAGGAAACTCTTCTTCTTCAGGCTGTCTTTTTGTTGTCACTTATTCTCGACACTATCGCGGTTACGGTTATTTTTCATCAAATCCTGCCAGATATTAGGCAGGGAAAACCCTTTGCAGTCATTGATGATGGAATTTTGATTTTTCTCAATCTCTATTTCTTCTTTCAGCTTTCTTTTTTGAAAATTGCTTTGGAAACTGGTGGCTTTTAAGGGAATTCCAATCCATGCTGTGACTAGTTTCTCTAACATGCCTATCTAAACCAGTATACTCCAACAAGACTGGTTTAGATAGGCATGTTAGAGAAACTAGTCACAGCATGGATTGGAATTCCCTTAAAAGCCATCAGTTTCCAAAGCAATTTTCAAAAAAGAAAGCTGAAAGAAGAAATAGAGATTGAGAAAAATCAAAATTCCATCATCAATGACTGCAAAGGATTTACCATGCCTAACATCTGGCAGGATTTGATGACAAATAACCGTAACCTTCAAGGTTAACCGTAACCGCGATAGTGACGGGAATAAGTGACAACAAAAAGACAGCCTGAAGAAGGAGAAGAGTTTTTTCCGAAAATTTGCAATTTAAATAAAAACATTTCCTAGTAAAATTCCCATAATAGTTGTTTTTAAGATTCTCAATAATTGTGAAAGTAATATCATTAAGAAAACCCATTTTTTTTGCCTGATTAAACAAAAACAAGAGCTTCAAAGATTCAACAATGGCACTAAATGTGGAAGTATAAAAAATACTGGATCCCAACTTTACATGAAAAAACATACGTTGGTGCAGTGCAATTGCAAACTGAAAGTCAATTTTGTAATATCCATGAATACTTGACATATTAAATGCTTAAAAAGAAAAATCAGCTGGCAACAAAAGATTAGCAACAGAATTTTTAGATTCCAAAATTTCATGAGTGTCTTGTTAGTGCAACCTAAAGACCAGACCAGAATTTTTTTTTTTATACTGAAATAGTTGAATTTACAGGTTTTATAGAAGTAATTTGTTTAAATAATTTAATGGTCAAATTTTTGAACGGGAGCCTAGTTCATCATCAGGACTACATCCCCTGAGTAGTTGTTGCCATTCAGTCAGAAGTACCCAACTGCAATTATAGTTTAGCATGTTACTTCTTCTCACTATTTCCATTCCTTCTTCAAATTTTCTCTTTACCCAGTGTGTGACTGGCAAGTACTTGCTGAGTCACTGAGTCAGTACTTACTGTTAGTACTTACTGTCAGTAAGTACTGAGCCAGTACTATTATTATTCAAATTTAAGTGTACTGAGTCAGTGCTTACTGTTTTACTGAGTCTCAATTTATGGAGTGTCCAGTTTCCTGTTTAACTCAGTCTTGTTAGCAATGTTTGTTTCTAATGGCTGCCTTATGTTCTTCTACAGTTTTTTATACATCTTCCTGTTTCACTTATATAGCTTAGTCTGCAGAAACTGTCTATGCTATATCCTTTTTTCCTTAATTGGATGTCTGCTGCTTGCTATTTTAGGGATGGAAGGAATTTCTTCAACTTATTATTCAGTTCTTGCGGGGAGCCTGATTTTATAATTTTCGCTAATCTTTTTTAATTATTCGAAAAGTCCTACGTGGCAATAAATTTTGCAGGTGAATTTGAAGTTACTTTGCCTTATTCCTAAGGAAGGTTATAGTTTGAAAATTTGAATATTAAATATAAACAAATAACCTCTATAAAACCTGTAAATTCAACTCTTTCACAGTAAGATAAATAATTAGAGGGGCCACGATGTCATAATGTGCCATGATGTTTTAATTAGACCTCACCCTGTGTCTCCTATGAAGTTTTAATGCCTATGCTTATCATTAAGCACACGTAGCATGGCTGTGGAACTACTGCAAAAAGTGAGAAAACAGAGAGATAGAATAAAGTGCATGCAATTAAAAACATTCATATCTTACACAGATATGTAATTTTACAGTAACTGAAAGCTCATAACATTAAAATTTGAATAATAACTGTTTTAATCAGATTTCACCCCTGTGTCTTCTATTACATCCATGACAACTAGTTTTGTGCCATACATAAAATATGATATGTGAAACTATCACACCAAAGTGACCAAGGGATGGAATGAATTAGGCTTTGCACTTAAGCAAACCCCAGGCCAACACTAGGAAAAATATTTCTCCTCTTCTGCTTTGTTCTATTTACGAATGACTTGCATTTATCACAACTGTGCAGCTATTTTCTTTGCAAAAGTTAACGTTCACTGAAAGTACAATTGTATTGTACACACTGCATCTATCCACAAACTTGTTCCACCCTGACACAATAGAACTGTCAGATAGGAGATTTCAGCTAGAGTGCTCGACAGGAAAGTCACATGGAAGAAAGGTAGAAAGAGCAAGGAAGACACCTCTATTTATAACCGGGGGCTGATGGTTTAATGTGCCCATCCAACGCACGGCGTACATTTAGTGATTCGAGCATTCATACCTTCCTGGGATCGATCCTGAGGCTTTTCCATGACAGAAACATTGACCATTAAGCCATTCGCAGTCAGCTGAAACACCCCGTGGGCTATAAATAGGTCAGATATCTACATCTGTGTAGCATACATACACTTGTGATGATGAGTAAACACGGCTACCTGAGCAAATTTGATCATGGGCAGATAGTCGGCTCGATCTCCGATGGGTTGCTCGATCTCTGCACTTGCAGAATGTCTGGGATTTTCACGTCATAAGTGTATACCACGAGTACATTGAAACTGGCTGCTGCCAGGAAAAATGTGCCTGTAAATGGGCCATTGCTGTTTGAGGTAAACACCGCTTTTCTTGGAGATTTTCAAGTTTTCTGATGTGAAGTCACATGCTGAACAGTAAACAAGCCAATGACTAATCTGTTTGCTGCCTTTCTTGAATAGTAACATAGAGCCACAATGGAGAGGATAAAGTTGGCATTCAAGAACAAAGCACCTACAAAGGACGACAATTTGACATCCAATGGCATGAATGGACTAGCCAATACACACATCAAGTACCCTGGTTAACAGCACATAGACGGACTAGGAGGATACACTGGGAGAAAAGATTCTAGGCATTTCCTACAGAAGCGTGCAAGTGATCGTGACTACACATTTAGACCTTAGTAGTGTTCGTGCTCGTTGGATTCCAAAACTGTTGACACCTGGGCAAATGGAGCTTTGAGTGGATGTATGCAACGGAACTGAAAGCCAGACTTCATGTACAAGGTGAAAACTTTCTCAAAACCATCATCATGGCGGATGAAACATGGCTGTACCATTATGATCCCACAATGAAGCAGCAAAGCAGTGAAGGGAAACATCCTTCTTCACCACCTCCAAAGAAGCAGAAAGCTTTGAAGTCACTGGTAAGGTGATGATTATTGTTTTCTTTGATAATGAGGCTATTATTTACCAACATGCTGAGGAACATGGTAACATTGTAAATTGCTCGTATTACGCAAATGTGTAATTGCTCATATTACAAGTGACCATAGCTGAAGCATGGCTGCTATCTTTATCGTGACGACAACGCGAGGCTGTATACTGCCCATAAGGTGCGTGACATTCTGTACAAACACAACATAGAGATCATCCTCCACACTCCTTATAGTCCTGATCTTGCCCCCTTGTGACTTCTGGCTTTTTCCAGAACTCAAAAAACTGTTATGTGGACATCATTTCACAACCCATCAGCAGTGCATCAAAGGTGCGGAGGCAGTTTTGAAGAACCTTTCAAAGAATGCCTTTCGATTCTTCCACAAGTTGGTGCAACGCTAGGGTAAATGTACTGCATGCGGAGGAGGGTAGTTTGAAAAGGAGCATGTAAACGATATAGATTAAAACCAATCTGTCATTTCTGTGCTTGTAGTCTCCTTACTTTTTGATCAGCCTACATAGAAGTGGCAGAGCAACCCATATATATTTTAATTCCACCATTTTGACTTGAAAATGTAAAAATGAAATAAGCACATGGTTGCTGAGGAGAATTTCACAGCATGCTATTGCAAAAAAATAGAAACCTTTCCTTGCAACAGAGTTCAAAAGTCCCATTATCACTCTCAAACACAAATGCATGCTTAATATGTAAAGGAATTTCTTAAGTGCATATATACTTAAAATGTAGGCCAATTGTTGTTTAACATTAACAACCTACCCTTTCTATGCACACACAATGCAAGCTATGATGTCCAACAAGAAGTTCACCACATGTGGCAGACTTCTTATACATACTTTTTTTTTTGCTAATTTTTATGTTCCAATGTACCAAAAGTGTCAAAAATCTAAATTTGCTGTGAAAAAGGCACAAGAATTAGTATCAAACACCACCACCACAATGGTTACCAGCTACTGCATGAAAATAAATTCCTATTTATTCATATCTCATGCCCCATTACTGTGCGGAAAACGTTCTTGCAAATCTACTTCCACATCAGTGAGAATTGGTACCCTGCTAGCAGCAATATTTTACTGAGAAATTCACGTTTTACCCCACTGAAAACCTCTTCGACATGGTAAGTATTTCTCCTAGAGGAGAAAATATTCATTTGGCTTATATAATTTTATGCAAAGGCACAATTTTTTTGGCTGAATTGTTCATTGCAAAATTTTTTATGGCTGCTACGATTTTATCTAGTGAATTTTCTTCCCCTTGTTGGCAAAAAAATTCATGATTTTCCTATCCCTGAAAGTAACTTTGTTCAGGATGGTATACATGACTTTCTGATAATTCCTTACGTCTCTCTCAACTACAATTAAAACACGAAATGATTGAGGAAAAATTATAACATTAGAAAGTTACACGAGATTCATTTCTTTAAGAAGTTTTGTTCAAATCATCCACCCAATACAGAAATTTGAGGCAGTTTTTTTTAATGCTGCAGTTCAGACTAATCTTCTGATACCATCAAAATCATTCCAAACATTTTGCACAGATCTTTATGAAAATTCAACAGCATCTGACATGTTTACCACCTCTTTACATTACAATATGATATGTTGCATCAGAAGTGTGTATCTTGCTGTCCAACGCAAAGAATGTCAGCTTACATTATTCAAGTAACCTTTCGCTGTGGCAGAGGTTACTTGGTCAAGAAAATATGAAACTGCAGGAAACTTCCTGAAAAGAGCTATGAGGTCTTTCTATAGCATGGTGCCCTAAAACAGTCACATGTATACATCTAATAAAAAGCTTCATACATTTGTACAATATATTTGAACAAGCAAACAAATAAAAAAAAACCTAATGAACAGGAATGTTTCTACCACACTTAAGTACAAATAATTATCTTCTACAAAACTGCTCAATAGTTTATTCACTTGAGCACAACTATTTTTTGTACTCAGCAACTTAAGGGTTTATGTTGAATGATTAAAATAAGCTCCCAAATTATAAAAAAATACTCAGAACCAGGAAATTCTCTTCTCATATACACAGCATTAACAAAGCAACATTATGCAAAATAAGTCATAATCAAAATTATATCCTTCACATATGTTATAACTGAAAATCATGCATTTACAATAAAAGGAAAGCTTATAAATAAATACATATCAACTAACAATTTACAAGTGATGCTTACAAAAAGTATTTTGATCAAAATGCAAAAAACAGCAAAATACCACAAAAATCTGAATTTAGCAAAAAAATTGTACATGTAACTTTAAACCATATGACATTTTATTAACCAAAATAAACAATCAATTAACATGTAGTGGGGGTGACTTTCTGGTACTTGCATATCAGTGAATGATCAAACTAACATTAAAAACTATTACACTTCTGCTTTACATTAAGTAACACCAGCACGTAATCTAGTTTTCATTTCTCACTACCAATCTAAGATTTATCTCAAATTAATTTCTTATAATTATTAAGAGTGAGGAGACCTGCAAGATTTACTGCAAACTATGCAGCACATGACCAGTTTCTCCAAAATCCAAACAGATCAAAATAAGAATTCAAGATGCATTAGTGATACTGCATTATCATAGCATGCAAAAAGGACCCTCTTACTGACACCATTTGGCATAAGACACACTGCCTCACAGGAAAGTGAAATGCAATTAATTTCCTTTGTTCTAATATTGTTTTTAACAAATCTTGCAAAGTTGTCAACAAGAAATTGTTTAGATTGCTCATTAACACATAAGTACCAAAAAACATCTTGAAGTTGCCCATTAAATTTTGTTGTCATCCATATTCACACACTGACAGGCTTTGTATCTATAGCCTAACCCTCCAGCATAGAAGACACAATGACTTGATTTTTTCCACTGCCCATACATCTCCACGAGACAAAAAGTGGGATTAACTTGTCCTTGTGAAGCTGTCTAACCAGAGTTGGGGCTGGTAAAATTCTTTAGGGTATGACCCCCCCCCTCACCCCTGGCTGTTTAAGCCATTTAGGTCTAACTCCACAGCTTGGGGTTAGAGGAGGGGATTTTGGAATTTTCTCTCTTACCAGCCACTCTGCACTTAAATTTCCCCAGCAAAGTGGAGGTCTGTGGCAAAGCTCCAAAATCTGTGACCAACATTCCACCTACTTTGGAAGTAATTGAGCAGTTAATGAAACATACGACCAGAACAATAAAAAAAAATGTAGTAGCCACTGGTCATTTGGACAGGATAAACCCTAGGCAGGAAAAATACATTTCTTCTATTAATACATTAATAATGGTTTGCTGAGAATCTACAACCAAGGATGCTACTTCCTTTTAATTTTCTATATTTTTTTTTTGCACTGCATAATGAGCAATATGATGCAAGTTCAATCAACAACAAAAAATTAATTATTCTATTCAGTCTCATTTAAAAATAATAATAATAACTTACCTATGAGTACATTGTCGGCATCTGCAATGCCTGTGTGTGAATCTTTTTAAAAAAAAAAAGACATCTGGATAATGATGAACCTAAGTTATCCAACACCTTAAAAAATGATGACAGGCCTTACCTCCACTTCCTCTCACCAGGAGAGAGAGAGAGAGAGGAGGGGAAAAAAAAGCAGCAGTTTGAGATACCTAATGAGCAAATTTGAGGTTTCTTATTCTTCAAGAGATACTAGATTACATATAAACAGAAAGGCAAGTTATCATTTACTATTGTGATTGAATATCCATTCGGAAAATGCATTACCGTTGAATGCACTGCCTTTTAAATCAATGCCATTGAATGTATTACCTTTAGATTACAGTTATGTTTATTATAAAGTTCCCGCATTATCTTTATCTGATTTTTTTTCTAATGGAATTTACTTTTCCTTCTTTTTTATTACAAATTACTTTGTTAATTTTTGTACTTTAATTTCATCAATAAAGATACTTATTTTGATTACACCAATTAAATGTCTGGTGATACTGATTCATTCAAAATTTTCTTTCTGCACAGTTATCAGTATATTCATACAAATGACTGGTAAACACTGTTCACATAGCTTTCATCATTATCATATGCACCCCCTTCCAGTAAAAACTTCTAGCTGAACACCCGGATTCTACATTTTTCTCTCATCTTGAATTTGCCCTCTCTTAAAAAGTAATATAGGCAGTAAATGCACTTAGAATACAGAGAAATATAGGTAAGTATACATAGCTTATTATAACAACACTGGGTTTATTCATGACAGCCTTTTCAATTAAATAATGTACACAATAACAGTGAATTACAACAGCATACAATATACTACTAATTCATTTAAATGCTTCAGTAAAAACAAACAAACTCAGCTTCACTATTAAACTAAAAGACAACTAAAATAAACCAGATTATACCAAACATGTTCAAAGAAAACAAAACTCGGGAAATATTTCATTACACTAAAGCTCATATTTTTTCATATACACATCAAGCTCTGTAACAATCCAACTTTGGGAAACAACATTTGAAGTATCAAGTTGAAAACAGATGGAATAATTAATATGGACATAAATCAAGCTGTTCTTTCATGTAACTAAATCGCAGAAATTTGATGAAATTTCAGGACGATGTAATTTTCAAATTTTTGCGGTAACATTACATGGAAGAATAGCTTGATTTATGTTTGTATTAACATTTGAAGGATTTTACAACTTATGTCCTTTTGCAAAAATTGAAGATTTAGAGATCGATGGGGAAAATTTAGAAGGAACTGATACTGATTTCTATCTTGAACAGATATTAAGTGAGTGCCATATCAAAGAAGAAATTAATAGGCATACAACAATTGGCTGAGTGTTTTGGAATAAACAGCACAATTTTCAAGAGCAATTTACTGTTATGTCTTAAAAGAAAAGTGTTTAATCAATGCATCCTTTTTTCAGTTCTTATTCGTGGGTCATAGACTTGGACTTTAACTAAAAAAGATATACAGAAGTTGAGAACTCAAGAAGCATGGCAAGATGCATGCTCAGGGTAAACAGGAAAGATAGGAAATGGAATGCATGGATCAAGAAAATGACAGGAGTTGTTATGGTGATCAAAATAAAGACCTTCAAGTGAGCTGGGCATATTGCTAGAACCGACTACCATTGGACAAGTAAAATACTAGACTGGATACCAAGCGACAGGAAAAGACGAAGACCATGTGGGACAGCAGTTTTAACAACATGCAGATGTTGTTTGACAACTTGGCTATGTGATTAACATATCATTACTGCAGAATACAAAATTCTGTAGTTTATTGTACTGTTTCACACTTTATGATTAGCTCCTTTTTTCACGAAGCACAATGACATACCGTACACATCGTTAAAAATTGCAATTGTAAACATAAATTGTAATTATAAGCAAAAGTTGAATATAGCAATAGCTTACCATACTATTTTCTTGACCAAGTACATGTTGTCGTTAGAAGTGACTTCTAAAATATAATACAGTACGTTGTTGTGAATTCCGTCATGACAGATCAAAAGAAGAATTTCACAAATGTAATAACAGAGGGTTGCACAAAAAATATTTCAACAGTCAGATCAAGTATGCACGAATTACAGTAGTCACATTTGGTACTATATGTTTGCAACTGTTGAATCCAATACGTAATATGTGTACAACAGTCATGCCTTGTTTTAGGGATATTTACAATCGTAGAGTGATGAACTTAAAGGATAAACAACAGTCAAACAATGACAGGAAGTAAGGTAACTTAGGCCTTAAAATGTAACGATATGTTACCTTGAAGGACTAAAAATTTCAAAAAGAAAACACCTGAACCAATGAAGTACAACATCGTTTTCTTATCGTAGCTATCTTCAGACCAGTTTTGGCTTGTAGTGTTTAAGCCTTCATCAGTGAGTCATTCATGCTAACTAATTAGCTACCAATGTAATCTGCCATTTTTCCGCGACCAATATGACGATTCTTGTTCAGTGAAATGTTGCTGTCAACGTTATAAGTCAATCACAACATCAGATGACGTTTGAGTGAAGTGTCATCATCTTCCAATATTCACATTCACCATTTGACAGGCCCAGTACATGACTCTTTTTCTTTATCTTTCTTTTTAACTAATAAGATAAAGATAAAGAAAAAGAATCATCTACTGAGCCTGGCAAATGGTGAATGAGAATATCGGAAGATGAAGCACTGCCCTCAAACGTCATCTGATATAGTGATTGACGTATAACGTTGACTGCAACATTGCACTGAACAAGAATCGTCACAATGGCCGCAGAAAAGCGCCGAATAACATCGGTAGCTAAATTGTTAGCATGAACAACTCACTGATGAAGGCTTAAAACGCTACAAGCTGAAACTAGTATGAAGATAGCTACGATAAGAAGACGATGTTGTACTTCATTGGTTAAAGTGTTTTCTTTTTGAAATGTTTAGTCCTTCAAGGTAACATCTCTTAACATATCGTTACGTTTTAAGGCCTAAGTTACCTTACTTCCTGTCATTGTTTGACTATTGTTTATCCTTTTAGTTCTTCATCACTCTACGATTGTAAATATCCATAATACAAGACATGACTGTTGTACAAATATTATGTATTGGATTCAACAGTTACAAACATGTACGTACTGAATGTGACTACTGTAATTCTTGCATACTTGATTTGACCATTGAACATATTTTTTTGTGCAAACCCTTTATTACTGCATTTGTGAAATCCTACTTTTGGTCTGTAATGACGGAATTTGTAACAATGTACTGTATTATATTTTAGAAGTCACTTCTAATGACGTTGTGTACTTGGTCAAGAAAATAGTATGGTTAGCTACTGCTATATTAAACTTTTGCTTATAATTACAATTTATGTCTACAATTGCAATTTTTAATGGTGTGGTACGGCATGGTGCTTCATGACAAAAGGAGCTAATAAAAAAGTGTGAAAGAGTACAATAAACTATTGAATTTTGTATTCTGCAGTAATGATATGTTGACCATGTGGGAGAAGGGTGGATGAAATTCAAAGGCATGCTAAAGTGTTATGGAAGAAAATTGCAAAATTATGAAAAATATTGTGGTTATATATTATTTACTACATCTTTCATACTGTCTTAGAAAATATTTTGCATGATGTGTGTGTGTGCATGCATGCATGCTTAGAATTAAAATTGCAACTATTTTTTTTTATCACTCAGATGAATGCCTATGTCAGAAGACCAAAACTAACAGGAAAGACAAATTATTATTACTCTTCATGGACTACAGCAGGAAAATTATTGAGACACATCTTAATACATTTTAAATGAAGTAGCCAAATGCTAAATCAAAACTGTAAATCAACTCTGATAAGAAGCATAAAAGATAAGGCTAACAATGATACACCATAACAACATCGTATTTTTGAAAATCTGTACTGTGCAAATAAGATGAAATGACCTGCCGGCAAAAGCAACTGAAACGCGCAGCAGTTGTTTGGACTTAGCACCCTGCAAGAGATAAATTTTTCTTTTGATGAAGACCATGTTGTTGCTCAAGACATGAGCAAGTATGAGCACACAAACAAGCTTTTGTCAAGTCTTAATTACTATATGCATAATCTGTCTTTTGTACAAACTTTTTAACTGAGCTTATCAAATAGGGAATTTAAGATTTGTGCCATAAATTTTGACTTCCACAACATACGCAATGATAAAAAATGTTAAATGGATGATACATATGCAACAAGGTTATATTTCCCACATTATCTCACATGTAAAAATAAGAGAACATATTAACATAATGGCATTTGGTTAGCAGCAGTTTGGAAAAAAATGTTTTCAAAGTAAGACAAAAAGGAAGGGGAAGCACAGTTTTGTTGAAGCTCACAGACAAACAAACTAAAGCCTCTTTTAAGTCAGTTCAAAAACTAACTTTGAGGATTCCATTTTTTTCCCACACTTACTCAAGTTAATGAAAAACAAATGTGCAGTATGTAATAGAATTGGGAAATAATTTTTTTGCATATTCTGATTCTTTAACCCTGACAAAGCACAAAACTCATGTAGATTAAAAAAAAAAAAAAAGTCCAGCAGGGTCAACTTCAAGGTAAACAACAAAAAAAAATGTTATTATTCTGAAGCATTTTGTGTTTTGCACAGGATAATGCAATGGTGCAACAAATAGGACATTTGTTTTACTGCAGGAAAACAATGAAGCAGGTGTTTTTAATTACATCATCAGAAATGAAAAAAAGAAAAAACCCTTAATGCTGCAAATGGGAGAGGAGGCGTGAACAGACACATGAAAGGCCAGATAAATATATACACAAAATGGATCTCATAAGCTCAGCCAAAGAACAAAAAGAAAAATGAAAATTGTGCTTGATAGTGGTCATCATTGGCACAGAGGTACCATATTTTCAGTATTTTCCATGTAGCCATCTCAGATCTCCTCAGAAAACTTGAAAATTGCATCGTCTTGGGGCAGGAATTGAACCTGCACCTCCTGAATTCCAAACGACCATTCTACTGTAACACCATCTGGACAATGAAGTTCTAATTGACTGACGCTAAGCATATGCATTAGGAATCTGAACAACTTTCAGATTTGCAGACTGGAACAACTTCAGATTGTATCAGTCAAGTTTTCTGAAAAGGTTTTAAATAGAAAATGGAGTAAATATGGAGCTTATGTGCTGAAAATGACATTCATCTGCCATTTAATGGATATATTGAAAACAATTTCATCATGAATTGTTTTTCAGTAGTTTCTGTAATTTATATTTTAAAATTTCTAGCTGTTTTATTATATTTCACAAAGGCATTGTAAGTAGTTTCAACACTGGTCAAAACTACAAAAATATTCAACAAAGGAAGAACTTTTATACAACTATCTTTGCAAACAGAACTTTCCAAAAAATAAGGGGGAGGGGAAACCACAGCTCAACAGAAAAAGTAACGATTTTCTCAGGAACCCTGAAAAAATTCCTCTAACAGATAGCCAATCACAAGTTCACAACACTACATGGATGGATGAAACACCAATCAGTTGAAGCTATACTCATGATAGAGGATATGTAAGAGCTGTATCAAAATTATGTTACCCTATAACTCTGTAAAACACAGCAAAATCAGGACAAACTGAGAAAGAGGGATGTAAACCCTCATCTAAAGAGAGGTGTAACCACAAAAACATCTGAAATGCATCATCCATGTAGAATGAATATAGGGATCTAAAAAGATACTGGATGGAAGACAAAGGTTTAACTTTTTGAATTTTTAAGTTTCTAAATTGTTTCAAACCATACATCTTTCCAGATTGATGCATCATTATTCCAACAGCCACAAAGAAGAAATTTAAAATGCTGGAATTTGAATTAAATGATACCAGAATGCCAAGAAATACCACCAGTGTTTAAACTCTGATCTTTTAATTTTCAACTCAAAATAATAATAAATATAGAAAATGCAACAGAATTTTTATACCAGTTGAGAAAATTTACCTCATGCAATTACCCCTTTGAGATGGAGTACCATTAGAAAATTTAAACAGTATGGTTATAGCATATGGTGAGATTTAACTTTTTTGTGTTGCCAGGATCAATTTCTATCTTTTTATATATTCCTACAAAACTAATCGAGAGTCACGTCTTTTAATTTCCTTAAGAAAAATCATAATCCAATGGTTCATAGAACACAATCAAGTTCATGTGTCTTAGTAATTTGTTAAAGGAATTACATAGCAACCTAAACGGACCTTGCTAAGAAACAAAACAGAACACATACTCGTGAAATAACTTTTCTTTGTGCATGCATACACACACAAATTTGTAATGCACATGATTAATCCTAGTCTTCCTTTTTTGTTTCCATCTTCAATGCCTATATTTCTGTAGTATCATCACTGATGTTATAGTGGATGCATTCCAGTCTAGACAACACAGCACAAGGGTTTAATTTAGTAGTATAGCTCAAGTTTTAATTATATGAATAAATCCAAAAAGTATATCAAGTTTCTTCATTTCAGAAATACTGCATTGTTATGATGTGCATTTGAAAATGCAAAAGGTAAAGGTGAAGACTTGAAGTGCTTTTACATTCTTCTGGTTGGTGGTAAAAAAAAATATACTTACTGTTATGCATTAGCAAATATGTGTCACTTCCATGACAGAGGATCGAGAAAGTGTTGCATGATCTTTGTAGTTTCCATCAGTTTATTTTGTTGAAGGCTAAACAGATGAAAACCACAAAATCGTATATCATTTTGCTGATACTTTGGCATGAACATGGCACATGTGTGAAAGGCTAGTGGGTTAAATGTTCCCACTACACAAACAAAATTACTGCACCTGCTATGGATTCATTTTCCATTTCTATATTTTCAAGTATTTGTGAGAATAAAATATGTCTTATTCAAAAATGGTGGCATGAATTTCAGATTTTCTTTTTATCACAAACAGTAATATATGTTTGATGGATGTCACAAATAAAAGCATTTACTGGAGATTCCTGTACAATTCTAAATGCATGTAACAAGATTATTACGAATGACAGGAAAAAAATATGCCTGCAGCGCTTGACATTTAACCTCTGAAGTTTCATTACTACTGACAAAATTATAACTGCAGAAAACATTAAATCAACAAGTGCACATCCTTTTAAGCTACAGTTAAAATGTTAACCTTCAGACCCCAAAAAAAAAAAAAAAAAACATTTTCTGGTTATCAAGCTAAAAGTGAAATGTGCGGCTCAGCACAAGGGCATACTAGAAACCAAGTATAAAGTATAAATGAAATTTGCTATTATGTCACAAATCATAACTTTAATACCTGTGCAATATAACAGTGCTCATACATAAGTACATATAAATGACAGCACTTTCAGGGTGCAAGGGTTTTGAAATGCAATCTTTTGTCCTGTAAAGAAACATACCAAGATTCCCACTTCCTACACTCTCTTTTACTTTCCTTCTCTTCTTCCTCTTTTTTTTTTTTTTTTTGTGGATCTAAAAAACAAACTTGACATACTAATGAAGAGCCACTAAAACTAGATGGTAAAAAAGGGCAGTGTACCTTCAATATTCCTACAAAATAACAATGCTTGTTTTGAAAAATGAAATACTTTGATTATGAAATAAATGGGATATGACCCCCCCCCGCCTCCTCCCACATTTGTAGAGAAGCTTTTTTGAACAAACACTGGAGAAGTTATTAAGCAAGATAAGAGTTTAATCACAACATGAAGAAACAAAATTTTGTGTCCTCCACCCATGGCAATACACTTTCTAGCAATGAAGAGATTTTGACATTAGATGACATCCATATCATTTGGATATCATGTAATATCAAAATTTTTAAGCCTTAAAATAATATGTGATTATCATGTACTTTGGAGACTATGTGAACCAATTTCAACAATGTTTCATATTTGGATATTTCATTTTTTCTTTCTTCCCACACATACAATATCTGACAAAGCAACATGATTACTTCTGTATAAAAATATTTAATCACTGACAATGTTCATCTTCAAGGTACTTTTCACCCTAATTAATATGCACAATCCTGTTTTCTTATATTTCTCCTGCACTTGGAAACAGTTTTCCAAATCTCTTTTCAACACCGTCAAAACCTTCTGGACATCTTAACTAAATCAAAATAAAAATTATTCAAAGAAGTTTTGTAATAAAAAAAAATATACTAATATTTAAGCATCTTTAATATGCTTACCTATTCATGTAACTTTTCAATTTTGAAAACTTCTTGGAAGGATCTCAATTTTAAATAAGTTACAACATTTTTAGAAAATGATTTCCAAGAGTTTAGCAGAAATACTGGGATGTGTATAAGTATTGGAGGTAGAGTACTTTACATGTTAATGGTCATTCATGAATGATAGTTTTGTTTTAATTCTTTTTCATGTTGAGGTTTAACAATCCTCATGAACATCTAAGGCTATAATGAGTTGCCTGTCCCTAATTTAAAGCTACCAATTCCAGGAAAGAGACACAGCTAGAACTGTAGGATAAGCATGCAACCTACGCCCATCCAGGACTCAAACTTCTGCCACACTGATAAGAACCACTGATCAGTAGATACATGCTTTTGCACTACCAATGGACATACCCTATATATGCCTGAATTCTGATGAACATTTTTACTTAACACTAATAATCTACAAAAATGAGGCAAATATTTTTCAGATATTCACAAAGAAAGTCTGAATCAGTAAATTTAGGTCCACACAATTTATGTGCAAAATAACACACATTTGAACAGATATTTTCCCTATACCAGTTTCTGACTTTTCCTCTGGTTTTGTAACTCGTAATACAAATTCTAATACAAAGTGTATGTATGATGCTATTACAACGCTGCTGACTTTAGTGAATCACAGTGTAAATGGAGCAAATTACACAAAAATACAGATCTATTATATGTATCACGCAAAACACACCAAAAGCACAACAATGAACTCAAAAACAACTCTAACGAATGTAACCGTTTGATGGTGACTTTGAAGCAGTTAAAGGGTCAGCACTGTTGGGAGTTGGGAAGGCCTGTCTTTCATCATAATCGTCATCAAGAACAAACTCATTTCTTCTTTTCTTATTTTTTCTCTCGCCAAAATAATTGCGGGCTTTCTGTATGCAATACACGGTGATAAGGGGAAAAGGTGTCATGATGGATGCAGCAACCGGAACCACAGATGCCAAATCTGCATTCACAGAAGCCACTGAGAATGTGATGTTAATAATTGCGATTGCGATACCAGTATTTTGTACCCCAGTTTCAACTGAAATCGCTATCATATCCTCCACAGGAAGGCGAGCAATTCTTGAAACAATCAAACCAAACAGAAAGCCCAGCCAAACATTGCAAGTTGCGGCCAAAATTATTTGCCATGTGAACAGTTTGAACATATAAAGATTAGCATAAGTGCCAAATATAATGATAAATATGATCATTATGATGGACACCGGTACAAGGATGCGCCGACAAAATTTTGCTGCACGTGGAAGGAAGCGCTGGAACAGGAGACCAATACCTAAGAATACAAGCATGGATCCTAAGGTAAACAATATTTGGTGGTATGGTGTCGTCGTTGTACTTCCACTAAAGAGTTTTTTCCCCAAGGTAAACAACCATAAAGGCATCATACCTGCAAAAAGAAAAAGGGGGGCTTATTCTAACATCATATAATACATGCTTTCAAGTTAACGTACATTTTCATGAGAAAAACTGCTACAAATACAATAGATTATTACTGTATTAATGCTGCAACAAAAGTAGTCGAAACAAACAAATTTAAATAAAATTCTCTAAATATGTAATTTTAAACATTTAAAATTGATGCACTAAATTATAATCCTTACTAGGTGAAAGCTCGTCAATAATGATGGGGAAAAATAAGATGTAGAGTAATCTTTTTAATTACAAACAAAAAGAATACTTGGTTTATGTCCAAATGTGAAAATATATTTCATGACCAGTACAACAATAAAGAAAATAAGTACTATGTCATACACAGGGGGATGGTTCCATGTTTGAGTCCTGGGTGAGGCATGAGTGGTGTGTTTGTCTGATGGTGATGTGTCTCTCCTTACCCTGGAACCAGTGGCCCCAAATTAGGAATGAGTGACTGCTTAAAGCTCTCTGAATTACTAATGGTGTTCATTAAACTGTGAAATAAGAAGAAAATGAAAAATCTGGACCCATGGTTTTAATACTTTGGCAATTGTTTCTCTAGCATTGTACCCACAGTGCAGGTGTTCAACAGCCTTTTAAACGGTTATGTGCCTCTCTGTGTGGATTGAATAGTCTATCCACTGTTAGCAGTCATCAGTGATCACAAATGATGGCCACCCACTTCATGGAATGTCTACCTTCATAGCTTTTCTCTTAGAAAACTTCTTCACCCACTGTCACATACTGTTGATGTCAACTGTCAATTCATCATGCACCTCAGAGTTAGGCTTGCACAAAAGTTGAAAATCCTGCAACTTAGATGCTGCTACCTAATTCTTTACCACACTTTGTCTCCTTAACAATCAATCTCAAAGTTATAAACTTGGACACAAGCACGTAACAGTAAATCTAAAAGTATTCAACCTTCTTTTACCATCCATTTCATACCTACAAGATGCTCAAACAAATTTTCAAAACGTTTTACATTATTTAGTCACCAAATTAATATTGGATAATAGAGATAAAATAACCACCCTCAGTATTCCTGAAGTTTAATCTCACACCAATTTTAAAGTCTCCTGGTAAAACATTACGTTGGAATGCAACACCAACAGTGATTCAACAAAACTAACGATTATGAAGGAAATCCTGACACTTCACTGGCCACATGAACATTTTTGGCAATACTTCTGCTGAACCACAAAGGAATTATGGCAAATGCATTGCCTTGTTCACTTCATCATACATTGTGCACATTTTCTGTAAAGTTTAGAACATCCATTTATACACCTAATACAATTCTGAAAGCTTTATTGTCTCTATATTTATAGATGTAAAGAACAACATAACATTAATTACAGAGCTTTCGCTTGTCAACAGATGGCTTTCTCAACGTACGTTACAAACAGAATGCCTGTTTGTAATGTACAAAGCTGTCCGTTGACAAACAAAAGTTTGGTAATTAATGTCATGTTGTTGTTCTTTACACCTATAAATATAAAGACGGAATAAAGCTTTCATAATTTAGAATTTCCTTTTTACCCTAAAACTGTTGTTCTGATTCTCCATTTTGTACTCTAATGATATGGAAATCACTTTAAAAAAAAAGAAAAAGAATGAAAGCATGACATTACAGATTGGAAAATCACTTACCATTGTACATTCTTTTTAAGATTGACAAAGACTGAAGTTATCAGTTGAAAGCTTCTTTATAAAATACTTTTTTTCCATGTAGATTAAGTGTATTTTTTTGAAGTTTTAACACCCGTTCCCCCCCATTCCCCCCAAAAATACATTTTTCACGACTTGCTGAGCCGATGAATGCCACCCTGTAAATGGTCTACAACCTTAAAAATTAGCATTAAATTTAGGCCAACAACATATATAAAACCAATGGCTGATGCCACAACTACCTACTTCAACATCTGATACTTATTAATCAAACACAAAGAAAAGAACAGCTTACATCTCTTTCTTACCACAGTTATTCTGAAACCACTGAACACTAATTCCTTCCATATAAACTGCTGAAACTGTTTTGATTAGAAGTTTGTGGCCAACTTGAGGAATTTTCTTTTCACTCCATATTTTTATAAACACACTGTTACTTACATGATCAAAAGCCTATTCAGTGAAGAAACAGCATATACTGGGTGTGTTAGAAAGTTATGCCAATTTTTTTTTTGTGTGTGGAAAATTTGCATAAGGGTCCTTCATTTCCATGTCACATCAACACAGCACTCAACCTTGACATCTCCGATTTTAACAAAAACTGGCGAGGAGGTGCTCCTTACATAGTGAAGTAAAAACAATTTTTTTTTATTTTCCTTTGGATTGTTTTTTGAAAATAATGGTCAAAATTCTGAATTTCTCTCCATTTTTTTTAAAATTTGTAACCATTTAACTTTTAATATCTTGAGATAAAAATGGGTTATCCAGTTGATTCTGGTTCCAATAGAAAGCTTAACAAACAAGCTTTAAGATAATAACAACTCATCATAAAATTTCCCTTCCAATTATTTTATTTTAATTCAAAAATTTAAAATTTAAATTTTTTTAAAAAGTGAAATTTTAATTTTTAAAAAAAATTATATGTTGAACTTCTTGATATCCTTGACATTTGGGAGTGGCAATCTAACAATTTCTGAAGTTACTTAGAAATTTTGTTTTCGATAAGTTTCAGAACGTATCCCATCAATTCCTACCTGCCTTCTTAAAAAGAAATTACAATACATGGATTAAAAGTTTATTATATAACATTTGGGGAGGGGCGGTCGATGTTTACCAATATAAGATACCCTATTTTAATGCTTGATTTCTAGATAATGGTTAAATAAGATTCCTTATTATTGCTTTATTTATAGCAAACAAACCTCTTTTAGCCAATGTGACAGTGGTCTTTCCTTCTAAAGCCAATGAGATTTATCTGTAGTGTAAAGTTAAAGTTCAGATTTAAAAATCAAGAACTTAAAGCTTTTCTGGAACATATTTAGAGGAGCTTTACCCCCCAAGTTTTTTTTTTTTTTTTTGTTAAAATGCAACTTATATTAGAAAAAAAAACAACTTGCTTTAATTTAATAAAAATGCATCAACTTTCATTGGGAAAAAAATGCTCTAATTTTTCCTTCTATTTTCCATTAATGTTTATTTTGTCCTGGTGGATTTCAAAAACTTCCGTTTTTTGCATTGCTCATATTTTTTTTTATTATTATTTTTCATTGGATGTTTAATGGCCGCCGTGATCAACTCAATGGGCTATAAACAGTCGCCCATTCCTAATTTAGTGCTACTGGTTCCAGGGAAGGGAGAGAGAGCCAGTGCCATAAGACAAACACAACATCCATGCCTCACCGGGATTCGAACCCGGACAACTTCCGGATAAATGGTCATAAGACATCGCTTAGACCATTGTGTCACTGGGGCAGCTGTTCAAATTTGCAAGAAGCATACATATTTTACAAGGCAAAATATCCCACTATGAAAATTGGATTTTCCACGTTTTGTGAATTAAGGCCTAAAAATTGTGGTCTTGTTGGAGCAAGTGGCACTCACATCATCTGTGTAGTACCACTAAACAAAATCTCAAATTAATGCTAATTAGATACAAAATGGAAGAGTTATCTGCCAACAGTGATGCAGGTCAAAAATTCAAACATGTAAAGACTACTACACAGTGAATACTATTTTGTGAGAATCACCTTCATTTGCTTGCTATTTAGTTGGAAGCAAAAAAATAAATGCCCGGGAACTAAAAAATTTCAAAATAATTGTATTAATTTGTTTGATTCTAATGTAATTGTTGGGACAAATGTCTCGTATTTTCACCGTTTCCATGTAGCAGAAAAGTTGAAAATTATATTTCCCTGGAGCAGGAATGTATTTTTCAAGTTTCCTGAAGGATTTGTTACATGGAAACAGTAAAAATGCAGCAAATTTGTGCCAACAATTACATTTGTAATGCCTTCCATGCATTTGTGAAGAATGATTTTTTCAGGGAGATTTGTTTCCTACTTAAGTATGATGTAATTGATGACAACTTACAAGCAGCGTATATACACCAATTAATTATTCAACACTTATATTAACAAAAGCCATAGATGATTCTGTAGCTATGTTGTTGCTTTTTCTTTGAAAACTTTGTTTATCTAAGATATTTACTTATAGATAAATAGTAGGCAGCTTTTCATAATGATATAAAAGCAAATTTGCAAGCTGGCAAATTTTTGGTATTATGTGATTTTCCTAAGAATTATTCATTTCTGTAGCATGATTCTGCTCAAGGATTCCATTGGAATAATTTTTAAGCTACAATTTACCCGTTTATTATATATTACAAAAAAAAAAAAAAAAAAAATCAGGGAAAACTGAATGCATAAATTATGGAAAAATTGTGGAGGGATTGCAACACAATGCAGTAGCAGTTCATCTTTTTCAGTATGGCTTGCATATATCTCAATAAAAGTTTAAATACAAACATTTTTTATTGTTCAGATGGATCAGCAGCACTGTATAAGAACAGAAAAAAATTTGATAGATTTCTGTTAAAATTAACAGATTTTGGAACAGTTGCTCAGTGACACTTTTATGCAACATCCCATGGTAATAGTGCTTGTGATGGAGTTGTTGGCAATTTTAAAAGTCTTGCAGCTAAAGCAAGTTTATGAAAGTCATATAATAATGCAGATTATGACACCCTATCAGTTATATAACTAGACAACCAAAAACATGCCAGCCTGTGGTTTTTAATACCTCAGTGAAAGTAAGTATGAAATTTGAAAAAAAGCAATTACAGCTACATTTTGGAACATCAAAAACAATACCCTCCATTCACAAACTTTACTGTTTTATCCCAGTGGACAAAAAAAGAATATGAGTTTATTCCAATTCTAGTCAGCAAAATAGAATATGTTACTTTTGATAAATATGAGACAGCACTTGCAAATATATCTTTCTTTGCTTCGTGTCTCTGTGCAGAAAACTTGCGGTTTGGCTGTTTTGAATATCTTTGAAGTTACGGATGAAGTAAAAATTTTGTTTCATTATCTTCATGGCCCTTTCTTTTCTTCATATACATATCCCTTCAAAGAAGATATTTTAAACTTGCCAAGACCTGACATATTGCAAAAAGTAAATTAATAAAAAGCAACTGGACGAATTTACAACATCTCTATAAGCAGTCACACATCCATAATTTAGGGTCACTGGTTCCAGGAAGGGGAGAGAGCCAGTGCCATAAGACAAGCACAACAACCATGTCTCACCAGGACTCAAACCCGGACCCATCTCGAACAAATTGTCAGAAGTCAGCACTTAGACCACTGCGCCACCGGGGCGGCGATTTGCTCTATGTAAAGCTTTCTTATTGGAAAGCAGTTAAAAATGATGAAGAGGTTCATGTGGCACTAAAAAAATATTTCAACTGCAAGCCACAAGAGTTTTGCACCAAAGGAATCAATATGTTTCCTGATAGATGGGTAAGAGTTGTGAAAAGTAATGGACATTACATTGAAGATTAAACACTTAATCTATGTCTCTCACATGCTAAGTCAATCTTTTACTTAAAAAAGCAACAACATAACTTTCTACCACACCTCTGCAGTTGTTCTGGCTTTTTAAAGTTTTCACCAACCTGTTTGCCAAATGTAATCTGAAGTGACCGATTTTTTTTCACCCTCCATTGGAATTACAAAAACCATGAAAACATCAAGTGTTATAATAGGTCTTATGTCAACAATTCTGTCACTCTCTTCACTTAATCGCTTTCCATTTCATGTGCAATGTAAACAATGGAAAAAAAGTAACATTCGAATTTCATTTTTCAAACACCAAATCAAATAATATAGTGTTTTAGTTTAGACATTATTTAAAAAATAATCACCAATATTTTCACCAAAATGTTTTATCAGTTGCCAAAATTATTCTGTTCCACAAATTGAGAAGAATGCAATCAGCAGCGCAACCACTGACACCTGATATATGTATACCCTGATCCACCTTGTGAAATATTGCAGAAAGCTGCCCAAATACAGATGCTTTATCCTGAGATTCCTTAAAATTTGCAGGCATACACTTAACTAAAGAGGTTTCAAGGAAGTTATAGGCCTTTCTGTTCCCTTTCTTGCGAATAGTCCCAGAGACTTACTTACTACTTTTGATCCACAGGTCTGTATAACCAAAGGACACCCATCAATCTGCTATGCTTAGCTAATTGCAGATGAATTTTATCATAATCTGTAGTTTTACCATATTTCATGAACAAAACAGTACACTTCACTCTATGAACACCTGCTATTTTTCAGCCTTAGTTGTTACCTGCTAACGAGTTCCTGGATTTTCATCCACCAAGTCTTAAAAAACTTCCTCTATATTTGCACTACATCCTCTGTCAACATAAGGAGCTGCTCATCTTTGTCAGGTAAACCCAGGTTTATGGGCTTTCCAACATTTAACATGACCAAAATAGTTTTAGGACATTTTGAAAGTTTTTCACACAATTCCCTTGTGTCATGTGGATTTTATTATTCCCCACTGCACAAAGCCACCACAGTAAGCTGAAACTTTTTTACTTCCTGCAATGAATTTCAAAGCAATTTAAAATTTCTTGTATTTAGAATTCATGATGACAGCAAATTCTTGATTCCCTGCCCATTGCTCATGTAGAATCCAACCCTGATTGGAAATTTTCAGTAGTAAACACTAAAAAAATCCATCATTTATAGCTTTTTTTCAGGAGTAAAAACTACAAAAATCTGTAGTTTTTAACATTTTTCAGTAGCAATGAATAACATTGTATTACTCGCTCGGTAAAAAACAAACTGCCATAGCAGTAAAATGAAACTGTAAATTCATAAAAAAGTGAATTTTCGCTTTAAAAATTGTCTATAAATTGAAGATATTTTGTGAGAAACACTAAATAGCTCCAATGTTTTTTTTTTTTTTTTTGTAGTTTACCTCAGGAAACAATGTGTGTTCCAATGAGAACCTTACAGTAAACGAAGTAACTGTCTTCACAGACAGGAAGTTATTCATAGTAAGTAGTCTTCAAATCCCAAAAAGAACAAAAACAAACAAACAAATGTAGTTTTTTTTTATTGCAATAAACAACAAAAAATTATTTGTCATAGAAAAGGTAGTACTATTCCAGGGCTTTATATAAAAATATGAAAAATAAAGGACTTTCCAAGCTCTGGAAAGGGACCTAAAATTTCAGGATGTTTCCAGGATTCCATGAGCCATGATAACTCTGCATGTGGCCAGAGACACTTAGACATCCAAAACATATTGAAAAATCACGGAAGAAATGCAATGATATTGAAAATATTCAAGAAATACACGTTAAAATGTTTAATGAATGTCAGAATCTAGAAAACATGAAAATAAACTTTACGCACATCATTAAGAAGGTCATTTCACTGAGATTTTTGGTTTCCATAGTATATCTGTTGCTTTCCGTAATCCGTAGGGGAACGACGATTTCCATAGTGGCTACAGAGAATCCGTAGTAGTTGGAGTCTGCTCGTGTACAAGGGTGATAACAAAAGTTCTGCACACGTTAATCTAAAACAAAAGCGGATGATGAAATCGGGAAAATGTTTGCGTCGTGTCAAGATCAGACTCTCAGCTACTCAGTGGTGTTGGAACGACGCGCTATCATGTGCTGTGCAGATGTGGGAAGGTTTGGAAATGGAAGTGTGCAGCTCCTCAGGTCGAGTCACGTCATTAGACCAGCGCTTGTACATGAAAATAGAAACTCTGCGGGGAAAACCCCCGACACAGATCCACACTGCCTTGCAAGAAGTTTGTGGGGAAGGAACTCTTGATCGAAGCACAATTTCTCGCGCTGGGTATCGTGATTTCGAGTGGGCCGAAGCAGCACTGAAGGTGATCACTGCTCAGGCCGAACTCAAATGGCGACAGACAAAACATCTGTCACCATTGTTGCAAACGCTTCTAGAAGAGAATTGCAGTTTGACAGCTGAGGAGATTTCTCACCAGGCAAATTTGTCCACCATGCCTGTTCACTGGATTTTGATCGACTCACAGAGAAAAAGAGAAAATCGCTGCGAGCTGGGTGTCCCATCAACTCACCCCCGAGCAGAATGCAGCCAGAGTGAGCATCACACAAGATCACCTCCACAGGTTTGAAAGGCAGGGTGACACCTTCCTGAAAAGAATTGTCGCAACTGATGAGACTTGGACCCGTGATTTTGAGCTGGAACTGAAGTCACAATCAGTGGAATGGAGGCATCCAAGTTCCCCATGCCCCTCAAAGTGTTGTCATCAACAATCCAAAGTGAAGCAAATGATGATATTTGTGTACGATGCCCAAGGTGTTGTGGCCTCTGATCGTGTGCTGATAAGGCAAAATGTCAACGCACAATATTATTGTGACCTTCTGAGAACAAAGTTGAGAGCGAAAATTTATTGAAATTGCTCCACTTGTTGGAAGCGGGAGTGATCTTGTTGCCTGACAATGCATTGTGTCATGGTGCAGCGTCGGTACTGGGACATTTGTCGAAATATGGCTGGGAAACTATCCTACCCACCATACAGCCCTGATCTCAGTCCACCAGACTTTGATCTTTTCCCAAAGTTAAAAAATCGACTCCGTGGCATCTACTATGAATCGCAAGATGAACTGTCATTGGACGTGACCTGAATAATGCGACGGCAGAACAAAGATGGCATACTACGGGATGGGGCATCCAGAACCTACCTCACCGCTGACAAGCTGTCATTAGCAGCGGAGGGGAGTACATTGAACAGCAATAAGGTAAGTTTTCTCTGTTACTTCAAACTTTTCTCAAAAATGGACAGTGTGCAAAACGTTTGTTAGGCCCTTCGTAGCCATTTTCTCAGAAAACTTGAAAATTGCATCACCCTGGAGCTGAGATTAAACATGTATCTCCTGTTTTCCATTTTGGCATGCTGCTGCTAAATCACCTGGGACAACAAATATTTAAGCTACTGAAGTTAAAAGTAAAAGTAGCTTGGACATCTGAACAACTTGCAAGATACATTTTGTTATTGTTTTTGCCATGTACTGGTGAAGAATAATTTCATGCACATTCATTTCCCATTAATTTTTACGAAAAATCTTCAAATACAAACATACAGGAGATATATATATATATGCGAAACAGATATACATACCCAATGCTGCCAGAACACTGATGAATGTCATAGTAAGGCTTAAATTCAAATTTCCTTTTAAAAGAACAGTCCACATATTGCTTGCACCACCCCCTGGGCTACAGCCAAATGTAAATAAACCATACTGGAGTGGTGCAGAGTCAAACAGAAGCTTGGCTAACCCATATGCTACCTATTTCAAAAGAGAGAGAGAGAAACAAATGCATACTTAAAATTAAAAGCAAGAAAAAAATTTTATGTACAAAAGATGAAACAAAAAATATCAAAATTGATGCAAGAATTGAACAAAAGTTATCTGCACTGCTAACAGCTGACCACTCAGCTGACAGTTCACGGCTAAAATTCAAATACAGTCCATAATGACAAAGAAAATCTTTCTTTCCCATTAACAGTTGTAACACAGACTCACAATGTCATATTCCTACCATTTGGAAATCCATTCCTAAATCTGGCAACACTGAATCGACGTGTTAGTTGGTCATGCATAATGTTTTGCGATTGTGGGACACTACTTGGTAACCGCATACACGGTCCCTCATGTGACGTCTCCCATTCGACCAATGAGAAGCGTTGTTAGAAAAGGTATCTCTTTCCACTGTGATTTCTTGTACGCTGATGAGAAAGTGACCGTTTGTTGACAATTTTACAGCTTTATTCAGTGTTTTATCTCCGAATATCTTCTTATTTTCAATGATTACCATTAGGAATTCTGATTGAACAATTTCTCAGTGTTGTTTATACCAGCTTTTTGCACTTAGGCAGATATCCGAACACCTCCATTGGTGGATGAAAACAGCTTCATAAAAATTTATCACGAGTGCCTAAAGTGTGTGTGATTTTGAACATCATTATCAATGGAATTCTCACGAAAGACAATCATCAAATCGGTTGAGGAAAATATCTGTTTAAATTTTCTTTTAGTTGAATTTCTGCTGTACAATTCATTTTTTTTTTCTGAACTTTGCTTTTACTACACATGTAGTTATGATCTTGGATTGCTTTCAACTTACTTTTGTTCAATGAACGACCTTGATGACATTCTAATGCACAGTGATCAACGGAAATAAATGGCATGCCATCAAATGGTACCCTGTTTTCAACATTGGAATTTTTTTTCCCTTCGAAGAACATAGCATCCTTCTTCATACCTTTAATATCACTTAAACTGGGTTTGCCCAAGATTGTGAACTGTACCACGTTTTTGAATATAATGTGTATTAGTAGAAATCTCAAGTTTGGATAATGTTTAAAGCATCTTCTAACAAAAAAACATATCTCAAATAATCATTAATAGAATGACGAAAACCAAAATCAATTTTAACTGTTATTTTTAATAGCTAAACTGAGCTAATTATCAACTCAAACCACGCATGCACTAACTGACAACAAAAAGAGAACTTCAGAAGTAAAGCGTATAAGAAATCACAGTGGAAGGAGATACCTTTTCTAACAACGCTTCTCATTGGTCGAATGGGAGACGTCACGTAAGGGACCGTATATGCGATTACCAAGTAGTGTCCCACAATCGCAAAACATTATACATGACCGTGTTAGTTACCATCTCAATTTTTTTCTCATACACTCCACAGCTGAAGAAAGTAGTGCCAGCCACCCTAGTGATAGAATGGCATGAGAGACTGGCTTCTGATCATTGGTTGAAATTGGGCCTGGGTTCGTCTCCTGAATGAAGCATGGGTGGTGTACTTGTCTAATCGTGCGGGCAATGTCTCTTCCCTGGAACCAATGACCCAGAATTAGGGAAGGGAAGCTGCTGATAACCCTATGAGGTGCTCATTACCCCCCCCCTCTCCAAAAAGAAAAAAAAGGCTACAGTCACTACCAATTTTTGGTAAAATTTCAAATTCAGTTTTAACGAAATTTCATGATAATGAGTATCCTTTTCTTTTTTTTATTCAAATTGTTTTTTGTTACAGAATTTTTTTTGTATGATATGGATTTAATGACCCCTATGAGCAACTCACTGGAGTATAAGCAGTTGCCCATCCCTATTTTAAAGTCAGTGGTTCCAGCGAAGGATGAGAGAGCCCGAACCCAAGCTCATATCGGAAGAATTAGGAACCAGGCCTCAGATCACTCAGGCAGGCCTACAGAAACTTCTTAGAATAATAAGTTGCTGGTTTCAATGAAGGCAAACTGTATTTTTAACTATACCAAAATTACAATCACAGTTTAAAAAAAAATTGCCACTGCTATTATGTTCTTCACTTTTGATAAACGATACCAACATTTTTGTATATAAATTGACATCAATGGTGACTTCATAACACAACAGACATGGACAAAAGAGTAGCAGATCCATGCAAGTCATCATCTTATTCCATCAGAACTGTCTTTTATGGCAGATGGTAAACATATTAAAATATAAACAACACTTGTCGTTTCTACAGGATATGATAAAAAACGATGATGGGGACATTAAAAAACTTTAATTAAAAGGTTGAAAGTTTAAATACATTAGCACTTTCGGATCTACTATAGACCCATTATCAGATTTGAAATAATCTAACTCAGAGATTACGTATGGTTATATATCATGAACAATGCCAGATTACAACTTAAAATTTGAGAAACAAAGATACATGTGACGTAGTTAATCACAAAGCCTGTGCACGAGAGTCAGCGCCTTGTGGGAAGAGGCACTGTTTGCTCAAAATAAGGCTCTTCCAAATCCCAGGAATGTAATTAGGGAGATCATCATTGCAACAAGAGTTAAAGTTCTTAAGTATAAATAAACTTTCTGTAAATAACAAAGTTGATTTATATGATGGAGATGCCAGTATTCTCATATTGTCCCAATCTAGAAAAACTTACCACTGTTAACTGCTCTTGCCAAGGCAGTCGTTTGTGACCCATTCCAAACATTGTATTTGTGTTCTAAAGTCTGGTATGAAATTCCCTAGAAGTTAAGCCAACATATACAGAATTACGAGTTCCTGGATCGTTTGATTTCAACGGTATGCTGTAAACACCCAATTTGTCAAGGCTTGGCACAAGATCACAGTCGCTACGGATCGATGACAAGATATTCATGGTTTTGACTCCAAAGTTGACTTGATATCTGTGGTAGGCATTCTTTAAGGCATGAACAATAAGTGGAACATATTGCACTGACCCCACAAATCTTGACCTCTGGTTCTCCTTAGACAAGGAAGTTTGTGTGCTATTTGTAACTTTCCCAATTATACGTTGAACTGTGTTTTCAGGGTACCCATATGTTCGTGCTAAGTCGATACTTTTCTTGAACTCCTGTTTACGGGCAATTGACAAAGAGAATGTGAGAAGGCACGATTAACCAGAAAGTGAAACGCTGACAATTTTTGATCAGGGAGATGGCCAGATGCAAAAGGAATTAAAGAGGAATATGCTGAAGGTTTTCAGTAAACAGAAAAAACTGACAGAATGTTAAACAGGATCACGAACAAGAAAGATGTTCAAAAATTTAACGAATGGTTATTCTCCAGTTCAACCGAGAACATGATGGTTGGATGAAAGGAAGAAAGAAAGTCAACAAATCTGGGAAGGCCGCCGTTGGTAGATGGCCAGAAAACCAGGACGTCGTCAATGTAATAGATAAAAAGTAAACAGATACCAATTCGCCCACTGGCAGAAATTCTACTTCAAAATTTAGAAAACCAGGCTCTGGGCCAATTTGATGTTACCCCTTACCTATTTTATTCATTACATTGACGAAGGCCTGGTTTTCTGGCCGTCTGCCAATGGTGACCTTCCTAGATTTATTGACTTTCTTTCTTCCTTTCATCCAACCATCATGTTTTTGGTTGAACTGGAGAATAACCATTCGTTACCTTTTTTGGACATCTTTCTTGTTCGTGATCCTGTTTAACATTCTGTCAGTTTTTCTGTTTACAGAAAACCTTCAGAATATTCCTCTTTAATTACTTTTGCATCTGGCCATCCCCCTTATCAAAAATTGTCAGCGTTTCACTTTCTGGTTCATCTCGCCTTCTCACATTCTTCTTCGTCAATTGCTCGTAAACAGGAGTTCAAGAAAATTATTGACTTAGCACGAGCATATGGGTACCCTGAAAACATAGTTCAACGTATAATTGGGAAAGTTGCAAACAGGACACTAACTTCCTTGTCTAAGGAGAACCAGAGGTCAAGATTTGTGGGGTCAGTGCAATATGTTCCACTTATTGTTCATGCCTTAACGAATGCCTGCCACAGATATCAAGTAGACTTTGGAGTCAAAACCATGAATATCTTGTCATCGATTCGTAGCGACCGTGATCTTGTGCCAAGCCTTGACAAATTGGGTGTTTACAGCATACCGTTGAAATCAAACGATCCAGGAACTCACGATTCTGTATATAACGGCTCAACTTCTAGGAAGTTTCATATCAGACTTATAGAACACAAATACGATGTTCGGAATGGGTCACAAACGACTGCCTTGGCAAGAGCAGTTAACAGTGGTAAGTTTTTTCCAGATTGGGGCAATATGACAATACTGGCATCTCTGTCATGTAAATCAACTTTGTTATTTACAGAAAGTTTATTTATACTTAAGAACTTTTGACTCTTGATGCAATGATGATCTCCCTAATTACATTCCTGGGGTTTGGAAGAACCTTAGTTTGAAAAAACAGTGCCCCCTCCTACAAGGCATTGACTCTCGTGCACAGGCTTTGTGATTGACTACGTCACATGTATCTCTGTTTCTCAAATTTTAAGTTGTAATCTGGCTTTGTTCATGATATATAACTATACGTAATCTCTGAGTTAGATTATTTCAAATCTGATGATGGGTCTATAGCAGACCCAAAAGTGCTAATGTATTTAAACTTTCAACCTTTTAATTAAAGTTTTTTAATGTCACCATCATCGTCTTTTATCATATTGTGTAGAAACGGCAAGTGTTGTTTATATTGACTCATACACGAATTAAGCTTCTTTTAACCTATTAAAAGAAATACAGTAAAATTTCCTTTAACAGACATTACTCAGATACTCACCTCCAAATTTCAGCTACAGTTTTCAGAAAAGCATGAGTTGCAGTCTACATTCCCCCTTACTCTAGCAGATCCCCCTCTCAGATATTGATCTCAAAAACTCAAATGCAAATTTAAGACCCCCCCCCCTTCCAGTTATAGCCAAGTAATGGTAGTATGCATGACTTTACCTGCAAGAATCTACAGCATTTTGCAAGTAACAGAGCCAGAAGCTGCCACATTACTCAGGGCAAATATGGCCAAAGAAAAAGAAAAGCCACTTCTGATTGGAAAATCCATAAAACCTCTCAATCAAAATAATCTTATGGCATAAACCAGCCTGTGGTACCAAATACCAAAGCATGAATGATTAGAGAGATGTTTGGGAAGCTTGGATAAAATGTTTGGGAAGCTTGGATAAAAATAATATGTTAACAGTGTTAGAATTAGAAACAGATGTTCTACTGGCCCAGCAGACCGCTAGAATTTGCAAACCACTGATCCACCAAAATGCCTACTGGTCCGTATAAAAATAATTAAAAAATTTAAAGACATTTACAATATATGTAGGAAATAATGTATCATTTCAATGGAATGATATCAAATATTTGTTTTTAAACCTATTATTAGTTTGCAGCATAAAAAGAAAACCAACCATGCAGCAAGGTAAAAGAAACAGAAATTCATTTTTTAACTTGTGACGAATTAGGAAAAAAAAAACTTACTGGCCATCTGGGCCAGTAAATCAATAGTTCAGTGGTCCATCAGAAGTTTTACTGGCCAATGGCCAGTGGACCACTGGGTAATTCAAATGCTGTGTTAATTAAGATATGAAAATTATTTCATACAGACTTGCATGGCTAGAAAATGTCTCCTCCTTTCCACTAAACACAATGTCTATGTGTCAGCATTTAGATCAAGGCTAAATTCACTCATTTAGTTTGTTTTAAAAACTCAGATTTGGAAAATGGGGTTTACAGCATTGGCAAATGATTTGTCAAAAACAAACAACGTTCTTGGTGTCATTCAATGGTTTAGCCTTGTTGTGAACAATGACAGAACCAACAAAAGGAGCTATTTTTCAAAAGCTGGATTTTATTCTTGAAACAGCGTTTTGAAAGAACATCAGCAACTGAATATAAAGGCTCGAGTGCATTTACTGTAAAAAGAAGCTGGACATAATGACGTTTCAGTTGTAGCAATTGACAGCAGTCTAGCTGTGAAAGATGATGAACTACAACTACAGATTACAGGTTTTGTTAGAAGAACAAAAATGGACAGAAGTGAAGATGAGGAAATACAAGATGTGGCCAAAAAAGATTCTGCTCCTGTTGTGAAAAATTACACAAACTTGTGAATCATTGCAAAGCATTAAATCTTTTTCAATCTGTTTTTTCTGACACGTACATTTTCAAAACAATAGTGAAACTTTGAACCTGATATCCCACACAGTTGCAAATTTACTTTGAGCAAGATATTGGAACATCAAAAAGTTCTAAATAAAACGATAATCGCAGATTCTTTCCCCCTGTTTTTTTAATATGTTCAGCAATGACTCCATATTTTACTAAGCTATCTGTTTCTATTTTCATACACAGAATTTCTATGTGCCAAACTGTGCATAAAAGTAAATTAATGCTATCATAATATTGTACAGCATATGCCTAACATTACAAAAATATAGATTCATTGAATTACTTTTCAGATTCGTTAGTTTGATTAGCGTATTGGTTTTATTTTGTTCCGATCAAGGGTAATTTGTAATATTTTACTACATTTGCAGTATATCATATGCACAGTAGACTGCCACTCAATTTTTTTCAAATATTCAATCTCTCACCCTCTAATTTTGTTAATTTTAATAAAAAAAATAAGGCACAGAAAGTTTTCAGACAATTAGTCAATATTTAATGGTGGCTCAATGCAGCCAAACATTTTAATGCATTCTGATATACAGCGTATATTCGTAATGAAAAGTTACAGCAAAGATTGCGGATTACAACAAGTAATTTTTACCGCATTCCCTGTTGGGGTACTGCTGACAATGCTTTTCAACAACTTGCAGAAGGTACTGCTTCTATTCTTTTTGGTTAGTTAATACAGCATTAAAAGACTGTATTAGTGAAGTGCCCCCTTCTCAGTGGCGACTTTTCAGGTGAAGTAGGTGAAGTGCCTCTTCACCTATTTTACTTAAAATAAAGTTTTATTCAGTAATTTGTATAATATATTCTTTTTGTCTCTATTGTGTTACAAAATACTCAAAAGTTTGATTAGATACCAATTCACATAATGCGCTCAATAAGGAAAACAAGTCCTCATACGCAAAACACTGCAAGTGAAGAGCCGAAATGAAAACCCTTGGAAGTCTGCAGCTTCTACCAAGTTGCTATGGTAACTGTAACGTCAACCTACCCTATCTGGCGTGCAAGTGAAGTGTTTTATCTTGCGGCGCCGAAGCTCTGCTGATGGAATCGTGACCTTTGAAGGAGATCACGGTGAAACGGTTTACCCAGGGTATCTTGCAGTGTTGTGGTACATGCTTTCCGAAAGAGATTTGTTTTTTCCTGCTTTGTGATTATTTGTCAAAAAGTATAGCTGTTACTGTAGTTTCATGTACAGTTTAACAGTTAGTGATAGTTTTAATTAAAGTATATATCCTGTGAACGACATTGTTTGTAATTTATTACAAACTCCATTTAATCGGTGGAAAGATGAAGATAAAAGAGACAGTTTACTTCAAGGACGACCGACGGACTCACTAACAATTGTTGCCAAAAAAGAAATCAAGAAAAGCGGTAAATCTTACAATGTTAATTTTAAAAATTGTTGGTTTACTGAATATAAATGGCTTTGTAGTACTTCTGTGTTACAAAAATTATTTTGTTGGCCCTGCTTACTTTTTAGTAATAAATATTCAGCATGGAATAAAGACGGATTCTCAGATTTATTAAATATAACACGCTCACTTCATAAACATTGTGATTCTAGCAAACACCTGAAATGCAAGTTAACGCTAAGGAATTTTGAAAAAATCAGACCACCATTGCCAATGCCCTGAGGGAGAATGCTAGGCTTTTGAAAATGCATTTCAACGAAAATGTTCGTTTAAATAGACTTTTCCTGCAGACAGTGATTGATGCAGTATTATATTTGAGCAAACAAGAACTGGCATTCCGTGGCCATGACGAAAGCATGGACTCGATAAATCGTGGAAATTTCAAGGAATTAGTTTCATTGTTGATATCAAGAAGTCCTTTAGAAATTCAAAATCAATACGAAAAGATAAAAAATATCTTCACAGGTGACTCAAAAACAATTCAAAATGAATTAATTGAATGTATTTCTGAATATATAAACGATCACGTTAAAAATGAAATAAATGAAGTTCAATGCTTTTCTATTCAAGTAGATGACATCACAGACATAAATCAGACTTCTCAGTGCTCTTTATTAATAAGATTTGTTGATTCGGAAGGTGTACTGGCTGAGCGATTTTTGGGTTTCCACAACATGAGTAGAGATCGAACGTCAGAAGCTTTATACAAATGCTAGACAAAATTTTGGAACAATTCGATTATCAACACAAATTAATAGGACAATGTTACGATGGGGCAAGTGTAATGTCTGGACACTTGAATGGGCTCCAGAGAAAAAAATCAAGGATAAAGCTTCTCAAGCTGTTTTTGTTCATTGCTTAGCATCAGTTGAACCTTGTATTACAGCAGAGTTTTTCTAAAATTTCAAAGTGTCGTAAATTTTACGCAAGCCTCACTGGAATTCCTTCGTTTTTTCACAACTCAGTGAAGCGATCTTATACACTCACATCTACAACCGCAAGACGCATACCAACCATAGCAGAAACTCGATGGTCCCCCACTTCGAAGTTAGTAAGTGTAATTGTTGAAGATTGGGATAAATTGAAGGAAGTATTCAAATTTCTAACAAATAGTAAGCAATCAGACAAAAAATTAATTCAACTTGCCAAGGGGTTTTTAAACGATATGAACACTTTTGAATTTACATTTTTGGCAATAGTATTTAATGAAATGTTTGGCCCCACCGATCTATTATTCGAAATTTTGCAGAAAAAGTCACTAAACTTAAACTACTGTGTAACTCAAATTAAAAAAAACTCGTGAAATTTTGAGTCATAAAAGGAACGATGAAGTATTTGAAACACTGTTTGGAAAAGCTAGCAAAATCACAGAAATAAGCAGATCTAAACGGGAATATGCTGCTCTTACACAAGAAACAATTTTTCAAAATTATAAACAAATGTATTTTGAAATTTTAGACCACATTCTTATGGAAATTGATATAAGATTTGAAGACTGTGAAAGACTTCAATTTGTTTGTCTTGCTGACACAACCAAATTCGAACAATTTAATTCAAGCTTTCCCTCTCACGCTTTTGAAAATCTACAACATTTTTACGGAACAATATTAACTAAACTCCAGCGCCTTAAAAATTAACTGAGTCTTGTATATGCCAATGAAAAATAAATAAAATATATCGACTCACGAACTTCTTCGAGTGCTTCATGAAGATAAAGACATTTTTACAGGAGCTTATAAATTGGTTGCTCTCATTTTAACCATTCCATCTACAAGTGTGTCAGTGGAAAGAAGTTTTTTTCTTGCCTTAAAAAATATAAACTTACTGAAGAAACACTATTTCTCAAGACAGACTTGCTTCTTTGGCAAATATTTCTATTCAGAAAGATATTTTATTGATGCTCAAAGAAACAACCATTCTATGACAACATAATCGACAAATTTACAGCTTTAAAAGAAAGAAGAATTGATCTAATATACAAAAAATAGGTCAGTTCTCACATAGTGATTTTCATTGAAGACAGTAGATAACTTTTCATATTGCTCTTGTAGCTCTTCACCTATTTTTTCAACCACGAGCCGCCACTGCCCCTTCTGCTGCATCGTTAACAACTTTGAGGTTCTTGACCCTCGGTTTGGCTTAATAATGAATTCTTCATCTTCCTTCCATGTGGTAGGATCAGCTTGAAGAAAGTTATCAAAAACATGCAAAGCCACGAACAGTTTCTTGGTGTTGTTTGTCACAAAGTCTGATAGTTTACTTTCTTTTATCTGTTTTTCACCAATCTTTATTCTTTGAAGAACAGGATCCTCCCCTTGTTTGACTAAGAATGCAACCATGGCCTCTTCCATCTCTACAGGCACTGTTTCATCTAAAAATGCAAGACCAACTTAGAACTTCACTCAAATAGCACAAATATTGCAGCATTTGCAACAGCCCAATTTGTGGTATTGTATGTGACAAGATTCTGTAGGAGTTTAAGGTCCATCCTTGAAGCAAGTGCAACAGCTGGTGCGGTAAACCACGATTTCATGTACAGCTGTACGACAAACAAGTTGAACTCATGAAGGCCGAATAGTTCGATTCGATTCGATTGGAGGTTTAACGACCACCGTGAGCAACTCAATGGGCTATAAGCAGTCGCCCGTCCCTAATTTAGGGGCACTGGTTCCAGGGAAGGGAGAGAGCCAGTGCCGTAAGACAAACACAACATCCATGCCTCACTGGGATTCGAACCCGGACCCCGTTCGGACGAATGATCAGAGGCCATCGCTTAGACCACTGCGCCACCGGAGCGGCACCCCGAATAGTTCTCAAGCAGTTATCTGAAACTGAGATCGAAACAAGTATATCTTTCAACTGTAAATCAGTTTTGCCATCCACCTAGCTCTGTGATAAGCACCAGGAGAATGTATGGAAGAATTCTGTAGTGCAAGTGTATCTCCAAGAAACAGCAGTGAGAGTTGCAACAGTTCTTTATAATCATTCCTAGGGTGGCATTTGCACAGCTGTCCACGAATGAAAGTAACTAAGCCTGTTTTAATTGGTTCTATTTGACAAGCAATGACTTTGTCTTCTAGACGCAACTCATAAACATCTTTATTAAGCTGATTCTAAGAATGTTAAAACCTCTGGAAGAGCTGGATGGGAATGCAAGAGCTTAACTTTATTTATCATATGATACACTTGTCTGGTTGGGATTCACGCTTTCTCTCATAAACCATAAAGCTATAACTTCCTGTGCAGTCTCTGTAGCAATGTCTTGAATGGTTCACTTCTCATTAAGTTGTAAATCAAAAAAGCGGCTTAAAGCGTGATGGTTTGAAGGTAACTTGTTTCCTATTATAGATTCACTAGCCCCACCTATCAACCAAATGCCTCGAAGTTTCTTTGATTTATCAGTACGTGTAGCAGCTGTCGTTTATACCAGATACTTTATTTAATTTATTCCAAGAAATAATAAATTATTACAGCTCACCAGGCTTTCGAAGAACTTACTGAAGATCACAACGTTAGATTGATGATGCGATCAGTGATTTTAACTTAACAGGCACCTGCGCTCAACTGAATGCGAAAGGGAAGACTTAAAAAGGATGACAGAAGTTCTGTGTCTGAACAAGCAGCGCCATCTGTTGCACTGTGGGAGAATTAGAGTTCAACAGCTTGCATTCCGAAACGTAAGGTCCCTTAAAAATAGGACAGGTCCTTTGAGCCACCAGAAAAATTCGAGGTACAGCAAAGAAACTTTGGGTAAACTATTTTTACATAGAAATGAACAAAATAAGGAGGTGAGACTAATGAAAATGGAAGAAATTTTTTTTTCATATATTTGGGTGGCAGTCTAATGTACAGTACCTTAGAAATGAAGCCAAACTCCCTTTTAAGGACACATTTTTTATGAACAAAAATAAAATTCCTGAGTGTCCCTAGATGAGAAGTTTTACTGTAGTACCTTGTTAACAAGTTGGTTCCACTTGTTTTATAGGACTACAATTTCCTTCCTTCTTTCTTCCTTTTTTTTTTTTTTTTTTTTTTGCATGTCAGTGCTTTTCATTCCATTTCAGATTGCAGAAATATATTTTCATGAGTTCTTTTTGCTATTCTTTTTTACTTAAGTTATACAAATATGTGTGACATGCCAAGCAGAAGAGCCAACATCCAGTTGGTTTACATTTTGATGATTATCAAAACCATTACTATATGGACAGTTATTATCCACACCTGTGCCCCCTTCTTGGGAGGTGGGGGTTCGCAGCTGTTAAAAGTCCCAGGACTAACTATCACAGAGTTTTTTTTGTTGTTTTTCTGACTGAATACCTATTTCTTATTATTGCATTATTAGCTACGTCAGGCTCATCTAGTTGTGCTAATGCATTTAATAGAGAAAACAGCCATTTATATCACAGGGGTCGGGTGGGGTTATGGATGATAACTGTTGCATATGATAGTTGGTTTTCTGGTTTAAAACTCGGGCATCACGCGACAATAACACATAAACATATAAAATGAGCGAAACACACAGAGTCATGTACGGTAAAAGGTTCGTTTAGCGCAGTGACAGCTTTTGGGAGGAGGCAAGGCCTCCTCAGAATTTCAAGACTCTTAGTTAGAATTATTCATTTTGTTTATTCAGTACTTTTGGATGTAGGAGAGCAAAAGTTTATGCTAGTTAAGTCTTTTGAATTAAATTTCATCCATGTGTTCATTCAGTTTTTTAAATTGACGCTTTTGGAAAACAATCGGTAGCGAGTAGTTACGAAATGTCCTCAGCTTGCAATATCTGTCCGTGAGGCAGGAAACGAAATGCCTCTCCTAGATTTTGCGCCAAACCTGTTTACTTCCACTGAATCAGTAGATCCGAAGGGTAGACGGAGGAACAGCGAACACAAAGAGCGCACGCGCACCGTAGACTTCCGGTGAGGCAGATGTTATCTTACCTCACAGGAACAGCTTCGAGCAGCGTTACTTAGTGGCTTCTTCCTAGTTGCTTTTTTCTACACTAATGTTTAACTAATTGTATTTATGTTTTATGAAGAGCTGTTTGTCAGACCATAGCTTCTGCTTCAAACATATCTAATATGGTGGAAAGCTTACTGGTAAAGCCTTTCAGTAGGAGAGATTTTGAAGAAAGGAATCAAATTAAAAATGATGGTAGGCCTACACCTGAAATGAAAAAGATGACTTCTAAGGGCAAAACTTCAAACAGGGGTTTTAATATTGACTGGTACATAAAAGAACAATGGCTAACTCGTAGTGAATCAACAAACAAACTATATTGTAAGCCATGTTTGCTGTTTCCTGTGAGTGGCAAGGAAGTCTGGCAAAAGAAAGGCTTCAATGATTTGAAAAACTTACGACGTGCTTTGGACAGGCACAAAAAGTGTAAAGATTACATTCTGGCAGTTGTTGAAGCAGAACAGACATGGTATGACCTTATAATAAATCACTTCGCCAAACAGAAAGAACGAAAGATAGACCTCATATACAAGACAATATAAGCGCAAGGTAAGCTTCTCTCTTGCTGTATAGGTAAATGCTGTGTGCAGAAGTTTTCAAGACTTTTCTTTTGGCATCAGTGAAGATAGAGGTGTATATAGAATTTCATTTGAGATGAAAAAGATGCATAGTTCAGTCTTGCTTTTTATCTTCTGTTGATCTCTTAAATAAAAAACTATTTCGATGCAATATATTTCATTTCCAAACTGGCTTAACAGTTCCCAAATAGTCCAAGAGGACAATTCAGACTGAGAAAAAATATATTTAGGCGAGGGGCTGGAATCTTACATAAACAGGTTTTGTGTTGGTCTCAAAATCATGTAAAACGTGCGTCTCCGGTAAAATTTTTATAAATCTTTTCACAGGTCATGTTACTTATTTTATACTTTGCACATGAGAGAGAAATTAAAAAAAAAATATGTGAAAAAATGGCATTAAATTGAATAAATTTATTTGAATCCAGGCTGAAAAGTAGTTTGCCTCCCCAGCAATTTTGGCCACGAGCCGCCACTGGTTTAGCGGCAGCTTTCGGTCATCCTATGACCTTGATCACCCGCGATCGACTGGATGGGCTGGTTGCCAGAACTACAATTTGAAGTTAGGGTGTTGGAACTGTTGCCAGATTTTAGAAGAGAGATCCAAATAAATGGGATTTGGTGAGGGGTCTCTGAATTGCAGTTTTTGGTGAACAAAATTTCAATGCTCTCTTGAAAACACAGAGATGCCTTGTTGATAAAAGGGGCAACTTTTTTGGTTTCTTTCCAAATGGGAACTGCAGAGGTGTCTTCAAGGGTTAGTGCAGATAAAGCTGTCCTTGGAAGACCATTGGAAACATCTTTTTTGTGTTCACCAAGTCTTGTTTTGATGCTTCGGTATGTGCTTCCAATATACACTGAGAGACCAGAGGAAGTTGAAATGGGAATAGCATAAACTCCAGGGGTGTCCAAGGGTGAGACAGGATCCCTGTCTTTAAGCAGGCACATTATTGCAGAAGGGTTTGGTTTCACTGTGAGAGTGTAGCCCATAGTTTTGAAAAGTTTACACACCTTATAAGAGAAGGATCCATGGAAAGGGATGGAACCAATGAATGGTGTTTTTTCCATTATTATTGGTGAGAGAGCAGACAGATTTTTCAAGTGGGAATTTTGGATGAATTTTTGAATTGGACCTAAATTCACTCCTGAAACTAATCTAAATCTAAAAGCCACGATCTCCATGCTAGAAGCAGCAGTTCACCGCACTAAACCCGAAGCTCGGCCAATCCTCCGTGCCAAGGCAGCACTCTATCTTGCAAAAGTGGAAAAGAAACCCCTATGGTATTCTTCCTCATTCCTCAAAGAAATCAGCAATTTAATGAATGAAAAGAATCTTGCAATCTGTAAAGCTGATAAAACTGGCTGCCCTGTCATTATCTCCAAAACTGTTTGTTCTCAATGAAAAAGCTGAATCATTCCTCTCAACTTCAAAATGTAAGGTACTAAAATCTGATACCACCCCCAAACTTAAAACTGCAGTTGAAAGACTCAACAAGATACCCATTCTAAAGACCTTTCTTGGAGATTTTACACCACCACATTTCCGAACTCCACGCTTATTCTTCCAGATTAAACTTCATAAAACTGGTTTCCCTCTTCGACCACTCGTGGAATATACTTTCTCTCCCACCCATAACCTTGAAAGGAGGATTGTGGAAAAATGTAAACATCTCACATCCAGCCATCTTTTGTCAATTTCCTCCACTAAAGAGTTCATTAGAAAACTCCCTCCTAGCATTGAACCCTCTGACAAAATGTTCACTCTGGATGTAGTCTCTCTCTTCCCTTCAGTCCCTCTTTCCCACTCTCATATGCTGCTAGTACAATTGCTAAAAGAAAACCAATTACTCTCTGGCCTACCAAAAGACCTGTATGACTGCCTTCGAACTCCGAGAGATCTTAATTGTTTCAAATTCAACAACAAATACTACTGTCAGCAAGAAGGACTTCCGATGGGTTCACTTCTCTCTCTCCACTTCTGGCTGAAGTTTTCATGCAACATATCGAAAAAAAAACCATAGTCATGGAACACAATCTACAACCTTCCATTTGGCTTCGATATGTTGATGATATTTTTGTAATTTGGCCACACAATAGAACTGACTTTGAATCTCTTCTTGAAAAGATTTCCCTAAAGTTCCCATCAATGAAGAATCACAGCAAGGCATTGACTTTTTGGATGTTCAACTGGCAAGGCAAGGGAATCATCTCAACAGATCTGTCTACAGAAAACCCTCTGCCATAGCAAACATAATCCCATTTTCATCCCACTTCCCAACTGCTCACAAATTTGCAGCCTTTAAAACTTATGTCAATCGTGCCAGGATTGTCTGCAACACTGATCTTCCTTCAATTAAGAAATTGACAATATAAAGAAAATTGTCGAAGCCCATCAGTTCCCACCTTCTACAATTCAAAAATTCTTCCAAAATTCCCACTTGAAAAATCTGTCTGCTCTCTCACCAAATAATAATGGAAAAAAAAACACCATCATTGGTTCCATCCTTTTCCATGGATCCTTCTCTTATAAGATGTGTAAACTTTTCAAAACTATGGGCTACACTCTCACAGTGAAACCAAACCCTTCTGCAATAATGTGCCTGCTTAAAGACAGGGATCCTGTCTCACCCTTGGACACCCCTGGAGTTTATGCTATTCCCATTTCAACTTTCTCTGGTCTCTCAGTGTATATTGGAAGCACATACCAAAGCACCAAAACAAGACTTGGTGAACACAAAAAAAATGTTTCCAATGGTCTTCCAAAAACAGCTTTATCTGCACTAACCCTTGAAGACACCTCTGCAGTTCCCATTTGGAAAGAAACCAAAAAAGTTGCCCCTTTCATCAACAAGGCATCTCTGCATTTTCAAGAGAGCATTGAAATTTTGTTCACCAAAAACTGCAATTCAGAGACCCCTCACCAAATCCCATTTATTTGGATATCTCTTCTAAAATCTGGCAACAGTTCCAACACCCCAACTTCAAATTGTAGTTATGGCTACCAGCCCATCCAGTCGATCGTGGGTGATCAAGGTCATAGGATGACCGAAAGCTACCGCTAAACGAATCTTTTACCGTATGTGACTGTGTGTTTCGCTCGTTTTATGTTTATGACAGTTGGTTTCAGTGGTAGTATAAATGTAAACAAACTAGATGTTGGTTTTCCTCATGAATGTATCACAGAAAAAACTTTTAGAAATGTGCACCTGAAATGAAGAAAAGCATCATAAAACAGCCTCCTCATGAAATAAATAAATAAATAAAATAAAAAAAAATCATGTAAAACATGTGTAGTCCGACTTGAAAATAATTACCAAATAAATCACATTTGGAATAATTTTGAATGGAAAACATCACAGACACATATTAGTGTAGTCACAGCTAAAATTACACAGAAGTACTCATAAGTTATAAAACATCTAATTTACTCCACTCTACCCATACATAATTACTTTCATTGCACAGAAGGTGAAGGGTAATTACACAGGAATTAACATGATTCGTATGTTCGTGATGTAGTGTGTGGTGGGAACCACGCCACACACTACTGAAATATGCATATAAGCATCAAAGCAACATTTTTCTTTTGGGCTGAGATAAAAAATTTAAGAGATGATGAATTACATATTTACTTAAGAGTACAACAGAACAATAACTGAATAATGCATTGGGATAAATGGGCCCCAACTCCACGACTAGATGTTGCATCACAGTCTACATTAAATCTGTCTCAAATCAACCAATGAAACAGCCAGATTCAACTTGACCTCTTTTGATTTCCTTGAAATTAGGTGTGATGGTTAGGCATGGTGACTTATGCATAAATCTCAAGTTTTAGTTCTGTCCAACTATGGGGTATCAAAGAACCTGACCCGGAAAATTAGAAAACTGTGGCCCTCCGGGCAATTTTTGAGTAGTTGTATTTCATCACCTAATTGGACTGAAAGGTTGAAATTTGTGTCTTTTTATAGCATTGTATATGAACGTTTACATCTTGTACTGGAAAATAATAGGAAAAATTGGTTCAAGGTCATGGAAATTACTTTAACCTAAAATATTTAAAAAATGTAATTCCAAAAAAAAAAAAAAAAAAAAAATGCATGACACCCTTAAAGCTTTGTTTAGCAGTATGCCAATTTTCAAGTTGGGACCTCAATGGGATCATTATTTATAGGACATTTAACTGAAGTGAATTTCGATCAAAACTTCTCCAAAAGTAACAAAATAACATTTTGCAAGTACTTGACAATTAATGACAAGTTTAATCTGATATATTTATTTATAAAATGCTAAGTTTATCCATCATAAGATACAATAAATGTATCCTTCTACTGCAGTTATGCATGTGTGTGTGTGTGTGTGTGTGTGTGGGAAGAAGGCTGCTGGGAGTAAAAATGAAAGAGCTGAGCTAAGGCAAAAACATTAACCTGTGAAATGGGCTTTCGTGGCAAACTGTTTGTGTGTGCGCGTGCATGAATGCATGTGTCCGTCCTTTAAAATTAAGCCAGAAATGCAAATTTCCTGATTTTTTCACAGTTTTAGCAAAAACATTGGCTTTTCCCTGAGGTTTCGCCGTATTTTTTGCATCCAGTGCCCCTTTCCTTTATGTTTCACTGCTTTCATGCGGTGGTATAGACACAAACCTTGCTATCCCTTCTAAACAAGAAGTACCTTGGTTTTGACCAATAGCAGGTTTAGTTTTCAGTTTGCTTTTGACTTGCATCACTATTAATAATTACAACTTTGTTTACCTTCATTGGTCAAATCAACCATCAGCTGTAGCCATCTCACACTTCTGGTTTCATTCTGATACTTGTTACAGAAAGCCTAATTAATATGTTATGATCTTTTCTTTTCTTTATTTTCTCTTTTGGTCTTGAAAGATATTTTATTAAAGTTATATTAAATGTAAATAAGCAGTTTTTTTTATAAGGAAAAAAGATTCTCCCCTTGTTTAAGTGTTAAAATGTCACAGGGGGCTATGTAAATTGTAAACCCCTTGTTGTAACTCTTTTGAAGAAAAGCAACACTATAACGTGAAAAAGAATAAACATCTCATTTCTCAGAGTGTATGGTCAAACTTTTCTATTCATAAAAAAAAATCTGTGAAAAGTCATGTAAAAAAACTTTCAAAGACTAAATATGCCTGCGAACTGCGAAACTCATGACAGCAACTCGTGCTGCTGACGTTGTTGAAGCTAATACTTAACCTGTCATAAGCCATAGTACTAGTGAAGGTGAGCTAAGTAATAAGGAAATTTTTGAATGTGTATTAGAAATTTTGTATCTTTGCAGGCAGTTGATTCAACTCCTGTAAAAATAGAAAAGACTGCATGAACAAAACTATTGTCACACAAATTTGAAAAACAATTACATGTTTTGAATAAAGCTCATATTGAGAAATGGCTTCCTAGTTTTATTGAATTAATAATCTAAAGCAACTTATGGGAATTTACTAGGAAATTTTTTCATTTATAGCAAATTTTCGGAGAAAACTCTTCTCCTTCTTCAGGCTCTCTTGTTGTTGTCACTTTTTTTTTGCTTGTCACTATCATGGTTACGGTTTACCTTGACGTTTACGGTTAACCTTGACGGTTTAGGTTATTTTTCAACAAATCCTGCCAGATGTTAGGCAGGGAAAATCCTTTGCAGTCATTGATGATGGAATTTTGATTTTTCTCAATCTCTATTCCTTCTTTCAGTTTTCTTTTTTGGAAATTGCTTTGGAAACTGATTACTTTAAGGGAATTCCAATCCATGCTGTGCCCAGTTTCTCTAACATGCCTATCTAATCCAGTCTTGTTGGAGCAATTTTTTATAGCTGCTTTATGCTCAGCTATACGAGTTTCTAGTCTGCGACCTGTTTCACCTATGTAAGATAGTCCACAACTACAATTTACTTCATAAACTACTCCTTGCATTTTTAAAATATCTTCTTCTCTTTGAACTATTTTAGGGAAAAATTTTTTAACTTTGTTCTCTAAACTTGGAGCTAGCCTAATATTGTATTTTTTACTAATTCTCTTTAAAGCCTCAAATAAACCTTTGTGATAAGAAATTTTTCTAGTGAATTTTACTTCTTGCTTTTGTGGGTTCTTTGTACCATTAAAATTCAGAAGCTTCTCAATTTCTTCTTTAGGATAGTTATTTTCTGCAAGTATGACTTTAAGCTCTTCTTTATGGGCTTCTTTTTTATCTGCAGTAGAAACTATTTTATTAATTTTTTCTAAAAACTGACTTGCTACATTTTTCTTAATAGAAACTGGATGATACGAATTGAAATCCAGTAGTCTTTTAGTATTCATTGGTTTTTTATACCAACTAGTGAGGAATTTTTCATCTTCATAATAGATAGTAATATCTAAGAAGTTTATTCTTCTTTCTTTTTGAAGTTCAATAGTGAACTTAAGGGAATCATCTAATTCATTGAATGAGTCTAGAATTCTTTCTGGAACAATTTCTGAGCTATCTATTATAAATAAGATGTCATCCATGTATCTGCTATATAAGCAGAAGTATGTGGGTTGTACTAGTATCTTTTCTTCTAGTTTTCCCAGAAGAAAGTTATGTTGATCTTTTCCTGATGCTGAACTCCCAACATCTGACCTGAAAATAGAAATGCATTACCCAGCTTAAAGAAATGTATTGTTCAGCTCAGCTTAAAAGCTACGAATTTTAACTGTACTACAAAAAAATTTGCAAAACTTGCAGGATGAATTCATTATTCCAAATTGCATTCTAAAAAAAGCAAAACGCCACTTGTAAAGACAGAGAAGAAATAGGAACTCTAAATCTAAAAGCCAAGAAAGATACTAAAACAAGAGACAGCTGACCTTGTGCAAAATTTTTATTGCTATGATCATGTTGGCAGGCTAATACTTATGAAAAAATATTGTTGCAGTAACAGTACAACCTGAAAAAAACAGATCTACAATAATAATAATAATAATAATAATAATAATAATAATAATAAAAGGCTTCTTGTTAAATAATCTGAGAGAGATTTAAAAACTGTTTAAGACTGCATACCCAGGTAAAAATTGGCTTCTCAAAGTTTGTGTAGCTGCATCCAAAAACTGTATCCTTCTTGGAGCAAATGGCATATGTATGTGTATCACAATTCATCAAAACTTTAGTCACATTTTTGGGGTGCCAGATGGCAAAATTAACTACTGAAGACAAACTTCCCATTAATAGCTATAAAGGTTGTATTGCAAAAGTTATATGCAACCCTTTACTTCCTGCATGCTACTTCAGTAAATGTCAATATTACCCAGGATCAGATTTACTGAAAAATTACATTATTGATCTTGGGGAAAAAGAATGACATTAATTCTGTGGATACCTGTCAACCAAACATCTATTCAAACTGTGACAAAATCCAGATTGTTGGATTTTTTTTTAAGACTAAAGGCATTGTTATATAGTTATTAAAGGTTTACTATTTACATGTGATGGAGATAACTTCCGACTGACGAACCCTTCAAATTTAAGTTGGTTATTTAACCCTAAAACAATTTTCCCTTTCATTACTTCATTTTGGGGCCATTTTTTAGTGAGGGGGTAGTTCATTTTAATACTTTATAAATAATGATCCCAATTTAAAAGTTGTGGCATGCTGCTAAACAAAACTTTAAAGATTTGTATTTTTTTTGTAGTTTTTTAAAAGTTGTGGCATCAAGGTCAAATGTTATTTCTGTGACCTTGAAAAGTTTTTTTTTTTTTTTTCAGCGCATGATATGAAAGTTCATATAAAATTCTATAAAAAAGACACAAATTTCAAACTTTCAGCCCAATTATTGGCAATGAGATACAACTACTTGAAGACTGTCCAGAGGTCATGATTTTCTGATTTTCAAAAGGTCATGTAATTTAAACAAAAAAATCCCATGGATGCACAGAACTAAACTTTGGGATTTATGAAAAAATCTATATGCCTAACAATCACATCAAATTAAAAGGAAATCAAAAGAAGTTGGTTGTGAGCCCTGTTGATTTGCCATAGTATGCAATACTGAACTGTATCGCATTAACTGTATGCAATACACATGTAATCAAATAACTGGAGATAGTTCAAATACAAGCTTGCTATACGTTCAGGAAAAATTGAAAACCACAGAAGCCTTTCAACACCATCTTGGGTCTTGATCACTAGTAAACATTCGGAACGAGACTGGTTGCCAGATGTAGATTTCCAAGAGTTTCATTATGGCTGTTACCAAATAATAGGTGAGATTTCCAAATGATGGGGATAAAATAAGAAAGACCCTATCACTATCGCCGTTTGAAGAGGTAAACATTTCAATACGCTCAAGAAAATATGGAGCCCTTTTATTTACAAAAGGAGCAACTTTCTCAGTATTCTTCCAGAGAGGCACATCTGATGTATATGTGATAGTCAACAATGATGAGAAAGAATCAGGTCTACCTTGGGAAACGTCCTTTTTATGCTTAGCCAGGTGCTTAGGTAATACTGTGAAAAGTGCTGCCAATGTAAACCGTGGGACCAACAGAAGTAGAAATGGGAATTTTGTGCACACCTACTAAGATCTTCAACTTTATCTTTGTCCATGAAGATGAGTTTTATGATGGTAGGTTTGGATTTGACTCCAATAAAATAACTACAGTATTTAAAAATTTGACACAACTGGTAGGTAGACTGGTAAAGAAAAGGAATACATCCAGCAAATTGAAGTTGCCCATGGACCTCTGCTGAATGGAGATTAGTGGAATTCTTGACTTCAAACTTTTTTAGTCTACCAAACAAACCACCAGAGAATTGATGTTAAGCAGCAATGGCTTTAATATTATTGTATTTAAGGTTGACAGTTGCAGGGCTATTGCAGATGATGTTTGCACTTAAGCAATATAAGATGTGAGTGCAGACAGTCACTAGAAGTATGTGAAGTGCAGTAGACCCCAGATGGTCTCAAAAGGCTTTAGATTATTAATTCAATTAAAATAGGAAGCCATTTCTCAACATGAGCTTTATTCAAAGGCTTTTATGTTTTTCAATTTTTCTTTAAAAATAACATAACAAGCATGCTATTTGAACTACCTTCAGTTGTGCTGTAAGATTCATTAAACCAATGAAAGGCCCACGGAATGATTGTATCACTGTTGGATGTACATTTGATTCTTCAAGTACACAAAGTCACTTCAGGTATCCCATCCACTTTATTTCATACTCTGTGCTACCACGTAGTTTCTTTATCTTGCTTTCTCCGAGCTTCAATGTAAAATATTGCTCTGGTACTTCATCTTTACTAACTTTAATGCATAGTTCTTAACATTCTGCTACTTTTCAAGTTCACAGAAGACGGTTAAACTATGTGTAGTCTCTCTCCATATCATGACCTAGAAAATATACACTCATGAAATTGAAATCACAGCAATCAAGACTGATCTGATGAGCATCCAAATCAGCAGATGGATGAGTTGTGCCAATAAGATCTCAAATGATTAAAGTACAGGACCGATCGAGCAGAAGCCTCAGCTAATATAAATAACATATGGAGCATGGAGTTCAAGCATTTCACCATTCATTCTTACTAGGAGAATTCCTTCATCTCAAGTAGCAGGAAAGGAAAGTTAGGAGGTCTAGGAAATCATGAGAGGACTGGATTCAGGAATGTCTGCATGATAAAATGATTATTAGTATAAAGTACAAAAGGTTTTGAATGAAATGAAACAGAGGAATAGGAGATAGCAAAATAGTACTGCTACTGCAAATCCCAAATAATAATAATAATAATAATAATAATAAAACAAAATTCTGCACAGTAAATATCTAAAGTCCTGAACATTGACAAAAAATCTTCACTACAATGATTAAAAAAAGGTCAGCTTTATTCAGAAATTGGGGATTCTTCATTGGTATTCAAAACCACATATTGCAACCCAGGACTACAATAAACACATAATGAAAGTTGTGGATGATGACACCTGTAGAATGTGTGGAAAAGCCAAGGGAACCACAGAACACATTGTATCCAGCTGCTCTCTTCTTGCTTCAAAATAACACCTTAACAGACATGACCAGGTTGCTAAGATACTGCTTCAAAAGTTTGGTTTTAAATAGACCTTATCCAAGGCTATAATATATACTCCATCTTATTACAAGTACCAACCACAAGCTATTCTCGAAAATCAGAGTTGGGTCATTCCATGCGAAATTATCAGATTTTGAATTAATTTTCCACCAATACATCTTCGATTCTTACGATTTTTTTTTAATGGGTAGCTACTCCCAACTTATAAAAACCCTGAAAGTTTCAATTTCTTGTTTCCGATAGGTTAGAAGGTATAATTTTTTTAAGTTTGGTGCATGGCTGACACATTTTGCGTAAAATGCAAATATCTCCGTTATTTAGAATAAAAAAAAATACATAAATCAGCATTCTTTCTTAATTTTTACCAAGGAATCCACTGGTGCAATGCACGCATTTCTATCTGCTTTAGTTTTTGAGTTATGAGTAATGAGAGAGCCTTTCTTCAATGTTTAAAATGACAATGTGGTACAGCACTTAGAAAGCTGCAGTTATTATTCTTTACGAAGAAAGGTTTAATCTATCAAATGAAGGAAAAAAAAAACAACCTTGGGCTTTTGCTTGAGTGCCGAGAAAATAATTTTTAAACGTGGTGCATGGCCAGTGCATTGCCACAGTGACAGTGCAATCAGCGAAGCACCTTGCGTCGTGGCCACGGCTGTGCGCAGACTTGGTACTGGAAGAAGTCATTCCTCCCGCACGCAAAAAGCGATCCCACCCATCACCGCCACGGCGTGGATGCATGTGTTGTTGAACTCACGTTTTGAAAGAAAGGAATTCTTTATTTACATCATGTACTGGGACAAAATTATCATCACAGACAACTGACAACAAATGACCTGGCATTGTAATTGTGCACAAAAAACTGAAGAAGACAACTGATAGATGTAGCAGTCCCAATTACACAAAACATCCAAAGAATATCAAAGAAAATCTCAAAATATGAGAACCTGCAAATGGAAATCCAAAGAATCTGGAAACAAAGCATAATACAGACCATACCAGTTGTCATTTCGACAACTGCAGTGGTACCAAATAACTATCAGTAAAATCTCAAGGAATCAGGATTTCTACAGAGACTGATTCACCTAATCCATTTTACAAACCTGCCATATCAGTAATCTTTCTGCGTGAACGCTGGAGCTAGTAACTTAAATTAGGGACAAATGGCTATTTATATCCCTTCAAGTTCCTCATAGTGATTGTTAAACATGCCCCCTCCTAAAGGTGACAATTGTTTCCTGGTTGAGAACAGCATTTGAGCTAAACTCACCACCAGCACCAACAGATATAACCCTCCAAGCCCATTCTGTGATTCTTTCCGAGTACCACAAAAGGACGCTCCTCGGTCAAAGTGGTCAAATGCACTGGCTTCGGGCCAATCGCTTGAGGCATAGGCAATGCACCCCATGACACTGGCCATTCCTGGAACAGACGGCTCCATACCAGGGTTCAGTGACTATCGTCCTATACTTCGATTCACCCCAAGATAACACTGCAGTTTAAGGTACAAGAGCCTACGCACCCACTGAGCCTTCGGGGACTACCGAGAGTTATGCTCATCCGCGTCACTCCCCACTGGGTCCTGCTGTTAGCAGCTGTCAATTTTTGCCCATCAACTCATTGGCATCCTTATCTCCCAAACAATGCATATCTATGCATGCATAAGTTGGTCTAATTTTGAAACTTCATTTCTGAAAATAGATCATTTTTAGATTTGTCTAAAATAACCGAATGTACTTATAAGTAAACAGCTAGTACAATATAATGCAGGGATGCATAACAGCCCTTGCAAATGTCAGTGGCCAAATGGCGACCGGATATTTTGTAGTGGCTAATAAATTTTGTAATATAGTAGCCAACTATGGCCAGTAGATCCCCCCCTGTAGCTCCTTTGAAAATGAATAGAAGTGAAGGTGGGATTTGAGAGAAACTTAATCTGCTGGCGGAACAAAGTCAAGGTTACTAAAGCAACCTATGCCATGGTATACTTTGCACAAAATATAATGTCCTCTACAGGTAAAATAAATATCTTTGAATCTCTGTTTAGCCGCATATATACTGAACAAAAATAAACAAACTGTTAAGGCAATGTTTTTAAGATGATGCAGCAGCTACATCTAATGCCATGTAGTACTGCTTGTGAGCATAGCTTTTCAGAAATGAACTTCATAAAAACAAGTAATGAGGCATGTCTGAATACACTTTAATGACTTAATGATGATTAGATACAATGGCCCTTCAATTGAAGATTTTGATCCTCAAAATGCTATTCAGTTGTGGTGGGCAGATACTTCTGATGGGAAGATCAGACACATTATATATCAGTGGTAAACTGTGTCAACATTAGTGCCACTTTATGCATATATATCCTAGCTTTTGTCCTTTGTTTTAAATATTATTAAAATACATTAGACATCTAACTTTAATTAGCCTCTTGAAAATAAATTATATATATGTGTAAATTAAGATAGTAAGCATAATGATGTTACAGCACTGAAAATAGATTGTCAAAAAATTGATCATTTTGGAACAAAAGCATATGCAATATTTGCAGTCAATCTAATGATCCTATGCAGTAACTGCTCTGCATCTGTTTTTATGAGGTTCATGGCGAATGGGGGTCTCATTAGAAAGAAAAAAAAACCATTCATTCTTTTAATTTCATAGAAACTTAAGTAGAGAAGTTTCTGAATTATTACTTTTAACTTTGCATGGCCAGTAGATTTTGTCATTTGGCTAGTAAAATTTTTATTCCACTAGCCACATTGGCTAGTAGAAATTTCAGCAGTTTTGCAAGGGCTCGTGCACAACCTTTTTACACCTATGGACCAATTTTAAACTGACTGTAGTAATTTTTAACCGCTTGTAGTAGCTCCCCCCTCCCCCAATGATTGAAAAATCCCCAAACCAAAATATTAAAAATAACAATAATAAAAACTAAAAAAAAAAAGTGCACAGAAATTTATTAAACAAAACAGCTCACTTGCTTGAAAAACATGCAGGAGTCACCAAAACCTTTTTATTTTTTGTAAGTCTCTGGTAAGACACTTGGCATTGTTTATTTTTTTATTAGTCTTTCTATATCTGGTTCAATGTTGGACACAGCAATCCACAGGTTTCCTTTCAAGTATTCATCAATTAGATAAGAACGATCTCCTGATTTCACTTGATTCATTACAAAGAATGATTGCTCATAAATAGATGCTTCTGAAAATTTTTTTAGTGTGGATTTTCAATCTCTTCATTTCACAAGGCAAGCCAGTTTATGTAAAATACTAAAGAAACTTCTGAAAATTTAGCCTTGAATTTGTAGTTATTTTGATGAACAGCAAGCTCCATCTGAAAGTCGACAGATGCCATTTCAATATTAATTGATAATTGCATTGCAAACACGTCATATATTTGTTTAACCTCATGAAATTTTCTTATCTTTATACGTATATATTTGTGTGTACCACCAGTCCCCCATAAAATTTTCATATCCCTCAATTTCTCAATAAATGTCTGACTAATTTTCGCTTTGTGTCTCCCCCTGGGATTTCGTGTGCGTGGGCAAATAAAATCAGGCCGAGGGCCGCATTCGGCCCATGGGCATTTGGTTGTGCATGTCCAAAATAAAAGTATGATTCTGGGCAAAAGATGCGTTGTTTTTCACGGAAAATGTTGGGAACTACATTTAGTCGCGACGATAGGTTTCACGTACCTTCCTTCCCCTTTCGTGTCATCTTAGGGTGAATCGCAGTATAGATGAACGCGGTCATCATATATCTGCAGACAAACAACAATCAATGCAAAAGATATCTGCCACTCCCATCCCATAATCTTAACAAGAGAAGAATATAAGTTACATGTATTCGATGTGACTGACATATTATTCACACTGAATATTTGGAACGGCTAAACTTCCGTATTCGGCCCCCAAGTAGTTCCAGCTGAAGACAGAACAAGGGAGCTGGAAAGCAAATATTTATATTTTCGGCTTCCTTGTTTAATCTTAATTGATATCTAATTGTTTATCTTAAATTTTCTAATTATCATAATTAATTTTCATTGTATTAAGCAAATATTTATATTTATTCAAACGCTTTGGTAAACCCCTCGGATGGATACAAGTCGCACAAAAGTGTTTGAACTACTTCCTTGTTTAATCTTAGTTGATATCTAATTGTTTATCTTAATTAATTTTCACTGTATTAAGCAAATATTTATTCAAACAAACGCTTTGGTAAACCCCTCGGATGGATACAAGTCGCACAAAAGTGTTTGAACTACTTGGGGGCCGAATACGGAAGTTTAACCTTTTATCTTTTAATTAAAATTGCTCCAATTTTAATAAAAGTCGATAAAAAAATTTGTAATAAAGTTTTAACAAAAATACTAACTGATGAAAACAACAAATCAAATCCTAAAATGCTTTTGAAAATTTTAAGGTCCTTTCTCTGTTTGTTTTCCCTAACCTGTTCACTGCTAAGGCACATACTTAAAACTACATCCCTAGATACTTTACACAACACATCATACATTTTCTACAAATATAGGGTACAGCTTTCTGCTCTCCAAATATTTTTCTTTTGTTTCATTATGCAGATTGCACCTGTAGTTTCTCAAACAGAATATTGATTATCTGAACTTTTCTGAATATCATGTGTATAATTTTTTTCAAATGTATTTTGAAAATATTCTGTCAGCTGGAAAAATCTCAAGCAGATCTTCCAGATAACAACAGCCAGAGGAAGGAAAAATACACACTACACAAGCAGTGAACTAATACCAAATTATTGCATTATACACATTATATAGCTGTATAAATAACTTATGACTACTCTTCAGCAAGATTTGAAAATAATTACATACACGTATATACATTACACGTAATTTATATACAGGGTGATTCATGACACGGACCACAACTGGAAACCGTTAGGTAGATGTACTTATAAAGTTTGTGTCCCGCTACTGACGGACCTGACGTAGGTGATAGCGTGCGTCACATGACTAGTCAGTCTGAATGGTAGTTGAGAAGGCGTTTTGTGTTCTTGAATTGAGCAAAACAAAATCTGTAACTGTTGTGCAATGGCATTTTCGATCACGATTTGGAAAAGAACCTCCAACCAGAAAATCTATCCACGATTGGCATAAAAAAATTGAAACCACGGGCTGTTTGTGCAAACTTAAAAGTGTTTTGTGCTGTGTTCAAAAAGAAAGTGTACGGCCCATTTTTTTTTTCATGAGAAAACTGTCATGGGAGGCTCTTTTCTGGATATGTTAAGTCTTTGGTTGATGCCACAGTTGCAGGACGACAGTGACAACTTTATTCTCTCCAATTGGATGGTGCACCACCGCACTGGTTAGGCGACATGCGAGATTATCTCGATGAACATCTTCCTCACCAATGGATTGGACAAGCTGCGGACTACAACATGCCACTTACCCAATGGCCACCCAGAAGTTCTGACTTAACACCTTGTGACTTTTTCCTGTGGGGGTATATAAAGGACAAGGTATTTGCCCCTCCCCTTCCTGTTGATCTAGCGGAGCTGAAACAGCATATCACAGCCACTATCACTGCGTTTGATTCAGATATCTTACCTTGTGTTTGGGCGGAAATGGATTACCGGCTCGATGTGTGCCGTGTGACTAAGGGTGCAAACATAGAACATCTGTGACTGTCTTTAAAAAAACTTGAAACATTCCCATACAATTCTGTTACAGGTAACATAAAATATCTTACATTGTTCATTTTATAGTGCGTTGAAACTGTATACTTCTTTATGAATTACCCTGTACATGTTCTAATTTTTTTTTTTTTTTTTTGGTTGGAGGTTTAACGACCACCGTGAGCAACTCAATGGGCTATAAGCAGTCGCCCGTCCCTAATTTAGGGTCACTGGTTCCAGGGAAGGGAGAGAGCCAGTGCCGTAAGACAAGCACAACATCCATGCCTCACCGGGATTCGAACCCGGACCCCGTTCGGACGGATGATCAGAGGCCATCGCTTAGACCACTGCGCCACCGGGGCGGCCCATGTTCTAATTAAGATTCTGGCATTCGAAACTTTAATAAAATGGTAAATAATCATTAAACGATTTTAAATGAAACCATTAGTGGTATACTTACCAGAGGCATAACAGCATACTGACAGAAAAATCCGACACAAGGTGCTATGGGCTTTTTAAGAACTGAGATTACAACTTTCAGATCTAAAGCACATCCCATGTTTATGTAGTTTAAAGTAACCAGCACAATCACAGAAATGACGAACGCCTTCTGTAAGCCATTTCCTTTTCGCTTTACTTGTATTTCCAGGTCTTCTGACTTATCGACTTCTGTTTTACCTTTTATTTTAACTACACGTGCATTCGTGATACCCAAAAATTCACCTTTCAGCAGAAAAGACCCATTAAAAAACACCCGAAAATCCACTGGCTGTTGCAAATCAATTGTAAAATTGGAGATCTGAGCTACATCCTCATTATCACATACTACTTTGTAATGAGTATCGTTTTCATTGTTTTTATCCTCAAAAGCAAAAGTAACTTCGGTCTGTTGTTCTTCGTAAAAGTTCACAATAGTTTTCGGCGTGAACGTGACATTCAAGGCTGCGGTCACCTCCAACAACAACATGAGAAAACTGACGAACATCGCCAGAAACACCACAGGACACATCTTGATTTTTGGCGAAATGACAAAAATCTGTAACACTGTGAGTAGTGAACGCAAATTCACACAACTCCGGGGATGAAAAATCACATTCCTTTAACACCTTTTGAATGAATTCAACTCGCTCTACAGAAAGACAGAGAGAACACAACCTCGCAAATCACACACGGAACCGAAAATGAAAATGAGAGAACACACGGAAGGGAATGCGCATGTGCGAGAGTAGAACTTGCAGCGAAGGTCTCGACTTGAAGACGTTGCGTAACCTGTTTTCCTTCACCACGTGGTTTTCCAGGTAATGTCCATTCAGGACGTAAATGAGGGCAAGAAGTTTCGTGCTTCAGTGCATACAGGCACGGCACGGAAGTAACAATCACCTGCATGTATTCTTTCTTAATATATACCGAAATGAACTCCCACAGCTCGGTGAGATCGTGTACTGCTCTTTTTACTTCCTTTATCGATGTCTCACATTTTAGAAGAGGTTCAAGAAGCGCGGTCTTTACTTTAAATCCCTAAACCGAAACTCACTTCAACACATTATTGTAATTATCTACGTTTTGTTTTTATTAATATTTTAGTTGAAATCAGTGTTCCAAGATGGGAGGTATGTCATCCCGGTTGTTAAAAAATGTGGACAAAAGCAGTAGCGCACGCAGGAGTTTATGGTGATCGCCAGCGGCGGATTTACCACTAGGCCGCGGCCTAGGGGCCGCAGGTGTAGAATCCAGAAAAACGGGGAGAATATTTCATTTTTCTCATGTACAAATAAATCAAACTTGTAAAAAAATGTATCAGTTTATATCATTTAACAACCTTACAATTAATTTTTATATACTTTATTAATTTTTGTTGTTATAATGCAACTTTTAAGAATCAAAACAAGAAATACTATTGTTACTTTCGTGTTCTAAGAATGTATCGAGTGTCGGTTTCAAATGTAGGTCTAAGGTTTCAAAATGTAAAGTGTTGTTCCTGGATAAGCATTAACCTTTTTGCCTATGTTTACAAACATTTTTTTTTTATAACCTTTAATTTAATAACAAGTTAAATCAAAATAATTTTTATTTAAATAATACTTATTGAACAATAAAAATATACTACCAATTATTATTATAATTTTTAACTTAAAGGTAAGTTTATTAGAAAATCTTAAAGAGCATATGGGTGGCCGGGTGGTGGGGGGGCATAGAAAATTTGGCCTAGGGCCTCAAAAGCCTTAACTCTGGCACTGGTGGTGGCTATTTATATTTGGAAGACGCAAATAGAAATACCCCGAAGAAAACACCTCTTAAAACATTGGGAAGCGATAAAAAAATATCTCCGGCATACAGGGCCAAACCATCAATTTACAGGACCCAGTACAAGCCCACGAGCGGACCCTCCTCCCATTTCTGGAGATGTCAATAGCCCTTCTATGAAAAAAAAAATGTATTTTGTACAGTCAAAAGAAATAAAAAAAACTATATCATGATGGTTTCCGCTTCACTGTGGTTTTTATGCGTGGTATAAAAGATAAATAAAAAAAAATTCAGATTTTGTTTCACAGCCATAATCACGAATCATAAAATCTGGATACCATGTAGCAGTGGCAGATAAAACCATTTGCTGGAAAATATTTCCTTGAGTTTTGTGCTTACTTTCCGCCAGTGGCGTCGGAACTATTTTTTTGACAGCGGGGGCAAGATGTCGGAGAAAAAAGTATTTTATCATTTCATAAAATTTATCCTACTACTGTAAAACAAGACGTGCTAACTTCATTACGAAAATTGTCTGGCATTTTTTTTTTTCGATTAAACATTCATTTGAAAAAAACAAAAACATTTTCATATCCATATAGCTTCTCAATGTAAACTAACTCTACGCATAAACGACCTTGAACTATAGACTTTGATACTTCCGGATTGGTACCTATTCCGCAAGAATTGTAGCCGTAGACGCTATAACAAAACATTGTAAGAACCTATATCTCATTCCTCACATTGCTTCCATTTCCCTATTTAGTTTTACTCATTTTTTTAAAGGAAGACTAATTTTTTACACTTAATGAGACACAAAATGTTGCTGGTCTTCAAACGGGAATCAGCCCACTGGACTGTTTAATGGGGCTAGTAGCATTTCTTGGGGTCTCAGGAGTTACATTAACAAAAATCAGATTTCTAGATAGTTCATGGTTAAAAATGAAGAGCAATACTCAATTTCTAGCAAAATGTTTGAGATTTCCAATCACGAACATCTGTAATTCGGAAAGAAAGAAAACTGAGGGGGCAAATGGGATGTTTTGCTCCCCACACTCATTTGCGTGCGGGGGGAACTGCCCCTCTTCCGCCTTATATAAATATATTATTTTCCAGATACTAAGTTTGTCATAATCACGAATCAAAAAATCTAAGATACTTTATTTTTACTATACTAAGATACTGTATTTTTTCCAGATACTAAGACACAGTCATAATCCCGAATCATAAATTCTGGATACCATGTAGCAGTAGCGGATAAAACCATTTGCTGGAGAATATTTCCTTGAGTTTTGTGCGTACTTTCCCCCTTATATATATCATCATCATCATTGTCAACCATTATCAATCCACTGCTGGACGAAGGTCTCCCCAAGTTTCCTCCACAACGGTCTGTCTTGTGCCAGTCTCCTCCATGTCACTCCCGCATACTTTCGAGTTTCATCCACCCATCTCCCATGTGGTCTTCTTCTGGCTGTCCATCGATGGTCTGTCCTTCTGGCAGTATGTCCAGCCCATTGACATTTCAGGGATTTAACTCTGATCATCATGTCTTCCACTTGGACACCCCTGCAATCGACGATATCTGCGGTCCTCATACACGTCACGACCGCCGCCGCCACCGTTAAATATCGTGTGAGAAAAAACAACGCAACCAGTCGCATGCGAGATGCCATGCAGTTCGGAGCTCTCTGATTTCGAGAAAGGTGTAATCGTCGGGTATCACAGAAATGGCCGATCCATACGTGACATATCCAGCGAGTTGAAGTACCCAAAATCGACAGTGGCCTACGTGATTGGCAAGTGGAAGATGAGAGGTGTCTGTAGGAATGTGCCCCGACCCGGCAGACCCACAAAATTGGGAGTTAGAGACCGACAGGTGCTGGCCAGAGAAATTCGGAAGAACCGCACCAAATCGATGGGTCACATCCGCGAGGAGTTTCAACAGGCATCCGGGAGTGTTCTTTTGAAGAATGCCATCCGTAAGGAAGCCCATCTGCTCGGTTATCATGGACGTGCTGCCGCCCACAAGCCTTTGATCACCAAGTCCAATAGCGCTGCTCGGCTAACGTGGTGCAAAGAACGTCGACAGTGGACCGTTGAACAGTGGAAGCAGGTTCTCTGGAGCGACGAATCAAGGTTCACCCTCTACCGTTCGGATGGTAGGGTCTGGGTTTGGCGTCTGCCTGGAGAACGCTTCCTGCCTGGAGAACGTTTCCTGCCGGAATGTATTGTGCCCACTGTGAAGTTCGGCGGCGGTGGAATTATGCTATGGGGGTGTTTCTTCTGGTATGGCACTGGACCCTTGGTCGCAATTGCTGGTAGACTCAACGCCGAGACCTACTGCACCATTTTGGATGACCATGCGCTTCCTACGTTGTGGCAGATTTACGGGGTGGACACATGTTACTTTCAGGATGACAATGCCACATGTCAAGTTGCGAGGTCCACCATGGCTTGGTATGGTGACAGTGGGGTTAATCAAATGGACTGGCCTGCACAGAGCCCGGATCCCTATCGAGCACCTCCGGGGCGAGTTGGATCATCGATTTAAGGGGTGAGTCCACCGTCCGAAATCGGTGAAGGAACTGACCTGTCTTCTCCAAGCCGAGTGGAAAAAAATACCGCTAGCCGTCGTACAACGCCTGGTTGAGAGTATGCTCCGGAGGGTCGCAGCTGTAATCGCCACTCGTGGAGGCTCCACCAACTATTGAACTATTGAAGGTGAATAAACTTCGTTTTCCTTTGCTATCACAGATGTCCAATTACTTGTTGGTAGATAGTGTATATATCATCATCATCATCATCATTGTCAACCATTATCAATCCACTGCTGGACGAAGGTCTCCCCAAGTTTCCTCCACAACGGTCTATCTTGTGCCAGTCTCCTCCATGTATATATATATATATATATATATATATATATATATACTTAAGAGCAAAACTGAAGACTAAGGAAAAAATTTTAGAATTTAAAATGAAGGGTGCAAAATAACCTGAAAATCAAAACGCGCAACGCAGCAGTTTTGAAAATTCAGAATTCACATTCTATAAAGAAGATACCTAAGCAAAAAAATACATATATAATTTTGACTCACACCTAATACAACATAGAAAAGGTTATGTATCTACCTGTGTGAGTAAAAGGAGAAAAGATAAAAAAATAAAATAAAATAACTGAATGTAGAAGGTGTCGAGAATACTGAGCCTTGGCTTTATCAAGGACCAGCAAAAACTCTGCATTTTCTCACTTCCACAAAGACCTAGTTGGAAATGGGTTTCTGCAAGGCCATAGATGCAAGTAACATTCCCACCTAAAATAGTTTGAAAAATATATATATAAGTCATGTCCTCCATAGAGTAGCATGACCTAGCACTAGTTAACAATTTCGCTTGCATCCATTAACCTTCATGGCCCGACCCATGCTCTTCATCTGTTACTATTAAACAGAGAGAAGAAGATTAAAGAGAACTCAAGCTGTGAGAGTGACATAATAAATAGAAATGATTTTCAGCTATAACGGAATTCCAAGTTCGTTTGAGAGAGAATTTAAACCTGAAAAACAATGCAAAAGAAATCCAAATTTTACATTGCAATTAAAAAAGGAAATGTTAATTTATAACGAACAGATTTTTGAAAGAAAACTTGAGTCTAAAACCCCCTACTCTACAACTTATGACAGCACGAAAACGAGAATAAGTTAAAGATAATAATTAACTAAAGAAAACTTTGTGAAAGTTATATACCTTAAACAGTTAGTTGCAATATGTACAAAGTATTTCAGCAGTGCTTTAAGTGCATAATTAATTAGTTATTAAGAACTTAACTACTTTGAAAAAACAGCGCATAGACAGCGCATAGAAAAGGAACAAGCTTAGCCCTCTTCTGTTCCTAGGTACCCCAAAAGACGCTCAAAGTTACAAAGAAAAGTAAGAGTTAAAACCCGCATAAATGTTAACAGACAAACCAATGCTTAAAAGCTGAAAAGCTAAAAAACGACAGAGAAAAGGTACATAAAGTACAAACATTGAACTTATAAAACCTAGAACCCAAAAACAAGGAAGAGAGCTTACCTCTTGTGTGACAAAAACTTTTCTCCTCACAAGAGGAGAACATGGCTGACCCCTTCCGCCACTCCCTAGACGCTGGGGGCAGTGAGGGTGGGGCTGATGGCCTCCTCATACAGCAAGAAACCAACGCGCGGAGATTTTAACCAGAGAAAAAAATATATAAACTTAAGACTGTGGATCTGTATGATCAGAATGAGCAGAATTAACTCTCCAGAATACATGAGAAATATTATAAAATACACGAGCAGTTTATTTAATAATCTTTGCATGTATTAAATCACCTTAGTGAGCTTCTATAGATTAATCAGAATCTTATTAATTTTAATGTTGGTTTTACTATTTTTAGTATAGCTATCCTAGTGATGAATAACTAGTTTTCTTTTTTATTTGTTTTTATTTTCTTTTATAAACAGATTTTTAAGCTTTTTTTGTGATTTTGTTTATATTATTTAATTTTTTGTTTTAATAGGACCGTCATATCCATAGCACTAAGGTTCCTTTAGGTAGTTAATAGGCATCCTCTAGCCAACTTCCTTACGGCTTTGATTGGTCAGAATCATATTATTAACTGTGTAGAAAATTAAAGCAGATCTGCCAACCTTACTCTATTATTCAGAATAATTTTTCTTAAAGTTCTTTTGATGAAAGAAGAAGGAATTTCGTTCTCTAGAAAACTTTCTAATAGTATATTAATGTGGTAATTGAAATCCAAATTGTAGCTGCAAATTCTTGAAATTCTTAGGACCTGAGAAATTAGTACATTCTCAATTACTTTGGTTGAAATGTTATTATTCCAGTGTAGATATTTAATTACTTTGAAAGGAAAATTAACTCTTTTATCAAAGAGGCTAATAGATGGGTTACCTCTGTTGAGCTTAATGCTTAAGTCTAGGAACTCAAGTTCCTGATTACTGTGGTTGGTTTTACATAAGTTAAGAGAGCTAGGATATATATTATCAAAATCACTCTCTATAACTTCTGAATTATTGATACACAGCAGATCATCAATATATCTAAAAGTGTAAAGGTAGTTATCTGAGCAGGTGGGGTGATTTTTAATGAATTTATATTCCTTAAAGAACAGGAATAGATTAGCGATATTTGTGGACGTTGATGTTCCCATTGGAATACCGTTCACTTGCTTATAGAGAGTATTATTATATAAGATATGGTTATTTTTTATGCAGCAATTGAGATAAGAGTTCCAAGTTCCTACATCAACAAATTGGTTAAGTTTAAATTCTGCATACAGCTCTTTAAAGGTAGTGATTATATCTGATAGAGGCAGATTAGTATATAGGTTTTCAAAATCATAACTATTAATATCTAGGGGACAAACTTTGAGTATAGTAGAAATTACTTCTGCATTATTATTAATTATCCAAAAATCTCTGTACATCAAGTTAGAACAGTTTCTAATGTGTTTCAAAACCTTCTTTAAGACATCTTCAAAAGCAAGATCTATTTTCTTTTTATGACTCCTTACTCCACTAGCTATGAACCTGAACTTCACAGGATCCTTATGAAACTTAACCGTTGCAAAAAGAAATGGAAATTCAGGCCCATATCTTCTAGTTTGTGGAATTTAAAGTTTCTTGAAGAATGCCTTAAACCGATTTTCTAACTGCTTGGTAGAATAACTTACGGGCTCGTATGTTACTCTATTATTGAGTTCCATAGTTAACAATTCAAAATAGAACTTCTTACAGATAATTGCAAAATTATTGCTAGCTTTATCCGTAGTGGTAAAAATAAATTGGTCTTGTAGTTTGGAGAGTGACCTTTTAACTTCTCCAGAGAAAAAGAGATTTCTGTCGAAACAAAAGTCCAGACCTGCCAACTCACCGGTGAAGCTATTGATTATATTATATTTCCATTCTGCGAAGGCCTCAATAGGCTGATTGTACGTTAAACTGGTTTTTACGATGTACTTATTTACATCTTGAGTGAAGCTCTCAAGAATCCTTTCTTTGGAAATTGTGAAGGAAGGTCTGAATTTAGAGCCATACTCTAATAAATTCCTAAGCTTTTCATTTTCAACATAACTCAAGTTTCCGGTGATAATATGGTTGTAATTCTTATCATAGTGAACTGTTTCTTTATGTTCATCACAAGAACAAGTAGTAATTACAGGAATGTAGCTCGAAGAGTTAAGTTTGTAGTTTTTAACTATTGACCCTAAGGTCTTAACATATTTAAAACTTACAATAGACTGGTGCCTGTGGATGGGAAAAAAATTGCATTATTGTAGAACAGCTTCCTTACATTGAGATTATCGTAGGCTTTATTTAGGAACCTGATGGTAACAAAATTACTGGAAAATTCTTTAAGAGAAATTTTATCTTTAAGAATATGTTTAAGAATGTCCAGAACCAAAGCAAAAACATGCTTATCAACATGGTCAGCAGTTTCATTCCAGAATTTGAAAAAACATTTAAGGACAGAGTGCTTGAAGGACTTGAGAATTTTGTAAGTATTTTTAACAAAATTAGTGCCAGTTTTAAAGCTTTCCAGAGTTTTTAGCAAGTTAGCAAAATCAACTTTGCTTGATGTGCGAAATAACCTCTGTCCTCTATTACCTCTAGAGCAGCTCTTATTATTAACAAGAAAGAAGAGTTCACGAATTGAAAATTTATGCTGATTATGCTTATTGTCAGATAGAGTGGAATTAAGGCCATAGGGATAAAGAGACTGATGCTGCAAAATTTCAAGGGATTCAGTTTCTAGCCGAGCATAGAGGTCAGGAATAATATGTAGTACCTCTATTTTCACTTTGTCAAAACCATGAGTATGGAAATGCTCTAATTCAAAGGTAGAGTACTGGTTGGCGTTTGTGGAGGGGTTCACTCCTGAATTAGAGAACTTGTTTACTAGAGACCTGTGACCATTAATCCTAAGATGAAGAGGATTTTTACTTTGGCCAATATAGCTAAGGTTGCAGACAGTACAGGTGAGCTTATAGATGGTATTGTAGGCTTTGCAAAACTTGTTGGAGCAATTATCCTCAACAGAAGAATACAGGTTAGGATCTGCAGATTTACATGTCAAACAACGTTTGTCATTTCATAACTTTAGATTACCTTTGCCAGCGAGTTCATACACTATGGGAAAGGGTGCTAGCCTAACCGAGCGGGAGGACTTAAAATATCTGAGCTGACCTCCAATCCTTTCATCGTCCTTAGAACTCCACTTGGGCCAAAACATACAAATTCTGAGCAAACCAACTAGGAAAAACTTTTTAGAAATAAGCAGTCCAAGAAAAGACCAAACTCGAGTATAAACTACACTCCAAAAAGCTGCATCCAAAACATACTAAAAAGAAAAATTAGAAAATGAAAAAAAAAAAACCTCAAGTGAAAAAAAAAAAAAAAAAAAAAATAGTAATAAAAAAAAAAAAAAAATAATAATAATAATAAAACATTTCAACTAGAATTTGCGCATGAGCTGCTAAATAATAAATTGAAATTAGTTACTTAAGAGCAAAACTGAAGACTAAGGAAAAAATTTTAGAATTTAAAATGAAGGGTGCAAAATGAAGGGTGACTTATATATATATTTTTCAAACTATTTTAGGTGGGAATGTTACTTGCATCTATGGCCTTGCAGAAACCCATTTCCAACTAGGTCTTTGTGGAAGTGAGAAAATGCAGAGTTTTTGCTGGTCCTTGATAAAGCCAAGGCTCAGTATTCTCGACACCTTCTACATTCAGTTATTTTATTTTATTTTTTTATCTTTTCTCCTTTTACTCACACAGGTAGATACATAACCTTTTCTATGTTGTATTAGGTGTGAGTCAAAATTATATATGTATTTTTTTGCTTAGGTATCTTCTTTATAGAATATATATATATATATATATATACTGAAGAGCAAAACTGAAGACTAAGTAAAAAAATTTTAGAATTTAAAACGACATTTCCGACTAGGTCTTTGTGGAAGTGAGAAAATGCAGAGTTTTTGCTGGTCCTTGATAAAGCCAAGGCTCAGTATTCTCGACACCTTCTACATTCAGTTGTTTTATTTTATTATTTTTATCTTTTCTCCTTTTACTCACACCGATAGATACATAACCTTTTCTATGTCGTACTTGGTGTGAGTCGAAATTATTTATGTATTTTTTGATTAGGTTTCTCCTTAATAGAATATATATATATATATATATATATATATATTCTACTAAGAAGATACCTAAGCAAAAAAATACACATATAATTTTGACTCACACCAAGTACAACATAGAAAAGGTTATGTATCTACCTGTGTGAGTAAAAGGAGAAAAGATAAAAAAATAAAATAAAACAACTGAATGTAGAAGGTGTCGAGAATACTGAGCCTTGGCTTATCAAGGACCAGCAAAAACTCTGCATTTTCTCACTTCCACAAAGACCTAGTTGGAAATGGGTTTCTGCAAGGCCATAGATGCAAGTAACATTCCCACCTAAAATTGTTTTAAAAAATATATATATGTCATGTCCTCCGCAGAGTTGTATGACCTAGCACTAGTTAACAATTTCGCTTGCATCCATGAACCTTCCTGGCCCGACCCATGCTCTTCATCTGTTACTATTAAACAGAGAGAAGAAGATTAAAGAGAACTCAAGCTGTGAGAGTGACATAATAATTAGAAGTAATTTTCAGCTATAACGAAATGCCAAGTTCGTTTGAGAGAGAATTTAAACCTGAAAAACAATGCAAAAGAAATCCAAATTTTTTCATTGCAATTAAAAAAGGAAATATTAATTTTTAAAAAACAGATTTTTGAAAGAAAACTTGAGTCTAAAACCCCCTACTCTACAACTTATGACAGCACGAAAACGAGAATAAGTTACAGACAATAATTAACTAAAGAAAACTTTGTGAAAGTTATATGACTTAAACAGTTAGTTGCAATATGTACAAAGTATTTCAGCAGTGCTTTAAGTGCATAATTAATTAGTTATTAAGTACCTAACTACTTTGAAAATACAGCGCAAAGAAAAGGAACAAGCTTAGCCATCTGCTGTTCCTAGGTTCCCCAAAAGACGCGCAAAGTTACAAAGAAAAGAAAGAGTTAAAACCCGCAAAAATGTTAACAGACAAGCCAGTGCCTAAAAGCTGAAAAGCAAAAAATCAACAGAGAAAAAGTACATGAAGTACAAACATTGAACTTATAAGACCTAAAACCCAAATACAAGGAAGAGAGCTTACCTCTTGTGCGACGAAACTTTCTCCTCACAAGATTAAAACATGGCTGACCTCTTCCGCCACTCCCAAGTCGCTGGGGGCAGTGTGGGTGGGGCTGATGGCCTCCTCATACAGAAAGAAACCAACTCGCGGAGATTTTAACCAGAGAAAAAAATATATAAACTTAAGACTGTGGATCTGTATGATCAGAAAGAGCAGAATTAACTCTCCAGAATACATGAGAAATATTATAAAATACACGAGTAGTGTATTTAATAATCTTTGCATGTATTAAATCACCTTAGTGAGCTTCTATAGATTAATCAGAATCTTATTAATTTTAATGTTGGTTTTACTATTTTTAGTATAGCTATCCTAGTGATGAATAACTAGTTTTCTTTTTTATTTGTTTTTATTTTCTTTTATAAACAGATTTTTAAGCTTTTTTTGTGATTTTGTTTATATTATTTAATTTTTTGTTTTAATAGGACCTTCATATCCATAGCACTAAGGTTCCTTTAGGTAGTTAATAGGCATCCTCTAGCCAACTTCCTTACGGCTTTGATTGGTCAGAATCATATTATTAACTGTGTAGAAAATTAAAGCAGATCTGCCAACCTTACTCTATTATTCAGAATATTTTTTTCTTAAAGTTCTTTTGATGAAAGAGGAAGGGAATTTCGTTCTCTAGAAAACTATCTAATAGTATATTAATGTGGTAATTGAAGTCCAAATTGTTGCTGCAAATTCTTGAAATTCTTAGGACCTGAGAAATTAGTACATTCTCAATTACTTTGGTTGATATGTTATTATTCCAGTGTAGATATTTAATTACTTTGAAAGGAAAATTAACTCTTTTATCAAAGAGGCTAATAGATGGGTTACCTCTGGATAATTAACAATAATGCAGAAGTAATTTCTACTATACTCAAAGTTTGTCCCCTAGATATTAATAGTTATGATTTTGAAAACCTATATACTAATCTGCCTCTATCAGATATAATCACTAACTTTAAAGAGCTGTATGCAGAATTTAAACTTAACCAATTTGTTAATGTAGGAACTTGGAACTCTTATCTCAATTGCTGCATAAAAAATAACCATATCCTATATAATAATACTCTCTATAAGCAAGTGAACGGTATTCCCATGGGAACATCAACGTCCACGAATATCGCTAATCTATTCCTGTTCTTTAAGGAATATAAATTCATTAAAAATCACCCCACCTGCTCAGATAACTACCTTTACACTTTTAGATATATTGATGATCTGCTGTGTATCAATAATTCAGAAGTTATAGAGAGTGATTTTGATAATATCTATCCCAGCTCTCTTAACTTATGTAAAACCAACCACGGTAATCAGGAACTTGAGTTCCTAGACTTAAGCATTAAGCTCAACAGAGGTAACCCATCTATTAGCCTCTTTGATAAAAGAGTTAATTTTCCTTTCAAAGTAATTAAATATCTACACTGGAATAATAACATATCAACCAAAGTAATTGAGAATGTACTAATTTCTCAGGTCCTAAGAATTTCAAGAATTTGCAGCAACAATTTGGACTTCAATTACCACATTAATATACTATTAGATAGTTTTCTAGAGAACGAAATTCCTTCCTCTTTCATCAAAAGAACTTTAAGAAAAATTATTCTGAATAATAGAGTAAGGTTGGCAGATCTGCTTTAATTTTCTACACAGTTAATAATATGATTCTGACCAATCAAAGCCGTAAGGAAGTTGGCTAAAGGATGCCTATTAACTACCTAAAGGAACCTTAGTGCTATGGATATGAAGGTCCTATTAAAACAAAAAATTAAATAATATAAACAAAATCACAAAAAAAAAAAAAAGCTTAAAAATCTGTTTATAAAAGTAAATAAAAACAAATAAAAAAGAAAACTAGTTATTCATCACTAGGATAGCTATACTAAAAATAGTAAAACCAACATTAAAATTAATAAGATTCTGATTAATCTATAGAAGCTCACTAAGGTGATTTAATACATGCAAAGATTATTAAGCCGCCCCGGTGGCGCAGTGGTCTAAGGCGCTGGCCTCTGATCATTCGTCCGTAAGGGGTCCGGGTTCGAATCCCGGTCAGGCATGGATGTTGTGTTTGTCTTACGGCACTGGCTCTCTCCCTTCCCTGGAACCAGTGACCCTAAAATTAGGGACGGGCGACTGCTTATAGCCCATTGAGTTGCTCACGGTGGTCGTTAAACCTCCAATCAAAAAAAAAAAAAAAAAAAAAAAAAAAGATTATTAAATACACTACTCGTGTATTTTATAATATTTCTCATGTATTCTGGAGAGTTAATTCTGCTCTTTCTGATCATACAGATCCACAGTCTTAAGTTTATATATTTTTTTCTCTGGTTAAAATCTCCGCGAGTTGGTTTCTTTCTGTATGAGGAGGCCATCAGCCCCACCCACACTGCCTACCAGCGACTAGGGAGTGGCGGAAGAGGTCAGCCATGTTTTAATCTTGTGAGGAGAAAGTTTCGTCGCACAAGAGGTAAGCTCTCTTCCTTGTATTTGGGTTTTAGGTCTTATAAGTTCAATGTTTGTACTTCATGTACTTTTTCTCTGTTGATTTTTTGCTTTTCAGCTTTTAGGCACTGGCTTGTCTGTTAACATTTTTGCGGGTTTTAACTCTTTCTTTTCTTTGTAACTTTGCGCGTCTTTTGGGGAACCTAGGAACAGCAGATGGCTAAGCTTGTTCCTTTTCTTTGCGCTGTATTTTCAAAGTAGTTAGGTACTTAATAACTAATTAATTATGCACTTAAAGCACTGCTGAAATACTTTGTACATATTGCAACTAACTGTTTAAGTCATATAACTTTCACAAAGTTTTCTTTAGTTAATTATTGTCTGTAACTTATTCTCGTTTTTGTGCTGTCATAAGTTGTAGAGTAGGGGGTTTTAGACTCAAGTTTTCTTTCAAAAATCTGTTTTTTAAAAATTAATATTTCCTTTTTTAATTGCAATGAAAAAATTTGGATTTCTTTTGCATTGTTTTTCAGGTTTAAATTCTCTCTCAAACGAACTTGGCATTTCGTTATAGCTGAAAATTATTTCTAATTATTATGTCACTCTCACAGCTTGAGTTCTCTTTAATCTTTTTCTATCTGTTTAATAGTAACAGATGAAGAGCATGGGTCGGGCCAGGAAGGTTCATGGATGCAATCGAAATTGTTAACTAGTGCTAGGTCATACAACTCTGCGGAGGACATGACATATATATATTTTTTTAAAACAATTTTAGGTGGGAATGTTACTTGCATCTATGGCCTTGCAGAAACCCATTTCCAACTAGGTCTTTGTGGAAGTGAGAAAATGCAGTGTTTTTGCTGGTCCTTGATAAAGCCAAGGCTCAGTATTCTCGACACCTTCTACATTCAGTTGTTTTATTTTATTTTTTTATCTTTTCTCCTTTTACTCACACAGGTAGATACATAACCTTTTTTATGTTATACTTGGTGTGAGTCAAAATTATATGTGTATTTTTTTGCTTAGGTATCTTCTTAATAGAATGTGAATTCTGAATTTTCAAAACTGCTGCGTTGCGCGTTTTGATCTTCGGGTTTTTTTGCAACTTTTGTTTTAAATTCTAAAGTTTTTCCTTAGTCTTCAGTTTTGCTCTTCAGTATATATATATATATATATATATATATATATATATATATATATATATATATATATATATATCCAGATACTAAGTTTAGCATTTTTAATACCGAAATTATGATATTTTATTAGTATGCAAAATATAAAATTTAATCGATTAGAATCTGTAATATTTACTGTTTTGCTGTGTGCGAGCTGCAGTACAAATTTCGAAGTCCTACCGCCTTAATAATAATAATAAAAACTATAGCTTGACATTAAATCAGTTTAAAAAAATCTTTTTAGTAGGAAACAAAGAAAAAGTTCAACATAATGTAAGGTTATCAATCAGCCAATCAGGATTAACACCGTGCGCGGACTGATGCATGAGCATGAATATACATTTTATCGTACGAAACGAATTCGGTAAAATATACTTTAATGGTTAAGGTAAATAACTATTAGACTTCATATTTACCCATTTTACTTTCACTTGTTTCTGAAGTGCTTGGGTTTAACTGATTCTGCGCAAAAAGAGCTGGTCGAGCTTTGGAAGTTTCTTCGCGCGCTCTTTTTTCTTTCGCCGATACTATACTCCACTTGGACTCTTTTGTGACATTTTGCAAATGGATGCCGTTCGTTTGTACGTTAAAGTTTCCACTCAGTAAATGAAACGGGCATACTTGAAAGAGCGGGGGAATATTATAAAGAACTAAGAGCAAAACAATGTGTAACTGTTTCGTCCAAAATTAAAATACTGTAAATCATTTGAAAAAATCACCCTCTTTTACACGCAGATCTGCGGCTGCTGTTAATAATTGTTGGTGCCTGTCATGTACGTAATCCTAGGTAACTGACTCTTTTCTCGATCCTCCACGGGGAATCCCTACGTGGTTTCGTACTTTTCCTGAGAGGGCGATTGGAGAGCGATCGTATTGCTTACAATCCATCGGAGAACGATGGTATTACAACCCATCGCAGAGCGATCGTATTGCTTACAATCCATTGGAGAACGATGGTATTACAACCCATTGCCGAGCGATCGTATTGCCTACAATCCATTGGAGAACGATGGTATTACAACCCATTGCAGAGCGATCGTATTGCTTACAATCCATTGGAGAACGATGGTATTACAACCCATTGCAGAGTGACCGTATTGCTTACAATCCATTGGAGAACGATGGTATTACAACCCATTGCAGAGCGATCGCATTGCTTACAACCTATTGGAGAACGATGGTATTACAACCCATCGCAGAGCGATCGTATTGCTTACAATCCATTGGAGAACGATTGTATTACAACCCACTGCAAAGCGATCGTATTGCTTACAATCCATTGGAGGCGAAATCGGGAATTGAACCCGATAACGCCCCAAAGCATGACGTTTGGCACTAGGCCAGTATGATGCTTCAAGTTGCACACTGCAATGTGCCGTTCTCCAAGATGTCTTCGAACACGTAACCATCATGGTGCATCAAGTTGAATCGTGACTCGTCAGAAAACACGACCTGTTGCCAGTCAGCGCTCCAATGTCTGCGTTCGAGACCCCCATTGCAGCCAGAGGCGACTTTGGTTGAGGGTCAAAGAAATGCGCAGCAATGGTCTGCTAGAGACCAGTCCCCTGTTCAGCAGACGACATCGAGCTGTGCTGGAGGTCAAAGCCTGACCGCTGACAGTGCTCCACTAAACACCGTGGATGTCGCTGTGCGATCGGTCACTGCCATGCGATCTCTAATCCCAACAATCCTTCCTCGCTCTAAGTCCGTCGGGTGTTCATAATGCGACCTTCTTCGGCGATGGGGCATAATGGGACACAAGGAACACCCTTTTCACTCAATGTAGGCTTTTCACTGATTGCAACATCAGATCAGATCATATGTAGAGGATTTTAGGAAGAGTGTGTCCGACCCCAGGTCTTAAACAACCCTTAGAAATAGGAAGCTAGGAGATTTGGGCTAGAGTACCCGATACGAAAGTGACACGGAAGCGAGGAGGATGAAGACGCCCTTATTTATTACCGGGGCGCCAATACCGGGGGTCCGACGGCTTAACGTGCCCATCTGACGCACGGCGGATATTTAATGGTTCGAGCGTTCATACCTGCCTGGGATCGAACCTGAGGTTCCCCCGTGGCAGTCACGAACGTTGACCACTAAGTCACTCGCAGCCCTCTCATTGCAACATCTTCAGTCAGACACAGTGAGGATGCAGGATTTGTCATTTTTATGTAGGACTTCCGTCCACAGGGAGTAGAGTTTAGGTCCCAGCCACCTACAGCGAGATCGCCTTTTGGGCAGGACACAGAAACGGAAGGAATGAGAGCAAGTCTAGCGACTTTTGACAGAACAGTTTGTAGTGAGATTAGAGTACAGTAGATGGCGCCACCGTACAAGTACGACATTGCACATAGATGGGTGAGAGAATTTCAGGGGTGACATAGGAAAGGATACCCATTTTACCAGTGGGTCCAGCCTGGGGGCCGTCACTTTACGTGCTCGTCCGATGCACGGCGGATATTCAGTGATTGTTAGTAAATCACACCATCTCTGAAGGATCAGCCCAGGCTTGAACCTTGGGACCCAGCATCGACAGTCTGAAACACTAACCACTTAGCCATCCGCGGCTTCATTGCAACATCTCATTTGAGCAAGCTCTTTATACCCAAAGCCGGATAGTTCAGAGGGCGCTACTCCGAAATCGCATGCGCATTTTCACTCGCATTTTAATCCTTTGCATGTCCGAAGCTGCTGTGCATATCCTGTAGTTTCAAGTAGTACTAGTACTAGCATTCTTTGATAATGTTGCAATTTTTAGAAACAGTAGAGTACGTTCCAGTCCGTGGACAGGGCGGGATTTAGATGAAATTTGCCCCCCCCCCCCTTTGCTACTCATTATTTTTCTTTTATACAGTGATGTTTTGTTAGAAATTTTCGGATGATTTAAAAATCAAATTTTCGTATTTTATTTTGATAAAATCTTTAAAAAGCGCCTTTATTTCTATTACTGCTTATTATTTATGAAATTTTAAAACAAACGTATAAAATTTAAACAAGTAACGTAATCACCCAATTAATTAGTAATGCGGCAAGGTAAAATGATAAACTTACCTTTCATTGTACTTTTCGAAGTTCAGTGAAGTTCAGTGAAGTTCTCCAGTGATGCACAGATAAATTGCACAGATCAGTGGGAAAATTCGCCACTCAAAGATTCGCCCCTGGGCTGTAGTCCGGTCAGTCCCCCCCCTACTAAATACGGCACTGTCCGTGGAGACTACGAGCCATGCTTTGATTGGTGGAGTTGAAAAAAGATACATTATTTCAAAAAAAACATAAACAGTTAAAAAATTCACAAAAAAAAATAAAATAAAAAAAAATCAATAAACTCTTGGAGAATATTCTCATTCTCGAAGAATATTCTCACCTTACATTACTATTAACGTGTGATATAATATGTAATTCTTAAATTTATCAATAAAAGAGCTTAATATCTGTAACGTATATTCTATTTTAACTTTCCTTTTGAGTTTCTTTTTCTCTGTAAATTTGAGTTTGTACTCTAAGACATTTTCAAACCTTTACGTTATGTCTTTTCCCTCAAGCGAGAATAATGTTGGCAACGCCCTGACGCCGAAAAAGTGTGACGTATGTGTGGCCGGATAAGACGATAGATAAAAAGGCAATGCAGCGGTTGTTTAAAGGGATGGGCCGCTGGTGGCCTAGTGGGCAACGTTCGTGACTGCCACAGAAAGGACCTCAGGTTCGATCCCAGTCAGGTACGAACGCTCGATCCACTAAATATCCGCTGTGCGTCAGATGGACACGTTAAGCCGTCGGACCCCGGGTACTGCCCCCCGGTAATAAATAAGGGCGTCTTCCTCCCCATTTCTACCTCGCTTCCGTACCACTTTCCTATCGGGCACTCTAGCCCAAATCTCCTAGCTTCCTATTTTTAAGGGTTGTTTAAGACCTGGTGTCATACACTCCCTTCCTAAAATCCTCTACATATGATCTGTTTAAGGGGATGGGCCGTGGGTGGCCCAGTGCTTAGAGTTCGTGACTACCACGGAGATAACCTCAGGCTCGATCCCAGCCAGGTACGAACGCTCGAGCGACTAAATATCCGCCGTGCGTCGGATGGGTACGTTAGGCCGTCGGACCCCGGGCACTGGCCCCCGGTGATAAATAAAAGCGTCTTCCTCCCCCTTTCTACCTCGCTTCCGCGTGACTTTCCTGTCGGGCGCTCTAGCCCAAATCTCCTAGCTTCCTATTTCTAAGGGTTGTTTAAAACTTGGGGTCAGACACTCCCTTCCTAAAATCCTCTACATACACTATCTACCAACAAGTAATTGGACACCTGTGATAGCAAAGGAAAACGAAGGTTATTCACCTTCAATAGTTGGTGGACCCTCCGTGGCATACTCTCAACCAGGCGTTGTACGACGGCTGGCGGTATTTTCTTCCACTCGGCTGGGAGAATACAGGTCAGTTCCTTCAAAAATTTCGGACGGTGGGGGCACCCCTTAAGTCGACGCTCCAACTCGTCCCAGAGGTGCTCGATAGGGTTAAGGTCCGGGCTCTGCGCAGGCCAGTCCATTCGATTAACCCCATTGTCACCATACCAAGCCATGGTGGACCTCGCAACATGACAGGTGACATTGTCATCCTGAAAGTAACATGGGTCCACCCCGTAAAACTTCCACAACGTAGGAAGCGCATGGTCATCCAAAATGGTGCAGTAGGTCTCGGCGTTGAGTCTACCAGGAATTACGACTAAGGGTCCCGTGCCGTATCAGGAGAAACACCCCCATAGCATAGTTAAACCGCCGCCGAACTTCACAGTTGGCACAATACATTCCGGCAGGAGGCGTTCTCCAGGCAGACAACAAACCCAGACCCTGCCATCCGAACGGTAGAGAGTGAACCTTGATTCGTCGCTCCAGAGAACCTGTTTCCACTGTTCAACGGTCCACTGTCGACGTTCTTTGCACCACGTAAGCCGAGCAGCGCTATTGGACTTGGTGATCAAAGGCTTGTGGGCGGCAGCACGTCCATGATAACCGAGCAGATGGGCTTCCTTACGGATGGCATTCTTCAAAAGAACACTCCCGGATGCCTGTTGAAACTCCTCGCGGATGTGGCCCATCGATTTGGTGCGGTTCTTCCGAATTTCTCTGGCCAGCACCCGTCGTTCTCTAACTCCCAGTTTTGTGGGTCTGCCGGGTCGGGGCACAATCCGACAGTCACCTCTCACCTTCCACTTGCCAATCACGTAGGCCACTGTTGATTTTGTGTACTTTAACTCACTGGATATGTCACGTATGGATCGGCCATTTCTGTGATAGCCGAAGATTACACCTTTCTCGAAATCAGAGAGCTCCGAACTGCGTGGCATCTTGCATGAGACTGGTTGCGTTGTTGTTCCTCACACGATATTTAATGGCGGCGGCCGTGACGTGTATCAGGGCCGGAGATATCGACGATTGCAGGGGTGTCCAATTACTTGTTGGTAGATAGTGTATGATCTGATCTGTTTAAGGAAACGTTACTGATGATAGACATGCGCTATACTGTGTTTAGATGTTAAATCACTGATATTATATCGAGTAAGCCAGTAAGCCATATCAGTGGCGGCGGAACCGCCCGGGCCCGGTCAATAATTTCAGCCAAGATTTTTATTTTTAAAAGCCCGTGCGCCCTGGCACACAGAATTTTCCGAAGGTGGGGTGAACCCCCACTAAATTTACCGAGAAAAGTAGTTAGCTGCTGTAACAATTAAGGAGGTTGACTTTCGTGCATTTATTCTTATCCAGTTATACTACTAATGTTACAGTACAAGAAAGGTTATAATTACACGGTACATGATTAAGAAGTACATGTAGATCGCGTATTGTGACTTTTTGTTCCAACCTACGACATAATAATTTTCCACTCTATCAGCCGGGAGGGGGGGGGGGCTCGGCCACTCCTGTGGGTGCGCCACTGCTCAGACATTGCCTTTCTTCTGTTTGTTCTGGGAAGGTAGAGAGCGCACCACGTTTCCAAATTTCGGGCCCGGTCAACGAATTTCACTTTCCTTCGCCCCTGAGCCATATGTTGTGAGTGTGGAGTCAACCCATGAAAGCAAAATAAAAGTATTTGTAAGTACTACTTGACCTCTTTTTTGTATGGTGTATGGGTACCTTCTAATATTGCTATTGCATTGACTTACACATAATGTAATTACTGACGTAAGGACTAAGTTACAGCGGAGAGACAATTACGTTATAGATGTTACAGACTTCAGGGGAGTACAGCAATGAACAAACAGTGTAGCTAGCTATACAGTCAAAATAAGAAAAATCCTAACATGAAACAGCGAAAAATAAATAAATAAATAAAGCATTCTAAAGCTACAGGTGAAAAAAAAATGCAGACGTCTAGATATCCTGGGCACACTTCTTAAGTATGTACCTGATATTCATCCATTTCTTGTTTTAATTAAGGTCAGAAAAATGTTTAAAAGCACAGTTCTCAGTTTTACCATGGCAGAAATATCCAGTCTTTCTATAGTACAACTTACGCAAATGAGCAACAGCAATTTCGGTAAGAGTTCGGCTTCTTTGATCCTCGATATCAAAGAATCAGTCTTACAGATTATGCTTGAATGAATTATTATCGAGGAAGCTGGTGCAACCTCTATACCTGGGATATCGCAAGTCAAGACGAAACAACATAAAATATGAAAGTAAGGAAGGTTGCATGACTTGTCTCAAGGGAAATAAAAAATGTTTAGAATCTATACAGTTCCATGCATTTCAAGTCTGAAGCAGTCGCATTCGCTAATAGAGAAGAACAAAAATGGCACCTAAAATATCTTTTTTTACGCTTTCCAACGGTAGGTTGTTGAAGAAGTGTATATATGATCCAGCTCTGTCCGTCTGTCTGTCTGTCCGCACGATAACTCGCGTAAAAATGGTTCGATTTCGATGAATTTTTAGTATGTGGTAGGAGACAACCTGGGCACGAAAACGATTGAAAATGGACGAAATGGGGTCAACGGTCAGGGCATAATAGAGATATCGCCCTTATGCATTATAACTTACATAAAAATGCTTCGATTGAGACACAGCTTTATCATGTTGTTCCGGAAGTATACTTAACCGGTTCTGTTAAATATCATCGAAATGGGGTCAAAGGTCAGGGCACAGGAGCGAAATTTATTCCACAGCCATTATCCCCATAACTTTACTAAAAATGCTTCTATTGCGACAAAACTATGTCATTCCAGAGGTATACTAAACCAATTCTGTTTAATATAATCGAAATGGGGTCAAAGGTCAGGGCACAGGAGCGAGATTTATTCCACATCCATAATCCTCATAACTTGAGTAATGATTTCTGGTATGTTGAAAAGCGTATCATAATCAATGCATTGCATGATTTTACTAACTTGTTTGACCTTGTAGTGCCTTTCGCAAACGCAATTTCCGCCGAAAATTCTATTTCTTCCTCTCCAACTTATTTTTTCGTGCGGTATTTTCCTGTTTCGCATACAGATTAGAAAGGCAGAGAGAGAAAAAAGTTTGTGCATACGATAAATAACCACTCTGCAATGTTGCAATCTGTTTCCAGTATATCTCTCTGGTTTTTTCCTCTACAGATTTCCACGCATAAAAAAGCCAAGCGATGGCAGCCAATGATCTGAAACTGCACTTATCTCAAGTTCTCTCTGAGAGCATATTTGGAGCGAGGTGCGATTGAAAAGGATTACTTTCAAAAGGCCGTTGGCTTACTGACACAGATAAGGACTAAACAGCCTACGAACTGGTTTTTCCATTTGTTTTCCCAAGAATACCTCAGAGCATTCCAAAGAATAAGTCGCTATTGCTAATCCTGCTGGGCTGCTGCGTACACTTTCTGACAGAAAAACATTTTTTTTTTTTTCGTATAGATAGGGCCTCATTACCGCAGGGGCCATCAGAGGTAGCGCCATGTGTCTCCTATTTAACAGAGACCTCCCTTTTAACCATTATTGAACATTGCTATTCAAGAAAAATTATAATAAAAATTGACCTTATATGGAAACTTGATTTTGGGAATGTTGCTACCGGGGTGTCAGCCAAGAAAGCGAGAAACAGATATATAGTATATATTTGCGCCCTAATCAAGGCTCAGGTTTGTATACTTTGCTATGCACCTAACAAAACCTTGGTTGGTTTCTTTTTTAAAGAACCCTGTAAAATCCACGAGAAAGCGACTTTTTTTGTGTGTTTTAAATTTTTAAGCTAACTAATTATTTTGTTTCTTTTATGTTCACAATTCTAGAGTACCGCTCAGGAGCAATTTAAATTTTTACAAAACCCTTTGTTACTCTTCTCTGACATTGCTGAATAACTTCAAGATCACAATCAAATTTACCTTATTAGAATTCATTGCAGATTATAAGATTACTGAAATAACTATTACAGATTTGTACATTATTAATAAAATTTTATGACTTTTCAACTATTACACAATCAACTCCCCCCCTCCCTGCCGCCCCCGGTGGCGCAGTGGTCTAAGTGATAGCCTCTGATCATTCGTCCGAAAGGGGTCCGGGTTCGAATCCCGGTGAGGCGCATGGATGTTGTGTTTGTCTTACGGCACTGGCTGTCTCCCTTCCCTGGAACCACTGACCCTAAATTAGGGATGGGCGACTGCTTATAGCCCATTGAGTTGCTCACGGTGGTCGTTAAACGTCCAATCAAAAAAAAAAAAAAAAAAAAAACTTTCCCCCGTTTTACATATTCGGAGCGATAACGAAGTACGCCGCCCCGGTGGCGCAGTGGTCTAAGCGATGGCCTCTGATCATTCGTCCGTAAGGGGTCCGGGTTCGAATCCCGGTCAGGCATGGATGTTGTGTTTGTCTTACGGCACTCTCTCTCTCTCTCTCTCCCTTCCCTGGAACCAGTGACCCTAAATTAGGGACGGGCGACTGCTTATAGCCCATTGAGTTGCTCACGGTGGTCGTTAAACGTCCAATCAAAAAAAAAAAAAAAAAAAAAACTTTCCCCCGTTTTACATATTCGGAGCGATAACGAAGTACGCCGCCCCGGTGGCGCAGTGGTCTAAGCGATGGCCTCTGATCATTCGTCCGTAAGGGGTCCGGGTTCGAATCCCGGTCAGGCATGGATGTTGTGTTTGTCTTACGGCACTGGCTCTCTCCCTTCCCTGGAACCAGTGACCCTAAATTAGGGACGGGCGACTGCTTATAGCCCATCGAGTTGCTCACAGTGGTCGTTAAACCTCCAGTCAAAAAAAAAAAAAATAACGAAGTACCACTTGATATCAACATCATGTGCGGCTACTATAAATTGCCCACACTGTGACGTACTATAGAGGTGAAAACATGTGTCAAGACGATAAGACAAATCTGCAGCGAGGCATTCTGTCCGCGTAGCTTAGTTGGGAGAGCGACTTACTCCGGAGTTAGGGGGCCTGGAGAAACTTATGCTTTCACATTGGAGCCCGTTTGTGGAAAATGGATCCACTGGCCGTTGGCTACTTCGAAAAATCTGTGATGTTTGTTTCACACATTGTTTGGAATTAATGAAAAATTTCTACTTCGCTTCAAAGAAAAAGATTAAGAGGGAGATGATGAGACGTATACTACAGAGGTGAAAATATGTGTCAAGACGACAAATCTGCAGCGAGACATCCTGTCCGCGTAACTTAGTTGGGAGAGCGAATTACTCCGGAGTTCAATGCCATCGCGGACAAACTTGTGTTTTCACAACGCCTATCCTCAGTACGTAATCGAGTCCCGTTTCCTGCTGCATCATGCTAATGGCCGGGTACGCATATGGCGTAAACAGCATGAACCCTTTCTCCTGGTTGCATAGATCGAAGAAGGTCGTCTGGAGTGATGAGTTACGTTTCCTGCTGCACCATGCTGATGGCCAGGCTCGCACATGGCGTAAACATCATGAACCCTATCTCCTGGTTGCACAGATGGAAGAAGGTCGTCTGGAGTGATGAGTACCGTTTCCTGCTGCATCATGCTAATGGCCGGGTACGCATATGGCGTAAACAGCAGGAACCCTATCTCCTGGTTACACAGATGGAAGAAGGTCGTCTGGAGTGATGAGTACCGTTTCCTGCTGCATCATGCTAATGGCCGGGTACGCATATGGTGTAAACAGCAGGAACCCTATTTCCTGGTTGCAGAGATGGAAGAAGGTCGTCTGGAGTGATGAGTACCGTTTGCCGCTGGACCATGCTGATGGCCAGGTTCTCATATGGCGTAAATATCGTGAACCCTATCCCCTGGTTGAACAGATGGTAGAAGATGGTCTTTAGTGATGAGAACCGTTTCCTGCTGCATCATGCTAATGGCCGGGTACGCATATGGCGTAAACAGCAGGAACCCTATCCCCTGGTTGCACAGATGGAAGAAGGTCGTCTGGAGTGATGAGTACCGTTTCCTGCTGCATCATGCTAATGGACGGGTTCGCATATGGCGTAAACAGCATGAACCCTATCCCCTGGTTGCACAGATGGAAGAAGGTCGTCTGGAGTGATGAGTATCGTTTTACGCTGCACCAAGCTGATGGCCAGGTTTGCATATGGCGTAAACATCATGAGCCCTATCCTTTGGTTGCACAGATGGAAGGTCGTCTGTAGTGATGAGTACCGTTTCTTTCTGCATCATGCTGATGGCCAGGTTCGCATATTGCGTAAACAGCATGAACCCTATCCCCTGGTTGCGCAGATGGAAGAAGGTCGTCTGTAGTGATGAGTACCGTTTCCTGCTGCATCATGCTAATGGCCGGGTACGCATATGGCGTAAGCAGCAGGAACCCTATCCCCTGGTTGCACAGATGGAAGAAGGTCGTCTGGAGTGATGAGTACCGTTTCCTGCTGCACCATGCTAATGGCCGGGTACGCATATGGCGTAAACAGCAGGAACCCTATCCCCTGGTTGCACAGATGGAAGAAGGTCGTCTGGAGTGATGAGCACCGTTTCCCGCTGCACCATGCTGACGGCCGGTTTCGCATATGGCGTAAACAGCTTGAAGCCCTATCTTCTGGTTGCACATTTGAGGTTCAACAGGCCGGTGGACGTGGTGCTCTGGTCTGGGAAGCTTTTTCCTGGCAAGCCCTAGGTTAGGTCTGTTAGTTATCATTCCACAAATATTGAATGGTGGACGCTACAAGGACCTGTTAGCAGCCCATCTCCATCCATATCTGCGGGAGGTTTAATCCGGACCACAGTGCCATCTTTCAATAGGACAACGCACCGTGTCCTCGGGCTCGAATAACTACTGAGTGGTTGGAGGAACACGACAATGAATTCGCCACATTGCCTTGGGGGGCCCCAAACCTAATTGAACATTTCAGGGATATGCTAGAACGGGGTGTGAGAACTGCTGATCCTCCTCCACGGAATGAGCGTGAACTGATAGATCTGCTGCAGCGGACATGGGTCAAGTTACGCATGGATGTTCGACACCTTGTAAAATCTGATCCTAGGAGCCTGAAAGCCGTGACTGCACAGAAAGGGGGACCAAAATGTTATTGGGTAGGTGTTCCTAATGCAAAGCTAACTCAGCGTGTATATACATTGCTGTATAATGCTTTTACAAGAAATAAAGATTTATCGATTGATGGGGAAAAGCTGGAGATAACCGATACCTACGTTTACCTTACACGAGGGACACGCTGCATCGTGTTTGGCAGGAGCTGGACTACCGACTTGACGTGTGCCGTGTCACAGGCGGCGCGCATATTGAAAACTTGTGAAATCGTTCATGAAATCCCCATACCTTTGAATTTCTCATTCAAATTTTGATGAATAAATCTTATTTTGCTCAACATTAAGCTTGTTTAATTTCATTTGCCTAGAGTATTCAGTTACTCAGATATTTACATCTCAAATGATATCAAATTTTCTGAAATACCCTGTATATTAGAAGAATTACCTTTTACACGAACTTTAAAGAGACTACCATCAGGGAAACAGTCGAACCCAGGATGGCGGCCCCGGTGGCGCAGTGGTCTAAGCGATGGCTTCTGATTATTTTTCCGAAAGGGGTCCGGGTTGAATCCCGGTGAGGCATCGATGTTGTGTTTGTCTTACGGCACTGGCTCTCTCCCTTCCCTGGAACCAGTGACCCTACATTAGGGACAGGCATCTGCTTATAGCCCATTGAGCTGCTCATGGTGGCCGTTAAAACCTCAAATAAAAACAAAACAAAAAAACAAGAGGCAGTGATATGGACTCTATCAAACTACCAATGGTTTGGCATGCGTTATTAAAAGATAGACACACATCGCAGCACACCCTATAATTGCGTGATAAAAATTCACGTAATACTACTCGTGATGTCGCCTGCGTTATTTTCAAAAAATGATCTTTGTTTCTTACATGTTCTAATTCCTTGCATTTTATGTCTACCAGTGAATAAACGAATTTACTACGCTATAAGCGTTTCTTGAGTGTGGACTTTTAACTCATTTAGCAGTCTTTATAGCAGCATACATGGATATACATTCATGACGATTTTGATGCTCTTCGGTGTACATGGGCACCCATAGTTTAGTTTTCAGGAGGGGTCAAACGGAAATTAGTTTTCAGAAGGGAGAAAAAGGAAATTAGTTTTCAGGAGGGGACAAATTGAAAATAGTTTTCAGGAGGGGAAAGCAAATTAGTTTTCAGGAGGGGGAAAACTGGAATTAGTTTTCAGAATGGAGCAAATTGAAATTAGTTTTCAGAAGCGGACAAACTGAAAATAGTTTTCAGGAGCGAGTAAACCGAAATTAGTTTTCAGGAGGTGAAAACTGAAATTAGTTTTTAGGAGGAGCCAAATTGAAATTAGTTTTCAGTAAGGGCAAACAAATTAGTTTTCAGGAGGGGGAAAACTGAAACTAGTTTTCAGGACGGGCAAACAAATTAGTTTTCAGCTGGGGAAAATTAAAACTAGTTTTCAGGACGGGCAAACAAATTATTTTTCAGGAGGGGGCGAACAAATTAGTTTTCAGGAGGGGGCAAACGGATATTAGTTTTCAGGAGGGGACAAACTGAAAATAGTTTTCAAGAGCGGGCAAACAAAAATTAGTTTTAAGGAGGGGAGCAAACTGAAATTAATTTTCAGAAGGAAGCAAAGTGAAATTTTCAGGAAGGGCAAACACATTAGTTTTCAGCTGGGGAAAATTAAAACTAGTTTTCAGGACGGGCAAACAAATTATTTTTCAGGAAGGGGCGAACAAATTAGTTTTCAGGAGGGGGCAAACGGAAATTAGTTTTCAGGAGGGGGCAAACTGAAAATAGTTTTCAGGAGCGGGTAAACAAAAATTAGTTTTAAGGAGGGGAGCAAACTGAAATTAATTTTCAGAAGGAAGCAAAGGGAAATTTTCAGGAAGGGCAAACAAATTAGTTTTCAGCAGGGGAAAATTAAAACTAGTTTTCAGGACTGTCAAACAAATTATTTTTCAGGAAGGGGCGAACAAATTAGTTTTCAATAGGGGGCAAACGGAAATTAGTTTTCAGGAGGGGGCAAACGGAAATTAGTTTTCAGGAGGGGGCAAACTGAAAATAGTTTTCAGCAGCGGGAAAACAAAAATTAGTTTTCAGGACGGGAGCAAACAAATTAATTTTTCAGGAAGGGGCGAACAAATTAGTTTTCAGGAAGGGCAAACTGAAAATAGTTTTCAGCAGGGGAAAATTAAAACTAGTTTTCAGGACGGGCAAACAAATTATTTTTCAGGAAGGGGCGAACAAATTAGTTTTCAGGAGGGGGCAAACGGAAATTAGTTTTCAGGAGGGGGCAAACGGAAATTAGTTTTCAGGAGGGGGCAAACTGAAAATAGTTTTCAGGAGCGGGTAAACAAAAATTAATTTTAAGGAGGGGAGCAAACTGAAATTAATTTTCATAAGGAAGCAAAGTGAAATTTTCAGAAAGGGCAAACACATTAGTTTTCAGGAGGGGGCAAATAAATTAGCTTTCACAAAGGGCAAACCGATTAGTTTTCAGGAAGGGGAAAACTGAAGTTAGTTTCCACGAGGGGACAAACAAAAATTGATGAGCTGGGTTGGTACAACGACTGAAGGTGTGTTAGGCGGTTCTTTCGTTTTTTATATCAATAAATGTATTTTTGTTATTTTTATGTGGCTGTAGATATAAGTACGTGCTGTTTAAAATCTTTAAAACTGAATTTCTCAGAACCATGTTGTGGATAAATCGTTGTTCCATTTAGCTCCTCAGTTCTACACAGTTGAGTCACATTATTGTGACCACCTCCTACCTTTGACGTAACAGCGCGTAGCCAATGAAAGAAGGCACGTGCCGTGAGCTGGCTTAGAGGGTATATAAGGTGTGCTGTAGGCATTCTGAAAACATATCACTCGTTGTTGTCATGGATGAAAGGAGCGATTTATCAGATTTGCAAAAAGGGATGGTTATTGGCTTTCGGGCCAAGGGTGGCAACATTTCTGAAACAGCGCAGTTTGTGAACTGTTCGCGTGCTGCTGTGATCAAAGTGTATCGTGATTGGAGAAATGGCACCATTGCGAATAAGCGACGTGGAAATTGCAAAGCACCACGTGCCACTGATGTCAGAGGTGAACGTCGGCTGCGAAGGAGCGTGAGGGCCGATAGACAAGCTACAGTGGAGCAACTCACTAGCCAAATGAACCAGGGGGCTACCGGAAGTGTGTCTAAGACGACAGTTCAGCGAACCCTGCTGCGTATGGGGCTCTGATGCAGACGAATGGTCACTGCACCTATGCTAGCGAAGGTGCATCGGCAGAAAAGGCTTACATTAACATGGCAGTATCGGAATTGGACCTCTGCTGATTGGCAAAGGATTGCCTTCTCCGATGAGTCACGTTTCATCAAACGGATGGACGTTGGCGTACAAGGCGAGAAACACTGGAGAATAAACAATCTTCAGCCATTGCTGGAAGAACACAAGCTAGTGGGGAGCAGCTTTATGGTCTAGGGAATGTTTTCGTGGCATTCCCTGGATCCACTCATACCTGTGGAAGGCACTACGGACCGAATTCGTTGTGAATCCATCATTACGGACCACGTACACCCACACGTGCTGCTTGTCTTACCTGGTGCGGATGGGATCTTCCAGCACGACAATGCGACGTGTCACACAGCTAGAAATGTCCGAGATTGGTTGGAAGAGCATGATGAAGACTTCAAAGTACTTTCCTGGCCTCTTAATTCCCCAGACTTAAACCCAATTGAGCATCTGTGTGACCATCTCGATCGTGTTGTTCGCTCTATGGATCCTCCACCACGCACTCTCCAGCAGCTGTCAAATGCACTGCAATCAGCATGGACAAACCTGTGAACACCTTCCAGCACCTTATTGAGTCACTCCCAGCACATGTAGCTGCTGTCCGCGCAGGACACGGCGGTTACTCTGAATATTAGCTGGTGGTCACAATAATGTGACTCGACCGTGTAATTACAAACACATACAGAAACACCTCATGCAAATTCCCTCTGCCCATTCTTGTTGTCTAACCAGTTTTACCACACGCATAAATATAACTGAAAACCAGAAGATCCAAAAACTTCATAAAAAAGGTGGATAAAGCAGACAACAGTGAAATTTCGTTGCTGTTTTTCTGAGCCTTGGCCTTTCGGCTACTTAATACACATGCGCCACGAAACTTCAAGAATCACTTAATCGGTCATCAAAAAAGAAAATACCCTCAAGAAAAAATTCTGGAAAATATTTCAGATCTTTGTCAAACACTAAACGCGTCTGCTGCACAGAATGATATACACTATATTGACAAAAGTCACGGAACACTATTTCAAGAGCAAATGAACGGATCCGCTGCGTTGTTAAGATGCACGGTACAGCTGCAAACGGTATAAGAACAAGCCTGCAGTCGACCGCGATCATATCGCACTGTGCATGAGGTTGAGTGAAAATGTCGCGGCGGGAGAGAACTGACTTTCAGAAAGGAAAGATTGTTTGGTGTTATGTTAGTGGGTTGTCCATAAGATAAACCGAGAGGCATTTAAACATCCCATGTCAACTGTTTTGGATGTACTAAATAAGTGGAAGACACATGGCGTGCCTCAAGCAGCAACACGTACCGGCAGACCAAAGAAAATCAGTGATAGAGGACGTCGTAGCTTCAGGAGAGTCGTTACAGCTAATCGACGGAGTACTGCACAAGACCTCAGTTGTACAGGTGAGCAAAAATTCTGGAACCTTGGTATGTACACGTACCATTCGCAGGGAACTTCATTCCATGGGTTACCATGGTCGTGCGGCTGCTCATAAGCCTTTCATCTCCACTCGGAATGCTATTCGTCGTTTAGCATGGTGTAAAGAACATTTATCGTGACACATAGATAAAAGGAAACGGGTCCTATGGACTGATGAATCCAGATACACGACCCATCAGCCTGATGGCCATGTGTGGGTATGGCGGCAGCAAGGGGAACTCTATTTACCACAGTGTACTGTTCCTACAGTCAAGTTTGGAGCTGGCAGTGTACTCGTGTGGGGGTGTTTTTCGTGGTATGGTCCTGACCCATTGGTTATCGTGGACAAACCTGTTAACCAGCACGTCTACCTCGATATTCTGGGCAATTATGCCCTACCAACTCTGTAGCAATACTACGAAACCGAGCCTTATTGGTACCAGCAGGATAATGCACCGAGCCATGAAGCAAGGACTGTTACAGCGTGGTTTGACAATAATTCCGTATCGTGTGTGGACTGGCCAGCACAGAGCCTTGATCTTAATACCATAAAGCACCTATCGGATGAATTAGAGCGCTGCATAAGAAGTTTGAAACTAAGGCCTACTACTAAGCAACAGTACTGAATGGAAGCACATACCTACTGCTGTGTTCCACAACCTTGTCGAAAGAGAATGTCTCGAAGGGTCAGTGCATGTATTAAGGCCAAAGGTGGACCGACATCAAATTAATGTGTGTCAATAAATGATATGTTGTGTTTCTCTTCTAGGTGTCCGGTTACTCAGTGTTGTGTATTTTCGATTCCTTCGCTTTTCACGATGTACGTATCTACGTTGTTGTCTAACATTCAATAGAAAAAATTAATATTATTTTCTACCGTACATTCACAACGTTTTTCCTACTTTTACTGCATACATACGCATTCAGAAATTCAGCAGAAAAATAAGCAATCAGAAATAATTTCATCTCAAAAATCTTTGTAGAACCTTCCGAAACCAGAAATCGTATAGTCAGATTTTAAAAGGAGAGGACAAGTGCCCCCTCTTTGCCCCTCCCTATGGGCGCTCATGTCGGTATATAAGACGCAGGAGGATTTTGACACAAGTTTCTTGGAAAAAAAGTGCATCTTCCTAAAAATACGATATTTTCTCGTAGGCGTCCTCCGTGATTTTTGAGATAAATGTACATAACAGAGTGAAAAGTAAGGGGATAAAAACAAATATAATGTTATACAATGGATTAAAAACAAATATTATGTTATATGGTTTAGTATATCTACACGGTCGGATCAAAATAATATGACCATCCCCGAAATCACAGTGTCGCCCAGGCGCGTCACAGAGTGCACGTGACAAGGTCGACCACACGGAGATATACGCGGTCGGCCAGGACAGATGCGCCATAGTGCATTACGTGAACATAATGGGAAGAGGTAGTGATTTTGACGGACGTTCAAAAAGGAATGATCATCGGCTACCGCACCAAGGGTGGAAACATCTCAGAAACAACAGACTTCGTGGGCTGTTCGCGAGGTGCTGTAGTAAGGGTGTACCAAGAATGGACTCCAGGCACACCTAGTACGTCCCGACGTCATAACTGTGGACCCCCAAAGGCCGTCGATCCCACAGGCGAACGTCGCCTCCGTCGACTGGTAAAGGGCAATCGACGCTCAACAGTCCAGCAATTGAGCACGCAAATGAACGCTGGGACACCAAATTACGTGTCCCCGATAACAGTAGAGCGAACCCTGTTGCGAATGGGTCTTCGGAGTCGACGCTGCGTCAAAACGCCCATGCTAACAAAGATCCATCGGCAACGACGCCTGCAGTTCGCATGGAACTACCGTCATTGGACAGAGGAAGAGTGTAAAAATGTTCCCACTTCGACGAATGGGGGTTTCTACTCCACAGAAGTGACGAGCGGTGACGGATATGACGTCATACACATGAGAACCAACACCCGGACACGCTTGTCGGTAAAGTACAGGCAGGCGGTGGAAGTGCGCATGTCTGGGAAATGTTTTCCTGGAATGACCTTGGACCGCTGGTACCACCGGATGGGTTCTTGAACGCCAATGGCTAACTGTCCATCCTCGCTGACCACATGCATCCATTCATGTTGAACGTTTACCCTGGAGGTGACGCTGTCTATTAACAGGACAATGCGCAGTGCCACGTCGCTAAGGAGGTGCGTGATTGGTTCCAGGAACACGACAGCGATGTCTCCGTTCTCCCTTAGCCGACGAAATGGCCCCGACTTCAGTCCCATAGAGCACTTTTTGGGATTATTTGAATCGAGAGATTCGACGTGAAGACCCACAACCACGTCATCTCCGGAACTTCCGTGCTCTGCTGCAGTCCGAATGGGCACGTGTGCCTCGGGCAACCTTCCAGGGCATCATTGCGTCTATGCCACGCCGTCTCGCCGCTGTCATCCGTGCCAAGGGTGGTAATTCCCATTATTAGGTAGGTGGCCATGTTATTCTGATACGACTGCGCATATAGAGTGAAGTGCAAAATGTTTCAACATCTTTAAGATCTAGTTTTCGCTGCCAGCTTTAGCCACAGTTTTTCTTTAATTATTGCATATAATAATAATAATAATAATAATAATGTGCTATTATTATCTCTGCTTCAATTGAAATCGCGTGCCCTATTTGCCAGCTAGCACCCCTTGGAAACACCCTGGCGGCGCGTCTGAGTATTAATCATGTGGCCTTTCGTTTCTTTTCCTTGTTTTGGTCGAACCTATACACGTTAAAAGAGTATCCTCTCTTTCCGTCTATGCAGTTGTTTCATCAGATGCTGTGTTATTGAGAAAGTCTTTTAGAAATACAGACGCCAAGTGTTGTAGGTGTGGTGTTTCATCCGGTTTTTAATCAATGGATCAAACGAATGAGAAAGCGAGAAAAAAGTAGACGGTGCGTGCGATCACTTTTGCCTTCCATGAAAAAGCAATTTAGACATCAGTGAAAATTCACAGCTGGTACATCCTTCCCAAGCCGAAGGGTGATGATTCCAAAAAAAAAAAAAAAAAAAAAAATTGCGGATAGTCAATGGCAGTTACCCAAAAGTAGAGACGCGGACGTGATGAAGGACACATACAAAGTCATCATGGTCTCGTGGTGCTAAAATACAAAAAAAAAAAAAAAAATCATATTTTGTTTTGAACATCTGCTATATATGCGGCTTCCTCGAAGCGAGGAACATGACACAGGAAAGATCTTTACTTTTTATCTCGACATGAAACCATTTCGTTTGATTCCACAAAACAACATTCATTAAGTACAGGCGGGCCTATTGGTAAGATAAGAGAAAGCATTTAGTTAGGGATTTCATGGAACTGCCCAAAACTGAAATGTTTAAACAATACAAGGATTATTTTCTTTTTAAATTCGCTTCCATTTTTAGCACGTCTTTTTTTTCAAAGGGCGTGCTCATGTCCGTCTGGCTGTCTTTGTGGATACCCAGAGCCCATTTAAGAGGGGCTAGGGGGTTGCAGTGCAGGGCCCCACATTTTCAAAGGGCCCCGGAATTACACAAGATGCTTGAAGAATTGACAGAGTTCCATTTTTTCTCTGTAGATAGCACAGCAAAAACTGTACGAAACTGCCTCGCGAAAGAAATTTTCTATTTCTTTCCGCTTTTTCAGGAGAAGTCCGCAAAAAAAAAAAAAAAAATGTAGTCGCCCCAGTCCATCCTCAAATATTTCGAAAGCATTACAAAAGTTTTTTTGTACACATCTGGGATTGAGAGAAATTTTCATTCATTAAGAATTCGTTTGAATCATGATATTTGGGTCCTATTATTTAGTCCACTACTTCGATATAATTTCAACAAACTGAACCCAACCCTGGATGGATGGGGGTGGGGGTGATTAAACCACTGGTATTCATTGTTCAACCATGCATTTTTCACATTTTTTTCATACCACTAATTCGCCCATGAATAATGGGATACACACTCAGAAGCGTAGCCAGAATTTTTTTTGTCCTCATATATACATATGTATCGCTTTAAATTCGTACTCAATACACCCTCGAGAGGAGGGATCCGGACCTGAGGACCCCCTCCTTGGCTGCACTTCAATACGGCGGAGATATTTTTATGGCTTCCTCATCATAGTTTGGGAATGTTTTCTCCTGGATATTTTTTTTATCCATCCATATTGAAATCCTAAATGTGCCACTAATACTGGGGCCCCAAAATACTGTCTAGCTCCCGGGCCCCCTGTCTCCTTAAATGTGCTCTGTTGACACGACCATATCTCTGCACCTTAGTTCCTATTTTTTTTTTTTTTTTTTTGAGGTTTTTGTTTTTTGTTTTTGTTTTTTTTTGAGGTTTAACGACCACCGTGAGCAACTCAATGGGCTATAAGCAGTCGCCCGTCCCTAATTTAGGGTCACTGGTTCCAGGGAAGGGAGAGAGCCAGTGCCGTAAGACAAACACAACATCCATGCCTGACCGGGATTCGAACCCGGACCCCTTACGGACGAACGATCAGAGGCCAACACCTTAGACCACTGCGCCACCGGGGCGGCTTTTTGAGGTTTAACGACCACCGTGTGCAACTCAATGGGCTGTCGCCCGTCCCTAATTTAGGGTCACTGGTTCCACGGAAGGGAGAGAGCCAGTGCCGTAAGACAAACACAACATCCATGCCTCACCGGGATTCGAACCCGGACCCCTTTCGGACGAATGATCAGAGGCCATTGCCTTAGACCACTGCGCCACCGGGGCGGCAGTTCCTATTCGAAAAAAATATTTTTGATTCGGAAGGTTCAGCTGTGAAAGCCGGTGGGACAGTGGTCTAAACGCTGGCTTCCGATCGTTCGTCTGAGTGGGACCGGCAGATACATATCCAGGGAAGGGACCTGGGGTCCGGACCCCCCCCCACCAGAAATGCTTGAACATGCATCGTATAGACAGTTAGTTTCTTGCAGTCGCACAAATAATACTCTTGAATAATCGCAAAACCAACGCATTTAAACATGAGCTTTTGCTAATTAATAAATTGATGGAAATACTTATGGTTTGATGTAAGAGCTTTGTACTTAACGGTTTGGGTCCGAAGGAAGTGAAGCATAATGAACCGGGGTGGAAGATGAAAACTAGTTTAACGGTCCAGCTTTTTAACTATGTTATGCTAAAAATTGCACCTTAACAGTTATTTTTTTAAATCTCACTGTGGCTACGTTTTGTGTTTTTTAATGTCCAAGTATATTTTCGGTAGCCCCAACCGCGCGATATTGGAGACGAGTTAGTGATTTGCGTGAGCAATTAGTGGTGCATTTCTGTGGTTACTCGTCTGCATTTTATGACAGAAGACATCCACGAAGAACCTCTACCATAGACGCCCATAGCTTAGTTTTCAGGAGGGGGCTAACAGAAATTTTAACGACGAATAACATATACAAACACCGTATGCAAATTTCCACTCTGCCTTCTTGTTATTTTGCTATTTTTACCACACTTTCGACACATACACCGATAAACCATTGCACTATGACCACCCCCAGCCTAGAGAAATTCGCGCCTGGAGACCGAACGGCGACGCAGGTGAAGTTCACAGAGCAGTATATATACAACCCGAGGACAGGCTTTTGGTTAGTAGAGTGTTCGGAGTCATAATGGGAAAAACTGTAAATTTATTGGAGTTTGATAAAGGACAAATTGTGATGGCACGGTGCCTTGGAACTACGATCTCGGAAACGGCGCGGCTTGTGGGTTGTTCACGTGCCGCTGAAGTTAGTACGTATCAAAAATGGTGCACAGATGGCCAAACGACAAACCATCGTATAGCCGTGTGTCGACCACAGCTCATCGATGCCAGACGGGAGCGGAGACTGTGGCGGATTGTTCACAGCAACCGCAGGGCCACACTGCGAGATATCACTCGTAGCTACATCAGGGCAATGTGTCACAGCACACAGTTCATCGCAGCCTTCTGCGCATGGGCCTGCGCAGCCGAAGTCCCAGCTGGGTCATCATGCTCACTGCACATCATCGCCAACAACGCATGAAATGGGTCCAAGATAATGGAAATTGGACCGTGGATGATTGGAAGAAAGTGGCCTGGTCTGACGAATCAAGATTCCTGGTGCATCACGTAGACGGCCGAGCACGGATACGCCGATTACTAACAGAAGCTATGGCACCTGGATGCACTCTTGGGCGGAAACAGGACGGCGGCGGCTGCGGCGGCGTGATGCTGTGGGAGATGTTTTTTTGGGACACTTTTGGCCCCATTATCTCAATAGCACAATCTCTACAGCTGTCAGGTATATGAACATCGTTGCGGACCAAGTTCACCCGTTCATGGCAACTGTGTTCCCTGCTGGTGATGGCCATTACCAACAGGATAATGCGCCATGCCACACTGCCAGAATTGTCAAGGAGTGGTTCGAGGAATATGCTATAGTGACTTTCTGTTAATGCCCTGGCCTCCAAATTCACCTGATATGAACCCAATCGAACGTTTGTGGTTCGACTTAGAAAAGCGGGTTCGCGCTAAATCACCACCACTCCGAAATGTACGGGAATTGGAGGACCTGCTGTTGACATTACATGGTACCAGATACCCCAAGATACCTATCGCCACCTCACTGAATCGATGCCTCGCCGAGTGGCAGCTGTTTTACGGGCTAAAGAGCGTCCCACAGCTTATTGGTAGGTGGTCATATGGTAATGGATCATCGGTGTGAATTTAATTGGAAACCAGAAGACCTAAAAACTACATAAAAAAGATGAATAAATGACATTAGACAGCATGTTAGGACGACAGTAAGAAAATTTCTTTGTCATGGTTTTGCTCCTTTTGGCCACCTGTCAATTGCGCCACGAAACCGCAGAGATCACTTAATTGGTCATCAAGAATGCTCTCAAGCAGCGGCACATCCACGGGAAGAGCCGATGGGGCACCTCCACCCCCCACCCCCACACCCTGGGCTGAAAGAGCGGAAAATTATTGCGTCGAAGTTTGAAACAAAAAATCACGATACGTGATCTACATATACTTCTTAATCATGTATGGTATAATTATAACATACAATAATTTTAAGGGAGTAGTTTTGTTAAATGAATTTAGAAAAATCTAACCAGGAAAAGAATTTCATCTACTGCATCTTCTAATCATTTAACTCTATTGTACATTACTAGTAACTGGATAAGAATAAATGTACAGAAGTCAACCTCCTTCTTCATTGTTATGGCAGCTGACTATTTTCCCCGGTAAATTTAGGGGGTCACTCCCCCCCCTTGAGAAAATTCTGTGTGAAACGCTCCCCCCTGGGAAAATTCTGGGTGCGCTACTGCCCTCAAGTAAAAAAATTTTGAAAAATTTTTGAGATATCTTTGTCCAGCACTGAATGAATATCTGCTGTTAAGGATGATATACACTATATTGACAAAAGTCACCGGACACCTAGAAGAGAAACACAACATAGCATTTATTGACATATATACATTAGTATGGTGTCGTTCCACCTTTGGCCTTAATGCATGCGCTGACCCTTCGAAACATGCTTTAGACAAAGGTTTTGGAACACAGCGATAGGTATGCGCTTCCATTCAGTACATAATGCTGCCGATAACTGTTGCTCAGTAGTAGGCTTTGGTTCCAAACATCTTATGCAGCGCTCAAATTCATCCCACAGGTGCTCTATGGGATTAAAATCAGGGCTCTGTGCTGGCCAGTCCACATACGATACGGAATAATCGGTAAACCACACCGTAAGTCCTTGCTTTATGGCTCGATGCATTATCCTCCGGTACGTATTGTCACAGAGATGGTAGGGCATAATTGTCCAGAATATTGAGGTAGACGTACTGGTTAACAGGTTTATCCACGATAACCAATGGGTCAGGACCATACCACGAAAAACAGCCCCACACGAGTACACTGCCAGCTCCAAACTTGACTGGGAACAGTACACTGTGGTAAGTGAAGTTCCCCTTCTGCCGCCATACCCACACATGGCCATCAGGCTGATGGATCGTGTATCTGGATTCATCAGTCCATAGGACCCGTTTCCTTTGATCTATGTGCCACGATAAATGTTCTTTACACCATGCTAAACGATGAGTAGCATTCCCAGTGCAGATGAAAGGCTTATGAGCAGCCGCATGACCATGGTAACCCATGGAATGAAGTTCCCTGCGAATGGTACGTGTACATATCGAGGTTTCAGCATTTTTACGGACCTGTACACTGAGGTCTTGTGCAGTACTCCGTCGATTAGCTGTAACGACTCTCCTGAAGCTTCGACGTCCTGTATCACTGATTTTCTTTGGTCTGCCGGTACGTTTTGCTGCTTCAGGCACGCCATGTGTCTTCTACTTATTCAGTACATCCAAAACAGTTGACTTGGGTATGTTTAAACGCCTCTCGGTTTCTCTTATGGACAACCCACTAATATAACACCCAAACAATCTTTCCTTTCTCAAAGTCAGTTCAGACATTTTCACTCAACCTCACGGTGCGATATGATCACGGTCAGCTGCAGGCTTGTTTTTATACAGTTTGCAGCTGTACCGCGCATCTTAACAAAGCAGCGGATCCGTTCATTTGCTTCCAAATGGGTGTCCGGTGACTTTTGTCAATATAGTGTACTTTTTCATTTCTTTGCCTTTCATACTTTTCCATACGGTCCGTTTGTACTGTTCTCCAGCACGCGATGGGAAATTTCGTTATTACTTTCTGCTGTAAATTTCTACTGGAAATTCCCAACGTTCTTCCTATTTTTACTGCAAGCACACGCACCCAGTTCTACAGGAAAATTAGTCATGAGAATTAGTGTTATCGCAAAAATCTCTGTTGTACTTTCCAAGAACAGAAAATGCAGGGTCCGATTTTCATGGTGAGGGCAAATGCCCCCTCTTGCCCCCCCACCCCACCCTATATGGGAGCCCATGACCTCTACGAGGAGTTGGGGAATGGGGAGGCGTGACAGTTTCCATGAAGGACTGCCTTCGAAACATCTGTTTTAGAGTCCAAGGGACCATCGCGCAAGAAGTCCTTTTGAAAATCTTAAGCAACTCGTAAAAGGTCTGAAGAAATACCTCTAATTTCTCTCATGTGTTTCATGAATTAGAAAAAAAAAAAAAATATTGCACACACACACTAACACACACACACAAGCAATTTTTCTGGACCTCTACAAACAGAAATCTTGGACACGTGCCAGGGAACCGGTCTCGAGCCCGGGATAACGCATGGGGGGTATGTTTATCTTACGGCACGGGCTCCAGTAATGTATATACTTGGTTTCCGTAAATTAAGCAACAATTGGAAAAATCGTGATAACTCAAAACATATACAACCGATTCGGATGAAATTTGGGGGTAAGCTTTATCAGACCAAATGCAACAACAACAACAACAACAACAAAAAAAAAAAACCGTAAGAACATGTGATACAAAGCATTTACATTTTGAATGAGTGATGCAAACATGAAAATACAGAAATATAGGTATCAAGATGAAATACGAAAAGGTACTTCAATACGGAATGTGGTTACCCGGAACAGCAATACAGGCCAGACAGCGATGTTTCATGCTGCTAACTCTTTAACGACCATGACTCTAAAATCTAGTATCACTCAAAGTACCATAACGCCCGAAACTGTCTATTGTTTCACTTCTCTGTTTAGCAACAACAATGGTGACTGACGGTGACTCCAGCTGATCCTTCATAGGTCGTGCAAATGTAAAGAACAGATAAGGGTAAGAAATCTGACTCACTCTAGACAGGCGTTTCGGGCGGCTATGGTCGTTTGTACGTACGGGCGTTTTGGGCGTTATGGTCGTTAAAGGGTTAATTATGGTGTCGAGCAGTTCCGTGGGTAGTTGCATCCGTTGCTCGAGCAAAGCAGTGCGGAGCCCCTGCAAGGTTCGAAGAGCGGGTTGGAAGCCAGTCACACGCCTCCCGAGAGCATCCCAGACATGCTCAATGAGATTCAGATCGGAAGAGCGTGCTGACCACTCCATACGGACTACAGTCTTCCTGTTCCAGGTACCGCTGCATGAGGCGAGCTGTGTGAGAGTGAGCGTTATCCGCCTGCACTACAAATGTATCGCGAATTGCGACTTCATACGGACGATCAACAGGATCCAGAATGTCGTCTCTATACCCCTAAGCACTGAGGTTTCCATGTGGAGATTTTCTAGCGAAGGTATTTTTTCCAGATGAGTTTTTTCAGCTGAGCATACCGGCACTTCAAAATTCCCATTTCGAGCACGGTGTATAACTATATGGACTAACTGATAACAAGGAACAGTACACCAATTAAGTAGTAAATAGTAACACTGTACTAGTGGTCCGATTCATTGGCGTAGAAAGTAGACACATTACCGTTTCCAAGCTTTCGCACATCAACCAGATGGCTTTTTCAAGGAAGTTAGACAGAAACTGCAACTGAAAAATAGAACGCATTAACAATTTGAACGCGGAAACTTGACTTGACAACAATAGATACGACGTTATATTCATTTAAAGATGTGACGCATCACGATGGTTGCACGCGCGGTATACAATAAAAAACTTGAAGATTTTATCGCTGACTCTGGTTCTATAGCCCTTCAAAGGAACCCTCTAAATTCTTGGACTGCGCAGGTACAAAGAACGGCCCGGTTACCCGCTATTCCAGAAGATCTCAGAAAAGCCGCCAGACTACCACCAGGACCTCAGATCCCAAAGCTCTTCGGAAGACTCAAGCACCATAAACCGGGAAACCCACTGAGACCCATCGTATCCAGAAAGTCTGCACCAACGTACCATTTAGAGAAAGCACTATCCAAATTCCTACGTAGTTTTCTTCCTGAATCGGACTTTGTAATAAATTCCACTCTGGATTTTATAACGAAAGCCAAGCAACTCACTGTTCTACCAGGCGACATTATCGGCAGCTTCGACGTGGTTTCCCCATAACCCTTCAATCCCCGTTCGGGAAGCCGTCAGAACATTAAAGGAGGCCATATCAAATTCAGCATTTTATATGCTGCAGGAGTCATGCCTCAGCATCTTCAAATTAATAGACTTGGTCACTAATACTAGCTTCTACAATTTCCAAGGACAAGTATATAAACAGAATAATGGCGCTCCGATGGGATCCTCACTTTCACCCGTCCTTGCAGATGCAATACTTCGCCCAATTGAACGGAATATATTTTCCAGCATTACCCCACGGCCTACCACTTGGCTGCGTTATGCGGACGACGTGTTTTTTGTATGGCCTCACGGAAAAGAGACTCTTCCGATGTTCCTTGATAAGATCAATGATATGCATCCTACGATCGATTTCACGATGGAGCTTGAACACAACAACGCTTTACCTTATCTGGATGTTCTTTTGAGAAAATCGCCTGACAACCGCCTCGGTACACAAGTCTACTACAAACCCACGTCCGTCCCCAACCTGATGCTCCGCAGCTCTTTCTGTCCCACAGAATACAAAACAGCTATCTTCCGTTCTCGAATTTGAAGAGCCTTCGCCGTTTCCACCGATACCCATTCTAGACAACACGAAATTGAAAGCATCATCAAGTTAGACACTGATGCAGGATATTCGTTGAATCAGATACGTAAATTTATCCAAAAAGCCAGGGTCAAACATTCTAATCTTCCTGTGCCGCAGATACGTTATTTAGGCTCAATTCCCTACATACCAAATGTGTCTTCTCTGAAGAAGATGAAATGTGTCGCTCTGAAGAAGATGAACTATGGCGTCGGCATCAGGTCTCCTGCATCTTTATATACTATGCTAAAGGGAAGTAGTGGAAAACCACCTCTCTCCTGCGAAGCAGGTGTTTATGCGATCCTCTTACAGTATCCGGACGGCTCTAAACGATACTACATTGGAATGACCAAGCGTTCGTTTGGAGTCAGAGTCAACGAACATAAAAGAGACACAAAATACGGCAAAGTAACCACGGCACTATCCAGAGAAGTCAAATTCAAGTCTGCTACTCCTAAGTGGGACGATATAAAGAAATTAGCTACCTACTCTACCCCTAAAGGTACAGCCATTCGGGAAACCTTGGAAATCATTACGGCAACAGCGATGCTTGCAATGATTGCGCCTCATTCGAGTTGCCACGAATTTGGAACCAATTCTTCAAGTAAAGCCTCTGCCTACCAGGATACCGCGCGTGCAACCAACGTGATGCGTCATATCTTTAAATGAATATAACGTCGTATCTATTGTTGTCAAGTCAAGTTTCCGCATTCAAATTGTTAATGCGTTCTATTTTTCAGTTGCAGTTTCTGTCTAACTTCCTTGAAAAAGCCATCTGGTTGATGTGCGAAAGCTTGGAAACGCTAATGTGTCTACTTTCTACGCCAATAAATCGGACCACTAGTACAGTGTTACTATTTACTATATGGACTAATTTTGAAAAATTGGTCTTGTCGATTCCAAAAACACTTTGCTTGCACCGACTCGTTCATTTTATTTTATTTTTTTTTTCGGTGATGCTTCCAGTTTAGTGAACGATTTGCGCAATGAAAGATTCTCGGGACTCCATTCTACGTCGAATCCGAAGTGAAAGGAGTTTGTCGACTCATCTGCTTTAGTGAACGATTTTCAGTTTAAATACCACAAAACTAAATTAGTTCCGAAACGTTAATGTAATTTATTATTAAATTTTTTTTTCTTTTTTAAACTTGCTGTTGATGTTACGCTATCTGACCTGAACAAGAATCTCACCAAGACACTTTGGGGAATTTTTAATGGCTAATAGTGACCCTTACCGATTCTTTAAAGGAATCGATTCCTTTACAGGAATGAATCGTTCACGAACAAGGGAACGTTGCACTGTTCGAACGCTGATGCTACTACTGACCCTAGCATTGCATTGCGCAGTGATTTGCGGCAATGTTGCACGCCAGGCAGATGCTACGATGCGTGCCAGACGCAGCTGTAAGCGATTGTCTAGGGCTTTTTTACGCGTCAGGGACTCATCGAGTTGGTCAAGGATTTCGTGGCGAGGCATGAAGAAATGCATTGAAAAACAATTGAATTAGAGATACCTGTCTAGTAACGTGTAGCACCACCTTTCGCTCTGATGACGGCGGCGATTCGTCACGGCATGGACTCGACAAGACACCGGAAGCGTTGGGAAGCCATACGGATCCACGATCCCTGAACAAGCTCCAACAGTTCACGAAGATTTGATGGAGAGGGGTCAGAGCCTCGGACATCTCTCTCGATGGCATCCCAGATATGCTCGATGGGATTGAGGTCACGTCGGTGGAGTGTTAATCCAACCATTCGGATACAATTCGGGAGCTTTATTGTCTTGTTGCAGGATGAGGTCCCCAGTGGGATGTTGAAGACGCACAAACGGGAGCAAATGGTCGTCCAGGATATCCCGGTAACGTTGACCTGTGAGGGACGATGTCCCACGTACCAGGGGTTCCATTTCAGTCCAGGTAAACAGTCCCCAGATTAGAATGCTACCCCCACCACCTTGAAGAGTACCCTGCTGGCAAGAAAGATCCATCGCTTCATGTGTTTTGCGCCGTACTCGTATCCTGCCATCCGCATGTACCAACGTGAATCTCGACTCATCAGTCCAGGCAACATTTTCCCACATGTTTAGGGTCCAGTGGCGATGTTCCCGCGCCCATGCTAATCTTTGCACCCTGTGATGTGCGGTCAGCAGCGGTTCCTTCGTAGGACGATGCCTTCTGTACCCCATAGCGAGGAGATGGTTCTGGATGGTGTGGCTGCATACACATTTTTGTGCACAAGCGTTAAATTGCCGAGTGATTTCTTGCACTGTGGCCCGTCTATCCGCTGTTACAATGCGAGCTAGCAGACGATGACCCCGCTCATCCACACGCTGTTGTCTACGGCAGTTGGCCCTTGCAGGGATGGTTTTACCGGATTCGATGTACTCACGGTGCACCCGTGACACAGTGGATCGTGAAAATCCCAGTGTCTGCACGACTTCCGAGATGGAGTGACCCATTCGTCGGGCTCCGACAATTTGCCCACGATCAAATGCGCTTAGATCATTCGTCTTACCCATACTGCGTCCGACTGTTGCTGATTCCCGTCGCATCACTCCTTATATTGTCGGATCGCTGCATACATCATGTCGTTTCCGTTTACAGGGCAGCCCACAGCGCCACATTTGCATAACGCCAGCTGTCTCTAATTCAATTGCTCTTCAGTGTATTAACGGAAGAGTAACGACGAGAAGCGAAGACAGATGCTGGAAGACAGAAGAGGAGCGACGACTTGCCCTAGTGTCGTCCTGGCAGCACGGACCCTAGTGCTGCCATGTAAATTCTTTGTTAATATTTCATTGTATTATTATCAATTCTCTGTGAGGGGGCTCGTGAAAATAAAGGTGTTTACACATTGCACGGGACCCCAGTTATATAAATGCATGTATCATTTTCTTTAGCCAGGACCTAATAAAGGACTTAGGCCCCACATACACTCGCGCTGGCGAATAAAATCTCCCAGCCAGACGCATAGTTTTAAGACTCTACCCATCAGCACGTCACACATACGGGCTATGGCAAAGGGGTGGGAAGTGTAGGTCCCGGAGGGCGGCAGATCTCTGCTGGTCGCCGGACTGATCCTGTCCGGGTGAAGGACTGCCGGATCCTGGTGGGATTGCTCTCGAAACGCTTTCACTATTTTACTTTTGAGAGAGTTCTTTGTATCCCTGCGAAGTCCGCATTTGGACGGTGCAGGTAAAGTCATCAGCTTACGGCCACACCGCACCGCCCTGCCTGACTGCGACCGGGGAGAGAGTGTCTATGCGATTGGCGTGTCTTGAATATAGATTGCACTAGGGCTATTGCAGGTAGGTAGCGCTAGGGAGTTTCACCACTCCCCTAGCTTTGCTTTTATTAAAAGTGTTTCGGTGCAGTCTCTGCGAAAGAAAATGTCCTTCTAAGGGCAAAGTCCAGTACATCCCGCATAGATTTTTCCGTGTCAGATTGCGGGTACGTCGTCGTCGTGCTAGTCCCCCTAGTCCCTGGACTCTTTGATCCAGGATTAGGCCAAAGCCCGCGCGTCCCCGATTTGCTGAGTTTTGGCTAGAATGAGAGAGCCCCAGGGTGCCCGCTCAGCAGTTAGCAGGTTTTCTCTGACTTTTGCTCACCGAGAGATGTCAGCTGCCCACAAGGGTTCAGCAGATCCATTGGGGTAACCCCTAACCCGTTCGGGCCAATCCGACCACTGAAGGCAGTGGCCAAGAAGCTACCAAGCCCTGTTGGTAGTTCCCCACCTCTTCCGATCCCACTCGGGAGAAAGTGACCCGCAGAAAGCCCTTTTCGAAGGCTCTCCAGCGTGAAGAGTCACATTTGGCCACTACATCTGTCAAGGAGGCTTCCCACAACACCACCGGGTCAACCCGGTCAAAACGTGGTATAGACACATTTTTGCCATCCCCATCCTTGGCAAACAAGGGGAAAACATCGCCCCAGCCCGAGCCCTCTCGGGAAGTCGAGGGGTCGCTCGCTGCCCCCCCCCCCCGAGTTCACTCTGGAGGTTTACCAACACACCGAGACGACCCCAATGTCTACCCTCGTGGAATCCATCAGCCAAATCAATTCTTATCTCGGGGAGGTGAAGTCCATCATTAAGGACTCCCGGGTCACCTCCTCAGGTAGGCGGTGGAGTCTTTCAGAGACGCCGACGCCGAAGTGGCCTCCAATGCCGACGCGGCTGGGAGGGGGCTAGTAAGGCGAAAGGGCCTTCGCCTGCCCCACGTAAGCAGAGCGTGGGGGACAAGAGACACGTTCTCCAGGTCTATCCCACAGTCAAAAACACGTCCTCTGATGACGTGAAAAGACCCTGCAAGCTGCAGTCAACCATGCAAAGCTACAGCTTGGGGTCAAAGGTGTTCATAGCCATTAGGAAGGGTGAGGTGGCGGTGGAGTGTTCCCGCCCAGAGGAACGCAACCGCCTCGCCTAGGAGTAATTCCCTGACCAGAGATTGCACTCTCCAAAACCCCACAGAAGAGACTTCCCCGTCTGATCGTCTATGGCGTCGACTGAGAGATCTCGCAAAAGGAGTTCGCGAGCCGAACCCCGACCTCGAAAACGGGTTCACTGCCCGTTTTCCCATTAAGGTTAAAGGAGGCCGGGTCTACTGGGTGGTAGGCGTGGAGCGCCGTACCTTCAAGCTCTTGATGAAGCGGAGAAGACTGAACTCAGGTTGGTCAGTCCTCCGCCTTAAAGAGTTCTTACGTGAAGTCAGATGCTTCCGCTGTAACGGCTTCGGTCACTTCCGGAGCAACTGCAATGAGTATGAAGATAGGTGTGGCATATGCGGTGAAGTTGGGCACCAGCATCACAAGTGTGCAGCCACACCTAAGTGCAGCAATTACTTGGCTGCAAATGTCAAGTTCCGACTGAAGCTGGACAACGCCCTCTTCAGCTTCAGTAAGACCCGTTCCCAGTCTGCAACGGAAACTTGAGCAGGTTAAAAGCCGCATCAACTATGGTTGATCGCTTGTGGAATAATTCAGAGGCACGTCGCTTTGAGTGCAGTGTTTGTTGGTCTACGACCGAGATGTTTCCGATGACTCTGGCCAGGAGTTAACACCGCAGCACAGGCCCTAGTCCTGCAGACCATGTAAATAATTCTGTGTATCTGTGTATTATGTGATTTTATTAGTGACTTCCTTGTGAGAGGGATTGCACGAGACCCTCATCCTTTTAATCTGCATGTATTTATTTTCTTTATTAGATACCATTAAAGGGCTTTTATCCCAAAAACTCGCGTTGGCGAACTGGTCTTTCAGCCAGAGATGAGAAAGTTTTTTTGTGATTGTCCCAGCCCATTGGCACGCCGCACACACGGGCTATGGCCGAAGGGTGTAAAGTACCGGTCCCGTGGGGGCGAGAGCCCCCCCGCAGGTCCCAAGACCGATCCTGTCTAGGTGAAAAACATTGGTTTCCGGATCCTGACGGGACTGCTCGCGAAAACGCCGTCACTTTTCTAACATTGAGAGAGTTCCGCATATCCCTGCGAAGTTTGCATTTAGACGGTGCAGGTACAGTCATCAGACTAGCTTACGGCCACACCGGGCGGCTAGGAAAGGGGCTAATAAGGTGAAAGGGCTGGTGCCTACCCCACGTAAGCAACAGAAGACACGTTCTCCTGGTCTATCCCACTGTTGAGAATAAGTCCTCTGATGACGTAAAAAGACCCTGCAGTCTGCAGTGAACCACGCAAAGCTGCAGATCGAGCTCAAGGGGGTATGTAGAATTAGGAGAGGGGTTGAGGTGGAGTGTTCCAAACCAGAGGACTCCAACCGCCTTTCTGAGGAGCAATCCCCTGACCAAGGATTACGCACTCCCTAAAACCCCTCAAAAGAGACTTCCCCGTCTCATTGTGTACGACGTAGACCTCTCTCAAATGGATTTCCAGGACGGAATTAGAAAGCAGAAACACGATCTCGAAGGCGGAATCACAGCCCGCTTTCCCATTAAGTCCAAAGGGGGCAGGGTCCACTGGATTGTGGACGCTGAGCCGCCTGCCTTCAAGGCTTTAATCAAGCGGGGAAGACTGAACCTGGGTTGGTCGGTCCTCCGCCTTAGAGAGTTCTTACGGGAAGTCAGATGCTTCCTGTGTAATGACTTCGGCCACTTTAAAAGCAACCGCAAAGTTGCGGAGGATAGCTGTGGCAGATGCGGTGGGGTTGGGCAAATGCTAAGTTCCCACTCAAGCTAGATGAGATTCATTCCAGCTTCAGTAAGACCTGCCCTAGTCTTATGCGGGAACTTGGGCAGATTGACACGGCTGTGTCAACTACGGTTGACCGGCAGGTATCAGAGGCTAGGAGATTTCGTGTTTGAAGGGCAAACAGGAAGTCTAAAGATTGAAGAGGAGCACTATGACTCAGGCCCGGAGTCATCACCGCAGCATAGGACCTAGTGTTGTGGACCTTGTAAATAATTTTGTGAAATAATTTGCTGTTTTATCTTTGTGAGAGAGTTCTTGAAATAAAGGATCAATTTTCTGATACATGAGACCCTCAGTATAAATGCGCATGTACTATTTTTTTTTTCATTTTTACTAAGATACCAATAAAGGACATTTATCCCCAAAACCTCGCGTTGGCGAATGAATCTCCCAGCCAGACGCGAAATTAAACGACCCTGCCCATTAGCACGTCGCACGCGCGATCTACGGCTGAAAAGTGCTGATCCCGTGAGGGCAACAGACCCTTGCCGGTCCGTGGACCGATCCTGTCCGATTGAAAAACCACTTGTTCCTGGAGGGATTGTTCGCGCAACACCGTCACTATCAAAAATTTTGAGAGTTCGACTTATCCCTGCGGAGTCCGCATTTGGACGGAGCAGGTACAGGCATCAGATAGCTTACGGCCACATTGGTATCGCACATTGGATCCCCTCCCCGCCGGAGTTGTGTGTAGTCCAGATACACCCCTGAAATTGTTGACCGTATAAATCAAAATTTAGTGGCAATTTCCGAGATGGAGTAACCCATCTCCCGGGCGCCGACTATCATACCGCGTTCGAAATCGCTTAAATCCTGATAAGCTGCCATCTGAACTGCGAATGCTACTACTTGAGCTTGCGGAGATATCTCCCTCTACATATACGTCGTTTGCGGACGATACCATTTACCACACGGATGTGGTGTGGTGGCACGTAATGGAAATTACAGCGCCTTTACCAGTTTTTTTTTTGGCATCTCAGTGTACATAGTAGAACCCGCTTCTAATGAGTAGCTCAGGACCTACGGAAATTCTCGCTAAATCTGTTCAGGAGTGAAAATCCCACCACGTAAAAACATGCATCTCTGATAATATCTACATTTGTTTATATGTTATATCCATGACTCGTGGATATACAGAGGCTGGACAGAATAATGTGAACGCCTAAAGAATGTTTTAGTTACATAATAGGGTGTGGGACCACCACTGAAAACTGGGTGTGGGACCACCATTCAAAACCGCCTGAATTCTCCTTGGAATGAACGCATACATTTCCTGAATGGTGGTTAGTGGGATGTTACACTATTCTCGATGCAGAAACAGCTCCAGGTCCTTGAGAAATGCAGGAGGAGGATAACGGGATCTTACTGTTTTCTAACACAGACCACAGTGGGTAGATAATGTTAAAGTCTGGTGACTGGGGAGTTCAAAGAAGGTGTGAAAGTTCGTTATCACGTTCCTCAAACCATGGTTGGCCATTCCGAGCTCTGTGAATTGGGGCGTTATCATCTTGATAGATGGCATCCCCTGCAGGAAACAATGCCTGAGCCATTGGATGGATCTAATAAGATGGACTCCATCTATCTTTGGTCGACCAAAATGGTTTCATACGTCCTGCCAGTAATCCGACCTTTCAAGGTGGTCAGGGGACCTGTTGAAACCCACGATATGACCGCCCAGAGCATGACAGAACCACCACCATATTACACTGTTGGGAGCACAGTCTGGGTTGTACGCTTCTGACGGTGTTCTCCACACGTAAACACGTCCTGCTGTGGGGAATAGTGTGAATATGGATTCACCCGACAACATTACACGCTTCCATGCATCGGCAGTCTACGTTGTATGCTCCTGGAACCACTGCCGTCGTGCATTCACCCGGGTCACCAGAGGTTTTGCAATAGCAAGTCTGCCATGAATATATTGTTTATGCAATTCTCTGCGCACTGTTTCCCTTGATACTGGAGTCTGGAGATGAACACTGAGCTCCTACCTAATTTTCGGCGTCGTGGTCTTCTTATTGGTGGTAACAATCCTCTTTAATGCTCTTCTGTCTCTATCAGACGCCGTTTTTCGGCCTCTCGTGTTTCGCAGACGAGGTTTTGCCACAAACACGGTACGCTGTCATGACACTAGTTCTCGATACCCCCACCACCCTGGCGACTGTTGTCACGGAGGCACCAACTAGCCGGCCAACAACAATTAGCCCTCTTTCGAAGTCCGTTAGGTCGCTTATTTCGTCGTCACGCTGAAAGAAAGTTTGCAACCAGACACTTTTAATGCACTTAAAACAGGACCTTGGGATTCTAAACAAAGCTATTACAACCAAAAAGTGGTGGATACCTTTGCGTATTCCGACGTACGCAGCTGCATTAAAAGTCACGCCTCTAAAAGTGGTGTTCACATTATTCTGTCCAACCCTGTACATTTATATTATATATCCACGACAAAGATTTAATTCGTTAACTACAGTTATACAATAAATACCAGCACTGACATAAATACACACTAGCAGCAAATCCTGAAGCAGACATCATGTGGAAACATTAAAAAAAATGCTTTTCTGTATAAATTCTTCCACTAGCACAGTAAGATTTCCCTGCACTGTTGCAATTTCGTCCTGTATGTCATCATTTCCATTCCTCAATACGAAGACATTGCGCCACAGATTTTTTTTTTGCCTAGTGGAATACGCAATTTCATTTTTTTTTTTTTACTTCACTGATGGTTAAAAGTGATAACTTAGCCTCCCTAGTTAAACTTGGGGATTTATTTAAATTTTGTTCATTGAAAATAATCAAATTAGCTCTGAATTAACATTATACTGAAAAGTTTGTTTTGACCGTTAAATCCGGGATTTCGCTAAATACGGGCTTGTTATAAGCGGGGTCTACTGTATTCAAAAGATTAAATTAGAAAAAAAAAATCGATATAGTCATTAGAAGAGATTAAGTAATAATTTAAAAAAAAATCAAGCTTTACCCCCTTACTCTTTTACTGTATATTATTTCTTGTCGGGAATTTCCATTCAGTTTAAATACCAATTCACATTACATGATATTTCTGGAACCCATCTGTCATGCATTAAGTGAAATTTTTCTGTAGTCTTTCCTTCAACTTCATTTGATCTTAAACAATCCTCCCGTGAACTTTCAATGTTCGCAACAAATTTTCTTTAACGATTAGTTTACACTACAACATGAATGTTCTCTCTTGCTGCCCAAAAGGGACCTCTGATACAAATGACCTAACTAATTTGAATCTGTTCTCTGAAAAATATTAAATCGACGCTAATAATATACACTGCTCGACATAGAAATTGCCCCACCCAGGAGGTATGCTACAAACACGAAAATCGCAGGGCGGGTTTATCCACTCCAGATATGCAAATGCTGTTAAACCGGAGCCGACGACATCACATGTTCGTGAGATAAAGTTGTCAGCAGCAAAAGGGATGGTAATATGTGGTCGCTCACGGGAGTTTCAGATTTGTTTGTTGGGAAACTGTTCAGCGAAGGCCGGGTACACGCCGTCGGCAGGTGTTTCACTATTTGGATGCGTTTCAGAGAGGAAGAATTGTAAGCCTGTGTGAAGCGGGTTGGTCTACACGCATCGCTGCTCATGCGCAACGAGGTGCACGAACTATTGGACGCTGTTGGCACCAGTGGTCACTGGAAGGTTCGTACGTGCGTCGAAGCAGCAGTCTGACAAACATCAGCACGCCTGGACTGGCGGATTGTTCGACATGCTCGTTCGTCACCAAAAAGCATTGCAGCTGATATTCGACGTGCTGTGCCATCGGCCCTGGACGTCGCCATAACGACCTGAACTGTAAACCGAAGGTTACATGTGGCAAACCTGCGCAGTAGGCAACCGTTACGTCGACTGCCAGCAATCGCAGCGCTCGTCTGGCTCGGTGCTGAAGTAATGCGAAGTGGGGTCACGATTGGACCACTGTGGTCTTTAGTGATGAATCCCGTTTCTGTCTGGGTGCTAACGGATCCGTGTTTAGCGAACTCCGGTGTGCGGACGGAACCCGGTTTCGTTCGCAACCACCGGTCAGGCAGGCATCTTTTTTTTTATTATTGGAGGTTTAACGACCACCGTGAGCAACTCAATGGGCTATAAGCAGTCGCCCGCCCCTAATTTAGGGCCACTGGTTCCAGGGAAGGGAGAGAGCCAGTGCCGTAAGACAAACACAACATCCATGCCACACCGGGATTCGAACCCGGACCCCTTACGGACGAATGATCAGAGGCCATCGCTTAGACCACTGCGCCACCGGGGCGGCAGGCAGGCAGGCATCATGGTATTGGGTGCTATTGCGCATGACAGCAGATCACCTCTTGTCCGTATCACGAGCACACTGACGACTGCACGATACGTGAGCGAGGTTCTACAGCTCATTTTGATACCGTTCCTGAATGGCCTACAGCACCCCATTTTTCAGCAAGATAACACCCGAGTACAAACTCGGGTCTCCAATGTTTGCAACATGTTCAGACACTGCTACGGCAGCAAGATCACCCGATTTATCACCGAACGAAAACCCGTGGGACAACATTGGACGTCGTCTGCAATCAAATCGGATTGCGCACGATCTCCATGAATTTTGGGAGCAAGTCAACAGAGTTTGGTGTTCCATTCCTCAGGACGATATCCGTCGACTGTATGACTCATTGGCACGCCGTATTGCCGTTCCCGCTGGTGCAACCACTCACTGAGGCGTACCCATTGTGCTGCGTTATCTCATCTGATAAACACTGCTTGAAAATAACATCAAGGTAAACCCTTATGTATGCTCAATTTCATGCCTCTAATCCTCACTCCTTCTGGGTAGGACTATTTCTATGTCGAGCAGTGAGTGTACTTATATAGTCTGATAATAAAAAAATAAAGAAAAAATAATGTTAGTCCGTTGGATTCAGATCATTTATATGTTGGTTCCAGGTTCGGATCCCAGACGATACATGAGTGGCGTTTCATAGTGCTCATCCCTAAATTTGGAACCAGTGAACCAAAATTAGGATGGGTGATTCTTATAACCTAAGTTATTCGCTCGTGGTAGTTATCCCCCCCCCCCAAAGAGGGGGATTGCCTTGAAAAAAAAATTCTATTATTTTTGACAAAATTTTAGCTCACTTTTTATTTTTTGGCAGAGAAAGTCAAATTAATGCATCTTGATATGACCTTACTGGGACATGTACATTTGCAACTACTGCTAGGTAATTCGAAATTTCAGGTTCTGTAGAAAATTTCAATTTTTTTTTTTTTTTTTATTGGAGATTTAACGACCACCGTGAGCAACTCAATGGGCTATAAGCAGTCGCCCGTCCCTAATTTAGGGTCACTGGTTCCAGGGAAGGGAGAGAGCCAGTGCCGTAAGACAAACACAACATCCATGCCTGACCGGGATTCGAACCCGGACCCCTTACGGACGAATGATCAGAGGCCAGCGCCTTAGACCACTGCGCCACCGGGGCGGCTTCAATTTTAGTCATCACTGCTGCTTTCTGAAAGCTAAGTCCCACATACATATGCAGTCATAAAAGAAATCATGATACTGATTGCAATTTCTTTGGCCCGGTGGTGCAGTGGTCTAAGCGATGGCCTCTAATCATTCGTCCGAACGGGGTCCGGGTTCGAATCCCTGTGAGGCATGGATGTTGTGTTTATCTTACGGCACTGGTTATCTCCCTTTCCTGGAACCAGTGACCCTAAATTAAGGACGGGCGAGTGCTTATAGCTCATTAAGTTGCTCACGGTGGTCGTTAAACCTCCAAACACTCTAACAATTTCTTTGAATAAAAAAATTTGCTAGAATGAACTATTCAGTCAGTTAAATCAACTGCTCTTTACAAGCAAAAATGTACGTTGGATGCTAGAAAAGTAGATACCGTATTTACTCGAATTTAACGCGCACACCCAACTCCAGGTTGCGTTTTTAGAATCAGAAAAAATATACACACAAGTAAAAAAGAAAATCTGCAAAAATATACTAACAAATAGGTATATTTACCTTATTTCCGATACATACTAGATCCAATACACAACTGCAAAAAATGAAACAAAAAAAATCAGTCACTAACAGGGCTTTCTACTTCCGATTGTTCACTGTCCGAGCTCACTTCAAACAACGCGTCATCTCTTGTTCTGCCCAAAGAATTCGAAATTCCGCAATTAAGAAAGGATTTCCGCACAAGCTCATTTGAAATGGATTCCCAAGCAGCAATAATCCATTAGCACACAGATAGGGCTGCTCTTTTAACGCGGCCAGTCTTTGTTAGTTACGTTTCTCCCGATGAAAGTCAAGCATTATAAAGACGACGAACGGCAGCCTTAAATGGGCGATTGATACAAACAACAAGAGGCTGGATTTGTGATGTCATCCCTCCAGGAATAATGACGAGATCGCTGCGGTTTTCTTTTCATCTTTTTCCTTACAGCATCTGCTACATATCCTTTAAATGCGTCTAGCACTAGCAGACATCGCAACTTCAGTAGACCTCGAGGTCTTCGTAGCTAAACCTCACTTAGCCAGTCTAAAACCAAATTTGCAGACATCCAGCCATCTTCCTGCACTGCAACATAGATTCCTCTTCGAAAAGTCGCTTTTTTGGGAAAAGTTTTCTTCTTGGAAACGCCATAGGGTGGAAGTTTATTTTTATCTGCAGTAACACAGAGCATTACTGTCATTCTGATTTTATCGCCACTCCTCGTCAGTAATTTCACTTGTTTTGCTCCAACATTGTCTACTGTGCAGTTTGAAGGCATATCGAAATAGATCAGCGTCTGATCGGCATTGCCAATCTGCCCCAAGTCGTGTTGCCCCGCCCTCCGCCGCAACACTTTGCGCTGCATACTTGGAGGAATGAAAAGGCGTGTCAACCTTACGTATTTGCAAGTGCTCGTACTCGATTCTAAGGCGCACCTTGTTTTTACTACAAAGTTTTTTGGACAAAAAAGTGGGCGTTAGATTCGAGTAAATACGTTACATAATTCTTGATCCAAACACTCTTGAAAAGTTAATGTCCTGAAAGCAGTATGGAACTATTCTTGCAAGGAAGAGACATTCCTTTGTGAAGGACAAAGTTAATACCTGGATGTGAAGCTACCAATACAGAAAATACACTCATTCTTCCTATACATTAAGGAATGCGCAATTTTTTATTCCAAATCAGTGCAATAGCTTTATCATTGAAGATTAGGGTATTTACAAATCCATTTGAACATTTGAAGTTCTTGTTCAGTTGTTTGCGCATCTGGAGAAAAAAAAAAATTGGGGAGGGACTTTGGCTGTATTCTATCTATTCATATGGAATTAAAAAAAATCACTAAAACATCTTTATCTCTATGACTTTAGATTTTATTAAACATGGTTTTTTTTTTTGTAAAAAAAAGATTCCATCAACAAAAGTACAACACTACTCCCATTGCTTTACATATTTATCCCAATCACTTCTGTGGCAATAATTCCTGATACACAATATTAAATTCATAACAAAAGTTCTGAATTTTGAATCCCATTATGTTGTAAAACAAAGAATATTTAAAACATGAAACTATATATCTGGATGGGTAAAAACTGAATTTAAAAGCTCACTACATTACAAAGCTGATTCTGCTCATAAATACAGCTATTAATTGAAAAAAAAAACAATACAAAGATACTTTTATTTATGTATTTTCACACACTATAAACAGAAACTTATCACCAACTTCATGAACACATCACAATGAACCTCTTTCACGATAAACAAAAAAAAAAAAAAATAATAATAATAACTATCGAAATTTTTAAATTTGACACTTTGGAAACCCTTTTTTGTAAGCATACTACTTTTTTTTTCATAGAAAAAAGTTTACAATTAATGTATTTCATAATGTAATTACACATAATTTTAAAATACTACAGTATGAGATCTTTTATTCAGTACCTTGAGACCCGGAATACACTGTACACTGAGAACTGGCAACATTGCAGAACAAATAAATTTAAAATCAGCACCAAGTACTGCAAGAGGCATAATCCTCAGTTTTGGCTCCTTAAATTATAGAAAAGAGATCCACAGTGTTAAATAAATTTTCCAGCCACTTTTAAATGTGAATTTACTGTAATAGAAGAGAAAATTAAAGTAATGTTTTTTAATGGTTTTGTCATTAAAATGTCAGGAACCATCTTCCTGTTGTAGTGTGAAATGCATTTTTATCTATCATAATGTCACATGACGCAAACAGTATGTAACAAGTGACTGTCAGCATGTCTTGCCATGACAACTTACTGTTTTGAAACCCAGAGACATTTGTAAGCAACAGCTGAAAGCAAATGTGTAAGGAAGTTAGTAGATATATGTGTTCTTGAATTGCAGGCCTAACCTGGTGTGTTCTTGTAGTTCCTATATAGTAATAGTGTGGTTTCTACTAGAAAACTGTACTCCTTGAACAGACCAGATGACACAAACATGTGCTCAAGAATACACTACTTTTTACAAAACGTAGGAACACCAAAGGGAATCACCTGTTTCCGCTGTCTTTGCTAGCAAAGCATTTCTAGTGATATGGATTTTAGTTCTGGAAGCTCTATGAGATCGTTATTTTCTCAATATTCAATTTTTTTTATCACTGTTAGCTGTGACATTGAAATATTTAACTTAAAGTAAAAAAAAAAATACATTTAACTTGGAGTAAAAAATTAAGAACTATATAAACAGCAAACAGTTACCCTGTATTTGAATCTCATGTATGTGAGGCAACAGAAGTTGTTCTCCTTAAGTAATGGGTAGAAGCACTCTAACCTTTTTCTTTCTTTTTGCATCAGGGTTTATCGACCATCATGAGCAATTGTAAGGGCAATAAGAAATCACCCATCCCTAATTTGGGGCCACTGGTTTCCGGGCAAGAAGAGCCCCAGCGCAGCAGAACATACACACCACCCATGCCTATCTGGGAATTTAACCCGGTCCTAGCTTGCATGACTATTTTTTTTTTTATTGATTGGAGGTTTAACGACCACTGTGAGCAACTGCATGCATGCTTTATGCCAAAATAACTCAATGGGCTATAAGCATTCGCCCGTCCCTAATTTAGAGTCACTGGTTCTAGGGAAGGGAGAGAGCCAGTGCTGTAAGACAAACACAACATCCATGCCTCACCGGGATTCAAACCCGGACCCCGTTCGGATGAATGATCAGAGGTCATCGCTTAGACCACTGCGCCACCGGGCGGCGCTTGCATGACTACACCACAGCCTAACTTAGAAGAGCAACATCCATCCATCAGTTCCCCTTGCACCAAAAATACCATGCACCAGCAGCTCATGATCACACCATCTGGGTCACAAGTGACTTTTATATATTTTAATTTTCTTTTCTTAATGGATGCATGCATGCTTTATGCCAAATTAGATAATACTGGCTCATGTCATGGTATATCTGTGTGCTGATGACACAGTCCTGTTGGCAGAGAGCAAAAGTGAGTTGCAGAGTATGTTGTCCCAGATGTACGAAGTCTGTATGAAATTCAAACTGAGTATAGATAAAAGAAAAACCAAAGTTGTAATTTTTGAGCTAAGAACTGGTAATACTGAATGCACGATCGATCTAAATGGCACAGATATAGGTGAATTAATGTGTATAACTGGAAGAGACAAGGTGAATTAATTTGTATAACTAGGAAGCATGTTTAACAGAGATAACAAATTAGATGGTGAAATTAGTAGTAGGTGAGTGAATTAAGCTTTGAAAGTCATGGCTGCTTGAAAAGGATTTCACAGGAATGATGGGTTCTTAAATAAGTCCTGAATGGCTGCATATGAAAGTGTAACTGTTCCTACTCTGATGGATGGTAGTAAAACTTTGGTGCTGCAGAAGAGACATACAAGTCATTTGTGTGCTGCAGAGATGCATTACTTATGGGAGGTTTGTGACAAGACACATTCTCATCATGCGAGAAATGAAGACATGAGAAGCAAAATGTTGTTAGTAAGGTGGAGACAAATATTCTTAGGTGGTTTGAACAAGTTGAAAGAATGAGTGGTGAGATGTTTACCAAGAGAATTTATGCATCCCAAAAAACAGGAAAGGCAGAGGAACGCCAAGGAAATCATTGGAGCACACATGTGATTGATGTCGGTGAAGTTAAGAGTTGTTTTCTTAGATCAGTGTAAATGGAGATGTTTAGTAAATCAGTTACAGAGCACATTTAAAGAGACAGGGGGCCCAGGACTGGGCAGTATTTTGGGGCCACATTATTAGTGGTGAATCTAGGATTTCACTATGGGTGGCCAAATAAAAATACCCAGGAGAAAACATTCCCAAACTACGATGAGGAAACCATAACAGTATCCCTGCCTAATTGAAATGTGTTTTCTGTGATTCACGGACGAATCAGTGTTAGCAAGAAAATGTAAAAATGTGTGGTTGAAAAATGGACACCAGTTCAGTTCTGCTTTAACCCACCCCCATGTTTAGCTTGTTGAAATTATAACAAAGTAGTGAACAAAATAATATGATCCAAATATCATGATTCAAACGAATTCTTAATAAACAAATGCATCACTCTTTCCACGTTTTAGCAACACACAGCAACTGAAAAATTGTTATTCGGTCACCGCCAGGGAAATGAATCCCAGATCTTTCGATATCTAGCTGAGCGCGTTAGCCTTCTCCGGCGGTGACCGAATAACAATTTTTCGGTTGCTGTGTGTTGCTAAAACGTGGAAAGAGTGATGTATTTGTTTATTCACTGACGTGTATTTGGAGGATTTTCACTTTGAATTCTTAATGTATGAAACTTTTCCTCAATTACAGATGTGTACAAAACATCTGTAATGCTTTCAAAAGTTTGAGGATGGACTGGGGGTGACTATACTTTTTGCAGACTCCTCCTAAAAAGAAAGGGAAAAGAAATTTTCACAAAGCAGTTTCTTATAGTTTTCGCTCTGCTGTCTGCAAAAAAAAAAAAAAAAAAAAAAACTGCACAACTCTGCCAATTCTTCAAGCATCTGCATAATTCTGGGGGACCTCTTTAAAACGTTGGGCCCAAGGCTGCAACCTCCTCCTTAAATGGGGTCTGATCAGTTATAAACTTTAATCTGACAGATCGACTTTCTTTGAGGAGCTAACCTCTGAATCTCAGACAACAACTCAGTGAAATATTTGTATGTTAATTTTCTTTTCCTTGCCAATAAATTCACAATTAGCAATTTATTATCATAGAGAGACACTGCTTTCCATAATTTAGGATAATCCAATGAGAATGGCTAAAACGTTGGTATTTTTCAGCAGATAAATTTTATCAGTCCACATTTGAATTAGTTTTAGCAGGTATTATAGGCATGGTGCTCCTAATTACAAAAATACCTCTTATCCAGAAAAAAAAAAAACAAAATCCCAGGGGTTCAGGTAAAAGATCCCATACTATACCTGCATTACTTGATTCCCATGCACTCACTTCATAATACGAGAAAGGATAAAACAAATCAGTGATTCAACAAAAGACAGTAATATCTTTGTCAACTACTACACAAAAAATACTAAACTATTAGCAAAAATGTTGCTCTCATAACTAAACATTTAGATTTGCCTTTGAAACTTTTCTCTGTAGCATGCCTACAAAATCATCTTCACTGTTTAAATTATCTTTGGACATTTATAGATTCAAAATATATGTAGAGTCAATATATTAAAATGTTGCCAACATTACTTAGATGTAAATTTCAAGCACTCAACTTATTTTACACATTGCAATGCAAATAAAAAATCTGCCAGTACATGCATTTTACAGTTTTAAAAACATTTTTCATTCTACTACAAAAGTAAGCTCTTGCTGAACACCAGTTTGAGTAATGCAACTCTGATTGCATGCAGTTCAATAACAGTGACTAATATTTTGTGCAATACAAAAATATTGATTATCCAAAACAGGGCTTAAAAAATACCATGCCCAAGTTATGCAACTTATTGGCCTGGGCAGGTAAAATAAAGGAACACAGCTGGAAAAACAAAATTGGAATGCTGAATTTGCTACTACAATAATAATAATAATAATAATAATAATAATACTCTTGTTGCCTGTCATATTTTATTTCATTGCAAACCAAGGATTTTGAATTACTTTTGCAGTCAGGCATATACAACACTTCTGTAAATGTCTTGTGATGTAGGTTTATGAATGTTGGGGCAATATGATTGACGTTTTGCTCCAAATGTTATTTATAGTTAGTGTACTGCCTTTGTAGGTTTAGAGGAAGCTTATGACCATGTAAAGAGGATACTTCTGCGGAGAGTTTTGAATAAAAATGGTATAACTGGGAATCTGTTTGATAGTGTGAAAGGTACAAGTACGTGTTCTGGCAGCAGAGAATGTGCACATGTGAATGGTGTTTTACTGAATGGTTTTCTATTGGTGCAGGAGTTGGACAAGATTATGTAATGCCACCATGGCTGTTTAATATATTTATGCATGTGTGATGCTCAAATAGTGAGTTGCAGAGCATGTTGACCCAGATGTACGAAACTCAAACTGAATATACACATGGGAAAAACCTAAGTTATGGTTTTTGAGCAAAGAACTGGTAATAACTGAATGCAAGATCAGTCTAAATAGCACAGAGATAGAACAGGTGAATGAATTTGTATTTTTTAGGAAACATGTTTGATAGAGATAATAAATTAGATGATAAATTATGTTGTGAAAATAAACAAATGGCACACGAAAAGTTTCTCATAGCAAAAGATAGGTATCAGAGACCTATGGAGATTTTCAAATTGAACAGTTAAAAGACAAAATATAGAAGGAAACACAATATACCATTTAGAAGCAGAAATATTGAGAAAAACAGATTAAACGTGGTGCCCCTAGTGGTAAAATTGTGCATTATTTTGGAAAAAAAACAGACAGTTTTTTTTTACAGTTAGTACTATCCATTGAAAAAATAATTTTTTCTTAGCCTCGCTGATATTGCCATAAATGGAAACACGAACTTAAGCTTCCTAGTGGCACACCTGTGCATTAAGAAAAATTTGAAATTATATCAGAAACATTTCCTACACGAAATGCTATTCAACAAAGAAAATTTTTTAAATCAGACTCTTAGAAGAAGAGATATTTAGAAAAATAAGCTAAAAATCTACGTCCCATGACGAAGAAACTATGCCATATTTTAAGCAGGTGGCGTTTGTTCTCAAAGGGTTTTCCAAGGTGAGCAGTATCAGCCCACGAAAAGATTTTTTCAATTAAGTTTTCAGAAGCTCAGATTTTGCTGCAAATACATCACAAGCAGAGATAAACACTTATGCGCCCTGGTTGCCAAACCATTCTTTACCAAAAATTTAGAAATTATGTGCAAAACATTTCCCATCAGGAGCTGTATCCAATGCAGGAAGAATTTTTCAAATCGTACTTTTAGAAGAGATATCGGGAAAAATGCAATTTACCTTTACACCCCTAGCAGAAAATCTATGCATTACTTTAAAACGAGACTGTACCTAAAATATATTTAAAAGCAAATATATGGAATAAAATGTACTTTGAATTTGATATCATCTGCATTTACACCCTCTAGCAGTGCAGGGGGGGCAAGGATCATCCTTCTCACATTTGTCACATTTCAAGTTTCCCAATGCAAAAGGAATTCTTCAAATGAGGCTAATAGTTTCAGAGGTAGGGTGCCCACAGACGAATGGACAAACAGATAAAGTTATACTATAAGTGCAATTTTTTTTTCTTTTCTTTTTACAAAACATGCCAAGAACTATGGCCACAGCACCAGGTGCTCAACAGGTACTGAGGGAGTAGCCCTGTAATGCATCTTAACTCACACAAAGTTAATTTTTTTTTCTTGTGGCTTTATAAGAATGACTGGCAAACAAAAAAATACTAAGGGCAGCGGGTGGCCTAGTGGGCAACGTTCGTGACTGCCACAGAAAGGACCTCAGGTTCGATCCCAATCAGGTACGAACGCTCGATCTACTAAATATACGCCGTGCGTCGGACGAGCACGTTAAGCCGCTGACACCAGGGAGTGGCCCCCCGGTAATAAATAAGGGCGTCGTCCTCCCCCTTTCTACTTTGCTTCTGTGTGACTTTCCTATTGGGCACTCTAGCCCAAATCTCCCAGCTTCCTATTTCTAAGGGTTGTTTAAGACCTGGGGTAAGACACTCCCTTCCTAAAATCCTCTACATATGATCATTTGATCAGAAGAATACTAATAGTGATGTTCATGAAAAAAAAAAGGAAGTCAAAAAGGTTATGATATTAGTGCAGAAAATATTAATTCTCAGCAGATTTAGTGATGGCACCTGCATTTCTACATTAGCCAGAGAACCTGGGTTGAACAATTGTGCATATACAGATTTGTTCAACCCAGAGAACCTGGGTTGAACAAATCTGTATATGCACAATTTGGGTACGTGGGAAAAAAAAAATCCGTGCCAGCATTTAAGATTCTGGAAACAACAGTGCGACAGTAGCAGTCCAATGACAGCTGTTCAGAACTGGAGAGGCTATTGGGGGCGGCAGAAATTTCGCCAAAAAGATCTCGTAGATTTTATCAGATGCTGAGGGCATTTTATTTTTATAAAAAAAAAAAAAGGTTTTCAGGTATACACTGTACGTGGTATTTATTCAATGTATGGGAACCATGGATACGAATGTCCACGACCTTTAACAACTTACTATTTTTTCGCAATTTTGGCTGGTTTACATCATTTTTAAACTTTTTTTTTTTTAATATTTGCTCTTGTAAAACTGTTTATGAATTTCAGTTTGCAACCTCACAAGGAATCTCCCTCTCATCTTTTTAAATTCTAAATATGAAAATGGCATTTTTCACTACTCCCTTAGACCTTTGCTTAGAAGACTCCTGTTTCACAGAATACTACAGCACTAAAAAAAAACCAACAACAACAAAAAAAAAAACAACCTTTTGTAAGACAAAATTTTTATGAATTCAAATACTTTTATCTAAGTTTGCTAAAATCCTAGATGGATGCACTCACCATGGATTTTAACAGCTTAAATATTTGGGGGAGGGAGGGAGGTCACACAAAGATCAGATCATACGTAGATGATTTTAGGAAGGGAGTGTCTGACCCCAGGTCTTGAATGGCCCTTCGAAGTAGAAAGCTAGGAAATTTGGGCTCAAGCGCCTGACAAGAAAGTTACATGAAAGCGAGGTAGAAAGGGGGAGGAAGACGCCCTTATTTATAACCCAGGGTCTGATGGCCTATTGTGCCCATCCAACTCACGAAGGATATTTAGTGGTTCGAGTGTTCGTACCTACCTGGGATTGATCTTGAGACTTTTTGGTAGTTGTTACCGATGTTGACCACTAGGCCCTGGAGGTGCAAAGAAACGTTGTCGCACCTGTACAGTAGCACGAGTGCCAAAGAGGAATCGAATCCATTTACAGAGCAGATGGAACATATTTTAAATTGTTTAGATTGATAGATAAACAATAAGAACATGTCAACAGCTTTGTCAAAATGAGATAAAGCTCGGAATTTATATGCATATGTATTTGAAAAGGAAGCAAGGGAACTACTGAGCATAACTTCCAAGAAGAAAAGGCAGTTTGGGAACTTCGTGCGGCACTATTGTTTGAACAACATGTTGATTCAAGGAGAACCTAGAACAGATAATAAATCTGCAGAATATTTCAAGCAATCATTTTCAGTGAATGAACTTGTTAAGTGGCCAATAAACCTGAAACAAATGGCAGTCCAAATTTTCTGTGGTTTCTAACAAATGTTTACAAAGCAGCTGGGTTTTGCAAAACCTACGGCAAAACAATTGCTTTCCATCTTCTCATCTTAGCAGTACCAACCATATGCCTGCCACAGGCAATAAGCACTTCCTTCTAGTCCAATGACCTGAAGCATGATGGCAAACAGCAAGTCTCCCTAACGCGGACATCACACCATTGGGTTGAAACAAGTGACTCAAACATCTCTCCTGTTTCTTAAGGTTTTTGCCATGGTTTAGCTCTTTTATCAAGCAGTTAGTCAGAAAGCGGTGTCAATCATCTCCTTAAACGACCACTATGAATAACAAAGCTAAGGGGGAAAGTAACATTTGCTGATGTGCAGGTTCAGTGGTTCCAGCTGCATTCAGGCCATTTTTTAGACAGTGGATTTATTGGTTTGAGCTGATTTTACCCCGTTATCACAACCCCAAGTTTTACAAAACCTATGCCAAAACAATTGCTTTCCATTTTCTCATCTTAGCGGTACCAACCATATGCCTGACACAGGCAATAAGCACTCCCTTCTAGTCCAATGAACTGAAGCATGATGGAAAACAGCAAGTCTGCCTAACACGGACATCATGCCATTGGGTTGAAACAAGTGACTCAAACATCTCTCATGTTTCTTAGGTTTTTAGCCATGGTTATAGCTCTTTTATCAGGTAGTTAGTCAGAAAGCGGTGCCAATCATCTCCTTAAACGACCACTCTGAATAAAAAAGCTATGGGAAAAAGTAATTTTTGCTGATGTGCAGGCTCAGTGGTTCCAGATGCATTCAGGCCACTTTTTAGACAGTGGATTTATTTATTTGAGCTGATTTTACCCCATTTTTACAACCCCAAGTTAATTCGTTCTCACCAATTACAAGGTTAAAGATAAAAGTCATGTCCCATGACAAGTACTTGATGCAGATAAAACAGGCTTTTTCACAGGAAAATGAAACACTAAACATAGAACAAGTTGCATTTAGATTTAAAGCCTTTAAGAGCAGAATATTATTTTGTGAAAATGCATCTGATGATTTTGAATGCAAACCACTGTTGGTGTACATAGATAAAAAAAAAAGTCATACACACACACACACACACACACACACACACTACTGAAAAAAATTATTGAGCAATAACTTTGAAAGTGGTATAAGAAGCAAAGAGTAACCCAAGATGCTCTTTAGTGGCTGGCTGCAGAATCACTTTACAAATGAAGTTGAGGAATATTTGGTGAAACAAAATTAAAATTTTAAGGTTACATTTGCTTGATAATTGCACTGAAATATGATGCAGAAACTGTAATGACCTATCTTAAAGCAACAATTTAATTTTCACTGCCGAATGCAATGTTACTTCTACATCTGATAAATAAGGGCATTACAAAGTCTAATTTTTAATGCTAATTAAATAAAGCATGTGTACAGCAATGCACTATCCTTTAATAACAAGAAACTGTACACAAACTATATATAAAATAGTAAAACTATATTAGTAATTTGATTTATTCACTAAATAGCTACTTTGGACAATAAACCGACCTGCAGCATTGTCAGCCAATAAGTAAAAATCTTTAACTACCTCAAGATATTCTACAGCCAGAATTACAAATTTCATTTTTGAAGCTTTTAAGTCTGACGATGGCCACGTACGACATATGCTTAGCTTTATTTAAAAAACAAAACAAAAAAAAACTCATTTTAACAAGGCAAAGGTCTTTTGCAAGTACTTTTGAAAACTTTTCTGAGAAAAAAAATGTACAGAGAGAGTAAACTGAAGACATGAAGTTACACTTTTGTTTATGAAATGTTTTCATTACTATTCTTGAAAATATTTGTAGTTCATACAGAGAAATAAATATTAAATGGAATGCTAAACAGAAAAAATAACTGGCTCTTTCTTGAGGCCATGATTAATAATAACTTTAATCAATTCTATGATTTATGCATTAAGCATTTATAAATTTATGGGTATTAATAGCACATACCCAACTTTTATTGTGATTCCTAAAAAATCAGATAGGCTAAACAACAATGCAAGGATAATTATACACCAACTATACATAAGATAGTATAACTATACTAGTTATCCGAATTTATTGGCATACATAAAATCAAAAGTTTCCAAGCTCTCTTGCACACCAACCAGATGGCTTTTTCAAGGAAGGTAGACAGCAAACTACAGACCTTCCTTGAAAAAGCCATTTGGCTGATGTGTGAAAGCTTGGAAACTTGGAGTTTATCTACGCCAATAAATTTGGATAACTAGTACAGTTATACTATTTTAATTAGGTAGGCTCCTATATATATATATATATATCATCATCATCATTGTCAACCATTATCAATCCACTGCTGGACGAAGGTCTCCCCAAGTTTCCTCCACAACGGTCTGTCTTGTGCCAGTCTCCTCCATGTCACTCCCGTATATTTACGAATTTCATCCACCCATCTCCCATGTGGTCTTTTTCTGGGTCTTTTCCTGTCCCTTGGAATCCAATCTAAAATTTCGGCTGTCCATCTATGGTCTGTCCTTCTGGCAGTATGTCCAGCCCATTGCCATTTCAGGGATTTAACTCTGATCATGACGTCTTAAACTCTCGTCATTTTTCGGATCCACGAGTTCCTCTTCTTATCTCTCCTGGTTATACCAAGCATGCACCTCTCCATGCTTCTTTGAGTTGTCTGCAGCCTTTGTATGTCTCTTTTAGTTAAGGTCCACGTCTCTGCACCATACGTAAGCACTGGAAGGATGCATTGATCAAACACTTTTCTTTTAAGACATAATGGCATATTGCTCTTGAAAATTATGTTATTTCTTCCAAAAGCTCTCCAGGCAAGTTTTGTACGCCGATTAATTTCTTCATCAATGTGACCCTCACTTGATATCTGCTGTCCAAGATAAACATACGTATCTGTTATCTCCAGTTTTTCTCCATCAATCGATAAATCTTCATTTCTTGTAAAAGCATTGAACATCACTTTTGTCTTCTGAAAGTTCATTTTTAATCCCACTTCTTTACTCTTGTCAGCAAGTTCCTGGATCATACTCTGCAGCTCTGATGGGGTAGTTGCAAAAATGACTACGTCATCAGCAAAACGAAGGTGGGTTAGATAATCTCCATTAATCTTTATCCCTTTGTTTTCCCAGTTCAGTGATTGAAAGACATTTTCCAATGTGGCATTAAAGAGCTTTGGAGATATGGTGTCACCTTGTCTCACTCCCTTTCCAATTTTTATGTGTGTTGTATTTTCAAACAGCCGAATCTTTGCACTTGCATTTTCATAGATGTTATTAATAATATTAATGTATGCATTTTCAATACCGCAGGATTTCAGAGCCGTGGTAACTGCTGATGGTTTCACCGAATCAAAGGCTTTTTCATAATCGATAAAAGCCATGCACAATGGAAGTTCATATTCCCTCGCTCTTTCAATTAGTTATCTCAGTACGTGGATATGATCTATTGTGCTGTAGCCACTCCTGAATCCAGCTTGTTCTCTCGGTTGAGCCATGTCTAGTGTTACCTTCAAGCGGTGTGAAAGAACTTTAGTGAAGATTTTATAAACCACTGATAGGAGGCTGATAGGTCTGTAGTTCCTTAGATCCTCAATGTCACCTTTTTTATGTAGCAGGATCATTGTAGCATTGTTCCAACCCTCAGGAATCTTCCCTTCATTAAGGCATCGAGTGAAAATTTGGGCGAGTACTGTTTCAATTTCTCCACTTGCTTCTTGTATGATGTCTATAGTAATTCCATCTTCTCCTGGAGCTTTCCCCCGCATCATGTTCTTGATTGCATGAGCAACTTCTGCTGGGAGGACTGGAAGAACTCTGGTACCTTTCATGATGTCTGGAGTACATGTATCATCCCTTTCATATAATTTGGAGTAGAAATCTTTCACTCTTGTCAAAATTTCGCCTCTATTTCTTGTTATAGAACCATCTTCTTTTCTCAGAGCCATAATCTGTTTTCTTCCCTTACTGAGATGTCCCTTTGCTATCTTTAGGCTTTGGTTGTTTTCAATTGCTTTCCTCACTAGCTCACAGTTGAATTTCCTTACGTCTTCAGTGATACTTTTTCGTGCTGTCTTGCATAGCTCTATATATTCCACTTTGGAAGTCACATCTTCTTTAGTTGTCCTCATCTCTCTTCTTTTTTGCATCAACATTTTGGTTTTTCCTGATAATTTGTTCACATGCAACTTGTTCTTAGACCCAGCTAATTTTGTTGCTGTTTCCATAAGAGCTTTGGTTACTTTTCTGTTAACTTCCGAAATATCCACTTCTTCCGATGTTAGGCCTTCTAAAGCAGAGAATCTGTTCTTCAGTTCCAACTTGAAAGTATTATGGTGTTTTTTAAGGTTGGTTATGTCAATACATTTTGTTTGTCTTATGAGCTTGCCACGTTCCAGTTTAGTGTTGAGGTGCATCTTACATCTCACCAATCTATGGTCACTACCTGTGTTGAACTTGTTCAGCACACTGCAGTCTTCGATGACGAATTTTTTGTTACACATAATAAAATCAATTTCACTTGTCGTCCCAATTGGATGTCTCCATGTCCATTTCCTGTGTGGCTTTTTCTTGAAAAAGGAGTTCAAGATGAAAAATCCTTCTGCCTCTGCAAACTCAACGAGAGTATTTCCACGCTGGTTTCTGTTGCCGTGACCGAATTTACCTACTGAAGTTTCATTCTGTTGCCGGTGCCCTATTTTTGCATTGAAATCTCCCATAATTACTTTCAAGTGCTGCTTACCTTTATTATTTAGATGACAAATTTCCTCATAAAATTCTTCAATTTCTTCTTCAGGATGACTTGTGGTGGGTGCATAAGTTTGAATAATCTGAGCCTGGTATCTTCTCGATAGTTGGATAACGAGTCGTGCAGCTCTGTCAGAGGAACTTTCAACTTCTACCACTTTATCCTTCAGTTTCTTGTTTATTATAAATCCAACACCACTAGTTCTGCCAGTATCTGTCCCACGATAATAGAAGAGATGTCCACTTTTCAGTTCAATGAGATCTTCTCCTTTTCTCCTTACCTCACTTAGCCCGACGATGTCCCACTTGATCCTTTGTAGTTCCTCTTCCAATTCAAGAAGCCTTGAATCAGAAGATAGGGAGCGTCCGTTATAGGTAGCCAAGGTCAGCATCAAATGGCAGCCTAGTCCGGTCCTCCGGGGATTCTTAGCACCCTCTGCCTTCATGTCGCACTGGCCTATATATATATATATAGGGATGTAAGGTCAGGTGATGCGTAACATCACAGCCTCTCCTTGACAAATGTCAACCCCGCCTTCTCGTGGTGCATCCTGTTCCCACTAAAGGGGCTCTAACGACCGCCAATAGCGGTATAACTATACCATCGGGATCAGAGGAAATGCTATCCCACACTCACCAACCCGCCTGGCCAGCGTGGTGAGTTATGGCCAAACACCTCCAAAATGACTCTACAACTTAAATCTTGGCCCTCAGTCTCCGGCAGCTGGAATGTACCTGGCCAAGGCAGCGGCCAGTGCGACATGAAGGCAGAGGGTGCTAAGAATCCCCGGAGGACCGGACTAGGCTGCCATCTGATGCTGACCTTGGCTACGTACAACGGACGCTCCCTATCTTCTGATTCAAGGCTTCTTGAATTGGAAGAGGAACTACAAAGGATCAAGTGGGACATCGTGGGGCTAAGTGAGGTAAGGAGAAAAGGAGAAGATCTCATCGAACTGAAAAGTGGACATCTCTTCTACTATCGTGGGACAGATACTGGCAGAACTAGTGGTGTTGGATTTATAATAAACAAGAAACTGAAGGATAAAGTTGTAGAAGTTGAAAGTTCCTCTGACAGAGCTGCACGACTTGTTATCCAACTCTCGAAAAGATACCAGGCTCAGATTATTCAAACTTATGCACCCACCACAAGTCATCCTGAAGAAGAAATTGAAGAATTTTATGAGGAAATTTGTCATCTAAATAATAAAGGTAAGCAGCACTTGAAAATAATTATGGGAGATTTCAATGCAAAAATAGGGCAACGGCAACAGAATGAAACTTCAGTAGGTAAATTCGGTCACAGCAACAGAAACCAGCGTGGAAATACTCTCGTTGAGTTTGCAGAGGCAGAAGGGTTTTTCATCTTGAACTCCTTCTTCAAGAAAAAGCCACACAGGAAATGGACATGGAGACATCCAAATGGGACGACAAGTGAAATTGATTTTATTATGTGTAACAAAAAATTCGTCATAGAAGACTGCAGTGTGCTAAACAAGTTCAACACAGGTAGTGACCATAGATTGGTGAGATGTAAGATGCACTTCAACACCAAACTTGAACGTGGCAAGCTCATAAGACAAACAAAATGTATTGACATAACCAACCTTAAAAAACACCATAATACCTTCAAATTGGAACTGAAGAACAGATTCTCTGCTTTAGAAAGCCTAACATCGGAAGAAGTGGATATTTCTGAAGTTAACAGAAAAGTAACCAAAGCTCTTATGGAAACAGCAACAAAATTTGCTGGGTCTAAGAACAAGTTGCATGTAAACAAATTATCAGGAAAAACGAAAATGTTGATGCAAAAAAGAAGAGAGATGAGGACAACTAAAGAAGATGTGACTTCCAAAGTGGAATATATAGAGCTATGCAAGACAGTAAGAAAAAGTATCACTGAAGACGTAAGAAAATTCAACTGTGAACTAGTGAGGAAAGCAATTGAAAACAACCAAAGCCTAAAGATAGCAAAGGGACATCTCAGTAAGGGAAGAAAACAGATTATGGCACTGAGAAAAGAAGATGGTTCTGTAACAAGAAATAGAGGCGAAATTTTGACAAGAGTGAAAGATTTCTACTCCAAATTATATGATGAAAGATTTCTACTCCAAATTATATGAAAGGGATGATACATGCACTCCAGACATCATGAAAGATACCAGTACCAGAGTTCCTCCAGTCCTTCCAGCAGAGGTTGCACATGCAATCAAGAACATGAAGCGGGGAAAAGCTCCAGGAGAAGATGGAATTACTGTAGACATCATACAAGAAGCAAGTGGAGAAATTGAAACAGTACTCGCCCAAATTTTCACTCGATGCCTTAATGAAGGAAAGATTCCTGAGGATTGGAACACCGCTACAATGATCCTGCTACATAAGAAAGGTGACATTGAGGATCTCGGAAACTACAGACCTATCAGCCTCCTATCAGTAGTTTATAAAATCTTCACTAAAGTTCTTTCACACCGCTTGAAGGTAACACTGGACATGGCTCAACCGAGAGAACAAGCTGGATTCAGGAGTGGCTACAGCACAATAGATCATATCCACGTACTGAGAGAACTAATTGAAAGAGCGAGGGAATATGAACTTCCATTGTGCATGGCTTTTATCGATTATGAAAAAGCCTTTGATTCGGTGAAACCATCAGCAGTTACAATGGCTCTGAAAACCTGCGGTATTGAAGATGCATACATTAATATTATTAATAACATCTATGAAAATGCAAGTGCAAAGATTCGGCTGTTTGAAAATACAACACACATAAAAATTGGAAAGGGAGTGAGACAAGGTGACACCATATCTCCGAAGCTCTTTAATGCCACATTGGAGGGTGTTTTTCAGTCGCTGAGCTGGGAAAACAAAGGGATCAAGATTAATGGAGATTATCTAACCCACCTTCGTTTTGCTGATGACGTAGTCATTTTTGCAACTACCCCATCAGAGCTACAGAGTATGATCCAGGAACTTGCTGACAAGAGTAAAGAAGTGGGATTAAAAATTAACTTTCAGAAGACAAAAGTGATGTTCAATGCTTTTACAAGAAATGAAGATTTATTGATTGATGGAGAAAAGCTGGAGATAACAGACACATACGTTTATCTTGGACAGCAGATATCAAGTGAGGGTCACATTGATGAAGAAATTAATCGGCGTACAAAACTTGCCTGGAGAGCTTTTGGAAGAAACAGCATAATTTTCAAGAGCAATATGCCATTATGTCTTAAAAGAAAAGTGTTTGATCAATGCATCCTTCCAGTGCTTAAGTATGGTGCAGAGACGTGGACCTTAACTAAAAGAGATATACAAAGGCTGCAGACAACTCAAAGGAGCATGGAGAGGTGCATGCTTGGTGTAACCAGGAGAGATAAGAAGAGGAACTCGTGGATCCGAAAAATGACAAGAGTGGAAGACATCATGATCAGAGTTAAATCCCTGAAATGGCAATGGGCTGGACATACTGCCAGAAGGACAGATCATCGATGGACAGCCGAAATTTTAGATTGGATTCCAAGGGACAGGAAAAGACCCAGAAGAAGACCACATGGGAGATGGGTGGATGAAATTCGAAAGTATGCAGGGGTGACATGGAGGAGACTGGCACAAGACAGACTGTTGAGGAGGAAACTTGGGGAGACCTTCGTCCAGCAGTGGATTGATAATGGTTGACAATGATGATGATGATGATATATATATATATGTATATAAAGAGTTGCAGCTCCTCCATAAAGTAACTATATTATTCCCACATAAAGATAATTGCCTAATGCACTTCTGTTGAATAAGGGGGTTTTCATAACTTGCATGTTCAGCAAGGGATTACTACATATAATTCAGAACCATTTATAATTAATTATTAGCTATCCATAAAAATTGATGCATTTGTATGCACAAGTTAAATTTTCTGCCTCATTAGTTGGACATGTGTGAAAAAAAAAGTGAATCCTATCATATGAAATATGCATTATTGACATGATGTGCAGTAACATTATTTTTGCAAAGCATACAGTTCCATATGAAACAGTGCAAATGTCCCATCATATAGTTCTATACTTTTTGATCCAAATTGAAAAATATTATAAGAACTAAAATTCATCTGTCAAAAAAAAAAAAAAAAAAAAAAAAAAAATCTAGATATTAAATAAAACACTAACAATTTCCTTTGATTTTTATGGTACATATATATTTACACACACACATCACACAGCAAATTGTCAGAGAAACACACATACAGAACTGTTCCAAACAAATTGCATGGGAAAACCTGCAGTATTATAACATAGACAGGATGACCAAAAAGTTCTAAGCCTCACTAAGAAACTGATCAGGGGAGGGGGATATCACAAGTACACTGCCATGCAATTAACATACAGATATCCATCTACTGACAGTAAATTAGGTCCTTCCTATGCGAGCACCATGTCACAGACAGAGTCAGTTTAAAGGATCTGTGGGGGTCTGTAGCAACTAACAGTTAAGGCCACCACTCCAGGTATGTATACTTGTAACAAATTTTGCAACTTCTTCAGGGAGAGGGGAAAAATTACTATAACTGGATGGTGGTAACCTTAGGTATATGTGAAGCGAAAAGTGGTAATATTTCATAAATTTTTATTCAATATAATTCATAGCACAAGATATATTTGGATGGTTGGTCGATTACTTGACTAGTATGCAGTTGACCTCTAAAGCAACTTTCACGATGATTTTGCTGAAAACATTTGCCAGTATTATAGTGAAATTAATTAAGCTACTTCCAACGCTTAACAAAAAAAAAAAAAAAAAAAAAAAAAAAAAAAAATGAACCTATAAATTGTCAGTTGAGTACACTTTTTGTTAAACTTTAGTTAGTTACATGGTTCAGATGAAGAGTTTACGAGACTTGGCAACCAAAAACTCCTCAATTATCCTTGATGTGTTCATTTCTCTCAATAACTCATGCTCAGGACTCATCAGAGAGAGGTAATTCAGTCTTGTTTGGCCCATACTGACTCTTACTTTGTTCTTGGTTCATTTCAATTTTGAAAAGGAGCATTCACCGCTGCAGTTGGTAACCATCAGTCAGCGAATCTTCAACACAATCTCGATAATATACCTATAGAACAAATTCTAACAAGCAGTGTACATATCAGCACGGGGCCTGTAGTACGTGCTACTGGGACAAACCAGCACTGGTCACAGACCCAACTAAAAATATGCCTGTAGGGCAACAATGAGACATAACTGTGAATGCAAGATGCACCAATCAACAGAATTAATTCACTGATTTCCAGCTCGGATTGATAGTAGGGTGTCACATAAGCAATCAGTGACTTTTCAGCAGCACTGAAAATCCCTTGGTTGACGGTTAGTATGTGACATATACAAATGGAAGTGGACTGGGACTGAAGCTGCCAAGAAATGACCTGGTAAACTGAAGCTAACAGACATAACAGAAGAGCTCTGCAAAAGGACTTTCTGCTGGTAACACGAATCAATATTATCTCAAGGGCTGTCAGGTTTCAGCACAAGATATTACATTTTCTGTAAATAATGATTATTTGTACACATGCAAGTGTCCCACTATTGATAGTAGGGCAGTTTATGTACTGACTAAATTTTCTAGCTTGCTCATGGAACTTATGGTGGTGTTTTTCTCAAATAGCCAATGAAAAAAAAAGTCACATGAAAATAAAGTTATGCAACAGAACATTGAATAATTTCATGGTCAGCTGCCAAAGACATCCATAATGATACTGCAAATACTTTGTACTCAAGATGAGTTCAATAAGCTATTGTACTTAAATCTGGCAAAGTCAATAGGTTGTCAGAATTCAAACATAGTTTTGTAGATGATAGATAATAGGACTAGATGACCTTTATCTGATACCAGCACTGAAAATATCAAGAAATTTAATGGGAGACAGACAGAAGACGTACACTATATTGACAAAAGTCACCGGATACCCCTTCAAAAACAAATGAACGGATCCACTGCGTTGTTAAGATGCACGATACAAACGGTATAAAAACAAGCGTGCAGCTGTCAGCGATCATATCGCACTGTGAGGTTGACTGAAAATGTCGAGGCGGGAGAGAACCGACTTTGAGAATGGAAAGATTGTTGGGTGTTATATTAGTGGGTTGTCCATAAGAGAAACTGAGAGGAGTTTAAACATGTACCAAGTCAACTGGTTTGGATGTACTGAATAAGTGGAAGACACATGGCATGCCTGAAGCAGCAAAACGTACTGGCAGACCAAAGAAAATCAGTGACAGAGGACGTCAAAGCCTCATGAGAGTTGTTACAGCTAATTGACAGAGTACTACACAAGACCTCAGTGTACAGGCGAGTAAAAATGCTGGAACCTCGGTATGTACACGTACCATTCGCAGAGAACTTCATTCTATGGGTTACCATGGTCATGCGGCTGCTCATAAGCCTTTCATCTGCACTTGGAATGCTACTCATCGTTTAGCATGGTGTAAAGAACATTTATCATGGCACATAGATCAAAGGAAACGGGTCCTATGGACTGATGAATCCAGATACATGATCCATCAGCCTGATGGCCATGTGTGGGTATGGCGGCAGCAGGGGGAACTCTATTTACCACAGTGTACTGTTCCTACAGTTAAGTTTGGAGCTGGCAGTGTACTCGTGTGGGGGTGTTTTTCGTGGTATGGTCCTGACCCATTGGTTATCGTGGACAAACCTGTTAACCAGCACAACAACCTCGATATTCTGGACAATTATGCCCTATTAACTCTGTGGCAATAGTATGGAACCGAGCCTTGTTGGTACCAGAAGGATAATGCACCGAGCCATAAAGCAAGGACTGTTACGGCGTGGTTTGACGATAATTCTGTATCGTGTGTGGACTGGCCAGCACAGAGCCTTGATATTAATCCCATAAAGCATCTATGGGATGAATTAGAGCGCTGCATAAAAAGTTTGAAACCAAGGCCTACTACTAAGCAACAGTTAGCGGCAGCATTATGTACTGAATGGAAGCGCATACCTATCGCTGTGTTCCAAAACCTTGTCGAAAGCACGTCTCGAAGGGTCAATGCATGCATTAAGGCCAAAGGTGGACTGACACCGTACTAATGTATGTCAATAAATGCTATGTTGTGTTTCTCTTCTAGGTGCCCGGTGACTTTTGTCAATATAGTGTACTATTGCCACTATGTTGCTGATATCACAGCAAAAGGGTCCAACAAACCATCACCAACATTTTGGAAATTAGCACATCCTTAGCATGCAGAGTCCCAAAGCATTAACTATGAATCAGAAATGGCACTGGAGCAAACATTCTAGGGGGGGACTTGCAGCTGAAATAGATTCACAGAAATTTTTGCCGAGATTATGGATGAGATGTGGGTACATAATTTCATTCTTGAGTGAGACAAACAATCGAAACAATGGACAAAAACAGGAAAGCTTTTCCTTTCAGCCAGAAAAATGATCGTCACCATGTTTTGTGATTTGGGAAAGGTTTCTAATTTGGACACCAAAATAACAGTTACTGGTGAAAACAATTCACAACTTCTTATAAAATTACATAGAAATTCTGAAAAAACAGTGATCTGGTATATAAACAGCTTAAGCCCACATCTACAATCCTAGCTGTGTGGATTTTAATTTTCAGAACACCCACCTTTATTCACCTGATTTCGCACCATCTGATTACCACCAGCGTTCAACTTTAAAATAACATTTGGCTGGGAATTATTTCATCACTGATTCTACTGCTTCCCCCCACCCCTTTAGAGGATGAACAAACAATTCATGAAGGCCATGATGAAAGTTTTGCAGACAATTATAATAAACTATTATTGATTTTCCTCACCTTGCTTCTTTGATGGTAAAATATAGAACTTCTTGGTCACATGCATGTGCTAATTAAGGTGCCTCTCAAAATCTAACACAGGAATAGCATATTTACTGATGCTGAGTGATTACCAGTTTACAGGATTACACACATACTTTTATTAATTTTAACACAATACTTCTATAATGAACTGTCTGGTTGGTTAGGGGATACATATCAACAGCTGTATAAAAACACAGCTGGAGAATAAGAGCTTTTATGTGGCTGCAAGTTGTCAAAATTTATTAACTGGTCAGAAATCGGCAGTATTGTACAATCGGCATCCACAAAAGTCACATTACAGAACTATTCTATAAATCTTCTGATGGAGGAAAAGCGTCCAAAATTTTTTATTCATTTTTCTGACTGCAATCACATCATCTAACCATAAAAATGAATGCTGGAACTAAAAGTTAAAACAACTGATATGAATTCGCTATACTTCTTTGATTAAAATAAATGCATTGCCAACAGTGAAAGAATCAGATCCCCAATCAATGCAAGTATGGTAATAGTTTTACTGTGCACTGACTGTATTGTGGCTTTTGCTTAGACTGCTAGTCAGCATGTGTTCATTTATTGCACATTTGGGAAATACATAACGGGTTCTCTGTTGCATAACAGTGTCTTTCGATGAAACATATATTGAAGACCATACAATGAATTATTTCTCCAAGTGTCTACACATGCAATTCCAGTTTAGTTTAGTTTGCACTGGAAAGAATCCCTCTCCTTATCATGCTTTAGATGTTAAGGCCCCACTGTATCTGATTTTTGTTTCTGATCAAGTAAATCAGTGAAGCCCAAGTTATGTGCCAAGATCGCTGTGAATGGAGAAGTTTGATACAACAGTAAGTGAATAATTAGTTAAAGATTTATCTGGTGGTTTGTAATTCTTTGTGGGGCTAACCTCTGAATATCAGAGAACAAACAGCTTAGTGATGTAATATACTGGTAAATCATGTGAACACAACCCATGGCCTCAAGACGTCAAAACTGTTAACCAATCATGCATGAAGGTACTGATAACACACCTGCACTGTAACCAACATTTTAATAACATGGGAAAGATTAAGGAAAGGAGCGGGGGATGAGACAGTCTGCTTAAATTTACATAGCACCTGAAAAACCTTATGGACATATGCTTCAGACTGTTTTTCTTTCATTAATACAATATAATACATTACTACGTATTTTTTAATCCATTAATAGGTGAAAAATTACAAAATTACACAAGTTTTGCAGCCAACGGGCAGCTTCTTCAGGCTTCTGAATATAAACACTTAACAGAAACAGATGAAGAATAAATGCAAATGTAAAAAAAAATTAAATCACTTACAGCACGAGACTCGTATTACGCCGCACACTCATTAATTGTCCAGTGAGCTCTTAATGCTTAACATGTTGTGCCAGATAGGTGAAATTTCAGCAGTTATGTCTGTGTTACACACGTCACTGCCTGATATAATCTCGATAGATTCTCGGATGGCTGTTGACCTAGGACCGCAATAGAGTGCAAGTCTCCTTATATCCATCCAGATCGGATGGGCATCCTTAAAATTCATGTCTCATGCTAATGCAGTAGTTAGTTTTCTGTTTTTTATATCCTGTTTGTGCTCTGTCTCTCTGAGATGGAAAGACCTCTTTGTCATTCTGATATACCACCTTGTGGATGCGCCCGGGTATATTAATGGAATGCCGTATACTCTGGCTTGGGTGGATAGTGGTTGCCTGTCACGATCAGTGGTGAGAATGGTCCCGATCGCCCTTGGGGACCTTAGACCTACATCCAGCCTCAGCTTATGCAGAGTATTCTTGAGTTGGTAATTTTGTAATTTTACGCCTATTAACGGATTAAAAAATACATATTAATGTATTATATCGTATTACTGTAAGTGGTGTGTAACCCACAATACAATTTTCTACCTGTTTTTCTTTCTTTTCTAGGATGGAGGGGGGGGGATAATCTATGCTTTGACATGTTATGACTGTCCTCACAAATAAAAATGAAAAGAGCTTTGACTATTTCTTCTTGATGGTATACAAGCTGGCTTTATTTTTGACTTACAACGAGATTTCTCAGGACACGTTCAAGTCCCACTCAAAATACTTTGTTTCTCAATGTTTCAGAGCAATGATAAATGAACTTGAAAATTTTACATTCATGATAAGAACAAACACAGCAATGTTAATCTACTTGACCACCTTGATTTCATTAACTGGATTCTCTAATGACTTGGATGACCAGGCCATGTATACATGCAACTGTATTAAAGCAATAAATGGACATCTCACATCACACAACATATTTACAACTAATTTTAGGCAAATCCAGAGAATAACATAACATGAAACTCTATCCAACTGATGTTTCCACAGTTTTATTTGACAAACAAGAAACAATACAACAAAACTGTCATTCAATTCCCTTCATTTGTTTATACAAACAAATACTCTGCACGTGGAGCATACTCACAAAACAACTCCGAGCACAGAGAGCTAACGTAAGAGTGAAAGAAATGCTCATATATGCACATACAGTGTTCATAAAAAGTCAGTTTTATATGGCTTCCCACAGTATCACTGTCATCTTCTTAAAGCAGTAATACAATTAAAACTGCTTACTGTAAATCACAGATTAGAGCTCCAGCCTAGCACAATGAATATGGAAAATAATTAACTGAGGGGAAGTAGCGACAGCTGTAAATAAGGAAAATTATATGTAATCGCTAAAGCTGAAAAATTCTTTAGCAAGTGGCACAAGTGGGTTGATTTCAGTGTCTAAGACCACTATGAAGATCTATACATCTAATTAAATAAAATGACGTATGTTAGCTGGAAGGCATGCCATCTTCTTTGGTACAAGCCGTGCGTTTCAAACAGTCTAAATACTCTTGTTGGGATTCTGCTAGAACTCGAGCTAGGATGTCAGAGTCTTCCCAATCACTCAATCCTGGAGGAAAAGAAGAAAAAAGACTGATATCATAAAATGCACACGATATATGAACACAGTAACTTTTGCCATTTGCACTTAATAAGTAATCTGAAATACTCATAAAATACAGAAGAGCCACTTATAACAAGCCTGTAATTAGTAAACAAACAAAACAGCAGCATTTGTTTGGCATAACGTTAATTTGAAGCTAATTTGCTCATTTTTAACAAATAAAATTTAATGAAATCCCCGGATTTAACGAGGGAGAGAAAAGTTAAGATGGCCAAGCTTAATTTAATAAGCAAAGTAACAAAATTTAATGAAATTCCATATTTAGCAAGGGAGGGAAAACCTACTGTGCACTCTCTTGAAGTGGAAGACTTGAAATAACGGCACACAGGAAAAAATTGCAATAGTATTGTGGAATCTTGGTATGCTAGGAAGAATGTTGATAGAAAAGCAATGGAAAGAGAGCACACCAAATGCTCACCAAGTGAGTTGTGCAAAAGATTCTTTGCCACCCACTCCAAGGGGCCTATGCCTTGAAAGTATTGCATCAGCAGAGTTAAAAGTAAAAGCAGGCTCTCTACTCCTATGCAAAAAGAGAATGAGTGGGGTTCACGCATATGAGTTGTGTGGAGTATTGGGCGACGATTGTAAAGAGGAATAAGGGAGTAATGGAATGAGGTTGTAGCCTGAGGGGGGAAAAGAGATCCCAATTTTCTGGAATTGTGCCTATTGTCCCTCTTACCCTCCAAGTGAGCATTGCATTGGGAAGATCAGTGCTGCTTTTGCTTTATGTATGTCTTTAAACAGCAGTCAATCTCTCGTAACCGCCAAGTTGGAAATCCTGTACTTTTATGAGTGGCAAAATGTCTAAGAAAAAGTGTTATCCATAAACAACAAAGCAGCCACCATTAGAGAGCTAGAAAAAAGTTAAAAAATGTTGCCATATGATATGAACTATATGGATATGTATCATAAACATATATGCATATTGTCGTTCATGCATACTTTTACATGGTGAAAATTTTCACCCCAAAGTGGATTTAGTGAACGTCCAGATTTAGCCAGGGTTTCTGTTGGACCTAAGCTTCTCATTATAAGCAGGTTCTACTATATGTATAGCAGACATCAAAGACTGCATATGGGTCATTAGATGCCAAATCAACCAAAAAATTTCAATATTCAACCTGACCATCTCAGATTTCAATGAAACCTTCAGGGATCATTCTCTCTAGTGATATCATCATCATCATCATTGTCAACCATTATCAATCCACTGCTGGACGAAGGTCTCCCCAAGTTTCCTCCACAACGGTCTGTCTTGTGCCAGTCTCCTCCATGTCACCCCTGCATACTTTCGAATTTCATTCTCTAGTGATATAAATGAGAATATATTTTTTAAATTGTTTTATCATTGGGTTTTCATGCAATTAATTTTTAAAATTTTGAAAAATCGTCCTTTTTTGGCTTGCATAAACTTTTTTTAATCTTGAATTTCTCAAGTTCTATAAGGTCTAGAGAGTTGTTTGACTATTCATTTTAAAGAGAATTTCATAAGCTTTAATTTGGTATGCAACTTGACTGTGCTTGGTGAATTTTTTTTCTTAATTTTTAATATAGTTTTTTTTTAATTTGAAAAAAATATATATATGTTTTTTGTAATATTATAAGCTTTAAATCCTGAAACTTTTAGAGTGGGATCTCAGTGGGATCGGAAGCTATGGCAAAAAACGTAAAGTTACTGTACAAGTAATATTGGATTATAATTCTCGTTTTAGTGTGTTTACATGATAACAGACACTGAATTTTAAAATCTACATAATACATCATACTAATACATAGTCAAACATAAAAAAAGGGAAGGATAGTCCCAACAGGCTAAAAGTTTTACCTGGTAAAATTAATAAAAGTTTTTTTTAGTTAGCACTCAGAGTTGTAGTTACGCCAAAATAGTGACCTCTTAGTTCTTCTTTAATTTAACAAATAATTTCTTGTTTGCCTTTTTGGTTTCTGAGTCTGTAAGTCAATGAACTCTTCCTGTAGCTGTTGTAGGATAAACTTTTGTTAAAACCTAACTTTTATGCACAACTGGTATGTCAGTAAATTGTGGGTATTTGAAAAATGGAGAAGGGCCATGTGGTTCCAAAAAATGTATTTTTAATTCATCTCCTTGTATTCCTAACACACAACCTAACCACCACTTGTCTGAGTATTGGCATGTAACAAAGCCAACAATGTCATTAATGTCCAGATCATCATCAGTGTCATCTCTGAAAATGAGTAGCTTTTCACTAAACTCTAGTCTCATTCACAGGACTGTAACTGTGAAATTGCTGAGTACCCTTTATTGTTGTTGCTGCTTCAAACCTACTCTTCAAGGTCTTTTTCTCTGCCTCGTATTTGTCTGCAGTGGAATACAAAAAACTGATGTTGACAATATTGTCTTTAGCCCAATCACAAAGTTGGTGAGGGGTCATAATTTGATCATTGTAGACCATTCATAGACCGGCCAATGCCGCTAATCGTTTAACAGTTCCTCCGACACCATCACATGCATTTTTTCCATGTGACGATGCAAAGAAGTTCCATTCCGCCTTGATGCCAAAATCTTTCTCATGATGGCAGAGATTGAGAAAGTTTGATTTGTTTTTGTACAGTGATGATGCTCCACCTGAAAAGTAATTCAGCTTTTCGGGTTTATGGGGCAGATTCTGTTTAAGAAAGTCAATCATGAGGCGTTGAAATAAATGAACAGCAACTGTATTATATGCACATACAATCAGAAGAAAATAACTAAGCTCAGGCGCGCCAACCTTTTGGTTTCCTCATCAATGTAGTATATAACAAACAGATGTATTGTTGCTTGAGCATTGTTCCAATGAAAGCCTTGTGCAGAATCTTGAAGCACAAATGCATAATTTTCAGCAAAATCAAAAAGCACAATGCATTGGTTTTGAGGTAGATTTTCTTTCAAGTGTCGCAAATAGGAAGATTGTTGTGTAGCAATGAAAGAGTGTCTTAAAAGTTTTGGCAAACTCTGAAACAAATAATCCAAAAACTCTTCTGTCGGTTTTATAATAGTTTCCAGGACACACTTGTTATTAATCTGCATCCATTGTTTGAAACTCACATTTTCAATGCTATTAAGCTCAAAAGCTTCTTCAAACTGAGCCTTCAAATCATCACTTTTTGGGCAATTCACACAATTTGTGAAGTAACATTTAGATGTTGGCGTTATGCAAATTATATTGCTTGTTACATCTTTTGTATGTTTTAATTGGGAGTTCACCATTTGCCAATTCAGGTATTTTACACTGAGCCATCATTAATTTGGCATTCTGATGTATTGTGCAAACGCACACAGAATGTGTCCCACTGGACCCAGGAAGGACACAATGCTTGGGACGAAGCTCACAAAATTTAGAAATTCCAATTCCCTGATGAGGGTAACGCTCCTTAAATTGTACATATGATTCTTTTAATGTACTTAGAGATAAATACTATTGAACATGCACACGTTTGCCATCTTTTTCGAGAGAAACAAAGTCTTTTTTACCAGGCATTTGACGACTAACCTTATCATTTTAATAGAATTCTTTGACTAGGGCTACCGTTGCAGGGTTAAGTAAATCATTATCTGTAATAGACCCTAATGTAAATTGGTTACCTTATAGCCAATGTATTTTTTTCTTTACCTTACAAAAGTTAAAGGTAGCAATGTAGCCCTAACTGGTATTTAAAACAATACCATTGGTACCATAACTCCTGATCCCATTGAGATTCCACTCTAAAAAGCTTATAATACTACAAAAAACATATTTTTTCAAAATTAAAAAAAAACACTATCTTAAAAATTTATTTTTTTTAATTAATTTTTTTTCACCAAGCATAGTCTAGTTGCATATCAAATTAAAACTTATGAAATTCTCTTTAAAATGAGGAGTCAAACAACTCTCTAGGCCTTATAGAACTTGAGAAATTAAAGATTGAAAAATTTTATGCAAGCCAAAAAACGCCGATTTTTCAAAATTTTAAAAATCAATTACATGAAAACCCAATGAGGTAAAAAAAATATTCTCATTTATATCACTAGGGAGAATGATCCCTGGAGGTTTCATTGAAATTTTAAATTTGGATAGCGTTTTGGGTGCGAAATGTTTTTCACCCATATGAAAAACATTTCGCACCCAAAACGCTATCCAATAAAGAAGGAATTTTTCAAATTGGACCCTTAGAAGCAGAGATATTGAAAAAAATAAAATACACAATTTACGCCCCCTGGTGGAGAAACTTAGCATTATTTAAAAAAGAAAATATTTCAAAAATGTTTATTGGTGTGAGCGGTATCGGTCCACGAAAGAGTTTCTTCAATCGAGATTTTAGCTCAGACTTTGCCGCAAATACATCAGAAACAGAAATTGACATTTATACCCCCTGGTGGCCAAACCATTCTTTACAAAAAATTAGAAATTATATGCAAAACATTTCCTATCAGGAGCTGCATCTGGTTCAGAAAGAATTTTTTAAATCAGAGTTTTATAAATAGCAGAGATATCAGGGGAAATGCAATTTACTTTTACACCCCCTAGCGAAAAATCTATGCGTTGCTTGAAAAAGTGACTGTACCTAAAATAGTCTTAGACATAAACGGAATAGAAAGGTAAAATAATTTTTTCAATCGGATATTTGGGGGCAGCTATATGGAATAAAGTTGATTTTGAATTAGATATCTTCTGCATTTACGCCCTCTAGTGGCAAAATTATGCATCGTAAAAAAAAAAAAAAAGAAATGGAAGGATCAGCATTTGCACATTTCAAACTTCCCAATGCAAAAAGAATTTTTCAAACTGGACTAATAGTTGCAGAGATATGGTGTCCATAGACAGACGGACGAACAAACTGGTAACATAAACACGATTTTTTTTACACAAGATGTGCTAAAAAAGATATCACTGATCTCCTAAAAGAAATTCAAATATATTTTTAAGCATTAATTTCAAATTTCAGCGCTTTTCAAGACAGCTTTAAAAAAGCACCATTTTTCCAGGATATTCCAGGCCTTGAAAATGTAATCATGATGTTCAAGGGCTTTCCAGGTTTTCAAGCACCTGTGCGCACCCTGAGGAAAAGACCCAGAAGACAGCATGGGAGATAAGTGGATGAAATTCGAAAGCATGTGGGAGTGATATGGAGGAGATTGGCGCAAAATAAAAAGCTGTGAAAGAAACTTGGGGAGACCTTCATGCAACAGTGGATTGATAATGGTTGACAATGATGATGACGCACATGTGGTACCAGATCTTATTTACAATACCACATATGTGATAAATAAGATCTAAGGGAGAAATCTTTTTAGGCTGAGTGATATTGGGAGCAAATTTATCATACAGTGGAGTACAGAGAGTACTACAGAAATGAACTTATATAACAAAGATAAGAAAGAGAAACTAAAATTCAAACTTTGAAGGCAGAAATTCAAGGATTCATTTTCACGGTGTTAACAAGAGAAGACATGCTAAATTTTCTCTTCATTTCTACCATAGCCAAGAATTTGGGTTTCTGTCTGTGCCTGTTGCCAAATGATCATTTCAAGGTAAATCTGAATTTACAAGGAAAAGAAATTAAAGTAGTCTGAAATATTGGAGGAGGCTTTGGTTTTATTAGACTTTTGAAATAGTCAAAAGACCCAGTGTTGCCCAATTCAAAACAAGTCTTGCAAGATTAATTAAAAACAGAAAATGGTATGGATGAACCAACAATCAAACAAACAACAAAAAAAAAAATATGACAAAAAAAAAATATGGGGAGAATACACTTGTGTCTGTATCTATTCAAAAAATAAAAAATTGAATGATGGAAGTAAAATATAAAGAAAAGACTACTAATTTTGAAACCAATTCATTATATTCTGATTGAGAAGGAAGAAAGATTCATAACTCAGTGTATCTAAGGAAAATCTATCAAATTAATCAATATCGGAGTGTGAAAAACAAAAAATGCAAAATGTGTTGTTTAATAATTACATATTGCTTATATTCTTGCAACAAGGAGAAAAATATTACATATTGCTTTAGAAAAAGATTACATATTGCTTTTATTCTTGCAACAAGGAGAAAAATATTTACATTATATGACCAGATATTTTAAAAAGGAAAAAATTAGGAGAGAAAAGTAAAAACAACTGAAAAATAAGAGGGCAGCAAAAATAAATGGAAAAAAGAGGCAAAAATTTACCAAGGAACATTTGCAGCCAGCCATGTTGTTTACGCAGCAAACTGAGAATGAGCTGAAGGGAAGTTTTTTGAAGGGAGAGGAGAAACCTTTATGCTGTTAGCCAATGGAAAAGGAGTAGGAGTGAGAGAGATTGGAAACCTATTTATGGAGAGCAGAGAAGGGCTGAGCTTTCTTGAATTCAAGTATTAGCTGCAAGGTAAGGGAACCAAATAACTTGAGAAAATTTGAAGGGAACTTTAAAAAGGAAATGTTGATACTGTAATTTAGTTTTTCAGTTAGAATGCTTGTTGACTTGCTTATGACAAAAGCATTACCAGATATTTTAAGAAGGAATTTTTTTCAAATTAGCAAAAGGAATTAATATTAAAGGTTCCTAAGCATTTAAAAGGCCACAAAAGTTAGTTGACAAATTTACCACAAATTGAACTTTTTTTTTTTTCTGTTTTCATTTATGTTATGGTGTTTTTTACATATTTTAAGGATTTTTGAAATAGTTTTTATATTTTATTTATTTCCTTTTTTTCAGGTTTTATAACTTTAAAATATTTTCTTGGCAGGCGATCTTAGTGAGAGATGGGTTTGTCTCCTTGGGGCGCTCTGTTGGACAACAATGACACACATGACAGCAACAAGGGCATCATGAAATTTGGGAGCCGACACAAATTTAAGCTTCAGTATAAATTTTTTTGAGGTACCAGCTAATTTTGTGTGACATTGGTGAAAAGACCCCAACTCACTGGGATTTGTTCCAGAAACTTGAGGTGAAATGACGAACTGGAACTGTCAGCTGTGGGCTAATTCCCCCACACTGGCGTACTTCTCTGATTAAAAAGACTCAAAGGAAATATATATAAAGGACTCAAGTGAGGGATATGGTGGACTTACCACACTTGAGAAGGATGGTTCACCACATAATCAACTTGGAATTTCTAAACGGTGTATGAGAAAGAGATCTCAGCTGTGTGAGTTTAAGACTGGTGTATGGAATAATAGAGGAATAAATGGAAAAATGAATGAGGTGATTGAAGAAATGAATAAGTATAGATTAAATGTGCTGTGTGCAAGTGAAACTAAAAAGAAGGAAGTTGGGATAGAAGAGGTGAATGGAGTGGTGAGTGTGTAGTCTGGAGTATTGGATAATATGAGAGGACAGGCTGGTGTAGGAGTGATTTTTAAGTGAAAAGATGAAAAACAACTTGATTCACTATGGCTACATAAGTTAGAGAATTCTTCGGATTCGTTTGAAAGTGAAACTTCCGGGAATAGTAATTGTTGTAGGGTATGGCATCATGACTCAGAACCTTCTGATAGAAAGATTTCTGGAATGAGCTAAAAGCTGTTTTGAGCCAGTTTGGTGCTTAAGGGAAAGTTATTATAGCAGGGGATTTCAATGCTAGAGTAGGTGTTCAGAATGGGATTTCAATGCTAGAGTAGGTATTCAGAATGGGATTTCATATAATGTTCTGGGTAAGTTTAATGATCCTTGTATGAATGACAATGGTGAAAGGTTAGCTGAACTTTGCATTGAGAATGGATTGTGTGTATCTAATACATTTGTTAACCACAAGTATATCCACACATACTCTTTGGAAAATCATACTGCAGGACAAAAGAGTGTAACAGATTTTGTTGTTTACGATCAACGTCTGAAACGCTTAGTTGTTGACATTCGGGTGATGAGAGGTGCAGATGTTGTCTCTGGCCATTACTTGTTAGTGTCACGAGTGAAAATTAATGTTGGATGGAGAAAGAGGAATAGGAAGAGGCCTCTAATGAAAAGAACCAAGGTTGAAAGGCTCCCTGAAGAACATCAGTGTCACTCTTACTCACAGAAACGACTGAATGAGTTAAAGTGATGTGAGAGGGATGTAGAAATGAAGTGGACATGTTTTAAGAATTGCGTTGTCACTGCTGCTGAAGAGGTCTATGGTATTGCAATGGTGGGTAATATTAGAGGTGATGCTTGGTGATAGTGAGATTAAAGAAGCAGTAAAGGGAAAGAAGGAAGAATATTTGGGGATGCTGCAAGGTAGAGTTTTTGTGGATGAGTATCTCTGTAAGAAACGTGAGACAGATAAGCTGGTTCATCAGAGTAAGGCAAAAAATAGGAAGAAAAGAGTGGAAAAGCAGGAATTGGCTTTTTAGAAACATACTGATAGAATAGCTTTCTGGAAGCACATCAAACATAGGAAAGATAGGGGAAATAAAATTCTAAAGTTGTGTGAAGAATAAGACTGGAGACATGATATGGGAGCCCAATAAGTTAAATGAAAGATGGGGTGAATTTTTCTGTGAGTTATTAGATGGTGAAAGAGAAGGTGATTCTGAGACTGAAGCAGATGATGTTACAGTGAGAGATGGAAGCTCAACAGGGATCTCAAGAGAAGAGGTGTGTAAAGCTCTAAAATCTCTTCAAAATGTTAAATACAGTCCTATTGGCAGAGAGTAAAAGAGAGTTGCAGAGATGTTGTCCCGGATGTACGAAGCTTGTATGAAGTTCAAACTGAGTATAAATAAGGGAAAAACTAAAGTGATTGTTTTTGAGCAAGGAACTCTTAGCACTGAATGCAAGATAAGTCTAAATGGTACAGTGATTGGCCAGGTGAAAGAGTTTGTGTATTTAGGAAGCATGCTTGACGGCAAAAACACATTAGATGACAAAATTAGTAAGAGAGTGAACTCTTCATTGAAAGTCATAGCTGCTTTAGGGGGATTTTACAGAAATGATCGATTCCCAAGGAAATCCGAAATGGCTGTGTACGAAAGTGTAATTGTTCCTACTCTGATGTACGGCAATGAAACCTGGGTACAGCAGAAGAGACATAGGAGTCACTTGTGTGCTGGAGAGATGCGTTATTTACAGGAGGTTTGTGGCAAGACTTGCTGTGATCATGTATGGAATGAAGATGTGTTGCAGTTGTGTAATATGAGGCAAAGTGTTGTTAGTAAGGTGGAGACTAATATTCTTAGGTGGTTTGGCCATGCTGAAAGAATGAATTATGGCATGCTTACTAAGAGAATATTTTCAGCCCAAGTGGCACGAAAGATAGGTAAGAGGCAAACCCAGGAAAACTAGGAAGGACCAGATTCAGGAATGTCTGCAAGAGAAACAGATTATGAGGATGAAGTACAAAAGGTCTTGTGTGCATCGTGTGATGGATGTCGGTGAAGCTCGAGTTGTATGCCAAGATCACTGTTAATGGAGATGTCTGATACATCAACAGTAAATAAAATCTAGTTCCAAAAGTTAAATATTAATTTGGCAGATATAAAAACAAAATCTGAATCTCAGAGAACAGCTTAGTGATATGTATGTATGTATGGTTGAAAGGCAGGCATGTATGGTATGCATGTATGTATGTAAAACATTTTCTTTCTTTAAGTTGTAGTAAATTGCTCGTGTCTTTTAAGGTAGAGTTGCTGTTGGAAACAGGCAAATGAATTCACACACATTCCGGCTTTTATCATTGGAAATAATTTTGTCTCCAGAAAAGCTAAAATGGCATGCTAACCCAACCAAATATTTTTTGGTTAAATCTTATGTAGCACTTTTTTTAATGAAAGCTGGAGGCACTATGTTATGTAAAAAACATTTCATTAGTATTTCTAAGTTTGAATAAAAGTCTATTTCTTCAGTACAGATTTTTGAAAACTTATTACTTGTTATAAGAATATATTTTTTAATTTTACTAGATAAATTATTGTGCCAATGAACATATTGTAAGTATGGAAAGTCAAATAATTTTCTCTAATCAAAAGGTTAATGGAAGGCTGACCTGAGTAATGTGAGATTTGTTAAGTCTAGGTATTCCAGCTCTTGGTCAGTCGGGTTGTTTTGTTTAACCTAATGCAGTTGGAATAATTCCTGTAGCCTCTTTCTATTTTTCCAAGATTGTCCATATAGAAAAAGGTCGTCTATATGCCTAAAAGTGTGGCAATGGGCCTCTCTGTCCAGACAATTTAGCTTCATAAATTTGTGTTCTTTTTAAAAAAAAAAAAAAAGGTTGTAAATGCTAGTAGAGTCAGAATAGCCCATGGATATTCCATTAACCTGTTTGCAAATAAAGTTACTTGTAAGAGTATTTGATACAGCATTCCAAATAGGTATTCCTGTATTGAGCTGAGATTACTATGGAGATGTTGAATTCTTTAAAAAGCTCTTTAAAAGGTGTAATGATATTTTTTTGAGGTAAGCTGGTGTAAAGATTTTTAAAGTCATAACTATTTTACATTAAGCAGCTTTAGTGTTAATAAGCCATAAATAACTGTTGGGTTGTGAAATAATCTAGTTAAGTATGGATTCAAAACTTTTAAGTTTTTTACTTATGGCTCCTCAGTGGTTGCTCCGGCTTCTTTAAAATGTTTGCCAAATTCAATTTTATTTTGCTAAACTGTTAAGATAGTACAAAAATGTAATCACCAATATTTTTACAAAACTTTGTCTCCATCGCCCAAAACGACCCCCCACGCAAATTGTGAAGAATGTGATCGAGAGTGCGACCCCTGGCTCCTGACCCCACCAGCTATGAATCTAAACTTGATGGGGAATTTGTTTGTGGAATTTAGGAACTGCAAAAAAGAAACAGAATCTAGGTTCAAAGGAATAGGTAATGGAAAATTTGAGTTTCTTATGATAAGGTTTAACCTTACTAATTACAGGCCTATTTGACTGCTGAAACGGAAGGAAGGGGGAATTCAGTTGTTTCCCAAAACTATGAGATCTGGCAGTATTCAAAGAGCTGTAAAATAATGACATGGAGAAAAATGCTTCAAGGTCAGCAATTCTGAAGGCTCAGCTCGGTTGGTTGGTTGGTTGATGAATTTTAATGGCGCAAGGGCCAGGTTTGGCCAAAGAGCGCCAGACAAAGAACTATCAGCTACAGATGTTTAAAAGCGGGGAAAAGGATTAAGAGAAAACAGGCTTGGTAAAAGTTGAAAAAGAGGATGATGAAAGCTGTGAAGACACGGTAGTGAATTAGGTTTATATAAAAAATTATGTATTTAATAATGAACTAATAGAATGATCATCAGTAAACACAACTACACAAAGGATGATTCACCAGGAGGGGGACGAACCGTCACTCTCCCCCCCACACTCCTCTGCAATGCTGGCAGAGGGCGGGGACGAACTGTCACTCTCCTCCCCCCATGTTCCTCGGCAATGTTGGTTGAGGCTGGGGACGAACTGTCACTCTCCTCCCCCTATGTTCCTCTAGAATGTTGGTTGAGGGTGGGGACCTCGCTGAGGCCGAGACAGTTGCAATGTTGGTCAGGTGGACCGCGACAGTTGGATGGACACTGCACACCTTTGCGGATTGAGGGCCGGGTCTGCCGCACGTGCAGACTTTCGGCTGGAAACTGGAAGAGACGGTCGGCTGCAAAAGAGAAGGCCCAGAATCAGGTATTCGAAAAATCTGGAGCTCGGGGAAAAACACCTGTGTCGCTTGGTCAGCTGTAGATCGCTTGGCAAGGGCGGCGAGAGCTACAGGGCGCGGAACAAAGGGCTGCACGGGTTGTGGTGGAGACTGAACTACTGCGGCAAAAGTACGCTGTCGGGTGGTGGGTATACCCAACTTGGCCTTGGCAGCAGGGTACGAGAGGCCGTCCAGGGTCTTGAGGCGCTGGATCGCCATCTCGTCCTTCCATTTCATACAGGTGCGGGAGTAAGCCGCATGGGCCTCACCACAGTTAACACAGGAGGCCGCAGAAGTGCAACCTTCCCCGTCATGTTCACTGGAGCCACAATTTGCGCAACGAGCGGAACTCTTACAAAAACGTTGTGAATGCCCGTACCTCTGGCACCTGAAACAGCGCAGAGGACTGGGAATGTACGGGCGAACTCCACAGACCAAGTAGCCAGCCTTGATTTCGGTCGGAACCTTCGGGGAGTTAAAAGTCAAGATAACATTTTTAGACTTAATTAAAGAACCATCGCGCCGGAACATCATACGACGTGCAGCAATAACACCTTGATCTGCAAGTTCAGTCACCAATTCTTCTTCACTGCATGGCAACAGATCAAACTCAGAAATAACACCCCGAGAGGTGTTAAGAAACGGGTGAGGTGCCACTTTGACAGGAATGCCTTGAAGACTAGTGAGGTGCAGAAGAGTGTTACTCTGAGAAACACTGCAAGTTTGGACAAGCAGGTCCCCAGAGCGAAGCTTCCTCACAGACTTCAAGGGGCCAACTGCAGCGTCCAAAGCTTTAGAAATGAAAAATGGAGATCTGGTGGACAGTCTCGCATTCGGATCGACGGATTCTACAACTAAGTGTGTAGCATGCGTATTCACAGCAATCAAGGGGAGACGACGCTTCGGAGCGACTGGTACAGCTGCCGAAGAAGAGGGTCCACATTCTTGGTCCAGGTCATGGTCTAAAGATCGTTTAAGGGTATGAGACTTGGTAGGTTGAGAAGACGAAGGAGAGTCGTTGTCAACTATCATATTCACAGGTGTCCGAAATTTGGAGTTTTGTTTTTTGTTTCTACCCATGGAAAAAAGAAGGAAGATTCGTCTGCAGACTACTCCACCCACCACCGAGCCCTACAAGGGAGAACTGGAGGTCCGCAAGCCAAGAAAATGACGCTAGACACAGTTCTGGAGCTTATACGTTGCAGATATAGTCCGTTGGCTGTGATCACACGCACTCGGCGGACACTTCGGCCTCCTGGTACCGTCATGCCAACGCCTTTGGCATGATCCCACAGCCCCCGGGCTCACCCTGCCGTGCCATACGACAAAAGCCGCTAAAGCCCTGTACACAACTTGGTACATGACTTCTGACTAGAGGTGGGTTAGTCTCTAGCCTCCCGTTTACAGCGAAGCCGGGGTCGAAGAGGAGTGTTGGTACACAGGAGGCACTTATCCGGTCTCCTGCGACCTCAGCCGCCAGACATCCCATTTCCGCCTCACGGGTCTCCGCACGCGGCAAACATGCAGGTAGGTCTAGTACCCAAACCAGCTAAAAGGAAAAAAAGAAATCCAAAGAAGACAAATCCTGGAAGGGAACCTAAACGGAATCTCAGCAACCTACGAACTGAGCGGTTAATATAAATCAGTTAGTGGTGGAGGGTAACAAAACCACAAGACCGGGGTGTTAGTACATAACGTGGTAGCGATTAGGTAGAGAATACAACACGGGCAACTAGCCAGTGGAGAAAATAAATAAAACGAAAAGCGAGACACAAGACCAGCTCGGGAACGTGGGGACGCGACTCCCCAACAGCTGGATGAACAGCCGTCCCTGCAAACACCAACAGCACCGAAACAAAAAACAAGCGGTGGCATGACATCAGATGTTGACCAGTCACAAGGTCAGCTCGGGCCGTGGGGGCGCCGCTCCCCAAATAACTGGAAAACCAGTTATCCCCGTGCGGGGGCTCAGCTCGGTCTTGGATTGTGCGAAGAAACCGAAGCCTGGTGAACAACAGATGGCCTGTGCCGAGAACTCTACAGAGGGTGAAGACTGATTGAGGAGGTAAATGTCATTCCCCTCGCATCTGCAATTTTCTTGACAACAGCAGAACAAATGTGAATCTTATCAGAGAGATTCCAGTCCCAGTGGCAGTCTGAACAGTAAAAGGATTTGTTTGTGTACAGCTCCAAAAGTTGGCAAATTACACGTTGTCAGCAATTGAAAGGGCTGGCAATGGGGTTTACAATTGTTGTTGAAGTAAGTAGAAGAAAAGTCTATATATGTGTGGATTACATCATTACCTGAATTGTTAACACCCCATTTCATGTGATTATTAAGGTCAGCTGTTATCCAGTCAGGAACTAATCTAATCAAGATTGAGACTGAACTTGAACTCACCTGCGTAAGAATGTTACTTGACTGTTTAGCAATTAAACTGCGTAAGAACGTTACTTGACTGTCTAGCAATTAAGGAATGGACAGTGCAATATACGAAAAATAGCCAAGTTGGTCATAGTGACCTGTCCTAAGCCACAACGCAACTTTATAGATTATGCAAATGGCAGTTTCTAAACTAATATACAGGGTGATTCATAAAGAAGTATACAGTTTCAACACACTATAACACAAGAACAATGTAAGATATTTTATGTTAACTGTAACAGAATTGTAGGGGAATATTTCAGGTTTTTTTTAGAGACAGTCACAGATGTTCTATGTGTGCACCCTTAGTCACACGACACACGTCGATCCGGTAATCCATTTCCGCCCAAACGCGAGGTAAGATATCTGAATCAAGTGCAGTGATAGTGGCTGTGATACGCTGTTTCAGTTCTGCTAGATCAACAGGAAGGGGAGGGGCAAATACCTTGTCATTTGTGTACCCCCACAGGAAAAAGTCATAAGGTGTTATATCAAGACTTTTGGGTGGCCATTGGGCCAGTGGCATGTTGTAGTCTGTGGCTCGTCCAATCCATCGGTGAGGAAGATGTTCATCGAGATAATCACGCACATCGCCTAACCAGTGCGGTGGTGCACCATCCAATTGGAGAATAAAGTTGTCACTGTGGCATCAACCAAAGACTTAAAACTTCCAGAAAAGAGACTCCCGTTGCAGTTTTCTCATGAAAAAAGAATGGGCCATACACATTCTTTTTGGACACAGCACAGAACATATTTACCTTAGGGGAATCTCGCACGTGTTGCACTGTAAATCTGGGATTCTCTGTTCCCCAAAAGCGAACATTGTGCTTGTTTACCTGACCACTCACGTAAAATGTAGCTTCATCGGTGAAAACTAAGTGATCAGCAAAATCATCATTTTCAAAACAGTGCTGCATTTCCGCTCAAAATTCAAAGCGCTTTGTCTTGTCAAGGTCAGTAAGATTTTGCAACATTTGCACTTTGTATGGAATCATTTTCAGTTTCTCTCTCAAAATTCTCCAGACAGTGGGCTGTGAAATCTGCACTTCACAGCTCACCCTCAGCATTGATTTTCCAGGGCTTTGTTGAATGGCGGCGCAAACACTATCGACGACTTCCTCCAATACATGCGGTCATCCAGGACTTTTAAGTTTGCACAAACAGCCCGTAGTTTCAAATTTTTTATGCCAATCATAAAATAGATTTTCTGGTTGGAGGTTCTTTTTCGTGATCGAAAATGCCGTTGCACAACAGTTACAGATTCCGTTTTGCTCAATTCAAGAACACAAAAATCCTTCTCTACTGCAGATGCTGCCATTTTGACTGATTAGTCACGTGACACACGTGCTGTCACCTACCTCACTTCCCTCAGTAGCGGGACACAAACTTTATGAGTATATCTACCAAACGGTTCACAGTTGTGGTTCGTGTCTTCAACTGTTACTGTTTTACAGCATCTGGAAACTATATACTTCTTTATGAATCAGGGTGTATTTTGTGTGGCAGCAATCACTGCAGTTTATCGGTGGATGCTGTATGTATATATATATATATATATATATATAAGAGCAAAGCCGAAAACAAAAGAAATACTTTAGAATTTAAAACCAAAGACGCACAATAACCTGAAGATCAAAACGCGCAACGCAGCAGTTATGAAAATTCAGAATTCACATCTCAGTATTCTCGACACTTTCTACATTCAGTTGTTTTATTTTCCTCTTTTTACTCACACCGGTCAATAAATAACCTTTTCTATGTTGTACTTGGTGAGAGTTAAAAAATTTTTTTTGCTTCAGTCTCTTAATAGAATATATATATATATATATAGGGATGTAAGGTCAGGTGATGCGTAACATCACAGCCTCTCCTTGACAAATGTCAACCCCGCCTTCTCGTGGTACATCCTGTTCCCACTAAAGGGGCTCTGACGACCGCCAATAGCGGTATAACTATACCATCGGGATTAGAGGAAATGCTATCCCACACTCACCAACCCGCTTGGCCAGCGTGGTGAGTTATGGCCAAACCCCTCCAAAATGACTCCACAACTTAAATCTTGGCCCTCAGTCTCCGGCAGCTGGAATGTACCTGGCCAAGGCAGTGGCCAGTGCGACATGAAGGCAGAGGGTGCTAAGAATCCCCGGAGGACCGGACTAGGCTGCCATCTGATGCTGACCTTGGCTACGTATAACGGACGCTCCCTATCTTCTGATTCAAGGCTTCTTGAATTGGAAGAGGAACTACAAAGGATCAAGTGGGACATCGTCGGGCTAAGTGAGGTAAGGAGAAAAGGAGAAGATCTCATTGAACTGAAAAGTGGACATCTCTTCTACTATCGTGGGACAGATACTGGCAGAACTAGTGGAGTTGGATTTATAATAAACAAGAAACTGAAGGATAAAGTTGTAGAAGTTGAAAGTTCCTCTGACAGAGCTGCACGACTCGTTATCCAACTCTCGAGAAGATACCAGGCTCAGATTATTCAAACTTATGCACCCACCACAAGTCATCCTGAAGAAGAAATTGAAGAATTTTATGAGGAAATTCGTGATCTAAATAATAAAGGTAAGCAGCACTTGAAGATAATTATGGGAGATTTCAATGCAAAAATAGGGCAACGGCAACAGAATGAAACTTCAGTAGGTAAATTCGGTCACGGCAACAGAAACCAGCGTGGAAATACTCTCGTAGAGTTTGCAGAGGCAGAAGGGTTTTTCATCTTGAACTCCTTTTTCAAGAAAAAGACACACAGGAAATGGACATGGAGACATCCAAATGGGACGGCAAGTGAAATTGATTTTATTATGTGTAACAAAAAATTCGTCATAGAAGACTGCAGTGTGCTAAACAAGTTCAACACAGGCAGTGACCATAGATTGGTGAGATGTAAGATGCACCTAAACACTAAACTCGAACGTAGCAAGCTCATAAGACAAACAAAATGTATTGACATAACCAACCTTAAAAAACACCATAATACCTTCAAATTGGAACTGAAGAACAGATTCTCTGCTTTAGAAGGCCTAACATCGGAAGAAGTGGATATTTCTGAAGTTAACAGAAAAGTAACCAAAGCTCTTATGTAAACAGCAACAAAATTAGCTGGGTCTAAGAACAAGTTGCATGTGAACAAATTATCAGGAAAAACCAAAATGTTGATGCAAAAAAGAAGAATGAGGACAACTAAAGAAGATGCGACTTCCAAAGTGGAATATATAGAGCTATGCAAGACAGTACGAAAAAGTATCACTGAAGACGTAAGGAAATTCAACTGTGAACTAGTGACAAAAGCAATTGAAAACAACCAAAGCCTAAAGATAGCAAAGGGACATCTCAGTAAGGGAAGAAAACAGATTATGGCACTGAGAAAAGAAGATGGTTCTGTAACAAAAAATAGAGGCGAAATTTTGACAAGAGTGAAAGATTTCTACTCCAAATTATATGAAAGGGATGATACATGTACTCCAGCCATCATGAAAGGTACCAGTCCTCTCAGCAGAAGTTGCACATGCAATCAAGAACATGAAGCGGGGAAAAGCTCCAGGAGAAGATGGAATTACTGTAGACATCATACAAGAAGCAAGTGGAGAAATCGAAACAGTACTCGCCCAAATTTTCACTCAATGCCTTAATGAAGGGAAGATTCCTGAGGATTGGAACAACACTACAATGATCTTGCTACATAAAAAAGGTGACATTGAGGATCTCGGGAACTACAGACCTATCAGCCTCCTATCAGTGGTTTATAAAATCTTCACTGAAGTTCTTTCACACCGCTTGAAGGTAACACTGGACATGGCTCAACCGAGAGAACAAGCTGGATTCAGGAGTGGCTACAGCACAATAGATCATATCCACGTACTGAGAGAACTAATTGAAAGAGCGAGGGAATATGAACTTCCATTGTGCATGGCTTTTATCGATTATGAAAAAGCCTTTGATTCGGTGAAACCATCAGCAGTTGCAATGGCTCTGAAATCCTGCGGTATTGAAGATGCATACATTAATATTATTAATAACATCTATGAAAATGCAAGTGCAAAGATTCTGCTATTTGAAAATACAACACACATAAAAATTGGACAAGGAGTGAGACAAGGTGACACCATATCTCCGAAGCTCTTTAATGTCACATTGGAAAATGTCTTTCAATCACTGAACTGGGAAAACAAGGGCATAAAGATTAATGGAGATTATCTAACCCACCTTCATTTTGCTGATGACATAGTCATTTTTGCAACTACCCCATCAGAGCTACAGAGTATGATGCAGGAACTTGCTGACAAGAGTAAAGAAGTGGGATTAAAAATGAACTTTCAGAAGACAAAAGTGATGTTCAATGCTTTTACAAGAAATGAAGATTTATCGATTGATGGAGAAATGCTGGAGATAACAGACACGTACGTTTATCTTGGACAGCAGATATCAAGTGAGGGTCACATTAGTGAAAAAATTAATCGGCATACAAAACTTGCCTGGAGAGCTTTTGGAAGAAACAGCATAATTTTCAAGAGCAATATGCCATTATGTCTTAAAAGAAAAGTGTTTGATCAATGCATCCTTCCAGTGCTTACGTATGGTGCAGAGACGTGGACCTTAGCTAAAAGAGACATACAAAGGCTGCAGACAACTCAAAGCAGCATGGAGAGGTGCATGCTTGGTGTAACCAGGAGAGATAAGAAGAGGAACACGTGGATCCGAAAAATGACAAGAGTGGAAGACATCATGATCAGAGTTAAATCCCTGAAATGGCAATGGGCTGGACATACTGCCAGAAGAACAGACCATCGATGTACAGCCGAAATTTTAGATTGGATTCCAAGGGACAGGAAAAGACCCAGAAGAAGACCATATGGAAGATGGGTGGATGAAATTCGAAAGTATGCGGGAGTGAGATGGAGGAGACTGGCACAAGACAGACCGTTGTGGAGGAAACTTGGGGAGACCTTCGTCCAGCAGTGGATTGATAATGGTTGACAATGATGATGATGATGATATATATACATGGCCACCAGGCATGAAAGTGGGCAGTAATAGAAAAAGAAAAAGCTGAAAACTTCTACGTGCGCTGGGGGGGGGGGGATGATAACAAAGTGTTGAATCTTGCATTTCACTCTCTAATGTATACAACCATGACATTTAGGTATTGGTCACATGCCTGCCAACTAAATAGATTTAATCTATGTATTTTGTTTCAAGAAAATTAAATATATAGTACAATATAATGTAATGGCGGAAATTGCTGGTGAGGTCATATGCATAGAGAAAATCACTCACCTTAGTACAGAACGATGTCTTTAATCAAATGAGGAAATTAATCAAATGTCTTTATAAGACAACAACGCTGTATGGAAATCAAATCTTGAAGGTTTGAAAAACTTCAGACATGTTTGTTGATCAGTAATAAAAGTATGATGAAGAATAAATGTTCATTCTTGATTTGACACAAAATTATTAATGAAGAAATATGATAAATGCTTGCGAAAACGTTAGGCATTTTGTAAATAAATAATAAAAGTAATTCACAACTAATGAAATTTCATTTTCTTAAGTTGTTTCTGTCTAACAATTTGTTCTAACCTTTTATGAATTAGCCGGCTACAGTTTTCTTTCTCTTGAACCAATTCATTTGATTTTAATTTGCTGCGTAAGTTATTAGAGATATTTAGCTCGTTTCATTATCTTTTCATTTCTTCTTTCTTATCTTGTAATTCTTTCTTATTTTCTGAATATGATTCCATATTTTGGCATAAATCTCTATTTACAGAGTCATGCAAATAATCGTTTTTCTTAAAAAATTCCAAGGCTAAAAATTCCTTATCCTGATTCAGTAGCTTATATTTCATGGTTTGAACAGATGAAAATGTTTCAATTTTCATGTTGATGGATTCTTTATCAAATACATCCCCCATCATACTAAAGGAATTTTCCACTTGAGAGCCAGGAAAACAACTCAATAATGCCTTCATTATTTTTGAGAGGGCACTGAATTTGTTTAACTTAAAAAGTGCATGTTTTGGGATTCACTGAAATTATTATGTAAATATTAAACTGGAGCACATCACTGCATCCAAAGTATAAAATTACTGACATTTAACAACAACACAGGGTAAAGGGAACGTCGCGCGAGCGGGGATTACGAATGCCCGCGAAATCTTCGCTCCGTCCGACTTCCGTTTTCGGACATTTTCCCTCCGTTTTTCAAGTTAAAATACAAATATTTATGCATTAAAATGAAATTTAATAACAATACTGGGCAGAAGAAAATAGCAAGAAAAATAAATTAGGATTAGGGGGGGTCTTTACTCTGTTTAACTTCCGTTTTCGAAAGTTTTGAAAGATGAAATACTGTCCCCAGTTGGAAAATATCCCCTCCCTTCCCACCAAAAAACAGCTTCTTTTCAGTTTTGCATCGATCTCGAAATGACCCAAATGATGACAGAAAAAGCAAGTGGAATTCCGCGAATCCACGAAATAATATCATGTATGAGTAAGAAGTAACTAAGAAATGGGAAAACACGAATTTTATGGAAAATGAAAGTGAAAAATCGATACTGCGTTGCTCACTCTGCCGTGAAACGAAAATGGCGCGGATGCCGCCACGGACGGATTAAATACCGATCTACAAATTTTATTTTGTTTAATAAATGGGAAAGGGGCGAAAACGATTGCTCTCTATTGAGTAGTTTTGAAGAAGTATGTATTAGAAATAGGGTAACATGCATTTCATTAGAAAAATTTCTAAAAAAAAAACAAAAAACGAAGTCGCTCCTTTTTACTATTACCGAAGATATTAAAAACGAGGAATATGACAAGAAAACATCAAAAATAAAAATATAATCAGGCAGAGAGAGAGAGAGAGAGGGGGGGGGGGGAGCTTGGTCGAAAAAATTTAATAAGAGGAAACGGAAAACGACGTGACATTCTTAACACCCATGAAACATTCCCGAAAATATTTAGCAAGTGTTAGAATCTTGAAAACACGAAATTAAACTTTACACAGATGTTTAATAACGTTATTTCACTGAGATTTTCGATTTCCGTTGCATGCTCGGCATTTTCCGTCCTCCATAGCGGACCTACGATTTCCATAGCACACTTGATGACTTCCATAGTAACTACATAAAATTCCTAGTACTTGGATTAGTTGAATCGTTCTTCCCACCGCATGGACTTACTCAGCGTCAAGCGCAAGAGTGAGCAAGAAGAATTTACTATACCGAAGTCCCGACGTTGATGACGGGGAAACAGAGGTTCCGGCGCCCAATGGCACAAAACCTGCCTTTTGTAGCAAGACGACGCAAGACACTTGTTTTGGCACACTTTGGTGCAGAATTTCCATCCCTGGAAGAGGTGACGTCATTCCCAGCCGTAAGCATCCCGTCGTTCAAAGTCATTACGATTTTGCTTTTCCACAAGAGGAAGGCATAACCCCCCCCCATAAAAATTTTATTGCATTTTTGGAATAATATCGGTAACACCAGAAACGGAACAGAAAAAGCGGATTTCTGCGTTTTCACGGAAGTCTTTCATGCCTGGTGGCCACTTTATTATGAGCACCCCCTCAGTACTTCACTGGGCCACCTTTTGCCTTTAATACTGTGTCGATTCTTCATGGCATGGACTCCACGAGATGTTGATAAGTGGTTTGTGAAATATGAGACCATGCTTAATGAATAGCACCTTCCAGGAGTGTGAGATTGCAGGGTTGTGGATCCAGCTGTCTGATGGCTTGTTCAACTTCATCCCACAAATTCTCAATGTGGTTGAGATCTGGAGATTGTGGGGGCCACCTAAGCAAAGTAAACTCACCGGTATGTTCCTGAAACCAATCCTGTACAATATGAGCACTATGGCAGGACGCATTATCTTGTCGAAAGTAGCCATCACCATTGGGATAAACCATCCACAAGACAGGATGCACTTGGTCTGCAACGATGTTTAGATATGATGTGCCAGTCAGAGGTTGAACAACACGAATTAAAGGGCCCAAAGCATGCCAGGAAAACATTCCCCAAACCATAATGTTGCCTCCACCTGCTTGAAGGGATGTAGCAATGCATTTGGGGTCCATGCTTTCGTGCTGTTACCGCCAAATTCTCACTCAGCCATCGGCATGATGCAACTGAAAATGTGATTCATCGGACCACATAATTTGTTTTCAATTATCGACTGTCCAATCCTTGTGCAAACTGGAGACGTTTTCTCTTGTTAACTGCAGACAGCAAAGGTGTTCGAATAGGCCTTCGGCTGCCTTATCCCATCCGATGCAGTGTACGGTGAACAGTGCGTGCAGAGATCATTTGAGGGGATTCTTGATTAAGATGGTCTGTAATTTGCTGCACTGCTGCCCTTCTGTTGTCTGTTACCAGTCTGGATACTCTCCATTCCGCCAGAGCAGTCATTAGTCGATGACAACCACACGTTGCACGTAGAGACCCAGTTTTTTGGCTGACAGTCCAGTTTTTAAACACTTTAACAATAGCTGCTCTGGAACATTTCACGAATGCGGCGGTTTTGGTGACACTTGCTCCATGGCTCCGAGCTCCTACAATCATCCCACGTTGAAAGTCCGTCAAATCACATTTTTCACCTATCTCGTCACCCAAAAATTACTTCTACTACTGTTGCAAGCACTAAGCTTTCTCTTTTTGTACTAGCCTCACCCTCTGGTGGCAACAGCATACAGCCATAGCTCATCTGCTTAAAACTATCAGGTGGTCATAATCAAGTGGCCACTCAGTGTATATACATACACTGAAGAGCCAAACATATTATGACCACATGCCTAATATAATGTTGGTCCTCCACGTGTTGCCAAAACAGCTTTGTTAGGATGATCCCTAGGATCCTTCCAACGGAGTCTGGTCAAAATACAGTGCAGGAAAACTGAACCTGAAACTGGCACTCTGTGCTAAATTTTCAATTCCAATTCTAATCAGATCGTACGTAGTGATTTTTGCGCCCTCCCTTTAGTTGCACTTGGGACAGCTGCCTTAGTTACGCCTCTGGTAATAGGTATTGTTTATACCATTTTATGCCCTTCACACACACCATCATTTACCTGCAGTTGCTTTGATTTGTATGAAGACATGCAGGTTAGATTACACTGACTCTTCAGTGTGTGTGTATATATATATATATATAAAGGGCTTTCTTCCTGGCAAAATGCATCAGAATGGTTTTTTGGTTTTGAGTTTTGGAATAATTAGTTCATTAAAATACCATAACATGTAAGGATAGCAATGGCAGTAATTAACCACTTGCATTTGATTTTTTTGTAGTTCTACAAGGAAAAGTTATTTTCCTGTGCGTAATATGTCACTGTACAACCTTTGTACAGTGATATATTATATATAAATAGAAATATACTATTTCATGAACAAGAAATCAGAAAGTTATCTAACAGATTTCAACTTAATAAAAGAGACATGATTCATGATATTAGAGAATAGCTAGAACTTCAAGGAAAAGAAAAACCTAAGCAACATTTACAAACCATTAGTGTATCTTCCAGAGAATGTGAAAAGGGAGTTTCTCAGACGAATTTGATAATCACCCCAGAATGATCTTCTTTTTCAATCACAACAATAATCTCATTAATTATCATTCATAAAAGTTGTTGGGCTTCTGCTAATACAATCTGATCCTACAAATGTTCTATCATGGCTCCTTTGAAGACACCATTTGGCAGCAGAAAGCATCACAAAATAAATTCACAAAAATAAAATTATTGATCATTGCAAAATAAATAAATAAAAATAACAATATAAATAAAAATAAAATAAATAAAAATAAAAAATAATAAAAATCCTCATTTAGCTTTTAGGAGAGAGAGAGCATGCATGCAATATGAAAACTGGTAGCATTTAATTAGAAGTAACTTACCAAATACAGATGGAGGAAGTTGATTCATAAATGTTGCTGTTTCAACCAATGGAAATCCATCTTTCTCAACACTTTTCTGTGAAGAAGATGCAGTCCCAGGCATGCCCGCAACATCTTCAACATTTCCATTAAATAAATTGTAAGAACCTCCACAGTGACCAGAACTCTCTGCTTTGGGACTAAAGCCTATAATAAAAGGAAACAATTTAATTCATGAAACAACAAAAACCAGAATTTTCTGCTTTAGGACTATACCCTGTACAAAAGGAAGCAATTTATTCACGATGCAACAGTAACAAGAACTTTTTGAGACTTTAGGACTACAGCCTATGTGTGTGTGTGTGTGTGTGTGTGTGTGTGTGTGTGTGTGTGTGTGTGTGTGTGTGTGTACACTGAAGTGCCAGAAAAACTGGTACAGACGAGCTTATGCAAAATACACTGCTGTCCACCCAAAATTCAACACCAAGAAGGACATGAGATAGCAAAGCCAGATTTACTGGACACATAACAACAGGTACAAAGACGAAATGATTGAGCTTAGGCCCGTGCGACTTGCGCAACACGCAGGCATCAATAGTTCGTGTGGCCCCCATGGCTGGCAATAACGGCCGCTACATCGAACGAAAGAGGCTTTGGATGTGGGCTTGGGGTATGTCGGTCCAGGATGCTTCCACACGTTGCCACAGTTCATCAAGCGCAGCCGCGGGTGGTGCGTGCTTGCCAGGCGACATGTCAGGAGAACAGGTGGGCCACAGCAGCAGTGTTACCTGGTGGGCCGTGAAGAATTGTTGCACGATGCGTGCCACGTGTGGGCGCGCATTGTCCTGTTGAAACATGGCCACTGGCAGGTCCTGCAGGTAAGGAGGACTACAGGCTCCAAAACGTCGGAGATGTAGCAGTGGCTGTTGAGTGTACCGGCGATGCGTACCAGAAGGGTGCGGGTGTCATATCCAATTGCGCCCCAAACCATAACGTCGGACCAGTATGGCGATGCATAATGCAGGCGGCATACAGTCTCTCGCCGCGAGGCTGCCACACGCGGATCTGACCATCGTGATGTTGCAGGAAGAAGCGGGATTCGTCGTAGAAGACAATGTTGTGCCATTCTGTAGTCCAGGTGCGCCGTTCAACGGCCCACTGCCGCCGCACTCGCCGGTGGTGTAACGTCAATGGTAACCGGAGCAATGGGCGCAGTGCGACAAGTCCCCACTCCTGCAGACGAAGTCGAACGGTATGTGCTGACACAGGTTGTTGCGCAACACACCCTAATTCCTGCGCTAACGTTCGTGATGTGGTGGTGCGAGCCGTCAATGCCCACCGCACAACATGCCGGTCCTTTCGTTTGGTGGTGTGACGCGGCTGCGGCAATCACTCACGTCGGTCCGTCCGTCCATCCTGCACCCACCGAATCTATACTTGCCTCACTGTGGCTGGATATCGTCCCACACGGGCGCCGATGTCTCGATACGATAAACCGCTGTCATGATAAGCACTATTCGTCCTCTGTCGAACTCCGAAGTGCTGGAATGACTGCCGTATTCTGCGACGGGGCATCAGGAAGCTTCACACACACAGGCCCGGCAGCAGAACACAATTCCACTACTTACACCCCGCCTTCTGTGCACCTGTCTTATAGTGCTTCTCAGTGGCGTGCCGGGCGCACATGATTTGCATATGCCCGCCCTGCAATGCTAATCGTTTGCATGTCTCCTCGCAGGCGATGCATGCTGTGAATTTCAGGCCAATCGGATGCTTCCTTCTTGGTGTTGCATTTTGGGTGGCCAGTAGTGTACATAGCAACGTCACCTATGCGCGTACTCGGTTGCGTCCGCCAGTGCGTAAATAAAGCGATAGACATCCTTGCCAGCTGTCAGAGCTGTTTTCGCCATGAGAATGACAGGTAATAAATAACAATTTATGCGATTTTCAATGCGGTGTCATAGTTGGCGCTCGTGAGATGGGCCATAGTATTTTGAAGGTAGAAACGAAGTTAGGATTTTCACGGACGACCATTGCAAGGGTGTATGTACCGTGACTACAAGAATTCCGGCAAAACCTTCAACCTACGATACCAGTGTGGCCATAAAAAGACATTGGGTGGACGTGACCATCGTCGGCTGTCAAGAATCGTTTCACGCGATAGGCATGCAACACTCTCACAGGTATCATCGGAATTCAATGCTGGAGCCTCAACAAGCATCAGCGTCTGGACTGTGCAACGTACCCTGCACGATATGGGTTTTGGGAGCTGATGCCTTACTCGAGTCCCCTTGATGGGTGCACGAAACAGAGCTATGCGCCTCGCATGGGCATGGCAACATCGCCACTGGACATTAAATGACTGGAAACAAGTATCCTGGTCTGACGAGTCGCGTTTCCAACTATATCGGGCAGATGGAAGGATTCGTATGTGGCGCAAACCCCATGAAGCCATGGATTCCGCCTGTCAACAGGGAACTGTACTGGCTGGTGGGGTGTCTGTAATGGTATTGGGTGTATTTAGATGGACTTCACTGGGACCCCGGGTACGTCTACAAACGTCTGCGACCGGCCAACGCTACGTGCGCATCCTGTCTGACGTGGTACACCCGTTCATGTCCAGCATTCATGCTGATGGGTTGGGCCTGTTCTAACAGGACAATGCACCTCCACACAAGTGTCGGAACACCACATTATGGTTAGAGGAGCATTCGTCTGAATTTGGGGTGTTGCCATTCCCATCCAGGGTCCCCAGATCTGAACGTGATAGAACATATTTGGGATGCCATGCAACGCGCTGTCGAACACAGGAATCCGAGACCTCGGAATACACCCGAATTGTGGAACACTCTGCAGGAAGTATGGTGTGCATTGCCTACAGCACATTTCCAGAAGCTAGTGGAGTCCATGCCCCGTCGTATTTCTGCAGTCCTGCGCTCCCGTGGAGGACTTACTAAGTATTAGACTGGTGTACAAGCTTTTCTGGCACTTCACTGTATATATCTATCTTTACACTCAATGTGGACAAAACATTAAGACACCTACCTAATAGTGTCCAGGTCCTCTTGTAGCACGAAAAACAGCCTATACATGTTGAGGCATTGACTATACCAGATGCTGGAGAGTTTTCTGGAGGTAACATCAGCTATGCCCATTGCAACATTATCCACAACTGAGCCTAATACGTCGGTCCAGAATCCATACATCTGACGTTTTGCTCACAGCATCCCAGAGCGCTTCTACAGACTTTAAATCCATGAACCTTGGTCCACTCGATGGTTCTAAACTGAGATGAGTGTTCCTCAAGCCATACCTAGGTGGTTGCAGCTTGGTGGGGTGGCGCGCCATCCTGCTGAACAGTTCATCAGCTGCAGGATGAGCAAAGCCCATGAAAGTGTGTAGGTAATCGGCCAGCACATTCTGATAGCATGCAGTGGTTAAGGACCTCTCTAAACATACTAAAGGATCTACTATTTAACATGAAAAGGCTCCCTAAACAATTACAGAGCCACCACCACCTTGGAAAGAGCTGACCTAGGGCATGGCGGGGCCACAGCCTCACGCCGTTGATGCCACACCCACACTCTCCTGTTGGCTCGGTACAGCTGAAAATGGGATTTGCCTGACCACACGATATGCAGCATCATTCTGCAGAGGGTCCAGTTTTAATGATCCTAGCACCAGACCAGGTGTAATTTCTCACAACGAGCAGACAACAGTGGCACATGAGTTGGGCATCGGCTCCTGTAGCACAGTGAATGCAGCGTGTACCGTACTGTTCGCTTGCTGACACTGCTTGGGCCTTCGACCTTTAACCTGGATGTGATTTGTGCCTCCATCGCCAAGCGGTCAGTCTGTATGAGTCTGTATAGTTTATGTTGATCCTGGTCATGAATGGTACGAGTGTGGTCTGCCAACGTTTGCTCTCTGAGTGCTGGTATGTCTATCAATCGAATACTTGCGGCACACCCTTAATACAGTTGATAGAATGACCATCTGTCTTGCGCCAAGAATGCATCCACAAAGTTGCTCAGATCATCGTGTTTGCCCATGTTCGTTGATTGCAATACACTGTTTGGAAGCCCTGCTGTCTGTCTATTTATTGCCTGCATTCAGTTTGGGTTCATGCCATTCTGAGCTGGGGATACCCATGTCAACTGCCTGTCACTCCTATCTTTAATGTTTCATTTATTTGAATATATAAAAACAGGAAACGATTTATTCATGAAGCAATAAATACCAGAACTTTCAGATTTAGGAATAAACATAATATAAAAGGAAACAATTTATTATGAAGCAACAATAACCAGAACTTTCTGCTTTAGAAATAAAGCCTGTAGAAAAAAAAAGCAATTTATTCATTATGTAACAAAAAAATTTTCTGCTTTAGGAGAAAATTATCCTATGTACGGGGTTCGTACACGTTTAGAGAAAATAAATTCCAGGAGTTTTCCAAGGGTTCGAAAAATTCCTGGAGTTCGAATTTTTGCTAGAATCTGCTTTATATTTTGCAAACTGGGGTGAAATTTACTATGCACCTAGAATTCTTAGGAAGTTCTTGTGCTCTGCTGTTACAGAGTGCCTTTCAGTGTGTCTTACATCTTTGATGAAATGGCAAAATTTCCCCATATAAAAACTTCTCTGCACAAAGCAGTCTGGAACTTAGCACAATGATAATCATACAAAACAATTTCACCATGGAACTGAAGATGTAACAAATGCACAAGTATATAAAACAACAGGTACCCATGCAATTTTGGAAAAGCTTCCAGACAAGTTTCATGTATGAGAATACATTGACATGATTTTTTTCCCCTCCCCAGTACACTAACTGTATTAGTCACTCTGACATAAATTTATAACTCAACTTACAATGGTGCATCCAACAAGCACAGTTACGCATAAAAAAAGAAAAAATGTAACTGCATACATAACCATTGAAACGGAAGACTTGCTGCAAAGCACGAGTCACAATAATCAACAGAATAAGATAATTTAAAGTAAAAAAAAAATCTAAAAAAAAAAAACAACAATAAATTATTATTAGAGATTCCAATGATAACAATTGTTGAGTGTGCACAATGAAAATGACTAGATTCATATTTTGCCTTCTACCACAAATGAGGTGGTTAGGTAAAATTTAATTTGAATAAAAATGCATGTTTCTCCATTAGTCAATCACTTTTTACTACACGAAGAAACAAAAAGAAAAAGCATTTTTCCTTTAGATTGAACAGAAGTTCAAAATCAGACCTCTCAGTCGCCATTTTTTGTAACCCTAAAGTCATTTTCACAAATTTTAGTGGGCAAGTACAAGTACAGTTCTTTAAACTTTAACGTAATTTACCTGAAACAAAAGAAAAACTTCTTGCTTGGTTTCTAAAACAAGTGACGTAATCAATCCAAACATACATTCTGACAATTTTTTTTTTTTTTTTTTTTTTTTCCATTGCAAGAAAAATTCTAGGACCTTTCCCAAAAATATGAAAAATCATTCAAGGACTTTTCAGGCCAGGGAAAAAAAAAAAAAAAAAAGAAATCAAATTTCAGGACCTTTCCAGGATTCCAGGGGCAGTGCAAACCCTGTACATATATGTATAAAAGGAAAGAATTTATTCATGAAACAATAATAACCAAAACTTTCTGCTTTAGGAATAAAGATTATATAAAAGGAAGCAACTTATTCATGAAGAAACAATAACTGGAACTTTCTGCTTTAGGATTAAAGCCTATATTTATAAAAAGTTATAACAGGAAACAATTTATTCATTAAGTAATGATAACCAGAACTTTCTGTTTTAGGAATAAAGATTATATAAAAGGAGTCAATTTATTCATGAAGCAACAATAATGGGAACTTTTTGCTTTATGCATAACACACACACACACACATACAGGATGTTCCAAATTATCTTTACAACTTTGACCCTGAATAAAACAGAAACGGAATAAAAGAACAACAATCAGTTTACTGCATACTAAACAGCATGATCCAAAGTTTGTTGGGATGCTAGTAGAGCTCCACATGCACACTGTTGATCGCATGAATAATATCGAGACAGTATTCGACCTCCTGCCATGTTCTCCAGAGCATGTCCTCACGAATTGTTGCGACGGCAGCTGTAATAAGAGGCAGCACTGTTCAACAGTTGACTACCCATTACAACAGAGTTCAACATGGAACAGCATCTGCCATGTCCGCATGGGCTAACAGCAGGTGACACTGACAACATCCTCTCCTAACAGTGGTTCATTGGCGCAAAGATCGGGCAAGTTGGACGACTGGAAAAATGTGTGCTGGTCTGACGAGTTGCGTTTCTTACTCTGCTCCGTGGATGGTCGCATATGTGTTTTGGTGCAAGCATGAGGCACTCAATCCACCCTGCATGGTCTCCACAGTGCAACTGGTGGAGGTGGTTGTATGATGTGGGACATGTTTCCCTGGCAGGAATTTGGACTCCTGGTGCATGTGGAAAAACAAATGACTGGTGCCCGTTGTCATGAATTGCTTGCCAACTCTTGTACACCCAGCAATGTTCTGTACACTCTTGTACACCCAGCAATGGTCTGTACACTCTTGTACACCCAGCAATGGTCTGCACACTCTTGTACACCCAGCAATGGTCTGCACACTCTTGTACACCCAGCAATGGTCTGTACACTCTTGTACACCCATCAATGTTCTGTACACTCTTGTACACCCAGCAATGGTCTGTACACTCTTGTACACCCATCAATGTTCTGTACACTCTTGTGCATCCATCAATGTTCTGTACACTCTTGTACACCCATCAATGTTCTGTACACTCTTGTACACCTAGCAATGTTCTGTACACTCTTGTACATCCAGCAATGTTCTGTACACTCTTGTACACCCAGCAATGGTCTGTGTACACCCATCAATGTTCTGTACACTCTTGTACACCCAGCAATGTTCTGTACACCCTTGTACACCCATCAATGTTCTGTACACTCTTGTACACCCAGCAATGTTGCACTTTTTCCTGAATGGCGACAGTGTCTTCCAAGATGACAATGCACCAAACCACGGGTCCAATGTTGTACAGGAATGGTTCATGGAACACAGTTCAGATTTTCAGCACACTGATTGGCCTCTGAACTTCCCTGATATCAATCCCACAGAGCACTTGTGGGACACAGGGGAATGGCATATCTGGCATCTGGATGCACCGATCACCTCCATACCTGCACTGAAGGCCACATTACACACAGCTTGGCTAGCATTTATTGAATTGATGCCACACTGGATAGCTGCTGTACTGAGGATGAAAGTAGGACCTATGAAGTATTAGGTTGGTGGCCATAATTCAGTGATCACTCAGAGCATATTCATGAAGCAATAATTACCAGAACTTTCCACTTTAGGACTTAAAGTCTATTACGTAAAAGGAAACAATCTATTCATGAAGCAACAGTAATTAACCAGAACTCGACTGAGGCCTATAAAAAAGAAACAATTTATTCATGAAGCAACATTAAGTTTTACTATTTACATAATCCATGCATCTACACTGATGCTCAGATAAGTACCACTAATGAAACTTAGTGATTCAGAATCTCAGACTGATATCACATTGATGACACAATTGTTTTCTTTTGCAGCACCAATTCATAACGCATGCCAAAACAATACTCATTCATGGGGCTAAAAAAAAAAAAAAAGCGGAACTTTTTATCTGGGTGAAAAATTAGAACATGGTGCAATAAGTTGTGATAACATACAATGCAGCATGAGCAAGATGGAATTGTTCACAGCAATTTATTTAAGTAAATATTAAACTGGAGCACATCACTGTATTCAACGCAGTTTATTTTCGTTTTGTTGTACTTTGTAGAGCATCAGCTCTTATGAAAGAAATACGGGATTACGCCATATAATACAAATTTTGAAGATGACAATCTGATTTTTGGCGTAAATGTGACAAGGATGAAACTTGGTCGTTCTGGGTGGTGTAGTGGTTAGCATACTCAGGCGTTTTCTGGGAGACGCGGGTTCGAGTCCCGCTCCAGGACGATGAAAATTTTCAAGTTTTCGGATATTATCTGACTTACCATCCTTGTCACATTTACGCCAAAAATCGGATTGTCATCTTCAAAATTTGTATCAGCTCTTATGTTTCATCTTGTGTAAGCAAGCCTTGCTTTCTTTTCAGCAAGTTCTACAGCCACATTTATCTTTACTTGACTCCACAGTTACATAACATCCATTGCTTAATTTTTCTTTTTGCTGATATCTTTCCCTTCCCATTTCTTCGCTATTGCTTTCCTAGTTCTGATAAACTATAACTGCATATGCTAAAAGAACTTTCAACCTGAGAACAATGAATGCATTATATCAAAGCATTCACTATTTTAGATAACACAGTGTAACTTTGGAAATACGAATACTTTTGAGCACTATGCATCTATTCTTACAAATTTTCCAACTTCGTCACTTCTAAGAATTTCTTCCCTCCCTTATCAAGATGAAATGCAAACATTTATAGTTAAAAATAACACTGAATAACATAGGATAGTGGGAACACTGGGAGAAAAAAGAGATTATGATTATGAGGGAAATATGCTTTTGTCAGCCTTTTGCTTTCAGAAATTTCCCCTTCCATTTTCAAGCTAAAATACAAATATTTATGGAATAAAATTATATTTAACAACAACACTGGGCAGAAGAAACATCATGAGAAAAAAAATAATATGGTTATGGGAGAAATCTTCACTCAGTGTAACTTCTATTTTCTAAAACATACACCAATCCCGCCCAAAATTTCCCCTCAGTTATGCATTGCTCTCGAGGGTAACCCAAATGATGACGAAAAAGGTGGAATTCCTCAAATCCACAGAAGAATCTTGTGCCTAGAGATTACAGGGAAATGTTCGCCTTGTCAAACTACCATTTTCATCAATTCTTGCCTACAGTTTCAAGCAAAGCTGAAATAAGAACATTTATGATATGAAATAACATTTAATGCCTTTCCTTCAATTCTGACATGCTTCACCAGAGCACTTTAAGTGGTGAAACCAGGCCTTCATAGCACATAATTTCTTGAGAGGGGGGTAATGACAACTTGATGGATTACAAGCAGTTACCCGTCCATAATTTAGGGCCAGTGGTTCCAGAGAAAACAGATAAGCCAGTGCTGTACGACAAACACAACATCCATGCTTCACTGGGATTCAAACCCGGACCCATTTTGGACGAATAACCAGAAGCCAGCGCTTAGACCACTGCACCACTGGGGAGGCATAGATTTTCTCAGCAACTTCCTTCCTCAGATTTTTATACAAGCTTAAAGCTTTCTGTTAGATAAGATTCAGTGTCAAAATAATTCCAGACTTACACTTTTCAGGAGTTTTGGCTTCCTTTTCTTCCACATGGCTTTCGTGAATTTTTGGGCTATTCGATGCAGATGCTGAACATCGTGTTCTAGGTGAGGTTCGTCCAACCGGCTGAGGTGACATACTGCCAGCTAAAGCATCAGATAAGCTGGAACTGCTGGTAGCTGTAGCTGATCGTGCCTACAATGACAAAGAAACAAATGAATCACAGCAGGGTGTCCACAGAATTATCAAACCTGATTTCCCTGACCAAATATATAAGAAATCCCTGACCTTACACAAATAGGTTTATTTGAGTTTTCAATATATGTGCCATGATAATAAATAAAATTGAATTGGATAATTGAGAAACTTGTATTATTTAAGTGTTTCCATTTGCGTATAAAGTTTTCCAAATAACTGATTCATTTTTTTTTTTTTAATCGGCCTCCACCTTCCGCATAGCCGTCCAACTCTCACCTTTTTTATTTTAAGTTAACTCATTTTTTTCATGGTTTTACATTTATTGAAGAAACACTCAAACAAACCCATACACAATATTCAGAACAGTTACTATAAAAATATTACAGTAAGAACACAGTCACTGTTTTTACATTACACACCACTTTTCTTCCTTTCCCAATCTGAAATCTTCGCCTGCAATGCTGTTTCTTCCAACTCTAGTTCCTTCCGTACTCTGTCTTTTCCCCTTCAATTCCTTTATTTCATGATCAATTTTTCTTTTTTCCTTCAGTTTTCTTTCTTCTTCGTTTTGAAGAACACTTTTTTTTCTCAAGATAATCCTGATATCTTCGTCTGGAGGCTCTTACAGAAAGAAGAAGCCTTCTATTGATGGCAACGTGTTCCACTCCTCACACATTTTTAATGGCATCAAAAATTGTTCTCTGACAAATCAGGGATTCTTCCTGGAGATTTTCCACAAGAAGAAGACTTATTGACAGAAAATCTACCTTCCACTGAAGCATTTCAATGAGACATAATGAGACAAATTTTTATTATATCCCAAAGTTCACCGAATTGTTTTTGGTTGTCAAGTAGAGAGCACTGTAAAATTTGTCTAATCCAATGGAATCATCATGACTGTCTAAAAATTCATCAAACTGAGACTTTAAAGCAGATTGAGCTTCTACACACAATGAAGCGTACTGTTTATTAGCTTTTTCAGTACAGTAATCTGAAATCCTGTTTGCATTAAGTAAAACTTCGACCACAATTTCCACTCTCTGCCTAGTCTTGGCCGCTGCACTATAATATTTGGGTCCAAACAAGTTACCCCACGGACAAACTTAAATTTTAGTGGGTTTTTCTCACGAAGTTTTTCAAACATACTGGTCACAAGTTTCCTAAATTCAAGCTTAAACTCTAATTTCTCCCTTTCTGAGCACTTCACTTCTTTTAATAGCTTTTTAGCACTAAATCCAATATCAACTTTCTCAATTGAGAGAAGATTTTCACTTTTTGATAAATCTAAAAGTTAACAGTTTTGAAACACTATCAAGCTTCACTTAATTTGTCAGGCTTCAAGCTTCGTGCCATCAAATTTTTTATCAGATCCAGCAAATCAGTGTGTAAGAAAGGAATTAAAGGCTTTGGGATCTGGAACCTTCTCAAAAAAGATTCACACTCTGAAGCTATAGTCCTAAATGCAGCCAACTTGCATTTCAACAGTGGACTTTCCATGAATTCTGCAAGAAACATGAGCTGTTTGCTGGAAACCGATGATTCTTGAACATATTTCATGATATTATCATAGACAAGCAATGCCCTAGTCAAACAATTAAGGTTTTCCAACCACCTTACAGTGCAAAATTTCAAAGGGAAATTTTTACATCCAGTAATCATAGTATAATTTGCACGGCGAGCAGGACTATCTCTTAAAAGGTAGTACAAATTACGCAGAAAGTGATGTATATCCCATTTCACTGCTTCAAGTCCAGTTTTCATAGCTCCATTGACCACGTGAAGACCACATACTCCAATGTCAACTAATAATCTACCATCTGGATTTTCAGTTCTAAGTTTATCTTTCAGCTTTTGAAGAAAGCTGAGATTAACATTAGGTCCATCCATTGACACTTGTAGCATGTTATCCAAGGGAAGAGGTGCACCTTTAACGAATTTCTTTAAAAGGTCATTAGCTGTTGCCCGTTCTAAAAACATACTAAAGTATCTAGTGGAAACTTTTTGCAGATTGACGTCCCAATAACGAACAAACTGATCCATTTGCCCACGCTGAGCAATTTTGTTTAGTGATTCATCAAAACAAATTACAAAGTCAGTGCACTGCTTCAGATCGTCCATTAAACACTCTTTGAAATGTGGTGCCAATCCATGGTTTATCACATAAGATGCTTTGCTTTTGCCTAAAGTAAATTTTGAAGCTATCGCACTGTCAGGAAACATTAACTGAAATGTTTTGTTTATCTGTGTACAAGAGTTCAGAGACATTCGCTTGGACAGCACTTCCATGGCCCCTATTATTTCTGACTTTGTTACATCATCTTTCACTACATAAGCATTAAGGTCACTGGGCTTCACATCATCTTTCACAGCATAAGTATTTGAGTCATTAGACTTAATATTTTCTAGAAGTACTGATTCCACATTTCCTGAGCTTGTCGATGGCAAGAGTTCGTTATTACAAAGAGAGTTCTTTTTCACAGAGGAAGTGAAAGAAGCAAGACCGGGCTGACACATTTTAGCACGGGTGTTTTTTAAATGATTAGGGCCATTTCCATGGCTGGAGACTGCCCGACGCCCCATGTTGCTAAGCTTGAAAGTTTTAGAGCACACTTTACAAAATGCTGATTCATTGTTGCCGTTCACCGCAGCTAACCAACCAGAAAACTCGGGATTTAATTGTTCGTCCAACCATTGTTCATTAAACACACAACGCTTTGACATTGCTGCAGTCTTAATTGCCTTTTAACAAGGTATAACTTATATCACAAATTTTCTTCTACTCCTTTGACCTAAAACAAAAAGAGAAATGTTAACAAGTAATGTAACACAACTTACAATAATAGGTAGGAAATACAAGGTTACATTAGTAGGAAGGGGAAGTTAGTGACTGTCTGCAACATCAAATGCAAGTGTGTTGGGTGATGAGCGCGTCACTCCCCGACGCCGGGTTAAAACTAGTTGTAGTCTAACTGTGATTGAAGTTTCCCTGACTTTCTTTTAAATATCACTGATTTTTCTTGACTTTTACCAACATTTCAGGCATTTCCCTGACCAATTTTCATTTCCCTGACTTTCCAGAATGTGGACACCCTGCACAGTAACAACAAAACAGGCAATTATTATTATTACTTGCTAGATAGCAGCAACAGAAATAAAATATAGAGCTGATACAGCATTAACTTTAAATTTCATGCACCAAGTGCACAGCTTAGTATTATTCAGTTTCAAAACAACAGAGGGGGGGGATGGGGATATAATAAAGGTTTCTGAAATTGTTGAATCTTTACTATGCTTATTTTTATGTGTAGTCTTAATGGGTATACAGAGCAACTTGAATCAATTGTGTTTAGCTGTGCAGTGTGTGTCCAGTTTCTTATTACAGCACAAATTTTCCATTTAAGTCCACTAATGTAGGTCATTCTTTTAAAGGGGGAATGGGGAATACACATTGCTGAGTCAGATTCCCTCTAACAACCACTTCGTAACCCTTACAGCATTTCTGAAAACATTATTCGTATCTCCAACATTTACTTTCATGGAAACAAAATATGTGCTATTTTCCTTACGTACTCGTAACAAACTGGTGTGCGTGTGTGTGTGTGTGTGAGAGAGAGAGAGAGAGAGAGAGAGAGACAATAACTGTCGATCACAGGAACTTCTTTTTTTTTTTTCTTTTTTTTTTCCAGATAACTGCCTCAGCAAATCAGTTTACTGATCTCATAGAAGTATTTCCCAAATCTAAAACTGAACTGTTTGACTGTCAGGGTTTCCACTCAAAAGTAGAAAAAAATTCCCTGACTTTTCCAGGTTTTCCAGGTGGTTCTGAGAGTTTTTCCAGAGCGGCAAATCAAATAACATTGCGACAAATTGTTGCATTTCCTTACATTCTTGCGTTCCTTACGAAAGCATACATTTGTTAATTCTTTAAATAACTGTTCTTTATACAATTACCTACTTTTTATGAATAACAATTAAATGCATGAGGTATATTATTTTTGGTATTATAATTCCATGATCTTTTCTGAACCTAAGTGGTATACTGCCCATGTACAATTTGTTAATACATTCCCGTAGAAACAGTTTATATGTAAGAAAAAATCTGTATGTTGAATAGTTTGTTTTCCTTTCTTCTATAGCACAGTGTAGATAAGCTTAATGACCGAATGGGCTCCTGCTCAGAGAAATGTCGAAAGAGAATCAACCAACAAAGGGCTTTGATCCATTGTTTAAGTGGTTCTCTTGTGATGTGTTTCTCCAAGCAAGAGTGTACCAGGCCACTGTGCCTAATTGTTCCATGTTACAAAATATGAAGCAAACTATCTGCAGAAATCGAATAAAACCGTAATGCCTACAGGCAATTTTTTAAATTCAGTTTTGATAATTTTTAGAGAACTAAGGAATAATGTAATGTATTGAAAGCAAGATTTATCAAATTCTAGACAGGCTGTAATTGCAAATAATTGCTTACCTGAAATTAATACTGATAATGTTATGTTCATCTCACATATGAGGGAGAATTAAAAAGACGCCACATAATGAACGTCCCGATTATACAGTCCATAAAGATAAACAGAAAATATGGAATATAAAGGATAAATAACTTTCATTTTCCCTAATTACTTTATAGTTACAAAAATTAGTGTATTTAACATTAATTTTACATAATATTTAACAAAATCATGTCTTATTTTTTTGTTTCAGGTTTAACGAGCACCATAAGCAACTTGTTGGGCTATATCCGTCCATCCCTAATTTAGGACCATTGGCTTCACGAAGGAGAGCCAGTGCCGTAAGATAAACACACCACCCATACCTCATCTGGGACTTGAATCCAGGCTCACTTGGACGAATAGTCAGAAGCCAGAGCTTAAACCACTGCACCACCGAGGTGGCAAACCATGTATTTACATGTTTTAAAGAATATTTGAACAAAGACTTAATTTAAATTCTACATATAATGAAATATTTCAATCGATTAGGTGAAATTATATAACTGATTTATATGTATTTTAAGTGCACACAAGTATATAAATAACATTTTAAACGACTCACAACATTTAGAGTTCCAGTTAGGTTTAAAAATGCAAGCTGGGAGAATGTGACTGAAGAGAATAAATTGCCGTTAAATGATACAATGCTGAAGCTTTAAATCCTTTAAGTGCTTATTTTACATAAATATTAAAGAACACAGAAACTTTTGCTGAAATTGAAGTCTAATGGGAATGATAAAATGGAGAGTGTCTGACAGAGTCTCTTAACATTTTGTTAGAGCGGTTCTATCAAATCGATCTAACAATTTGTATTTTCTATTGGAATTCACTTAGAATCTTTAAAGACAAAGCAAACTAAAACAGCTATTAAAAAATAAAAAAAAAAAGAAGAGAGAGAGAACGGAAATCATGACAGCATTTCTGTGTCTGAGGAAAAACGTGTGCCAGTACCATCCCAACAATTCTAGCAATCAGGGAAAATACTGCTGACATTTAAAAATCAAAATTATAATTATTTTAGCTAAAGTTAGTTCTTGCACTTGGCAATGAGAACATCGAATCTATGCTATTTCAGAGGTGCCAACCTCTAGCAGAACATATCAGTAATCAATAGGGGAATTTTCAGTAATGTTTCAATAATGTAACACAAACTTTCAGTAATGTAACACACCATTTTTTAAAAAAAGTTAAGGACAATATTATAGTATTACTGTGTAACTTGTAATACTTGTATGAGGTGCCTATCGGTAATCACCATAGGTCGTTAACGCGTGGAATGGGTATTTCATGAGAAATTAATGCATGAAATATGTAATAACTTTGCATGTTTACACTATCCTCACAAAAAAAATATGAAATTAAATTATCAATATTGTACTGACCTCATGCCATTGCTGACATAAAAACTCCCTTGTTGCTTGTTTTGCAGTGGTATATTCTTTTTCAGAAAATGTTTTATAACACAGCTCACTTGAGGAAAATGCTTTACTTTTCTGTACAAGAAGGGCACTAAATGTTTTGGTGCTCATTGTTGGGCAAAAGTATGTGAGGTATTTCCTTACTATACTAAATATTCTATACGTAGAGGAATTGCTGTGAGGGATAGTCAATATTACCAACATTAGTTTAGGCAATGTGGAATACTTGGGAAGGCCAGATGAATCCTTTGTCTTAGATATTTCATCCCATGCCACATATGCTCAAGGATATCCAGCTTCATCAATATCAGTCTGGGAACATAGCATGAAAGAAGCGACCAGCATGATCACAGCTTGCTATAGGTAGGTTATGCTCCACAACGATTGTAGTAAACAGCAATTCAGCGTTAATCACGCTATTTTCATTCTTTTTTGCAAAAAAATTATCCAAAGGCTTTGATCGAGTCTTTAATTTTACACAATCCTGGTGTTTGTTTTGACTGGATATGCCTTCAGCAATCATGTCGTCCTACATGGGCTACTGATTACTCTCATATTAGAAGGCACGCAAGGAAACCTTTATTTCAGCATTTGTAACATTTTCCATTTCCTTGCTCAAGATTTGGGAGAAAGATTTAGATGTTCCTGGAGAAACCTCTTTGCATATTTATTTGTTTCAGAAACGATAATTCCAAGGATGAAATTGGTAAAAAACAAGTAAAAAATATGCAATAGGTGCCACATCAGTTGTCGGAGCATGTTTGGGCCCCTGCATTTCATGTTAATAAAAAAAGATGCTGAGGTTGTCCATCACTTCTCTCTATTAACATCCTCCCATTCACTTTCAGAACTTTCATGATCTGAAGATTCACTATGAAGATCTTCACCTTCTAAAGAAGATATGGTGTGCGTGGCACGGTGGCTAGTTTTTTGGCTTGATGTTGCTAGGCCAATATCACTCTCAGATGATTCAAAATCATCACCATCACTTCGCAAACTTTCACTCTCACACAAGCCACTTCAAATAACCTTAGAAAACAATTTCACGCAGTGGGGAAAAGCACGTCTCCTAGTCTGAGGAACAAGCTGTCAATAAAATCATCCTCTGCTAACACGAGTTTGGAAAAAGATGGGGATTCGTAATTCACGGAGTTTTGAGATTGTGTCTGTTTGTTTGGGAAAAAGAAATTAATAATGAATGTGAAGAGCTTCTAGCAATAAAACACCGCACTTCGTTCTCCCGCGCGGCGAAAGTCCGCAAGAAATATAAACATCCGTCATCACGGGACCACGCGTTGCGGCGAGTTGATCGTTACTGCACTTCGAACGGGGCTCGAAAAAGTGATTTCCGACAGTACGACGTCTTCTAATTCACCAACAATGCAAAGTGAACAGCACTGCCTCAACTGCAGCAGGAAAAGTTTTGGCTAAAGTAACCTTTCTCCCGTCACACGGAAAAGTGCGTGGGGAACCGATAGCAAGCGCAAACTCTTTTACGATGACACTTACGGCATATTACCTGTAATTCTAGTCGTATTATCCGCAGACCACGAAATTCATATTAAAAAAAAAAAAAAATCCTTGGTATAATACGCAGACTGTGACACTCAGGAAATAAAAATCGCCGTATAATCCGCACATCATAGATGTTGAACCAGAAGCGGAATTTCCGACAGAAAAGTCCGTCACATAAATAAATAAATACATCGCTCTTTCCACGTTCCAGAAACACATAGCAACCGAAAAATTGTTTTCAGCCGCCGCCGGGGAATTGAATCCACGGATCTCTCTGCCTAGCGCGTTAGCTTTACACCATGGTGGCCAACAATCCACGGTGCTATGTGTATTTTTAAGTCAGCTTCTGACATCATAAATCCGTAAGATGGGCTCAGCTACTGAGACGTCTCCATCTGGTGGGTATTAACGGCACTGGCTATATATATTATAGCAGTTAAATCCAAAGGGCGAGATCCAAAGTGAAAATCCTCCAAATACGTGGCGTCAGAATATAAATAAATACATCGCTCTTTCCACGTTCCAGAAACACATAATGAGTCCGAAGAAGTAAGAGAGAAAAAAAAAACCGATTTTATTAAATGAAGAAATTCATTTTTAAAGGTAACTGTTTTATATTTTTTATCTCCGGACATATAAAGGGTGTGGCATCCATAGATCACGCCGATGCAGCTCCAGAGTATTGTATTACACCTTGCCAATGACGAAAGGCTGATACAGAACAATTCGTAGAAATACCGTATGTACTCGCGTATAAGTCGAAAGTTTTGGGAGGAATTCCTGCTTTCAGAGTTGAGAGATCGTCTTATACGTGGGCCAATAAAAAACCCGTGAATTCTCCCGCGGAATAAACCGACGGATTTGTTTACGTTTTAGATCGCGACACAGAGGCTTTCCGTATGTTGCTGCACGATTGTGTTCTGACCTCAAAACTATCGCGCAGTGACACGATCATATTCTCAATTCTGTCCACCACTTCAAGTTTAAATTCGGCAGTGTAACTGAAACGTTTCCTTTTCAGAGACATCATGATTAGCAATGAAGGAAAACAGCAGCAACGACGTTCGCCAAAACAACGAAAGCAAACTAGACACAAGGTCGCGCACATGAAATCCGAAAGGAGAAACGCATAGGTTCGTGCAGCAAGTGTTGTGCGTACTTCTTTGGCTTTTTGCCAAAAAACAGAGCCGGCACGACAGTCAGAGCTCTCCTCAACGATATCAAAATGACCCCTGTCATCCCTCCCCACAACTTTCCCGATCTTTCGTTACGACATTCCTCCCCCTCCTCCCCGCTCCGTACAAACTCCTGAACTGAGGAAAATTCTTCCGAGGGAGTTCCTTTTCCAATTATTACACCCTTCCCTGCACAATCACGCTGCAGATTTTTTAAAAATCGGAAGGCTGTAATTTTTTTATTTTTTTAAATCGGCGTATTAACCGCATTGGTGTATAATCCGCAAAACCTATAATTTAAACTTTTTTAACAGATAATCTGCGGATTATACGAAGAAAATTACGGTACCATTCTTCCGATAATATCGCTGTTCGACGATATGATTCATGGACATTCCATTTTTTTTTTTTTTTTTTTGATTGGAGGTTTAACGACCACCGTGAGCAACTCAATGGGCTATAAGCAGTCGCCCGTCCCTAATTTAGGGTCACGGGTTCCAGGGAAGGGAGAGAGCCAGTGCCTTAAGACAAACACAACATCCATGCCTCAACGGGATTCGAACCCGGACCCCTTACAGACGAATGATCAAAGGCCATCGCTTAAACCACTGCGGGACATTCCATTTCAAAACGATATGATTGATAAATGATATGATCATTGAGACACCGAAATCTGCAGTCTGATTCGGAAAATATGCGGATCAAAATCAAAGGCCGACAAATCGGCAGCGTCGCACTAAAAGGGTTTAACGAAAAAGGATACAAAATTGAGATTCTCCAAAACACACTGAAATCCGTAATTCTTCCAACCTGCCCCTAATTCCGTAATCTGACAGTCGAAACCGTAATAATTACGGACAATTCGTAATAGTTGGCACCTCTGCTATTTGCTTCTAAATAACGCAGCATAGGATATTTAAACATTGTGCAGTTAAATTTCATAACCAATAAGCTGGCACACAGAGATCCTAATGCCATAACGGCAAAAAAAAAAAAAAAAAAATAATTAAACCCTGGATAAAGAAAAAATAATGGAAGCAACAAGTGGAGAAAACTAACAGTTAATACGGAATACCATTTTGCCTGAGAGGCTACAATTCATACAAGTACTTCCAAAATCCGGAAGTCTTAAAATTGATTGGCTACGTTTGTGACACAAACATTAGTAGTGAACTTTTCTCGCAGGTCACAGTTCATTTCCACGCTACGTCAAATTACTTGTACGGGAAACAATTAGAGGAAGTTTTGTGTGCATGTGTGCTCATAAAATCCACCTAACACTTTTTTTTTCAACATAATTTTTCATCCTGTGGCGAGTGGCATGTTTATACTTAACAATATCTTTACGAAGGGCAATATATTTTTGTGCGATGTTGATCAGGCAAAGTGCGAGAAAGGTCTTGAGCCCACTCAGGTCATTTGCAGTTAACTCCCCACAAATAACGTCATCCAAAACGGAGACGAAGCTTTAGCGCCTGCACTGACAAACCTGAAACCAATAGAGCACGCACGGCAAAGATTTAAATCAGTAGTAACTAGGTAGATTTTTTATATTTTTTCGCCAATGTGAGGGTAAAGATGTGAAATGAAAAATTTATGCAACGCATGAAAAAGAATTTACGATTACAAGAAAATGTCTACCCCGTCTAACTTTTGTTCTCGCAAAAATTTTTTCCCTATGTATAAGCTGAAACCTTAGGAAAAATTACGAGAGAATGATGAATTTTATATTTCTTATTCTAAATAACGGAGATATTTGCGTTTTTACGGAAAACGGTTCCACTATGCACAGAAATTCAAAAAATAATATCTTCTAATCTATCAGAAACAAATAAAGTTGAAACTTTTAGGGTTTTTATAACTTGGAGGCAGCTACCCGTAAGAATCGGAGATGTGTTGGTGGAAAATTATTTCAATATCTGACGATTTTGCGTGGAATGACCCAGATGTGAAAATCTATGATTCCGGGCGTCGGACTACCCTATTTTTCGCAACCAGCCAGCTCTTGTAGTAATCGGAATATCGCCAAAATAGCTATAAATTAATTTCTTCATGCATTATGAAATAGAAATAAGACAGAATCAAGAAAAAATCTCTTTCCGGCCGTAAAACAACGAATCTAGAAAACGGCCGTGAAATCTGGGAAATTTGGTAGGTATGCAATAGTACCGGCTTCATTGCATGGTATTTTTCATACAAAATACTCGTAAGTACTATGAAAAAATTAATCTTTCCCCCTCTTTGAAGACTCTTTCTATTTCATATCTTCACTGTTCAAACATTTGAAGGTACATACTTTTCCAACTATACCAACTCTGCTACAGAATTACGAAAGTGAAGCTTTAGTTCGTAAGTGATACGAACTTTTTTCAAAATAAATTGTGCCCTCAATTTGCAACATTCATCCACACTGCTCTTGAAGGGGGGGGACGAATTTATTAGGATAACCAACATCCGGCAAAATAAAATGTTTTTGTGCGGTTTGATAAAAGACAAGTGAAACATGCAAAACGGGGAAAAAAAAAGCGCAACTTCTAAAATTTCCGATGAATTTCGGCGAAATTTAAAATGGAACGTTATTTTCATATATCTTGCCCACTGTAAAAATTTCAGTCGGTTATTTAAAAAATTGAGGAAATAGCTTTTTCATAATTTTTTCCCAGTCTACACAGAGAACCAGGGCACCTACTTAGGAACAAGTAACTGCCTCTGCGCGAACGCAGCAGATAAGAGCCTGCGAAGTGGGGGTGTGATTAATGGCTTTCTCTCACGCTTTGACGTGTCCGTTTGTTCGGTTGTAGTTTAGAGTATCTGGAGATGGGGAAACCGCGAAGAGACGCACTCACCAGCACAGCTGCAATTTAATCGGTGGGTGGGTTGCCTCGAAGGATAAAACAACTCGGAATTATTTTAAAACTTAGCAATATAGAAAAAAATATATTCTACAAAAGTCTGAAAGAAAATATTTTTTTGGCAAAATAATTAATTCCCTGACTTTTCAGTTCCCTGATAAGAAATTCCCTGATTTTTACGGAAAAACACGATTTTCCCTGAGTTTTCCCTGATTTTTGGAACAGTTTTCAAATTCCCTGAGAATTCCCGGTTTTCCCGGTTTTCCAGGTGGCGTGGGAACCCTGACTGTGTGAAAAATGACAATGTACAACAAAAAGTGTGGATATAATGCAGCATGAGCAAGATGGAATTGTTCACTGTAATTCAATTTTGTAAATCACACAACTGAATTCAAAACAAAATATAATGGTTTTAAAAGATAATGTTTCAGACAGTTTCTTGTTGTACTTGCACACCTGCTCATTTCATCTTATGAGCAGCCTTGCTTTATTCTTAGCAAGTTCTGCAGCCATATTTGTCTTTAGCATCTACTTGTTAAATTTTTCTTTTCCTTTATATCTTTCCTTCCCCACTTTTCATTGTCACTCTCCTTTTCTTTTATGATCTCACATTTTAGCAGCAAAATTGGAATCAACTGCAGAATTACCCTGTGTTTTAAGCTTGTAGTTCACAGTTTGTATAGTTGAATAGGTTTCAATGTTCTTTCTTCCTGACTTTATGACTACAATTTCATCCGTCATGCTTAAAAAACTTTTAAGTCTGAGGACCATGAATACGTGATATCAAAGCTTTCATTATTTTTGACAAATGGTGAAACTTTGAAAAGAGAAAATGGATCACTTTTGACACCATGCATCAATTTTTTTACAAATCTTTCAACTATTTGACAAAAAACATGAGTCCTTCACAAGAAAGTTCTCTCTGTTTGTAACAAAACTTTCTGCATGTTGTCTCCCGGTCTCTAAGGAGGAAACTCATCAATAACTTTAAAATCCCAGTCTCATAAGGAGGAAACTCATCAATAAATTTAAAATCTCAATGTATAAAAGCTTTACTCTAAAATCCATAAAAGTCCTACGAAAATAAAATATGGTACAGCAAAAACGAATTGGGAAAACATACAAATGAATTGAAATGAATTTAAACGAAAAAAAAAAATTAAAACGAATTGGGAAAAAATAACATATAATACATCAAAAACGAATTGGGAGAACATACCTTTCACCATGGTGTCATTCGTTGAATGATTACGTTGTTACCCGTAAGTTGTTCCAACCACGTCTTCGGTGTACGTTATACTAACCATGTCACTGTGTATGTTGTTCCAATCATGTCACGGTGTACTTTGTTACCATGATTTGGCATTTCGGGAGGTTTTACGATATTTATTATCATTTTCCACTTCGTTTTAAGGCAGTGTTGTAATGCTCCAGCTGTGTTTTTATGTCACACACAACATGAGTTCGACCATTTTCGCACTCGAGAATTTTAGTGTTTTAAGTTGGTGCTTTTGTGGGCTATTTCATATTGTTTTTCATGAAGTTTCGTAACATACTGGGTTGAGAATAGAATTTCAGTGTGGTGTATACCTTGAAGGAATCCCGTCATATCGAAGACGTGGTTGGAACAATGTACGAGTAACAAAGTAATCGCTCAACGGATGACACTACGATGAAAGATACGTATGTTCTCCCAATTCGTTTAAATTTGTTTTAATTTTTTTCATTCGTGTTTGCTGTATCATATTTTATTTTTGTAAGGGAACTACAGTATTTTTAAGTATTCTAGAGTAAAGATTTTATATATTGAGATTTTAAAGTTATTGATGAGTTTCCTTCTTATGCCATACACAGAGACTGGGAGACAACTTGCAGAAAGGTTTATCACAAACAGAGAGAGCTTTCTTGTGAAGGACTCACGTTTTTCGTCAAAAAATGACATTTCAGCATGTTATTGGAAACTTACACTGAACAGCAATTGAATTAGAGACACCTGTCTAGTAATGTGTAGCACCACCTTTCGCCCTGATGACGGCTGCGATTCGTCTCGACATGGACTCTACAAGACACCGGAAGCGTTGGGAAGCCATACGGATCCACGACCCCTGAACAAGCTCCCACAGTTCACGAAGATTTGATGGAGGGGGGTCAGAGCCTCGAACATCTATCTCGATGGCATACCAGATGTCCTCGATGGGATTGAGGTCAGGTGACCTAGCTGGCCAAAGAAGTGAGGTCACGTCGGTGGAGTGTTCATCCAACCATTCGGATACAATTCGGGAGCGATGGCACAGTGCATTGTCTTGTTGCAGGATGAGGTCCCCTGTGGAATGTTGAAGACGCACGAACGGGTGCAAATGGTCGTCCAGGATATCCCGGTAATGTTGACATGTGAGGAATGATGTCACACGTACCAGGAGTCTCATTTCGGTCCACGTAAACAGTCCCCAAACGAGAATGCCACCCCCACCAGCTTGAAGAATACCCTGCTGGCAAGATACCCTGCTGGCAAGAATCGCTTCATGTGGTTTGTGCCATACTCGTATCCTGCCATCCACATGTACCAACGTGAATCTCAACTCATCAGTCCATGCAACATTTCCCCACATGTCTAGGGTCCAGTGGCGATGATCCCGCGCCCATGCTAATCTTTGCACTCTGTGATGTGTGGTCAGCAGCGGTACGTGACGATGGCTTCTGTACCCCACAGCGAGGAGATGGTTCTGGATGGCGTGGCTGCTTACACGTTTTTGTGTACCAGCGTTAAATTGCTGAGTGATTTCTTGCACTGTGGCCCGTCTATCCGCTGTTACAATGCAAGCTAGCCGACGATGACCCCGCTCATCCACGCGCTGTTGTCCACAGCAGTTAGCCCTTGCAGGGATGGTTTTACCGGATTCGATTTACTCACGGTGCACCCGTGACACAGTGGCTCATGAAAATTCCAGTGCCTGCACGACTTCCGAGATGGAATGACCCATTCGCCAGGCCCCGAGAATTTGCCCACGATCAAATGGGCTTAGATCCTTCGTCTTACCCATACTGCGTCCGACTCTTACTGATTCCCGTTGCATCATTCTTTATAATGTCGGATCGCTGCATATGTCATGTCGTTTCCTTTTACAGGGCCGTCCACAGTGCCACATTTGCATAACGCCAGCTGTCTCTAATTCAATTGCTCTTCAGTGTAGAATATCATATAGGCGAAGCTCACATACTTGGGTTGTCGCTAAGGATATTTAAGAAATTTTTCTGTGTTTAAACCTTCCAACTTTGCCACTTCTGTTTTTTGAAGACCTTTTCCTTCCTTATCATCTTATCATGCTGAAATGCACACATTTATGGGGGAAATAGCATTTAATAACAATAAAGAGCAATGGGAAAAGCACTATGACACAAAAAAAATAAAAAATATTGCTTAATAAATCTTTGGTTTGCCCAACTTCCATTTTTGGGAATTTTTCCTCTATTTTCAAGCTGAAATATGTACAAATACATTTAAGAAATGAAATGGTATTTAACAACAATACCATGCAAAAGAAACATTGTGAGAAACAGAATTTGAGATTACAAATAAGTTTTCGCTCCATCTAACTTATGTTTTTGGAAATTGTTCAAGGCTTGTACTCTTTCAAGCAAAATAAATTCAAGCACTTTTCAAGGACTTTTTAAACCTGAATTATCATATGTCTGTACTGTTGGTCGGTCGAGTTCAGACCATTAACCTTAGCTGGGGCAGGCATACCATCAAATACCTGCTTGTTACCCCGTGCCCCCAGCTGGCTTATTTTATAAACTCTGAATTGCCCCTCTGTTTTGGTGTTTTTCTAAATAATTTTATTTTGTGGAATATTTTGAAAGAGTACATTATTTTCGTATTCATCTGCTAGTATGACACTAATTGTTTGCTTTAACTTTTTATTTTCGGTGCATTTTTTGATGCAGAAAGGAGACAAAGGGTCCACGCCATTTGTGATCGAGCATGTCTGTTGCCAACAACTGCAGAGCACTATAAATGGGAAATTTGAATTCATCTAGTGAATGGTAGCACATACACTTATCTTTCCACGCATGAAGCAGAAGCAATTCCTGGAAGTTCCACCCTCCAGCAAGAATGCGTCCCTAACCCCAGTAAACAGAAGCCCATCACAATTTGTGAATCATCAGTCCTCTTATTTTACTCACATGGCTGATGCTTTACTCTGTAGTGATAGCCAAGGCACCAGCTGTCCACACACTCCCCTGGGTTGACACAAGTTCTGCACTATTTGATCAGCTTGGTCTTTTTATCAGAACTACACAGAAATCTCCTATACATCTTTTTAGCACATGCTCTTTTATATCCTTACTTAAAAAACAAAACAAAATAAAATTTCAAGTAGTATTTACAGAGCCTTAAACTTTTTCAAGTACTTTCAAGGACTTGAAAATGGACTTTTTTTATTCAAGGACTCTTCAAAGTTTTCAAGGAGTGTACGAACCATGTTGTTGACTATAGTTTCAAGCTGAAATTCGAACATTTACACAAAAAGATGATATTTAACAACAATGATGGACAAAGGAAACATCATGAGAAAAAGAAGTTATGATTTACAAGAGAAATCTTCATTTTGTGTAACTTCCGTTTTTCAGTTTTGAAAGGCAGAATTTTGTTTTTAGATAAAAAAAATATGAATCTATCATCAACCCCCCCTCCCCTCCATTTCTCTCTTCAGTTTTGCATTGATCTTAAGAATGACCTGAATGATGGCGAAAAAAGCGGATTTCACATATTCGTGGAAGAATCTCATGCCTGAAAAAATAGCACCATAAAGGAACCTCCTCCACTTGCAATACTATTTATAAGAGAAACAATGTTCATTTCTTTAACCTGTAAGGGGCGTTATGCAGGTTTGGTACGCAAAAAGCGTCGTACGGTCCAGGGGACCTCTGCACTTACTGAAACCTAAATGAAGACCTGTTGCAGAAATAATGAATGATATTATCTACTGTTTTGTGTTTTAATTGAGCGAAGCGAGGCCAAAAGCCGAGCGGAGCTCTCTTTACAAGACTTGAGATAATTAGTCGTTTGGGCATAGGTACGAGATGACACATCCGATCACCGTGATTTTTTGCATGCGATTGGACATCGTTTATGGTCAGGTTTCGACACCTTCCGATTCCCCAAATTCTGTGTCATTGAGGAATAATCGTCCAAAAACTTGCATTTTTAGGGTTTTTTCCGGGTTTTGAGAAGGGGTTGTTTGTTACCTATCTCCTCCAAAGATCTTCAGCTGATCGTGGTGACACTTGCCACAGAGAAAAGGAAGGACATGCTGAGTGACATGGGGTTGGTATCATGGCGATTGGTCGTGTCGTATAAAAATAATGACCATTAGAAACAGACTAATTTTAATAATAATTGAAAAAATCTGCTCTCTATACAAGACTTGGGACAAATAGTTGTTCGGGCATAGCTACGACATGACACATCCAATCACTGTGAATTTGGCAAGCAATTGGATATTGTCCACGGTCAGGTTTTGAAGCCTTCTGATTCTCGAAATTCCGTGTCATTGAGAAATTTCAATTAAAACTAGATGGCCTTTTACTTGAACCATTTCACGAAAGGCGGCTCACAAAAATTAATTTTAAAAAATCATTTGAATTGAAAAACGAAGAAAAGGAATTCTAGTTGCACATTATGGTATTAACCAAATCGTGCCATTATAAGTTGAACATATATAGTATCTGAAACAATCATTTGATGTTTCTGAATATTTCTGTTTCACACGTTATGTTCTGTGAAAGTTCGACTGGCTGATACGCAACGTCCGACGGTGAAAACTATTTGTGTGTCAATTGACCATTATAGTTAAAAAATACATATTAAGGGTATTAATGCTTACCACTTGAGAAATACCCCACTTTTCTTCGTCGACAGTAGAAGCCATGGTTCTTCCAGTTCATCGTCCTTATCAAAACAAGGTTAGGCTTGTATTCTTGTACAACAGACCTAACTACGATAAGCCTAACCTTGTTTTGATAAGGACGATGAACCGGAAGAACCGTGGCTTCTACTGACAACGAAGGAAAGCGGGGTATTCTTGTGCAAAAGACCTAACTACGATAAGCCTAACCTTGTTTTGATAAGGACGATGAACTGGAAGAACTGTGGCTCCTACTGATAATGAAGGAAAGCGGGGTAGTTCTTAAGTGGTAAGCATTAATACCCTTAATATGTATTTTTTAACCATAATGATCAATTGACACACAAATAATTCTAATCGTCGGATGTTACGTATCAACCAGTCGAACTTTCACAGAACATAACGCGTGAAACAGAAATATTCAGAAGAAAAGGAAAGACTCCGTCTGTTAGCTCAACACATGCTTAATCTATAATAATAAAGGGAAGTTTGTGTATATGTGTATGCGTCTGTCTTTTGCGATACAAAATGAAAAACATGGTTCCCGATCTGAGTGTGCCTTTCCGCTTTGTTTACATGCACCTGGATCACAACCAACGTGAAGGCATGAAGGAAAGTAGTTCATGATAAATTTTAGGCATTTCTTTTTTTAGAATGTTTCGTACTTTTGTTCTGAAAGTCATACATTTTACGCGCTCATTTTTTAGAATTTGTTATAATAGATGCCTTAATGAGCTTAGATTTTGCAATAGCTTTGCTAAAAAAATTTCCTTAGATTTTGCAATAGCTTTGCTAAAAAAATTTCCAACTGTACCCGAGTTATCGGTTATCGTAAGTGGCTCGTCCTAGTAATACTCTGACACCCAAATGCAGGGTTGCCAACTTTTCAAAAACAGCTTGAGGAGCATCCTTAGAAATTTTGAGGAGCATTTTGCCTTACTTGAGGAGCAGTTATAAAAAATATGTGCAAGAATTATACGAAATGTTTGGAATTAACAATCATTTCTATTAAGTCAGTGTAATTTATTTTTCACTTACCTGTACATCATTTTAGAGATAAATATGTGGCTTTTTTTTGCCTTCTGCAGTACTTCATTGGTGAACACAGTACGATAGCAGACATTTCCTTCGGCTTTAGCAGAACAGTTTTCAATTAGCAATGCTATTAAAGCAGACATTTCTAGGCTACTTTTAACAGCTGCATACAGTTCTGCAGATTATTTTTTAAATATATTTTCCTGGCTGGTTAGTGACTGCTTCAGAGATTTAATTTTCTGCTTGCGTTCTTGGCCTTGCATGACAAAGTCCCTATGCTGCGTTTCATGATGCCTCTTCACGTTGAATTTTTTGGCACTGCTACTGAAGCATTGCACAAGAGACAAATAAGTGAATTGTTTTCTTGTACAAAACAATATTTATATGTCCAAACCTCTTGAAACTGACGATTTTCGGAATCCATCTTGTGTTTTTTTATCAGGCTCCATGATTATTGTTTCTAAACTACAACGTGTTCCAACACTCATTGCCGACAATACGTAAGCATGATAACGACATGTAAACACAATAACAATATCGTTATTTGCGTAGCGGAAAAAAAAAAAAAAAAAAGATTTAAAACATTTCCTCAAAAGAAATGTTTTACTTTTTTTCGCTACGGAAATAACGATATCAGTATTGTTATTGGAGATTTCTCGCAAGGAAATATCCGCCGCCGCGCTGGAGATAGAGGTTTGCTCCGGCCGCCGACCGTTTTCACTGCGTCGCCACCACAGCTATTTGATCGACGCGCCGATTTGCACAATGAAGTACTAGGAAATCGTCAAAATCCCGAGAAATCTGACGTTGATGCTTCAAATAATGCTAATCAGACATTTTACAGCGATTTTTAAACGAACGCTACTATCAATAATCGCTAGTCAAGGTCGCGCAGCGCCGCCTTCGACAAAATCTAGCTGGTACGCTGCCGCTGTGTTTTTTTGCTTTGGTGCAGACCTCTAGTTGGAGATCATGACACCAATTCGAACCACTTCCAAACTTTCGGCGGGCCGGATATGCGATGACCGCGGGCCAGAGGTTGGGCATCCCTGGTAATAAGACGGGGAAAATCTCCGATTTTTTTTTTTTTTTTTTGCTTAATGCTCAATTAAGAGGATTTCACATATTTTATGGATTATGACTTGATTTCCGGAGCAAAAGAACTTCGCGGAGCTTTGGTGTTTTTCCGGAGAAACACCACAAAATTCAGAGCAGTTGGCAACATTGCAAATGCGACAAAAAATTTAATATGTATTTTAAAATTTTGTTACTGAACAATCAGGAAAACATTTTTGGAAAGCAGAAGTTTTAATTCAAATCATATATAATGTTCTAAATTCTCTTTAAAAAAATAATAAAATACACACACGAAGACTGTGCATATCTGTTGTTGATGAAATATTCTTCATAAATATTAAATATGGTCCCTCCAGTAGGAATTTCTAGAAAACTGCAGGCATTCAACTGATATCATGTTCAACTTCCGGAATCGCAGTTCGCACTCAACCTTATGGGTATGTTGCAAGTAGAGGCAGTTTTGTGTTTCTTTGCCACTGGAAATAGCAAGCACACTTTTCTATTTTCTCATGCTAACTTTTCCCCCCTTCCTAACCTGCTCTTTCTTGATTCCAAGAACAAACTTTCACGGGCAAACGTAATTCCCTTGACCGTGTTGTGATATTCAATCTCTCTTTTAGATTTGAATCTATAAAATGCTGAGCTAGAGATTTCATGAATTCCAACCATGATAGAAGATCCGGGTTACTATGAGACTCATAATACAGAATACAGAGATGCCAAGTACTAGGGATCCTCCGTAGTTTCTACAGATATCATGTTCAAACTACGGACTTACGGAGGTGTGAAAAACTATGGATTTTTCCAGAAATCTCGGGTATTTCCGGAAAACTTTTTTTTTTAAAATCATTTGAAAAAAAAAAGTCAAGCATAGTCAAATGTAGTGATTCTTGCGGTGTCACGAAGCCATCACACAGCAAGCATGTTTGGCTGGCCGACAAGCAAGCGGAAATGTTGCAACGGAGATCGTTCTGTATGATCACGTGACTTTGTACCTGGCTTGCCGTGGGATGGCGTTCGTAATGCACAACGTCTGTTAACTTCGGGAAAACCTTAACTGCGTCCTGAACTAACTCAAGTTGTTTTTGTTTTTTTTATGTAGAGGATTTTAGGAAGGGAGTGTCTGACCCCAGGTCTTAAACAACCCTTAGAAATAGGAAGCTAGGAGATCTGGGCTAGAGTACTCGATAAGAAAGTGGCACGGAAGCGAAGTAGAAAGAGGGAGGAAGGCACCCATATTTATTACCGGGGGTCCAGTACCCGGGGTCCGACGCACGGCAGATATTTAGTGGATCGAGCGTTCATACCTGCCTGGGATCGAACCTGAGGTCCTGCAGATATTTGGTGGATCGAGCGTTCGTACCTGCCTGGGATCGAACCTGAGGTCCTTTCCATGGCAGTCACAAACGCTGCCCACTAGGCCACCCGCGGCCCACTAACGTAAGTTGTCGGAGGTAGACTAGAGTCGATTCCACACTTTCTGTTCTTGTTGTTAAGTTGAAAGTTGATTAGTTGTATTGTGACGTGAATTGCTGTAGTTATGAAGCGTGTTTCAGTGGCTTCCAGTTCCAGTGGTGTGTAAAAAAAAAAAATCCCTGCTGTACAAGGAATGTTATTTGTTGGAATTTCCATGTTTACAGCGGTCGTGTGTTTTCGTGAATCATGGTTTTTTTTGCTAAAATGCAATTTAAATAGTAATATTAATTGCTATTGCATATTTGTTTCACCAAAATAAGGGGCGGGCGGGATATCGGGGAAAAAAAGAAAAAAAAACTGCTCTGAGCAAATAGTCATCAGATCGAAGATAAAAATTGTGAATCAAAGAAATCCTGAATGTTTGTTTTTTCCGGCAGAGCACATAACTAAGATACAAGGATTTGTGGACGCTGTTATTGCCTGTTTTATGTTACCTCCACGGGAGTTTGTTCTTCGTGCGCAGTATATTCTGCCCAGAGCAAGAGAAAATATCTCTTTGTGTCTTTGGCAACCAGCCAAAGAAAACTTCTAGCAGCAGTAGCTGCTCACTGATGCTGTGGTGAGACGATTTAGCTGCTGGGTGTGTGCGCCAGTTGTGACCTATTTTCCCACGCTCCTCAATATCGGCAGAGAGCTTAATTGTTTACGTTACTTTGACAGATTTGCGAAGTGCAGTTCTTTTTTTTTCTCTTGTAAAAATGTTCTGCCGAACAAAGGGATGTTTTATTTTATCTTGTCAGATTCACAAGAACTTTCTTTCTTCCTTAATAGTTTGTTTTAAAGATTGTTTTCCCCAGATAATTCTTCGTTTGGAATCTTTTAATTTTAGTTTTAATCCTTTTTGTTTTTCTTTTAAGTTGCAACATTTACTTCCCTGCGTCGTAGTAGAAAACTTCTATTGTGTTGTGTTAATGAAACGTTGCATGGATTTTTATTGTAATTTATTTTATTTGCGTTGCCTTTTTATTTTACCCTTTTTTTCCAGAATTTATTTATTTATTCAATTTAAAATACCTTTTTGATTAGTTTTATTTGTATCATAAGCATTTAATGCTAATTTTCTATTTATCCGCATAATAAAGCTATGAAATCTTTCAAAGTTAATTTATCTGTCTTTGCTCCCATTGTGTTTGTCGTGTACGAATTTACATGCAATAGCGTTGGGTAAATGGCCACCTGTCTCTCTACTAATATTCTTGGATCTAAAAAGCTAAAAAGTTGTCAAAAATTCAAGGAGAGTTATTCGCAAGAATTTCCGTGTCTAAAATCGTCTCGGGTATCCGAAAACCATGGGTTTTGTTTCCCGTGTGCTGTTGATTTTTCAATCGCACACGGCGGAAAAGACAATTGCGGTCGGCATTTTCACTTAAAAAAACAGAAGGAATAACCATAAGTGTTTGGCATCACACACTTATGACATAACATATTTATTAAAAGGTGGAGTTGAAATGGTACGTATTTTTTGTGTATTTACTCACATCCCCCCCCCCCCCATTTTAAGGGGACTTAAATATGTTGCAAAATTTATCCAAGTATTGTCCCCGATCGAGATTAACATGTTGCTAAAAATGTAGCAGTGTATTCTGGGAAATATGCATGCTACCCTGCAAATTTTAATGTGGGAACTTGACTTGACTTGACTTCACTACGGAAGAACTACGGCCGCCGCGCATATGGACTACTGATGACTTCCTTCAGATGTTGGCATCTCTGAGAATATTTTCATATCTAATATTTGAAAAACTACAGCCATCAGTCAACTGGTGCGACAACTAGAGCTATAAATACAGGAAAACCTCGAAAATCCAGCATCGACAGGACCGGATGAGTGCCAGATTTATGAAGCTATCCAAAAATTGTGTAACGGGCGTTACGTAAAGCATGTACTTACACCTAACAGGTCACTTTAACGAATATTTGTGCGTCTATGCTTTATAAATACGCAGGGGTTGTGCTGCCAATCGTATTGTTTGCAATTATGGAAAAAAACGTTTTGGCAAAAATATTGACGATTACCTTTTTGTACTATTTATTATAAAAACTCTGTAGAAAAAAAATTGAATTTGGCAAATGGTTAGGCAAAAACTAGAAAAAAAAAAAGCCAGAGCAACCTGCTAAGGCTGGGCGATGTATCGATACATCGCGAAAACACGATGTCTATAAAACATGGATGTTACGGTTTTTCACAACATCAATGTAAAATTCGGTAATACGATACATCGTGATGGCGATTTCCGCAATGCATCATGAAGGCCGATGTAGATGTCATTACACGATCGAATCCACATACTGCCACCAACCACAGATCAGCACACATTCGTCACGCTTTTCAAATTCAAACGTACACGCTGATTTGTCGCCTCATTGGTCCACGTCACTTGAGATCTCATTGGTTCGCAGCTCAATGAGATGAAGAGTTTGAGAAACGTCCCAATGTTACACGTAGGCAGCTATCAGCAATTCGCACGCTGAGATCGGATGATCTTGCGATGTGTTGTTAAGATGGTACATTGGGACCTTTCTATGGTTATTGGTAAAACATCGGATGTTCTCACGGAAAAAAAAATATCCTGGATTTCTGAAGTTACCGGATTTTTGAGGTTTCACTGTACTTCATTTTCATCTAAAGCATTTACACCTCCTTTTGCGTAGTTATAAAAAGTAATTATTTCCGGTTTGCACACACTCTGTGTAACAGCAATTCTTATTCTTCTTGAATCTATTTGTCTATTTTTGCCATAGAATATAGCTTTATTAGGTAAACTCTCTGGTTCGTGATGTGTTTTTCTTGCTCTGACTGTTCTGAAATGCTACTATTGGTACTCTCGATGATTTTATCAACTTCTTCAGAATTGTCTACGTTTGTCAAGTACGATAAATCATTTTCCAGTTAGTATAAAATGGTATTATCATCATCATCCTCAAATTGAGAGTCGTGACAGACAGATATTCGCGAATAACCCGGGCTAATCATGACGCCCAATTACTGACCACCAAACATTCTGAAGACCAAAAACCATTGAAATGTATTCTAAATGCAATATCAAATCTGTGACACAACTTTCACGAAAGCAAAGAGAAAGATGACAGCACAGCAAATAAATTTAAAGCACAGAGTAATTAATGCACACCTGCCAACTTCAAGAATTAAAATCCGTAAAAAAAGTTGTGAATGCTTAATGGATATGCCAAACTGACTAATGTATCGAACGTACTGATGAAATGCATTGAGCATATCGATTTAAAAACCAATTCATAATCATATATCGATTTCATATGTTATGCAAATATGTTGGCCGTATTTCTGGCTTATAATGATTAAAATGCAGTAAAAACATAATTAAGTCATAGTATACAGTCATTAGGCTACGTATACAAAAAAAGAATTAATTCGTAACCCCGAAATTATTGCTATAAGCAATATATTGTAGTGACTTTCTACTTCAAGTTACATATGGGTTTGAACTTAAATTTTTGTGTCAGTCTGCTATAATACCTTTAACCCCCCCTCTCTGTAGTTATGGCTAATCTTAATCTTACAAAGTTTATTTTTGAGTTTTTCCAAATTGGATGAGATGAGAGAGGGTTGGAAGAAATTATGATCAGGGCAATCAGAAACATGCAGGTGCTGTAGTGGTGCTGTAGTCCTTTGATGTAATTATTCTCTCTTCAAAAAATGTTTAGGTAATATATATTATATATATGACCGTTATCTATTCTGCAAAAAAAAAAAAAAAAAAAAAAAAAAGAATCTGTAAAATATGTCGCCCTCGTAAATAAAACAAGTACGATTTCCGTGAATTTTACGGGTAAACCGTAAAACCTGGCAGGTATGTTAATGTATGTAACAAGTGATCTGAAAAGTCATATGATTTCTCTGGAACCCAAGCCACTAAAACTTGAAAGAAAGCAAAGTTTTATTTTCACGCATCAGTGACATCACAGCTTTCATTGCACTGCACAATGCAACTTATGGGGGCAGCTTTGAACGTAATGTTTTGCGATACGTAAAGTAGTGTGATGTGATCCACGGGACTGCTGCATCAGTAAAAAATATACTACCAATGGTGATCCCAACAAAGCATGCATGCTTACTTAATAAGATTTTGGAAGGTACTAGAAGGTTCAAGTCATTTGGTCAACTGCATATGTGAATAAAACATGCATTAGTAACTGCTGCGGTCCATAGGACTGCACGACACCACTTAAGGGTTAAATATCACACATTTGCAGTCTTTATCCGTAAGTTCAAACTACCTGCATCCACAACAGAAAAGAAGTCTCTAAGTACACTCATTCGCACATATTTAGTCACAGTTTAATGAACATCAGCATGTAACCACTGCTTATTTTCCATCATATTTACATATGTCTCTGCTAAATATTTTCTCACATATAAATACAGTATATGAGAGAGAGAGTTTTTCCATTATTCATTTAAAAAATATACTATATTATATTGATGTTAATATATTTTTAAAAATACATAACATCAAAATAATGAAACAGTATTTAAGAATTAAAAAATTCTGCCTTTGAAAGCAAAAACACAAATAATTTTACTACTTCATAGAATTTTTTGGTTGATGTATGCTTCACCACAGCTGTCATTAGTTGTGGGCTGCTGTTTGCGATTGGATTTTTACTTGTCCTTTTACATATATTGTGTGGTGACTGTCTGTGGTGACGGTTCTGGAAATTTGCTTTTATAATTCTTCATACACTGAAATTTTAAATGCACACTGCCTACATAACTGATTTTATAATTCTTGTTATTTTGCTTGACAGATATTTGAAATATATTCTGTTTTCCTGAAAAAAGGCACATATAATGTCATCTTGTCTGATGTTTGTCCTTCTCTTTATTTAAAATAATTATTTGATAATTTCTGTCAATCTATTACTGCAAGAAATGTACTATAGTATTTCATTCTTGTTTTGTAATGTTATTGCAAGAAAAGAAAAACATGACAGAAAGAAAAATACACTGTGGTATATTTCCTAAAATGTAAAAAAAAAAAAAAAAAAAAAAAGCCATTGGAAATAATAAAAAATATGAAAAAAAAATGGTTATGAAAGCAGCATAAAAATTTTGAATTAAAAATAAAACTTATGACCCATTTAAGCCACTAAAAACAATAAAAATTACATAAAAATGGATATAAAGACATGAAAGCAGCTTTGAACATATGAAAAATTAGAAAGACAAAGAAAACAAGGCAGAACTGATTCAGTACTGCATGGGGAATAAAAGATCTTGAGGCACGGTACCTGGTGAACTAACAGTGTACCGTAAGTTTCAACGAGATAACAAATGCCAAAGCAATAATAATAGAAAACCTCGAAAACTACAACAGAAACAATTCAGCTTATTTATCATATGCCAGAAACTAACTATAAAAAGAAAGATAACAACGGGGGGAGGGGGCGGGCAAAAGTTTATGCTGGGTGGTGGCATATACCATAAATACAAATAACAATAATAAGAAAAAAGATATGGCAAAAACACATGTGATGTAAATTAGCACAGGAAATGAAGTATATCCCTCAAAATATTCAGGCATTCAAAAGACAAAATAACAAGACCCCAGATAACGATACAGGCTAGCCTCAAAATGCTTAGGATTTGTATTTTGCATGCTGAAACAGAGCAACCTTTTTGTACGAGTATTTTTTTTAAATGAATGATGGGATCTCTACAAGCTATGATGAATATTTTTATAAATGAATGATGGATCATGACCAAGCAATGATGACTAAATTTCAAGAGTTTTCCTCTAAGTATACTGTGAAGAACCAAAAAATAAACAAATATTAAGTAATAAAAAAACTTAAAAAAAACTATGTAAGCATAACTTAAGTCATAAGAGAACATACATAGTGGTGTCTTGATTCTCAGTTCAGTATGTATTACAAAGTACCATCAACTTAACTAGAGAAAATTTTACTAATAGTTAACTAAAGTTCAGTATGTATTACAAAGTACCATCAAATTAACTAGAGAAACAGTTTACCAACAGTTAACTATTAGTAAAATGTTTCTCTAGTCAGCTGATGGTACTTTGTAATACATACTGAACTGAGAATCTATGTATGTTCTCTTATGACTTAAGTTATGCTTGCATAGCACTATATTGATTGGTTACAGTAAAAATAGTTAAAATTTTGTACAATGGAGTATGGACCAAGCAATTTATGAAAGAAAAAAATAAATAATAAACTGGACTCAACAAAATATTGAAAAACTCATGATCTCTCCAAAGACTTCAACATGAAGATAAGAAATTCTTCTTAAGTAGGAAGTGATTCACAGCAGTGTTCTTGATAATTTTGTTTAAAAAAAGTGCAGTTGGAATAGTAGCTCATAAAACCTATCTGCAAAGACATGTAAAAATTCACAACACATGCTATGTGTGAATTGAGAATCAAATTCATTCAGGTTAACCAAACTTAATCAATGGTTAATCACTCAGTTTTCTTAAATTCAACTCCCACTATTATTTAAATTATAAATCAAATCAAATTATCTATGCTTACACCACAACAAAACAACACTGTCGGTCACAGAATTCTGTTTTACTCAGAAAAGAAAATTAAGTGGGACTTATATCACAACTATATGTTTCTCTTGAAATTTTTTGACCCACAGGACATTTAACAACATAAAAAGCAAATAGTGCTCTTGGTGCACTATGCATAAATGCCAGACTTACAATTTCAGAGAAATAAAAAAGAAAAAGAAAAAAAAAAAACATGAGAAAAGATGTTTAAGTACCAAGCGCAACATACTTTTTTTCTCGATCTCATTTCATTTTCCCTCAGCCATTCCAAATATGATTCACGTGCCACTTGCTCTTCAATGGCTTCATTTGTTGCTTCCCAATCAGTTGCTCTAAGTTTATCTTCAAGCATCGCCTGTCACAAGAAAGTTTACTTATAAGTGTAGCTCAACTTTTTTAAATTGTTAAGTATGTATACATACACACATGCCATAAATTAAAACATACAATATAAAAGAACCTCAATTCCAGTTAGGAGAAGAAATTTCAGATGTTGTTTTACAGTACATCAGACCATGCACAATCAAGAAGCACTTATAGCATAGTAAGTCCATTTATTTAGTGGGGTAACACGCATATAGATTCACCAAGCTTTCACTCTCCAATGGGAGGCTTTTTTAAGGCAATGGTGGGCATTTTATGTTTACCATTGCTTTAAAAAAGCCTCCCAGTGGAGAGTGAAAGCTTGGTGCCTATACATGCCCATGAGGGCATGAGTTGTCCAAAAAATTAGATGCCCAAGCCTAAAATTTACATGCCCAACATTTTGCTGATGAAATTTTACACTGCTGATAGCTCCGGAGCCCAGGAAATTAAATATATTAAACATCATTATATAACATAGATTATAATTCAATATCAAAACTAGAAAATCAGTTACTTTCAATGAAATACACATATTGAAAGGAAATCAATTACTTTTAATATTTCCAATAATTGCAGTCAAAACTGAAGTTTAATCTAATCTACAAGATTTCCTCACATTCTTCATCATGATACAATTGAACAGAGTGTCCACTAACATGCCTTGTGCCTCTGGCAGATGATTGCCAACGTTCAAGTTTCAGATATCCGTTAGTATTATCAACAGTCAAAAATCCACGTCTGTCTACTGAACGACGCACACGTTCAGCAACTTTCGAAAAAAAAAGTGTGTTCGCTGGTAACTCACTGGTGCCTACTAGTTCTCAAATGTCCTCTCGCTATTCGCTGGGAGAGCGGAACGGAAATGCTTTGGCGCTGTGCCAGAGGCTCAAGCCTGCTAACTGGTTCTGTTAATGATGTCACTGTTGCTCTCCATTCAGCTGTGACCTTGGTTTTCCCAACACAACTACCTATTACGCTGAGAGGTAAAGGGTAATCCACAGCCCACCACTGAAATATTATTTGATTTTTTAAAATCCTCCTCCCTAATGTGGTTTTCAATATTGAATGGAAAACTTTTGCAGTACAATGCCGTGCTGGTTACTCGTTTTCAGCTACCGGCTGGTCCAATCGGGTCAATGCTGAATGAAAATTTTCTTATGTCCAACCAGGCATGTAGTAACAAATAATACATGCCTGATTTGAATTTTTACAGCAATAGATTTTTCAAGCCCTGGAGCCTATATGCAGGGGGCTGCCGATCGCCATCTTCGCAATTTGCGATAAAAAAAATCTTTTTGGCGATGGAAAAAGTGCTTTGGCGATTACCTTTTTGTATTGTTATAACACTTTGGCGATTACCTTTTTGTATTGTTATAACACTTTGGCGATAAAAAAATTACATTTGCCAAAGAAATTGGCGAAAACTTTAAAAGAGCCAGCGTGGCCCCTGCCTATATGTATATTACAACAGTAAATACACGGATTTACTACACTATAAGCGCTTCTCAAAATTTTAGATATTATCTTACTTATCAGCACTAAAAAAAAAAGCATGAAGTATTCATGTGAGTTATTAGATCAGGAAAGCAAAGATGAATCTGAGGCAGAAGCAGATGATGTCACAGTGAAGGATGGAAGCACAGGAGGGATCTCAAGAGAAGAGGTGTGTAAAGCTCTAAAATCTCTTCAGAATGGTAAGGCTCCAGGAGTTGATGGCATAACTGCCGAGATGTTGAAATATGGTGGTGACTCTGTAATTGACTGATTAACTGAAATTTGTCAGTTGTGTTGGGAGTTAGGAATGGTCTCTCGAGATTGGAAGGATGCTATCATTGTTCCCTTGTATAAGGGAAAAGGTGATCAAACTGACTGCAGGAACTGTCGTGATATTAGCCTACTGAGTGTGCCAGGGAAAGTGTTCAGTAAGCTAGTTATTGAAAAAGTATGGGGTCTTACATCATTGAAAGTGTGGGATGTTCAGAGTGGTTTCATGCCTGGCAAAGGCTGCACTAACCAAATGTTTGCATTACACATGATGATTGAAAAGTATCTGGCTGTTGGTAAGAAAGTTTTTGCTGCCTTCATAGATTTAGAGAAAGCTTACGACCGAGTAAATATGACACTTTTGTGGAAGGTTTTGAATGAATATGGTGTTACTAGGAATCTACTTACTACTGTAAAAGCCATATATGCTGGTAGTACAGCTTGTGTACGAGTGCATGGTGTTTTATCAAAATGGTTTTCTATTGGTGCTGGAGTCAGACAAGGTTGTGTAATGTCACCATGGCTGTTTAATATATTTATGGATGCGTGCATGCGCCATGCCAAAATAGATAATACTGGTTTATGTCTTGGTGATATCTGTGTGCACAAATTGTTGAATGCTGATGACACTGTCCTGTTGGCAGAGAGCAAAAGTGAGTTGCAGAATATGTTGTCCCGGATGTACGAAGTTTGCATGAAATTCAAACTGTGTATAAATAAGGGAAAAACCAAAGTTATGGGTGTTGGTTGGTTGTTTGATTTTTATGGCGCAAGGGCCATGGTTGGCCAAAGAGCACCAGAAACAAGACAAACAAATGTTATGGGTTTTGAGAGAAAAAGTGGTAGTACTGAATGTAATATAAGTCTAAATGGCACAATGATTGACCAGGTGAATTAGTTTGTGTATTTGGAAAGCATGTTCGACAAAGAGAACAAATTGGATGGTGAAATTAGTAGGTGAGTGAATTCATTATTGAAAGTCATGGCTGCTTTGGGAGGTTTTCACAGGAATGATGAGTTCTCAAGAGGCATGGCTGTGTATGAAAGTGTAATTGTTCCTACTCTGATGTATGGCACTGAAACCTGGGTACTACAGAAGAAACATAGAAGTCGTTTGTGTGCTGGAGAAATGCGTTACTTGGGGGTGGGGGTGGGGGGGGCAAGACACGTTCAGATTGTGTGAGTAATGAAGATGTGTTGCAGTTGTGTAATCAGGGTTCGTACACTTTTGGGGGAAAAAAATTCAAGGACTTTCCAGGCCTTTTCCAGGACACATACAAAAAATTCCAGGATGATTATTACGCTTTACAGTATCATGTTCAAATTATTTTTTTTAAGTAATTTCAGTTTTAAGTAATAAAAATGATGAAAGATGCAAATGGATGAATGTGCTTTATGCAAATAGATCAAGTTTATCAAGCACAAGATCGTAAAGAATAAAATCTGTTCTTATGCCCTGACCTTTGAATTCAAGTTGGACCATTTTCTACAAGGGTAGGTTTCTCCTCCCTGATAACATACCAAAACTTTGTTGCAATCAAACAGATTTTATGTGAGTTAACATTCCTAAGCTTGGAGAACAAATACTGCTCTTATGTCTTGGCCTTTAAATTTAATTTTGACCTTTTTCAACAGGGTAGGTTTTCAGGTTGTACCCAACAGCATACTAAAATTTCGCCGAAATTCAACCGCTTTCATGCGAATTATCGTACAGACAAACCCAAAGCATAAATGTTTCTGCAACCATAGTTCGAAAGTGTTAGTAATTTCGAAAATAAAAGCATAACGAACAGCGCAAAAACTAGCTCATAAATAGAATATTTGAAACTACAATATGCACTCTCAGTTATTAGGCATGGTAGGGGGAAGGGAATAGAACTGTCCAAAATTAGCATGTTTTCGTTGCGCTAGGTGCTTAGCACGGCTGAATTCCTTCAGATACCCCCAATGTTCAATGATTGAAATGTGCTGATGTTCATGGTATGAAATTGTTGATCAGCTATGATGACCGCATAAAAGTTCGGGAGGGGGGTAGGGGGAACTTTTTTTTTTTTAGTTTATGCAACATTTTACATCACTCCAGTATTTATCTTGTCATCATCAACAATCACAATGCAACTAACGCTTACGATTGCGGATATCGGCAACCGAAAATCTGCCATATCACTAAGTGGCACAACACACAGTATCCTGTTACAGTGTATTATAATTGAAAAAAAAAAAAAAAAGGATGTGGTAAAAAGAAGCTTTCAGAAATTAAGATCAAGTCATGCGTTTCAAAAATCCGTTTTCCTTTATAACGTTTAAAAACATGTTTTTGCTTTTTTACCTGTTGTGTATAATAAAAAAACTATGTTGAATTTTTATTTTTATGAAATCAGACGTCCGTATGTCTGATTGTCTTCATCTGAGTTCACACGTTAGCTACTGTGTACGAGTAGACATATTTTTTCAGCTCAAAAATATGTAGTTTTGTATATATTCACAGTATAAGTCATTCCAAATTCCAACAGAACTGAATTCAGCATATGCAAAATGAAGAACATCAAGACACGCCCAACACCATGTTTCTGATTGTCTGCTGTTTATATTCAAGAAATGCAAATATGGATCAATGGTGAATGCAGCAACTATGATTTTTATTTATTACCAAGAAAAAAAAAAAAAAAAGAGCCGTGAAAGCTGTAAAGCTGAAACAGATATTTCTCACCCCCCCCCCCTCCCCCGCACAAAAACATTCCGATTAAGATCAAACAGCATGAGGATGCGTCCACGCACACTCACAACCTTTGGAATGACCTGATGGAATGGCTTCTTTTCATTTGGCACATCGCCATAAATCACCACCTGCAGCTCACTGAACTGTCAAGTTGCACCCTTCCTCTTCACCCTAACTATAATAGGAAATTTAAAAAAAAAAAAAAATGCTCCCCAATTTTCGACAAAATTACCAAATTTACGTCATGATGTTGCAATTTACTAAAATACGTTTGTTTATCTGCTGAATATTGCTTAAATCCATTGAAAACTTTTTATTTACAGATTATTTTTTTATTAAAACAGTAACTCAAGACGTCTGAATAAAAATGTATGTTTGTAATTCAAATAGAGTCCATACATATCATCACAGAAAAAAATTTTAAGGATCACTCTGTTTAAATAAACCATGGCATCTAAAAAAAATAATTCACTTGCTTTTCCCATAATTTATAATTACTGTTTCTTCTTTTTCAATCCGATTATGCAACGGAATATTTTATTTTTTTTTGCATCTGCTAAAGTTCCTAACGGAATTTGGCGAAATTTGCACTAGAACTTTATTGTGATGTATCTTAACCACTGTAAAAATTTTACTGTGTTATTTTCAAAATTCGGAAAAATTGACTTCTGAAAATTTTCTCCTTGTCCTTTTGAGCTGTGGAAGTGATAAAGAGGTGTTTGCTTTCTTCCCAACCGAGAGGGCTTCAGATCAGCGCTCCCAGCTGTCAATCAACTGTTGCTATGGTAACACCCTTTCTGCTGGAGGCTCACTGTCCAAAGAGGCACACATACTTGTCCATAATAAAAATTACCAATGCTAACTTTTATAGTTTTAAACCGATTCAATTGGAATTTTGGAAGTGAGCTTCTGTAATCCAATAACAGTGAATGTAAAAATTTCAGCCACTTTCGTGAAAAATTCGCAAAGATAGTTTTCTTATTTTTTATCATAAGTAGCGGAAGTCTCTTGAGGGGAGGGAGGGTGGCATGAACATAAACAAGAAGAAGATGAATGTGTTGTTCAGGCATACTCCTCACTGGTGGATGCCAGCTGACTTGGTACATACGCGACCCCCCTGCAAATGCTAAATGCCTCTTCTTTCCCTTTCCGTTCTCAGTTGTCCGACGGACATCAAGGTCCCCCTTCGACCTACTAGTAATTATCCAATTTTATTGCATTGGAAGTAGTGTTTTTTTTTTCTTTCCCAGCCAAAGTAGGATTTCGTGCACGTCGGAAACCGTTGCCTGCCAGCGGTTTCTTTGAGAACAGAGGAAAGGAACTTTAAAAAATGAAGGGGTAACAGTAGCACGATTTCCTAAAAGGGCATTTTTTTAAGCACTAATTTCAAATTTCAAGGCTTTTCAAGACAGCATTAAAAAAACACCGTTTTTCCAGGATATTCCAGGCCTTGAAAACGTAATCATGATTTTCCAGGACTTTCCAGGTTTTCAAGCACGTGTGCGCACCGCACCCTGTGTAATGTGAAGCAAAAGGTTGTTAGCAAAGGTGGAGACTAATATGTTTTGGCCATGTTGAAAGAATGAGTGATGAGATGCTTACTAATAAAATCTTTTTAGCCCAAGTGGCAGGAAAAAAAGGCAGAGGAAGGCCAAGGAAGTTATGGTAGGATCAGATTCGGCAGTGTCTGCATGAGAAAAAGATTATGAGTATGAAGTATAGAAGGTCTTGCGTACGGTGTGTGATAGATATCACTGAAGCACGAGTTGTATGTCAAGATCGCTGTAAATAGAGAAGTTTGATATGGCAACAGTAAGTATAAATTATCTGGTAGTTTGTATTTCTTTGTGGAGCTAACCTCTGAATCTCAGAGAACAGCTTAGTGATATGTATGTATGTAAAAAAGCATGCCTTATAAGAATTGTACATTCATCTCCTTGTAAGAGTTAAACTTTCAATCTGCTTAATAATGTGAAAGCTATGTATGTTGCCAGTACAGCATGTGTACGAGTGAATGGTGTTTTATCAAAATGGCTTTCTATTGGTGCAGGAGTCAGACAAAGTTGTGAAATGTCATCATGGCTGTTTATGGATGCATGCAGGCATGATGCAAAAATAGACAATGGTGGTTTATGTCTTGGTAATATCTGTGAGTGCAAATTGCTTTAAGCTGATGACCACATCCTGTTGCCAGAAAGCAAGTGTCAGTTGCAGAGTATGTTGTTCCGGATTACGAAGTCTGCATGAAATTCAAACTGAGTATAAACAAGGGAAAAGCCAAAGTTATGGGTTTTGAGTGACAAAATGCTAATACTGAATTCAAGATTAGTATAAATGGCACAGAGATAAGACTTAAGTGAATGAATTTGTTTCCTTAGGAAGCACGTTTAACACAGAAAACAAATTAGATGGTGAAATTTGTGAGTAAATTAATCTTTGAAAATCAACAGCTGGTTTTTAGAAGGATTTAGCAGGAATGATGGGTCCAATCCTGCAAATGGCTGTGCATGAAAGTGTAATTGTTCCTACTCTGATGTACAGCACTGACATCAGAGTAGGAACAATTAACCTAGGCACTGCAGAAGAGACACAGGAGTTGTTTCTGTGCTGGAAAGATGCATTACTGATGGGAAGTTTGTGGACTAACACATTCTGACCATCAACAATACCATTAAGTCATGCAGTAAAGATATAGATTAAAAAAATAAGTTCACATACCTTATTAGCATCAGTAACTTTTCACATTATCTTGAGGTGTCGCGTATGCTGAAGGTCGCTGATGCTAGTAAGGTACATGAGCTTATTTTTTTAATCTACGATATCTTTACTGCATGACTTAATGGCATTGTTAAACAATATGGTGTGTTTAAATTAATGAGTTTTTGGAATAGCTCAGTATCAAATTATTGACATTCTGATCATGTGAGGGATGAAGATGTGTTGCAAATGTATAATGTGAAACAACATGGTGTTAGTAAGGTGGAGACAAATAGTTTTAGCTGATATGGCCATGTTGAAAGAATGAGAGGTGAGATGCATGTCTGCCAACATTGGGTACAGCCTTGTCAGTAGTAACTAGTATTATCGTGCGGCATACATGCATGTTTTTTTAGGAAATGATAAATCTCTTTGTGAAAAAGAAATACACACCACAACAAAACATTACAACAAACAAGGACACTAATGAAACAAACTTAACATGTGTGAAACACAAAGTTGATTCTCCTGGTGAGACAGCATGATAGGTAACATTGTCAGATTTAATTTCAAAACTTCCACTAGTAAACATCAGTCAGACGCATTTAGAATTTCACACTTGACAGATGGGAAATCCAAGCAAGTGAACGTGCAGTGCACAAACCTCCACTTACCATATGATCATACTGCTTCTGATATTACAGTTTATGACAAGATCAGACCAAATAAGGGAAAAAAAAAAAAAAAAAAAAACTGAATGTTTTAACTGGGTGAAAAATCAAAACACACAGCAAGAATGCGGACGACTGTCAGTTTGTCTTTTGTTGACTGTGTAGCTGCACAGCATCCATTGCTTAATTTTTCTTTCAGCCGATATCTTTCTCTCCCTATTTCTCCACTGTCGCTTTCCTTTCTTTCCTTTTTTTTTTTATGCCCTCCGATAACAATAATTTAATCCTTTTATCCATCATGCTGAAAGAAATTTCAGCCTGAGGACCATGAATGAGTGCACGATATCAAAGCTTTAACTATTTTAGATAAGGTGCAACTTTGAGAATATTAATACTTTTGAACACCATGCATCAAGTTTTACAAATATTCCAACTTCGTCACTTCTCTTTTGGGGAATTCGCCCCTCCCCTATCAAGCTTGAATGCAAAAACTTATGGGATGGGGGATATTTAACAATGCAGGAGAGCGTGGATATTGCGTGAGGGGGCGATTATGGGAGAAATCTTTGATCTGTCCGACTTCCAGTTTTGAAAATTTTCCCCCTATTTTCAAGCTGAAACATAAATATTAATGCAGTAAAATTTATTTAACAATAATACTGGAGAAATTATTATTACTGAAAAAATCTGAACTCTGTCGACCTTTCGTTTTTGAAAGTTTCCTAAAAATGAATTCCGTCCTCCCAATGCCTCCCCCCCCCCAATCTCCCAGTCGCCACCAACTCCCCAAAAAATTCTGTTTACTTGTGCATCGATCTCGCAAATGACCAAATTTTTAATGAAAAAGGTGAAATTCCTCAAATTCGCGAAAGATCACAAGGAAATTTTAGCGGGGGTCACTTCCGTTTTCGCAAATTGTTACCTACAGTTTTAAGATGAAATACAAACCTTTTTGCAATAAAATGATGTTAAACAAGACTACTGGACACAAAGGTAACATCGGAATAAAAAACTTACGATTACAGCAAAAGTATTTACTAGCTTAACTACTGTTTTCGGAAGTTTTGAAACACAAAATACCGCCACCAGATGGAAAACGACCCCCCCCCCCATCCCATTCTCTTCAATTTTACATTGATTTAAAATGGCATTTAAGAACAATACTGGACACAAACGCAACATCGGGAGAAACAAATTACGATTATGGCAAAAAATTTTACTGCATTTAACTACCATTTTCGAAAGTTTTGAAACACGAAATACCGTCCTCAGACGCTTTTCGTGTTATTTCGTAATAGCAAAATAAAATAAAAAATACAAATGAAAATTCGTAGAATTCATAGTCAAACAACTAAATCCATAGAAACTACGGACATTCTGTAGTAGTTGGCAGGTATGGAGATGCATACTAAGAAAATTTGTTCAGCCTAGATAGCTGGAAAAAAAGGTAGAGGAAGGCCAAGGAAATCATGGGAGGACCAGATTCAGGAATGTCTGCATGAGAAAAAGATTATGAGTATGAAGTGCAAAAGGTCTTGTGTGAGACATGTGGTGGATGTCAGTGAAGCTCGAGTTGTGTGCCAAGATTGATGTAAATGGTGATGTTTGTTAAATCAAAAGTAAAATCTAATTTCATCAGTTTTAAACTTTAATCTGGCAGATGAGCTTCCTTTGAACAGCTTAGGGATAGAGTGATGGAAAGTTGCAAAACCATTTTTGGAGCAGCAAAATGCATTTTTGGAGCAGGTAAAATATATTTTTGGAGCAGGTGAAATACATTTTTGGAGCAGGTAAAATATATTTTTAGAGCAGGTAAAATACATTTTTGGAGCAGGTAAAATACATATTTGGAGCAGCAAACTGTATTTTTGGAACAGGCGAGTTTACATTTTTGGAGCAACAAAATGCACTTTTGGAGCATATAAAATACATTTTTGGTGTAAGAAAACATTTTTTAGAGCAGGTAAAATATTAGTAGATAGAACAAACTCTTAAGCAAAAATTCTATTATTAATCATTTATTTTACACAAAATGTTTAATTTTTTGCTGCTTTTTTCAATATTTAATTGCTCATTTCTATTATTTTCTAATTTTTTAAGATAGTTAGCAATGTTTTGTTTTGCTTTTTTTAATAGTATCTGCCCACTTTCTATTGCACTTGTCTTTTTTTTATGCCACATTCAATGTTCATCTCAGCATTGTTTAGCATTTTATGAGGGAATTCAACGGCAGCAAATGTTCAGCTTCTTCCCATTTCAAATCACCTTGTGAACATTCAATTTCTTTTCTTTTTTGCTTGTTTTGCTGCATTTATTCAGCACTAATCTGCTCTTGATATTTTTTCCAGGATTCTTTTCTTGTTCTCCGCATGACGCCTACAATAATTGCAGCATCCTTGCGACAGGCTAAAATCCCAGCCACATGGCCTATGAAACGTGATTCAGCAAAACTTTAGATGCTTCATAAAAAGGCCATTCTTTACTATACATACCGCGATACACTTGACGATAAGTTTTATCTGACTTAGTTCTTTTTGTTGTCATAGCTGTTTCACTGCTACGTTTCGTTTCGTTTTAATCTAAATGAACCCTTTCCACTCAAATAACTTTTCACCCATACTCACACAGAACTCACATTTTTTTTTTTTTTTTTTTTCTGCAGTAGAGGCCACAACTTAGCAGTGAAAGCTCAGCTTTAGCTTGCCAGCCCCGACATGCGAGCTATAGAGGCATCATCAGCGTGGCAGCTGGCACCCAACCTATTCAGCAAAAAAAGAAATGTCTCGCGATCGTCGACATGCGAGCTATAGAGGCGTCATCGACATGGAGGGTGCCATCCAACACGTGCGATACTCGGCGGAAAAAAATGTCTCGCTAGCCCCGACCCATGAGCTATAGAGGCTTAATGAGCACAGACGATGACACCCGACACGCAAGCTATTCGGCGAAAAAGAAATGTATCGCAAGCCCCGAAATACGAGCTATAGAGGCGTCATAGACGTGGCGGATGACACTCAACCTATTCGGCAAAAAAGAAATTCCTCGCGAGCGCTAACATGCGAGCAATGGGGGGCTGTATCGGCATGGCGGGTGACACTGGAGTTATTCGGTGAAAAGGAAATTACCCGCGAGCGCCGACATGCAAACCATAGAGGCGTCGTCGGCATGGCGGGTGACACCTGACACGCAGATGACGTTTCTTTTTCTGTATCTGGTTAAAAAGAAACATCTCGAGAGCCCCGACACGCGAGCTACAGGGGCGTCATTGGCGTGGCGAGTGACACCCGACCTATTCAACGAAAAAGAAATGTCTCGCGAGCACCGACATGCGAGCTATAGAGGTGTCATCAGCATGGAGGGTGCCACTCGACACGGGCAATATTCGGCAAAAAAGAAACGTCTCGCGAGCGCCAAGATGCGAGATATAGAGGCATCATTGGCATGGAGGGTGACACTCGACACGCAAGATATTCGGCGAAAAAGAAATGTCTTGCAAGCCCCGACATATGAGCTATAGAGGCGTCATAGATGTGGCGGATGACACCCGACCTATTCGGCGAAAAAGAAATTCCTTGCGAGCGCCGACATCTGAGCTATAGAGGCGTCGTAGGCGTTGCGGATAACACCCGACACGCGAGCTATTTGGTGAAAACAAAATTCTTTGCGAGCACCGACATGCGGGCCATAGAGGCGTCATCGGCATGGCGGGTGACACCCGACACGCAGATGACGTTTCTTTTTCTTGATCCGGTGAAAAAGAAACGTCTCGCGAGTCCCGACATGTGAGCCATAGGGGCATCATCGGCGTGGCGAGTGACACCCAACCTATTCAACAAAAAAGAAATTTCTTGTAACCACCGACATGCGAGCTATAGAGGTGTCATCGGAGTGGCAGGTGAGCTATTCGGCAATGTTGTAATGTCGGGTGTCACCCGACAGTCGAGTGGAAAGGGTTAAAACGTTTGCACCGAAATTTTCACAAGCACAAAGCCACATGCAATCAATGTAAAGAGTTGGCAAAAGGCGCTGAGCTGAGTTCCCTCTCGACTTTTGCACACGGTACTCTCAAATGGATGTATGGGGAATCACGTGACAAACTCTGTCTCCGTTAGCGGGGAAGTCAGAACATTGAAGGCGCATAAGGGACTATCTGTGAAGGGCGTTTTTTCAACCAAAAGACAGTAAAAAAATAGAAATTGCGTGCAGGGATCTTGCGATAGCTTTTCCGTAGTTTTTTTGGGTGACTTCCATAAAACCGTAAGATGGAGTGAAAATCCGTAAAAGTCGGCATCTCTGAATACCTATGAATCCTTTAGAAACAGAACCATTGTATCCTGCCACGGGAGAGCCATTTTCAGTCGTCCTCCGCGTCGACGAAATAGCTAATGACTGACCTTACGCTGTATTTACATAATCGTGCACCTCGCCCAGAATGAAACAACTGCGCTATCCCAAAGAGCAGGGAACGACATATAAACAATCTCAATTGCACAGCACTCTGAAAGACCACCAACAGTAAACAATCTCAGGGATCATAGCATACTTCTGGAAAATTTTAGGTAGGAATTTTAGGACATTTTAGGAAAATTTTAGGAGTGTATTTCAATAAAAACTAGATGTATATTTGTATACATCTAGTAAAACAACTTTGTATACATTGTAAAGAGTTTGCTTCACACCCTTCAACCATATATACTGATAGACTGCGCATGCCATCAAAATTTCTGGCTCCAACATAAAATCACATGACATCAGTCAAAAAGATGGGTTACACCTGCTGTGCTTATAGTTGCTCTGAGCGATATAGTAAAGAAAGTTCTATGATTTTTCATGGGTAAGAAACGAATTAAATACCTAAGTCAATAAAGTTCAATTACTTAACCAGAAACTTGCAGCTATTGATATAAAAATATAGTAACTTAAGAAAAAAAAAATGGAATGCATGTTCCATATTCTTCGCAAATGTTCATCACATTATAAATCACAAAATGTAAACAACCCGATCATGCATGTATAATATATCTCATAAGTAAACTTACCTGAAGAGTTTTCATTATATATGAGGTGCATTCACATAATACACCGAAAACACCGAAGTTTTGCAGCGTAAATTAGTAATCATAACAGCATTTTTACACGAAATTTGGAGTCTGATGATGACGTGCCCAATGTTCGAGCCATGGCGGCTTTGATGCAGCTATTGCCAATGCGCAGTCCATTAGTATATATGGTCGAAGTTCACACCCAAATTTTTTGCATAACGTCTAATGCCTAAAGTTTAAGTATGATTTACTTCTAATGTTCAGTTCTTATCTTTTCACGTGTTATTATCATATTCAAGTATATTTACCACATTCAAGTTTCACTTTGAACATTAATATGCTGTTGAACCAGAAGCAATTCACGATTTTCACAGTAAAGTTTTCAGGTTTCACATTAAATTATAATATCCTAAAAAGGTAATTGAAAACCAAGAACTATGTACAATTGTTCACTGAATTACTTTTTTCATATTATTGTTTTAACCTTTTCCTGATAAGCCTATCTTTTTCTGCTTCCACCACAACTAATTTACTTTCAGTTTTCTTTATTTCAGCTGAACCTTGTATGATCAAGTTAGAGGCAACTGCTATTTCAACAGTATTTTGTTTTTCTACAGCTTTTCTCATTCTTTCTGTTCCCTCTTGAATTACTGCTAGGGAGGCTTCTTTATCTTTTTTAAGCCTATTTATTTCTGCATCATTTTCTTTTATTTTGTCATCAAACTCAGCTTTTCGTTTTTTCTCTAGCTGCTTTTCCTTGTTTTTTCTCTCTTTCTGCTTCCTTTCTTTTACCTTTTTGAATCTTCTTCCTTCAGCTTATCAACATACTCTTTATAAAATTTATGTGGATCAGGAACACTATTTAACAAATTTCTTGTTATGGGAACTTTACTTACACATCCATAGTGTTTAATGGCCCCTTTAACTATTCTTAATGATGTTATAGTTGAGTCTTTTAAGTTAGCCTTGTCCTTCCTTAACAGAGCAGTGTTAACCGAAAATCCCCTTTCTGCATCAGCATTACCATGAGGTAAAACTAAAATTGACTTGATGAGTTTAGCAAGATTTGAGTATTTTTCTTTTCCGCTAGAGTCTTTAATACTAAATATATTACGCCAGTAATCATCAAATGCTATAGTAACCTTTCCTGGGCTACTAGATGCAATGTCTTTTTTCAAATCCTCTTCAAAATATTTTGACAATCCATGTGATATCACATAAGCAACTTTTTTTCTTTAAGCTGCATTTTGGCTGCAATAGCAGAATCAGGAAACATTTCTTTGAAAAGTTCAACTGTTTCAGTGCATGAAACAAAAGACTTATTGTCCTTAGCAACTTTCATGGCCCATAATGCTTCGGCTTTAGCCAACTGTAAATCATGACTCAGTACTTCACTAATATTTGTTTTGGGCTGAAGATCTTGTCCTCCAAAGGCTTTCAGGATGGACTTATTTTGAAATTTACTTTGAAATTTCTGCAAATGTTTTTTTTCCTTTATGATGCGCTTTTACTTGTGAAAAGCCACTATTAGAAATATTGAAAATTTCTGAACACAATATACACTTAGCAGAAAATATTGTTTCAGTTGCAGAACACCATTCTTTCAACTTCACTCCGTCCAATTCTTTGGCGAGCCACGCATCTTGAAATTTCGTTTTGGATTTAGGCATCTTAAACACTTGTATTATTAACCAGAAAATGAAAGGGAAGTACAAAAACACGTTCCAATATTGCAAAACCCAACAACTTCTCGAAGTTTGGCTGCGAGGATGTCAGAAGATATGAAAAAAAAAAGCAGGTCACCACTAGAGAACTGAACCTGCACACAGCACAGAGAACATCATAAAAGACGCAAAACCAGAAACTATCATACGCATCTCACGCAAGTTCAGTCAAAGCGAGTCGGAGCCGAGATATATTGCGCATCGAAGGTCGCTGTCGCCGACGCACGATCGAAGGTCAATGATCACGTGCTCTACTGCCTGCCACGATAACACTCAGCTACCATCCCATCGTCATTACCGGAGGTTACGGAAGGAGACCACATGTTTCCTCTTTGCTTCCACCCACCTGCGGTTTACAATAACAAAACATCAGCAGAAAGAGGAGGTTCCACAAGGCATGTACAAAAATAAAGTACGATCTTCTGCGTGCCACGGAGTTTGTCTGCAAAGCGCAAACCAGGGGTGAAAATGACCCCTCCCCTTTTCCCTTAGACCTCTTGTTACTCTCGAAAACTGTCCGAAAGCACAAAAGTGGAGCGCCCGCCCCGAAGCAAGTGCTTCTCGATGGCGTCATTTCCCCTCCCTTCAGCAGCACAGCATATAGGCTGTGTTTCTACAATAACAGGTCTTTTTACCTTACCGTAATGGTAAATTTATTGGCGTTAATAACGGTTGTATTTTTAATAAATAAGCTTACGAAAATTTTAGGAAGAATAGCAAATTTTAGGTATAATTTTAGGAATTTAAGGAGGGTCACAAAATATTGGGAATTTTAGGAGGAATGCGATCCCTGCAATCTTCATCAGGATTTCATAACATACAGCATCGTTTCTCCTACATACTACGTGATTACAACAAAACTCCTCCTCCATAAGCAAAATCAATTTAATTTCCTACATCGCGAAAATCATTGGTTTTTTTTTTTGTCACTTTTGCCGAAAAAACAATGAATTAGAAGGTAGGTGAAAAACATTCCGAAATTTTGGGATTGGCGGTACGGTTTGTGTTGATTAAGCGTCGTTTTCACCAAATTACGCGTAGACCTTAAAAAATCGTCATTCGATTCAACGTTTAAAACGGCATTTTTTGCCTAGAAAATTTTTTTTTTTCGCTCGGCAATTTTTGCTGTGGATTGCCGTTTCAGGACAGTTGGGCGCAAACATCAAATTTTTCATAATTTGTAGCAGTTTGGTGCAAGTTAATAAAATTGGCGCAGTTCGGCGCAAACTTTCCATCACTGAGGGATATGTATCAGTGGTAGGAGCGATAAATACAAATTTTCAGGACACAATTTTTCTTAAATTTCAGGACATATTTTAGCAGACCTGGCAGGTAAATTAAATCAAATATTGGTACAAATGCAGAAACATTATTTTTTTACTAAAAAACTATCTAAATTATTGCCCAGTTGTTAGAAGGATTTTTTTTCACCTTCAGGCTAACAACACTACACCCCTAAAGTTTCAGTGGCTAGGTTTGGCCTAAATTCTGTTTGACTCTTACGGACAATGCGAAAAATTCTTTTCGCAGTTGCATTACTGTGTGGCACAACAAGAATAGCATGTATCAGGTGTGATAAAACTTCATACTTTTTAGCACCAATTGCACCAGTCATTTTCAAAATGTTTGACCATGCGGTATCAATTGTAGGACTATTCAAAACATTTTCTTCAAATTTATCAATTTGATATAAGGCTAATTCCTAACTCCAATTCCAACTTGTCCAGATCACCGTCACTAACAACAGCAGCTGGAAAAATATTTGCCAAGTATATTACCAAAAAAAAAAGGAAGCTTCTTCCATCCTAATTCCTATCAAAATGCAGCAGAAATTCACTTTTCATTCAGAATTTCTTCAAAATATAGTCATATGTAACACTTAACAACAGCACAGGATAGTCAGAACATCGCAGGGGGAGATTATGATTACAGGAGAAACTTCAGTTCGACCGTCTTCCATTTTGGGAAACTCTATTCTTCATTTTTAAGCTGAAATGCAAGTATTTATGGAATAATTCAATATTTAAGAAAAATACTGGGCAGGAAGAACATCGCAAGAAAATATTACGATTACGGGAGAAATCTTCACTCCAACTAACTTCCATTTCCGGAAATTGGAATTCCGTCCTCAAACGGACCCCCCCCCCAATTTTTTGTTCAGTTTGTGCATCGATCACGAGAAAGCCCCAAATGATAATGGCTGACGTAATCCCGGAACCCGGTGCCATGCATTCTTTCTACTTGGTGAAACAGAAGCGGCATCACAAACTTTGTTCAGAGGCTTTGGGTTGACGTAATACCAATTTCTTAAAAAAAAAATGTTTTTTTTTTTTACTTGTTTGAAAGTTAAGTGGAAAGAAAGCACAACTTCGGGCCAACGTGATACTGGCCCGAAGCTCTGCTTTCTTTCCACTTAGCTTTCAAACAAGCAAAACACATTTTATATCCTAAAAAAAAAAAAAAACAACAACAAAAAAACAACAACAGAAAGTTGTGTCACGAACTTTGTTCCGAGGCTTTGGGCCGACGTTATCCTGGCTCGGCGCCATGCTTTCTTTCCATTTAGTTTTCAACAAGCAAAACACATTGATCCTCGTCAGAATTTAAAAAAAAAAAAAAAAAAAAAAAAAAAGAAAGAAAGTAAGAAAGAAAAAGAAACAAAGAGGTGTGTCACAAATTTGGTTCAGAGGCATCGGGACAACAATGAAAGAAGCTTGCCCAGGCCGACGCAATCCCGAGCCACAGCAAAAGAAGAAAAACAAATTCTTTCTCCTCAGAAAAAAAAAAAAAAGAAACAAAGAGCTGCGTCACGAACTTTATTCAGAAGCATCAGGCCGACGCAATCCTGGGCCACAGTGAAAGAAGCATGCTGGGCCGACGTAATCTTGAGTCATGGCGAAAGTAGCACGCAGGCATTACATAATCCCGGCCCGGTGCCATGCTTTTTTTTTTTTTTTTTTTGCGTTCTTTCAAACAAACAAAACAAACTCCTCTTCCTAAGAAAAAAAAAAAAAAAGAAACAAACAAAGAGCTGTGTTACAAACTTTGTTCAGAGGCTTTACATTGATTAATTACAAAAGCAGTAAAACTTTCTTAATAACAGCGAAAATCTGAATATCCATAATTTTTCGTTAGTCATCCGTAATTCCGTAATCCCGGGGGAAATTCATAATAATTACGGAGATTGGAGATTCCATAATGGTTGGCATCTTAGTGCGTACTCTATAAGAAGCGGCTTCACTGCAGATTCGATTCTCGAATGATCTCAAAAACGCGGGAACGTGCTCGCATACATCGCAAATTACAAGAGTGAGAGTTCTTGGCGATGACATCACGACGATAGAGTACTCTCTCTCGTTCCATTTTTTTATTTATGCGGTACTTGTAAACGCTAGATGATGAATCACTATACATAGTTTACCATTTATTCTTAAAATTTCAGGATTACACTGAAATTTTCAGGATATAGAACAAAAATAAGGATATTTCAGGACAAAAAAATAAAAATAAAGAATTTCAGGACAACTCCGACCCCTGATGTATGCATGTACATTCATCTTCTCAACCTGTAACATGTAGAAAGGTACATATTTTGCAGGGATAAGGAAATGCGACACTTCCAAATTTACAGAAGCTTTTTAAAATGTTGTATTTGCATAGAAAATCATTATAAATGATTTTCTATGCAAATACAACTGAAAAATAACACTTAACAAAACTATTGCTATAGTTTTTTTTCAGGGGGTGGGGGTGGGGGAGTATGGACATTACGAACAACTCTAAGGGCTATATAAGCAGTCACCTGTCTCTATTTTGGGGCCACTGGTTTTGGAGAGGGATAGAGCCGGGTCAAAAGACAAGGACACCACTTATGCCTTACATGGGACTCAAAACTCAGGCCCATCTCAGATGAATGGTAAGAAGCCACCCATTAGTCCAATGTGCTGCCAGGGCAGCATAGTAAATTATTGAATACACTTGCTTATTGTTTACTCCGTCTATAAGGCTTCTAAAGTTTCCCAGCAATCACACATGTAGTAAGTATGTCATGCATCAAAAAAGATGCATCATAAAAAATGCTTCAAAAAAGTTAGTTTCTACATTTTGTTCTGATGTGTACTTGGAGTGCCACTATAAAAAGATGTAGATCTATCTAACGGACAAACAAACATATTGATAAAATTTTCTGCTTCTCTATTCAGTGGAAGATTTTTGTAAACTCATGACACAACCATCCCCTTAGAGACTAAATCATTCAGCAATGACATGAATTTCCTTTTTGTTTCTTTCTTTTTCCCACCTAGTTCCTTTAATGTTTTCAGTATCATCACATCTGTTACTGATTTCTGCAAATTTCCTAAAGGAAACAGAAACACCACCTCCAAAGAGGAGTGACCCAGTTTTAAACCAAAGTCGGTGAACGCAATTTTAAAAATAAATTACTTAATTTTTAAATGATTGTGCAGTAGGTTTTTACTGAGACATCAATACAAAATTTTTATCTTTTTGAAAATTAGTATCAGTGTGTGCCTGATAAACTTCAATACCAATGTTCATTCTGGTGTGCAAGCATCTCACTAAAGGCATTTTGTGGTTTGTAATTCCAGGCCTGTTCAACTTCTTTTTTGATTGAAGTATCAAAAGTACGAGCTCTGCTCAAAAAGTTCCCGAACTTATGATATCACGCTAACATGATATCACACCAACATGCGGTACATGGCGCTGCCTGCATAACATCTTTCTATTGTGATTAGTCATCAAGCTGCATTGCTTTCTGTAAGAACTTGTTGACCATGTTCTGCAATTTTCAAGATGGACGAGTTTCATGAGCAGCTTGTTAACACCAAATTTTGTGTCAAACTTGGGAAAACGTTTACAGAGACTCATGAAATGATGAAACTAGTTTACAGTGATAAGTGTTTCAGCCATATGCATACAGTATTTTGAATGTTTTAAATAATTCAAAGATGGTCAACAGTCAACTGATGATGATCCCCTTCAGGGTAGCGCCCTTGACATCAACTGATGACACTCATGTGGCCCAAGTTCACAAAATCATATGTTCCCAGTTGCAGAATTTTGCTAAGCTGTCTGCAACACACATATTTGAAACCCAAAATTAGTCTGTGGACACTCGCCCCTACCCACCCCGCAGGCCCCTAAAGTATATATATGTCTGTCTTTCATTCCTTGCTACAGTCGGCAAGCTTTAAAGATCAGCTGTTGTTTTACTTTTGAGGGCTTATCTGGCCCAATTTTAGAATTAATATGCATTAAGATTTTTGCTGCTCAGTGAATCTCTAAATTTTGACTGAATTCTGTTTTCTGTGCTAAAGCCACGTTCGCATGGTACGTTTCTTAAACGCAACATAACACATTTAAAGCAGAACCTCTTGACACTAATGTAAATGTGTGCTTATAAAACTCTTAGAAAACTTTGGACATTGGCACATGTACTCTTCATTTTTTCAGCTATGTTTTAATAGTGAATATTCCATAACTGCATCTTCATTCATTTTGGAAAAAAAAAAAAAAAGAAAAAAACTGGTCTGCCAAGCTTTTTGTCTACCAAAATGTGCGTGCGTGCGTGTGTGTGTGTGTGTATTGCTTCAGAGATTCAAGCTCTACACACTCAAACTTCAAAAGATTTCCATTGTGGAGCAAGGAAATCTGCAATCTCAATCACAAAAGATAAAATAAACCTTCACTGGACATTGTGATGTGCAAGTTTAGTACTACAAGGGTCAACTAATTTATTATTTTTGAACACGTTTCCCTTCAGCTCTGAAAAAAAAAAAATCTTGAATTCTATGTGAGATGTTTGCAGTTCACATAACTGAGACTTGGTTGATTCAGCCATTCTTCTGATATGATGAATGTGCAGTTTTTCCATTTGCAACTATTTATGGAGGGAAAATGACATTTGATTCAGGACACTGGGAACATCCATCGCAAAAAAAAAAAAAAAAAAAAAAAAAAAAAAAATTACGATTACGGAAAAATCTTTCCTCTGTCTGCCTTCTGTTTTTGGAAATTTTCCCTCCATTTTAAAGCTGAAACACAATCAGTTATTGAACAAAATTATTTTACAACAACATTCAGCAGAGGGAATATCGCGAGAGAGAAAAAATTACAATTACAAATTAAATCTGCAGTTTGTTTAACTTCACTTTTCAAAAGTAATTATCTTTAGTTTCGAGAACGATGCAAATGATGACAACAACGCCAGAGTTTCTCGAATCTGCAGAAGAAACTTGTGCCTAAAGTTTACATGGAAACTTTTGCTCCGTCGAACTTCCGATACTGGAAATTGTTGTCTACACTTTCAAGATGAAATACAAACATTTATGCAATAAATTGATATTTAGTAAAAATACTAGACAGAGGAAACTTCGCGAGAAAACAAAATTACGCTTGCAGGAAAATTTTTCACTTCATTTAACTCTTGTTTTCGGAAGTTCTGAAAAACGGAATACCGTTCCCGAGACGGAAAACACCCCCCCCCCCCCCCACTAATCCTACTAAAAAAAATTCATTTTTTTTTGCATTGATCTCGAGTAGAACCGAGACATGGCGAAAAAAGCGGAATTCCGCGAATCCGAAGAAGTATCTAATGCTTGATTCCTAACAGTCCGCGATATGCAAAGCGAACTGCTCATGCAGCTACATATGGAAGCCGATTCATGTGTCCATAAACTGATTATGTTCCCAACATGAATGATGTATTCAATTGTGCCTAAAGTTTACATGGAACTCTGAACGGTCGTTTTTTAGCGCACATATTTTAACGAAGGATACGTTTTTAACGCACGAATTTTGCGAGTGGTCCAGAAACGGACCCAGGATTATATATTTTCTTAAAATTTCTTCAGGCGGGGGCGGGTAACAACTTTATTTCGGCGGGAGTTTTAAATTTTTCTGTGGGAATCCCGCCTTGAATTTTAACCCCTGATACAATAATCAGGAAGTTTCTTCTAAAGAAAAAAAAATCCTTTTTAGAAATAAAATATTTCAGAAAAAACTTCCTGATTACAGTATTGTATTTATACTATGCTGTAATCAGGAAGTTTCGGGGCACAAAATTTTCTGTCGCCCACTTGCCACTGCCGATCGAAAATTAATTTTTGGCGAGGGAAAAATAAATTTCAGGTGTTTTCTATTCAACTTCGTCAAAAATATGTTGCCGATGTCCGGCGGGTCCCATTTGTTTATGCTTGTACGACTATCGAATCCGCCGGCTGTCATAGGCGAGAGTTATTACCCATATCTATGCCCCGCCCCATACGGTAGAGTTGAGGACACAACTCTCCCATATGGCGCAGTTGAGGACACAACTGGAAAAATGAAAGAACAGTATCCTATAGTTTATTTGCATTTTGACTGAAGCGCGAACTCAATCCATCACTTACTGTCGCATCGGTAACAATAAATGATGTTAGGCTTAGATAGCCGTGATGCATTTTGTAAAAAAATACGGTACCTGGGCTTTGCTATGCAAAATATGAAAGTTTTGCTACTTTTCCCCTGTTATATGTTGGACAGGGAAAGCTATAAATAAATAACAGCCATACAAGATAGCTGCAAAAATGTAAATAAACTGGAAGTGGCTTTCCCACCGAACATCGGCCACGTATTTTTGACAAAGTTGTATGAATAAAGAAAAGAAAAAAATGTGAAAAAATATAATTTCCGCTGAAAATACACTATTAGAAATGCTTAAGCAGCGGGGCGAGGAAGCTATGGATACTAACAGTCGCACACGAGAGCCGTGAAAGCGTAAGCAAGCAGGAAGGCACTTTCGTGCCGAACAGCGGCCACATATTTTAGATGAAATTACATGACTGAAAAAACATGTGAATTACAATTTCTGCAATCAGAAATGTTTGTTTAAGCAGCAGAACAAAATAAAATTAGAAAACAGATTCACTCATTTGCTTTTAAAATTCATAAAACTAGGCCGTTGATCTGGTTGATTTATCATGAAATACAAATTGAGGGGTGTATACGGGCTGGAGAAATATTTTTCTTTTTGCGAGTGAACAATTCTGAGGGAGAAGGAGACTGCTCCCTCAGAAATTGTGTCTTCGCTCCTTCCGGGTTATCTGATAGCTGCGCGTCGCATCCCCTCGAGAGCCAACATTAAGTCCTGCAACATTCCACCCTCGAGAACGGAGTCCCCTCGTAATCCCATCCCCCCACTCGCTATGGTTATGGCTGAACCGAGATGTGCCTTGACCACCCACCCACCCTCCCACCCACACGGCACTGACATTTCGTCTACAGGAGGAAGGCGAGAGTGGGGGAAATGGAAACGGTAATTGGATCCATTTATTTGTCTGCAGATTTGTTAAGCAAAGCTGCAGAAAAGAATAAAAGAGGACTTTTTTTTTGGTGCGAATTATATCGGAAAAGAAAAGAGTAAATTGATCTGCGACGCCAGTCGACGCGTCGCTCTATTTCTGCGACTGGGCATATGTTCAAATAATCGACTGACTATTAAAAAATTGTGTACGATTGCAACATTTTAATTGGATCATGTCACCACATTCTGACTGAAAAATTGGAAATGCATTGAATTACCGCAAAGTTCGTCCCACGTCTGCTGACTCAAGATCACAGAGACAATTGCATTGCAATCTGTCAAGAACTTTTGGATTACACAAATCAAAATTTCATGAAAATAATTATCACTGGTGATGAGACGTGGTTTTAAACTATGATGTAGAGACAAAAATGCAGTTTTCACAGTGGGTTGGAAAAAGTTCAATAACACACTAAAAAGTCATCCATCTTGAAAATCACAGAACAAGCACAAGCTCTTAAATAATGCAGCATGATGACTAATCATGATAGAAAGATGTGGTAAATGAGAGGTTTCTTGTGAAGGTCAATGCTACGCAGTGACACCTACCGAACATCGTGTTAGCTCATTATCATGAAAGTTTGGGAACTTTTTGAACAGACCTCATATAAGTACTGAATTTTGAAATAAGGCACCTTCGAATCATGCTTTATTGGGGACAGATTTTGTTACCTTTGAGGCCACAGATACCCACTGACGTCTTTAAGATCCTATCTCGAAATGTTTTCAGTAAGGGGATGGCATTGTTAAAACAGTATGTTATCCATATGCACTAAAAACATAATGACCATTGAGTTTATGACATGCTCAGTCTGTGTAATGCATATGTGATGGGATGTTGTAGTAATCACCATAAACAAAAGATTGTTTCTCATAAAATAAAATGGTTTCCTAAACCATTTCACAGCAAGTCTGCAATCTCTCTCTAACTTTGGAAGTCATCTTACTGTCATCTAATGCCCACACTATAAAAACAGCAGTCATCAATAAGAACTTAACACTGAATACCATTTTAGTCTTCATTCAGGTTGAGCCCAGAGTAGCAGAATGTAGACGTACACACATATGCAGATAGTTTCCAATTTATTAGCAAATTTTGCAGATAGTTTTTGCTTGTAGATTAAAAAAAATAAAATGTTATTTACAGTAATTAAAACACTTACTCAAGGCCTTACTCAGATTGATATACTTAATTTTATTTTAACTTGAATAATGTTCAATTATTTTTCACATTTTCTGAGTTCTTTTGTTTTTGCAGACATTTCTGGCCTGTAGATTTTATCAAGGCCTGTTTCCAATGTATTGGAACTGTATCAAAAGTTTCATTTACACAGAAAGAATTTAAATTTTATTGCCAGGTTCCTCTTGCAGTTTCCAGTTATTAAATTGAAACCTTTTCCTTATGTATTTTGTAAGTTTACTATTTTTAATTAAATGGTTGAAAATGCTATTTATAATTTTTGAAGTTCATTATGGAACTTTTTTTCTGGATATAAAACTTTCTTTAATTAGTCTTTTATTTTTAAGCATGCTCAAATAGAAAGCAGGAGATGAGGAATGATGTAATTTTAAAATTTTCTGAGAGATGTTATGTGGTGAACGATAAACAAAAAAAAAAAAAATCAGTAATACAATCTGATTGATGTGAATAAACACACCTGGATTGAATGTTTTAAACTGTTGACTATGAAATGGTTTACAGAACAAACAAATAAAAAACTGCTAAAAAGCAGGGCTAGTGAGGGCCAGTGCTAAGGAATTTGAAGTGTTAGCCAAAGTTTTCACCAAATTAAAAAATCATTAGGCGTATTTTGAAAATTTTGACCAATATTGGTGGTGTAAAATTCATTACACACACACACACAACGAAAAAAAAGACATCAGAAATGTATAAAATAAAACAGGGGAAAAAAGCAAAAATGGAAGAATTTTGCACACGCCAGGACTGTGGATAAAAAGCAAAAATAAATGAAACTACCTTCATGATTTCTTCACAAAACTAGCTAAAATTTCTGTATACACCAGAGCTGAAGAGATAATGACCTCAAAAGTTTCAATTGAATCAGTAAAAGAGATTAAATTTGCTGCTAAAATTTTTATTTGGAATTCTGTGCATGCCAACCACACAAGGAAGCCTGAATAAAAAATGTTGTGGCTAGTTTATACGGTTTTTACCCAATTCATGTAAAATTTAGGTGGTACATTCCTATTAGCAATTTATGGTGTTGACAAAAATTTTACTCGGTTTCATTGAAAACTTGCGGAGATACAGTTTAGTTATAGGTTTTTATTCCCAGTCCTGAGTATGTTGCACATCAAAACGCGACAGATCAAACTCGCTGCAAGCCTCCTGACCCGATGATCTGGCACGCAAGTCACTGCCAAGTGCTGGCTGAGCAGGGAGTGGAGGATTCCAAGGGGAATCGTCTGCTCACCTACTCGTTATAAATTACAGGAGTTTCTTCATTTTTGATATCCCACACCTCCAGCGGCTCTTATTTTCATCCACTTCCCCCAAATGACTCCCAAGCAGCCATGATAGGTCTTTCATGGGACTCCATGACAAGAGCACTAGGCAGCACCATTTTAAGTGCCTCAGGTAATAAAATCGAACTTTGAAGTCATATCAGCTGCAGTTTAGCCCCAAAATTACTATAAACTGCAGTTTATGCACGAGTCAAAAACTGCGTAAGATTCATAAACTCATTCACCACCATTTTCGCCGATTTTTATTTTTTCTCACTGTATTTCGGATTTAGTCACATTTGGGGACTTGGCAAATGCTTAGCGCGAGCCCTGTATAAAGCTATCATCAAAATAAAAGTACAAACTAAACCTTACATAAGAAATAGAAAGGGCAAAAAGTTTGATAACTTTTTTTTTTATACATTTTCGTCATGATTTAGTACATTCTCCAAAAAACAAATATTTCAGGTTATGTAACAAATTAAAAAATGTCAAAACTTAAAAATTATACATTTTATTCTATACACACATCAAAAACATCAGTTAAACAAATTACCTGCTCAAGCTGAAGATCTTCTGATGCCCTTATAGCATCACTGACCAAGTTGATATCAGCAATCTTTGAAAAACAAAAATGAAAATGGTTATACAGGCCTTCACATGCAAACGACATCACACTTTCATACACTTTTAATCAGCAAAACATCTTTTAATGATATAGCCACTGATAACATACATTTCTGAAAAATGCTTTCATTTGTAATGCTACAAAGATTGATTCACATTTGGTTTAACCTTTACTACAATCTCCTGAATAGTCTTTTAGATGGCACAATATGCTGACTAATAAATACTCCCATATTAGTCACATACAAATGAAACAAAACATATGCACCTCCTTAAACTCCCTTTTGATGAAAAAAAAAAAATATATGTATGTAAAATATGCATCATGTAAATTTTAGTTACACACTGCTGGACAATTGCTAAGGACGGATCATAAACGGATATATAGCGCATAAAAAAGTAAGTGTGGTTGGATGCCAAGTGAAATAAAATAATGTCAGAATGCCAGGACATTACAAGAAAAACAATTTATTGTGCTCTGAAATCCAGAAGGCTTTGGAACGTGTTCAAGGGACAAACAGGCCATTTTGTGCAGAATACGTAAACGTGAAAAAAATTCAATTACCGTCCGCAGGCGTTCCGGCGTAAGATGTCAATACGAGATATGGCCACCATGGAGGGCGATACAAGATTCCACACGTCGTGTCATGCTTTGCACAACATTATTAAGCAGCTGTTGGGGTAATTTATCCCATTCCTCTGTCAGTGCAGGGATGAGGGTGTCCTTGTTTATTGGAGGGCATTGGCGACCAGCAAGACTCCTCCCCAAAGCATCCCACACATTTTCAATGGGATTCAGATCTGGAGAACTTGCTGGCTATACGAGGCGTTGAATATCCTCGCTCTCAAGACACTCCTGGACAGCGACTGTTCGATGACATGTTGCGTTGTCATCCATGAAAATGAATCTATCACCGACAGCCCCACAGAACATGCGAACATGAGGTAGCAGAACATCATTAATGTATCGTTGGCCAGTCATAGCCCCAGTTGGAAGCACATAGAGGGACGTACGGCCATTGATCATGATGCCAGCCCACACCATGACACTACATGTCGGATATCGGTCCCTTTCCTGTATGTTTGCTGGACAATATGCAGTACCACTATCACGCCAGATCAGTTGTCGTCGACAATCAGACGATAAACTGTATCTACTCTCATCTGAGAAGAGGACAGCAGACCAGTCGTTATCAGTCCAATTGTGATGTTGATGGTACCATTGTAAACGGGCGGTATGGTGACATCTGGACAATGGGATGCACACAACAGGACGGCGGGCGTATAGTCCTCCTTCATGCAAACGTCTGGCGACAGTTTTTCGGGAGATCCGCTTGCCAGTAGCAGCCATAAACTGATTTGCTACCTCTCTAGCTGTGCTGCGCCGGTGTCTTCTTGTTGATAGCACTATGTACCGATCTTCTGCAGGTGTCGTACTGCGAACACGACCTCCCCCGTGACGTTTGCTACACTCTCCATTTGTTTGAAATGATTTCCAAAGCCTTGAAACAACACTGTGGCTGACGTCGAACTCCCTGGCAACATCTGTTATTTTTCGCCCTTCTTCAATCTTGCCAATAATACGGCCACGCGTAAAATCATCTAGGTGATGTCGGGAAGACATACTGAAAATTTCAAGTTCGTCAATTGATTCTTTCCCTTTCAACTTTGCGTTTGAACAACAACGGTCAATACGCGTCAAATCCTTTATATCTCTTATCAGCGCTATGACGTCACAAACAAGTTCGGCAATCCAAAATTTGCATACGCACAACACGTCTTACTGTATCCAGCACTTATGTTAATTTCCACATTTTCCTGCCTTCCATTTTATGGTTGCTATCGTTGCTATTGTCATCCGTCCTTAGCAATTGTCCGGCAGTGTACCTATTTTTTGAAGACAAAAAAGATGTAGCTGAAAATGATACATTAAGCACAAAAAGATGTTTAAAGAAAAGTAACATAGTGTTACACACACACAAAATCACATTGATTTATTCTCTAAGCAGAAAACTTGAAAGTGTTGGGTTTGCATATCATAAAGCCTTGCAAAAGTTAATTACCTACTTTTATGCTTTGTCTACAAAAATGCATACTAAATATGACTGCTCTGAAAGCACAAATTCATAACATCCCATTGATTTTTTTTAAAAATCAAAATGCAAGAAAATGTTCGAATTTATATGAACCTAGTTATTTATTCAGTTAGCATAATTACCAAGATGGCTGCCCAAAAGCATGAAATAATCTTTCATACGTGTTATTAAAAAAAGAAAATCAACATTAACATGACCTTTCTTCAGTTTTGCACATGTCTGACTATTCCACTTTGTCACTTTCAATCAAACACTTCTAGTATACATGATATTAGCACACACTAAGTTGGATAAACGTATAAGTCCTGTCAGAGCAAGCAGCTTTAACATAAAACAAAACAAAAAGGGGAGGGGGGCATTTGTACCCTGTGCACACATAGATCTTACAGTAAACATAGTGTTAAGAAAAACCACCATCTAGAGAAACACAAATGGTACAGAAATAGGTAATAGCTATATTTACACACTGAGTGGCCACTTTATTATGACCACCTGACAGTTTTAAGCAAAAGAGCTACGGCTGCACACTGTTGCCGCCAGGGCGAGGCTAGTATAAAAAGGAAAAGCTTAGTGCTTGCGACAGTAGTAGAAGTGATTTTTGGGTGACAAGATGGGTAAAAAATGCGATTTGACAGACTTTCAACGTGGGATGATTGTAGGAGCTCGGAGCCATGGAGCGAGTATCACCGAAACTATGCATTCGTGAAATGTTCCAGAGCAGCTGTTGTTAAAGTGTTTAAAGACTGGACTATCAGCCAAAAAACTGGGTCTCTACGTGCAACGTGTGGTAGTCATCAACTAGTGACTGCTCAAGCGGAACGGAGAGTGTCCAGACTGGTAACAGACAACAGACCATCTTAATCAAGGATCCCCTAAAATGATATCTGCACGCACTGTTCGCCGTACACTGCATCGGATGGGATATGGCAGCCGAAGGCCTGTTCGAACACCTTTGCTGCCTGCAGTTAACAAGAGAAAATGTCTCCAGTTCGCACAGGAGCAGAAGAATTGGACAGTCGATAATTGGAAACAAATTATGTGGTCCGATGAATCACGTTTCCAGTTGCACCATGCCCATGGCCGAGTGAGAATTTGGAGGAAACAGCACTAAAGCATGGATCCCAAATGCATTGCTACAACCCTTCAAGCTGGTGGAGGCAACATTATGGTTTGGGAAATGTTTTCCTGACATGCTTTGGGCCCTTTAATTTGTGTTGATCAATATCTGACTGGCACATTATATCTAAACAACATTGCGGACCAAGTGCATCCTGTCATGTGGATGGTTTATCCCAATGACGATGGCTACTTTCAACAAGATAATGTGTCCTGCCATAGTGCTCGTATTGTACAGGATTGGTTTCAGGAACATGCCGGTGAGTTTACTTTGCTCAGATGGCCCCCACAATCTCCAGATCTCAACCCTATTGAGAATTTGTGGGATGAAGTATCAGACAGCTGGATCCACAACCCTGCAATCTTACACTCCTGGAAAGTGCTATTCATCAAGAATGGTCTCAGATTCGCACCATCAGACAGCTGGATCCACAACCCTGCAATCTCACACTCCTGGAAAGTGCTATTCATCAAGAATGGTCTCAGATTCCACAAACCACCTATCAACATCTCATGGAGTCCATGCCACGAAGAATCGACACAGTATTAAAGGCAAAAGGTGGCCCAAAGAAGTACTGAGGGGGTGGTCATAATAAGTGGCCACTCAATGTATATATTAAGAGAATACAACATGGTTTGTCACAAATATCTATTTTTTCAAGTCAACCATGATTTTGCTGGGTTCATCAGGACGAATGGCACATAAATATTCAAATTGTATATGATATCATAAATGGTGTTTACAGTCACGGGTTTTAGTTAGTTGTTTCCATGCACTTGATAGAAATGGGGTGGATGCCATGTCATTAACAAGTTGCGAAGACTTCTGATATATATGGAAAGCTTCCAAACAAAATATCCTGATGAAACTAGATCAATACCCAGCGAAACCATGGTCGACTTGGAAAAAATATATATATATATTTGTGACAAACCATGTTGTATTCTCTTAATATATATAATTGTCACATAGACTCTAGTCTTTGAGTTCAAGAATAGCTATATTTGTTGTAAAGTCTTTCTTCCCACCTTTAGAGCTTACAAGATCGTGCCCTGAAATCCTATCACTTCGAATATAGCACTTTCCTTCCAGAGTAAGCAAAACATTGTTACGCAAATAACTACTTTGTATCAGTTCCCCTTAAGCAATGATTTATTAAACCTTCAAAAAAGTACAATGCATAAAAGAAAAAAAATCCTCAGTTTTTCAAGACACTGAATCTACACTTGACAGTTACTTCTCCAAAAAGAAATGGGGCATGAACATCATATCACACACAGGAAAGTTTTTATTATAATTTTTTTTTATTTTTAGGAAAAGGGGTTAATGATCATGAGAAACTCAAGGGCCCATAAGTAATCACTAGTTCAAAATTTGGGGCCACTGGTTACAGAGAAGGTACAGAGAGAGAGAGCCAGCAAGCACTATCTGCCAAGCACATCACCCGTACCTTATCTGGACTTGAATTCGGACAAACTTGGATGACTACTCAGAAACCTATGCTATTCATCAGTCAGCCACTAGGAGGAGACAAGAGAAAAACAGAAGGGGTAATGGCACAGGAGATTTAAAACACACGTATGAAAAGGACACAATTCTGTATAACGATCTGCAATCCTTACTATATATGTATACAGGGCTTAAAAAATATCTGAAAAGTTACATGCCCAGCTGGGTATGTACAGGAATTAAAAAATTGTTTAACCGCTCAGGTAGTAAAAGCTGGATGTCCAGGAAAATTTATCTTTTAAGATGATAAACCAGAATCCTCACTTTCATTAAGTTAAAAAATATGAAGAACTTTTTTTATGTTTTGCATTTCCATTTTAAGGGTTTGTATTCAAAATGTTCAAAGCACAAAAGCATATATCTTGGGTTTTAAGATGACCCTGAAATTGGTATTTGAGAAATTTCATGATTCTGCCATGTTCCTTTCGTTGAAGTTTTTGTCCTTTGTCACTAAACACCGAAAGCTAGTTCGATCAGAGGTATGCATCCCATAGCTGACTATAAAACACATTTGGAGCAGAAACCACATATGGTTCTACCAATTTCTGGACCTAGAGCATAAAATAATTAAAGAAGGGTTATTCTTATGTCCTTGGCACTCTGTAACAATAATACAACTTCCGGTGATTCGCAATGAAATGAAACATGCCATGCAACGACCATCTATTTTTTTTTTTTTTTTTTTTTAGTAGTAGGAAATTCTATTCCAAACTTTTATTTTTAAATTTGGTTGCCTTATATTATTTTTAAATTTGGTAGATTTTTACTTACCTGCCTAGGTCAATAACCTGTCATGCCCGGGCATGGTATTTCTCAAGCCCTGTGTGTGTATTATACAGTATTAACTGCACTTCTCCTTATGCATTTGTGTAAAACTGCACACTGACTCCATTGTTTCAGTTGTTCCATAGAGGAAAAGTTACTTCATTTTTCACTTAATATGTAGGTATCTCATTAGGACACTTGACAGTACATTCTAGCAAGTTTTACACGTGAGAATGTCAGTGATCTGAAGTGCATTAGGAACCAATTGCGTGCGCACACACACAAACGTATGCCTGATTTCACTGTTTCAATGATACTTTGAATGGAAAGGAAAACAAGATACAACTTTTCTCTGAAAAAATTATGATTACTGGAGAAATCTTTACTCCATCTAACTTCTGTTTTTTAAAGATGGAATTCCATCCCCAGATGCAAAACGACACTCCCACAACTAATTCCACCCAAATTCTATTCAGTATTGGATCAATTTCGAAAATAATCCAATTGATGCGGAAAAAAGCGGGATTCCGTGGAAGAATTTCATGCCTGTTACTGAAGCAGAAAAATGAAATGGCAATAACGGAAATTTTCCGTAAAATCAACCAAAAATTTGCAATAGTGCGGAAAATTCGTACTGGTTGACATCTATGAGAATGCAACATATTGGACCCATTGATTTGGCTTATCCTTCAGGATCACTTATACATGACCATGGTTTGTTCACACTGGGTATGAAGAATGCTGACTCCTCTTCAAAACAATATCAGATGCGAGTTTTGCAACAGAGAATTTGGAGCAGTACGGAGAGGATCAGCAAAAATCTCTGAATTAACTCTTAACCGTGAGACAAAACCTGGATTCACCACTGATATTAAACAGGAGTTAGTAAGTTCCTCTTCTTCCAAGAAATGTCAGACCCAGCCAACTGTGTGGGAAATCGTGGCATCAATCTTCTGGGACTCTGCAAGGGAATTCTGCTAGTGGATTAAATATGCCTCACAAGACAGGTATCCCTGGGTATGCTTATGCTGCTTGTTTGAAATGCCTGCAGGATGCCATTAAGGAAAAATGCACAGTAAAGCTGAGCAGCAAAGTGCTCTTGTTGCATGACAATGCCCCATTGCACAAGTCCCACAATGGCGCTCACTTTGAGCTGTGGATTCCAACTCGAACTCCTATATAGCCCAGATTTGGCTTCTAGTGATTATTTTCTCTTCGGATATCTATGGAAATGTAAGAACGGTGTTTTTTGAGTGAGAAAGATATCAAGAATGCTGTTTGACAGTGGTTAAATCCAAATAAAAAAATATATATTGTTGGGATCTCATATCTCCCACAATGCGGAGATGGACCCTTAAAGGAGAATATATTGAAAAGTAAATGTGAGTGCATCACAACTCCATCTATAGGTAGAAAACTTTTCTAGCACCCTTTGTTTGCACATCTACCCTTTCGTGTGGCAGTGAGCGTTGAGTGCAAAACAATGGTTTCATTCAGTGGTTAAGATATGATCGATTCATTATGAGACCAATGGCAAGAGGAATATTAGGGAAGAAAAAAAAAAAAAAAGATGGATTCGGTTATCTGACACACAAAACATTAGTAATACAAATATCATATTTGAGTTGAGTATTTTCTGCAGCAGACAAAATTAATGAAAATGTACATAGATCATTTGATCATGTGTGTGATACAGAAGAGGGAATGATTCCTGCAACAGATTTTACCTTTCAAAGCAGCTGCCCATTGGACAAGGATTAAATCTACAAAAAGATGCATTAATGGCATAAAACTGACAGTTAGTGACGGAGGTATCAATTTTTCAGAGGTAGAAAACCTTGCAATGAAACAAGGGACATAGAGGGAGTTTGTCAGGTAACTGATATTCAATTTTTATACCATATTCCGCATTTACGCGGGCACCTCAAAAATCAGAACACTTCATTTTGGGTATGCAAGTGTATTACAATAATGAATAACAAAATGAAATAGTGCAAGGAATGCATAACAGTTATGTGCAGGTGAATATGGAAGAAGAAAAAAAAAACTTTTTACAAAATTAAAAAAACTCAATTTTTTCAAGTCTACAGATGCTTTTCACAAAATTTGCAATAATTTAAAAGGGCAGAAATTACAATGTTTTAGTAATACCTAATCAGGTGGAAGGACAAATTAAGACAAAAAAAATTAAAAAAAAATATTGTTAGTAGGCTGGCCATCCATAGTGCATCCTCATAAGATTGGCCCATATTAAAGCTGGCATTCTTGCCTCCAAATGTGTATCATATTCTAAAGCTCAAGAAAACATAGAAAGTTTGTTGAGTACTTTAGAAAATGCAAGGTCTCAAAATCACTGATCGAAGTGAACAAGGATTAGATATACTGTCGCATATTCTATTCTTTTGATTCAAAACACATGGGACACCATTCCATCTGCAACAAGTCATGAAAAAATTTATAGGCAGTAATAAAAATGTTAATGAAAATGTTCTACATTTATCGGATGTCTCTGAAGCTTCACATTCAGTTCATTCATGTGTGTTATAACATCACACAAGAAATGAAAACCACACAGCCACATCAAGTCCTCAATTAGAGAACTTAAAAGCAGTTGCTTCTCTACCAGAAATTTTTGTATTTCTAGGTGCAATAAAACAATTTGTTTCAATATGTTGCCCTGACTTAGCCATTTAACATTGTCAAAGTCAACAAAACCCTCACATTCACAATTTTCAGTTTGTTTCAGTTGCTTCAGAAAACTAATGACAGATTAAAGCACTTCCACTTTGAATATGATTAACAATTTTGACAACAAGATCTCTGATTTATCTCAAAGAATTCTTTCAAGGTACCTGACCACAAAGGTTTTCTCGGTGCACTAGTGTGAAATTATGGTAATTCCAAGTATTTCTTATGCGATGAATCTAGATTTTCTTCCAACTGGGGAAGTTCCAAAAATAAAATTAAAAAATAATAATAAAAACAGGTGATTTGTAACATTCTGATTCACACAGAAGCTTTTCAAAACATAACAAAGCTAGTAAGAACTTGTCTATGGAATTTTAACCTTCTATTCAATGGTAAAATTTTATTCAAACTTCTCAATTTATTTTCTGACTTTGGTTGCTTGTTGTTGTTTGGGCTTCCAACTCATAACCAACGTCTTTAAAGGCTAAAATTTTATACACGCTGTAAATAGTGTTTTATCTCTTGAATACTTTTAAACTTCACTTCTATTTTTCTTATTTTTGACCCTTCTTGTATATTTTAATATGTACTGGCTGAATATTTATAATTTGATGAACTGACTCCTCAAGGACATTGCAAATCCAAACGTCTATGATATATTGCCCAACTATGAGGATTGGAAGCAACTCATGGATATACATAAAAAATAACTTATTCAACAACAGCCTTTCAGATTATACTGTAGCTTTGGGTAGGTATAACATAATCATGATAATTAACAAGTATTGACTTGTACATAATTCAATACCCGACAGACCAATAAAATTGCTGAATTTATAATACGCATAGCGCATGCGGCTTGAACATACATTAATAACATGTGAAACAGTGATATAAATAGTTATTCAACTATTGACTTGCCTACCTGTACCATTGGTTGCTACTGCAGCTATTTCTGCAGGTTTATTTTAATTATGCTCAAAGTTTTAGTGCCATTTTCAGATACTAGATCCACATGTTCTATCTCTCAATCCACAAATTGTGAGCAGTTCTTGATTTTTCATACTAGACTGTAACATTCAAACCCAGATGACTAACTGAGCTGTATCAGAAATATCAGTCAATTCATCAAGTGACAAAGACTATCCCAGACATTTTTTTTCTTTTTTTTTTTCAGTTGATCCATTAGTTATGTCTGAATATTTTTTGGACATACACATCATTTTGCAAATTAACAGTTTGGCAACTTAATGGCAGTTTCTTTATGTTTGCTATGACTTCATGTACAACTTTTTCTTTAAAATTTTCCTGTAAAATTTCCAAAACAAGAGCCAGAATTTCTTTCATTATTTCTCCAACAGAAAAGTTGTTTTTTTTTTTTAAAGCTAAAATCCAATCTACTTTTTAGCTTGCTAATGACACTTGTTCATTTACAGACAAGAAATGTTTCAGATTATGCAGTTGTTCCAAGATCTTTGACTTCAAGTGTTCAGTTTCACAGGCCCAAAAATTAGTATCATAATGCAGAAATTCCCTATATATCAAAATCATTGTGCAGACTTTGAAAGTGTTTCTTCAGGTTGTCAGCCTTCAATTTGAAGATGATAGGGTAGCCAGTAGCCATAGCATGATGCATCAAGTCCAGCTGGGAAGAAACACACACTCTATTCCGGTTTATGTTTATTACGCCTGTATAAATACAAGTTTAAAATTATGAAACCTTTCAGGTCCACTCTTTTTCTGTTATCGTGCCCCCCCCTCCCCTGAACTTTTTTATCTATTTTTTTATTTTTATCCCTGTCATTTTTTTTGTTCCATCATTGCTGCTTCACCCTGATGACCTGGCATCTTTCCCTACCATTTTTTCTATCCGTCATAGCTGTCGCACGCTGCTTCGCCCCTGCTGTCTTTTTTCACCCCCATTGCCTTTCCTCTTATTTGCAGAAAAGCACCAGTGAGCCTCGAGAGAACCTTTTGCAAGGGCTTTGTTAAAATGGATAAGAAAAGAGGCGTTTTTTTATTTTCTTTGGTGGTTCGAAGCCGCAACTGTAAGAACAGCACGCACCATTTTAATTCGGGTCGACTAGTTGGTCAGTCGTCAGTTATGGTTTTGCTCAGTCCCTTGGTCTTTGTATATATTTTCACAAACTGCATGTGTCAGCAAATGTAAGTATTTTTATTACAATTAGAAGTGTAAAAGCCTATTTGCTTTTATTCTTGAATTATATTTAAAGTACATAATTTTTTTTAGCCAATGCACTGTGCTTATATTTTCACATGTAAATATAGCAAAAGATGGAACCATACATTTTTATTTCTAATCTGCATAACATTTTGCTACAAGTTTTACTGACAAAGTAGCCAAATTGCTACAGGAGAAAAAATTCCAGCTTAAACACTGATCATCACTATTTAAAATCTTTTACAATATTTGTCACAAAAATTTTAAAACAAAAGAATATGTATTTCTTGAAGACTAATGCTAACTTATACTTTTCTACTAGTAAATTCATCTGCAATTTATACTGTTCTTTGACACACACACTGTATAAGAGCTATACACAAGATTTGCACAACTGAAGAAACACCTGATGCACAGCTTTTTATTGCAGGATAAAAGAGCATTTATCTTTTAGAACCTGTGCATAAATGAAAACGTATACTCTGTCTTTAGCAAGACTGGATGAAATTAAGAAGAATTTCAAAGCATTCCTCCATTCTAAAACTAGTCAAAATAGAAACACGGCTTTGAAATATTTTTACATACTTCACACATTATGTTTTCCTTTACTACTGCTCAACTTAACATGTCATGTAAGTAAATATTTTAAAGAACTTACACCAGGCTTGAAAGATGGTAGACCTAAACCTACCCCAACTGTAGGCTTATAGGGATCAACAATAGAATTGTAATGGATATTTCTATGATAACTAAGTCGAATAGGTTCATTATCTGTCTTCTGAGCTCCATGAAATATATTTATTGGTTCTGGAAAAATATCAAAAATTATTTACCAGTTCTAAGAAACACATGTGATTTTATGCCTAAAATGCATTTGTTTTTATTAAGTTTGAATGCAATAAAGGGAAAGTCAAAAGAATTTAACACACAATACAGTAATTATCTAACAATTCATGCATCTGTGCTACAGAAACCATTACATTTATGTTGAATTGATGCAGCCTTTACTTGCTACTCTTTCAAAATCTGTGAATAAATTACTGTGACACATGAAAAAAAATACAGTAGAATCCGCTTATAACGAGTCCGCATTTAGAAACATCCTGGATTTAGTGAGGAAAACAGGATCTTTTGTTTTGCATAATGTTAATTCAAAACTAATTTGATTGTTCTTAACAATGAAAATTTAACGGAATTCCCAATTTAACGAGGAAGAGGAAAGCTAAGCTAATCACTTTCACAACAAGCAAAGTAACAAAACTTAATGAAATTTAACAACAAAGAAAATTTAATGAAATCCCAAATTTAACAAGGGAAAGAAAAGCTAAATTAGTCACTTTTATAACAAGCAAAGTAACAAAACTAATGAAATTCCATATTTAATAAAGCAGAGAAAATCTGCTGCACACACTGTCCTGGAACGGAAGAATAGAAATGATGGCATACAGGACAAAATTGCAACAGCACAGGATAATCCTGGTGTGCTTAAGGAAGAATGTTGATAGAAAAGCAATGGGGGGGGGGGTTAATCTCAAACACCCAACAAGTGAGTTGTGCAAGAGACTTTTTCTGCTCCCCCGTAGGCGGAAGAAATTAGAGAATAAAGAGTAAAAAACAATTTCCGGCCTTTTTCAAATATTCATCCCACTGCAGCGAATGAAGACGCAGCAGATGGTTCACCAACTCAACGAGGGGGGCGGTAATAGTAACAAAACTTAATGAAATTTAACAACAAAGAAAATTTAATGAAATCCCAAATTTAACAACGGAGAGAAAAGCTAAGTTAGTCACTTTTAACAAGCAAAGTAGCAAAACTTAATGAAATTCCATATTTAATAAAGCAGGGAAAATCTGCTGCACACACTGTCCTGGAATGGAAGAATAGAAATGATGGCATACAGGAAAAAATTGCAACAGCACAGGATAATCCTGGTGTGCTTAAGGAAGAATGTTAATAGAAAAGCAATGGGGGGGGGGGGGTAATCTCAAACACTCAACAAGTAACAAGTAAGTTGTGCAAGAAACATTTTCTGCTCCAAGGACACTATGCCCAACCTTGGCAGTATTGCATCAACACAGCTGAAAACAGGCAACCTATTCCTAGGCAAAAATTTTTTTTTACATGGTAGGATTTTCCACCCCACAATAGATTTGGCAAGCACCCAGATTCAGCGAGGATTTCTGTTGGTCCTGAGCTCATTATAAGCAGGTTCTATTGGATCAAAAAGCTATTCTAGATTAAAGAAGGCTAGTTTCTAAATCATATACACTGTTATAAAACAGAAACAATTTACACACTAATGAAAAATCACAATACTCAATTAAATCTTTCCTTTAAGCAAAAAATAAATACAGCTATCCTTTATGTTTCTTTTTTATTTTAAAAGCCAAATCGGTGGACTACCATGAAATATTTCATAGTGCAAATTCAATGCATACCACAATTTTACCACAACTGCCTTTGACAGCAGTGCTATATAGTTTATTTCTTGTCATGAATGAAAGCACTTAAAATGTAACTTGCACATGCTACAATTCTGCACAAAACTGTTGATAGAATAAATTTCCATTTATTCAGGGTTTAATGAGCCGTTACATGTCCAATATTTAGGGCCACTGGTTCCAGGTAGGCGAGAGAGCCAGCCCATAAGGCAAACACACTACACATATCTCAGCTGGGGTTCAAACCCAGGCCCACCCGAGACAAATGGTCAGAAGCCTTTCTTTCTTGATCAGCTGGCAGATGTGGTTCTGCAACACAAGAATCCGATGTAGTTGTGGACAGCTGAAAGCAAGTTATTAGCAAACAAATCCTGCCTTACCATCCAATCAACTGGTATTCCAACTGACTCTGTTCAGTGATTTACTTCTCTGAACACAGCAAAAGAGTAAAGAATACAGAACATAACTCCACCTTTTTTTACAAAGATAATTTAAAAATGCTAAATTCTAATCTGCTAGCACTTGCATTTTACTGGTGTTCTACCTTAGTCATTCCCTGCTACTTGTCTAAATCAAGACTCTCAGATGTCATTTGGCAAAAGAAAAATTATTTAATGGGTTATTGTACAGTACTATTTTTACAATATATATATATAATTTTTTATGTATATATACTTGCAGCTACACACACACACAGAATGCCTTTATTCAGATAACTAAATACCATCAGACCAACTTTGGCTATGATATCTGCAATAGCCATGAGCAATTTCAATAAAAATAACTGGTATTTTCTCCCCTCTTCTTTTTTAAACCTAACAAAAGTCAAAAGTTCAATCACAAAGACAGCTGTTTCAGCAGTTTGATCTATTCATCCTATCAAGATGACACACAGGGTTGAGACTGGAATAATAAGCTGGCCATTGCAAAGTTCTCCTATCTTTGCTTCAAGTTGTGCATTCAAAATCTGTGTTAAATGGTATGTGACATACTGTCATAATGTGTGAAATTCAATTACATAAAATACCCCTCATGAAACATTCAAAATTTTTCAGAATGTCAATGAAGGATGTAGCAGTTATTTCCATACACTGCTGCCTGTAGTCTATGCCATGAGAAACACACCCACACCATGGTGTTCCCATCTCTTTAATTTCAAAGCTCGTACAACACACTCAGACAACAAACATTTTTCACACCTGAAACACACCTAGCAAACACAAAGCACAGAAGTGTGATGGTACAAAACAGATTTAATTTATCTACAACCCATGTTCCAGATGCTTTGCATGATGACAATTTAGCCCATGCATTAGACTTTTCCACATGCAATAGAAATATCATTTATCTACAATCTATGTTCCCGGTGCTTTGCATAGAAACATCCACTTTAAAAAAAAAAAAAAAAAAGATCAATAGAAACTTCCATTTATCTACAATCCATGTTCCAGGTGCTTTGCACAATGCCAATTTAGCCCATGCATTAGACCTTTCCACAAACAACATAAACATTATTAGGCATGGCAATGGCTGATTATAACTCCAGAATTAGATTTAGTAGGTTTTGCTAGTGAACTGAAGTAACTCATTTTTTTAGCACTGGTGAATCAGAAATTTAGATTCTAGATACAATGGCCACATCCCTAAAAAAAAAAAAAAAAATACTTGGGAATATCTGACATTCTTCCTGTATGATAACCATCTGTCATATTTCCCCTTACATACACATATATCACTAAGCTGTTCTCCGAAATTCAGAGGTTAGCTCCCCAAAGAAAGTATATCTGCCAGATCAATGTTTAACTTTTGGAACTAGATTTTACTTACTGTTGATGTATCAAATGTCTCCATTTGCAGTGATCTTGGCAAACAGCTCGAGGTTCACTGACATCCAGCACACGTCACACATGACCTTTTGTACTTCATATTCATTATCTTTTTCTCATGCAGACATTCCTGAATCTGGTCCTTCCAAGATTTCCTGGGCCTTTCCCTACCTTTCTTTCCTGCCACTTGGGCTGAAAAAATTCCCTTAGAAGGCATCTCATCACTCATTCTTTCAACATGGCCAAACCACCTAAGAATATTAATATTAGTCTCCACCTTAATAACATCATTTTGCCTCACATTACACAACTACAACACATCTTCATTCCTCACATGATCACAGAGTGTCTTGCCACAAACTCCCCGTAAGAAACACATCTCTCCTGCACACAAATGATTCCTATGTCTCTTCTGCAGTACCCAGGTTTCACTGTCATACATCAGAGTAGGAACAATTACATTTTCATATACAGCCATTCGGGACTTCCTTGAGAATCCATCATTTCTGTGAAATCCTCCTAAAGCAGCTATGACTTTCAATGAAGAGTTCCCTCGCCTACTAATTTGTCCATCTAATGCGTTTTCCCTGTCAAACATGTTTCCTAAATACACAAACTCATTTACCTGGTCAATCACTGTGCCATTTAGACTTACCTTGCATTCAGTGCTGACAGTTTCTTGCTCAAAAACCATAACTTTGGTTCTTCCCTTATTTATACTCGGTTTGAATTTCATGCAAACTCCAAACTCTGCAACTCACGTTTGCTCTCGGCCAACAGGACTGTGTCATCAGCATACAGCAGTCTGCACATAAGGAAATTACCAAGACATAAACCAGTATTGTCCATTTTGGCATCATGCATTCATGCACCCATTAACATATTAAACTGCCATGGTGACATATAACCATGTCTGACACCATTTCCAACAGAAAATCATTTCAATGCAACAATATTCACTTGTACGCATGCTCTACTGCCAGCATCACATGGCTTTTACACTATTAAGTAGATTCCCAGAAATCTCATATTTATTCATACCTTCCACAGAAGTATTTTATTCACTCTGTCATAAGCTTTCTTTAAATCTATGAAGGCAGCAAGAACCTTCTTAGCAACAGACAAGAAACTTTTTTATCATCATGCGTAATGCAAATATTTAGTTAGTGCATCCCTTACCAGGCACAAAACCACTGTACATACCACACTTTTTCTGATGTAAGACCTCATATCTTATCAATAACAACCTTACAAACACTTTCCCTGCCGCACTAAGTAAACTGATATCATGGTAGTTATTGCATTCAGTCTGATCACCTTCTCCCTTATACAAAGGAACAATCCCTCCTATCCTGAGCGACCATTCCTGACTCCCAGCACAACTGGCAAATTTCAGTTAACCAGTTAATTACAGAGTCACTACCATATTTTAACATCTCAGCAGTTATGCCATCTACTCCCAGAACCTTACCATTTTGAAGAGATTTTAGAACATTACACAGATCTTCTCTTGAGATCCCTATTGTACTTCCATCTCTCATTGTAACATCATTTACTTCAGTCTTAGAATTGCCTTTGCTTTCATCATCTAATAACTCACAGAAGTATTTTCCCCATCTTTCACTTAACTAATTGGGCTCCCATATCATGCCTCCAGTCCTATTCTTCACACAACTTAGAATTTTATTTCCCCTATTCTTCCGATGTCTTATGTACGCGTACTTCCAGAAAGCTTTTCTACCTTTCTTAAAAGCCAATTCCTGCCTTTCCACCATTTCCTTCCTAACTTTTGCCTTACTCTTGTGAAATAGCTTAGCTGCTTCACACTTAATTAGAGCAATACTCATCCACAGAGAGTCTACCTTGCAACATACATCCCTAAATATGCCTTACAAACTCTGTTAAATTATGTCCAAGATCTTGCTTGGCTTACCTTGCTGCTACTAACTTGAGAGCAATACATTGCTACCTCTATAGAAAAACAAATTAACACATTTGACCATTATACACAACATTCCCTAATCACAGAAGAGCCCCGCAAATTTTGGTAGGCCAACAAATTTCAACCTGACTCAATTTTTAAATAGTACTAGTATCAAAAAATCATCTAAAGCCCAACACATTGTTTAGGAGAAAACAGTGTTCACACATTTTGGATAAAGAATTTTGCTAATATATCAATTTAAATAGCCCTCCAAAATACACATAATTCAGAAGCAAATAATATATTCCACGTGGATTTTTTACTTAAAAACCGCGCCACTTTCAACAGTCCACCTGAAACACATACGCTACCTAGAAGAAAATAATGTATATATTTGAGATGGATTCTTAATTTTGGTACTGAATCAATTTCAATGGACCATCTAAACACATGCCTAATTTAAAATAAAAGGAAATAATTGGCAAAAAATATTTCATGTTTTTTTCTTTCATGATATGCACTTGACATGTTATAAAAGTCTTGTAAAAGTGTAACAAAAAATAAGAATACCACTTAAGTTATCCTACCCTCTGGTTTACGGCTAATACTGCTTACTGTTGCCTAATCAGAAGATAAACAATGCACAACTGTTACATAGAAGTGCACATTTTTTTAATGCTAGCGGATGAACTTAAACAGGCAATTCTAAATTTACAATGCTGAAACTACATTGGAAATATCGAATTATTACCAAAATTCTATGATGCAGAAGATGAAGTTACAATAATAAATTTATTCATATAATTTTAAGACTAAAAATTCATTTTTTTTCCTTCACAACTCTAAATGAAGAAAGATGTCATGAAAGTTCCCCAAAACTGATTAATATATGATTTCATTCTTTCTTTCTTCTTGGGTTGGAAAAATAACTCAGTTTATTTGCTACACATTTTCCTCAATTTTTATTATCCCTTACCTCAAAAATTTATTGGCAGCAAAAATAATAAATTAAAAGCCTTTGCTTTTCCAAAGAGGTTCATGTCCTCTTTCTCTTAGTCTCTTTCTTCTTTTGAAAAATAATGAAGACCATAAACAGAAAGAATGAATCTTAAACATACCTTACAGGCTAATTAATTGAAAAATTAATCAAATTTATTAAATCTGCACAAAAGGATCAGATACAATACCTGCACCGTAATGGTAAACTTCTATACGTCGATTAAACATTTCTGACATTGCTTGCATTTCTATGTGATTACCATGAATATGATCACAACGCTTCCTCTGAATGTACTTTTCAAAGTCTTCAGTAACATATTGTGAGTAATAATCAGAATTTTTAGCCTAAAAGAAATACAATTTAATTGCCATTTCTTTCTCTATGAAAATAAAAATATACAGTCAAAATAAAATAATATAAACTTTCATGGAAAAAAAAATATTGTCGATGCTTTACTAACAGTGTTACATGATTTTAAGCACAACAATACACGAACACTGAAAATTTCAAAGATGAAATAAATTATATGTAACTCAAGATCACATAGCAATTTCACTTCAGGCTGACAAAAACAAACAGAATAACCAAACATGCTCAAAGTTCAATGTAACAATAGAAACAAATAGTGCTGCATCAGAGTTAATTTGATGCCAGTGCACAAAAGGTGTATTTTACACATTTGGTAGCTAACTACATGAACACTTCAACTTATGTTTCCTAGCTAGTTCACTGCAGTTTGGCAATACCATGGGGAAAATCAATAGCAATATACAATTTCTTTAAAATTTATGACAAGTCTAAAGAGTTTCTACATGTGACATGGACAGTGTTTCTTAACCTGTGGTCAGTAAATCAATGACATGTCAGTGAGTGAATAAAATTGTCACTTTCTATTTATATATTTGATGAGGAGGCCATGGTATAATCACATTACATTTGAAAACAAAAAACAGACAAAGAAAATAAAACTACACCTTAGCACCTGAAAATATCTGAAACAAAAGCTTATGAATTCAAAAATCTCTAAGACATCAATCAAAAACTGAATTCCAACTAATGGAAGTAAACAAACTAAAAAAACAACAACTGAACACTGTATTTTGCATTTTCAGGGTGCCTACCAAATCTGGGAAATGCAATTTCATGACCATTTTTTAAAGTTATTTCATGCACTGTCTCTCTCGATATATATATATATATATATACAGTCAAACCCCTATTTAACAGACTGCGATTTAACGAATTCCGCGATTTTACGTACATTTTTATGGTACGGATGGAACAACATTGGAATTAATGTTTGGTGTTTCCCGACTTAACGAACACATTTCATCAATTTAACAAACATTAAAAATTTTTTTAAAGCACCAAACTATATGTTAACTAGCATTTTCACGTTAAAAGTTAGCTAGAAAGTATGCCTTGTGTAACAGGAAGATTATACACATGCAGTTAACCAGCGTTACAAAGAACACTCTCTGCGACACAGCTTGATAGAATCATAAATCAGTTCGCCTCTCCTGCGACTATCAAGCGTAAGCTTCTTACAAGGGGCAGCAAATGACCAACAAGTTCCAAAGGAGTGCAACGTTTTCTTGCATGGGTGTGAAGCAGGGGAAAAAAAGGCGGTGTGGGAGAAGACATCTAGGGTACCCTGGGAGATTCTTGTTTTCAGCTACAGACAGAACAATAGTTTTCTGTTAACTCTGGGGACACACATTGTACGTACCCATTCCTGAATCTCTAAAATCCTTTCGCAAATTGCGCTTCTTTTCTTCTCAGTGTTAAATCTACTGGTCAAATTAAACAACACATCTTGTTATGCAACTTATAATACTGAAATCTGCATTTAAGAAGCTAAATTGCTCGTAAAAAAAAATCAACTGTTGTATTTTTCTCGCAATTTTAAAGTACGCTTAAATTTTGATGCTACATATTGAAATCTAATATCTACGAATTATGTATATAATACTCAAAGTAAATGTGTACGTATTATAACATTTTGATAATAAATTTAGCTGTTAAAAGTACTATAAATAATTTAAATTTCACAGGAAGAAAGAGAACTTAGCTGCTTACATATTGTATTCTGTTATTAACACTAGCTTAATTTGAATACTGAATTTGAAAGGCTTCCTCGACTTAGCGAATTCCGCGATTTTACGTACAAGACTGTTGGTCCCGTGAAGTTCGTTAAATCAAGGTTTGACTGTATATATATCCCACGAGACCGACAAAGAAAAAAAAAGTTGAACTTTTCAACCGGATGAAATATCAGAACGTGCAATGAGATAGTGCAAACATAAAGCAGCACAAGCACGATGGAATTGTTCACTGTAATTTATTTATGTAAATATGAAACTGGAGTACATCACTATATTCACGACATAAAATTTTTGAATTCAAAACAAAATAATACGGTTTTAAAAAACATTGCTTCAAACGTAGTATTTTTCGTTTGTTTTGTTGTTGTACTTGCTAGAATAGAATATCAGCACAAGTTTCATCTCATGTTGCTTTCTTCTCAGAGAGTCCCACAGCCATATTTGTCTTTTGTTCGCGCAGCAGTTGCACAGCATTCATTACTTAATTTTATTTGCTGTTGATATTCCCTTTCTATTTCTTCTAAACTGATCTCAAAATTTTGTACATATGATTACATGCTACAAGGTTATTATAACAGTTTTCTCTGTGAGGGAGTGTGTAAGTGCCCTTTTTCTTTATACTTTAATCATTACATGGAAACCACATTTACGTCTATGTGGTCAGTGTGTATGCAGAAAATGAACAATTATTAAAAATACAAAGAAATTCGTGACTCCAAAGCAAAGTTTGTGACTTTTTCATGACCTTTTTCCGAATTTGTGACTTTTTCGTGACTTTCATGACCAATAGACACCCTGATTTTGAATATGCATTATGAACAATAAGTGAATAAGCAACAAGGGCTTCTATGAATCTTGCTTCAGTTTAAATATTGCTGTGATACCAGCTAGTACTGTGTGACATTGGCAAAATACTCCAACTCATTGGGTTTTGTTCCAGAACCCTTAGGTGGAATGACCAGCTAGAACCGTCAGCTGTGGGCTGATCCTCCACACTGTATATTTGGACACATTGGAATCTTCACAATTGAAATTATGGGTAATGTCAGCCACAGTAGCCCTGCTGTTGTTGCAGAGAAGACGAGATAGCCTGCATTTACCTCTGGCATCAATGAGGCTTGGCCTGCTCATGCCTTGTAGATGGCTCGAAGTGTCACCTGTTTGGGATGACCTCTGATACGTACTAACTGCTGCATAGCGTGAGCAGCCTACAAGCGTCACTGTTTCAAAGATGCACTTGCCAAGGTGCCATAATGATCTCACCTTTATAGAGATCAAGGAAATCCTTTGCTTTTCCCAAGTTGAGATGGAATGAAATACTGACTGAAAGAGCTCCAACCCAGGTATTACATAGGTCATTCGCGACCTCGGCACGTGATGCTGATTGGCTGCATGTGCGCTTATTTGCATAACGTGGAGGTGGTTTTAATATTTTGGCTGATCGGTGTACGCAACTACTGTAATGAAGTATGGGGAAATTAATTATTTACCAGTGCAAAGCATCTAAGAATGTTTCACATCTGTGTAAAAGCCAGAAATGATTTAATAAAAAAAAAATATTGATGCCATTGCCTTTTAAAATTCTACAAAACACACCTTAAGTCGAAAACCAGAAGACAATCAAGTTTTTTCTATGTCTGTATCATGCTACTAGTCACTCCTTGTCTTTTGTGCAGCTCTGGACATGGCAATTATAAATGCGCAAGCACTGTTCCATTCAGTGAATAAACACAAAATAAAGTACAGAAAACTTCGTTCACATGTTAGTAAAAGAATTATAACATGATCAGACAAAAGTAAGACCATAAACAAGTAAACCACAGACACTATCTGACACAATGAAAACCCAAGTGAAAAACACAAGAACCATTACACCCATGCATCAAGATGATAAAAAATAAAACTGTAGGGAAATTAAGTCTTGAAAAAAAATGTGTATAATATATATGTATATATAATCAAAACAATACATTGTACTTCTTGCTTTAGCAAATATAGATCATTATTTAATAAAAGCTTTGTATGCAAATCTGCTTTCTCTATGTGCGTGTACACTGTTATATGCCACTTTGCATTCTTAAGACTTTCACATAATTTGAATTAACATAGTGTTTTTGCAAAGTGAAAATTAACAGCACTGACATTTTTCAAATTCTTATGTAACAGTTTCTAATTAACGAATGTTGCAAAGCTTTCTCATGAAATTTTACACAATACTAAAATGTACCTCACGAGTGTTAGGAGTTATTTTAAACAAATGCAACCCCCCCCCCTTCCCCAACAAAGTAGTCAAATAAACCACATTTAAGATTCCAGATAGGTGAAAAATTAAAATTTCTAGGGTTAAAACTGATGAGCACTGATACAGAAATATTTTTTCTGATGCACGAAATCTTGCATTAAGCAACAGAGTGAAGAAAGTTTGTAGTGAACTAGCATTGGTTATCTGCTGTATAGATTTTCCATTCATTATTATTATTATTATCAATGTTTATGCCTGTCAACATGGCAGCTTGCTTTGCTTTATGAGAACAAGAACAAGGGAATTTGTTGTTTTGATTACCAGCCATTCTCAATTGGCACTTAACCACTTAAGAGAACACTATACTCTGAGAGTACATAACCTCAACTCCATGTGTTGCTGATTATGTTTGTTTCATAGGCCGAGTAACTCTTGTGGGGGCAAGATAATATATTTTTTAAATTGCCAACTTGGTTGCAAGCATCAAGAGATGAAGGAGTGATGTGGTGATGGATGTCACAAGAAAGGTGAAGAGGTCAGCTATGATTTAGCTCTGAGCGCTAATGGATAAACATCACGAATTGAGATGGAGTTCACCTAAAATAAAAAAGAAAGGTAAAACTGCTTTGTATTTGGTTTTCACCTAAAAAAAAAAAAAAAAAAAAAAAAGGGTAAAATGTGAGATGGAGTTCACCTAAAAAACCCTGTTTTCTATTTGGTTTTTGTTGCAAAGAAAATACAGCTGTGTGAAAAAAAGGATCATTATGATTTGTTTGATTGAACAATATCTCCTTTAGTGGGAGAGTGTTCCCACATGACTTTGGATACATTCATGTTTATAACTAAATATTTTGTCAACATGAGTCAATCAACTGTCCTTACATAAAATGAAACATCAGTACTTGAGTATTCTCAATTATTGTAAAAAAGCTTATGAGTCATGTGTCATGCACATGATTTATCAGGTGTATTGATCTTAAGAATAAATCGAGTACATGTGAAATATGAAATTCATGGTGCAAACTCATTTTCAGTCTTGTCCTTGTTGAGTCAAAAGTGATTGATACATATTTTTAACAAGATTTTCGGACAGAAAAGCCACATTATCTTTTATTTGAAATATACGAAACACAGCCTATGACAAACAAAATAAACAACAAATTGTCATTGACTGGTGTTGTTGAACTGATACGGGTTTCCACTGGATCTCTAGGTATTAGTCAAGATTATTATTATTATTATTATTATTATTATTATTATTATTATTACTACTACTTTGTCATTACAGTCAGATAACCACTATGGCATGTTGGTGCAAAATGTTCACATCATATATCGAATCAACCATACTAAGAATAAAATTCCAATTTAATCTTCCATCTTTGAATTTAAGTTAATGTGTCTGACAGAAAAATTCCATTAAAATAGGTAAAAAAAAAAAAAAATGGTTCAAGAATGAAGGATTCCGCAAATACAGGTTGATCCAATTATCGTACACATCTGCAGAGATGATTGTGTAAATCATGTCAATGCCGTTCTAGTTCTGCAACCTGCCAACAGATGGCAGGAAAAGACCTCCCAAACCGAGTGGCCTGGCTACGTGCTCAGTGACACATACGGATGGTCGTTCATGGAAGCAGATTGTAATTTCCCCTGGAGCAGAGGATTTTTATTGCTGAGGAGTATTTTGCTAAGCGATCTTATGCACAAGTTGCTGAGAGTTTTCATCATAAATACCCGGATGCTGCTGTACCGAATAATTCAACCATTATTACAAGAATCATAACCTGTTTTTGTGAAACAGGAAGTCTGGAAGATAGGAAGAAGAACAGAAGATGCAGTGTGTTGACAGCAGCTAAACTGGATGAGATGGAAACTGGGCAATAGTGTTCCCCTACAAAGAGCCTATGAAACCTTGCAGTGCAAGCGGGGACATCTTATGGCAGTGCTCAGAGGACTATGAGGAACTTATGCCTTCATGCATATTGTGTTCAATGTGTCCAAGAACTGAAACAACCAGATGTTTGAAATACTGTGCATGGCTTCATTCGTTTGTGGAACAGCATGAAATGGCAGTGTTAAATCTACTGTTACTCAGTGATGAGGAGTAGTTTCACCACAGCGGATACATAAACAGTCAAATAAAAAGGTATTATATACATACATATCACTAACCTGTTCTCTGCGATTCAGAGGTTAGCTCCATAAAGAAATACAAACTACCAGATAAAGTTTTAATTGATCATTTACTGACTGTTGCCATGTCAAACTTCTCCATTTACAGCGATCTTGACACACAACTTGGGCTTCACTGACATCCATCACACGACATACACAAGACCTTCTATACTTCATACTCATGCAGACACTCTTGAATCTGATCTTCCCATGACTTCCTTGGCCTTCCTCTGCTTTGCTTTCCTTTATCTTGGGCTGAAATTTTTTTCTTAGAAAGCATCTCATCACTCATTCTTTCAATATGACCAAATCATCTAAGAATATTAGTCTCCACCTTACTAACAATATTTTGCCTCACCTTACACAACTGCAGCACATCTTCATTCCCCACACGATCAGAGAGTGTCTTTCCACAAACACCCCATAAGTAACGCATCTCTCCAGTACACACACACACACACACAAAAAAAAAAAAAACCTCTTGTCTCTTCTGCAACACCCAGGTTTCACTGCCATACATCAGAGTAGAAACAATTACACTTTCATACACAGCCATTTCTGACTCTCTCGAGAGCTCATCATTCCTGTGAAAACCTCCTAAAGCAGCTATGACTTTCAATGAACAATTCACTTCCCTACTAATTTCACCATCTAATTTGTCCTCTCTATTAAACATGTTTCCTAAATAAACAAAATCTTTCACCTGGTCAATTACTGTGCCATAACTTCAAAACTTATAACTTTGGGTTTTCTCTTATTCATACTAAGTTTGAATTTCACACAAACTGAATACATCTAGAACAACATACTCTGAAACTCACCTTTGCTCTTTGCCAAGAGAACTCTGTCATCAGCACAGAGCAATCTGCACACACAGATATTACCAAGACATAAAACAGTACTGTCCATCATGGCATCATGCATGCATACATCCATTACCATATTAAACAGTCAGGGTGACATTACACAACCTTGTCCGACTCCTGCACCAATAGAAAACCATTTTGATAAGACACCATTCACTCGTACACAAGCTCTACTGCCAGCATACATGGCTTTTACACTATTAAGTAGATTCCCAGTAACACCATATTTATTCAGTGCCTTCCGCGGAAGTATCCTATTCACTTGATCATAAACTTTCTCTAAATCTATGAAGGCAGCAAAAACTTTCTTACAAATAACCAGATACTTTTTAATCATCATGCGTAATGCGAAAATTTGGTTAATGCAGCCTTTTACCAGGCATAAAATCACCTTGAACATCCCACACTTTCTCTGATGCAAGACCTCATATCTTATGAATAACAACCTTACCAAACACTTTCCCTGGCACACTCTGTAAGCTAATAACACAATAGTTCTTGCAGTTAGTAGGATCCCCCTTTTCCTTATACAAGAGAATAATGATAGCATCCCTCCAATCCTGAGGGATCATTCCTAACTCCCAGGGCAACTGGCAAATTTCAGTTAACCAGTCAATTACAGTCACCACCATATTTTAACATCTCACCAGTTATGACATCTACTCACCATTCTGAAGAGATTTTAGAGCTTTATATACCTCCCACTTCTCTTGAGATCCCTCCTGTGCTTCCATGGCTCTAACTGTGACATCATTTGCTTCTGCCTCAGAATCACCTATGCTTTCTTGATCTAATAACTCACAGAAATACTCACCCCATCTTTCACTTAACTCATTGGGCTCCCATATCATGCCTCCGATCATATTCTTCACACAATTTGAAACTTTATTTCCCCTATTTTTCCTGTGTCTCATGTACTTCCAGAAAGTTTTTCTATCTTTCCAAAAGCCAATTCATGCCTTTTCACCTTTTCCTTCTTATCTTTTACCTTACTCTGAGGAACCAGCTTTGCTACCTCATGCTTCTTAGAACAATATTCATCCTCAGAAACTCTACCTTGCAACATTCCCAAATATGCTTCCTACTATATCTTTACTGCTTCTTCAATCTCACTATTCCACCAAGCATCACCTCTGTTACCCACTATTGTGGTACCACAGACCTCTACAGCGGCGGTTACAACATAGTTCTTAAAACATTTCCAATGCTTTTCTACATCCTTCTCAGATGATTTCAGCTCCTTCAGTCATTCTCTGAGTAAGTTAGAGCAATGCTGATGATCATCAAGGAGCCTTTCAACCTTTATCCTTTCCATCCTAGGCATCTTCCTATTCCTTTTCCTCCAACCAACATTCAGTTTCACTTACGAACCTACCAAGTAAATGAAATAATGATCAGAGCCAACATCCGCACTTCTCATCACACGAGTGTCAACAACTAAGTGTTTCAGACGCTGATCATAAACAACAAAATCTATAACACTCTTTTGACCAAGAGTACGATTTTCCCAAGTATGTTGGTGGATATACTTGTGGTTGAAAACCGCATTGTATGCGACACTGTGCATAATTCACAATTTCTTTATGCCATCTACAATATATGTGGTGGACTATGTGTGAGACTTTCAACTTCCCCGTGTAAAGACAATGTTACCAAAATATTTACTTATTACAAGGATTATCAAAGTGCAACCCTTTCCTTACATAGTATCTAAACCCAATGATATTCCTGTTATACAGGAAGAATTCAGTATTCCACATGTGATCTTGCATGCTGGAAACACTGTTAATAATAGTGAGTTACAAAAAATGGTGGTGGATCACATTGTATAAAAAAAGCACCTCTGCTTCTCAAACTTTAATGGTAACATGCTACAGGGTGTGCCATATAAAAGAGGCCGGAGTATAATGAATGACAACAGTCAGGCAATGCTACTATGCATGGTAAAGAATAGTTGAAATGACAGAAAACAGGAGTAATTTACCTGCATTTACAACAATTGCTGAAAGTGCTGTCCTCCGACATCAAGACACAGCTGCACACGATGGAACATGTTGTTTGCAACGCGCCACAACTTATCGACAGTGATCTGGGCTATGGCATCCGTAATGTTCACTTTTAATTCATCAAGGGTGTGGGGATTAGTTGTGTACACTTTCCCTTTCAATGCTCCCCACAGATAAAAGTCACAGGTGGAGAGATTGGGTGATCTGAATTCCAAAATGGAGACTCTTCTGTACGACCAAAAGATAGGCGTTTGGTGTGCTGTATCTGCGAAGAGGATAGTCAGCCCATTCTTTTTCACTGACACCATCAACTCGGAGCACTATGTTCAGCAACTGTTCAACCCATTTGTTGCCGCACTTATAGAAGAAGAGCCGACATATGCTTTCTTTCAGCAGGATGGTGCAACTGCACATACTGCACAGAACAGTCTATGTGCTGTGCATGAAGTGTTTGGGGAGAACAAAACCGTATCGAAGGGACTATGGCCACCCAGATCACCTGATCTCTCCACATGTGACTTTTATCTGTGGGGAGCATTGAAAGGGAAAGTGTACACAATTAATCTGCACACCCTTGATGAATTAAAAGTGAACATTACAGATGCCATAGCCCAGATCACTGCCGATGAGTTGTGGCGAGTTACGAACATGTTTCGTCATGTGCAGCTGTGTCTTGATGTCGGAGAACAGCACTTTCAGCGATTGTTGCAAACACAGGTAAATTACTCCTGTTTTCTGTCATTTCAACTAGTCTTTACCGTGTATAGTAACATTGCCTGACTGTTGTCATTCATTGTACTCAGGCCTCTTTTATATGTCGCACCCTGTAAAACACAGCTTCATTCACAATACACTGACATATTAAGTTCTTAGACACCACAGGACTTACTTTCCTGATGTGGATCTCATTAGATTTTGGGTATTTTAAGTATAAAACATATCCATGTTTGTATATCTGGAAGCAAGGGAAACACACACACACACACACACACACACACACACACACACACACACACACACACACACACACACACACACACAACTAATGTTAACTCTTTTAACTCCAAGTCTCTTTTAATATATGTAACCTTTAATTTATGTAACACCTCTTCTGACCAACACACATACTCTTCTGAAAAGAAACCCAAAATGCAGAGTTTTCTTTAACAATGGGGGCAGAGAGTATATTGTGATCATAATGTTAAAGCTGTGAAATTAGGCCTGTTCTCAACAAGGCTATGGGAAGAAGTGATCTCTGAGACGTAGAATCAAGTGAGGAACATGCTGATGTAGAAGGAGCTCATACACACAGTAAACCTCCAGCAAATGGCAGAAAGCGAGTAGCACTTCCAATTTGGTGAGTGCAGTGCAAATCGGAGGAAACCTACAAAGAGCATGAATAAGATTTAGATGGCCAACTATAAATATTTATATTTTTTTCTTTTTTGTTGTTTCTACACAAGTCAAAAACACAAAAAGGAAATCCTAGCTTTCAAAATTTCTGTTAAATTGTCTGAACTAATGTCAATAAACAGCGTAACTGCTGAATTTTTATTATATCTGTTAGTGTTATCAATCAGTTAGTTATCAAAAACACATCCACACTGAAGGGATTACATCAAGTGAAAGGCTGCAATCCTACCTGAAAAAGAAATAACAATATAAAAGAAATGGAACGATGAGCAATGAAAAATGTTTCAACAATAGTATTTCTCCATTAAATGCACAAATACAATCAAGTAAAACAGACCACTCTGTCATTTCATTTGTTGGTATTTTCAAAAATCTTGTATCTTCCTTGTAATCGACTCAAAATGCTTCAGAGTTATTTACAAAATAACTGCCAAATGAAAAGAGAATGTAGAAGAGATGGAATGCATCTGATCTACAGGAAAAGTAGCGGGGCTATATACCTGATTAAGTGGTACCCATTTATGTGCGTGTATGCAAATTTCATTAGGTATGCCTGTGGGTACGATTGTAAGAATCTTCTGAATGGTATGCTATCAAGAGCCATGTTTATTACACCTGAGGATTGATATTGAAGTAACCTTTTTAAAAAAACTACTGAAACGAGAACATTTTGGATGAAGCTGGTATGTTTGGTAGCTCTTAACTTTGAGGCTCTTTACAAAATTCTCTGGCACCACAAAAGATTTACCGTAGTTGTATTATTAACTAGATCTATTGGACTTACGTCTGAATCTAATGCTTTCCTGCTCACTGATTTGCTCTGGATGTTTCCTAGCTTTCAAATATTTTTACATCAGTTTAAGTTACATTTGGTGCCATTTTTCTTTTCTGTCAACAATTTATTTTCAAGGATAATAATCATTATGCTGATATTTAAAATTTCAACTGTTCTTGGTGATAAACCTCTGAAACTTAGTGACATCTCTTTACTCCAGCTGATTATATATCTTACATATATGAACACTAGTCACAGCATAAGAATTGCTGATTTTTTTATTATTTTTATTTTTTTTATTTTTTCAACACTATTGTTCACAGCAACATTGAGCTTGTTTCTTTTATCCTGGGTTACAATTTTTAACTGTTTAGTGATGCAAAGTTTTACTTCCTGACTAGGATTAATAAAAGCACAGACAATGATGTACAAAAAAAAAAAAAAAAAAAATGCAGGAGAAGCAGAAATTTTACAAAATACATACCATGTAATCCATACAAAGCTTTCTTACAGCTGTGTGCATTTCTTGGTCTCCATACACTTGATCAGCTGAAAAAATTTAAGCCAGCAATTTTATACCTAAGATTTATTTACCAAAATCCTGATGAGATGTTGGGTTACATGCAAAAAAAGCAGGATAACATAGAAATGTATCCTGTACGAGACTAAAGTCTAATTTACTCATCAAAATTGGGGGTTTAATGCAAATAAAATATCGATTGAATTACAACAATTTAAAATGTTTAAAACTGATTTAAATGTAGTGCAAGAGGAAGATACTGCTATACCTCAAAGTACTTAGCTACAGGCAGATTACTTACCACAAAATAAAATTATTTTGAGATGAGAATGTTCATTCAATTATTAGGCAAACAATTTCTACACATCATGCAAGTTTAGAAAACATGGATTGAAGAAATTTCCCCTGGAGAGTAAAAACCTGGTTAACCCGTGAAAGGGGAAATCACCATGCACCTATAATTAATTTGCATTTATCACATGTTCCTATAAGTATGCATGTTTCAAGATACTATAACTTGTTGTACAGGGTGATCCATTTAAACCAGTACCATGTGATTTACTTATAACTTTTTTATAAATAACAACAAAATCATACAGTAAGTTGAAAATTATACATGTGGTATTGGAAAATCATTTTATCAAAGCAAATGTTGGAATTGTCCTCCATTTTCTTGTAAACACAGTTGAACACGCCGCACCATATTCAGTGATGTCTCATGTAGAGTACGAGCAGTAACATTGCCAATTTCAGTCGTGATTGTTTCACGCAATGCATCCAATGTTTTTGGATGGGTTTTGTAAACTCTATCCTTTAAGTAGTCCCATAAAAAAAAGTCCGGGGAAGTTAAGTCCGGAGACCGGGAGGCCATATGCTTTTTGAAATTAATCTGTCATCAAAGAAGCTGGTTATGAGTTCCATTGAGACTTTCGATGTGTGACACGTAGCGCCATCCTGCTGAAAGTAGCCCTCTGTCAATTCAATGTCATCAAGTTGTTCCACAAATTCATTGAATATGCGGCAATAAACGTTAGTGTTGACAGTCTCAGAGAAAAAAATGGGGCCAATAATTTTCGTAGATGAAACCACACACCATACACCAACCTTTTGTGAATGCATCGGTGTTTCACACATAACGTGTGGGTTTTCGGCAGCCCAGTATCTGCTGTTTTGCGAATTGGCGTAGCCTGACAGATGAAACCAGGCTTCATCCGTAAACCATGTGATGGAGAGAATATCAGATCGCAAATTAATAAAATTTTGAAACCATTTGCAGTAACTTACTCTCTTTCCCTTGTCCGGTTTCTGCAGCTGATGGATTACGTGGACTTTAAATGGTCGAATATTCGCTTTTTTTGCTGCCCTTTGACAAGTTCCATATGAATATCCTGTCTGTTGGCTTAATCTGCACAATGATTTCGTCGGAGATTGAAGTAAACGTTGCCGAACATCGTCCACACGCGTTTGGGGCATCGCAGGGTGATGTCTACCGCTACCGCTGAGAAGAGAACCGGTTTGCTCCAGTTTTTTGCCATCGGCAGAATTGTTGACTAGCTTGGCACTTTTCGAACTCCAAACTCGCTTCGAAATGCTCGTTGCGTTTTGATGACAGAATTGGTTACCCAATACGATTTCACTAAAAAAAACACGCTCTAGAACAGAGTACTGCATGTTTCCGAATGCACGCAAGTGAATGACAACGCAACAACAAACAAATCACAAGCTGAGTTACAGTTACGGTTAACAATCTTCTTCACGGTGGCAGTTTTCATTCTCCAGGAGTTGCTGCTTCTATTGAAAAAAAGAAGTTCCTTGCGCGATCCCTTGCAAAAACGTAAGTTTTTTTTCAGGGTACTGGTTTAAATGGATCACCCTGTACAAAACAACAACAAAGATTTGCTTTATCTTTCCATTTACCATATATACTTGTGTGTACGCCGAAAGCTAATGCAAGAAATCCTGCTTTCAGTTAGGGGGTCGGCTTATATGTGGGCCACTAAAAATTAAGGCTCCACTCCCATTAATTCTTTCATGGGATTTATTGGCGGATTTGTTTACATTTTAGACCGTGTCTTTTCGAGTGATATTTTTCAGACCTTCTGGTGGTGGTGGTGGGGGGGGGTGAATATTTTTCTATTCAGACTTGAATTCCTAAGGTAATAGGTTCCGCTAATATGATAAGTGAAAAACCTAATCTTGTTTCAAATTGAGACCCTGAAATTTCTTGCTTCCAAACAAGGGATACTCCATTACTTCCCATGTGCAACCTTGGGACGCCGTCGACACCGCGTAAATCACTTAGCTAGTGGGGTGGGCCACAGCAGTGTCGTCTTAATAACGCTTCTGAGGGCTCTGGGCCGTCACATTTTTCGAGGCTCCTGATCTTATTTATATATACAGAGTATATACATACAACATACTTTCGAATTTCATCCACCCATCTCCCATGTGGTCTTCTTCTGGGTCTTTTCCTGTCCCTTGGAATCCAATCTAAAATTTCGGCTGTCCATCGATGGTCTGTCCTTCTGGCAGTATGCCCAGCCCATTTGCCATTTCAGGGATTTAACTCTGATCATGATGTCTTCCACTCTTGTCATGCGGGAGTGACATGGAGGAGACTGGCACAAGACAGACCGTTGTAGAGGAAACTTGGGGAGACCTTCGTCCAGCAGTGGATTGATAATGGTTGATAATGATGATGATACAACATATGGTATTATTACAATGTGTGGGGGGCTTTTTTTATTCACATATGGTATTATGTAAGCTTTGGAAAACAGTAGTGAATAAGCAGACATATGCTGAACTGCGCATGTGTAAAACTGATTTTCAGGGCTGGTCGCTTCATGTTGTCTGACAGTGATCAGATGATTTTAATTTGTGGAATTAAGCTGCAAGGTTCACCCATGTAAGTAAAATGAAGAAATTGGACTTTTTATTGCGACACACTTTTAGTTTATTAAGGGATGAAGAAGAAAAAAATGTTAAAGACTTAGTCCCACATTTGACCAAATACAGGGTGATTCTCTTGCTACGAAACCTGAACACACCTCAATAACTTCCTTACCGCTCGATGGTTTCCTATGAAAATGTACGTGGACTAAGCTTTCATCTATCGAAGCAGAACAATCACACCCCACAATGAAGAGCACTTTACTCGTGACCTTGACGCACGCAACCGCTGACCAGATGTTTGACTCAGTGTAGAGTGATTGCGTCTGCTGCAAATATGTACTTAGTTGAACAGCGTGTGTTCATTGTTCATGAATACTGGCGAATGAGCTCATTTTAACAATATCAAATGGCATTTTGGAATACGTATCCATGGTGAAGGAAGTGTACTGTCAAAATGCTGTATTAACAAATTGGTGGAAAAATTAGAGACAACAGGAAGTCTTATCAATCAACAAGCAGGAGGCCAGATGATGTCTGAATGCAAAGTGCAAGATGTAAAGGAACGATGATCACTGGCATCGCCAACAAAATCCCTAAGACTTTCACAAAAAAACAAAAAAAACTGGTATTCCTTATTCCTTGTGTCAAAGAGCTGCCAAAAAAGTAAAACTGCACCCATATCATGTGTCTGTTTCAAGAGTTGGTTCCAAAGGAATTGGACAAATGTGTACAATTTTGTTTATGGTTCCAACGTTGCGTTGGGAAACATACTGGGATTTCGGACATTACATGGTTTACGAACGAAGCCTGGTTTCATCTGAGTAGCTATATATGAACTCGCAAAATGTGTGTGTGTGTGTGTGTGTGTGTGTGTGTGTGTGTATGGGCAGAAGAAAACCCACATGGCATTCATATGGAGCCTTTACATTTGGAGAAAATCAGGGTTTGGTGTGCCTTGTCTGTCTTGTAGACAAGTTATCGATCCCATATTCTTCAATCAAACTGTTACCACAGAGGTGTACTTAAACATATTCAGTGAAATCAGTTAACAGACGACAAATTAATGGGAGGTTACTTTCAACAAAGACGGCGCAACGTCCCACACATCTAATGAAAGCACGAGGCAAATTTGAAGTTATTTTGTTGACCGAATAATCTCGAAAAATCAGTGGCAGCCATGATCACCAGACCTGACACCACCTGATTTCTTCTTGTGGGGTTTATGGAAGGGCTGAGTACAAGCAATAAGCCTTGAACAATTGACGCCTTCAAAGATGTGATATAGTGGGAGGATGCTGACATTACCTGAGTCACATTAGCACATGTCTTTGCCAATTTGCAGACTGGTGTACAAAAGTAGAAGGATGCTGGAGGGGGCCATTTTCAGCATATACTTTAGGAAGGCCTTGTTTTGCTAGATACAAGGTAAGTACGTGTCAATTTTCAAAGGGAAGCATACACAATTAAAAAATTTATTGAGGAATGTTTGGGTTTCCTAGCGAGAGAATCGCCCTGCCCTGTATTTGCTTGGTGCAAAAACATAGGAATGAGTCTAGAACTTTTAATGTGGAGTAGTATAGCAAAATATCATGGTTAACTGGAAGTGAAAGGAAACATTGCTTTGTTTGTACTGTTTAGTATTTAGTGGTGATGTAAGAGACTTAAAGCATCTTTCAGAATAAATTAAATAAAAGTCACAAACAAACGTATTACCACTTGTCCCTATAGCAGAAAGTTCCTGATCAGTCCGACAGACATCATGGCGCCACAATAAATCTGTGGGTGGTTACGGGACAAGATAACTACTAGATGTAAAAAACAATAAAACTTTGTGTGGGTAGAGATTTAAAAGAAAAAGAAGAACCTAAGCCACTTATATTTTTTCTACATAAAAGAAGTCTTAGAAACTACAGCAACTGCAATAATTAGGGTTGAATACCTTTGCCCTCTAGCTAGAATTTTGCATCCATTTTCAAGCTGAAACACAAAGATTCATGAAATAAAATTATGTTTAACGAAAATACGGGACTGAGGGGAACATCACCAGGAAGTCCTACTAAGACGGAAAACTTGCATCCATGACCAGGAGCCCACAGGCGAAGATTTGATTGGTTTCTGGAGATATTGTTTTTGCCTGCAGGACCAAAATCAAATCTGTGACATAAGTCACTGTAATTCTGCTACGGGGCCACATATCAAATTGTGTAAAATTTAAATTACAGTAGACTCTTGCTACTCCGGCCATTCCTTGCACAGAGGAGTGCCGGATTAGCAAGAGTGCAGATTACTGAGAGTGCATGAAAATTCAGTTTAATTCTTCATTAAATTTAATGTTAATATTACAAGTTTACTATGTGTATTATGTATGTATTTAAAAAAACATAAGTAAGAGACAGGCATATGGTAATAGTAAAAGAAATATATCAGTACAGTAAAGCACAATATGTAGGTGTACGTACTATACACAGTAAAAGAAACATAACTGCAATACAGCACAGATGAAATCTTGCATTTTCTACTCAGTGTGGTCACTTCGGAACATGTCACAGATTTTTGTCTGCTTTAATGAAGATGCTTTTTGTAATATTCTTAATTATTTTGAGGATCCTTGCTACTTTCATTTTAAATTGAATTACATGAACGTTAGTGCAATTCAAAACAAAACATAACATTAAAATTGAAAACTTCCCTCGTATATGAAATATAATTCATTCCAGTCAGATATCAACATGACTTCTGCAACCAGACCACGCAAGGAGGAGGCCAGATTATCGAGGGCTGGATTAGAGACAGTCTACTGTATTTGGCAAAGTAGATATAAGAACACAGCTTGATGAAGGGTATAAACTTTCAGTTAGTGTTCATAATGATATGGTGGACCAAAACTAGACATGCTCTAAATAGAATTACTGGCTGTCTAAAATTTTGCAGAAGTAATGAGCTTGCTTTAAAAGGTCATAATGAATCTGAAGATCCTCTTAACAATGGGGCAAGAATGGTTAAATGCCTTAACTGTTCTATCTGTTAAAAAAAAGTTCATTTCAGAAATTATTTCCATTTGGAAATTATTAGCACATGAAAAATAAATATTTTTCTGTTTTTAGCACTTAAAAATTAATTCCCTATGATGACATCTGTTTTGAATTAAAGAAGGAATACAGTACATACTATTTAAAAAAAATGTAAGGACAAAAATATACAAACTCTGCATAGTACAATACTCTGTACATAAGAATCATGTAGACATGACTGCATACATGTATACACGATGTATACATAAGAATCAAGTATACATACAATGTAAAAGCATACAAGACCTGGGATTTATATTAAGAAAAGAACACCAGCTTGAAGCAGAATCACGTTATTTTAAAATCTTTACCTATACAGAAGAACGTTCCACTTACTAGCTCTCATGATAACAATTTTGAAACTGAAGTACCACAAACTGTTTTTTAAGATGGTTGTGTGTGAGACTGATTAGATTTAAATAAGGGAGAGGGAAATCATCTGAAAACCCAGATAATAATCTATGCAAAGAATTGAAGATGTGAAGTCTCCCTTGCTAATTCAAATGGTAAAATTTCCCCCAGCGGTTGAAAAGATAAATGTTTGCTATATTACAAAAAATGTCTTGTAGCATCAGAAAACTACTTCCAATACCATAATAAAAATAATGAGTTTAACATTTAATTAATGTTCTCATTATCCGCAAACATACTTTCAGTAAGTTCAATATTTTCGAGGTTAGTAGCAAGTACTCACCTACTTCTTGACATATATATATATATATATATATATATATATATATATATATATATATATATATAATAATAATATGCACAATGAATTCCATTGTGCATGGCTTTTATCAATTATGAAAAAGCCTTTGATTCGGTGAAACCATCAGCAGTTACAATGGCTCTGAAAACCTGCGGTATTGAAGATGCATACATTAATATTATTAATAACATCTATGAAAACGCAAGTGCAAAGATTAGGCTGTTTGAAAATACAACACACATAAAAATTGGAAAGGGAGTGAGACAAGGTGACACCATATCTCCGAAGCTCTTTAATGCCACATTGGAGGGTGTTTTTCAGTCACTGAGCTGGGAAAACAAGGGGATAAAGATTAATGGAGATTATCTAACCCACCTTCGTTTTGCTGATGACGTAGTCATTTTTGCAACTACCCCATCAGAGCTGCAGAGTATGATCCAGGAACTTGCTGACAAGAGTAAAGAAGTGGGATTAAAAATGAACTTTCGGAAGACAAAAGTGATGTTCAATGCTTTTACAAGAAATGAAGATTTATCGATTGATGGAGAAAAGCTGGAGATAACAGACACGTACGTTTATCTTGGACAGCAGATATCAAGTGAGGGTCGCATTGATGAAGAAATTAATCGGCGTACAAAACTTGCCTGGAGAGCTTTTGGAAGAAACAGCATAATTTTCAAGAGCAATATGCCATTATGTCTTAAAAGAAAAGTGTTTGATCAATGCATCCTTCCAGTGCTTACGTATGGTGCAGAGACGTGGACCTTAACTAAAAGAGACATACAAAAGCTGCAGACAACTCAAAGCAGCATGGAGAGGTGCATACTTGGTGTAACCAGGAGAGATAAGAAGAGGAACTCGTGGATCCGAAAAATGACAAGAGTGGAAGACATCATGATCAGAGTTAAATCCCTGAAATGGCAATGGGCTGGACATACTGCCAGAAGGACAGATCATCGATGGACAGCCGAAATTTTAGATTGGATTCCAAGGGACAGGAAAAGACCCAGAAGAAGACCACATGGGAGATGGGTGGATGAAATTCGAAAGTATGCAGGGGTGACATGGAGGAGACTGGCACAAGACAGACCGTTGTGGAGGAAACTTGGGGAGACCTTCGTCCAGCAGTGGATTGATAATGGTTGACAATGATGATGATGATGATATAATAATAAAAAAATTAGTATGTTCTTTCATTCTGAGTCTACCACCCCCTCACAGTAACAAACACGATATTTACATATTAAAACGAAGTGAGTAAAAATGCTATAACACTTACACTTTTCACAATAATTAAGAGCTTTAAGTTAAAACAGTAATTAATTTAAAAGAGTATGCAACCTAACTATTGGTGTGTGCATAAGTTCTACCCATTTTTGTAGGCTACAAAGAAAGAAGGAGAACACAACAAATAACGTGCCTAGAATTTCACATAATTGCCACCATTCTGTATGACCTCTTGCCATCTGTCTATGAGTAGCTGAATCCCACGCAAGAAAAACTCCTGTGTTTTAGAGTAAAAAAAGTCATGTAATGCCATTTTCACATCGTCCACATCGTCAAAAGTTTCGAGAGCAAAAAAAAAAGGCGTTCTGTAATGATCAAAAAAGGTGGTAGTCCGTAGGTGCCAGGTCAGGGGAATACGTCATTTGAGGTAACACTTCCCAACCAAAGTCCAGAATTTTTTTGCCGAGTGATTAAAGCAACACGAGATCTGGCGTTACCATGATGAAGAATCCCACCTTTGCAATTGAAGAGTGCTGGCTGCTTCGATGTCAATTGTTCTTGCAATCTGTCCAACTGTTGGCAGTAGATGTCAGCATTTATCGTTCGATTAGGTGCCAACATCTCCCAGCGGATTATTCCCTGGACATCCCACCAAACACTCAACAAAATCTTTTTGGGATGCAGTCGTCCTTTTGAGGTCAATGGAGCAGCTTCGCACCTTGGCACACAGTCCGCCGACACTTTACATTATGGTACAGTACCCATTTCTCATCACCCGTTACAATTCGTCCCAAAAACAGTTCATTTCTGTGACGAGAAAGCAAAGAAACACAGGTATGAATTCCAACCTCTCGTTGCTTTACAGAAATCTGGTACGGAACCCAGTTATCAAACTTGGTGATGAACCCAAGCGCATGCATTTGTCTTTCAACTGTTGTCCTGTGTACCAACAATGTTTCCGCTAATTCCTGAATGGTTGGATGTGGGTCATTTGTTATAGATTGGTCCACATCCTCATAAGAAACCACGGAATGGACATCCAGGATGTGGTTGATCTTTACAGCTTCTGTCTCCGCCCCGGAATTTCCGAAATCAACAATGACATGGGCTATCATACCCTAACTGCATCCTCTCCTTACACTTGACAGATGTTGCGGCAAGCTGTGGCTGTAGAAACTTGTACAGTAAACAATGCCTAATGTGCTTATCGCATGTCATGTTACACCTTCCGTGATTTCCGTTACGAATGACTTACTCGGACAAACCTAGTACCTCTATATACTCTATTATTCCACGCTTTATTGGCCGAAAATTAGGCATCGGAGCGTCTTCTGTGACGTAACTACTCTGATCGCAATTTGCATCTATTACAAAAAAGGGGTAGAATTTTTGCACACACCCAATAACTCAAATTTGCATTATTAACTAAGAGAATGGTCGAATACTCAAACCTGGTGCAGAGCACTGCTGCGAGAGCTTTCTGAGGCATGAGCTCCTTTCCTTAGGCAGACTTTAGCACAAATCAACACCCCAAAAAGAAGTGAGCTTATTTCAAACGTACAGAACAAACCATAAAAGGTAGGGCGTGGTCTTCAACCGACTGCATGTATTCCAATCGGTGAGATCGTCGTCAATGCTGTGCTGCCATCTACAGTGCAAAACGGGAACACCGCAATGAAAGGGGATCAAATTCTCAAGCTTTTAGGCATAAATTAATTATATCTATTATTTTTATTTCCTTTATTTCAATGCTTTCGCACAGTACCCGAGGGCTTGCCGATTGCTGAATGGGGTGATCCGCTCGACATTGTGCCAATAGGGAATCATGGACGTATCGCTGATGGTTAAAATTGAAAGGGAGGTGGAAGGGCTGCCTTTCTTAACATTTTTGCACACACCCAATAATTCAGCAATTGATGGAACATATCGCTGATGTTAAGAAAGGCAGCCCTTCCACCTCCCTTTCAATTTTAACAATCAGCGATATGTGCACGATTCCCGATTGGCAAAATGTCAAGCGGATCGCCCCACTCAGCAATCGGCAAGCCCTTAAGTACTGCAAAAGCATTGAAATATCTATCTACCTTACTCCTAACACCTGCAATACTGACGCACCTTTGAACATCCCTATCATTTGGAAAGCGATTTTGAAATCTGGCAACAACTGATGCTTTTACCACGTGTCTCATTCCATGGCTGATGAAGGTAGAAGTCCCTACGAAAACGTCCCGCTTATAATATTCAACGTAACTTATGCGTGATATGACGATTTCAAGAATTCTAATTATCCTTTATGCCTTTCAATCAATATGCCACCAGAAAGTCTTAGTTCTTTTCTTTTAGAATGTGCTGATAACAATCAAATTTGGGAAATTTCTTGTTATCTACACAATACTGAATTAACATTTTAGCTTAAAGCTCTTAATTATTGTGAAAAGTTAAGTGTTATGGCATTTTTACTCACTTTGTTTTAATATGTAAATATCGTGTTTGTTACTGGGGAGGGGGTCGACTCAAATGAAACAATGTACTAAATATATGTCAAGAAGTAGGTGACTACATGCGACTAACCTTGAAAATATTATACTTGCAATACATCTCATTGATCTTCACTAATAGTTCCTAACATTTCAATTTTAGGATTTACATTAACAGAGCCTGAAAAATATCTGAAAATTCACATGCCCTAATGGGCATGTGCAGAAATTATTTACCTACCCAGCTGGTAAAAACTGGATGCCCAGGAAAAAGTTAACGAATTAGGAGCCTCATTTTTTTAAGTTAACAAATAAGATGAATGTTTCATTCTTCGTCTTTCCTTCTTTTTTTTTTTTTTTTTCATTGCCATTTTAAGGATCTGTATTCTAAACGCTTAATGAACAAAGGGGTGCACCTTGCCTCACTCGCTAAGTTATACCAGAGACCCTAACTCTCCAGGGGCTGTGCTACATACCCCGTTGTTGTTTACCTCTCCCCTCCCTTCACTAACGATAAACATTTGGAGCAAACCTACATACGGCCCCAATTTCTGGACCTAGGGCATAATATAATTAAAGAAATGATATTCTCCCGTCTTTGGCATGCTATGACAATAATACAACTTCCAGTGATTTGCAGTGAAATGAAAAATTATATGTGGCGACCAACTTTTTCCTTATAGGAGGAAATTATCCTTTCCAAACTTTTTTTCAATTATTTACTTGCCTGACCAGGCAACTAAGATTTATTTTTTTACCTGCCCAAGCCAATAATTTACATGCCCTAGGCATCTAGGGCATGATATTTTTCGAGCCCTACACTATATCGACAAAAGTCACCAGACACCTAGAAGAGAAACACAACATAGCATTTATTAACATACATTAGTACGATGTCGGTCCACCTTTGGCATGCACTGACCCTTCGAGACATGCTTTCGACAAGGTTTTGGAACACAGCAATAGGTATGTGTTTCCATTCAGTACATAATGCTGCCACTCACTGTTGCTTAGTAGTAGGCCTAGGTTCCAAACTTCTTATGTGGCACTCTAATTCATCCCATATGTGCTCTATGGGATTAAGATCAGGGCTCTGTGCTGGCCAGTCCACACACAATACAGTATTATCGTCAAACCACGCCTCAACAGTCCTTGCTTTATGGCTCGGTGCATTATCCTGCTGATACCAACAAGGCTCGGTTCTGTAGTATCGCCACAGAGTTGGTATTGTCCAGAATATCAAGGTAGACGTGCTGGTTAACAAGTTTGTCCAAATTAACCAATGGGCCGGGACCATACCATGAAAAACACCCCCACACGAGTGCACTGCCAGCTTCAAACTTGACCTTAGGAACAGTACACTGTGGCAAATAGTGTTCCCCCAGCTGCCGCCATACCCACACATGCCCAACAAACTGATGGATCGTGTATATGGATTCATCAGTCCATAGGACACATTTCCATTGATCTACGATCCACGATAAATGCTCTTTACACGATGCTAAACAATGAGCAGCATTCCGAGTGGAGATTAATTGCTTTTGAGCAGCTGCACGGCCACAGTAGCCCATGCAATGAAGTTCTTTGTGAACAGTACGTGTACATGCCGAGGTTCAAGCATTTTTACTAACCTATACACTGAGGTCTTGTGCAGTACTCCGCCAATTAGCTGTAACGACTCTCTTGAGGCTTTGATGTCCTCTATCACTGATTTTCTTTGGTCTGCCGGTAGGTTTTGCTGCTTCCGGAACGCCATGTGTCTTCCACTTATTCAGTACATCCAAAACAGTTGACTTGGGCATGTTTAAATGTCTCTCGGTTTCTCTTATGGACAGCCCTCTAATATAACACCCAACAATCTTTCTTTTCTCAAAATGAACGATCTGTTCACAACGAATGACTCTTCACAGTGAATGGTTCGCTCTCACCACTGTGAACGATGATCATTCAATCTGCCATTACTGCTGCACGCACTGAAATTGCAGCACACTTAACTTTCCTCCGCCTACACGAGTTCAGAAATGAATTCCCAATAAGAAAAGTAATGCCGCGAATAAATACGGTCAACCATTATATGGGTGAGCAATCAGCTAGAAAATAATGGTGGAACTTAAGAATGGAATGACACGTGAATGTCATTCTCGAATCATGGCTCATCACAAATCATTCATCAGGAACGGCGAAAGGCTCATGATCTTTTGGGCTGTTTGCCTAAAAGAGCTATGGTCCAGAAACAGCTTCTATCATTAACACAAGATGCCTGCAAACATAGGCGTAGCCAAGGGAACGGGTTCTCAGGTCCATACACCCACTCCCTTCGAGGGGGATAGAGTATGAATTAAAGCAATACACGAGGGTGGATCAAAAAGTTACACTGTTGAATAAAAAAATAAATAAATAAATAAAGAGATACACTCAGGGAAAGTATGTTGGTTCAAAGGCACATTATTCCTTTTTCGACATAGTCGCCTAAGGACTGTAAACATTTATCAGTGTGTGTGATTAACTTTTTAATACCTTTACAGAAAAAGTCTCCTCCAGTTTGGTGTAACCAGTTAAGGATCGATGTTTTCACAGCCTCATCAGTTTAGAATCGTTGTCCATTAAGGTCCTGTTTCATTTTACAAAACAAATGGTAGTTGCATGGGGACAAGTCAAGGCTGTGTTGCCACAGCTCCAACTTGAATTACTACAGCAATTCCTTTGTTTTCCATGCTGTGTGGAGTGTGGCATTGTTGTGCAGCAGAAAGACGCCTTCGCTCAACTTTCCCCGGCATCTGTCCTTAATTGCCTTTCACAAATTTTGTAGTGTTTGGCAATATGAGTCGGCATTAATAGCTGTCCCTTTTGGCAGAAATTCTGTGTAAACAACTCCTTCACAGTCAAAGAAAACAGTCGCCATGACCTTTCCCGCAGACAGTTGGACTTTCCATTTCTTCCTTGTTGGAGAGGTGACATGCTTCTATTCCGTGGACGATTGTTTGGTTTCAGGGGTGAAATGGCGAAGCCACGTTTTGTCACCTGTGATGATTAAACTCAAAAAATTGTGACCCTCAGCAGAATACTGTTGCACAAGAGACAAAAACAACAGAACAGGAACTGTTAGTTCCTGTGCTGGTCGGTGAGTAAACGTGGCACCCATCTCACACACAATTTCCAAAATTCTAGCTACTTGTGAAAGATGGAATGAACAGTCCTGTACGAAATGTCTAACATACTGACAATTTCCTTGAATTTTATATGCCTATTATCCCATATCATGTTGTCAACAGCAGCAACATTCTCCGGAGTGCTGGATATTGATGGTCTGCCTTCACAGTATTTGTCCGTCAAATTTGTGCAACCCATTTCAAATTGTTGGCAACAACACTTTACGATGGCCAGGCGAGACGTGGCATTTCCCGTATACAGCACAGATTTCAGGATGGATATCAGTGCAATTTAGGCACTTAGCCCACAAAAATCGAATGGTTCCTCACACTTCCAATTTGGAGTAAGAATCCAGTTGATGCGCCATTACGAACTGCCTCCTGCAAGCGCCTTACGCTGTTACTGAACTTTTAAAACACCTCCCATCGGCAGCTCTGACGTACTGTCTACTTAGCTCCCAAGCACACACGGTCCGACTGCAATCTCACTCCAGATGGCGCTAAGCATAACTTACTTTTTGATTCACCTATGTATACACTATATTGACAAAAGTCACCGGACACCTAGAAGAGAAATACAACATAGCATTTATTGACATGCATTAGTACGGTATCGGTCCACCTTTGGCCTTAATGCATGCACTGACCCTTCGAGACATGCTTTCAACAAGGTTTTGGAACACAGTGATAGGTATGCGCTTCCATTCAGTACATAATGCTGCCGCTAACTGTTGCTTAGTAGTAGGCCTTGGTTCCAAACTTCTTATGCAGCGATCTAATTCATCCCATAGGTGCTCTATGAGATTAAGATCAGAGTTCTATGCTGGCCAGTCCACACATGATACAGAATTATCGTCAAGCCACGCCGTAACAGTCCTTGCATTATGGCTTGGTGCATTATCCTGCTGGTACCAACAAAGCTCGGTTCTACAGTACTGCCACAGAGTTGGTAGGGCATAATTGTCCAGTATATCGAGGTAGACATGCTGGTTAACAGGTTTGTCCTTGATAACCAATGGATCGGAATCATACCATGAAAAACACCCCCACACAAGTACACTGCCAGCTCCAAACTTGACCATAGGAATAGTACACTGTGGTTAATAGCATTCACCCAGCTGCCGCCATACCCACAAACGGCCATCAGACTGATGGATCATGTATCTGGATTCATCAGTCCATAGGACCCGTTTCCATTGATCTACAGTCCACGATAAATGTTCTTTACACCTTGCTAAACGACGAGTAGCATTCCGAGTGGAGATGAAAGGCTTATGAGCAGCTGCATGACTACGATAACCCATGGAATGAAGTTCTCTGGAAATGGTATGTGTACATACGAAGGTTCCAGAATTTTTACTCACCTGTACACTGAGGTCTTGTGCAATACTCCGTCGATTAGCTGTAACAACTCTCCTGAGGCTTCGACATCCTCTATCACTGATTTTCTTTGGTCTGCCGGTACATTTTGCTGTTTCAGGCACGCCATGTGTCTTCCACTTATTCAGTACATCCAAAACAGTTGACTTGGGTATGTTTAAACGCCTCTCGGTTTCTCTTATGGACAACCCACTAATATAACACCCAACAATCTTTCCTTTCTCAAAGTCAATTCTCTCTTGCCTCGCGGTCAGCTGCAGGCTTGTTTTCATACCGTTTGCAACTGTATCGCGCATCTTCGCAACGCATCGAATCCGTTCATTTGCTTTTGAAGGGGTGTCTGGGGTCTTTTGCCAATATAGTGTATGTTCATATATATTAAAAAGAGAGAGAGAGAGAGAGTTTTTTTCTCAGTAAAGTTTTTTTTTTTTTTTTTTACTTTTAAAGATTCTGGGCTTATTCCCACTTGGAGAATTTTTTTCTCAGAATGCTTTCACCGATGGACTAAAACCATGGACACCCCCGTTAAGAAATTTCTGGCTATGCCACCGCCTGCAACAAATGATTTATTCAGTGAGCACAGTGACAACCTGGAAGCTGAATGGTCACTCATCTGATCATTTGTGAACAATTAATGAACTTCCAAGAAGGAATTATTTATGTCACCACTATTGCAAAACCCAGCATATGCACATGCACCCATGCATGCGGCTGATAAGAGCCTAACTGAGCAAATGCAGTGGCAATATTTACCATTGCTAATGTATGTGTGTGTGTGTGTGTGTGTGTGTGTGTGTGTGTGTGTGTGTGTGAACAGAACTTTTCTCACCTGAAGATCACAATGCAAAGGTGCATGAATCTGTCAAACGCAATACATTAACAAATTTATTCAAATTCACAAAACTGAAAGCAGGTCCTGTTTGGCATAGGACAACCCTCTGTGAACCGAGTTTCTTACATCTAAATGATAACATATTCAGGTTGTTTGAATACATACCAACAGCCCTGAATAGACATGCCCCATCTTCACCCATCTTTTTGATTGATAAACTCTTTTTCCTCAGCAGCTGTTCGAACCTCCTCTCCTTCTACACAATTCAAACAGGGAGAAAAATATTAATAATCCTGCAATGAATCTTAAAGAGGCAATTACATAAACTGATTGTTAACAGTTCAATACTGAAATAAAAATACAAGATATCAGAACAAAATCACGCTACACAGTTGTAGTATATTAAGTCTGGGAAATTTTTTATGCATCTCTTATCAAACTTCATTGTCGTTAATTACTACATGTCTAAAGATGATAAAAGTCACTGCTCCTTAGACAGCATATAATATAACATCTTATGAGCATTACATCCTGAATAAAAAAATGCCCTCAGAAGTTTTCACATTTTGGGGAACCCGCAACAAAGTTGATAAATACATGATGTTGAAGCAAGAACTGATACAAATAGTCTTTATTTTCGTCTCAGGATGTCTGCCAGAACTTTGCTTGGCAAAATGTACATTCCAAACTACCTGAAGTAATGGCTTCTTTTTCTGTCTTTGTTTTTTGTTTGGGGTTTAACAACCACCATGCACAATTTGATGGGCTATAAGCAGTCATATTGTCCCTAATTTAGGGCCATTGGTTCCACAAAAGGGAGAGCACCAGTATTGTAGGACAAACACAACATCTAGGATTCACCTGGACTCCAACGCAAACCCATCTGGGACAAATGGTCAGAAGCCAGCGCTGAAACCACTGTGCCACCTGGATGGCTTCTTTTTCTTGTTTTGGGCTTTAATGACCACTATGAGCAACTCTAAATACAACTATAAGCAGTCACACATCTCTAATTTAGAGCACTGGTTCTAAGGAAGGGCCTTTTGACAATCAAATACCACCGACGCCTCATCCGAGATTTGACTCTGGGCACAACTTCAGATGACTAGCTAGAAATCCATGGCTCTAACCAATCAGCCATCAAAGTGGTCGTGTTGGGATCACACATATGCTGCCAAACTCTGACATTAATTGCTGCATAGAAGGGTTTTTAGTTCGATTCCTCAGGAGTCAAAAGTCAGGTGTTGTCATATACCAACCTCTGGTTTGAAAACAGCAAAGGTACGGGGGTGTTTGGAAGTTTCTGGAATGGCTTCAGCATAGTGCCAGCATGTGTGTGCTGTGGTTTGGACCTTGATCCCCTCTAGAGTAAAATGCATTGAGTCATACAATGCTTTAAGGGGTTTTCTGTCTTGCTTCACTGTCCAATTTTATGAACATAGTGAACACGTGTTGAAAGCCTTTGCAATTTTTTGACTTTGTGAGAATGCTTGATTCAAAGAACATAGTGCATGCATCAAATTTTGTTTAAATTTAGGAAAGACTGCATAAGAAAGTTATGAAGTATTGAACACTGGTTTTAGGGAAGAAACAATGAGCAAAACACAAACATTTGAGTGGTTTGAAAAATTCTTGATGTCGACATATCACGCTAAAGTTACATAAAAATTACAAGCGGTGGGATGTTTTGGTAGTGTCTTCTACCTTTGTCAGCCATGGAATGAAACACGTGGCATAAGCATCAGTTGTCACCAGATTCCAAAATAGCATGGAGGGTTTTCACTGCCTGAACTTTCTACCACTCATCAGTTTGTTAGCACTATAAACTGATGAGTACATACCAAAGCATCAACCAGCGATTGATGGAACATATCGCTGATGTTAAGGAAGGCAACCCTTCCACCTCCCTTTCAATTTTAACCATCAGCAATCAGGGTTCCCACTCAAAAGTAATAAAAAAATTCCCTGACTTTTCCAGGTTCTCCAGGTGGTTTTTAAAGTTTTCCAGAGTGGCATGTTGCAAAGAATTGTTACATTTCATTCCATTCATTTTTCTCACCAAAGCACACACTTGAAAATCCTTTAAGTAATTTGTCTTTATAAATTTACTGGATTTTCATCAATAACAACTAACTGTGTACATTATTTTCTGTACCAAAGTTCCGTGAACTTTTGTGAATTCTACCCACACAAAATTTGTAAATACATTTCCATAGAAACAAGTCATATGTAAGAAAAAATCTGTCAGTTGAATAGTTTGTTTTTCTACAACACAATGCAGCTAAGCTTAATGATGGAATGGCTCTGTTCAAAGAAACATTGTTTCAAGAGAACCAACAGACAAAGGACTTTGATCCATCATTTGGTTGGTTCTCTTGTGAAGTGTTTCTTCAAGCAGGAGCCATTGTGCCTAATTGTTCCATGTTATAACAACTGCCTGCAGAAATTGAACAAAAGCTTAATAACTGGCAATTTTAAAAATAATTCAATTTTGCATCTTTTTTTTTTAGAGAATAAAGGAAATACTTAATATAACTGAAAGTAAGATCTACCAAATTCTAGGCAGGTAGTAATTGCAAACAAAAGTTTGAAATCTTGAAAAAATAAGTTTTTTTGGCAAAACAAAGTATCCATTGATTTTTACAAAACAGGGGGGGTAATTTTCCCTGAGTTTTACAAAAAAAGGGTAACTTTCCCTGAGTTTTACAAAAAAAGGGTAACTTTCCCTGAGTTTTCCCTGATTTTTTGAACCATTTTCAAATTCCCTCAAAATTCCAGGTTTTCCCTGTTTTCCAGGTTGAGTGGGAACCCTGGCAATACCTCCACAATTTCCAGTTGGCAAAATGCTAAACGTATCGCTCCGTTCAGCAATCAGAAAGCCCTTGGGTACCGCAAAAGCATTGAAATCTTTCTTACTCCTAACACCTGTAATACAGATGCACCTTTTAACGTACCTATCATTTGGAAAGCTATTTTGAAATCTGGCAACAACTGACACTTATACCAAGTATCTCATTCCATGGCTGATGAAGGTTGAAGTCACAACCGAAAAGTCCCACCACTTGTAATTTTACATAAATTTTGTGCGATATGTCAACATCAAGAATTTTTCTAATGTTTTGTGTGTTACGCGTTTCATTGCCATTTGTTCTCACTATGATTTGAGTGGTTTTCCAAGCTTAAAAAAGGTGCGAGTTTGCAGAATGTTCAGGACATCCATCAACCAGCAAATCTGATGAATGTGTGACTCGGGTTATGGAAAATGTACGAGATGATAAGTGTTTCATTATTTGGGAAGCAGCATCCGAATTTTGGCAGGCAGCTGTTGGAGCGTTTTACAAATGATCTGAACATGAGAATTTCTGCAAAATTTGTACCACAATTCTTGACTGATGAACAGAAACAATACTGAGTGAACATGTGCATGGAGTTGAAATCGAAATTGAAACAAACTCTATCTTCCAGATTAAGGTAATAACTGGTGATGAATCGTCGATTTATGGGTAACTGAAACAAAACAGCAGTTGCCTAATTTGAAACAAAATTTGATGCACACATGCTCTGTTCTTTGGAATTGGGCATTCTAACAAGGTCAAAAATCACAACACTTATTCAGAGTACTTTATAAAACTGGATGCAGAAGCAAAGACAGGGGGACTCCTGAGGAGCAACAGATGAGTATGACAAGGCACATTCAAGCACTCTACAGAATGGTCAAGGTCCAAACCACAGCACAGGCACACTGAAGCTATTCCGGAAATCTTATGCCAGTGCTTAGCCTGAAGATTAAAAACCTTAATAATTTACTTTTTTAAAAGCTGTGGAATTTCAAAGTCACAAAGTTTTTTTTTGTTTTTTACAGAGAAAAGTAAGTGACTTATTTTAATAATAGCAGGGGAAAAATAAATGAAATTAATGTGAAGCATGCTGCTACATTTTCTTCGCAAACTGGGAAATACTGTGCATGAAAGATAAAACAAATTGATTTTGGAATCTAGCAGATTTCTTCATTTTGTTTTAATTATGATTTTACTTAAAACGCTTTTTTGACAGAAGAACCCTATTTTGAAACTAATTAAAATACCTTTTCATTATGGAAATCTCAGTCTCGTGGCCCTTTGGAATTTCTTCATACACCTAGTTTAATGTGAACCAATAAACTATATGATAGCAGTAAGCGCAGAAAAATACATTCAATATTAATTGCAGGCTCTAAAAATGAAAATATCAACAATCGTAAAAAAATGTTTTGATGAAAAAAAGGTCACTTAGAGAAAGTATGTTCATAACTGCAGACCTACCCAGTAACAAAACACAAATTTTAGACTTTTTCATAACTTGGTGATTATATCAAAAATTATTTACTTTGCCTTGTATAACTTCTGTTTCCTTACCAACTGTGCTCATTATGTTCTGTTCTCAACTGAAGTCATTACCATTAATTTCACACTTCTGAATGTAGCAAAACATTATTGTAATCATTCTTTGATGCACTTGAACATACATAGTTTTGGTAATCATTTACAAGACAATGTATAATTTTGTGATGGTGTATCTCACAACTGAAGTGGCAGAATTACAAAATACGAATACTAATAACACAGGAAAAGGTTTGCAGTAACTACACATCCCTTTGTGGGCTCTAATAAGCAGAATCCACAAAGAGAGTGTAAGAAAAATTTGAGATATTGAAAATTCAAGTAACCCAGAAAACATTATGTGCAAAGAACACTTGCAGGGAATTTTACTTTTTTTGAGTTATCAAGAATTTTATCTTGTCGGAGTTTGAGTTATCGTGATCTGTCATTGGTGTTTATATTTTCAGAATGTTTTTCCCGAAAAAAAAAAAAAAAAGATTCTAAAAACTTACCTGTTTGGCAGCACGCTGATCATATGAAAGTGAACTTGATGAAGTGTGCAAAGATTGCACTTATGACATTAACTGATACCTCTCTCAGTTAATGTCACAAGTTCAATGGTGATGCTTACATGTTCTTTTATAGTTCTCTTTTATGCATCCCGGAAACAACAAAAAATAAATCTATTTACTTATTGAGAACCCTCTCCATGTCAGTTGTTATTTGGTAGAACTCCACTAACACCGAAAGGCAGAACACAAACACACAAAACAGTTCAATAGTGTCAGTGCACATGATTTTTTCGATTCTATATTTTCCACAAGGACAATCCAGAAACACGAAGAGTAGTTATATATTTCACCACAGTGAGCCTTTTCCTGTGTTTCGGCATTATTATTTTGCAATTCTTCTATTCCTATGGCAAACAACATTGCTACAAAACTATACATTATTCTGTAATGGCAGCTACAAGTATTATATCTTTTCCCCAATTCAAGCATTTCAAAAATAAATAACTAGTTATTGTGAAACTTTGCCTTTCTTTTAGTAACCTTACTGTCATTCTGCCATTCCTATGTCAAGATACATCACTACAAAATTATACATCCTCCTATAATAGCAGCTGCACATGTTTTATTAAGGTCCTTTTTTTTTTTTTTTTTTTGATAAAGGCACTCCAGAAATATAAAACTGATTATGGTATATTTAATTAACTGCAAATCTTTCCCTGTTCATTGGTATTATTTTGTCATTCTGTCATTCTAACAGAGAGCTACATCACTTTACAAAATTATATGTCGTCTTGTAATAATTACTGTATTTTCATTCTTGCTGCTTTTCTATATGGAAGAGGTGCAAACACTATCCAAAGCAACAATCTGTCTTCTGTTTTTCTCTCCTTGAACATGTTTGCACACAAGATATGTCTTTCGCTTCCAAATACTTTTAAAATTAATCACATCAAAGAAACTAAAAACTTAAAAATACAAAAATCATTTGCAGATTCCAGGACAGATTAACAAGTTTCTAAACCTATTCCTTAAGAAACAAGTCTTACTATAGCTAGTCAGCCTGATTTTGGTTCTTCCCAGTTTTAGCTCGTGTTGAGAATTCTCAGTGTACTGTAGTAAATATGTCTTAAACAGGATTTTAAAAGTAATAGAAGTAGTTGCCTTCAGTGCACGATCTTGATATCAAGATCATGCACCGAAGGCAACTAACTACCTCTATTACTTCTGACTATTTCTGCACAAATTCGAATTCTCCCAATAGGATTTTAAAAGCTACTTTTTTGATAAGTCTGAGAATCATGTATGTAACATATGGGAGGGTTAAAAATAATTACACACACCAAAAAACATTATGCACCAGCCATGTCACATAAGAGAAAAAGAAAAGGAGCAGAAAAGGGCTGACTAGCAGAACAACTCACTACATGGGTCATTTAGAACTAGTGAAATACAGCTGGTAGCTGTTTTGCAGTTCTTGTGAAATGCAAATTGCTGCCAGCTGGCCGCAAAGCCATTAGTCGGTGCAGAACGATGAGCAGCATAAAAATGACACCACTTCTGTGAAAGGAAAAGCAGTGTGAAGACAGGGATGGCTGTGCGTATTACGTTTGATGGTGCTCAGATCCTGACTTTCCAACAACAAGGTCTATCATTGTGTGCAATTGCACAGCAGGTAAGGAGCAGCCAATGTTGATCTCCTGCAGACCTGGCAATGTTACCAGAAGGGTGGAAATGTGGACGATGTGCAAAGGACAGGTCGCTCTCGAGTAACCACACAGAGCGATGACCGTATCTTTCATCATATGGTGTTACAGTGCTCAGGAACCGCACAATGACAGCACCTGAGCTACGCTACGACCTGCCAACTTTTTTTTTTTTTTTTTTTAATTGGAGGTTTAATGACCACCGTAAGCAACTCAGTGAGCTATAAGCAGTCAACCATCCCTAATTTAGGGTTACTGGTTCTAGGAAAGGGAGACAGCCAGCGCCGTAAGACAAACACAACATCCAAGCCTCACTGGAATTCGAACCTGGACCCATCTTCGACAAATGATCAGAAGCCATCGCTTCGACCACTGTGCCACCAGGGCACCTGACCTGGCACCAACCACTGGAACTGTAATCCTGACACAGACCATGCGATATAAGCTGCTTGATCAGGAGTTGATTCAGGTTTTTAAAGATGAAACCCATTATTGTGAAATTCTGCCTATTTTAGTGAAATAAACCCCTCAAAAGTGCATGAAGGTTTAAAGTGTTATGGATTCATAGGTAGAATCATCATCAGCTGATGAGAACTTGCAAAATGCCATTGCCCAGACACAAGGGTCATCAAAATTACTTATCTGTGCATGTAAATAAGAAATCTAGTTGTCTGAAAGTGCATGTAAAACAAAACAACAAAAGCTTTCAACACCAATTGCCCTGTTTTGCTGTCACAGCCGAATTTTCAATCATTAGTGGGAGTAAGTAGCTATTTCTATTTCGTAGGTTGATCAACAAAATATTTTTAGCTGAAACAGGGTCTTTTTTCATCCTGAGGAACACATTAATTGTGAAGAAATTGTCTACAGAAGTTTGACCATTGGAAACATAAGGCAAAGAATTTAGGTGGATTCACCTTAAAAATATTCGGCATGACAGAAATCTTGAATATATTGTAGTGTTTAACTAATGTGCTATGTGTGTATAAGTGGCATTCAGACATATACATACATATCACTAAGCTGTTCTCTGAGATTCCGAGGTTAGCTCCACACAGAAATACAAACTACCAGATAATTTTTACTTAACTGTTGTCGTATCAAACTTTTCCATTTACAGCGATCTTGACATACAACTTGGGCTTCACTGACATCCATCACACGCCGTACACAAGATCTATACTTCATACTCATAAGCTTTTTCTCATGCAGACACTCCTGAATCTGACCTTCCTCTGCCTTTCCTTCCTGCCACTTGGACAAAAAAGATTTTCTTAGTAAGCATCTCATCACTTATTTTTTCAACATGGCCAAACCACCAAAAGCATATTAGTCTCCACCTTGCTAACAACATTTTGCTTCACATTACACAACTGCAACACATCTTCATCCCTCACACAATCAGAATGTGTCTTGCACACAAAACCCCCGTAAGTAACATATTTCTCCAGCACACAAACGACTCCAATGTTTCTTCTGTAGTACCAAGATTCCGCTGCCATATATCAGAGTAGGAATAATAACAATTTCATACACAGCCATGTGGGATTCTCTTGAGAACCCATCATTCCTGCAAAAACCTCCCAAAAAAGCCATAATTTGTTCTTCCTGTCAAACATGCTTCCTAAATACACAAAATCATTCACCTGGTCAATCACTGTGCCATTTGGACTTATACACTGCCGGACAATTGCTAAGGACGGATGACAATAGCAACGATAGCAACCATAAAATGCAAGGCAGGAAAATGTGGAAATTAACATAAGTACAGTAAGACGTGTTGTGCGTATGCAAATTTTGGATTGCCGAACTTGTTCGTGACGTCATAGCGCTGATAAGAGATATAAAGGATTTGACGCATATTGACCGTTGTTGTTCAAACGCAAAGTTGAAAGGGAAAGAATCAATTGATGAACTTGCAATTTTCAGTATGTCTTCCCGACATCACCTAGATGATTTTACGCGTGGCCATATTATTGGCAAGATTGAAGAAGGGCGAAAAATAACAGATGTTGCCAGGGAGTTCGACGTCAGCCACAGTGTTGTTTCAAGGCTTTGGAAATCATTTAAAACAAATGGAGAGTGTAGCAAACGTCACGGGGAGGTCGTGTTCGCAGTACGACACCTGCAGAAGATCGGTACATAGTGCTATCAACAAAAAGACACCGGCGCAACACAGCTAGTGAGGTAGCAAATCAGTTTATGGCTACTACTGGCAAGCGGATCTCCCGAAAAATTGTCGCCAGACGTTTGCATCAAGGAGGACTATACGCCCGCCGTCCTGTTGTGTGCATCCCATTGTCCAGACGTCACCGTACCGCCCGTTTGCAATGGTGCCATCAACATCGCAATTGGACTGACAACGACTGGTCTGCTGTCCTCTTCTCAGATGAGAGTAGATACAGTCTATCGTCTGATTGTCGACGACAACTGATCTGGCGTGATAGTGATACTGCATATTGTCCAGCAAACATACAGGAAAGGGACCGATATCCGACATGTAGTGTCATGGTATGGGCTGGCATCATGATCAATGGCCGTACGTCCCTCTATGTGCTTCCAACAGGGACTATGACTGGCCAACGATACATTAATGATGTTCTGCTACCTCATGTTCGCATGTTCCGTGGTGCTGTTGGTGATAGATTCATTTTCATGGACGACAACGCAACATGTCATCGAACAGTCGCTGTCCAGGAGTGTCTTGAGAGCGAGGATATTCAACGCCTCGTATGGCCAGCACGTTCTCCAGATCTGAATCCCATTGAAAATTTTTGGGATGCTTTGGGGAGGAGTCTTGCTGGTCGCCAATGCCCTCCAATAAACAAGGACACCCTCATCCGTGCACTGACAGAGGAATGGGATAAATTACCCCAACAGCTGCTTGATAATGTTGTGCAAAGCATGACACGACGTGTGGAATTTTGCATCGCCCTCCATGGTGACCATATCCCGTATTGACATCTTACGTCGAAACGCCTGCGGACGGTAATCGCATTTTTTCACGTTTACGTATTCTGCACAAAATGGCCTGTTTGTCCCTTGAACATGTTCCAAAGCCTTCTGGATTTCAGAGCACAATAAATTGTCTTTCTTGTAATGTCCTGGCATTCTGACATTATTTTATTTCACTTGGCATCCAGCCACACTTACTTTTTATGCGCTATATAGCCGTTTATGATCCGTCCTTAGCAATTGTCCAGCAGTGTATTACATTCAGTACTACCAGTTCCTTTCTGAAAAACCATAACTTTGGTTTTTCCCTTATTCATACTAAGTTTGAATTTCATGCAAACTTCATACATCCTGGACAACATACTCTGCAACTCACTTTTGCTCTCTGCCAACAAGACTGTGTCATCAGCATACAGCAATATGCACACACGGGTATCACCAAGACATAAACCAGTATTATCTATTTTGGCATCACGCATGCATGCATCCATAAATATACTAAACAGCCATGATGACATTACACAACCTTGTCTGACACAAACAGAAAACCATTTTGATGAAACACCATTCACCAGCACACTAGCTCTACTGCCAGCAAAATTCAGACTTATGCTAAAACATTTTTGTGAAAATGAAGTTTTACTGAAAATATTTTGTGAATATACAGCAGACCTGCCAACCTCTCAGAACCAAAAAACGTAACACTCAGATAGAAAAATCATAACGCGGTGTATGCTGATATATTTTGAAGCCTATTTCAGCTATATAAATTCTTGATGATGAGAATGTAGGGATTATTTCCCTAAATCAAAATTTTATTGAGAAACTAATTAAATCTAATCAGCAAACACTTTTATGTTGTTAATTATCAGAAAAAAATTACGATTACGAAAGAAATCCTCACTCCGCCTGACTTCCGTTTTCGGAAATTTTGAATGGTGGAAAACTTGCATCTATGATAGAGAAGTCTGCAAGATGGTTTAATAGGGTTCTGAGGATGTTGTTTTTGTCTGCAGGTCCAAAATAAATCTGCGATGTGCTCAGCCGTCACCACGATTCTGCTACGAGGATTAGTAGAAAATGAATCTGTGATGTACGTCGGCCATTGCAGCGATTCTTCTACGGGGACGAGTACAAAATAAACCTGCAATGTACGTCACCACGATTCTTTTACGTGGATGAGTACAAAATAAATCTGTGACGTACGTTGGTCGTCGACGCGATTCTGCTACGGGAATGAGTACAAAATAATTCTGCGACGTACATCGTCCTTCAGGAAAAAAAAAAAAATTATGAATTACAGAAGAAATCCTCACTACGCCTAACTTCCGTTTTCGGAAATTTTGAAAGGCGTAAAACTTGCATCTATGATAGGGAATCTGCAAGATGGTTTAATAGGGTTCTGGGGATGTCGTTTTTGTCTGCAGGACCAAAATAAATCTGCGACGTACGTCACCATGATTCTGCTACAAGGCTTCTGTCTGAAATGGGAAAAAAATGGGGGAAAACATGACTATTTATAAAAAAATGTATTTTTGGATGCAAAATCGTATTAGCGTACTGCAGCACTATTTATCGTACTAAATATGATAAAACCGTAACAGTTGGCAAGTCTGATACAGTTACAGTTCAAAATATTTTTGTGAAGGTACTGTTTGAGCTTAAAACATTTTTGTGAAACTACTGCCCAGTGGTATCACATGCTGCTTAGATCAACCCCTGATGCTGCACATCTGCATCAAAGGCAGGAGCCCCAACTGACAGCACGCCAATGAGGAGCATGGTGGCAGTGAGTAAATGCCCACCTGAAAATAGAAGTCAGCGGACTCTCTGGCACAAGGTGTTGTTTATGTAATGAAATCCAGATCAGTCCGACACCCGATGTTAATTCTATATGAGTCTGGCATAAAGGTGGTAACAGCGTCATAACTTCAACATGTCATTCCTTGTGCGCAGCATGGTGGTGGCTCCACCATGTTCTGGGCTGGGATCATGCACGGCTGCAGAACACCCCTCCTTTGCATTCATGGCGTGATGACTGCAGCATTATACAGGGACATCATCCAGATACCTGTTGTTCAACCTCTATATGTTTGGTCAACATGTCCCTGCAAAATGTTAGTATCACTGGGATGGAGTAACCAGCACTTTTGCTGGATACGAATCCTATCAAGCATCAGCTGGGATGTCTGAAAGACGCTCTCTGATGGAGGGGGCTGCAACCAAGGACCTTAGCGAAGCTCTGACAAGCCGCTGTTCAAGAATGAATCTTACTGGAACCAAAGCTTCTGGATAACCTTATCAATAGTATGCCTCATGCCTCAGCAGACATGAGCTTGTCACACTTCTTGTGGGTCTCCCATTATACTGACAGTGTTTTGCAATGCATGTCCTGTTATCAACTTGTTGTCAACTGTTTTGGCTATCTCTATTAAATGTTTTCTGTTTGTTGCAATGAACACCTGCTTAAATCACTTGTGTGCTTTGCATGCTATGCACTTCACATCTACATGGTACACCACCTTCCTTTTTGGACATGCGGGCAGTGCGAAACTTTTTTGGGTGTGTGTATTTTCAGTTAAAGAATTCACTTAATCCTCCTTTTTCTCTGAGGTTTTACTTTTTGGCAGATGTTTTTTTTTTGCATTTGTAGACTGTTAAGGCCCATACTCAATGCCTGGAATTCAGTTCATAAAAGTTAGGACAAACCAAGCTCTGGTTTCAAAGCACTGAAGATGGGCCTCAATAATCAACAAAAAGCCAAAAAACATCTATTAAAAGGCAAAAACTAAGAGAAAAGGGGAGATTAATATTGCATACCTGAGTAAATACAAAAGTATATATTTGATGTATTTGATATTTGGCCCCTAAAACAACTAACTAAAATATGTGGTACCTTGCATTAAATATTGCAGTATATAATTCATACTATCTTATTCTGTTCTCCACATATTTGTGGAGATAACATAGGCAACAGAATAAGATAAAATGTGGAGAACAGAACATGATAGTTTGAAATACAGACCGTGATCTTCAAAAGTAAATGTTTTTCTAATAAAATTAAAATACAAAAGCTACTGGTGTTATCTAGATTCATTTTTTCACCAGAAGTTTTGACTAAATAACCAAAAATAAGATTTTCATCAGTGACAAAAAGTGTGTGTGTGTGTGTGTGTGTGTGTGTGTGTGTGTGTGTGTGTGTGTGTGCGTGCTAGGGCAGTCATTACCATGTTGTTTTTTCCACAGATTTTCCCAGTCTTGCAGCAAAAATATGCACACCATGATAAATGATGGGGGAGGGGGCTGTTTGTCTATAGAGTGATGCAGGGTGTGATTGAGCTGCACTATTCAAAGATGAAAACCTAAATAACACAATTATATCCTAATTTCAGTGGACTTCTGAATCTCAACACTTTCAAGAAGTTCCCAGTATCACTAGCTCTGCACACATTTTATGTGGATTATGTCAGAATAATAACTCTGATGCTCTAATAAAAAATTATAGAAAGAAAACAATGGGTTCTTTTACACAAAGGAAATGTAGAACAGTAGTAGATCAGCTTTTTTTTTTCTTTGAATAATTGTTACAGTTAGCTCAAAAAAAGTTGCAATTTATAAATATGTAATTGGCTCAAACACATACCAACTGAAAAAATTATTTCAAATTCATTCTTATTATAGTATCTATGTTATTATTCTAACAATTACTATGCACGAAATATAGCTGTGAAGCAAGTTTCTTGTCTTGTAATGGTGTGTGCGTGCAGGCCTTATGAAAGCAAAGTGCATGGACGTGCAGAACTACTTGAAGAAATGATAACTCAGTGTTAGAATTAGAAATAAATCTTCTACTGGCCCAACGGACTAGAATTTGCAAACCACTGGTCCACCAAAATGCCCACTGGTCTGTAAAAAATGAAAGACATTACAATATATGTAGAAAATAACGCATCATTTCAATGGAATTATCTCCAATATTTTTTAAACCTATCATTAGTTTGCAGCCTAAAAAGAAAACCATACAACAAGGTAAAAGAAATAAAAATTCATTTTTTAACTTGCAACAAATTAGAAAAAAAAAAAAAAAAAAAATACTGGCCCTTCGGGCTAGTAAAATCAATAGCTCAGTGGTTCGACGGAAGTTTTACTAGCCAATGGCCAGCGGACCATTGGGTAATTTAAAAGCTATAATTGGAGCTCCATCTTAAGGAATTTATACCGAAAATATTGACATGTGGATGCACATTAACTGTCATGATGCAATTACAATGTATTTCTATGACCAGAGGAAATTAACACAGAGAACAGCAAAGCTTCCCAATCTGCTATCGCATATGGTTGCCTGCATCAGAAACAAGGCTATAGGCTACATAAGCAGAAAAACAAGATATTTATTCGCTTAAATGAGAAAAAAAAACATAAATGAAAAAATAATTAAAAGGTAAAAAAAAAACTGATGCAAATCCTGCAAAACACTGCATCCAGATACAGAGAATACCTGAACTTTAGAAGCATTTTTCTGGCTATAAAACATACAAAGTCATATATTACTGTATTACTGCTCTTTTCTGCTCATAATATAGGTTGTCTTTTTTTTTTTTTTTTAAATATGGGGAATGGAACAACCACATGTATAGCTAGAAGCTGCATCAATTTAAGCTAGCTGTCAAAATTCTGAAGATTGCTACAGTAGTGATTCTACCTAGTTGGATTTATTTAGAAATTCAACCCAAATGAACTTTTACTGTTTGCTATTGCAAAAAATGGGTGGACTTCCGATTATCAGCTCTTTTCAAGTAGTTTTGTATATTAATGTGCTTTGTTTACATAAGGCTTGCACACACCTATCATCACGGCAGAAAACAACTAGCTCCACCGCTAGAAAAAACAATAAAAACGGCCGAAAAATAAATCTTACGATTTGGAATGGGCTTTTTCAGCTAGCCTTCCGATTGTGAGAGCATCAATTAGTTCTGCCCAGTTTGTGTGAATATTTGCTTGAACTGGAATACTAATTAATTAATAAGTAGAATTCTGCTAAGAATAACAAGATTTAGGGGGAATGAAGCATTGAATAAAAAATAACATTTCAAGGTTTTTTGCCCCGTTAATGAAACTTTTGATATGCTGATAATTTCTGTATATATCCTGTGAATTTTTGTTTGAATTATGACAATAATTAAAGTAGAGAATATTAGCTTTATAGAAATGAAATGTTGAATAATAAATATTATTAGTTTCTGACCCTGTTGACACTTAATGGGCTGATAATCTTCAGGAAAGCTAGCCATTTTTTTTCCCAAACAGAATATATTTCACATGTGAAATAGAAAACAAATCAATATAGGAGGTAAATAACACAAATCTGTGGCTTAACAAAATCCAAACTGAAGACCCTTTTCCCATAGATGGTTAATTATTTTGGACTGAAAGGTTGATTATAATGAATAAGTATAATTTAGCTGTCTAAGTATGATGTCAAACTCACCAAGTTGAAATTGCAAAATTAAAAATACTTTATTTACAGTTAAAAAGGAAGGTAAGTTAAAATATGTAAAAGCGAGATTTTAACTTACCTTTGTTTTAATTGTAAATAAAATATTTTTAACTTTCAAATTTCAACTTGGTGAGTTTGACATCATACTTAGACATAGTATATGAGCCAGTTTGAAGTTGAGTGCAAAATAGGGGGAAAAGTCCCAACAATGTTTTTAGTCAGCTGTATGTGTGTAGTGTTAGAAAATGTGGGATGGACTTTTCAAATGTATAGGTAAATTATTTCTTTGGGCCCCATTTGTAAAAAATGGTTGTCATTTTAAAATGCAATTTCTATTTGTCACGAAAGCAGTTGTAGCACAAAATTTAAGTATCGGAGGTAAAAATATGTAGACATTGAAGTTAATCAGCATGAAATTCTACTTTTAATAGTGTACAAAATATGTACACAAAGCATTAATTGCAATGAATTTATTAATATTTGTAAAAGATTATAAGTGTGCCACCTCAAAATAGATTTAGCCGTTAGACTTATAATAGATTTATCTTTTTAGGTTGGTATTGTGAACTTAGGCAAGTGAAATTCCATTAAGGTATGGTAGCAAAACTACACTAAAACTGTTGGACACTAAAACTTTATTTAATTGTTTTATAATTGTTGTTAGTGCCACGTTGAATTAAAAAATGTCGGGACTGTAAAAAAAGTTCTGTGAAAGACACTAGAATATGGGATATGTGTTACATGCAATAATAATAAGTCATTAATTTGTGAACTAAGCATACTCATAGATAACTCAAGGAAATTTTTTTATGAAGCTGCTAAAATTCGAAATTTTCAACCAATTCGGCTTCTCGCCCAGGACAAACCGGATGTATTTCCTGATGTATCACTTTCCTATCACCGTTCATGCCACTCTGACTTTACTCACAAGAAATTTTTGGAAAAGTGTTAAGTGTAAAGAAGAAACATCTAAAGACGTACCAGCTCCTGAACCAAGACATTCTTTCAGAGATACGTCATATTGCAACAAAACACAAGTGTATGACAAGAAGTGCATTTTTGCCAACAAGTAACAAATTATATCAAAGGCACACATACTCGTGAGGCTCTTACATCTGCTATCAATCTTCGCGCGAACAAAAAAAAAAAAAAAAAAAACAATTGTGACGTTGAAATTGGCCGCATTGACACAAGAGTTCTAGCCAAAACTGATCGTGATATTGTTGCTGCCGAAGCCCACTATCGCACATCTTGTTACAAAGAATACACTCATCCTGAAAAGAAAAAAAAAAAAAAAAAAAAACAATTGTGACGTTGAAATTGGCCGCATTGACACAAGAGTTCTAGCCAAAACTGATCGTGATATTGTTGCTGCCGAAGCCCACTATCGCACATCTTGTTACAAAGAATACACTCATCCTGAAAAGAAAAAAAAAAAAAAAAAAAACAATTGTGACGTTGAAATTGGCCGCATTGACACAAGAGTTCTAGCCAAAACTGATCGTGATATTGTTGCTGCCGAAGCCCACTATCGCACATCTTGTTACAAAGAATACACTCATCCTGAAAAGAAAAAAAAAAAAAAAAAAAAAAGAAAACAAAAAAGAGCTTAGTAAGTGAGGAAGACAGGAATTATCAAGTCTGGGAGAAATCTTCACTGAAATCTGTATAACAGAGTATCAGAAATGATTTGTTTTTAAACCCCAGAATTCTTCTCCTCGTGGATAGTACATCGCAGTTTGTATCCTCAATTAGTTCATTTGGGATATACAAAGTATCAGTCTTCAAAGAAACACACGATACGTAATTTAGAGATTGAATTTAGCGACTCAATCATCTTTTTCACTGTGAATCGTCGTGTTTATTTAATGCCAGATAATCTGACAAAAGAAGCATTGAAGAACAACAAGGGAGTCTATATATCTAACCAAGCAGCTACATACATGAGAAACTAGATCCAAGCTGAGTTTGAATATAATTGGCCCCCTCAACCTGTTCAGCTAACTGCAGATTATGTACATGCGCTTGAAACTGTTCAAACATTTTTGCATGTCTTACTTGGAGGTAAGGAGGACTGCTCTTCTTAAGTAAACAGGCTTGCATGGTCAATAAGACAGCATATTGTCACTGCTGTAAGTATTGGCAAAGTGAAAACTTCTAAGCATGTCCTGCTTTCATGGGTTATAAAGATTCTCACTAGTAATGTGGAATTGATCAAGATTTTAAATTGACTAGGTCATGCATGTTTTTATACTGCGTTAGGAGAAATTGACACAGCACTGGCAATTGACAAACCAGCTTCAATGGAAAGTGATGACATTCCATTACCTGCTAATATCCATCAAGGTATTTGCACTGTGCTTTCATTTAACAACATCCATAGACTAGAGCAAACTTTGTGGGGAGCAGGATCATCACATCGAGTAAATGGAATTATTGTACAACCCAGGTCTTTGTCATGTGCAATACCTCAACAAACCTCAGTACACAGGAAAGATAAGAAACAAACTATACAAAATTCAGATACTAATTACAGCGTTGGGAAAAGACAAGAACCGCCTGTTATTAAACCATTGGATGTTATTAAAACAAAAGAAGTAGTTACAACACAAGCCAAACGTAGCAACCATCTGTGGATGTTAACACGCAGTCATGGTACAACACTTGAAAGGTTTGGTAGATCCGTCAGATAGCGTTTCACAGCAATGTGCAACTGTGATTGATGGTATGGGCCTTATACAGAAACTTCATAGAGATAACCGCACTTTTAGTGAATTATTTTATTTCATTTTGGAAGCAGCCTTGCATACTGGTGAAGAAAGTGAGCATATTGATGTGATCTTGGATGTCTATAGGCATGAATCAATAAAATCTGCACAGCGCATTAGCCAAGGATGGCAAGAAGGAGTTGATTTCATGAAATCACACACACAAAAAAAAAAAGACGTTTACTGGCTTGTAGAGAAACAAAAACCTAGCTTTGCCAATTCTTGGCCAATTTGTGGAAATGTGAATCGAAAAGAAAAAGGAAGAGGTTAGGTCATCATAAATCATTGTATGTGACAAGTGATGAAAAATGTTACAAACTTACCTACAATCAAATCATTGAGGTTGAGACACTAACATCAAACAAGGAGAAAGCTGACACCAGACACTTTTTTCATGCAAAGCATGCTGCTGAAGCTTTCAGTATTATAGTCCTCATAGCAGATGACACCGACGTTCTTATAATTTCTTTAGACATGAGCCAATTCATCAGAAGCAAAATTCTAATCAGGCGTGGTACGAAATCTCATGCCAGACTGATTGACGTCACAAAATTTACTTCAGCATCGGAAAAAGAAGTTTGTTCAGCACTGCTAGGATTACATAGTTGGACTGGATGTGATTCAGTGAGTGCCTTTGCGAGTCAGAGAAAGATTAAAGCACATAAGCTTTTACAGAATAATATAGATTACCAAGAGACATTTACTTCTCTCAGTACTTCTTGGGAACTAACAGAGCAACTATACAACATTGTTCAGAGATCTACATGTCAGTTCTATTGCAAAACCACCAAACTTACTACTGTCTATGATCTGCGCTGTTCATTGAAAAGAATGGTCGCATTGAATCCGGTCAATTGCCACCTTGTGATGACACTTTAAAGCAACATTTGTTACAAGCAAATTACAAAGCAGCTATCTGGAGATGCAGTCTAGATAATTGTCCACACATTCTGAAACCAACATAGGACATCAATGTAGAACTGCTATTAAAAGCAGCAACAATACTATTTGTCACTATATTTTGTTTAAGTATGCGGGGTGGAGTAGTTAGGTCCATATAATGATATGAAAATACTAAATGAACGTTAATGGTAAAAAAATTTTACTTACTCATAATAATTTCGGCATTTTTAGTCACTGTGGCAAAGCTTCTGCTCGATAGAACGGACATTTGCTTATTTAGATGAGATCCAAGTTCTGCCTGAACGGAAGATTCACGGATTAAAAAAACACTATTTCGAGTTAAAATTCTATATACCTTTGTATAGGTGCATGCAAGGAATGATGATTAAAAACGTGAAAGTTAAAAAACCCAAATGAATAAAAAGGACACAAAGGAATAAAAGATGGACCCTAACTTAATTCACCACTGCAACACACTTCCAAACATGTTTCGGCAAGAATTTTTGCCTTCCTCAGTAGAAACATTAAGGTGTACATGGGCACCAAGTCCTCGTCGACGATCCTCGAAAGACTGATGTAATGTCTTGTATCGCTCTCGTCGACGATCCTCGAAAGACTGATGTAATGTCTTGCATCGCTCTGCCTTCAGCCTTCGTAGTCGCAGACCATGGACAACTGTGTATCACTGCGCAAGCTGTTAGTGGCGGCATCTATGGCATTGTGTTCTTCTTGGTCTACTTTTGCCATTCCGCACCTGTGATCTTTGAACCTGTGTTTATTATCCTTTTGAACTCTATTGTTTTCCTGTTCGATCAGATATCGCCAGGCACGAGGTAATTCAATTGGTGAATTAGTGTTGCAGCATTTATTTCCAAATTTCTCAATGACCACAGCTTCCAATGTTATGATCTGTCTATGAATCTTGGGTGATGTCAAAAGTCTAATATTCTCCCAGTCAGGCTTCGATTGATTTTCTATGCAGTGTTGTATCAGAGCCGTTCTTGGTCTTTTCTTTCGCAATCATGAATGCTCTTTCAATCTTGTAATCATACGTCTTTTTGTACTTCCGATATAAATGGAATCTTGTTGATTATTGTCCGTCTTGGTTGGAATGGCATATACTCCTGCTCGATCTAGGATGGATTTTTTGTATACCCTGCATACTTAAACAAAACATGCATGACAAACAGTATTGTCGCTGCTTTTAATAGCAGTTCTACATTGAAGTTTTTGGCCACGTAATATCATGCCATATGCCTTTTTTTTTGCGTATGGAAATATAACATAAGACATGTTTGGGAAGTAAACGTGGAAGGAAATTTAACTATTAAGAAGATGACTTGCCTGCCAGCTCCAGATGTTGTACTCACTCTGATATCCTGCAGGTGTGAAAGAACTTGCCATCCATCTGACTGTTTGTGTATGCTTGATGGACAGAAGTGCACTGCTGCCTGTAAGCTTCTAACATGCTCAAATATGGAGCAAGAAGATGATGAAGATGTAGAAAACTTTTATGAGAGTGATAGTGATGAAGATGAGTAATATGTAATCTTGTCATCAATTAAGAGAGTGTTCATACTGACAGCTATACCCATTTTTGGCCACCATTATCTGTGTTTCTGCAAACATATTTTGGTTGGTTGGTTGATTTTTATGGCGCAAGGGCCATGTTTGGCCAAAGAACACCAGACACATGACAAACAAACAGTATTAAAAAACGTGGTATCTAGCTTAAAATATGGCTGATCAAGTAAACATATTTTGTAATACATTTCATTGTGCAATTCTAATATACATTATTAAAAGTACAATTTCATGCTAATTAACTTTTATGTCTACATATTTTTACCCCCAATCCTTAGATTTTGTGCTACAATTGGTTTTGTGACAAATATAAATTGTGTTTTAAAACGACAGCCATTTTTTACAAATGGGGCCCAAAAAATAATTTAGCTACACATTTAAAAAGTCAATATCACACATTTTCTAACACTACACACATACAGCTAACTAAAAAACATTGTTTGAATTTTTCCCCCTCTTTCGTACTCAAAGTCAAAATTTTGATGTCTGGCTCACGGACTAACAGCTAAATTATACTTCTTCATACTAGTAGTACGAAATTAGTTTACTCTTCACGTTGATTATAATGTTCCTAAATAATATGTTCCATTATGTCAACTGAATTACCTTGATTAATTTCTAAAAGGGTTCTGAACAATGTATTCAGCACCTATTTCAAAACAATTCCTGAAGTCCGTCAGCCAAATTGTCCCTACGCAGAAGTATGGATTTTCATCTTTTGCTTGTTTACTTTAATGATAACACTGAACAACAATGGTTTTGTTACAAAGAAAACTTTAATGGTTTTTGTATATATTTACGGGTGCTGAAGCAAATATGGAGTCAAAACTGCTCTACTGGGCTCCACTTTCTTGTAATGGAACTCTCCATTGGGGTGAATGTTGTGTTACTTAAAGGAATTTCCCTACGTTTTGCAACTGAGACATCTGTCTGCAGTCAGGATAGCTGTGTCTCTGAGAGTAGACATACTGACATCATTACTTTCTGTTGTGCAATTCTTTCTGGGAAGGGGGAACAATGCAGAATTTTTGTAATTTGAATGCATTTAATTGGTATTGAAAGTAGTGTGGATTGTGCAAAGTGTACGTTAAATAATGCTGCACATTTGTGTGAACTGGCATCCAAACAGTTTTTGCTACTTAAAATATATCGTTGTTCAAATTTCGCTGATTTGCGATGAACATACTTTTTACGTGACTACGATAATATAACTTGATTGACATTAAATGTCCGTCATTACGGTTTCACACGTTATGCAAGTTCGGCAATCAGGAGATTATTAAATGATGTTAGATACGTATGGGGCATAATATTGGCAATTAATATCAAGAAACAATGAACTATACATGTACTTACTATATTCGTAGTGGCTGTCGGGGCTTCTTATGAACGCCTGTAATGTGTTTATTGATAAGACATTGCCATAACTATCCGACTCATTCAAAGAATGTGAACTTTTTCAATTGTGAAGTTTAAAAAATAAAATTCACGATATTGTAAAATCTGCACCAGATAAAATTGAACAAGATGAATTTTTACAATGAGGGTAAAAAATTATTTTAACAACAATGAAATATGAAACTGAATTAAAACCTTGCCGAATTTTTTAAAAAACAAACAATAATCTTGAAGAGGAAAACATCTTGACTGCGAAGCACCATGACAACAACGAAACATGAAAACGAATTACAACTTTGCTGAAATTTAAAAAACGAAGTCTTGAAAAAGAAATAATTTCTTTTTCAAGACTTCGTCGATGACAGCAAGAGTTTGAACACTTATTTTCGAAGAGTAGTGATCTTGTGTACTGCAATGATATTAACTTATTGTTTGAAGCCTTAGGACAGCAACACAAACCTGAAGAATGGATACATTTTACAGATTCCTCAAAAATAAGCTTAAACGCTATCTTTCTTCTTAACAGAAACATGTATCTGTCAGTGCCTGTTGCATATGTTGCATACATGAAAGAAACATATGCAAATATGAAACTGTTGCTTCACTTAAAGTATGGTATACAAAAACATTCATGGAATATTTGTGGCGATCTTAAAGTGATAGCTTTACTCCTTGGTCTACAACTTGGATACACAAAATACTGCTGCTTCCTCTGTGAATGGAACAGTAGGGACAGAAATTTTCATTACATTAAAAAGACCTGGCCTAAAAAAGGGTCCTTAATTCCAGGTAAAAAAAATGTTGTTGCTGAGCCTTTAGTAAGTCTCAGAACACGTACTTACCACCGCTTCACATCAGACTGGGTTTGATAAAAATTGTAAAGCCTAAAGGCATTGAATAAAGACAGAGTAGCCCTTCGTTTTCTAAAGAACAAGTTCCCCAAAATATCCGAAGCCAAAATTAAACAAGGTATTTTCATTGGTCCACAAATAAGGAAACTTATGCATGATCTTGAAATTTGAAGGCACTTTGAATGAGACTGAAGCTGCTGCATGGAAGTCCTTTAAAGATATGGTCCTGAACTTTTTACGTAACTGGAAGGCAGAAAACTATAAAGAACTTGTTACTGTGCTTCTAGAAAACTATATGGCCATGGAATGCAATATGTCCCTTAACACACATTTTCTTCACTTGCATCTGGACTTTTTCCCACAGAACTTAGGAGCTGTAAGCGATGAACACGGAGAATGTTTTCATCAGGACATATATACTATAGAAAACCGCTATAAAGGAAAATGGAGCCCTACAATGCTAGCTGATTACTGATGAACTCTACAAAGGGATGTAGTACAACCAAAGTACAGAAGAAAATCTAAAATAACTACTTTTCAAGGTAAGTGTAATTAATTGCTTGTAGCAAAATTGTAGCGACATATACGTGCCAAAATGAAAGCTTATTGTACACTGAAACAACAGGTCACTCGAAAACTATGCACGATAGTACAATTTAGCAAGTAGATTTGTAGGTAAATGTGTAGTTTAGCGTCCTAAATTATTTCGTCGGAAAAATTTCACTGTGTGGGAAAAGTGCTACGTACAATTTTTTAAGCATGCAAAATAATGGGCAAAGGTGAAAAAATGTAGTATTTTTAGATAAAAGGAAAGATTTTTTCCGAAGTATTTACCTGGGAGAGTGATGGTTTGCAAGAGTACGTGTGGTAGGCCTAAGACGACGGAGCGGCGATGGCGTCAAAGTGGAGTCCGGTGAATGGAAGCTTCGTTGAGAAGGGCAAGTAACGGGCGGAAGAATACAGAAGGAAGAGCAGTTCAGCAGTACCAAGGCTGAACTGGGTGAAGAACCCAGTTCAGCCTTGGCAGTACGTAGTAATCAAAACGTCTCGTAGGAATACGTGGAAGGAAAGAGTTCGGTTTTACGCAGCATTGCAAGTAAGTTTTTTTTTTTTTTAACTGTAATTTTGAAAAAGCGGTAGTACAAAATCGTCAGTCTCCACACTTTATTTCATATTTCGTCAGGGCTTAAAATTTCATTATCCGCCACAATGCAAGAAGCTGTAGGCCTATCTGCCATAGTACAATATCTGAATTGAAATAAACCTTTTATTTTGAAAAATATCCATTTCATGAGGAGAAAATGTGAGCTATGATGTACGGAACAACAGCAGAACTACAAATGAAGTGCTTGAAGAAATCACCTAGCCCTGCACATCTTCCAAACCATAACCAAAACTTTGGGTTCAACCGGAACCAAAACTTCCTCAAAACTTCTGCTGTACATAAATTCATTAACATTCCTTAATTTCTTTCCATTCGGAGACATCGTGAAAGTAATAATAACGACATTCCGCAGATATCTTTCTCAAAAATTAATAAAACAGGTTTGAACTACTTCTATTTGCGCACAATTACATGACGCATCACACTCTTCCGAAAAATACACCCAACTCCTGTTGTATTCTTCCGCGCATTCACTACAATTTGTACTCTGTTCCGACACACAGAACCTTCATGTGGTAGCCGTTAGCATCGCTTCAGCCTCCTGCATCAACTGCTGCAAACCATCATACTCACAGGTTAATACTTCGGAAAAATTATTTCCTTTTACCTAAAAATACTATATTTTTGCACCTTTTCCCATTATTTTGTATGCTTAAAAAATTGTACGTCACACTTTTCCCACACAGTTAAATTTTTCCGACTAAATAATTTAGGACGCTAAGGTACACATTTACCGATTTGTAATCAGCATGACAAATGATGGGTTTGGTGCAGAAATAGTGTAACCCTTAAATACGTTTTTTTTTTTTTTTTTGTAGTTTTTGTCACTTTATGACATTACTTTTACATCCTAAAATTTTTGTTGTCTTTGCAGGTACCATTAAGAAATAAAAAATTAGTGGTGTAACTGTGAGAGACCTTTTTTGAAATTTGTTCAGTGCAAGAGTGGTTGGTGTAAACCACAACGGGTTCCTTTTAGTGCAGACATGTTCAATTGGAGTAATTCTGGATCAGACGATGATTATATTCCAGAGGTTTCTTCATTTGATGATGACTCTGATTACCAAACTCCAAAAAGGAAATTAAAAAAGAAGGGTGTTAAAAGACAAACTAGTTTTAAAAGAGGAGAACAAAAAAGGTTTAAAAGACAAACTAGTTCTAAAAGAGGAGGACGAGTGTCACAACCTGCAAATCCGGAGCAAGTGCCTTCATGTCCTGCAAATATTGGACAAGTTACCTCTAAAGTGTCACATAATGCAAAGGATGAACAAATTCAAAGAACCTCTACTGTGCCACATCCTGTAAATGATGGACAAGTGCCAAGTACGACTACTGTGTCACAGCCTGCAAATGATGGGCAAGTTCCAAGTACTTCGAGCACTACTATAGCTACAGAAGCTGCAAGTGCAGTACTGGATGTGGAGGTGTGTGAAAACCCAGTTCATGGTGAAGATGATCTTCCTGCATCCAAGTGCCTGGAAGTGATATATCATGAAAACGGAGTGTGTTACTGGTAAGAAAAAGGAGTTTAGTTTCTACCACTGCAACTGTCCAAAAAATTGTGAGGTCAGTGTTCCTGAAGACGACAGGCAGTACATTTTTGAACGCTTTTAATCTCTTGGCAAAGAAGGTGAATTAGCTAAAAAAAGTTTTATCTGTGGACTGGTGGTGCAAATATCATTGGAAAAGCGATCATATACTAAGAGAGAATCATGCCGATCATTCACTCGTGCTTACACCTTAAAAAACAGGATGGAACAAACGTGAATGTGTGCAGACTTGCTTTCCAAAATACCTTTCAAATTTCTTCTGGTTGGCTATATCGCACTGTTAATTCTTACAGAAAAAAACGGGAAGTTGCTTCAGATTTTAAGCGTGGTAAAGTTGAATCTGCAAATAAAACACCTGCAGAAGTGAAACGTCAAGTTCTAGAACACATTGAATCATTTCCCAGATATCACTCTCACTATTCCAGAAAAGACAATCCTAATCGTGAGTACCTGAATCCCAAACTGAATATTGTGAAACTCCATCATTTGCATTGATGTGAACAACAGGGTTATACTCCAGTAATCTCTTTACCGGCAGATATTTACAACAAACTTCAATCTCGCATTCCATCCACCTCATTCTGATACATGCCAATTTTATGAAATTAACAAAAATCAAATGGCAGCTTTAACAAATGGAAATGAGAAAAAGAAGCTGAGCAGTCCTATGAATTACATCTTCAAAAAGCGGACCTGGCTAGGTCACAAATGAAGGAAGATACAAGAAAGGCCACAGATGATCCTGAGATGTGTGTTGTTGCATTTGATTTGCAAAGTGTCATTTCACTGCCTAAACTCCCTGTTGCCAAGGTATACTACTTACGGCAGTTAAACTGCTTTAATTTTTGCATCCACAATCTGGTGGAAGACAAAGCTTCTATGTATTTCTGGACAAAGGCAAATGCTGGCAGAGGATCCCAAGAAATTGCTTCATGTATGTTGCACTATGTAAATTTGTTACCCCAAAATGTAAAGACATTGATCTGCTACAGCGATACTTGTGGGGCTCAAAATCACAATTTCAATCTGTCCCTTATGCTGCTGTATATAGTCATGAATCCAGATGTTACTGTTGAATCAATTGAACTGAAGTTTTTTGTATCAGGCCACTCTTTCATGGCTTCTGACCAGGATTTCTCATGTACTGATAATGGGATAAAGAAAAACAATACATTTATGATGTTCTGACCCTTATTAAGATCATTGAGGGTGCAAAGAAGAAAGGTAATAAATTCCAAGTGACACGTCTGAAGGAAGACGACTTTACGAGTATCAAGTCCGTGAGAGATGTAACAGTTAAGAGAAAAATCTGCAAAAACTGGTAACAAAATCAACTGGCTCAACATACAGCGCTTGAAATTTGACAAGGAAAACTCGTTTGAAATATCTTTCTCTGAGACATTAAATCCAGACATGCCATATAACTCCACGAATTGCAAAAAAACAAAACAAAACAAAAAAAAACAGGAAAGGATGTCAGATAGAAAAACCAGGATGTTTGCCACTTTTAAAGTTTTCTAAGGTGAAAAAACCCACAATAACGGATGCAAAACGTAAAGACCTAAAGAAGCTGCTGAAATACATTCCACCCGTCTACCACCAATTGTAAGAAGATATTATTAACACAGGGGCCCAGTTGCAGAATTTTGCTAAGCTGTCTGCAGAACAGATATTGGAAACCCAAAATTAGTCTGCGGACACTCGCCGCTACGCACCCCGCAGGCCCTGAAGTATATATATGTCTGTCTTTCATTCCTTGCCACAGTCGGCAAGCTTTGATCAGCTGTTGTTTTACTTTAGAGAGCTTATCTGGCCCAATTTTAGAACTAATATGCATTAAGATTTTTGCTGCTCAGTTAATCTCTAAATTTTGACTGAATTCTGTTTTCTGTGCTAAAGCCACGTTAAATGGTACGTTTCTTAAACGCAACATAAGACATTTAAAGCAGAACCTCGTGTCACTAATGAAAACGTGTGCTTATAAAACTCTTAGAAAACTTTGGACATTGGCACATGTATCATTTTTTTCAGCTATGTTTTAATAGTGAATATTCCATAACTGCATCTTCATTCGTTTTGGGGGGGAAAAAAAAAAAAAGAAAAAAACTGGTCTGCCAAGCTTTTCGTCTACCAAAACTTTTGTGTGTGTGTGTATATTGCTTCAGAGACTCAAGCTCTACAACTCAAACTTCAAAAAGAGTTCCACTGAGGAGGAAGGAAATCTGCAATCTCAATCACAAAAGATAAAATAAACCTTCACTGGACATTGTGATGTGCAAGTTTAGTACTACAAGGGTAAACTAATTTATTATTTTTGAACACATTTCCCTTCAGCTCTGAAAAAAAAATCTTGAATTCTATGTGAGATATTTGCAGTTCACATAATTGAGACTTGGTTGATTCAACCATTCTTCTAATATGATGAATGTGCAGTTTTTCCATTTGCAACTATTTATGGAGGGAAAATGACATTTAATTCAGGACACTGGGAACATCGCCCAAAAAAAAAAAAAAAAAAAAAAAATGATTACAAAAAAATCTTTCCTCTGTCTGCCTTCCGTTTTTGGAAATTTTTCCTCCATTTTCAAGTAGAAACACAATCAGTTATTGAACAAAATTATTTTACAACAACACTCAGCAGAGGGATTATAATTACAGATTAAATCTGCAGTTCATCTAACTTCACTTTTCGAAAGTATTTATCTTTAGTTTTGAGAACGATGCAAATGATAACAACAAAGTCAGAGTTTCTCGAATCTGCGGAAGAAACTTGTGCTTGAAGTTTACATGGAAACTTTTGCTCCGTCAAACTTCCGATATCGGAAATTGTTATCTACACTTTCAAGATGAAATACAAGCATTTATGCAATAAATTTATATTTAGCAACAATACTAGACAGAGGAAACTTCGCGAGAAAAAGAAATTACGATTGCGAGAAAAATTTTCACTTCATTTAACTTTCGTTTTCAGAAGTTCTGAAAAACGGAATTCCATTCCCCAGACAGAAAACGACCCCCCCCACACACACACACAAATCCTAAAAAAAAAAAAACACATTTTCAATTGGTTATTTTTTTTTTGCATAGATCTTGAGTACAACCGAAATGTGGCGAAAAAGCAGATTCCAAAGTGTCTCATGCTTGATTCCTAACAGTCCGCGATATGCAAAGTGAACTGCTCATGCGGCTACATATGATTCATGTGTCCATAAACTGAGTATGTTCCCAACATGAACTATGTATTCGATTGCATATTCGGAACTCTGAACGGTAGTTTTCTAACGCACATATTTTTACGAAGGATACGTTTTTAATGCGTGAATTTTGCGAGTGGTCCAATAACAGACCCAAGATTTTATATATATATATATATATATGGGGGATGTAAGGTCAGGTGATGCGTTTGATTCGGTGAAACCATCAGCAGTTACAATGGCTCTGAAATCCTGCGGTATTGAAGATGCATACATTAATATTATTAATAACATCTATGAAAATGCAAGTGCAAAGATTCGGCTGTTTGAAAATACAACACACATAAAAATTGGAAAGGGAGTGAGACAAGGTGACACCATATCTCCGAAGCTCTTTAATGCCACATTGGAAAATGTCTTTCAATCACTGAACTGGGAAAACAAAGGGATAAAGATTAATGGAGATTATCTAACCCACCTTCGTTTTGCTGATGACGTAGTCATTTTTTCAACTACCCCATCAGAGCTGCAGAGTATGATCCAGGAACTTGCTGACAAGAGTAAAGAAGTGGGATTAAAAATGAACTTTCAGAAGACAAAAGTGATGTTCAATGCTTTTACAAGAAATGAAGATTTATCGATTGATGGAGAAAAACTGGAGATAACAGATACATATGTTTATCTTGGACAGCAGATATCAAGTGAGGGTCACATTGATGAAGAAATTAATCGGCGTACAAAACTTGCCTGGAGAGCTTTTGGAAGAAACAGCATAATTTTCAAGAGCAATATGCCATTATGTCTTAAAAGAAAAGTGTTTGATCAATGCATCCTTCCAGTGCTTACGTATGGTGCAGAGACGTGGACCTTAACTAAAAGAGACATACAAAGGCTGCAGACAACTCAAAGAAGCATGGAGAGGTGCATGCTTGGTATAACCAGGAGAGATAAGAAGAGGAACTCGTGGATCCGAAAAATGACGAGAGTGGAAGACATCATGATCAGAGTTAAGTCCCTGAAATGGCAATGGGCTGGACATACTGCCAGAAGGACAGACCATAGATGGACAGCCGAAATTTTAGATTGGATTCCAAGGGACAGGAAAAGACCCAGAAAAAGACCACATGGGAGATGGGTGGATGAAATTCGTAAATATGCGGGAGTGACATGGAGGAGACTGGCACAAGACAGACCGTTGTGGAGGAAACTTGGGGAGACCTTCGTCCAGCAGTGGATTGATAATGGTTGACAATGATGATGATGATATATATGGGATGTAAGGTCAGGTGATGCGTAACATCACAGCCTCTCCTTGACAAATGTCAACCCCGCCTTCTCGTGGTACATCCTGTTCCCACTAAAGGGGCTCTGACGACCGCCAATAGCGGTATAACTATACCATCGGGATTAGAGGAAATGCTATCCCACACTCACCAACTCGCATGGCCAGCGTGGTGAGTTATGGCCAAACCCCTCCAAAATGACTCCACAACTTAAATCTTGGCCCTCAGTCTCCGGCAGCTGGAATGTACCTGGCCAAGGCAGCGGCCAGTGCGACATGAAGGCAGAGGGTGCTAAGAATCCCCGGAGGACCGGACTAGGCTGCCATCTGATGCTGACCTTGGCTACGTACAACGAACGCTCCCTATCTTCTGATTCAAGGCTTCTTGAATTGGAAGAGGAACTACAAAGGATCAAGTGGGACATCGTCGGGCTAAGTGAGGTAAGGAGAAAAGGAGAAGATCTCATTGAACTGAAAAGTGGACATCTCTTCTACTATCGTGGGACAGATACTGGCAGAACTAGTGGTGTTGGATTTATAATAAACAAGAAACTGAAGGATAAAGTGGTAGAAGTTGAAAGTTCCTCTGACAGAGCTGCACGACTCGTTATCCAACTCTCGAGAAGATACCAGGCTCAGATTATTCAAACTTATGCACCCACCACAAGTCATCCTGAAGAAGAAATTGAAGAATTTTATGAGGAAATTCGTGATCTAAGTAATAAAGGTAAGCAGCACTTGAAGATAATTATGGGAGATTTCAATGCAAAAATAGGGCAACGGCAACCGAATGAAACTTCAGTAGGTAAATTCGGTCACGGCAACAGAAACCAGCGTGGAAATACTCTCGTAGAGTTTGCAGAGGCAGAAGGGTTTTTCATCTTGAACTCCTTTTTCAAGAAAAAGCCACACAGGAAATGGACATGGAGACATCCAAATGGGACGACAAGTGAAATTGATTTTATTATGTGTAACAAAAAATTCGTCATCGAAGACTGCAGTGTGCTAAACAAGTTCAACACAGGCAGTGACCATAGATTGGTGAGATGTAAGATGCACCTCAACACTAAACTCGAACGTAGCAAGCTCATAAGACAAACAAAATGTATTGACATAACCAACCTTAAAAAACACCATAATACCTTCAAATTGGAACTGAAGAACAGATTCTCTGCTTTAGAAGGCCTAACATCGGAAGAAGTGGATATTTCTGAAGTTAACAGAAAAGTAACCAAAGCTCTTATGGAAACAGCAACAAAATTAGCTGGGTCTAAGAACAACAAATTGCACGTGAACAAATTATCAGGAAAAACCAAAATGTTGATGCAAAAAAGAAGAGTGATGAGGACAACTAAAGAAGATGTGACTTCCAAAGTGGAATATATAGAGCTATGCAAGACAGTACGAAAAAGTATCACTGAAGACGTAAGGAAATTCAACTGTGAACTAGTAAGGAAAGCAATTGAAAACAACCAAAGCCTAAAGATAGCAAAGGGACATCTCAGTAAGGGGAAAAAACTGATTATGGCACTGAGAAAAGAAGATGGTTCTGTAACAAAAAATAGAGGCGAAATTTTGACAAGAGTGAAAGATTTCTACTCCAAATTATATGAAAGGGATGATACATGTGTTCCAGACATCATGAAAGGTACCAGTACCAGAGTTCTTCCAGTCCTTCCAGCAGAAGTTGCACATGCAATCAAGAACATGAAGCGGGGAAAAGCTCCAGGAGAAGATGGAATTACTATAGACATCATACAAGAAGCAAGTGGAGAAATCGAAACAGTACTCGCCCAAATTTTCACTCGATGCCTTAATGAAGGGAAAATTCCTGAGGATTGGAACAACGCTACAATGATCTTGCTACATAAAAAAGGTGACATTGAGGATCTCAGGAACTACAGACCTATCAGCCTCCTATCAGTGGTTTATAAAATCTTCACTAAAGTTCTTTCACACCGCTTGAAGGTGACACTGGACATGGCTCAACCGAGAGAACAAGCTGGATTCAGGAGTGGCTACAGCACAATAGATCATATCCACGTACTAAGAGAACTAATTGAAAGAGCAAGGGAATATGAGCTTCCATTGTGCATGGCTTTTATCGATTATGAAAAAGCCTTTGATTCGGTGAAACCATCAGCAGTTACCATGGCTCTGAAATCCTGCGGTATTGAAGATGCATACATTAATATTATTAATAACATCTATGAAAATGCAAGTGCAAAGATTCGGCTGTTTGAAAATACAACACACATAAAAATTGGAAAAGGAGTGAGACAAGGTGACACCATATCTCCGAAGCTCTTTAATGCCACATTGGAAAATGTCTTTCAATCACTGAACTGGGAAAACAAAGGGATAAAGATTAATGGAGATTATCTAACCCACCTTCGTTTTGCTGATGACATAGTCATTTTTGCAACTACCCCATCAGAGCTACAGAGTATGATCCAGGAACTTGCTGACAAGAGTAAAGAAGTGGGATTAAAAATGAACTTTCAGAAGACAAAAGTGATGTACAATGCTTTTACAAGAAATGAAGATTTATCGATTGATGGAGAAAAGCTGGAGATAACAGACACGTACGTTTATCTTGGACAGCAGATATCAAGTGAGGGTCACATTGGTGAAGAAATTAATCGGCGTACAAAACTTGCCTGGAGAGCTTTTGGAAGAAACAGCATAATTTTCAAGAGCAATATGCCATTATGTCTTAAAAGAAAAGTGTTTGATCAATGCATCCTTCCAGTGCTTACGTATGGTGCAGAGACGTGGACCTTAGCTAAAAGAGACATACAAAGGCTGCAGACAACTCAAAGTAGCATAGAGAGGTGCATGCTTGGTGTAACCAGGAGAGATAAGAAGAGGAACACGTGGATCCGAAAAATGACAAGAGTGGAAGACATCATGATCAGAGTTAAATCCCTGAAATGGCAATGGGCTGGACATACTGCCAGAAGAACAGACCATCGATGGACAGCTGAAATTTTAGATTGGATTCCAAGGGACAGGAAAAGACCCAGAAGAAGACCACATGGGAGATGGGTGGATGAAATTCGAAAGTATGCGGGAGTGACATGGAGTAGACTGGCACAAGACAGACCGTTGTGGAGGAAACTTGGGGAGACCTTCATCCAGCAGTGGATTGATAATGGTTGACAATGATGATGATGATATATATATAAAATTACATGACCGAAAAAACATGCGAATTACAATTTCTACCATCAGAAATGTTTGTTTAAGCAGCAGAACAAATTAAAATTAGAAAACAGATTCACTCATTTGCTTAAAAATTCATAAAACTGGGCCATTGATCTGGTTGATTTATCATGAAATAAGAATTGAGGGGTGTATACGGACTGGAGAAATATTTTTTTCCTGGAAATCTGATAGCTGCACGTCGTGTCCCCTCGGGTGCCAACCTTATAAAGCCCTGCAACATTCCACCCTCGTAATCCCCCCTCCTCGCTGTGGTTACGGCTGTGCCGAGATGTGCCTTGACCACCCACCCACACGGCGGGGGTGGGAGGAAATGGAAACGGTACTTGGATCCATTTATTTATCTGCACATTTGTTAAGCAAAGCTGCAGAAAAGAAAAAAAGGACCTTTTTTTTTTTTTTTTTTTTTTGTGCGAATTATATCGGAAAAGGAAAGAGAGTAAATTGATCTGCAAGATTTGTTGAGCGATCTGTGATGCCCGTCGCCGCGTCGCACTGTTCCTACGACCGGGCATAGGGGCAAGACACGGAGTCCGATACAGACATATCTTTGAGTGAAGAAGGCGAAAATGATTGATTGATTATTTGTCGGTAAAAGCTTGGAGACTATTTTCATAAGTAAGATTACAGTAACAATGTCAATATTGTAAAAGTGTACTTTGCACTCTAGTTTGTACCAAAATGCTACAAATACACTGTATATTTGTTTTAAAAGGTGTGGTTTTATTTTTTTATTTTTTTTGGGTTGGAGGTTTAACGACCACAGTGAGCAACTCAATGGGCTATAAGCAGTCGCCCGTCCCTAATTTAGGGTCACTGGTTCCAGGGAAGGGAGAGAGCCAGTGCCGTAAGACAAACACAACATCCATACCTCACCAGGATTCGAACCCGGACCCCGTTCGGACGAACGATCAGAGGCCATCGCTTAGACCACTGCGCCACCAGGGCGGCGGTGTGGTTTTATTTCATTGTTTTAAAACTGTAATATTGTGGAGTACACCATCGTTGCACTGCAAAAATATTTCATTTACTGAGAGAAAAATTGAATTACACCTATATAAATGGGAGATACACCAATAATTTATCAACTTTTTCATAGTGCAGAAATGGTGTAACCCACAAATTTGCCATTGGGATACAGATTACAGATTATTCAATTGATGTAAAGAGCAAAAATTTATGTAACAAAATATCACCCAAAGTGCCTTAAATAGTTTGTTTGACATTAATAGTTGATTTACCATGTACCTGTAACTTTAGGTTCTTTTTTCTGAATAACGTTATAGCGTATCTTACACCATTTCCGCACCAAACCCCTCAAATACTGTATGATTCGGCATATGCAGTCTTCGCAACAAACTAAAAGTTTATTTTTGTTGTTCAGTGATAATCTAAGTAGCTTTAAAATTACCAAATTTTCATATATTTTACAAAAAAGAATTTTTACAATTGATATCTACTTGACCACGGGTCAATCTAGGTGTTTAAAGATACCTGTTTTTGTGAAATTTACTCATTTTTTGTGTTCACACCAATTTTGACAAAAATCTGTGTGTATTAAAAAGGCCCTCAAAAGTACATAAAGTGGTATGGTTTCATAGATAGAATCATCATTATCAAGACTTGCAAAGTGCCTTGCCCAGATGCAAGGGCCATCAAAATTATTGCTCTTTGAATGTAAATAAGAAATCCAATTGCCTAGCCGGGCATGTGAAAAAACTTTCAAAACTAATAACACTGTTTTGTTTGACAGCAAAATAAACAATCTGAATGAAAAATAAATAAATGAACATTAGGGACTTTTCTTGTTATCTGCCCGCCACTACCTGACTTCTGAATAAGAACACATTCAAGTAGCTCCCGATTTCGAAAGAAAACACAGAGCCTTTGGCAGCAGATGCGCAGTGATCACACGTTTCTCTATGCGTGCTACCTAAGTGCAGTAATCACATTCTTTTGACTGTTTGTCTGCGCTTTGGAATTATGTGTGGTCCTTCGAAAGTAATGTTTTTTTTAGCCGTTTGTCTGCGCTCTGGAATTATGTGAATTTATGTGGCAAAAAAGATTGGTAGCGTATTGCCGCCCCCCCCCAGTGATATTGGTACCTAATTTGTACCTAATGGTTTTCATTTGTTTTCTTATACTGTATCATTTTTTTCTTTTATATATTTCTTAAACAGTTAAAATTTTATTAATAAGTGAATAAGTAGGTTTTCACTATTTATGGTGTCATTTTATATACCAATAAAAAAATTCCCATAACATTTATTGTGAACTACTTTCTCTCATGTTGGGTGTGATCAGGTTTCACGTAAACAAAGTGGAACGATACACTCAAAATCGCGAACATCTTAAAAGGGTTCTTATTCGGAAGTCAAATAGTGTAATTTAACATAACAATGAACAAAAGCAAACAGTGAAGGGCAGATAACAGGAAAGGTCTAACATTAGTTATACACAATATATTCACGATACCTCTTACGTTAAAATATTTCTGTTTAAATAAAATTTCACTGAAAATACTTTGTGAAGATACTATTACAGTTCAAACTATTTTTTAGATACCATTACAGCTCAAACTATTTTTGTGAAGATACCATTTGAGCTAAAAATATTTGTGAAGCTACCACCTAATGGTGTCAAATGCTGCCTAGATCAATATCTGTTGATCTATTACATATTCATAAATTACACAATTCCGCCTTATCACTTTTCGTTAAAAACCGTACAAAATCTTTTGAATAACTGTAACAATTCCTCAAAGCAAAAAAAAAAAAAAAAAAGCTGTTCTATTATGCATTTTCTTTGTATAAATAAATCAGTGTTATTGCAGCATCCGCCACTATTGTTCAGACATTCAATGTTAAAACAGCAGTGCTTACACTCATGTAAACAAAGCAGTGATGCATGGAACAACTTGATGAGCTGATAATTTGTCTATCCCCAAATCAGATGTTCATTCTTAATATTAAACCTTTCAAAATAGCTTCCTCACTCTTATGATTACCTCAAGACGGAGTCGTCTGTTATGCAGCATGTTGCAGACTTTATGTACAATTTAAAAAAAAAAAAATACAGAATCAAACAGAACAATCATTCACATATCAACCAAAATCCTAACTGCCGACCACTAGCCAATGCATGATACGAATCATGAATATGCACTTTTGAAATAATTCTACATTAAAAACAAGCATTTTTTTGCAGCATCACAAGTTGGGATTAATTATTAGATTCCCTCTCTGGCTTTTTTTGGGGGGGGGGATATCAACCACTATGAACAACTATAAAAGCTTTAAGCAGTTGCCCCTCCCCAGTTTCAAGGGAAGGGACATAGATAGCACAAAAAAGAAAAACACACCATGCCTCAAACACGGGGACCATCTCATGTGAAATATAAGAAGCCAGAACCAAATATCTCTAGGGTGGAAATCCTTTTTAGATAACTGGCTACATGTGATAAAACCAAACTGAAAAACCACAACACTCAGAATCTGAATAAGTAAATAATACCCTTAGCACATCAACTGCGTGTGCCTCAGTCAACAGATACTAAATGACGAAGGCACAAAAATGCACAGTGAAGCAGTAGTCCTGAAATTTGCATACATTACACAGCAATGTTTGAACTTTGGTACATGCATTGGATGATCATTTCAAGTGTTGGAGATACACTACCATTTCAAAACCATTACCCGAAGTTAAGAGCACAATGACACATGTAGGAAATTCAAGCAACTTTGGTTTGGTAATGAACCCCAGTTTATATTTCTCAGTCATCTCGTTCACTTCGACATTGCTTAACAGTTGTTATACCTCATCCATTCACTTACAATCTGAATAATATCAAAACAGGTTGCCTCCCACAATGAACATTGTTTACATACAACTAGCACACTTACACAGCTCACTCCATTGCTTCTTTTCGCTCATTATAAACCACGATGTTTTGTAAAACTGACACCACTTATAGAAAACTAATTTATAAAATGGCTCAAAGTAATACTGTTACTTAAGCACACATACGTACTTCGTCTAGTTCCTCTTCTGTTACCATATCAACTGAACGGTCATACTCATCGCCACTATTGTACCCTGATGGATCCTCTTCTCTGTTATCCTGATTTAGATTTTGTGCATTGGATCGTCTCTCTTGTGATTGAGCGGAATTGTGATTTCCCTGGCTACATCCAGGACCAGGATTTGTAAAGTTTTGTGAAGTGTTGGACCTCAAATTATGACCAGTATGAGAATGCGATTTCCTAGAACTACGATGGGGTGACGCCCGATGGCGACGTTTGGAATGACTAGGACCTCCGTCCGTTCCTTCATAATCCTCAAAATTCGAATTAGAAGAATGTGCAGGTCTCTTCTCTTCTCTTGAAGAATGAGATGTCCATGTCGGAGGGGAGCTACGGGCCGTAAAATTGAATCTTTCACGACCCTCTTGAGAATGAGATTGATGACCATGACGATCGCCATGATAGGAATGATTGCTTGGATCGGAATTCTCTCCTTCAGTTTTCTGCTGAGAGCTCTTCTTTTTCGGTAATATTGTCATTTTTACAATCTATTGAACTGTCGAGTCTATAAATACATAAATATTTCGCAAGCACGCACAATGAAAAAAACGAAAAACACTGTTTTGGTTTGACATCAGCCACACAACACAACAGAAGATGGCGACTTCTTTTACTGAATGACGTCACGGACGCACTGGTTCTGAGCAAAAGGCTTAGGTGAGCTCGCATCTGTGGTCAAGCCTTTCAATCGTCTAAAAAACACTAGAGGAATTACTAGAACAAAAACACATGAAGGGATGTGACGGATTAAAAAATGTAGTTCAATGTCACAATGGGCCAGAAATCTTCAACTTTCTATTGGAATACACGTGCTTCTTCTTCAGTGAGTTTTAACACTTTATTTAGATTCCTCACTATAACCTTTAAACTGTGATGAAATATTGCAATATTTAAAATTAAGTTGAATGGCACAGCTTGAAATAATGGAAATTTGCTCTTATTTTGTGCATCTAAATAAACAACGTACTAAAAATTTCGGGGTGTCATTTAATCGTTCCTGGACCGTTAACAGGCAACCCAGCGCTAGCAAACTGGAAACATGCGAATTTTCCAATTTCCCCCCAAATAAATCCAAATACGAAGAACTGAAGACTTAGCTCTATCACCTACAATGTAAAACATACTACAGGAGACTTCATATTATGTCACACTGGCACAATATCTCACATATTCATCAGGTAGGGATTATTTTCCCTTTTTAGTTATGTCAGTGTTAGATTTCAATGGTGCAATGACCAGGTACAAAGACAAAGCGTAACGCAGATTAAAACTGGGAATGTGAAAGTAAATATCGAAGTTGCAAGTAGTTATTAAGAGTTTCAGGGATGTCACCACTTTCATTCAACTGGTTTGAGTCTCTCTCACTCGTTTCCTTAGTTTCGGTTTGTAAAATGTGACCTGATGGAAATCTAGGGGGAAATTCTATCCCCTTAGATTTGCGCATCGGTTGTCGTCCTCACATTACTACATTTCGTTGTCATTAAAAAATTAAATGACCATTTTCTAGATTACTCGGGCCGCCCCAGTGGCGCAGTGGTCTAAGCGATGGCCTCTGATCAATCGCCCGAACGGGGTCCGGGTTCGAATCCCGGTGAGGCATGGATGTTGTGTTTGTCTTACGGCACTGGCTCTCTCCCTTCCCTGGAACCAGTGACCCTAAATTAGGGACGGGCGACTGCTTATAGCCCATTGAGTTGCTCATGGTGGTCGTTAAACCTCCAATCGCCGCCCGGGTGGCGTAGTGGTCTAAGCGATGGCTTCTGATCATTCGTCCGTAAGGGTCCGGGTTGGAATCCCGGTGAGGCATGGATGTTGTGTTTGTCTTACGGCACTGGCTCTCTCCCTTCCCTAGAAGCAGTGACCCTAAATTAGGGACGGGCGACTGCTTATAGCCCATTGAGTTGCTCACGGTGGTCGTTAAACCTCCAACTAAAAAAAAAAAAAAACCTCCAATCAAAAAAAAAAAAGAAAAAACACAAGCACTGTGAGTTGAAGGATTTTTTTATTGTAGGTTTAACGACCACCGTGAGCAACTCAATGGGCTATAAGCAGTCGCCCGTCCCTAATTTAGGGTCACTGGTTCCAGGGAAGGGAGAGAGCCAGCGCCGTAAGACAAACACAACATCCATGCCTCACCGGGATTCGAACCCGGACCCCTTTCGGACGAATGATCAGAGGCCATCGCTTAGACCACTGCGGCATTGAAGGAATTAAGTACTGGCAAGCCATTGAGTTGCTCAAGGTGGTCGTTATAAAACCCATCAAACAAACAAATAAACAGAAAATTTCTATTGGCTATGCAGAAAGCCCTAGTCACCTCAGGGCCTGAGTTTACAGAGGCCCGCTAACTTTCTGTTAGTCATCCGAGCTGAACACGAGCTGTAATCCCAAATGAGGCCGGGGCAGCATACTAATTCTGAAATGCTTCGCCCTTCTCTTGAGCCAATGGTCCCAAGTTAAGGACACGAGATTATTTCTTGAAGTTCTTACAGTTCTCTTGCTGATCTTTATCATTATTAATATTTTTCATTGGAGGTTTAACGACCACCGTGAGCAACGCAATGGGCTATAAGCAGTCGTCCGTCCCTAATTTAGGGCCACTGGTTCCAGGGAAGGAACAGGGCCAGCGCCATTAGACACACAACATCTATGCCTCACCGGTATTCGAACCCGAACCCATCTCAGGCGAATGATCAGAAGCCATCGCTTAGACCACTGAGCCACAGGGGCGACGTTGATCTTTAAACCTCCTCTTCACACACACATGCACCACGTACATTGCCGCACCGGTGGTGCAGTGGTCTAAGCGATATCTTATGACCATTCGTCCTGAAGGGGTCCGAGTTTGAAACCCGGTGAGGCATGGATGTTGTGTTTGTCTTACGGCACTGGCTCCCTCCCTTCCCTGGAACCAGTGACCCTAAATTAGGGACGGGTGACTGCTTATAGCCCATTGAGTTGCTCACGGTGGTTGTTAAACCTACAATCCAATCCAATCCACGTACATTGCAGAAGGCCAGAAGTTGTGGAACACTACAATAGAAGTGGAACTCCTACGGCTATAAGCAGTCACCCGTCCCTAATTTAGGGCCATTAGTTTCCAGGGAAAGAAGAGATCCGAAAGAAGTCCGGGATTCAAACCCGGACTTCTTTCGGACGAATGATCAGAGGCCATCGCTTAGACCACTGCGCCACCGGGGCGGCCAATTTTATTTCAGAGATGTACTATCAGTGAGTTATGACCACCTTTATCAAAAGTGGATGCGTCCTGTTGACCACGTGATTTTTTTTTTTTTTTTTTTATTGGAATTTTAACGACCACCGTGAGCAACTCAATGGGCTATAAGCAGTCGCCCGTCCCTAATTTAGGGTCACTGGTTCCAGGGAAGGGAGAGAACCAGTGCCGTAAGACAAACACAACATCCATGCCTCACCGGGATTCGAACCCGGACCCCTTCTGGACGAATGATCAGAGGCCATCGCTTAGACCACTGCGCCACCGGGGCGGCGTGATTTCCGAGAGGGCACGATTAGTCAACCATCATACCATATATAAGGTGTCAGTGTGGAGATATATAAGGTGTCATCGTAGCATATAAAAGGTGTCGCCGAGTACGACGACTCGTATCGGCCAACAGACGCAGCAGTAGTCAACAGTTGAATACCCAATTTAACAGAGCTCAATCGGAACAGTATTTGCCACGACCATGTATCGCACACTAGCACGTATGGGCCATAACATAACAGCAGACGATTCTGATTACATCCTCTACTAGCCAAGATTCATCGGCGCAAAAGACTCGCTTAGTGCAAAGATCATGAAAGTTGGACGTCGCATGACTGGGAAAAATTGAGCTAATCTGGCACGTTGCACTGTTTACTCCACTGTATGAGTGGTCATACATGTATTTAGCGAAAATAACATGAGGTATTCGATGCATCTGCATGCTTTCCACAGTGCACGTTGGTGAAAGCGGTTGTGTATTGTGGGGCATGTTTACCTGGCAGGAACTTGGGCCCCGGTGCATGTGGGATAACGTATGACTGGTGGCCACTATCGTCACTTGCTTGCTGACTCTGTACACACAACAATGTTGCACATTTTTCCAAATGGCTAGGGTGTCTTCTAAAATCACAAAGCGCAGAGCCACGGGCCCAATATTGTGCAGGAATGGTTTGAGGAGCACAGTTGAGATTTTCAGCATATGGATTGGTCTCCGAACTCAACAGATGTCAATCCCACAGAGCACTTGTGGGACACTATAGAACGGCATATCGGGCATCTAGATATATCAATCACCTCCATATGCATTGAAGGTCGCATTACACACAGCTTGATTGGCCATACCTCCCAACTGGTTCCTGTATCTCGTTGAATCGATGCTATGACTGGTACCTCTTGTACTGAGGGCGAAAGGAGTACCTCCGAAGTATTGGGTTGGTGCGAATGAAATGTCAGGCGCGAACGAGCAGTGGAGACTGGCCGCAACCACAGCGGAATGGAACCACCTAAAGGTGTTGCGGGTATTACGTCATAGAGTTACTATAAATAGCTAGCACGTGTGAGAAGAACAAAGTTCAGGCACGGTTTGTTTGGACTTAATGTGGCTTGCAAAGAAACATGCAGACGCCGGATTTAAGAGTCATCTTCCTGTATGAATTGTGACGTGCCTTCACCGCCGGACGCACATGAGATAAAGGCAGATAGCACTAGCAGCGAAAGCATACGTCCGCGTAGCTCAGTTGGGAGCGCGACTGATTCCGGAATGAGGGGACCCGGGTTCGATGCCCGGCGTGCACAAAAATGACGGAGAAATTTACTTCGTTATATTAGCACCCGAACTTCAAGAATGACCTGGCCGTTAAAGTTCTCGCAATGGTGTTATGTTCTTTCTACACCGCGAGACAGGAAAAAATAAGAGAATCCCTTCTTCAGCGCTTCGAAAAATAAATGTGTGTGATGTTACGTTCCACACCCCAAATTTACTGGGATTTCTCCAATGTACGTTCTTCAGCGGATGACTGCCTATAGCAATACATGCCCCCGGCCCTCTTTCGGGGATGTGGGGGGAGATATGACGTTCCTGCACCGCAGGACACACACGAGATAAAGGCAGATAGCAGGGAGAGCATATGTCCGCGTAGCTCAGTTGGGAGAGCAACTTATTCCGGAATGAGGGCACCCGGATTCGATTCCCGGCGTGGACAAAAATGACGGAGGAATTTACTTCGTTATATTAGCACCCGAACTTCAAGAATGACCTGGCCGTTAAAGTTCTCGCAATGGTGTTATGTTCTTTCTACACCGCGAGACAGGAAAAATAAGAGAATCCCTTCTTCAGCGCTTCGAAAAATAAATGTGTGTGATGTTACGTTCCACACCCCAAATTTACTGGGATTTCTCCAATGTACGTTCTTCAGCGGATGACTGCCTATAGCAATACATGCCCCCGGCCCTCTTTCGGGGATGTGGGGGAGATATGACGTTCCTGCACCGCAGGACACACACGAGATAAAGGCAGATAGCAGGGAGAGCATATGTCCGCGTAGCTCAGTTGGGAGAGCAACTTATTCCGGAATGAGGGCACCCGGATTCGATTCCCGGCGTGGACAAAAATGACGGAGGAATTTACTTCGTTATAGAATTTAAACTGGGGGGGGGGCATTCTGCAGGAATTGACGCTCGAAACGTTAACAAAGCGTTTGGGGAGAATACAGCCAACGAACGAATCATTCGGCGATGGTTTGTGAAGTTTCGAAGCGGAGATACAGACCTGCAAAATGAAGCACGTGGGACACCGACCTGTTGCTGTTTCTGACGATGTTCTGTTACTCGTGGTTGAAGCGGGTCCCCGAAAAACGTGTCGTGAGATAGCGGCTGAGATAGGTGTCCACCACACGACAGTTGTTTGGCGCCTGGCTGCGCTGGGTAAAGTAAAAATGCTGGACATGTGGCTGGCCCATGAGTTGACAACTGCCAATAAGGCTAGGCATTTGGAAGTCTGCACGTCGGTGCTTAACAGGAACATCTACAGCATCAAATTGTCACCTGCGACGAGAAGTGGGTCCTCTATGATAAACGAAAACGATCTGCACAATGGTTAAACAAGGCACAGCCTGTTGGACGGCATCCTAAGCCACCCCTATATACTAAGAAGATGATGCTCCTTGTCTTGTGGTCCACAGCAGGGATAATTCATCGGGGTTTCTTGGCAAGAGGCCAAGCCATCACTGCCGAACATTATCGTGCTGAATTACACCAGATGCAGAAATAACCGACTTTGGTCAACAGACACGGTGTTCTTCTGCTCCAGAACAACGTCCTCTCTCATGTCGCACAACGAACGATGCTGACACTAAGTGCCTTGGGCTATGAAGCACTGCGTCATGCTGCCTATTCCCTGAACTTGTCTCCGACAGACTATCTTATGTTTCGTCGTCTGGATCACTTCCTGTCCGGGAAACAGTTCATGACAGACAACGAGGTTCAACGTGCAGTTGATGATTTCTTCGGGTCCCAGATACCAGACTTTTTTCGTTCCGGGATCATGGCCTTGCCGGACAGATGGCAACTATGTGTCGATGCCGAGGGGGATTAATTTGCTTAGGTAAGTTGTCCTACTTTTCCGTTCTCGCTGTCCACGTGTGGCATTTCATTCGCATTTTTTCGTTTTCATTTTATTCGCTTTTTTTTCGTTTCTTCAAAAATTAGTATGAAAATTGACATTTCATACTAATTTTTCGAAGGCTCAATTTTTTTTATTGTGAAGTATTTAAGCTTGCAATGTAAGATAAAAATTGGAGAAGATTTCAAAATATGGAGAACTGTTGAATTTCTTATGGCTAAGAATGGTTAAAACCTAGTTGCCGCTCCGGTTGCGCGGTGTTCTAAGATGGGTCTAAGCACTGGCTTCTAACCATTCGTCCGAGATGTGTCCGGTTTGGAATCCCAGTGAGGCATGGGTGTTGTGTTTTTCTTACGGCACTGGCTCTCTCCCTTCCATGGAACCAGTAGCCCTAAATTAGGCACAGGCTACTGCTTACAGCCCATCGAGTTGTTCCAGGTGGTCGTCAAACCTTCAAAAAAAAAAAAAAAAAAAAAAAAAAAAAAAGAACTAAAGCAAGAAACACTGAGAACCGAATCAAGCTTTCCTTATCGGTAGGGGGAGACAAGAAATTACGCCCTTTCGAGTTCAAAAGTTTCCCACTTCCATTCAAAAAGCGTCTATTATAGAAAAGTGTTATCGTTAAAAAATCGCAACTCCGGTTTTGACATATTACTAAAAATGTGAAAACTAGATAAGTATCCATGGATCAACAGTTGTGAGCTTCAAATAAAACGTAAAAGTTGCCCCAGCAAAAACACAAGTGTTCGAAAACTGCTGGCCACCAGCTGGAAGTGATGGATCACTGCTGGCTGAAATCTGCCGCTCACGGCACGTTAGCGGTTCGCTGGTGGCAGCGACATGTGCTGTGTCTCACTAGTTAGTTGAAGCGACGCTATCGCCGTCGTGTTATTTCAGTGGATGTTAAGAAAAAAAAGCCATATGTAGAGAGGCGAATTAATTTCCTAATGAAATGCCAAGTTGACGAAGATTACTGTCGGAAAAAAATTATATAAATAATTACTAATAAACTGTAAGAAATAGTCAATTACTATCATGTATTTATAGAAACTCATTTCGCAGCAAAATTCCTGCCCTAACACACAAGGAACCGAGAATGCAGACAGCCATGAAATACACCCACTCCATTCCCATGAATAACAAGAAATAATTTCTGTGTAACCTTTCGTTTTAACATACACTAAACCGCTTCAAACAAAAGTCCCGGAAAGACATTAAAGAATCGTTATGTTGGAGGGAAAAAAAAAAAAAAGAGACTTATCCGCGTACAAAATTATTTATCAATTATTTGAAAAACAAAAAACAAACAAAAACAATGCTATGTGGACATAACATACTCATCCATGGGTTGAATACACAAGATTTGGAGGAATTCGCTGCTAAAAATACCGTCAAGTAAAATAAATATCTTTCCCCTTTAGAACAAATGTAGCTTCGGGCCGTGGAAAGAAAAGATACAACGTTAAAAATGTACCAGAATGTAACATGAACGGGTAAATATATTAATTAAACAATCGCCTTGAAAGACGACAAAGACAGCACAAAAATTTGCAAAGCGCCTTTAAGTTAGTACACTCGTTGAAAATGAGTGAACTTAAATAAAGGTAAATAAAAACAATCGTTACGTTGAAAAAAATAAGTTTATGAATTATACGAAACTGACATTTATGAAAAATACTTCGCAACACTGTAAAATATAAAAGAGAACACTTATAGTTTCACTTCGGGCAGGAAAGAGACTCAGCTTCAAGGAAAGGCGCGTGTGTGGCAAACCTGTGTAGTGGCTAGAGCGACTGCTTCGCAAGCAGACTGTCCTTGGTGCTATGCCAGCCAGATCCAAATGCGCGCGTCTCAGGACCTGTTTAGAAGATTTCCCCAGCGCCGTGCCGTTATGTAAAAGTTTTGTAGGGAGGAAAAAAGTAGTTGTGCCTTTGGGAAACTGCGGTTAACATTTTTTTTATGGCTACTACTGGGAAATGGCGGATAAGATTCGGCAAGCCATTAGTTGCGTCACGTGATTGCCGGCCGCCACTGCCGGGAAAGTAGCGGACCACATTAGGTTAGCCATCATTTATGGCACGTACTTGCAGGCCCGCTTAAGGGCCCCTTGTGCCCGCCACTGCCTGTGATGGATAACTGATGGCCCTGTTCTGGCATATGACATATGACATATGACAACTGATGGGTGCCAACAGTAGTTGGCACCCATCAGTTGGCCCATGTGGTGGCCGCCGGAACATTTTATTGACGGTTGGGCGGCGGCAACATAGTGCTCAGCCACTGCTGGTTTGAGTGCTGGCCCAGCAACACTGTTTTTGCTGGGACGTGAATGCTGACAACACAGAACTCTGAAGATTTTTTTTTTATATTGGGGGCTTGATGACCATCGTGAGTAACCCAATGAGCTATAAGCAGTCGCCTGTCCCTAATTTAGGGACACTTATTCCAGGGAAAGGAGAGAGCCAGGGCCATAAGACAAACAGAACATCTATGCCTCACGGGGTTCGAACCCGGATCCGTCTCGGACGAATGATCATAAGTTAGCGCTTAGACCCCTGTGCCACAGGGGCGGCCAGCAGAGTCGCAGAATAAAAAAACAAAGCTGCACAGAACGAATGAATGTCACACAGTGAACGCAAGAACTGGAAGATGCTTTCCAGGTAGAGTTCAGAAAAAATTCTGTTCAAGTTTAAGCACTGAGACGGGCTTTCTGTGGCACAGCACAGATAACTAATTATTGTAGTTAACACTTCGTTCGTACTGCTCATTCGGAAAAGTCTGGGAGGTTAGGTACATCTGCATACAATTTTGTTATGTCCCTCTCTGTTGTTTCGGACAATTTCGTTCATGCATGTGAGGGGTCTACACTTTACAGTGTAGGCTACTCTGTTCCCTGGGTAGCTGCGTGAAATACTGTATGCAGATAACTAAAGTTATTAAAAAACGAAAACACTTAGCTGTATAGCTTTCTTTTAGAGTTAGAGTTTTCAGTAAATTCACTGTTAAAAATTTGTGATAGGTTGCACCAAAAAGTGGTGCTACACCAGCTGCACCACTTTCTGAGAAAATATAATCCATTGTGTGGTGCAGACAAAACAATTGGATGAAGGGCAATACTTGCAAGTCTTCCTCATGTTCCGCGAACCATTCTTGAGCAATGCGGGCAGTGTGGTACAGCACATAACCCTGCTGAAAGAAAGCACTACTAGAGGAGAATACCGTTGCCATGAAAGTATATACCTGGTCTGCAATGGTGTTTAGGTGGGTGGTAGATGTAGTTTCCTGCATATGAATGACTGGACCCAGGGTTTCCAAGTAGAACATTACCCAAAGCATTAAGGTAGCCACATACACGCACTTTTGAGTGTCACGTTTGAGTGTCACACCACCAAATGGGGGAGTTTTGTGCCTGGGGCGGCATGTAACGTGGAGTGAACCAGGAGTGAAGCTCTTCAACGCCTGCTTGAAATCCTCTTCACTGCATGCTACATACCGCCCCAGGCACAAAATTCACCCATTTGCTGGCGTGACACTCAAACGTGGCATTCAAAAGTGCGTGTCTGTGGCCACTTTTACACTTCCTCCACCGGCTTGTTTTCGTCCCGCGGTGCATCCTGGTGCCAACACTTTCCCAGGTAAACGGCGCACACGTACCCGGCTGTTCACATGGTGCAACAGGAAAGGGATTCAACTGACCAGACGACCTTCCTTCAATCGTTCAAGCTAAGTTTTGATGCTCGCGTGCCTGTTGTAGACGCTTTCCACGGTGAAATGAGTTTAGCATAGCCACTCGGAGCGGCTACACAGCCCCATTTTCAGCAGTGTTCGATGTACTGTGTTTTATGACACATCACTCTCGTCATCAGCACTCAAATTACCGACGAGTTGCGCCACGGTATCCCTTCAGTTGGCCCATACCACACGAAATAGCCGTCGCTCATCTCTATTATCGATGAATCGTGGTCAACCCATGCCTTGCCGGCGGTTCGTGTTTTTGCCCTCCTGGGACCACTTTTTGGAGGTACTAACCACTCCTGCCTGTGAGCACCTCACAAGCCTTGCTTTTTCGGAAATGCTTTGAGCCACTCGTCAGGCCATTGCAATATGGCTTTTGTCAATATCCCCTGCCTTTCCTATCTGAAGAACAAGAATAACAATGATTAATAGAGCTCTTTATCAGGTGTTATTTATACCATTTTATGGCCTTCACGCGCGCCGACCCTTAGTTGCTTCGATTTAAATAAAAATGCGCTAGTCATAATATTTTAGCTCTTCGGTGCATCTGCATTGACTGCAGTACTCTTCTAGGCATCTTTTCAAGAGATTCCCGTGGGTCTGTAGGGAAATTTTCTTCGATTTCTCCTGAAAAGCTTCTGCCATAGCTGCAGTAGGGGAAGGTTTTACCGGCCGAGATCGGATTCTGTGTTCCGGCCGAAACACCAGACGAGATACCTTTTGGGATCGGATTCAGCGTTCCAGCCGAAATTCCGGCCGAGATCGGATTCGGCGTCCCAACCGAGATACCAGCCGAAACAATATTCGGCGTCCTAACCGAAATATCAGCCGAGATTACATTCGGCGTCCCAGCCGAAATCGGATTTGACGTCTCAGCTGTGATACTAGACAAGATTACATTCGGCGTCCCAGTCGAGATCGGATTCGCCGTCCCAGCCGAGATACCAGCCAAGATTACATTCGGCGGCCCAGTCGAGATCGGATTCACCGTCCCAGCCGAGATACTGGCTGAGATTAGATTCGTAGTTCCTGCTGAGATACTGGTCGAGATCGGATTTTGCGTTCCAGCCGAAATTCCGGCCGAGATCGGATTCAGGGTCCAAACCAAGATACCATCCGAGATAACATTCGGCGTCTCAGCCGAAATACCAGTAGAGATCGGATTCGCCGTCCCAGCCGAGATACCAGCCAATATTACATTCTGCGTCACAGCCGACATCAGGTTCGCCGTCCCAGCCGAGATACCAGCCAAGATTACATTCGGCGTCCCAGCCGAGATACTAGGTAAGATTACATTCGGCGTCCCAGTTGAGATCGAATTCACCATCCCAGCCGAGATACTGGCTGAGATTAGATTCGTAATTCCAGCCGAGATACAGTTCGAGATCGGATTTTGCGTTCCAGCCAAAATTCCGGCCGAGATCGGATTCGGCGTCCCAACCGAGATACTATCCGAGATAACATTCGGCGTCTCAGCCGAAATACCAGCCGAGATCGGATTCGCCGTCCCAGCCGAGATACCAGCTAAGATTACATTCGGCTGCCCAGCCGAGATCCGATTCGCCGTCCCAGCCGAGATCCGATTCGTCGTCCCAGCCGAGACACTGGCTGAGATTAGATTCGTAATTCCAGCCGAGATACCAGCAGAGATCGGAGTTTCACCAGACCACAGAGACTAGAAAATGAACAGCTTTCATGGCATTGTTTCAGGATGAACGCTTCGTGTAGCTAGAGCTATACGTATGTACAGTGGAGTCTACGAGACGGCTTCAAATATCTCACAAAAAAACAACAACAAAAAAAACAAAAACTTTTGGGGTGCTGATCAGTGTGTGGTTGGATTTATTCTGCCCAGTCCCAACATCTTGTTAAAATTAATTGCTGTCACTCTTCACTAGTTTTTATTGTGCCTATTTAAACTATGCCTAACTAATATTTTGGGATCGTAACGCTTGCCTAGTACATATAGGTAGCATTCTTCGGGGGCCGAACATGTAAAAAAAATGTAAAAAAAAAAAAAAAAAAAGAGCGTGCAGTGAAAGGGTCATTGTAAGTGACTAGGCAAGATCATTGATGCAAATAATCATTGAAAGTTATTTAGTGAGATCAATGGATTTCTATGACTTATTACTATTTTGACCATATAAGATCAGGAAAAAAGCCACTTTGTGGTGCTGCCTTTTTTTTTTTTTCGACGAAGTGTATTAGAAGCTTTGTCTTGTGGCCCGCTTTACCACAGTAAAAGCAGTTGAACGTAAGCACGATATACTTATTTCACAAAATTATACATTACATTACAACGGTTATTGCCTTCGCTTTCGAATACTATGGAAAGCAGTAGAGATGAATACATTTGCACTGAATGTGGTCACCGCTCACTTCCCTGGTTTTTTTTTTTTTTTTTTTGGTTGTTTTTTCACAACAAATGCTATGAGCAATAAATCTGGAAGATAATGTGCAACTGCTGGCAGTGACCAGGACATGGAAATCACAAATTTTCGTCCGAGAAACTTTAATATTTTAAATTTTGTTTTGCGAAAAAGAATAGCGAAGAACAGAAGAAAGGAGATGAGCTGTCGCAGATAGCTGAATAAAATTTTAATACACCTGTCTGTTCTGCTTCAGGATACCAGGGGCACAAGAAAAGTTAGCTTTCAAAAGATTTTGATGCATTCAAATTTGCTCCATTGTTTTTCAGTACATTCCCGTTTTAGGTCAATCTCCACTTTTTCATGAGCAGAGAAAAAATCCCGGAAAAATAGAAGTACTTTTCAGTTTCCTCAAACCATCGTGAAACAACATTCTTGATCTCCCCCTTCACTTAAAGAAATGTTTGAAGAGGAAATTATCTTAAATGTTTGAAGAGGAAATTATCACCAAGGAACCAAATCTGGGCTATTATATAGCATGGATAGTTGAATTCTTGGAATTCATAGTATGAAGTGACAGCCTATGTGCTTTGTGGAACTTGTGCACTGGATCATTGTCATGCAGCTGAGCACTCTGTTGCTCAGCTTTCCTTTGCGTGTTTTCTCAGTGGTTTTCCGCCAGGAGCGAATTTACAGGAAAGTCCAAGAACCCAGGGCGATGCTGGAGGGCCTCAAGAATAACGATATTTGACTTTCTTTTCTTCTCATTTTCCTTCTCAAAATAAACAAAGAGAGATGAATAAATTCATTGTTCTGGGTTTTGGAAGCGTGAATCCTCCCCAACACAAAATACGTCATTCACAAGTATGAATTTCATAACTTAAATGCAGGATGACTATAAATTTCATTTTTAGAATATTAATTGCTTAATGCTGCACTACAACTGAGCTCAGAAATTAGGATTTTTTTTTTGGTCAATTTTTTTAGAACGTAATGAACATTTTGCTATTTAATATGACTACCCATCTCTCCCTAAAAAACAATTTTGACATAGGACTACGTCTAACTTCGCGGATAGTATGGGACGACTAACGGCCGACCGCAATTTTAAAACAAGTCTACTTAAAAATGAGAACCTGAACCTACTTGTTTTTTTTTCTCAAGTACAATCGTATCATAAACGACTACATGACATGCTCAAATATCAGTAACCATACGTACTTACAAATAACCGCGTCAATAAATATAAATACAATCTCGTATTACTTCATTTTAGATATTACAGATTTCAAGAGAAATTGCTTAATAAATATGTAAAGTGTCACCCATAAATAATTAGTACAACAAAATCACTGATCACAAGTAATTTAATTATGCATAAAGCATCTTTGTGTACGTTTTTACATTAACTATATTTGTGTCAATCTCATAAATGATATATTGTCGCTTCTTCACTATATTTGTCATAAAATTGTGCGGTCCATTCGCCAGCATGTGACAGCGAGTATATCTATTATCCCAGATGTGCCATCGAATAATATACTTCCAGTTGATTCTATGAATATATGAGTATGTATGGAGTACACGTATTCCAAATTGAAATGGAGCCGCGGATGGTTTAGTGGTTAGAGATTCAGACTACAAATGGAGGAACCCCAGGTTCGAACCTAACCTGATAGGCTAGGTTTAAACCAGAAGTTCACAACGTGGTGGTGTGAGCTTCTAACAATCGCTGAATATCCGCCGCGCGTCGGACGAGCACGTTAAGTGACGGCCCCCGGGTACGAATCTTCCGGTTGCAAATAAAGGTGTTCATTTCTAAGCCCCTCCCCCTTAATTTCTCTCTGCCTTCTATGTGCAAAATCATGCGCTTGTACAGCGGAGCCATCTAGTGTGCTCTCTCTCACTTACAAACTATCCTGTCAGAAACGCTAGATTTGCTCTAACTTCCTTCAGTTTCTGTGTGCTGCCCAAAAGGGCACAGAAACTGAATGAAGTTAGAGCACATATATTTGAAATATATGGATTTTTTGAGTACATATATTTGAAATATATGAACTGAAAAATGAGTACATATATTTCAAATTAGAAATACCAGATATACTCACAATTGATTCCCTGTATGTACTCAAAAATGAGTTGGTGTCTTTATCAAAAATGAGACACAAGTACTCGGAGCTATTATAAGCCCAGAATGTACTCTAAAACAAGTACATTTTGCTTATTTCTAAGTACCAATTTTTAATAGTGCGCCTGTTACAAAAATAAATCCCAATTGAAATCATTATAGCGTTAAAAATACGTGCCACACACTAATCATGTTACCATATTCGTAAAAAGTATGGAGTCCAATTCGCGTACTGCGCAGTACATCGTGCGCGCAACGCTCCCCTCGCTCCCTATGCGCAGAGGAAGATGATGCGATATTTCTGGGTGTGCCGCCGCGTTTGACGCAGTCTATCTCGGCAACCGTGAGCGCAACACGACTGTGCGTGGTATCGTTTTAAAGCTCTCGACAAGATCTATTCAAATACACAAGTAACATTTCGCATTGGTTTGAACTGAACATTTAAAAAATTGTTTTCTTGTGAACCGGTGAAAACTTTTGACAATATCTTTGTTTATCTGGACAACCATGAGTGCAAAATGACTGTGCGTGGTATCGTTTTAAAGCTCTCGAAAAGATCTATTCAAATACATAAAGAATATATCGCAGTGGTTTAAACTAAAAATTAAAAAAATTGTTTTCGTGCGAACAGGTTAACATTTTCGACAATGCCGCGGAATCGGCAGAATGAACGCAAGCAAAAGTGAAGAAAATCAGAACGAGAGACAAGAGCATGTGATGAGGAATGTAAGAAATCCAAGAAGACTGCAGCCCAAGGAACTAAAAAGTATCGAGAACGCCTGAAAGCAGCCGCCTCCAAACAAAAATTCAACACAACGATCACAGTCCTACGTTACGAACTGACGGCTCAATCAGAATTGAGTATACCCTGTTTTTTTCTGCTTCAGTTCAGTTTATGAGGCAATCAAAATACTGTTACCGTACGAGTAAAATGCTTCTAGGAAAGCTGGTTTTACGAGACACGGTATGATTTCATTCAGTGATGTAGAAGGGGCTGAGCGCGCTTTAGCGGCGCTAAGGAACTATTTTTCTAGGCTTAGCGCCGCTAAGGCACTTTTCGTGGTTACATGGTAATAGAATGTGGTCAAAGTAACTCTTTTAAATGATCATGTATGCAAAAATAGTACAGTATGCCACAGAGACGTAAATGTAGAATGAGAATGCCACATAGCCGTGAATATAGAATGAGAATGCCACGGAGCCGTAAATATAGAATGAGAATGCCACATAGTCGTAAATATAGAATGAGACTGCCACAGAGCCGTAAATATAGAATGAGAATGCCACAGAGCCGTAAGTATAGAATGAGAATGCTACAGAGCCGTAAATATAGAATGAGAATGCCACAGAGCCGTGAATATAGAATGAGAATACCACAGAGCAGTAAATATAGAATGAGAATGCCACATAGCCGTAAATATAGAATGAGACTGCCACAGAGCCGTAAATATAGAATGAGAATGCCACAGAGCCGTAAATATAGAATGAGAATGCCACAGAGCCGTAAGTATAGAATGAGAATGCTACAGAGCCGTAAATATAGAATGAGAATGCCACAGAGCCGTAAATATAGAATGAGAATACCACAGAACCGTAAATATAGAATGAGACTACCACAGAGCCGTAAATATAGAATGAGACTGCCACAGAGCCGTAAATATAGAATGAGAATGCCACAGAGCCGTAAATATAGAATGAGAATGCCACAGAGCCGTAAATATAGACTGAGAATACCACAGAGCAGTAAATATAGAATGAGAATGCCACAGAGCCGTAAATATAGAATGAGACTACCACAGAGCCGTAAATATAGAATGAGAATACCACAGAGCAGTAAATATAGAATGAGAATGCCACAGAGCCGTAAATATAGAATGAGACTACCACAGAGCCGTAAATATAGAATGAGAATGCCACAGAGCCGTAAATATAGAATGAGAATGCTACAGAGCCGTAAATATAGAATGAGAATGCCACATAGCCGTAAATATAAAATGAGACAGCCACAGAGCCGTAAATATAGAATGAGAATGCCACAGAGCCGTAAGTATAGAATGAGAATGCTACAGAGCCGTAAATATAGAATGAGAATGCCACAGAGCCGTGAATATAGAATGAGAATGCCACGGAGCCGTAAATATAGAATGAGAATGCCACATAGCCGTAAATATAGAATGAGACTGCCACAGAGCCGTAAATATAGAATGAGAATGCCACAGAGACGTAAATATAGAATGAGAATGCTACAGAGCCGTAAATATAGAATGAGAATGCCACAGAGCCGTAAATATAGAATGAGAATACCACAGAGCAGTAAATATAGAATGAGAATGCCACAGAGCCGTAAATATAGAATGAGACTGCCACAGAGCCGTAAATATAGAATGAGAATGCCACAGAGCCGTAAATATAGAATGAGAATGCCACAGAGCCGTAAGTATAGAATGAGAATGCTACAGAGCCGTAAATATAGAATGAGAATGCCACAGAGCCGTAAATATAGAATGAGAATACCACAGAACCGTAAATATAGAATGAGACTACCACAGAGCCGTAAATATAGAATGAGACTGCCACAGAGCCGTAAATATAGAATGAGAATGCCACAGAGCCGTAAATATAGAATGAGAATGCCACAGAGCCGTAAATATAGAATGAGACTACCACAGAGCCGTAAATATAGAATGAGAATACCACAGAGCAGTAAATATAGAATGAGAATGCCACAGAGCCGTAAATATAGAATGAGACTACCACAGAGCCGTAAATATAGAATGAGAATGCCACAGAGCCGTAAATATAGAATGAGAATGCTACAGAGCCGTAAATATAGAATAAGAATACCACAGAGCCGTAAATATAGAATGAGAATGCCACAGAGCCGTAAATATAGAATGAGACTACCACAGAGCCGTAAATATAGAATGAGAATGCCACGGAGCCGTAAATATAGAATGAGAATGCCACAGAGCCGTAAATATAGAATGAGAATGCCACAGAACCGTAAATATAGAATGAGAATGCCACAGAGCCGTAAATATAGAATGACAATGCCACGGAGCCGTAATATAGAATGAGAATGCCACACAGCCGTAACAGATAGAATGAGAATGCCATAGAGCCGTAACAGATATAGAATGAGAATCCATAGAGCCGTAACAGATATAGAATGCCATAGAGCCGTAACAGATATAGAATGCCATAGAGCCGTAAACTGTGTAAGCAAACATACTCGTGTCTTTACCGAACGTTCATACCACAGAAATGGCCGCCCCGGTGGTAGAGTGGTCTGCGGCGTAGGCTTCTGACCATTCTTCCGGGCTGAGACTGAGTCCCAAGGTGAGTCATGGATGGTGTGCATGGCCACAAAGGTGCTGGATCTGTCTCTTACTTGGAACAAGTGACCCGAAATTAGGGACCCGCGACTGCTTGTAGCCACACGAGTTGCCCATGGTAGTTGTTGAACATAGAAACAAACAAACAAACAAAAATACTGCGTAGATTGATCTACACTGTTGGATCACACAGCAGGGTGTCTCACAAACCATGAGATTCTATCACAAAGAGAATGTGAACTCCTTCGTCTAGATGGCATTCAAAATAAACTTTCAGGAGTCAGCTACTCCGCAGAGTTAAGTTTGCAGTGCTCAGAGAGAAAACGGTTGTGATGGACATTTGTATTAAGCAACTCACCACTCGTATCGACTAAAATAAAAGTAATCCCTTGAGCTCACTCTGTGATCTCTTACGGGCAATACAAAAGTATTCCACATGTACCCCATAATCTTAGTAGAAACGGTGCATTAGTCATATTGAATTGATGTTGCTCTGTTAGCTCACAAATATTCCCAATTCATATTTAAAATCATATAGAATGCAACAGAGCCGTATTTACACAAGCATTTTATAATCTTAACACATGTCTCTTAAGTTACATTCTTCCTGATATTTAAAATTGCTCAGATTACACAGTTTTAGGCAGTTTTAATACAAATTGATATTGGTAATTAGTAATGAAAATTAAAAAAATAAATAATAAATAATAAAAACAACGAATCAGATTTTGACAATTTTGAGGGTGGTTTTTTTTTTTTTTTGCTAGTCCATTCACTGCTAAGGCATTTTTAGCACGTCTTTTGTAAAAAAAGATCGTGCTTATGTTACCGGTTTGTCCGTCCGTCCGTCTGTACCCACGATATCTCTGCAACTATTAGACCGATTTGAAAAATTATTTTTGCATTGGAAAGCTTGAAATATGCGAATAATGATCCTTATTTCGTTTTTTTTTTTGCGATGTATAATTTCGCAGCTAGAGGGCGTGAATGCAGATGATGTCGAATTCAAAAATGCGTTTTATTCCACATATTTGCTTCTAAACATCCGATTGAAAAAAATATTTTATCTTTCGATTCCATTTATGTCGAATAGTATTTTAGATATAGTTACGTTTTCAAATTACGCATAGATTTTCCGCTAGGGGCGTAAAAGTAAACTACATTTTCCCGATAATTCTTCATCTAAAGCTCCGATTTGAAAAATGTTTTCTTCAGCGGATACACCTCCTGATGGAAAATCTTTTGCATATAATTTACCATTTTTGGTAAAGAATACTTTGGCCACCAGGGAGCGTAAGTGTTAATTTTTGCTTCTGATATATTTCCCATAAAATCTAAGCTTCTAAAATATCGATTGAAAAAAACATTTCGTGGACTTGTGCCACTCACATCGATAAATCTTTCGGGAATATTTTCTTCTTAAAATATTCCACAGTTTTTCCGTCAGGGAGCGTAGATGTATATCTTATTTTTGTCAATATCTCTACCTCTAGGAGTCCGATTTGAAAAATTCCTTCTTTGTTGGATAGTGTTTTCAGTGTGACATGTTTTTCATATAATTTCGAAATTTTCTAGTAATTCAGAGACTTTCCGCTAGGGAGCGTAGAGGTAAATTGCGTTTTCCTCTATATCTCTGCTTCTAAATCTCCGATTTGAAAAATTCTTTCTGCACCGGATACAACTCCTGATGGGAAATCGTTTGCACATAATTACTATTTTTTGTAAAAAAATGGTTTGGCCACTAGGGGGCGTAAATTTTAATTTCCGCTTCTGATGTATTTGCAGCAAAATATGAGCTTCTAAATTCTCGATTGAAGAAAACGTCTTTAGTATACCGATACAACACATGTCGACAAACCTTTTAGACACATTTTCTTCTTGAAATAATGCATGGTTTCTACGTCAGGGGGCGTAGGTGTATACCTTATTTTTGTCAATATCTCTACTTCTAGGAGTAAGATTTGAAAAATTCCTTCTTTGTTGGATAATGTTTCCGATGCGAAATGTTTTTCCTATAAATTCAAAATTTTCAAGTAGGTCATAGACTTTCCGCTAGGGGGCACAGTGGAAAATTGCGTTTTTTGCGTTATTTCTGCTCCCAAAACTCTGATTTGAAAAATTATTTCTGTGTCGCATACAAGACCTGGTGGAAAATATTTTTAACATAATTTCTAATGTTTGGTAAAGAATATTTTGGCCATCAGGGGGAATGAGTGTTAATTTCTCCTTCTGATGTATTTGTAGCAAAATCTGGGCTCCTGAAAACTCGACTAATTTTTTTCTTGGACCGATACCTCTTATAAGGATAAACCTTTTGAGAATACTTTCTTCCTAAAATAATGCATGGTTTTCCCACCAGGGGACGTAAAGGCACATCTTATTTTTGTCGATATCTCTGCTTCTAAGAGTCCGATATGAAAAATTCTTTCTGTGTTGGGCAGCGTTTCCGGTGCAAAATGTTTCTCATATAAATTCATGTTTTTCTTAACGCACAAGTCTGTAACCAGAGGACGTAAGCTCACGATTTCGTTTACAGCAATATCTGAGGGATTAAAAACCCGATTGAAAAACTTGTTTCTTCCGTCAGATACTGTTGTTTTCCATACCGGTTCCATTGACTTTGAATAGCTTTGATAAATTTAATTTGCGTCAGAACGGATTCAAAAGACGTGCTTATTACACCCGAAAATTCGGTGTCATCTTTCTTGTTTTATTTAGAACTACATCACTGAATTCATTTATGTTTGAGCTGCTTCGGGGAACTTTCAGTGAGGCGGAATATGATTATATACGACAGCAGATTCTACACCGCATGTAGCACTAGTATCAATTAAAGTAGAGCTATGAACTAACCATACATAACATGTTAAACGCGCTTCAGTGACCATCCTTACAAAAGTTCTGACTTTTCTTCCCTATCAAAGGTTTTCCACTTTTAACTTCCGCTATTTCTTCGCCATCTGGGTATCACAAAAAACCCCTAAGTATTAAATTTCGTCTTGATAGCTATAATACTTTTAAGTACTATCTGTTGCACTGGGTAATGACAACTGTTCTGTGGAATAAATTGTTAAAGAATAACAAGATGGCGCTGTAAGTCCGAGACGTCGATCAGCAGGCGACAGGCATTCGCGAGGAAGTAGTGGGACGGTGTACACGCGATTTCGGACATGAGGCGATATACCACGAAAGAAAGAGTTTTCTTGGTAAAAGATTGGTATGCGGAGGGCGGAAACCCCACAAAGGTGTTACGAAAGTGGGGTACAGCATTTAAGAATCGTCGTAAGCCATCCCGCGCGTACCTGACGAAATTGGTAGCGAAATTCGAACGAACCGGCAGTGTCACAGATGAAGTGGCAAGCATGGCGGCGAAGAGAAGAACAGCGCGGAAGGCGGAAAATATCGAAGCCGCGCGAGAACTCCTGTACAAAGAAGCCGTACGTCAACACGAAGACTTGAGCAGCAACTAGACGTTAGTTCAGCGTCCGCATGGCTCATTGTGAAGTCGGATTTGGACATGTTTCCCTGCAAAATCCAGGTGCATCAGCCTTTGAGTACGACAGCTGTCTAGAAGCGTTATGAGTTTGAGAATGACATGTGTTCACTGATCCATGAGCACAACTTTGATGTGAAGAGGCATTGTCTTCAGCGATGAAGCGCACTTCTGATTTGATGGCTACGTTAACCGGCAAAATTACCGCATCTGAGGCGGCCTGTGTTGTGAAGCCTCTCCATACGCTGAAGCTAACCGTTTGGTGTGCAATGAGTGGTGATGGCCACATTGGGCCATTTTTTCCTAGAGTCCACAATTACCGCTGCCGCCTACAGTGACCTTTTGAAGAATCGTTTTCCCTCGATGCAGTCCAGAAAAACTGGATTCACAACCGCACGTTTCATCAGGACGGTGCACCGCCACACGCCACAAATGCTGTTTTTGATTTGCTTGACCAGCAGCATGGCCCACGGGTTATCGCCAGACGATTCCTTCAACGTTTTTAGCCGGTCTCTCTTGGCCTCCATTCAGCCCCGATTTAACGCCGCTCGACTTCTTCTTGTAGGGCTAGCTGAAAGATCGGGTGTACCAGGACAACCCACGAACACTGCCTGACCTCTGACGGGCCATCCAACAGGAAATTGCACGGATCCCGTAGAACATCTTCCCGTCGGTATTGCAGCACTTCAAAGCACGTATTCGCCACTTCGTGACAGCGGATGGTCATCATGTGGAACATGTGATCCATTGATTACCTTTTGCCTACTCTTACTCCTGTAAACGTCTTTTTCCTCTTCCAATAAAGTAAGTTAACTTTATTGTCTCTTTCTTTTGTCACTAATTAGCGAAACACCCTGTGCTTATGGATGCACAAACCACACACCACCGTAACCAGGCGCGCGACTAGTAATCTTTTTTGGGGAGTGTTACGATATCGATGAAATCTATTTGAAAAGACGCCAATAATTTTTTTTTGATTGAAGGTTTATTGAACTTGGTTGACAGGTACTTTGACATATACAGGCAGACAGATACAGTATAGACATTTTCAAACATGGTACACAGTATGTCAAATGATCAATGCATACAGAGAAAGCCAGTGTTGATCAAGTAACACATGAAGAACTATAGTACATATCAAACATGGTACACAGTATATCAAATGATCAATGTATACAGAGAGCCAGTGTTGATCAAGTAACACATAGAGAACTAATACATATGAAACATGGTACCCAGTATGTCAAATAACCGATGTACACAGAGAGAGTCAGTATTGATCAAGGAACACACGGAGAGCCAGTGCCGAAAGACAAACACAAACATCCATGCCTCACTGGGATTCAAACCCGGACCCAACTAGGGCGAATGGTCAGAAGCCAGCGATTAGACCACTGCGCCAGCGGGGCGGCAACCCAATAATTTGCATGCGATACTGATGCATTATTGACATCTTTGGGGAAAAGTAATTTTTTGTTCCCCAATTAGTATCACTAGATATATTTTTTTTTATTTTTGATTTGGAGGTTTAACGACCACCGTGAGCAACTCAATGGGCTATAAGCAGTCGCCCGTCCCTAATTTAGAGTCACTGGTTCCAGGGAAGGCAGAGAACCAGTGCCGTAAGACAAACACAACATCCATGCCTGACCGGGATTCGAACCCGGACCCCTTACGGACGAATGATCACAGGCCAGCGCCTTAGATCACTGCGCCACCTGGGAAGCACTAGATATTTAATTAGTATCCTTTTTTTTTTTCTTGGTTGGGGATTTAACGACCACCGTGAGCAACAAGCAGTCGCCCGTTCCTAATTTGGGCCACTGGTTCCAGGGAAGGGAGAGAGCCAGTTCCGTAAGACAAGCACAACACCCATGCCTCACTAAGATTCGAACCCAGACTCATCTCGGACGAATGATCAGAAGCCATCGCTTAGGTTACTGCATCACCGGGATTCGAACTGCGTCCCATCTCGGACGAATGGTCAGAAGTCATCGCTTAGACCACTGCGCCAAGGGGGAGGCATTAGCTGGATTCACAAGAATAAGCTTATACCATTTTTTTCTCAACGGGATATATGGGCAGAAGAAAAAGTCCAAATTGTGGCGCATGTGCTTAATCTAGGATCAGATTACAGATAGAAAGCCTGACCATGTGGGAATGCAAAACGTTTTCAATTTTGTCTGAGGAGCGCTTAGTGGGGAGACACAGGAAATAACAAAATAGTCCTGCTAACGCGAATTCTAAATAAATAAAACTCTGGAACGGTTTGAACCCTTGATAATTCTGTCAAAGTCGGAGTCCTGACCGTAATAACAGTGAGATCATATTCGGAAAAACTGAAAATGTGTGTTTCTTTTGACATTTCGAACTCGAATTTTTGTTCTATTACAATACTTTCTCATACATTATTGCGGGATGGTAAAAGTCTGAGGGGGAGAGGGAAGTATGCGGCAAACAATGCCATTTTTCAAGGATACCGGGCAAAGTGACGGGGTACACAGGGCCTTTGTAACTCTAAATTTGACACTACTTTCTGAGGCACGTTATTCACCTGTAGAATTCCTTTGGAGTCTCAAAAGGCCGTCGCCATGATCTTTTCCGCCGATTGCTGGATCCGACATTTCTTGGGTGGAGAGAAAGCGTGATATTTCCACTGCATCGACTCCTGTTTAGTCTTCTATTTGTGGAGCCAAGTTTCGTCCCCGGTTAGGAGTTTATTTTGTGTAGTAATCCACTAGCAGACTTCCTTCGGAATCTCAAAAGGCCGTCGCCATGATCTTCCCCGCCGGTGGCTGGATCCGACATTTCTTGGGTGGAGAGAAAGCGGGATATTTCCACTGCATCGACTCCTATTTAGTCTTCCATTTGTGGAGCCAAGTTTCGTCCCCGGTTAGGAGTTTGTTTTGTGTAGTAATCCACTAGCAGACTTCCTTCGGAATCTCAAAAGGCCGTCGCCATGATCTTCCCCGCCGATGGCTGGATCCGACATTTCTTGGGTGGAGAGAAAGCGTGATATTTCCACTGCATCGACTCCTGTTTAGTCTTCCATTTGTGGAGCCAAGTTTCGTCCCCGGTTAGGAGTTTATTTTGTGTAGTAATCCACTAGCAGACTTCCTTCGGAATCTCAAAAGGCCGTCGCCATGATCTTCCCCGCCGATGGCTGGATCCGACATTTCTTGGGTGGAGAGAAAGCGTGATATTTCCACTGCATCGACTCCTGTTTAGTCTTCCATTTGTGGAGCCAAGTTTCGTCCCCGGTTAGGAGTTTATTTTGTGTAGTAATCCACTAGCAGACTTCCTTCGGAATCTCAAAAGGCCGTCGCCATGATCTTCCCCGCCGATGGCTGGATCCGACATTTCTTGGGTGGAGAGAAAGCGTGATATTTCCACTGCATCGACTCCTGTTTAGTCTTCCATTTGTGGAGCCAAGTTTCGTCCCCGGTTAGGAGTTTATTTTGTGTAGTAATCCACTAGCAGACTTCCTTCGGAATCTCAAAAGGCCGTCGCCATGATCTTCCCCGCCGATGGCTGGATCCGACATTTCTTGGGTGGAGAGAAAGCGTGATATTTCCACTGCATCGACTCCTGTTTAGTCTTCCATTTGTGGAGCCAAGTTTCGTCCCCGGTTAGGAGTTTATTTTGTGTAGTAATCCACTAGCAGACTTCCTTCGGAATCTCAAAAGGCCGTCGCCATGATCTTCCCCGCCGATGGCTGGATCCGACATTTCTTGGGTGGAGAGAAAGCGTGATATTTCCACTGCATCGACTCCTGTTTAGTCTTCCATTTGTGGAGCCAAGTTTCGTCCCCGGTTAGGAGTTTATTTTGTGTAGTAATCCACTAGCAGACTTCCTTCGGAATCTCAAAAGGCCGTCGCCATGATCTTCCCCGCCGATGGCTGGATCCGACATTTCTTGGGTGGAGAGAAAGCGTGATATTTCCACTGCATCGACTCCTGTTTAGTCTTCCATTTGTGGAGCCAAGTTTCGTCCCCGGTTAGGAGTTTATTTTGTGTAGTAATCCACTAGCAGACTTCCTTCGGAATCTCAAAAGGCCGTCGCCATGATCTTCCCCGCAGGTGGCTGGATCCGACATTTCTTGGGTGGAGAGAAAGCGTGATATTTCCACTGCATCGACTCCTATTTAGTCTTCCATTTGTGGAGCCAAGTTTCGTTCCCGGTTAGGAGGTTGTTTTTTGTGTGTGTGTAGTAATCCACTAGCAGACTTCCTTCGGAATCTCAAAAGGCCGTCTCCATTATCTTCCCCGCCGATATCCGGAGCCGACATTTCTTGGGTGAAGAGAAAAGGTGATATTTTTACTACATTGACTCGTGTTTAATCTCAGGGTTCCATAAATGGATCCAAGTTTCATCCCCGTTTAGGAGTTTCTTTAGTAATCCACTAACAGAATTCCTTCGGAATCTCAAAAGGCCGTCTCTATGATCTTTCCCGCTGATGTCTGGATCCTACATTTCTTAGGTGGAGAGAAAGCGTAATATTTCCACTGCGTCGACTCCTGTTTAACCTCAGGGTTCCATAGGTGGATCCAAGTTTCGTGCCCGTTCAGGAGTTTTTTTTAGTAATCCACATAGTAGAATTCCTTCGGAATCTCAAAAGGCCTTCTCTATAATCCTTCCCGCCGATTGCTGGATCCGACATTTCTTGGGCGGAAAGAAAGAGTGATATTTCCACTGCCTTGACTGCGGTTTAGTCTCAGGGTTTCCACTGGTGGATCCAAGTTTCGTCCCCGGTTACGAGTTTTTTGAGAAAGTTCTGTGGATCTTCTCCGCATAGCCCCAAATTCACTCGCGAAAGTTGCATCCAACATTGCTTTAGAGGAGGAGTGAGCATTCTGTGCTGGGACGCACCAACCGTGGATGCGAGGTTTGCATAGCAGCCGGACGGTACATTCCAAAGGGCGGCAGAAAGCCTAATTCAAATTTGGTGATAAATATATTGCTATCAGAAACGCGGGAGAAGTTAATAAAAAGTTTTACTGTGAGAAATTACGAACGAAGTTGCGTGCCAAGTTAATTTTTTAGCAGGGGTGTACTTAGTGAATGTGGCCTAGGAGTCCGGACTCTCTCCATGAGGGATCACTTGATCATTCGTTCTTTGTTGTTGGCTGTTTATTTTTAATATATATATATATATATATATATATTTTACGGATCATTGGAAGCGCACTTTAATACAGCTGAGAAATTTTGGGGAAGTGTTTTCTCCAGGGTATTTTATTTGCATCTTCAATATTTTGAGCCACCCCCATAAAGAAATTCTGGGTGTGCCATTGTCTTTTAATAATTTTTTTTTAGTAAGACCCTTTAACATCATCCTTTTTGATAGATGTGGGATCATCCACAAGGAATTTGTTCCAGATGGACAAATTGCTAATGCTAAATTCTAGTATTGACACGATGATTGAAGCTCATTCGTAGAGTCCCGCGGCATTTTGCACAGCTAAGATGTTGGTTTCTGTTGCATGACAATGCCCCATCCCATTCGGCCGCGATATTAAAGAAATTACTATCCAAGCAAGTCTTTGAATAACGCTCAGTATTCGCCGGATCTGGCACCGGTTGTGTATTCTTTGTTTCCCTGACTGAAATTGGCACTGAAAGGGAAAAAATTGCGGACGTTTTGGACATTCAAGCGAAAGTGAAGACCCAGATGCAGGCGATAACAAAGGGGTTTTTTTTCCACCGCTTCTAGCAGTTATAAGTATGAACGATGCCAAAACTGTATTTGCACAAGAGGAGGTATTTTGAAGACCGATGAAGTAGGTTTTCTTAAATATCCCCTGTCGTCTTTTTTTTCTGTACATTCGCCAAACTTTATGCGCACGCCTTTTATATGTAATTCAATATTTGCCGCACCAGTAGAGCAGTGGCTTCTGACCATTCACCCGAGTGGGTTGGGGTTCGAATCCCGATGAGGCATGGGTGGTGTTTGTCTTACGGCAATGGTTCTATTCTTTCCCTGGAACCAGTTACCTAAAATCAGGGACGAGCCACTGCTTATAGTCCAATGAGTTGCTCACGGTCGTCGTTAAACGCCCAAATGCTGTTTAACGACGACCATGTGGTGCAGTGGTCTAAGCGCTGGCTTATGACCATTCGTCTGAGATGGGTCAGGGTTCAAATCCCGGTAAGGCATTTTTTCGATTGGAGGTTTAACGACCACCGTGAGCAACTCAATGGACTATAAGCAGTCGCCCGTCCCTAATTTAGGGTCACTGGTTCTAGGGAAGGTAGAAAGCCAGTGCTGTAAGACAAACACAACATCCATGCCTCAGCGAGATTTGAACCCAGACCCCATTCGGACGAATGATCAGAGGCCATCGCTTAGACCACTACGCCACCAGGCCGGCCCGGTGAGGCATGGATGCCGTGTTTGTCTTACAGCACTGGCTCCCTCCCTTCCCTGGAACGGTGACTGCTTATAGCCCATTGAGTTGCTCACGGTGGTAGTGAAACCTTCAATCAAAAAAAAAAAAAATAAATAAATAATAAAACCCTCCCAAACAAAGAAATTCAGTATTTAACAGAACAGAATTTAACGTTGAGAGGCATCAATAAAAAAGTTCCCCTTGGCGGCAACGGAATTTTTTTTTTTTTAATTGATAGAAGCGTTTTCTCATATCTGTAACATCATGGCCGAACATATAAGTCGTATTCAGAATAACAATAATAGTATGACACATAATTTAGGTGGTAAAATACAAAATTAAACTGAAAAAACATAAAAGACCATTTCAGATACATTAAAATCATGCAAATACTATATACTCAATAATACTAGATTGTACTATCAATGTAAGTCACGAATAACAAATAATTATACTGTTAAATAATTTGTAGTACGCTGCACCAAAAACTGGTGCTACACCAACTTCACCAATTTTATGGTAAAGATAAACCAATGTGTGATGCATAAAATACACGCCGCCCCGGTGGCGCAGTGGTCTAAGGCGCTGGCCTCTGATCATTCGTCCGTAAGGGGTCCGGGTTCGAATCCTGGTTAGGCATGGATGTTGTGTTTGTCTTACGGCACTGGCTCTCTCCCTTCCCTGGAACCAGTGACCCTAAATTAGGGAAGCGCGACTGCTTATAGCCCATTGAGTTGCTCACGGTGGTCGTTAAACCTCCAATAAAAAAAATACACTAAAAGGTGATGCAATTATGCACCTCGGTATGGAATTCAATCTGAATGGTGCAAAGTTGCATCTATTGCACCATGCTTATGTATGTTTCGTGTATCACACAATGGTTTATCTTTTTACCTGAAAGTGGTGCAGCTGGTGTAGCACCAATTTTTGGTGCAACCTACTACAAAATTTTTTACAGTGTACGACGACTTGTGCATTTCAAAGAAAACAGTACAGAAAATTTACATTAGATGGCATTTTTTAGGTTTTTGTTCAGTAACGGATGCAACGGGCGAAGGACTAATGCTAAATCTTTTAAATAGTGAAAATACTAGGACAAGCAGCCAACGGTAACCGATAACTCGGGTACAGTAGGCAAATTTTGAGCGAAGCTATTGCAAAATCTAAGCTCATTAAGGCGTCTATTATATAACAAATTCTAAAAAACGAACGCGTAAAATTTATGACTTCCAGAACAAACGCACGAAACATTCTAAAAAAGAAATGCCTGAAATTTTTCATGAACTACCTTCCTTCACGCCTTCACGTTGGTTGTGATCAGGTTGCACCTAAACAAAGCGGAAAGACACACTCAGATCGGGAACCACGTTTTTCATCAAGACTCACCGAACCGACAAGCGACGTCATTGACACCATATTGCTGGCCTCGACCGCGACTTCAGCAGTTACAGTTAGAAAAGAAACAAAAACGAAACAAGAACAACAACAACAACAAAAAAGCATACAGGTGCCAATTCTAACGTTTTTCTTGTGTCCACAATGTGCTCCGCTTCCTTTTTTATCAGTTTGAGCGAAAATAATTTCAAATTGATGGCAGAAGAACTATAAAACTCGAGCAGATTGCGTCGTGAAAGATTGCGACTATCGAATGTAAACAAATGGAATGGAATGTTCGCGCGTGTTTTTTTAATTGAAAAAAATCAATGATTAGTGGCATGGGGTTGGCATCATGGTGATTGGTTGTGTCCTATAGGAAGAATGACCATTAAAAAACGGACCTATTTTAATAATTTTAATTGAAATTCCTCAATGACACGGAATTTCGGGAATCGGAAGGTGTCAAAACCTGACCATGAACGATGTCCAATCGCATGCCAAAAATCACGGTGATCGGATGTGTCATGTCGCAGCTGTGCCCGAACAACTAATTGTGCCTAGTCTCGCGGAGAGAGCGGATTTTTTATAAATTTTCGTTAAAATTGGGAAGTCTTTTAATGGTCATTCTTTTTATAAGACACGACCAATCACCATGATACCAACCCCGTGTCACTCATCGTGTCCTTCCTTTTCTCTGTGGCAAGTGTCACCGCGATCGGCTGAAGATCTTTGGAGGAGATAGGCAACAAATGACCCCTTCTCAAAACTCGGTAAACCCCCTAAAAATGCAAGTTAAATATACCATCCAACATAAAACCAGTGCAATATACACGTCTACCGGGCCTTAAATGTCTCCTCTACAAAGGAAAATCTCGAAAAAGAACTAAATTACATCAGACATGTTGCTATCAACTGAGGCTTGAAATATTCATTAGTGGACTCAGCAGCCAAAGAATTTGTTAAACCTCAGTGTAAATTCACCTTGATTGCGATTCTCCAAATCCTCAACGAAACTGGGCGGTTTTTCCATTTATCCCAAAAATCTGTTTCCAAATTTCAAAAATCCTTAATCATCAAATTTCAAAGTTATCTTCACTCCTGTATCTAAAATGATTTACTCTACCAAAAAACCTAATTCCTGACATAAATTCTTGGGGAGTCTATCGCATCCAGTGCCCTTGTGGTCTGTCATACATAGGTCAGACACAGAGATCGCTTAAATTCAGATTAAAAGAACACGAATCATATATTAAAAAATGTGATATCAAAAAATCTTCTATAGCCCAGCACTGTTGGGAAAATAACCATCAATTGCCAAATTGTTAGAGAGATCTAAATCAATAGTTGACCTAGACTTTTTAGAAGTCTTTCATATATATATTTCAAAACCGTAATAACCTGGTAAATGATTTATCTTCATCTCCGCGCCTATCAAACGCATGGAAATCACTCATCAATCCGCAATCTGATACTGCACGAGGCGTTGGACTCGTGGAATTTGTAACTTCGTCAGAAGCAAGAAATAAAAACGCTTAGTCCTGATGAAGCTGAACCACAGTTTCAGGGAAACTATAGTGGACTTTGAATTTGTAAAAATTGTATTCACAGACGTTGCTTTTTGAATTAAATGTAATATATAAATACGCAGTGTAAAACGAATTGAGTCGTGAACAAAGTTTAACAGTTTATACGTGAAATAATTTTAAAAATATGTTCATAATCGAATGTAGCATCAAACCACGCTCAAAACGGGTGCTGTACCAGATAATTATTGCACTTTAAAAAACTTGGTTTTGCCAAAAATCACGAGTCTCTTGAAAACCCCATTTCCAACTGAAGATCATTCTGAAATTTGAAATGTGAACACGCCCTTGAGTAATTTTCTTACGCAGTTAATTTTTCTGTATATTTGGTCACTGACAGCCTACTGCGCAGTGGTATTGGTGTTTCCTCCTTGAATAGATGACCTTTTTAGGTCTATCCATTATTTTGACACATGGACCACACTTTTCCCTCAGGAATCAATACTGTTAAATCGTTGTTTCTCTCAACATAAATGTGGGTGGGACGTGAATTTCGGAATATATCAGCCAGAGAATCGCTTTGTGCGAGTCTGCAGATAGGAGGGTAGGGATGATGGATGGGCCATCATAGTGAGTCTCTAAGATTACCAAATGAGAGTAGGTCTTACTAATGACTCTCGACTCCAAGTATTACTATAGTTAGCTTTAGCTCGATTAATTTATAACAGCATGCTTGGCCCAGGGGTACATTTCTCCCATAAATACAGAGAATTTTGCTATGTCATTTCACAACAAGCGCCGTATAAATAGATAAATGGACGCACTTTCTTTTTTAAAGAAATGACTTTTCAGAGGTATATGAAGCTCAAGTAAAGTTATCGATTGTTATTTACAAGTACCGAAATAATTAATTATTCGTTCGTTTCAAAAAATCCAAACACAAAGAATGGAAAGATGTGGGCCGTTTCCTAAGCGGGCCACTGGGAAGTGTCCCAGTGTCCCGGTGGTCCAATCCGCTCCTGCCTGACGGTACTGGCTCTCTCCCTTCCCCGGAACCAGTAGCCCTAAGTTAGGGACGAGCGACTGCTTATAGACCATCGAGTTGCTCATGATGGTCGTTAAACCCCCAAACAAACAAAAAAAGCTAAAGGAATAGTGTCCGTAAAAAGCAGAAGTGGGACATAATAGCGCAGCGTTAATTTTTGGGCCCTTGCGCAAAAAATAACTTTAGCGCCTTTTTCCAAAATCGGAAAAAAGCTGACACCCCCTTCATCTTGGAAAAAATAACCGCACTAAAGATCTTCAGTTTATCTAGTATTTTAACTTTCTTTTAACATCCTACAATTAGAAGCAACGTGAGAAAAAAAATCGCTTCCAATGCTTCAGGATATTTGGCACCTGCTAGGTGCATTTACCAACGAATCGGGAGGTAATGACGCGATTCGTGTCAAGGTCAGCCTAGTCACGTGTCACACTACTTTCGCTGGCCGCCACCTGGTAGAAGTTGATGCCTGACTGTTTAAAAGTGAAAATGGATTTGCAGAAGTCGGAACACCGATTGGTCAATATTCTTGACAAAAAAGAAGGACACGGACGAAAAGTATTTCATGAGTGAATGATATCCATGTAAGGTGATAATGCACAGCCTGAATTCCAAGTGAAATTTTGGTGGTAGCAGTTTAAGTGGGTAATAGAATTAATTAAAGGTGATCCACGTTCGAGAAGGCCAGTGGAAGCGGTGAATCGGTAAATGTGTCAAAAAATTGAGGACATGGTCAAGAAAGAACAGCTATTTAAGGTTGCTGCAATTTCACAAGAATGCAACGTATCGGAACCACCGAATTTGACTATCCTTCATGATTGCTTGCGTACAGGCACCACACTACGGACTTTTCATTTAGCCCACCCTTCTTTAGCCTCTCACCAAATATTTAAGCAGTTAGAACACACGGTGAGATCAACCATTTAATATTTTTGGAAACTTGGACAAATGTATGTGAATTTTTTGGATGCACAGAAAATTTGTTGCATGAAATAAATTGTGTGTGTCATACCATTCTGCGAAATGGAAGGAGTCCTCTGAGCGAATGTTCAGGAGAATATTTTACATTCTCTTTTTCTTTTTTTTGATTCGAGGTTTAACGACCACCGTGAGCAACTCAGAGGGCTATAAGCAGTCGCCTGTCCCTAATTTACGGTCACTGGTTCCACAGAAGGTAGAGAGCCAGCGCCGTAAGACAAACACAACAGCCATGCCTCACCGGGATTCGAACCCGGACCCATCTCGGATGAATGATCAGAAGCCATCGCTTAGACCACTCCGCCACCGAGGCGGCTTAACATTTTCGGAATTATAGTTTAAAAATTTGATATTCCTTTTTTTTTACGATTGGAGGTTTAAATTGAATTATTTATTGGACTTGCTTGACCGATACATTGACATACATATTGAACTTGGTGGACAGATATATATACAGTATAGACATTCTATGTTTAAACGACAGTAATGTACATAGCTGAACAAGGAATTCAGCGAATAAACTTCCGAAAGGCAAATACAAACAACCATGCCTTACTCGGGATTCGAACCCAGACCCTCCGTTGGGCGAATGATCAGAAGCTATCGCTTAGACCACTGCGCCACCGGGGGGGCGGCTCAACATTTTGGCAATTATAGTTTTAAAATTTTATATTCCTTATCAGGTTACATACTAAAATTCATAAACGGTCTTATAACAGCAAACATTAAAAAAATGCAGCAAGTACGCTAAAATCGCAAAGAAATAGTAACTTGCTTCAGACCATAGGGCAGGGGTGGGAAACCTGCGGCCTGTACGCCGCAGTCTGCTTTCTTGGCCATTAAGTGCAGACTTTTGAGTGAATCCTAATTTTGCCGCGAACAAATCCTTTTATTTTTATTGTTTCTTTTTTTTTTTTTTTTTTTTCGTATTTTATTATAATCTTACGATGACCGTATTCAAAACACCAAAGAAGAAAGGATGACTCAACGAAATAATTCTCCCCGACTGAGGGCCACAATTAAAACATATTAAACAGCAATTGAATTAGAGACAGCTGGCGTTATGCAAATGTGGCGCTGTGTGTGTTCCTGTAAACGGAAACGACATGACGTATGCAGCGATCCGACAAAATAAGGAGTGATGCGACGGGAATCAGTAAGAGTCGGACGCAGTATGGGTAAGATGAACGATCTAAGCGCATTTGATCGTGGACAAATTGTCGGGGCCCAACGAATGGGTCACTCTATCTCGGAAGTCGTGCAGGCACTGGGATTTTAACGAGCTACTGTGTCACGGGTGCACCGTGAGTACATCGAATCCGGTAAAACCATCCCTGCAAGGGCCAACTGCCGTGGACAACACCGTGTGGATGAGTGGGGTCATCGTCAGCTAGCTCGCATTGTAACAGCGGATGACGGGCCACAGTGCAAGAAATCATTCGGCAAATTTAACGCTAGTGCACAAAAACGTGCAAGCAGCCACACCATCTAGAACCATCCCCTCGCTATGGGGTACAGAAGCCATCGTCCCACGAGGGTACCGCTGCTGACCGCACATCACAGGGTGCAAAGATTAGCAGCCGCCCCGGTGGCGCAGTGGTCTAAGGCGTTGGCCTCTGATCATTCGTCCGAAGGGGTCCGGGTTCGAATCCCGGTGAGGCATGGATGTTGTGTTTGTCTTACGGCACTGGCTCTCTCCCTTCCCTGGAACCAGTGACCCTAAATTAGGGACGGGCGACTGCTTATAGCCCATTGAGTTGCTCACGGTGGTCGTTAAACCTCCAACCAAAAAAAAAAAAAAAAGATTAGCATGGGCGCGGAAACATCGCCACTGGACCTTAGACATGTGGAAAAATGTTGCCTGGACTGATGAGTCGAGATTCACGTTAGTACATGCGGATGGCAGGATACGAGTACGGCGCAAACCACATGAAGCGATGGATCCTTCTTGCCAGCAGGGTACTCTTCAAGCTAGTGAGGGTGGCATTCTCGTCTGGGGACTGTTTACGTGGAGTGAAATGGGACCCCTGGTAAGTGTGACATCGTCCCTCACAGGTCAACGTTGCCGGGATATCCTGGACGACCATTAGCTCCCGTTTGTGCGTCTTCAACATCCCACTGGGGACCTCATCCTGCAACAAGACAATGTAACTCCCGAATTGTATCCGAATGGTTGGATGTACACTCCACCGACGTGACCTCGCTTCTTTGGTCAGCTAGGTCACCTGACCTCAATCCCATCGAGCACATCTGGGAGCTATCGAGAGAGATGTTTGAGGCACTGACCCCCTCCATCAAATCTTCGTGAACTGTGGGAGCTTGTTCAGGGGTCGTGGATCCGTATGGCTTCCCAACGCTTCCGTTGTCTTGTCGAGTCCATGCCGAGACGAATCGCCTCCGTCATCAGGGTGAAAGGTGGTACTACACGTTACCAGACAGGTATATCTAATTCAGTTGCTCTTCAGTGTAGTTCTGCTTTGTCAATTCAAAATTACCAACATTCTACAAGATATATCCTTTTAAGGCACAGTTTTTAATGTGTAATATCACACTTATTAAAGCAATGCAGTTTTGTGACAAAAATATTTGCATATTTATTTTTAGTACATATGTGTCCCCAAATGAACTACCGATTCGGGGACGCCACGCCCTTTTGTTCTCAAATCGGTGTCCCGATATCTGGTCACCTTACGTAACATGCAGTCTAATACCATTTATCCAACTATTTTAGCTCTTTTTAGTTTCCAATTAAATTTACGTGACACGAGTGTAGTAAAGTCGGTTAGAAAACGAGAAGGTGCATCGAAAATTTGCAGCGCCGCCCATGCACGCTAACAATCCCGTGTTGAGTCAATAATTATTAGCTTTCCTAGCTTTTTCTTTTTTATTGCAAACTTTTTAGCAATGTATGAAATGTCGAAGACTACGCAATTTCGTTTTCAGTACTAATAATAGTTAAATTTGAAAGTCTTTCCTTATTTCATATTTGATCGACATCAAATTTTTATGATTTTAAGTTTGGGAAACGATCTTTTCCAGGAAGCCATTGTCACAGCCATCGTCCAATATATATTCTTAAAACTATTGAAATGTTTGGAAACATATATTCCTAAGATCATTTGAAAATACACTATATTGAAAAAAGCCACCGGACACTCCTTCAAAAGCAAATGAACGGATCCGTTGCCTTGTTAAGATGCGCGGTACAGCTGCAAACGGTATAAAAACAAGCCTGCAGCTGACCGCGATATGATTGTGGTCAGCTGCAGGCTGGTTTTTTTATATGTTGGGTGTTATATCAGTGGGTTGTGCATAAGAGAAAGCGAGAGGCCTTTAAACGTACTCAAGTCAACTGTTTTGGATGTACTGAATAAGTGGAAGACACATGGCGTGACTGAAGGAACAAAACGTACCGTCAGACCAACGAAAATAAGTGATAGAGAACGTCGAAACCTCAGGAGAGTCGTTACAGCTAATCGACGGAGTACTGCACAAGACCTCAGTGTACAGATGAGTAAAAATGCTGGAATCTCGGTATGTACACGTACCATTCGCAGAGAACTTCATTCCATGTGTTACTGTGGTCGTGCGGCTGCTCATAAGCCTTTCATCTCCACTCGGAATGCTACTCGTCGTTTAGCATCGTGTAAAGAATATTTATTGTGGACTGAAGATCAATGGACGCGGGTCCTATGGACTGATGAATCCAGATACACGATCCATTAGTCTGATGGCCATGTGTGGGTATGGCGGCAGTCGGAGGAACGCCATTTACCACAGTGTACTGTTCTTACCGTCACATTTGGAGTTTGCAGTGTACTCGTGTGGGTGTGTTTTACGTGGTATGGTCCCGGCCAATTGGTTATCGTAGAAAAACCGGTTAACCAGCACGTCTACCTCGATATTCTGGACATTTCTGCCCTGCCAACTCTGTGACAATATTATGGAACCGAGCCTTGTTGGTACCAGCAGGATAATGCACCGAGCCATAAAGCAAGGACTGTTACTGCGCGGTTTGAAGATAATTCCGTATCGTGTGTGGACTGGCCCGCACAGAGCTCTGATCTTAATCCCGTAGAGCACGTATGGGATGAATTACAGCGCCGCATAAGAAGTTTGGAACCAAGGCCTACTACTAAGCAACAGTACTGAATGGAAGCGCATACCTATTGCTGTGTTCCAAAACCTTGTCCAAAGCATGTGTGGAAGGGTCAGTGAATGCATTAAGGCGTAAGGTGGACCGACACCGTACTAATGTATGTCAATAAATGCTGTGTTGTGTTTCTCTTTTAGGTGTCAGGTGACTTTTGTCAATATAGTGTATGTGTTCAAAAGCACATATGATACTTAATGTGTATCAGATAGTCCATACAATATTTAATTTTTATGACTCTGTTTAATGTCAGTAAGGAATAAAGTCAGCTAACAATTAAAAACTCTCGTTCAGGTGTTCGAACCGTTCTTCTATTTTGCATATCGCCTAAAATGGCAAAGTAAAATTTTATTTTAAAATGCCTTTGAGGTATCTAAAAATAAAATTTTACTGTCATTAAGTAGAGTGCATCCGGAAATGCCTGCGAAAATACGGATGCATTTTTTTAAACGCATCCGTATTTTCACACGCATTTTTTTAAAAAAATACATCCATATTTTCGCGCTTATTTATTTTATACTGATGTGGCCTAACCACCCCAACAGCTGGAAATACTGTTTCCAGGCCAGGATTTATAACCAGGTAAAATGGGCAATTGCCCCTGGCCCTCCAGCCAGAGAAGCATCCTTTACACAAAAATATAATAAAAAAAAAATAAAAAAACATAATTTTTATTAAAATAAAAAAAAAAAATGCAACGAACAGTTTTTAACAGTGATCTACTTTTTTATTTTCGGTACTAATGTTGCTGTTACATTTGAAATTCCGGGGGTATTTGTTCTCATACTAGAAAGACGGAATTGATCAGATCAGAGCATATGTAGAAGATTTTAGGAAGGAAGTGTCTGACCCCAGTCTTAAACAACCCTTAGAAATAGGAAGCTAGGAGATTTGGGTTAGAGTGCCCGACAGGAAAGTCACACGGGGACCAGGTAGAAAAACGCCCTTATTTATAACTGGAAGGCAGTACCTGGTGTCCTCGGACTGAAAATTTATTCGTGATTTTTTGAAGTGAATTTCTCCGTCATATTTGGTCCACGCCGGGGATCGAACCCGAGTCCAATTATTCCGGAACAAGTAGCTCTACCAACTGAGCTACGCAGACGTTCGTTCTTGCTGCTATCTGCCTTTATGTCGTGTGCGTCCTGCGGGGCAGGCACGTCACAAATAGTTCAAAGCAGATTTGTCTGGGTCGGGTCCGGGTCACTTACTGATCCGGGTCGGGTCAGGGTCGGATCCAATTATGTGACGGTCCAAAAGTTTTGACCCGTTTAGAACTCTGGTACCAGTGGCCCTAAATTAGAGATTTATGTAGAGGATTTTAGGAAGGGAGTGTCGGACCTCATATCTTAAACAACTCTTTGAAGTAAGAAGCTAGGAGATTTGGGCTAGAGTGCCCGACAGGAAAGTCACACGGAAGCGAGGTAGAAAGGGGGAGGAAGATGCCCTTATTTTTTTACTGGGGAGACAGTACTCGGGGTCCGACGGCTTAACGTGCGCGTCCGACGCACGGCGGATATTTAGTGGATCGATTGTCCATACCTGCGCGAGATCTAACCTGAGGTTCCGCCATGACAGTCACGAACGCTGACCACTACGCTATCCCCGGCCTGGAAAGACGAAATTGTCCAGTTTGCAGCCTTTATCAAGCTCGGGTCATGTCTCACTCCATCTCAACAGACGGTTTTACTTCATAATGAAGGGCTTGGTGATACCTTTCCAAGTGTTAATGTAGCTCTTTGAATACGTACCGTTGAGCATGATGCTCACTAGTTGCTCAGGAGAGAGATCATTCAGCTAATTGTCACTGATAAATAATTGAGAACCACGATGCCCCACGAAAGACTAACTGTTCTGTGCCTAGTGGATGTAGAGAGCAGTGCTCTTAAGATGACACAGTTTGCGAATTCATTAAAGATGTTTCAAATATCAAGCATAGAAAGAAAGACTTTCTGTAGGTATTGTACTGTTTCTATGTACATAGTCGTATCATAATAACATGATCACCTACCTAATAATGGGAATAACTACCCTTGGCCGGGATGATAGCGGCGAGACGGTGTGACATGGACGCAATGAGGTTCTGGAAGGTTGCCCGAGGCACACGTGCCCATTCGGAATGCAGCAGAGCACGGAGGTCCTGGAGATCACGTGGTTGTGGGTCGGCACGTCGAACCTGTCGATCCAAATAATCCCAAAAGTGCTCTACGGGATTGAGGTCGGGCGATTTCGCAGGCCAAGGGAGAACGGAGACATCGCTGTCGTGTTCCTGGAACCAGTCACGCACCCCCTTAGCGACGTGGCGCGGCTCATTCTCCCGTTGGTAGACACTATCACCACCAGGGTAAACGTCCAACATAAAGGGGTGCATGTGGTCCTCGAGGATGGATAGGTAGCCATTGGCGTTCAAGAAGCCATCCAGTTGTACCAGCGGTCTCAGGTCATACCAGGAAAACATCCCTCAGACATGCACACTGCCACCGCCTGTCTGCACTTCACCGACAAGCGTGTCCCGGTGTGTTAGTTCTCGTGTGTCTGACGCAGAATCCGCCACCGCCCGTCATTTCTGTGGAGTAGAAACGTCGATTCGTATGAGCAGGCAATTTTTTCCACTTTTCCACTGTCCAATGACGGTAGTCCCATGCGAACTGCAGACGTCGTTGCCGATGTACTTGGGTTAACATGGGCGCTTTGACGTAGCGTCGACTCCGGAGACCCATGCGTGTAGGGTTCCCTCTACTAGTACATTTACGAATTGGTGGCACAGGAAAAATATTCCGCCAACTTCCAGTGAGTTGGATTTAGATTATCATGATCCAGGAAGTTGGCCTGAAAAGTTTTGTGATGCCCAAAGATGCTTTTTGACAAGGATGAAAGCTGAAATTCGAGATGTCCATGAGCCTAATGATCTTGCTAACAGTCTAAGGGATGGTAGGAAGCTTATCGAAGAATGGTTTTACAAATAGCTTCCAAACAATTTCAGAATTCGGAGACCATGGTTAGCGTACAGTAAGTCGAAAAAGGCACTTTTCTGTATCCCCTGCAGATTGTTTTCAGATTCCATTCCCGATCAAAAATTATCAACTCTAGCTAAAAAAGATGGGTTCACTCAGTGGAAGAAATTAAGTGATCGAATTCCAGAACACGAAAACTCATTAAATCACAAAATGTGATTTTGTTCATGGAAGACGCTGGAGTCATCATTGGTAACAAGAAAAGGCATAGATAAAGAGCTTCAAAAGCAACTCAGAGAAAAGTAAAACCATTGGAAAGCTGTGTTGCTATCTATTGTTGATGTCATTGTGCATTTGGCAAAATAGGGTAGCCCGTTTAGAGGATCAGAAGAAACCAGTGACTTTGGTGACCCTAACAGTGAAAAGTTTCTCAATACCATAGAGCTCGTTTCACATTATCATGCCCCTTTACGAGAACATATTGAACGCCACAAAAAAAATCAGCTTACTTATTTTTCTCACGCAACACAAGATGAATTTTTGAAAATAATTTCAGGAAAAATTGGGGAAAATACTGAACGACATTAAGGAAGCTAAGTATTTTTCCATGATGTTTGACTGCACTCCCGACGTAAGCCATCAGGAGCAGATGTCTCAGATCATAAGGTACATACGGGTTGATGAGAATGGTCCAGAAGTTGTTGAGAGCTTCATTGATTTCTTCACTGTGACGGATAAAACTGGTTTAGGCCTGCCAGAAGCCATCATAGATAAAATGAAAAGGGATGGGCTGGATATCAGCAACTGCATGGGCCAGTCGTATGATAATGGTGCTAATATGGCTGGAAAGAACAAGGGTGTTCAGAAACGTATCTTGGATAAGAACCCTTAGCCTTATTTATACCATGTGCAGCTCATTCACTCAATTTAGTGGGTTTTCACGCTGCTTGTATGGTGGTAGAGGCAGAAACCTACTTCGGTACACTTCACCGCTTCTATTTATTCTTTGTTGCATCAACTTCAAGGTGGGAAGTTCTTCAGGCTCATGTGATAACCACACTGAAATCGCAGACACAAACCAGATGGTCAGCCAAAATTGAAGCCGTGCGAGTTGTTTTTCCCCAACTGGAAAAAGTCATGAAGGACTTAGATGAACTTAAGAACTACAGTGACTCAAACTTGGAAACAAAAGATGGGGCCAAAAATCTTTTGAAAGACCTATCAACATATGAATTTATTGTGATGACCTGTTTCTGGTTCAAAGTTTTGAGTCATATTCACCGGGTCAACAAACTTCTTCAAACAGAGGATATAACAATTGATATGTCTGCAAAGCACATCTGTGGACTCATCAAACTTCTGGAATCGTCTCGAGATACTCATGCAAATGATGCAATCACTGAATCCAGAGAAAAGGCAGAGCAACTTGGGTTGAACCCCGATTTCCGTAAAGTTTGAATGAGGGAAAGGAAGACATTTTTGGATGATGAAGATGAAGAGGTTCAAATGTCTATGGGAAAAAAATGCAAGATCCTCCTTTTGGAAGTAATGGACAGGGTGCTTTCAAAACTGAGAAGGAGATTTGAGGCAATCGAGGAACTAGATAAAAAATTTAGCTTCCTTCATGGCTCCAAGTTCCAGTTACTTTCTGCAGGAGAACTTAGGTCGAAGGCAGCTCAGCTTGGGGAGACGTATTCAGATAATATCTGTAAAGCTGAGCTTGAACTAGAAGTAGAGAGCTTTAAGCATCACGCTCTGAGCCTGGACAGTAATTTGAAAACCGCATCTCCTAAAGCTCTCCTAAATTTTATTTTCAAATGTAGACTTGAAGATGCGTACCCAAACATTTCAACAGCACTTAAGATTTTATTGACACTTCCAGTGACTGTTGCATCAAACGAACGAAGTTTCAGCAAACTAAAGCTGATTAAAACGTACGTACGGAACACTATGAGACAGAAACGTCTCTCAAACCTATGTATAATTAACATTGAACACAAAGTGGTATCACAAATATCATATGATGAAGTCATTAAAACCTTTGCAGCCAAGAAAGCTGGCAAGATAAAATTATAGGAATTTTTTTGCAATCATTTTTGTACACTTTTTGTAGAATTTTTTGTGTTCACACCATAAGTGTAATTAAATAATACCTTCATTTTTATAATCTGGTAAAAGGCCTACTGTATACACTTTTTTGTACAATTTTTTTTTGTTCAATGTTCAAACCATAACTCTAAATAAATAATACCTTAATTTTGAAAATCTGGTAAAAAGCCTGGTGTAGAGAGGGGGAGGGGGGCGCCAGTCTGAGGTTTTTCCTCCACCAAAGAAAATTTCTAGTTCCGGCACTGCCCATGGAATGAAGTTCTCTGAGAATGGTACATGTACTTACCGAGGTTCCAGCATTTTTACTCACCTGTACACTGAGGTCCTGTGCAGTACTCCGTCGATCTGTAACGACTCTCCTGACGTCATCTATCACTGATTTTCTTTGGTCTACTGGTACGTTTCGCTGCTTCAGGCACGCCATGTGTCTTCCACTTATTATTCAGTACATCCAAAACAGTTGACTTGGGTATGTTTAAACGCCTCTCGGTTTCTCTTATGGACAACCCAGTAATATAACACCTAACAACCTTTCCTTTCTCAAAGTCAGTTCTCTCCCGCCGCGACATTTTCACTTAACCTCACAGTGCGATATGATCGGGGTCAGCTGCATGCTTGTTTTTATACCGATTGCAGCTGTACCGCGCATCTTAACAATGCAGTGGATCCGTTCATTTGCTTTTAAAGGGTGTCCGGTGACTTTTGTCAATATAGTGTATACATTGTTTTACTGTAAGAAACCGGGTATTTAGCTTACTGTACAGATGGTTATACGATGTCTATGTATCAGTCTTTGGACAACTTAAGACAAAAGCTATTCAGCTATCAAGAGTAAATTTTATATTTAGTTTCTTTTGTGTGTGAAATAATACTATAAAAAAAGTATATTTCACCCTTTTTAAAGATAACTGAAAGTCATCGTCAGTTTTCAAAAATCAAGTTGCAAAGCATTTTGTTGCTTCGAAAAATCACGATGAAAAATGCCTAATTTGTGAAAAGTCCTCCTACAAAAAAAAAAATATTACAAACCTATTCAGAAAAATAATAAGCTCCAACAGAAAATAAAATTACTAAATCACTCATATTAAGGAAAAAAATCATCGTTGTGGAATTCGTTTTACCATGTACGTGACTCGTACTCCCGAACGTTCGTGGCTCAGTTGTTAAAGGCGCGTGTTACGTGTTGATCCAGCTCAAACGACGGAGGTTCGATCCTGACTTCAGCGGAATGGTTATCTGGGGTAAGGCTGAAGAGCACAGTGTTGTCGATTTTGCAGAATTTCAATTTAAATACGGAAAATACCTGAAATGGATTTTTTGAAATGAACGGAAATTATGCCTACGGGAAATCTTTGAAAATACGGAAGTTAAAATAAACGGGCACTTTTAAAAACGGAAATTTCTGAAAAATGCCGATACGTACCGGCAACTTCGCTGCACGTTATTTTCAGAAATTTTCCGTGAATTCACACTACCTATTTTTTACAGATACGGTAAAATCAATGCTCAGCGCCACACGCCGACACTCGGCAATCTGCATAAAGCCATAAAGAAATAACGACCCATAATACTTTTGTCTGGTGTGGTCATTCTTCACGACAATGCACGTCCGTGAGGAGGTTCTTGCCCACCCGATTTCCAGTCCCGATTTAGCACCAAGTGACTTTCATTTGTTCGGACCATTTGTGGAAACACAAGTTTGTCCGTGTTCCCTCACTCCGGAGTAATTCGCTCTGCCAACTGAGCTACGCGGACAGAATGTCTCGCTGCAGATTTGTCGTCCTAACACATGTTTTCACGTCTGTAGTACGTCACACTACCTCTCCCTTAACTTTTTTTTTTTTTTTAGTCTTTGAAGCGAAGTAGGAATTTTTTTTCATTAATTCCAAACAATGTGTGGAACAAACATCACAAGAACCCAACGGCCAGTGGATCAATTTTCCGCAATCGGGCGCAAATGTAAAAACAAAAGTTCGTCCGCCATCGAAGCCGAGTCCCCTCACTCCGGAGTAAGTCGCTCTCCCAACTGAGCTATGCGGACGTGTGCTCCACTCTGCTATCTGCCTTTATCTCGGTACAGGCACGTCACCCCCCCCCCCCCGCCATCGAAAGAGGGCCGGGTCCATGTGTCGCTGTAGACAGTCATCCCATGAAGAACGTGCATTTGAGAAATCCCAGACAATTGGTGTGTGGAACGTAACATCACACTGATTTATTTTTCGAAGAACTGAAAAAGGGATTCTCATTTTTTCTGTCTCGCCGTGTGAAAAGAACATCACCTCATTGCGAGAAATTTAACAGCCGGGTCATCCTGGAAGTTCGGGCGCCAATATAAAGTACAAGTTTGTCCACGCCGGACATCGAATCCGGGTCCCCTCACTCTGAAGTAAGTCGCTCTCCCAACTGAGCTACACGTACAGAATATCTCGCTGCAGATTTGTCGTCTTGACACATGTTTTCACCTCTATAGTACTTTATCAACAGATTTTGCACAGAGCTCCGATTTTTGTGTCTTATTTGTGCTTTTCCCGTTTGGATAACTTTCATCTTACCTGAACATCTTTAAGTTAAAGGTTCGTGCTCTCTTTCTGTGTACTTGTCAAGTCGGTGAGTACCATATTATTTCTACAATCATAATTTTTATTTCCGACCAAGCTGGTCGGTTCCTTCGTTAACCCTCGCCATTATTCATGGCGGCAGCTGGTAAGGGCAATGTCCACGCCCATATCGAAGAGGCTTCTCCTCTAGGAGACCAATCACAACCACCGGGCCGCCCCGGTGGCGCAGTGGTCTAAGCGATGGCCTCTGATCATTCGTCCGAAAGGGGTCCGGGTTCGAATCCCGGTGAGGCATGGATGTTGTGTTTGTCTTACGGCACTGGCTCTCTCCCTTCCCTGGAACCAGTGACCCTAAATTAGGGACGGGCGACTGCTTATAGCCCATTGAGTTGCTCACGGTGGTCGTTAAACCTCCAATCAAAAAAAAAAAAAAAAAAAACAACCACCGGCTGCCGGCATATCCCTCCATCAGGCAGCTGATGCACGTGACTCCTCTTCCCTAGCTCAGACTGTTTTCTCTGCTCATAACTGTGATGCTGATGTGACGCAACTTCCCGTTACGATCGACAACGCCATGGATACTTCTGGAGGCGTTGCTCCTCTATCTTCTGTCTTCCCTCAGCTGCCGAGTAATCCTTCGACGTCTAACACGGCTTCGGTACCTGTCCGTCCAGGTTCTGCTACTCGTTCATATTCCTCTGTAGCCTCCGGTATCACTGCACTTTCAACTTCGTCAACAGCTGTTCCCATAGCTTCTTGTGCCAGCGTCGAAGGAGATACCATAACGCTTGACACCCCCCCCCCCAATTAATAGCAGGCCAGCACCTTCTGTCAACATTAGATCTAGGTGTGTGCCTTGATGCTTTGCCGGCACTAAGCTCAAACAGTACAGTTCAGCCATTAAGTCCATCCTTCCATCAGGAGCCATTTCCCATATGGCGCGCAAACCTAGAACTGTTCTGGTATATTTCACTAAGAAAGAATATGCTGATCGCATCATACAGTCTGGTGTGGATGTCGACAATACGAACCTTCTTGCTGAGCCCCTCGCCCAGCGCCCCGTGCAAGTGTCATTTTATCCAGTTCCACCTGAAATTTCAGATGGCATGCTCTGCCACGATCAGTAAGTGTAGACGAGTTATTGGCTCTATGACAACCTATTCCGCGGCACCCAAAGACCCGGAAGATAAGACCATCCGTGGTTTCCGCCGCTCTGCCCGAGTGATCTTCCCATCAGAAGAGCATATCCGTAAGTGCCCGAGTGATCTTCCCATCAGAAGAGCATATCCGTAAGTGCTCGAGTGATCTTCCCATCAGAAGAGCATATCCGTAAGTGCTCGAGTGATCTTCCCATCAGAAGAGCATATCCGTAAGTGCTCGAGTGATCTTCCCATCAGAAGAGCATATCCGTAAGTGCCCGAGTGATCTTCCCATCAAAAGAGCATATCCGTAAGTGCCCGAGTGATCTTCCCATCAGAAGAGCATATCCGTAAGTGCCCGAGTGATCTTCCCATCAAAAGAGCATATCCGTAAGTGCCCGAGTGATCTTCCCATCAGAAGAGCATATCCGTAAGTGCCCGAGTGATCTTCCCATCAAAAGAGCATATCCGTAAGTGCCCGAGTGATCTTCCCATCAGAAGAGCATATCCGTAAGTGCCCGAGTGATCTTCCCATCAAAAGAGCATATCCGTAAGTGCCCGAGTGATCTTCCCATCAGAAGAGCATATCCGTAAGTGCCCGAGTGATCTTCCCATCAAAAGAGCATATCCGTAAGTGCCCGAGTGATCTTCCCATCAGAAGAGCATATCCGTAAGTGCCCGAGTGATCTTCCCATCAAAAGAGCATATCCGTAAGTGCCCGAGTGATCTTCCCATCAGAAGAGCATATCCGTAAGTGCTCGAGTGATCTTCCCATCAGAAGAGCATATCCGTAAGTGTCCAACCTCCCTAAACGTTCGCTACGGACCTGAGTTCCGGCATATTGAAGAGCTCACATCTCTCCATTGTACCCAATGTAAAGGAGCTAGTCGTTTCCGGGCCAATTGCCTCCATCTTATTCCAAACGCTCCCTCAGACTCTCACTCCACTACTCAAGTTCCCCCGAACCGTACTAAAACGTCTGTTTCTGCAAGTGATGTCGTAAAGCCCAGTTCTGCACAAAGTCTGCTTAAGCCGTTGATCAAAACACGTCAAGACCCAGTGCTACGAAAAGTCTAACTACAGCCGTTGTTCAACACACGCCCAAACTTAATTCTACAAAAAGTCTGCGTTAATCAACGCACGTCTGAACCCAGTTCTGAACAAAGTCTGCCTACATCCGTTGTTCAACGCACGGCTTCACCGACTCCTCCAACTATTGCTCACCTTAATGCCTTTTCACAAGACTCTCCACTCCCACCACGTTCTGTACCAGCTACAACAATGCTTACTGAGGATTTTCAACCAGTCTTTACTGTTGGAACTCATGATACTGACGCCGATGACACTTCAAGCCATGGCTCTCCACCCAAAATTCATCAGTCGGGTGCCTCAGCAAAACAGCCTGGCATTTGCATTCGCATTCGCCCTGGACGTCGCACGAGGAAGAAGAAGAAATCCCATGTCAAACAAAGTAGGACTGATAGCTCTCGATCCCCCAGTCGCATGATCTCTTCCCCTCCAGAGCAAGAATCTTCTGAGTCAACCTACGCGGGTTTGACATGGAATTTACTACCACACTCCAAGAACTTGGCTTTGCTCCAGAACCCCTTCCTTATGAAGATTTATATCTATGCCCACTATATCCTTCCTCTCGCTCTGATACTAATAAGTAGCTATCGTTGTATGAGGGCGTCCTCTACAATGTACATACTCATTTGGAAAATCTCTCGTGTGCTCTATGGAAGAATGTGCTGAACATGGCGTCCACTGCGTAGAGTGCAAGCTTTGTTGATCGCATCAAGTATCTGCTTTCTGTCATAGACTCACTCCCTCAACCAAAAACTGACTTACCTATTCAAGATAGCCTCACTTAATTGTCGTGGGTTCGCGTCCCCCGTCACCAACGCACTTGTACACGAAGACCTCGCCCCTTTGGGCGCGGATCTGCTGCTACTACAAGAAACTTTTTGTAAATCTACCTCTCTTTTCCATCAGTGGCGCCTATGGGATTATACATTTCATCATGCTTACGGATTCTCTGAAAGAAGAAGTATAGCCATCGCCGCAGTCACCAATTTCAATTTTCTATAACCACGCTATCTGTTAGAAATGTATACAGAGATCTACTACAGTGTATCATCTTTACCATTACCTCTGTCTGTTACCATGTATTTAATGTATTTATGTACCGTGCTCCTCCACCTGTATACCAGAGCACTTTTCATGCCTCAACAGTACTCTCGCTAACATCCCTACCACCGATAAGGGGATCATTGGTGAAGATTTTAACTGCACTCTCAATCCACGTCTGGATCGTTCACCCTCCTCCAGAGAATTTCGGGGAGATTTAGTTTCCCGCTTGCACTCCACAATCACCGATTTTTCTCTAGTAGATGTTCAACGACACTACCATCCAACAGATCCGTTTCACACTTAGCGATCATCCCGAGTGACTCTTCCAGCGACGGCCCGCCTTGACCGATTTTACGCTTCAACCACGCTCCTCCCTGCAGTGACTGACTCTCTCCGTCATCCTACCGCTTTCTCAGATCACTGTGTTATTACCAGCACAGTACATGCTAAACCAGAACGATACCGAACAGTCCGACCATGGACTCTTGATTCCACTCTCATCGATGATCTTAGCTTCTGTTCTTCTGTTGCGTGCTTTCCTTGTTACTAAATGGCCTGGTCTCCAAACCACTACTTGTGCCCTTACCTACTGGTTTGAGGTCAAGCTACAACTAATTCACTACATACGTCAGCTCTCATTTACGGCATCCACACTTAAGCGGATGCAACTGGATCTGGTCCGTCAAATGCTTTCCTTACTCAGCCTTTCAGGCCCTCCTTTTTATAGTTTACCAAACAGAACTGAAAGCACATCTCCAACTTCTTGCACAACAAGCTCTTTATCGCCTGTGTCTACAACATCTTAACCCAGACGCCTGCGGCTATGACTCCTTAACATCAATGGAGTCTACTCGTCGAGCATCTGCATCCCTCACTCATCTACGCCTCCCCACCGGGGAAGTGTCTTCTGATCCTATCACCCTCTGTACTCAAGTACGGAGTTATTTCATTGAAAAATTTTGTGAGGCTCCTCCTCCGTCCTCCTCTACCTCTTCTTCTCTTCTTTCTGACCTACCTCAGGTCCCGCCCAATCTCACTTTTGGCCGCCCCGGTGGCGCAGTGGTCTAAGCGATGGCCTCTGATCATTCGTCCAAACGGGGTCCGGGTTCGAATCCCGGTGAGGCATGGATGTTGTGTTTGTCTTACGGCACTGGCTCTCTCCCTTCCCTGAAACCAGTGACCCTAAATTAGGGACGGGAGACTGCTTATAGCCCATTGAGTTGCTCACGGTGGTCGTTAAACCTCCAATAAAAAAATCTCACTTTTTCGGACGGCCTCCCTTTCCCTTTCTATAAAACTTTCCAAGATGATTTTCTGCCTTTTCTCCTCCACGCTTTTTCTGCTGCGTTTTTCTATTCTACTCTTCCGAGGGGTTTCACCGATGCCCATGTTGTCCTCTTCCCCAAGAAAGGCGATCCACTTGACTTGAGGAATTGGCGTCCCATCTCTCTCCTAAACTTAGATTACAAATGTTTCACTAAACTCCTCTCATGCAGACTCAACTCCATCCTCCCCTACATTCTTTCCACTGATCAGACTTACACTGTTCCTGGTCGCTCCATCTCCCACAATCTTAACCTTCTTCGTGATAAAATCCACCTTGCCCGCTATCGCTCTGAACCTCTTGCCCTTCTTTCGCTTGACCAACAAGCTGCTTTTGATAATATCTCTCACACATATCTTTCCACTACACTCCTTTCTTTTGGTTTTCCTCCTCCTTTTGTTTCCTGTCTTCTCTCTCTCTCTACCGAGACGTCACTTTTTATGTCAAGTTGCCCGCTTTTCTAACAGCATCAATCCCATTCCGTTGCGGTGTGCGACAGGGCTGTCCGCTTTCCTGACAGCTTTTTGCTATTGCCATTGAGCCATTTCTGCGCTCTGTGCTGCACTCGTTCCACGATTCTCTACCGCCAACTGTAGCCAGCTCAAGACATCATGTTGTAGCATATTCAGCGTATGCAGACGCTATTATGTTCTGCATCCGTCATGACTCACAGTTCCAAAGTCTCCGCCAACTCTATGATCAAAATGCATCATGCTCTGGTGCCTCCCTCAACGCCTCAAAGAGCTCCGGCCTGTGGTGTGGGGCCTGGTCCCACCGCACTGACTTCCCATGGGGTGCAGTGTGGACTGCTTCCACTCAACGTTTTCTCGGCATTCATCTTGCACCACCCCAAGCTGCTTACAATGCTACTTGGGCCACACTTCGTCCTCGCCTACAACGTTCTGCTACTTACTGGAAATGCGCTCAATTCTGCTCATCGTTTTTTCAACAAGCTTGCCTCACACGTACCTACGTGATATCAATGTGCCCTTTTTCCTGGATACCGTCTAAGTCTCCAGTTCAATGTCTCCAAGACATCACACGTTACCTTACTAAAGTGATATGGACCAGTCATCACTGGATCAGCGTTCCCCAGCTCTGCCTTCCTCTTGCATACGGTGGAATTGGGTTGACTAAAGTTCCTACCCTCTACAAAGCGAATTGCATCTCAACGTTCCTCTACCTTTTCTCCGTACCTGTACCCTCAGCTGTCACCGTTCGTAAAGTCATTGCCTCCTTTCGCAATCCTCACTTGACTTTCCTTTCGCTTTGTCTCATGGACCGCTTTCCTCTCACATCCTCCTGTCTTCCGTCTGTTTACTCCGAAGCTATCTTCTTTCTCCGCTCCCTCCCCCTTTCTCGTTCCCCACCTCAGAACTCCTTTCTGAACCACTTTTCTTTTCATCAGTTCTACACCCCCCTCACTCCCATGCTTCTCTTTTCCATCTCGGCTCCGAGCAGGAGTAGTAACAGTACGTGACCTCACTACTTCTGATCTTTCCTGGCGACCCTTTTCCAGTCTCCCCACAGCTCTCCTCTCTTCTCCCACCGCTCGCGCTGCCTATGATTCTATTCTTTCCGCAATCATCTCTCTATTCCCCGAACTCCCCTCCCCTCTAGGTCTTCTCTCAGTCCCCTCTGCCTCTCTTCCTCTTCCTTACCCATTAAGGGCACTCTCCTTCCACTTTCCTCACTTTCAGTGGCTACCCTCTACCGTTTTCTATCTTTCTCAAGTTCTCCCTCACCCCGTCCTATCCCCGAGGTGCCTTCTGCCTCCACTTCGGCCGTTTGGTCCGCGGCCCTCTCTCCTCTCTCTCTGCTCCTCTTGAGAATAACACCCATTGGCTTTTTCTCAATTACCGTCTCCCCGTCCCATCTATCCTACACCGAATGGCTCTTCTCTCCTCCCCCCCCTTGCCCATTCTGTGCTGAAAAAGCATATGTGCCACACGTGTACCAATACTGCCCAGTGCTACTACTGTTATTTCATCTTGCCCTCTCAATCGCACAATGTTCCTGCGCTGCGGATCTCACCTTCAGTGCGTACCGCACGCTTCTTCTCTGCATATCTCCACCAACCCGTTTGCCTCCAGTGTGCTCTTATATTTTTACACTGGTGAAACATATTATGCACTGAGTGGCCACTTTATTATGACCACCTGACCGTTTTAAGCAAATGAGCTATGGCTGCAAGCTGTTGCCGCCAGAGGGCGAGGCTAGTATAAAAAGGGAAAGCTTAGTGCTTGGGACAGTAGTAGAAGTGATTTTTGGGTGGAGAGATGGGTAAAAAATGCGATTTGACGGACTTTCAACGTGGGATGATTGTAGGAGCTCGGAGCCATGGAGCGAGTATCACCGAAACCGCCGCATTCGTGATATGTTCCAGAGCAGCTGTTGTTAAAGTGTTTAAAGACTGGACTGTCTGCCAAAAAACTGGGTCTCTACGTGCAACGTGTGGTCGTCATCGACTAGTGACTGCTCGGGCGAAACGGAGAGTGTCCAGACTGGTAATAGACAACAGAAGGGCAACAGTGCAGTAAATTACAGACCATCTTAATCAAGGATCCCCTCAAATGATCTCTGCAAGCACTGTTCGCCGTACATTGTTATCGGATGGGATAAGGCAGCCGAAGGCCTGTTCGAACACCTTTGCTGTCTGCAGTTAACAAGAGAAAACGTCTCCAGTTCGCACAGGAGCACAAGGATTGGACAGTCGATAATTGGAAACAAATTATGTGGTCCGATGAATCACGTTTTCAGTTGCACCATGCCGATGGCCGAGTGAGAATTTGGAGGAAACAGCACGAAAGTATAGACCCCAAATGCATTGCTACAACCCTTCAAGCTGGTGGAGGCAACGTTATGGTTTGGGGAATGTTCTCGTGGCATGCTTTGGGCCCTTTAATTCGTGTTGATCAACGTCTGACTGGCACATCATATCTAAACATCGTTGCGGACCAAGTGCATCCTGTCATGTGGATGGTTTATCCCAATGGCGATAGCTACTTTCAACAAGATAATGCGTCCTGCCATAGTGCTCGAATTGTATAGGATTGGATTCAGGAACATGCCGGTGAGTTTACTTTGCTTAAGGTGGCCCCTCCAATCTCCAGATCTCAATCCTATTGAGAATTTGTGGGATGAAGTTAAACGAGCCATCAGACAGCTGGATCTACAACCCTGCAATCTCACACTCCTGGAAATTGCTATTTATCAAGCATGGTCTCAGATTCCACAAAACACCTATCAACATCTCGTGGAGTCCATGCCACGAAGAATCGACGCAGTATTAAAGACAAAAGGTGGCCCAACGAAGCACTGAGGGGGTGGTCATAATAAAGTGGCCGCTCAGTGTATATGTCTGTCATCAGGAACAGCGTTCTGCCCCCACCTCTGCCTCTCCGCAGCAAGCTAGTGCTGCGTTACTACTTCATTTCGTCTCCTCTCACGCCTATACGACTAGAGTTTCATGCCGCTAATGCCCAGCGCCGCGAACAAAATTTCTTCTCTACATGGTAGCTGGTGACTCCTTGGTTTGAAAGTTCACCTTGCTCGATTCGTCTTACGGTGGGAGGTTGTTTGCAACCCACTGTTCTTTAAACAACCGTAATGAACTTATGATTTTCCCTCGCACTTCAACGTTTGCCAAAACTGTCTGCATTTCAGCTCATCCTGTTGTTTTCTTCGGTTTGAGCAGATTCCGGTAATACTCCTATTCATAGACTGTTCGCATTTTTGTGGACTTTCGTCCCTTCTCTTCATAATATTGTATACTCCGAAAAGCGCATTGACCTGTACATATTGTAAATATGCAAATATTATGTTGCTGTTTCACGCATCTTTTACACTATTTTATCGTTTCATCATATTGCTTTGTCATGCGATTTCGTACCTGTATGATTATTATATTCTCACTGCTGCGTCAGTGAAATATTTTTTTCGTACGCATCTCCCACATGAACACTCCAGAATGCCGCATTGTACATACCCCTCACTGTGCTCATCAGTGTGTGTTCTGTTAATCATTTCATCGTTCACGTTCTTCTACATTTTATTATTATTAATAAAGCGATTTTGAAAACCTATGTGGTACGTCACACCTTAAAAAAAAAAAAGAAAAAAAAAACCCTTTAAAGTGGCTTAGATTCCGCACAGATGATGAAGTAAAGGCCGAAGTGCAGGCCCGGTGGCGCAGTGATCTAAGCGATGGCCTATGATCATTCGTCCGAAAGGGGTCCGAGTTCGAATCCCGGTGAGGTATGGATCTTGTGTTTGTCTTACGGCACTGGCTCTCTCTCTCTCTTTTCCCTAGAACCAGCGACCGTAAATTAGAGACGGACGACTGCTTACAGGGCATTGAGTTGTTTACGGTGGTCGTTGATAAACGTCCAATTAAAAAAAAAAAAAAAAAAGAAAAAAAAAAGGCAGAAGTGTTCAAGTGGTTCAAGGGGTAGTTAACGTTGTTTGTCTCCTACGGTATCGAACTCCAACGCCTGCCCACGCACTGGAACGCCTGTCTGAATGACTATGGAGACTTCTTCTAACGAAACCTAGTGCATTCACGTACCCTAAATCATTGTTCTTTCAATTGCTACCACCGATTTTCATGTAACTTTTCATTCGTATTAAAAAATCAGCTCGAATGGGTTTCATTTGATCACGCCAAATATAAAATTTACCTGATAAAATTAATTCCTCCCTGGTGGCACAGTGGTATAAATGTTGGCTCCTGACCATTCGTCCATGAGGGTCTGGGTTCGAGTCCCGGTGTGGCATGCATGCTATGTTTGTCTTACGGCACTGGCTTTCTCCCTTCCCTGGAACCAGTTGCCCTAAATTAGGGACGGGCGACCGCTTAATAGCCCATCACATTGAGCACTGTGGTCGTTAAACTTCCATCGGCCGCCCCGGTGGCGCAGTGGTCTAAGCGATGGCCTCTGATTATTCGTCCCAAAGGGGTCCGGGTTCGAATCCCGGTGAGGCATGGATATCGTGTTTGTCTTACGGCGCTGGCTCTCTCCCTTCCGTGGAACCAGTGACCCTAAATTAGGGACGGGCGACTGCTTATAGCCCATTGAGTTGCTCACGGTGGTCGTTAAACCTCCAATATGAAAAAAAAAAAAAAAAACTTCCATCAACAACCACAAAATCTTAAGAAACAAAACGTAAATTATCACCCATTATTCAAAAATATCTGTCCAGTTGTTATAATACAGACACGATCGCTCAGTCTGCTGTCTACTGTTTATTCAACAAAAAATGTTTCCCAAAAATGTTATTTCATTTGGTGTGAAATTTTCACAACTGGACTCTCTTACAATGAATACCCACCCTTGCATTGTTGGAAAACTATAAAAAGGCATTCACTCTGTGGGAAGGTTGAAGTGTTGACCCTCCCCATTTGAGATATCCTGGCGAGGAAAATCTTTGATGCTAAAGTTGTGTGGAACGAGACTTCGAATGCGTGGAACGAGATTCAGAAAACGTGGAAGGAAATTTAGAATATCCTGCAGAATTTCATCATTCTGGGTGCCGCAGAGTTTGATCACTTTCTCACTCCATATGAGGAATCCAGAGGCAAGATATATTTTTGAAGGTAAATAATTCTACCAGTTGGTACGAAATTTAAGAAATTCGATAGAATTTTGATTTTGCTTAATAATAATTTTTTATGCACTTTGCCGTTTTTTTTATCATCAGAAATCAATCATTTCAAAGCCTGTTCTAAACTTTTGCCGTTTTTTTATCATCAGAAATCAGTCATTTCAAAGCCTGTTCTAAACACACTATAACAGTAAGCGAAATTTTTATTGTAAAAATTTTGAACAGCGTGTTGGGGAAAAGCAAATTAAGAACCATATTGCCATAATCTGCGGATGTATGTTACTCACCCTTGCTGGGTGAACAACACTAATAAACACGGTTGACTGTTGCGCAAAACAACCACCCTTACAATAAATTAGGTTAAATGAAGCAGAACAAATGCTTATTAGCTAAAGGAATGAAGTAACGCGCTAAACTTAAAATGACGAGCCTGAAATGGTGGCAATTAAAACCGTTGAATTTCGCGATGAGTCAAACTCAAAAACATTGATGTATCCCTAATATATTTTATCATTAGAGGTGATCTTAATACAAAAACCTTCTCAAAGTAAATTAGCCGCCCCGGTGGGGCAGTGGTCTAAGCGATGGCCTCTGATCATTCGTCCGAAAGGGGTCCGGGTTCGAATCCCGGTGAGGCATGGATGTTGTGTTTGTCTTACGGTACTGGCTCTCTCCCTTCCCTGGAACCAGTGACCCTAAATTAGGGACGGGCGACTGCTTATAGCCCATTGAGTTGCTCACGGTGGTCGTTAAACATCCATCCAAACCAATCCAAAGTAAATTATGAAATGCAAGTGTACATATCAACCAAAAACATATTTAGATAGAACGAAACGAAAGTTTTCGAAAGTTATGCTTCTAAAAATGGAAAAGAAATGCCTTGAAAAAGATGCTATATTCAGAAAATCTGCTTCCTTTCCCCAAAACGTAAAAGAATACTCGAAAGAAAAATCTTAGCCGTCTAAAGTCCGGGAATTCAACAATAACGTTGGATAAACACAGCACTAGATAAAATGAATTAGTTAAGCCGTAAAGTACAATTAAGAATGCTAGACTCAACCAAACTTTTACAGGTATTAATAGATTCGGAAGGATTGCGTAACTTCGTTACTACTATGAGCAGGAAAGTAAGTTGTCGCCCACAAATGTATTCCCCATAAAAAGTTTTCAAAAAAAGCTATAAGAACTTCAGGAAAAAGTAAGCGTGAAACTCATATACAGTAAATTCTTTCCGAAATATCGATACACTCATGGTTAAATGCAACAGAAACAAGTGTTAACTGCAACAAAAATTTGCCCTAAGATCCCATCAGGAGCCTTTACTTAAGATAAATTTCTTCCAAAATATTATCATAAGTACAAAAAGACCTTCACCATTATAATGGAATTTAACTTCAAAGTAATAAATTTGTAATGGCAAAAAGTTTGCAGCAGCTCAATTTGTACACATAATTTTAATTTAAATATAACCCTTGGATCTCTTAAAATTAACATATTTTCTGAGCGAATAGGTAAGTTATATGATTCCACGAAGGTATATTTCAAAACTACATAATTTTTCTTTATTTTTCTAAAAACACTAGTATTGATGCCATATCAGAATTTACTGATTCATCTCACGAAGTACACGAAGAAATAAGTGCGAGAAACAGTTTCCATTTTCAACGGACTGCGAGAGGTGTCAGTTAAGTGTTCCAGCATCAAGACACAGATATTTGGATTTTCGATAAGAATCGCGGAACTTTAGTAGAAAAACAATAATATGGAATAAAAGAGCTTCCATTACACTTCAGACACCGAAAAGGTGTTTTATATAAATAGTTCAAAAGAAATAGCAACATACATAAAAATGAGAGTCGAAACATTCTACTGTTTAGTTAAAAACATGTGCGAAACCTGGAAGGATAGTGAAGGAAGGTGACAACAAAATTTCCAGTTTTCCAATTCAATATTTCCAGTCATTGAACTGGTTTAAACACGGATAGAAACATTAACGGCGATAATTTAATACACCATCGTTTTCAGGACACAACGACTGCTTTGCAAGTAACCCTTAGGGCAGCAGAGAACGAATCAGGTACTCTCTCTGAGAAGAATAAGGCATTGCTATAAAAAATAAGCGTAGAAGAAACAAAATCATTGTGGAAAGATATTACAAAGACGAAGATATTACAAAGACGAAAGATATTACAAAGACGAAAGATATAGAGCATGATGATTTCATAAAGCAATAATTCAATGATCATTACGTTTTGCTTTCTAAAGACGGATATTGATATTATGTTAAAATTATCGACTGATCGAACAAATGTCATGGAAAAGCGCTAAAAAGAAACAGCACTTTCAAGATAAGGAGGAACACGTCAGTTTCGTGTTACAGCATTGAAGCCAAAAAATCGGCTTTTTTGATAAGAATGGAGGAATTTCTGTGAAGAAAAAAAAGCATTGGATATCTTCACGATACAGTGTTGGAGGAGTTTTCATAAAACTTCAGATGTACAGCAAATACCACGGAATTTTCTGAATAAATACTCATTATTTCATTTTAGGAAAACCGTGGGTATTTCTGTTATCCAAGTGTATGTTAACTTCTGACATGAATCTCGTGAAAGTGGTGCTAAGTACGGATACAAAGTACACCTTGCTCCGGCGGGGTAATATAGCACTGAGGTCCAATCATCGATGGCTATTCGAATAACACAGAATGACCGAATTTTTTGAGAGAAAGACGATAACATTGGACTTCACATTGTGACAGATTTAGTGGTGGTTTCAACAGAACACACAGAGGCAATCAAGCATTCGTTTAACACTAGTCAAAAATGTTCCACTGAAACTTTCCCCTTACAAAATGTCGATCGTGCCAAAATACGTTTTCGAAATTATATTGTAGATTTTCCTTTCCCATAACGAGAACGTATTCCAGGAAGTAAAACCTATTTCGGAGAACTAGTACGTGACGAGAAAAAAAGGATCCTTTTTTTAAAAAGAGACATGCAGCACCCAGAATAGAAGATGAAACTGTAACAAGAAACAGAAGTGAAATGTTGAGGAGGGTCCAGAAGATCAACTCAGAACAACGCGAAAGTTATGTTAAATTTAATCCTGGCAGATATAAAAATACAGGCAACAACATTCCTTCCGCATCCCCCGATAGTTGGAGTGATTCTACAGTGGAACTGCGACATGAACAACGGCACATTCAGGATCTCAGCAATTGCACATTTTGGACCTCAGGAATTGCACATTGAGGACCTCAGGAATTGCACATTTACAAGTACCAAATATATTGTTTATAAAGTTTTCACCAAGGAATTATCACACCGCTTGTGGGAAACACTATTCGTGAGTCATCGGAAAAGAGAAAGACGACTTCAGAAAAGACTGCAATAGACACAGAGATAGTAGAGTAGATCGAATTGAAATTCACGAGGAACTACATGTAAGAGCGAGTGAGCATTAACTGCCACTATGAATGATTTCAATTCATTCGCAATAGACTGGGTTGCTTGAAACCACTACCAGCTAAAGCTGCTGTTGAAATCCTATGGCGTTTTATACGAATAGTTCAAAAGAAATAATATTATACGTAAAAATTCGTATAAAAAAATTCAACTGTTTAAGGAAACGCGTTTACAGAACTTTGAAAGCGAGTGAAAGACGGTGATACTAAATTTTCCCGTTTCTTCAATTCAATATTTTCAGTCATTGAAATGGTTTAAAAACGGAATGAAACACTAACGGTCATATATTGCCCTTAAAAATAAACGTACAGGATACAAGATAATTGTGGATACATATTACAAAGACGAAATAATTCAATGATCATTACGTTTCGCTTTCAAAAAGACGGATATTGATATTATGCTTGAATTATCGACTGGTCGAACAAATGTCATGAAAAAGCGCTAAAAAGAAACAGCACTTTCAAGGGAAGGAGGAAGACGTCAGTTTCGTGTTACAGCATTGAAGCCCAGAAATCGGCTTTTTCGATAAGAATGGAGGAATTTCTGTGAAGAAAAAATAAAGTATTGGATATCTTCACGAGACAGTGTTGGAGGAGTTTTCATAGAACCTCAGATGTACAGCAAATACCACGGAGTTTTATAAATAAATACTCATTATTTCATTCTAGGAAAACCGTGCGTATTTCTGTTATCGAAGTGTATGTTGACTTCTCACATGAATCTTGTGAAGGTGGTGCTTAGTACGGATATAAAGTACACCTTGCTCCGGTGGGGTTATATAGCACTGAGGTCCAATCATCGATGGCTATTCGAGTAACACAGAATGACCGAATTTCTTGAGAGAAAGACGATAACATTGGACTTCACATTGTGACAGACTTAGTGGTGGTTTCAACAGAACACACAGACACAATCAAGCATTCGTTTAACACTTGTCAAAAATGTTCCACTGAAACTTTCCTCTTCCAAAATGTCGATCGTGCCAAAATACGTTTTCGAAATTATATCGTAGATTTTCCTTTCCCATAACCAGAACGTATTCCAGGAAGTAAAACCTATTTCGGAGAACCAGTACGTAACGAGAAAAAAAGGATCCTTTTTTTAAAAAGAGACGTGCAGCACCCAGAATAGAAGATGAAACTGCAACAAGAAACAGAAGTGAAATGTTGAGGAGGGTCCAGAAGATCAACTCAGAACAACGCGAAAGTTATGTTAAATTTAATCCTGGCAGATATAAAAATACAGGCAACAACATTCCTCCCGCATCCCCCGATAGTTGGAGTGATTCTACAGTAAAACTGCAACATGAACAACGGCACATTCAGGATCTCAGCAATTGCACATTGTGGACCTCAGGAATTGCACATTGAGGACCTCAGGAATTGCACATTTACAAGTACAAAATATATTGTTTATAAAGTTTTCACCAAGGAATTATTACACCGCTTGTGGGAAACACTATTCGTGAGTCATCGGAAAAGAGAAAGGCGATTTCAGAAAAGACTGCAATAGACACAGAGATAGTAGAGTAGATCGAATTGAAATTCACGAGGAACTACATGTAAGAGCGAGTGAGCATTAACTGCCACTATGAATGATTTCAATTCATTCGCAATAGACTGGGTTGCTTGAAACCACTACCAGCTAAAGCTCTTGTTGAAATCGTATGGCGTTTTATAAGAATAGTTCAAAAGAAATAATTTTTACGTTAAAATTCGAATGAAAAAACTCAACTGTTTAAGGAAACGCGTTTACAGAACTTGGAAAGCGAGTGAAAGACGGTGATACTAAATTTTCCCGTTTCTTCAATTCAATATTTCCAGTCATTGAAATGGTTTAAAAACGGAATGAAACACTAACGGTCATATATTGCCCTTAAAAATAAACGTACAGGATACAAGATAATTGTGGATACATACTACAAAGACGAAATAATTCAATGATCATTACGTTTCGCTTTCAAAAAGACGGATATTGATATTATGCTTGAATTATCGACTGATCGAACAAATGTCATGAAAAAGCGCTAAAAAGAAACAGCACTTTCAAGGGAAGGAGGAAGACGTCAGTTTCGTGTTACAGCATTGAAGCCCAGAAATCGGCTTTTTCGATAAGAATGGAGGAATTTCTGTGAAGAAAAAATAAAGTATTGGATATCTTCACGAGACAGTGTTGGAGGAGTTTTCATAAAACCTCAGATGTACAGCAAATACCACGGAGTTTTCTAAATAAATACTCATTATTTCATTCTAGGAAAACCGTGCGTATTTCTGTTATCTAAGTGTATGTTGACTTCTCACATGAATCTTGTGAAGGTGGTGCTTAGTACGGATATAAAGTACACCTTGCTCCGGCGGGGTTATATAGCACTGAGGTCCAATTATCGATGGCTATTCGAGTAACACAGAATGACCGAATTTCTTGAGAGAAAGACGATAACATTGGACTTCACATTGTGACAGACTTAGTGGTGGTTTCAACAGAACACACAGACGCAATCAAGCATTCGTTTAACACTTGTCAAAAATGTTCCACTGAAACTTTCCTCTTACAAAATGTTGATCGTGCCAAAATACGTTTTCGAAATTATATCGTAGATTTTCCTTTCCCATAACGAAAACGTATTCCAGGAAGTAAAACCTATTTCGGAGAACCAGTACGTAACGAGAAAAAAAGGATCCTTTTTTTAAAAAGAGACATGCAGCACCTGTAACAAGAAACAGTAACAAGAAACAGAAGTGAAATGTTGAGGAGTATTGAAGATCTACTCAGAACAACACTAAAGTTATGTTAAATTTAATCCTGGCAGATATAAAAATACAGGCAACAACATTCCTCTAGCATTCCCCGATAGTTGGAGTGATTCTACAGTGAAACTGCGACATGAACAACGGCACATTCAGGATCTCAGCAATTACACATTGAGGACCTCAGGAATTGCACATTGAGGACCGCAGGAATTGCACATTTACAAGTACCAAATATATTGTTTATAAAGTTTTTACCAAGGAATTATCATATCGCTTGTGGGAAACACTATTCGTGAGTCATCGGAAAAGAGGAAGGCGATTTCAGAAAAGACTACAATAGACGCAGAGATAGTAGAGTAGATCGAATTGAAATTCACGAGGAACTACATGTAAGAGCGAGTGAGCATTAACTGCCACTATGAATGATTTCAGTTCATTCGGAATAGACTGGTTTGCTTGAAACCACCACCAGCTAAAGCTCTTGTTGAAATCGTATGGCGTTTTATAAGAATAGTTCAAAAGAAATAATTTTTACGTTAAAATTCGAATGAAAAAACTCAACTGTTTAAGGAAACGCGTTTACAGAACTTGGAAAGCGAGTGAAAGACGGTGATACTAAATTTTCCCGTTTCTTCAATTCAATATTTCCAGTCATTGAAATGGTTTAAAAACGGAATGAAACACTAACGGTCATATATTGCCTTTAAAAATAAACGTACAGGATACAAGATAATTGTGGATACATATTACAAAGACGAAATAATTCAATGATCATTACGTTTCGCTTTCAAAAAGACGGATATTGATATTATGCTTGAATTATCGACTGGTCGAACAAATGTCATGAAAAAGCGCTAAAAAGAAACAGCACTTTCAAGGGAAGGAGGAAGACGCCAGTTTCGTGTTACAGCATTGAAGCCCAGAAATCGGCTTTTTCGATAAGAATGGAGGAATTTCTGTGAAGAAAAAATAAAGTATTGGATATCTTCACGAGACAGTGTTGGAGGAGTTTTCATAAAACCTCAGATGTACAGCAAATACCACGGAGTTTTCTAAATAAATACTCATTATTTCATTCTAGGAAAACCGTGCGTATTTCTGTTATCTAAGTGTATGTTGACTTCTCACATGAATCTTGTGAAGGTGGTGCTTAGTACGGATATAAAGTACACCTTGCTCCGGCGGGGTTATATAGCACTGAAGTCCAATCATCGATGGCTATTCGAAACACACAGAATGACCGAATTTCTTGAGAGAAAGACGATAACATTGGACTTCACATTGCGACTTCAACAGAACACACAGGCGCAATCAAGCATTCGTTTAACACTTGTCAAAAATGTTCCACTGAAACTTTCCTCTTACAAAATGTCGATCGTGCCAAAATACATTTTCAAAACTATATTGCAGATTTTCCTTTCCCATAACGTGAACGTATTCCAGTAAGAAAACCTATTTCGAAAAACTAGGACGTAAAGGAAAAAAAAAAAAGGATTCTTTTTTAAAAAGAGACATGCAGCACCCAGAATTGAAGATGAAACTGTAACAAGAAACAGAAGTGAAATGTTGAGGAGTATTGAAGATCTACTCAGAACAACACTAAAGTTATGTTAAATTTAATCCTGGCAGATATAAAAATACAGGCAACAACATTCTTCTAGCATTCCCCGATAGTTGGAGTGATTCTACAGTGAAACTGCGACATGAACAACGGCACATTCAGGATCTCAGCAATTACACATTGAGGACCTCAGGAGTTGCACATTGAGGACCGCAGGAATTGCACATTTACAAGTACCAAATATATTGTTTATAAAGTTTTTACCAAGGAGTTATCATATCGCTTGTGGGAAACACTATTCGTGAGTCATCGGAAAAGAGGAAGGCGATTTCAGAAAAGACTACAATAGACACAGAGATAGTAGAGTAGATCGAATTGAAATTCACGAGGAACTACATGTAAGAGCGAGTGAGCATTAACTGCCACTATGAATGATTTCAGTTCATTCGGAATAGACTGGTTTGCTTGAAACCACCACCAGCTAAAGCTCTTGTTGAAATCGTATGGCGTTTTATAAGAATAGTTCAAAAGAAATAATTTTTACGTTAAAATTCGAATGAAAAAACTCAACTGTTTAAGCAAACGCGTTTACAGAACTTGGAAAGCGAGTGAAAGACGGTGATACTAAATTTTCCAGTTTCTTCAATTCAATATTTCCAGTCATTGAACTGGTTTAAACACGGATAGAAACATTAACAGCGATAATTTAACACACCATCGTTTTCAGGACACACAGACTGCTTTGCAAGTATCCCTTAGAGCAGCAGAGAACGAATCAGGTACTCTCTCTGAGAAGAATAAGGCATTGCTATAAAAAATAAGCGTAGAAGAAACAAAATCATTGTGGAAAGATATTACAAAGACGAAGATATTACAAAGACGAAAGATATTACAAAAACGAAAGATATAGAGCATGATGATTTCATAAAGCAATAGTTCAATGATCATTACGTTTTGCTTTCTAAAGATTGATATTGATATTATGCTAAAATTATCGAATGATCGAACAAATGTCATGCAAAAGCGCTAAGAAGTACAGCACTTTCAAGGGAAGGAGGAAGACGTCAGTTTCGTGTTACAGCATTGAAGCCAAAAAATCAGCTTTTTTGATAAGAATGGAGGAATTTCTGTGAAGAAAAAAAAAGCATTGGATATCTTCACGATACAATGTTGGAGGAGTTTTCATAAAACTTTAGATGTACTGCAAATACCACGGAGTTTTCTGAATAAATACTCATTATTTCATTTTAGGAAAACCGTGGGTATTTCTGTTATCTAAGTGTATGTTAACTTCTGACATGAATGTCGTGAAAGTGGTGCTAAGTACGGATACAAAGTACACCTTGCTCCGGCGGGGTAATATAGCACTGAGGTCCAATCATCGATGGCTATTCGAATAACACAGAATGACCGAATTTTTTGAGAGAAAGACGATAACATTGGACTTCACATTGTGACAGATTTAGTGGTGGTTTCAACAGAACACACAGAGGCAATCAAGCATTCGTTTAACACTAGTCAAAAATGTTCCACTGAAACTTTCCCCTTACAAAATGTCGATCGTGCCAAAATACGTTTTCGAAATTATATTGTAGATTTTCCTTTCCCATAACGATAACGTATTCCAGTAAGAAAACCTATTTCGAAAAACTAGGACGTAAAGGAAAAAAAAGGACCCTTTTTTAAAAAGAGACATGCAGCACCCAGAATAGAAGATGAAACTGTAACAAGAAACAGAGTGAAATGTTGAGGAGGGTCTAGAAGATCTACTCAGAACAACACGAAAGTTATGTTAAATTTATTCCTGGCATATATAAAATACAGGCAACAACATTCTTCTAGCATTCCCCGATAGTTGGAGTGATTCTACAGTGAAACTGCGACATGAACAACGGCACATTCAGGACCTCAGGAATTGCACATTGTGGACCTCAGGAATTGCACATTGAGGACCTCAGGAATTGCACATTTACAAGTACCAAATATATTGTTTATAAAGCTTTCACCAAGGAATTATCACACCGCTTGTGTGAAACACTATTCGTGAGTCATCGGAAAAGAGAAAGGCGATTTCAGAAAAAGCTGTAGACACATAGATGGTAGAGTAGATCGAATTGAAATTCACGACGAACTACATGAAAGAGCGAGTGAGCATCAACTGCCCCTATGAACGATTTCAATTCATTCGGAAAGGAATGGATTGCGTGAACCCACTACCAGCTAACACTTTTTTTGAAATCCTATGGCGTTTTATATGAATAGTTCAAAAGAAATAACATTATACGTAAAAATTCAAATGGAAAAATTCAACTGTTCAAGGAAACGGGTTTACAGAATTTGGAAAGCGAGTGAAAGACGGGGATACTCAATTTTCCAGTTTCTTTAATTCAATATTTCCAGTCATTGAAATGGTTTAAAAACGGATAGAAACACTAACGGTCATATATTGCCCTTAAAAATAAACGTACAGGATACAAGATAATTGTGGATAGATATTACAAAGACGAAATAATTCAATGATCATTACGTTTCGCTTTCAAAAAGACGGATATTGATATTATGCTTGAATTATCGACTGGTCGAACAAATGTCATGAAAAAGCGCTAAAAAGAAACAGCACTTTCAAGGGAAGGAGGAAGACGTCAGTTTCGTGTTACCGCATTGAAACCCAGAAATCGGCTTTTTCGATAAGAATGGAGGAATTTCTGTGAAGAAGAAATAAAGTATTGGATATCTTCACGAGACAGTGTTGGAGGAGTTTTCATAAAACCTCAGATGAACAGCAAATACCACGGAGTTTTTTGAATAAATACTCATTATTTCATTCTAGCAAAACCGTGCGTATTTCTGTTACCTAAGTGTATGTTGACTTCTCACATGAATCTTGTGAAGGTGGTGCTAAGTACGGATATAAAGTACACCTTGCTCCGGCGGGGTAATATAGCACTGAGGTCCAATCATCGATGGCTATTCGAGTAACACAGAATGACCGAATTTCTTGAGAGAAAGACGATAGCATTGGACTTCACATTGTGACAGACTTAGTGGTGGTTTCAACAGAACACACAGACGCAATCAAGCATTCGTTTAACACTTGTCAAAAATGTTCCACTGAAACTTTCCTCTTACAAATGTCGATCGTGCCAAAATACGTTTTCGAAATTATATCGTAGATTTTCCTTTCCCATAACGAGAACGTATTCCAGGAAGTAAAACCTATTTCGGAGAACCAGTACGTAACGAGAAAAAAAGGATCCTTTTTTTAAAAAGAGACATGCAGCACCCAGAATAGAAGATGAAACTGTAACAAGAAACAGAAGTGAAATGTTGAGGAGGGTCCCGAAGATCAACTCAGAACAACGCGAAAGTTATGTTAAATTTAATCCTGGCAGATATAAAAATACAGGCAACAACATTCCTCCCGCATCCCCCTATAATTGGAGTGATTCTACAGTGGAACTGCGACATGAACAACGGCACATTCAGGATCTCAGCAATTGCACATTGTGGAAATCAGGAATTGCCCATTGAGGACCTCAGGAATTGCACATTTACAAGTACCAAATATATTGTTTATGAAGTTTTCACCAAGGAATTATCACACCGCTTGTGTGAAACACTATTCGTGAGTCATCGGAAAAGAGAAAGGCGATTTCAGAAAAGACTGCAATAGACACAGAGATAGTAGAGTAGATCGAATTGAAATTCACGAGGAACTACATGTAAGAGCGAGTTTGCATTAACTGCCACTATGAATGATTTCAATTCTATCGCAATAGACTGGGTTGCTTGAAACCACTACCAGCTAAAGCTGCTGTTGAAATCCTATGGCGTTTTATACGAATAGTTCAAAAGAAATAATATTATACGTAAAAATTCGTATGAAAAAAAACTCAACTGTTTAAGGAAACGCGTTTACAGAACTTTGAAAGCGAGTGAAAGACGGTGATACTAAATTTTCCCGTTTCTTCAATTCAATATTTCCAGTCATTGAAATGGTTTAAAAACGGAATGAAACACTAACGGTCATATATTGCCCTTAAAAATAAGCGCACAGGATACAAGATAATTGTAGATACATATTACAAAGACGAAATAATTCAATGATCATTACGTTTCGCTTTCAAAAAGACGGATATTGATATTATGCTTGAATTATCGACTGGTCGAACAAATGTCATGAAAAAGCGCTAAAAAGAAACAGCACTTTCAAGGGAAGGAGGAAGACGTCAGTTTCGTGTTACAGCATTGAAGCCCAGAAATCGGCTTTTTCGATAAGAATGGAGGAATTTCTGTGAAGAAAAAATAAAGTATTGGATATCTTCACGAGACAGTGTTGGAGGAGTTTTCATAAAACCTCAGATGTACAGCAAATACCACGGAGTTTTCTAAATAAATACTCATTATTTCATTCTAGGAAAACCGTGCGTATTTCTGTTATCTAAGTGTATGTTGACTTCTCACATGAATCTTGTGAAGGTGGTGCTTAGTACGGATATAAAGTACACCTTGCTCCGGCGGGGTTATATAGCACTGAAGTCCAATCATCGATGGCTATTCGAAACACACAGAATGACCGAATTTCTTGAGAGAAAGACGATAACATTGGACTTCACATTGCGACTTCAACAGAACACACAGGCGCAATCAAGCATTCGTTTAACACTTGTCAAAAATGTTCCACTGAAACTTTCCTCTTACAAAATGTCGATCGTGCCAAAATACGTTTTCGAAATTATATTGTAGATTTTCCTTTCCCATAACGATAACGTATTCCAGTAAGAAAACCTATTTCGAAAAACTAGGACGTAAAGGAAAAAAAAGGACCCTTTTTTAAAAAGAGACATGCAGCACCCAGAATAGAAGATGAAACTGTAACAAGAAACAGAAGTGAAATGTTGAGGAGGGTCTAGAAGATCTACTCAGAACAACACGAAAGTTATGTTAAATTTATTCCTGGCATATATAAAAATACAGGCAACAACATTCTTCTAGCATTCCCCGATAGTTGGAGTGATTCTACAGTGAAACTGCGACATGAACAACGGCACATTCAGGACCTCAGGAATTGCACATTGTGGACCTCAGGAATTGCACATTGAGGACCTCAGGAATTGCACATTTACAAGTACCAAATATATTGTTTATAAAGCTTTCACCAAGGAATTATCACACCGCTTGTGTGAAACACTATTCGTGAGTCATCGGAAAAGAGAAAGGCGATTTCAGAAAAAGCTGTAGACACATAGATGGTAGAGTAGATCGAATTGAAATTCACGACGAACTACATGAAAGAGCGAGTGAGCATCAACTGCCCCTATGAACGATTTCAATTCATTCGGAAAGGAATGGATTGCGTGAACCCACTACCAGCTAACACTTTTTTTGAAATCCTATGGCGTTTTATATGAATAGTTCAAAAGAAATAACATTATACGTAAAAATTCGAATGGAAAAATTCAACTGTTCAAGGAAACGGGTTTACAGAATTTGGAAAGCGAGTGAAAGACGGTGATACTCAATTTTCCAGTTTCTTTAATTCAATATTTCCAGTCATTGAAATGGTTTAAAAACGGATAGAAACACTAACGGTCATATATTGCCCTTAAAAATAAACGTACAGGATACAAGATAATTGTGGATAGATATTACAAAGACGAAATAATTCAATGATCATTACGTTTCGCTTTCAAAAAGACGGATATTGATATTATGCTTGAATTATCGACTGGTCGAACAAATGTCATGAAAAAGCGCTAAAAAGAAACAGCACTTTCAAGGGAAGGAGGAAGACGTCAGTTTCGTGTTACCGCATTGAAACCCAGAAATCGGCTTTTTCGATAAGAATGGAGGAATTTCTGTGAAGAAGAAATAAAGTATTGGATATCTTCACGAGACAGTGTTGGAGGAGTTTTCATAAAACCTCAGATGAACAGCAAATACCACGGAGTTTTTTGAATAAATACTCATTATTTCATTCTAGCAAAACCGTGCGTATTTCTGTTACCTAAGTGTATGTTGACTTCTCACATGAATCTTGTGAAGGTGGTGCTAAGTACGGATATAAAGTACACCTTGCTCCGGCGGGGTAATATAGCACTGAGGTCCAATCATCGATGGCTATTCGAATAACACAGAATGACCGAATTTTTTGAGAGAAAACGATAACATTGGATTTCACATTGTAACAGACTTAGCGGTGGTTTCAACAGAACACACAGACGCAATCAAACATTCGTTTAACACTTGTCAAAAATGTTCCACTGAAACTTTCCTCTTACAAAATGTCGATCGTGCCAAAATACGTTTTCGAAATTATATCGTAGATTTCCCTTTCCCATAACGAGAACGTATTCCAGGAAGTAAAACCTATTTCGGAGAACCAGTACGTAACGAGAAAAAAAAGGATCATTTTTTTAAAAAGAGACATGCAGCACCCAGAATAGAAGATGAAACTGTAACAAGAAACAGAAGGCAAATGTTGAGGAGGGTCCAGAAGATCAACTCAGAACAACGCGAAAGTTATGTTAAATTTAATCCTGGCAGATATAAAAATACAGGCAACAACATTCCTCCCGCATCCCCCGATAGTTGGAGTGATTCTACAGTGGAACTGCGACATGAACAACGGCACATTCAGGATCTCAGCAATTGCACATTGTGGACCTCAGGAATTGCACATTGAGGACCTCAGGAATTGCACATTTACAAGTACCAAATATATTGTTTATAAAGTTTTCACCAAGGAATTATCACACCGCTTGTGGGAAACACTATTCGTGAGTCATCGGAAAAGAGAAAAACGATTTCAGAAAAGACTGCAATAGACACAGAGATAGTAGAGTAGATCGAATTGAAATTCACGAGGAACTACATGTAAGAGCGAGTTTGCATTAACTGCCACTATGAATGATTTCAATTCTATCGCAATAGACTGGGTTGCTTGAAACCACTACCAGCTAAAGCTGCTGTTGAAATCCTATGGCGTTTTATACGAATAGTTCAAAAGAAATAATATTATACGTAAAAATTCGTATGAAAAAAAACTCAACTGTTTAAGGAAACGCGTTTACAGAACTTTGAAAGCGAGTGAAAGACGGTGATACTAAATTTTCCCTTTTCTTCAATTCATTATTTCCAGTCATTGAAATGGTTAAAAAACGGAATGAAACACTAACGGTCATATATTGCCCTTAAAAATAAACGTACAGGATACAAGATAATTGTGGATACATATTACAAAGACGAAATAATTCAATGATCATTACGTTTCGCTTTCAAAAAGACGGATATTGATATTATGCTTGAATTATCGACTGGTCGAACAAATGTCATGAAAAAGCGCTAAAAAGAAACAGCACTTTCAAGGGAAGGAGGAAGACGCCAGTTTCGTGTTACAGCATTGAAGCCCAGAAATCGGCTTTTTCGATAAGAATGGAGGAATTTCTGTGAAGAAAAAATAAAGTATTGGATATCTTCACGAGACAGTGTTGGAGGAGTTTTCATAAAACCTCAGATGTACAGCAAATACCACGGAGTTTTCTAAATAAATACTCATTATTTCATTATAGGAAAACCGTGCGTATTTCTGTTATCTAAGTGTATGTTGACTTCTCACATGAATCTTGTGAAATTGGTGCTTAGTACGGATATAAAGTACACCTTGCTCCGGCGGGGTTATATAGCACTGAAGTCCAATCATCGATGGCTATTCGAAACACACAGAATGACCGAATTTCTTGAGAGAAAGACGATAACATTGGACTTCACATTGCGACTTCAACAGAACACACAGGCGCAATCAAGCATTCGTTTAACACTTGTCAAAAATGTTCCACTGAAACTTTCCTCTTACAAAATGTCGATTGTTCCAAAATACATTTTCAAAACTATATTGTAGATTTTCCTTTCCCATAACGAGAACGTATTCCAGTAAGAAAACCTATTTCGAAAAACTAGGACGTAAAGGAAAAAAAAAAAGGATCCTTTTTTAAAAAGAGACATGCAGCACCCAGAATTGAAGATGAAACTGTAACAAGAAACAGAAGTGAAATGTTGAGGAGTATTGAAGATCTACTCAGAACAACACTAAAGTTATGTTAAATTTAATCCTGGCAGATATAAAAATACAGGCAACAACATTCCTCTAGCATTCCCCGATAGTTGGAGTGATTCTACAGTGAAACTGCGACATGAACAACGGCACATTCAGGATCTCAGCAATTACACATTGAGGACCTCAGGAATTGCACATTGAGGACCGCAGGAATTGCACATTTACAAGTACCAAATATATTGTTTATAAAGTTTTTACCAAGGAATTATCATATCGCTTTTGGGAAACACTATTCGTGAGTCATCGGAAAAGAGGAAGGCGATTTCAGAAAAGACTACAATAGACACAGAGATAGTAGAGTAGATCGAATTGAAATTCACGAGGAACTACATGTAAGAGCGAGTGAGCATTAACTGCCACTATGAATGATTTCAGTTCATTCGGAATAGACTGGTTTGCTTGAACCACCACCAGCTAAAGCTCTTGTTGAAATCGTATGGCGTTTTATAAGAATAGTTCAAAAGAAATAATTTTTACGTTAAAATTCGAATGAAAAAACTCAACTGTTTAAGGAAATGCGTTTACCGAACTTGGAAAGCGAGTGAAAGACGGTGATACTAAATTTTCCAGTTTCTTCAATTCAATATTTCCAGTCATTGAACTGGTTTAAACACGGATAGAAACATTAACGGCGATAATTTAACACACCATCGTTTTCAGGACACACAGACTGCTTTGCAAGTATCCCTTAGAGCAGCAGAGAACGAATCAGGTACTCTCTCTGAGAAGAATAAGGCATTGCTATAAAAAATAAGCGTAGAAGAAACAAAATCATTGTGGAAAGATATTACAAAGACGAAGATATTACAAAGACGAAAGATATTACAAAAACGAAAGATATAGAGCATGATGATTTCATAAAGCAATAGTTCAATGATCATTACGTTTTGCTTTCTAAAGATTGATATTGATATTATGCTAAAATTATCGAATGATCGAACAAATGTCATGCAAAAGCGCTAAGAAGTACAGCACTTTCAAGGGAAGGAGGAAGACGTCAGTTTCGTGTTACAGCATTGAAGCCAAAAAATCTGCTTTTTTGATAAGAATGGAGGAATTTCTGTGAAGAAAAAAAGCATTGGATATCTTCACGATACAGTGTTGGAGGAGTTTTCATAAAACTTTAGATGTACAGCAAATACCACGGAGTTTTCTGAATAAATACTCATTATTTCATTTTAGGAAAACCGTGGGTATTTCTGTTATCTAAGTGTATGTTAACTTCTGACATGAATGTCGTGAAAGTGGTGCTAAGTACGGATACAAAGTACACCTTGCTCCGGCGGGGTAATATAGCACTGAGGTCCAATCATCGATGGCTATTCGAATAACACAGAATGACCGAATTTTTTGAGAGAAAGACGATAACATTGGACTTCACATTGTGACAGATTTAGTGGTGGTTTCAACAGAACACACAGAGGCAATCAAGCATTCGTTTAACACTAGTCAAAAATGTTCCACTGAAACTTTCCCCTTACAAAATGTCGATCGTGCCAAAATACGTTTTCGAAATTATATTGTAGATTTTCCTTTCCCATAACGATAACGTATTCCAGTAAGAAAACCTATTTCGAAAAACTAGGACGTAAAGGAAAAAAAGAGGACCCTTTTTTAAAAAGAGACATGCAGCACCCAGAATAGAAGATGAAACTGTAACAAGAAACAGAAGTGAAATGTTGAGGAGGGTCTAGAAGATCTACTCAGAACAACACGAAAGTTATGTTAAATTTATTCCTGGCAGATATAAAAATACAGGCAACAACATTCCTCCCGCATCCCCCGATAGTTGGAGTGATTCTACAGTGGAACTGCGACATGAACAACGGCACATTCAGGATCTCAGCAATTGCACATTGTGGACCTCAGGAATTGCACATTGAGGACCTCAGGAATTGCACATTTACAAGTACCAAATATATTGTTTATAAAGCTTTCACCAAGGAATTATCACACCGCTTGTGTGAAACACTATTCGTGAGTCATCGGAAAAGAGAAAGGCGATTTCAGAAAAAGCTGTAGACACATAGATGGTAGAGTAGATCGAATTGAAATTCACGACGAACTACATGAAAGAGCGAGTGAGCATCAACTGCCCCTATGAACGATTTCAATTCATTCGGAAAGGAATGGATTGCGTGAACCCACTACCAGCTAACACTTTTTTTGAAATCCTATGGCGTTTTATATGAATAGTTCAAAAGAAATAACATTATACGTAAAAATTCGAATGGAAAAATTCAACTGTTCAAGGAAACGGGTTTACAGAATTTGGAAAGCGAGTGAAAGACGGTGATACTCAATTTTCCAGTTTCTTTAATTCAATATTTCCAGTCATTGAAATGGTTTAAAAACGGATAGAAACACTAACGGTCATATATAGCTATTAAAAATAAACGTACAGGATACAAGATAATTGTGGATAGATATTACAAAGACGAAATAATTCAATGATCATTACGTTTCGCTTTCAAAAAGACGGATATTGATATTATGCTTGAATTATCGACTGATCGAACAAATGTCATGAAAAAGCGCTAAAAAGAAACAGCACTTTCAAGGGAAGGAGGAAGACGTCAGTTTCGTGTTACCGCATTGAAACCCAGAAATCGGCTTTTTCGATAAGAATGGAGGAATTTCTGTGAAGAAAAATAAAGTATTGGATATCTTCACGAGACAGTGTTGGAGGAGTTTTCATAAAACCTCAGATGTACAGCAAATACCACGGAGTTTTTTGAATAAATACTCATTATTTCATTCTAGCAAAACCGTGCGTATTTCTGTTACCTAAGTGTATGTTGACTTCTCACATGAATCTTGTGAAGGTGGTGCTAAGTACGGATATAAAGTACACCTTGCTCCGGCGGGGTAATATAGCACTGAGGTCCAATCATCGATGGCTATTCGAATAACACAGAATGACCGAATTTTTTGAGAGAAAACGATAACATTGGATTTCACACTGTAACAGACTTAGCGGTGGTTTAAACAGAACACACAGACGCAATGAAGCATTTGTCTAACACTTGTAAAAAATATGCCATTGAAACTTTCCTCTTACAAAATGTCGATCGTCAGGAAATACTTTTTCAAAATTATATTGAAGATTTCCCTTTCCTATTACGAGAACGTATTCCAGTAAGAAAATCTATTTTGAAGAACTAGAACGTGAAGGGAGAAAAAGGATCCTTTTTTAAAAAAGATACATGTAGCACTCAGAATAGAAGATGAAACTGTAACAAGAAATGGAGGTGAAATGTTGAGGGGAGTCTAGAAGATCTACTCAGAACAGTACGAAAGTTATATTAAATTCAGTCCTGGTAGATATACAAATACAGGCAACAACATTCCTCCATCAACCTCCGATGTTTGGAGTGATTCTACATTGAAACTGCGACATGAACAACGGCACCTTCAGGATCTTAGCAATTGCACATTGAGGACCTCAGGAATTGCACATTTATCAGTACCCAATATATTGTTTATAAAGTTTTCACAATGGAATTATCACATCGTTTGTGGGAAACACTATTCGTGTGTCATCGGAAAAGATATTTCAGAAAAGACTATAATAGACTGATAGGTAGTAGAGTAGATCGAATTGAAGTTCACGAGGAACTACATGAAAGAGCGAGGATGTATTAACTGCCCCTATGAATGATTTCAATTCATTCGGAAAGGAATGGATTGCTTGAAACCACCAGCAGCTAAAACTCTTGTTGAAATCCTACGGCGTTTTATATGAATAGTTCAAAAGAAATAAAATATGTAAAAATTCGAGTGGAAAAATTCTAATGTTTAGGGAAACGCGTTTACAGAACTTAGAAAGCTAGTGAAAGACGGTGATACGAAATTTTCCAGTTTCTTCAATTCAATATTTCCAGTCATTGAAATGGTTTAAAAACGGATAGAAACACTAACGGCGGTAATTTAACACAACATCGTTTTTCGGACCCACAGAGTGCTTTGCAACTACGCCTTGGAGCTGCTGACAACAAATCAGGAGCTCCCTCTGACAAGAATAAGGAATTGCTATTAAAAATAAGTGTGCCGCCCCGGTGGCGCAGTGGTCTAAGGCGCTGGCCTCTAATCATTCGTCCGTAAGGGGTCCGGGTTCGAATCCCGGTGAGGCATGGATGTTGTGTTTGTGTTACGGTACTGGCTCTCTCCCTTCCCTGGAACCAGTGACCCTAAATTAGGGACGGGCGACTGCTTATAGCCCATTGAGTTACTCACGGTGGTCGTTAAACCTCCAATCAAAAAAAAAAAAAATAAGTGTAGAGGAAACAAAATCATTGTGGATAGATATTACAAAGACGAAATACATAGAGCATGTTTTCACAAAGCAATTATTCAATGATCATTACGTTTCGCTTTCAAAAAGACGGATATTGATATTATTCTTGAATGATCGAATAATCGAATATTGCCATGGATCGCACTTTTCAAGGAAAGGAGCAAGACGTCAGCTTCGTGTTACAGCAGTGAAGCCAAGAAATCGACTTTTTCGATAAGAATGGAGGAATTTCTGTGAAGAAAAAAATAAAAGTATTGGATATCTTCACGAGACAGTGTTAGAGGAGTTCTTAAAAAAATTCAGATATACAGCAAATACCACGGAGTTTTCTGAATAAAGACTCTTTTTTCCATTCTAGGAACACCGTGCGTGTTTTTGTTATCTAAGTGTATGTTGACTTCTCTCATGAATCTTGCGAAGGTGGTGCTAGGTACAGATATAAAGTACACCTCGCTCTGGCGAGGTTATGTAGCACTGAGGTTCAATCATCGATGGCTATTCGAATAACACAGAATGACCGAATTTCTTGAGAAAAAGGCGATAACTTTGAACTTCATACTGCAACAGTCTTAGCTGTTGTTTTAACGGAATACATAGAGGTAATCAAGCGTTCCTTTAACACTTTTCAGAAATCTTATGCCAGTAAAATCTTCGATTTACAAAAAGTTACTCATGTCAAAAATAGTGCTGTTCACAGATTTCGGATCTTTTAGTATCCAAAAACAGGATTTCAAGCATTCGAATTCTGGATATCCGGATTATGAACTGCGGATTTCCGGATTTAGAATACCGAATATTCAGACATTTGAACAACATAGATCTACTGGCCATGATAGACCGCATGCCTCAGGTTGTTGTTGGTTGTTGGTTAAAAGATGGGAACAAAATTTTACGAAGAACGAACAAAAGAAATGATGGCTGGCTATTATTGCAAAATCGGGTAAACCAGGTATCTCCCAGTCACTAGCATTTATAGGCTTTGTGCTTAATTCACTAGGCCACTGGGGCAGTAAAGAAAAAAAGATGGAAAGAGATATCCGGATTTCGAAATTCATGCGGCAATACCGATTTCGGATTTATGATATTTCGGATATTTTGAAACCCGAAATTCAAAAAATCCGATTTTTGACAGCACTAGCCTAATATCAGGATATCCGGATTATGAACTGCGGATATACGGACTTAGAATACCGAATATTCAGACATCTCAACAACACAGATCTATCTGGGCATGATAGGCCGCATGCCTCAGGCTGTTGAAACCTTAAGGCAGCAGTTTGTGAACGTACGTTCTTTTGCTGTACAATGTCCGTTTGATTAGACAAAGTGATCTTTCGTGACATTGATATTGTACTAAGCGAAGGGATAGTAAATAAAATTGCAGTGTTTTATCCTGTAACAAATTCATGCGGCACTTCTGATTTCGGATTTATGATATTTCGTATATTTTGAAATCCGAAATTCAAAATATCCGATTTTTGACAGCACTAGCCTGATATCAGGATGTCCGGATGTATGATATTCCGGATATTTTGCAATCCGATATCCGTTTTTTGACAGCACTAGTCAAAAACCGTTCTCGAAATAATAATGTAGATTTTTGTTTCGTATGATGACGACATACACTGCCGGATAATTGCTAAGGACGGATGACAATAGCAACGATAGCAACCATAAAATGGAAGGCAGGAAAATGTGGAAATTATCATAAGTGCGGGATACAGTAAGACGTGTTGTGCGTATGCAAATTTTGGATTGCCGAACTTGTTCGTGACGTCCTAGCGCTGATAAGAGATATAAAGGATTTGACACGTATTGACCGTTGTTGTTCAAACGCAAAGTTGAAAGGGAAAGAATCAATTGACAAACTTGCAATTTTCAGTATGTCTTCCCGACATCACCTAGATGATTTTACGCGTGGCCGTATTATTGGCAAGATTGAAGAAGGGCGAAAAATAACAGATGTTGCCAGGGAGTTCGACGTCAGCCACAGTGTTGTTTCAAGGCTTTGGAAATCATTTCAAACAAATGGAGAGTGTAGCAAACGTCACGGGGGAGGTCGTTCGCAGTACGACACATGCAGAAGATCGGTACATAGTGCTATCAACAAAAAGACACCGGCGCAGCACAGCTAGTAAGGTAGCAAATCAGTTTATGGCTGCTACTGGCAAACGGATCTCCCGAAAAACTGTCGCCAGACGTTTGCATGAAGGACTATACGCCCGCCGTCCTGTTGTGTGCATCCCATTGTCCAGACGTCACCGTACCGCCCGTTTGCAATGGTGCCATCAACATCGCAATTGGACTGATAACGACTGGTCTGCTGCCCTCTTCTCAGATGAGAGTAGATACAGTCTATCGTCTGATTGTCGACGACAACTGATCTGGCGTGATAGTGGTACTGCATATTGTCCAGCAAACATACAGGAAAGGGACCGATATCCGACATGTAGTGTCATGGTATGGGCTGGCATCATGATCAATGGCCGTACGTCCCTCTATGTGCTTCCAACTGGGACTATGACTGGCCAACGATACATTAATGATGTTCTGCTACCTCATGTTCGCATGTTCCGTGGTGCTGTCGGTGATAGATTCATTTTCATGGACGACAACGCAACACGTCATCGAACAGTCGCTGTCCAGGAGTGTCTTGAGAGCGAGGATATTCAACGCCTCGTATGGCCAGCACGTTCTCAAGATCTGAATCCCATTGAAAATGTGTGGGATGCTTTGGGGAGGAGTCTTGCTGGTCGCCAGTGCCCTCCAATAAACAAGGACACCCTCATCCGTGCACTGACAGAGGAATGGGATAAATTACCCCAACAGCTGCTTGATAATGTTGTGCAAAGCATGACACGACGTGTGGAATCTTGCATCGCCCTCCATGGTGGCCATATCCCGTATTGACATCTTACGCCGGAACGCCTGCGGACGGTAATTGCATTTTTTTCACGTTTACGTATTCTGCACAAAATGGCCTGTTTGTCCCTTGAACACGTTCCAAAGCCTTCTGGATTTCAAAGCACAATAAATTGTCTTTCTTGTAATGTCCTGGCATTCTGACATTATTTTATTTCACTTGGCATCCAACCACACTTACTTTTTTATGCGCTATATAGCCGTTTATGATCCGTCCTTAGCAATTGTCCAGCAGTGTATTTTAGTAAGAAAATCAATTGATTGGCAGAAAGTCCTGAAGGAAACAAATCTTTTTCTGTAAATTCGGAATACCTGGAACACACTGTATGGAAAATGGCACTGCATGACGTACTACAGAGGTAAAACACATATCATGACGACAAAGTTGAAACAATGAATTATGTTGGTTATCTTAATGGTAAAGCAATCATACTCCGGAACAGAGGGATGCGAGTTCGATTTTCCTTACCGAAAAATTTGTAAATTTCACACTGTAACAAGCAACAGATGCAAAATTTTGAGTAAAGTTAAGAAAATCTTCTCAAAACTATTCGAAATTATGATACATGTTAATCCTGGCATGAGCAAATAAATAGGCTCCAAGGTTCCTCCAGTCCTCTCTGCAGAAATAGCTAGCACGTGTGTGCAAAATTTGTAAAATAAATAGGCTCCAAGGTTCCTCCAGTCCTCTCTGCAGAAATAGCTAGCACGTGTGGGCAAAATTTGTAAAATAAATAGGCTCCAAAGTTCCTCCAGTCCTCTCTGCAGAAATTGCCCGTGTGATAATAAACATGAAAAGGCGAAAGGTTTCAGGGGGAATATAAAATTACCGTTGATAGTGGAAAAAATCCAGTGAAGGATCAATAGATTTTATTTTTCATTGGAGGTTTAACGATCACCGTGAGCAACTCAGTGGGCTATAAGCAGTCGCCCGTCCCTAATTTAGGGTCACTGGCTCCAGGAAAGGGAGAAAGATAGGGCTGTATGACAAACACAACGTCCATGCCTCACCGGGATTCGTACCCGGACCCCTTTCGGACGAATGATCAGAAGCCATGGCTTAGACCACTGCGTCACTGGGCGGCGATCAATAGATTACTCAGCGAAGAAAAGATTCCCCATAGTTGCTGGAACAATAAATAGGTGGACTTTGAGGACCTCGGTCACATCGGACGCATCAGTCTCCTATCAGTTGTTTAAAAATCTTCACTAAGGTACACTTGAAGGAAACGTACGGAATGGCTGTATGACAAACACAACATCCATGCCTCACCGGGATTCGTACCCGGACCCCTTTCGGACGAATGATCGGAAACCATCGCTTAGACCATTGCGCCACTGGAACGGCGATCAATAGATTACTCAGCGAAGAAAAGATTCCCCATGTTTGCTGGAACAATAAATAGGTGGACTTTGAGGACCTCGGTCACATCGGACGCATCAGTCTCCTATCAGTTGTTTAAAAATCTTCACTAAGGTACACTTGAAGGAAACGTACGGAATGGCACAACCAAGAGAGCAAGCAGGATTTAAGTGAATCTATTGCACTATACAGGGCATATCCCTGCACACAGAAAACTAAAAGAGCGAATGAATATGAAATCCTCCTATGTATGACTTTTATTTCTTGAGAAAAGTCTGTTCATACCGAGGAGCCATGACCAGCTATAAAGTCTCTTAAGGTGGCTCCACCTAAAATCTTTGCCATATGTTTCTAATGGTAAAACTTACACATTTTCTTCACAATCAAATATGAAAATTCGCATATCGATAAAACTAACTTTAAGTTATAGCACGGGATACTTAATACTTGCTAAAACATAACCATAATTATATAAAAAATCAATCATTTTTCTTTGAGTAATGTTCAGACCTGTTAATAGATGGCGCGACCTGTACATTGATGACGTCAGTAGACAAACAAATGTTGGATTGCTTAATTATGGTTATGTTTTAGCAAGTAGTAAGTATCCCATGCTATAACTTAAAGTTAGTTTTATCAATGTGCAAATTTTCATCCGTGGGAATACATTAATTGCGAAGAAAACATGTAAAAAAGTTTTACCATTGGAAACATAAGGCAGAGATATTAGGTGGAACCACCTTAAATCCTGCGGCGTTGGAAATGCATACTTTAAAAAAGGTGTGAGATAAGGTGAAACCATATCTTCCAATCTCTTCAGATCAACATTTCAGAAAGTCTTTCAATCATTAAACTCGGGAGACAAGGGGACAAACATTCATGGCGATTAGTTAACGCACTTTCGTTTTGCGGACTACATAGTCTTCTTTGCAAGCACCGCTTTACAGCTACAAAGTACGATCCAAGAACTTTCTGAGAAGAGTGCAGATGTGGGAATAGAAATGAACACCCAGGAAAAAAAAAATGGTATGCAATACTATTACAAGAGCAGAACATATAGACGTTGATTACTAGAAACAATTACGAATATGAGGCGCAGATTGTACATTCAACGGATTGAGGAAGCTATCGTCCAGGTTTTACCCCAATGAGAACAAAGAAATCGATTTCTTAATAAAAGAAATAACATTAAAGGGAGTGAGACAAGGTGACACCATATCTCCGAAGCTATTTAATGCCACATTGGAAAATGTCTTTCAATCACTGAACTGGGAAAACTAAAGGGATTAAGATTAATGGAGATTATCTAACCCACCTTCGTTTTGCTGATGACGCAGTCATTTTTGCAACTACCCCATCAGAGCTGTAGGGTATGATCCAGGAACTTGCTGACAAAAGTAAAGAAGTGGGATTAAAAATGAACTTTCAGAAGACAAAAGTGATGTTCAATGCTCTTACAAGAAATAAAGATTTATCGATTGATGGAGAAAAGCTAGAGATAACAAACACGTACGTTTATCTTGGACAGCAGATATCAAGTGAGGGTCACATTGATGAAGAAATTAATCGGCGTACAAAACTTGCCTGGAGAGCTTTTGGAAGAAACAGCATAATTTTCAAGAGCAATATGCCATTATGTCTTAAAAGAAAAGTGTTTGATCAATGCATCCTTCCAGTGCTTACGTATGGTGCAGAGACGTGGACCTTAAATAAAAGAGACATACAAAGGCTGCAGACAACTCAAAGTAGCATGGAGTGGTGCATGCTTGGTGTAACCAGGAGAGATAAGAAGAGGAACTCGTGGATCCGAAAAATGACAAGAGTGGAAGACATCATGATCAGAGTAAAATCCCTGAAATGGCAATGGGCTGGACATACTGCCAGAAGGACAGACCATTGATGGACAGCCGAATTTTAGATTGGATTCCAAGGGACAAGAAAAGACCCAGAAGAAGACCACATGGGAGACGGGTGGATGAAATTCGAAAGTATGCGGGAGTGACATGGAGGAGACTGGCACAAGACAGACCGTTGTGGAAGAAACTTGGGGAGACCTTCGTCCAGCAGTGGATTGATAATGGTTGACAATGATGATGATGATCTTCCCGAGAGGGTGTTAGAAGATTTATCATTAATTTTGAAGCCCATAACTACACTCACAAGGTTCTTTTGAAGAGATAGTCAGTACAGAACGCTTCTCTTTCCTGGAAGTATATGTTGATTTCTCAGATGAATCTCGCGAAGGTGGTGCTAGGTATCCATGAAAGTACATTTCCATTCTGCGGAGTAATACACAGTATATGGGGTTGGTGCGAATGAAATGTTAGGCGCGAACGAGCAGTGGAGATAGGCCTCCACCACAGCGGAATGGAACCACCGACAGGTGTTGCAGGTAATAGCTAGCACGTGTGTGCAGAACAAGGTTCAGGCGTAGTTTGTTTTGACGTAACGTGGCTTGCAAAGGAAACATGCAAACGCCGGATTTGAGAGTCATCTTCCTGAATGAATTTAAACTGAGCGTTTCTGCAGAAATTGCAGCTCGAAACGTCAACAAAGTGTTTGGGGAGAATACAGCCAACGAACGAACCATTGGGCGATGATTTGTGAAGTTTCGAAGCGGAGATACGGACCTGCAAAATAGAGCACGTGATCACCGACCTGTTGCTGTTTCTGACGATGTTCTGTTACGTGTGGTTGAAGCGGACTCCCCAAAAAAACGTATCGTGAGATAGCGGCAGAGGTAGGTGTCCACCGCACGACAGTTGGTAGGCGTCTGGCTGCGCTGGGTAAGGTCAAAGAGGTAGACATGTGGCTGCCGCATGAGTTGAGAACTGCCAACAAGACTGACTAGGCGTTTGGAAGTCTGCACGTCGCTGCTTGCCAGGAATAGACAAGGACCTCTACTGCATCGAATCGTCACCTGCGATAAGAAGTGTGCTTTATGAAAATCGCAAACTATCTGCACAATGGCTAAGCAAGGCACACACAGCCTGCTGGACGACATCCTAAGCCACCCCTACGCACCAAAGAGATTATGCTCCTTGTCTGGTGGTCCACAGCCGGGATAATTCATCGGAGTTCCTTGGCAAGAGGCAAAACCATCACTGCAGAACGTTATTGTGCTGAATTACACCAGATGCACCGGAAATTGCTGCAGAAACAACCGACTTTGGTAACAGACATGATATTCTTCTGCTCCAGGACAACGCTCACCTTCATGTCGCACAACGAATGATGCCTATTCCATGAACTTGTCTCCGATAGACTATCATCTGTTTCGTCGCCTGTAGCACTTCCTGTCCTGGAAACAGTTTACAACAGAAAACGAGGTTCAACGTGCAGTTGATGACATCTTCGGGTCCCAGCCACAAGACTTTTTTCGTTCCGAGATTATGGCCTTGCCGGACAGATGGCAACTATGTGTCGATGCTGAGGGGGATTATTTTGCCTAGGTAAGTTGTCCTACTTTTTCGTTCTCGCCGTCCACGTGTGCTGGTCCTTTGCCGGGCATTTCTTCACAGCACCAAATGTCCAAACATCGCGCGATGGCTATTCTAATAATACAGAATGACCAAATTTTTTAAAAAAAAGACCGCTAATATTGCATTTTACAATGACAGTGTCACAGGTAGTTTCAACAGAATTCAAACATGCATTAAGTATTAATTTGACACTTATCAGGAATTCCATACCGAAGAAAGTCTCCTTTCTTTTAAAGCACGTGTGAAAAACATTTCTCGAAGGAATATTGTAAATTTTCTTTTCTCATAACGAGGACGTGTCGCAATAAGAAAACCAATTAAGGAGAACCAACGCCTGAAGGAAACGAGGGGTCTTTTTTGTAAATGAAGAAGACATATGGAGTTAAGGAGAGTATGATGTGTAAAAACAGTGATGGAAAGTTGCAAAACCATTTTTGGAGCAGGTAAAATACATTTCTGGAGCAGCAAAATGCGTTTTTGGAGCAGGTGAAATACATTTTTGGAGCAACAAAATGCAGTTTTAGAGCAGGTAAACTATATTTTTAGAGCAGGTAAAATACATTTTTCGGAGCAGCAAAATGTGTTTTGGGAGCAGGTGAAACACATTTTTGAAGCAACAAAATGCATTTCTGGAGCAGATAAAATACATTTTTGGTGTAAGAAAACATTTTTTAGAGCAGGTAAAATATTAGTAGATAGAACAAACTCTTAAGCAGAAAATGTTTTGGAAATAGATGCACCCTACACAAATTTAAAACATCTTGCATTGAAGTACACACACATATGCAAACATTTTAGTTTTCAAATAGAACAAAAAGTTGTAACCATAGCAGGATTCTATTATTAATCATTTATTTTACAAAAAATGTTTAATTTTTCGCTGCTTTTCTCAATATTTAATTGCTCACTACTATTCTTTTCTAAATTTTTAAGATAGTTAGCAATGTCTTGTTTTGCTTCTTTTAACAGTATCTGTCCACTTTCTATTGCACTCATGTCTTTTTTTTTATGCCACATTGAATGTTCATCTCAGCATTATTTAACATTTTATGAGGAAATCCAACTGCTGCAAATGTTCAGCTTCTTCCCATTTCAAATCACCTTGTGAACATTAAATTTCTTTTTGCTTGTTTTGCTACATTTTTCCAGCACTAATCTGCTCTTGATATTTTTTCCAGGATTCTTTATAAGCTGTCGGAAGTTTTTTGGCTACATTAATTTTACTCACATCTCCATTTAATCTTTTGACATGATCTTTGTGTTTCTTGCTCTCCGCATGACGCCTACAATCATCGCGGCCGCCTCTCGACAGGCTAAAATCGTAGCCACATGGCTCATAAAACGTGATTCAGCAAAACTTTAGATGCTTCATAAAAAGGCCATTCTTTACTATACATACCGCGATACACTTGAAGATCAGTTTTATCTGACTTCGTTCTTTTTGTTGTAATAGCTGTTTCACTGCTACGTTTCGTTTCGTTTTAATCTAAATTAACCCTTTCCACTCAAATAACTTTTCACCCATATTCACACAGAACTCGCATTTTTTTCTTTTCTGCAGTAGAGGCCACAACTTAGCAGTGAAAGCTCAGCTTTAGCTCGCCAGCCCCGACATACGAGCTATAGAGGCATCATCAGCGTGGCGGCTGACACCCGACCTATTCGGCAAAAAGAAATGTCTCGCGAGCGTCGACATGCGAGCTATAGAGGCGTCATCGGCATGGAGGGTGCCACCTGACACGTGCGATATTCGGCGAAAAAGAAATGTCACGCGACCACTGACATGCGAGCTATAAAGGTGTCATCGGAGTGGCGGGTGAGCTATTCGGCAATTTCGTAAAGTCGGGTGTTACCCGACAGTCGAGTGGAAAGGGTTAAAACGTTTGCACCGAAATTTTCAGAAGCACAAAGCCTCATGCAATCAATGAAAGAGTTGGCAACAGGCGCTGAGCTGAGTTCCCTCTCGACTTTTGCGCTCGGTACTCTCAAATGGCTGTATGGGGAATCACGTGACAAACTACGCCTCCGTTGGCGGGGGAAGTCAGAACATCGAAGGCGCATAATGGATTATCTGTAAAGTGCGTTTTTTCGACCAAAAGACAGTAAAAAAATAGAAATTGCGTGCAGGGATCTTGAGAGGGCTTTTCCGTAGTTTTTTTCGGGTGACTTCCGTAAAACCGTAAGATGGAGTGAAAATCCGTAAAAGTTGGCATCTCTGAATTTTTTAGACACAGAATCATTGTATCCTGCCACGGGAGAGCCATTTTCAGTCGTCCTCCGCGTCGACGAAATGGCTAATAACTGACCTTACGCTGTATTTACGTAATCGCGCACCTCGCCCGGAATGAAATAACTGCGCTATCCCAAAGAGCAGGGAACGACATATAAACAATCTCAATTGCACAGCACTCCGAAAGACCACCAAACTATCAGTAAACAATCTTCATCAAGATTTCATAACGTACAGCATCGTTTCTCCTACATACCATGTGCTAACAACAAAACTCCTCCTTCATAAGCAAAAACAATTTCCAACATCGCGAAAATCGTTGTTTTTTCGTCCCTTTTGCCGAAAAAACAACGAATTAGAAGGTAGGTGAAAAACATTCCGAAATTTCGGGATTGGCGGTACGGTACTTAAGCGTCATTTTCACCAAATGACGCGTAGAACTTAAAAAAAGCGTCGTTCGATTCGACGTTAAAATGGCATTTATTGCAGTGAAAAAAAAATTTTTCGCTCGGCAATTTTTGCTGTGGATTGCCGTTTCGGCGCAAATATTAATTTTTTTTTTTTTTGTAATTTGTAGCAGTTTGGCGCGAGATAATGAAATTGACGCAAACTTTCCATCACTGTAAAAAGAAATTAAAGTTCCCCCTATTCTTTCGGCAGAAGTTGCACGTGTGATTAATAACAAGAAAAAAGGAACGGCTACAGATTGAATTACGGAGGATATAATACAAGAATCCAGTGAACAATCACTATATGCCTCAACAAAGTGAAGATTAGCTACGGTTGGACTTGTTTTGCAGTGAACCTGCTACTGCACAGTCATCAGTCTCTAATCAGTTGTGTCACAAACTTTCACTAAGGAATTGCCACATCACTTGAAGGAAACACTCGATATGACACAACCGAAAGGACAAATCGATTACAGGAAAAGCTAAAGTAAAACAGATCATATGGAAGTACTCGAAGAACTTAAAAAGTACTCAAAGAACTTAATGAAAGAGCGAGTCAGTGTTAACTGCCCATGCGTATAGATTTAACTCATCGGGAAAGGACCCGATTCCGTGCAACCTTTAGCAACCAACAACTAAATGCATTTTTAACTCTTGTGATGCTGGAGATGAATACTTCGTAATTTATAATAACTATGAAAATGCAAAAGTAATACTGTTTGTGAGAAATGCACGTAAAAAATGGAAATAGATTAAGTCAATGTGACACCATCTTTTCAAATTTCTTCAAAGTAACATTGCCAAAGATGTCTCAATCATTGAACACGTGCATAAAAGGAGAAAAACATTAACTACTAATATTCAATCCACCTTCTCCTTAAGAACGACACAGTCTCCCCTTTAAGTACCCCTCAGCGCTGCAGACAACGATCCAGGAACGTACAACCAGAAATAAGGAATCAAAATTAATAATAATAATAATAAAAAAAAAACCCTACAGAAAACAAAATCGAAGTGAAACGCTGTTACAAGAACGGAAAATTTAGGGGGTGATAATTTCACATAGCAATAATTCAAAGCTGCTTATGTTCTTCTTTATGGATATTCATATCAGGTTTGCATTAGTGTTTGATCGAACAAATGTCATGAAAGACTGTTAGGAAAAGATCGCACTTTCAAGGGAGGGAGAAAGATGTGAGGCAAGTGTTACAGCATTGAAGCCAAGAAATCAGCTTTTTCGATAAGAATGGCGGGATTTCTGTGAAGAAAATAAAAATATTGGATATCTTCACAAGACAGTTTTAGATGAGTTTTCATTAAACTTCAGATATTATAGCAAATACCACGGAGTTCTCTGAAAAGATACTTATTTTAGGAACGCCGTGTGTATTTCTGTCATCTACATTGACTTCTCACATGAACCTCGCGAAGGTGGTACAAAGTACACCTCGCCGCCCCGGTGGCGCAGTGGTCTAAGGCGCTGGCCTCTGATCATTCGTCCGAAAGGGGTCCGGGTTCGAATCCCGGTCAGGCATGGATGTTGTGTTTGTCTTACGGCACTGGCTCTCTCCCTTCCCTGGAACCAGTGACCCTAAATTAGGGACGGGCGACTGCTTATAGCCCATTGAGTTGCTCACGGTGGTCGTTAAACCTCCAATCAAAAAAAAAAGTACACCTCGCTTCTGCGGGTAATATAGACATTGATTTTCAAACATCGATGGGAATTCGAACACAGAATGATCGAATTTTTTGAGAAAAAACATATCTTTGGACATTATTTTTTTCATTGCGGGTTTAACGACCACCGTGAGTAACTCAGTGGGCTATAAGTCAGCTGAACAGAACTCCCGAATTCTTGAGGACAGTCCTCAAATTTACACTTAGTCATTAGCTCGTTAGATTTCTAAAGAAAAATGTTCTTAAAAATAGTTTTCGTTGTATTAATTTTCCAACTTGCTTCACGTGAAGACAAATTTTGACCTTTTTTAGTTACGACCACCGTGAGCAGCTCTAAAGACTATAAGCAGTCACTTGTTTCCAATGTGGGGACATTCGTTCCAGGAAAGGGAGAGAGCAAGTGCTGGAAGATAAACATACCACCATGCCTTATTCGGGACTCAAACCCATACCAACTTGTGCGATGGTCAGTGGCCAGCACGGAAAGCACTACACAATTGGTGGGGACAAATTCCGACTGTACGTGTTCTGAGTTACTCAAAAAACTTCGGCAAAATGAAAAATTCACCATGCAATTCATTTGTTAGTGTGCAGCTTGACTTTAATTCAGCACACATGGTAAAGCATTTCACTTTTGCTAATACGTTCTCTCCATCATAGCTCGTCTTTGCCACTACAAATTACCAACACTCTACAAGATATATCCTGTTGAGACATAATTGTTCATATGTGTGTAACAAATAGGCACATTACAGTTTTATGACAGAAAAGGTCCCATATTTAGTTTGAATACGATGTGTCCCCAAATTTTTTTTTGATTGGAGGTTTAACGACAACCGTGAGCAATTCTAATGGGCTATAAGCAGTCGCCCGTCCCTAATTTAGGGTCACTGGTTCCAGGGAAGGGAGAGAGCCAGTGCCGTAAGACAAACACAACATCCATGCCTGACCGGGATTCGAACCCGGACCCCTTACGGACGAATGATCAGAGGCCAACGCCTTAGACCACTGCGCCTGTCCCCAAATGATCTGCTGATTTGGGGACATCACGCTATTTTGTCCCCAAATCAGTGTTCAAATATCTGGTCGCCTTAGCTATAAGCAGTCGCCCGTCCCTAATTCAGAGCCACTGGTTCCAGGGAAGGGAAAGAGCCAGTGCAGTAAGACAAATACAATATGCATGCCTCACCGGTATTCGAACCCAGGCCCAACAAGGACGAATGGTCAGAAGCCATCGCTTAGACCACTATGCCACCGGGGCAGCACTTTGGACTTCCTATTGCGACAGTTTTTTTTTTTTTTTTATTGGAGGTTTAACGACCACCGTGAGCAACTCAAATGGGCTATAAGCAGTCGCCCGTCCCTAATTTAGGGTCACTGGTTCCAGGGAAGGGAGAGAGCCAGTGCCGTAAGACAAACACAACATCCATGCCTGACCGGGATTCGAACCCGGACCCCTTACGGACGAATGATCAGAGGCCAACGCCTTAGACCACTGCGCCACCGGGGCAGCACGCGACAGTTTTGGGGGTGGTTTCAACAGAATGCAGAGACGCAATCAAGCATTCCTTCAACACTTGTCAGAAATCCCATTACAGTGAAACTCCTCTCACAAAATGTAGCACATGTCAAAGACCTTCCTCAAAACAATTTAGACAATTGTAGTTTCTCATGTTGAGGACGTTTATTCTAGGAAGAAAATCAATTCAGATCAGCCTAAGCCTCACGAAAACGCAGGATCCTTTCTGTAAAGGAAGAATATATGCGGCGCTCAGTTTAGAAGTTGATACGGTAACTAGAAGCAGAAGAAAAATTTTGAGAAAAGTTCTATTAAAAGCTAAACAAAGGGCACGATGGATCTAATCGTGGAATGAGGAAATATACAGGCACCAAAGTTCGTCCTGTCTTCCTGGAAGAATTTGCAGACGTGATTTTTTTTTATTGGAGGTTTAACGACCACCGTGAGCAACTCAGTGGGCTGTAAGTAGTCGCCCAACCCTAATTTAGGACCACTGGTTCTAGGGAAGGGAAAGAGCCAGCGCCGTAAGACAAACACAACATCATGCCACACCGAGATTCGAACCCAGACCCATCTCGGACGAATGATCAGAAGCCATAGCTTAGACCACTGCGCTACCGGAGAGACAATATGTGATTTTTTTTTTTTTTTTTTTTTTTTTTTTTTGATTGGAGGTTTAACGACCACCGTGAGCAACTCAATGGGCTATAAGCAGTCGCCCGTCCCTAATTTAGGGTCACTGGTTCCAGGGAAGGGAAAGAGCCAGTGCCGTAAGACAAACACAACATCCATGCCTGACCGGGATTCGAACCCGGACCCCTTACGGACGAATGATCAGAGGCCAACGCCTTAGACCACGGCGCCACCGGGGCGGCCAATATGTGATTAAGGTCATGAAAAGGGAATGGTTCCAGGAAAAGGTGGAATTACCATGGATATTGTAAAAGAAGCCAGTAAAGAATCACTAGATGTCTCAGCGAAGGGCAGAGTCCCAATGACTAAACCAATGCTACATGAAAAGGGGGACGTTAAAGATCTCAGGAAGAGGAGTATCAGACTCATACCAGTTGTTTACAAAATCTTCGCTATGGTACAGTTACACATTTTGAAGGAATCAGTAGAATGGCGCAAACTAGACAAATTCACGAGTGGCTCTAGCACTACAGATCAGGCCCATGTGCTTAGAAAACTAACTATAAATCGCCACTACGTTTTTATTCGCGACCTTGTGCAAGTTGTTCTGACGTCATGTTTGCAATTCGGTGTCGTTCTCGACTTCGTTCAATTTGCTGAGGAGTCATATTTGCTACGCGATGACGATTCCGATCGCATTCTCTTTGCACAGCAGGCATACTTTCCCGACGTGCCCTTTCTTGCTCCGCCTTTCGTTGCTTCCTTCTGGAAAGCTACTTCCTCAGCAGATTTTTTCGTTCAGGAGCAGGCATGAAAGAAGTGGGCAGTGATAGGAAAAGCTGAACTTCCACACGGGCGCGAGGGAACAAAGTGTTGAATCTTGCATTTCACTCTCTAAAGTATACAACCATGACATTTAGGTATTGGTCACATGCCTGCCAACTAAATAGATTTAATGTATGTATTTTTTTTGGATTGGAGGTTTTTTTTTTTTTTTTTTTTGATTGGAGGTTTAACGACCACCGTGAGCAACTCAATGGGCTATAAGCAGTCGCCCGTCCCTAATTTAGAGTCACTGGTTCCAGGGAAGGGAGAGAACCAGTGCCGTAAGACAAACACAACATCCATGCCTGACCGGGATTCGAACCCTGACACCTTACGGACGAATGATCAGAGGCCAGCGCCTTAGACCACTGCGCCACCGGGGCGGCTAGAATTTGCTTTACACAGATGCTTAATAACGTTATTTCGCTGAGATTTTCGATTTCCGTTGAATGCTAGACGTTTTCCGTCGATGATTTATTTCCATAGTAACTACGTAAAATTCCTAGTACTTGGAGTCACTGAATCGTTCTTCCAACCGCATGGACTTACTCAGCGTCAAGTGGAAGAGTGCGCACGGAGAATTTAATGTACCGAAGTCCCGACGATGACGACGGGGAACAGAGGTTCTGGCGCCCAATCGCGCAAAACCTGCCTTTTGTAGGAAGATGGAGCAAGACTTTTGTTATGGCACACTTTGGTGCAGAATTTCCATTCCTGGAAGAGGTGACGTCATTCCCAGCCGTAACCATCTCGTCGTTCGAATTCATTACGATTTTGCTTTCCGCAAGACGGAGCCCCCCCCCCTTAAATTTTTTTATTGCATTTTTGGAATAATATCGGTAAGAAAAAGGCGGATTTCCGCGTAAGTCTTTCATGCCTGTAGGAGGCATACTTGCAGTGTTGTTGTTAAAACTCACGCAAAACAAAGTCTGTTTTGAGACAAATGAACCACAATATGAATTAAATGACTTCGAATCGCACACACACGAGAAAAAAAAACTAACTTCGAACGAAAGGAAAAAAGATGTAAACAAAGCATTAAACAGGAACGAATACGGATAACAGTTTGAACACTGGAAAATAAATGTTCGTCTCTTTCTGTTCAACAGCGTAATAAAGCATATCAAGGGTATATAAATAAAATTTATTATTTATATACCCTAAATGAAATAGAACCAAAATTACCCGACGTAAAGTTTTCGAATCTCTAAAGACTTGACCGTGTGACGTCATGTGAGAATGATTTGGATTAGATGACGACACAGCAGCAGCTGTGCTCTTTGTTCCTATGACAACAAAAGTCATATACGCGTAGACTGTGCGCGTGTATGTCATGACGTCACCCACACGAAAAGCAAAGCGTGACGTCACAAACATTTTGTTTCTCGGTTGTTGCCATGACGACTTAAAAAGTGGCATGGAGGAGGACTCTAGCAAATTATATATTAGGATATATTAAGTTTCAATAATTTGGTTCCAATGATTTTTACCATCAGGTGACTAGATGAAGTGCTTTGAAAGTGTTGATTTTTTTTTCATCCTTATTATCTGAATCAATGCAATCCAGTTAGCTTTAAAAGACCCACATTTTGTAATCCACAGAACATTTGATAACTTTTTTAAACATATCACTAGAGGATTATACACAAAAAATAAAACACTTTGTTTCATCGAAATAGGAATTTTGAAAAAAAAAAAAAAAAAATTCACTGGTCTGCCGTACCGGTGTATATCAGAACTTAGTGGTCCACACCCATTTTTTTTTTTTTTGAGGTTTAACGACCACCGTGAGCAACTCAATGGGCTATAAGCAGTCGCCCGTCCCTAATTTAGGGTCACTGGTTCCAGGGAAGGGAGAGAGCCAGTACCGTAAGACAAACACAACATCCATGCCACACCGGGATTCGAACCCGGACCCCTTACGGACGAATGATCAGAGGCCATCGCTAAGACCGCTGCGCCACCGGGGCGGCACACCCATTTTTATCAGTCCACAAATATTAATGCACTTAATATTCACACTGTATTAATTTTTGTCCTTCAATGCGGGAAACAACGAAGCATAAAACTAATTTCAAATTAACTAAATAATTTTATATAGACATTACAACACATTTATATACTGATTACATCTTGCACAAATGCCAACTAATGAACATGTAAGTTACATTAAACTCTACTTATTACTTTGACAGGTGCAAAGTTTAGTAACAATTGCTTTCGTCTTTTCAGCCGATTGACTGCATAGTTAGGGTGACCAGACGTCCAGCTTTTGGAAGACACATCCGCCTGTCCTCCATTCATTAAGAGAAAGAGCCCAAATGTCTGGCTTTTTCAATAATGAATAAAATAATTCACATATATTTTGATAAAATTCTATTGTAATCCTATCAAGTGACTGCTAAAATGTATTCATTCATTTCTGGAGTCTTGCTTGCACCTTTAAACCTCTTCCCCTGGTCAGTTTATTCCTGCACTCCTGCAGCAATGCGCCACTTGTGAGTTAACAGTGCAGAGAAAACTCGTCAGTGCATGTTAATCTGTCATTCATCTTGCATGAACAGTGTTGTGCAGTGTAGTTGTATAAACAGTCAGCTCACGCTGCTCACTTTGTGTGAGTGTGTGCACGAGTCGTTTTTTCTATTTATAATTTAAGTTTCTTAATCAGTGATTGCTATACTGTTTGTTATATACAATTTGAAAGACATGTCATGCTCTGAATTTCAAAAATATTAGTTAAAGAAACCCGATCTACTGAAAAAAAATCCTTTCCAGTGAAAATTCTAAGTAAAAATGTCCAGCAGACTATCTTATTTTCTTTATTAGTTTTACAAGTATAAACACTCAAACTGTAAAATTTAAATACAGGGTATGGGCATTCATATTTATTTTTGTCCAAATTTATTATGCCATCCTTTTGTAATGAAAATGTCCTTCCATTCCAAAAAGTCATCTGGTCACCATGGCCATAGTGCCACTGCGGATCAAATTGTGCAATATCTAAGGCATAGTATCCCCATTAAATCTGAAGCACTTTGTGTTCAATTTGTTTTGCTTTCTCTACACATTTCTGAACCCTCATTTAGACTCTACTGATGTGCAAGGAATAGAATGTAAAACATCAATCACAACCAAAATAAACTGATGTCTAAAATTAAAGTCTGGAAGGCAATAGTGGGCAAGTAATCCAAAGCACTCAATAAAATGTTATGATGTTCATGGGACATACACTATATCGACAAATGTCACCAGACACGCCTTCAAAAGCAAATGAATGGATACTTTGTGTTGTCGAGATGAACAGTACAGCTGCAAATGTTATAAAAACAAGCCTGCAGCTGAGTGCGATCATATTGCACTGTGAGGTTGAGTGAAAATGTTAAGGCGGGAGAGAACTGACTTTGAGAAAGGAAAGCTTGTTGGGTGTTATATTAGTAGGCTGTCCATAAGAGAAGCTGAGAGGCATTTAAACATACCCAAATCAAGTATTTAAGGATGTACTGAATAAGTGGGAGACACACGGCATGCCTGAAGCAGCGAAACATAGTGGCAGACCTAAGAAAACCAGCGACAGAGGACGTTGAAGCCTCAGAAGTCATTACAGCTAGTTGACGGAGTACTGCACAAGACCTCAGTGCACACAAGTAAAAATGCTGGAAATTTAGCATGTACACGTATCATTTGCAGAGAACTTCATTTCATAGGTTACTGTGGTCGTGCAGCTGCTCCCAAGTCTTTCATTTCCACTTGCAATGCTACTCTTCATTTAGCATGGTTTATAGAACATTTATTGTTGAACGTAGATCAACGGAAACAGGTCCAATGGACTGATGAATTTAGATACACAATCCATCAGTCTGATGGCAGTGTGGGGGTACGGCGGCAGCCGGGAACACCACTTACCACAGTGTACTGTTCCTACGGTCAAGTTTGAAGCTGGCACTCGTGTTTTTGTGATATGGTCCTGCCCATTGGTTATCGTGAACAAACCTGTCAACCAGCAAGTCTACCTTGATATTCTGAAAAATTATGCCCTACCAACTCTGTGGAACTGAGCCATAAAGCAAGGACTGTTACGGTGTGGTTTGAGAATTCCGTATCGTGTGTGGACTGGAGAGCACAGAGCCCTGATCTTAATCCCCTAGAGCACCTATGGGGTGAATTAGAGCCCCACATAAGAAGTTTGGAACTAAGGCCTACTACTAAGCAACAGTTAGCGGCAGCATTATGCACTGAATGGAAGCGCATACCTATCGCTATGTTCCAAAACTTTGTCGAAAGCATGTCTCGAAGGGTCGGTGCATGCATTAAGGCCAAAGGTGGATCGACATGGTACTAATTATGCCAATAAATGCTGCGTTGTGTTTCCCTTCTAGGTGTCTGGTGACTTTTGTCAATATAGTGTATATGCAAATGGGCATGAGAAACAAACGCTCACATTGGAATTTGCATATAAGTGAGCAAAATGCTGTTCAATATATAAATTGAATTACATATTGAAGAACAACCAAGAACAGCAGCAGCACTTCTCGTTGCAGCATGTGTAATAAGTGTTCCAGTGGCTGCAAATGTTTTTCAAGTCTTGTACACATGCACGATGCTGTACGGTGACAAGCGATAGGACAACTAGAAGCAGGCCAGTCTAAGACCAAGGGACTTTAATATACACACCAGAGTGGTTTCCTGATTATGACAGCAATTTAACAAGTCTAGTGGGGTGACAAAGGCCTGAAAGGTGTACACCTAGTGACAAACGTTACAACGCTTTAACCACACAGAGTCATAGGTGCCACATAGGCTGGCAATTACCTTTAGAGCTCTCTGCTGCCACCGGGACTACGATATTAAGGCAAACCAGGCATGAAAGTGGTCACGACAGAAAGAGGCTGATTTTCCCCTCATAAGAATATGCAAAAAATACTTAACCTTTCAGCATTTATTAACAACCCGAAGCACCATATATGCATATATAAAAGCCATAAAATTTCCTAACATTTTTTTTAAGGAAAGAATGAGAATTTTATTTTAGTAATGTGTTTACACCAAACCAATAATGTCAATTCCATATTTATACTGATCTAATTTGTTTTATTGCATTTCTGCATCGATCTAAGAAACTCTCCAGATGACTTCCAAAAGGAGGAATTCCTCCTTTTGGCGGAACTCTTTCAGTCCTGTCAAACCATATATTGATTGCAATTGACCTTTATGCCAGGAGACCATGTTTGTGTCCTGCTAACTGCATCTCACAGTATGAAGTATATGTCATGTGAAGAATATCAGTGAAGCCCGAATTGTACATCAAGATTCCTGTAAATGGAGAAGTTTGATACACCAACAGTAAATAATCAGTTAAAAATTTATCTCTTGGTTTGTATTTCTTTGTGGAGCTAACCTCTGAATCTCAGAGAACAGCTTAGTGATATGTCTGTCACTCGTCTATACTAGCTGTTAAAAGTTTTCACCCACTGGAGAAAAAAGCAATATATAATAAATTATTTGCTATCTACCATGAACTAAAAACATTTTTGCAACTTCATGGGGGAGGTCGCCGCTTTTTCCTGAAATAAATGACATTACCTGAACGCAACCAGACCATTGGATCACAATCACTTTGATTTTGGTACTTCGACTCTACTTTTAGAAGTCTTGGACCAACAGACCATTAGAGAATTTGAACACTGCTTTTAATGTTTACTAAAACAATTTATGTCTAACTTTTTAAATTATGTCAAAATTACTTGTTACAAAATATGATAAACCAATATGTCATATGCAGAGCAACATATTTGTCAAGTGGTGCAATACACTACATCTAAATTTGGCAAGGAGTGCTCAAAAACTTACTTCAAGAACCAGAAGGGTGCATGATACAGTAAGAGTTGCTTCACAAGATAAAGATATTCACATAAGAATATAAATACTGCACTTTAAAACCCTGAAAATTTTCTACTTCCAAACACCATTTACTTGTTTGGCATTGAAAGAAACTAATTCTGTTGATTTTATTAAGAACACATGTAATTAAATTAACTCATTGAAATCAAAATTTTAAAATTAAAAAAAATTTAAAATCTTCATAGGTACATACAATAAAATGCCATTCAAAGCAGTTTCAAAGAATTGTTCCTAGAAAAGTTTCCGATTTTTTTTATACACAGCTGTTTCTAGATACAGTTGTAATTTTTCATATACCATACATGAGACGAGGGGGGGGGGGGAGCTGAACTTTTTAACTGGGTGAAAAATCAGTACGTGCAGCAAAAGAGGGTGAATATAATGTAGCCTAAATAAGGAAGTACTGATAGCTGTAATTTATGTAAATATTAAACTGCAGCACATTACTGCAGACCTGCAATAATTTTTCAAATTTTCGGTGAACATTCATCGTTAGACTGATGTATTGAAAATATGCATTGAACTTATCGCTTAAAATCCAATTTATTGTACAAATTTATTGAGTTTAATCCATTTTGTATGCATGCAATAATTAAGATACAACCTACATTTGAAAAGTTCCAGGATTGAGGACACCTCCATTTAACAGACAGTTTTGTAATTCCCAGTCCCAAAGTATAGGCAGTTCTGTGTTTTTACTTCTGAACAACGGACAGCAATTTCGGTCAGAAAAGCTGAAAATGCATTCACTGAAGGGAGGCAAAAGAAAAAAAAAAAGTGTGCGGAATTTTATTACGATGCAAGCCTACTGCACTGAAAACATTCCTAGCTATTACTTGCCATCTCTTTCGCATTAATGCTCTCCACGTTGCCGCTTGGGTAACCTCCGCAATCAAAGACGTTAAACCGCAGTGCGTTAGTCGTTTCTGAAATGCATGGTTTGTCTCGGCAGGCAAAGAACATGCATATGCACTTTCAATGGAGAATAGGATCTGCACCCAATTTCTGAACTGATGACTTGTTTGAATTGTGAGATTATATGCAAATGATTTTATTGCAGTTCATGATGAACTATGTTTTGAACACACAATGAATGATTTGCAAGATTACATTTCTTCACACACTCGTCAAGAATGACGTGGTCGAAGAGACAGCGGAAAGTGCTGAAGAAAAGGCAGTGGACGGAGTTGCAGAAGAGGTGTTTTGACATTAAGAACTTCGCAGCCGCAGCAAAATATAGTGCAGAGCTACATAATTTTTTTATTAGCAAAGGTGATTCTAAGAGACTGGCACTTTTGATAAATTTGAAAATTCATATTGAAAAACAGGATGTAAACGACAAAAGAAACAAACGCTTTTGTCAGGCTTTTTTGCAGAGAAGAATGCTAACTGATAAATTAGCTGTTGTAAGTACCTTATGCAAGTTTTAAAACATTTGTTAATCAGAAACATGCATGATATTACATATATACATATGTATGCAAATTGCATTTTCCCTCATGTTTGAAAAGCTCAAAAATATTTAAGTTACTATAAATACATACATATATTCAATTTCGTGTTCAGTATTACTAATGTGGTTTTGAATTCATTACTGCATAAATATGTACATTTTGGGTATTTAATATGTGCTTGGCATAGTTTTGTTCATTGTTTTTGGTTTCCATTGATGACCAGTTGCATTTTTTAGCATGGGCACTTGGAATACACCACATTGCATTTTATGAGTTACTACTCATCTGTGGTTTGTGTTGACCTCTCATTGTTGCTTATCTGTTTGGTAGTGCTTAAGGTTGATTTTAGTATTAATTTTAGTATTATAAAGTATGTATATTTATAGATGTAACTTTATTTTTAACAGTAAAAGAAGAAGAAAAAACGGCCACAAAGTTCATATTGCGCGATAACTTGGGTAGACAGACAGGCATGTACCTCCCAATAGCGGACAAATTATCCAGTCCGGAGGTGTCCGCTATTCAGAGGTTTTATTGCAAAAATGTATCATACTCACAATTAATGCTGGTCACCTTCAAAATACCACCCTTCTGAATCAACACACAGTTTCTGGCATTTCTGAAGATCCCGAAAACAGTTTTGGAAGTTGCTTGGTCACGGCTGCTTGGATAGATGTAATATCTGCACGATATTTTCCTTTTAGTGCTTGTTTTATCCTGGGGAACAGGAAGTCACTGAGCGATAAATCAGGGGAATACGGTGCATGTGGCAACACAGTGATTTGATGGAGCCAGAACAGGTCAATGAATGAGCCTCCTTTTGGTCATAATTCAGAATGCAGGGTACTAAGCTGGCATTAAGTTTTAGTTTTCCCAGATCCTCACGTAGAATCTTATGACACATAGACTTACTGATGGCCACCAATTCAGCCAAAAATCTCACAATAATTCGGCGATTTTTCTTTAACTGATTCCACACCTCTTCGATTTTCGTCTGCTTTCTGCACACTGAAGGAACACCCAGATCTCAGATCATCATCAAAGAATTCCTGCCTGTCACAAAACTGTGCATACTTTTCAAAAACTCTGTAGCCAGACAATGCTGCGTCCCTATATGCTTCTTTAATATTTTGTAAGTTTCAGTAGCTGATTTACCAAGTTTCCAAAAACCAGATGTTTACTCTCTGGTCTTCCACGGATAAAATGAAATAGGACAAGGACGCTTGCTAGGACTCCCTTAATGCCCTCTGCCACCTGTCGATCCTGACATAAACTGGTTTTCAGCTGGTCGCCGATTGGCCAAAGACTGCTATCTTCTGGCATATATGTGATATTTTTATTCCACTACTATTACGTCAGTTATGCAGTCAGTCCTGGAACTTATTGGATGTAGGTTGTATTTGACAGTACTTCGCACTTATAGTGAATAAAACGCAATTGATGTATAACTTTCATTAGTACGCTATCATTGGGCTGCATACACATATAAAATTTCATTTGTAACGGCGAGGCAATTATTGCGATATTGAATACCCTAGTAACTTTTTGCTTTAACTTAACAGACATTTTCTTTGGGGGTAACAACCATGAGCAACTTCATGGGCAATAAGCAGATGCCAGTCCCTAACTTAGGACCACTCATTCCAGGGAAGGGAGAGAGCCTGAGCCGTAAGACAAACACAATATCCATACTTTACTGGGATTTGAACAGAGATTCATCTCAGATGAATGATCAGAAGCTGCACTTAGACCACTGCACCACCAGGTCTGCACTGAGATTTTGACCTTACATTTTTGTGCCAACACAATTAAGATACTCAATTTTAAGTTTTACATAATCTGCTGACATTTTTACATTTCTCTATTCTACAAGTTACCACCAATCCTAATAATCACACAACATTTTTACCCAGTCTTTACAGATAAGTTTAAAGATGCAAAAGTGGGTAAAAATGTGATCGTAATACACAGATATTAGGATCAGAATATACAGGGGCAGTGACACTTATTCCAACTCAAAACTACACTAACCTGGAGGGAGAGGGGTGGAATTATGTAAAATTTGTTGTCTGTAAAATAATCAACCACAAAACAAGTAGTTCTCTGCTGATACTTTTCCCTTCCCATTTCTTCATAGTTGCTTTTTTCTTTTTATACTCTCAGATGACTATAATTTTCTCCACCATACTGAAAGAGCTTTAAGCCTACGGACCAGGGAATGCACAATATCAAATCTTTTGCTATTTTAGATAAATGGTGTAACTTTGAGAATATGAATACTATATACACCATGTATCAATTTTTACAAACTTACTAACTCCCTCACTTCCGTTTTCAGAAAATTTCCCTTCACTTATCAAGCTGAAATGCATTTTCTTTCTGGGGGGGGGGGGGGCAACATTTAACAACACAGGTTACAGGGAATATTGCAGGAGGATTATGATTATGCACATCTTCCCTTCGTTCAACTTCAGCTTTTGGAAACTTCTTTTTCAAACTGAAATACAAATAATTATGGAATAAAATTATATTTAACGAATAGTGTACAGAAGGAACATCGTGAGGCAAAAAAATCACAATTGCAAGAGAAATCTTCACTGCGCCTAACTTTAGTTTTCGAAAGTTTTGAAAGACTAAATTTTTTTCTGAGATGGAATGCAACCCCCCCCAATGAGGATGATGGAAAAGATGAAAGTCCTAGAATCCAAGGAAAAATCTCATGCCTAAAAAAGACTACAGGGGAATTTTCTTGCCATCTAACTTCCATTTTCAGAAACTATCCCTCCATTTTCTAGCTAAAATACAAATAATTAGGGAATAAAATGATATTTAACAATACTACGCAGAAGAAACATTGCAAGAAAAAGAAATTATGATCATGAAAGAAATCTTTACTCCATTTAACTTCTGTTTTCAAAAGATTTTAAAGTCACAAAGTACCATTCCTAGATAGAAAGATGCACCCCTCCCAACTACCCCCCCCCCGAATTTCTTTTCAGTTTTGCATCACTCTTGAGAATGACCCAAACGATGGCCTAAAAAAAAAAAAAAAAAAAAAAAGTGGAATTCCACAAATTCTCAGAAGAATCTCATGTATGGGTATACTTCATTGGTTGCAAATATAATGGTCCGACACACATCAAAAATATGATGGCAGGAGAAAAAAAATTCATATAATAAAGAATTCAAAATACATGAGAATATTTTATTACAAGAAGTTAAGGTGTGACATACAGGAGAACTAAGGCAATAATACATTTTAATTGAACTCTAAATCTTTTATAATCAAGCAGAAACACGTGATCAGCAATAGACCTATATATATATAATTGCATACAACAAATAACTGCCAAACCTTTCTGTACAGGAATAATTTACATCATGGGTTTTATAGCTTAGGTTACCTATTATTTAAAGAACTGCCTGATTCAATAATGAAAGCTACCTGTAGCAAGATAAGAACTACATTCAGCTTCTGTACAAATATTTTTTTTTTGTAAAGAGAAAAACCAATGGCCCACTTTTCATTTTACTTCGTAGATTTTTTTTTTTTTCGTTTCATTAAGTGCACATAGGGATATGCACAGGCTGCTTTTTTTTTTATTTTACACAAGGAATAAAAATATTCCCTCAGGGATGGATTTTAATAAAAACTTGCCAGAGGTCTGAGATGTCTCAGTGAAACAACGCAGCTATGTCATATGTTCAAATTTCAGGGCAGACATCAGACCTATGGCTTACTTAACCTGTGTTTCCTATTACTTACATCCAAGTTTTCATGAAAATTTTACATTAACATGCGCAGCCATCTGATTTGACTTTCTGTTCATTGGTAAGTTTGATTTGATCAGGAAATTCATTATACAATTCAACTTCTGTTTCCTGCGCAAGGGCGTTCTTTGCAACTGTCTGGAATGCTTGTTCCACATTGATAGCCTCCTTAGCACTTGTCTCAAAATAGGGGATGTTATTTTTACTTTGACACCAGCCTTGTCCACGCTTGTTTGATATCTGAAAGAACAAAGAATAAAAATAAAAAGGCTTGAAGAACAATAACAATGAACTTACAGTAGATGAACATCATTTGTGTATGTGACATGGTGAAATTTTCAACCTTGCAGTTTTATGAACTTATTGCTGTAGACACAACAAACAAAACTTGATCGGGAGTGCATATTTGAAACATGTGCCCAAGCTATTTTTTGTGTCAGTAAGTTTGAAGTGTACCTCACTGCTTTGCAACTGTTACAGAATAATTTCTGATATGGGAGGAAGGTACACTCATACCTGCCAACTTTCAGAAACCGAAAATCGTAAAAAAAAAAAAATCGATATAGTCGATGAAATTACTTGTCACGCATATTGATTAAATGTACTGAACATATATAGATTAAAAAACGATATGTTACCTAACTCAAGCATAAACTTTTAATTGACATGACTACAGATGTTTGAATTTGTCGGCACGTTTATTTCGATTATCCATACAGAATTTCTCATTACTATGCTTTATCATTATGATCTATAAAGAGATAAAAATTTATTTTTATGGAAGCTTGCATCTAAAGGGAAGAATGTTCCACACCCTTTGACCCCCTAATCCAATAGGATCGTATCCCACGCCGTTATGGAACAAACTAAAATATTTTAAAAAACAAACCATTTTCATGCTAGGATTATCTTACGGAGAGACTGACGATGAGACAGTCAAATAAAAAAAAAATGAAATAAATGAGTGACACTAATTGGTAAATTATGCTCAACTAAAGATGAAGTGAACAAACATTTTGCACGAATCGCATCCAGTTCATTAAAACTTTTAACAAAGAAAGTTAATTTCATATTTTTTTCCCACCCGGTCAACATTAGATTTGTGCAGGGCACTAGAAATATGATTAGTAATATCATTCCTTCCACCATGCGAAACGCTGAAATTACATGACATGCAGTGCAAAATGCTTATTTTTCATTTTTTGAAGATTTTGTAATACACGGGAATTCCGTAGAATACGCATCACAGATTGTTTTATAGTACTTTTTTCTCCCCTTTCATATTGCTGCTCATAGCGAATCACTAATACTAAATTTATTGACACTTGGAAAAAAAAATGCGAGTAAAACAGTAACAGCTTAAAGAGATGCAATTTGCAGAGGAAAAAAAATAGAACCCCAACATATTAATTTCGTTGAATCAAGCAAAGACATTTTTATGCACGTTATCGAGCGACGGACAAAAAAAACGCGGTTGAAAACTTGCTGACTAATGGAAAAGAAAAATAAATCATTGCTGGAGAAGCAAAGGCTCGAATGAACATTGGACTTTTTTTTTTTAAACTTCCTCTTACAGTAGCATTCTTTTTGTTAGGTCAAATTTATTGCCACAGAAGAAGTTACGAAACCATGCCTAATGCATTTTTAATTTCACAAAACTGGCAGCTTTTGCTTAATTTCGTCATGTTGCGTATCAATCTGGGCTTAAAAATTCCACAGATTTAAAATCAGTTTGAATTTTTTTCCTACGATCACTATGTTCTGAAATAGCATTTCGAACTGGGAGTGCTGGAATGCAAGACACACCCACGCTGACCTCCGAGAAGCTGAGACCCCGGGGACGAACAATGCATTATCTGTAAAGGAGAACGGGGGAGGGGGACAGCGAGCGAGCGAGAGAGAGAGAGAGAGAGAGAGAGAGAGTGATTGTAACCTTACGTTGCGCAGCTGGCTACTTGCACAGGGGAAAGTACTCGGATCCATCCAAAAGTCCACGTGTAAGCAGAAACCATGCCGCTTGCACTTTCTCTTCACAGCGGAAATAAGGAGAATTTTTTCTTTTTAATCATCTCATGTTAATAATTTTTTGAAGTGGAATAAAGATTTGTTTTTTTTTTATCTTGAAATGGGGAGAAAAAAAGTAGGGATTTTTGGTATGAGAATGAGAAATCAGAAGAAATCACTTCCCGATCAGAATATCGGAAAGACACCCCCAAAATCCGAAGCTTTAAGGTAAATTGGAAGGATTGGCAGCTATGTACATTCCAATAATATTCTTAACACGAAAAAGTGAATACCAGGGAATTGCACAAATCAGAAGCCCTTTTAGATTGTTACAGAATCATAATTTTGGCAATGCTTTCCTTCTTGTTTAGATCTTAAAATAAACAACTCTGACGTGAGGTCATTTAATTCTCCAACAAAAGGAAAAAAGAAAGTCACCCACAGGAAAGATTTAAAAGGATGGAAAAAGGTATGGAAGCTAGAATCAGAAAATCAAAAGGGCTTACCAGTGCTGCTTAGGGCTGGGTGATAGTATTCAAACTATCGATAGCACTATTGACAGTCCAATTTATAGTAGTTTAGTCTTCCGATACTATTGCAATAGTTTTTGCAAACTATCGACTGTTCATGTTATTCTCGTTGTAAAACTGTTGCCTAAGACGCTGCTCAATAGTTTTTCGTGTTATTTGTTGTTAAACCGTTGCCAAAAATGAGCAATAGTGTTTTCAACTGAGTTTAATTGCTGATAATTTTTTCAAACTAACTACAATTCATGTTATTCATTGTGAAACCGTAGCCTTAAACGCTGAACATTTTAAGATGAACGGATAGTTCGACATACAGCACGATTACCTCATATATAGATTATCTAACGAATGGTGTGTGTCAAACTAAAGAACACTGTTAGTTTGACACACAGCAAGATCAACTGTGGAATAGTTCATAATTTTGGAAATACTGATGATTTGTCATGAGTTATAATGAAATCTTTGCTACCAAGTAGTTTACTATAAGTGACAGAGCAATTGTTGATTGGCCAAGGTTACCCAATTTGAGAATACCGATGGTTTTACGATGAGATCAACTGTCGAATAGTTCTGCATTTAGAAATAATAAATAAATAAAAGAGTTTCACACACTTTAAGTCCAACCATCTGAAACTTATTTTCCCATTTCTAAAACACTAATATTTTGTATGCAGTGAGATCAGCTATTGAATGTTTCTGAATTTTGAAAACACCGATAGTTTGACATACATGATCGCGGGGAAGCCCTGAAAGAATGCCCACAAACAAATTCTTTGAGAATAATGCACATTATGCAATCATATGTATTTATAACTGAAACACATTTAAAAGGATGTATAATAAAACTATTATCATAAAGATTATTGTCTTTGACTTAGCAGCAGCAGCAAAAAAAAAAAAAAAAAAAACGAAAGTGCAGAAGTTATTTTTTGGCTGTATAAATTTTTTTATTCTTTCTTTCAACAAGCTCATTGATTGCCTATGCTTTCTAAAAGAGTTTGGAAATAAAATCAGGATATATTTTTTTGATTGGAGGTTTAACGATCATGGGCTATAAGCAGTAGCCCTCCCTAATTCAGGGCCACTGACTCCAGGGAAGGAAGAGAGAGACAGTGCTGTAAGACAAACAACATCCATGCTTCACCGGGATTCGAACCCAGACCCTTCTCGGAATAGTCACAAGCCAGAGTTTCAACCACTGCGCCACCGGCGTGACACTAGATATTTCACGTACATTTGTTTTTAAAAATATTCATGTTAAACAAAACTAATCATTCCTCTGTTTATTTTTTATGGTGGGCAATTGTAATTCAATTTCAAGTAAAACTTCCATGGAATCTTGCAGTCCAGCATTTCCCCATTATTTCTTTAATTTACTTACTTACAGTGGGACAGAGGTGAAACTGCCCCCTTTAACCCTGATCTCTTTATCTCTGAGTTAAAGAGTCATTTTGCATATGTGGTGGCGCCTCTGCTTGGAAATTTCACTGATACAAATTCTATCCGTTACGATGGAGTAAACATTTAAACGTTTTATAAGCGTACGTTTAATCCATAACACGCTTTAAATTGTCAGTTCACATACATTCCAGTGGTTGTGAAGACCATTTTCTAGATTTCTTTTCCTCCATGAGAATCCAAGAGTTTTTTCAAAAAATCCCTCCACATCAAACTAACAGTTCATTTAATCAATTGCTCCTATTTGAGATAATCTAAAATATTAAAAAACAAACAAGGTTCTATTAATGCTTTCCTGTGGAAAATCATCTGTTTTTACATCTTGAGAATAGTCTTGCAAATACTAATGGGTGCTACTTTCACAGCAGAAGCAGGTAACTTTGATTGTATGGGAGGAGTAAGGAACCGTGCCTCCTTTCAGTTCCTACATGCATGAAACGGTGAGAGTAATTCGAGGTATTCGTACCTAATTACAGAAATAAGCAGATCTCTAAAAAAAAAAAAAAAAACCAACTTAATTTTCATAACACGTAAATCAAAGAAATTATTACTTACAATAAATTAAACATAAAATTATGTTTTATTAGAGCTATACAAATTGAACGATTCCAGTTGGTTCTCTCACCGCAACAATATTAACGAGAAATGTGAAGTTTCATCGTGTATTCAACACACACGAACGTTATTTAAATGTAAATTGTTCCTAAGGCCTTTATTAAACATAAACCAGGCCTTTCCATGTAAAGAAAACTGCCAATCCTTTATTTAAGGCATCTTTTATGCTTTCCAACTGTAGGTTGAAGTATATATGCTCCAGCTTTGTCCGTCCGCACGATAACTGGCGTAAAAATGGTTCAATTTCGGTAAAAATTTAGTATGTGGTAGGGGACCACCTGGGGAGGAACCCTATTGAAAATGGGCAAAATGGGGTAAAAAGTCACGACATAGGAGCAAGATCTATTCCATCGCTCTTATGATTCATAACTTACATAGAAATGCTTCGATTGTGACAAAACTTTATCATGTCGTTCCGAAGGTATACTGAACCGGTTCTATTGAATATCATTGAAATGGGGTCAAAGGTCAGGGCACTGGAGCGAGATTTATTCCACAGCCATTATCCTCATAACTTAAGTAATGATGATTTCTGGTATGTTGGAAAGCATATCATAATCAATGCATTGCATGATTTTACTAACTTGTTTAGTTAACTCAGGTTTTTTTGTATTAGAAAAATCCGCCAACCCTGTACTGAATGGAAAACTATTCATGAAAACTATTGATAGTCTGTTGATAGTTTTACAAATTAGTCGATAGTTTATCGATTGCTTTTATTTTGGTCTATTGCCCATCTTTGGTGCTGACATGCCAATGGCATGCAATATATAAAAAAATGAAAAAAAAAACTTCATAAAATACTGTATATTCAGTGAGCACAGATAACAGAGGTATGCACCTTGAAAAATCAAGTGAGTGAATTGTGTTGATGATGGGGCACATGCAGCCACTTAACATTAAAATAATTTTTTTCCAATCAATTAGTGGAATTTGGAGCAAGCAATACATGACAAAAATTAATTGTGAATGCATATCATATCATCATCATCATCATTGTCAACCATTATCAATCCACTGCTGGACGAAGGTCTCCCCAAGTTTCCTCCACAACGGTCTGTCTTGTGCCAGTCTCCTCCATGTCACCCCTGCATACTTTCGATTTTCATCCACCCATCTCCCATGTGGTCTTCTTCTGGGTCTTTTCCTGTCCCTTGGAATCCAATCTAAAATTTCAGCTGTCCATCGATGATCTGTCCTTCTGGCAGTATGTCCAGCCCATTGCCATTTCAGGGATTTAACTCTGATCATGATGTCTTCCACTCGTCATTTTTCTGATCCACGAGTTCCTCTTCTTATCTCTCCTGGTTACACCAAGCATGCACCTCTCCATGCTTCTTTGAGTTGTCTGCAGCCTTTGTATGTCTCTTTTAGTTAAGGTCCACGTCTCCGCACCATACGTAAGCACTGGAAGGATGCATTGATCAAACACTTTTCTTTTAAGACATAATGGCATATTGCTCTTGAAAATTATGCTGTTTCTTCCAAAAGCTCTCCAGGCAAGTTTTGTACGCCGATTAATTTCTTCATCAATGTGACCCTCACTTGATATCTGCTGTCCAAGATAAACGTACGTGTCTGTTATCTCCAGCTTTTCTCCATCAATCGATAAATCTTCATTTCTTGTAAAAGCATTGAGCATCACTTTTGTCTTCTGAAAAGTTCATTTTTAATCCCACTTCTTTACTCTTGTCAGTAAGTTCCTGGATCATACTCTGCAGCTCTGATGGGGTAGTTGCAAAAATGACTACGTCATCAGCAAAACGAAGGTGGGTTAGATAATCTCCATTAATCTTTATCCCCTTGTTTTCCCAGCTCAGTGACTGAAAAACACCCTCCAATGTGGCATTAAAGAGCTTCGGAGATATGGTGTCACCTTGTCTCACTCCCTTTCCAATTTTTACGTATGTTGTATTTTCAAACAGCCTAATCTTTGCACTTGCATTTTCATAGATGTTATTAATAATATTAATGTATGCATCTTCAATACCGCAGGTTTTCAGAGCCATTGTAACTGCTGATGGTTTCACCGAATCAAAGGCTTTTTCATAATCGATAAAAGCCATGCACAATGGAAGTTCATATTCCCTCGCTCTTTCAATTAGTTCTCTCAGCACGTGGATATGATCTATTGTGCTGTAGCCACTCCTGAATCCAGCTTGTTCTCTCGGTTGAGCCATGTCCAGTGTTACCTTCAAGCGGTGTGAAAGAACTTTAGTGAAGATTTTATAAACTACTGATAGGAGGCTGATAGGTCTGTAGTTTCCGAGATCCTCAATGTCACCTTTCTTATGTAGCAGGATCATTGTAGCGGTGTTCCAATCCTCAGGAATCTTTCCTTCATTAAGGCATCGAGTGAAAATTTGGGCGAGTACTGTTTCGATTTCTCCACTTGCTTCTTGTATGATGTCTACAGTAATTCCATCTTCTCCTGGAGCTTTTCCTCGCTTCATGTTCTTGATTGCATGTGCAACTTCTGCTGGAAGGACTGGAGGAACTCTGGTACTGGTATCTTTCATGATGTCTGGAGTGCATATATCATCCCTTTCATATAATTTGGAGTAGAAATCTTTCACTCTTGTCAAAATTTCGCCTCTATTTCTTGTTACAGAACCATCTTCTTTTCTCAGTGCCATAATCTGTTTTCTTCCCTTACTGAGATGTCCCTTTGCTATCTTTAGGCTTTGGTTGTTTTCAATTGCTTTCCTCACTAGTTCACAGTTGAATTTCCTTACGTCTTCAGTGATACTTTTTCTTACTGTCTTGCATAGCTCTATATATTCCACTTTGGAAGTCACATCTTCTTTAGTTGTCCTCATCTCTCTTCTTTTTTGCATCAACATTTTGGTTTTTCCTGATAATTTGTTCACATGCAACTTGTTCTTAGACCCAGCTAATTTTGTTGTTGTTTCCATAAGAGCTTTGGTTACTTTTCTGTTAACTTCAGAGATGTCCACTTCTTCCAATGTTAGGCCTTCTAAAGCAGAGAACCTGTTCTTTAGTTCTAACTTGAAGGTATTATGGTGTTTTTTAAGGTTGGTTATGTCAATAGATTTTGTTTGTCCTATGAGCTTGCCACGTTCAAGTTTAGTGTTGAGGTGCATCTTACATCTCACCAATCTATGGTCACTACCTGTGTTGAACTTGTTTAGCACACTGCAGTCTTCTATGACGAATTTTTTGTTACACATAATAAAATCAATTTCACTTGTCGTCCCATTTGGATGTCTCCATGTCCATTTCCTGTGTAGCTTTTTCTTGAAGAAGGAGTTCAAGATGAAAAACCCTTCTGCCTCTGCAAACTCAACAAGAGTATTTCCACGCTGGTTTCTGTTGCCATGACCGAATTTACCTACCGAAGTTTCATTCTGTTGCCGTTGCCCTATTTTTGCATTGAAATCTCCCATAATTATTTTCAAGTGCTGCTTACCTTTATTATTTAGATGACAAATTTCCTCATAAAATTCTTCAATTTCTTCTTCAGGATGACTTGTGGTGGGTGCATAAGTTTGAATAATCTGAGCCTGGTATCTTTTCGAGAGTTGGATAACAAGTCGTGCAGCTCTGTCAGAGGAACTTTCAACTTCTACAACTTTATCCTTCAGTTTCTTGTTTATTATAAATCCAACACCACTAGTTCTGCCAGTATCTGTCCCACGATAGTAGAAGAGATGTCCACTTTTCAGTTCGATGAGATCTTCTCCTTTTCTCCTTACCTCAGTTAGCCCCACGATGTCCCACTTGATCCTTTGTAGTTCCTCTTCCAATTCAAGAAGCCTTGAATCAGAAGATAGGAGCGTCCATTGTAAGTAGCCAAGGTCAGCATCAGATGGCAGCCTAGTCCGGTCCTCCGGGGATTCTTAGCACCCTCTGCCTTCATGTCGCACTGGCCGCTGCCTTGGCCAGGTACATTCCAGCTGCCGGAGACTGAGGGCCAAGATTTAAGTTGTGGAATCATTTTGGAGGGGTTTGGCCATAACTCACCACGCTGGCCAAGCGGGTTGGTGAGTGTGGGATAGCATTTCCTCTGATCCCGATGGTATAGTTATACCGCTATGGGCGGTCGTCAGAGCCCCTTTAGTGGGAACAGGATGCACCACGAGAAGGCGGGGTTGACATTTGTCAAGGAGAGGCTGTGATGTTACGCATCACCTGACCTTACATCCCGCATATCATATACATAGCAGAAAATATATTGCTGAAAAATGCATTGGAATTTTGGTCACTTTTAGAGCTATGCTATGCACAATGACCAAAATCTGTGCAACCTCACAGAAGTCTATATTTGCACCACCAGCCACTGGAAAAATTAAAAAAGCAGAATATTCAAGATGATTTCCTTACAATTCTTCCTAACGAGTTCAAAAGAAACTTTTTCCATCAAATTTTGCGAAATGGGAGCAAGTACATACACACACACACACACACACACACACACACACACACACACACACACATGACATGTTCAAGTCACCCAATGGAAAAACTGTTCTGGTAATAATAATAATAATAATAATAATAACACAAAATTTATCATTCCCATGATCCTATTCCAAACAGAACTTCTAAAACATAAGCAGCAGCCACTAGTAGTCATACCTGCCAACTTTCAGAAACCGAAATCTGTAAAAAAATTAATCTATAATAATATGTTCAATGAAAATTTTAATCAATATATTCAATTAAATTACTTGTCGCACATATTGATTAAATGTACTGAACATATCGATTAAAAAACGATATGTTGCCTTTGAAACAAGTATCAACTTTTAATTGATATGACTACAGATGTTTGAATTTATCGGCACGCTTATTTCGATTAAAATAGAATCTATACATAATTTCTCATTACTATGCTATCATTATGACCTATAAAGAGATAAAATTTTATTTTTATGGAGGTTTGCATCTCAAGGGAAGGATGTTCCACCCTTTGACCCCCAAATCTAATAGGATCGTATCCCATGCCGCCACTGAACAAACTAAGATGTTTTCGAAAACGAACCATTTTCATGCTAGGATTATCTTACGGAGAGATGGGCAATGTTACGGAGAGATGGACAATGAGACAGTCAAATGAAATAAATGAGTGACTGAGGGACACTAATTGGTAAATTATGCTCAACTAAAAACTAAGTGAATAAACACTTCGCATGAATGGCATCCAGTTAAGTATAACTTTTAACAAAGGAAGTTAATTTCGTATTTTTTTTTCCCATGCAGTCAACATTACATTTATACTTGGCACTATATGATTAGTAATATCATTCCTTTCGCCACACGAAACGCTGAAATTACATCGACACGAAGAGCAAAATGCATATATTTCATTTTTTGAAGGTTTTGTAATACACAGGAAACTCCGCAGAATACGCATCACAGAAAGTTTTATAGTACTCCCCCCTTTATATTGCTGCTCATAGAGAATCACTAATACTAAATTTATTGACACTTGAAAAAAAAATGCAACTAAAACTGCTATAGCAAAACAGTAACAGCTTAAAGAGATGCAATTTGCAGAGGAAAAAATAGTACCACAACATATTAATTTGGTTGAATCAAGCCAAGATATTTTTATGCACGTTATCGAGAGACGAACAAAGCACGGTTGGAAAGCGTACAAAATTACTAATGGACGAGCAAAATAAATCACTGCTGGAGAAGCACTGGCTCGAATTAACATTGGATTTACTTTTTTCTTTTAACTTCCTCTTATAGTAGCATTCTTCGTTAGGTCAAATTTATTACCAGAGAAGAAGTTACGAAACCATGACCCAATGCATTTTTTATTTAAAAAAACTGACAGCTTTTGCTTAATTTCGTCATGTTGGGTATAGATTGTGCTTAAAAATTACACAGATGTAAAATCCGTTTGAAACATTTTTTTCTACGATAACTACGTTTTGAGATCGCATTTCGCACTGGGAGTAGAAAAAACACCTGCTCTCAAGTGCTTGCTCCAATGCAAGTCGCACCCCACTTTGGCCTCCTCAGAAGTTGCGACCCGGGGGACAACAAGGAATGCATGAGAGAGAGAGAGAGAGAGAGAGAGAGAGAGAGAGAGAGAGAGAGAGAGAGAGAGAGAGAGAGAGAGAGAGAGAGAGAGAGAGAGGGGAGAGAGAGAGCTTATTATAATAACTGAAAAGTTGTTCGCAGCTTACATTGGCACTTTACTTTGAATGGATTAAGTTAAATAAAAAAGTTTGAATAGCGGGTGCAAAATCATCAGAAAAAGGAAAATAAATCTCGGGAAATCATCAAATCTGTAAAATTAACATTTTTTACCCGTAAAACAAGTCACGTTTCCGTAAATTTTATGGGAAAATCGTAAAACCTGGCAGGTATGAGTAGTGTTTATTTACTCATTTCTTTTTTAGGAAGGTCATAGTAGTACACATCTTTTACATAATAGTTTTGACTTTTGTTTTTTAAGATGGTACAATGCTGAAAGTGCAAAAGCAAGTGGGAACTAAGTGCATGCATGCATCAGGGTGAAAAATAATTGAAATTTTTTGGGGAGCAATTTTGCTCCTCAAATTTAGCATTGCGGGAGCAACTGAGTAATTATGTGGAGCACTTTTGAGACATATTTTTTCTTTTGATTTAAGTGACTAATAATTTATTATCAAATAAAACTAGTACTAGAACCTTTCAATATCTATCAAAATTACTTTAATCAGCAATAAAAAGTAAAATTTAAAAATATTTTAGCAGATACGTGAAAAGTACAAATTTTCTTTCTATGGCTATATGATGAAATGTTACCTGCTGGCCACACATTGCAGCAGCTACTTACTGTCACTTGACAGTGAGAGTACTCCTAAACTTGTGGAAGCTTATGGTTATGCGTCTGTTCTCTTTCTTTAAGACTTCACACTTGTGCGCCTGGGCTTCTTTTCAAAAATACCTCCACTGCTGGTTCAGGGTGAAACTCGCATAGTTCTGTCCTTCTAGCGTTATCCGCAATAGTTTATAGTTCAAAGCATCAGAATTCATCCGATTACAGAAATCTGTCTTGATTCTTTTCATAGCAGAAAAGGCTCTTTCGACCGGGCAATAATCTCATTGTATTTATCATGTAATTTAGATTTTTATGAATTCATTCTCACTTTTCTTTCAAACATTTACATAACCGTTGCAGATTTCTTAACCACAAGGTTTTGAAATAATCCCAGTCCTCTTGAATTTTATCGTTGTCAATGTTGTTGGCAGTCAACAACACATTGAAATGTTCAGTTAATACAGTAATTTGATTATCGCCAAAATCTGCAAGAGTATATTGTTTGTGGGCCAAAGCTTAAGTTCTAACAGCTTGGCAGCGTTAAAAACATGATTTTCCTGCACGTCACCAAGCTGGGTATGCACATACACCGATTAATATGATTTAAAAGATATCCATAATTTTCATAGAATACATCTACTGTCAATTTACAGCTCAGTTCAATGCCACGAAATTCTACATTTCAAAATTGCCTTTATTCTTCAGTAAAATAACATTTCTATGTACATGACAATGGAATTCTGCCAATAAATACAGCGGTATATACATCAGCTGGAAAGTTCCAGTGAAACGTAAAACAAAATATTGTTAAAATCATAAAAAAAAAAATTATTTCGCCACGTAGGGCCAAGGAGAGGCAGACAATAAAGCACGAGCGATACAAACGAAAATGTTTACCTACAGTATTGTAGACAGGGCAAGACATGATTCTATACTATGCACAAATTCCAATTAAGCATTACTACCATACTAAAGATTAAACATTAGGTACTAATTCACAGAAATGCAACAGTGATGCTACATTCAAAATTTACAACATATGTACAGAAGTATTCAGTGACAAGGGGAAATAACGCTAAATGTACTCAGAAGGGCATCTTGTTACATTATATTATACACACAGTGACTAATATTTTAAAAAAATATTCAACATAATGAAGGGGACATTGCGTGGGCAGTAAACTGTGCAGAAGGAAGAATTATATACAACAACATAAAACCCAACATTATCGAAGAGAACATGGGAAACATGGTGAGCTGTCTTCAATGGCAAATTAAAACAGAAAAATCACAAATAGCGAAGCACCAAAATTAATACGTAAAAACATGATTTGTTACAGTGAACGTGGCGACAACAAAAATCCCACTTATAGGTTGAGATGTAACTGCAAATTGTGGATATGGAACCACCCAGCCGATTGGGCCCAAGTGGACTGAAAAACGCTATCGGTGTTTGTTGAGGCAGCACGAGAGTGCTCCATTTGGAGGCGAGTGGTTAACCGTGCTAGGAAGCGTCTCCGAATGATAGCACTTGCCTCCTGAGGAGGTGGAATAAGAGCGGGGAAGCGTTGTTGAAGATGGAAAGCATAGACAGTGAACTTCACAAGAAGAAAAATATAACGGCACACAGGAGGCAAGTGAGTAGGTGGATGCTTTGTTTGGAGTAGCCAAGCATATGCAAGAAATGGTAACGATCGAGCACAAATTCGATCAGCAAGACGAAATGCTGTGTTTAGGACTGGCAGGAGAACGGGGCAGAAGAGGTATTGATGTTGGACGTCGCTGACTTCTACAGTTTGCATTATATCACTGTCAATGGAATCAGAAGATGATACGTTTGCTTAAGTCTTGTAAAATTTTGGACAGGTCGGGCGAAAACGTTTTTTTCACAATTTCGATAGAATCATAGAACTTGTCTTATGCGTTCAAAATATAAGGTACATCCATATCATCCAACTGGAGAGACAGAGATAATTTTGAGAAATAATATAAATGTTGCAAAGTAACCATAGCTAGTTACAAATTTGATGAACTTAACTCTTCTCAAAATGCCTGTAATCCCTGCTTTTCCTCCTTTGCTTGATGCATCTGCAGCCATATTTTCTAGTTGTCGTGCAATTACAAAATAATTTTTAATCAGTGTGTCAGTGGCTCTGTGCATATGTGAAACGCATGGGGTGCCATGTACTCGCAAAGCTGGTGCGTCCGATACATCTTCATGGAGCAATCATTGTTGAGAGCTCACTAAAGTCTCCAATTCGTTTGGCAAAAAATATGAACGTCTTCCACCAACTTATGTACCTTTTGAAAATATGTTGACAGCATAAAATCTTTTAAAGCTAGCTCTAAGCGATAACTTAAACAGTGCACCGACACCAAACAAGGGCAGTTTTTCTTCAAAACAGCTGCAACACCCTTTTTTGTCTAATGTTAACATTTGCTCCATAAGCTAAAAATCCAATTAATTTATTTTCAAAATTGACTATTCCAAATTCTGCAATGGACTCTACAATTGCATTTTTGATATCATTAGTATCAGCATTTTTCAGTTCTATTTGATGCCAGGAATAGAAATTTGGTATCTCCTACTTCACTGACATGCATGATGCAAATAATTTCATTTTCAGATACACTAACATCTGTACTGCTATCAATAAATAAGGTAAAATACAATGTAGTCTGTCTTGGGAAAATCAGTTTCGAACACATTAGCAATACACTCCATGTACTGAGCACACACATCGCGGACGAATGGTAAGTTTGCCCTACATCAACACCATGGCGTTTCTTTAACTCAATAATTTTAGGGAATTTTGAAAATGAAATTTCTCCTTTGGCAATGATATACGCTATATAAATTAATTTTCAAGAGCTTTAGATGCATTGGAAGCAACAATGATTGACTTACCAATAGATGTTCTTTGATAAAAATTAGTGTGCGATTTTCCTTTATGTTCTGCCTTGGAGACACTGGTAAGGTGAATTTCTGATCTGGTGTGCTTTACTACAGGGTCCTTTTTAATAATGAATCCAGAAATTCTTCCATCAATAAAAGATTTGAAATTTTGGAAATTTCTTATGCTGTATTCTTCCAACAAGTTTGCAATAGGCAGACCAGATGGAGATTTTATCGGTGTCAACATCATAGTGTAATCACAACTACCTTTTGGATCTAATTCCTCCATCCACCTTTACATGGTTGATACTTTCACTTTGGTAACCATGATTTAAAATAACAAAGAGTTGTTTGGCATACTACTACCCGGTTTTTATCTAGTTTAACAAAAAGTAAAACAACAAAACTCGCATCCCTCTGAAATTAAGTGGAGGCAAAACCGAAACCAAAACAATAACAGCGATAAGAGCATCTGTCCTTAAATGACTCGTGGTGCAGACAGGCTGGAGCGTGGAACCAATCGGAGACGCTCTGCGGTCGGATGGTAACCACCTCATCACTGCCCAGCTAGAGCTACACACGAGGAAGCTTTTTCCAGCTGAAAGCAAAGTATTCGTAAAGTTATGAATACGCGATTTTTTTTTCCACAAGTAAGCAAAATCCTATTTTCGATAAACAACGAGTTGCTCTACAGATTGAACATTTTAATGGAAATTTCATTTTTAAAACTTCGAATCGTGATTTTGCGATTTAAATATGAGCTTGCATCGCAAACTGCAATGCGATACCGCTTTTCCCCCTGGCATGCATAATAACAGATTACACAGAATGAGGAAAATGAATGGGTGATCCCATTGCATCTGAGAGGGTACAAACAGAAAAGAGTGAAATTAAAACACCCACATATAAATTCATAAATCATGTCTTGCTGTCACTTTATAACCATGCACACACAGAAATGTTTCTAAAAGTTTGCAATGGGAATCAAAACATCAGGAAATAGATAGGGAAGATGAAATTAGACACAAGGTTTATGCACATTTACAAAAAAATCACAGGACTTTTTCAGGGAGGGGTACATGAAAAATTCTAGGAGTCAGATTTTTGCTAGAATCATAGTGCTTTGTTTTATATTTTGCAATTGGGGTGAAATTTACTATGTGAAAGAAATCTAAAAATAAAATACTAATAAAAAAAAGCCCATACATTATGAAAATGGCAGCAGAAATCAAACATGAAAAAACATAATATAAGAGACATTTTCAACATATGGACCAATTCATAATAATGACACAGTTTCAAGAACTTTACCACATTTATATATTTAGTTCATGAAAATGGCAACAGCTGGTTTCAGAGAAATGTGGCAACAAAGATGAAAATGAAAGCAATTCAAAAGCCTTCTGAAACAAGCCAGTCAAATCAAAGTTGACAACGAACTCTGACAATCACCCAGGTGCTTCAAACTACTGTATGTGTAAACAAACAACCCAGAGCTTATGAAATATTTGGCATATTATTTCTTATGAAGAATTTCTTACTGTTCAATTTGGGTAAACCAACTTTACAGCATTCAGATATTTTATAAATGCTGAAGAAATGAAATCTAGAAAATCTAGGTGCATAACCTGTGAATACAAGCTGGACATATACACTGAAGAGCAATTGAATTAGAGATACCTGTTTAGTAACGTGTAGCACCAACTTTTCGCCCTAATGACAGCGGCGATTCGTCACGGCATGGACTCGACAAGACACCGGAAGCGTTGGAAAGCCATATGGATCCACGACCCCTGAACAAGCTCCCACAGTTCACGAAGATTTGATGGAGGGGGTTAGAGCCTTGAACATCTCTCTCGATGGCATCCCAGATGTGCTCGATGGGACCGAGGTCAGGTGACCTAGCTGGCCAAGGAAGCAAGGTCACGTCAGTGGAGTGTTCATCCAACCATTCGGGAGCGATGGCACGATGCATTGTCTTGCTGCAGGATGAGGTCCCCAGTGGGATGTTGAAGATGCACAAACGGGAACAAATGGTCGTCCAAGATATCCCGGTAACGTTGACCTGTGAGGGACGATGTCACATGTACCAGGGGTTCCATTTCAGTCCACGTAAACAGTCCCCAGACAAGAATGCCACCCCCACCAGCTTGAAGAGTACCCTGCTGGCAAGAAGGATCCATTGCTTCATTTGGTTTGCGCTGTACTCGTATCCTGCCATCTGCATGTACCAACGTGAATTTCAACATCAGTCCAGGCAACATTTTCCCACATGTCTAGGGTCCAGTGGCGTTGTTCCAGCACCCATGCTAATCTTTGCACCCTGTGATGTGCGGTCAGCAGCGGTCCCCTCGTGGGACGATGGCTTCTGTGCCCCATAAAGAGGAGATGGTCCTGGATGGTATGGTTGCTTACACGTTTTTGTGCACCAGCGTTAAATTGCCGAGTGATTGTTTGCACTGTGGCCCGTCTATCCGCTGTTACAATGCGAGCTAACCGACGATGACCCTGCTCATCCACACGCTGTTGTCCACGGCAGTTGGGTTGGCCCTTGCAGGTATGGTTTTACCGGATTCAATGTACTCATGGTGCACCCGTGACACAGTGGCTCGTGAAAATCCCTGTGTCCGTACGACTTCCGAGATGGAGTGACCCATTCGTCGGGCCCCGACAATTTGCCCACGATCAAATGCGCTTAGATCCTGTCTTACCCATACTGCGTCCGACTCTTACTGATTCCCGTCACATCACTCCTTATATTGTCGGATCACTGCATGTCATGTCGTTTCTGTTTACAGGGCCGCCCACAGCGCCACATTTGTATAACGCCAGCTGTCTCTAGTTCAATTGCTTTTCAGTGTACATCAACTTCAGCAGACCTTGGAATAAACTGCATATAACACACTCACACACAAGAAATTTTCCCAATAACACCAGGTTTATTCTGACATTACTTCTAAAATCATGAGCCCTCACAATTCTATTTACTGATTTTAGCCCCCTCCCTATCCACAATGCTACAAACTATCAAAGAGAAAGGGGGGGGGGGGGTCCAGTTTTACAGCATTAAAAACTAGCACAGGATCATTACTCTTGTAATTTACAAAAAAAAAAAAAAAAAAAAAACATAGGAAAATATAATTACCGCTCTGTTTTCCAGATCTATTTTATTACCGATGACAACAAAAGGAAAATTCTCAGGATCACGTGGTGAAGCTTGAATGAGGAATTCATCTCTCCAGGAATCAAGGGACTTGAAGGTGTTCGGTGAAGTCACATCATAAACAAGAACACAACAGTCAGCTCCCCGATAAAAAGCAACACCTAGAGACTGAAACCTTTCCTGTCCTGCAGTATCCCAAATCTGTAATAAAAACAGTTTTCTAACACAAGTAATCACTCACAGTACAAACATTTTATATAAAAGTGTTCTAATGAGAACTTAGTTACAATCAAACTAAAATAAACCAATAAGCCTAAAAAATTCCACACAAAATTGCAGATTTTTGACATTTCTCAAACTTCGCCAAAGTGATTAAGAATTATTTGCACAGTTTGAATGAACACTAAATATTAAATATAACTTTAAGAGTTTTCCAGATGATGGTCTCACAAATCATTGAAGTCATCATTACATTCATTCTTTTCAAAAAATTGTTCATTAAGTTTTCACTGCTCAATGAAATGAAAATTTTAAACGAGTCTTGATATTTTGACAATGGAAAGACAACTACTACATTATATACCAAACAAAATCTTCAGGATGTAATGGAATTAGTTCTCTTCCAACAGTTAAAAGAAAAAGATTTAAGGAACAACACTAAATTCTTTTTTAAATCAAATTTTAATCCTATTTTCAACTGCAGATTAAAAAAAATCAAAATGCAGTTATCAAAACCGAATTTTAAGATCTTTCCCACCAAAAAACCTTTTAACTAACAGTCAAACCATAAACTTTTAGTGAATATTTGGTTTCTTGCCACTGCAAATGAAAGCACCACCAACAAAGAAACATGACTGCAAAAAGCCAATTGGAATGATTAGCATAAAAGCAAGAACGACAAAGTTGCCAAAAAACCAGTGGAGAAATTCGCATTTACAAACAGAACAGTCAAAATGTCACTTTCACTGGAACACAAAACAAGTGCAAGAACACAAATTAGATGGACCCAAACACTGCTGCAAATATCATGAAACAGTTTGCTATATTTAAAGAGAAACATTAAGCTCAACAAATCTGAGCTGCTCACACTTAAAAATGCTGGTATCCTTTTAAATTTCAATTATATTATATTATCTGAATTAAATAACTTCAAAAAGCAACTTTTGCGAGCTTCTTTATCTAAGTTTAGGACAGCTTAAATTTACCCCATGCATGATGGCACAAGGTTCATACTCTTCCAAGAAAAATGAATTCAAGCACTTTTTAAAGCCAAATTATCACACGCGTGTGCTGTTAGTTGGTCAGAAGGCACATATTTTAGCAAGTTCAAACGACTAAACTTATCTGGGACAGGCACACCTTCAATGACCTGCCTATTATCCCCTGCTTCCCCCTGTTGGTTTATTTTATTAACTTTGAATTGCCCCACTATCTTGGTATTTCTTGAAATCATTTTATTTTGTGGAATGTTTTGAAAGTGTACATCATTTTCGTATTCACCCTCCAGCAAGAACATGTCTGCAACTCCATTCAACAGAAGCCCATCGCAATTCACAAATACATCATTCCACTTATTTTACTCCTATGGCTGAATTTTTACTTCGTAATGATGTCACAGCCAAGTACCAGCTGTGCACGAGCTACCCTGAGTTGAACACAAGTTCTTTTTTTTTTTATTAATTTTTTATTGGTTGGAGGTTTAATGACCATTGTGAGCAAATCAGAGGGCTATAAGCAGTTGCCTGTCCTTAATTTAGGGCCACTGGTTCTAGGGAAGGGAGAGAGCCAGTGCCATAAGACAAACACAATGTCTACAGATTACTGGAATTCAAACCCAGGCGAATGATAAGAAAGCCCACTGCCATCCCGGTGACGCTTAGACCACTGCAGCAATGGACGTTCAGTGCTATTTGATCAACTTGGTGTTTTTATTGGAACTACACAGAAATCTCCTATAAAACTTTTTAGCACACACAATTATATGTACTTTACACATGCTCTTTCATATCATTACTTAAAAAAAAAAAACAAAAAAAAAAAAAAAAAAAAAACAGGTACTATTTACTGAGTCTTAAAACTTTTTCAAAAACTTTCAAGGACTTGAAAATGAACTTTTTCTTTTCAAGGACTTTGAGGTTTTCAAGGAGAGCACAAACCATGTGAATTCAAAAGTGCATTTTGCAAACTTTTTTTTTTTTTTTTTTTTTGCAAGATAACCACCCTTTCATCTTTTTCTTAGCAACTTGGTACAGACTTTATGCCAAAGCTGGAAAAAAAGAGGCCAAAATATCATACAAAAACTCCCGTAATAACTGATGGTGCCACCCTTTCGTAGATTTCACAGGAATGATACAGGATGTCCCACTCGGTTTATTAATAACATCGTGAATAATTACAGTAATTGAGTGATATTTGGTAAGAATATACCTTCATCCATGGAAAACAGAACCATATCATAAGAGATGTTGAAAGTGTCTACCCTGAGCATCGAGACAGGCTTGAACATGAGACTCCATATTTCACAAAGTTCACACCAGTGGCTCTCACGTGATCGGTACCACTGCCTCTCAGATGCTCTTCTTCAAATGCCTCAAGGGTTGTTTGCTTGTTTTGAAACACCACTGATTTGAAATATCCCCAGAGAAAGAAGTCAGGGAGTGTTAGGTCAGGATATCAAGGTGGCCACATTTCTTTAGAAACCACACAATCTCCAAAGAATAACTCAATTTCAGTCATACTCACATGTGATGTGTGGCAAGTTTCCCCATCTTGAAAATATCCAGTGGTCAGCTTTTCAGGGTAGAGTTGGTTAGTGAATGCCTGAAAAATTCCCATGTAGACGGCTGTTGTGACCATATCTTGAAAAAAGATGAGTTTAATGATCCACTGACGTGACAGTGCGCACCACACTTCAATTTTTTTTGTGTGTGTGTAAATCGGTTTCTCAATAAACATGTGAGGACTTGCCGCTGCCCACATACACATGTTTTGGGCATTTATGTATCCCAATAAGTGAATCCACACTTCATCGGGGAAAAAGAAAGGTGCAGTCCAAGATGTTTGGTCATTCCGGAACAAATGCCTGAAAACTACTGACAGTACCTCATTCTTCTGGTGCTTTCAGTTCACAACCAGCAGACAAACGGTATGAATAAATTGCAGCCTTTTTTGCTGCTCTTTGATCTACTGGTTTTCTGGGCAAGTCTACACAATGATTTCCGTGGTGAAGCAAGACGACGACTTGCACTACCGTTTCTGACATTTTGGGATTGCCCCCTTCATGCAAATCATGTAATGTTTCATAGGTCTCCAGCTTCTTAACCAGTTGCAGAATACACAGTTTACTTGGTGCTGTCCGACATCAGAATTTCCTAAGAAAATCATACTGAGCCTTCTTAATTGATCTTACTCTTCCAGTAAATACAGACAAGAAACACACGCTCAGTTATAGTTAACTGGGAGGACATTATTAATGCATACGATCAACCTCAACAAAAACAACTGAACTAAACTCTGGGGAATCACGAACCTGACGTGCAACGTTCAAGCTCACAACGAATGCGCCAACAGGCATTGAAAAACAACATCTGCAAGGCAGTGATTATGCCGGAGAAACTGGAGTGAACTTTTGAAATATGGAATCTTGTGTTCAAGCCTGTCTCGATGCACAGGGTGGATCGAAACTTAGAATTGTTCACGTGTTTTTGCATACGAATGTGATTAACGATATCTCCTTTGCCCTTGTGGACAACGAAAAAATCACATCTACAAATAGAGCAAAAGGTAAATTGTTGGCCCTTCCTTGATTTGATTATACACGAATAATCTGTCTTATAACACTTCTTAAAAACAGACTGATATTTTCTACCAGCCATCGCATGATTAAACAGTGCACGAAAAGTTCTCATAAATTCCTGTGAAGAGAAACACACAAAAAAAAATACATCAAACAAACCAAAACACTACCACGCACTTCCAATACCGTCGACAGATGAGAAATCTGCGTCAGTACGTAGGCCAACGCCAAGCCTGTTCCGTGCCTGCAGAGCCAGATATCATTAGCGGACAGAAGAGTAAACATCGCTACCAACAGCAAAGCAGAACTCTTCGCTAATGAACCTATGCCTCGGAGAACTTCAAACTTTTCTCCTCGTTACTTTTTAATTTACGCTATAGAAATCATGATGGTATCCGGCAATATTAATTTATAATCCGGAATTCCGGGAAATGTAATGAAATCCGGCATTGCCGGCCTAAACCCGGAGGGTTGGCAGGCCTGGTAGTATGTTTCATTTCAGTGCATGCTGTGTAAATAAAGTTTCAAAGTTTCTTGAAGCATATTTAGATGTTTTCATTTTATATTCAACTGCGGAAAAACAGCCAAGCTGCACGGGATAGTTTTGGCTTGAAATAGCCAGTCAGCAATGTTAAATACTAGATTTTTAAGCATTTATGTACAATTTTCTAATGTTGTTTATTATGTAATGCTACATAAATGCCTATAACACTCATACCTGCCAACTTTCAGAAACCGAAAATCGTAAAAAATAAAAAATTGTTATGTTCGATGAAATTTTTAATCGATATATCCAATGAAATTACTTGTCGCGCATATTGATTAAAAAACGATATGTTACCTAACTCAAGTACCAACTTTTAATTGATATGACTACAACAGATGTTTGAATTTATTGGCACGTTTATTTCGATTATCCATACAGAATTTCTCATTACTATGCTATAAATCATTATGATCTATAAAGAGATAAAAATTTATTTTTATGGAAGCTTGTATCTAAAGGGAAGAATGTTCCACACCCTTTGACCTCCAAATCCAATAGGATCATACCCCACGCCGTCACAGAACAAACTAAAATGTTTTCAAAAACAAACCATTTTCATGCTAGGATTATCTTACGGAGAGACGGACGATGAGACAGTCAAATAAAAAAAATGAAATAAATGAGTGACACTAATTGGTAAATTATGCTCAACTAAAGACGAAGTGGACAAACATTTTGCACGAATCATATCCAGTTCATTAAAACTTTTAACAAAGGAAGTTAATTTCGTATTTTCCCCCCACGCAGTCAACAATAGATTTGTGCTGCGCACTAGAAATTATGATTAGTAATATCATTCCTTCCACGACGCGAAACACTGAAATTATATGACATGCAGTGCAAAATGCACATTTTTCATTTTTTGAAAATTTTGCAATACACGGGAATTCCGCAGAATAGCAGAATACGCATCACGAAATGTTTGACAGTACTCCCCACCCCCTTTCATATTGCTGCTGATAGCGAATCACTAATACTAAATTTATTGACACTTGAAAAAAAAATGCGAGTAAAACTGCTGTAGTAAAACAGTAACAGCTTAATTTTAGATGAAATTTGCAGAGGAAAAAAAATAGTACTCCAACATATTCATTTCGTTGAATTAAGCAGAGACATTTTTATGCATGTTATCGAGCGACAAACAAATAAAACACGGTTGAAAACTTCCTGACTAATGGACCAGCAAAATAAATTATTGCTGGAGAAGCGAAGCACAGGCTCGAATGAACACTGGACTTTTTTTTTTTTTTTCAACTTCCTCTTACAGTAGCATTATTTTGTTAGGTCAAATTTATTGCCACAGAAGAAGTTACAAAACACCATGCTTAATGCATTTTTAATTTCACAAAACTGGCAGCTTTTGCTTAATTTCACCAGGTTGGGTATCGATCTGGGCTTAAAAATTCCACAGATTTCAAATCAGTTTGAATTTTTTTCTACTATAACTACGTTCTGAAATAGCATTTCGAACTGGGAGTGCTGGAATGCAAGACACATCCACGCTGGTCTCTGAGAAGCTGCAACCCCGGGGACAAACAATGCATTATCTGAAAAGGAGAACGGGGGAGGGGGGACAGCGAAAGAGAATGTGATTGTAACCTTACGTTACGCAGCTGGCAGCTTGCGCAGGGGAAGGAAGGTACTCGCATCCATCCAAAAGTCCACGTATAAGCAGAAACCATGCCGCTCGCACTTTCTCTTCACAGCAGAAATCAGGAGAATTTTTCTTTTTAATCATCTCGTGTTAAGGATTTTTTGAAGTGAAATAAAGATTTATTTTTTTTTTGCTCTTGAAATGGGGAGAAAAAAATAGGGTTTTTTGGTATGAGAATGAAAAATCGGAAGAAATCACTTTTCGATCGGAATATCTGAAAGACGCCCCAAAATCGGAAGCTTTCCGGAAAAACAATAAAAAATTGCACAGACATATTTTTTTACCTAAAAAAATGTCCAACCTATACGTACTACAGCAATTGCAATGCTAATAAGGATAAATAACATTCTGGTCCTCTGTATCTGGAATTTTGCCAATATTTTCAAGCTGAAACACAAAGATTTATGGAATAAAATTATATTTAACAACAATAAAGTACAGAGAAAAAAATTGTCAAGAGGAGGAATCTTCACTGCGTTCTACTTCCGTTTTTGGAACATTTTTCTCCATTTCCCATCTCAAGTGCAAACCTTTATGTAATTAAATGATGATTAAACAATAATACAGAAACACAGAATATGGAGGGTTATTAGAGGGAGAAATTTTTGCTCCATACAACTTTGGTTTTCAGAAAAATTTTCTCGTTTTCAACCTTAAATACAAACATTTACCTAATAAAATGATATTCAATGGCCATATAGGGCTAAGGGAATATCGCAAGAAAAATAATTTTTACTGGGTTCCATCAAACTTTCGTTTTCAGAAATTGTTGCCTCCATTTTCAAACCAATACCCGAATATTTACACAATAAAATGATATTTAACAATATCGGACAATCCTCTCTTCAAGCATCGAGGGAACGCCGGGAGAAAAAAATTACGATTACGGGAGAAATCCTCACTTCGCCTAACTTGCGTCGGCTGTCGCCGCGATTCTCCTACGAGGGATGAGTAGAAATTGAATCGACAATGTACGTCGCCGCGATTCTTCTATGGGAATGGGTACAAAATACATCTGCAATGTAAGTCGGTCGTCGCCGCGATTCTGATACGCGAATGAGTACTAAATAAATCTGCGATGTATGTCGGTCGTCGCCGTGATTCTGCTATGGGGATGAGTACAAAATAAACCTGCGATATACGTCCCCGTGATTTTTCTACTGGGATGAATAGAAAATAAATCTATGATGTATGCTGGCCGTCACCGCGATTATGCTATGGGGACGAGTACAAAATAAACCTGCCATGTGCGTCGCCCTTCGCAAGAGAGGAGGGAGGGGAAAAAAAAAAAAAAAACTATTACGGGAGAAATCCTCACTACGCCGAACTTCCGTTTTCGGAAATTTTGAAAGGCGGAAAACTTGTATCTATGATATGGAGTCTGCAAAATGGTTTAATAGGGTTCTGGGGATATCGTTTTTGTCTGCAGGACTAAAATAAATCTGTGACGTACGTCACCCATCGCCGTGATTCTGCTACGGGGATGACAGTATTCGATATCTTAGGCTTCCCCAAGAACCTCGAAGTTTGAAAATTATAGGGGAAAATGCTTTAAAAATACCTGTTTCCAACATTTTGTAAATATAAAAAAATACTGTTTCACCACGTTATTTAATATAATCTTTTGAGTGCATAAACACGGGTAAAAATTCAGCAGACGTGAGTTAATTTCTTAGGCTTCCCCAGATACCTTTAAGTATGTAATTTTTCACCAAAAATGGCATGATAAGCTGCATAAGTATCAAGTTCGACAACAGCCTTACCATCACCAATTTGAGCTTAACATTAACAACCCCCTCTCATACTTTCTGGTAACCTCGTGTTGATTTTCAGACGCATAGCTTGTGGCTGTGCGCTCTCCTTTGTCTTTGTTACTTTTCTTCACCCCACCCCTTCCCTCACGTAGCAGCTGCTTTTACGAACTCACTGAATCATCTCATCACAGTAGCACAGATCCTTTTGGGAGAGAGTGTTGGCGAGTGTTGCGTCATAATGAAGCAACAGTTTCTTTCATTCCTAGTGATGTTGTTCGGATCGTACGTACCAGCATTTTCGTTTTGTCGTTCAACTACTTAAAATGGCTGAAACAAGAAATAAAAGCTGATTGCCCTATCCTCGAGAGTTATAAGAAGATGCGTGAAAATGTGTTGCCTACGTACGTAGATGTAATGCGCCATTACTACCTTGTCAGAAATACTCTTAGGCAGGAAGGTGCAAATTATGAGCCTGCTGCAGCAAAATAGCAAGTATTGTCGCAGACAAAGTGCTGACTGAGTATATGGAAGAAAGCATCTCTTCCAACATCGCTCCACAAATTAGTTGTGAAGCGCATTACAGCATACAACACTGAAATCCAGAAGCTGAAAAAACGCACTCCAAGAATGGATGAAACCTATCGGAAGGTTAAACAATTTCATCCAGATTCGCAACGTATCTTTGACATATGCTCGTGCAAGTGCAAATGTTTTAGAACCTGCAAATGCAGCTCTGCAAAAAAGGTACCTGTGAAAGAGTGAGACTTGCTAATGGACCAGAGAACAAACAGAAGAATGATAGGTGGGCTTGATGCAAAAACCACTGCCTGCCCACAAGATTTGGCAAATCGGGGTACTGAAACACTTGCACATCCCCATTGGCGACCTCGCAAATCGCATTCTGCGTTTGTATGTTGGAACTAGTGATTCAACACAATAACTTGTCTCATTCGCCATCTTCGCAATGAAAGTATATGTACCATCGTGGTTCACGACCAAATGTAACGGTACCTGTAAAGCTGGTCCAAGGAATTTGCAGTTTTATATATCTCGGTTTCAGTATCTTGCAGATAATGTAAAGGATATTATTATATTTGCACTTTTAAGGTATTAACCTCTTGCAAAGTGCGCATAGTTTACGTGCAATTCATAAATGAAAAAACCATGAGGAATAATCACTCACCATAAATATCATGGTAACCTCCAATGGACCAAACACTTCCAACACGTCAATTCATCGTGATGTAACTGGGCTTCCACAGGTTTACAGACCTCTTGCTTACGCTTCTTATTTTCGGGTGTGAAACATCGTTTTTTTCCTTTGCCTTATAGTATGTTACTATAATGCTTGTCAATTCGATAAAAATCATACATACAACTCATTCATACAATTCAAGTAAAAACTATGTACATAAACCTTACATTCACAGGTGATTAAACCTTAGTCAATTCTAATTATGGAACTCCTCCTTCTGTTTCACAACCTCTGCTACTCCCACTGCAATTGTCACACCCATTCAGCCCCGCACATCCAATCCTCTAGTACTTTCGACAGATCCCTGTCATCTTCAGGAGGCAGGTGTGTCTCATCCGCCCACCGCAGCTCAAGTGAGCAGAGCCATCGAGGCCTGGGCCCCAGTCGCTATCTCTGAATCGTTGTGTCTCTGGCGCCATCTATTGTCCCTGCTGCTCTTTTTTCTCTCTTTCTTTTTACGCTGCTGTTCAATTTTTATTATGGCTTTCCATTGTTCGTTTAAGTTATTTGGCTCATTAATGTTGCATAATCTTGATCTGTTTTTTTCAATTAACACTGATTCTGCAATTCTTAACTGCTTTTCGTTTTTACAGCTCTTAATAATTTTAATATCTTCAAACCTTGGACATTTTTGATTTTCCATACAGTATTGGGTCAATGCTGTCTTAGCCTCTTTTTTGTTCCAATTATTAATATGCTGATTCAGTCTATATTTTAATTTGTTCTTGGTGCTGCCTATATATGACACAGGTGGTTGCTGGTTTATTGGGATTTCATAAATTCCTGCTCTATCTAATTGGCTAATTTTTTCATTTTTAATCACTAAATTTTTTACAGTAAGTACCTGATTTCCTACCTGTATGCCATACTTGCCACAAACTTTATTAATTTCTGCTGAAACATTTTCTATATATGGTATTCCTCCCACATATTTTACAAGTTTTTTATCACTCTTGACCTTATTGTAACCTTGAGTTACTTCATAAATCCATTTTTTTAATACCTGTTTAGGGTATCCAAAAGCATATGCAATTTTTTCAATATATTCAATTTCTTCTTTTCTATACTGTTCAATTGATGAATGTGTTAAACTTCTTTTAATTAGTGTTTTAATACTATTTCTTTTATGTGTTAATGGATGTGATGACTGAAATGGTATAAGTACTGGGATATATGAAGATTTTCTATGCACTCTGAATTGTAAACTCTCCTCTGTTTTAATAATCAAAACGTCCAAAAATGCCAAAGTATTGTCATGTTCTTGTTCTACTGTCAGTTCTATAGATGGATAAAAAACTTGTAAAATATGTGGGAGGAATACCATATATAGAAAATGTTTCAGCAGAAATTAATAAAGTTTGTGGCAAGTATGGCATACAGGTAGGAAATCAGGTACTTACTGTAAAAAATTTAGTGATTAAAAATGAAAAAATTAGCCAATTAGATAGAGCAGGAATTTATGAAATCCCAATAAACCAGCAACCACCTGTGTCATATATAGGCAGCACCAAGAACAAATTAAAATATAGACTGAATCAGCATATTAATAATTGGAACAAAAAAGAGGCTAAGACAGCATTGACCCAATACTGTATGGAAAATCAAAAATGTCCAAGGTTTGAAGATATTAAAATTATTAAGAGCTGTAAAAACGAAAAGCAGTTAAGAATTGCAGAATCAGTGTTAATTGAAAAAAACAGATCAAGATTATGCAACATTAATGAGCCAAATAACTTAAACGAACAATGGAAAGCCATAATAAAAATTGAACAGCAGCGTAAAAAGAAAGAGAGAAAAAAGAGCAGCAGGGACAATAGATGGCGCCAGAGACACAACGATTCAGAGATAGCGACTGGGGCCCAGGCCTCGATGGCTCTGCTCACTTGAGCTGCGGTGGGCGGATGAGACACACCTGCCTCCTGAAGATGACAGGGATCTGTCGAAAGTACTAGAGGATTGGATGTGCGGGGCTGAATGGGTGTGACAATTGCAGTGGGAGTAGCAGAGGTTGTGAAACAGAAGGAGGAGTTCCATAATTAGAATTGACTAAGGATTTAATCACCTGTGAATGTAAGGTTTATGTACATAGTTTTTACTTGAATTGTATGAATGAGTTGTATGTATGATTTTTATCGAATTGACAAGCATTATAGTAACATACTATAAGGCAAAGGAAAAAAAAAAGCGATGTTTCACACCCGAAAATAAGAAGCGTAAGCAAGAGGTCTGTAAACCTGTGGAAGCCCAGTTACATCACGATGAATTGACGTGTTGGAAGTGTTTGGTCCATTGGAGGTTACCATGATATTTATGGTGAGTGATTATTCCTCATGGTTTTTTCACGTAAAGGATATTGTAAAAAGAGTCGTCCAAGACAACGCATATTTTGCCCAGGCAAAAAATTTGCTCGCTGCAATGTTGTTTGATGATAGGAGGTATGTTCGTGAGCTTGCTGTTGGACGAATTATGAAGGCCAGGAAATCTTCCGAACAAACAACTACCATTAGGAAGTTTCAAATTCCTAAGCTGAATTTCCAGAGCAATGATTATATCGATCTAATCGACTGGAAAGAATGTATTGCGAATGAGCCTCCCATATGGTAATGGGAAGACTGAGTTTCTGGATTTACTGCAGTCGGATAAGTATCCAAGTTCTTGCCACGAATTTACAAAATTACCCTGCCATTTTCAAGCAGTAGAGAGGATGGTTAAGATTGTAACAGATTCTTCTGTTCATAATGTGTGGCCTTCTTGCAAGAGATTGACTCATCAGAGCAAAAATTTTAGATAGGAAGTCGATGCCAAGTTTTGAAAAAAAGTCCGATTTCCAAGTGAAATAAACTCGCTCCTCAAGTTAAACTACTACGTAAGGCTGGTGTCTATCATATTTACATGACTTATTATGCAATTTTCAGAGAAATATGACAAACTTTGAGCTCTTTGGGGAAGCCTAAGAAATTAACTCACGTCAGCTGAATTTTTACCTGTGTTTGTACTCTCAAAGGTTATATTAAATAACATGGTGACACAGTATTCTTTTATATTTACAAAATGGAGAAAGCAGGTATTTTTAAAGCATTTTCCCTATGAAGTTCAAACTTCGAGGTTCTTGGGGAAGCCTAAGATATCGAATAATGTCATCCACATTTCGGGGAGTCATTTCAGTAATAAAATCGCAACTATTGCACATGGTGACGTTTCAAATAAAAAAGAAACATGTTTTTTGCTCCACCCTACTACACAGCCAGTATTGACGCTAAAGAAAAATTACCACAGATATCTTTAACGAATAAAATAAAATAAAAATAAAACCGTATTTTTTGTGGAAAAATCGGATTTACGGAAAATATTTTTGAAATCGGACGGAATTCGGGTAAACCGGGACACTCGGAAGCTCTGGACTTTGGTTTCATGTACTCCAAAATGCAGTAAGCCTGATGTCATTCTGACTGACGGGAATTTCCTCCCTACTGGCCAAGGATGTGTTAATTCCCAGGTGCGCATGCGTACAAAACTTGAGACTTTCTGTCATGGCTCACTAAAAATCCCAGAGACCATTATGACACACCCTGTATAATAACAAAATTTCTGTGAATGCAAAAAAATCATGAACATTTACCCAAGTTCCCTAATATCTTACATAGTTGCACTCACCATACTTTTAGATGCCTTGATATGGGGAGGGGCTAAAGGGTAGGTTCAAGTAAAAGTTAGGTGGGCAGAAGTGCACCTATTCTCACCCATAGGTCGCACCTGCTAATAACTTTGATTAATAATAACTTTGATTTGACAGATTTTACACTGAAAAGCTAACCTCCAGATCCAAGAGAACAGCTTAGTGATCTGTATATATAAAGTGCAGTCTATATTCCACATTTTTCCAATTTTACAACTACACACTGCTGCACTTTTCTTTCCACTTCACTACAATCAAATTATTACTAGGAAGTTTTATCATTCAGTGTAAATCTTGCAAATGAGTCTTACATGCAGAAGGTTCTATGAGAATTACTGGCCATGCCTATTTTACTCCATGCATGCAGCACCCTCTGAATAATGAACTTATTCTGAAACTGTTTCAAATCTCTACATGACGGTAGATACAGAGCTGTCTTCAATAAAAAGCAGTCTACATGCTTTTGATATATAGTGTCTACCCCATTCACAATGCACAAGAACAAGAAAATTGATACTCCAATTTTTTGAATTTATCTCAAACTAATTTCTTTTTAATGCTGAGGACTGAACATAATATTATCTCATGCAGGACATGAAGAAATTATCAAATAATTTCCTACTGCTCAGTGGTTTGGTTAATGCATTGTTCCATTTTAGATAATACATAAAACTGTTCTTCTAGGACTGCTAATCAACACACAAATATACTTCTGCATAAATTTGGTAAAGAGTCAAGACTAATTGGCACTTGCCTGCATTGTCACCAGTCTGTCATCAACCATTACTTCTTTTGTGAGGAAATCTGCTCCTATTGTGGCTTTATACTGATTGCTGAATTTCTTGTTAACATACTGGTTCATAAGGGAGGTTTTTCCAACACTTACAGAGGAGAGAACAAAAGTACATTTTAAAATACATGAATTAATATAGAAATAACAAAGTAACAATACATATACAATGTAATAAATGCTCTAAAATATTTCTTTAAACATACTCTAGCACTGCCTATGTTACAGTGACGATAAAATCGATTAGAATGAACTTTTCAATTTTTGTTAAAATCTGTTTCTTGACACTTCTATCGTGAAAAGTGCATCAGCCTACTTGCCTGCACTAAGAAATGTGGAATTCATAAACTATTACCTTGATGAAGGAACCTGATTTCCTGAACAGGTTTACTCTGCTCCAAGGAGTATGCATAGCTTCATTTCTACAAGAAGTCTAGTTTCTATCCTGAAATAAATGGCATAATGACTTCCAAACCATCACAGGTGTCTGGAAACAGTGGGCATAAAGTTTAGAACCTGCAGCCCAAGTTGCATGCAGCAACTACTGTACTATACCTGTGGTGTGTGTGTTAGGCAACTTACCAGCTCTTAATCGCCATAACTGGGCCATCAAAGATAGCGTGATTTTGTTGAATGTACCATAAACACAAGCAATAAAATGTAGTTATAATACCATTTTTCAACAAATTGCAAAACACACATGCATCACAAATTTGCTTACAGTAGGTATTCAATGATGAACATAAAAGTAGCTTTCCTTCACTATGAGACGTCACAAAACACTACAGATCTGTTAAAGCAAGGAAAGTAGAATGACTCATTTTTTGGGAAGCAGCTTTTATCTCCACCCACACAATTAATTACATGTAATGAAATTTGGTATGCAAATGTACTTCCCCCTTATTACTGCATTTCGTGAATTTAAGTTTCATTAAGTTCTTCAAATGGCTTCTGCTGACTAAGAATGGAAGTCTCCCCAATAGTACAAAAATCCAGACATGTAGCTGTGTGGGTAATTAATGAATAAAGATAAGTATGGAGCAGTCACTATTGCCATATGGTTGAATACATGACAGGGTGCATTCACTAAATCTTAAGAGTGGGTATTTTCTCTTAATTCTCCAAGGGGGATGTGGGGGGGGGGGGGTCAATTCATACTTGAATGTGGGGAATACTGAATGGTGTTGAGATCAGTTTTAAGATCTCCTGGTTTTGGATTTCAAGTGAAACATATCATTAGGGAAAGAATAAACAACTCAGGCACAGGGAGCATGCAAACATTCAGAAACACAACTGTGTTTTAAATACCAAACATAAGTTTTACAGTTTACAACAGCATAGTTGCCTCTAGAGATTGGTTGGAAACCACGTGACTCTTACTTTGTCACCATTACTGAAAAATCCCTGTCACAATTATGACCAATGAAAAAAAGTAATAGCTCCTAATCCAGCAATAAGAATTGTCACAGTCAGCCATGTCCAGGCCTCCACAAATTGAAAAAACAACCCTGGTAGCCAGCAAAAGTTTTCAGTGGCCAGCCCAATTTTTTAAGTACAGAACATTTTGCAAAATACATAAGGCAAAAGGAGCAGGTCTCGGGTGCAGATATGAAACATCTGCATCATTTCCCCTAGATTCCCGAAAGCATTATTGAAAAAATCTGATGGAAGAAAATAAACATGAAGTTATTTTTTCACAGACTGAGGATTCATTGTAGATCAATAGCACAGATTTTTTTTTTTTTTAGCTGTAGCTCATTGCATGGCAGAAAAGATATACTAATAAAACTGCTGAAACCATAGTTTCTAGTGACAAACATATTTGTGGACCCCTAGTTACAAGTATAAATTACTGTATATGCTTTTACATAAATTACATACATTTATTTATGTGGAAATCAGAAATTATATAAAGTAGACTGTACTGTTTCAGTAAGTGATCATAAAATGTTTCCAATATGCTGAATAAATGTTAATAAGAAATTGTACAACAATATACATAAGTTGAAATGTTTGTGTCCAAAGTTACACTTTTCATATTCTCACATTAACTAAAAAAGTACTGCATACTGATCAGGACTGAATACAATTCTGTAAGAAAAACGGGTGGTGGTCTGGTCCATCCCTTGAATTTTGTGGGGCACACTTTGTTAACTGTGCATTTTTGAAAAAAACATAAGTTTTTATTGTATTGATTGAGAAAGAGTAATTGCTAATATAGTAATATGGACGGTGAATTCAGATGTTGCATTTGGTAATTTCAAATGTTCACAGTTAAAAAGAATTTTGAAAAAATGTCAATAAGAATTTATGTCGCATAATCAAGGTTCAAGAAACTAAATGAAAATTGCATTAACACATTCTCAAATGTTTGTGCAGTAGTAGTAAGCCTTATAAAGGACACTAGGGAAAAAAATAATTTCTCTTAACATTCTATTTCTGATGTAGTTCTTCAAATTCTGTGTTTCCTAATTTTTGCTTCTTAACTACTGGCATATGTCCTTGTGTGTGTCTAGAATTTTTGGATCTAAAGAACCACTTATCAATAGCTTTCTGTGGTTTATAGTCTTTAAGTGGAGGGCCATTCAAGTGAATCATGAGATCATTCAAAGTTGATGCTTCCATGGATGTTCTGTTGTTGGTTTTTATCAAATTCATGTGACTGAAACCACGTTCACATGATGCAGTACATGTTGGTAAAACTGCAACAATTTCTAGTAGGTGGCCAAGAACTAGAAATCTCTCTTGGTTAGATAGTTTTTTTTGGAGTAAATCTGCAAACCTCGCCCTAAAACTTTAAATTCATACCACTCACTCATTAGACTTCATTTTAGTTTCACACGAGGTTTCATTTTGGAAGGAAAGATGTCTTTGAAAGTGCTTGGCAAGAACTTCAATTTCACTTTTCCCAATATCTTCCAGGTTTTCTTCTGGCCAGACAAAGGTGTCAAACACTGAAAAAGCTTTTTGTAAAGTAGTCTCAGACTCTAAAAATCGTTCCTGAAGGTACCTTATCCCATCGCTGATCATTTTGTTCTTGTCTGACTCAAAAGCTTTTACTGTCAATGTTTGTAAGTTGAATGCCCAAGTAGTTTCCACTGGCTTTCACATGAGGCAGGCCTAGATTCCCAGTAGTTAAGTTCATTTAGTGATCTTTTAATGTGTAGCTCAACTTGGCTTAAAAGTAACTGCTCTTTTTGAAAAATCAATGAAACTTCTTTAAATATTAGCAAAAAATCCAGTAAAAAGTGCAGCATTGCAACAAATCTGAAACTTCGTTTTTTTTTTTACAATTTCTCTGGCTACAGCAGCAGCATCTCTCTTCTCATTTGACACATCTTCTAAATGAGCTATAACTACATTATAATTCTTTACTAATGCAGTAAGAGTACCTACTTTGCTTGAAACCCACCGAACCTTGTGTAGATACAGAAATTTCAGAATCTTTTGACTCCAGAATGTTAGCAATACTATTTAACTGTCCCATTCGTTTAGGAGAGTTCCGGTAAAACTTGTATAGCTTTTTGAGAACAGTATCTAATTCATTTAGATATTTAACATTTTTTTATTGAGCTCAGAACACTCAAATTTAATTTGTAAGCAACACAGTGTTGGGAAACAACATCTGGGATGCTTCTCTTTATTTTTGTAGCTAGCCCATTTTCTTTCCCAATCATGTTTGCTGCGCCATCTGTACCAAGCCCGACCAACTACTGTCCTAACCAACTAATTCCCAAATTTCTCATTTCTTCATCCAAGACCCGGTAAGTACCCTTCAGCAGTAGATGACTGAAGTGGTACTACTGACAAAAACACTTCTTTCACTTTCTTGTCATTGACATAGCAAATATAAATAAGTATTTCCTTGTTTGAAAAGTCACAGTATTACAATAACCATTCAAAAGTTTATGTGCCTACAATTACTTTAATGAGAAACTTGCCTTTACTAGAAGGTCTGTTCTCTTTGAAAAAGATACATTTCATTGCACGTTTTTTCCCTATTTTAATTTCTACAGTTGGTTTGGGCTTCTGGTGAGGCGGTTTTATGTTGTCTTCAACTTGTTCATTTATTTGACTGAGTGAGTAATTTATTAATCCATACTGCTGCAATGATACTTGATCCAAGAAACCTCTTTTTTGCTTAAAAAATCTATAATTTCACTGATGTTAAATAACCCTAATCGGTAGTTTAATTGGCTTATAAAACTTACTATTCATTGAACCTACTTGCATGAACATTTACAAACAAACCATAAACTAACTTCTTATTTACAAACACCAAAACCATCTAACAATTTTTTTTAAAACCTAAAATACAATTATTTACAACAAACTTATCTCACTCTCTCATTCATGCACCACACCTCTGCCGTTCCCAACGTAGATTGCCTCTAGCAGCTTTCTACCCGACCAGGGTTGTCTTCAGGAGGCTAGGTGGTATCAGCCCTGCTATCACAGTGCGAGTGAGTGAGAGAAGTGATTTCCTGCGTCAGCCTATCTCCCACGTCATATTGAAAACTTTGCCACTGTGGCTCCATCTGTTAGGGACTGTAGTTAATATTTTCTTTTCTTTTGCAGTATTTTTTGTTCTATTTTTATTAGTTCTTTCCATTTTTTGTTAAGTATATTTGGGTCATTATGATTACATACTCAATCCCTATTTTTTTCAATCAGCACAGATTCTGTAATACGCAAATGTCTTTCATTGTTACATGATTTAATTATTTTGATGTCTTCAAATTTCGGGTATCTTTGATTATCTAAGCAATACTGTATCAGTGCTGTTTTTGCTTCTTTTTTACCAATTTTTTATGTGTTGTTGCAGGCGATGTTTTAATACCAATATCGTACATAGGGAGTACCAAAAACCAATTAAAACATTGCCTGCAACAACACATAAAAAATTGGCAAAAAAAAAAAAAAAAAAAAAAAATGCAAAAACAGCACTGATACAGTATTGCTTAGATAATCAAAGATACCCGAAATTTGAAGACATCAAAATAATTAAATCATGTAACAATGAAAGACATTTGCGTATTACAGAATCTGTGCTGATTGAAAAAAATAGGGATTGAGTATGTAATCATAATGACCAAATATACTTAACAAAAAATGGAAAGAACTAATAAAAATAGAACAAAAAAAAAAAAATACTGCAGAAGAAAAGAAAATATTAACTACAGTTCCTAACAGATGGAGCCACAGTGGCAAAGTTTTCAATATGACGTGGGAGATAGGCTGACGCAGGAAATCACTTCTCTCACTCACTCGCACTGTGATAGCAGGGCTGATACCACCTAGCCTCCTGAAGACAACCCTGGTCGGGTAGAAAGCTGCTAGATGCAAACTACGTTGGGAACGGCAGAGGTGTGGTGCATGAATGAGAGAGAGAAATGAGTTTGTAAATAGAGGGCAATGAGATAAGTTTGTTGTAAATAATCGTATTTTAGTATATTTGCACTTTTAAGGTCCCTGCAAAGTGCACATAGTTTACGTGCAATTCAAAAATGATATACTATTAAAAATCACCAATCACTTACTCTAAAGATCATGGTAATTTCCATCCACAACACACTTCAAGCACGTCAATTATCGTAATGTTGTTGGCCTTCAAAGGTTTACAGACATCTTGCTTACAATTCCTTCTCCCGGGGATGAAACATCGCATTTTTTTTTTTTTTTTTTTTTTTTTTGCTAGACAAACAACGCTGGGGTTTTTTTTTTAGCCATATGAGATTTTACCATAGCTCGTCAATTCCATAAAAACCACACAAGCATACTACTCATTCATACATTCAATTAAAAAACTATGTACATATTTACACTACATTACATTCCCAGGTGGTTAAACCTTTGTCAACTGTGAGTAACAAAATGCTCCATCTGTTTCAAAAACCCGTGCTACTCCTACTGCAAGTGTCACACTCATTCAGCCCCTCACACACAATCCTCTAGCGCTTTCAACAGGCTACTGTCGTCCTGAGGAGGCAGGCGTGTCTCACCCGCCCACCACAGCTCAAGTGAGCAGAGCCATCAATAAAGCCAAGATTGATAAAAAAAACTGGTAAAATATGTAGGGGCAATGCCATATGTAGAAAATGTTTCAGCTGAAATTAATGTACAGGTAGGAAATCAGGTACTTACTGTAGTAAAAAATTTAGTGATTAAAAATGAAAAAAATCAGCCAATTAGATAGAGCAGGAATTTATGAAATCCCTATAAACCAGCAACTAACTACCTGTGTCATATATAGGCAGCACCAAGAATAAATTAAAGTATAGATTGAACCATCATATAAATAATTGGAATAAAAAGAAGCTAAGACAGCATTAACCCAATACTGTATGGAAAATCAACAAAGTCCAAGGTTTGAGGATATTAAAATTATTAAGAGCTGTAAAAATAAAAACGAAAGGCAGTTAAGAATCGCAGAGTCAGTGTTAACTGAAAAAAAAACAGATCGCGATTATGCAACATTAATGAGCCTAGCAACTTAAACGAACAATGGAAGGCCTTAATAAAAATTTAACAACAGCTTAGAAAGAAAAAAAGAAAAGAGAGCAGCAATGACAATAGATGGCGCCAGAGACACAAAGATTCAGAGATTGCGACTTGAGCCTGTGCCTCTATGGCTCTGCTCACTTGAGCTGTGGTGGGCGGGTGAGACACACCTGCCTCCTGAGGACGACAGTAGCCTGTTGAAAGCGCTAGAGGATTGTGTGTGAGGGGCTGAATGAGTGTGACACTTGCAGTAGGAGTAGCACGGGTTTTTGAAACAGATGGAGCATTTTGTTACTCACAGTTGACAAAGGTTTAACCACCTGGGAATGTAATGTAGTGTAAATACGTACATAGTTTTTTAATTGAATGTATGAATGAGTAGTATGCTTGTGTGGTTTTTAGGGAATTGACGAGCTATGGTTACATCTCATATGGCTAAAAAAAAAACCCCCAGCGTTGTTTGTCTAGCAAATAAAACCACCAAAAAAAAAAAAAAAAAAAAACCAAAAAAAAACCGATGTTTCAGCCCCGAAAGAAGGACTCGTAAGCAAGATGTCTGTAAACCTTTGAAGGCCAACAACAACAACATTACGATAATTGACGTGTTTGAAGTGTGTTGTGGATGGAAATTACCATGATCTTTAGGGTAAGTGATTGGTGATTTTTAATAGTATATCATTGTATTTTAGGTTTTGAAATTTTTTGTTAGATGGTTTGCGAATGTTCACGCAAGTAGGTTCAATGAATAGTAAGTTTTTTAAGCCAATTAAACTACCGATTAGGGTTATTTAACATCAGTGAAATTATAGGTTTTTTTAAGTAAAAAAGAGGTTTCTTGGATCAAGTACCATTGCAGCAGTATGAATTAATAATTTACTCACTCAGTCAAACAAATGAACAAGTTGAAGACAACATAAAACCGCCGCACCAGAAGCCCAAACCAACCGTAGAAATTGAAATGGGGAAAAAACGTGCAATGAAAGGTATCTTTTTCAAAGAGAACAGACCTTCTGGTTAAGGTAAGTTTCTCATTACTCTCATTAAATAAATAAGTATTTCTTCTACTGTGAACTTATCAGTTGATGCATCAAGAAAGATAGTTGCATGGTTACACTGTTTAACTTCTGCAATTAGTGCTTGCCTAACCTCATCTGCAATATGAACTCTTTACACCTCATATCATTCTGATATTGTTCAAGACTCACATTTACATCAAATTTATTTAATAACACAATCAGATTTGAAAAATCTATAAATGGCTTATCATATTTTGCCACATAATATGCAGTGTTGAAGAGCTTTTCAAGATGGCTCATCCATCTTTTTGTGACACACTGCTATTGGTGTACACTCCGGTTTTTCTGCAGCAAGATCATGTTCAATGCAGTTTCTGTGCATTTTTGATAGCTGGTGTATCTTGAATGTCTCAATTTTGAAAGGCCACTGGAAACCACGATCAAATTTTGAGTTTTTATCTGAAATATTGGGGGATATTTTGAGCCTATTTTGCATGAAGCTTTTTCGTTTTCAAACACTAACCATGGAAATTCTTCACACCATTTTTTCTGAAATTCTATCTTGCCATCTTTCTTATTTTCAATTGTAGTCTTTTGGGACAATCAAAGTTTGTTTTTCTGAGGCACTTGTTCAATTTGGCCTTTGTCATCATTTTGCAGAGTTCCAAATGCCGATCGCTTCTGAAAAAATGAAAATACTCTTTTGTTCCATCATAAAAACAACTTGAGCATGAAAGAACCGTGCCTCGAAGTGAGCTGAGGAAGTCAAGCACTTTTAATTGGAAGCAAATAGCACCAAATATTTTTTAAGTCACATGAAGCTGGTTATAAATTTTTATTATCACAGTCGGAATCCTTCCAAAGCATCAGAACAGCCAAGTAACTTGTGCTTCTCCATAAGCACTTAAGCAGCACGGAACCTGAAGTCCAGTGCGACAATGATCGCACGCCTGTGACAGTCACAGGAATGGGTATTGGCACCCGAAGTCCAGTGGGACAAAAGATAGCACACCTGTAACAGGGAGGGAGATGACACTGAAGAAAGATGACACTCTCAATCTCTTGTTCCTTCTGCTGTGTTACGACAGCGTTTTACGAAAAATAAAATAAAACAATCATTCGACTTCAAAGATCTGCATAAATCTGGGTGCTCTAAAATAATAGAGTTGATGAAGGAAGTGAATTTCCTAATTGCATTCCTGCCAACTAATTTTAGCGAAAATCTAGAAAACTGCTTAAAAACATCCTGAAGACATTTCAAAAATCAAGAACAGAATATGGTGCAAAAGTCAATTTACGAGTGTATTATAAATACTTAAAAATTACGGAGAAAAGCATTTTTAGTTTTTTCAAATAAATAATTAACACACACACATATATACAGAGCTGTATAAATATATACCGAGATGCGAGCGTCTGGAAAGGAGTTCCAGAAATCAACGCATGTTGTTTACATAATCTTACCATTATAAATTTACTTTAAAAAAAAAACAACCTTGTACCTCGTCCTGCCTTTGAAGCGCTCGCACGCTTCTTTATGATTAAAAAAAAAAACGCCCTTTCACTTTACCATTCCATGCCCCACTCCCACCAAGGGAAAAAAAAACCAATGGGTTCAGAGATGGATACCTGCGCTACGCGTAGCGAACTGAGGCTATGTCGTTACAGCTGAAACTTTTAACTCAAAACAAAGCAATGACACAAGTTCTGATGATATCCCACTTCGGAAGACGGAGAGCTTTGATTTACTTTAACAGTGCACACAAAAAAGTACGGAGTTGTTTACAAAAATATCATGCACTCAGAAATTAAAGTGATAAAGCAAAGCATTTTATGTAAAATTACGTAATCCCTAAAACACTTTTTTCTTTACAGTAAACACGGTTTATTTCTATATCAAACTCTCTTAACGTAATTATTTTTTTGACCTGTTAAGTAGGTCAAGAAAGTTGCGACTGGGACAGAAGTTCCTTTATCACAAATATTTTGTGTTATGCAGCATAGCAGCCAGCAAGCATGTTCCCAGTTTAAGATTCGTTCAGCGGAAAGGATTCTGGGGCCCCTACCCTTCCTAGGTCACAACAGAGAGCACCACGAGGACAAGCCTTTCCCACCGATCACGTGATGAGTGTGTGTGTGTGTGTGTGGGGGGGGGGGGGGGTAGGCAGACAGGAGAGAGAGAGAGACTGCAATTCGTGCGGCCGCACGCACACCTCTCTGATAATAATAACTATTAATTAAAACTGCTGAAAACATAGTTGCCAGCCAAAATATTTTGGTCGCCTATGGCAACCTGGCGACCACATTTGTGGAGCCCTGGCCATTTTCAAGCAATGCTTGGGGTCCAAAAACACTTATGTCATAGTACTGGTTACCAAGCAAACATATCTAAACAATTTGTCTCCTCCTGAAGACTGAAGCGGCAATTCGTTTAAGCGGCGTAAGAAAATAAAATATAATTTGCCAAGCTTTCACTCATCTGTGGATGGCTTTTTTTCAAGGCCAATAGAGTAACCAATCAGAAATATTAGAACAATTACAGTTTGAATATGAGAATGGTTACACCAGAAACAAAGAATGATTAAATACGCAACACAGCTTGTTCTAAATATGAAATCATATCATTTGGGACACTGCTGTTTTGAGGGGGGGGATATTTAAGGTACTGTATGCAGATTTTTGGCAACTCCAGGGAGACGCTGTCACTGCAGGCTTCACAGCTGGTGATAATTTCCAGAGACTCTGAATGCTGTTGCTTTTGGGTTAGTGTAGGGGGCTTTTTTTCTAATGCCTTCCCACATAGGTACAGCAGACTTGGAACTCATTTCTCTGGAAGATCTCCCTTCTTTTGCGTCCCCTCTTTTGTGTTCTCTGATTCTGGTTCCAAATGAGCACTTTGTCATTCCAGTGTAATGTCTATGCGTACTGTAAGGATATGAAAATGGTATGGCATAAACACTAGCTTCGTTGTAGATCGTAGGTCTGTCGCAGAACATTGGAAGTATAATGTACAAGGATTTTGGGGCCCTTACGCCTACACTGAGTCCTATTTTTCTAAGGGCGTTTTTCAGGATGTAAGACAGGCCTGGAATATATGGTATTGATTCCAAGTACTGCAGTTGGGTCAATGAATTAGTGCATATTCCACATTGTGTAGCCTTGGTCTTCCTGATGAAGCTGAGAATACTTTTGTATGAGTACCCTGCTTTTGTGGCTACATTAATTATTTTATTTAGTTCAGATTGCCTGGCAGAGACATCTGTGCTTACAGTAAAAGTTCTTTGAATCAGTGGTCTGTATAATGCAGACTTGTGTTCCTCTGGGCAAAATGAGCTGCTAAGCATCGGATTAGGTAGACTTGGATTTGTAATAGACTTGAGAATGGAGCCAGTTATCCGGTAATTTAGTTAAAAGAACGTCCAGATAAGGAAATGAGCTGTCTCTTTCAGCCTCCATGATGAAACAGATTGGAGAATGAATAGAGCTGATTTGGCCTAGAAAAGGCTGAAGAGTGTCTTCCCCGTGAGGCCATATGAAGAACATGTCATCAGCACATCTTAGCCAAGTAGAAGGTTTTGGGTTAATGTTGGTGAAGTCAAGAGTTTTTCAGATCACGGAATCAAAGAGCTTTTACTCTAAGCTTAGATGACTCTGCCAGACAGTCTGAACTACGAGGGTTGGAATTTTAATAGTGGCAAAACATCTGTAGAATTGAAGTGGAACACAACAACTTTATGCTGCTTATGCCACATGTTGGTTGGATACCTAGCACGCCTCATTGTGAAATGGACTTGCCCTCCCATCTGCAACGCCTGCAGAGTAACGAGAAGAACATGAGCTCTTGCTACCCGTCGGTCTAGTCGTGATGTTTTCGAAATCGGAGCAGCAGTGTTGGATAAAAATTCAGAGTGTCAGAAGTCATACTGCACAACAGTGTTATTAAGTACTTTTAGGGGCTTGTGGGGAATATGCATTACCATACAGAACAGTTGCAAGATGGGTAAAAGCCTTCAATGACGGACACCAAAATGTGAAAGATGAGCCTCGGCCAGGTCGTCCCAGTGCAAGTAAAGAACAAGTGAGTGCTGTTTCCGTTTTACTGGAGACAGATTGGTGCTTTATGATTTGTCAGTTAGCCAATCAGACAGGAGTGTTGCATACAACTGCTACACACTGCGAAAGAATGCTACAAGCGCAAAGGAGAAGCTTTCCTTCACCATATCATTATGCTGGATGAGACACGGGCTATATCATATGAGCCAGAAATGAAACACCAATCTAACGAGTGGTGTCATTATGGGTCACTGCGCAAATTCCATCAGAACCCCAGCAATATGAAAGCTATGGTTATTCTCATGTACGACTGTGATGGTGTTATCTTGAAGTATGACATACCCCAATGCCAGACCGTCACTGCGTTTTATTACTATACAGTTTTGGAACAAAATCTGCGACCAGCTTTGTGGAAGAATCGGATACACTTTATGCAGAACCCACCCACCATTTTTTCATGACAATGCTTGAGTGCATATTCATACACGAGATCAACCAAGGAACAAAAAAGCTGAACTTTTTTACAGAGTGAAAAATCAGAACACATGCGAATATAACGCAGAAAGATGGAATTGTTCACTCTAATTTATTTATTTAAATATTAAACTGGAGCACATCATTGCATTCGCAATATAAAATTACAATTCAGAACAAAATAAAATTGTTTTAAAAGACATTGCTCCAAACAGATTTTTTTTTTTTTTGTACTTTCTAGAACATCAGCTCAATTTTCCTCTTGTATTGCTTTCTTCTCAGCAAGTTCCAAAGCCACATTACATTGCCGTTTGTCGACTCTGCAGCTGATACTATCTTTGCTTAGTTTTTTTTTTTTTTTCGGTTGATATCATTCCCTTCCCATTTCTTCACCATTTTTTCTCTCCTTTTATTACTTCAGACGACAATAATTTAGCCATCATGCTGGAAGAGCTATCGACCTGAGGACCATGAATGCATGATATCAAAGCTTTTACTACTTTAGATAAATGGTGTAACTTTCAGAATATGAATACTTTTAATTTTAACACCATGCATCAATTTTGACAAATTTTCAAATTTTGTCACTTCCGTTTCTGGAAAATTTCCTTTCCCTTATCAAGATAAAGTGCAGACATTTATGGGGGGAAGTAGCATTTAACAACAACACAGGATAGTGAGAACATCGCGGGAAGTGAAAAATATGATTACAGGAGAAATCTTCGCTTTGACTGACTTGTGCAGTATTTGTGGAATAAAAGGATATTTATGAACAATACTGGGCAGAAGGAACATCGCGTGAGGAAAAAAAAAAAAAAAATGATTATGGGGAAAATCTTTACTCTGCGTAACTTCCCGTTTTCGGAAGTTTTGAAAGACGAAATATAGTCCGCAGACGGAAAACAATCCTTCCCTACCCCCAAAAAATTTCTTTTCAGTTCTGCACCGATCTCGAAAATAACTCAAAGGATGATGAAAAAAGCGGAATTCTGCAAATCCGTGGAAGAATCTCATGTATGGTATTGCATATGCTGTGGATCAGTTGTCCACTCGATGGGGCTCGGAAGTGCTCTAACAGCAACTGTATTCTCCTGACTTAAGCCCCTGTGACTTCGACTTGATTCCAAAAATGAAGGAACTACTTCATGGCAATCGATTCAGAGCTATGCTAGACATTCTTCACACAGTAGACCACTCTATACAAATGATCAACTGAACAGGCACTGCCAATGGGTGTTACATAATGCTGGTGACTACATTGAAGAACTGTAAAAATTTGAAACAAGTACGCGTAGTAATTATACAGTTGCCACTATTAAAACTCCAACGCTCGTAAATAAAATTATTAATTTAGTCATGAAAGCAGGGTACTCATACAAAAGTATTCTTAGCTTCATCAGGAAGACCAAGGCCACACTACATGGAATATGCACAAATTCAATGACTCAACTGCAGTACTTGGGATCAATACCATATATTCCAAGCTTGTCTTACATCCTGAAAAATGACCTAAGAAAAATGTGACTTGGTGTAGGCACAAGGACCCCAAAACATTTGTACAGCATACTTTCAAAGTTCTCCGACACATCTACGATACACAACAAAACTGGTGTTTATGTCATACCGTTTTCGTACCTTGACGGTACGCACAGACATTACATCGGAATGACAAAATGCTCATTAGGAACCAGAATCAGATAACACAAAAGAAGGAAAAGATCTTCCCTATCCATAAAAGTGTGTTCCAAGTCCATGTTACCTATATGGGAAGGCATTAAAAAATTAGCCCCTGCACTAACCCAAAAGCAACAGCATTCAGAAAGTCTCTGGGAATTATCACCAGCCATGAAGCCTGCAATATCAGCATCTCCCTGGAGTTGTCAAAAATCTGGATATAGTGCCTTAATGATTCCCCTCCCCCTCCAAACAGCCATGTCACAAATTATCATGTGACTTCATATTTAGAACACACTATGCTGAGTACTTAATCATTCTTTACGGTCTGGTGTAACCATTCTCATATTTAAACTGTAATCGTTCTAATATTTCAGTTTGTTTACGCTATTAGCCTTGAAAAAGCCATCCATAGATGAGTAAAAACTTGGCAAATTGTATTTTCTTTTCTTATGCCGATTAAATGGATTACCACTTCACAGTTTTCTATACTTGGCGTACTAATCAGTTGCACTATTGTCTGCTTTTTCTGTTGAGCATTCTTTCGGTCTCCCCTTTTTCCCAGGTTTAAGATGCTTTTTCTTTTGGCTTTCACTCTGCATTTGTTCATAAACCAAGAATTTGAAGTGAGCTGATTTTAAGTGATTTTGTCAGTTACAAATGAGATGGTGATTCACAGATCCATCACCCCTGTTGTATGCAGTAATTCAGTCACTGTTACAAGTAAGACAGTGACTTGCAGTTCCAGCTCTTTACAGTTTAATCACAATCTTAAACAGTGAGTTTGTCACAGTTACTTTTGTGGAACTGTCACCCTTGTCACTGTGACAGGTAAAACACTGTTAAGCCCACCTTCAGTTGCCTTTTATTCTCAAAAGAATTACAGGTAAGACTTTGACACCTCTTTGCTTTCAATTTGCATGTACCACCCTGCATTGTTTACATACAGCCTGCTTACTCCTATCATTAAAGGTGAAAAGGAAGTACCTCAGCATAACTTTAATGTGGGATGCTTTAGAGGGGGGGGGGGCAGTAAATTAAGTAGACTTTCTTATAAGAAGTAAATATGCAAAACTGCAAGTCTTTTTTATAGGAAGGAAAGAAGAGTAATACTAAAAATTTTTTTATGGGCAATGTTTTTATATGCAAAAGGTATTTTTTCCTTGTTCTTTGCTTTATGTGCAGCCCCTATCCTATATGTGGATCTGATAACAGACACCACTACATATTCAGATACAATGTACGAGTAGGCCACACATATCTTTGGGTGATCGCATGTTGTTCTTATTCCACCATGTGTATACTGCCATCATTTAGACCCATTTGATCAATTAATAGAAAGAAAAATAATAATGAAAGAGTGGAAGAAATAAAGTATTCCTTCACTTTTTCGTTCAGTGAATTTCTGCTCTGCACTTCATGTATCAATCTATCTTTTCTTTCATGTAAACCAAAATATGTAAAAAGGAACACAATACTTTAACATCAAATCATTTCTCACATCAACAAGCTTCTCATTGTCATTTTGGTCAAATTATACAAGCAGTAACATCTATTAAACACAAAACAAAAAAAAGATGGTCTTTTTAGTGATATTTGCAAAGACTAAAAAAATTTGTGTATTTGGAGCTGACATTTATGCACTTCCGTTGCCTTCTTAATGTAGGGAATAAGCATGTTGTATGTAAACAATGAGGAAGTACATGTGTGAGTGGAAACTTGAAAGTGAGCAGCTGCCGAAGTCCACCTGGTATTGCCCTCCAGGCAAGGTTTCATTAACACACTTCTAACATTCCAAAGGGAATTTTGTGTGGTTCTTATTCCCTGGGTACATAAATCCATGAAATAACTGAATTTGGGCAAGTGAGAATCCTAAAACACCACATAAGGGACCACCTCATGCTAAAAAAAAAAAAAAAATTATGTTTGGGCTGCAGTGCCACAGTGTTGCATAATTGGTCTTATTTCTTTCCAGAAAAAACTACAACTGCAGTGCATTTGGAAACCCCCCCCCCCATGCTTTTATCAATCAACTAAATGATAAGGTGGTAACTACGGAATACTTTTAAAAGGGTGGCACAACTTACAATACATCCAACATCAGTATAGCCAAAACTGAGTCATTTTTGAAGGACTTAACCAGCACAGTCACCAGATTTAACACCTGAATTTTTTCTATACAGCCTTCTGAAAGGAAAATTATACAACAACCAGACACAAGGACAATCAAAGCACAAGAAAACACCAAGGAGGAAATTGAGGCAGTGGCCACATACATGCTGGTTCAAACCCTTTACCAACATGGAGCAGCATGTTCAAGTGTGTTTAGACACAAATGGCAGGCACTTTCAGCACATGTTGTAACATCATGTTTCCCATAAACTACGGTGATTCTGATCAAGTGGGACACATTGGGACTAGAACACTTTGGTCAATTATGCGAAACTTTATCCTAATGAGTTAATTCAGGTTGTTCAAGAACTGTCCCAAATAAATGGCTACCCAACATTATTAACAGGTATGGCCCAATTAACCAGAATCTACTGTATATCGTGCTCAAATTTTATCAAAATACATGACTATTCTTCAAGTTAACTAAAAGATTTTTTGTGTCCTCTAGTGATTAGGACACCTACACTCCAATTCACCCTAAAAATGTACTGTTGGTAAAGGCAGGTCAGCCTTATCACGACTCGTTGTGGAATGCAAAAACGGTATCCATCCACGTTAATGTGCTCTTCTACTGTTTTCTTTCTGGTCACCCCCCACCCACCCACATATCTCACAAACAGTGGGAATTGTGAGCGATGGTCAGGTGAGGCCAAACTGCTTCCCCTACCACCTACTAACGATCCAGACTTACAAATTTTGCTAGTAGACATTGGCCACCAAGACCAAAAATGTTAGTGGCCATAAAAAAAAACACTCAGTGGCCAAACTTTGAAAAAAAAATAAATCAAATTGTACATTTCATGCTAAATTATTTTTATAAAATTGCTTAGTATAATATCAGTATGTTTTATTTTGCATATTTCAGAAAAGTTGAAACTGAAGTAATAAAACAATGCAGGAGAGTGGGAACATTGCGCGGGGAGGGGAGTGTGCTTACGGGAGAAATCTTTGCACCGTCCGACTTCCGGTTTTGGAAATTTTCCCGCTATTTTCAAGCTGAAATACAAATATTTATGCAGTTAAATATTACTTAACAATAATACTGGGCAGAGGCAACATCGCGAGAAAGGAATTACGATTGCGGAAAAAATCTGAACTCCGTAGACCTTCAGTTTTCGAAATTTTCGTAAAGATGGAATTCCGACCTTCGACGAACATCCCCTGTCTACCACACCCCCAAATCGTGTTCACCGATTCATTGATCTCGCGAAGGACCAAAATAATAATGAAAAAGGCGGAGTTCCTCGATTTCACAAAAGAATCGGATGTCTGAGATTACTGGGAAATTTTTGCGGCGTCTAACCTCAGTTTTTACCCATTGTTGCCTACAGTTTCACTCTGAAATACTTTTATGCATGCAATAAAATCATATTTAACAATAAAACGTTACACTAAGGCAACATCGAGAGAAAAAAAAAAAATTACGATTACTATAACTCCATCCAACTACCGTTTGCGAAAGTTTTGACACACGAAAGATAGTCTCCAGATGGATCCCCCCCCCAAATTGTCTACAGTTTTACGCTGATCCTGAGAACGATCTAAATGTCGAAAAAAAAAAAAAAAACCCGCGGAATTCCGCGAGTCCGCTAAAGGATCTCGTGCATATCATAAAACAATAAAAAAAGTGCAAATTCGTAGAATCCGTAGTTTCGACAGCGAGGGTTCGTAGTCAGCTAATTAAATCCGTAGAAACTACGGACATTCCGTAGTAGTTCGCAGGTATGGAAATATTATTACAGTACAACCTCGAAAATCTGGAATCTTTCGGAGATCCGGACTATGCCGATTCCTAATTTCAGAATTTTCCTATGAAATAAGCAGGCTTTCAGCGAACATTCATTAAAAATAATAACAAGTTAGTAAAATTATGCAATGCATTGATTATGATACGCTTTCCAACATACCAGTAATTATTACTCAAGTTATGAGGATAATGGCTGTGGAATAAATCTCGCTCCTGTGTCCTGACCTTTGACCCCATTTCGATGATATTCAACAGAACCGGTTCAGTACATCTCAAGAATAACATACTAAAGTTTTGTCGCAATAGAAGCAGTTTTACGCAAGTTATGAGAATAATGGCTGTGGAATAAATCTTACTTTTGTGCAATGACCTTTGACCACATTTCGTTGATATTCAACAGAACCGGTTCACTATACCTCCGGAACAACATGATAACGTTTTGTCGCAATCGAAACATTTTTTGGTAAGTTATGATGCACAAGGGCAATGGAATGGATCCCACGTGTCCTGACCTTTGACCCCATTTCCAATAGGGTTCGTCCCCAGTGGCTCCCTACTACATACTAAAATTTCATCGAAATCTAACCATTTTCACGCAAGTTATGACGCATATGGGCAATGGAATAAATACCGCTTTTATGCCCTGCCTGACCTTTAACCCCATTCATCCATTTTCAATAGGGTTTGTGCCCAGTGGTTCCCTATCACATATTAAAATTTCATCGAAATCGAACCATATTTACTCGTGTTATGACGCATAAAGGCAATGAAATGGATCCCGCTCTTATGGTGTGACCTTTGACCCCACTTCACCCATTTTCAATAGGGTTTGTCCCCTGGTGGTCCCCTACCACATACTAAAATTTCATCGAAATCGAACCATATTTACGCATGTTATGACGCATAAAGGCAATGAAATGGATCCCGCTCTTATGGCGTGACCTTTGACCCCACTTCACCCATTTTCAATAGGGTTCGTCCCCTGGTGGTCCCCTACCACATACTAAAATTTCATCAAAATCTAACCATTTTTACGTGAGTTATCGCATCGACAGACGGACGGAAAAAGCTGGAGCATATACGCTTCTTCAACCTACGGTTGGAAAGCGTAAAAAAGAAAATGCCTAACTTCTAAAGCTTTCATCGGATTTTAACGAAATTTCACATGATAGTTTATTTTGACGTGTCTTGGTTACTGTTAAATTTGCATTCAGTTATTTAAAAAATTGGAGAATTTTTTTAAATAAAAATTTCTCCCAGTTGGACTTTTCCGATGCAGACAGTTGAGCTGTCCACCACCGGCTTTCATCCCCACCGCAACCTCGTTCCCCTACGATGAACCATCAGCCGTGGCGCATTCTTTGTGATCAAAAACCGACACCCTAGCCTTTTTTTCTTTTCTGCTGTTTAAGCAGAATGAAAAAGGTGATGGCCGACTTCCGTACAACTCAAATTTTGTGCCATTTCGTGCGATTTCCGTACATTTGGAGTAAAATTTTTCAAAAACGTGCGAGTTCCGTACAAGTTAAAAAAAATTTAAGTGCAATACAAGTTAAATAAAATAAATGTTTTCCCTGTACAGGTTCGCCAGAATTAGCGATTTAATCAAACATTTTTAGTTGCCATGACGATGAAGTTTATCGCCCGTGGCGACCATGAGTCTGGATCTTTACCACCTACTTAAGTAACCAACTTTTCAAGTTTTCCAGATTACAAATTTATTGTATCTGTGTTGTTAATGTTCGGAGGGACCCCCCCCCCCCGTCCAAGTTGTGTCCCAAGTGGGCGGAAATAGCCGAAATTGCAGAGCTCTGGATTTAGCAACTTTTCATAACAAATTTCCAAAAGCACACTAACTTCTGGAACTTTTTTTAGATGACAATTTTTTGTCTGATAAACAACAAATGCTGAGCAAACAAAACTGGATTCTGAGCAATAATTCTACTGGTGTTCGCTCAAAACTCTGTTTCACACCCTACATAGTGGTACACTTTTGGGTTGTCTTGGAGTATAGTAGAACAAGCATATACATAGTAAAAGCAAATCAAAGTCAAGAACAAAGCGGAAGTCTGAGATAATGAAGCTCAGATATCTGTACTGGTTTATCTACATAAGCAGCAATTTCAATTATTGTTTTCAGAAAACATTTTTGGCATTTCATGAAGTTATGCATCGAAATGGTTCACTATACTTCAGGCACATATTTTTATTGCTTGCTAAAAAAAAAAATACTTTTTTTTTTTTGTCTCAGTTTTCTTTCCTTCAACTGAGCATGACTGGCATCTCTTTCCTATCCAACACCCAAATGATATTACAATTTCATGCAAAACATTGCAACTTACTTAAAAAGCTTCAATTTTCTGGAAGTTTTTAGCATTCAAATTTCCTTGGCAAGCCCTTTCAATTCTTTCTACAAATTCTTTGTGATTCTCAGCTAATCCCAACCCCAAAACAACAACAACAACAACAACAACAACAAAAAAAAAAAAAAAAACAGCAGTTTTTATTTAGAAAATTTTCTCAAGTGTTCAGAGCAATGTTTAATTTATCAAAACATCACTTTTGAAGTTCTGAAGCAAAACTTACCTTCAATGACTAAATTATCATTGTAATTCAGTGATAATTTTTGCATTACATCTGACTAATAAATAACCGACATAAATCATTCCTTTTTTGGGAGTTCATTCAGGCAAAATTCATTCACAAATGATGATTCAAATGAATGACCATTGAATTTCCAGATTTTCGCTATGTTTACTGAACAAATAATTCACTGCAGTGATCTCATGTTTATGACTTTTCTTAGGGCTTTCAAGGCCACATCTCTTCTAGGCAAACTACTCACAAGGGTGCAAGCTCTTCACCATTTATTACAAGTGGGTTCACAGCAAGCAATCAGGCACATCATTTAGACTGATCGCATTCACACATCACTCCCATTCTTAAACCTCATCATTATTTTCTAGCCGACCGTCCACTCACATAACAGTTGACATTTAATTCTTGCCATTACTTTGCTTAATGGAAATTTGTATCCAAACTCATGCAGGCAGAATAAAGTTACATGCGATACAACTTGTGTTTATTGCTGTAATGGCCGATTGAATGATCATAGCATTCACAACTGCGAGAGCGAACCATTTGCCAATCACGGGAAAGAATAATTTGGTGTGAAGCAACCATTCACGAATGGTCTATCATTATAATAAATTATATGCTTTCCAGTTATATTCATAAAATACTTACCCACTATCACCAAGGATGATGACTTTCAGTAGAACCTTCTTTCTAGAAGTCATGCTGCTATAACTGCCCTGCAAAAAAAAAAAAAAAAAAAAAAAAGATACATCACTACATCGCACACACATATTTCTATGTTGGTGTGTTAACATATTAAATAATAACTGGAAATTTCATCTCTTTGTGTAAGAAAGTATATAAATTATTAAATAACAAAGTTTGTCAAAGCATGAATCCTGTATACAGGATGTATCAGAAACGGTCACAACTTAAAGGGGTGATAGAACAAGGAACAATATTTGTAATACGAGGCGTGATCGAATGTGCAATGTTAACGCGAACACATGCAGGACGAAGAACACGGCAAAGGAATATTCTTTATGAACGGATCGTGTACAAAACAGGATTTACGGATATTTTACAATAATTGTTCAAAGGAACGTCCACCTACCTCACGGCGGCGACGGAGCGAATGGCGTACAGTTTGGAGGATTCGAGGCATGTCATGTATTTTTTCAGCAGCAGCGCTAATGAGGGCGACAAGGTCCTCAGGAGAGTTACCGGGTGTCTCGTACACGAGGCTTTTCGGATGTATCCAGAAAAAGTAGTCAGCAGGAGTGATCAGGTGATCTAGGGGACCAAGCGATGGGACCACCGCACCCAATCCATCGGTTTGGAAATTCAGTGTTCAGATAGTTCCGCACTTCCCATGTGGTGGCACAACTTCCAGTAACTCAGGCAGGACCTGCTGCAGGAAAATATGGTAGCTTGTTCCATTGAAACGGTCTGGTAGGACATACGGGCCAATGACGTAGTCTTGAATTATTCCCGCCCGCACATTAACGGAGAAACGCTGCTGGGTGCACCGCACCCGTGTTGCATGCTGATTGACGGTGGCCCACACACGCTCATTATGCGTATTAAACATGCCGTCACGGGTGAACATTGCTTTGTCAGTAAACAGAACAGATGCTGCAAATTCTGGCTGCACTGTTGCAGGTACCAGCATGCAAATGTCACACAGTGAGGAAAATCCGGTTCTTGTCAGGCCTGAACCCCATGGAGATGGTAAGGGTGGAGATGTTCCTCGTGAAGCACACGCCGTACCGTCATATGACTCACTCCGTGGATACGTGCCATCTCTCGAGTGCTGCCTTCCGGCCGATCTTCCACAATCACCTCTATTCTATTCGGCGTTCTCATCATTCGTGAACAGCCTGCATCCTGTCTGTGGGAGAGGAACGACCCCGTCTCACACAGTCGTCTGTGCAAGCGCTGAAAGGTTCGGCAATCGGGCACCAGCCGATGTGGAAAACGCTCACGGGGCTTCGACGGCATTGACGTTTGCAGCTACGTACATGAAATGGATACCTGCCTTCTCAGCATTGGAATACTACTGCATCTCGGTGGATGTACAGCTTGCGAATGACGGTGTATGCGAAACGCACCGGCAAGCACCCTCTACCGGGCTAACAACGTGGCTTCCGACCACGCCTTGAATTACAAATATTGTTCTTTGTGCCATGTTCTATCCCCCTTGAAGTTTTGACCATCATTTCTGATACACCCTGTAAACATAGCAGCCTATTTAACCCAAACTCAAAAATTGAGATCATAAGAAAAATTATCCCTTAAAAAGTGCAAGGAGGAACCAGAAATATGGGGAAAACAAATAACATACTTCATCTCCCACCAAATCAAACTACTAACAAAAAAGTACAACCTTATCACATTATGAAATTCAGATGTTTTGAAAATCTTGGGTAGATTTGGGGCCTTAATCAGAACACAACTTAAATCCAATGCAAAAACAAAACTGTCTAACACACATGCAATTTGACTTAAGTTAGAAAGTGTGCAAGCATACAATAAAGCCCCTGTTGAAAAATGGAAATATCTGAATTTCAGAAATTTATTTCACTCTTTAACTCACTTTCTGAGAATTTTTTAAAAATCTTAAATCATGTTACAATCAAGAATTTTGAGTAGCTGGTTCTATCGGAAGTATCTAGCTGTACAGATCTTGCTTTTCACAGGTCCAGAAAGCATTAAAATGGAAAATATGCACCTACCAAAAGATCAACAGCAGCGTAAAATTTTTCAAATAGCTGCATTTGAAAAAAAAAAAAAAAAAGGAAAAGTGCACTGAGAATTTTAAACTGGAAAAGAGCATCAAGACATTAAAATGCCTTTGCACGCAGCAGTTTCCGAAATAAAGTAAGCATTTATTACTCACGTAACTGTAGTTATGTATGGCTCGGCCAGATGTGTGCAGGAAATTAAATCTGACATTGACTGTACTTATCTACAAAAGGGATTAGGTTTAATGCCGATTTCCCCCTTGTCTTCTGCTGAGAATCAAGTCCCTTGCTTGGAATTATACCAATATGTTCAAAAAGTTGCAGAACTTTTTGTATTAAAAAAGAATGAGTACAGATACTACCTGTTCATGTGGTATTTCCTTTGAAGTAGTTACCCTGTGCAACTATGCATTTTTGCCAGTGCTCATACAAAGATTTAAATGCAAATTGCAAGCCTTCTTTTGCCACATCCTCCAGTGCCTTCGTCGCAGCTCGTTGCACTTCTTTGGAACTTGAGAAGCGTCGCCCTTAAGCAAATTCTTCATCCGGGGAAAAAAGGAAAAAGTCACGGGGAGAGATCAGGGGAATAAGCTGGTTGTGGAAGAATGGGAATGTGATGTTTGTACAGGTAATCGGACACCAGGAGGGATCTGTGAGGCAGCGCATTATCGTGATGCAGCACCCACGAGTTTGTCTTCCAAAGATCGGGTCGCTTGCGTCGCACTGATTCTTGGAGACGTTTCAGAACGTTGAGATACTCTTCTTTAGTGATTGTACGACCATGTTGAAGGAATTCCTTGTGTGCGACCCCTTGCAATCGAAGAAAACTGTTAACAAGACCTTTCCTTTGGAGCGAACTTTTTTAGTCGCGGTGACGACGGCGATTTCCACACTTTTGGACTGTCGATTGGATTGGGGGTCGTACAGAAAGCACCAAGTCTCATTGCCAGTGATCAATCAATTCAAGAGATGGGGATCCAAATCCACTGCATCAATGTTATCCCCTCAAACTTGCATGCACACATCCATTTTTTCTTGTCAGGTTTTTGGGAACAATTTGTTGGCACACGCGATTGCATGCCCAGTTTTTCTGTTAAAATGGCATGGCAACTTCTGCAATTGCTGCAACAGTTTTTAGACGTTCATTTTTCATAATTTCTTTCACAATGGTGATTTGTTCATCCGTAGTGGATGTTGAAGGTTGTCCTGACCTCTTATCATCCTCGATACTGTCGCCCATTTTCGAATCGTCGAAGCCACTAAACTCAAGTTTGACTCATTACACTCTTACCATGCGCTGACTTAATCATTTGAAAAGTCTCGGCGAAAGATTTTCCGAGCAGAACACAGAATTTTACACTTGAACATTGTTTAAAATAAACATCGTTGTCCTCACAACGGAGAGCCTCGAACGCTTGTAATCACGAAATACGCAAATACGCTGTATGTGTTGGATCAGGGTCAAACCGGTTCTGGCTGGTCGGTCACATGATGCTCTTCGCTTGCTCAGCGGGGAATTATGTAATTCACTGGCATTTGGCAAATATTCAAAAAGTTCCGGAACTTTTTGAAAGTACTAGTATATATCCCCCATAGCAGAATCGCGGCAAAAGGGCAACATATGTTGTAGATTTTATTTTGGTGCTGCAGACAAAAACAATATCCTCAGAACCATATTAAATCTTCTCTTGTGGACTCCTGATTATGGAAGAAAGTTTTCTATCTTTCAAAACTTTCCAAAAATCAAAGTTAGATGAAGTGAAGATTTCTCCCAATGGTTCTCTCTGACTGATATTGTTGTTAAATATCCCTTTATTACATGAATGTTTGTGTTTCAGCTTAAAAATGGTGGAAAATTTTCCATTATTGTTAAATGTTATTTTCCCTCTATAAATAGTTGCCAAGGGTAAAACTAGACATTCCCCATATCAGAAGAATGATTGAATCAACCAATTCTCAATTATTTGAACTGTAAACATCTCATAAAATAGTATTCAAGAAGGTTTTTTTTTTTTTTCAGAGCTGAAGGAAAACATGTTCAAAAATAATGAATTAGTTGACCCTTGTAATACTAAACTTACATATCACAATATCCAGCAAAGCTTTATTTTATCTTTCGTGATTGAGACAGACTGTAAATTTCCTTCCTCCACAATGGAACTATTTTTGAAGTTTAAGGGTGTAGAATCTGAATCTGTGAAGCAACACACACAAGTTTTGGTATAGTCTTTCAAAAGCCTGGCAGACCAGTTTTTTTTTGTTTTTTGTTTTTGGAAATGAATGAAGAGGCAGTTATGAAATATTCACTATTCAAACATAGCTGAAAAAAATGAAGAGTATATGTGCCAATGTCCAAAGTTTTCTAACAGTTTTATAAGTAACCATCTACACACATTTCCATTAGTGTCAAAAGGTTCTTCTGCAAAGTCTTGTGTTATTAATGGGAGACACAACCCGAGAAGACATACATATTCTCGAAAATTGTTCTTATATTTTACGTGCAAATTGTAATTAACATCGTTAATAGAAACTCACCCAAAGGTTGTTGCTTCTTGGCACATTTACCACACGTATCTTTCCGGCTGGACTTGTCATATTGCGTGGTAGGCCTTACGTGGCCGCCGTATCTCTTCCCTGTGTCTTTACATAAAATCTTGCTATTTTTGTTTTTGAGCCAACATCTTATAATCACATTCACATATTTCTTACATATGGACATCTTTCATTATCTTCAGCATATATTAAAAACTCTAAAACTCTATACAGAACTCACTCGTCCTTCATTACACAGAACCCTTTCGTCATTCGTCAAATACATGTAAAGACACAGGGAAGAGATACGATGACCATGTAAGGCCTATCATGCAGTATGACAAGTCCAGTCGGAAGGATATGTGCAGTAAATGTGCCAAGAAGCAACAACTTTTGGGTGAGTTTCTATTAACGATGATGTTTAGCAAATATACCATGTGAACGTGGCTTTAGCACACACAAAAGAAAATTCAGTCAAAATTTAGAGATTCACTGAGCAACAAAAATCTTAATGCATATTTCTGAAATTGGGCCAGATAAACCCTCAGAAACAAAACAACTGATTAAAGCTTTCTAACTGTGGCAAGAAATGAAAGACTGATGTATATACTTCAGGAGCAATTTTATATCAATGTACTGCAAAAGGAACAACTCTAGTTTTGTCAAATGAATCAGGGTAATTTGTATTAAATTGAACGTAGTAAAATTCTTGATCTAATTCACCTGTTTGTTTTAAGAACCAAAGTATATCTTATATTATTTGAAAAATCACTGTTTTCCCAGTCTTAATATTATTAAGTCACATATTCAAAACTCCCCACCTGAAATTTTCAATCCCCTCCATTTACAAACACAAGTGGGGAACTTCCTTTCATTTCAAATTTGAATTTTAGCCCCTGTAACTCAAAATGTAGCAGTTACAGTGGTGAATTTGTCGTGATTGACTAATGGGCAGGGATCAAGTTAAAATTTATTTTGTATGTTAATAAATTTTGCTAGTAGATAATGCAATTTGCTAGTAAAAATTAGGGCCACTAGCAAATGTTGCTACTGCTAAAAAGAAAAAAGAAATCGTGGCCTGATCTGCGTACGCGACCCTGACACAGAAAACTTGCTGCAAACCCGCGAAGCGTGAACCACGATAACAATACAAAAAAAAAAAAAAAAAAAATTACATATTCCAATTAGGACAAAATACATTACAACTGAATGTGCAGCAATGTGTGCGAAATGGACCTTTATCGCAAAATATTAAAATATTGGACTATAAACCTCATAAAAACAAGACTAATTAAAGGAAGTTTTTATATCCAGATAAACAGTTTCATCAACGAACCTTCAAAAATTACAAATAGCATTCATTCTCAACAACTTAATTCAAAAATAGTAGACTTGCAATATGCATAAAGAAAAGATTTTAATTTAACAACTGGCAACTGCAAGAGGAACCTCACAATAAAATTAAAAATCTTGCTGTGCAAATGAAACTTTTGATACAGTTCCTATACATTGAGAACATGATAAAATCAAAAGGCCAGGACATCAGTAAAAACAAAAGAACCCAGAAAATGTAAAAAAATAATTTAACGTTTTTCAAGTAAAAATAGAATTAAGACTTAATTTGAGCGGTGTCTTGCAAGTGTTTTAATTGCTGTAAACAGCATTTTTTTGTTAAATCTACAAGCAAGAAGTATCCGCAAAATCTGCTAATAATTTGGAAACTACTCGCGTACGTCTACATTCCATTACTCTGCCTGTACATAACAGGAACATTGAGGGGTTCAACTTGATCTCTGTCTAGGACAAATCTCATGATGATGCACTTGGATTTGACACCAATAAAATTTGATGGCTATATATATATATATGATTGGTATTAATCAAATCCTATGGTTATTTGATAGTAGACACACTACAATTTCAAGAAAACATCTTTGTTCACATGCATCACATTTTCACTCGGCTGCATTCGATGGAATGATTCCAGTGTGCCATTAGTTTTCTACTACTGTTCCATCCCAGCTACACAATGTAACTTTGAATCAGACTTAGACAGCAATACAACAGTTTTAACCTGCCATACTTACAGTATATGATTAAGGAAGTTCATGCCAAAACAGCAATTCTATCAAAAATTCCAAAATTGTGTGGAAAGTCCTATTTTTTTTTACTTTTGGAAGGAAAGACTACAAAATCAGGCCTGTTTGAATAAGATCAGGGAGCTTTAAAACGTAAAGAAGACCCCCCCTCTTTTTAAAGCTATTTGTTCTTTTCCCTTTTCACATACAATTTTCCCACTACTATCTGTTTGCTTAAATGTCTATATGTACACAACTAAATACACTGTCTAACAAAATGATTTGGTAATTGATGACATGGCTATTCCTAGACTTAATGCATTATAAGTATCTCCAAATTGTTTTTTTAAGGATTATATAAAAAGAAATATGTCAAATTTTTGGGTAGCACCCTACCCTTCCTCAGGACTATAGCTATAGTAGGTGTTGCCATTCATGAGATAAAACCAACCTTTCAAATCATTTAATGTTGTACATCTTCTCCCTATTTCCAGTCCTTCTGACAATTTTCTTTCGAAAAATTGCTGTTGATGTCAGTCCTGACAATTTTCTTTTCAAAAGAAAAATTGTTAGGACTGGAAATAAAGAAGAACAGGTACAACATTAAACGATTTGAAAGACTGGAATTTATCTCGCATGTGGCGACATCTACTATAGCTGTAGTTCTGAGTAAGGGTAGGGGTGCTACCTAATAATTAGACATTTCCTTTTTATTCCTTAGAAAAACCCATAATTTGGAGATATTTAAAATGATCACTGCAATTTCCCATCTCTAAATAAAATTACGAACACCACATTTTTTATTCAATGCAGATGTATATCCTTTCCTGACCGTCAATATTTATTCTTCAGATAGGCAGGCCTACTAGCCAACTAGTAGGCCTATCTGAAGAATAAAAACATGCCATATTCACAAAAGTAAAAAAAAATTTTTTTGATCTTTGACTGCAAAAACAGCCCTATTTTTAAAATCAGAAACTAATCATGGTGAAGTTTTGCTTTTAAAGTGTCATTTATGTGCGAATTTAGTAAAATTTCTCTTTTTAGAATGTAAGTTTTTTTTTTTTTTTTTTTTTTTTTTGGTAGCACCTATTTGTGCTATGTATCAGATGAGATGAACAGATGTTTCAAAAGCTTTCAAACATAAGTAAAAGTAACTTTCTAAGGACCCGCTTATCAATTAACCTCACAATTACTGCTTGCCAAAGTCTACAATAGATGTAGTAGCCACGTCTGATACGACTGTTTATGCTGCTGGGAACAAGTCCGTCGGTGATACATTCCCACACTTCCTGGTCTTGGCTTTTGTTCAACTTTATGTAATTCTATGAATTTTTTACTTTAAAGCTTAATATCCTTTTATTTCACAAGCCCAGGGATCCAGGGTCATGACATTTAATATTTTGAGTACCATTACTCTCTTGTATCCATTATGTTTATGAAGTAGCACATTTGTTTTTCACCCCTCTGCTTTACCAGCTGTTTGCACTATGCTTTATAATTTTTTAAAAATATTGGCACTGGGAACTAGCTATTGCAACTTTCTCCTCTGAGTTTGCCATGGAGATTGAGAACCTTTACGTTTTTGCATGTTAATTTAATTTTTTTTAAATGGCATTTGAAACTTTTATGGTATGCAAATGAGTTAACAAATTTAACTCAAAATCTGACAAAAAAAAATAAAAATGGAATAGTTCTGAAAATAATCTCTGTGCTAAGTTCAAGAGAAAGAGGTAACACAACTAAGCCCCAGCCAACATTTAAAAAGTTGTACATCACAACAAAACAGCACGTAAAAACAGAGGGTGGCGATTAAAAAAAAAAAAAAAGAAGAAGAAAAGTATGATGCTTCAAAGCACATTATGTATACAAGGTGGAGCAATTGTACTCAAAATATTCACCACCACAAACGGATCACTAAAAGTGACATCACTACTTTGGACTTGTAAAATAAAATATTAAGCTTTAAAGTTTAATTCATATGGTTATATTAGAAGGAATAAGTTCGAAACGTCAAAGCTAAGTAAGAAGTGTGGGCAAAAAACCTGACATGGCGACATCTACCATGGGCTTCAGCGAACAGAAATGCAGGGTCTAATCAATGGATGAACCCTTCCTAAGTTCTAAAGATGTGAAATTACAAAGTTAAACATGTCTGTTAATGCTGCCTGACAAGCACACTTTTTTTAATTTTAATTTAAAACTCAAATCCCTCTCCACAAAAATAATTGCCAATGAAATACCAACTATTTTTTAAAGCAACATACAGAATTACCAACATTTTAAAGACCTATCAGGATCACCACCCAGTTTTTGACATTTAAACACCACATACCACAAAAATTTTCATTACAAATTTATATAAATGTAAAATAAAAAAAATTGCTTACCATCTTCAATTTTTAAGTTTGGTGCAAATCTAACTCCATAAATATTTAATAATTCAAAATTGGAGTGACCTTAAGAGTTATCGGTATAAATTTATGACAGAAAAAAAAAAACGATAAATGGCGCAAAATTTTAAAGAAATAGTTGTTTTAAATTGTTATGCTGATCTTTATGTAGTTCATTACAACCTTACTTTTCCTTTATTGATCACAGTATGTTACCTTTATAGCTTTCAGTTCTTCTGTAAAACATTAACAAGGAATAGGAAGTATGCAATACACACATAACCAGTAGATGAAGGTATATGGGTAAGCATGCCAGTTATGTTAAGAAAACTGAAGAAAAGCACAGTAGGCTTTTGACCCAGCTTGGGTCTTGATAACCTGTAAGCAGACTAAAGATGGAAAGTTCATGACCGATTCGCTCGAAAAGAACGGATCATCAAACTGAGTCGCTGGCAAACGAATCTTTCCTGAAAAGAACAGATTTTCTGAATGAATCAGTATTTTTTTACTATGCATCAGAATTTCATCTCGGCGAGTTCATGTTCTAGGCAGAAAATCTTACCTTATTCAAAAACATACAAATGCAATAAGTTACATTATGAATGTTTTGAAACGAACTTAGAGGAAAACAGAGAAACAAATTTCCTGTAAGAATTAAAAGCACATTTAAACTTAAAAAACATCTGCCACTAAAACGGAAACAAACTAAAGGATCCAACCCCGCATGAAAATGATCATGGCAGAAAAAGGCTAAATTTTTCCACATAGGAATATTTATTAACTTTCAGCATTTATTAACTACCCTAAGCACCATATATATGCATATATAAAAGCCATAAAATTGACTAACATTTCTTTAGGAAGGAAGAATTTTATTTTAGTCAATGTGCTTACACCAAATCAATAATGTCAATCCCATATTTATTATTGATCTAATTTGTTTCTTTTCAGATTTGAGTAATTAGATAGTTTACAGACACAAAAATTTTACATGATGAAGGCACAAGTTCGGGAACCGAAACCAATGGACATATATATATATAAGGTCAGGTGATGCATAACATCACAGCCTCTCCTTGACAAATGTCAACCCCGCCTTCTCGTGGTGCATCCTGTTCCCACTAAAGGGGCTCTGACGACCGCCAATAGCGGTATAACTATACCATCGGGATTAGAGGAAATTCTATCCCACACTCACCAACCCGCTTGGCCAGCGTGGTGAGTTATGGCCAAACCCCTCCAAAATGATTCCACAACTTAAATCTTGGCCCTCAGTCTCCGGCAGCTGGAATGTATCTGGCCAAGGCAGCGGCCAGTGCGACATGAAGGCAGAGGGTGCTAAGAATCCCCGGAGGACCGGACTAGGCTGCCATCTGATGCTGACCTTGGCTACTTACAATGGACGCTCCCTATCTTCTGATTCAAGGCTTCTTGAATTGGAAGAGGAACTACAAAGGATCAAGTGGGACATCGTGGGGCTAAGTGAGGTAAGGAGAAAAGGAGAAGATCTCATCGAACTGAAAAGTGGACATCTCTTCTACTATCGTGGGACAGATACTGGCAGAACTAGTGGTGTTGGATTTATAATAAACAAGAAACTGAAGGATAAAGTTGTAGAAGTTGAAAGTTCCTCTGACAGAGCTGCACGACTTGTTATCCAACTCTCGAAAAGATACCAGGCTCAGATTATTCAAACTTATGCACCCACCACAAGTCATCCTGAAGAAGAAATTGAAGAATTTTATGAGGAAATTTGTCATCTAAATAATAAAGGTAAGCAGCACTTGAAAATAATTATGGGAGATTTCAATGCAAAAATAGGGCAACGGCAACAGAATGAAACTTCAGTAGGTAAATTCGGTCACGGCAACAGAAACCAGCGTGGAAATACTCTCGTTGAGTTTGCAGAGGCAGAAGGGTTTTTCATCTTGAACTCCTTTTTCAAGAAAAAGCCACACAGGAAATGGACATGGAGACATCCAAATGGGACGACAAGTGAAATTGATTTTATTATGTGTAACAAAAAAATCGTCATAGAAGACTGCAGTGTGCTGAACAAGTTCAACACAGGTAGTGACCATAGATTGGTGAGATGTAAGATGCACCTCAACACTAAACTTGAACGTGGCAAGCTCATAAGACAAACAAAATCTATTGACATAACCAACCTTAAAAAACACCATAATACCTTCAAGTTAGAACTGAAGAACAGGTTCTCTGCTTTAGAAGGCCTAACATCGGAAGAAGTGGACATCTCTGAAGTTAACAGAAAAGTAACCAAAGCTCTTATGGAAACAGCAACAAAATTAGCTGGGTCTAAGAACAAGTTGCATGTGAACAAATTATCAGGAAAAACCAAAATGTTGATGCAAAAAAGAAGAGAGATGAGGACAACTAAAGAAGATGTGACTTCCAAAGTGGAATATATAGAGCTATGCAAGACAGTAAGAAAAAGTATCACTGAAGACGTAAGAAAATTCAACTGTGAACTAGTGAGGAAAGCAATTGAAAACAACCAAAGCTTAAAGATAGCAAAGGGACATCTCAGTAAGGGAAGAAAACAGATTATGGCACTGAGAAAAGAAGATGGTTCTGTAACAAGAAATAGAGGCGAAATTTTGACAAGAGTGAAAGATTTCTACTCCAAATTATATGAAAGGGATGATATATGCACTCCAGACATCATGAAAGATACCAGTACCAGAGTTCCTCCAGTCCTTCCAGCAGAAGTTGCACATGCAATCAAGAACATGAAGCGAGGAAAAGCTCCAGGAGAAGATGGAATTACTGTAGACATCATACAAGAAGCAAGTGGAGAAATCGAAACAGTACTCGCCCAAATTTTCACTCGATGCCTTAATGAAGGAAAGATTCCTGAGGATTGGAACACCGCTACAATGATCCTGCTACATAAGAAAGGTGACATTGAGGATCTCGGAAACTACAGACCTATCAGCCTCCTATCAGTAGTTTATAAAATCTTCACTAAAGTTCTTTCACACCGCTTGAAGGTAACACTGGACATGGCTCAACCGAGAGAACAAGCTGGATTCAGGAGTGGCTACAGCACAATAGATCATATCCACGTGCTGAGAGAACTAATTGAAAGAGCGAGGGAATATGAGCTTCCATTGTGCATAGCTTTTATCGATTATGAAAAAGCCTTTGATTCGGTGAAACCATCAGCAGTTACAATGGCTCTGAAAACCTGCGGTATTGAAGATGCATACATTAATATTATTAATAACATCTATGAAAATGCAAGTGCAAAGATTAGGCTGTTTGAAAATACAACACACGTAAAAATTGGAAAGGGAGTGAGACAAGGTGACACCATATCTCCGAAGCTCTTTAATGCCACATTGGAGGGTGTTTTTCAGTCGCTGAGCTGGGAAAACAAGGGGATAAAGATTAATGGAGATTATCTAACCCACCTTCGTTTTGCTGATGACGTAGTCATTTTTGCAACTACCCCATCAGAGCTGCAGAGTATGATCCAGGAACTTGCTGACAAGAGTAAAGAAGTGGGATTAAAAATGAACTTTCAGAAGACAAAAGTGATGTTCAATGCTTTTACAAGAAATGAAGATTTATCGATTGATGGAGAAAAGCTGGAGATAACAGACACGTATGTTTATCTTGGACAGCAGATATCAAGTGAGCGTCACATTGATGAAGAAATTAATCGGCGTACAAAACTTGCCTGGAGAGCTTTTGGAAGAAACAGCATAATTTTCAAGAGCAATATGCCATTATGTCTTAAAAGAAAAGTGTTTGATCAATGCATCCTTCCAGTACTTACGTATGGTGCAGAGACGTGGACCTTAACTAAAAGAGACATACAAAGGCTGCAGACAACTCAAAGAAGCATGGAGAGGTGCATACTTGGTGTAACCAGGAGAGATAAGAAGAGGAACTCGTGGATCCGAAAAATGACAAGAGTGGAAGACATCATGATCAGAGTTAAATCCCTGAAATGGCAATGGGCTGGACATACTGCCAGAAGGACAGATCATCGATGGACAGCCGAAATTTTAGATTGGATTCCAAGGGACAGGAAAAGACCCAGAAGAAGACCACATGGGAGATGGGTGGATGAAATTCGAAAGTATGCAGGGGTACCATGGAGGAGACTGGCACAAGACAGATCGTTGTGGAGGAAACTTGGGGAGACCTTCGTCCAGCAGTGGATTGATAATGGTTGACAATGATGATATATATATATATCCAGTGGCGATTGTGAGGTGACACAAGAAACCCTGAAACTCTCAGCTCAGTCCTAATATACATATAAAAATATTTATATATGCATATTACACACACATAAACTACACAACAAAGCCCTAGTGCTTGTGTAGTTAAATTTCACATCTTTTCTTGTGCCCAATTTTCTTTCACTGTGCAAAATCTTTCAGGCCTTGCATCTTTGAAATCAAATTTTGCACTTATATGTTAATTAAGCAGTCTATGTGAATCAGTTTTACTTGAAGCCTACAGTGGATTCTTTTTTTTTTTTTTTTTTGATTGGAGGTTTAACGACCACCGTGAGCAACTCAATGGGCTATAAGCAGTCGCCCGTCCCTAATTTAGGGTCACTGGTTCCAGGGAAGGGAAAGAGCCAGTGCCGTAAGACAAACACAACATCCATGCCTGACCGGGATTCGAACCCGGACCCCTTACGGACGAATGATCAGAGGCCAACGCCTTAGACCACTGCGCCACCGGGGCGGCTACAGTGGATTCCATGGATTGCATTCAATTTCTAATTTTGGATTAACTGAATCTAAAATAATCAAATTATTTGATGTAGAATGCAACTTTCAAAATAATGAAAAAAGACTTCCTTTCAGCAGGATGTTATCTTGAGAGCTTGTTTGATAACAAAAGAAACACTCAAGGTGTCACAAACCGTCTACATTCACCATCCGCATGTACACGCAGTGTTTTTAATCAAATACTGTAATTCCTAAAGAAAATGGAACTTGAACTTTTAGTTATCATTTCGTAGCATTTTTAGAAATAAAATGTCTGAAGCATCTCAAATTCTTCTAAAACTTAAAACCCCTGATTTAAGGGTTTGGAATGTTACAAAAACACGGAATTCCGGGCTACATTTGGATTTACAAACAGGTCTGTATATTATATATGAGTTTTTTTCTCTCTCTCTCTCAAACTCAGGAACTCTTTAGATGACTTCTAAAAAGGCAGAATTCCACCTTTTGGTGGAACACTTTCACCCTTGGATCAGACTCGGAATAGACACCCTAGACATAAATCGTTCTCTAAATCGGAAGAACCAAATGACCGAATCAGTCTGAAAGAATCTTTCTTGAGAGTCGAATCGAAAGAATAGATTCTTTCAAAAGAATTGGTTTGCCCATCTCTAAAAGCAGACAGACTGGTTGCCAGATTTGTATTTTCAAGTGCATCATTAGGTTGTTGCCAAATGATGAAGAGATTTCTAAATAATAAACACAAAAAAAAAAAAAAAAAAAAAGACAATGTAACTTGAAGTAGCAGCAGCTATTTCAATGCTCGCAGAAAATTGTAGAGCCACTTGTTGATGAAAGAAGCAATTTTTTCCGTATTCTTCCAGAGAAGCACAGATGAAGTATCTGAGAGAATTAATAATACAATGGAAGAATTAGGTCTTCCATGGGTAATGCATTCCTCTCTATGCTCAGCCAGATGTTTAGTAATACTACGAAATGTGCTGCCGATACTTCAGCAATGCTTCTCGGGAAGAATGCTGAGAAAATTGTCCCTTTCATCAACAAAAGTTTTCACGAGAGCATTGAAATAATGGCTACTACAAACAACATAAATAATCTTTATTTTATCCCATTCATTTAGAAATCCCTTCTATCATTTGGCAACAACCATAATGAAGCACTTGAAAATCCAAATTTGGCAACCAGTTATGCTCCATCTATTTACAGGTGATAAAGACCCAAACTGGGTCAAAAATCTACTATGCTTTTCTGAATTTTTTTAATGTAACTGGTGTGCTCACCCATTTACCTTGATTACAAGGAGTTACTATTGCAGCCATTTTGATTTTTCAATCACCACTTCTAAACTGTGAAGATTTTTTTTTTTTTTTGATTGAAAGTTTAATGATTACCGTGAGCAATTCAATGGGCTATAAGCACTCATCCATCCCTAATTTAGGGTCACTGGCTCCAAGGAAGGGAGAGAGCCAGTGCCATAAAACAAACACAACATCCATGCCTCACTGGGATTTGAACCCAGACTCTTCTCGGACAAATGGTCATAAGCCAGCGCTTAGACCATTGCGCCACCGGGGCGGCGAAGATTCATATTCATACTGAAATCATTACTTTTTCTCAGTGAATTCTTTCACAAGTTTCCCTGCTGCAACCAGTCATAACAAACACCAACTGGGAGGGTGGGGGTGGGGCAAGTGTTTGTATTTCCGCTTTCTGCTATGATAATGAATTGCACCAGTGAACTTCCAAGTTGTATCAACTACCACATCACTAAGTTTTTCACCTGTTATGAAGCAAACTCCATCTCAATGGTGTTTTGCTATTAACTTCCATACTGAAAGAGGTCCATAAAAAAATCTATGCTGCACTTGAATTTACTCTGGAGTCAAAGATGAACATCTACAACTTTAGCACACTACAAAACATCTTCCAAAGAGAAATTCTTCTATATAGGACACGCACAAATAGCTTTATAAAAAGAATTTTCTCTACTTCTGTTAGTATTTTATCAATACTATCTTGTTTTGGGTCTAACAGAATGCAATCATCCTTAGATTTCTGAAGATTGCACTTAGTGTGAACACACTTTATGTAAGAAACATTTTCTATTTATGTAAACAAAGACAGAAGCTCTCTGTAGTTTATAGACAAATGGGTCTTCTTTTTACATAATGGCATTTGCCTTACAAAATGATGAACAGCACAGGCTGGATAAAAACAGACACAGTACAATTTGTAGCAGGAGACTTGAAAGGTTCCACTTACATTTTGAATCTTCATAGCAGAAAAACTTGTAAGAGCTGGAACTCTTAAAAGACAAGCTCTATTACATTCATCAACAATACTCTTCATATAATACTTTCTACATTTCTTCCCCACATAAAGGCATCCCACAATTTAAAAGCACATTACTTCATACAGCTGTTTAAGCAAACAAACTAGCATACAAAAACTCTTTAATGGACGTATTCTTTTTACGTACATTATGTGCTGTGTTATGAATCCAATGGCATGTTCTTCGATTTTGTAACTCAATTGTGTGTGTGCTTTCTCACTATATAAATAACGAATTGTCAACAAAGTGCAGTACAGTTTTACCATGGAATATATATATTTTTTTTAAATAATTTTTTTCTATAACAGTGTGGTTACTTTAAGTTTTGTCAAAAAGCAGGAAATACTTCTGGCTAGCCTTCAAATTATCAGCTGATCACGTAGTCATACACGAGACTGACGAAGGGGGAAAAAAAGCTGAACTTTTTAACCGCACGGGTGAAAAATAAGAACGTGTTGCAAAACAGCGTGAATATAATGCGGCGTGAGCAAGACAAAACTGTTCACTGAAATTTATTATGTAAATATTAAGCTGGAGCACATCACTGTATTCAATATATATATATACATTTTACATTTAAAAGCAATACAGGAAAAATGCAACATCGCAGAGAAAAAAAAAATATGACTACCGGCAAAATCTTATGCACTGCCCGACTTCCGTTTTAGGAAAGTTTTCCTCTATTTTGAAGCTGCAAAACAAGTATTTATGGAATAAAATTATATTTAACAACACTAACAGGGTAGAAGAAACCTTGCAAGAAAAAAGGATTACGATTATGGGAGAAACCTTCACTCCGCCTAACTTTTGTTTCCCAAAGTTTGGAAAGTCAGGATTCCGCCCAAAGACGGGAAACAACCGGACCACCATCACTACCACCTCCAATCCTTCCCAAATTTCTGTTCAGTTCTGCATCGATCTCGAGAACCAGTGAAATGACGATGGAAAAGGCGGAATTCTTCGAATCCACTGAAGAATCTCGTGCCTGAATAACACAGGAAAATTTTTGCGCCAACTTCAGTTTTCGGAAATTTTCTTTCATTTTCAAGCTGAAATGCAAATATTTATGGAATAAAATTACACTTAATAATAATACTATGTATAAGAAACATCGCAAAAAAAAGAAATCACGATTACGGGGAAAATTTTCACTCCTTTGACTTGTTTTCGAAAGTTTCGAAAAACAAAACGCCATCCCCCAGATCAAAAAATGATCCCCTCACAACTAATCCTTCAAAATCCATCTTTAGTTTTGCATGGATCTCAAGAATTACCCAAATGATGGCAAAAAAAAAAAAAAAAAAAAAGCGGAATTCCGCGGACCTGTGGAAGAATCTTGCGTATGTGTAGTGTGTCACCCTGCTTTATTTACATAACACCTGCAGACACCATCACAGAGAAAAAGAAACTAGCACTGCCACTGTAGAAAAACAAGGCAATACAAAATCAAATAGTGCAATTTACAGAAAATAGTATGTTTACAACTTACTTTTATGTTTCTTGAATCATTTCTTGAACTGTGTATACTTAATGATATTGATTAACAAGCCAAGTAAGTAAATAAGACTTGCATACAAATTTTGAAGATGACAATCTGTATTTTGGTGTAAATATGAAAAGGATGACAAGTCAAATAATATGCAAAAACTTGAAAATTATCTGACTTACCATAATTTGTCATATTTACACCAAAATACGGATTGTCACTTCAAAATTTGTATTATAGCCTATGGTGTAATCCTGTATTCCATTTGACTTGCATAAAAACCTCGAAAAAAAAAAAAAACCACTTGTGACATTAATTATTCAATTTTTTAATGTATTTACAATTTATTTTTATGTTTCTTGATCAGAGGGCACTCAATGATGTTCATTAACAACAGAGGTAAAAAGATCAAAGTAGAGTTGCATTAAAGAAAGCAGGAACAAAAAGCTAAGAATCTATACTTCTACCTAGGCTGAAAGACAGGCTCTTGGAATATTTGTTTTGACATTACGTGCTGAATGCATTCAGATCCCTTTCAGGAATAAAAAGCAATTTGATCGAAAGAATGGAAAAATGTTTCGGGAACACTAAAAGTAACCATTAAGGAGCAAATAATTAACAATCTGTGCAACATACATATTCAGTTTGCCTTTTGTTCATTTGTGAAATTTACTTCTGCACCTCATGTACAAAATTTGTTCTCCATTTCATGCTTTAAACATTTTTATTCAAAAAAAAAAAAAAAAAAAAAATTACTCCAAATTATCAGATTCCATCCCTTCCTTATGGTATTCTTGGGTGTCTGACATTTACCCACCGGACACTTTTCCACTCTGACATTTGGCCACTGGACAAGAGCCCACTGAACTTGAGCACACTTAGCATGCAGTAACTTTAGGAATTATCACTACCAAATATTTTTGAAATTTAAGCATCGTGGCCTGCTATGATTTTGGGAGCTGGTGTATATCCATCAAAATTTTATTTTGTATACTGTTGACCCAATGCACGTTTGGGACATGACGTACACCAACTGGATTTGTACACCAGCCGAAATTTAAAATTTGTATGCAGTGTGACCCTACGCACGGTTTGAAAAAGAGTTTGAATTATCTCAACTGAATGGGGGGGGGGGGGGGGAGGAATTGGAAAATATTGGTCAGTCAAAATATATTATATATGTTAGTTTACATTTGGGGGGTTATCACTCCCTGAATTTAAACTTTTCCAAATTTTCAAGTACGTTGTTCGTCTACTAATAGCGTTGTCTATTGATTTAAGTTTGAGCTTTTTAGAGCCCATGAAAAAGATTATATATATGTTAGTTTACATTTACGGGGTAAACATCAAATTTAAAATTTTCAAGTGCGCTGTTCGTCTATTGATAGCGTTGTCTAATGAATGATTTAAGTTTAAGATTTTTGAACCCATAAGAAAGGTGATATATATTAGTTTAGGGTTGGGAGTAACCCCCTTAAATTTAAACATTTCTGAAACAAAGTGCAATTTTTATAATGTCCATAATTATTTATGTGATAAGTTTTCCTGCACTAGATCGGAAACGTCTTCTGACGCTACGTATTATCTACAAATCAACCATAGTGGATAAGTGTCCGGGTGGGCAATGTACGTCCAAGTGGGCTTTTGTCCGGACCCCAGTATTCTTCGGCTACTTTTCTTTGCCCATGATATCTGACATGTGCAGGCATTGTAACAAAGCGGATATACACAGAACTTCTTAAAGGTCCTGATAACTGGAAGTCCACCTCCAAAGAAAAGTTTTTCACTTCAACATCAGATGACATCTGTAAGAAATGTGCATAAATTATCGAGGTGGGCAACATCCACTGGGAAAGAGAGTGACATCCAGTGGTTTGATATGAACATTCAAGACACACATAATAGATATAACCTGTTTCTTTAAGCAGTACTGCTTGTCTGCCATTTAGCTTGGATGTTGCCTAAAACGTTCACTAGGTGGCACAGTTAACCAGGAATAGAAAATACTAACAGTGGTAGCCATAAGCATTGAGTTTTGATCTAGATTACTTTTCTTGGGACCGCTTTTGGAGTATTTCCCTTAAACTGTAACATCAGTTACTTTGAGAAGACATAGAAAATGACCAGTACTCCCTTTTGCAAGTCTTGGAGAAAAAATTCGAGTTGTAGAGAAATAATGTTTTACCAAGTTTTCCAATAACCTGGAGTTTGAACATCTCAAGGAAAGGTAAGTTAACTTTCAATATTCCATAAAGTTATTTTCCAGTCAAAACATAACTTATAATGCATTAATATAAAAACTGAGTCATAACAGAAATAAAAACATATGGCTACATTGGCATATATGTAACAAAGTAAACATTATATCAGCTTGCGGGTACATTTTAATGGAAAAATCTTCAAAAGTTATTGTTACTAGAGATATTTTTCACAGCATTTCATATACTTTCTATTCAAAAAAATTTAAGACTTAATTTCACTGTTAGTAGTTTTTTTTTGTTGTTGTTGTTAAAGAAACAATGCTCATGGAACTTTTTTACAGCATCTTGCAGAAGTTACAGATTTGTTTTTATTACTTTCACTTAGCTTGGTGCATCCATTTTGGCATTTTACTTTGTTTTGCTAATTAAATAAGCATATCTGATAATGGAAATAGCATTCCCTGTTCTATTTTTTTTAATAACATTATAACTGGTGGTTCCGTTGTGTGATATAGTAATCACTAAAAAAGGGGGGGGGGTCTTGATCGTGATAATAACGAGCATAATTAAATGGTTATCTCTCTATATTTATTTCATATTGTGTCACTCATATTAGTTCACTATTGATTAAACTGGCTTTATTAAAATTTAAACAATGAATTCATTGATAAAACTACAATCTGCCATCACAATTATTTACTTTTAGTCTTTACTGCCACGTAACGTACAAAACATTCAACAGCGGGGAGGCTTTTTTTTTTTTTTGCAGAGATCTCCCGATCAGGTAGATCATATTCACTACATGGGTTTCGACAATAGAAAACAGTTTAACTACATCACCCACTCTATGGCGATCATAGAGCCTTTGAGAATGGCCCTTACCAGATATATTTTTTTAAAGGAACTATGAGAACATTCCAAATGCTAATATGAACCTATACAGGACCAAAACTTCAGTAGCTACTGTCTACTGCAAACAGTAGAGATCACAGGCACATATCAACTTCCGCTCCTTCCAATGCAAGCCCCACTGACCGTTTGCTGTGCTTCTTTCCTGACAGGATAACAAGAAAAATCAACTGTTTGAATACTCCAGAAAGTATTGCTCACCTCTGAGGTCCGATTCTGGAAAAAATCACATTTCACACACGTTATTTGATCCCCGTTGCTGTCCCTGTCCTTCATTCTGTGCCTAGATGTCTTGGCCCCTATTCGGTTCCACCTTATTTGCTTACTTCAGTGTTGCGAATATTTAAAATTAAAAACCATTAAATATGCTCGAATTTTTTTTGCCCAACTGTTTGGGCATCATTGGGAGCTTGGCGATGTTCCCACCAATGTTCGTGGTTCACCTATCACCATTGGAGTGCGATACTCCGAGACTGCCTTTCGTCGGAGACAGTAAGAGATACGTCAAGAACATGCTGGCGCCATCTGCGTGTTCAACCATTATCTAATTGTTGATGATCGCAGATAGAGTCCTTACCTTTGTATTTTATTTTTCCTCTATTATTACCTCTTCTTTTAAGCGGATTTTTCAAGTGTTGTTCAGTTTCCTGCCTAATTAAACTTTCCAGTGATTGGGTAACGCATTGGGGTCATTATGACTGCATACTCTTCTTATTTTTATAAATTAAAATTTATTCTCTTATTCTCAGATGTCTCCGATTTATTATTACTTTTTAAAAACTTAATCTTTTCAAATTTTTGGTATGTTCGGTTATCCATACAAAATTGAACTAAGGCTGTTTTAGCTTCTTTTTTTGCCAGTTTGAAATATGTTGTTTAAGCCCTTTTTATTATTTTTTTTTTTTTGTACTTCCTAAATGCTGATAATCACTATCAGCATCTAAGGATTTTCCTTTTTTTTTTTTTTTTTTTTTTAATGGAATTTCTGCACTTCTCGAGAAATAAATTTCATTAAAAATCATAACTGCAATAATGATTATAAAATCAAGCATAGCATTTCAAAAATTTTATCAACACTGGGATTTGCCATGTTATCTGTAGTTATAATAAATCTACTGGGATGAATACAGCAGACTATTTATTCTAATCACTTGGTAACTCTGCTAATGAATACTAATTTATGCCCAGCATTTGCAAGCACCAACTTTAATAGGATGCTCAGAAGTCTTACTGCAAGACCATAATTTCTCTGACTAGTGCAACTTCCCATTCTTTTACAGATGGCAGTTCAATTGTTGTCAAAGAACAGAGCTCTACAAAATAATGCAATATTCTAAAATATGAAAAAAAAAAAATCACCTTTCAAACATACAAGTTCTTAGAATGCTGGCATACTTGAAATCCACGATCTGCCAACAATAATTATATATCGGCAATTTATGTCATTAGGGCACCTCTGATCATCTATCTTACATTTTGTTGAACTAGTTTTATAGAGATAACTATATACAACAAATTACCTCTATAAAACCTGTAAATTCAATGTAAGATAAATAATTATGTGATCTAAACATTGCTATATTTAATTAAACACATATACAAACATTACAGGGAATCTTTCCATGGTTTCCTATCAAGTTTTTATGCCATACAAATAAGTCAAATATGTAAATAATACACCTTAAATGTGACAGATCAAACATTCCTAAAATGCAATTTTGTCAATTCAGTCCCTTAATGCTGAAATTTATAACAAGTAAATCTTAAAATGGAATTCATTTTTCATATCACAATGCAAAACCAGAGGCATTCTTTCTAAACATGCAACTGATAGGTACGCAGATTGAGTATACTACTGTATTATGCTTCAATTTTGAGCTAAAAATATAAAGTCTCATTTTGGCTGAAACTTTTTCAAATTAACTGCATTTCCTTTACTGATCATAAAATCCCACATAAAATCACTAACACAATTCAAGTAACTTTCAACTTCATATGGTTACAACTGAAAAAAATAAAAAAGCATGACAATTTATAGGAATACATCAACTAAATTACCAAGTGACCTAATATAATTATTGACAGTGGCTTCTGAAAAATTACACTGTATGGATATTTTATGTCCTTTGCTTTATTGTTTTCAAACAGCACTTGCTTTCTCTCTTCCCTTGAACCAGTAACCTTAAAAATTATTGACACACATTGCTTACTTTCAGACCAACATCAAACTTTGGCACACACACACACAAAAATTAAATGCAGATTTTTGTATATGCTGCCTACACCTTACATTCCAAACAATTCAACCAATATGAAAATCTGGCAATTTTTTTTTTAATTACTGCTGGAATGAAATTTGCTTTGTTCTTCACAATGGTTTAACATGCTCATTAACTGGCTTAAGCCACAAATCCAACTGCATTGCTTACTTATGCCTGTGCATTTTTTTTTTTTTTTTTTTAAGTGAATTCAATACTTGGGGAGTTTCCCCATCACAATAAAACATTTTTCCTATTCATGGCACATAATGGGTGGTCTCCAAGCCCTAACCTGTATACAGTATATACTCACTGATGTACCTGTATATTTATATATTACAATTTGACATTATTATTTATGTATGCATCCACTACCCACATCCATACTCTAATACGCGAAACCTGGATCATCTTCCCAAAGAATTTTTGTAACTACGCAAAGTGGTAATACCAATTTAACAATTTAAAGAAAAGAAAAAAATGCTACTCATACAGAAGAAGAAAGCTTCACTTCATCCAAATTAAAAAAAACGCTACCATTTAAATTTCTTAATACAGACACCAAAGCTCGCCAACAAATCAGCAACAAACAATTCTCAGTAATAATTTGAAAATGATTCGTAATCGGTTTTCCCGTACGTACTACGCCTCAGCACAAATTTTTCAATTGTAAACGCCTACCATCACAAAACGAATACACGTAAAAATAAACATACGCATACCTCAAACTGTCCTTAGGAACACAATCCAACGATTGAATGTATCTCATTAAATTTAACACGCACAAATAATTTATTAATAAGCGCTACCAGAAGTCGCAGCAATTACACAAAACAACCAGCTGACTGCACCAGTAAATACACAGTCTTTGTTTGAACTTACCTATACACCGCAACTGACAGGATCACCGATGACAATTATAAATATCTATAACCTAAATTCCTGGTTCGTCAACGGCTAAATTTAAGCATAAGACTGAAAAATTTTAAGAATAATTAATAATCTACTACCACAGGCTGCACTGAAAACTGAAACTTGCCCTTCCCCCAGTAATAAAATGGCGTTGTGATGTAGCCTCGTCATAACACATTACAGGAAGTCTAGTCACGGGTTCAACATTACGTCATTTTTTTTGACCTCGTGATTTCGAAACATTATTCGTGCTGATGGAATGACGTTTAAAATAAACAAAAACTATTGGAGTATCAGCTGAAAAAATGTGACGGAACAAAGTGAGAGGATTAGCTAATATGACATATTTGCTCACGACAATTTTCATGTGAGGTAGAAATCGAGTGACAGTGCTGCTACAACTTGGAGTTTTCGAAATAAAAAAAACTACTAAATCACCTGACACTTAAAAGAAAAAATTGTTTGTGGGAGCAGAAAACGGTGTTTCCCCAATGTTTCGAGCAAAACACTTGGCGACAAAGTATTACCGATTCAGTGTTTCCCCAATTTGTTGCTGCATAAAGGATTCAGAACAGGTCGAAACGCATAAATTTGCAAACTAACTTAATCTCGTTTAAGGACTATCTTGAAAACTTAACGGAACAAATTTACCCGCCAAAGGCATAAAGGTTTATCGGTTTCTAAGCTGCAATTTATTATTGAATATTTGTCGGCTGTAACAGTTAGTATTTGAGGAAGGAATAAAAGCAAAAAATTACAAAACTATAATTTCTTCATTGGGAGAAAAACTCACGAAAATTTTGGAAACATAATTTTGAAAAAGTATTTTATTTGGATAGGTATTGAAATAATTGGTGTTTTATCATTGCCATTTAGACACCAGCTAGCCCTGGGAGGTATTTTCATGACGTCACAACGAACAACTATAATGTCTAATACAATTGGCTGACTCTGTCACTAGGACCAAAAATTCAGAAGCAATTACTAATCTGAGAGATTTTATCTGTTCGTCGTGAGGTCATGCAGTAATCGTCCTGTCCTAGTGGATATCTAGATGGTCATGGTAGAACAACTGTTAGCTGTATCCAAGGTGGTTATATTACTGGAGACACCACTGGCTCTGCCGCCATAAGTCACAGCTAATCTGTGGTGTGACGTCACAAGCAGGCAAAAATGAAGTAAATTATACCGTTGCTGAAACAGTAAGCTTGTGTATCATTGATAAAGGTTATTGAATTACTCATTTTATCTGTTTATACGCTTAGAAGCTTTTGTTCCATTGGTTTCCAAGCAGCTTCTTTTCTATGGCTGCGTCATGCCTGCTCATGACGTCATTTGCAGCACAGACGGTGACTTATGGCGGCCAATGCTGCGTGGATAGGAGTGGTGTCTCCAGTAATTTAACCTCCTTGGCTGTATCTTCAAAAAGCGTCGCACCGGAAAACTTTAGACACAACGATAGATGTCCAACAAAGAGATAACTTTGATGCAACTCAAAGTCTGGATTTGATCAACAAAACTGATTCTGAATGACGATCTAGTTAATATGATTACATGAATAATTATGAAGATTATTGGAATGCCTACTGTTTCGTAAAATAAATATTGGTTGATCTTTTCGTATCTTGCGTTTTGTCCTTTGTATTTGTCGCTACTACCACAAGGAGGTAAATGACATGAAAAACGAAATAGCCAGTAAAGAACTCCAGTTATTTAAGTACTGTTACCTAGGACTTATGTTTGAGGTTTGCAAAGAGAGCCACGTATGAATGCATTCGTTATATTTTTTCAGTGGGAAGCTTGAAATGCGTAAACGATGGCGAAGTTATGCTTATAGGGGCGTAAACGCAGATTCTATCAAGTTCAAAAAAAATATTTGTTTCCAGATCATTGTCTTTAAAAACCATATTGCCGACATGCTAATAGAGCAGTCTGAGGAGTTGGCCGAGTTGTGTCCCGGTTCGTGTACCGGAGTGGCGGTATTTGACAGAAAAGGAAAGTTTTTTAATTCGGATTTTAGACGCGCTTATACTGTTGCAAATATATTTTAAACACATAATATGAACTTGCATTATTAGCAGCAAATTGTAGTTGACAACCAGTAGCGGCCCCAGGAACGGGCAACCGCCCAAGGCCCCGCGCTCAGAGGGGCCCCTCACGACTGCCAATTAATTAGTAGTTTTACCTGGCGTCACCTAAAATATTGCACCGTGTTTCCCCGAAAAAAGACCGGGTCTTACATTAATTTTTGCTCCAAAAGACGCATTAGGGCTTATTTTCAGAGGATGTCTTATTTTTTCATGTACTACCAACTTTTTTTCTTTTTTTTTTCCATCTACATTTATTCATGTACAAAAATCTACATTTATTCATGTACAAAAATCTACATTTATTCAAATACAGTCATGTAATCTTCTGGAACATCGTCATAATTCTCCAAACCCCGAATTCCGGCCTGAATCTCTTGCGACTCCATTTCCTGTAGAACCATTGACCCCAATCTTTCATGTACAGCAATAAAGTTCTCTTTAAATGAGCACTTCTTGTCCAAGTAGCCTGCTCGTAGTGCATTGACACATTGACAACACAGCTGTCAGTGATTTTATCCCATGAAGTCTTTACCCAAGTCACGACCTCTTGCAGGCTAGGCTTCAAAAATTTTCTACGCTGATTTCTTTTTTTTTTTTTTTTTTTTTTTTGGTTGAAGGTTTAACGACCACCGTGAGCAACTCAATGGGCTATAAGCAGTCGCCCGTCCCTAATTTAGGGTCACTGGTTCCAGGGAAGGGAGAGAGCCAGTGCCGTAAGACAAACACAACATCCATGCCTGACGGGATTCGAACCCGGACCCCTTACGGACGAATGATCAGAGGCCAGCGCCTCAGAACACTGCGCCACCGGGGCGGCCACGCTGATTTCTCTCCATTCTATTTTCAATGTAGTCATTGATTTCCATGCGCAAATGGTCTTTGAATGGCTTATTTATTGCAATATCAAGAGTCTGGAGATATGCAGTCATTCCTGCAGGAATCATTATTTGATCTATTCTTCTATCTGCAAGGAAATGCTTCACGACTTTAGCGTGGTGAGTGCTGGCTGAATCCCAGACTAGCAGACTTCTTTGGCCACCTCGCAAAACAAGTGGCAGCATTAAATCGACCCATTTCCTTATAACCGCTTGTGTGCACCAGGCCTTTTCAGTTTCAAAAACATAAATGCCTGAAACGCGTTCAATCTTATCTTTCTTGCCCTTAGTGATGTTTAGAGGTGGGGCTTTCTTTCCGTCCAGATGAATTGCCAAAACACAAGTAACTCGTACACTTTCGTAACCAATGGAGGGAATGTAGATTGACGAGGCACCCCTCTGACCAATTGTCGTTTGAGATCCTTGGCCCATAAACACTGCAGTTTTATCCATAGCAATCATGTTGGAGAGTTGGTATTTAGAAAAGTCGATGCCATCAACAAAGGACTTGAATGCAAGTGCACGCTTAATAACTTCAGTATCTTCCAGCTTGAACAGTGTTGTCGATCTTCTCACAGATAGTTCATATCGCTGAAAGAAGCCATCTAGTCACTGTTGTGATGCTTTGAATTCTTCTGGGAATATTTCTCACTGTGATGCCATTGCAAGGGCAAATGCTTGAATATCAGCCCTGCGCACAACCAAAGCCTTTGCTCTCCTGTCAGCAACCTGATCCACACTTGCGCTTCTTAGCATTTTCCTCGTCCACCTGTTGACTGAGGTTATCGTGCTCTGCTCGCCATTTTCGGACCATTTGGAGATCCAACTTCTTCTCTTTACAGAAAGTCGTAAGATAAGAGCCCCGGGAGTCCTCCACGACTCCTTTCTTGTATTCGACGGGATAGCTCTTTCTTTTTGTACTCATCTTGTCTGGGGGTCAAAATATTATTCCCTTTAAATTTACCATTAAATCAAGTGTTAATTGTTAATCGACATAGGAGTGGCAACAAGAATGATGACAGTTAGGAATGTACGTTCGGCCCCAAAATATTAACTCTGATTTTTAAATAATTCTTTTAGTCACCGTTGCCAACACAATAACTTGGACAGGGACGAACCTCTTTCGTAATCCATTGAAGGCGGTTAGAACACTTCTTAATTTTTCTTTAAGTTCGCATGTGTTCACCCCCCCCCCATTTCTAAAAACACACACCGCCTGTTGATGAATAACTTTTTCGCCAAAGATAGCGTTCACCGGTAAAGTTTCCCACGTCGGATTCCCTTTTCGGAACTAGATGTTACAGCTGCCGAACAAAAGACGGCTTCTTTTTATGTCCCGCTAGCTCTCTGAACCGAAATGAATGCATACGCCATAATTACAAAAACCATATCTTCAGCTGAGTTCAAAGTCAATCGGCTTTCTTTCTTACTCTGGATATTCAAGACAAATAAAACTCATAAACAGGGTATCCTCCAGTGATTTTGGCACTCGCTTAAGTTGTTTTGATCAGTGATAGGCTGGCTGACTACGGTACTACGTACCGTAACTGGGGTTTATTTTTGGGGTAGGGCTTATATTATGAGCATCCGGAAAAATCATGTTAGGGCTTATTTTCCGGTTAGGTCTCACTTTCGGGAAAATACGGTAGTTTTGTTCACGATCATATACAGATAAATGACCAATTTTGATATTTGTTTACTGCTTTTAATTAGTGACATAAAAAAGTTACCCTGTTAGAATTTTTTTTATTTTTTGTGCAGGAGCATTTTTTCAGCGGGAAAGTTGTGGAGAAATGTCTGAATTAAATTTTTTTTTTTTCAAGGCATTTTTCATAGGTGTTTTGCCGCAATTTCGGGTACAAGTAGTGAGTTGCAATGTACTCGCTCTTCTATCCATATAAAACGACGTGGCGGCTATTCTGGACTATAGCGATTTGATTGAATACTTTATCCATAAGAAAAGTCGCAGAATTCTTCTTTAAAAATTAGACTTATAATTATACAGCTATCCTTGTCTATTTAGTACCAGGTCATTTTAGAACAGGTAATATTTTGTATTCCTAACTATATTAATAAAGAATGTATTGTTACATCGTGTTTATTTCATAAAAATCAAGACCATAATTCCCGATAAAAAAAATTGCGTTGGGATCACATTCACCCGAAGTGTGGGTTTGTATGAGAAAAAAAGCGAGCTACAGGTTTACGGTCAGAGTAAGCAACATGTAAGTTATTGAGATGGTTTTCGGTTATTGCGATTGCGAAGGGCCCCGTGAAGAGCCATCGACCAGGGCCCCGCAAGGGCTAGGGCCGCCACTGTTGACAACATATTAAAAATTATATTTAAAATATTCTTCATCACGAATATTACCGGACGTAATCAGAATATTTCAAATCAGACTTTTAAAGGTAGAGATATCGGTCGAAATGGCATTCAAAGAAAGAAAGAAAGAATTTATTCAATCGTATATTTAAAGGTAGTGATATAGTAATAAAGCATTTGCATTTACGCATTATAGCGTCAAAGTAATGCACCCCCCCAAAGTAAGGATTATCTTTCTCCATGGGCGCCCACACAGGGGGCAAGAGGGGCATTTGCCCTTCCCTGGAAATTGGACGAAACTATTTCTGCTCTTAGAAGTTACGACAGAGATTTTCGCGATAACACTTATTCTGATAGCTATTTTTTCTATAGAACTTCTGGATGCCGTAAAAACAGAAAATACGTTGGAAATTTCGAATAGAAAAGGGGTAAATTTACACTGCAAAGTAATAATAAAATTTCTTTTTGCATGTTGAAGAACAGCATAGGTGTGTACAGTAAGGTGGGTCGAAAATACACGAAATTTTCTGATACAAACGCCCTAGTACTGAAAAGTTGTGATTGAGCACCACTAAGAATTGTATAAAATATTTTTCGAATCGGTTAAATGTTTGCTTTGACCAAAGGCTCAAAGTTTTGAAATTGCACAAAAAACATAAAATATTCGAGTGCCCTTTGAAAATATCAGAATTACTCGGATCGAAATGCTCTAGTGCGGAAAAGGTTTTAATAGCCATCAACAACAAATGTATAAAGTGTAATTTAAATCAGTTAATTTATTCGGCGCTGACCAAAGGCTTGAAGTTTCAAAAATTTTCATAAAAATCGCGAAATGTATTGCAATAATAGGCTTGCCTTCACGCTCACGCTTCCTCTCAGCCAATCCGGACATCCTGTCCTAGTCTGCCTTCCTCAGAATGAACTGGGATTGAGAAGGGGATTGAGTTGGCTTACTGGTACTGGGGCGATACAAATGATATGTTCCCTCGTCAGAAACTAATTCGGTTCCTTTTTCAGTTGGATCGTCGTCATCAGTCCTACTGGAAACGCACGCAATCTCCTGTTTTCTGAGAAGAGTGTAATTTTCTCTTGATTCGCTTTTGGAGCTTCTCTGTTTGGATAAGATCAACGGGACCTATGTAACATTTCCTGGTTGATCTCTGATCCACAAGGAACAGTCGTTGTTTGGATGGGACTTTATTCACGGAAGGGCAAGTGCATTTATTTATATCTGAGCACTTACAAGCAGCTATATCAAAAAGTGTTGTATTTGCTTCATGCCTAAACTTTTTAACCATATCTTTCACTGTTTGAATTTTAGTAACACGTTTACTGGAACTCTTGACGTTATAGTAGTTTTTGTACTTTTCAATTCTTCGGTAACAGTGTAATTTTCAATTTTGTACTTTTCATTTCTCACAGTTACAGTGTCTGCAATACATGAGAAACTAGGTTCTTGTTTGCTGTCAGTATAAAAATTGCCATCGCATTCACAATTACGCCAGCGAAGTTATACTGCAGCGTGTCATTACAATAAAACTAACGAAAATGGCACAGCCCCGGCGGTGACCTCGAATCCCTTCCCCCATTCACCCCACACCAAGTTGGTAAGAGCAACGGCGGCCAAGTTCATTCTGAGGAGCAGGGCCGGTGCTGTGACGCTTGACGCCTTAGGCAAGGCATCATCCTTGCGCCCCCAAAATTTATGTTATTTTTTGTGTGGCGAAGTATATTGCATCTATCCAATAGTAATTTTAAGACGCAAAAATATAGTAAATAGAAAAAAAGCTAATGGAATCTACATTAATTTACCTACTTCTTTTTTTTTTTTTATTGGAGGTTTAACGACCACCGTGAGCAACTCAATGGGCTATAAGCAGTCGCCTGTCCCTAATTTAGAGTCACTGGTTCCAGGGAAGGGAGAGAGCCAGTGGCGTAAGACAAACACAACATCCATGCCTCACCGGGATTCGAACCCGGACCCCTTTCGGACGAATGATCAGAGGCCATCGCTTAGACCACTGCGCCACCGGGGTGGCTTACCTACTTCCAATGTAAATTAAAAACAAATTAAAATTTCATTTTGCGTTCTTTATTGTTCGCAAAATTACAAAACACGTGTCTTCAAGGGCAATTTCTATTCGATCGATAACGTAGCTAACCCAACAAATTTCTTTCCCAGACTCGCCAGTAAAAAAAAAAAAAAATTGAAAGAAACAAGAATGCCAGGGGAATGAATATAGTAGTACGGCCTCTCTTACTTTTGCCGCTGTTGTAATTACAAAATAGTCTGAGTGTGACAGTTTCTATTCTTTAGGCAAGCCGCCCAGATGACACAGTAGTCTAAGCTCTAGCTTCGGACCATTCGTCCGAGGTGGGTCAGGGTTCGAATCCCGGTGGGGTATGGATGTTGTGTTTGTCTTACGGCACTAACTCTCTTCCTTCCCTGTAACCAGTGGTCCTAAATTAGGGACGGGCGATTGCTTTTAGCACATCGTATTGCTCACTGTGGTCGTTAACACAACAACAACAAAAATTTTGGCGTTGAGATTGCTACTATTTGTTATACTGTAAAAGAAATGGTCTTGGTATTTCCATCGAATGCCGGATTAATATGGAATCCCTCAGGTGTCTCACGACTTTCCTGCTGCACAGGGACGGACCTGGCTGATGGCAGTTTTTTGACAGAGGCACACTTTCTCATCGGCTTCTCACTTACAGCACGCTGACTTACCTAGTCTATAAGCGCAGGCCTCAGTTTTTCAGTTACTCAAGAAATATAGGAATTCTCAAGTTATCTAGAATATCGAAAGAGCAAAAGAAAATAAGGTTCCTTTTTTTTCTCATTTATTAACTAGTTTTATTTTATCAACTCTAAATCGTGGCGCCCCCTAAATTTCGGCGCCCTAGGCAGCAGCTTAGTTCGCCTACTGGTTCAACCGACCTGCTGAAGAGGGTAGGCCAAGACGGGATGGCTGGATTGGCTGAGAGGAAGCGTGAAGGCGAGTACATTATTGCAATACATTTTCGCATTTTTTAAGTAAAATTTCGAAATTTCGAGCCTTTAGTCAGAGCCGATTAAATTAACTGATTGGAATTATACTTTATACATTTGTTGTTGATGGTTATTAAAACCTTTTCCTCACTAGGGCATTTCGATCCAAGTAGTTCTGGTATTTTCGACGGACACTAGAATATTTCACGTTTTTTGTGAAATTTTCAAATGTTGAGCCTATGGTCAGAGCCATAGATATTAACCGATTCGAAAAATATTTCACACAATCCTTAGTGGTGCTCACTCACAACTTTTCCGCAGTTGGGCATTCCGATCAGAGTATTTTGGGTTTTTTCGACCCACTAAGTATGAAAGGCGAAGAAGTGTAAAATACAATTAAAAGTCAATAACCCAAGGTAATTGGGGGAGCTTGATCCCAGATAATTGAAAAACACAGTTAATCCAAATAGTGTTTCATTTGGTTAAAGTTAAATACATAAAAAAGCTATAAAGACATTCTTGTAGTACGTAAATTAAGGTGACCAGACGTCCTCATTTTCTGGGGACAGTTCCTCAATTCTGTAAAAACTGATTGAGGACTTTGACTTCCTCAATTTTTGAAATTTCCCAAAGAAATTGAAATAGAAAAAAATGTGCTAAACAAAAGTCGTAGAACTCAAATGAATTTACCAAATGCAGTGAAATTTAACATCAATTACTTATTTAATTGCAAAAAATGGACTCGTAAAGGTATGGAATTTTTTTTTGAAGAGGATGAATTTTTCCTCAAATTAAGGTAGAAATAGCACAATATTAATGAGAAATATGCCGAAACATCGAAAAAAGTCATCACGATAATCGTTGTGAGTGATTTCGTTTCTGGTTTAATTACATTTAACTAAAATATTTATAGGATAAGGTATAAATCTCATCTTTTTTTAGCTTACACTTTCTTACAATTAAATAAGTAATTGATGCTGAATTGGTTGCGTTTGGTAGATTCCATTTTGAGTTCTACAACTTTTGTTCAGCACATTTTTCATTAAACTGTTTCTTCCAGTGAAATTATTTGGACTTGGAATATTCCTACTCATAGAGATAACATACAAGCATTTCATGATTTCTGTCCGCTCAGTGTATAATAATTTTCTGACTACAGATATTTTTCCTTATACAGAATCGCAATGAAATTTCAGTACAAAATCAAATTGTAGCTTTGTTTGCATGTGCTGCCTCCTATAAGTAATATTTAAAATTTATCAGATGTAATGATCTACGTTATAGTATTTGATTGCTATTTTATACTTGTTTCACATGAAAATCATCATTTCGATTCATCGTATGTTTTCCACGAAACTGGACAGTTATGGTAGAGTTCAACACATTTTTCCTAATCTTCGACTTTACTATGATATGTCAGACCCTGTCCTCAACTATGACCCCATTTTGAAACAAAGTTGTCCTCAATTTTGCATTGAAATTAAGGATAACGGGTCGTTTTGTCCTCAGTTTCATTCTCAAAAATCTGGTCACCTTAATATAAATACAAATGCTGTACAAAACTAAGTATTTAGAAAATAATTTAGATAGAAATCCGTGGTGTTTTTTTTTTGTTTTCTGTTATTTCACGAATCCACTTGCATAGAGAATTACAGAGGACCACGGTTAACCCAACCTCACGGATAACCAAGCCCCTGATAATCGCTATTTAACTGTAAACAAACACCATGTATGTTTAACTAACATGAACACCATGCGGAAGTTTGTGCATGGTATTATTAGAGTTACAATTTCTGTTTGCCCCTTGCTGAAAGCTATGCTATGGGCACCCATGTCTTTCTCACATTTCAGGATCTCTACTGCATAAAGACCTTTTTTGTAACGGAGTACCACGTGCAGAGATATGATGCTCACAGGGATGGGCGGGTAATAACATAAGCTCATCTGGTGTTTCAAAAGACATTTCAAAAATTCTTCAAGAATATATTTCCTCACAATTACACTACGTTTCTCCACTTTTTGCGCATTAATACCATATGCATGGTAATTACAAACAGACCTGTTGACCCGTTGTATATGTGCTGCTTACTACAAGAAGATTACAAAAAGAAATTGTAAGGCCGGCGCCTTTATATATGGCTTCCCTGACGGAAGCTTACAGCAATTTCCTGCTATACTGGCTTCAATATATCTTACCAACTTTAAATGAATTATTATTTATCTCTAAACAGCGAGCCGCCGCTTTACTTTTACTATCGGTATCTGGCAATCAAGGCGGCTGAAAGGCGTTCTTTCTCTAACAAACTAGGCCTAAATGAGTCCCCATGATTTTATAAAGTTAAGAGTTTTATTTATACAAGCAGAAAGAGAATACTGTGCATTATTTATGTACTAGTGAGAAAACTGTGCATTAACTAAAGAAGATAATGTTCACAATCTTTAAAATAGAAAGTAGCACGCCGTACAAATATAAATTTTAGGTTGGCTAACAACCATCATGTGCAACTCAAGTGTATACTGTGGAATGGACTTTGTTCACCTCGCATTGCATCATGGGAAAGCTTTTCCGTGTCCGCGGACCAAACAATAGTTTGTTTACATGCGTTTTCTTATTGCTTAACATGGCGTTAAGTTGCAGCAGTTAAGTAAAGTCGCGATTTTCGTAACTTTATTAACGACATGTTTAACTTTTTCTCATCGTATGGTTGTGCTAATAAATCCTCCCACCTAAATTGTATAGAGGAGGAAACAACTTTCCTTAATTTTCCTCTGAAAAAGATGAAATTGTTAAAGGAATGGCTGAGTAAAATGAAAAGCGGTGATTTCCGTCCCAATGTGCATTCTCCAAAATGTTCTGCCCACTTTAACGAATTTTGTTTTTGGATATATGACACTAAAAGGCAGTTAAACCCTCGTAGTGTTCCTTCAAATTTCAATTTCAAAAAAAAAAAAAAAAAAAAAAAGGTAGGAGAATAAGAGAAAACTGATGGAATATTTGGATCGGTACATTACGAATTAAGTTCTACGCTGTTGCTGTTTCCCCAAAGAACGAAACAAACATATCTATAATTTCTCTTTTATTTAATGTTACGCATTCATTTTTTTAACCCTAGTTTGTTTTCGTATTATGTATTATTTGTCTGGGCTTCTAAATGTTTTGTTTTGCAAAAAATGGTTCCCAGGTATATGTTTCAGATGTTTGGCCAATATCTGACAATAAGAACACGGTAATTTAATACACCGTGTACAAGAAATGCTGCATTAAAAACTTCATTATGACTAATGGCGATCCTCTCCCGCGTCATTCGAAATAAACACCGAACACAAAATTGTCTTGGTATATTTTTGCCACTTTGATTTATTTTTCTAAGAAATTAATTTCTTCTTTTTCGCTCTGTAGGTTTATTAATTCGTAGGTTGGCATCCATGGCGTTAAGACTGTAAAAATTAGCCAACAGTAAGGGATAATCAAATAGCGAAAACATTGAATCAGCAGCCATGCTGGTTCGCAGAAATCCACTTCTGACGTCACATGTATAAGGTCCATTTAAGGCCACTGGCTCCAGGACGGGACTGAGCCAGTGCCATCGCTCACACACACAGCGCATGCCTCATTCGGGACTCATGCGGCTATTAACAGGATGGAGACAATTATTTTGACGTGGTTTGGCTATGTTGAAAGAATTGGTGATGAGGTGCTAACTTCTTCTTCTGTCATGCCAATACAGGGACGTTTATTTATTCATCACAATGAGCTACCAACATTTTTAGGGACCAATATTCTGGTGAAAGAGGATTACGATGTTGTAGTTTCTATGGTATTATTCAGCTGGTTCGCACAGGTATACCTAAACCGGTTGTTAAAGTTAGACCAGTTCGGTAGAACTGTTGTTGACGTGAACGATGTTGAAGTAAACAGTGGTAATAACGTCTCATTGTATTGTCTCTGTTTAGCATTTTGGATCCTTCATCCTTGCCAAAGGGCGTTCGTTGGGTTACTGGGAAATTAAAATAAATTAAACACGTACTCTTTTAGAATTTCCCATTACAATTAATGGCTTTAGCAACTAGATTGATGAAAGAGATTTTGTACCCAAAACTCTTATTGTTGAACCATGATAAATTATTGAAACGATTGCTATAAGCTCTGCAGAAGCAGAGAGGGAATTTAATTTAATGAACTTTATGGTTACAAATGATAAACATGCTCTTCTTGTCTGTAACATTTCCCACCTGATGACCATGAAGCTTATTGGAGAGCCTGACATTGAGAGACTAGACATTGTTTGTGAATAGTGGCTATGGCAAGGACTCCACACAACGGCTGACACTAGAGTGAAAAAAAAAAGGCAATGAAGACCACTCAAAAAATCAAATTGCTGTTTGGATCCTGTTGTAAAAATATTTTCGTAAGATTTAGAGTGCATAGCTTTCTCCAGAAATGATACTGTTATGCAATCATTTGACTTTCCTGCACCTTGTAAGCAACAATAGTAAAATTTCTTAATATTTGCACAATACATTTTACACTCCCCTCCCCTCTGATATAGTTTTTGACTAACGCTTACCGTATGTCGTGGCTGTGGATCTATCCAGATTTGCAAGCCTGTCTGCGTTAAAGTTTTTATATGACATGCCTGGGTAGTTCCCCGTTGCTTCCTAATCAAGTGTCCTTCTCATTGTTTTTCAGGTGCCATGTCCATACAAGGACGTTTAGCGATTCATCACCATAAGCTACTCTCAGTCATGGAAACGAATATTCTGGGAGAAGAGGATTACGATGAAATTGTTCACCACTGCCTTCCGCATTGAGTGTTATACGGCGACCGCCAGAAATAGCCCAGTACTTCCCAAGGAGGTTAGAATAAGATATCTGGAAACACTATCGTCAACGGAGCCCTACCACATCGCGTGAAGCCAATAACCGCAATTAGCGGTCACTAAAGTGCGCAAAAGCTGATGTTTTTTTAAAGGCTACTGCAATGCATTTTGTGTTGGCAAAATCGCATGCTTTCGTCGTAAATGTTTCTAATTTTGCATTTTGCATCGTAATTTGCTTCCGACAAGCAGTGTGTTGTCCTGAAAAAAAAAAAGAACTGGCCTGGCGCTCCGAGGATCGTCCCAGACGTTATCGATTCCAGCAAGTGTGCAAGCGGGATGGGAGGGGGCACCCACCACAAGTCATCCTGAAGAAGAAATTGAAGAATTTTATGAGGAAATTTGTCATCTAAATAATAAAGGTAAGCAGCACTTGAAAATAATTATGGGAGATTTCAATGCAAAAATAGGGCAACGGCAACAGAATGAAACTTCGGTAGGTAAATTCGGTCATGGCAACAGAAACCAGCGTGGAAATACTCTCGTTGAGTTTGCAGAGGCAGAAGGGTTTTTCATCTTGAACTCCTTCTTCAAGAAAAAGCCACACAGGAAATGGACATGGAGACATCCAAATGGGACGACAAGTGAAATTGATTTTATTATGTGTAACAAAAAATTCGTCATAGAAGACTGCAGTGTGCTAAACAAGTTCAACACAGGTAGTGACCATAGATTGGTGAGATGTAAGATGCACCTCAACACTAAACTTGAACGTGGCAAGCTCATAGGACAAACAAAATCTATTGACATAACCAACCTTAAAAAACACCATAATACCTTCAAGTTAGAACTGAAGAACAGGTTCTCTGCTTTAGAAGGCCTAACATCGGAAGAAGTGGACATCTCTGAAGTTAACAGAAAAGTAACCAAAGCTCTTATGGAAACAGCAACAAAATTAGCTGGGTCTAAGAACAAGTTGCATGTGAACAAATTATCAGGAAAAACCAAAATGTTGATGCAAAAAAGAAGAGAGATGAGGACAACTAAAGAAGATGTGACTTCCAAAGTGGAATATATAGAGCTATGCAAGACAGTAAGAAAAAGTATCACTGAAGACGTAAGGAAATTCAACTGTGAACTAGTGAGGAAAGCAATTGAAAACAACCAACGCCTAAAGATAGCAAAGGGACATCTCAGTAAGGGAAGAAAACAGATTATGGCACTGAGAGACAAGAAGATGGTTCTGTAACAAGAAATAGAGGCGAAATTTTGACAAGAGTGAAAGATTTCTACTCCAAATTATATGAAAGGGATGATATATGCACTCCAGACATCATGAAAGATACCAGTACCAGAGTTCCTCCAGTCCTTCCAGCAGAAGTTGCACGTGCAATCAAGAACATGAAGCGAGGAAAAGCTCCAGGAGAAGATGGAATTACTGTAGACATCATACAAGAAGCAAGTGGAGAAATCGAAACAGTACTCGCCCAAATTTTCACTCGATGCCTTAATGAAGGAAAGATTCCTGAGGATTGGAACACCGCTACAATGATCCTGCTACATAAGAAAGGTGACATTGAGGATCTCGGAAACTACAGACCTATCAGCCTCCTATCAGTAGTTTATAAAATCTTCACTAAAGTTCTTTCACACCGCTTGAAGTTAACACTGGACATGGCTCAACCGAGAGAACAAGCTGGATTCAGGAGTGGCTACAGCACAATAGATCATATCCACGTGCTGAGAGAACTAATTGAAAGAGCGAGGGAATATGAACTTCCATTGTGCATGGCTTTTATCGATTATGAAAAAGCCTTTGATTCGGTGAAACCATCAGCAGTTACAATGGCTCTGAAAACCTGCGGTATTGAAGATGCATACATTAATATTATTAATAACATCTATGAAAATGCAAGTGCAAAGATTAGGCTGTTTGAAAATACAACACACGTAAAAATTGGAAAGGGAGTGAGACAAGGCGACACCATATCTCCGAAGCTCTTTAATGCCACATTGGAGGGTGTTTTTCAGTCACTGAGCTGGGAAAACAAGGGGATAAAGATTAATGGAGATTATCTAACCCACCTTCGTTTTGCTGATGACGTAGTCATTTTTGCAACTACCCCATCAGAGCTGCAGAGTATGATCCAGGAACTTGCTGACAAGAGTAAAGAAGTGGGATTAAAAATGAACTTTCAGAAGACAAAAGTGATGTTCAATGCTTTTACAAGAAATGAAGATTTATCGATTGATGGAGAAAAGCTGGAGATAACAGACACGTACGTTTATCTTGGACAGCAGATATCAAGTGAGGGTCACATTGATGAAGAAATTAATCGGCGTACAAAACTTGCCTGGAGAGCTTTTGGAAGAAACAGCATAATTTTCAAGAGCAATATGCCATTATGTCTTAAAAGAAAAGTGTTTGATCAATGCATCCTTCCGGTGCTTACGTATGGTGCAGAGACGTGGACCTTAACTAAAAGAGACATACAAAGCCTGCAGACAACTCAAAGAAGCATGGAGAGGTGCATGCTTGGTGTAACCAGGAGAGATAAGAAGAGGAACTCGTGGATCCGAAAAATGACAAGAGTGGAAGACATCATGATCAGAGTTAAATCCCTGAAATGGCAATGGGCTGGACATACTGCCAGAAGGACAGATCATCGATGGACAGCTGAAATTTTAGATTGGATTCCAAGGGACAGGAAAAGACCCAGAAGAAGACCACATGGGAGATGGGTGGATGAAATTCGAAAGTATGCAGGGGTGACATGGAGGAGACTGGCACAAGACAGACCGTTGTGGAGGAAACTTGGGGAGACCTTCGTCCAGCAGTGGATTGATAATGGTTGACAATGATGATGATGATGATGATATATATATATATATATATATATATATATATATATATATATATATATATATATATATATATATATATATATATACTGGAGGGGTTTGGCCATAACTCACCCCGCTGGCCAAGCGGGTTGGTGATTGTGGGATAGCATTTCCTCTAATCCCGATGGTATAGTTATACCGCTATTGGCGGTCGTCAGAGCCCCTTTAGTGGGAACAGGATGCACCACGAGAAGGCGGGGTTGACATTTGTCAAGGAGAGGCTGTGATGTTGCGCATCACCTGACCTTACAGACGCATAAAACTTGCCTGGAGAGCTTTTGGAAGAAACAGCATAATTTTCAAGAACAATATGCCATTATGTCTTAAAAGAAAAGTGTTTGATCAATGCATCCTTTCAGTGCTTACGTGTGGTGCAGAGACGCGGACCTTAACTAAAAGAGACATACAAAGGCTGAAGACAACTCAAAGAAGCATGGAGAGGTGCGTGCTTGGTGTAACCAGGAGAGATAAGAAGAGGAACTCGTGGATCAGAAAAATGACAAGAGTGGAAGACATCATGATCAGAGTAAAATCTCTGAAATGGCAATGGGCTGGACATACTGCCAGAAGGACAGACCATCGATGGACAGCCGACATTCTAGATTGGATTCCAAGGGACAGGAAAAGACCCACAAGAAGACCACATGGGAGATGGGTGGATGAAATTCGAAAGTATGCGGGAGTAACATGGAGGTGACTGGCACAAGACAGACCGTTGTGGAAGAGGCTTGGAGAGACCTTCGTCCATCAGTGGATTGATAATGGTTGACAATGATGATGATGATGATGATGATATATACACTGAAGTGCCAGAAAAACTGGTACACCAGTCTAATACTTGGTAGGTCCCCCACGGGAGCGCAGGATTGCAGAAACATGACGGGGCATGGACTCCACTAGCTTCTGGAAATATGCTGTAGTCAATGCACACCATACTTCGTGTCGAGCGTTCCACAATTCGGGTGTATTCTGAGGTCTCGGATTCCAGTGTTCGATAGCGCGTTGCATGGCATCCCAAATGTGTTCTATCACGTTCAGATCTGAAGACTTGGGTGGGAATGGCAATACCCCAAACTCAGATGAATGCTCCTCTGACCATAATGTGGCGTCCCGACACTTGTGTGGAACAGGCCCAACCATCAGCATAAATGCAGGACATGAACTGGTGTACCTCGTCAGAAAGGATGCGCACATAGCGTTGGCCGGTCACAGAGGTTTGTAGACGTAGTCCAGCTAAACACACCTCGTACCATTACGGACCCTCTACCAGCCGGTTCAGTTCCCTGTTGACAGGAGGGATCCATGGCTTCATGGGGTTTGCGCCAGATACGAATCCTTCCATCTGCCCGATACAGTTGGAAACGCGACTCGTCAGACCAGGCTACTTGTTCCCAGTCATCAAGTGTTCAGTGGCGGTGTTGCCGTGCCCAAGCGAGGCGCATAGATCTGTGTCGTGCACCCTTCAAGGGGACTCGAATTGGGCGTCGACTCCCAAAGCCCATATCGTGCAGGGCACGTTGCACAGTCCGGACGCTGATGCTGGTTGAGGCTCCAGCATTAAATTTCGATGATACCTGCGAGAGTGATGCACGGCTATCGTGTGAAACGATTCTTGACAGCCGACGGTGGTCACGTTCGCCCAATGGCTTTTTACGGCCACACTGGTATCGTAGGTTGGAGGTTTTGCAGGAATTCTTGTAGCCACGGTACACCCTTGCAATGGTCGTCCGTGAAAAACCGAACTTCGTTTCTACCCATCTCACGAGCGCCAACTATGACACCGCGTTGAAAATCGCTTAAATCGTTATTACTTGTCATTCTCATGCCAAAAACAGCTCTTGCAGCTGGCAAGGATGTCTATCGCTTTATATACGCATTGGCAGACGCAACCGAGTACGCGCATAGGTGACGTTGCTATGTATTTTATAAGCTCGTCTGAACTAGTTTTTCTGGAACTTCAGTGTATATATATAAATTTAACTCTGATCATGATGTCTTCCACTCTTGTCATTTTTCGGATCCACGTGTTCCTCTTCTTATCTCTCCTGGTTACACCAAGCATGCACCTCTCCATGCTTCTTTGAGTTGTCTGCAGCCTTTGTATGTCTCTTTTAGCTAAGGTCCACGTCTCTGCACCATACGTAAGCACTGGAAGGATGCATTGATCAAACACTTTTCTTTTAAGACATAATGGCATATTGCTGTTGAAAATTATGCTGTTTCTTCCAAAAGCTCTCCAGGCAAGTTTTGTACGCCGATTAATTTCTTCACCAATGTGACCCTCACTTGATATCTGCTGTCCAAGATAAACGTACGTGTCTGTTATCTCCAGCTTTTCTCCATCAATCGATAAATCTTCATTTCTTGTAAAAGCATTGTACATCACTTTTGTCTTCTGAAAGTTCATTTTTAATCCCACTTCTTTACTCTTGTCAGTAAGTTCCTGGATCATACTCTGTAGCTCTGATGGGGTAGTAGTAGCAAAAATGACTATGTCATCAGCAAAACGAAGGTGGGCTAGATAATCTCCACCAATCTTTATCCCTTTGTTTTCCCAGTTCAGTGATTGAAAGACATTTTCCAATGTGGCATTAAAGAGCTTCGGAGATATGGTGTCACCTTGTCTCACTCCCTTTCCAATTTTTATGTGTGTTGTATTTTCAAACAGCCGAATCTTTGCACTTGCATTTTCACAGATGTTATCAATAATATTAATGTATGCATCTTCAATACCGCAGGATTTCAGAGCCATTGCAACTGCTGATGGTTTCACCGAATCAAAGGCTTTTTCATAATCGATAAAAGCCATGCACAATGGAAGTTCATATTCCCTCGCTCTTTCAATTAGTTCTCTCAGTACGTGGATATGATCTATTGTGCTGTAGCCACTCCTGAATCCAGCTTGTTCTCTCGGTTGAGCCATGTCCAGTGTCACCTTCAAGCGGTGTGAAAGAACTTTAGTGAAGATTTTATAAACCACTGATAGGAGGCTGATAGGTCTGTAGTTCCCGAGATCCTCAATGTCACCTTTTTTATGTGGCAATGGGCTGGACATACTGCCAGAGGGACAGACCATCGATGGACAGCCGAAATTTTAGATTGGATTCCAAGGGACAGGAAAAGACCCAGAAGAAGACCACATGGGAGATGGGTGGATGAAATTCGAAAGTATGCGGGAGTGACATGGAGGAGACTGGCACAAGACAGACCGTTGTGGAGGAAACTTGGGGAGACCTTCGTCCAGCAGTGGATTGATAATGGTTGACAATGATGATGATGATGATATATATATAAATAGAGAGAGAGAGAGAGAGAGAGAGAGAGAGAGAGAGAGAGAGAGAGAGAGAGAGAGCTGCATATGTATCTCGACAGCACCTCTGCCGATGTGTGAGAAAATGCTGGATTTATAACATTTTTAATCATTTTGAGGCACATTCCCATTTATATTTTAAATTGAAATTGATGAAACGTTGGTGCAAGTTCAAAACAAAATATGATGTTAAAATTGAAAACTTCACTCATCTATGAAATATAATTCCCTCCGGTTTGATATTACGCGATTTCTGCCATAAAAAAAAAGTGCAATCCAAAAATACACACACACTTGAAATTACACGAAACTCGGTAGGGTATCATGTAAACAACATAAAAATTCCCACACTTCGTGGCTTCATCGTTAAGGGACCCAGGACATCTCCAGAAGTCTAATTCCAACCACTTTGGTACACCCACGGCGATGTTAGGGATCCATCCACGTTGCATTCGTGGAAACCCTGGAAAACCGCTAGCTCTGGATGGACGGCAACACGGGATTAGATCTGCAACAGATGCTTACCAGACAGACACGAGACTGACGATTAGTCAACAGCACTACGCATTTGGTAGGCAGTACCGGATCTAGAAACTCATCTTGTGGGGAAGCAGAGCCTGATTTCGGCATGCGCATGCGGTGCACGTGCACAAGACCTCAGAATTTGGTGGCCTCCAAACTACCTCCAAAAATCAAATATATTTTTAAGTCCCTTCATGCCAATTTAATGATAAAAGAGACTGCTTTGTAAACGATTATCTGGGACAATATTGCAACGAATCAACAAAATGAGCACTTCCTTGTAATCTTCCATGGGCAATTTATCATTAGTTCTACCAATATATGAGTCAACTATTGACTTCATCATGAATTTTGTGAGAAAAAATTTCGAAATGTTCAAAAAAGAATCCAACCAGTTGCTAGGAAGAGAAATGGATTGTGAATCCTCAGGAAGGAAGAAAATACCCAAGAGCCGACTTCCAGATGATTCATCAACTCCAGATATTGTTTTTAATAATCGAGATTCCTTCATCACTCAAACGTTTTACATATTATAATATGTGACGATCTTGTTTGACAGTTGCAAACCAGAAGGAAGTCATATCAGGAATTGAACTCTAGATTTGGTTTTGTCTACAAGAATGACCGAAGTAATGTGCTCGAAGCAGCTGAATTGTTACAAAAGCAGTATTCAAATGAACTTGGAAAGACTTTGCTGAAAGGTTCCTTCAGTTTTGAATGCTGACGAAACAATTCGTTGAGAGCACAGATCCCCACATTTGCCTTGGAAAGTTAAGGGAGTTGAATTTAATGAATTAAATACGGGATTGCACTATTGTACAACACAAATTTGGAAGATGTGAATCCGTTTATTAATGTAAATATGACATGGATGGTAAGTCAGATAATATCAGAAAACTTTGAAAATTTCGTCGTCCTGGAGCTGAAATCGAACCCGCGTCTCCCAGATAGCACCCGACTGTTTTCAAGTTTTCGGATATTATTTGACTTAACGTCCATGTTGTATTTACATCAATAAACGGATTCACATCTTCCAAATTTGAGTTGAATTTAGTTCATAGTTTTCCCAATGTTGATACATGGCTCAGTACTTTTTTTAACAATACCAATTTCCAACGGTTCAAACAAATGCTCGTTTTCGTGATCTCAACACTTCTTTTAAAAGTTTAAAAGAAGTGTTGAGATCTCATATCATGGTTATCATATTTGATGCTCTTAGTATACTGTCCATTGAAAGTGATGTAACAGCAGATTTCAGTTTTGATGATATAATTGATGATTTTGCAGCCACAAAAGTTAGAAAAAATGCCGTTTTTCAATGTCTTGCTGCCAATTCAACAGTTAAAAATTATCAGGTATTTTTTTAGACATTTTTATTAATACACTTTTAATGGTTTGTTTAAAAACGGGATGTGACTAATAATCATGCTCCTATAATAACATGTAGGTATGGTTTGTTTCTTGAGATCTCATATCACGGGTGAATCCTATATTCGGAACAATATGGTATATTATACACGAAAAGCATTTCAGTAAAACATGTAGAATTTACTAAAAAATATTTTTATTATTAATATTAATTTTGTGAGAGAAAGATTTGTGAATCAATATTCATAATTATGTAGGGTTTATTTTTACATAAATAAAACTGCGAAAAAAGTTCAATTGACACTATTTTATTTAAAGTCTAGTAATAAGTTACATGGACTGTTGTAATAATTTATCCAGCTGTAACATTTTGTGAGGGATTACTTCTTACAGCTTAAACTACCATCGGTTCATCATTTTCATTTAAATTTATGGTAAACTAGAGGTTTTCAATTATATCTCTTGGAGGATAGTTATTTGCTTCGTAAATGATACTATAAAACAAAAAAAGAATTCCAGAGTAATTAATGTTACAGCTGTAAGCTCTGTGGGTGCAGAGAAGTACAAGTGGTGTGAATGCTCGTCTATTACAAGCCACATTGGCTATAAACTTGACTAGCATGTGGGGTGTGTTGTGATGTTTTACTGCTAAAAAAACTGCTTGCAAAAAAATATTTACCAGTAAATCTTCTTTTCAACTGTTGACTGAAAATTTTAATTGAGGGGGCCGCAGACATAGGATGTGCACAGGGCCTCGACTGACTTAAGTCGGACCCTGGGGGAAGGGGTTGTTCAGGTCTAGTAAAAGAGAGAGAAACTTTGTAGGGAAGACCCCTCATTCCCACGCACACACTATAAACTTACTGCGCTGCCCTTTTCTGTCATCGCAAGTCTTTTTAAAATTTCTCATTAAAAACTTTGTTTTAAATTGTTACCTCACAAACTGGAAAGGAGAACTGAAAAAGCAGCACCATTTCCATGGCATTCAATTGCCCGTTGTTTGAAGAATCCAACTTGATGTTTTTTAAATCTCATGTGCCTCCCAAGTAGCGCAGTGGTGTAAGCTCTGGCTTCTGACCATTCGTCCGAGATGGGTATGGGTTCGAATCCCGACGAGGCATGAATGTTGTGTTTGTCTTACGGCACCGGTTCTCTCACTTCCGTGGAACCCGTGACCCCAAATTAGGGATGGGGACTGCTTATAGCCCATCGAGTTGCTCACGGTGGTCGTTAAGCCTTTTTTTTTATTGAGGGTTGGACGACCATTGTGAGCAACTCATGGGCTGTAAGCAGTTGCCCGTCCCTAATTTAGGGTAATTGGTTCCAGGGAAAGGAGAAAGCGTAGCGGAAAGGAGAGAGTGCATTTCTTGGCGTAGTCAGAAATATCTTAAGGTGTGTGTGTGTGTGTGTGTGGGGGGGGAGGGGTCAATGGGTTTTGTTCATTGGTGAAACCCTCATGTATACATACATATCGCTTTAAATTCGTGCTAAATCTCCCCTCAACGGGGAGGGGGTCCGGACCCGAGGACCCCCTGGCTACGCTTATGGGAGAGAGCCAGTGCCGTAAGACAGTAAGACAAACACATCCATGTCTCACCGGGATTCGAACCCAGGCCCGTCTCCGACGAATGGTTATAAGCCAGCTCTAAGACCACTGTGCCAACAAGGGAGGGGGGGGGTTTAAACCTTCACTAAAAATCACACGTCTGGATTAAATATTTCAGAATAAAGTTTGGTCCCTTCTATTCAGATGGATGAATTATTTAATAGAAAAATTTACAGCTTAGAAATTTGTTACTAGAATTTATTTATGGCCGAATAGAGGTACGTACTTCGTTCTGTCACCCACAATACCTCACACACACTTCAAAGCCTACGCCAAACACTGACTTTCCCTGCTCCCAATTACTAATGGTGCCAGACAAAATCAAAAAAATAGAACAGAACAAAGCTCATTTATTGCTTTTCACAATCAGTCAAAATCTCTTTTCACTTCGGCTCTCATCTTTCTGTTTCTGGACCTCTAGATTTTTTTCTGCTGAAGATAGAACAGAACATTTTATCGGCAAATTCCAGTTGTTACAAAAACTCTTACGAAAACCTGTGGATTCATTACTATAATTTTACGAAAATAAATTGCATTAATTATTTAGATATTGGCCACTTAAAAAGAAAAAAACCTGATTGGGAGGGGGAAGGGGATCTCTCACAGCTGGATCCGCTACTGTTAGTAATACGTCATCGAAGTCGTGACGTCACGGAATGGCGACTGGGCATAAACACACATTGTTTACATGTTAGCTAACGTTAATTTTATCGTTGGCGGCTGTCGATAGTCATGTAAAATTGATTTTTTAAGGTGAAACTGAATGTATTAGATATGGGTTTATTTTTTGCATCGTACTGTATTCGCCAGACTGTCAAAAATCAGTGTTCATTTTATAGATTTCCGAGAAACAAACGGAAACATGCCCTATGGACTAAAGTTTCAAGGTAAGCATTTGTTGAGTGACTGGTATTCTTGTGAACAAGGATATTTTTTGTAATCTGTAAAATAAGAATTTGGATACCCCCCTCTTTTTATTGGTTTGTTCAGTTTGTCCTTTTTTTTTGGTTGACGGCAGTTTTTCGCATCGTAGGACAGGAACTAGTACCGCCGCGGAATCGAAGAACTGGCAGCCAGATGGCTAAAGACAGTGCAACACGATGGCCTATACTTTGAATGCTAGTCAGCTTTCGTCGTAAAGGCACGTATGAAGACATAAATTGATCCAAATATTGCAAAACTTTCGATTCACCCTCTGTATCTGGGAGGGCAAGACTTCAAATTACGTCTCTTTCCAGTTCCAAATCTCCCCACTTCCACTCAAATAGCACGTAGTTTTCACTTTCCCAAACTTCTGTTATAAGTTTATGATCCTACAAAAATCTCACTTCCGATTTTTGACATACCATCAGCAAAAATGTAAAAACTTGGTTAATACCCACAAGGGCCAACGGGTGTAAATATGAAGTAAAACTTGAAAGTTTTACGAACACTCCAACACAGTACGCAGCAGAAATGTAGAATGATAAACAAATCAACACAGAACGAATTCATATTAAACAGTGAGAGTAACAATAGGAACATGTATATTAAGATAATACAACGTAGTTTGTCACAAATATTTATTTATTTATTTATTTTTCAAGTCGACCATGGTTTCGCTGGTTATTGACCTAGCTTCATCAGAACGAATGGCACGTAATTATTCAAACTGTATCATCATCATCATCATTGTCAACCATTATCAATCCACTGCTGGACGAAGGTCTCCCCAAGTTTCCTCCACAACGGTCTGTCTTGTGCCAGTCTCCTCCATGTCACTCCCGCATATTTACGAATTTCATCCACCCATCTCCCATGTGGTCTTTTTCTGGGTCTTTTCCTGTCCCTTGGAATCCAATCTAAAATTTCGGCTGTCCATCTATGGTCTGTCCTTCTGGCAGTATGTCCAGCCCATTGCCATTTCAGGGATTTAACTCTGATCATGATGTCTTCCACTCTCGTCATTTTTCGGATCCACGAGTTCCTCTTCTTATCTCTCCTGGTTATACCAAGCATGCACCTCTCCATGCTGCTTTGAGTTGTCTGCAGCCTTTGTATGTCTCTTTTAGTTAAGGTCCACGTCTCTGCACCATACGTAAGCACTGGAAGGATGCATTGATCAAACACTTTTCTTTTAAGACATAATGGCATATTGCTCTTGAAAATTATGCTGTTTCTTCCAAAAGCTCTCCAGGCAAGTTTTGTACGCCGATTAATTTCTTCATCAATGTGACCCTCACTTGATATCTGCTGTCCAAGATAAACATACGTATCTGTTATCTCCAGTTTTTCTCCATCAATTGATAAATCTTCATTTCTTGTAAAAGCATTGAACATCACTTTTGTCTTCTGAAAGTTCATTTTTAATCCCACTTCTTTACTCTTGTCAGCAAGTTCCTGGATCATACTCTGCAGCTCTGATGGGGTAGTTGCAAAAATGACTACGTCATCAGCAAAACGAAGGTGGGTTAGATAATCTCCATTAATCTTTATCCCTTTGTTTTCCCAGTTCAGTGATTGAAAGACATTTTCCAATGTGGCATTAAAGAGCTTCGGAGATATGGTGTCACCTTGTCTCACTCCCTTTCCAATTTTTATGTGTGTTGTATTTTCAAACAGCCGAATCTTTGCACTTGCATTTTCATAGATGTTATTAATAATATTAATGTATGCATCTTCAATACCGCAGGATTTCAGAGCCGTGGTAACTGCTGATGGTTTCAAACTGTATATGACATCATAAATGGTGTTTACAGTCATGTGTTTTGGTTAGATGCTTTCACGCGCTTGATAGAAATGGGGTGTATGTCATGTTATTAACAACTTGCGAAGACTTCTGATATATATATGGAAAGCTTACAAAATATCAAGTTTGGTGGTTGAATCTGGCTTGTCAATTAGTATTGCTTCTTCAAAGAGAAATTTATGGTCCGTTTCGTAACAGTGTTTAGCCATCGATGAGTACTTTACTTCAAAATTTCGAATGTAGGTCTTGTGCTCCTTCAATCGAAAACGCAAGGAATTTGATAAATTCCACAGGAGTTTTTGTCTTCGACATAGCCCTTTGATCCTAAAAATCTCATTTTGTTTATGGGTTTAAAAATCACCTTAAAATTAAAGGTTTTGAGAATTTTTGAAATTTTGAAGGCAATGTCACGGGAAAATGGAATAATGGCAAAATTCTCTCGCAGTGGGCGCATCACAGGAGTTAACGTGGAGATAGGCTTCGGTTTCCGGAATTTTGTTAGAGTCTTGTCTAACAAAATTCCGGAAAAGGACCATAAATTTCTCTTTGAAGAAGCAATACTAATTGACAAGCCAGATTCAACAACCAAACTTGATATTTTGGAAGCTTTTCATATACGTATATCAGAAGTCTTCGTAACATGTTAATGACATGTCATCCACCCCATTTCTATCAAGCGCTTGGAAGCATCTAACCAAAACACGTGACTGTAAACACCATTTATGATGTCATATACAATTTGAATATTTACGTACCCTTCGTTCTGATGAAGCTAGGTCAATACCCAGCGAAACCATGGTCGGCTTGCAAAAATAAATATTTGTGACAAACTACGCTGTATTATCTTAATATATACATAATCGTCACAAGACTGAAGTCTTTAAGATCAAGAATAGGAAGATGCTTTCGAGGGTAGGGATTCGAAAAATTCCCTTCAAGGTTAGTCTCTGAGCGGCAGGGCCGGATTAAGAGGGTGAGTCTACAGGGGCTATAAGCCTTGGGGCTCACAATGACCAAGGGACAGGGACCGCGGGTGGCCTAGTGGGCAACGTTCGTGACTGCCACGGAAAGGACATCAGGTTCGATCCCAGGCAGGTACGAAAGCTCGATCCACTAAATATCCGCCGTGCGTCGGATGGGCACGTTAAGCCGTCGGACCCCGGGTACTGGCCTTTCGGTAATAAATAAGGGCGTCTTCCTCTCCCTTCTACTTCGCTTCCGTGTCACTTTCCTATCGGGCGCTCTACCTCAAATCTAGTTTCCTATTTCTAAGGGTTGTTTAAGATCTGGGGTCAGACACTCCCTTCCTAAAAATCCTCTACATTTGATCATATCATGACCAAGGGACCACAGCGGGGTCGGCGAGACAGTTTTAGCTTTCTCATACCATCCACCAACACCTTCCAAGTTTCACTTAGAACCGTTAATGGACGAAGTTCTCTGTAGCTTCAAATTGCATTACGAAAAAGATGCACTAAGAAAAATATACAATGTTAAGTCTTTAGAAAATCCAAGACAAAATCGAGGAATCTAAACCTTTTAACTCACGTTCTTGTGAGAATAATTAAAAATAAGTTTGTTATTATGAAAACTTTGCAGTAGTAATACACTATATTGACAAAAGTCACCGGACACCCCTTCAAAAGCAAAAGAACGAATCCGCTGCGTTGCTAAGATGCCCGGTACAGCTGCAAACGGTATGAAAACAACCCTGCAGCTGACCGCGACCAAATCGCCCTGTGAGGTTGAGCAAAAATGTCGCGGCGGGAGAGAACTGACTTTGAGAAAGGAAAGATTGCTGGGTGTTATATTAGTGCGTTGTCCATAAGAGAAACCAAGAGACATTTAAACATACACAAGTCAACTGTTATGGATGTACTGAATAAGTGGAAGACACATGGTGTGCTTGAAGCAGCAAAACGTGCCGTGCCGACAGACCAAAGAAAAATCAGTGAGAGAAGACGTCGAAGCCTCAGGAGAGTCGTTACAGCTAATCGACGGAGTACTGCACAAGACCTCAGTGTATAGGTGAGTAAAAATGCTGGAACCTCGGTATGTACACGTACCATTCGCAGAGAAGTTCATTCCATCGGTTACCGTGGTCGTGCGGCTGCTCATAAGCTTTTCATCTGCACTCGGAATGCTACTCGTCGTTTAGCATGGTGTAAAGAACATTATAGTGGACCGTAGATCAATGGAAACGGGTCCTATGGACTGATGGATCCAGATACACGATCCATCAGTCTGATGGCCGTGTGTGGGCATGGAGGAATCTGGGGGAACGCTATTTACTACAGTGTACTGTTCCTACGTTCAAGTTTGGAGCTGTCAGTGTACTCGTTTAGCGGCGTTTTGCGTGGTGTGGTCCCGGCCCATTGGTTATCGTGGACAAACCTGTTAACCAGCAGGTCTACCTCGATATTCTGGACAATTATGCCCTACCAACTCTCTGGCAATACTATGGAATCGAGCCTTGTTGGTACCAGCAGGATAATGCACCGAACCATAAAGCAAGGACTGTTACTGCGTGGTTTGATGATAATTCTGTATTGTGTGTGGACTGGTCAGCACAGAGCCCTGATCTTAATCCCATAGAGCGCCTATGGAATGTATTAGAGCCCCACATAAGAAGTTAGGAACCAAGACCTACTACTAAGCAACAGTTAGCGACAGCATTATGTTCTGAAAGGAAGCGTATACCTATCGCTGTGTTCCAAAACCTTGTCGAAAGCATGTCTCGAAGGGTCAGTGCATGCATTAAGGCCAAAGGCGGAACGACACCATGCCATGTTGTGTTCCCCTTCTACGTGTCAAGTGACTTTTGTCAATCTAGTGTATGCTTCAATAAACTTCATAATGATTCCCTGCCATAAGTTCTTTGAGGGCCCTCTCAAATATCTTAGCCTAGGGCCAACTAAGGTCTTAATTCGGCCCTGTTCAGCCGAGCTTTCTGCAACCGACCACAGATCATTAATTAGTTCTTCATCCTTATGGCGTGTTCCGAAAGGTCATGGAGGTCGGGTTATTGTTTCATATGCTTCCATGTGTTGTTTCAGACAATTCATTTCATGCACATGAGGGGTCCACGCCGGACAGTATAGGTTACTGTGTACTGGTTAGCTGTGCGGAAAACTACTGTGACAAACTGAAGTTAAAAAAAAGTAAAGTGCTGAAGAGATTGTTTAAGTCTCTTTTTCCGTTACTATTTTCAGTAAATTTATTCAAACACTGTTCATTTCCATTTTTTACACATCTAAGAATATAATTTAAGCCCCTAGCATGATCTTTCTGGGAGGGCAACCGCCTTCCCTGCTCTCCCGGTAGCAACAGCGCTGCTAATACACTCCTTCTGCTGGCGCCAAAATACGGACTCTACCATCCGCAGAATGGAATACATATTGTGATTCATCAGACCAGTACTTCTGCTTCCAATCTCCTACCGTCCAATTTGCATGCTGTTGGAAACAGGAGAGTCGTCACCAAAGAGATATCTAAGAACCTCGAATCGTCACGTTGATGGATTGTTGTCAGGACTTGGCGGGGTATAAGATGTCTGTGTTCTTGTTGTTCATCCGTGCAAACGTTTGACGTGCGGATATTGTTTTTTTCACCTCTGGAACCTAAGTGTCTCGGCCCTTTACCGTTGGTTGTTTCATCATTTTCGCACCACTCCTGGTACACTCTAACCACGCAGGTCCTAGAAAAACTCATGAGTGTCGCCGTCTCCGAAATACACGCACCATATCATAGTGCACCCACGATTTGGCTTTCCACCAACTCAGATAAACCCTTGGTTTTATCCATCACGTCCGTAACTTATCTTTCAGCTGAACCATCAGAATCTTAAAGCGTATAGACCACGCCCTTCTCTTCGTTACTCCAGTATCGGGTGTAACTCACTTTGCTCAGGGGTGCTCCCAATTCAGTAAGCCAGTGCGTGCGTGTGTCCACCTTGTTAGCAGTGCCGCGATGAATATCTTCGAAATGCGTGAATCTGAAAAATCTCAAATTAGTATAACTATATACTAAAAATCCGAAAATTTCTTGGCGTAGAATAAAAATCAAAATTTCCAAACTTTCGCACATCAACCAGATGGCTTTCTGAAGGAAGTTAGCTGCCTACCTTCCTTGAGAAAGCCATCTGGCTGATGTGCGAAAGCTTGGAAATTTTGATTTTTATTCTACGCCAAGAAATTTTCTGATTTTTAGTATATAGTTATACTATTTTGAGTATAATTTGGTGTACAGTTCCTACTTTCTGAAAAATCTCTGTTATAAGTTCATAATATCTTTTTGTAACATTTCTAAATGTATGCATCCCCCCAATGGCCCAAGGATCTCTGAATTATTTGGCAAGGTCAAATTACATAAGGAGGGCCACCCTGCTCGCCCATTGGTTTCGGATTTTGCTAACCCCACTCGCCCCGTTGAAAAAGCATTAACTAGTTTCCTTAAACCTTTAGTGAGTAATTCCGATTTTTTTTTCTATCCATAGTTCTTCTCAAGCCCTTGCCAAAATTAAGTCATTTGACTCTTGGGATTCACCGTTTATCGTAGCGTCATTGGATGTGGTCTCTTTATACCCTAATGTACCGCTTGACTTAGCCCACTCTCTTATCGAAGAAAAGCTTCCCATTTTAGGTGTTACTCCTACTGAAGCTGTTGTCATCATAGACTCTTTGAAACTAATAGGTCGACGAACATACTTTCGATTTAATGACGTTATCTATCGACAAAAAGCCGACACACCCATGGGCTCACCGCTTTCGGCTTTGTTAGCCGAAATATTCTTACAGCAACTGGAAAACCAAGTGATTGAGCAGTGCCCTTTAAAGCCACTCTTATTTTTAACATATGTCGATGATGTATTAGTTATTTGGCTTCACTAAGTTCCCGCACTCCAGGATTTTGCTGATTTACTTTCCACCACTTTCCTCACCATTAAATTTACAATTGAACTTGAGATTCAGGGATCGTTACCTTTTCTGGATTTCTGTTTAACTCGTAACACCTCCAACCGTTCCTTTTCATTCTCCGTCTATCGAAAACCTTCTGCATCCCCTACATTGATTCCATTCGCCTCAGCCAGTCCATATCAACATAAGACCGCAGCATTGTCTTTTCTGTTTCGCAAGGAGCACTCACAGTCTTCTTCTGCTAGAAATCGCAATAAAGAGATTCGATTTATTTTTTGATTTGGCCTCCCGGTTCGGATACCCGCAGGATTTTGTGGTAAGGCAACTTCGTAGATGCCAACGATCCACCTACATCTCTTTACAAGGAAATGAGGAAACTGTTAAATACGCCGGTTCTATCGACTATGTTCCTGAAGTTATATACATTTTAAAAAGGCTTGCCACAGGCAGAACATAGCCTTTGGCATACAGACGCATAAATTATTCTCCTTGATTAGGAGGGATCGGGACAAGGTTAATACGTTCCAAAGGCACGGTGTCTATTCTATTCCATTAAAAACTACTGAGCCTGATATACAGGACACCGATTACGTAGGATCCACGATTTGGACTGTTGCTACCCGTATTTCTGAACACATGTACAATGTCCGGACTGGATCGGGCACCACTGCCTTATCCCGACTAGTTAAAGAAGGCCAACACATTCCGGACTGGAACAGCACCAAGATCATAGCAACACCTGCAACTAAGACTGGCTTATTATTCTCTGAAAGCATGTAACATAACTATTTGCTAACCAGTGTTGTAATGACGACATGCCGTCGACATTACCCTCATCATGGAGACATTTTATTTTACGTCATTGTATATATCATCGTAATCCGTAATCGTATTTCTTTTATAATATTTGCATGTTTATAAATTTAACAAGTGCGCATGCGTGTGCTTGAGTGGCGCCTCCATACCAATGCATTGTGGGGTTTTTTTCGACTTTATAATCCCGGAAAACCACCCCTCTGCGGTTCGTGATGATGGACCCATAGTGGGTCTGAAAGATCTCGCATGTATATATGGTTTTAAGTTGTAAATAAAAATTCATCTTTTAATCTGCAATTATCTCCATTGTTTGGTACCGTGTATAGACAGCATTCAGTTATTTTGGTGTATCTTTTTGTACTTTCCATTTGGCGCTAAAATGTTTTTTTTCCCGGTCATTTTTCGCTTTTTCTGTTCCCATAGTTCAAAATGCAGCGATAAAATTCTGCTTTCGGTATAAATATAATGAAAATCAGTGCGATAGACATATCTTGTACAACTCCCTTATGAACCGTACGTAAAGTGATTTACCCACCTCAAGAACAAAGGTGAAGCGCTGCATGCATCAGGATTGGGACGACTATTCGTCACCAGCATACATTATCATGGCAATGCCCAAATAAGGTAAGTTGTTTTTCTTCTCGTGATGCAAGATTTTAATGCCGGTGCCAATGACAGTTCATGCACACACGTTCAGGGCCACTGTCCAATTGAAACTTCCTTGTTCCCGTAGAAATAGTATGGCAAATATTTTTTAATATATTTTATTTTAGCAAGCTTCCTTCTGGAATTTCGACTTGAAACCTACCACTGCGACTAGGACAGAAATCATACAATGCATTGATTATGATACGCTTTCCAACATACCAGAAATAATTTCTCAAGTTATGAGGATAATGGTTGTAGAATAAATCTCGCTCCTCTGACCTCACCTTTGACCCCATTTCGATTACATTCAACAGAACCGGTAAAGTATACTTCCGGAACAACATGAAAAGTTTTGTCTCAATTGAAGCATTTTTACGTAAGTTATAACGCATAAAAGCAATGGAATGGATCCCGATCCTATGTCCTGACCTTTGACCCCATTTCACCCATTTTCAATCCCCAGATGGTCCCCTACCACATACTTAATTTCCATCGAAATCGAACCATTTTTACGCAAGTTGTGACGCATAAGGGCAAATATCAGGAACACCGAGCATCGCTCGGGTAAAGGGGGATGAGGGTACAAAAACATTTATATTTTGATATGTTATTTCTAAGTATTGTAATGCTAAGTCTAAACCATCAAGATTAATAATGATAGTCAAATTAGAGACAAATTAATTTAGAATAAACATCAAAACAAAGATGAATGATAATTTTTTATTTGTGTTAGAGTAAGAAATTTTTTAAAATTGTTTTTATTATTTCCGAACGTGAAACACCAAACAATAAATGTTAACATGGGGTTCTTCATCGAACCCCATGGTAACATTGGTTCTTCATCGCTGTCTATTTATTCGCCGGATTTTATCACGGTTTTCTTCCGATATAGATTCATTGAGGGTTATAATAACGTCGGACATTATTTCCATGCTCCTCGCCTTAGCTGCTCGGAATGGTCTTTTTGTAGGCTGATCTTCTGCCAATGGAAGGTCATGTGTTTCGAGACTGGAATGTGATCGGAAACCACCGGCTTTTGAATGTCCAAGCTGTTCCATATTTACTTCTTCCGCTTGTTCTTGTTCCAACAGTGCCGTATTCTTCTTATTAAAGTTAAAACGTGCACGTTTCGTAGGGGGTCGACCAGCCATATTCTTTATATTATTGTACCATCCACGTTAATAGTTATTTGTTAATAGTAATTAATAAAAATGAACTACTCATATTTTAGCACAGCGGATACGCTCGTCATCAAGAGACTATTCAAAAATATAACAAAAAAAAAATGCTGTATTAAGTTTGAATTTCGAAGGGAAAAACATGCGAAATCCGCGTTACGCTGCTTATACTGTACTACGCGTCAACTTCAAGCAACTGGCACATCTCACTTTTTGTTCTAGAAGAAAATAGAAGTAATGCGTAATACGCACACAACGCGTGACGTAATGAGGCAGATGGTCACGGGAGTGTGGCGTTGTAAAAAAAATTAATAGGATCCACAAACAACGCGTGACATAATGAGGCAGATGGCGTGACCGCGCGCTAACATCTCAATCGCGAGTCGATCGCGAGAGTGTGACGTCATAAGATTTCTAAGAATGGGAAACATTAATAGGACGACGCCATGACACAAAAACGTAGTAAATTGGGGTGGTTATTTAACCCACTAAACAAATTTTTCCAAAATCGAGATCAAGCTAAATCGATTTCTAGTACCTGAAAACGGTAGGTTAACCACTTTCATCAAAATCCTTAGAGCCGTTTTCAAAATAAAATTTACATATATACAGGAATTGCTCCTTTAATAAGATGTGATGGAATGCATCCTGCTTCTTTGTCCTGACATTTGACCCCACTTCACCCATTTGCAACAGGGTTCGTCCCCCGGTGGTCCTCTACGACATACTGAAATTTCATCGAAATCGAACCATATTTACATAAGTTATGACGTATATGGGCAATGGAATGCATCCCACTCCTATGTCCTGACCTTTGACTCCACTTCACCCATTTTCAATAGGGTTCGTTCCCAGGTGGTCCCCTGCCACATGCTAAAATTTTATCGAAATCGAACCATATTTACGCAAGTTATGACGCATAAGGGCAATGGAATGGATCCCGCTCCTATGTCGTGACCTTTGACCCCATTTCGTCCATTTTCAATAGGGTTCGTCTCCAGGTGGTCCCCTACTACATGCTAAAATTTCATCGAAATCGAACCATTTTTACGCGAGTTATTGTGCGGAGAGACGGACGGACAGACAGACGGACAAAGCTGTGGCATACACGCTTCTTCAACCTACGGATGGAAAGCGTAAAAAACAGTCCGTGAAATTTCAGTATGTCTGGAAGGATGTTCCGATGAGTTATGGCTATCACTGACGGACACATTTGCAGATATTCTGATATATTTTTTATAATTTTTGGTTTCTAGTGTTAAGTTACAACATGAATCTCACTTTTATGCAGTGGACTAAAAGTGCAAAACCCAAAGGAAATCTGTTTAAACCGCATCGCCTTCCTGTCAATCAGAATAATCTAGAGCGCCATCATAAATCATCAAAAAGTTTTGGTCTAATCTCTCTCGAAGTTTTATTACGTCAAGTGCTCGTGACGTGATTTCGAATTATTTCCTCCTTTCCAAATTGCATTTATCAAAACGCGTGCATGTTACACGAAAAGTAATGGGGTCTTTGTCAAAACGATTTCATTGTGTACTTGTCTGAGGAGCGAGTGGGTAATTAAGTTCCGTTTAACAGAACACGCAATCCATTACGAAACAACTGATATATCGGAGGATTTCTATGCACTCAGTTATCAAGCTATTTGGTGTTGCGTCGTAAATTATCGGCTCTAACCTTGGATAAGACAAGCGCGTTCTGTTAAAAGTTCATCCCTGATTTAATTCAGTAACAAGTGTGGAAACGTATGGAGTCATGATTTTTTTTTTCCAGCTAAGGAAACTTATACTTGAAACTAAAAATAGCTCCGTGAAAGGATAGTAGCGGTAATAATGTTGGTACAGTTGTGCTTATATTTATTTTTAGTCATTCTTAAGAACAGCAAAGATGAACCAGAATTACGCAGGAATTTGTCGTCCATATGAAATTGTTTACCAACTTCATTATTAACACTCCCTCATATTATAACTTCTTCTTCTTAGCCTGTTGGCACCTGTTGCAGGGTTTAGGCCTCCCCAGTCTTTTCCAACTTCCTTTATCCTAACCCTCAGTCCACCATTTAGCACCTCTAAATTTCTGAAAGCCATCTCTCCATCTTTTTCAATGGTGCCCTCTTCGTCTCCTTCCATCTCTCGGTTGCCATTCTATTATTAATCGTGTCCGTCTTTCAGTCTTCCAACATGTCCAGCCCATCTCCACTTTGATTCTTTTATTATTCCTGTTCTTTCTCCTATAGATTAAGTTCTAACTCTGTCTCTTTTTGTTATCCCCAAAATTCTTCTCTCTTACTTTGTTGCCGATACTCTGATTTTTTCACCTTGTCGTTCTGTGATATTCCACGTTTCACTTCCACAAGTAGATACAAGGTTAATAATGCAATGAAGATTTTTCTTTTTAAAAACAATGAAAGATCGCCGGTTAAATAGTCTTTAAGTCTCCAAAAGGCTCTATTACCTTGGATAACTGTTCTAAGTTCTTTCTCTTGTATTTCTTTAAAACTGATTACTTGACCTAAATAAAAGCGTTCATCAACTTTTTCGATTTCTTTGCCTTCTATCAAAACCTCTTCTGTATTGTTCATATATTTAGTTTTTGCTGTGTTTATTGTCAGACACCTTTTTTTAAGACTTCGCATCCATAAATCCTCTCTCATATTTTGCATTTCACTATTGCTAGTTGTAATGATAACTATGTCATCAGCAAATCTTAAGTGATTTCCATTTATGTTTAACCCTTTTTCAGCCCAGTTTAAATTTTTAAAACTATCTTCCAATACAGAAAGGATAATTCATACGTCTTGTAACCAATGATACAAGAGTTGGTCGTAAGTAGTGCACTAGGAAACATACCAGATAATTTGCATTATACACTTTACAGCGTTTCTAAAAGCTTTGTCCACCTCTTCTGCAAGTTCATCACATGCTTCCTCAATCAAATCATTTTCTTCCTGTGTTTTCAAAGCAACGAACTTGCGCACATTGTTCGTTTCCTCTTCGATACATTGATCTTCATCGACCATAATGAAATCGTTTTCATTTCCTTCACTTTTCAGACAGGTAATTAGTTCGAAAATGGCAACTAAATATTCTCTTCATCTGGACGGAAAAAAAATACCCCATTTTGTTTGAAAGAAGGTGTTTTGAGCACTTCTAAGAAAAGATCGGCCATATCGAAACCACAGATCAGTAGTTTTTGTAATGGGGATCTGGAGAACAAAAAGTTTTCTATTTCCGTCTAAAGAAGCTAAACAAAATCTTTGCGTCAAAACTTCGCCGATCTATTTCCTTGAACGTTTATGTTTTTAACTGTCTTATGACCCCGGGATCACTCTTCGTTATTTAGAGGGTCCGCTATTAGGTAAATGTACCGAACCCTATACACTTCAGGATTGGAAATCACAAAACTGTCCGCTAGAGGTGTCCGCTTTTCGGGAATGTCCGTTAAGTAGGTTTTGTTATATAATAAGTCTTTCTTTAAAGAAAGAAAATAGAAAGAGGAAGGGAAGAAAAGAACGAGATACGTATATCTTTAGACTCTTTTTTTTTTTTTGGATGTGTAACATAAGGGCCACGCTTCGGTCCTTGTGGAATTACAATGGTCTTAGAGCTGGATTGTGACCATTCGTCCAAGAAGGGTCCGGGTTCGAAACCCCGTGAGGCATGGATGTTGTATTTGTCTCACAGCACTGGCTCTCTCCCTTCCCTCGAACGAATGGCTCTAAATTAGGGCTGGGCGACTGCCATTGAGTTGCTGACGATCGCCTTTAAACCTTCAATAAAAAAAAATACGGAGGTGTCCAAATCAATACAGTTTAACATCGTTTCATAGTATGAGTAAAACGTTTTATATAGAAATATCCTGTAATATAGATAAAAAATCATGTAATTAAGATTTTGCCATTATAATCATTTTGCCTGCAGCATGTTGTAATGACGTCATTAGTCCTATTTTGCAACATCACAATAAGTTTTATGATCTGACCAAAATTTACATATCCCGATATCTTGCCCCTTTGTTAAAAAATAGTTTCGGCGCCCCCGAGTGAACTGACCACCGTTGTCTAACGGAAATACTAGATTGGATGCCAAGGTACAGGAAAAGACCCAGAAGAAAACCACATAACTGAAATTCAAAGTTGGGGCTCCCATAATGCTGCTTAGAGACTTGAATCCAAATAAGGATATTTTTAATGACTCGAGATTAGTGGTAAAGGCGCTTCACTCCAACATCATTGATGCCGAAACCATCACTGGTATAGCAACAAAGGTGAAAGTGTTTAAATACCACGAGTTATTCTTCAACCAAGCGAATCCAGCCTTCCATTCATATGCGACGACATCAGTTTTCAGTAATTTACGATGACTATAAATAAATCGTAGGAATAATATTTTATTCATGCCGGTGCCTTCTAGAGCACGTTTTTGGTCACGGACAACTCTATGTTTCTTTAACCTGCAGGAACATATTAACTCGGGGTTAGCAAAGTGGACTAGTATTGTTTCGAACGAATATTTTCGCTAAGAAGTGGGCAGAACGCGGATGGAGCGAGTGAACCTGAACATTAAAAAGCTCTGTTTCTAGAAATACTGTCCATTGCATCGAACACGCAGGTATCTCAACGTTCCTCCCACTTTTTGATTGTCTTCTGGAATTCTTCTGAAATGCTGTTAAAGCACACCTGCGCAGCTGTAATAAGTTGTTGATCACTCTCAAACTGTCGTTCCCGTAATGTCTTTTTTATAACGGGGAACAACCAGGAATCACATGGTGATATGTCTGGACTATATGCAAGTTGGGGCATCAACTTAATGTTAATTTTATCCAAATAAGCAACGACAGAACTGGCCATGTGAGGCCTTGCATTGGGCCGCACATGGGGAACTTAAGAAATCGGGAACTGAAGTTGAACAAATTCCTTTCATATACTCAAACATTCGGTTAAAATTTTGTGAATTGATGATTTTGAAAAGTAAACCATATCTTCGATGTTTATAATTGATAGGTGTCTGTCTCCCCTTAAAATAAATCATATTGTATTCATGTTTAGGTCTGTAACACTCGTTGAAGGTCTTTCTACGTGCGCGATTAAAGACACCGGTTCACGGTCATACATAAATTATTTATGCCATCTGTAAATTGTTGATTTTTCTAGTCATTCATCATTATAAGAAAGTCTCTCCGATAGACTTCTTAAGGCGACAGCAAAATTTAATGGCGCATCTTTGTTCCTCTTTCACATCTATTTTTTCGAAAAATAGCAGCGCGGAAACACTTGTTAGGGGTTCACGAAACAACCCTTATCAAACTGCACACTACCGACAACGCATGCGTGATGAACAGGTGTGGCCGGTTGCTATGGTTACTACAACGACTACTGTTTTTTCCGAGATTCGTGCAAAGGTCGAAAGCAGTATTGTACATTTTTTTATAAAATCATTCTTAATTGTTATGGGATAAGCTCAGTGGCGTATATTTGAGGCTAGCTAAGCTAGCTGCGAAGCCCAGAGAATGCACAAATAAAACTGAATTAAATATACACAAATAAAAGTCAATTATCAACGGTATTAAAATATGTCGATGCTTTCGCTGCGAACCCCCCCCCCCCCAAAAAAAAAGCGTGCGGATTCGCTTCTTTGGCTCAGTCTGGTGAGCGAAAAGCAATGGCATAACGCAAGCAGCTATTCAAGAGTTTTCGTAGTTCTGATGCGAAAACTTCCGTACAGTCGCCTGCTAGTGTTTCCATGACAACATGAATCAGCTGGTAGTGTGGAATGGGTGCTTTGGGAAATGGTTCGCTCGGGAAAATGAAGACTTAGACTCTCTCAGGCACTGGCATACTTCCGCCCATAAGAGTGTTTCACGAGAGTTGTTTCAGCTTTTGTGAAGTGTCAGTGAATAAAAATCAGAGATATTATATCTTAAATTCGTGGCTTTGTTGGATTCGAACTGTTTTGATAAATTTTGTGAAAGCTTCTCTGAACATCTACTGTCAGAACTTAAAGAACTCTATGCTTCAAATTTTGATACAGCTCGGCTAAAAAATGAACTGAAAATGTTTTATTCCCTTGATGAATACAAAAACAAATCAGTAAGAGACATTACGTGTTACTTAAAGTTGAATAAATTGGACATAGTGTTTAGTGAGGTGTACAAATTAGCAGACTTCATATTAAGCTTTCCATCAACAACTGCAACTGCCGAAAGAAGTTTTTCTGCATTAAAATGAATCAACATATTTCTTAGAGCCACACAAGGACATGCAAATTCGAAAATCTTGGCTGTTTTGTCAGTAGAGAAAAACATTCTTTTTAAACATGAAAAAGTACTCGGAAGAAACGCTTAATGAAAACGTAACACTCAAGTTCACACAAAAAGAAAAAAAGAATTCAGTTCATGTACAAATAAGTGTTCAAATCCTAATCCTCATAAATATTTGGTATCATGTTAGCAATGGCATGCACCTAAAATTTACAAAAAAAAAAAAAAAATGACTTCTATTACTTAGCAATTAAAAATTAAACTTCGCAATTAAAAAAAACAGCACTGGGGGAGGGGGGGGGGTGAGATAGCCCAGGTCACGGACCCTAGATACGCAACTGGATTAGATATGTAATAAGCTATTTATAAGCTATGTAAATAAGCTATGTAATGTCAGTGGCGAAGCGTGGTGCTCCGTGTTGGGTCTAAAAATTGTTTTTTATATTTTTTTCAGTTAAACTAACGTATATATAGCACATAATCAACTTATTATATTCATGTAAATACTTTAGTACCAACATATTGATTTCCACAGTCATTGTTTTCTGTACTGTATCTTTGAAAAACTTCTGCTATATAAATGCAATTTTTCTTTTCATAACTTGCGAAACCTAATCACAGATCAGACTGTTAGCAAATTAAACTGTTGCCAAACCGATCCTGAAAACGAAAAACAAAGGTAATGATTTCCATTTCGTATAATTAAACTTAGGCTCACAGAGATCGGCATTTTTTTTTTTTTTTTGATTGGAGGTTTAACGACCACGGTGAGCAACTCAATGGGCTATAAGCAGTAGCCCGTCCCTAATTTAGGTCCACTTGTTCCAGGGAAGGGAGAGAGCCAGTGCCGTAAGACAAACACAACATTCATGCCTGACCGGGATTCGAACCCGGACCCCTTTCGGACGAATGATCAGAGGCCATCGCTTAGAACACTGAGCCACCGGGGCGGCAAACCGGTATTTCTTAACTCACGTTTCTTTCCGTGAGATAAAGTAGACAGACATTTAACTGGATCAGAAGAATCATGAGCTTCTTGTTCGCGCATTTCTCACTTGAAAAATTAAAATTAAACACACAACACTGACAGCACATCCATTAGTCACTCACAAGTTCCACTTTAAGATAACAAAAACAAATCCGTGAGTCGTGATTACTGGCTTTCTCTGCGCTACGGCAAAGAGCCGAGATTTCGGACCCCAATGCCTCGATCAAAGAACAACCAATCAACGGCATCCGCTTTCATTTGAAGCTAGTCTATGGTCCACCCTAACAGACGCCACAGAGCTATAAATAAGGTTCCTGCAGCAGCAGTTGTACTTGTATGTTCATCTGTGAGACTCATGATTTCGATTCTCACTTTTCATTCCCAGATACTACGATTGAAAGGAAATGTTGGACATAACGTAATTTTCCAAATAAACTGTCCAGCATTACTTTTAATTATGAGATTTCTTCCCATTGTATTTGTGAAAAACTAAATAAATATAATAAGTAATAACAAAAACAGTTCTGCCATTTTACTCTTGGGTAGACTTAGTCTCAAAGTCTACCTTAGTCTCAAAGTCAATCCAAATGTCTTCCTTAGTCTCAAAGTCAACCCAAATGTCTACCTTAGTCTCAAAGTCAACCCAAATGTCTTCCTTAGTCTCAAAGTCAACCCAAATGTCTTCCTTAGTCTCAGAGTTAACCCAAATGTCTACCTTAGTCTCAAAGTCAACCCAAATGTCTACCTTAGTCTCAAAGTCAACCCAAATGTCTACCTTAGTCTCAAAGTCAACCCAAATGTCTACCTTAGTCTCAAAGTCAACCCTAATGTCTACCTTAGTCTCAAAGTCTACCCGACGCTTCGCCTCTGGCAAATGTGATGAACCTAAAGGAAAAGAGACATGTTTAAGTCACTTATGTTTCTGGTCAGTGTCACGATGTTCATATCAAGGGGACTAGCCCTTCCTCATCCTGTCTTAGGTCATAGAACAGAGAATAAAGGACTAGAAGGGAGACCAGAGCACTGGTGACAGGTTTAGAGCGATTAGAGATTTATGAAGAGGATTTGAAGGAGGTACGACCCCAAACATTCTTTAGAAGTAGGAAATCAGGAGATTTGGGCTGCTGTGACCGACAGGAAAGTCACATGGAAACGAGCACTGTTAGAAAAAATCTTCTTAAAAATGAGAACCTGAACCTACTCGGTTTTTTTAAAGTCCAATCGTATCGTAAACGAGTGCATGACATGCTAATAATAAGTAATCACACGTACTTACAAATAACTGCGTCAATAAGTATAAATATAATCTCATATTACTTCATTTTAGATATTATAGATTTTAAGAGAAATTGTTTAATAAATGTGTAAAGCGACACACATAAATAATTCGTACAACAAAGTCACTGATCACAAGTAATTTAATTATGCATAAAGTATCTTTGTGTATCCGTTTTTACATTAACTATGTTTGCGTCAATCTCATAAATAACGTATTGTCACTTCATCACTATATTTGTCACAAAACTGTGTGATCTATTCGCCGAGCATGTGACAAGGAGTATATCTATTATCCCAGATGTGCCATCGAATAATATACGTCTAGTTGATTCTATGAATAAATGAGTATGTATGGAGTACACGTATTCCAAATTTGAAATCGAACCGCGGATGGCTTAGTGGTTAGAGATTCAGACTACTGATGGAAGAACCCCAGGTTCAAACCTAGCTTGAAAGAATACTAAGGTGGCGCCATCTAGTGTGCTCTATCTCACTTACAAACAATCTTGTCAGAGAATTGCTAGATTCGCTCAAACTTCCTTCAGTTTCTGTGCCCTGCCCGAAAGGGCACAGAAACTGAATGAAGTTAGAGCACATACTGTATATTTGAAATATATGAATTTTTTGAGTACATATATGTAGGTTTTCGGTATGTGTCGTCCTGATGGTAAAATGCCGAGATCACTACACAGAAGAACGACCGCTGGATGGCGTGAGCATCGGACGTCGGCGCGTCGCTAAAACATGCTCCCAGAAACAAGAAGTAGAGCTGCGGATAGTTCTGAAGCGTGAACACCAAGACAGGGCTGTGTGCCGAAGGGTGTTCGATGTGTTCACCATTTTGTATTTCTTAGCGGAACGAGTACGTTCCGTTGTTAGTGTATCCTGATATCAATTGTAAGTGTACGTCAGATTGAATGTGTTTGTGTTCAGAGTTCGTCCAGCCCGTCCATTATTTAAGTGTTGTGATTCGATGGAACCGTAGTGGGGAAGTTTCCCAATACCCCACAATTCTGCTGTCGGCAAGTGAGATCTGTCCCGAATCGCCTGTGGATTACGCAGTGGTAAAGACGGAGCTTTTATTTCAAATCTTGAAGGTAAGCTTTCTTGTCAACCATGTATACAAATTCTCGCAAAGAAGACTTGATTCAAGTAGCACAAGAGATCGGTGAAACGGTGCCAACAGGAGCGACGGTAGTTGATTTAAAATTTAAAATAGAGAGCACTGAAATCTATAAAAATGATCCGGATTTTGTAAAAGACGTCTTAAATTCTATAATAGAAGAGAGGAAGGCGAGGGCTGAAATGATCGAGTACTAGAGATAGAAAAAGTTAAATTAGCGCAATTGGAGAAGGGAGTAGAACTGGAAAGTATTCGAAGCCGTTCGGCATTGGAGCTGAATGAGCGAAGTGATACTACGGGACTTGAGCGGCCTACGTTTAATCTTGAAAACCTGATTGAAAGTGTTCGTACACTGAGTATGACTATTCCAGTTAAACCAGAGAATCTCAATTTGTTTTTCCAATCTGTGGAACGAGCTTCTGTTATAAAAGGGGTGCCGCTGGACAGGAGGTCAGAGATTTTGATAAACCTGCTCGGGGAAAAAGCTAGCAACGTATTGCTTTACATCGGGGAGAAAGAGATGAAAGATTATGGTAAGCTTAAGTCGCTAATATTAAGAGACTTTCAGCCGACAGCGCAGGAATACCTGAATAATTTTCGGAAAGGTCGTCGACAGCCGAGTAAAACACATATTCAATTCGCATCGAGATTAACAGCAGACTTTGAGTATTATTGTAAACTGCGTGAGGCTAGTGATTTTAACTCGTTATGCAAATTGAGGGTGGCGGACAAATTGTACCAAACCTTAGACAGAGACACGGCATCTCATATACATAAGGATTAAGCAGAGAGAAAGTTGGTTTGACCCTGTAAGATTGGCGAAAGAGTACGATGTTTATTCTGTGTCGAAAGGAAAATCGTTAAACGACGTTCAAGCAATTGAGTACAAATCGGTGGAGAATACGAGTGAAGGTGGAAGCGGAAATTTTAAGAATGTACGGTACGAAAGGTCCAACAAAAATAACTATGGGCAAAATAAGGGAAAACCCAACTGCTACGTTTGTGGAGGAACACATTTTTCAAAATTTTGTTCTAAACGTTTTCGAAGACAACCTGAAGCCGTAAGTGAGCAAAGCGGGCGCGGTGAAAAGTTCAGTCAATGTACTGGAATCGGAACAGCCCGTTGAGAGAAAAGGTTTTATAAACGAACTGAAGTATGTTGACATCTTGATTGATGGTAAAGAAGTAACTGCTCTTATTGATTCAGGCGCCCAAATTGCGGTAGTGAATAGCAATGTGTTCCCCTCCAAAAAAATAACAGAGGGTAGAGTAATTCTTTCTAGTTGTTTTAATGATAAACATGAAGTTCCCCTGGCAAAGTTCCAGATCTCACTAAAGAGTTCTCACGTTGTTTTCGAGGTAACGGCAGCAGTTTGGAATTGCTTCAACGCTCAGTGTATAATCCCTGCAAACCTGTTTGCCAAGATGAAAGTGGGTCAAGGTCAGATGCTGGTGTCGTGGGAGCCAAGCCTGTCAGAACGGCAGACTGTTATCGCTGCTTCAGGAGAGCGAAATGAGAACGTCTTTAATAGTTGTTTGCTGCATGTCGCGAGTGTGACGGAAGATTCGGGCATGTTGAACTTGGATCATATACGAGATTTGGAGTTGCGCAGGGAAGTTTCGAATCTTGTGCATGGCTACAAGCCAAACAAAACCAAAAGTACCAATTTAAAAATGAAAATTGTGTTAACAGATGGCATTCCTGAAGCCAAAGGATCGGTACGACGTCGAGAAAGTGGGAAACCACGAAGGACCGAACAACACATCTACCGCAGCGGACCATATGAAGCCATGGCCTACAGGGGGGTCACTGAAGAACTTTCAATTTCTTTTTCAATGAGTGTAAATATGTGTTTCATTTAACTGTTTTCTTTTGTTGTCTAAATGGCCAGAACACTAACGGATGCAGGAGCCGCTGAGGATAGCGCCTAGTCAGCATAGCCGAGACTGAGGCTTTTCGGTATGTGACGTCATGATGGTGAAATGCCGAGATCACTACACAGAAGAACGACCGCTGGATGGCGTGAGCATCGGACGTCGGCGCGTCGCTAAAACATGCTCCCAGAGACAAGAAGTAGAGCTGCGGATAGTTCTGAAGCGTGAACACCGAGACAGGGCTGTGTGCCGAAGGGTGTTCGATGTGTTCGCCATTTTGTATTTCTTAGCGGAACGAGTAGGTTCCGTTGTTACTGTATCCTGATATCAATTGTAAGTGTACGTCAGATTAAATGTGTGTGTTCAGAGTTCGTCCAGCCCGTTTATTATTTAAGTGTTGTGATTCGATGGAACCGTAGTGGGGAAGTTTCCCGATACCCCACATATATTTGAAATATATGTACTCAAAAATGAGTACATATATTTCAAATTAGAAATACCAGATATACTCACAATTGATTCCCTGTATGTACTCAAAAATGAGTACGTGTCTTTTCCAAAAATGAAACACAAGTACTCGGAGCTATTATAAGCCCAGAATGTACTCAAAAACGAGTACATTTTGCAATAGAAGAAAAACTTCGTGCTCAAATGATATCAATAATAAGTACCTTCTGTCTCAAAACGATGCACTAAAAATTTCCATCTAATACACATGCCGTGGTTAAAAATGATGTTTATTTACACTAAAAACATATGTATAGATAAAATTCAAAGAACTTAAATTGGCGAGATCTTCCGAGCTTGCTCCAACCTCATTTTCGAGACGAGAATGCCATCGATGTACTCAGAGCAGATATATAATTATATACAAGCAGACGCGACCATCATGCACTGGTTGTTCAACTAACCCCCCCCTTATTCCCTACCTCCTTTTTGTTTTCTAACTCACAAATGAAACAAAGAAGTACACCCCCTAATAACCAAATGAATAACACGCAAAAAAAAAAAAAAACATACATACCATTTCATATAGAAAGATAAAAACACTAATATAGAAACACCCATAGGCTAAAAATTTGGGGGTTTTAAGTTCTTGAGACAGAGTCGGATTGTGGTATATTGCTAGGAAGATCATCGTTGCAACATATATCCGCAAACAAGGTAATGAATAATGACTCAGTAAAGAAAGTATCACGTCTGTTAACAGTGAAGGCGAGATGTTTTACATTATCCCAACATGGGGTATATTGACGTTGAGTCACAGTACGTGCCAGGGCGGTTGACGTTAACCCGTTCTTACGTAATACTGATGTTCTGATTGACTCACACCTAACGTCTGTAGTGTAGAACCTATATAAACAAGTTCTTCGTCAGGTGGTAGGTCAGGTTGTACAGGTATACAATATATACCATATCTGTTGCTATTACAAACTTGATCACAGTTCTGTTTCATAAGTGAAAAAATGTTAGAAATTCTTACACCGAAGCTTAGATGATATTTTTTACATAAACGGTTCATCACATTGATAATAGGTGGGATATAGTCAATGGAACCCACAAAACGTCTGGTACTCTGTTGTAAGTTAGTGAAAGACAGTAGCTTAATTACCATTTCATACACTTATTCCTGAATCAAATTGTGAATGCATTCACGAGGGTAGCCGAAGTGGAGTGCAATATCCACAATTTTATCAAGTTCGCCACGTCGTAAACGTATAGAGACAGAATGTGTAAAAGCTCGACAAATAAAAGACCTTAATGGAGCGAAATGGTACCTTTTTGGATGAGCAGAATAATAGGGAATAAGAGTCGGGGTGTGAGATGATTTTGCAAGTTTAGATGTCGACTCTCTATTGAAAGTACTCACCTTTCGTTCCTGATTAATTACAGGGAACTATGTGTTACACCTAAGTATTTGAAAATTGGTACAAGACCTTTATCTAGGCAAGACGGGAATATCCTTAATATGGCTGAACAAAAGCGGCTGTTAACTGAAATACGCCTCAAGCGTGGCCTCTTGGACTACTTGAACAGAAAAACATATTTGGCTTATACCTGGCTCTCCTAACAGGTACACCCAATCATCTTGGGTAAGTTATTGACTGTTTATTTTATTACTTTACAAATTTAACTTGACCCCATTCAACAGCGACAAATCGGGAAATTAAGAGGTCCAGTCTCAGATGAAACGTTAGGGCATGCAACAAATTCACCTTCTAAGGAAAAATCACGTCAGTTTGAACTTCGGCCTTCATTTCTGAACCTTAGATCTGTGCCACTCACCAAGAAACAGACTGATGCTTTAAATCGAGGGTTTTAAATTCAGCTACCCTTACATGAAGATTAATCCACTGCGAACTATACCACGGGTCGAAAATATTATCCATGCACTCTCGCAAGCTGGACAAGATTTCGCACACTATTCTGTAGCCAAGGTCATAACTCGCAATTAGCTTTATAGTAACCAACATGACAAACGAACTCTTAAGTATGAAAGAAATCAGTTACTAGCATTATCAAATAACCCTGCTCTTTCGATTATCTCTGCGGATAAATCGCAACAGATCGTCCTATTGGACAAAAATGTCTATCATGCAAAAATGTTGGAAGCCTTGGACAAGATTCCTCATGTTGTACTGGCCTACGACCCAACAGCTGCTACTATTAAATCAATCAGCAAATTAAAGAATAAGGGGCATCTCCCCTTGTGTATTTCCTCCAAGATGCACCCTCCCAACGGACAAAGAATTTCTCAAGTTTTTGGGAAAATTAAGACCCACAAGGAAGATTTACCAATTCGTCCATTAGTATCTGGGATAAATAACCCTACTCGACCACTTGAGAAGGCTCTAACCACTTTCTTAACACCTTTTTTCTTACCATCCACTTAATCCGTTCGGGGATCTTTACAGGCTCTTGACATTATAAAAGAATTTGACCCCCCACGTCAACAATTCTTTATGGCATCGTTGGACGTTGTATCTTTATTTCCGAGTGTGCCTTTACAACAAGCTCACGATATTATCGAAGAAAGACTTGCTACCGCATCTCCACTGGAAATCTTATCTATTTCCTCAGCACTAAAACCGTGCTGAGACAGAAGCCCAACGCACATATTTTAAGTTCAATGGGGTTATATGTATATCTATCAATAACGGGGTGTCATACCTATGGGGTCCCCCTATCCCCAATTCTGGCTAAAGTGGTGCTTCAAACTTTAGAGGATAACGTGTTTAAAAATTGTGCTTTCAAACCTATTTTGTACATTAGTTAGGCCGAGGACGTGCTGATGTTCTGGCCATACACCTTGGATCGTCTTCAACAGTTTGCTCAGTCATTATCGTCCTACTACCCAACTATTCAATTCACGATAGCACTTGAAGATAACCACTCTCTTCCCTTTCTATATTTTCCCCCCAACGGCACCCGGTTAAGAATACCATTAAGTACTCTGTCTACCGTAAACCATCTCACACCCCGACTCTTATTCCCTATTATTCTGCTCATCCAAAAAGGTACCAATTCGCTCAATTACGGTCTTTTATTCGTCGAGCTTTTACATATTCTGTCTCTATACGTTTACGACGTGGCGAACTTGATAAAATTATGGATATTGCACTCCACTTCGGTAACCCTCGTAAATGCATTCACAATTGATTCAGGAATCACAGCGACTGTCTTTCACTAACTTACAAAAGGAGCAAGATACCAGACGTTTTGTGGGTTGCAATGACTATATCCCACCTATTATCAATGTGATGAACCGTTTATGTAAAAAATATCATCTAAGCTTCGGTGTAAGAACTTGTAACATTTTTTCACTTATAAAACAGAACCGCGATCAAGTTTGTAATAGCAACAAATATGATATATATTGTATACCTTTACAACCTGACCTACCATCTGACGAAGAACTTGTTTACATAGGTTATACGCTACGGACGTTAGGTGCGAGTTTATCAGAACATCAGTACTACGTAAGAACTGCCTCAGCGTCAACCGCCCTGGCACGTACTGTGACTCAAGGTCAATATACCCCATGTTGGGATAATGTAAAACTTCTCGGATTCACTGTTAACAGACGTGATACCTTCTTTACTGAGTCATTGTTCATTACCTTGTTTGCGGATATATGTTGCAACATACCACAACCATGGCGACTCTGTCTCAAGAACTGAAAACCCCCGAATTTCTAGCTAAGACTTTAACCTATGGGTGTTTCTATATTAGTGTTTTTATCTTTCTGTATGAAATGGTATGTATGTCTTTTTTTTTTTTTTTTTGCGTGTTATTGATTTGGTTATTAGGGGGTGTATTTCTTTGTTTCATTTGTGAGTTAGAAAAAAAGGAGGGGGTGAATATGTGTGTGTGTGTGTGTGTGTGTGGGGGGGGGGGGGGTCAACAACCAGTGCATGATGGTCGCGTCTGCTTGTATATATATCTGTGCTCTCCGTAAATCGATGACACTTTCGACGCTTGAAAATGAGCTTGGAGTAAGCCCAAAAGATCTCGCCATTTTAAGTTCTTTGGCTTTTATCTGTGCATATGTTTTTAGTGTAAATAAACATCATTTTTAACCAAGGCATGTGTATTAGATGGAAGGTTTTAGTGCATCTTTGCTGAGACAGAAGTGACTTATTATTAACGAGTACATTTTGCTTATTTCCAAGTACCAATTTTTAACAGCGAGATAGAAAAGAGGAGGTAGACACCCTTATTAATAACCGAGGCCAGGTAGTTGGGGTCATACGGCTTAACGTGCCGATCTGGAGGATATTTTGTGGTCCGAGTGTTCGTACCTGTCTGGGATTGATCCCAAGACTGTTCCGTGGCAGTCACGAACTTTGATCAGCAGGCCATTCGCGGTCCTAGAGACAGGTTTACGGTCGGTACTTCTGAGATAAGGAGATAAGTGCAGGAGAGGAATTGTTTCGCAGTAGCTTTAATAAAACCCGTCAGCTATCTCAACATTTCTGTTTTGGAGGGCAGAAAATTTTGGACAATATTTGGTTCAGGTGCATCGGCTGCTTGAAGGGCTAACAAGAGGATGTAAGCCAAAAATTTAAACTCCACATCCATGATGTGCATTATCGAAGAAAGATATTTGATAATTAAATTTACGAGAAATGCATTTTTGCATTTTATAGGATGTTTTAAATAAATTAAAATTACAATTACTCTTACTTTATATTTTAATTTTCCTGGTAATGTTTCACAGGTGTTAGCTAATATAGTCAGGGGCATAGCTACCCGGGGGTTGCCTCCCAGAATGGTCATACTAGGGGCGTAAATTTATGCTGTGAGGGGCGTCAAAAATAGAAAAGCGCAACATGTGAATAAATTCACTGAAAATTGTTGCTGAAAAAGAAAGTTATATACGTCAGTGTTTTCTTTTTATGCTTTTTTTGGTTAGCCACATGCACGCAAAACGTTATGCGGATATGTCTAACCACCGTGACCTTTCGGAACTGATTAGTCATCGACGCTTTGTCACAGAAAGTCCTTTTTAGCGTTTAACCTTGAACGGAATTTTTCCAAGCTCGATCCGGAAAGCGTCTTCCTGTTGCGTTCATTATCTGATGCTCATTCGTTCTGTGCTGGTTCGTTTTTCAGTTTGCATTTTTGCAGGGTCCTACGTTGTTGGCTCTCACAAGATTTTTACATTTTATTTGATATTTACAACCGTCTGCTCTGGGGTGTTTACCAATTTTTTACATTTTTAGCAAAATTATGTCACAAACTGGAAGTTCGATTTTCGAACGACCGTAATATTTTACTATAACGGGGGCATGAGAAAGTAAAAACTGCGTACTATTTAAGTGGAGAAGTGGGGAACTTTTGAACTCGAAGCGGAATAATTTCAAGTCTAGCCCCACTCCCCAGTTAAGAAGAGCTTGTTCCGGCTTGGGGATGGGTGTGGGGGTTAACGACCACCTTGAACAACTCGATGGGCTATAAGTAGTGGCCCGTCCCTAATTTTGGGTCACTGGTTCCGGGGAAGGGAGAGAGCCAGCGCCGCAAGACAAGCACAACATCCATGCCCCACAGGGATTCGAACCCGTATCGCACGAATTGTCAAAAGCTATATATAATATAATATAATATAATATAATACAATATAATATAATATAATACACTCATTGTCATAAAAAATCTGCGCACCAAGAAGGAGGCGTCGGATTGAAATGACATTTCAGTAGTGAGATAGTATATACCAAGGACAGCAGTGATTACAATATCACAGCAGCAGGACGACTTCCCTGGGACATACGGTACACATTCCTGTCAGCGTTAGTACCGCGTCGGACCGCCTCGTGCTCGGATACATGCGGCGATACGGCCCGGCATGGAGTCAAAGAGACTGCGTGTGTTATCCTGGAACAGATTGGCCCACACTTCTTGCAACTAACGCTCAAAATCACGAACACTGGAACATGGAGAAAGCTGGCGTCTCATCTAGTCCCACACGTGCTCGATAGGCAGGAGATCAGGCGATCTGGCAGGCCACGGAAGCATTGAAGCTTGACGTAAACATTCCTGGGAAACCCGAACCGTGTGCGGATGGGCGTTCCCTTGTTGGAAAATGGCACCGGGCCACCCCGCCAGAAAAGACAGCACATGGGGCAGCAGGATCTCCTTGTACGTAGCGCTGTGCTGTCAACGTCCCTCGAATCACTGCGAGGGAAGTCCGGATGTCATACGCGATGGCTCATCAGACAATCACGCCGGCAGTTCGGGACGCGTGCCGCTGCACAGTGAGGTTGGGATTGTAGCTCTCAAATGCGGTCCTCCACTTTATGACACGGTGGTCGTCCATTCTCATACATAAACGGGATTCGTCGCTGTACACTATACGCCGTCAGTCCGTATCATTCCACGTTGCTCGCTACTGACACCATTGCAATCGACGTCGACGATGGTCAGGTGTTAATGGCGGAAAACGTAAGGGCCGTCGAGATTGCAGACCCGCCTCTGCCAGACGTCTGGAAATGGTTCTAGAGGACACAGGAGTCCTTTGCACAGACACCATATGACTCTGGATATTGGAGAAGGACGTCGTTACATATGTGGGTGCCACCCTCACGATCCTACGGTCCTTTCTGCTGGTGGTGTGTCTTGGTCGTCCAGAGCCAGTCCGCCGTGCCTGGGTGTCTTCCTGTGTCTATTGCTCCCAACACGATCGCCCCGTACTGTCCGACCGGCCCAAATGGCGGCCGATTCTGCTCGCCGGCCACCCTGCCTCTCTCATCCCGACGATACGGCCTCGTTCAAACTCCGTCAGTTGCCCGTACGCACCTCGGAGGCGGCTCTTCGGCATGTCTATCGCTCAGGGATCTCACCTGACCCTTACCTTGCACTTCGGCACGGATGTGGAGCCCCGAGCGCAGCGCCTTACAAGCCTCACGGATTCCGATTGCAGCGCCGGTGTTGGGGGCGCGGGCATGCGGAATCGCACGGAACTTTAATCATTTGCATGACTGTCCTCCCCGTAGCGATTCGTCGAGTTTCGCGTTAATCGCACGATTTTTTCTTGGTGCGCGGATTTTTATGACAATGAGTGTATATAGTGTAATATAATATAATATAATATATAATATAATAGAAATTGAAACAAAACTCGCCCAAGATTTCACCAGATGTCATAATGAAGGGAAGATTCCTGTGGACTGGAACGATGCTGCAATAATCCTTCTACATAAAAAAGGTGAAATTGAGGATCTCAGGAACTACAGGCCTATCAACCGTCTTTCAGTGGTTTATAAAATCTTCAGTAAGGTTCTTTCACATCGCTTGAAGGTAACACTACACATGGCCCAACCAAGAGAACAAGCTGGATTCAGGAGTGGCTACACCACTACAAATCATATCCATGTGCTGAGAAAACTAATTGAAAGCACGGGGAAACATTAACTCCCATTATGAATGGCTTTTATCGATTATGAAAAGGACTTTGATTCCGTGAAACCCCAAGTAGTTACAATGGCTTTGAAATCCTGAAGTATTGAAGATGCTTACATTAGCCTTATTAATAACATCTATGAAAATGAAAGTGCAAATGCTCGGCTATTTGAGGATACAGTACCAATAAAAATTGGAAAGAGAGCAAGACAAGGTGACACCATATCTCCTAAACTCTTCAATGCCACATTGGAAAGTGACTTTCAACCACTGAATTGGGAAAACAAGGGGATAAAGAATAATGGGGATAATTTAACTCACCTTTGTTTTACTGATGACATAATCATTTTTGCAACTAACTTTGCAGAGCTTCAGAGTATGATCCAGGAATTTCGTGACAAGAGTAAAGAAGTGGGATTAAGAATAAACTTTTAGAAAAAAAAAATAAGTGCAATGCTTTTATTTAGCAAGAAATGAAGATTTATCGATTGGTGGGGAAAAGCTGGATATAATCGATACTTACTTTACCTTGGACAGCAGATATCAAGCGAGGGTCACATTAATGAGGAAATTAATCGGCGTATAAAACTTGGACGGAGAGCTTTGGAAAGAAACAGTTTAATTTTCAAGAGCAATTTGCCATTATGTCTTAAAAGAAAAGAGTTTAAACAATACATTCTTCCAGTTCTTACATATGGAGCAGAGACATGGACCTTAACTAAAAAAGGCATGTCTCTGCTCATACAAAGGCTGCAGATAACTGAAAGAGGAATGGAAAGATGCATGCTTGGTGTAACTACGAAGGTTAAGATGTGGAACTCGTTAATAAAGAAAATGACAAGAGTGAAAGACATCATGATCAGAGTAAAATCTCTGAAATGGCAATGGGCTGGACATGTTGCCAGAAGAATGGACCACCGATTTACAAACGAAATTTTAGACTGGATACCAAAGGACAGAAAAAGACCCAGAAGAAAACCACTTGGGAGATGGATGGATGAAATTCGAAAACATGCCGGAGTAACATAGAGGAGAGTGGCTCAAGAAAGATAGTTGTAGAGGAAACTTGGGGAGATCTTCATCCAGCAGTGGATTGATAATGGTTGATAATGATGAATATAATATAATATAGTATGTAGATCGCGAACCAAGAGAGCTCAAATTTCCCATTAGAACCAAAATAGTTGTTTTCAAGAGCTAATTCCAGGATAACAGTAAAAAAAATATTCGTGTTCAGAAAAAGTCTTTAAAATATGATTTAAGATAGAAAAAGAGGAATTTTTTGTGGTGCAGCATAAGTGCTCACGTGCGTGAATTAACGTCCTGAGGGCGTCTTACCGTGCTTCTTTGTACGTGTAGTCCGGTGTACAAAATGACACGATGCCGTTGCCCTTGACGACGAAGGGAAAGAAGCCTTGCAACAAAGATGATTCGTTGAGAACCCAGACATCTGGATTTGAGGTGAAGAGCAGAATCACGAGAAGCCTCTGTTTTGTTATGTCGCTTCTTATCGCTTTTGGAACAATAAAGTTGCTGAATGCGTACTCGAGAACACCATAAATTATCCTTTTCTCACGTTATTCCCCCCCCCTTCTGTACTAAATCAAATGCGTTCTACCTGCGAAGAGGCTTCATAAAAGCGTCAAAGAAAGTTGAGAATAACCGTAACGACATACATATATGTAGCAGACAAATTCGAAGTTCAATAACACCTGCTAAACGATTTGAAGGATGCAAATTGCGCAAATAAACGGAGTCAAACAAGATTGACCATAAGATCTGAGCTGGTAAACTGAAATATCTTTGCCCCCCTTTTTTTTTCGCATAACATTGCGGTAAATATTTAAAAATGTAGAAATTAAACATGACTTGCCAACCTGTTCTTAGTAATTTTCTCGGTGAAGCGTCAAGGATGCGTTTCCTATCAGGAGTAGATCAGTGCACCGAAACATTTCCTGGTGGACCACTCTAGAAATGGCACATTTTTTTTTTTGATTGGAGGTTTAACGACCACCGTGAGCAACTCAATGGGCTATAAGCAGTCGCCCGTCCCTAATTTAGGGTCACTGGTTCCAGGGAAGGGAGAGAGCCAGTTCCGTAAGACAAACACAACGTCCATACCTCACCGGAATTCGAACCCGGACCCCTTTTGGACGAAAGATCAGAGGTCATCGCTTAGACCACTGCGCCACCGGGGCAACGCAGTGGTCTAAGCGATGTCTCGTATTGCTCACTGTCTCGTATTCTTTTTGTCTGGACTTTTTGGAACGAACAAGTAATTCTTTTGGTACTTAAAATCGTTAACTTCTTTAACCTTCATTTCTGAGTAAGAAGTTATTTTCTTAAAAAAAAAGTATGTTTACCTTTATCTCGTATTGCTCACTGTCTCGTATGGCTCACTGTCTCGTATTCTTCTTGTCTGGACTTTTTGGAACGAACAAGTAATTCTTTTGGTACTTAAAATCGTTAACTTCTTTAACCTTCATTTCTGAGTAAGAAGTTATTTTCTTAAAAAAAGTATGTTTACCTTTATCTCGTATTGCTCACTGTCTCGTATGGCTCACTGTCTCGTATTCTTCTTGTCTGGACTTTTTGGAACGAACAAGTAATTCTTTTGGTACTTAAAATCGTTAACTTCTTTAACCTTCATTTCTGAGTAAGAAGTTATTTTCTTAAAAAAAAAAGTATGTTTACCTTTATCTCGTATTGCTCACTGTCTCGTATGGCTCACTGTCTCATATTCTTCTTGTCTGGACTTTTTGGAACGAACAAGTAATTCTTTTGGTACTTAAAATCGTTAACTTCTTTAACCTTCATTTCTGAGTAAGAAGTTATTTTCTTAAAAAAAATATGTTTACCTTTATCTCGTATTGCTCACTGTCTCGTATGGCTCACTGTCTCGTATTCTTCTTGTCTGGACTTTTTGGAACGAACAAGTAATTCTTTTGGTACTTAAAATCGTTAACTTCTTTAACCTTCATTTCTGAGTAAGAAGTTATTTTCTTAAAAAAAAAAAGTATGTTTACCTTTATCTCGTATTGCTCACTGTCTCGTATGGCTCACTGTCTCGTATTCTTCTTGTCTGGACTTTTGGAACGAACAAGTAATTCTTTTGGTACTTAAAATCGTTAACTTCTTTAACCTTCATTTCTGAGTAAGAAGTTATTTTCTTAAAAAAAAAAGTATGTTTACCTTTATCTCGTATTGCTCACTGTCTCGTATGGCTCACTGTCTCGTATTCTTCTTGTCTGGACTTTTGGAACGAACAAGTAATTCTTTTGGTACTTAAAATCGTTAACTTCTTTAACCTTCATTTCTGAGTAAGAAGTTATTTTCTTAAAAAAAAGTATGTTTACCTTTATCTCGTATTGCTCACTGTCTCGTATGGCTCACTGTCTCGTATTCTTCTTGTCTGGACTTTTTGGAACGAACAAGTAATTCTTTTGGTACTTAAAATCGTTAACTTCTTTAACCTTCATTTCTGAGTAAGAAGTTATTTTCTTAAAAAAAAAGTATGTTTACCTTTATCTCGTATTGCTCACTGTCTCGTATTCTTCTTGTCTGGACTTTTTGGAACGAACAAGTAATTCTTTTGGTACTTAAAATCGTTAACTTCTTTAACCTTCATTTCTGAGTAAGAAGTTATTTTCTTAAAAAAAAGTATGTTTACCTTTATCTCGTATTGCTCACTGTCTCGTATGGCTCACTGTCTCGTATTCTTCTTGTCTGGACTTTTTGGAACGAACAAGTAATTCTTTTGGTACTTAAAATCGTTAACTTCTTTAACCTTCATTTCTGAGTAAGAAGTTATTTTCTTAAAAAAAGTATGTTTACCTTTATCTCGTATTGCTCACTGTCTCGTATGGCTCACTGTCTCGTATTCTTCTTGTCTGGACTTTTTGGAACGAACAAGTAATTCTTTTGGTACTTAAAATCGTTAACTTCTTTAACCTTCATTTCTGAGTAAGAAGTTATTTTCTTAAAAAAAAAGTATGTTTACCTTTATCTCGTATTGCTCACTGTCTCGTATGGCTCACTGTCTCGTATTCTTCTTGTCTGGACTTTTTGGAACGAACAAGTAATTCTTTTGGTACTTAAAATCGTTAACTTCTTTAACCTTCATTTCTGAGTAAGAAGTTATTTTCTTAAAAAAAGTATGTTTACCTTTATCTCGTATTGCTCACTGTCTCGTATGGCTCACTGTCTCGTATTCTTCTTGTCTGGACTTTTTGGAACGAACAAGTAATTCTTTTGGTACTTAAAATCGTTAACTTCTTTAACCTTCATTTCTGAGTAAGAAGTTATTTTCTTAAAAAAAAGTATGTTTACCTTTATCTCGTATTGCTCACTGTCTCGTATGGCTCACTGTCTCGTATTCTTCTTGTCTGGACTTTTTGGAACGAACAAGTAATTCTTTTGGTACTTAAAATCGTTAACTTCTTTAACCTTCATTTCTGAGTAAGAAGTTATTTTCTTAAAAAAAAGTATGTTTACCTTTATCTCGTATTGCTCACTGTCTCGTATGGCTCACTGTCTCGTATTCTTCTTGTCTGGACTTTTTGGAACGAACAAGTAATTCTTTTGGTACTTAAAATCGTTAACTTCTTTAACCTTCATTTCTGAGTAAGAAGTTATTTTCTTAAAAAAAGTATGTTTACCTTTATCTCGTATTGCTCACTGTCTCGTATGGCTCACTGTCTCGTATTCTTCTTGTCTGGACTTTTTGGAACGAACAAGTAATTCTTTTGGTACTTAAAATCGTTAACTTCTTTAACCTTCATTTCTGAGTAAGAAGTTATTTTCTTAAAAAAAGTATGTTTACCTTTATCTCGTATTGCTCACTGTCTCGTATGGCTCACTGTCTCGTATTCTTCTTGTCTGGACTTTTTGGAACGAACAAGTAATTCTTTTGGTACTTAAAATCGTTAACTTCTTTAACCTTCATTTCTGAGTAGAAGTTATTTTCTTAAAAAAAAAAGTATGTTTACCTTTATCTCGTATTGCTCACTGTCTCTTATGGCTCACTGTCTCGTATTCTTCTTGTCTGGACTTTTTGGAACGAACAAGTAATTCTTTTGAGTACTTAAAATCGTTAACTTCTTTAACCTTCATTTCTGAGTAAGAAGTTATTTTCTTAAAAAAAAGTATGTTTACCTTTATCTCGTATTGCTCACTGTCTCGTATGGCTCACTGTCTCGTATTCTTCTTGTCTGGACTTTTTGGAACGAACAAGTAATTCTTTTGGTTCTTAAAATCGTTAACTTCTTTAACCTTCATTTCTGAGTAAGAAGTTATTTTCTTTAAAAAAAAGTATGTTTACCTTTATCTCGTATTGCTCACTGTCTCGTATGGCTCACTGTCTCGTATTCTTCTTGTCTGGACTTTTTGGAACGAACAAGTAATTCTTTTGGTACTTAAAATCGTTAACTTCTTTAACCTTCATTTCTGAGTAAGAAGTTATTTTCTTAAAAAAGTATGTTTACCTTTATCTCGCATTGCTCACTGTCTCGTATGGCTCACTGTCTCGTATTCTTCTTGTCTGGACTTTTTGGAACGAACAAGTAATTCTTTTGGTACTTAAAATCGTTAACTTCTTTAACCTTCATTTCTGAGTAAGAAGTTATTTTCTTAAAAAAAAGTATGTTTACCTTTATCTCGTATTGCTCACTGTCTCGTATGGCTCACTGTCTCGTATTCTTCTTGTCTGGACTTTTTGGAACGAACAAGTAATTCTTTTGGTATTTAAAATCGTTAACTTCTTTAACTTTCATTTCTGAGTGAGAAGTTATTTTCTTAAAAAAAGTATGTTTACCTTTATCTCGTATTGCTCACTGTCTCGTATTCTTTTTGTTTGGACTTTTTGGAACGAACAAGTAATTCTTTTGGTACTTAAAATCGTTAACTTCTTTAACCTTCATTTCTGAGTAAGAAGTTATTTTCTTAAAAAAAAAGTATGTTTACCTTTATCTCGTATTGCTCACTGTCTCGTATGGCTCACTGTCTCGTATTCTTCTTGTCTGGACTTTTTGGAACGAACAAGTAATTCTTTTGGTACTTAAAATCGTTAACTTCTTTAACCTTCATTTCTGAGTAAGAAGTTATTTTCTTAAAAAAAAAGTATGTTTACCTTTATCTCGTATTGCTCACTGTCTCGTATGGCTCACTGTCTCGTATTCTTCTTGTCTGGACTTTTTGGAACGAACAAGTAATTCTTTTGGTACTTAAAATCGTTAACTTCTTTAACCTTCATTTCTGAGTAAGAAGTTATTTTCTTAAAAAAAAGTATGTTTACCTTTATCTCGTATTGCTCACTGTCTCGTATGGCTCACTGTCTCGTATTCTTCTTGTCTGGACTTTTTGGAACGAACAAGTAATTCTTTTGGTACTTAAAATCGTTAACTTCTTTAACTTTCATTTCTGAGTGAGAAGTTATTTTCTTAAAAAAAGTATGTTTACCTTTATCTCGTATTGCTCACTGTCTCGTATTCTTTTTGTCTGGACTTTTTGGAACGAACAAATAATTCTTTTGGTACTTAAAATCGTTAACTTCTTTAACTTTCATTTCTGAGTGAGAAGTTATTTTCTTAAAAAAAAAGTATGTTTACCTTTATCTCGTATTGCTCACTGTCTCGTATTCTTTTTGTCTGGACTTTTTGGAACGAACAAGTAATTCTTTTGGTACTTAAAATCGTTAACTTCTTTAACTTTAATTTCTGAGTGAGAAGTTATTTTCTTAAAAAAAAAGTATGTTTACCTTTATCTCGTATTGCTCACTGTCTCGTATTCTTTTTGTCTGGACTTTTTGGAATGAACAAGTAATTCTTTTGGTACTTAAAATCGTTAACTTCTTTAACTTTCATTTCTGAGTGAGAAGTTACTTTCTTAAAAAAAAAGTATGTTTACCTTTATCTCGTATTGCTCACTGTCTCGTATTCTTTTTGTCTGGACTTTTTGGAACGAACAAATAATTCTTTTGGTACTTAAAATCGTTAACTTCTTTAACTTTCATTTCTGAGTGAGAAGTTATTTTCTTAAAAAAAAAGTGTGTTTACCTTTATCTCGTATTGCTCACTGTCTCGTATTCTTTTTGTCTGGACTTTTTGGAACGAACAAGTAATTCTTTTGGTACTTAAAATCGTTAACTTCTTTAACTTTAATTTCTGAGTGAGAAGTTATTTTCTTAAAAAAAAGTATGTTTACCTTTATCTCGTATTGCTCACTGTCTCGTATTCTTTTTGTCTGGATTTTTTGGAATTAACAAGTAATTCTTTTGGTACTTAAAATCGTTAACTTCTTTAACTTTCATTTCCGAGTGAGAAGTTATTTTCTTAAAAAAAGTATGTTTACCTTTATCTCGTATTGCTCACTGTCTCGTATTCTTTTTGTCTGGACTTTTTGGAACGAACAAGTAATTCTTTTGGTACTTAAAATCGTTAACTTCTTTAACTTTCATTTCTGAGTGAGAAGTTATTTTCTTAAAAAAAAGTATGTTTACCTTTATCTACAGTGGTTGGACAAAATAATGTGAACATCCAGAGACGTTTTATCGCACGGGCATACCCGGCATTCGCCGGGGCCTCAGGCTCTGGGGGACTTCCGTCAAGTACCGTTTTGACTAAGTCGCCCAAGATATTTGTGTTACCCCTTTTCCCCACTCCGACTCACATTGTAGGAAGCGGGTTTCCCTTTTGAGATTTACCGAATTTAAAAGAGCGGGAAAGAAAGAAAAAAAACCAAAACATTTGTAACTTAAAGCAAATTTAAACACTGTGCTCGGGATTTTATAGGCCTACTGGGATCTCATTCCCGTAAAAAAAACAAAAAAACATGCAATGCAACCAAGCATTGCATCGCTTGTGTCTTTTCACTCAACTGCCCCATGGGCGGTTGTGGAAAATAAGCAAACGCACATGCGGTCAGTTCGAGCTCCAGCTGATTGAGGGATGGCGTCCTCACGGCCCTACCAGACCACGTAACTGTTTTTTGGTTGTACCAAGCGGTCTTTGGCTAACCCTGGCTCTTGCGCCATTAACCCCAATAAAACAAGCAAACAAAATGAGCAAAAACGGTAAGTTTAAAGCCATTCTTGAACCTTAAATTATTCTCCTCCCTCAAAACCTTGTGACTTTAGTCTAAGTCACTAAATTATTCATACCACCGTTGTGCCACAAACTTAAAGACATTCAGATGCTTTTGTTAAGAACAGTTTTTTCAGTATATTTTTAGAAATTAATTTATTTACAGTAAATACCTATATCAATTATTTTATTGTGGATCTACTGAAAATCAGGAAAATGCAACAATACCTTGTAACGTATATTCTATTTTAACTTTCCTTTTGAGTTTCTTTTCCAATGTAAATTTGAGCTCGTTCTCTTAGATATTTGCAAACCTTAACGTTATGTCTTTTAATTCAAACGAGAATGACGTTTGGCAACAATCTGAGGTCGGAACTAGAGTGACGTATGTATGTGACAAGAACGTTTGATAAAAATACGACGCAGCGGTTACTTTGTGTGTGTGTGGAGATGTTCGATCGCTTCTGGGTTGGATGGTACGACAGCTAATTAATTAAGCTATGTGAAGTTGTGTCGCCGCCCTGGTGGTGCAGTTGTCTAAGCAATGGGTTCTGATCATTCGTCCGAGATGGGTCCGGGTTCAAATCCCGGTCAGACATGGATGTTTGTGTTTGTCTTACGGCGCTGGCTGGCTCTCTCCTTTCCCTGGAACCAGTGGCCCTAAATTAGGGATGGGCGACTGCTTATGGCCCACTGAGTTGCTCACGGTGGTCGTTAAACTTCCAATAATTAAAAAAAAAGTTGTGTATGTACCTTGCTGTGCTGTGTTTTGGATTTTTTTTTGATTGGAGGTTTAACGATCACCGTGAGCAACTCAATGGGCTATAAGCAGTCGCCTGTCCCTAATTTAGGGTCACTGGTTCCAGGGAAGGGAGAGAGCCAGTGCCGTAAGACAGACACAACATCCATGCCTCACCGGGATTCGAACCCGGACCCCTTTCGGACGAATGATCAGAGGCCATCGCTTAGACCACTGCGCCACCGGGGCGGCATTTTGGATTTCGTTTAAAGTTACTGGACCAAGAAAAAGTCTACGTATAAGTGATCTGACTTTCTGCATATGTTTTGTTTGGCCGTAAAACCTTAATTTAAAGTGAGCTATCCGGTACAATTAGTTGCATCACACATTTACCCTTAATTGAACATCTTTTCAGCCGGACTTTTGAAACTTTAACATAGCCTCACCCCCGGTGGCACAGTGGTCTAAGCGATGGCTTCTGATCATTCGCCCAACGGGGGTGGGTGGTGTTTGGGTTCGAATCCCGGGTAAGGCATGGTTGTTTTGTGTTTGTCTTATGGCAGCCCCGGTGGCGCAATGACGTAAGAGATGGCTTCTTATCATTCACCCAACGGTGGGTTCTGGGTTCGAATCCCGGTTAAGGCATGGTTGTTTGTGTTTGTCTTTCGGGGGTTTAATCGCTCAGTTCCTTGTTCACCTATGTATGTACATTGCTGTCGTTGAAACACAGAATGTCTCTACTGTATATATATTTGTCAACCAAGTCCAATATATACTACTGGCCACCCAAAATGCAACACCAAGAAGGAAGCATCCGATTGGCCTGAAATTCGCAGCATGTGTCGCCCGCGAGAGGACATGCAAACGATTAGCATTGCAGGGCATATGCAAATCATGTGCGCCCGGCACGTCACCGAGAAGCACTATAACAAGGGTGCACAGAAGGTGAGGTGTAAGTAGTGGAAGGTGTGTTGTGCTGCGGGACCTATGTGTGAAGAGCTTCCTGATGCCTCGTCGCAGAATACGGCAGTCATTCCAGCACGTTTCGGAGTTCGACAGAGGACGAATTGTGGCTTATCGCGACAGCGGTTTATCGTACCGAGACATCGGCGCCCGTGTGGGACGACATCCAGCCACAGTGAGGCGAGTATGAGTTCGGGGGTGCAGGAGGGACGGACGGGCCGACGTGAGCGATTGCCGCAGCCACGGCAATCACTCACGTCGGCCCGTCACTCACGAGAGGCGGTCCTCACTCACGAGAGGACCGCGTGTTGTGCGGTGGGCATTGACGGTTCTCACCGCCCCATCACGAACGTTAGCGCAAGAATTAGGATGTGTTGCGCAACAACCTGTGTCAGCACGTACCGTTCGACGTCGTCTGCTGGAGCGGGGACTTGTCGCACGGCACCCATTGCTCCGATTACCATTGACGTTACACCACCGGCGAGTGCGGCAGCGGTGAGCCGTTGAACGACGCACGTGGACTACGGAATGGCACGAAATTGTCTTCTCCGACGTATCCCGCTTCTGCCTGCAACACCACAATGGTCGGATCCGCGTGTGGCGGCACTGCGGCGAGAGACTCTATGACGCCTGCATTATGCATCGCCATACCGGTCCGTCGCCTGGCGTTATGATTTGAGGCGCAATTGGATATGGCACCCGCACCCTTCTGGTACGCATCGCCGGTACACTCAACAGCCACCGCTACATCTCCGACGTTTTGGAGCCTGTAGTCCTCCCTTACCTGCAGGACCTGCCAGCGGCCACGTTTCAACAGGAAAATGCGCGCCCGCACGTGGCACGCAACGTGCAACAATTCTTCACGGCCCACCAGGTGTCACTGCTGCCGAAGCTTGCCCGTTCTCCCGATATGATGCCCATCGAACACGTCTGGTCGCTGATCGGCAACCGAGTGGCCCGACAAGCACCACCCGTGAATACGCATGATGAACTGTGGCAGCGTGTGGAAGCAGCCTGGACCGACATACCCCAAGCTCACATCCAAAGCCTCTTTTGTTCGATGCCGCGGCGTGCAGCGGCCGTTATTGCCATCCATGGGGGGCCACACGAACTATTGATGTCTGCGTGTTCCGCAAGTCGCACGGCCCTGCAAGCTCAATTGTTTCATCTTTGCATCTGTTGTTATGTGTCCAGTAAATCTAGCTTTGCCATCTCGTGTCCTTCTTGGTGTTGCATTTTGGGTGGCCAGCAGTGTATGTTCAATTTATATGTAACTGTATCTGTCAAAGAATTCCAGTACATAATTAAAAAACAACAACCTCCAATAAAAAAAAATAACTTTAACATAGCAAATGCAAATCATACATAACGTAAAAAGAGTTAATTTATAACCTTGAATTTCACTTGACGTTGACATGAACTCAGTGCTTCAACTTAATGTCCATTGTTTCAAGGTCCGGGATTAATGTCGCATAATTATTTTCTTTTTTCCCGTCTTATTTATATGACGTACTTTTTCTGTAAGCGCAATAACATATATCAATTACATATGGAAATATATTGCTAAAATGCACTTCAAGAAAATTTTATTGTGTTTTCTTGAAATAAAAAGGAAAAGATATACCTAGTGTAGGGCCAGACATATCATTTCTTAGATAATACCTTTTGTTTCCCGCCGTATAGCGAGCTACCGCCTCGCCTTTACTATACGATCTGGCTATCAAGGCGTCCTTGTGTAGAAGAATAATTACCTCGGCAAACTCAGTCCAGTACACGGAAATAAAAAAAAAACACAGCACGGTTTTATTATTCCAATAACATTTGCTTCACGGGTTTCCGATGACTTCCCCCTGTGTGCCCTCGTGATGGGACGTCTCAACTGACACGCTTCGCATACCTCACAATATATCCCGTGCTGACCACGTGCTACTTTTTCACAATTCTTTCCGCGATACCCGGTGGACGAAGGAATCCTCCTTCCGTTCACCACGTTGCACTTCTGCGATACCCGCAGTACTTCCGTCAGAACCGGTGTCCAAACTAGGACCCTCTCTCCTTGACGACCGAAGCTCAACTGTCTCACTAAATTCTCCTGGCCTTTTTTGTCCTCTAATACGCATGCGCAAGAAAAACTCGTTATCCCGGTCAGCACGTGAAATACCTGAACTCAGGAATGTCGTCGGATACCCGCAGGCGATTACAACCTTGCACGTATACAAAAGCGGTATGACAACTTGTTTAAAAGAAGCACTCGAGCAGCCGACTCTTCAAGGTCAGGTGCCCCAGGTGATCACGCACCACTCCCTTAATCCCCACATAGGATTAAAATTGTACCACGTGGGTGGTGAAGAATATCAGTTCTTAGATGAGACAACAAAATGGCGGAATGAAGCGTCCATCCGCACGTGTTCATCACAACATTAAACTTAAATACATTCATAGTTGACAGTTTGATTCCGGGCGACCCTTACACCTAGCAATACTTTTTTGTTTTAGATGATATAGTGGAATTATATCCGTGTGCGCGTGCGCGGGACACGAAGAGTAGGCTTGTGTCACGATGGCCCGGGGGCCTGAGAGGTTCTTAAAGCGTCCATTTGAACACTGTGATTATAGGGGTTAATGCTAATGTCAGTTTACCAGTTTTCGTGTAGACTACGCTGAGAAAAATCAAACATTGTGATTAACTTTTTTGTATATTTTCTTTGTATATGTTACCGGCCAAACCCGATTTTAGGACAAACTAGTTTATCCAAAGCGCGATAGGACAAACTAGTTCTTCCTAGGACAAACTAGTTTATCCGAAGTGCGATAGGACAAACTAGTTTATCTGAAGTGCGATGGGAAAAACTAGATTATACTGAAATAAAGGTGCAGCTTCCAGGACAAACTGGTTTAGCTTATAATCCGAACTAGATTATACTGAAATGAAGGTGGCTACAGAGGTTATATTGCAGGTAATTATGCTCATATTGTAATTTCGTCTTCTTATTCACGAGACTAATGCTCGCATCAACAGTAAGTCTCAAAATCACATGAGTCATGAGTTTTGTTTGTTTATTTTTCAGAACGGATTTTGACATCTGCTCACAGAAGTTCTTACACGAGGAGGAAGTTAATCAGGAGATTAAGATTTCGTTGAGAACTGCAGCGATCAAACATTCAGTCGGGACGGGACAAGGTTTCGTTAGGTGCAATTGCACCAAAACCTGTTCATCAAATAGGTGTCTATGTAAAAAAAAAAAAAAAATCAATAATCTGCAACTCAAAATGCCACCACCGTTCACCGTGTAATAATAAGTAAATAACCTGTTAATCGAATAGGTGTCTATGTAAAAAAATCAATACTAAGTAAATAAACGTATTGAGTACATAATAAGTGATAATTTATTTAATTTCCCCTCGATTCGTTTCCAAATATAGGTTAAAGGGCAAATGCAGGTTGAACTAGTTAAGACTAGGCCAAACCAATTTGTCCTGGAAGCTGCACCTTTATTTCAGCATAATCTAGTTCGGACTAAGCCAAACCAGTTTGTCCTGGAAGCTGCACTTTTATTTCAGTATAATCTAGTTCGAACTGGACAAAACCAGTTTGTCCTGGAAGCTCCACCTTTATTTCAGTATAATCTAGTTCGGACTAGGGCGCTTCGGATAAACCTAGGACAAACTAATTTGTCCTATCGAGCTTCGGATAAACTAGTTTGTCCTAAAATCGGGTTTGGCAGGTAGCATATATATATTAATATATTCTAGGTTGTATGTCAGTGTAGTATAAATTGTGTTCAGTAGCGGTTCGTACGAGGACTCGGTGAAATGGGCGACCTGTCAGACTTCCAAACAGGACAAATCGTATGAGCCTATTTAGGAGCGTCTGTAACGATAACATCGAAATTGTTTGGTGTTTCAAGAGCAAGAGTCTCCACGGTTATGACTGGTGTGACGTATATTCTAAATTAACTTTCCTTTTTAGTTTCTTTCCCTGTGTAAATCTTGAGTTTATTCTCAGTTATTCTTCACTCTTAACGCAATATCTTTTCTCTCAAACGAATACTGTTGGCAACACAATTGAGGTTGAATGAACGTGACGTATGCCTGATTTGATAAGAACGAGAGATAAAAGCGACGACTAAACTGTTGTAAAAGAGCGATTATTGAGAGCGTTGAAAGAGTGCGTTGTAAAGCGAGCGTTGTGTTAACAGCTGTGAAGCTGTGTGGTGTGTTTAAATATTGATATCGTTCTGTTATGGACGTGCTACAACCTTGAATAAAGCATCTTTTCCGTAAGTTTGACTTCTGTTGTTTACATGTTTCGTCTGGCCGTTAAGGTTTCTTTCATTTAGGAACTATTTCTTAGTATGTTAATGTTTTAAATTAACGTAGAAGTAAGACAAGACTTCTACGTCATACTGGGTATACAAAGCATAGCTAAACTGCATCGCTGAAGAAGAATAGTCGGCGAAACTAAGATTGAATGAGAGAGAGACCGCCGAACACTAACAAGGACTGTATCTAAACAGCACGGAACTACTGCGGCAAAAGTGACAGCCGAACTCAGTATGTACCTGGAAGACCCTGTTTCCACAAAAACAGTTCCGCAGAGAACTTCACACACCCACATCCACAGAAGAGCTGCAATAGTTAAACTTTTAATCGACGAAACCAACACTACAATGCAAAACAGAGTGTCATGAGCATAAAATCTTGACAACTGATGACTGGAAACGTGTGATATGGTCCGACCCGCTTTCATTTACATTATTCCAAACAATACGTCGGGTTTATATACGGAGAACCCCCAAGGAAGCGTACGATTTGGAATGTCTGTTTCCAACTGTCAAACATGGGGGTGAATCTGTGGTGATTTGGGCAACCATATCTTGGCCGCCCTGGTGGCGCAGTGGTCTTATGACCATTCGTCCCGTTCAAATCCCGGTGAGAAATGGATGTTTTGTTTGTGTTAGGGCGCTGGCTCTCCCTCTTCCCCGGTACCAGTGGCCCTAAATCTGGGACGGGCGACTGCTTATAGCCCATTGAGTTGCTCACGGTGGTCGTTAAACCTTAAATCAATCAAATCAACCCTATCTTGGTATTCGGCTGGTGCCATCATTGCCCTACGTTGTCGAGTCACTGCCAGCGAGTACTTGGACATTCTAGGTGATAGAGTGCATTCTGCGGTCCGAATGTTGTTTCCCAACAATGCTGCCATTTTTCAAGATGATAATTCGCCCACACCCACCACCAGGACAATTCACATTTGGTATGAAGAAGCACCAAGATGCACTTCAACATATGCCCTCCCCAGCTGAATCACCCGACTTGAATATTATCGAAACAATGTGAAAAAGTTTTGGTGAGCAGATTCCCTCCTCCAACATCTCTGAAGCAATTGGCTGATGTTCTGATCGACGAATGGTACACCATTCCACAGGAGACTATTCAAAAGCTGTATGAATCTATTCCAAGAAGGTTGGAAGCTGTATTAAAAGCAAATAGTGGCCGAACACCTTTTTAATAAAGACACAATAAAACATTCCACTGGAGACTATTCAAAAGCTGTATGAATCTATTCCAAGAAGGTTGGAAGCTGTATTAAAGGCAAATGGGGGTCCAACATCTCTGAAACAATCGGCTGATGTTCTGATCGACGAACGGAACACCATTCCACAGGAGACTATTCAAAATCTGTATGAATCTATTTCAAGCAGGTTGGAAGTTGTATTAAGTGCAAATGGTGGACCAACACCTTATTAATAAAGAGATATCGCCTGTTCCCAGGCATTTACATGATTTTGTCCAACCCCTGTATATGTTTGACGTTTGTTCCGAAATCACATAACAAAATTCTTGGTACTTATGCGTGAGAAGTGCCGCGGGACCAAGCACTCCGTTATAAATTAAGCTGAAGATAACTACAGTTAGACGCTGGTTGTTTGAATTTGGAACCCAGGAACATTGTTATTGCCTACCCACCATTTGAAATCTTGACGGATACCCTAGTACCCATTGTAACGGGAGATTTATCCCAACCCGCTATCCCCAACCCCTTATCCACAGACTGACGCAGTCCGAAAATGTGTCTCACCCCATTTTTCCTTAAAAGAAACAACAGTTTGCCAGTACTGGTCCATGGGTAAAAATAATGAGTAGACTTAAAAACCCCATCTACTTAACGAAGAGGAACTAATACCTTTGCGTAGAAGGCGATCAGTGATCAAACAAATACAATGCCAAACAAATCAGTAAGAGGACCTAAACCACTTGTTGCAATCCTCACTTCAAAAAGGAACACTAACACAGATCTTTCAGACGCCGGAGTTTATCGTATACCGCTTATCTACCCCGACGGATCCATGAAAGAATATGTGGGCATGACAAAGCGCTCTTTCAAGGTAACATAGGCTGATGACTGTACCTGTACCGTCTATTTTGCAGACATCACAGGTAAATGTGTAACTCTCTCACAAGTTGGAATTAGTTAGATTCCTGACGGCGCTGCGACAGCTAGCCCGTCAGACACCGGGAACCACAGTCTTTCACTCGGACAGAATCGGTCCAGGGACCTGTGGGGATCTGTCTCCCCCACGGGACCACTACCTTGCACCCTTCGATCATAGCCCGCGTGTGCGACGTGCTATGGGCGGGGCTAACACATTTTCGATAGTTTTCTCATCTCGTGGCCGGGAGATCGTCCGACAACGCGAGTTTTTGGGACTGAAGTCCTTTATTTGGTATCTAATAAAAAATAGTAATTTGATGAATCATCATCCTGTTCCGCCCTGTTGCGGACTCCACAGGGTTCCATGGATCTCACTAGGCGCGTTTGCTTGACGCAAACGGTACGTTGCCACTTTCATCGGCAGGTCGGAGGCACCGCGGGTCCGCACACTTGGACGGGTGTACTCAGATGGACCGTGTATCCGTCGAGACGTCCCTGGGAGATTCGATCGTCTCCCAAACGGTGGCACTTTGGCCTTTATTAAAATTAAACAAAACACAGAAGAAAACACACACATCTTAACACAAGCACATGCAAACATTGGAATGCAAGCCCTGATATACGCTCATTCAGCGCTTACAGAGTCATTTATTTGGGTATACAGACCCGTTGGTGAGCAGCGACTGTTAGCCACAGTCAATTCTCCTCCGTTGAATGTTGATTTCTCGCTGGAGACTGAGACTATCAGTGTCCAGACTAGAATGGTCCGTCTTGAGTTTAAGGCCGAAACGCTCATTCGCCTTCCAGCAGTTGGGACATTGAGCTTCGTGGGGACAGTTCTGGTGCCTGTGACCAGCCTTGCCACATCGGGCACATGTCTCTACTTTCTCCGAGCATTTTGCCTTGTGATGCCCGAACCCGTTGCATTTGAAGCAACGGGTTTCTCTAATAAATTCTTTGCAGCTAAGAATTCTCCAGCCTAGGTTAACCCGGGCTTTTTTCATGGTTCGTCTGAAATCCTCTGGGGCCAACTCAAGCCCCCAGTGGATTTTACCACTCTGCATTTCTCAGGACTTGGAGGTCGTTCTGGTTTCAGAAGTGGAGCTCAACCGCTTCCGAGTCTTCAGTGTTATCCCGGTACACTATGATTCGTGGAAGCCTCTTCATTCTCGTGTACAGCTCGTATGCGGAGTGCAGTTTTTCATTGTCCCGGTAAAACCCGATTACCTTCTCTACCCCTTCTGCTTTTTGGCACGCTATGAGCATTCCTCCTTCACTCACTCGTTTGAGTCCTGACACACCAATACCAATTTTCCCGGCAGCAAAGTCTAGGGCTACTTCCTCCCGGAAATTCAACTGGGTGTGTCCTGGTCCTTTGGATAGACCAGGACCACGTGGTCAGATTGGAATTTTGACATTCCCTCATTCTTTGGTTTTGATTTCACCGCTTCAGCAAATGTGCGCTGATGTGGTTGCTCGGACTCATTCTGTTGGTGTTCCATCAGTCTTCCTTTCAACTGCTCAATATCTAGTTGCTGTTTAAAGAGGGTAGCTTGCATATGATCAATGATTGGACGCAACCGTCCCCTCACATTGTGGGACACTTTCGTCTTGGGATTGTCCAGCAGCTCGTTCATCTGCCTGAACAGCCCCAAGACCGCATCTGGACATGAGCTCTCTAGTTTCTCCATATCTCTATCCCCCGGAGAAAGGGTCTGAAGACCCGAGTAGGATGGTATCTTCTCAATATGCTCTGCACTTGGCCCACTCATACTGAGTGGGGGGACCGGCCCGACGACGACGGGGCAGAGCGTGGATCGGTAGAAGCAAGTAGCTCTCAGAAGAGCTTTTCGTTTATTTTTACGAATTATGTGGGTGCAGGCACGCCTCGCACGCGAACCTACTCGTGTCTCTTGCGCTAGCTTCAATCACACTTACACCACTTGGGAATTCTCCCCTGCTTGCTCCCCGGGGATTCTCTGATCCGCCGGTCATAAAAAAAATAGTAAGACTAGAGGAACATAAGAGAGACGTTGGAGCGGGAAGAAAAAATACAGCATTAGCGAAAGAAGTCGCAATCCATTCAGCCACTCCGCAATGGGACAACATGAAGAAAGTCGCCTCCTACACAAATGACAAGGCCACTGCTATAAGGGAATCCATTGAGATCTTAACCAACCCGATAACGTGAAATGAAGAACTTTCATTTGACTTACCTTTTGCATGCCGCATGTTTCTACGTACAGCACGCACCTAACCCATGTCCTTCATCCATCTGCACGAGGCATACTTCACCTTCTGGCATTGTACTTAGTTTTCTGTTCATATTAATGTTATATTGTATTTAAATCTTCTATATTCTTTAGATGTTATTTAATCCTGAAGAAGCCACCTGTTGGTGGCGAAAGCTCACACGCCTGCTTACTGTTTATTAAGCCAAACAAACTGATTTTCACACGAATCGTAAATACACTGCTGTTTGTGAAAAGCGCAACAGAAAGAAACAATCGCACTATTCAAATGAAATTTATACCACAGATTCCACATGTTGCAGGAGATAACTGATTACACTGAAGAGCAATTGAATTAGAGATACCTGTCTTGTAACGTGTAGCACCACCTTTCGCCCTGATGACGGCGGCGATTCGTCTCGGCATGGACTCGACAAGACACCGGAAGCGTTGGGAAGCCATACGGATCCACGACCCCTGAACAAGCTCCCACAGTTCACGAAGATTTGATGGAGGAGAATCAGAGCCTCGAACATCTCTCTAGCTGGCCAAGGAAGCGAGGTCACGTCGGTGGAGTGTTCACCCAACCATTCGGATACAATTCGGGTGCGATGGCACGGTGCATTGTCTTGTTGCTGGATGAGGTCCCCAGTGGGATGTTGAAGACGCAGAAGCGGGAGCAAATGGTCGTCCAGGATATCCCGGTAACGTTGACCTGTGAGGGACGATGTCACACCTACCAGGGGTCGCATTTCACTCCCCGTAAACAGTCCCCAGACGAGAATGCCACCCCGATGAGCTTGAAGAGTACCCTGCTGGCAAGAAGGATCCATCGATTCATGTGGTTTGCGCCGTACTCGTATCCTGCCATCCGCATGTACCAACGTGAATCTCTACTGATCAGTCCAGGCAACACTTTCCCACATGGCTAGGGTCCAGTGGTGATGTTCCCACGCCCATGCTAATATTTGCACCCTGTGATGCGCGGTCAGCAGCGGTACCCTGTGGAACTATCGCTTCTGTATCACATAGCGAGGGGATGGTGTGGCTGCTTACACGTTTCTGTTCACCAGCGTCAAATTGCAGAGTGATTTCTTGCACTGTGGCCCGTCTATCCGCTATTACAAAGCGAGCTAGCCACACGCTGTTGTCCACGGCAGTTGGTCCTTGCAGGGATGGTTTTACCGGATTCGATGTAATCACGGTGCACCCGTGACACAGTGGCTCGTGAAAATCCCAGTGCCTGAACGACTTCCGAGATGGAGTGACCCATTCCTCGGGCCCCGATAATTTACGCACGATCAAATGCGCTTAGATCCTTCGTTTTACTCATACTGCGTCCCACTCTTAATGATTCCCATCGCATCACTCCTTATATTGTCGGATCGCTGCGTACGTCATGTCGTTTCCGTTTACAGGGCCTCCCACAGCGCCACATTTGCGTAACGCTAGCTGTCTCTGATTCAGTTGCTCTTTAGTGTATATTTGTAGAACCATACAGTATTTCTTCGTTTCAAAACTCAGTATCGTGTGAAGCCATTTCGAGCAGCAATAACAACCTGGCATTAAATGGAAGAGGTTTTCGATATCGTCCTGGGAATAGCCTGCCAAGCTGCTTCTATGCGAGACCAGAGTTCATTTGTGGTGACTGGCAGGAGCGCTTGATGGGCCGATCGCTTAGCTACAATGTCCCAGACATGGTATCTGCCGTATATGGAAGAGGTATCGCCTTGTGGTATATGCCGTGCATGGAAGAGGTAAGGGAGCACCTGGGGACAACCCTATTACAAATGGGCGATATGGGGTCAAAGGTCAGCATATAGGAGCGGGATCCATTCCATCTCCCTTATGCGTTATAACTTACGTAAAAATGCTTCGCTTGAGACAAAACTATCATGTTGTTCCGAAAGAGTACTTAACCGGTTCTGTTGAATATCATCGAAATGGGGTCAAAGGTCAGGTCATAGAAGCGAGATTTATTCTACAGCGATTATCCTCATAACTTGAGCAATTACTAGAGTAATGATTTCTAGTATGTCGGAAAGCGTATCATAATCAATGCATTGCATGATTTTACTAACTTGTTGTTGAAAACTTGGGGTATATCAGCTACCGAAACTTACAGAATGCCAAACGAAGTATATAGAGACACAGCATTATCCCGCAGCAGAGTTTTCGAATGATATGCACGGTTTTGTGACAGACGGGAGTCCTTTGATGATGATCCGAGATCTGGGCGACCCTCCAGTGTGCAGACAGCGGAAAAAATCGCAGATGTGCGTAATCAGTTTGAATCTCACGACAGATAAACTTTCTGATGCCCGCCGATTCATCCAAAAGTCTCACTCTAATTCGACCATCTTTCTTTCACTTATTCCGCACCTCTTCGATTGTTTCCGCTGTCCGCACACTGGAGGGTCGCCCAGATCTCGGATCATCATCAAAGGATTCCCGCCCGTCACGAAACTATGCATATCATTCGAAAACTCTGCTGCTGTGTCTCCATATACGCTTCTTTTGACATTCTGTTGAATATTTGCCCAAACATCCGTTCTCCTCGCATTTGTTTCAAGAGATATTGGAAATTAAAAGATTGTTGATTTACGCCAGATCTTAAATTAGAGCAGAAATTTAAAGGTAAAAATACTGAACGAATCAGGAAGTTCTGTTCCGAAACATTTAATGAGAATGAATGCATTTGCAGCTGTGACATAAAAAAAAAATGCTGTACTTTGCTTCCCATGTTTATTGTTTATAGGCGAAATATCATGGTCTACAAATAGTTACTGGTGTAAAATATTTTCGACGTTTCGCCGACAAGATGCAGAATTCAGAAGATCTGAACACAATAATAATGTACCGATTTTGGCTGCACTTGGTCTAGCAAGCATATGATCGCAACTAGATTCTAATTATAGGCCGTGACGTACTATAGATGTGATGCACATGTCAAGAAGGCAAAAAGCAGTGATAAGCCCTGGTCGGCGTGGCTTTTTTGGGAAAACATGCGGCTTCGGAACAAAACGATTTCGGTTCTAGTCCCGCCATCGGCAAATGTGGGTTTCGCATTGGCTCCCGAAAAATAAAATGGGTCTACTGGCCTTTAGGTTCTTTAAGAAATGTATGTCTTTCCTTCCACACATCGTCTGGAATTAATGAGAATTCCTTCTTTGCTTCGAAAAAATGTGCGACGCTTCTTCCGCACTTCGTCTGAAATTAATCAGAATTTCTTCTTCGTTTCGAAAAATGTCTGATGCTTCTTCCACACATCGTTAATTAGAATTTCTTCTTCGCTTTGAAAATCGTGTGATACTTCTCTACACATCGTCTGGAATTAATCAGAATTCCTTCTTCGCTTCGAAAAAATGTGCGACGCTTCTTCCACACATCGTCTGGAATTAATCAGAATTTCTTCTTCGCTTCAAAAAATGTGTGATGCTTCATCCAAACATCGTTAATCAGAATTTCTTCCTCGCTTCGAAAAATGTGTGATGCTTCCACACATCGTCTGGAATTAATCAAATTCCTTCTTCGCTTTGAAAAATGTGTGATGCTTCTTCCACACATCGTTAATTAGAATTTCTTCTTCGCTTTGAAAATCGTGTGATACTTCTCTACACATCGTCTGGAATTAATCAGAATTCCTTCTTCGCTTCGAAAAATGTGCGATGCTTCTTCCACGCATCGTCTGAAATTAATCAGAATTCCTTCTTCGCTTCGAAAAATGTGCGATGCTTCTTCCACACATCGTCTGAAATTAATCAGAATTTCTTCTTCGCTTCAAAAAATGTGTGATGCTTCTTCCAAACATCGTTAATCAGAATTTCTTCTTCGCTTTGAAAAATGTGTGATGCTTCTCTACACATCGTCTGGAATTAATCAGAATTCCTTCTTCGCTTCGAAAAATGTGTAATGCTTCCACACATCATCTGGAATTAATCAAATTCCTTCTTCGCTTCGAAAAATGTGTGATGCTTCTTCCACACATCGTTAATCAGAATTTCCTTTTCGCTTTGAAAAATGTGTGATGTTTCTTCCACACATCGTTAATTAGAATTTCTTCTTCGCTTTGAAAATTGTATGATACTATTCTACACATCGTCTGGAATTAATCAGAATTCCTTCTTCGCTTCGAAAAATGTGCGATGCTTCTTCCACACATCATCTGAAATTAATCAGAATTCCTTCTGCGCTTCGAAAAATGTGCGATGCTTCTTCCACACATCGTCTGAAATTAATCAGAATTTCTTCATCGCTTCAAAAATGTGTGATGCTTCTTCCAAACATCGTCTGGAATTAATACGAATTCCTTCTTCGCTTCGAAAAATGTATGGTTTCTTCCACACATCGTCTGGAATTAATCAAAATTTCTTCTTCGCTTTGAAAATTGTGTAATGCTTCTTCCACACATCGTCTGGAATTAATACGAATTCCTTCTTCGCTTTGAAAAATGTGTGATGCTTCTTCCACACATCGTTAATCAGAATTTCTTCTTCGCTTTGAAAATTGTGTGATGCTTCTTCCACACATCGTCTGGAATTAATCAAAATTCCTTCTTCGCTTTGAAAATTGTGTGATGCTTCTTCCACGCATCGTCTGGAATTAATACGAATTCCTTCTTCGCTTCGAAAAATGTATGATGTTTCTTCCACACATCGTCTGGAATTAATCAAAATTCCTTCTTCGCTTTGAAAATTGTGTGATGCTTCTTCCACACATCGTCTGGAATCAATACGAATTCCTTCTTTGCTTCGAAAAATGTATGATGCTTCTTCCACACATCGTCTGGAATTAATCAGAATTCCTTCTTTGCTTTGAAAATTGTGTGATGCTTCTTCCACACATCGTCTGGAATTAATACGAATTCCTTCTTCGCTTTGAAAATTGTGTGATGCTTCTTCCACACATCGCTAATCAGAATTTCTTCTTCGCTTTGAAAATTGTGTGATGCTTCTTCCACACATCGTCTGGAATTAATCAAAATTCCTTCTTCGCTTTGAAAATTGTGTGATGCTTCTTCCACACATCGTCTGGAATTAATACGAATTCCTTCTTCGCTTCGAAAAATGTATGATGCTTCTTTCACACATCGTCTGGAACTATTCAGAATTCCTTCTTCGCTTTGAAAATTGTGTGATGCTTCTTCCACACATCGTCTGGAATTAATACGAATTCCTTCTTCGCTTCGAAAAATGTATGATGCTTCTTTCACACATCGTCTGGAACTATTCAGAATTCCTTCTTCGCTTTGAAAATTGTGTGATGCTTCTTCCACACATCGTGTGGAATTAATACGAATTCCTTCTTCGCTTCGAAAAATGTATGATGCTTCTTTCACACATCGTCTGGAACTATTCAGAATTCCTTCTTCGCTTTGAAAATTGTGTGATGCTTCTTCCACACATCGTCTGGAATTAATACGAATTCCTTCTTCGCTTCGAAAAATGTATGATGCTTCTTTCACACATCGTCTGGAACTATTCAGAATTCCTTCTTCGCTTTGAAAATTGTGTGATGCTTCTTCCACACATCGTCTGGAATTAATACGAATTCCTTCTTCGCTTCGAAAAATGTATGATGCTTCTTTCACACATCGTCTGGAACTATTCAGAATTCCTTCTTCGCTTTGAAAATTGTGTGATGCTTCTTCCACACATCGTGTGGAATTAATACGAATTCCTTCTTCGCTTCGAAAAATGTATGATGCTTCTTCCACACATCGTCTGGAATTAATACGAATTTCTTCTTCGCTTTGAAAATTGTGTGATGCTTCTTCACACATCGACTGGAATTAATACGAATTTCTTCTTCGCTTTGAAAATTGTGTGATGCTTCTTCACACATCGTCTGGAATTAATACGAATTCCTTCTTCGCTTCGAAAAATGTGTTATGCTTTTTCCACACATCGTTAATCAGAATTCCTTCTTCGCTTTGAAAATTGTGTGATGCTTCTTCCACACATCGTCTGGAATTAATACGAATTCCTTCTTCGCTATGAAAAATGTGTGATGCTTCTTCCACACATCTTTAATCAGAATTTCTTCTTGGCTTTGAAAATTGTGCGATGCTTCTTCCACACATCGTCTGGAATTATTCAGAATTCCTTCTTCGCTTTGAAAATTGTGTGATGCTTCTTCCACACATCGTCTGGAATTAATCAGAATTCTTTCTTCGCTTCGAAAAATGTGTGCTGCTTCTTCCACATATCGTCTGGAATTAATCATAATTCCTTTTTCGCTTCGAAAAACGTGCGCTGCTTCTTCCACAGTTCCTCTGGAATTAGTGAGAATTCCTTCTTCAACAAAGAGTTACTTGAAGCATGTTTTGCTGGGGACCCGAAACCTGTGATTTCGTACTCCCCTGCCTGCCTCAAGGGGGGGGGGATTTACGTATATGACGTACTACAGAAGTGGCAATCATGTCAAGACGGCAAATAGAAGCGGTCGGCTGGGCCGCGGATGCTCTAGTGGGCAGCGTTCGTGACTGCCGCGGAAAGGACCTCAGGTTCGATCCCAACAGGTACGAACGCTCGATCCACTAAATATTCGCCGTGCGTCGGATGGTCACGTTAAACCGTCGGACCCCGGGTACAGGCTCCTCGGTAATAAATAAGGGCGTTTTCCTCTCCCTTTCTACTTTGCTTCCGTGTCACTTTCCTATAGGGCACTCTAGCCCAAATCTCCTAGCTTCCTATTTCTAAGGGTTGTTTAAGACCTGAGGTCAGACACTCCCTTCATAAAATCCTTTACATAAAAAAGAAAAAAAAAAAAAGATGCGGTGAGCCCTTGTCGGCGTAGCTTAATTGGGAATGCATTCGGTTCCGGGGTAGAAGGGTGTGTGGCTCGAGTTCTGCCACCTACAAAGAGTGCACGAGCTGTGAAATTCAACAGAAAAACTGTATTCATTTTTGTGGCGTATTTGAACTTGCTCTGAGAGGGCATGATGAATCGGACTCGATGTCGAATTCCGGATTTTTTTTCATCTTTTTTCTTCATTTAATGTCACTGTGTAGCATATAAAAAAACACACTGGTTTCCATAAATTAAGCAACAAACCGAACTATCGCGATAATTGGGCGAAATTTAGTTCAAATTGCACGAATTTTGCATATGTTACGGGTGAAGGCTTACAGCATCGATGTATACGGAAGGCTGGCAGCGCTTTACGCAAATACGCAACAGCTTAAAACCAACTGTTTAGGAGGGAGTCGCCAATACATGTGCGGCGGTGAATGACAAGATTTCGAGATAGCGATTTTGTTAACATGGCTCCGAGAAGTCACTTACCACCGTAGTTACGCTACAGAGCGATAGGCCAATTCGAAGCAGGATAACGGCAGGCGGACGACGCAAGACGGCTCAACGTCGATCGTTCTGTGGTCAGCAGGATGTAGCAGCAGTTCCAAGCAGCGGATGCAGTTTCCCGAAGGTACAGTGAAGGTAGGCCAAGGGCGACGACCTCCGCTGATGACCGGTATTGGCAGTTTCGGCACGGCGGAACACGACGGCTACGCCGACTCATCTCAGATCTGTGCTTGCAGCAGCCACTGGACGGACGGTATCATCTTTGAAGGTACGCAGAAGGCTACATGCAGGAGGACTGTATGCTTGGTGACCGGTATTATGAGTACCCCTCATACCCCTCCAACGGAGAGAACGTTTCAATTGGGCCCCACTGCATGTAAACTGAACTCAAAATCAGTGGAGTCCATATGTTTACTGATGAGTCGTGATACTGTTGACAGAGTGATTCTCGCCGAGTTTACATCTGGAGAGAAGCCGGTACTCGCTATCTTCTCTCTTACATCCAGGAAAGAGACACCTATGGTGGTGGTAGTGTTCTAGTGTGGGCAGGCATACAGTCAGGCTGCCGTACCTACCTCTATGTGTTGTTACATGGACACCTCAATGCTCAGAGGTACAGAGAAGACATCCTGGACCCTACTGTTCGTCCGTATGCGGATAACGCCAGCCCTCACACAGCTCGCCTCATGCACCAGTATCTGGAATAGCAGACTATAGTCCGTTTAGAGTGGCCAGCACGCTCTCCCGATTTGAATCCCATTGAGCATATATGTGATGCTCTCGGGAGACGTGTTGCTGTCCTTCAGCCCCCTACCCGAACTATTCAGAGTATCCGCACTACTTTGCTCGAGCAATGAACGCAGCTACCCACGGAACTCCTTGACACCATAATTAACAGCATGGAACGTCGCTGTCCGGCCTGTATTGCTGTTCGGGGTAACTACACTCAGTGTTGCATTCAGAGAGTTTTTTCCGGGGGCAATTGCGAATTTCGAGAGCACTAAACCTTGTTGACTGATTATATACATATAATCACAGTTTTGTTATTTATATACACTATCTACCAACAAGTAATTGGACACCCCTGCAATCGACGATATCTGCGGTTCTGATACACGTAACGGCCTTCGCCGTTAAATATCGTGTGGGAAACAACAACGCAATCAGTAGCATGCAAGATGCCACGCAGTTCTGAGCTCTCTGATTTCGAGAAAGGTGTAATCATCGTCTGGTATCACAGAAATGGCCGATCCATACGTGACATATCCCGCGAGTTGAAATACCCAAAATCGACAGTGGCCTACATGATTGGCAAGTGGAAGATTTTTTTTTTTGATTGGAGGTTTAACGACCACCGTGAGCAACTCAATGGGCTATAAGCAGTCGCCCGTCCCTAATTTAGGGTCACTGGTTCCAGGGAAGGGAGAGAGCCAGTGCCGTAAGACAAACACAACATCCATGCCTCACCGGGATTCGAACTCGGACCCCTTTTGGACGAATGATCAGAGGCCATCGCTTAGACCACTGCGCCACCGGGGCAGCCAAGTGGAAGATGAGAGGTGACTTTCGGAATGTGCCCCGACCCGGCAGACCCACAAAACTGGGAGTTAGAGACCGACGGGTGCTGGCCAGAGAAATTCGGAAGAACCTCACCAAATCGATGGGCCACATCCGCGAGGAGTTTCAACAGGCATCCGGGAGTGTTCTTTCGATGAATACCATCCGTAAGAAAGCCCATCTGCTCTGTTATCATGGACGTGCTGCCGCCCACAAGCCTTTGATCACCAAGTCCAATAGCGCTGCTCGGCTAACGTGGTGCAAAGAACGTCGACAGTGGACCGTTGAACAGTGGAAACAGGTTCTCTGGAGTGACGAATCAAGGTTCACTTCTACCGTTCGGATGGCAGGGTCTGGGTTTGGCGTCTGCCGGGAGAACGCCTCCTGCCGGAATGTATTGTGCCAACTGTGAAGTTCAGCGACGGTGGAATTATGCTATGGGGGTGTTTCTCCTGGTATGGCACGGGACCTTGGTCGCAATTCCTAGTAGACTCAACGCCGAGACCTACTGCACCATTTTGGATGACCATGCGCTTCCTGAAATTTAGTATGTGGTAAGGGATGATATTCAACAGAACCGGTAAAGTACTCTTTTGGAACAACATGATAAAGTTTTGTCTGAAGCGAAGCATTTTTACGTAAGTTATAACGCATAAGAGCAATGGAATGCATCCCGCTCCTAAGTCCTGACCTTTCACACCATTCACCCATTTTCAACAGGGTTCCTCCTCAGGTGGTGCCCTACCACATACTAAAATTTCATTGAAATCGAACCATTTTTACGCACGTCCTGACGCATAAAGGCAATGGAATGCACCCCACTCCTATGTCCCGACCTTGGACCCACTTCGTCCATTTGTAATTGGGTACGCTGCCAGCTGGTCCCCTACCACATACTAAAATTTCATTGAAATCGAACCATATTTACGCAAGTTAGGACGCATAAGGGCAATGGAATGCATTCCGCTATTATGTCCTGACCTTTGACCCCACTTCGTCCATTTTCAATAGGGTTCGTCCCCAGGTGGTCCTCTACGACATACTAAAATTTGAACCACATCGAACCATTTTTACGCGAGTTATCGTTCGGACGGACGGACGGACAGAGATGGAGCATATACGCTTCTACCTACGGTTCGAAAGCGTAAAAAACGGATGCTTACTCTCTTCTCTTCCGTGGATAAAACGAAATTGGTCGAGAACATTTGCTATGAATCTCTTGATTCCCGTCTTCCGCCTGTCGGTACCGGTATAAACCGGTTTCCAGCTCTTCGCTGATTATCCAAGGACTGCTGTCTTCACGTGATATTTTTATCTCACTACTGTTACATCAGTTACGAGGTCAGTCCTGGAACTTATTGGACGTAGGTTGTATCTTTCCACGCTCTTAGCAATATTGCACAAAACTTGTAAATGGAACTTAAAGTTTGTCTTTTAAAAAGAAACAAATTCTGTGAAATCTACACTGAAGAGCAATTGAATTAGAGATACCTGTCTAGTAACGTGTAGCACCACCTTTCGCCCTGATGACGGCGGCGATTCGTCTCGGCATGGACTCGACAAGACACCGGAAGCATTGGGTGCCATACAGATCCACGACCCCTGAACAAGCTCTCACAGGTCACGAAGATTTGATGGAGGGGGTCAGAGCCTCGAATATCTCTCTCTCGATGAAATCCCAGATGTGCTCGATGGGATTGAGGTCAGGTGACAAAGCTGGCCAAGGAAGCAAGTTCACGTCGGTGGAGTGTTCATCCAACCATTCGGATACAATTCGGGAGCGATGGCACGGTGCATTGTCTTGTTGCAGAATGAGGTCCCCAGTGGGATGTTGAAGACGCACAAACGGGAGCAAATGGTCGTCCAGGATATCCCGGTAACGTTGACCTGTGAGGGACGATGTTACACGTACCAGGGGTCTCATTTCAGTCCACGTAAACAGTCCCCAGACGAGAATGCCACCCTCACCAGTTTGAAGAGTACCCTGCTGGGAAGAAGGATCCATCACTTCATGTGGTTTGCGCCGTACTCGTGTCCTGCCAACCGCATGTAGCAACGTGAATCTCGACTCATCAGTCCAGGCAACATTTTCCCACATGTCTAGGGTCCAGTGACGATGTTCCCGCGCCCATGCTAATCTTTGTACCCTGAGATGTGAGGTCAGCAGCGGTACCCTCGTGAGATGATGGCTTCTGTACCCCATAGCGAGGAGATGGTTCTGGAAGGTGTGGCTGCTTACACGTTTTATGCACCAGCGTTAAATTGCCGAGCGATTTGTTGCTCTGTGGCCAGTCTATCCGCTGTTACAATGCGAGCTAGTCGACGATGACCCCGCTCATCCACACGCTGTTGTCCACGGCAGTTGGCCCTTGCAGAGATGGTTTTACCGGATTCGATGTACTAACGGTGCACCCGTGACACAGTGGCTCGTGAAAATCCAAGTGCCTGCACGTCTTCCGAGATGGAGTGACCCATTCGTCGGGCCTCGACAATTTGCCCACGATCAAAAGCCTTTTTATTCTTCATCTTACCCATACTGCGTCCGACTCTTACTGCTTCCCGTCGCATCACTCCTTATATTGTCAGATCGCTGCATACGTCATGTCGTTTCCGTTTACAGGGACACCCACAGCGCCACATATGCATAACGCCAGCTGTCTCTAATTCAATTGCTCTTCAGTGTATGTTGGCGATCACGTGACAAAGTGGGCAATTTTGCCTGGCACGGATGTTATTACCAATAGACACAATGCATGAGATGTACGTTGAGTTTGCATTGGGAATACCTACGTAATAACGCGTTGGTCCCTCTTTCTGTGCAATCACGGTTTGCAGACGCGTAGGAACAGAATCTAGAATATGCTAAACATCATTCATGTGTAATTTGGCCCATGTCCGCTGCAGCAGCTCCGTCAGTTCTCACTCATTCCCTGGAGGAGTATCAGCAGTTCTCACACCCCATTCTAGCATATCCCACAAATGTTCAATAGGGTTACAGTCAGGGGAGTTTTGGGACCAAGTCAATTTAGCGAATTCGTTGTTGTGCTCCATCAGCCACTCAGTAATTATACGAGCCTAATGACACGGTGCGTTATCCTGTTGAAAGATGGCACTGTAGTCAGGGTAAACCTTCTGCACATATGGATGGAGTTGGTCAGCTAATAGGTCTCACCATGCAGCGTCCACCATTCAGCGTTTGTGAAATAATAAAGAATGGACTTAGGGCTCACCAAGAAAAAGCTCCCCAGACCAAAACGCCACCTCCACCGACCAGTTGAACCTGAACTGTGAAACCATGGGATAGGGCTTCATGGTTTTTACGCCATATGCGAACCCGTTCATCAGCATGGTGCAGCAGGAAGCGGGACTCATCACTGAAGACGACCTTCTTCCATCTGTCGAGGGTCCATTGCCGACGTTCCTTCGCCCATGCGAGGCGTTGTTTGCGATGACTGGGGGTCATCATGGGCACTCTCGTTGGTCTCTGGCTGTGGAACCCCAGACGAAGCAAGGTACGGCGCATTGTTCGTCTGGAAATGGGTTGAAATGCACCGCTGTTGTACTGGTGGGAGAGTCGGGTCACTGTTGCACGTCGTTGCTGACATACCAATCGTGACACTGTAGGATCAACCGCACGTGGCTGAATAATGTGAGCCCTCCTGCTGGGTGTCTGTTTATGGTCACATGTTCCACGTCATTACGGCCACTATAACCGTAACACTATAACCAATCGTGGTACACCTTTGATACAGCAGTACGGGGGCAGACAACAAGTGCAGCTGTTTCCGAAATACTGGCATTTGCCCTCCGGGCCCCAACTATCTGGCCGCGGTCAAATTGGCTGAAGTCGCCACGTTTCCTCACTGCAGGCAAGCGTTAACTGATTACGTTTAGATCAGATCATATTTAGAGGATTTTAGGAAGGGAGTGTCTGACCCCAGGTTTTAAACAACCCTTAGAAATAGGTAGCTACGAAATTTGGGCTATATGGAGTGCCCGATAGGAAAGGAACACGGAAGCGAGGTAAAAAGAGGGAGGAAGACGCCCTTATTTATTACCGGGGGCCAGTGCCAGGTGTCCGACAGCTTGACGTGTCCATTCGACGCACGGCGGATATTTATTGGTTTGAGCGTTCGTACCTGCTGGGATCAAACCTGAGGTCCCCCCGTGGCAGTCGCGAACGTTGACCACTAGGCCACCAACGGCCCACACTAAACGTCAGATCAGATCATATTTAGAGGATTTTAGGAAGGGAGTGCCAGACCTCAGGTCTTAAACAACCCTTAGAAAAAGGAAGGTACGAGATTTGGGCTAGAGTGCCCGATAGGAAAGTGACACAGAAGCGAGGTAGAAAAGGGGAGGAAGACGCCCTTATTTATTACCGGGGGCCAGTACCCGGGGCCCGACCGCTTGACGTGCCCATCCGACGCACGGCGGATATTTAGTGGTTCCAGCGTTCGTGCTTGCCTGGGTTCGAATCTGAGTTACCCCCGTGGCAGTCACGAACGTCGACCACCAGGCCATCCGCGTACAGATCAGGTCATATGTAGAGGATTTTAGTAAGGGAGTGTCTGACCCCAGGTCTTAAACAACCCTTACAAATAGGAAGCTAGGAGGTTTGGGTAGAGTGCCCGATAGGAAAGTGACATGGAAGCCAGGTAGAAAGGGGGAGGAAGACGTCCATATTTATTATTACCGGGGGCCAGTACCCGGGGCCCGACGGCTTAATGTGCCCAGCCGCGTACAGAGGACAGGTGTACAGAATTTATAGTGTCAGCACGTGACGCTGATACCACGCTGTACTTCGTTATTGCTCCGAATGTGCAAAACGGGGAGTGTTCCAAAAGCAAAACCGAAAGAGTATATATATATATTTCACAGAAGGATATGAGAATTATTTATTTTATGAAAATGAGTGGTAAATACAAAAAAAAGCACCAATGCGTTTCGTTTACACAACCACTCTTTGCTTAAGTGCGACAAACAATTTAAATTTGGTTTATGTCTTATTATTCATGCATGTTCTTAATTTTGCTAAATAAATACTTCGATTTTTGTTATTTGTTTAAGATTTCGACGCAGTAATATTTGACTGCTGTTTACTTACATTACGCGCTGACTTTTACTGGGTAAACTGCGGCGACCGTAAGATCACAGTCATTCTTCAATAACTTGAAATAATTTAAGTTTTGTTTCATCTCATCAAAAAGAAATGCTTTCCAAATCTGATAAAAAATCCCGTTTGAAGAGTAGGTTAAGCTTCTTATCGGATAAGAAAACAAAGCAAAAGACAAAGCGAATAAATACCATTTTTCCTTTCCCAAAGATGTGGAAAGTGATTAATTAAAAATTTAATCTTTGTAATTACTTCACGAAACGTCTTCAAAGAATGAACAGCAGGGGAACTAAATTGATTTCCTTTAACAAAAAAGTAGAGAAACCGGATTTAGGGGTTTAACTTCCGGTAAAATCAAATTCACAATGCAAATTCCTTCAGCAATTTTTTTTATTTTTTTTTCTGAAGAGACCGAACGAAATCCAGTCAAAACCTCGATGTGATTTAAAATTGTTTCTTGAGTGCCTGACAGATGGCAGCACAAAATCCCACATAAGATTTCGAAACCTATCTTGCCGTACAGTGAGGTATAAAAAAATTTTTTCGGGAGGAGGAGGGGAGAGAATAGGGCTGTAGCTAGGTCCCAGAACCAGAGGGGACTGAAAAGTCATGGGGGGGGGGTGAAGGGTAATCCGGTGGGCTCTGTGCTCAACTGCAAACTGCGTTTTTCCACGAATACAAACGCAAGTTTTGCTTTGTTTTTAAATTCCTTTTGCAAATTCACTTCATTAGCGAATAACTATGCCAAAAAGTAAAAACAATTAGATAAAATACAAAATATAAAATAAAAAGAGGACGAAAGAAAACAGAGCTTTTTTGAAATATAAAAATAAATCACTCTTTGAATTTGCTTGATGGCAGTTGAGCTGCGCTTTAATTATTGCCACCAGTGATGTATTCAAACACATTGGCGCACCCACGGAGGAGACTTTGGGGGCTTAAGCCCCTCCAAGGAGATTAAGAGCGACGTACGTCACAAATTAAACATTCAAAAATATTATTTTACATGTTCAAAACATTACATAGTGTCTGTCTTCTATTACATGGCGTCTTCTTCCCAAAGCGATTAAGAGCTACGTACGTCACAAATTAAACATTCAAAAATATCATTTTACATGTTCAAAACATTACACAGTGTCTTCTTCCCAAAGCCCCAAAGAGATTAAGAGCGACGTACGTCACAAATTAAACATTCAAAAATATTATTTTACATTTTCAAAAAATTGCATAGTGTCTTCTTCCCAAAGTCCCAAGGAGATTAAGAGCGACATACATCACAAATTAAACATTCAAAAATAAAATTTTACATGTTCAAAATTACATAGTGTCTGACATAGTGTTTTCTATTACATGGTGTCTTCTTACCAAAGCCCCAAAGAGATTAAGAGCGGTACGTCAAAACTTCATACAAACTATAGGCGTACATTGTAAACTATATATATATATAGCCCTCTCCAACAGGAATTCCTGGATTCAAACATGTTCTCGGGGTGCTTAGCCCCCTCCTGAAAATCCATGAACGCCCCCCGTAGGTTTTGGGGCGATCTTGCCTTGTATTCGGTCTAATTGTGTTCGTTTACAGCTGAATATTTGGAGAACTTAATTTAAAAAATTAAGAAAATGAGGGAAAATATAATAATAATAATAATAATGAAAAACATCCACATGGACTTCAATCTAGAATTTCTATCATCCTTCAGTAAAATATTAAACAGTCCTCGCCAGGGGTCGAGCTGCCGATCGCCATCTTCGCAACTTGCGAATAAAAATAAAAAAAAAAAAAAAATTCGGCGAAGGAAAAAGAGCTTTGGCGATTACTTTTTTGTACTGTTATAACACTTTAGCGATAAAGAATTGAATTTGGCGAAAACTTTAAAAGAGCCAGAGCGAACCTTGGTCCTCCCTGGAGGGGCAATTTTTCAAGCACTGACAACTTGGTCTACTTCCGCAATAAAAACCTAATTCCACAGAGTAGAGATGTTTGCACTGCAATACATCATGTTTTGGAGGCTGGCATTCATCTTTATTTCAGTTTTCTGGATGCTGATTTTCCATGCATACGATTAAGCCTCAGTGTAGCTCATGCGACGTTAGTGCTTGCACTACAACAAAATATTTGCTACCTAATTTATAACAATAGCAAATTATTACAAATTGGTGCCATAACAAGTGATTTTTTTTCTGGCGGTGGGTGGTTTACATTCTACGAAAAAAAGAAAATCGAAGCATCTCAAACTGTCATCCAAACGGTTAGTTAGTTTTTGATCTTTTTTACTACTATGTGCTCATGTAAAGGGGTTGAAACCAAATGGCAGGGGAATGGTTTAAACCATATACGCTTTCAGGTAACACTGTAATGATTCCTTAATAATCAGAAACACTCTTATAATAAAGCGAGGAGAGTTTTACCACACTCCCAATGTTTAATGTTTTGGGGGAGATTTTCTCCAGCACAGCGTTATCTTGCTAGCATCCTTGATATTTTATACCACCCCATGGTGAAATCCGTGGTGCATTACTGAATCAAAGCAAAAGTATTGCATTTTTAATGATTTGTATGTGTAGATAGATTTCTTAGAATTTGCATTTGTGATGTTCGAGCATACGAAAACTTTTATACTTGATTTAAAATTTTTATGCATATTAATGCATACATAAATAACAAAATTGTGATTATGTGTATAAAATCAGCCAACAAGTTTCAACCCCTCAAAATTTGTAATTGCCCACCGAAAAAAGCCCCTCTGAACGCAACGCTAAATTCGCTAGAATCAAAATGCCTCCCAACCTTTTTGTGTGTGTTTTTTTTTCTCTCTTAAGTTTACGGTTCGGGACTCTTTTCTGTGGATTCACGGGATGGCTTCGGAGACTGACTGATGTAATACTTCACCATGGGAGCCCACGGAGAGTCAAAAGAAGGCACTTGTCCTCCCCTGGAAATCTGACTGTCATTTCAGTTCTTGGGCGGCACTACAAAGATTTTTGACGTAACACTGATTCTGATTGCCAATTTTTATGTTGAACTTCTAGAGGTGTGTGTGCGTTTAGTAAAAACTTTGAAAATTTACTGTAGAAAGTAAAAACATTGAACTAATTATCAATATAATGATCCGATTTATTGGTGTCAAAGTAAGGAATCACACGAATTTCACTCCGAAAGCTTTCTCCGTCAACGGACGGCTTCATCAGGCGGTTACATAGAGAATACAGAATCAAAATTATAAACAGAACGTAAATTCTAATATGACAAATGAAATCATGCGTGAAGACCGCGCGCATAGATAACCACGGAACGTGGTGAATACAATATCTTGTAAGTTAATGCAAAAGCAAAAAAGTAAACTTTAGGAAGAAACTAGAATCGTGAAGTCCATCTTGCGATGCCTAGCAGATGGTTCCAAGCTACCGGTAGTTCGAAAGAGACATCTGTGTTGCATACATCCTGCCGCGTTAATATTTCAACTGTTTCCCTTATGACAGCTGTTCCTGCGTCTCCATATGGCGCGGTCTTCAAGATATTCTGCCATTGGGGTTGAGCCTGATGGCGTTAGCTACTTCTTTGGCAAGGGATGTACAAAGCTTCTTTTGTGCAACGTCCCTCTTGTACAAGCTCATTCATTCTCTCCTCAAATGATCTTTTTGTGAGACCTACGTAAAATTTAGTAGAGGAGTCTGGGTATAACAATGGGAGACAATAGATGCCCGCATCTGTGAGCTTCAAGGTGCCATTACATCTTGCTGTACTCAGGACGGTTGCCATGGGTTTGAAGCTGCCATGGGTCACAAAAAATAGCAGACATGACACCAATAAATCAATAAAAAGAGTTTCTGTGTTGTTCTTTTGAGCTTTTCACCACTTGTGTCCCATGCACCACAAAACTTCAATGGTGACTCAACTGATCAAAAAGGGAAAAAACACCCTCAAGACAAAGTTCTGGAAAATAACTTGCGGAAGTCTTTGTCCAGCAGCAAATGGCCGTTGTAGAGGATGATGTTTTTCCTTTCTTTGTCTTTTACACTCCCCTACACTAGTCACATGGTGACATATTCGGGCTGTACGGAGGATGTGGTACAACATCCCATGCCAATGCCTCCAATGTTTCCATAGTCACTTTAGCGGTGTGGGGCCTGGCGTTGTCTTGGAGAAGGAATACTCTACTGTTGAGGAGTCCTGGTCTCTTTTCTCAATGCTGCCTTAAGGGAGTTCTTGAGGAGATCTCTGTAATAGGTAGCATTGATTGTTTGATGATCTTCCAGGAAATCCGTAAGAATAATACCGTTAATGTCCCAAAACAGCGTAGCCATTATCTTCGTGGCTGATACCCTGATCTTGAATTTTTTGGTAGGGGGCGAATCACTGTATCTCCGCTCCATGCTTGCACCTTTGCTTTCCTGCGAATGGTGATGAATCCATGTCTCGCCCACTGTCACTACACGTCTGAGAAAGTTGTCTTCTTCTCTCTGATGTCTTCTGAACAACATGTTCGCAATTTGCAACCTGCTGGCTTTCTGCTTGTCCGACAGCTGCTTCGGTACCCATCTGACACACACTTTGCTGAAGTGCAGCCTATCGTGGATGATGGTATGCACGCTGACGGCGCGGATGTTCAGTGCAGAGCTCAGATCACTTACAGTAATCCTCCTGTTGTTCCGTATGAGCTCAATTACGAGCGCAGTCATGGCGTCGTTAACAGAAGTTGCCGGTCGTGCCTTGTGCGGTTCGTTGCCGACGCTTTGCCTGTCTTCCTTGAAAGCTTTACACCATTCAAAGACGGATGAACGGGACAGACACGAATCACCAAACTGTGTTTGAAGTCTCTGGTGAATTTCACTGCCGCTGGGACTTTCATTGCAAAGAAATGCGATATTTATTCTCTGCTGCACCAAAGACGAAATACCTTCACTCGCCATTTCTCTTTCTGCAATGCGGGAGTTGTCATGACAACGAAAATTAACGAAACAAGTGGCATTCTGGTAGCGTGAGATACTAGTGTTGCCAAACGCACAAAAATAATACGCACAATTTTTCAAACAAATGTATCAGCAAGGCTCAACTGGATCACCTACCAGGCTGTATCATCAAGCGAAAACAGCGAGGACGAAAGTTAGGAGTTGGGACGCAGAGCCATCTATTGGCGTTTAACTTAGAAATAAGCTCGTTGTTTCTGTATCATTATTAACATCATTCGAACAGACGGATTTTACTAACATTCTGAACTGGTATCATTGGGCGAGAGGAAAATCTGTCCTCGTTTAATAGGTCATAAAACTATTACATACACTGCCGGGAAAAAAAAATCCCAACACCAAGAAGGGGTTGTGTTAGATAAACGACAGTTGGTAGGCGGTGAGAGTACATCTGTAAGATGACGTCTATGCAAATTTCGCGCTCGGCGCATACGGTGTGGCGCTAGTAGCGCCCCTCGGAACATGCAAAGCAGGTTTGCTGTAAATACGGGCTGTAACGTTCGTGAGCATTAGTTATCGTCGAGATTCGACGTAGGGTGTTGATGTTATTCAAGAATGCCTTTAAGAAGACGAAAGAGCCATTATCAACAGCGCACAGAGTTTGAACGAGGTCGTGTAATAGGTCTACGAGAAGGTGGATTTTCGTTCCGCAATATTGCAGAACGACTTGGCAGGAATGTAGCCACTGTGCATGATTGTTGGCAGCGGTGGTCAAGGGAAGGTACTGCCTCAAGAAGACCGGTTTCCGGCCGGCCACGTGGCACTACTGAGAGGGAAGACCGCCGTGTACGGCGTATGGCCGTGGCGCATCGTACTGAGTCTGCGGCAGCAATACGAGCTGCAGTTGCCACCACAGTGACACAACGAACTGTTAGAAATCGGTTACTTGCAGGACAGCTCCGAGCCAGACGCCCTGTAGCGTGCATTCCACTTACTCCAAACCACTGCCGTTTGCGGCGTTAGTGGTGTCAATCTTGAGCTCATTGGAGGACGGAGTGGAGATCTGTTGTGTTTTCTGATGAAAGCCGGTTCTGCCTGGGTGCCAGTGATGGCCGTGTGTTGGTTAGAAGGAGGCCAGGTGAGCGCCTGCAACCAACCGGTCTGCGGCCAAGACACACTGGACCTACACCTAGAGTTATGGTCAGGGGAGCAATTTCCTATGACAGCAGGAGCACTCTCGTGGTTATCCCACATCCCACGCACCCTGACGACACAGTTGTACGTCGGTCTGGTGATTCAACCTGTTGTGCTGCCATTCATGCACAGCATTCCAGGAGGTGTTTTTCAACAGGATAACGCTCGCCCGCATACCGCTGTTGTAACAAAACATGCTCTACAGAGTGTCGACATGTTGCCGTGGCCTGCTAGATCACCAGATCTTTCACCAATCGAGCACGTATGGGACATCATTGGACGACAACTCCAGCGTCACATCCAACCAGCATTAACCGTCCCTGTATTGACCGACCAAGTGCAACAGGCATGGATCTCCATCAAACAAACTGACATCCAGCACCTGTACGACACAATACATGAACGTTTGCGTGCTTGCATTCAACATTCTGGCGGTTACACCGGTTATTAATGTACCAGCATTTCAAATTTAAAATGGCTCTTCTCGCGCTTACATTAAGCTGTGATCTTGAAACCTAAATCGATTAAATATGTTACCTATACAAATGTATTGCCTCGATTTCATTCCTCTACAACTATTTTTTCGTGGTGTTGGGATTTTTTTCCGTCAGTGTATTTTGCAGAACGAAACACGCGAAGTGGCTACTTTTTTTTATAAAATGCATTGTCTAGGCCTAACATGGCTACTGATTAAGAATACATGATAAAATCTGTCATTAAAGTAATACCTAGCAGATTTACAAAATGAATTCATAACTCTGTATTATGCAAGTATGTTACGCTCCATTTTTTCCCTTTTTAGTACTAGTATAGTAATCTGCAGCATAATTCCTTCTCTTAAGAACATGTCTGCTATCTTTTGTAAGAGCCACTTTCTATATGATGTGAATAACCTGGAAATGTATGGATGGTACATCTGTCTTCTTTCGCTTGTGCCACACGCTTGCTACCTAATTATCAAGATGAAAATGCTTACCACAAAAAAAAAAAAAAAGAAAAAAAAAAACATACTCGATGATGATTATCATTTGACTAAAAATCTTGCCGAGAGATTACTTTCAAACACAGTCGCTTCAGGCCTGACCCGAAGGAAACTTGTGTAATGACATTCCCACATTTTTCTGTTTTGAAGACGTGCACATCGGCAAATAGTGGATAACTGTATTGAAAACGGATTATATTTTCTGGTAAAAACAAGGCATTGTTTTTAAACTACCGTGGAAATTTCTTAACTAACATAATCTAGCCATTCAAATAACACAGGAAGGGCATTGTTTATATCTTGGGACTTAGTGCCATCTAACCGCAGAAATTAATCACTGGCCAATCCCCTAAAGTCTATTGTCTTCAAGGTTAATGTTATAGCCTGTTCTTTATCCAGTTCAGCCTTGTTATTAGAAACAAAAGCTCAGGCCCAATTTGAACACCCGTAATACTTCTTAGCGAGGTTAATAGCCATGCCTCCGTTCCCTCTGAAAAATCAAGAACGCCAGAATGCTTCCATAAAAAAATCTTCTCTCCAGCACAAGTATCGTAAAATCACTCCAATTGGAAGAAAAACAACGAACGAGAAGATGCTGAAAGCTCTTTCTCTCTCGCGTACACGCAAGGATTTCCCTTTAGCACAATTTTCCGACGCGTAGACGGATACATTTAGTTAAAATGTCTCCACAACATCTCTTCTTTGTAGGCAACGAACTATCTGGAAGCTTTTAATCAGCAGCTTAGCATCTCATAGTCACTTATCAAATAACGAAAAGAGTTTTAGCCTTCTGCCTAACTTTGCCTCCACACCTCTGTCACTCTATCTTTTTTATTTTTTTATACTCCTATGTCCTGACGTTTGACCCCATTTCGTCCATTTTAAATAGGGCCCGTCTCCAGGTGGTCCGCCACCACATACCAAAATTTCGTTGAAATCGAAACATTTTTACTTGAGTTATCGTGCGAACAGACAGACGGACAAAGGTGGAGCACATACTTTTTCAACCTACGGTTGGAAAGCGTAAAAAATCTTAAAAGGTGCATTCGGCCTGAAGATAGGGTCCCAGTGAACACTGAAAGATATTGCCATCTGTTGTTTTTAACTTACCTGTGTTTTTAGCGTGTAAATAAATGTCGGCTCTTATTCCTCAACACTTTTAAGATTTTTAATCGTGCTTAGACAGCGTGGTTCGTGTATATAGTGTTACATTCAGCACGAATTTTCATCTCACTTTGAGTTATGGACGTTGCATTTTTCTTATGGCCCTGGTTCTCTTCCTTTCCTGGCACCATTGACCCTAAATTAAGGACCGGCGACTTCTTATAGCCCATTGAGTTGCTCACGATGGTCAATTAAACCCCTAGCAAAAAAACAACAACTTGCAATTCTTAATTTTCAACACAACTATTGGCAACAGCTAGATTTGTCATTCTTCGCAAGGAAAAATTTATTTCGTAAAATGATATGCTGACACAGGGGCGTATTTAGAGGGAGACCCAAGGAGCATTGCCCCTCGGGTCCCCCTCGAAAGGGCTTCATTTTTTTTATAATTTTGGTTGAAGTGCAACTTACATTAGAAACAAAAATTCGTTAATTTGATAAAAATGCATCAATTTACATTAGAAAAAAAATCCTTTCATTATTTCTTCTGTTTTTCAAAAAAAAATTAATTTTGTTCTAATGGAGTTTTAAAACTTACGTTTTGCTCCCAAGGCCGTAGCTAGTATTGTGCTAGAGGGTCCCCTTCGAAAGGGCTTCATTTTTTTAATATTTTTGGTTAAAGTGCAACTTACATTAGAAACAAAAATTCGTTAATTTGATAAAAATGCATCAATTTACATTAGAAAAAAATCCTTTAATTTTTTCTTCTGTTTTTCAAAAAAATTAATTTTGTTCTAATGGAGTATTAAAACTTACGTTTTGCTCCCAAGGCCGTAGCTAGTATTGTGCTAGAGGGTCCCCCTCGAAACGGCTTCATTTTTTTTATATTTTTGGTTAAAGTGCAACTTACATTAGAAACAAAAATTCGTTAATTTGATAAAAATGCATCAATTTACATTAGAAAAAAATCCTTTAATTATTTCTTCTGTTTTTCAAAAAAATTAATTTTGTTCTAATGGAGTTTTAAAACTTACGTTTTGCTCCCAAGGCCGTAGCTAGTATTGTGCTAGAGGGGACTCAGCCCCCTCCTCTGCAAGGCAACCAAGCCCTCCCCGGAAAATACACGTTGTTGTAAATTCTTTGAACTTCTATTTTCGTTGCCTTATGAAAATGACTATTCTATTCCATTATAAGCATAATTTCTTTTCCTTATTTTGTCGCGCACTACATTTTTTTTAAAATGAGGAAAAGCGAAGTGGCACAGCACAAACGATGAATAACTACAGAGAAATTTCTTCTAAGGGTGAATCAGTGGGAATAGCTGCGCTAATGATTCTCTGCCACATGGTGACAGGGCTTGTTGGTATTTGGGGCCGGGGAAGAGAGAAATGCCGTTTTTTTTTTTTTTTGGTTTTTTTTTTAGGTACGTAAAATTTCACAAAGAAAATTACAAACAAGTTAGTAAAATCATGCAAAGCATTGATTATAATACGCTTTCCAACATACCAGAAAAAATTACTCAAGTTATGAGGATAATGGCTGTGGAATAAATCTGGGTCCTGTGCCCTGATCTTTGATCCCATTTCGATGATATTCAACAGAACCGGTTAAGTATACCTCTGAAATAACATGATAAAGTTTTGTCGCAATCGAAGCATTTTTACGTAAGTTATGATGCATAAGGGCTACGGAATAGATTCCGCTTGACCCCATTTCGCCAATTTGACCCCATTTCACCAATTTTCAATAGGATTCGTCCCCAGGCCGGCCCCTACAACATACTAACATTTCATCCAAATCGAAGATTGTTTACGTAAGTTATAACGCATAATGACGATGGAAGTGATTCCGCTCCTATGTCCTGACCTTTGACCCCATTTCGCCCATTTTCAACAGGGTTTGTTCCCAGGTTGTCCCCTAGCACATACTAAAATTTCATCGAAATTGAACTTTTTTTACGTTAGTTATGACACATAAAAGCAGTGGAATGAATCCCGCTCCTATGTCCTGAACTTTTACCACATTTCGTTCACTTACATTAGGGTTCCTTCCCAGTGTTCCCCTACCACATACTAAAATTTCATCGAAATCGATGAAATAATCAGTTTCCAATATGTTACGCGAGTTATCGTTCGGACGGACATACGCACACAACGCGTGACGTAATGAGGCAGATAGGAATCGTGGCCATCTGCTCGCAAGAGTGTGACGTCATAAGACTTTAATAGGATCCACACACAACGCGTGACGTAATGAGACAGATGGCGTGACCGCGTGCCAACATTCTCAAACGCGAGATTGTGACGTCATAAGATTTCTAAGCATGGATAACATATGATTTCTAAGCATGGATATCACTCCCAGCTCGCCTAGAACGACGCCATGACACTAAAAACTTTATAATTCGGGGTGGTTATTTAACGCACTAAACGAATTTTCCTAAAGTCGAGATAAAGCTAAATCAATTTCTAGTACCAGAAAACGGTAGGTTAACGACTTTCATCAAAATCCTTAGAGCCGTTTTCAAAATAAAATTTACATACATACAGGAAATGCTCCTTTAATAGTATGGGATAAGGGCGATGGAATGGATCCCGCTCCTATGTCGTTACCTTTGACCCCACTTCGTCCATATTTAATAGGGGTCGTCCCCAAGTGGTTCCCTACCACATACTAAAATTTCATCGAAATCGAACTATTTTTAAGCGAGTTATCGTGCCGACAGACAGACGGACAGACGGATCATTGCAGACCACGTACACCTATACATACTGATTGTCTTCCCTAGGGCGGATGGGTTCTTCTAGCACGACAATGCGACGTGTCACACAGCTAGAAATGTCCGAGAGTGTTTGGAAGAGCACGATGAAGACTTCAAAGTACTTCCCTGGTGCCCTAATTCCCCAGACTTAAACCCAATTGAGCATTTGTAGGACCTCCTCGATCGTGTTATTCGGTCTATGGATCCTCCACCACGTATCCTCCAGCAGTTGTCAGATGCACTGCAGTCAGAATGGCTTCACATACCTGTGAACACCTTTCAGCACCTTGTAGAATCACTCCCAGCTCGCCTAGCTGCTGCACGCGGTGGTTACTATGGATATTAGCTGGTGGTCACAATAATGTATCTCAACCGTGTATAATCACTCATATTTATCAAACCCCAGTACCCCATACGCAACACATTTGTACATTATATCAGTAACTTGGAGAACATTAGGACTGTATGCTTGTGTTCCACAACACATGTTTTCGCATAATGTTTACGAGTGGTTATTCTATGTAACGTATATTCTATTCTAACTTTCCTTTTCAGTTTCTTTTTCTATGGATATTTTAGTTTGTTCTCTTAGACATTTTGAAACATTTACGTTATGTATTTTCCTTCAAACGAGAATAATGTTGGCAACACACTGAGGTCGGAACAAGTGACGTATGTGTGGCCGGATAAGGACGATAGATAAAAAGGCAATGCAGCGGTTGTTTACGGGGATTGATGTTATTGGTGATAGACGCGCGGTAATATTGCGATTGGATGTTAAATCACTGATGATGTATTGAGTACGGCAATAAAGCGGATGTGAGCTTGGAGTACAAACCATGCAAGCAAAATATACGAACTTGTAAGTACTACAATTGACAATTTTCTTGTAATGCGTATGAGTACCTTCTAACATTACATTGACTTTAGCACACATAACGTAATTACTGACGTAAGGACTAAGGTACAGCGGAAAAACAAATTACGTTGTATCTATCTATGATAACCTTGTTAACTTCGTGATAATACCTTGCTAAGTTCGTGATAGTGAACAAGTTGTCCATTTGTACGCACAGCATTGCGTGAATGAAGAAATATAAAAAATAATACAATACATGTTTATATTACACAGTTTACTCTGGTCAAACATGTAAGAAATACACATTTTTATCAATAATACTCTCTTTTCCCGTAAAGTGCCATTTTTGCATTTTAATTTCAGACATTATCAGCACCTTTCACAGGTATCACACATGAACACATCGTCATTTTCATTGTAAAAGTTTTGGCACTTCATTTTTAGCACGTCTTTTGTAAAAAAAGATCGTGCTTATGTTACCGGTTCGTCCGTCAGTCCGTCCGTCCGTCTGTACCAACGATATCTCTTCAACTATTAGTCCGATTTGAAAAATTCTTTTTGTATTGGAAAGCTTGAAATATGCGAATCATGATCCTTCATTTCGATTTTTTTACCATGTACAATTTCGCCGCTAGATGGCGTAAATGCAGATGATGTCGATGTCAAAAATACCTTTTATTCCACATATTTGCTTCTAATCATCCAATTGAAAAAATTCTTTTATCTTTCGATTCCATTTATGTCGAAGAGTATTTTAGATATAGTTAGTTTTCAAATTACACATAGATTTTCCGCAAGGGGGCGTACAAGTACATAACATTTCCCCCGATAACTCTTCTTCTAATACCCCGATTTCAAAAATGTTTTCTTCCGCGGATATACCTCCTGATGGATAATCTTTTGCATATAATTTCAAATTTTCGGCAAAGAATACTTTGGCCACCAGGGCCGTAAGTGTTAATTTTGGCTTCTAATGTATTTGACATAAAATCTGAGCTTCTAAATTATCGGTTTAAAATTTTTCTTCGTAGACTGATGCCACTCACATCGATAAACCTTTTTGGAATATTTTCTTCCTAAAATATTCCACAGTTTCTCCGCCAGAGTGCGTAGATGTATATCTTATTTTTGTCAATATCCCTACTTCTAGGAGTCCGATTTGAAAAATTCCTTGTTTGTTGGATAGTGTTTTCAGTGTGACATGTTTTTCATATAATTCCAAAATTTTCAAGTAATTCATAGACTTTCCGGTAGGGGGCGTAGAGGTAAATTGCGTTTCCCCCTATTTCTCTGCTTATAAATTTCCGATTTGAAAAATTATTTCTGCACCGGATACAGCTCCTGATGGGAAATCGTTTGCACATAATTTCTAATTTTTGTAAGAAAATGGTTTGGCCACCAGGGGGCGTAAATCTTAATTTCCTCTTCTGATGTATTTGCAGCGAAATATCAGCTTCTAAATTCTCGATTGAAAAAAACGTTTGTAGACCAATACTACTCATGCCGATAAACCTTTTAGAAACAAATTTTGAAGATAACAATCCGATTTTTGGCGTAAATGTGACAAGGAAGGTAAGTCAGATAATATCCGAAAACTTGAAAATTGTCATCGTCCTGGAGCGGGATTTGAACCCGCGTCTCCCAGAAAACGCCCGGGTATGCTCACCACTACACCACCCAGAACGTATTCTCAAAAGGTTTTTTCCTTTTGGGTGGTGTAGTGGTCAGCATTCCCGGGCGTTCTCTGGGAGACGCGGGTTCGAATCCCGCTCTAGGACGATGAAAATTTTCAAGTTTTCGGATATTATCTGACTTACCATCCTTGTCACATTTACGCCAAAAATCGGATTGTCATCGTCAAAATTTGTATTATATGGCATAATCCCGTATTTCTTTCATGCTTTTAGAAACATTTACTTCTTAAAATAATGCATGGTTTCTGCGCCAGGGGGCGTAGATGTATATCTTATTTTTGTCAATATCTCTACTTCTAGGAGTCCGATTTGAAAAATTCCTTCTTTGTTGGATAGTGTTTCCGATGTGAAATGTTTTTCTCATAAATTCAGAATTTTCAAGTAAATCGTAGACTTTCCGCTAGGGGGCACAAAGGTAAATTGTGTTTTCTGCGTTATTTCTGCTCCTAAAACTCCGATTTGAAAACTTCTTGCTGTATCGCATACAAGACCTGATTGGAAATATTTTTCACATAATTTCTAATGTTTGGTAAAGAATGGTTTGGCCACCAGGAGGCATAAATGTGAATTTCTGCTTCTGATGTATTTGTAGCAAAGTCTGGGCTCTTGAAAACTCAACTAATTTTTTTTTCTTGGGCCGATACCGCTCATATGGAAACACCTTTTGAGAATACTTTCTTTCTAAAATAATGCATGGTTTTCCCACCAGGCACGTAAAGTCACACCTTATTTTTGTCGATATCTCTGTTTGTAAGAATCCGATTTGAAAATTTCTTTCTGTGTTGGATAGCGTGTCCGGTGCGAAATGTTTCTCATATAAATTCATGTTTTTCTTAACGCACAAGTCTGCAACCAGAGGGCGTAAGCTCACGATTCCGTTTACAGCAATATCTGAGGGATTAAAAACCCGATTAAAAAACTTCTTTCTTCTTTCAGATACTATTGTTTTCCATACCGGTTCCATTGACTTTGAATAGCTTTGATAAATTTAATTTGCGTCATAACGTATTCAAAAGACGTGTTTATTACACCCGAAAATTCGGTGTCATCTTTCTTGTTTTTGGCTTGTGGGGTGCTTACTGCCAGCCGTGGTTAGTACCTCCAAAAAGTGGTCCGAGAACGGAAAAAATACAAACCACCGGCAAGGTGTGGGTCGCGTACGGCTCACCGATGCTAGAGGTGAGCAAAATCTATCCCATATGGTACGAGCCAACAGAAGGGATACTGTAGCGCAGCTAGCCAGTAGTAACCTGAATGCTGCTGATGGAACACGCAATGCATCGAACTTTGCTGAAAACGGAGCATGCAGGCCGCTCCGAGTGGGTATGCTAACCTCGGTTCACCGTTGAAAGCACCTACAATGGGCATGCGAGCATCAAAACTGGACCTTGAATGATCGGAAGAAGATCATTTGGCTCAATGAATATCGTTCCCTGTTGCACCATGTGGATGGCCGGTTTCGTGTCCATCTTTGACAAGGGGAAGTTTTGGCACCAGGGTGCATTGTGGGACGATAACAAACCGGTGGAGGGAGTGTAATGCTTTGGACAATGTTCTGCTTGGAAATCCTGAGGACCAATCATTCATATGCTGGAAAGCATGACGTCAACCACAAAAACATAATTGCAGATTAGGTATATTCTTTCGTGGCAGAGGTATACCCCTCTAATTGTGCATGCTTTCAGACACAAGAAGGATAATGCGCGTGCCACACTGCTTTTATTAACGCTTTCCAACCTTAGGTTGAAGAAGCGTATATTCTCCAGCTTTGTCCGTCTGTCTGTCTCTCTGTCCGCCCGATAACTCTTGTAAAAATGGTTCGATTTCGATGAAATTTCAGTATGTGGCAGGGGATCACCTGGGGATGAACCGTACTGAAAATGGACGAAATGGGGTAAAAGTTCAGGACATAGGAGTGGAATCCATTCCATTGCCCTTATGCGTCATAACTTGTGTAAATATGGTTTCACTTTGATGAAATTTCAGTATGTGCTAGGGGACGACCTGGGGATGAACCCTATTGAAAATTGACTAAATGGGGTTAAAGGCCAGGACATAGGAGCGGGAACCATTCCATTACCCTTATGCGTCACAACGTAAACATGGTTCGATTGCGATGAAATTTTAGTATGTGGTAGGGGACCACCTGGGGATGAACCCTGTTGAAAATTGACGAAATGGGGTCAAAGGTCAAGTCATAGGAGTGGGATCCATTCCATTGCCTTTATGCATCATAACTTACATAAAAATGCGTCGATTGAGACAAAACTTTAGTATGTTATTCCGGATATATACTGAACCGGTTCTGTTGAATATAATCGAAATGGGGTCAAAGGTCAGGGCACAGGAGAGAGATTTATTCCGCAGCCATTATCCTCATAACTTGAGTGATGATTTCTGTTATGTTGGAAAGCGTATCATAATCAATGCATTGCACGATTTTACTAACTTATTGTTCGAGAATGGCTCACGGAACATGAGGAAGTCCTCCAGGTGTTGCTCTGGCTTCCAAATTCCCCAGACATCAGTCCAATCGAGCATCTGTGGTTTGTGTTGGAACAGAAAATCCGATCTGCAGCGGCTCAACCACGCAACTAGAAGAGTTAAAGGATCTGCTAGTAATGTGTTGGTACCAGATACAACCTTTAGAAATCTGGTAGCGTCCAACCACGCCGGGTAAAAGCTGTTTTGGCAGCACGTGGAAGACCAACGTCATATTAGGCAGGTGGTCATTTATTTTGGCTCTTTGGTGTATATGTTTGTAACAGTAGCGCACCCAGGTGTAGGTTCTGACGGGTCCTGGCCCCTCCTAAGAATGCCTTTGTCATTCATTCATCGGATGAAGGAAGCAAATGATGTTCCTTTAAAATATTATATTCCAACTACTGCCAAATTAAAAAAATAAATAAATCTGCAAATGGTTTTGAAATTTTCGTTATGATAAATTATTCTGTCCATCAAACAGAGGCCATCACTCTTTCCACGTTTATAAGTGTCACGGAAAAATTCTCATTGTCCGCCACCGGTAATCGAACCCAGGGTCTTCCAGTTACGCTCCGAATATGCTTCCACTGCACCACAGCAGCCTCGAATTCCTCCAGACTCACACACACTAACTGCCAAGTCAATTTGGCAGGTTTCTTAAAAAAAGATCCTGGGTTCGATTCCCGGTGGCGGTCAATGAGAATTTTTTCTGTGACTCACTTATAAACGTGGAAAGAGCGATGACCTCTGTTTGATGTTCCTGGTCCACGTCAAATGTCTGTATTGATTATTATTCATTCGCTTTCTAATTATTTGTTCAGTTGCTGCTTACCATGTTTGGTGAATAACCAGCATTGTGCGGGGCTCAAAGAAGCAACCTGCCAAATTGCCTTGTCAGTTAGTGTGTGTGTGAGTGTGGAGGAACTCGAGGCCGCTGTGGTGCAGTGGAAGCATATTCGGCGAGTAACTGGAAGACCCTGGGTTCGATTTCCGGTGGCGGCCAATGAGAACTTTTCCGTGAGTCACTTATAAACGTGGAAAGAGCGATGACCTCTGTTTGATGTTCCTGGTCCACGTCAAATGTCTGTATTAATGATTCTGTCTTTCTTAGTTACAGTATTCGTAATGGTCGTTACTTTTCTGTGCGTTTTACTGTCCTATAATAAATATTAATGACATATTAATACAAATTTATTTTAATTACTCAAAAGAGCTTTTATTTTAAACTGTGGGCACATCTGTGTTGATTTATGTTAATATTAATTTAAAAAATATATATATGTCGTCGTCATCTGGGACTTAGACCTTGAATGATTGGAATAAGGTCTTCTGTTCCAATGATTCCCCATCCATCCATTATCAACTCCACTGCTCTATGAAGGTCTCTCCAAGTCCGTTATACAACCGAACAAATGCAGCTGGTCCATGCTGCTTTGCACTAACGCTACTCAGTGCTTATCAATAGGAAGTGCGTATCAATATTGCTGCAGTGCACTTCAGTATCAATATTGCTGCACGTGGGTGATGTCCAAGTCACACCTCCAGATTTTCCTGCGAAAAAAAGGAAGGGTTTGAAATCTACCCCATCTACCATACAGTCCGGACCTTGCCACATCACACTGCATATGTCGTCGCCATTTGTACCTTGGATGACTGGAAGAAGGTTGTCCGGTTCAGTGATTCTCCATACATCCATTAGCAACTCCACTGCTCTATGAAAGTCTCCCCAAGTCCTTTACACAACCGAACAACTGCAGCTGGTCCATGATGCTCTACTCATCGCTTATCAGCAGGAAGTGCGCACCAATACTGCTGCAATAGCAATATTGATACGCACTTCCGTATCAATATTCCTGCAAGTGGACGATGCTCAAGTCACACCTCCAGATTGTTCCACCAAAACCTACAGGAATCGAAAGCGTTTGAGATCTTCCCAATCCACCATACTATCCGGACCCATTTCGTTCAAAAAGTTCCGGAACTCTCTGAATATTCGCCAAATATCAGTGAATTACGTCATTCTTCGCTCAGCAACGAAGAGCATCATGTGACCGGCCAGCCAGAACCGGTTTGATCCAGATCCAACACGCACAGCGTATGTGCGTAGTTCGTGATTACAGGCATTCGAGGCTCTCCGTCGCGAGGAAAACGATGTCGAATTTTGAACAGCGTTCAAATCTAAAATGTTGTGTTCTGCTCGGAAATCTTTCGCTGAGACTTTTCAAATGATTAAGTCAGCGTACGGTGAGAGTGCAATGAGTCAAACTAGGGTTTATAAGTGGCATCGACGATTCGAAAACGGGCGATAGAGTATCGATGATGATGAAAGGTCAGGACGACCTTCAACATCCACAACAGATGAACAAATCGCTATTGTCAAAGAAATTGTGAAAAATGACCGTCGAAAAACTGTTGCAGCGATTGCAGAAATTGCCAGCATCTCAGTTGGAAGTTGCCATGCCATTTTAACAGAGAAACTGGGCATGCATCACGCTTGCCAACAAGTTGTTTCTAAAAACCTGAGACAAGAAAAAATGGATGAGCGCATGCAAGTTTGCGGAGATAACATCGATGCAGTGGATTCAGATCCCTATCTCTTGAATCGATTGATCACTGGTGATGAGACTTGGTGCTTTCTGTACGACCCCCAATCCAACTAACAGTCAAAAGTGTGGAAATCACCGTCGTCACCACGACCAAAAAAGTTCAAGGTGACCGCTCTAAAGAAAATGTCTTGTTAACAGTTTTATTCGATTACAAGGGGTAGTACACAAGGAATTGCTTTAATATGGTCGTACAGTCACTAAAGAAGTGTACGTCAACGTCCTGAAACGTCTCCGAGAATCAGGGAGACGCAAGCGACCCGATCTTTGGAAGACCAACTCGTGGGTGCTCCATCACGATAATGCGCCGGCTCACAGATCCATCCTGGTGTCCGATTACCTGTCCAAACATCACATTCCCGTTCTTCCACAACCAGCTTATTCCCATGATCTCGCCCAGTGTGACGTTTTCCTTTTTCCCCGGATGAAGAATTTGGCTAAGGGGCGACGCTTCTCAAGTTTCGAAGAAGTGCAACGAGCTGCGACGAAGGCACTGGATGATGTGGTAAAAGAAAGCTTGCAATCTGTATTTAAATCTTTGCATGAGCGCTGGCAAAAATGCATAGTTGCAAAGGGTAACTACATCGAAGGAAACGCCGCATGAACAGGTATTATCTGTACTCATTCTTTTTTAATATAAAGCGTTCTGGAGCTTTTTGAACGTAGTAATATGTCGTTGTCATCTGGACCTTGAATGTTTGGAAGAAGGTCGTCCGGTCCAATGATCCTTCATTTATCCATTAGCAATTGCACTGCTCTGAGAAGGTCCGTCCATGTCCTTTACAGAACCGAACAATTGCAGCTGGTCCATGATGCTCTGCGCCAACGCTACTCAGCGCTTATCAATAGGAAGTGCGTATCAATATTGCTGAGAATGGATGATGCCCAAGTCACTCCTCCAGATTATTCCGCCCAAAACTACAGGAATCGGAGGGGTTTGTGAGATCTACCATATCCTCCATACAATTCGGATCTTGCCCCATCACACTACCGCTTGATTCCTTCCATGGTCCATTTCCTACAAGGACAGTACTCCGCTTGAGTGGTGGATGTGGAATCTGGCATCAAAGGATTTCTGTCCCTGAAACCTACTGAGTGGTACCACCGTGGAATCGTCATTCTGGTAGCTTTGGCAAAGAATTACAGAAAACGAAGGACTGTGCTTCGCAGAATTAGGTGAGCACGTAAGGCTTTCTTGCGCCATTAAACGCTTGAGCTGGAAATTGGGCGAAATTAAACTGACCAGGGTACGTACGTAGTTACCCCAACGCTAAGCATTGTGCTTTATGCTTGCTTACATCAGCGTGTGACGTACTAAAGAGGTGAAGCACATGTCAAAACGGCAAATCTTCAGCGATAAATTCGGTTAGTGTAGTTTAGTTGGTAGAACAACTGGCTTCGAATCCCACCACCGGCAAATTTGTGAATTTCATATTGGCGCCCGATTGTGGAAAATTGATTTAGTGGGTATTGGGTTCTTTGAAAAAATGTGTTATGTTCCTTCCACACATCGTCTGGAATTAATGAAAATTCCTTCTTCGCTTAAAAAAAAATGTCAAACAGAGGTCATCGCTCTTTCCACGTTTATAAGTGAGTCCCGGAAAAATTCTCTTTGGCCGCCACCGGGAATCATTTCCCATTTAAGATGAGAAGGAATACAATACCTCTCATAGAACATGCAGTATAGGGAACTGACAGTGTCGGCGACATCTCTGAGGTCTTCACGGAACGGGAAAGAAGGTCAACTCTCATAGAGATAACGTAAAACAGGCGGCAACAGCACCACCACATCTTAAGAGATAATTTGCTCTGCGGGAAAGTTAACATTCAGGAGCAAAACACGTTATGGGGGACTACGGCAGTGAAGCTTTTCTTTGATCCAAGATGGTTTCCTTCGATCTGATGAATATTTTCTTAGAGCAGTTTTTTGTTGTTGTTGTTGCTGTTTTCTGATATCCCGCCCATCCCTTATTTTGGTCAGAAAAATATGCAATAACATTAGTATTACTATTGAAATTAAATTTCAGAAGATATTACAGTTAGGCCTAAGGATCCGTACAAAATGCAGATATTCCCTAGTATTTGGCATTACTGAAAATATTTCTGAAAAACTGAAGAACAAACACGTTTGCCGGTTGGCGTAACAAAACTAACATATCCGATTTGCGAAGTGATTATGCTACCGAGAAGGTTACAATCATGTGCTGTGAGTCTGAGTAGCTCGGCTGACGGCTGACTGTTCTTTACCCAAAGAATTGAAGTCAACAGAAGTACGCATGCGCAGTCTGCTCCGGTATCAGCCGATCAGCCTGTATGTTGGCTTCTGTGCACTGCATGTTTTCCCTGAAGATATGGTTGCGCTAGTTACGTCTCGCTGAGCCTTAACTTCTTCTCGTTACGGGGTGTCCTCACCCGTTAATTTCTAGACCCCCCCCCCCACGTTTACTTCCCAAAATCATCTTTCTCTCCGCATCCTTGTTATATCCCTCGCTGTCCCAAAAACTAAAAAACAAACTCTCTCTCTCTCCTTCTTTTTCCTTTTTTCTTCAAAAACCTATTCCCTTATATTTTCTTATTTCTCAGTTTCGCTTCGGCGAAGGGGAGGGGTTACATATGTGGGTGTTACAGATAATTTTCATTGGAAGTTACCTTGTTTCCCAGGCCGGCGATCGGGTAGCAAACTATCTATGGCATTCCAAAGGGGTACAAGAGGTCGCCATTAGTTTACCTGGTCTGTCACTATACGTAACTTTTCTTGTTGTGGAATTTTGGGAATTTAAACCGCCTGTCACTCGTAACAACAGAAAAGACGGGCCGCGGGTGGCCTAGTGGGCAACGTTTGTGACTGTCACCGAAAGGGCCTCAGGTTCGATCCCAGGCAGGTACGAACGCTCGATCCACTAAATATCCGCCGTGCGTCGGATGGGCACTTTAAGCCGTCGGACCCCGGGTACTGGCTTCCCGGTAATTAATAAATAAGTCAGTCTTCCTCCCCCTTTCTACTTCGCTTCCGTGTCACTTTCCTATCGGACGCTCTAGCCCAAATCTCCTAGTTTCCTATTTCTAAAGGGTTGTTTAAGACCTGGGGTCAGACACTCCCTTTCTAAAATCCTCTACATATGATCATAAGAACAGAAAAGAGACCCACCAACTCGTTTGCTTGGATCGAGTGCATACGTAGGGTGAAAGGGAAAGTGGCATAACATTGTTATATCGCTGTTTTGTGAAAAAGTGAATGGCTGCTCCTTCATAGCCCTTTCCCTGTACAAGGAATTTCTGGACGATAGGCAACTTTTGTGCGGGTCACGTACAGGGTTTCCTGTGTTTTTGTTGTTGTGTCCCTTGCGCTAAAGAAATAAAAGGATGTTATATGGAGAAGTCAGTTGCTCAGGAAACCCCACCTTAACGAGTAATTAACCGAGGCTTGGGGTTTTAGGGATAAAATGTGTTCTAACATTTCCACTCCGGGCCAAATGCTAAAATTGAAAAAGTTGATAGTGCGTAAATTTAGTCTTTTCTATCAATGAATAAAAAAAAATGGCAAACAGATTATTTAAATTAAATTATGAATTCTGTAGAGTGGGTTCCTTAAGAAAACCGGCAATTGGGACATTAAATATTTAAATTGCCGGGTACTTAGAAATCGTGATGAATATTTAAATTACTTGTTAATGGGAAATCGTGAGATTTCGCTGTAACACAAATGAAATTAATGAAAATTCCTTCTTCGCTAGAAAAAAAAATTAAGAGGAAGGAAACGATGTGACGTACTACAGAGGTGAAGCACGTGTCAAGACGGCAAATCTGCAGCTATAAATTCCTTCGGTGTAGCTTAGTCGGTAGAACAAACGGCTCCGGAGCAAGGAGGTGTCGGTTCGAATCCCAATACCGGCTGTTTTCGCAAGCGATACAAGCAGATGAAGATCAGTGAGGTGATTCACGAAATGACTCGGCGCGGTCCACAAATCGTGCTTAAACAAGCAAGCTCAAAATTTGAAAGCAGCAAGACCGTAATGTTAAATAAACAAATGCGTACAGAAGTAAAAAAAAATGCTTAAGAAAAATATCTGTTTTTAAAATAAATTGGGCATGCAGTGCCTTTTGCTATGAATCGTAAAAAGATGCTTAAGACAAACATTTATTTAAAAAATAAATTGGGTATGCAGTGCCTTTTGCTATGTACTCGGAACAGACGCCACGGAGCTCATTAATCAACCCAGATTGGGAATGTATATAATAAAAGAAGACGCTTGTTAAACTTATATTAAGAGCAACACGGCAGATTTAAAGTGGAGTACAGAAACTGTCTTTAACTACACTAACGGAAAAAAATAATTCCAGCACCAAGAAGGGGTTGTGTTAGATAAACGACAGTTGGTAGGCGGTGAGAGTACATCTGTAAGATGACGTCTAAGCAAATTTCGCGCTCGGCGCATACGTGTGGCGCTAGTAGCGCCCCTCGGAACATGCGAAGCAGGTTTGCTGTAAATACGCGCTGTAACGTTCGTGAGCGTTAGTTATCGTTAAGATTCGACGTAGAGTGTTGATGTTAGTCAAGAATGCCTTTAAGAAGACGAAGAAGCCATTATCAACAGCTCACGGAGTTTGAACAAGGTCGTGTAATAGGGCTACGAGAAGGTGGATTTTCTTTCCGCATTACTGCAGAACGACTTGGCAGGAACGTTGCCACTGTGCATGATTGTTGGCAGCGGTGGTCAAGGGAAGGTACTGCCTCAAGAAGACCGGGTTCCGGCCGGCCACGTGGCACTACTGAGAGGGAAGACCGCCGTTTACGGCGTATGGCCGTGGCGCATCGTACCGCGTCTGCGGCAGCAATTCGAGCTGCAGTTGCTACCACAGTGACACAACGAACTGTTACAAATCGGTTACTTGAAGGACAGCTCCGAGCCAGACGCCCTGTAGCGTGCATTCCACTTACTCCAAACCACTGCCGTTTGCGACGTCAGTGGTGTCAAGCTAGAGCTCATTGGAGGACGGAGTGGAGATCTGCTGTGTTTTCTGATGAAAGCTGGTTCTGCCTGGGTGCCAGTGATGGCCGTGTGTTGGTTAGAAGGAGGCCAGGTGAGCGCCTGCAACCAACCTGTCTGCGGCCGAGACACACTGGACCTACACCTGGAGTTATGATCTGGGGAGCAATTTCCTATGACAGCAGGATCACTCTCGTGGTTATCCCACGCACCCTGACGGCACAGTTGTACGTCGGTCTGGTGATTCAACCTGTTGTGCTGCCATTCATGAACAGCATTCCAGTGGGTGTTTTCCTACAGGATAACGCTCGCCCGCATACCACTGTTGTAACCTAACATGATCTACAGAGTGTCGACATGTTGCCGTGGCCTGCTAGATCACCAGATCTTTCATTAATCGAGCACGTATGGGACATCATTGGACGACAACTCCAGCGTCACCCCCAACCAGCATTAACCGTCCCTGTATTGACCGACCAAGTGCAACAGGCATGGATCTCCATCCCACAAACTGACATCCAGCATTTGTACGACACAATGCATGAACGTTTGCGTGCTTACATTCAACATTCTGGCGGTTACACCGGTTATTAATGTACCAGCATTTCACATTTAAAATGGCTCTTCTCGCGCTTGCAATAAGCTGTGATCTTGAAACCTTAATCGATTAAATATGTTACCTATACAAATGTATTGCCGCCATTTCATTCCTCTACAACTATTTTTTCGTGGTGTTGGGATTTTTTTTCCGTCAGTGTAAAACGAGCAACGGGAAAAGCAACATATCTGTAGTTTAGTTAACTAAAATAAATTCCTCGAACCACTGTGAAAGTAGAGACAACCTAATACAGAATTCCTTAAATCAACGAATTAATAAGAAAGTTTCCGAAGAAAAAATGTTCATGGAAAAAATTGGAAAATGAACAAAAGAGCATTTATCTTCTAAAGCTGAGCGTACAGACTGCATACTACAATACTGAATGCAAAGGGAAATTTTAGAAGTGAATATGAAAAATCCATGGAGATAAAGAATGCATAAAAAGACAAAATACATATCTTAAGTAGCTGATATGTGGAGATAATGACACTTGAACAAGTAACGTAATTCGACATTTGGAGCAGACAGATAGATAACAAAACTTTCCTTTCAAAAAAACTGCGGAAAAGAAGAAAGACACACGCTATGGAGATAATTAAAGACGTGAATGTTAAGATCTTTCAGTCCTTCAGATGGATCTATGTAACTAATGAAACCAAAAGAGGAAAGAAAAATGGCACTGAGGGAAGAGCTTTCTTAGTCTCCTTAAAAAACAGCCGGTGAGAAATGAATAAAATAAACACGAAAAAATTCTGTTTAAGAAGAAGAGTTCAAAAAGAAATGAAGTAAAAGCAATAAGCAGATAACGAAAAGCTGTCCAACAAATGTGTTTTGACGTAAAGTTTTAGACTTTAATTTTCCCGGAGAATTTTAGCTTTCGAATTTCTAGGTAAAAAAGAAAAAGAAATCCATATCTCGTCGTTATTAAGTTCCTTATTTACATGCAAAAACAGAGAAGTTCTTTACACCCTTCCGCACAACTTTCGGGGTCGTATCGCCAATGTAAATCGCAAATTGATCTTCTTCAACTTGTCGATCCAGAAGAAAAAGTTACTTCGTATCTCTCGCTGTCTTTTTTCTAAAAGAAAGAAAGATATTCTAATTTTAAAAAGCTGAACCTTGAGTGGCAATGCCATTTAGATGAAGAAAATGCAACAAAGCAAGCTAGTTCTAAGTCAACATCTACAAAATTAAAATATGATTTTAGTTTGTGTTTTAAGCCGAAGCAAAAACAAAGGCTACAAAAAGTACGGCATTTTTCGGTGTATAAGACACCAGGGGTGGAGAACCTGAGGCCTTTTGAGTGACTCCAAATTTTGTCGAACAAATCCTTTTTTTTTATATTATGGTTTTGCTCGTGTTTTATTATTTTTATTTTAATCTTAAAATAACCGAAGTTGAAATACCAAAGAGTAAAAGAATGTTTCCCGACTGACGGCCACAGTTAAAACATTACTCCTTGAAAAGGAAATTTCGGATGAACATTTGCCCCAGTTAAAACATTACATTTTCAAAAGGAAATTTCGGATGAACATTTTCCCCAGTTAGCAAAAGTCATTGGTGAACAGAAGGATTCATACGAATCATTTGGAGAATATGCAGCTGTTATAGACTTATTAATTGGAGAATACAATGAAAGGTCAAATATTTGAGAAACGAATTTCTCCGAAGAAATAATTCTTCATTTTTTTTACGCTTCCCAACCCGTAGGTTGAAGAAGCGTATAGGCTCCAGCTTTGTCCGTCTGTCTGTCTGTTCGCACGATAACTCACGTAAAAATGGTTCGATTTCATTGAAATTTCAGTATGTGGTAGGGGACTACCTAAGAACTAACCTTATTGAAAATGGGCGTAATGGGGTCAAAGGTCAGGACATAGGAGCGGGATTCATTCTATCGCCCTTATGTGTCATAACTTACGTAAAAATGCTTCGATTGCGACAAAACTTTATCATGTTGTTCCGGAGTTATACTGAACCGGTTCTGTAGAATATCATCGAAGTGGGGTCAAAGGTCAGGGCACAGGAGCCAAATTTATTCCACAGCCATAATCCTCATAACTTGAGTAAAAATGCTTCTATTACGACAAAACTTCAGTATGTTGTTCTGGAGGTATACTGAACGAATCAATAGTCAGGGTAGGGAGGAGGGTTTGTCTGCGCGCGATTTCTGGTATGTCGGAAAGCGTATCATAATCAATGCATTGCATGATTTTAATAACTTCTAATTTATATGAATCAACACTTTTGCTTTTTACGTGGTTGTTCTACTGAAGTTTATTCTCTGATGTTTACGCTTTCCAACCGTAGGTTGAAGAAGCGCATGAACTCTAGCTTTATTCGTTCGTCTGCCTGTCTGTCTGCATGATAACTCGCGTTAAAATGGTTCGATTTTGATGAAATTTCAGTATGTGGTAGGGGACAACCTGGGGACGAACTCTATTGAAAATTGGAATATGGGGTCAAAGGTCAAGACATAGGAGCGGAATCCATTCCATCGCCCTTTTGCTTCATAACTTACGTAAAAATGCTCCGATTGCGTCAAAACTTTGTCATGTTGTTCTGCAGGTATAATGAATCGGTTATGTTGAATATAATCGAAATGGGGGTTAAAGGCCAGGGAACAAGAGCGAGATTTATTCCACAGCCATTACCTTCATAAGTTGACTAAAAATGCTTCGATTGCGACGAAATACAATAGCCTGTTCCATAACGACTTTGGAAACAGTTCCGCCAAAAAGGTTTTTTGTCAGCAATTGCGGGCAGAGCGCATGCGTGAGATATGTTAGCCATTATTTTCGCATGACAACTTCCGTGAAAATTGCCTGATTCAGATGAGATTTTTAATTATAAAACGGTTTATGTGTGGTAGCTCTTTATAATAGAAATAGGTAACACTGGCCCAAATAAATTTAATTTTGATTTATGTGAACCTCAAACGTTATACCATAGTTTAATCCCCTCAAAACCAAGGCATTTTCGTATGATTCCTGTTATGTTGGAAAGTGTATCATAATCAATGCATTGCATGATTTTACTAACTTGTTTTTTTGATTGAAGGTTTAATGAAAACCGTGAGCAACTCAATGGGCTATAAGCAGTCGCCTGTTCCTAATTTAGGGCCATTGGTTCCAGGGAAGGGAGAGACCCAGGGCCGTAAGACAAATACAACATCCATGCCTCACCGGGATACGAACCCGGACCCTTCTCAGACGAATGGTTATTAGCCAGCGCTTGGACCCTGCGCCACCGGGCGGCCATTTTTCATTTATACATGGTAGGCATTAATGCTGGTTTTATGCCTCCGCACACATCCACAATCACCAAATTCTGATTACAAGAATATTCCACGTATGATTGGCACCTTTTCACTGCATTCCATGTATTTACTTCATTCAGAAAACTTGAAATATTTCGCTTTCCTGGAGTGTGAATCGAACCCACTCCTCCCGATTTCCGGTCGAGCATGCTAGTCATTACACTACCCAAGACAAGGAAATTCCAGGCAACTGAACATACATATCTGATTACCATCAGATTTGCGCTAGTCGAAGCTGTTCCTACCCCATTGTAGCATCTAAAAACCAGCATTAATGCCTGCTACACTGAAGAGCAATTGAATTAGAGATACCCGTCTAGTAACGTGTAGCACCACCTTTCGCCCTGATGACGGCGGCGATTCGTCTCGGCATGGACTCGACAAGACACCGGAAGCGTTGGGAAGCCATACGGATCCACGACCCCTGAACAAGCTCCCACAGTTCACGAAGATTTGATGGAGGGGTGTCATCTCTCTCGATGGCATCACAGATGTGCTCGATGGGATTGAGGTCATGTGACCTAACTGGCCAAGGAAGCGAGGTCAGGTGACCTAACTGGCCAAGGAAGCGAGGACACGTCGGTGGAGTGTTCATCCAACCATTCGGATACAATTCGGGAGCTGCATTGTCTTGTTGCAAGATGAGGTCCCCAGTGGGATGTTGAAGACGCACAAACGAGAGCAAATGGTCGTTCAGGATATCCCGGTAACGTTGACCTGTGAGGAACGATGGCACACGTACCAGGGGTCCCTTTTCAGTCCACGTAAACAGTCCCCAGACGAGAATGCGACCTCCACCAGCTTGAAGAGTACCCTGCTGGCAAGAAGGATCCATTGTTTCACGTGGTTTGCGCCGTACTCGTATCCTGCCATCCGGAAGTACCAACATGAATCTCGACTCATCAGTCCAGGCAACATTTTTCCACACGTCTAGGGTCCAGTGGCGATGTTCCCGAGCCCATGCTAATCTTTGCACCTTGTGGTGTGCGGTCAGCAGCGGTACCCTCGTGGAACGATGGCTTCTGTACCCCATAGCGAGGAGATGGTTCTGGATGATGTGGCTGCTTACACGTTTTTGTGCACCAGCGTTAAATTGCCGAGTGATTTCTTGCACTGTGGCCCGTCTATCTGCTGTTACAGTGCGAGCTAGCAAACGACGACCCCGCTCATCCACCCGCCATTGTCCACGGCAGTTGGCCCTTGCAGGGATGGTTTTACCGGATTCGATGTACTCACGGTGCACCCTGTGATACAGTGGCTTTTGAAAATCCCAGTACCTGCACGACTTCCGAGATGGAGTGACCCATTCGTCGGGCCCCGACAATTTGTGCACGATCAAATGCGCTTTGATCCTTCGTCTTACCCATACTGCGTCCGAGTCTTACTGATTCCCGTCGCATGACTCCTTATATTGTTGGATCGCTGCATACGTCATGTCGTTTATGTTTACAGGGCCGCCCACAGCGCCACATTTGCATAACGCCAGCTGTCTCTGATTCAATTTCTCTTCAGTGTATGTATAAATGAAGAATTAGTTATTCGCAGAAATTCGTTTGTCAAATATATGATCTATTTCAATCACTGAAATGAGTGATCTACATCTGACCCTGGATGTGAGAAAAGGTCGTGAGACGCTACAATGGAGCAGGAACAGCTTCGGCGTCACGAAGCACATGATGATCACGTTTGGAAATTGCCATATGAGACAGCTTAAGGTATTTTGGGATTACGTTAAGTTCTCGGCAGGTTGTTAAAAGTGCAAGATGCATTTGTTCGATCGCAAGACGTCGTCGTACTTTGTAAAATGCCTTAGCGACCATATCCATTGTTCACAGTCAGAGTTCTTCATTGTCCAATTGATTTACAAAGGTGTTGAAGATTTCAATATATTCAGCCGTTGTGATGCGTGTATCGAAGAAGATAGGACCAATAATGCGGCGCCGGGTCATCCCACACCAAACACCAATTTTTTGTGAATAAAGGGGTTCTTCATGTATCGCGTTGGGATTTTCACTGGCCCAAATACGGGAATTTTGAGAATTAGCGTATCCGGACAGGTGAAACCACGTCTCGTCCGAGAACCACGTGTAGTCCAGAATGCCCGGATTTTCCTGAAGAAATGTCTGAAACCTTCGACAGTATGTCATTCGTTTAAGACTATTCCAGTTCGTGGACCACGGAGATACGGTACGCATGAAGCTTCGCTTTTTTCACAGCACGTTGACAAGTGCTTTTGGACAACCCTGTTTCCTGTGACAGTCGGCGAAGTGACTTCCTGGGAGACAAAAGTAGTCTGCCGTTTACACTCTGGATCGGTTCCTCGGACATTTGTGGATGACCTCCTGCATGGTCGTCTAATAAAGTTCCCTTGGTTTCCAATTTCTTCTACAATGCCCAAATTGTGGACTTGCCCGGCGGATATCTGCCTGCAAACCTCTCCAAGAATTGCTGTTGACAAAACTTTATCGATTCTGTTTTCCAATAAGTGCGAACAAAAAACGCTCGCTCCTCCGTCAGAGTATACCGATACATTTTCACACGTACGCGAACAGCCACGATAACGATAACTCACTAACAACAACCGTATTGTGCAGACAAGCTCAGCGAAATGGCATAACAAAACAGCAAGAGGCGCGTTCGGCTGGCTGGCGGACTGCTCCTCAGTGGCGCTACACTTAGGAATGTGACTGCCACTAAGGAGCACTCCGTCTGGTTTGCTGACAGCGCCGGGTTCAATGCTGTCTGGATGCAAATAATGGCCACATCCAGCACATGTTGTGATGTCATCACATTTCGCACTAAATGAGGTAAGTTCATTTCAAATTTCGTTGCGATATCTTCATTGCTGTTAACATTATTAAAGAAATGCCGGGTTCGGCAGCGAGTGTACTTAGCGAGTGTCCTTACAGACCATTATTATTTATAAGGTATGTGGATGACATTTTGCCTTTTTGGAGTCACTCTCAGGCTGATTTGAAATATTTTTTCAACTTGATTTGTAATCAATACTCAACTATTAAAAAAGCCAGAGCAACCGCTAGGACTGGGCGATGATGGATCGATACATCACGAAAACCCGATGGAAATTTTACATCGATATTACGGTTTTTCGACTGACGAAGCTACGATACTTCGCGAAGGCGATTACCGCGATGCATCATGAAGGCCGATATGGATGTCATTACACGGTCGAATCTACATCCTGCCACCACCAAGCACAGATATCTTCACACGTTCGACACGCATTTCAAACGTACACGCCGATTCGTCACCTCATTGGTCCGCGTTACTTCAGCCGGCCCAATGAGAAGACGAATTTAAGAAGCCTCCCGTTGTTACACGTTGGCTGCTAACGGCAATTCGTACGCTGAGATCGGATGATCTCGCGATGTTGTTGAGACGGTACGTCTGGAGATTTCCATGGTTATTGGAAAAACATCGGACGTTCTCACAATGTTCTCACGGAAACGAAATCAGAAAAGTACCGGATTTCTGAAGTTGCTGGTTTTCTGGATGCCGGATTATTTATTATTGTGTGTAATATCCCACGCAAAGAAATTTTTAAAATAGGTCTTTCAAAAGCAAATATAACGAGAAATGGTGACAGTGATTTTTCCGAAAACTCTCTCAGAGCTGCAGAGTCTGTTCCAGGAAATTGCTGACAAGAAGAAAGAAATGGGGTTAAAAAATAAATTGATAAAAAACAAAGTTGTATGTGACACGCTTTTACAAGAACTGAAGATTTAGAAGTTAATGGAGAAAACTGAGAAATAACTGATGCCTACATCTAGAATGGTGTCCAAAAATAACGTGACACAAACACAAAAAAAAAAAAAAAAAAAAAAAGAAGAAAGAATGGAGAATAAGTCCAAAACGAGATGATTGATTGTAAAGATTTTTCAGTGGCACGTGCAGGACGCACATGAGATACAGGCAGATAGCAGCGAGAACATGCGGTAGCTCAGTTGGTAGAACGACTTATTCCTGAATAAGGGTTCTGTATCACTTTAGCCGCTAGAAATCCGTTCCACTTTCCGTATCACTTTAGCCTCAAGAAATCCGCTCCACTTTCTGTATCACTTTAGCCGCAGGAAATCCGCTCCACTTTCTGTGTCACTTTAGCCGCAGGAAATCAGCTCCACTTTCTGTATCACTTTAGCCGCAAGAAATCCGCTCCACTTTCTGTATCACTTTAGCCGCAGGAAATCCGCTCCACTTTCTGTATCACTTTAGCCGCAAGAAATCCGCTCCACTTTCTGTATCACTTTAGCCGCAAGAAATCCGCTCCACTTTCTGTATCACTTTAGCCGCAGGAAATCCGCTCCACTTTCTGTATCACTTTAGCCGCAAGAAATCCGCTCCACTTTCTGTATCACTTTAGCCGCAAGAAATCCGCTCCACTTTCTGTATCACTTTAGCCGCAGGAAATCCGCTCCACTTTCTGTATCACTTTAGCCGCAAGAAATCCGCTCCACTTTCTGTATCACTTTAGCCGCAAGAAATCCGCTCCACTTTCTGTATCACTTTAGCCGCAAGAAATCCGCTCCACTTTCTGTATCACTTTAGCCGCAAGAAATCCGCTCCACTTTCTGTATCACTTTAGCCGCAAGAAATCCGCTCCACTTTCTGTATCACTTTAGCCGCAAGAAATCCGCTCCACTTTCTGTATCACTTTCTGCCTGCCATGCTGCCATACGCATGCTTACTCCTCATGAAGTGAAGGAATTCTTTTTCTGTTGTGTATTGCTGTGTTATCGATATACGTGTGTCCATACCAAGTGACATTAAACTATGTCGTGTGAATCTAGCGTTATTCATTATTTTGTGTTTTTCACGGTCACTGTAGACACCCGTGTACTTTGAACAACAAATACTGAGTAAAGACTCCACTGAAGAGGGAATCTATGAAACTTGGCTCGATTGCAATTGGAAGAAATAGTACGATTTTCAAGAACTGTTTACGATTATGTCTTAAAAGAAAAGTGTGTGTTTAGCGAATGTGTTCTTCCAGGTCTAATTAATGGATCAGGATCTTAATTGAAAAAGACATTTTGATACTACGAGCAACTTGAAGAAACATGGAGGGTTGCATGCTTGGTGTAATCAAGAAAGGTAAGAGGAACTCATGGACCAGAAAGATGACAAAACGGGATGACGTCATGATTAAACTAAAAATTTTCAACTGGAAATGGGCTGGAGATAGCGCTAGAAAAACTGACCACCATTGGACAACTGAAAGACTAGATGGAATACCAGGGCACAGAAAAGGACCCAGAAGGAGACTTTGTTGGGAATGGGTGAATGAAATTCGGAAGCATACCAAAGTGATTTGCGCAAGACAGGAAATAATGAAAAAATGGTTGAGACCTTCATCCATCAGTGAAGTAAGAATGCTTGATGATGATAAAGTAATTCAATACAAATAAATGAGGTAAAAACAGCGTATTACACTCATCGTAAAAAAAAAAAAAAAGAAAGACAGAACGAAAGAAAAATAGTTGCACCCAGAAGAAAGCAACCGACAGGAATGAACACTTAGGTAGGTTTGACATTCTGAGACATGCAAATGATTCAAGTATCACGCTTGGTCGCGCATGTCACGCAAGCAAGGTGGGGTCGTAGCGCTGTGCCTGACCGGCTACATAAGGTAATCCCGTTGGACGTGTTTGCCATTCTGACTCGCGCTGTTGTGTTGGTTGCATCCTTTGCAAGTGATGTATATGCTTCGGAGAAACGTTCGGAAGCAATTCGAGTAGTTGGAGGAGTTTCAGAAGGGACGCTTCGTCGGCCTCTCTGGAACTCCTCCAACAGCTCGGTCTTATCGCCGTATTGTGAGCTATACCGGTTGTGCAGATGTTACCATAGCACGCTGTTGACGGCAGTGGATAGAACAATGCACGAAGTACCGATAGGAAGGGACTTGGAGACCTAGACGAACCACGGAGAGAGAGGACCGACGGGTTGTCCGGCATGCGCGGAACGACCCAGCAGCCACGACTGCGGATACTCCGCGAGCAGTGGTGTCCTGCATGAATCGTCCGATTAGCGCCAGCCCCATTGGCATACTGCTGCATGACTAAACACACGCAGACCGTTACGACGATTTCCCTTAACACCATTGCATCGTCGCCAAAGACTGCAATATGTCGTGCCAGAGTGTCACAGAGCGGGGATCTTCAGTGAGGAGTCCCGCTTTTGTTTTGGAGGAGACGACCACCGAATCCGTGTGTGGAGACCGTGATCAGCGCCAATATGTCAGGGAGAGTGTCTGGAAAAGTAATGCTGGTACCTATAGCTCTGTAGTTTTAACTTTTTAAGTAATAGATTTAACAATACAGGTAATTGTTTCGTACAAAACTAAAATAAATCATTTGAAGAAATCACCCTCTTGTACACAGCAGATCTGCTGCTGCTGTAAATAAAAGTTGGCGCCTGTCGTGTACGCAATCCGAGGTGACGGACTGACTGTTTCTGTATATCCTCCATGGGGAATCCCCATGTGGCTTTGCGTTTTTTTCCAGCAGCGCAGAGAGAGAGGGCGATCGGAAAGCTATCGTATAACAATCTGGAGCCCCAAAAGGCCGAATAGCTTCAATCTGTAGGACATCCAGTGCTTTAAAAGTGAAACTTGACATTTATTTAGGCAAAGCTAAATGTACCTTAAAAGAAAATATAAACCTTTGGGTTAATTATTTATTTGTCTTTGTGCGTGTTCGAATTTTTTCAAAAAAACTATAACTGGAAACTGCAGTACACCCCTTGGTTACCTGCGCCCCCCGCAGCCGCGGAAGCTGCGGGGGTGGTAGTTACGCCAATGCTACTGGTAACGTGTTTGTACCAGATACTACAAGATACCTTTAGAAATCTTGTAGCGCCAGCACCTCGCTTGGTAAGAGCTGTTTTGGCGACACGGGGAGGACCGAAATGATATTATGCCTATGTGGGTTTTCGGAAAAGTCATGACGTATTTTAGCCATGTTTTGCAAAGGTCATTTATTGATAGAAAGAACAAAGATAAATCAATGATATAATGCTCGTTTTATTCGATAACCTTTTGCCATCTTTCAGTGAGCTACAGAATGCCTCGTTCGTAGAAGGACCTGTCTTTCGTGGCGAAAAACTTTACAAGGTGCTGATTTACAGCCTCATCTGAATTGAACGTTATACCACGCAAGGACTGTTGAAGAGAGCGAAATAAGTGGAAGTCTGACGGCGCAAGGTCAGGCGAGTATGCTGGGTGTGGCAACACATCCCGCCCAAGCTCCAATAATTTTTGGGGGGTGATCAAACTTGTGTGTGGTCTCGCGTTGTCGTGATGGTACACAAAATCTTTACGATGAACGAGCTCTGGACGTTTCTGGATGATGTATTCGTTCAAACTGTCGAATTGCCGACAGTACACATTTGAAGTGATTGTTTGGTTCCGTGGTAGGAGCCCGAAAAACACGACACCTTTAAAATCCCACCACACTGAGACCAGAACCTTCCGCTGATGAATGTCTGCTTTGGATGTCGTTTCAGGGGAAGCAGCATGTCGCGACGAAGACCGTTTGCTCAGCACATTGTTGTACACAATCCACTTTTCATCACCAGTTATCAGTCGCTTCAAAAAAGGATCGTTTTCCTCACGTTTAATGAGCATATCGCAGATGTTTATACGCGCCGTCAATTGAGCTTCTTTGAGTTCATGAGGAACCCACACATCGAGCTTGCTTACGTATCCCAGCTTCTTCAGGTGGTCGTGAACGCTTGAATGATGGATGGGCTGTACAATGTGTCTGCAATCTTTCGTGTCGTCTAACGTAGGTTTGACTCGATCAATGTTTGGATTTGGTCGTCATCAACCTCGGTTGGCCTGCCGGACCTAGGAGCATCGTTGAAGACAAAATCACCAGCACGGAATTTTGCGAACCACCGCTGGCACTGACGTTCTTGTAGAGCATTATCACCGTACACTTAACGCAACTTTTCACGAGCTTGATGCGCGTTCTTCCCTTTGCGGAAGTAAAACAGTAAAATATGGCGAAAATGCACAGTTTGGTCTTCCATCTTCAACTTGATGTAAAATCTCCACAAATCAACCAAATCGCTCACTATTCCTTTTAGACTGCAGCTAGAACTGTCACCTGTTGAATACCATAGCGACAACAAAGTTGCTCATGTCTCTAGTACTTCCAAAACCACCCAACCTCCATCGGGTGCCAAAATTCATCGTGACTTTTCCGACAACACAATATTTTTATTCTTCATTGTATGGGCAATGGTATAACTTCATTAGGAAAAATAATTCGTAAAACTGTTTTTCAAAAGCAAGTAGTATTTTTTCCCCATTCTGTGCCAAGTACCTTAAGCTATCTTTTCCTGCTGTTGTTTTTCTTCTGTAAATTGCTAATTAAATAATACTTATCGTTTATGTTTTCCTAGGAAAGCAAATTTAATTTAATTTAGGCTGCTGGACATAGAAAGAAGATGTCATACCACAAAAAGATGCGCGAAATACGACCAGACTTAACACACATGCAGACAAGTAGGTGGAAAAAACGTGATTTAATTTCTGAGGGATTATATGAATGCAACGGACGAGCGCGGGAGGAGCAGATAGTATATTGTGGTATGACTCAGTAGGTCGTATTGTAACGTACCAGGAGATGTGACGTACCTGCCAGAAGGACGCACACGACATAAAGGCAGATAGGAATCAGAATAAAATGTCCGCGTAGCTCAACTGGTAGAGTGACTTATTCCGGAATGAGGGGATCCGGGTTCGAATCCCGGCGTAGACCAAAAATGACGGAGAAATTTACTTCGTTATAGTATGTCCGCCACGCTGGGCTATACATTCGGCAAACACGCCATGGCATCGATTGGAAAACAGAGCTGAGACGGGCTGAGCCCGAGCTCGAAAGCCCGAAGCAGAGCCGGACCCGATTCGGGCTCGTGATGTAGAATATTTACTGCTGTTCGGGCTCGGGCTCTTAGGGAGAGCGAGAGAATTTTTTTTATATAAAAATGGGATTTTATTTGATTTAGCAAATGACGTTTTATACTTGGAAAAGGGAATTCTTCGGCAACTGGTTCTGGTTAGGGAGCGGGCATTCGAGATGGCTATTTATTCCGGGCTTGGTTAGAAAATGCCATAGGCCGCGCATTAGTGTGTTTCTGCAAAGAAGAGAAAGCTTTTCTAAGAACTATAGATATTGGATAGTTAATAGCTTGCCAACGATAATTTACCCCTATCTCCACGCAGTAGCTTCCTGCTAATTCTATTTAGCAACGTACATATTGCAGCGCATTATGGCGCGATAATATTAGCATTATTTGAGCAACATAACAATTGCGGCACCGCCCGATCATTTCGGATGTCCGGCTGCCAGAAGCACTTCAGGTGGAAACGAATGGTCAAAGAAAATCATACAGTTACACCATAAAAATAGATAGAGGTCCCTTTCTCCCTCCCGATTTGAGAAATACATTGGTTAATTGCAGGAGGAGGAGAGAGTGGAAGTGTGGAGAAGGAGAGAGTGGAAGTGTGGAGAAGGAGACGTTTTTTTATTAATGATTCAACAGGTTAACCACAGTTTTCTGGCTTGTTAGGGCCCGGGCTCTATCTTGCAATATAAAATGCGGGCTCGGGTGGGCTCAGCCTCCGAAAATTGAGCCCGAACTCAGCTCTGGTGGCAAAGTCCCCGGACGGTGTCGCTGAGCATGCGTCGTTGACCTGTGCCCACAATTGATCGACATTAAGAGGGCGTGCAGAGGCGATAAGTTGTCAGCCAATGACGACCCACACTTTCTCTATTGGGGAAAAAATCTAAGCATCGCGTTTTGTCTGGGTTGCACCTGGACACCTTGTTGGCATTGACTACTGATGTTGGCAGTGTGCGGACTGGAGTTATCTTGCTGAAACTGGACATCAGGGACGCCACGGAGATACGGCGACAAAACGGGTTGTAGCACCTCATCAATGTATCCGCTATGTGTACGAGCGGTGAACGGCTGTTGAAAATGATAATGCTTGAACCCTGAAGAGCCGCTGCACTTCCATGGATGCACTTCCAAGATTCCAGGTGAGCATGTCGTCTCCAGACTCTCAATCGGCGATCACGGCGATGAGCGAAGCGAGACTTGCCATGGTTCCATTCTTTCCGTCACGCATATCTAGTGAGGCACCACTGCAACCTTGCGCGACGATGCACTACGGTGGGTGGCAGTCGTAGCAGTGGCTGGCTAGAGCACAAACCTGCCTCAGCCAACTGGCGATTCACTATCCGTGTCGACACGGGGATGACCATAGTTGCCTATACTTCTTGTCGACTACCATCCCCTGTAGACTATGGAGATTCTACGGTTTGCCGTCTAATGTGTCTATTCAGACGTTGGCTAAGATGCGCCAGTCCCACTACAGCGACGCACGTTATCTTCCTCCAACTACTGTCGCCACATTCGACAGGCAGTTGTTGCATCGCCATGCGTTTCTGCGACTATACAATGTAAAAAAAAATCTGAAATTCAGGAGTCACTTTCCGTGATTCCCTTCGTGAATTAACGAAGTGGATTTCTGATACAACCTTTTCCGTGAAATGACGGAAAGAAACCTAAATTTCACGGATTTTTTGTACGCCAGCAAAATACTGAACTTTCAGTAACCTTGCCACAATTTTTTTTTGTGTTGACGGTAAATTGCCGTTTTTAAGATGTGTTAACGGAAAATTCTGAATTTTCAGAAACCTTGACGCAATTTCTTTTTTGTAATGACGGTAAATTTCCGGTTTAAAGATGTGTTAAGGAAAAATTCTGAATTTTCGAAAAACTTTCCGCAATTTCTTTTTTATATTGACGGTAAATTGCTGTTTTTAAAATGTGTTAACGGAAAACTCAGAATTTTCAGGAAACCATTCAGCGATTTCTTCTTTATATTGACGATAAATTGCGGTTTTTAAGATGTGTTAACGGAAAATTCTGAATTTTTACAAACCTTTACACAATTTCTTTTTTATATTGACGGTAAATTTCAGTTTTTAAGATGCGTTAACGGAAAATTCTGAATTTTCAGAAACCCTCTCGCAATTCCTTTTGTATATTAATAACAAAACCCTGTTCTCATTTTTTCCTTCTCCATATGACGAAATATTTCCAGTAATAGGAACCAGTCGAGGGAATGCTTGACGTTTGATTAAGTTTTGCATTTTAATCGTCTGTCGAAGGATCTGATTTTGAAGTTCTGCAGCGAGATCATATATTGTGGATACCATATCGCATACATTTTGCTTATTGTGGCAGAGGATATTTTTTCTCCTCTCCCCCATTTTGTGCAGCAGCTAATATACACTATATTGACAAAAGTCACCGGACACCCCTTCAAAAGCAAATGAACGGATCCACTGCGTTGTTAAGATGCGCAATTCAGCTGCAAACGGTATAAAAACAACCTTGCAGCCGACCGCGATCATATCGCACTGTGAGGTTGAGTGAAAATGTAGTGGCCGGAGAGAACTGACTTTGACAAAGGAAAGATTGTTGGGTGTTATATTAGTGGGCTGTCCATAAGAGAAACCGAGAGGCGTTTACACGTACCAAAGTCAACTATTTTGGATGAACTGAATAAGTGGAAGACACATGACGTGCCTGAAGCAGCAAAACGTACCGGCAGACTAAAGCAAATCAGTGATAGAGGACGTCGAAGCCTCAGGAGAGTCGTTACAGCTAATCGACGGAATACTGCACAACACCTCAATGTACAGGTGAGTAAAAATGCTGGAACCTCGGTATTTACACGTACCATTCGCAGAGAACTTCATTTCATGGCTTACCATGGTCATGCGGTTGCTCATAATCCTTTCATCTCCACTCGAAATGCTACTCGTCGTTTAGCATGGTGTAAAGAACATTTATCGTGGACCGTAGATCAGTGTAAACGGGTCCTATGAACTGAAGAATCGAGATACACGATCCATAAGTCTGATGGCCGTGTGTGGGTATGGCGGCAACTGGGGGAATGCTATTTACCACAGTGTACTGTTCCTACGGTGAAGTTTGGAGCTGGCACTGCACTCGTGTGGGGTGTTTTTCTTGGTATGGTCCCTGCCCATTGGTTATCGCTGACAAACTTGTTAACCAGCACGTCTATCTTAATATTCTGGGTCATTATGACCTACCAACTCTGTGGCAATACTATAGAACCAAGGCTTGTTGGTACTAGCAGGATAATGTACCGAGCCATAAAGCACGGACTGTTATGGCGTGGTTTGACAATAATTCCGTATCGTGTATGGAATGGCCAGCACAGAGCCCTGATCTTAATCTCAGAAAGCACCTATTGGATGAATTAGAGCGCCGCATAAGAAGTCTAGAACCAAGTCCTACTACTAAGCAAAAGTTAGCGGCAGCATTATGTACTGAATGGAAGCGCATACCTATCGCTGTGTTCCAAAACCTTGTAGAAAGCATGTCTCGAAGGGTCAGTGCATGCATTAAGGCCATAGGTGGACTGACACCGTACTAATGTATTTCAATAAATGCTATGTTGTGTTTGTCTTCTAGGTGTCCGGTGAGTTTTGTCAAAATAGTGTATATTGTGTTACTGTAAGAAACCAGGTACTTAAATTATTGTACAGGTGATTGTACGATGTCTATGTATCAGTTTTTGGAACTCTTAAGACAAAGCTATTTTTACAGCTATCGAGAATAAATTATAATTTAGGGAGTTTTGTAAAATAGTACTACTGTAAAACAGTACATTTAACTTTTTATTAAAGATAATTGAAAATCACTGTCAGTTTAAAAAGGTCTGAAGTTCTAAAGCATTCTGTTGCTTTGAAAAGTCACGATGAAAAGAATACTTAATTTGCGATAAGCCCTCCTACAGAAAAAATAAAATTATTATAAACTTATTAGAAAAAAGCTCCAATAAAAAATAAAATAACTAAATCACTCGCAATAATGACGAAAAAAAATCCCACAATTAGTCTTCTCATGAACCTTATTCAGATTCCTGAGTCTTTTTGGCTCAGTGGTTAGAACACGCGTTTTTTGTTGAACCAACCCAGATGACGACGGTTCGATCCTATAACCGCTGCTAAAGGATTATCTCGTATAAGGTCTGAAAAATTCAGCTTCTTTGATTTTGCGAAATTTCTGTATAAATTCTGGAAAACCTAAAACGGACGTTTCTTAAATAAATGGAATTTCTGACTACGGAAATTAAAAAAAACAAACCCCAAAAACGGGGTCTTTTAAAATCGGAAATTTCGTTAAAAGATGGGCACCTACCTGAAACTTTGCTGCACGTTATTTTCCGTAAATTGGCACCATTTATTTTTTACAGTGTATGCGACAGAGGTCTCAACAAGCTGCATGATGAAGCATCTGGTAAAGGTGTCCGTGTGGTGGTAGGATTCCGGATGACGTCACCGAGGCATTCTAACTCTTTACACGTGCTTTCGCCACGGAAATCACTGATGCGATGGTCCACGCACTCAGGTGAAGTGACTGAACTTAGATACGCCAAGCCGTTTCATCCTTTCATATAACACGTGACTGATCCGCAATTGCAATCACTTACATAACCCAACAGTGGACACATATCGATCAATTTCCCTGTCGCTCCGACACTTCCTGGTGCGCCAATTTCTATATCGAGCAGTGTATATCGAAATTTCAATGGAAGTTCATATTCCCTCGCTCTTTCAATTAGTTCTCTCAGCACATGGATATGATCTATTGTGCTGTAGCCACTCCTGAATCCAGCTTGTTCTCTCGGTTGAGCCATGTCCAGTGTTACCTTCAAGCGGTGTGAAAGAACTTTAGTGAAGATTTTATAAACTACTGATAGGAGGCTGATAGGTCTGTAGTTTCCGAGATCCTCAATGTCACCTTTCTTATGTAGCAGGATCATTGTAGCGGTGTTCCAATCCTCAGGAATCTTTCCTTCATTAAGGCATCATGGCTTTTATCGATTATGAAAAAGCCTTTGATTCGGTGAAACCATCAGCAGTTACAATGGCTCTAAAAACCTGCGGTATTGAAGATGCATACATTAATATTATTAATAACATCTATGAAAATGCAAGTGCAAAGATTCGGCTGTTTGAAAATACAACACACATAAAAATTGGAAAGGGAGTGAGACAAGGTGACACCATATCTCCGAAGCTCTTTAATGCCACATTGGAGGGTGTTTTTCAGTCACTGAGCTGGGAAAAGAAGGGGATAAAGATTAATGGAGATTATCTAACCCACCTTCGTTTTGCTGATGACGTAGTCATTTTTGCAACTAGCCCATCAGAGCTGCAGAGTATGATCCAGGAACTTGCTGACAAGAGTAAAGAAGTGGGATTAAAAATGAACTTTCAGAAGACAAAAGTGATGTTCAATGCTTTTACAAGAAATGAAGATTTATCGATTGATGGAGAAAAGCTGGAGATAACAGACACGTACGTTTATCTTGGACAGCAGATATCAAGTGAGGGTCACATTGATGAAGAAATTAATCGGCTTACAAAACTTGCCTGGAGAGCTTTTGGAAGAAACAACATAATTTTCAAGAGCAATAGGCCATTATGTCTTAAAAGAAAAGTGTTTGATCAATACATCCTTCCAGTGCTTACGTATGGTGCAGAGACGTGGACCTTAACTAAAAGAGACATACAAAGGCTGCAGACAACTCAAATAAGCATGGAGAGGTGCATACTTGGTGTAACCAGGAGAGATAAGAAGAGGAACTCGTGGATCCGAAAAATGACAAGAGTGGAAGACATCATGATCAGAGTTAAATCCCTGAAATGGCAATGGGCTGGACATACTGCCAGAAGGACAGATCATCGATGGACAGCCGAAATTTTAGATTGGATTCCAAGGGACAGGAAAAGACCCAGAAGAAGACCACATGGGAGATGGGTGGATGAAATTCGAAAGTATGCAGGGGTGACATGGAGGAGACTGGCACAAGACAGACCGTTGTGGAGGAAACTTGGGGAGACCTTCGTCCAGCAGTGGATTGATAATGGTTGACAATGATGATGATGATGATATCGAAATTTCGAATTCAGTGTTTTTCTCACAATGCTAAAGTAACGATCGTTGCACCTTTCTAGCCTTTTCTTAATATAGCCGCGATCCAGCGAGAGTCGTCACATAATATTGGCCGCCCCGGTGGTGCAGTGGTCTAAGCGATGGCCTCTGATCATTCGATCGAACGGGGTCCGGGTTCGAATCCCGGTGAGGCATGGATGTTGTGTTTGTCTTACGGCACTGGTTCTCTCCCTTCCCTGGAGCCAATGACCCTAAATTAGGGACGGGCGAATGCTTATATCCCATTGAGTTGGTCACGGTAGTCGTTAAACCTGCAATTAAAAAAAAACAAAAAAACAAAACAAAACATAATATTGTTTTGGTTCGTTCCATAGTAGAATCAAGCACTTAAAGAAAAATTGAATTCAGACCCTTTTTTAAAAATATCAGAAAAAAAAACAAAAAAACCAAAACAACCAAAAACAAAAAGAAAAACAGTTTATTCCGCGTAAACGATGTGGCTTGGGACTTCTCTAGGGCTGGTTAATTGAATATTTCATTTCACTTTGTTTCCGTTTGTGCTATGCTTGTAGACCCGAACTTCATGTCGCTGGTGCTGCCGATGCCGAAACACCCAACCCGGCCATTCTCCCCCAAAATAAGGTCCCGTCTGTCTCTCTCTCTTCTCTTCCGCTTCCAAAATGGCTCTTCTCTTTTTAAAACTTTAGAAAATTTCCACTCCTCACTTGATCGGATTTAATAATCATCTCCTTTGGGCTACACGAAAACACCGTCAAGCTTGCGTTTTTCTCATTAACGCACCCTGGAGATAATCCCAAACGAGACATGTGCAATACATTTCAATACTAAACCCAGAGGCAAAACTAGGGGGCGCAGGCAGGCACGGCTGCCCCTAGCAGCTCAAGAGAGGGTGCAAAAAATCACTGTAATCAGGGCTCCGTGCTGGCCAGTCCACACATGATACGGAATTATTGTCTAACCACGCCGTAACAATCCTTGCTTTATGGGTCGGTGCATTATATTACTGATGAACAGGAAATTTAACTTTTGCACCAGTTTCTGGTGCAGTTTTTTCGCACCATACTTTGTCATTTCTCCTTTCACATAAGTTACATATCATATGCTTCGACATTTTCAGTAGCTTTGTCAAATTTTTATTTCTTCCTCAAAATGTTCTGGGGGTGTTAGTTGCTCACATTCAAAAATGAATGGTACGGTTGTATGTACGCTGCAAGATAAGGATGTTCACATTGTCGAAGGTCCTCTGGGGGCTATTCGACCACTACTGTAACTGTGAACCACGACTGCCAGCTGAATTCGGTCACTCTGATTCGGAACCATAAGTCCGAACTCCGAGGCATTTGGGAAAAGTAGTAACAGTTTCATTGTACCTAACATAAAGAGATAACAGATAACACAGTGGGGTGTGACACTAATTTTGTTACGACGAGAAGTGTACATTTATGTGTGCGTGCGTGAGATGCTCCTGCGGCGCAGTGGGCTAAGCGCTTGCTTTTGCCTTTACGTGGAACCAACGTCCCTAAATTAAGGAGGGTAACTGCTTATAGCCAATTGAGTTTCTCACGGTGGTCACGAACCCACAAACAAAACATACACTATATTTCCAAAAGTCACCGGACCTCTAGAAGAGAAACACAACATAGCATTTATTGACATTTAGTACGGTGTCGGTCCGCCTTTGGCCTTAACGCATGCCCTCACCATTCGAGACATGCTTTCGACAAGGTTTTGGAACACAGCGATAGGTATGCGCTTCCATTCAGTACATAATGCTACCGCTAATTGTTGCGTGGCAGTAAGCCTTAGTTCCAAACTTCTTATGCTGCGCTCTAATTCATGTGCTCTATGGGATTAAAATCAGGGCTCCGTGCTGGCCAGTCCACACATGATACGGAATTATTGTCTAACCACGCCGTAACAATCCTTGCTTTATGGGTCGGTTCATTATATTGCTGCTACCAACAAGGCTGGGTTCCATAGTATTGCCACACAGTTGGTGTGGTATAATTATGCAGAATATCGAGGTAGATGTGCTGACTAACAAGTTTGTCTACGATAATCAATGGGCCGGGACCATACCACGAACCCTCACCCCCTCACCCAACACACACGAGTACACTGCCAGCTCCAAACTTGTCCGTACGAACAGTACACTGTGGCAAATAGCGTTACCCCGGCTGCCGCCATACCCACACACGGCCATCAGACTGATGGATCGTTTATCTGGATTCATCAGTCCATTGGACCCGTTTCCATTGATCTACGGTCAACGATATATGTTCTTTACACCATGTTAAACGACGAGTAGCATTCCTAGTGGAGATGAAAGGCTTATGAGCAGCCGCAGGACCACGGTAACCCATGGAATGAAGTTCTCTGCGAATGGTACGTGTACATACCGATGTTCCAGCATTTTTACTAGCCTGCACTTATTGGTCTTGTGCAGTACTCAGTCGATTAGCTGCAACGACTCTCCTGAGGATTCGACGTCCTCTATCAGGGATTTTCTTTGGTCTGCCGGTACGTTTTGCTACTTCAAGCACTCCATGTGTCTTCCACTTATTCAGTACATCCAAAACAGTTGCCTTGAGTATGCTTAAACGCCTCTCGGTTTCTCTTATGGACAACCTACTAATATAACATCCAACGATCTTTCCTTTGTCAAAGTCAGTTCTCTCCCGCCGCGACATTTTCACTCAAGCTCACAGTGCTATATGATCACGGTCAGCTGCAAGCTTGTTTTTATACCGTTTGCAGATGTATAGCGCATCTTAACAACGCAGCGGATCCGTTCATTTGTTTTTGAAGGGTGTTCGGTGACTTTTGTCAATATAGTGTATACACAGAAGATAGAAAGACGGATGGCCAGATGCCGTGGTGGTCTAATCGCTGCCCTCTACAGTTGGTTTGAATGGGCTCAGGCTGGAGTTCACGATGAGGTGTAGGTTGTATGCCTACCATCCGGCAATGGCTCTCCCTAATCCCCGAAACCAGTGGCCCCGAATTAGGGACGAGGAACTGTTTATAAGCTTTTAGAATTAACCCCGGACAAAAAGAAAAAAAAAATGTTGGCGCAATAATTTGTGGTTTGCCCCGGGCACAGGAATATGTAGTTACGGTTCTGACTAAGCCGATAGTAATGCGGCTAATTGCGTGTATCTGACAGCAACAGCCTTAAATATGACTTATGTCGTCCACTCTGCTTCAAAATAGCGCGAACAAAGAAATTCCACATGGGAATATATACATTAGCATACATACTGTATTTACAATTATTGTTTATGACCTGGAGTCTAGAGAATCTTACAGCTAACATTCGGATGACTTATGTTTTTAAAAGGAGAAAAATAAACTCGATATTTCCATGTCAATATTTTAAAAACACCGCTAAAAATATGATGAAATAAAACCGTATATAAAAAAAAATAGCGGCCAAACCATGCAGGAATTATCGTACGTTCCTTGTTTTACCGTTTTATCGTAAGATTTCCTACCGCAATAGATATTTGGCGATTATTACCGAATATAAAACCACATTTTCGCTTGGCTCAAAAGACGAACTCACTACATTGAAAGTTTGATAGACTCCAGCTTCTAATAAATTCAAACAATGGCCGAATATGATCTGTTGCAAAATTAATTTTTGTGTTTTTATTTGTTATATCAACATATTGTCTAGATTGGAGCGCTTAGGTGAAATATTCATTGCTATTTCAGTTTATTTAGCAAATGTCAAAGGCACAGGAGCGCGGCATACCAATATTATGGTATGAATGCTTTTACTTTATACAAGATAAATTGATGTATAACGTTTTCTTTTAGTAAAGTTTATGAATTAGGTTTCACTTAAGCCTATTAAGCAAAATATTGAAATTAGTAGTAGCTTGCCCCAAAACAGTATAAACCTTGGCTGTATAAGTTCCTTAGGATCTTTCTAAACGAACAAGTTATCTTTTAGGAATGCCCCTGTAGATATGTTAATAAAATTTATTAGAATAGGTCCCTAAAGACTTTTTGAACACATTGTGGACAAACCTTTTCCGGAGTTCTTCAGCGTGCATATGATGGAATGGCTCTGACGCTAACAGGGAGATTCAAACCCCAAAGGATGAATGGGCAGGTATGATTTACTTTTAAATTACTATTTTTTTTTTTTTTTTTTGAATTACCAACAACTTTTTGAACGTGTTCGGACAGTTTCACTTAACTTTCTCGTATCAAGTAGCTCGCCAAAATGAGATTAGAAGCTAAACTTCCTTGCTCTGTCGTGCGGATATATGATGTTTCTATCAGAATGCAGAACATTTATGAATCAGCTGGATTCGAAGAATAAGGAAAGCTTTTGTAGATCGGAAAAGCAGATATTTTCTTTTTTTTTTCAGGAAGACTCTCCAATAAATTATGAGTTCGAGTAGCAGAAAGCGATTATTTTCCTTCTAAAATACAGTACATATCTTAGCGCTGAGTCAATCAATGTCTTACAATGCTAGTGTAAAGTAAGAGTTGTGTCTTTTACGAGCTTCTCGTCGCAAAGTGAGAAACGCGCCCTCGTGAGGTGAATAGCAAATTAAGCTAAAAAAGAATCCCATAATACGCTGAATTTCATTCTCAAGGAACATTCGAATATATTTTGTTTGCTTTAATTCATTGCGTACCACATTGTTTACATTTGTGAATTCCAAATAAAAAAAAAATGTCTAACAGCTGCATTAGTAGCAGTATTCAATCCCATTTCCTTCATTTAGTAATACCGCGTGTTTTTTTCTTGTCGATATGAAAGTAGTGGAACAATCTCCTTAACCATAAGAAATTTTCACCGTGTCTCAATAAGTGAAGGAAAATTGGAACGTTTATCTTTCATGTGCTCTTTTTCTAAACTTTAGCTGCGCTAAGGCACTGTTCGTGGTTAGTTGGGAAGAAAAGCAGAAAGGGATTTTTAACTTTTTTTCTCCTGTGAAATATAAAAGGGCTTTCAAACTTTCGGTAAATAAGAGTGATATCATAGAGTATGTCTATGGTCAGCAAATTTTGAGAATGCCGTCCGTCTGTTGAAAATCCTGAGCTTTTAGAATCAGAGTTCAAGAAAATTCAACGAATTAAACATACTGACAACCCCCCCTCAAAAAAAAACCAAACAACAACAACAACAACCCGAGTATATTGTGCTTCTCCAGCAGCGTAAAGATATTGAAATATCTTAAATAGGGGCATTTCACAGACTTTAACAGCCCATTTGCGGTGTGAAAAAATAAGCTAACATTGCTTGTTATTTTCTCTTTAACTTCGGGATTAGTTTGATATTCGGCCGCTGCAACTAAATGGCGCTGCGGTTCCGTTTCTCTTAGCACTAAATGGTTACGCTTATTCTTTGATTCCCAGCTGCCAAATGCTCGAATATAAGCAGGTGTGTTTGGCGATTAATAAATGGATTTGGGAGAGTTTCTGCTCGATATTTTGTTGTGAATGGTAGTGTTATAATGAGTTAATACAGCAAGGACCAAACTTGGCGTGTAGTACAAATCGCAGATCAATTTAGATGGAAAGAAAAAGCAACTTAGGGAAACTCGGACAATCAACATCGTCCAATTCTTTCGAAACTTCAAAGGTAAGATTGTTTTCAAGAATTCAAAATGGCTGAACAAAGTTTGTGTTGTATTTAAAAAATTGGTAAAATCAGTTTTGTATTAATATGAAGAGTTTTTTAGTTTCATTAAGGTGTTTAGGTTAGGGAGATCAATGGCAAATATAACAAGTGATTTATGGCTTCGATATGTTGCACAAATATGCGAAACAAATACACTTTTTTATTGTGACGTAATAAGAATAAACGAAGTATGAGTTTTCTTTCAACGGTGAGCAGTGGTGTAAAATAGCATTAGCACTGCTCAGGGATGTCGCTAGACTTCGAAATGAGGGTGGGCGAGTATCATATTTGGTGGGACAAGTTGGGGTGTTGGTCAACTGCACTGACCCCATTGCGAAACGAGTCAGCTGCCCTCCCAGCCTCTCCTGGTTAATGGGCTAACTGTCCTGGACACAGACAACGTACTCTCTCCACCGCACTCCCATCCTCCAGAGATTGCTGCACTCAGGAACCACCGAGTTTGAGGTGTGTTTCAATTACCTTTTCTTGTGAGTCTGCGTTTTTCTTCTGAATTAGGACGAACATTGTGATTTGTGAGCAATTCCTGGAAAGTAAACTTGTTATAAGAGGTTCACTGTTTATCAAAACTTAGCGTTTTCACAGGAAAATAAGCGGATTTCTTTGCGTTTTTCCGCTTAGCAAACTTCCGACACTTTCATTACTTATTACTGTATGATTTATATTTTTAAAGATTGGACATGTCTCGAACTATTGATAAATCTGTTGCAATAAAGTACATTGATATTTTTACTAGTTGTGGAATCTGAGGAAACATTTGGTTGAACAGTGAGAATCGACAGACTCTATGGTAAAATCGACAGAGTCTGTTAGCGGTACCCGGACACCACGTGGAGGTTGACTCTTCATCCCCTCCCCCTATTTTTTTTCTGATTTTAATTCTTTTTCCTTTCTTTAGCTTTTTTATTTTTTCTCTCGTTCTCATTTTTTCTCTCATTTTAATTTTTTTTATTCTTGTTTCAGCTTTTTTATGTTTTCTCTCATTCTCATTTTTTTTTTAGATTTTTAATTTTTTTTCACACATTTTTATTTTTTTCTAGCTTTTTAATTTTTTTCCTCATTTTATTTTTTTTATTCTTGTTTCAGCTTTTTTATTTTTTCTCTCATGCTCCTTTTTTTTTTCTTTTTTTTTTTTTTAGATTTTTAATTTTTTTTCACACATTTTCATTTTTTTCTAGCTTTTAAATTTTTTCCCTCATTCTAATTTTTTTTATTCTTGTTTCAGCTTTTTTATTTTTTCTCTCATTCTCATTTTTTTTTCATTTTTTTTAGATTTTTAATTTTTTTTCACACATTTTCATTTTTTTTCTAGCTTTCTTATTTTTTCTCTCATTTTAATTTTTTTTTATTCTTGTTTCAGCTTTTTTATTTTTTTATCTCTCATTTTAACTTTTTTATTCTTTTCTTACCTTTTTTTATTTTTTTCTCTAATTCGTTTCCTTTTCTTGGCACTAACATTCCATTGTTGCTATTTATTTTTTCAGTTAGTAAACAGTCATTTCCCTCAATTGTATGATCAGTTATAATGGCCGTTGCGAAATATCCCCTGTTTCTATTTCGCTTAATACTAATTTGATATGATTTGATAGGACAGAAGTTTTGGCGAGTCATGGTTGTGACACAAATGGGATTGTAAAATAACCGAGGCACTAATATCCAGGTACACTTTTGCCAAGCATTTGCGTTCTGTACAATGCCACTTCCACCCTATCTCTGTTTTTACATCTTTATAGAATTTGTGTCCTGAATGTATCAATAGTTTTTTCTCTCTTTGGCCGTACATAAACTCCATGTTTCCTCTGTAATCGCTGTCTGAAGAATGATGCAAGGCAACCACACTACTGTTTTTCAAAGAGTCGGTGGTGCCTTTCACAGCAAAGAGCATCTTATGCCGGAAGCTCCCGTTCCCCCCTTCTCCTAGAGGGGAGTGTAAAATGCGTGGGTCTTCTGTTTCCATCTCTCCCTTCTTAAGTGCAGCTGACCTATCAGATAAGGATCACAGGTCAGTGCAGAAGACCCATGCCCCCCGTTTGATAGCAACTCTACGAAGCACTGAAGGAATTAATTTTTAACATTTTTTTACACTTTTTACAACAGCTTCCAAAGGAATTAGTGCCCCCTCCCCCCGAGATACATACTTATCAATTTTGAAACTGCCTAAGTTTTGTATTTTTTGGATGTGCTAAAGAATCCAAAATTTGGGTTTCTTTTTTGTAAATGTTCTTTTCATCCGTCTTTAATAAAATTAGTAAAACCAGAAGAGTTGCATACCCGTATAACAAACGTAACACACTACCACCAACAGAAATAGCACTCACTGGTTAAAGAAAATGTTATGCCTAGGAGAACAGACTGAAAGTAATATTTTCGCAGATAAGGGTTGAGGGGAAATAAGAACAAGCAGGCATGTTACCTTCTTCCCTCCTTAACTCCTTTCCTTCAAGCCAGCAACCTTGTCTTGCACTCATCTCCTCCAAAGCAGTCGTCAGCCACGTCCTGGTCTCTCACTCCCCAGGGCAGGCTTAACAGCGCTGGTATAGCTTTAGACCCCACCTTCTGAGTTGAAATTCTCTACTTAGTAGGGCTAATAATCAGCAGAGTAATCGGTAACAGCCTCCTCAGTGAATTTCTAGCCACTCTCCTCATTTATCCCTTTCCATACGAACATGAAAAAAAAAAAGCTTTAGCTGAGGATTTGCAGGAGTGGAGAATAATTTGACCTTTCATGCCCTTACGGATGCTAGTTTGATAATTTTTCTACTGGGAAGTGAACAACGCACTTCCTTGGTCGGGAAATATGTTGGGCTACAACACGAAAACACGAGGCTCCTTATTATTTGGCAAAGTCAATATTATATTTTAAAGTTAAAAAATAGAAAAATGGCACATTTTGAACTGGGTGGGAGGCAGGAAGGGCAGGAAAAATTTCAGGGTCGGCTGGACTCTCGCAACCCACTGGCGCCGTCCCTGGCACTGCTTAGCGATGCTAAGGCAATTTTTTCTAAACTTAGCTACGTTAAGCCACAGTTTGTGGTTAGTTGGGAAGAAAAGCAGGAGAAAGGGATTTTTTCAGAGTGCCATGTAAAAGAGTAAAAAAAAAACACTGTTTTATATGGAAGCATACTTTTACCTTAAAATAACGGGTCAATGCCGTCGCACGGCGCTCGCTCTCCCTGAGCGAATTGCTCCAAATCCGGAATCCGCTGCTATAGCCCTAGGTAATCGCGGTGGTCCTTATACCCGCGAAAAAAAAAAAAAAAAAGGAAAAAAAAGCAACGCAAGAGATATCCGCCACTCCGACCCCGTAATCTGAACAAGAGCGGCACATAAGTTACATGTATACAGTATGACTGCTTCATATTATTCACACTGAATATTTGGAACCGTACAGAATTATAAAACAGTATTTAGAAGGAAACACTTAACATTCTTAGCATCTGACTCTCATGCAAGTTTTATCTTTCATTTAAAATTGACTATGTACTTTTAATAAAAGGTGTTAAATATATTTAATAATAAAACTTTAATGAAAAACACTAACTGATGTAAACAACAAATCAAATTTTAAATTGCTTTTGAAAACTTTAAGGGCCTTATTTTTGGGTTTGTTTCATCTAACCCGTGTCACAGAAGTGAAAAACATGTGTCAAGACGACAAATCTGCAGCGAGACATTCTGTCCGCGTAGCTCAGTTGGGAGAGCGACTTACTCCGGAGTGGGGGGACACGGAATCGATGCCGTGGCGGACAAACTTGTGTTTTCACATTGGCTCCGGGTTCTGATAAATGGATCCACTGGCCGTTGGGTTCTTAGAAAAATGTGTGATGTTTGTTCCACATATTGTTTGGAATTAATGAAAAATTCCTACCTTCTTTCAAAGACAAAGAAAAAACAAATAAAATAAGAGGGAGATGATGTGACGTACTACGGAATCGTAAACATGTCTCAAGACGACAAATCTGCAGCGAGACATTCTGTCAGCGTAGCTTAGTTGGGAAAGCGACTTACTCCGGAGTAAGTATCACACCCGTTAACTGATAAATCACCTTTTTCTTTCACACTAAATCACTGACTTTATCACGAAAAACTCCCTTCATAACACAATCGATTACTTTACAACCGACGAATTTGCTGTTTAGAGATTTAACGATCACTGTGAGTAACTCGATGGGCATATAAGCAGTCTCCTGTCCATTATTTAGGGTCGGACCGTGGATGGCCTAGTGGTCAACGTTCGTGACTGCCACGGAGAAATATCAGGTTCGATCCCAGGCAGGTACGAGCGCTCGAACCACTAAATATCCGCGGTGCGTCGGATAGGCGCGTTAAGCCGTTGGACTCCGGGTACTGGACCCCCTCCCCCGGCTATAAATAAGAGCGTGATTCTATCCACTTTTTACCTCGCTTACGTGTGACTTTCCAATCTGGTGCCCTAACTCAAATCTCCTAGCTTCCTATTTCTAAGGGTTGTTTAACACCTGGGGTCACACACTCCCTTTCTTAAATCCTCTACATATGACCTGAGTTGATCTTATTGGGTCACTGGTTCCAGGGAAAGGACAGAGCTAATGCCATAAGACAAACAGAACATCCATGCTTTACAGGTGATTCGAACCCAGACCAATCTCGGATGAAAGGTCAGAAGCCAGCGCTTGGACCACTGCGCCACCTGGGCGGCAGCAAACCGCTTAAGCTTCGAACACACTTTCGAAAGGTGTTGCCAATTAAGAATGATTCTGTGATCTAAATACACTGCTGGCCATCCAAAATGCAACACCAAGAAGGAAGCATCCGATTGGTCTGAAATTCGCAGCATGCGTCGCCCGCGAGAGTACATGCAAACGATTAGCATTGCAGGGCATATGCAAATCATGTGCGCCCGGCACGCCACCGAGGAGCACTATCAGAAGGGTGCACAGAAGGCGGGGTGTAAGTAGTGGAAGTGTATTGTGCTGCCAGACCTGTGCGTGGGAAGCTTCCTGATGCCTCGTCGCAGAATACGGCAGTCATTCCAGCACGTTTCGGAGTTCGACAGAGGACGAATAGTGGCTTATCGCGGCAGCGGTTTATCGCACCGAGACATCGGCGCCCGTGTGGGACGACATCCAGCCACAGTGAGGCAAGTATGGATTAGGTGGGTGCAGGAGGGACGGACGGACCGACGTGAGCAAATGCCGCAGCCGCGGCACACCACCGAACGAGAGGACCGGCATGTTGTGCGGCAGGCATTGACGGCTCGCACCGCCACATCACGAACGTTAGCGCAGGAATTAGGATGTGTCGCGCAACAACCTGTGTCCGCACGTTCCGTTCGACGTCGTTTGTCGCACGGCTCCCATTGCTCCGATTACCATTGATGTTACACCTCCGGCGAGTGCGGCGGCAGTTGGCCGTTGAACGCCGCACCTGGACTCCGGAATGGCACGACATTGTCTTATCCGAGGAATCCCGCTACTGCCTGCAACACCACGATATTCGGATCGACGTGTGGAGGCACCGCGGCGAGAGACTGTATGACGCCTGCATTACGCATCGCCATACCGGTCCGTCGCCTGGCGTTATGGTTTGGGGCGCAATTGGATATATCAGACCCGCACCCCTCTAGTACGCATCGCCTGTACACTCAACAGGCGCCGCTATATCTCCGACATTTTGGAGCCTGTAGTCCTCTCTTACCTGCAGCACCTGCCAGCAGCCAAGTTTCAACAGGACAATGCGCGCCCGCACGTGGCACGCATAGTGCAGCAATTCTTCACGGCCCACCAGGTGTCATTGCTGCCGTGGCCCGCCTGTTCTCCAGATATGTCGCCCATCGAACACGTCTGGTCGCTGATCGGCAACCGAGTAGCCCGGCAAGCACCACCCGCGGCTACGCCTAATGAACTGTGGCAACGTGCAGGCTGGACCGACATACCCCAAGCCCACATCCAAAGCCTCTTTCGTTCGATGCCGCGGCGTGTAGCGGCTGTTATTGCCAGCCATGGGGGCCCCACGAACTATTCATGCCTGCGTGTTCCGCAAGTTGCACGGGCCTGTAAGCTCAATCGTTTCATCTTTGTATCTGTTGTTATGTGTCAAGAAAATCTGTCTTTGCTATCTCGTGCCCTTCTTGATGTTGCATTTTGGGTGGCCAGCAGTGTAGTTTGGTCAAATTAAGAAGGACCTCAACAGAAAATCTGATCTATTCCTTCAATGCTAATTCGTTCTAGACATATTTTCTCAAAGATTATTACGTCCTGGTCTTCAGAATTTTCAGCGAAATTAAATGAAGTCGTTAGCTATTATAATATATACCGATGAGCCAGTACATTATGACCACCTACCTAATAATCTATAGGACCCCCTTTAGCCCACAAAAACAGCGGCCACTCGGCGAGGCATCGATTCGATGAGGTGGCCATAGGTATCCTGGGGTATCTGGTACCATAATGTCAACAGCAGGTACTCCAGTTCCAGTACATTTCGGGGTGGTGGTGATTTAGCGGAAACACGCTTTTTCAAGTCGAACAACAAATGTTCGATTGGGTTCATGTCAGGTGAATTTGGAGGCCAGGGCTTTAACAGAAAGTAACCAGCATGTTCCTCGAACCACTCCTTCATGACTGTGGTAGTGTGGCATGACGCAAGATCCTGTTGGTAATGGCCATCACCAGCAGGGAACACAGCTGCCATGAATGGGAGAATTTGGTCCGCAACGATGTTCAGATACCTGACAGCTGTCAGGGATTGTGTTCTTGGGATAATGGGCCCTAAAGCGTCCCAACAAAACATCGCGCACAGTATAACACCGCCACCTCCAGGATGTCTCTGCCCAACAGTGCATTCAGGTGCCATAGCCTCCGTTGGCAATCGGCATATCCGCGCTCGGCCGTCTATGTGGTGCACCAGGAATCTTGATTCGTCAGACCAGGCCACTTTCTTCATATCATCCACGGTCCAAACTGGATTAACTTGGGCACATTTCATGCGTTGTTGGCAATGACGTGCAGTGAACAATGGGAACCTCGTGGGTCTTGGGCTGCGATGAACTGTGCGCTGTGACACATTGCCCTGGTCAACACTATTGCAGCTGCGGGTGATTTGACGCAATGTGGCCCTGCGGTGGCTGTGAACAATGCGCGACAGTTTCCGCTTCCCTCCGGCATCAATGAGTTGCGGACGACACATAGCTGGACGACGGTTCGTTGTTTGGCCATTTGTGCACCACTTTTGATATGTACTGTGAACCACCCATAAGCCACGCCGTTTCCGATATCGTAGTTCCGAGGCGCCGCGCGCCGTGCCATCACAATTTGTCCTTCATTAAAACTCCGGCAAATCGGCAGGTTTTCCCATTCTGACTCCGAACACTCTACTAACCGAAAGCCAGTCCTCGTGTTGTATGTATACTGCTCTGTGAACTTCACCTGCGCCACCATTCAGTCTGCACGCGCGTTCTTTTCTCTGTGCGGGGGGGGTGGTAACGGCTCACCGGTGAATATCGAAGGTGTGGTTCAAAAAAAATTATCATATATTCTCAATCGGTGCCAAATTGAAATACCTCCCGATTAGAAAAATTGAATTAAAAAAAAAAGTCTTAAAAACTTTAAAAAAATTACAGCTAGGGTATAAGATTTTCTAAAGACTATTTATTTGCACTCAAAATTTTGAAGACAAAAGAATAACAGTATTTGAGAAAATGTGTACAGGACCCACTATCATTGAAGATATAGGATGGAGATCTCCTTGCGGTACTCCTTAAAAATACGAGATATCAAAGTAGTAAGGGCTGATAAAAGAAAAAGATAAAAGGTGTGCAGTTGGAATATATTATGCACATATATATCGAAATATTTTGTACAGCTTAAGTTAGAATCGTATGCACATTTGCGAACTTCGTACTAACTTATGATTAATGTTTGTATAACAAAAAAGCCCCTACAGTTGAATAAGAGAACATAGCAACTTTGTGCGTCATCACTATGCAAAAATATGGCGTCTGAATATTTTGTTCATTGCAGCCAACACTTCGGATACTTTACCTTTTCATAAGCATGCTTAACAAATTATTATCTACCAGAGAACTTATTCTCTGATTCGATTGAAAAATTTAACTAAACTACGGATGTGGGTGATGGGCTCCAGGAGGACTACAGTAAAGTAGCAATCGCCAATGCAGAACTACCTGCTAATTAGAACTACCGGCTAATTATGAATCCCAGATACACTATATTGGCAAAAGTCACCGGACACCCCTTCAAAAGCAAATGAACGGATAGGATGCGTTGTTAAGATGCGCGGTCAGCTGCAAACGGTAACAAACAAGCTTGCAGCTGAACGCGATCATATCGCACTGTTTTTTTTTTTTTTTTTTGATTGGAGGTTTAACGACCACCGTGAGCAACTCAATGGGCTATAAGCAGTCGCCCGTCCCTAATTTAGGGTCACTGGTTCCAGGGAAGGGAGAGAGCCAGTGCCGTAAGACAAACACAACATCCATGCCTGACCGGGATTCGAACCCGGACCCCTTACGGACGAACGATCAGAGGCCAACGCCTTAGACCACTGCGCCACCGGGGCGGCCATATCGCACTGTGAGGTTGAATCAAAATGTCTCGGCGGAAGAGAACTGACTTTGAGAAAGGAAAGAATGTAGGGCGTTATATTAGTGGGTTGCCCATAAGAGAAACCGAGAAGCGTTTAAACATACCCAAGTCAACTGTTTTGCATGTACTGAATAAATGGAAGACACATGGCGTGCATGAAGCAGCAAAAAACGTACCGGCAGACCAAAGAAAATCAGTGATAGGGGAGTCGAAGCCTCGGGAGAGGCGTTACAGCTAATCGACGGAGTACTGCACAAGACCTCAGTGTACGGGTGAGTAAAAATGCTGGGACCTCGGTATGTACACCTACTATTCACAGAGAACTTCATTCCATGGGTTACCGTGGTCGTGCGGCTGCTCATAAGTTTTTCATCTCCACTCGGAATGCTACTCGTCGTTTAGCATGGTGTAAAGAACATTTATCGTGGACCGTAGTCAATGGAAACCGTTCCTGTGGACTGATAAATCCAGATACACGATCCATCAGTCTGATGGCCATGTGTGGGTATGGCGGCAACCGGAGGAACGCTATTTACCACAGTGTACTGTTCCTACGGTCAAGTTTGGAGCTGGCAATGTACTCGTGTGGGAGTGTTTTTCGTGGCATGGTCCCGGCCCATTATCTATCGTGGACAAACCTGTTAACCAGCACGTGTACCTCGATATTCTGGACAATTATGCGCTACCAACGCTGTTGCAATACTATGGAACCGAGCCTTGTTGGTACCAGAAGGAAAATGCACCAAGCCATGAAGCAAGGACTGTTACGGCGTGGTTTGACGATAATTCCGTATCATGTGTGAATTGGCCAGCACAGAGCGCTGATCTTAATTCCATAGAGCACGTATGGGATGAATTAGAGCGCCGCATGAGAAGTTTGGAACCACGGCCTACTACTAAGCAACAGTTAGCGGCCTATCGCTGTGTTCCAAAACCTTGTCGAAAGCATGCCTCAAAGAGTTAATGCATGCATTAAGGCCAAAGGTGGACCGACACCGTACTAATGTATGTCAATAAATGCTATGTTGTTTTTCTCGTCTAGGTGTCCGGTGACTTTTGTCAATATAGTGTAGAATACAATGTACATTTGCGAACTTCGCAGTAACTCCTGATTATTGTATATATATTAGAAAAGCTATAGCCTCTGAGAAAACGTGTACAGAAACCACTAACAGTGCAAGTATAGGACAAATTTTTCCTTGAGGTACTTCTTAAAACCGAAAGTATCAAAATAAGCAAAAACATTATGGCCACCTGCCTAATGTGATGCTTGTCTTCCACGTGCCGCCAAAACAGCTTTTACCCGGCGAGGGATTGACGCTACAAGATTTTTAAAAGTGTCTTGTGGTATCTGGTACCAGCACACCGTTTAATTTTTGTAAGGTACGTGGCCGAGCAGCCGCAAGATAGGATTCGCTGTTCCATCACAAACCACAGATGATCGATTGGATTGATGTCTGAGTAATTTAGAGGCCAGCAAAATACCTGGAAAACTTCCTCATGTTCCGTCAACCATTCTTGAACACTACGGGCATTATGCGGTTCCGGACAATTCTTCCAATGTACGATTAGTCCAATCCCGATTCGTCCAATGGTACTATTGGCCCAACGCCGATTCTTCTAATGGTATCATCCTACCAACGGTAAACTTTTTCTATTTTCCAGAAAGGAATAACAATTTAAATTATTCGATAAATAAATTCTAAGCCTAACATACAAAGATAATTTTTTTTTTTTTACAAAAACGCACCTTTATTTTCCCACTTAGTCTTCCCTGACTTCGATGGATTCCGTAGATAAGAAAAGAGAAGCAAATTAATAAAGAAAAAGCATACAGTTTCAACTTTTCTAACCACCAGGAAATGACCACGGCATGCAGGGAAGGGAATGCTTGGAATACAAAACAACCCTGCATGACTCTAAGGATAACGTAATCCGAATTCCTTTTTCTTAAACCTCCTGTAACTTCAGTTTTCAAATTTCGTGTCTTTTAACTAAAATAAAAAAAAAATCACCCCAATTATACTACTTTACAATAATATCCACATTTTCCCTTAGCAGTTGCAGTAATCATCTGTAACTTGTGCCTGCTTGTGGAGAAATGAAAAATTTCCGGTGTTTTTGCGAACTTGATTTCCCAAAAAACTTGGAAATCAGGGTTGTCTGGATGACGAAGAGCGACAAAAATAGATATTTTCGCTCGTCTCGTCGAAAAGATAACCTACAATTGATTTAGTTCTTTTTCCAGTTACGTACGGCGATCAATAAGTTCTTAGCCTAACACACAATGAAAACTTTTTTTTTTTTTTTTTTTTACGAAAATGTAACTTTATTTTCCCACTTAATCCTCCCTGACTTCGCTGCATTTGCTGTACATATCATAGAGCAGGAGAGACCCCGCTTCGAAAAACGTCTTGTTTTTCTCCTCAAACCAACATTTTGTTGCGCCCTTCAGTTCAGAATCATCAGCGAAACACATACAACGCAGATCTTTATTTATTTGAAATTTTTTGAAGAGGAAGGAATCTTTGGGGGGCGAGATCAGGTGAGTACGGCGGGTGGAGCAAGCAGTTGCAAGCCCCATTCTATTATAGCTTGCATGGAAACACCAGACGAATGCATCGGATCTTTGTGCTGCTGAAGCAGAACAACCCGTCGCAATTTTCTTCGCAGTTTACTCTTGATGGTTACATGCAATTGCTGCAATAGTACGGCATAATAGGCAACATTCATGGCCCTTTTCTGAGGCAAGCAATGAATTAACAGCAACCATTCTAAGTTCCAAAATATGGTGGCTACATTATTTCCTTCAGATGGTTACGTTATGAACTTTTTTGTGCTGGTGATCCAAGACATTTCCACTGCATGTTCTCTTGTTTAGCATCACAGTCCTAATGATGAAGCCACGCATCATCATCCGACACAATATAGGAATAGAAGTCATCTGGATCATGGTTGTTGCGGTGAAGTTGAACCCGACTTGCTTCAACACGATCATTCTTCATCTGAGGTGTCAACATTAGAGGATCCTATCTGGCACAGATCTTTGTCATCCCTAAGGTGTGATGTAAAATGGTTCAAACATTGCCAGCACTTCACTTCAGTTTCTCAGCAGTCTAAGCGACACGGGTTCGCCAGTTTGACATTCCTAGGTTCTTCACTTTCTGGCGCATTTCCTCTGCAGTCACCTCTAATAAGCATTGCTCGCGAAAGTCGCCTTCAAACGAAACCCCGTTCAAAGAGAGCAGCCCATCTGTTGACTGTGGCATATGAAGATACACCATCAACGTACACGTACTATCGGTTCATCTGCAATGCATGACGTTTCAACTTCCTTTGTAAAAAATTAAGTAACTGCTCGGTTCCACATTTTGATATGTCGCTCATCAATTGTCACTTTGTAAACTTTAAAGCACTGTGACACAGTCTGAAAAGCTGACACAGCGACGTGGCGTGGCTGTTATATAAACTGAAGGATGATGCAGTTTCATCTGTCACTCATCAATTGTCACCTTATAGACTTCAATGCACTATGGCGCCGTCTCAAATTCTGACACAGCGACCTGACGTGGCTGTTATATACTTGAAAGATGATGACTTTACGATACATGCGTCAGCTTTCAGCCACTACTTTCAAGGGCAGGCTTAGAACTTATTGAAAGCTTATCCTATCTGTTATTTAGGAAAGTATGGCTTGTTCACAGTGGTCTCCTCATTCATTCGCAGACACCCTGGTTGTGAAAGTCAGCTGTTCCCTGAAATAATGAGTCATACCAGCTAACAGCTAGCCGTCCAGCGAGCTAAGGGCCATTTTTCCCTCGAGTGCCGTAGTACGGACAAGAGAAATCAATTTAATAAAGAAAAAACATACAATTTCAAGTTTTTTAACCACCAGGAAATGACCAGGGCATGCAGGGAAGGGAATGCACGGAATGCAAAACAACCCTGCATGACTCTAAGGAAAAGGTAATCCAAATTTCTTTTCCCTTAAATCCCCTGTATTTTCAGTTTTCAAATTTCGTGTCTTTCAACTAAAATTAAGAAAAAAATTGCACCCCAATTATACTGCTTCACAATAATATTCACACTATCCCTTAGCGGTTGCAGTAATCATCTGTAACTTGTTTCTGCTTGTGGAGAAATGAAACATTTCCGGTGTTTTTGCGAACTTGATTTGCCAAGAAACTTAGAAATCAGGATTGTCTGGGTGACGAAGAGCGGCAAAAACAGATTTTCTGGCTCGTCTCGTCAAAAAGATAACCTACAATTGATTTAGTTTATTTTTCCAGTCACATAAGGAGTTAAATAAGTTCTAAGCCTAACATACAAACCGAATTTTTTTTTTACAAAAATGCGCCTTTTGTACCCCACTTAGTCTTCCCTGACTTCGATGCATTTGCTGTATAGATCATAGAGCAGGAGAGTCCCCGCTTCGAAAAATGCTTTGTTTGTCTACTCAAACCAACACTTTGTTGCGCCCTTCAGGTAAGAATCATCCGCGAAACACATACCACGCAGATCTTTATTTATTTTAAAATTTTTTGAAGAGGAAGGAATCTTTGGGGGTGAGGTCAGGTGCGTACGGTGGGTGGAAGAAGCAGTTGCGAGCCCCATTCTATTATAGCTTGCATGGAAACACCAGACGAATGCATCGGATCTTTGTGCTGCTGAAGCAGAACAACCCGTCGCAATTTTCTTCGCAGTTTACTCTTGATGGTTACATGCAATTGCTGCAATAGTGCGGCATAATAGGCAACATTCATGGCCCTTTTCTGAGGCTAGCAATGAATTCACAGCAACCATTCTAAGTTCCAAAATATGGTGGCTACATTATTCCCTTCACATGGTTACGTTATGAACTTTTTTGTGGTGATGATCCAAGACATTTCCACTGCATGTTCTCTTGTTTAGCATCACAGTCCTAATGATGAAGCCACGCATCATCATCCGACACAATATAGCAATAGAAGTCATCTGGATCATGGTTAATGCGGTGAAGTTGAACCCGACTTGCTTCAACACGATCATTCTTCATCTGAGGTGTCAACATTGGAGGATCCCATCTGGAACAGATCTTTGTCGTCCCTAAGCTCTGATGCAAAATGGGACAAACATTGCCAGTACTTCATTTCAGTTCCTCAGCAGTCTGAGCGACACGGCTTCGCCGGTTTGACATTAACAGCTCCTTCCCTTTCTGGCACATTTTATCTGTAGTCACCTCCAGTGAACTTCGCTCGCGAGGGACGTCTTTCAACGAGTCTCTTTTTCCGTTCAAAGAGCCCATCTGTGGACTGTGGCATGTGAAGGTACACCATCAACGTACACACGTACCGTCAGTTCATGTACAATCCATGACGTTCCAACTTCCTTTGTCGAAAATTCAATAACTGCTCGGTTCCGTAATTTCATCTGTCGCTCATCCATTGTCACCTTATAGACTTCAGTGCACAGTGGCGCCGTCTCAAATGCTGACACAGCGACGTGGCGTGGCTGTTATACACTGAGTGGCCACTTTCTTATGACCACCCCCTCAGTACTTCGTTGGGCCAGCTTTTGCCTTTGATACCGCGTCGATTCTTCGTGGCATGGACTCCACGAGATGTTGATACGTGGTTTGTGGAATCTAAGACCATGCCTGATGAATAGCACTTTCCAGGAGTGCGAGATTGCAGGACTGTCGATCCAGCTGTCTGATGGCTCGTTCAACTTTATCCCACAAATTCTCAATGGGGTTGATATCTGGAGATTGTGGGGGCCACCTAAGCAAAGTAAACTCACCGGCATGTTCCTGAAACCAATCTTGTACAATACGAGCACTATGGTAGGACCCATTATCTTGTTGAAAGTAGCCATCGCCATTGGAATAAACCATCCACATGACATGATGCACTTGGTCCGCAACGATGTTTAGATATAATGTGCCAGTCAGACGTTGATCAACACGAATTAAAGGGCCCAAAGCATTCCAGGAAAACATTCCCCAAACCATAACGTTGCCTCCACCAGCTTGAAGGGTTGTTGCAATGCATATGGGGTCCATGCTTTCGTGCTGTTTCCGCCAAATTCTCACTCGGCCATCGGCGTGGTGCAACTGAAAACGTGATTCATCGGACCACATAATTTGTTTCCAATTATCGACTGTCCAATCCTTGTGCTCCTGTGCGAACTGGAGACGTTTTCTCTTCTTAACTGCAGACAGCAAAGGTGTTCGAACAGGCCTTCGGCTACCATATCCCATCCGATGTAGTGTACGGCGAACAGTGCGTGTAGAGATCATTTGAGGGGATCCTTGATTAAGATGGTTTGTAATTTGCTGCACTGTTGCTCTTCTGTTGCCTGTTTCCAGTCTGGACACACTCCGTTCCGCCCGAGCAGTCACTAGTCGATGACGACCACACGTTGCACGTAGAGACCCAGTTTTTTGGCTGACAGTCCAGTCTTTAAACACTTTAATAACAGCTGCTCTGGAACATTTCACGAATGCGGCGGTTTCGGTGATACTCGCTCCATGACTCTGAGCTCCTACAATCATCTCACGTTGAAAGTCCGTCAAATCGCATTTTTTACCCATCTCGTCACCCAAAAATCCCTTATACTACTGTCACAAGCACTAAGCTTTCCCTTTTCATACTAGCCTCGTCCTCTGGCGGCAACAGCGTGCAGACATAGCTCATATGGTGAAAACTGTGAGGAGGTCATAATAAAGTGGCCACTCTGTGTATAAACTGAACGACAATGCAATTTCATATGTCGCTCACCCATTGTCAGCTTATAGACTTCAGTGCACTGTGGCGCTGTCTCAAATTCAGACACAGCAACCTGACGTTTCTGTTATATACCTGAAAGATGATGACTTTACGATACATGCGTCAGCTTTCAGCCATTACTTTCAAGGACATTGTTAGAACTTATTGAACGCTTATCCTATCTGTTATTTAGGAAAGTATGGCTTGTTCACAATGGGCTCCTAAGTCGTTCGCTGATACCCTCGTTGTGAGAGTCAGCTGTTCCCTGGAATAATGAGTCATACCAGCTAACAGCTAGCCGTCCATGGAGTTAGGCGCCATTCTTCCCCGAATGCCGTAGTACAGAAGAGAGAAATCTATTAAAAACAAAGAATTTATCTCTTTTAACTTACAGGAAGTGATCATACGTTGCAGCAAATGCACGGAATACAAAACAGCCATGAAAAATAACTCAAACTGTCTTTAATCCTCTCGTAATTTCAGTATTCGAATTTGTGTCTTTCAACTAAAATTTAAAAATATTCACCCCAGTTATGCAATTTTACATGAATATCCACATTAAGCCTTAACAGCTGCACAACCTTCTACAGCTTGTTACAGCCTGTGGAGAAATAAAGAATTTCCGGTGTTTTTGCAAGCGTGAATTGCGAAAAAATGTTGGAAATTGGGGTTATCTGCGTGGCGAGTAGCGAAAGAAATGGATACTGCTGCTCGTCTCGCTGAAACGATAACGTACAATTGACTTAGTTTTTTTTTCCACTTATTTCAAGTGCTGAATAATACTAAACCACATATACAAGTTTGCTTGAGTAAGTTATTTCGTTCAAATATTTTCTTTAATAAATCTCAGACAACACAAGATGAAAATTAAAGCCTAGCACCTCCAGTTTCTTTTCAGACGTTTTACTTCTTTGGAATATTCTCGAAAGTTCTGAGACGCCGCGGGGGTGCAGTGTTCTTAGCGATGGTTTTCGATCATTCGTCCGAGATGATTCCGGGTTCAAATCCCGACGAGGCATGGATGTCGTTTTTGGCTTACGGCACTTGCTCTCTCCCTTGCTTGGAAACAGTGGTCCTAAATTAGGGACGGGCGACTGCTTATAGCCCGCTGAGTTGCTGACGAAGAGCGGCAAAAATAGATTTTCTGGCTCGTCTCGTCAAAAAGATAACCTACAATTGATTTAGTTTATTTTTCCGGTCACGTAAGGCGTTAAATAAGTTCTAAGCCTAACATACAAACATAATTTTTTTTTTTTTTTTTACAAAAATGCGCCTTTTGTACCCCACTTAGTCTTCCCTGACTTCGATGCATTTGCTGTATAGATCATAGAGCAGGAGAGTCCCCGCTTCGAAAAATGCTTTGTTTGTCTACTCAAACGAACACTTTGTTGCGCCCTTCAGTTAAGAATCATCAGCGAAACACATACCACGCAGATCTTTATTTATTTTAAAAATTTTTGAAGAGGGGAATCTTTGGGGGTGAGGTCAGGTGCGTTCGGTGAGTGGAAGAAGCAGTTGCAAGCCCCATTCTAATATAGCTTGCATGGAAACACTAGACGAATGCATCAGATCTCTATCCTGCCAAAGGAAAAAAAAATTGGACCCTATGTATTTCCCCTGTGGAGAAAAATTTCCCATATATCAAAATTGGCCCACTGATAAAAGAAACATCCTAACTTAGATTCTGCAATCGGTGTTTTTTTAAAGTTTTTTCCCTAAACTATTAGGTGTGCAACTTAATTCTCGGCCCCTAACCGCAAGCGATCATAGAACGTCGGCAAATGCAAATAGGTGTGTGCGATAATGGCTGATTGCAGCGTCATTGAACAGCTTTCCAGGCAACCGTAACCGCTCACAGAGCTGTAGTGACAGAAGGGACGAACGTTGACGGCGAAAGCAATGTCGTTCGACAAGCAACATTTGAGGCACTGCCTCCTGTTCGCGTTTCAGCGCATAAAAGTGCCACGGAAGCCCAACAAAAATGATCTGTGCTGCTTTGGGTGAGGCCGTTGTGTCCTACAGTAAGTCTAAGAAGTTGTTCCAGCGGTTTAAGCAGGGAAATGTCGATCTCCGTGATGCAGAACGTCGGGGACAGCCACAGAAAGTTGACGATGAGGAACTGGAACAACTGTTGAACGCGGTTCCCTGTCGCACACAGTCAGAGCTCGCCCAAGAACTCGGAGTAACACCGCAAGCCATTGCAAAGCGCTTGCACAAGCTTGGACGGATTCACAAGGAGGACCGTTGGGTGCCCCACCAACTCACAGCTGCAAACAAGTCTAGGCGCTACGATGTTGCTGTGTCCTTGCTCTCCAGATTCAAGAAGAAGGATTTCCTCCACAAGATTTTGACCTGTGATGAGAAGTGGATCCTCTACGATAATCCTAAGCGGGGAAATCGTGGGTTTATTCAGGTCAGCCTACCACCAGTACCTCCAAACCGAATATCCATACCAGGAAGTTGCTGCTGTGCATATGGTGGGATCAGCGCGGTGTCGTACACTGTGAGTTGCTCAAACCTGGTAAAACGGTCAATGCTGAGCGTTATTGTCAGCAACTCATTCGTGTGAGTGACGCAATGAAGGCGAAAAGGCCATACACCGGCAAGGGCAGAAGGTCGGTCCTGTTGCTTCAGGATAACGCGCGTCCTCACACCGCGAAAACGACTTTAAACACGATCACCGACCCGGGATGGGAGATTTTGTCCCACCCGGCTTATTCTCCAGACTTCGCCCCGTCGTATTATCACTTCCTTCGCTCCCTGCAACATCACCTGAGTGATACGCACTTCACTTCTGTCGAGGAGGTCGACACAAGTATTGATGACTTTATCAACTCGAAACAGCCCTCTTTTTTCCGCATTGGCATTTAACAACTCCCTGACCGATGGCTCAAATGTATCCAACACGACGCGGATTATTTCCCTGATTAGGTACGTATTCGATTTACTATAATTTGCCGTAAAACGTGTCGTGCCTGTGGCCGAAAATTAAGTTGTACACCTAATATATTTAAAATCATTAACTTTACTTCGATGTAGTGGTAAGGAATAATGGCTACACCTGTAAGCAAGCATCATAACTACATCGAAGTAAAGTTATTGATTTTTAATGTACTTCAGGAAATTTTTTTACAAAAAACGCCGATTGTAGAATCTAAGTCAGGTTGTTTTTTTTATCACTTGGCCAATTCTGATGTGTGGAAAATTTTTCTTTGCTGAGAAAATAGGGTCGGCATTTTTTCCATTGGAAGTATACGGAGCGAAATCGCTACACATCCACCTTAATGTTTTCCCCAAGAAAATAATTTTAATCCCACAGCACGATATGTAAAATAGTATCAAGTGAAATGAAGTCGCGTGAATTTTTACTGTCCCCATTTTTCGGAAATGGTTGCTGTGTACCATGAAATATAGTTTCAGTACTTCACCTAACTAGTTACAAATTTCACTCAGTGATGTTAAGTTTGCTCTATGTGCCTATGAGTTGGTGGTTTATACAATTGGACGACATATACAGTGCAAAATATACACTAATATAACTTTCATTTTTATTTTCCTGTCTCAATGTAAATTTGGTTCATTCTCCATTAAGCATTTTCCACACCTAACGTTTACATTTTCTCTCTCGCCCGAATGTTTTCGGCAACGAGTACTGAGGTCTGAGGTTGTGTGACCTATGTAAAAAGATGAGGAAGAAGGTTGTTTTCAATGTACATGTGTTTGCTGGCTGACTGGATAAAGAGCTGTGAAGTTGATTTTTGTTAGGCCAGCCGACTTTCGTTAGCTATCTACTCTTTTACGCTAAATATTTTTGCGAGGATCATTCAAGTGAATACGAGCCAAAGGACGTATGAGAAAGATATTGTGACTTACCTTGAAAATAATCCCAGTGGATATTAAGGCATTTGTCCTATTGTGATACAAGACCTTCGATTCCTCGTGCGTAGAAGGTGGTGGCCAGCTTGTGACGCACTACAGAGGTGAAAACATGTGTCAAGACGACAAATCTGCAGCGAGACATTCTGTCCACGTAGCTCAGTTGATAGAACGACTTACTCCGGAGTGAGGGAACACGGGCTAGATGCTTGTCGCGGACAAACTTGTGTTTTCACAAACTCGCCTCTGAGAGCATCTTCTGCACCCAGCGTGAGCACAATTTCCGAAACCCCAAACGATCTGTCACAATTTCGTTTGGTCGTTTTCTTCAGTTTTCGTCTACAGAAGGAAGAATATATAATCACATTTTTTACTTCGAGATACTACCTCTTATAGTAGATTTTTTTCTGCTTGCCGTACCTACGTTAGTGGGAGAGCTATCAACATACACAGATTACAGTTTATTAGGTAAGAAGTCATATAAATGACTGACGTAAACACGAAAGAAGTCATCTGAGCTCTGTGTATGGTATACATCAGACAGACTAGGTCGTCGGGCATCAGTTAATGTTAGACTGTGGGCAGGAATGGGCAAAACGAGTGATCCGAGCTGCTTTAAACGTGGCATGATAGTTGGCGCCAGGCATCCTGACGGTTCAAACATCTCCCAAAAGACTTTCCTCTTGGAATTTTCACGCACAACCGTAGCAAGGGTTTACCGTGAATGGTGCGACACTCAGAAACCTTCAAGCAATCGGCGATCCTGTGGACGAAAGCAGCTGGTGGATCAGAGGGGTCAAAGGAGGCAGGCGAGAATCGGGCACGCAAAACAGACCCGCCACTAACCGGTAAATCACTGCAGAAGTCAACATTGGTGTGCCGAGGTTCACCTTTGATGTACCACGTGCTGGACCATCTCACGAATTGTATTTAACAGCCGAAAACCATGTCCACAGTCTCTCTCTACCCCTCTGATCCAGCTGTTTTCTTCTGCATTATTGCCGATTGGTGGAAGTATTTTGCGCATCACACTATTCACGGCAAACTCTTGCTGCTTTTGTGTGTGAAAAACCCAGGAGGTCGACCGTTTGGGGAAGGTCCGAACCAGAACGCCTAGCGCCAACTATCATGTCACGTTCAACTTGCTCAGATCACTCGTTTTGCCCATTCGGACCTTCAGTCGAAAGCTAACTGATGCTCGACGAGCAGATCAGATCAGATCATATGTAGAGGATTTAAGGAAGGAAGTGTCTGACCCCAGGTCTTGAACAACTCTTAGAAATAGGATGCTAGGAGATTTGGGCTGGAGTGCCTGATACGAAAGTGATACAGAAGCGAGGTAGAAAGGGAAATAAAGACGCCCTTATTTATTACCGGGGGACCAGTACCCTGGGTCCGACGACTTAACGTGCCCATTCGGCGCACGGCGGATATTTAGTGGTTCGAGCGTTCGTACACGCCCCGGATCAAAACTGAGGTTTCTCCGTGGCAGTCACGAACTCTGACCACTAGGCCATCCGCGGCCCGATGCTCGACGAGCTAATCAGTCTACCATATTTATACCGCACACTGCGCTAAAGTGATCTCACGTGTTGGAGATGTCTGGAGGGCAGGTGTACCTAATGAACTGTCATCTCAGTGTATATGAAGCCTTCAAAAGTGAGGAACTGTTTTGTTTTCTTCCCCGATCAGCTCCGAATTGCATTAGTGTGTGTGGGTGTCATGAAGGGAACATTTTTTTTTGCGTACTTTACGTTTAGTGCCAGCGTATTATGCAGGCTACAGTAACAAGCTAATTAGAATTTTCTAAACAAAGCGAAATGATAAGGTGGTTTTAGCAAAAGATCAACAAACTTGGCCTATATAGTCAAACACTGTAGATGTTACAGGCAGATGGATGAATGCCAAATTAATCAAGCAAGTTCACATGCCTCAGAGAACTTGAAGATCACATCGTCCTGAAACGGGAATCGAACCCGCAGCTGCCGATTTACGTTCGAGTATGACACCGTTACACCACCCAGAACAAGTAAGCTCCAACCAACTGACGATGTCTATTGGGACTCAGAAGAAATGCTCCACCTTGAGCAAATAGAAGCATATATGATCCTTCATCTTAGCGGCGTAGAAATATAAGCAAAAAATTCTCGCGTGCCTCTAAGATGAAGGATCATATATGCTTTGATTTGCTCACGGCGCAGCGTTTCTTCTGAGTCCCAATGAACATCGTCAGTTGGTTGGAGATTTCTTGTTTTGAGTGGTATAAGGCGCGGAAAACAACTACATGGGTCATACGCAGCTGCGCCATTTGAGTTCATATGCTACAGGTAACACAAAATGTTTAAAAATATAACTTTTTAAAGCATTTCCTCAAACGTGGGCCTTAACTGGCCTAGTGATTGTGGTACTTACATTAAAGTAAAACCCGAATATTCCGTATCATAATCGAACCTAAATCGGTAGCTGCAGGTTCGATTCCCGTTTCAGGACGATGTGATTTTCAAAGTTTTCTAAGGCATGTAAGGTTGCTTGGCCTATATCAGTGGTCTCAAACTCAGACCCTTGGAAGGGCTACTTTCCAGTTTTGAAGGAACTTAGGTGACCGCATGAATATTAATAGCCGCCCCGGTGGCGCAGTGGTCTAAGGCGCTGGCCTCTGATCATTCGTCTGTAAGGGGTCCGGGTTCGAATCCCGGTCTGGCATGGATGTTGTGTTTGTCTTACGGCACTGGCTCTCTCCCTTCCCTGGAACCAGTGACCCTGAATTAAGGACGGGCAACTGCTTATATAGCCCATTGAGCTGCTCACGGTGGTCGTTAAACCTCCAATAAAAAAAATGATAATAAATTTCTTATGAATAAATATCAACCTTACAAAACTACACCAATGGCTTGGCACTAGAGTGGAATATTATTTTTAATTACCAGTAAATAGTAAAAACAAATGTTTCATCAATCACTGAAAACAATCACTTTTATGTAACAGTTATTTTCAGCTAAATCTTAAAACAATCACAATTTACCAATTGAACACGGTACAGAAAATATTACATATTCTGACCAGAAACTTAAGCTCGCTTTTCTGTCACTAACTTATCGATATTTGGGATAATGTTCTTTGAACATGCTATTTTTAAAAGTGAGCATAAGTGATTGTCACTTCACCTGTTCCTTTCAAGACATTTTACTTGGTTAATTCTTGAAAACAACTGTTCACATGAGTATGTTGTTCCGAGCATAGCCAGAACACGTGCAGCGAAGTTATGAATGTTTACGTACTTGTCCTATTAAACTAACTGGCAAAACTGTTAGATTGCAGCAGTTGAATTTTTCTTTTAGGAAAGAGTCACACTAAAAGTCTATTAATTCAACCGGAAGTTCTTCAGGTGCGTTGTCAACATTATAGGAAAATGGAGACTTAAATATATTGAAAATATTTTGTTTAATACAGTTATATTCTTCGTACATAAACTTGTTTCCTATAAAGAGGATGGCTTTGCTAAGCATTACTATGTTTATATTATATCTAATACACTATCTACCAACAAGTAATTGGACACCCCTGCAATCGACGATATCTGCGGTCCTGATACACGTCACGGCCGCCGCCGTTAAATATCGTGTGGGAAATAACAACGCAACCAGCCGCATGCAAGATGCTACCCAGTTCGGAGCTCTCTGATTTCGAGAAAGGTGTAATCGTCGGGTATCACAGAAATGACCGATCCATACGTGACATATCCAGCGAGTTGAAGTACCCAAAATCGACAGTGGCCTACGTGATTGGCAAGTAAAAGATGAGAGGTGACTATCCGAATGTGTCCCAACCCGGCAGACCCACAAAACTGGGAGTTAGAGACCGGCGGGTGCTGGCCAGAGAAATTCGGAAGAATCGCACCAAATCGATGGGCCACATCCGCGAGGAGTTTCAACAGGCATCCGGGAGTGTTCTTTCGATGAATACCATCCGTAAGGAAGCCCATCTGCTCGGTTTTCATGGACGTGCTGCCGCCCACAAGCCTTTGATCACCAAGTCTAATAGCGCTGCTCGGCTAACGTGGTGCAAAGAACGTCGACAGTGGACCGTTGAACAGTGGAAACAGGTTCTCTGGAGCGACGATTCAAGGTTCACCCTCTACCGTTCGGATGGCAGGGTCTGGGTTTGGCGTCTGCCTGGAGAACGCCTCCTGCCGGAATGTATTGTGCCAACTGTGAAGTTCGGCGGCGGTGGAATTATGCTATGGGGGTGTTTCTCCTGGTATGGGACGGGACCCTTGGTCGCAATTCCTGGTAGACTCAACGCCGAGACCTACTGCACCATTTTGAATGACCATGCGCTTCCTACGTTGTGGCAGTTTTACGGAGTGAACCCATGTTACTTTCAGGATGACAATGCCACCTGTCATGTTGCGAGGTGCACCATGGCTTGGTATGGTGGCAGTGGTGTTAGTCGAATGGACTGGCCTGCGCAGAGCCCGGACCTTAGCCCTAACGAGCACCTCTGGGACGAGTTGGAGCGTCGACTTAAGGGGTGCCCCCACCGTCCGAAATCGGTGAAGGAACTGACCTGTCTTCTCCAAGCCGAGTGGAAGAAAATACCGCTAGCCGTCGTACAATGCCTGGTTGAGAGTATGCTCCGGAGGGTCGCAGCTGTAATCGCCACTCGTGGAAGCTCCACCAATTATTGAAGGTGAATAAACTTCGTTTTCCTTTGCTATCACAGGTGTACAATTACTTGTTGGTAGATAGTGTATATTATAATATACTCGAAAAAAAGGGTGATTTATTTTTATTTTGTAATCACTTATGCTGGCCGCGAGTTTGAGACCACTGGCTTATATAGTCTGAGAAACGTATACTGTGTCCATGATTAAAAGTAAAAAAAAAATGAAGCATCTCAATTGTTGCGTTTTCATGACTGGCAGAAATAAAAAAAACTTACTCCGGCTGTAGGTCAACTATTTGAAACATTTTTTAAATCGAACGTTTCATCTAAATAATTTTGTGACCCACATACGGCAGTAAATGGAAGGCTTGAGTTCTTGCCAACCGTTGCATAAATGTGGCAAATTAAATATTTCTTAATTAGGGAATTTTCCTAAATTCGGAGAAAAGGGTTGTTGGTTGTAGAGGGAGACTACCCTTAGTCTTTCTTGATTATGAACAACCGACAGGCACGTAGTAGCACTACTCTCGAGACACCTAGTGGCGCACTTAGTGGAGATGGCCCAGGAGCCCGGGCTCTCCCCATGATGTATGTATAAATCGGCCCTTCTTTCTTTGTTACTGACTCTTATTTTTAAATATATTTGTACATGTTCTTAAATATATGTTTTACGAATAATTGTAAACGCACTTTAATATGGCGGATATAATTTTAACAGCAAATTTTGAAGATAACAAACCGTTTTTTTTTGTGTAAATATGACAAGGATGGTAAGTCAGATAATATCCGAAAAATTGAAAATTTCGTCGTCCTGGAGCGGAATCGAATCCGCGTCTCCCAGACACGGGTTCGATTGTACTCTTCTTTGATTCTTTTATGCGGAATCCGGCGTATTACCATTGTGAGAGAATTGATACAGCATTGCTGTGTTCCTTCTTGGTGCAGCCACAATTTAACCTTGATCCTACCAGGAAAGGATATGTTGTTTACTTTCGGTTTGGATGAAAAATCGACTTTGCGTTTCATGACTCACAAACATATGCATTGTTGAAATATTAAAAAAATCTCTGGGACTTAAGGTTGTGGCCCCACAGTTTCATGAGGTAGTAGAATAGAGTCCTAGATGCATCATCAATATCCAACATTCCGGTTTCAAATAGATGCGCCTAAGAGCCTCAGAAAAAAGAGCTGTTATTTCATGTATTGCATATTGAAACTCTGGACTTCATAACGAAGTAAATTTCTCCGTCATTTTTGTCCACGCCGGGGTTTAAACCCGGGTCCCCTCATTCTGGAATAAGTCACTCTACCAATTGAGCTACGCGGACGTTCGTTCGGACTGCTATCTGCCTTTATGTCGTGTGCGTCCTGCTGGCAGGCACGTCTCATCTCCCTCCCCCCCCCCCGAAAGAGGGCTGGGGCATGACCCATGGGTCAGCCGTGACCATGAATCGTTGCAGGCAGCCATGCGCTATAGAACGTGCACTCGAGAACTCCCAGTCATTTTTTTTTTAATTTTTCGAAGCGCTGGAGAAGGGATTCTCTGATTTTTCCTCTTCGCGGTGTGGAAATAACATCACACCATTGCAAGATTTTGAACGGCCGGGTGATCCGGAAAGTTCGAGCGCCATTATAACGAAGTAAATTTCTCCGTTGTTTTTGTCCACGCCGGGGCTCTAACCCTGGTCCCCTCATTCCGGAATAAGTCACTCTACCAATTGAGCTACGCGGACGTTCGTTCGGACTGCTATCTGCCTTTATGTCGTGTGCGCCCTGCTGGCAGGCACGTCACAACTTCTGAGGATTTCACTTAATGTAGAATCAGGAATTTTATGGACAGACTGATCTGTCGAAAGGAAGTTTGATTTTCTAAGGCTTTGTGGTTTTAATATGCGATAAAATATATTGTAATTTGTAATGCGTTTTTCTCTTTGGCCACGAAATCGACTTTATAAGTACACAGTCGTATCAGAATAATATGACCGCCTACCTAATAATGGGAATAACCACCCTTGGCTCGGATGACAGCGGCGAGACGGCGTGGTATGGATGCAATGATGCCCTGGATGGTTGCGCGAGGGACACGTGCCCATTCCGATTGCAGCAGAGCACGGAGGTCCAGGAGATGACGTGTTTGTGGGTCGGCACGTCAAATCTGTCGATCCAAATAGTCGCACAAGTGCTCTATTGGCTTGAGGTCGGGCGATTTGGCCGGCCAAGGGAGAACGGAGACATCGCTGTCGTGTTCCTGGAACCAGTCACGCATAACCTTAGCGTCGTGGCAGGGTGCATCGTCCTGTTGGTAAACACCATCACCACCAGGGTAAAGTCCTACATGATAGGATGCATGTGGTCCTCGAGTATGGGATCCATCTAGTGACACCAGCGGTTCCAGGTCACACCAGGAAAACATCTCCCAATCATGCGCACTGCCGCTGCCGTACTATACTTGACCGACAAGCGTATCCGGGTGTTAATTCTCGTGTGTCTGACGACGTATCCGCCACCGCCCGTCACTTCTGTGGAGTAGAAGTCCCGATTCGTAGGAAAAGGTAACCTTTTTTCACTCTCCCACTGTCCAATGACGGTAGTCCCATGTGAACTGTGGGCGTCGTTGCCGATGGACCTGGGTTAACATGGACGCATTGACGCATTGTCGACTCCGGAGACCCATGCGTAACAGGGTTCCCTCTATTGGTTTCGGAGACATGTACCTGGGTGCTCCAGCGTTCATTTGAGTGGTGAATTGCTGGACTGTTGCGCGTCGATTGCCCTTTACCATTTGACGGAGGCGACGTTCTCCACAGTTATGGCGTCGGGAGGTACTCGGTCTGTCAGCGGTCGATTCTTGGTACTCCCTTACTACAGCACCTCGCGAACCGCCCACGAATTCTGCTATTTCTGAGATGTTTCCACCCATGGCGCGGTAGCCGATGATCATTCCTTTTTGAACGTCCGTCAAATCACTACCTCTGGCCATTGTGCTCGCGTAACGCACTATGGCTCATCTGTCGTGGCCGGCCCCTTATATCTCCGTGTGGTCGACCTTGTCACGTGCAATCTGTGACGCGCCTGGGCGGGTACACGGTGATTCCGGGATGGTCATATTAATATTATCCTGATACGACCGTGTATACAGTATGTTTAATAACATAGAGTTGTTTGATTGTATGTCATTCAAGAGATGTATGACTAAAGTATGAACGAAAGTATAGCTTTTTCAGAGCCAGATTTTCTCCGCAAGTGTGAATATTGTACAGCATGTATATTCTAAATGATTGAAATGGCGTATGTATCGTATCGGGAATTTTAATGCATATACACTGAGTGGCCACTTTATTATGACCACCTGACAGTTTTAAGCAAATGAGCTATGGCTGCACGCTGTTGCCGTCAGAAGGCGAGGCTAGTATAAAGAGGGAAAGCTTAGTGCTTGCGACAGAAGTAGAAGTGATTTTTGGGTGACGAGATGGGTAAAAAATGTCATTTGACAGACTTTCAACGTGAGATGATTGTAGGAGCTGGAGCCATGGAGTGAGTATCACCAAAACCGCCGCATTCGTGAAATGTTCCAGAGCAGCTGTTATTAAAGTGTTTAAAGACTGGACTGTCAGCCAAAAAACTGGGTCTCTACGTGCAACGTGTGGATGTCATCGACTAGTGACTGCTTGGGCGGAACGGAGAGTGTTCAGACTGGTAACAGACAACAGAAGGGCAACAGTACAGCAAATTACAGACCATCTTTATCAAGGATCCCATCAAATGATCTCTGCACGCACTGTTTGCCGTACACTGCATCGGATGCGATAAGGCAGGCGAAGGCCTGTTCGAACACCTTTGCTGTCTGCAGTTAACAAGAGAAAACGTCTCCAGTTCGCACAGGAGCACAAGGATTGGACAGTCGATAATTGGAAACAAATTATGCGGTCCGATGAATAACATTTTCAGTTGAACCATGCCGATGGACGAATGAGAATTTGGCCGAAACAGCACGAAAGAATGGACCCCAAATGCATTGCAACAACCCTTCAAGCTGGTGGAGGCAACGTTATGGTTTGGGGAATGTTTTCCTGGCATGCTTTGGGCCCTTTAATTCGTGTTGATCAACGTCTGACTGGCACATCATATCTAAACATCGTTGCGGACCAAGTGCATCCTGTCATGGGGATGGTTTATCCCAATGGCGATTGCTACTTTCAACAAGATAATGCGTCCCACCATAGTGCTCGTATTGTACAGGATTGGTTTCAGGAACATGCCGGTGAGTTTACTTTGCTTAGGTGGCCCCCACAATATCCAGATCTAAACCCCATTGAGAATTTGTGGGATGAAGTTGAACGAGCCATCAGACAGCTGGATCCATAACCCTGCAATCTCACACTCCTGGAAAGTGTTATTCATCAAACATGGTATCAGATTCCACAAACCACCTATCAAAATCTGGTGGAGTCCATGCCACGAAGAATCGACGCAGTATTAAAGGCAAAAGGTGGCCCAACGAAGTACTGAGGGCGTGGTCATAATAAAGTGGCCACTCAGTGTATATAGGCTTTGTACTATATTTCCTTCTTTCAACAAGTGCCACGAACAATTCAACGGCGCCTGTACCAATAGTCCGTCGTTACGTAACGTGGAAAATTAAAATTTCTGAGCCTGACGCGCAATTTCGGAATTTTCCGTTTCTTGTGTAGCGAATGATTTCCGCCAAAGAAGCACTCGCTCTCAGATGACAGTGCTTCTGATTTGTTTGTGTTATCAATGTTGAATATAACATAAAGCTTCAAATTTCAAAATGATTAGACGTTAAATGGAATTTATGATCTCATAATTAAAAGTTCATAGTAATTAATTTCGAAGGGGAATTTGGAAGGTTGTAAAACTTAAACAACACTTTTCATCTTCGGTGTCCTTGATCAGACAGCTTTGCTTTAATTTTATTTAGCTACTAGGGCATTGTTCATTATTTTGCACTTGGAATGTTATGCTTCTACTAGCTCTCTTGTAATCAAAATGTTTGTAGTGAGTAAGAAGAACAATATTTCGCTGTGGCATCAGTGTGGAATCGAAATGAAAAAGCGTGTGAAACCACGGCCATCTAGATATCCATCAGGCCTGCGCGATTACTTCGAGACGTCACGACGAGCGGATCAAACCTCTAGCACTATTGGTTGACTCTCATTATTCTTAGGGAAGTCAGAATCAACCTCTAATCTGAGAGATTTTGACTGATCGTCGTGGCGCTACATGAAATCTACCAAACTTTGGTGAGTATCCAGATGCCTGCGGAGAATCTTTATTATGGAAGTGCTACTTTTGTTAAAAGAAATCCTAGCATTTTGTTGCAGATAATCTGCTGTGGTGAGTTTTAGATGAGGCATCGTATCATGCAACTGAAAGGAACTTCTGACATTAAAGTAGAACAAGTTACTGGCGCGCATGCGGCATATGATACGATGGGCTTTACTTGGAAAAGGAAAATGTGCTCAAACTTCAGGAAACCTCAGATACTAAGCAACGTTAGTAGCCTAATAACTTTTCAAACTGTCCTCGTGTAATTTTTTTCTCTGACTGCTGCTTTTTGAACAATATTATGTTCATAGCTAATTTTGGGTGTGTATTCTGCAAGTCTATTTTGACATGATCATGATCATATGTAGAGGATTTTAGGAAGGGAGTGTCTGACCCCAGGTCTTAAACAACCCTTAGAAATAGGACGCTAGGAGATTTGGGCTAGATTCCTCGATAGGAAAGTGACACGGAAGCGAAGTAGAAAGGGGGAGGAAGACGCCCTTATTTATTACCGGGGGCCAGTACCCAGGGTCCGACGGTTCAACGTGCCCATCCGACGCACGGCGGATATTTAGTGAATCGAGCGTTCGTACCTGCCTGGGATCGAACCTGAAGCTGTTTCCGTGGCAGTCACGAACGTTGCCCACTATTTTGACATGCAATCCACTACTGTTAAAATTTGAAATCATCATCATCTTCAACCTTTCTCAATCCACTGCTGGATGAAAATCTCTCCAAATTTCTTCCAGCAGTTTTTAATAAGTCTCTCTGGCTGGAAACTTGGAAAGACTGAATGAAAATCTCTTCAAGTCTCAAGACAGAGAGACTTATAAAAGTCCCTATATCTTGAGCAATTCTCTTCCAGGTCACTTGAGCATGCACTGGAGTTTTTTTCCACTCATCTCTCACCTGGTCTCCCAGGGGACATTTACCTGTTCCTTGGGACCCAGTCAATGAAACTGTATTCTTCACAGCATAGCAGTTATCGAGTGGTGATCAGTTATTGCAGCAATTTTTCCAGCCTATTCGCCTTTTTTCTTTAAATTTTTAGAGTTCGAGGTGATTTCAGTGAGTACTGTCTTATCTTAATAATGAAAACAAACTTTACGATGTGTTCTTATCTATACTTATCCATAAGTCCCTGAAAGTTTTTATGAACTGCATTTTTCCTTGAGGGCTGATGAGATGCTAACGTTTTCTTGACACGCCGAAAAATCGCAAAAATTGTATCATGTCTCATACCTGAAGTTTTCTGAACCAAATTTTCTATGTCGAAACAAAAATTGCACAACAGAATCATCAAGAAATTAATGCAGCAATGTACACGCAACTGATAAACTAGTTTGGTTCCAGATATTGGTAGTCATATTTTGACTGTCAATATTAAATAATATAATTTTATTGTTCTCTGAAATAAGAGTGATATAAACTTTATCGTTTAGAGGCTTACTTGTAATGTTTAGAGTGTCGCAGGGAATAAGATGTTTGAATTGAAAAAGCTGACCGGTCGTGTTCCAATACTTCCGACAGTTGGTAAGTCAGGGTGGGAGGCCAATCTTGTCCCAACTGGTCGATAAGGGACAAATCGGGGAACATGGCTAGCCACCTGTACAGCTTTACGCTGATGACCACTATTTTGGTTAAAGATGTGTTCATTTCCTGGGAATGGGGGCCAAAGGAGAGATCGTCGAGATGTTAACCAGAGAACGCATCCTGTTGTGATAAATGACATTTTTTTAAAGCAAATGACATCGACACGCTGATCCATATGTACGACTCTATTAATCGTGGGATGACCGTGTCATATTTGTTCTTATCACGATTTTCGTACCATCCAGATGCACTTACTTGTTGTTCTTGCTGTCACCAGTCTAGATTGGGGTAAGGTCTAGACGCCTTATGGAGATCACTTTATTTGAGACAGAGGCGTGGTTGAAGACTTCCAAGCTGGTGTAGAAATGAGCCGAAGATATTTAGCAAATAACAAATAAATTTATCATCCACCTCTTAGGGTAGGATGAAGGTTGGTTTTACACCTTGCACTAGAACATACAGAAGAATTTTAGGTGACAATAGAGCTTGAGCAGAGCAAACAGAATTATGGTGCTTCCTTGTTAGCACCGTTCAGTTTTTTTACAAGAGTTCAGTGAAGTTACAGTCAGTTCTTCTCTGCGTTCATAAGTTACGCATTAATAGCATTATGCAGCACTTTGGAAACAAGATATGAGATTACCAGATCTCAGATATAATGGATCTAGACCTCGGCCTGATCCCTTGGAACAAATATAGATAGTTACTAACCGCAGTTAGTTGAAATCTATCCCTAGCTAACTCAACCGCAGCCGAGCGCTTTTCTTACGGCAAAATCATCCCACGCGATGACCTGACGTCCTGCTCTGGTGAAAACTAGGCGAGAAGCGAGCGCCAAAAAACTAACTTCCTGAGTTCTCCCCAAACTTTTCTCAGCCCCAGCGATCGCTTAGCCAATCGCGAAGACGCATTCAATCCCCTTAGCTGGGCATCCTTCACTCTCCGCGTCCTGCTTCTCACGGTTTGCATCCGCCCGATGGCTGCTCTTCGAAGAATTCCATGTTCCAAGTTCCGATAATTCATGGGCTCGTTATGACCTTGTGAACTGGTCACCAAGATGGCTGTCATGCTCCCTTCCTCGCTTTTCACTTCAAAATGGCGTTCCATTGCCCACTTCTGATTTTCCCACGTTTTCGTTTTTTAACATTCAGCAGTTCCCATTTTCCTGTGCACCGCTGGCATTTTTTCCAATTCTTTTTTCTTAACGGTTTTCACATCATCACAGACTTGACTTCAATTCAATCGTCTCCATATGCTTACACTGTCGACACTTAGACAAAACCCAGACTCTTCACTGTGGACATGTTGATCTTGCATCATTATTACAAACGTTGGCGCAACCACAACGGCGCACAAAGCGGTTTGAGCCATGGAATCCGGTCTCACAGTTTTGTGTTACTTGGAAACAACCTTTGAGATGAGTGAAAGTTCCATGAAAGCAGTTTCGAAAAGTAGCACCAATTTTTCCGTCATATCCTGATGACCGATAATGTAAGTGATTGTATGTAGGTCTTTTAAAAGTTCTTGACATGTACCTTTGGAATTTATTCACTTCGTCATCGACGGCGTTCCGAAATTGTGGACCGCTGTTATACATAAAAGTGATAAATTAAAATTTTTGGCAACTGTGAAATCACAGATCCAAAGATTGAGGAATTTCAGCCAAGTCACACTTAGATACTTTGTCATGGCTTTTCCTTGTTTTCCGCACATACTTGTGTATTCAATTATGCACAGCGACAAATCCACATTTCCCACTAATGTGGAATGTCGATTCGTTGCTGAAAATTAGACGCTCACTAAAACCATCTTCTTCAAAACACGGCCGCATTTCTGCGTTCACGCTCGTCGGCAATACTAATTTAATTTTACGACGCAACAAATGCTCTCAGTTTAGTTGATCGAGAAACTTTTGCTGCAACAATTATCGTTTGAAGTGCTTTGCAGCTGTGATAGAGAGACCACGTGCAAATTAATAGGAAAAAAATTATTATTAAAATTGAAGAAATAATCTATTATTTGAAAAGCGGCGGAGTATTTAGAAGAGGTAAAGGGGCCTTGCCTCCACGAAAGTGTTTCATTTTTTTTGTTAAAATGCAACTTATATTAAAAATACTTTAAGTTTTTCTTATTTCATTATATTTTTTTTTGTTCTGATTGATTTCAAAAATTTCCATTCTTTTTTGTCGGCTCCCACTTAAAAAAGACAGGTAGGCTCAGTTCTGATTGAGTCGTCAGTTTGGAAAGTAGAACTACGATTGGTGTGTTGGAATTTTGTTTTGGCGGCGGCCGCTTTCAAGCGCTCTCGATACTTTCTAGTTCGTTGGGCTGCAGTCTTCTTGGACTTCTTGCATTCCTCATCATATGCTTTTGCCTCTCGTTTTGATTTTCTTCACTTTTGCTTGCGTCCATTCTGCGAATTTCGGAACATTGTCGAAAATGTTAACTCGTTCACACGAAAGCAATTTTTTTTAATTTTAATTTTAACCTCTGCGATATGTTCTTTATATATTTGAATAGATTTCGCCGAGAGCTTTAAAATGATACCACGCACAGTCGTTTTGCGCTCACGGCTGTCCAGATAAACAGTGATATTGTCAAAAGTATTCGCCGGCTCACATGAAAACAATTTTTAAAATGTTCAGTTCAAACCACTGCGAAATGTTCTTCGTATATTTGAACAGATCTCGTTGAGACTTTAAAACGATACCACGCACAGTCGTGTTGCGCTCACTGGACTGAGTCAAACGCCGCGGCGCAGTAACAAATATTGCATCATTTCCCCTGCGCACAGGGAGCGAGGGGAGCGTCGCGCGCGCGATGTATGGCGCAGTAGGAGAATTGGACGCCATGTTGTTTACGAATATGCTAACACGATTAGTGCGCGGAGCGTATTTTTAACGTTATAAGGATTTCAATTGGGACTTATTTTTGTCACAGGCTGTCGGACGTAAGTCGCCCCATACTATACGCGGAGTTAGACGTAGTGCTACGTCAAAAAATTCTTGCAAGAACATAATTTTTACTTAAACATACTGAGAGAATTTGATGTAGTCGTAATAGACACACTTTTCTAATCATGATAGAAGTTATATGCTAGAAGTTTACATTCCCCAAATGTTTTGCATATAGAAGAGGGAACACACTCTATTTTTTTATGATATATAATGTCTTTGGAAGAGACGGTAATGCTGAGCTTTTTGGTAACTCAGAAAACTCAATCAATGAGCTACTCAAATTCTGCGAGTTTCTGAGTGCTCAGTTCCGACTTCAATATTTCTCGTTTATGCTCTGGGTGAGTGCTACTCTTTACTTCATCCTGTGTAATAAGATAGATTGGGAAAACTGATAACTTGGTAGAAAAAAAAAAGTGATCCATGCTGAGCCATTTTCAGCTTGCCTTTTGATGAACAAATACGTTAGTCAAAAAAATCAAAAGATCACTTATTTCCTCTCCTGAAAGCTAAACCGAAAGAAAATAAACATTTTTGCTTCTGCTTTATGTAGTCTCGATCAATATCATTCATACGTTCCCGCTTTTTCTGATGTCCACTTTTTTTTCAAGGAGGAAATTGGATTCGAAACATTTTCCCTTCATCCAAATATATAAGACTTGTCTTGATTTCACGTGTTACTTTTTCGCGCTTTTCTGGTAAGCAGTCATTTTCTTTTGGTGTTGAAGCAAGCATAGTTTCGTCTCTTTCACCCAAGCGCACTTACATGAAATGGAATCAGATAATCTAGACTGCGATGAAAAATGATTACGGTAAGTTAAACTACAGTTGTGTATAACTGCTTGTGGGCATTCTTAGCCAATTAATCCCCTAAACTAATGAACTATTACAATTTTATAATTTTTCTTCTTCACGTGGCATTCACCATCAAGATCCTTTGCCTCCAAATGGGCGCCTGTGTTTGGATTCTCAGCCAGAATGCACCAGATTGTATAGATAAGAAGATACAAGGCAAACGCAGAAAGCGGCACTAAAGTCCAAGGCCCATTTTCACTCAATCGCGTTAAACCGTGGAAAAGACAATCCTGGATGGACGGCAACGGGATATAAGCATTTTATACAAAGGCACTACATAACGGTGGGCGTGGTAAGTTGGGTCGCTCTTTGATTCTAACGCTCGGAAGTTTCTGTAATTAAAAAAAAATTGTCCATCTCGGAAACGCCGTTATTGCTGAATATTCAGGCAAAGCAAACTGAATTTGCTTGTACCACTTACTGGTCATCCATGTAACTCTTCTCAGAAAACTTGAAAATTTCATCGACCTGGAACGGGCTTCGAACCCTGCATCTCCCGATCACCGGTCGAGTATGCCAACCATTACATCACCCAGGACAGTGAAGTTCCAAGCAACCGAGACTGTGTTACATGGATTGCCAGTAAGTGGTACAAGCAGTTTGCTTTGCTTGAATATTCTGAGAATTTTTCATGTATTTTGAATTTTGAAGAATATTTCTTCCTTAATTGATTTACCGTTATTGCTAATGGATACTCGACCGGTGCTAATGTGCTTGGGCTCTTGTGAATAAAAGAAACACAAAAGAAGGACGATATGACCATGCCAAGTTTGTAGACTTTCTGCAAACTAACACCGTTGACTCTCCTTTTGAAGATCTCGCAGTAAAATAAATGGTGAAAGACACAGCACAAGTTCAAGCAATCCGGTTTAGAGAGCTAACTATGATGATGCACTTTAATGAATTGGAAATCGATATTTTGACTTATATTGTTTAGCTGAGAACCAAGCTATATGCTGTCAGCATGGCGAAGCCAGCAGCTCAGAAGTGGGTGGAAGTGCTTGGCTAACCCTTTAAAATTTGGAAGTGCTTGCCTAACCCTTTTAACGGCCGATGTATAAGAACTAAATGGTGCCCAAAATTTTCTGCCCTCCTCAATCAGAACTGTTGACATAGTGACCGGGTTATGCGAAAGCTATGGCAAAACTATTACTTTCTCTCTCTCATCTCAGCAGAATCGATTATATATCCGTCGCTGGTAATACGTGCTTCCTTATGATCTTTAGTCTTTTAGTCTGTAGTCTGATTCCCTTATAGTGTTTTATTCCCTGCGCCATGACCAAAGGAATAATTAGGAAGGGCTGGTCTCTCTGACACGGACATCATTCCACTGCGTAGAAGAAAATTACTCGAATATCTTTTCTTTCCCTTTTTAGGTTCTTTGCCATTTTTGTAGTATTTTTCGGGAGAAAAGGTATTATGATAGGAAGGATTATGAAAAATCATTCCCCGTAAATGCCCACTTTGAATGACAAACCTAAAGGGAAAGCAACGCTTTATGATGCGCAGGTTCACTCGTTTCTCTCGAGTTCGGCCCACTTCTGACAGCGAATGTATTATATATATTCGTTCGAGCTGAGTTCAAACCATTTTGCTAACCCAGAGTTAATACGTTCCAGCCGGTTAAAGGGTTAATAAATTACTATTTCTTTGCAAGTTTAGCTTATTTACATTGTTTTTTTTTTTAAACTTTCTGTAATATTTGATGTCATAAGGCTGAAATTTTAGTTTGTAACCTCATAAAGAATATCTCGTTCTCTCTCTCTCTCTCTCTTACGTTTTAAAACTATAATTACAAAAATGGTGTCTTTCTACTACTTTCTTAGACATTATTTCAGAGAACGCATTCCATTTCACAGAAGTACAAACGCTGAATTTAACAAAAAAATTCATTTTATATAACAAAATTTCTGTTAATTTGTAAAATTCAGGCTTTTATCCCAGTTCTTTATAATCTTAGATGGTCGCACGTGTTCTAACTGCTTAAATATTTTTGGTGGGCACCCCACCCTAACCCATCTGTAGCGTCGCCCCTGATTGTCAGGCTTATTTACCATTTCAGCTATTTTTTTTCCAAACAACCCCTGATTGTCAGGCTTATTTACCATTTCAGCTACTTTTTTTCCAAACAACCCCTGATTGTCAGGCTTATTTACCATTTCAGCTATTTTTTTTCCAAACAATCCCTGATTGTCAGGCTTATTATACCATTTCAGCTATTTTTTGCCAAACAACCCCTGATTGTCAGGCTTATTTACCATTTCAGCTATTTTTTTCCAAACAATCCCTGATTGTCAGGCTTATTTACCATTTCAGCTATTTTTTTCCAAACAATCCCTGATTGTCAGGCTTATTTACCATTTCAGCTATTTTTTTTCCAAACATCCCCTGATTGTCAGGCTTATTTACCATTACAGCTATTTTTTTCCTAACATCACGACTCTCGGAGTCTTAACATACCTGCGAATATACGGTGTAGGGTGTCTTACGTAATGCTCACGTTGATTGGTCTTCATCCAGATGGCGCACGCGTATAGTGTTGCTTATTCAGGTTTGTTTAGCTACTAGAGAAAATGTTTTCCATAGAATGTGTGCTAAGTGAGAAACTTGTTTGGCAGTGGAGGAGCAGAAAGGTCCTTCATTTCGAGCCATAGGAGTGAGATGTAAGAGTCGTGAGGCGTTTGAGGTTTCACGAAATGCATGCTGCGCAGAAGCAGGGAGGCGGCTTTAACATCAGGCACCGATTCAGCAGCAACAGGGAAGTGAAACAAGCCACCGCTACTACCAATCGTATAAGATGTCTGCTTCAAGAAGTTGGAGCATTGGAAGAAATGTAGGCCACATGAAAGTGCAAGAAATGTTTTTTTGGATACACAACGACTTCAGGTAAGCAACTTCTGGCATTACTTACAGACAATATTTCGACTCGTGGTTTTACTAAGTTATGATTCACACATTTCGTTTCCAGTAATCTTGGAAATGTACGACATATTTACTTATTAAGAAAGGTATTTAAAAATAGTCATGTGTGGAGTACCGGAAAACGTCCATTTTCCGGAATCGATGAGTCCTATGGCCGTTCTACTTATTAAAAAAGATATTTAAAAATAGTCATGTGTGGAGTACCGACAAACGTCCATTTTCCGGAATTGAGGAGTCCTATGGCCGTTTTACTTATTAAAAAAGGCATTTGAAAATAGTTGTGTGGAGTACCGAAAAACGTCCAAGATTATGCTCTTGTTTCCGCAAAAGGGAGTAAATTAAAATCGGCATTTGTGTCAGTTTGCACTGAATTTGTGGTCATCTAGTTTGGGCATGAATCCAGCTAACCGCCTAATATTTGAATCTAATTACCTTCTCATAAACGTGATAATAATAGCAGCTTATAATATTTTGATAATAACAATAGGTAACCGCAACATAGTCACCCCAATGGTGCAGTGGTCTAAGCGCTGGCTTGTGATCATTCGTCCGAGATGGGTTCGGGTTAGAATTCCAGTGAGGCATGGATGTTGTATTTGTCTTCCGACACTGACTCTCTCCTTTCCTTGGAAGCAGTGACCTTAAATTAAGGACGAACGACTTCTTGTAGCCCAATGAGTTGCTTCGTTAAACCTCCAATAAAAACAAACCAACAAAAGAAAAAAAAAAAACGAAACCTAACAACAGATAACACATGGTCGAGTCACATTATTTTGACCACCAGCTAATATCCAGAGTAACCGCCGTGTGCAGCGCGGACAGAAGCTAGATGGGCTGGGAGTAACTCAATAAAGTGCTGGAAGGTGTTCACAGGTATGTGGAGCCATGCTGACTGCAGTGCATCTGACAGCTGCTGGAGGGTGAGTGGCGGAGGATCCGTAGAGGGAACAACACGATCGAGGTGGTCCCACAGATGCTTAATTGGGTGTAAGTCTGGGGAATTAGGGGGACCAGGGAAGTACTTTGAAGTCTTCATCGTGCTCTTCCAACCACTCTCCGACATTTTTAACTGTGTGACACGGGGCATTGTCGTGCTGGAAGATCCAATCCGCCCTAGAGAAGACAATCAGTATATATTGGTGTACGTGGTCTGCATGGATGGATTCATAACGAAATCGGTGCGTGCATAGTGCCTTCCACAGTATTAGTGGACCCAGAGCATGCCACAAAAATATTTCGCAGACCATAACGCTGCCTCCTCAAGCTTGTGTTCTTCCAGCAATGCTTGAAGAGTGTTTGTTCTCCGATGTTTCTCGCCTTATACGCCCACGTCCATCCGTTCGATGAAGCAGAAAACGTGACTCATCGGAGAAGGCAATCCTTTGCCAATCAGCGGAGGTTCAATTCCGATACTGCCATGCAAATGTAAGCCTTTTCTGCCGATGCACCTTAGTTAGCATAGGTGCAGTGACGATCCGTCTGCATCAGAGCCCCATACGCAGCAGGGTTCGCTGACCTGTCGTTTTAGACACACGTCCGGTAGCCCCCCTGGTTCATTCGGCCAGTGAGTTGCTCCATTGTAGCGTGTCGATCGGCCTTCATGCACCTTCGAAGCCGACGTTCACCTCACATCAGGGGCACATGGTGCTCCGCAGTTTTCACATCGCTTATTCGCAATGGTGCCATTTCTCCAATCACGATACACTTTAACCACAACAGCACGCGAACAGTTCACAAACTGAGCTGTTTCAGAAATACTGCCACCCTTGGCCCGACAGCCGATAATAATCCCTTTTTGCGAATCTGATAAATCGCTCCTTTTATCCATGACAGCAATTAGTGACATGTTTTCAGATCATGATCGTAGAGGATTTTAGGAAGGGAGTGTCTGACCCCAGGTCTTAAACAACCCTTAGAAATAGGAAGCTAGGAGATTTGGGCTAGAGTGCCCGATAGGAAAGTGACACGGAAGCAAAGTAGAAAGGGGGAGGAAGACGGCCTTATTTATTACCGGGGGGCCAGTACCCGGGGTCCGACGGCTTAACGTGCCCATCCGACGCACGGCGGATATTTAGGTGATCGAGCGTTCGTACCTGACTGGGATCGAACCTGAGGTCCTTTCCGTGGCAGGCACGAACGTTGCTCACCAGGCCACCCGCGGCCATACATGTTTTCAGAATGCCTTCAGCAACACCTTATATACCGTCCAAGCCAGCTCGCGACACGCGCCTTCTTTCATTGGTTACGTGCTGTTGACGTCAAAAGTAGAAGGTACTCGCAATAATGTGACTCGACTGTGTAATACTCTGACCATCCTCTAATAATGAAAACAGTGGACAGCATTGTGAAGTTTTGACAGTATCACATCGAGAATTACACGGAGTTGCGATATAATTTGGGATTTGGGCAGCATATTTTCGTGATGAATGTTTCTAAATTACGCAAAGGAAGTGGGCATTTTTAAAATAATCTGCATTTTAGAGTATAGTGTTGACTGCTGATAGCGGCAAGCATGCACGTTATTGAATTTGTTCCTTCAGTTGTGCGATGACAGGTTCCAAATAAAACTGGTTGGAAATACTTTCAAGATGAAAACTGCCTTTAGTTATCGTCTTGTATAATGAATAAAGTTCTCTGCTGGACGTGTAGTGCAGGGAAGTTTACGTTAAGTCACGTTAGGGTTATTGGAAAGTTACTTGACGTAGCTAAAGTGTACCTAATCTTCAAAGTGCTAGAGTTTGTTTAGGTAAGACTCGCACGTGCAATAAATTCATTGAATATGGAACTTCGTTTTACTCAGCGTTCCTCATTATCTTGAATATCAGTACTATAACTTCGGTTTTAGTACATTAGTACCTTGAAGGCTCTTTATTAGAGCGGTAAACACAACATACCCTGGACTTAATGGAGACACTTAATGAAAGAGACTTAACGGCCAGACAGAGGTCTGACAATAATATGAACTGAGAAAACGTACTCACTTTAAACCTTTTATTGGAGAACTCCTGGTATTATCAAACACACTCTCAACAAATCACACCACTACTGAATATCCGAACTTTCGTAGAATCGCATAACAATAATTAAGAAGAACCTATCACATAAAACGAAGCTTACTTGGTATAGTTGAGCGCGCCTATATATACTGCATACCACCACGTCATGACTTACAGTCGTTGCCACATATCATTCAGCGGGAGAAATAACATCTCGTTAAGTGAGAAGATAATTTGCATAGGAAAATAAAATAACAAGAGATAGTAAAATCAAAAGGAAACTGAATCTAGAGTATACGTTACACTTGAAAGTATTTCCAACCAGTAATGGCTCGTGACCAGAGAAGCAGATGATGTGTTACAAAATAAATTATCCATGAACAAATGCATCTGTTTCTTATAAAGAAGGTCAATTCTGTCTTTCAAAGAAGCATAGTGGTCAATGATATCATCGTAAAACACCTGTTTAACTACAAGTTCGGAGAGAAGTTGTTTTTGTGTCGCGATATTAGATAACGATGATGTCTTTGCTGTGAAATAGTGTTCCTTAAGTCATTTGTTTTATTCGTTTCAAACAGGAAAAACCTTTTTCTGCTGGCATGGTGATTAAGGGTAAAGTTAGGTGATTAAGGGTAAAGGGAAAACAACTCTTCTTGGAAAACATCCTTATGCCATTATATGTCTGCAACAACGTGCACACTGTATCATTTTCCGGGCTCATATTTTTTTTAAACAAGAGCTTTCCAGAATACAGGGGGAACAATTAAGAAACATCACTGAAACTGATGTTTGCGCTCTCAGTTACTATATAAACACAACAGACGAAACCAGAATCGTCTAAACTCAAAATTGCACTACGAGGGCAGTCATTTCACTCGATCGCGAGGTGAAGTGACAACCAGCGGCCCAGGCTGTCACTTCACCCTGATCACTGGCGTCATTGGTTGCCATAGTAACCTTTTTATTCAGTGAACATCAGGTTCTACGTCGGCGCTCTTTATGGTGTCAGGGTGAAGTGATTTGGAATTGCGGCTAGTACCTCTTCACATGTCCAACGCGCAGTTACAAGGTCGTCTGTTCATATCAATTGGTAGTGCCATTTGAGAACGGAGTGCTACTTCTGGCTTACTTTTAGAAACGGGAGAGCTTTTGTTTTAAAGCCACAACATTTTCCAGAAATCATTCTTGTAAAGGAAAAAAGTGACTAATTTTAAGAATAGCTGAATCATTCGAGCAATTTTTTTTTTTTTTTTTTTTTTTTTGAGGTTTAACGACCACCGTGAGCAACTCAATGGGCTATAAGCAGTCGCCCGTCCCTAATTTAGAGTCACTGGTTCCAGGGAAGGGAGAGAGCCAGTGCCGTAAGACAAACACAACATCCATGCCTCACCGGGATTCGAACCCGGACCCCTTCCGACGAATGATCAGAGGCCAACGCCTTAGACCACTGCGCCACCGGGGCGGCGCAATTTTTTTTTTTTTTTTTTTTTTCATAAACTTTAGGTTAAGTGGTACTTCACTCACTTCACCTGACGAGCAGCCATTGTTTCCAATCTAAATGCAAAAGTAGCAAGAGTAATAAGCCGTGCGAAAACTGATTTCAGAAACAGAATGGGGACACAAGCTTTAGATCTTCTTCGAACTACTTTGGAGAGCTCAGAACTCAAACACCCACAGTTAGCACGTGATTTATTTTTAAGCAAAGAACATAGGCACCTTATGTAAAGCCATATTGGTAGTAAACGCTCATGTAAATCAGAGTGATTATTATATATGCGTTTTTTTCTGTTTCGGGGTTTAATGACATCACGAGGCACGCTAAGTGCTATAAACAGTCTCCCGACCAGAGGTTTCCGGGTCGCAAGTGGCCTGGTGATTAGAGCAGCCGCCTTTGACCCGTCCTATGCAGGTTGAGTTGCTCAGAGCCACTGAATACTCGCCATGCGTTGAATGAGTCCGTTATGGTGTCGGCCTCGGTGTATTGGACATTCCGTTACAAATAAGATCATATGTTACTTCCCCCGCCCTTGTTCTATCTCCCTAGGAGTTCTGGTTGTGACGTCATTGCCTGGCACTCCCAACTGTGCCAACTTATGCATTCGATGTGACACTTCTACCTACCTAATCTCTGTCCTATCTGAACCTCTAGGTTCAAGCTAATGTAACTTCGTTTTCCTGATGCGCAACTCAGATCAGATCAGATCATATGTAGAGGACTTTAGGAAGGGAGTGTTTGACCTCAGGTCTTAAACAACCTTTAGAAATAGGAGGCTAGGAGATTTGGGCTAGCGTACCTGATAAGAAAGCGACACGGAAGTGAGGTAAAAAGGGGAGGAAGACGCCCTTATTTTTTACCGGGGGGCGGAGGGTACTCGGGGTCCGACGGCTGAACATGCCCATCCGACGCACGGCGGATATTTAGTGGTTCGAACGTTCGTTTTTTTTTTATTTTTTTGATTGGAGGTTTAACGACCACCGTGAGCAACGCAATGGGCTATAAAGCAGTCGCCCGTCCCTAATTTAAGTTCACTGGTTCCAGGGAAGGGAGAGAGCCAGTGCCGTAAGACAAACACAACATCCATGCCTGACCGGGATTTGAACCCGGACCTCTTACGGATGAATGATCAGAGGCCAGCGCCTTACACCAGTGCGCCACCGGGGCGGCTCGAAACGTTCGTACCTGACTAGGATGGAACAAGATACGCAGCTCAAAAATCCCACGGGATATAAATAGTTGCGTCTAAACCTTCCCTGTAGGTGTAATCCCTACGAGATATTGCTGGGTGTAAAGAGATGTTGGTTCCACGGAGGGAATAGAACCAGTGCAGTCAGACAAACGTTCCTCCAATGCCTCTACCGGTATTCGAGCCCCCCTTTTTGTTCGTTTAACGACCAGCGTCAGCAATTCGATGGGCTATATGCAGTCTGCCGTATCTAATTTAGGGATATGGTTCCAGGGAAGGGAAGATAGCCAATCCCGTAAGACAAGCGCATCATCCATGCCTCACCGGGCCGCCCCGGTGGCGTAGTTGTCTAAGCGATGGCCTCTGATCATTCGTCCAAACGGGGTCCGGGTTCGAATCCCGGTGAGGCATGGATGTTGTGTTTGTCTTACGGCACTGGCTCTCTCCCTTCCCTGGAACCAGTGACTCTAAATTAGGGACGGGCGACTGCTTATAGCCCATTGAGTTGCTCACGGTGGTCGTTAAACCTACAATAAAAAAAAATGCCTCACCGGGCTTCGAACCATAACCCATCTCAGACAAATGATCTTTTTTTTTTTTTTTTTTTTTTTATTGGAGGTTTAACGACCACCGTGAGCAACGCAATGGGCTATAAAGCAGTCGCCCGTCCCTAATTTAAGGTCACTGGTTCCAGGGAAGGGAGAGAGCCAGTGCCGTAAGACAAACACAACATCCATGCCTGACCGGGATTTGAACCCGGACCTCTTACGGATGAATGATCAGAGGCCAGCGCCTTACACCAGTGCGCCACCGGGGCGGCTCGAAACGTTCGTACCTGACTAGGATGGAACAAGATACGCAGCTCAAAAATCCCACGGGATATAAATAGTTGCGTCTAAACCTTCCCTGTAGGTGTAATCCCTACGAGATATTGCTGGGTGTAAAGAGATGTTGGTTCCACGGAGGGAATAGAACCAGTGCAGTCAGACAAACGTTCCTCCAATGCCTCTACCGGTATTCGAGCCCCCCTTTTTTGTTCGTTTAACGACCAGCGTCAGCAATTCGATGGGCTATATGCAGTCTGCCGTATCTAATTTAGGGATATGGTTCCAGGGAAGGGAGATAGCCAATCCCGTAAGACAAGCGCATCATCCATGCCTCACCGGGCCGCCCCGGTGGCGTAGTTGTCTAAGCGATGGCCTCTGATCATTCGTCCAAACGGGGTCCGGGTTCGAATCCCGGTGAGGCATGGATGTTGTGTTTGTCTTACGGCACTGGCTCTCCCTTCCCTGGAACCAGTGACTCTAAATTAGGGACGGGCGACTGCTTATAGCCCATTGAGTTGCTCACGGTGGTCGTTAAACCTACAATAAAAAAATGCCTCACCGGGCTTCGAACCATAACCCATCTCAGACAAATGATCTTTTTTTTTTTTTTTTTTTTTTTTTTTTTTATTGGAGGTTTAACGACCACCGTGAGCAACTCAATGGGCTATAAGCAGTCGCCCGTCCCTAATTTAGGGTCACTGGTTCCAGGGAAGGGAGAGAGCCAGTGCCGTAAGACAAACACAACATCCATGCCTCACCGGGATTCGAACCCGGACCCCGTTCGGACGAATGATCAGAGGCCATCGCTTAGACCACTGCGCCACCGGGGCGGCGACAAATGATCTGAAGCCAGCGCTTAGACCACTGCGCCACCGGGGTGGCTCGTTGTGGTTCCTGAAACAACTGTGCTGTTTTACGTAAAAGTGTCACATAGCTATTATTTAGTATTACAAGTGCGCACCACTGATTTCTATTTCATATGTAAGAGGGAAAGTTTGATATATCTGAAGAAGATTGAAATGCAGTTTTAAAAAAAAAAGCATGTCGTTGGGGTTTTTTTTTCGGTATTTAACGACCTCAGTGATTGTTTGGGAGTTTGACAACCACCGTGAGCAACACAATGGGCTATAAGCAGTCGCCCGTCCCAAATTTATGTATCTTGGTTCCTGGGAAGGGAGAGAGCCAGTTTCGTAAGGTAAATACACCACATCTTAGCTTGAAACTGTGCTCACTCGGGCGAACGGTAAGAAACCAGCGCTTTGACCACTGAACCACTAGAGAGGCTTACTGCGGTAAGCACGTAAGGCTTTGGTGAGTCACCCGCTGTGGCTGGGATGCACAGCAACAGCACAATCCATGTCTCATCAAGGGATCGAACTCGGTCCCAGTGCGAACGATTGGTCAGAAACTCGTTTTTCTGACCACTCTGACACAGCGCCAGCAAACCTCGGCGGTAAGTATTAATATACTGTGAGCAATTTCGTCTTCATTTAGCTGCTCCTGCGAATGCATCGCATAATCATAAATTTAAATGCTGATTAATAACTTGATTTGCTTTACAACATTTGTGATGAGAATGGCTGTCTTTCTATTATAAATGTTCTTAAATTTGGTACTACCTTTGATTGCCCTAAAGGCTCAAGTAGAAAAGAATGCAAATTTTCAGACTCACGAAAGCAAAAGAATCAATTCTGATTCCAATTGAAGTGTCTAGATAGGACCTACTTCATCCACACAAACGCTTCCACAGTTCACATAGTTGTTGTGAGCTGTTCACATGCGTGTGGTACATTAAGACAATCTCTTGCCTGTTCCCATCATCAAGATGTGGCACAGATTTGAGACTGAAGGCGATCGGCGATAAAGTTATTCCATTATGCTTAACTTTTTAGTTCGATGGCCACATTTTTTCTCCCGTTACATTCAAAGCGAGTACATAAAAATATGGATAGCCACTGAACGCTAAGAAAAGGAAGGGGACAGGGAGAGTGATATCCCAGCGCCATTCTCAAGCAGCGATTGGGGGTCAAACTAATAGTTCAACTCTAGGGAAAGCAGTGAGCACTTTACAAATGGATTGTTTGATTACGTTGCAGGTAAATGTCCTTTATTTACTGGATTTTTTTCACTGCATTCCACTCCGTAAAATTTACTTCGAAGCATTTTCCTGACCTTTCCTTTGCTTTTGGGCCATGATACTAATTCTTCCTGCAGTTTCTTTTATTTCGGATTTTTTCTCTTCTGATTGGAGGTTTAACGACCACCGTGAGCAACTCAATGGACTGTAAGCAGTCGCCCGTCCCTAATTTAGGAACACTGGTTCCAGGGAAGGGAGAGAGCCAGTGCCGTAAGACAAACGCAACATCCATACCTCACCGGGATTCGAACCCGGACCCACCTCGGACTGATGATCAGAAGCCATCGCTTAGACCACTGCGCCACCGGGGCGGCATTTCGGGGTTAAAAGACCACCGTGAGCGACAAGTACAAATTGTAACCAGTCGGCCAGCATCACTGATCGTAAATCAGTGACGCTGGTTTACTGATTCACTGATTTTGACACTAATTCTTTCTGACCGATTACCTGCTATAACACTGGTGACAAACTAGGAAAGGAGAGAAAAGTTATTTGAGTTTTTCCACCCTTTTTTCCCGACCCAGTGGCATGATGTCTGGGTCAGAGGGACTAGCTCTTCCGCATAATGCCTTGGAACATGGACCGATGACAGGTTTATAATCGGTACTGCTGAGATGACAGTGGGAAAGGAATTGCTTTGTCGTGGCTTTCGCAAAACCCGACCGCTATGTGAACATTTACGTTTTGGAAGCACAGAAAATTTTGGGCACCATTTGGTTCACGTATTTTAGAAGCCGCTTAAAGTTAATATTTCAGGGAAGGGAGATAGCCAGAGCCATCAGGAACCTCCCCCCTCATGCTTTATCGATACGCGCACCTTGGCTCATCTCTAACGAATGATCAGAAGTCAGCTCCTCAGACCATTCATCCATCGCCGCGGCGCTCTAAGGCATAACCTGTGTTTGTTCTGAGATTTGTCTCCCGTTACAGGCCGATAACAAGGCATTGTATTAAATCCACAAATTTATATCATATTTCTCTTGGGATTGAATTTACATTGTGTGTGACGTACTACAGAAATGAGGCACGTGTCAAGACGACAAATCTGCAGCGATACATTCCGTCGGTGTAGTTCAGTCAGTTAGAGCAACTCACTTCGGAGTGAAAATTCATTTAGCGAAAAATGTGAGATGTTTGTCCCGCACATCGTCCGGAGTTAATGAAAATTCATTCTTCGAAAAATGTGAGATGTTTGTCCCGCACATCGTCCGGAGTTAATGAAAATTCATTCTTCGAAAAATGAGAGATGTTTGTCCCGCACATCGTCCGGAGTTAATGAAAATTCATTCTTCGAAAATTGTGAGATGTTTGTCCCGCACATAGTCCGGAGTTAATGAAAATTCTTTCTTCGAAAAATGTGAGATGTTTGTCCCGCGCATAGTCCGGAGTTAATGAAAATTCATTCTTCGAAAAATGTGAGATGTTTGTCCCGCACATCGTCCGGAGTTAATGAAAATTCATTCTTCGAAAAATGTGAGATGTTTGTCCCGCACATTGTCCGGAATTAGGGAAAATTCATTCTTCGCTTCCAAAAGAAAAGAAAAAATTAAGAGGAAGATGATGTGACGCACTACAAAGGTAAAGCACGTGTGACAACCACAAATATGCAGCGATACATTCCGTCGGTGTAGCTTAGTCGGTTAGAGCAACTCACTCCGGAGCGAGGAGGCGTTGATTCGATCACCAACAAATTCTTGTTTTCACATGTGGAAGAGAAAAAAAATCCTTCCATTCTTTGCAAGGATATTGGGAATTTTGGTTCTCTTCAACCTGAAAAGATGTTTCTTTGTTCTTGTAGAAAGAACACAACGAACACTGTTACGTTAAGATGCATTTTCCTCTCTTATAGATTCATAAACAAGAACTGTACAAAATATACAAATTCACTGCACTCTGATCTGTTGCGATTGCTTTTATTTTCGTGGAAAGGAAGAACGCGCTGTTATTTTTATCTGCATATTTTTGCCGCAGGTATGTTAAAAACTTCGGATGTCTTCCATTCGAAGAATTCTCTAAGTTCTTGGGAGAGGTGCAGGCGATTGGTGGTTTTGCCCTGAGATATTAGATTCCCTTTGTTGTACCGATTTGCTTATTGATGACCTGGCACATATTAAAATGACAAAATCATTGCATCTATAGGAATGTGTTTTGCTACTACTTTTATTTTGTGGAGGAGAAAACCATCATGCCGTTCTTTCATTTTTCTGATGTAGGACCAGTGGGAATTTACATTTCCTTTGATAGAAAGAATTCGTTGCATTGCTTTTGTAAGAAAATCGCTACGCTATGATTTTTTTTTCTTAAAATTTATTCCGTAAAAGTTATTGATATTATTTTTTAAATAATCTTTGTTTGGCTTCTTTTTTTTTCTACATTTACAAGAATGGAGATTCATTTTGTCTGAAAAAAAGTGCTTTTTATAAAAAATTTAGAGGCGACTATGCTTTACAAATGACTAAAAAGGAATTCTTCGGGGCAGATAAAATGCACTGTCTGTTTACCTAAAACTAATGTAATGTTCAGGTATCTTGATTAGTGTTACTACGGTGAAACGTTTCACTTCTGCGTGAATTCTGAATTTTTGTTTTCCTAGACGACGCTGCGTCATCTCTATTGAGGAAGCAGTTGATATCTAGTATATCGTCGGTTTTATTACGGAATCATACGGAGCTGACAGTATGGCTATTGTCCGAATTCTTTTCTCGTTACGGATATGTGCAAACCTGCATTATCTTTCAGCTTTGTCACAGTTTGTGGCACTCTGTGGTAAAGAATGACACCTTTTCAGTTAAACGAAAGATTAGAAAAACTTGCGTTTTCCATGGTTGCTTGAGAAATCTGCGGTGTTTTATCAAAACACGTGATTTCTCTTTGTACTCCTGGACGTAGCATCTCAACCAAGGCTCATGATAGGTAAAAGGGTCGGTCATTTTTAAGCTATCATGAACCTTGGATGAGATGCTATAAATTGTTTTTATAATAGTTACAAAAAAAGAAATTCGTAAGAGTTAATAAGTCATCCTTTATTTATACACTGACGAAAAAAAAATCCCAACACCACGAAAAAATAGTTGTAGAGGAATGAAATCGAGGCAAACATTTGTACAGGTAACATATTTAATCGATTAAGGTTTCAAGATCACAGCTTAATGTAAGCGCGAGAAGAGCCATTTTAAATGTGAAATGCTGGTACATTAATAACCGGTGTAACCGCCAGAATGTTGAATGCAAGCGCGCAAACGTTCATGCATTGTGTCGTACAGGTGCTGGATGTCAGTTTGTGGGATGGAGTTCCATGCCTGTTGTACTTGGTCGGTCAATACAAGGACGGTTAATGCTGGTTGGGGGTGACGCTGGAGTTGTCGTCCAATGATGTCCCACACGTGCTCGATTGGTGAAAGATCTGGTGATCTAGCAGGCCACGGCAACATGTCGACACTCTGTAGAGAATGTTGGGTTACAACAGCGGTATGCGGGCGAGCGTTATCCTGTTGGAAAACACCCCTGGAATGCTGTTCATGAATGGCAGCACAACAGGTTGAATCACCAGACCGACGTACAACTGTGCCGTCAGGGTGCGTGGGATAACCACGAGAGTGCTCCTGCTGTCATAGGAAATTGTTCCCCAGACCATAACTCCAGGTGTAGGTCCAGTGTGTCTCGGCCGCAGACAGGTTGGTTGCAGGTGCTCACCTGGCCTCCTTCTAACCAACATACGGCAGTCACTGGCACCCTAGCAGAACCGGCTTTCATCAGAAAACACAACAGATCTCCACTCCGTCCTCCAATGAGCTCTAGCTTGACACCATTGACGTCGCAAACGGCAGTGGTTTGGAATAAGTGGAATGCACGCTACATGGCGTCTGGCTCGGAGCTGTCCTTCAAGTAACCGATTTGTAACAGTTTGTTGTGTCCCTGTGGTGGCAACTGCAGCTCGAATTGCTGCCGCAGACGCAGTACGATGCGCCATGGCCATACGCCGTACACGGCGGTCTTCCCTCTCAGTAGTGCCACGTGGCCGGCCGGAACCCGGTCTTCTTGAGGCAGTACCTTTCCTTGACCACCGCTGTCAACAATCATGCACAGGGGCTACATTCCTGCCAAGTCTTTCTGCAATATTGCGGAAAGAAAATCCACCTTCTCGTAGCCCTATTACACGACCTCGTTCAAACTCCGTGAGCTGTTGATAATGGCTTCTTCGTCTTCTTAAAGGCATTCTTGATTAACATCAACACCCTACGTCGAATCTCAACGATAACTAACGCTCACGAACGTTACAGCGCGTATTTACAGCAAACCTGCTTTGCATATTTCGAGGGGCCCTACTAGCGCCACACGTATGCGCCGAGCGCGAAATTTGCTTAGATGTCATCTTACAGATGTACTCTCACCGCCTACCAACTGTCGTTTATCTAACACAATCCCTTCTTGGTGTTGAGATTTTTTTATGTCAGTGTACATACACCGATGAGCCATTACCTTATGACCACCCCCCAACCTCCTTATGACCCCCCCCAACCTAGAGAAATGAGCGCGCCTTGATGCCAAACGGTGGCCCAGGTGAAGTTCACAGAGCTGTGTATATATACAACCCGAGGACCGGCTTTCGGTTAGTAGAGTGTTCGGAGTCAGAATGGCAAATGCTGCCAATTTATCGGAGTTTGATAAAGGACAAATCGTGATAGCACGGCGCCTCGGAACTACGATCTCGGAAACGGCGCGGTTTGTGGGTTGTTCACGTGCCGCTGTAGTGAGTACGTATCAAAAGTGGTGCACAGATTGCAAAACGATGAGCCGTCGTTCAGTCGTGTGTTGTCCGCTGCTCATTGATGCCAGAGGGGAGCGGAGACTGTTGCGGATTGATCACAGCGACCGCGGGACCGCAGTGCGACAAATCCCCCGAAGTTGTAATCGGGGCAATGTGTCACAGCACACGGTTGATCGCAGCCTTCTGCGCATGGGCCTGCGTAGCCGAAGACCCAGATGTGTCCTCACGCTCAGTGCGCGTCATCGCCAACAACTCATGAAATGGGGCTCAAGATCATCGAGATTGAACCGCGGATGATTGGAAGAAAGTGGATTGGTATGTCGAATCAAGATTCCTGGTGCATCATGTAGACGGCCGAGCGCGGACACGTCGATTACCAATAGAGGCTATGGCACTTGAATGCACTGTTGGGCAAAACCAGAACGGCAGCAGCGGTGTTATGCTGTGGGTGATGCTTTCTTGGGACACTTTAGGACCCATTTCCCAAATAGTACAATCCCTGACAACTGTCAGATATCTGAACATCGTTGCGAGCAGAAGTTCACTAATTCATGGCAACTGTGTTCCCTGCCGGTCATGGCCCTTACCAACAGGATAATGCACCACACTGCCAGAATCGTCAAGGAGTGGTTTGAGGAACATGCTGGTGATTTTCTGTTAATGCTCTGGTTTTCAAATTCACCTGACAAGATCCCAATCAAAAATTTGTGTTTCGACTTGAAAAAGTCACCACCACCCCCGGAATGTAGGGGAACTGGAGGACCTGCTGTTGACATTATGGTACCAGACACTCCATAATACCTATCGCCACCTCATCGAAACGATGCCTCGCCGAGTGGCCGCTGTTTTGCGTGCTAAAGCGGATCCTACAGCTTATTTGATAGATGGTCATAATGTAATGGCTCATAGGTGAAAGTGTGACTCAATGTATCCACCTTCGCATTTTTCACATTTTGTCCAGCATTTTCGCCAGTCCGCAAAAGCACGTTGGTGAGATGAAGGTTCCCGTTCTTGAAATCAGTGGTTTACCTCCTTTGATTCACCAGAATCAAATGTTGTCCCACGTGAAAACCTCCTTAATCTATCGAAAAAAAAATACAAATAGTCTCATTTCTGATTGAGCCGTCAGTTTGGAACGTCGGACTACGATTTGTAGATCGGAGAGTTGAAATTAGCTAGTCGAGTACGATTTCAAAGCGTTTATTTAATTTGTAATAGACAACACAGGTCTATGATATGAAAAGTAGCTTTCATAATATTTACAAATAATGCTGGGTACATTGCGAACACAAAGCTGAGTTCGAGATGTGTCGGGTACGGGTTCGAGCGGTGTGTTGGAATTTTTGTTTGGCTGCGGCGGCTGCTTTCAGGCGTTCTACTCTCAAGTTCATTGGGCTGCAGTCTTCTTAGGCTTCTTACATTCCTCATCATTTGTTCTTGCATCTCGTTTTGATTTTCTCCACTTTTTCGTGCGTTCATTCTGCGAATTCCGCAGCATTTTCGAAAATGTTAATCCGTTCACACGAAAACAATTTTTAAAATTTTAGTTTAAACCCCTGCGATATGTTCTTTATATATTTGAATAGACCTCGTCAGAGATCTTTAAAACGATATCACGCACAGTCGTTCTGAACTCATGGTTGTTCAAATAGCCGCGATATTGTCAAAAGTGTTCACTAGTTCACAAGAAAACAATTTTTAAAATGTTCAGTTCAAACCGCTGCGAAATGTTCTTTGTGTATTTGAATAGATCTCGTCAAGATCTTTAAAACGATACCACGTACTGTTGTTTGGCGCTCACGGTTGCCGAGATAGACTGAGGCAAACACGTCGGCACACCCAGAAATGTTGCATCATCTCCCCCGTGCACAGGGACGATGTATTGCATAGTACGCGAATCATCTCCCCGTGCACGATGTATTGCATAGTACGCGAATTGGTCACCATGCTGTTTAAGAATATGCTAACATGATTAGTGTGCAGCACGTATTTTTAACGCTATAATGATTTCAATTGGGACCTATTTTTGTCACAGGCGGTCTGCCGTAAGTCGCCCCGTACTATCCGCGGAGTTAGAAGTAGTCCTACGTCAAAAAATCAGAGGGTGTCAAGTCAGGGTAAGACATAAGTCCATTAATTATATATAAGTCCAACCGTTTCCAAAATGTTCGAGACCGGTACCAAAGCTCCCCTCACGTAAGCTTTGGTACCCGTCTTGAGCAAATTTTTCGATGTCAAAGGGTTGAAAACAACTGCACAATACTTTTTTTAGACATTGAAAGTTTTTGCATTATCTGATTTATCGTTATTGTTCTGTCAGCTTGGATTAGTTGTTCAACAAGGACCACATTTTCGTCCATTGTTACTGTTACTCTACCTAGTTTTGTCATTGACATCATAATCACCATTTTTGGAAAGAGATTACATCTCTGGACATTGCTTCTGTCAAAATATTTCTTCCTCATAAACAGTTTTTAGTTTTTTGTGGATTACAGTCGCTGAAGTTGCACCGGTCTTTACAAGAAACTCGATGACCCACCTTGTCTGGTTCTGGCGCTTACTTCAAGTTCCGTAACTTTCGACTTACAAATACAACAGGAAGCTTTCATTGGGTATATTTTAAAAGATATTAATAAGGAATATGTATAGAGACCAAAATTATGCTAATCTTACTTAGGACAAATTGTGCGTTACTTTAATGATCGGGGACGCATTGTCGACGCAAGACAGATGGGTCATTCTATCGCCCAAGTGGTAAGAACACTAGAGTTCCCGAAAGCAACCGTATCAAGGGTGTACCGCGAGTATACCATCGACGGACGTACCAGCGCCCGGAGAGCAAGCGGTGGCGGACCACACGTCATAGATGACTGGGGTCGACGTAGACACTCCAGGCTCGTACAGACCGACCGCTTGGCAACGATGGAGCAAATCACATTCATGTTAAATACCAGAGGCCCAAGCAGCGTCAGTGAACAAATGGCACGGCGTACGCTGTATGACCTAGGCTACCAGAGCCGAATGTCTACTCGTGCGTCATTGCTGACTGCTCACCATCGGATATTATGCCTTGACGGATGCCGGGAACATCAAAACTGGACTCTGTGAGTGGCGGGGCGTAGTGTGGTCAGATGAATCCCGCTTCCAGCTGTACCGAGCTAACGGGAGGGTGCGGGTGTGGCGTGTTGGCAGCATGAGGCCATGGTCCCGTCGTGCCAGATCAGCTCTGTTTAAGGCGGTGATGGCTTCTTGATGATTTGGGAAGTCTTATCATATGCCACATTATGCCACTTAATGTGTCAGAAGTGGTCCTTAACTGCTGCGGACTGATCACCTACACGTTTTCATGGCATTCACGCATCTTGCGGCTGATGGTCTGTTCCAGCGGGACAATGTGCTACCCATCGAAAGGCAAGTACTCAGGCATGGCTCAAGGAACAGTCATCTGAGTTTGGAACCATTCAGAGGACCCCAAGGTACCCGGATATATACCATGTTGGAAACTCTCTGGAATGTCGCGGAGCGGTACATCATACCCATGGATCCTGGACCGACGTCTCGGGTGGAGTTGTGGACAATGCTGCAACAGGCATGACTGGCATTACCTCCGGAAACCATCTTGCACCTGGTGGAGTTGATGTCTTGGCATGTACAGGTTTTTCACGCTGGAGGAGGACCAACACGCTTTTAGGTAGGTATCTCTAATGTTTTGTCCATTGAGTGTATATATAGACCACCCATGCTTAATATAAAGAGCTTCCATAAATACTTTACATGTTTAACGGGTCATAAAAGAAATAATATACAAGGCATTAGCATATTTGACAGGTATTTTGTCAGACAAATAACTCAACAAATTTGGTTCATTCACTTTGATGTCAAAAACAACATGAATGATTATTTTTAAAACTCTATAGAAATCTCTAAAAGAAAAAAAGAATGTGTGGGCTTGTTAGTGTGTCTGTGGCTGCCGTAACTCATCGAAAAATCGTAGTAGTCAGTTCAAAATTTGGAAGCCGCCCCGGTGGCGCAGTGGTCTAAGGCGCTATCCTCTGATCATTCGTCCGTAAGGGGTCCGGGTTCGAATCCCGGTCAGGCATGGGTGTTGTGTTTGTCTTACGGCACTGGCTCTCTCCCTTCCCTGGAACCAGTGACCCTAAATTAGGGACGGGCGACTGCTTATAGCCCATTGAGTTGCTCACGGTGGTCGTTAAACCTCCAATCAAAAAAAAAATTTGGAAAAAGTGTTTTCCATCGTTGTGTGAGTGGCAGTGACTGGTTTCAAGTCGAAATTATAAGAGGGTGTTTCCGCGAGGAGCAAACATATTTATCATTCTGAAAGAATCGGGAAGTTAGGAAATAACTGAGAAAAAGAATGCGTGGCCTTGAGGATGCAGACGCGTGTGCGCTGCGATTTTATAAAAACGTTCCTGCTAAGTGCGTATGAGGACAAGCAAAACATCTTTTCTCATTTGGAAATTTTTATTCCAGCAGTGCTCTCGACGTCAAAGTACACTGAGACGTCCGAGTCGACACATCTACGCAGCTGAGTCCGTCGGGGATACAAATCTACGTCATTGAGTCCTTAGAGGCAACAAATCTACGTCACTCTCTTGATGCTCTGCTTCGCCAACTTCTTTCACGCACCTTTCATAAAAAATTACGAAGCCTGTGTTTACCAATGTATTTTCTTTTTAGCTTTATAGCTGCTAAGGCAAATACTATTTCAATAGAACATTAATATAGAATTAACAAACATAATCATTTACTGCAGTGAAAATAAGGCACTGCATTTTAAAGAGGCACAATTCAGCTACTGATTAGTGAAAAATTTCGAGATCCATGAAACTTTAAAATAACATCTTTTGTTTTTTCAGTCACTTCTGCTTAAATATCTTAGGTGATGACTACGAACAGAACATTGGACTGAGATTGTTGTATACTTGAAATAGTACTCTTGGTCGAAGAATAAAAATAAAGGGTATTTGTCAACATATTTGCACTTGAAGTCATTAGATAACTATTTTTCTCGTCCTGGGCGGTGTAACCGATAGCATACTCGAACGGTAATCGGGAGATGTATGTTCCATTCTCGCTCCAGGGCGATGAAAAATTTCAGGTTTTCTGATGTGATTGATATTATTTGTGGAACAGCAAATACAGTCAAGTCAGAGATTTCTGATTGCTGTGTTAATTACCATGATGCATTATTAACACTGCTTTTAAAATGTTTCCCAGATATTTATTAACCTTTTCTATAAATGCTAACACGATCCACACCGGATATCAGTCGTGAAACACTTTTTAGATGTACAGTATCCCCTTGCTGCTAATCTCTCCAGGGTTCCCCTGAAAACCATATGGATCTTAAATTTCAGATCGAACTGAAAAAAATGGAGTTAAAGAAGCTGAAGCTGCAACACATCTTAGTACAATCCTAGACAGGGTTGGGTTTAGTGCGGTGAGGCACCGCCGCACAAAACGCCAAAGCAGCGTCGAGATGAACCTTTACTTCATATTTTTGTCAAATTGTAAAGTATATACACAGTCGAGTCACATTATAGTGACCACCTCCTACTTTTAACGCAACAGCGCGCAGCAAATGAAATAAGGTACGTGTCGTAAGCTGGCTTGGAGGGTATATAAGGTGTGCTGTAGGCATTCTGAAAACATATCACTCGTTGCTGTCATGGTTAAAAGGAACGATTTATCAGATTTGCAAAAAGGGGTTATTATTGTCTTTCGGGCCAAGTGTGGCAGTATTTCTGAAACAGCGCAGTTTGTGAACTGTTCGCTGCTGCTGTGGTTAACGTGTATCGTAATTGGAGAAATTGCACCATTGCGACTTTACGACGTAAAAACTGCTGAGCACCACGTGCTATTGAGGTGAGAGGTGAACGTAGGCTTCGAAGGTGCGTGAGGGCCAATCGACACGCTACAGTGGATCAACTCACTCGCCGAATGAACCAGGGGGCTACCGGAAGTGTGTCTAAAACGACAGTTCAGCGAACACTGCTGCGTATGGGGCTCCGATACAGACTGGTTGGTCACTGCACCTTTGCAAACGAAGGTGCATCGGCAGAAAAAATTATATTTGCACGGCAGTATCGGAATTGGACCTCCTCTGTTAGGTAAAGGATTGCCTTCTCCGATGAGTCACGTTTTCTACTTCATCGAACGGATCGACGTTGGCGTATAAGGCGTTAAATATCGGAGTACAAACATTCTTGAACCATTTCTGGAAGAACACAAGCTGGTGGCAACAGCGTTATGGTCTGGGGAATGCTTTCGTGGCATTTCCTGGGTCCACTCATACCTGTAGAAGGCACTATGGACCGAATTCGTTATGAATCCATCCTTGCAGACCACGTACACATATACACGCAGATTGTCTTCCCTGGTGCGGATGGCATCTTACATCACGACAATGTGACGTGTCACATTGCTAGAAATGTCCAAGAGTGGTTAGAAGACCACGAATAAGTTTTCAAAGTACTGCCCTGTCTTCCTAATTAATACCACACTTAAACCGAATTGAACATCTGTGGGACCAACTCGATCGTGTTGTTCGCTCCATGGATCTTCCACCACGCACCCTCCAGCAGCTGTCATATTCACTGCAGTCAGCATGGCTCCACATACCTGTGAACACCTTCCATCACCTTACTGAGTCACTCCCAGCCCGTCTAGCTGCTGTCCGCGTTGCACACGGCGGTTACTCTGGATATTAGCTGGTGGTCACAATAATATGACTCGACCGTGTCCAAGAAAAGGACGAATACCTACGAGTATTGCTGCATCGCCGGGCGACGAGCGATGATAATTAGAGACGACGAAAGCTCTCGCTGTCGTTGCAGCAATCGAAATCATAGCACTAGGGTATGATTAAAATTAACAACAAAAAAGGAGCAGTTCGTTTGGCTTGAATTTGGTGACAACGCTCTGGACTATAATTTTTATTATATATCCTTCATATGCGAGAAGAAAGTGGTACAATCCAAAGTCCAACACATACACACACATCCGCTCCATCCTGCCCCACAATGCCCCACTCCGCCCCACCCCTCACCCCCACACACCCTAGGGGGCCATAAAAAAATTGAAGCTCCGGGCGGGCGCCACGAACGCTAATGCCGACCCTGATCTCTGAAACATCTACTTCTTCACCTATGTAAGTAACAATAAAAAAAAACAAGTTAGTAAAATCATGCAATGCATTGATTATAATACGCTTTCCAACATACCAGAAATTATTACTCAAGTTATGAGGATAATGGCTGTGGAATAAATCTCGCTCCTGTGTCCTGACCTTTGACCCCATTTCGATGATATTCTACAGAACCGGTTCAGTATTCCTCAAGAATAACATACTAAAGTTTTGTCGCAATAGAAGCAGTTTTACGCAAGTTATGAGAATAATGGCTGTGGAATAAATCTTGCTTTTGTGCAATGACCTTTGACCCCATTTCGTTGATATTCAACAGAACCGGTTCACTATACCTCCGGAACAACATGATAACGTTTTGTCGTAATCGAAACATTTTGTGGTAAGTTATGATGCACAAGGGCAATGGAATGGATCACACTCCAGTGTCCTGACCTTTGACCCTATTTCGCCCATTTTAAATAGGGTTCGTCCCCAGTGGCTCCCTACCACATACTAAAATTTCATCGAAATCAAACCATTTTTACGCAAGTTATGACGCATAAGGGCAATGGAAAAAATTCCGCTCTTATGTCGGGCCTGACCTTTGACCCTATTTCGCCCATTTCCAATAGGGTTCGTGTCCAGGTGGTTCCCTACCAGTTACTAAAATTTCATCGAAAGCGAACCATTTTTACGCAAGTTATGACGCATAAGGGCAATGTAACAAATCCCGCTCTTATGACCTGCCTGACCTTTGACCCCATTTCGCCCATTTTCAATAGGGTTCGTGCCCAGGTAGTTCCCTACCACATACTAAAATTTCATCGAAATCGAACCATATTTACGCATGTTATGACGCATAAAAGCAATGGAATGGATTCCACCTTTATGCCCTGACCTTTGACCCCATCTCGCCCATTTTCAACAGGTTTCGTCCCCAGGTGGTTCCTTACCAAATACTAAAATTTCATCGAAATCGAACAGTATTTACGCATGTTATGACGGATAAAGGCAATGAAATGGATCCCGCTTTTATGTCCTGACCTTTGACCCCATTCCACCCATTTTCAATAGGTTTCGTTCCCAGGTAGTTCCTTACCACATACCAAAATTTCATCGAAATCGAACCATGTTTACGCAAGTTATGACGCATGAGGGCAATGGAATAAATCCCGCTCTTATGCCCTGCCTGACCTTTGACCCCAATTTGCCAATTTTCAATAGGGTTCGTGCCCAGGTAGTTTACTACCACATACTGAAATTTCAACGAAATCGAACCATATTTACGCATATTATGACGCATAAAGGCAATGAAATGGATCCCGCTCTTATGGCGTGACCTTTGACCCCACTTCACCCATTTTCAATAGGGTTCGTCCCCTGGTGATCCCCTACCACATACTAAAATTTCATCGAAATCGAACCATTTTTACGTGAGTTATCGTGCCGACAGACAGACAGACAGACGGACGGACGGAAAAAGCTGGAGCATATACGCTTCTTCAACCTACGGTTGGAAAGCGTAAAAAAGCATAGCCCATGTAAATCTTAAAACATTTTTGCCGGTGGCGGCAGTCGAATTCACGTCTCCCAGCTCCGTAGCGGGTTATTCTTCCGACTGAACTAAATCGGACTTGGCTTATCGCTTCAATCTGTCGTTTTGACTTGTGTGTCACCTCTGAGGTAAAACGTCACATATATTACGCCCCCTTGAGAAAGGGCTAGGAAGAAATCGTAGGTTTTTGGGTCAGCTGAGAAACCATGCTTGAAGTAGGCACACATGTTGGCAATAATCGATTTTCTGAAACGATTAGAGCTTTATATCGGGTGTGTGCATAAGTTCTACCCGTTTTTGTAGGCTACAAAGAAAGGAGGAGAACACAACAAACAACGTACTTAACATTTCACATAATCGCCATCATTATGTATTGACTTCATCTGTCTTTGATTAGGCGAATCCCACGCGAAGAAAACTCCTATGTTTTAGAGTAAAAAAAGTCATGTAATGCCGTTTTCACATCCACATCATCGAAGGTTTGGAGAGCGAAGGCGTTCTGTAACGATCGAAAAAGGTGGTAGTCCATAGGTGCCAGATCAGGGGAATACGCCGGGTGTGGTAACACTTCCCAACCAAAGTCCAGTAATTTATGGCGGGTGATTAAAGCAGCATGAGGTCTGGTGTTATCATGATGAAGAATCACGCCTTCGCGATTGACGAGTGCTGGCAGCTTCGATATTAGTTGTTCTCGCAATCTGTCCAACTGTTGGCAGTAGAGGTCAGTATTTATCGTTCGGTTATGTGCCAACACCTCCCAGTGGATTATTCCCTGACCATCCCACCAAACACTCAACAAAACATTTTGGGATGCAGTTCTCCTTTTGAGGTCGATGGGTCAGGCTGCGCTCCTTGGCGCACAGTCAGTCGACGCTTTACATTACGGTACAGTACCCATGTCTCATCACCTGCTACAATTCGTCCCCAAAGCGTTCATTTCTGTGACGAGAAAGCAAAGAAACACAGGTACGGATTCTCTCCTCTCGTTGCTTTGAAGAAAGCTGGTGCGGAACCCAGTTACCGAACTTGGTGATAAACCCAAGCGCATGGTTCCGTCTTTCAACTGTTGTTCTGTGCATCGACAACGTTTCCGCCAATTCCTGAACGGTTGAATGTGGGACATTTGTTATGGCGTGGTCCACATCCTCTTTAGAAACCGCGGATGGACGTCCAGGACGTAGTTGAGTTTTACAGCTTCAGTCTCCTTCCCGGAATTTCCGAAACCAACTGCGACATATGGTACCATGAATTGCATCCTACCCTTACACTTGACAGATGTTGCGGCAAGCCACGGCTGCAGTACTGCTTTTATTGAACTCGTACAGTAAACAATGTATAATATGCTTCTTATCGCATGCCATGTTACACCGTCCGTGATTTCTGTTACGAATGATTTACTCGGACACACCTAGTGCCTCTATATGCTCTACTGCTCCACGCTTTATTGACCAAAAATTCGTCATCGCAGCGTCATCTATGACGTAAATACTCCGATCGCAATTTGCATCTATTACAAAAACGGGTAAAACTTTTGCACACACCCAATACACTTTCATTCTTCTGGAAGTATTACTCACAATGAAACACGCGCGCAGTCATTGCAATTGGTTTTCGTGTTTATGTCAGAAACACATTTGAAAATACTAACCGAAACTTACCATCTTTCAGATTTCATTTGCTAATTGTAGATAGGCACGAAGCCTGCATGCGCCTCCCCGGTGGCGCAGTGGTCTAAGCGATGGCCTCTGATCATTCGTCCGAAAGGGGTCCGGGTTCGAATCAAAGTTAGGCATGGATGTTGTGTTTATCTTACGGCACTGGCTCTCTCCCTTCCCTGGAGCCAGTGACCCTAAATTAGGGACGGGCCACTGCTTATAGCCCATTAAGTTCCTCACAGTTGTCGTTAAACCTCTAATAAAAAAAAAAAAAGCCTGCATGCTTCATTATATTATATTAGTACACTGAAGAGCAATTGAATTAGAGACAGCTGGCGTTATGCAAATGTGGCGCTGCGGGCGGCCCTGTGAACGGAAACGACATGACGTATGCAGCGATCCGACAGTATAAGGAGTGATGCGACGGGAATCAGTAAGAGTCGGACGCAGTATGGCTAAGACGAACGATCTAAGCGCAGTATGGGTAAGACGAAGGATCTAAGCGCATTTGATCGTGGGCAAATTGTCGGAGCCCGACGAATGGGTCACTCCATCTCGGAAGCCGTGCAGGCACTGGGATTTTCATGAGCCACTATGTCACGGCTGCACCGTGAGTACATTGAATCCGGTAAAACCATCCCTGCAACGGTCAACTGCCGTGGACAACAGCGTGTGGATGAGCGGGGTCATCGTCGGCTAGCTCGGATCGTAACAGCGGATAGAAGGGCAACAGTGCAAGAAATCACTCGGCAATTTAACTCTTGTGCACCAAAACGTGTAAGCAGCCACACCATCCAGAACCATCTCACCATCTCCTCGCTATGTGTTACAGAAGACATCGTCCCACGAGGGTACCGCTGCTGACCGCACATCACAGGGTGCAAATATTAGCATGGGCGCGGGAACATCGCCACTAGACCTTAGACATGTGGAAAAATGTTGCCTGGACTGATGAGTCGAGATTCACGTTGGTACATGCGGATGGCAGGATACGAGTACGGCGCAAACCACATGTAGCGATGGATCCTTCTTTGGAGCAGGGTACTCTTCAAGCTGGTGGGTGTGGCATTCTCGTCTTGGGACTGTTTACGTGAACTGAAATGGAAACCCTGGTACGTGTGACATCGTCCCTCACAGGTGAACGTTACCGGGATATCCTGGACGACCATTTGCGCTCGTTTGTGCGTCTTCAACATCAGACTGGGGACCTCATCCTGCAACAAGACAATACAGCTCCCGAATTGTATCCGAATGGTTGGATGAACACTCCACCGACGTGGCCTCGCTTCCTTGGCCAGTTAGGTAACCTGACCTCAATCCCATCGAGCACATCTGTGATGCCATCGAGAGAGACGATCGAGGTTCAGACTTCCCTCCATCAAATCTTCGTGAACTGTGGGAGCTTGTTCAGGGGTCGTGGATCCGTATGGCTTCCCAACGCTTCCGGTGTCTTATCGAGTTCATGCCGAGACGAATCGCCGCCGTCATCAGTGCAAAAGGTGGTGCTACACGTTACTAGACAGGTATCTCTAATTCAATTGCTCTTTAGTGTATATGTGTTGCTTCTTCTGTTATTCTCCTAAGAGAACTGACTATAAAATGTCTACTATTTTAGCTTTGTTATCATAGATCCTACATACATACATATCACTAAGCTGTTCTCTGAAATTCGGAGGTTAGCTCCAGAAAGAAAGATAATCCACCATATAAATGTTTTAAACTAGTTATTTACTTATTGTTGCGGTATCAAATGTCTTCCTTTACAGCTAACTTGGCACACAGCTCAAGTTTTTTTTTTTTTTTTTTTTTTTTTTTTTTTGAAGTTTAACGACCACCGTGAGCAACTCAATGGGCTATAAGCAGTCGCCCGTCCCTAATTTAGAGTCACTGGTTCCAGGGAAGGGAAAGAGCCAGTGCCGTAAGACAAACACAACATCCATGCCTCACCGGGATTCGAACCCAGACCCCTTCCGACGAATGATCAGAGGCCAACGCCTTAGACCACTGCGCCACCGGGGCGGCACAGCTCAAGTTTAACTGACATCTATCACATGTTATAGCCTACACAAGACCGTTGGTCCTTCGTGCTCATAATCGTTTTCTCATGCCGACACTCCTGAATTTGGTCCTCCCACGATTTCCATGATGGCCCCCCCTTTTTTTTTTTTTTGATTGGAGGTTTAACGACCACCGTGAGCAACTCAATGGGCTAAAAGTAGTCGCCCGTCCCTAATTTAGGGTCATTGGTTCCAGGGAAGGGAGAGAGCCTGTACCGTAAGACAAACACAACATCCATGCCTCACGGGAGTCGAACCCGGACTCCTTTCGAACGAGTGATTCCTTGGCCTCCCTCTACAAAATGTTGCTTCATATTACACAACTGCAACACATCTGCATTCCTCACATGATCAGAGAGTGTCTTGCGACAACTCCCTTCCCCGTAACACAAGCAGCTTCTATATCTTTTCTGCAGTACCCAGTCTTCACTGTCATACATCAGAGTGGGAACAATTACACTTCCATACAGAGTCTTTCGGGACTCTCTTGAGAACTCACCACACCGGTGAAATCTTTCTAAAGCACCTATGACTTTCAATGAAGAATTCACTTGCCTACAAATTTCACCCTCTAATTTGTTCTCTATGTCAAACATGCTTCCGAAATGCACAAATTTGTTCACCTAGTCAATCGCTGCGCCATTTAGATTTACCTTGCATTAGTACTAACGATTCCTCGCTCAAAAAACGTAGCTTTGGGTTTTTCTCTTATTCGTATTTAGTTTGAATTTCATACAAACTTCGTACATCCGGTACAACATGCTCTGCAACTCACCGTTGCTCTTTGCTATAGATCCTAACACAAGATAATTTCCTCTGGACTGCACAATGAACAAGAGTTGATTAGGTTGGATTTGAAATCCCACGTTAAACGATTAAGTAAGAGGTTGAGTACGTCCTTGGACCTGCGTATACTCAAGGCGTTGATGTCATAATCGGTAAAGGGAAGAACACATCTTCCTCATTCGGCATTTTCAGATCGTCAAGGTCCCTTGTAACGGAATCGAGCTGAACCCGGAAGAGGATACGAAGTCAGTAATGAGTCCGATTGAGTGTCCAGGGTAAATCACAGGGGCAGTCTCCGGAAGCAGCTTGGAAATCCAGGGACGATTTTGGGAGATCGTTCCTCGCATTCGTGACACGTTTTGGGGAAAGCCCTGGAAAAATTGCGAATTCGACCGAATGCATCCTGCCCATAACTGTGACTTACCATACAAACGAGTGGCTGGTGATTTGCAAACTGCTCCATGCCCACGAACAACAACAAAAAAAAAAGCATGAAGGCACTTAATTGTCTGCGTATATTCGGGTTTGCTGTTAGTAAATTTGTAATTTTTAAGGGACTAATTTATCATGCTTCGCAGATAACAAGTGGCTTCGTTCAGCTTTCAACAACAAAGTAGAGAGAAAACTGAGTTCACCACATGTCCACCATAAGCGCCAGAGATTGAACCAAAGGATTTCTGAGGATGAAAAATGAACAGTTCTGGAACGAAACTTATGATTATCTGCTGCTTACTAGCTGAAAGTACAAGAAAGTACACCAGCGAAGAATGATTACTCGCGAAATTTGCAGCTTAGAATAGATGATGAACAAAATGTTTTGGAACTTCAAGGGGATATGCTGAAAAATAAGGTAATTTTTATTCCTATGCCATAAATTATATTTTTATTCCTATGCCATAAATTAAATTTTTATTCCTATGCCATAAATTATATTTTTATTCGTATGTCATAAATTATTTGCACCCTGTTTAGTCTTCACACATTTTGATGAAGTATAGTGGTTATTTATTTGGTAAAAACAAATTATTCATGCGGGGGAAAGTGCAGATTCAGCCAGGCAAAAGGCTCTGTCCTGTAATTCTTTTCTTTGGGGACTGTGAATTATACGGACGGAGTCCACAGAAATTGCGGATTTCTTTTTCTTCTCCAGTGGAAAAAGACAGGAGACACGAAAACCATAAAACAAAATTCACTGTTCAACAGGAAAGTGCTCCTCAAATCCCGCAAAATATGCACTTTTTACTTGGATGTTTTAAAGTAATCTTTATAATATAATATTTAAAAAAAAAGTAGCTAAGAAATTTCGTATTTTGCGTATTTTTGTAAAAAAGACTACATTTACTAAAAATATTTTACAAAACTAAAGGACATATGCACATAAAGGTTTTAGTAAAAACACGAGTTTCCTTAAATATTAAAAACAATCGAAGCACATTTTTAATACTTGCATTTAAACAATTCGTGTGATTTATCGGGAAAATTCTTTTATCCACTTAAATAGAACAGCAAAAGATAAAAGCCGTTTGCTCGAAAAATCCGAGTGGTAAAATAACATTTCATTTGATGTTGTGATGCAACAAATTTTGAAATTGTGGTTATTTCTTAAGGAAATGATTTCAAGTGAGCATTTTCCGAATTTGTAACCATACAAGTTGTGATACGAGGGTTGTACCGAAAGTAATGAAAAAGTGGGCATAACATATTTATTAACTGACAGACATATTTATAAACAATTCCTGTGATTATCGGGAAAATTCTTTTATCCACTTAAATAGAACAGCAAAAGATAAAAGCCGTTTGCTCGAAAAATCCGAGTGGTAAAAATAACATTTCATTTGATGTTGTGATGCAACAAATTTTGAAATTGTGGTTATTTCTTAAGGAAATGATTTCAAGTGAGCATTTTCCGAATTTGTAACCATACAAGTTGTGATACGAGGGTTGTACCGAAAGTAATGAAAAAGTGGGCATAACATATTTATTAACTGACAGACATATTTATAAACAATTCCTGTGATTATCGGGAAAATTCTTTTATCCACTTAAATAGAACAGCAAAAGATAAAAGCCGTTTGCTCGAAAAATCCGAGTGGTAAAATAACATTTCATTTGATGTTGTGATGCAACAAATTTTGAAATTGTGGTTATTTCTTAAGGAAATGATTTCAAGTGAGCATTTTCCGAATTTGTAACCATACAAGTTGTGATACGAGGGTTGTACCGAAAGTAATGAAAAAGTGGGCATAACATATTTATTAACTGACAGACATATTTATAAACAATTCCTGTGATTATCAGGGAAAATTCTTTTATCCACTTAAATAGAACAGCAAAAGATAAAAGCCGTTTGCTCGAAAAATCCGAGTGGTAAAATAACATTTCATTTGATGTTGTGATGCAACAAATTTTGAAATTGTGGTTATTTCTTAAGGAAATGATTTCAAGTGAGCATTTTCCGAATTTGTAACCATACAAGTTGTGATACGAGGGTTGTACCGAAAGTAATGAAAAAGTGGGCATAACATATTTATTAACTGACAGACATATTTATAAACAATTCCTGTGATTATCGGGAAAATTCTTTTATCCACTTAAATAGAACAGCAAAAGATAAAAAGCCGTTTGCTCGAAAAATCCGAGTGGTAAAATAACATTTCATTTGATGTTGTGATGCAACAAATTTTGAAATTGTGGTTATTTCTTAAGGAAATGATTTCAAGTGAGCATTTTCCGAATTTGTAACCATACAAGTTGTGATACGAGGGTTGTACCGAAAGTAATGAAAAAGTGGGCATAACATATTTATTAACTGACAGACATATTTATAAACAATTCCTGTGATTATCGGGAAAATTCTTTTATCCACTTAAATAGAACAGCAAAAGATAAAAGCCGTTTGCTCGAAAAATCCGAGTGGTAAAATAACATTTCATTTGATGTTGTGATGCAACAAATTTTGAAATTGTGGTTATTTCTTAAGGAAATGATTTCAAGTGAGCATTTTCCGAATTTGTAACCATACAAGTTGTGATACGAGGGTTGTACCGAAAGTAATGAAAAAGTGGGCATAACATATTTATTAACTGACAGACATATTTATAAACAATTCCTGTGATTATCGGGAAAATTCTTTTATCCACTTAAATAGAACAGCAAAAGATAAAAGCCGTTTGCTCGAAAAATCCGAGTGGTAAAATAACATTTCATTTGATGTTGTGATGCAACAAATTTTGAAATTGTGGTTATTTCTTAAGGAAATGATTTCAAGTGAGCATTTTCCGAATTTGTAACCATACAAGTTGTGATACGAGGGTTGTACCGAAAGTAATGAAAAAGTGGGCATAACATATTTATTAACTGACAGACATATTTATAAACAATTCCTGTGATTATCGGGAAAATTCTTTTATCCACTTAAATAGAACAGCAAAAGATAAAAGCCGTTTGCTCGAAAAATCCGAGTGGTAAAATAACATTTCATTTGATGTTGTGATGCAACAAATTTTGAAATTGTGGTTATTTCTTAAGGAAATGATTTCAAGTGAGCATTTTCCGAATTTGTAACCATACAAGTTGTGATACGAGGGTTGTACCGAAAGTAATGAAAAAGTGGGCATAACATATTTATTAACTGACAGACATATTTATAAACAATTCCTGTGATTATCGGGAAAATTCTTTTATCCACTTAAATAGAACAGCAAAAGATAAAAGCCGTTTGCTCGAAAAATCCGAGTGGTAAAATAACATTTCATTTGATGTTGTGATGCAACAAATTTTGAAATTGTGGTTATTTCTTAAGGAAATGATTTCAAGTGAGCATTTTCCGAATTTGTAACCATACAAGTTGTGATACGAGGGTTGTACCGAAAGTAATGAAAAAGTGGGCATAACATATTTATTAACTGACAGACATATTTATAAACAATTCCTGTGATTATCGGGAAAATTCTTTTATCCACTTAAATAGAACAGCAAAAGATAAAAGCCGTTTGCTCGAAAAATCCGAGTGGTAAAATAACATTTCATTTGATGTTGTGATGCAACAAATTTTGAAATTGTGGTTATTTCTTAAGGAAATGATTTCAAGTGAGCATTTTCCGAATTTGTAACCATACAAGTTGTGATACGAGGGTTGTACCGAAAGTAATGAAAAAGTGGGCATAACATATTTATTAACTGACAGACATATTTATAAACAATTCCTGTGATTATCGGGAAAATTCTTTTATCCACTTAAATAGAACAGCAAAAGATAAAAGCCGTTTGCTCGAAAAATCCGAGTGGTAAAATAACATTTCATTTGATGTTGTGATGCAACAAATTTTGAAATTGTGGTTATTTCTTAAGGAAATGATTTCAAGTGAGCATTTTCCGAATTTGTAACCATACAAGTTGTGATACGAGGGTTGTACCGAAAGTAATGAAAAAGTGGGCATAACATATTTATTAACTGACAGACATATTTATAAACAATTCCTGTGATTATCGGGAAAATTCTTTTATCCACTTAAATAGAACAGCAAAAGATAAAAGCCGTTTGCTCGAAAAATCCGAGTGGTAAAATAACATTTCATTTGATGTTGTGATGCAACAAATTTTGAAATTGTGGTTATTTCTTAAGGAAATGATTTCAAGTGAGCATTTTCCGAATTTGTAACCATACAAGTTGTGATACGAGGGTTGTACCGAAAGTAATGAAAAAGTGGGCATAACATATTTATTAACTGACAGACATATTTATAAACAATTCCTGTGATTATCGGGAAAATTCTTTTATCCACTTAAATAGAACAGCAAAAGATAAAAGCCGTTTGCTCGAAAAATCCGAGTGGTAAAATAACATTTCATTTGATGTTGTGATGCAACAAATTTTGAAATTGTGGTTATTTCTTAAGGAAATGATTTCAAGTGAGCATTTTCCGAATTTGTAACCATACAAGTTGTGATACGAGGGTTGTACCGAAAGTAATGAAAAAGTGGGCATAACATATTTATTAACTGACAGACATATTTATAAACAATTCCTGTGATTATCGGGAAAATTCTTTTTATCCACTTAAATAGAACAGCAAAAGATAAAAGCCGTTTGCTCGAAAAATCCGAGTGGTAAAATAACATTTCATTTGATGTTGTGATGCAACAAATTTTGAAATTGTGGTTATTTCTTAAGGAAATGATTTCAAGTGAGCATTTTCCGAATTTGTAACCATACAAGTTGTGATACGAGGGTTGTACCGAAAGTAATGAAAAAGTGGCCATAACATATTTATTAACTGACAGAGGTCATTCAAATTGCACATGTTGGTAGAGTAACTCTTTCTCTAAACCGCCCCAGCTTAAAACAATTTCTTTTTCTAGTCTTTTTCTCGCAACACAAACCGGGATAAACTAAGTTACCGGAGGGATATGAGCATAATTTTTTCCTAAAGACCATATTCAAGAAAAGATTGTGACCTCGATGTTGAATTAATATTCTCTTGAGGGCAAGACCCTAAGAAGAAATTCTGTTCGACTTTTAAATAACTACATGATTTGATTTCAGACCGGCGTGAGCCAGGTCGGTTTCTATCTCCTCAAAAGTTTGCGGTATGAAAGGACCTAATTGTTTTTAATTTATCTGTTTAGCATATCATTGCAGTAAATTTAGAATTTAAAGAGCCTTAATTTCTATCTATGCTTTTCCTGTTATCATCGTGTCATCATTAATTAGAGTAACATTTTACACCATTCTAGAATGGAAAACTTTAGGGTATATCCAAATTCACAAGGGGCCCAACAAAGTGGGTTTCCTAGGAATTCTCCAACCTTTCAGAGACGCTATCAAATTATTTTTCAGGTCCTTAGTAACCACAGAAAACATAAACTTTTTTTTCTCAGTCTCCTCCCCAACCTTGGCCCTGATCCTTTCTGTTCTTATCTAGCCCCTCCTACCTTACTCTTCAAATGGATTTTAGGCTCTAATTTTAGTGTTTTAAGATTTTTCATTCTTTCAAGCTTGAGTGTTTATGCTATTCTTTTTATTGGGTGATCTTAAAACTCCAAATACTGCTAGGGGCAATTCGAAGTGTGGCTGAAATAACTTCTTATGAAGTAGCCCTCTTTCTAGTTGTTATTGTAAATGCTCTTCTCGTAAAATCTTACTCCTTTATTTTTCTTTCTTCTCTCTAAACCCTCACTCCTCTTATCCTTCCCCTCTCCCTAACTGCTTGCATTTGGCTTTTAACATGCCTCTCAGAAACTAACCGGTCACTGTTTGACTTTGCAGAAGGAGTCCGAACTTGTCTCGGGCTTTAACGTAGAATATATATAGGGCTGATTCGTCCTTACTTTCCTTGCTGAGTACTTAAGTACAGTATAATCACACTAGGAACTACTCAACATAGTCACCATCACAAGCAGTGCATTTGCGCCATCGTTGAACCCAACTCTCGAATCCTCTTTGAAAAAATTCAGGGGTGGACTGTTGTACCCACTTCTTCACAACCACTTTCACCTCGTTTGTGTCATCAAATCGTTGTCCCCGGAGACTGTCCTTCATTAGACCGAACAGGCGGAAGTCAGAGGGTGCCAGATCTAGGCTATACGGTGGATGGGGGACCACCGACCAGCCTAATTTGCTGATCGCCTGATTTGTTGCCAAAAATGTGTGTGGTCTCGCATTGTCATGGTGAATGCGGATTCGTTTTAGATTCTTTTTCCGTCTCTTCCTCCCAATGGCTTCTCTAAGCTTCTTGAGTGTCTCAATGTACCTCTCGCTAGTCACGGTACGGCCACGTTCCAGAAAATGAAGTAGAATGACACCTCTGTCACCCTAAAAAGCAGTCACCATGACTTTCTGTGCTGATCGCTGGCTCTTGAACTTCTTAGGCCTTGGTGAAAAGGTGTGACGCCATTCCATAGATGGATTCTCCGTTTCCTGATCGTAAAGATACGCCCACGTTTCATCTCCTTGCACAGATCGGAAAAAGTGTCTTCTTTGGCTTCAAATGCTTCCAGTAGATCAGAGCATACTTCAACCCTTCTCTTCTTCAAGTCTGCAATGAAGAAGAAGTGTTACTACAGAGGAAGAGTTACTCTATCAACATGTGCAATTTAAACGACTTCTGTCAGTTAATAAAAACAATATGCCCACTTTTGCATTACTTTCTGTACAACCATCGTGCTTTATTCATGAAGATCGCACTTTGGGAAGTTCTTCCATCAACTTAGACAGCTAAGGAGAGTAATTTTTTCCTCAGCTGTTGCGTTATGTGATGAAACAAATTTCGAATTTTTTTCCGGACATTTAGCGACCACCATAAGAAACTTGTTACATACTACACAGGTGAAGCACATGTAAAGACGGCAAAGCTGCAGCATTAAATTCCGTCGGTGTAGCTTAATTAGGAAACCATTCCGCTCCGGAGCAAAAGGATGTGGCTTCGAGCTCAGCCACCTGAAAATGTGTGTTTTCATACACTCTTAAAGGTTATAAACAGTCTCCCGTCTTTAATTTAGATCCACAAGTTTCATGCAGCTGGAAGCCACAAGCACATCATCCTTGTCTCATTCGAAATTTGCATTTGGGCCCTACTCGGATGAATGGACAGAACCCGAGGCCTCAGGACTCGGACAAAGGGCCTGCTTAGAATTTTCCGAGGTTCATAACTTAAAAGTTTATAACTTAGTATTCTTCTCGCTAAAGACAACACTTCAAAGAGTTCTTTCACCCACTTAAGTAGAACAGCAAACGATAAAATCGTTTGTTGGTCAAACCCAAGTGGTAAATTAAAATTTCGTTGGCTATTGTGTCGTATGACGAAAGAGCCTACGAAACTGTGGTTATGTCAGTCAGTAGTGATTTCAAGTTAGCACTTCCGTTTCCATAACACACAAGTTACGACTTATTCTTCTTCATTCATAAAGTTTTGTCAGTATCATATGAATTAGATATTTTCATCACGGTAAGGTGTTTTGGGAAATCTATGGTGGTTTCACTTATTCTATAAATTTCATAAAACTAATCATATGCCAAAAGCTGCCCCAAGGATGCATTTTCCTATTGCATGAACTGAAACCTTCGCAAATCATCAATGTACAGTATGACGTTTCAGAAAAATTTGGCAATTGAGTCCATTGCTTGCAAATGGAACTCAAGGCATTATTTATGACGTGATCGTCTCAGAGGACTAAGTGACTATTTCTTAGAAAGAAATAGTCACTTAGTCCTCTGAGACGAAATATTTTTGTAATGGCTACAGTAAGCAGGTGCCAAAATGAAGTTTTCATATAGAAGTGTTGATGCATCTGTCAACTACTAAAATTGATCACTTAATATGTGAAACCTTGAAAATCCCAGTATTCTTAATAACGTTCCATAGAGACATTTTTTTGGTGTAGCGTACGTAACTATTTTCCTGTTTATAGCATCTTCTCGCGAAAGAAATTTGTCAGTTTGAAGGTAATGCCAGTAACTGCGAGTTCACTGTGTAAGGAAGTGAATCTTTTTCCATAGACATTTGCCACACAGTTTCCTAGAAATTCACAAGTCCACTTATTATATACACTGAGTGATCACTGAATTATGACCACCTGTCTAATACAATAGTTCTTAGGTCTTCCTTTGGCCCTCAGTACAGCAGCTATCTGACGCGGCATCAATTCAGTAAGATGCCGGAAGCAGTTGAGTGGTATGGTCAACCACTCTATGAGTAATGCGGTCTTCAATACATGTATGGAGATGATTGGTGTATCCAGATGCCTGATATGACATTCTACAGTGTCCCGCAAGTGCTCTATGAGATTTATATCGGGAGATCTCGGAGGTCAATCGATATGCTGGAAGTCTGAATTGTGTTCCACAAACCATTCCTGCACAACATTGGACCTGTGGTTCGACGCATTGTCATTTTGGAAGACCATCGCCATTCGGGAAAAAGTGCAATTGCTGCGTGTACAGAGTCAGCAAGCAATTCACGATAGTGGGCACCAGTCATACCTGGTTCCACATGCACCAGATATCCAAGTTCCTGCCAGGTAAGCATGCCCCTCCCCATACAACCACTTCTCCCGGTGGGCAATGTGGAGGCCATGCAGAATGGATCGAGAGTCTCATATCGTTTGCTCCAAATACGTTCACGAACATCCACGGAGTGGAAGTAAAAAAACGCAAAGCGTCAGACCAGCAGACTTGTTTCCAGTCATCCGACGTTCAACTTGCATAACCTTCGCACCAGGCGAGTCTTTTGCGCCCATGAACTGTGGTCAAGACAGGATGTCGTCGGGGTCGTCTGCTGTTATAACCCATACGTGAGAGCGTGCTGGTCATGGTCATGACAGGTACTGTTCCGGGTCGGCATCTGTTGTATTGGGTTGTCAGCTGTTGAACAGGGGTGCGTTTGTTGGCTTGTACGAGTCGGCGGACCCGACGCTGACCTCTCACATCAACATTTTGCTACCCTGTGCAGTTTTGCCTCCGGGTCGTTGTTTGACCATTTTCGCGCCAATCCCGATACACTTTAAGCATGGCGTCTCGCAAAAAACCCACCAGTTCAGCCGTTTGGGAAATCGAGGTACCCTCTCTCCAAGCAAGCTCTCACAATCTGTCCTTCCTCAAAATCCGATAAATCCTTCCGTTTACCCATCACGCTCCGAATTTTACTACCTACTGCTCCACTCACATTTCAAACATATATGCTAATCGCGCCCTCTACGAAATCACGTGACGAACGGGCTTTGATAGGTGTGGCCATATTTCAGTGAATACTCGGTGTTAGTCTTTGATGATTTTATATTCCCCGGATGCCCTTTCCAACACTTCCAGTGAAATACCAAAGTGCAACAATTATAATTTTTTTGTCTTGTTTTAAGCACTATACCTAAATCCACAATAGAGGAATAAGGTTCATAAATCTAGCAAAATCATTGATGGTTGGTTGAATTACAGAAATTACACTGCTGGCCACCCAAAATGCAACACCAAGAAAGAAGCATCCGATTGGTCTGAAATTCGCAGCATACGTCGCCCACGGGAGGACATGCAAACGATTAGCATTGCAGGGAATATGCAAATCATATGCACCCGGCACGCCAGCGAGAAGCACTATAAGAAGGGTGCACAGAAGACGGGGTGTAAGTAATGAAAGTGTGTTGTGCTGCCGGACCTCTGCGTGGGAAGCCTTCTGATGCCTCGTCGTAGAATACGGCAGTCATTCCATCACGTTTTGGAGTTCGACAGAGGACGAATAGTGGCTTATTGCGACAGCGGTTTATCGTACCGAAACATCGGCGCCCGTGTGGGATGACATCCAGCCACAGTGAGGCGAGTATGGATTCGGTGGATGCAGGAGGGACGGACGGACCGACGTGAGCGATTACCGCAGCCGCGGTACACCACCGAACGAGAGGACCGGCATTTTGTGCGGCGGGCATTGACGGCTCGCACCGCCGCATCACGAACGTTAGCGCAGGAATTAGGGTGTGTTGCGCAACAACCTGTGTCAGCACGTACCGTTCGACGTCGTCTGCAGGAGAGGAGACTTGTCGCACGGCACCCATTGCTCCGATTACCATTGACGTTTCACCACCGGCGACAGTGGGCCGTTGAACGACGCAACTGGACTACGGAATGGCACGACATTGTCTTCTCCGACGAATCCCGCTTCTGCCTGCAACACCACGATGGTCGAATCCGCGTGTGGTGGCACCACGGCGAGAGACTGTATGACGCCTACATTATGCATTGCCATACCGGTCCGTCACCTGGCGTTATGGTTTGGGGCTCAATTGGATATGACACCCGCACCCCTCTGGTACGCATCGCCGGTACACTCAACACCCACCGCTACATCTCCGACGTTTTGGAGCCTGTAGTCCTCCCTTACCTGTAGGACCTGCCAACGGCCACATTTCAACAGCCCAATGCGCGCCCACACGTGGCACGCATCGTGCAACAATTCTTCACGGCCCACCAGGTGTCACTGCTGCCGTGGCTCGCCTGTTCTCCCGATATGTCGCCCATCGGACACGTCTTGTCGTTAATCGGCAACCGAGTGGCCCGGCAAGCACCTCCCGCGGCTACGCCTGATGAACTGTGGCAACGTGTGGAGGCAGCCTGGACCGACATATACTCCAAGCCCACATCCAAAGCCTCTTTCGTTCGATGCCGCGGCGTGTAGCGGCCATTATTGCCAACTATGGGGGCCACACGAACTATTGATGTCTGCGTGTTCCGCAAGTCGCACGGGCCTGTAAGCTCAATCGTTTTATCTTTGTATCTGTGTTTTTGTCCAGTAAATCTGGCTTTGCTATCTCGTGTCCTTCTTGGTGTTGCATTTTGGGTGGCCAGCAGTGTATTAACTTTGTAGTGCAGAAGAAAGAAAAGATTTTAACAGTAACAGGCATAAATTACTTCAGTGTCGTAATTGATGAGATTGTAAAAGTAGATAAGGAAGTTGACCGTAGAATTGAGAAAGCGGGGCAAATATCTTATAACAGTATTTTCAGAAAGAATATTTGATTAGCCAGGCTGCTAATCTTGCTAGATTGTAGAATTTGCGGAAACGCTAGTTTCATGCAGCATTGCCAGCTGGGTTTGTAGAAAAAGGCTTTGGGAAAGGTTTGATGCTGTGACATGAAAGTAGTGCACGAGAAGAATTCAGCAGCAGAATAAAATTAGTAGCTCGCTTGGGTCTTTTTTTGGTCGACGAAAAAGTAAATAAGAACATATTGAGATGATATGGACACGTGTGTGTCGAATGAGAGGAAACAATTGCCTAAATAGGTGGTAACGTTTTTGATTCCAGGATGCTGACACAGAGGTAGAACAAAAGAAGCTTTAAATTGGAGATCAGTCATTGCTGTCATGAAAGAAACAATATGGTAGAGGTGGGAAAACATTCTAAACAAGATGGGTAGAAAACTTTATTGCAAAGATGTTGAATTTTTTTTAATTATCGTGAATTCAGATCATATCAGATCATATGTAGAGGATTTTAGGAAGGGAGTGTCTGACCCCAGATCTTAAACAACCCTTAGAAATAGGAAACTGGGAGATTTGGGCTAGAGTGGCCGATAGGAAAGTGACTCGGAAGCGAGATAAAAAGAGGGAGGAAGACGCCCTTATTTATTACCTAGGGCCCCGTACCTGGGGCCCAACAGATTAACGTGCCCATGAGACGCACGTCGGATATTTAGTGGATCGAACCAGAGGTCTACGTGGCAGTCGCGAAAGTTGACCACCAGACCACCCGCAACCCATTATCGGGAATTTATTTGTTGTTTCCTTTAAATTGTGTCATGTGTAAGATGCACACCTAAATGTCGTACTGACATTAGTGGTATGAAACGATAATGAATGAGTAACATAAAATTAGTAGTTAGAGGTAACTGGAGACCAAATTATTACACTCCTACTTAATTCTCAATGATGCTCACACTTGGGAGTGTTATTTTCCTAGAGTGACGGGTTTGAACGCGATATTCTACCGTCCGGGTGGCCAAACTGTATGAAGCTCTGGTTTCGTTTCATTCGTTCGTGTTAGCCTTGATTTCTGAGTCACGCGCGAGGCATGGGTAATATTTTTGTCTGATGGAGCTGATTCTCTTTTTTTTTTCCGGAACCAGTATTCCAAAATTAGAGACTGGAGACTTCTTATATCTTTTTAACTTTCTTATGCTAGTCTTTAAGCTTCGAAATAATAATTAATAAGAAAAACCTCAGTGTCCTCTTTAATCATGATGAAGATGTAGATCAAACAGGAAGAGCTTATTTAACGGAGTAATTAACGGCACAGATTAGTTTCGAGTACAGTGGGCGTTAGTATGTTGTTGAGTAACCTTAGTTCACATATTTTTGTTAGATGTGCCACCACGAATGTCAAAATGAACAGAACAGCTTCGGAACATTCGAGAGTTAGTTATGTTATTTACCAGGTAGTCACAATTAAAGAGGAGGTGCTTAGAGCTTCGTACTGAAAAACATTTATGGGACGAAATTCAACCAAACTTGGTAGAATACTCGAAAAAATTTGTTGTCCTGCATAACTTGAATAATCCAATAATAATCGACACTCTCGTTCCACGATTCAAAATTCCAAAACAACGAAGTCACATTAAATGTTTTAATATATTAAAATACGTTATTTACAACTTAAACGCTGCGAGATCTTTCGAACCATCAAACGTGCACATCTTCAGGTACAAAACAAAATAGAAATACAGACAGTAGGAACTTACATGCAGTTGGTTGTTTACTCTCACGAACACGCGCGCGTGATTAATGGAAAAAAGAAAGAGATAGTTCCATTTCAGCCACCAGGGAGATCTGGCGCTGCAAGCCCCAGAAAAACGCACAATTTGCGTACATCAGCACGACTTTAACTAGCAATTGGGTTTATATAAAGGCGACGGGTAACGTAGCATACCATTGGTACACGTGTCACGTGCTGTGGCTCTTGCCTTACCTGAACGTGCGTTGCTAGTCAAGCTTTATGATCATTACACTGGTAATGCAACTGCTATGCTTCGAGAATTCCGGTGACTGAAACATATGAAGAGAGGCCCAGTGATCATTATAAACCTGCGAAAAATAATCTTACGGTTTGAGAATATTGGATCTTCAGCAGTGGGACCAGAACGAGGGCGCAAACCGATGGCAGAAGTTGAGACTGCCGTCATGGAGAATAGAATGGGCAACACACCAGTTTCCATCAGTGCACGAAAAATATCCCGGCAACTATATACGACGTACGTAACGGTGTGAAAGATATTATGCAAAATGTTGCAGTTTTATCCCTATATGGTATCCCAAACTCAACTGTTGCTTCATTGTGATGCGCATACCCGACTGACGTTTACTCTTGATATTCCTGGCTCGCATGAAAGTGGATCATGCATGGCGCTGGAAGATCTTGTGGAGGGACGTGGCTCATTCCCATCTGCAAGGCGGTGTTAACCCCCAGAAATGCCGCATTTGGGCTGAGGAAAACCCTCATGTGTGCCACGAGATCCCCAAAATTACAGTGTGGTGTGCTTTTACGGTGTGATTTTTCATCGGGACGAATTGTTTTCGAGGAAAATTGTCCAACCGGACCAGTGTCTTGTGCCGTCAGTACCCTCAGGTATCGAGAGATGCTCCACTACTTTGTGGTCCCGCAACTTCAGCAGCGACGATGTCTTGATTCAACTGTATTTATGCAGAGGGAGCACGTTCTCATATGGCATTATTGCTACAGCAGCTGTTACAACAGTTTACCAACATCAAAGTGATCAATTGTGCGCTTCTAACTGCCTGGCCACCTCGTTCTCCTGATTTAAACCTCTGTGATGTTTAGTTGTGGAGACACTTCAGATGCCGGGTTGATTTAGGGCTATGTTCCCGATTTGGCAGTCTTGAAAGAAAGAATAATACAGCATGTGAAACAAACTCATGCGGATCAGTTGCGTTCCACTCTGGCGAATGTCGTTCAACAGATGCAGTGTTTAGAATATCTAAATGGGCCGCCCCGGTGGCGCAGTGGTCTAAGGCGCTGGCTTCTGATCATTCGTCCGTGATGAGTCCGGGTTCGAATCCCGGTGAGGCATGGATGTTGTGTTTGTCTTACGGCACTGGCTCAGCACATCTTTAATTGTTGGCTCTCTCCCTTCCCTTTAACCAGTGACCCTAAATTAGGGACGGACGACTGCTTATAGCCCATTGAGTTGCTCACGGTGGTCGTTAAACCTCCAATAAAAAAAGTATCTAAATAGAGGACTCATTGAACCACATCTGTAACCTGAACCAAATTAAAAGATAACCACACTTTACAGTTGGCTTTTTAGTGTTTTTTATAATTACGCCTTGCTACAAATGTAGTCATTTTGTGCTTCCTACAGAATGAGCACGTGTTCGAGGGAATAGCTAAATACTTCGTGGGGTTGTGTTTCTTTCAGCTACAATGTCGGAAAAGTGCTATGATCACTCATGCATTATTTTCTGGCGCTTGCAGCACCACATGTACCCTTGTGTAACAAAAATGGAACTTTTATTTTTTATAAATCGCGAGCGCACCTTCGTGAGAATATCTTTAACAAGTTTGGTTGCGTTTTGTCCAATAGATGCTTCTCTACAGAGCTCTGAACACATCTTTAATTGTTGTCACACAGTACTTGTACAAAATTACACTGTAGTGCTTCATATAACAAGAAACGATCCTAAAAGTTAATTTTATACAGAACCTTATTCTGTTTGTAATAACATCGGATGTAAAGTCCATCCTGTAAATCCAATTATTAGCATTACATTTTTATAATATATAAGGCAATTTTTCTTTACTTCCTCCTTGGAGGAGGTACATCAGAACGATTTCCTGATTATAACTATATCTGTTTCAAGGTGCATTGGCCATGCTTATCAAAAAGCATTTTATCCCTCTACTAAAAATCTCTTTGCTGTTTAATACGTATTGTGTGAATATCATTTGTAGCTCGCATGATATTATCTCGCATAACACTGCTTTTTAACCGAGCTTAGAAAATATCACCCTAGGTTTTTCATAATGCGGAATGTCATGCAATCAACATGTCTTATTATTCCATAGTAAAATATAATACGTATTTTATAATTTACAAAGATTTCGGAATATGAAAATGTAAACTAAACTTTTCGCGTGTTTCGAATGAATCTTCTCTTCAGCTCATAGCCGCATTGTACTTCTTATGGCCTTTCAAAGAAGTCTCTGATATTTGTATGTCCAGACGTTTAAGATTTGACAGAAATTGGTGTTCTTATTTTCAGAAAACGACATTTCAAACGGCATATACAATCCTGAATGGATATCCCTTTCTCCTTTGTGATGTATATTCTAAATTAACTTTCCTTTTTAGTTTCTTTCCCTATGTAAATCTTGAGTTTATTCTCAGTTAAATTTCACTCTTAACGTGATATCTTTTCTCTCAAACGAATGCTGTTGGCAACATAATTGAGGTTGAATGAACGTGACGTATGCCTGATATAAGAAAAGAATGAGAGATAAAAACGACGACAAAACTGTTGCTTGGCGAGCATTGGATTGTAAACTGATTATTGAAAGGAGCGTTGTGAAACGAACTTTGTGTTAAGAGTTGTGTGGTGTGTGGAGCGTTTACTGCAATATGCTATGCTATGCTACGATGTGTTGGCTACATCCTTGAATAATGCATCTTTTCCGTAAGTTTGACTTCTTTTGCTTTCATGTTTCGTCTGGCCGTTAAGGTTTCATTTAGGAACTATTTCATCTTATGGTTATGTTTCTTTTTTAAATAACGTAGAAGTAAGAAAAGACTTCTACGTCATACCTTCGATCTATTGTCTCTTTCGAATTTCCAATTTTATCCACGTTTATTTTTGCAGCGTACGTTATTATACGTGCGAGATGTATTTTTGGCGTGGTAAACGAAATGTTTCCAAGCTTATTGCTATGAGCATCATACAATAACTTCGGAAATTATGGTTGTTACTGTCTAGGGTTGGCGCAGTTTGACGTTTATTTCCTTTAATTGCAACCAACAAAATCTTTAAAAATTGTATGAGTAAAATAACAAGTATAATGATTCATTTTCACGTTAATCTGATATTTCCCTGCCGATTTGTCTGAGATAAATCTGAGTTCGAATACCGGACGAGTTATGGATGGTGTGTTTTTCAGACGTTTAATTAAGATTTGTCTGAAATTTGTGTCCTAATTTTCATAAAATGTCATTTTTAACGGGATATACAAGCATGTATGGATATACACTATCTACCAACAAGTAATTGGACACCTGTGATTGCAAAGGAAAACAAAGTTTATTCACCTTCAATAGTTATTGTAGCCCCCACGAGCGGCGATCACAGCTGCGACCCTGCAGGGCATACTCTCAACCAGGCATTGTACGACGGCTAGCGGTATTTTCTTCCACTCGGCTTGGAGAAGACAGGTCAGTTCCTTCACCGATTTCGGACGGTGGGGGCACCCCTGAAGTCTTAGCACCAACTCGTCCCAGAGGTGCTCGATAGGGTTAAGGTCCGGGCTCTGCGCAGGCCAGTCCATTCGATTAACCCAATTGTCACCATACCAAGCCATGGTGCACCTCGCAACATGACAGGTGGCATTGTCATCCTGAAAGTAACATAGGTCCCCCCGTAAAACTGCCACAACGTAGGAAGCGCATGGTCATCCAAAATGGTGCAGTAGGTCCCTGCGTTGAGTCTACCAGGAATCGCGACCAAGGGTCCCGTGCGATACCAGGAGAAACACCCACATAGCATAATTCCACCGCCGCCGAACTTCACAGTTGGCACAATATATTACGGCAGGAGGCGTTCTCCAGACAGACGCCAAACCCAGACCTTGCCATCCGAACGGTAGAGGGTGAACCTTGATTCGTCGCTCCAGAGAACCTGTTTCTACTGTTCAACGGTCCACTGTCGACGTTCTTTGCACCACGTTAGCCGAGCAGCGCTATTTCACTTGGTGATCAAAGGCTTGTGGGCAGCAGCACGTCCATGATAACCGAGCAGATGGGCTTCCTTAAGGATGGTATTCATCGAAAGAACACTCCCGGATGCCTGTTGAAACTCCTCGCGGATGTGGTTCATTGATTTGGTGCGGTTCTTCCGAATTTCTCTGGCCAGCACCCGTCGGTCTCTAACTCCCAGTTTTGTGGGTCTGCCGGGTGGGGGCATATTCCGACAGTCACTTCTCATCTTCCACTTGCCAGTCCCGTAGGCCACTGTCGATTTTGGGTACTTCAACTCGCTGGATATGTCACGTATGGATCGGCCATTTCTGTGATACCCGACGATGATTACACCTTTCTCGAAATCAGAGAGCTCCGAACTGCGTGGCATCTTGCATGCGACTGGTTGCGTTGTTATTTCCCACACGATATTTAACGGCGGCGGCCGTGACGTGTATCAGGACTGCAGATATCGTCGATTGCAGGGGTGTCCGATTACTTGTTGGTAGATAGTGTATCTTTCTCCGTTTATTCACCGTCTCTTTCCAATTTCATCCACGCAATTTTGGCATCGTACGCTACTCTAGGTGCGAGAAGCTTTTAAGGCGTGATAAATGAAAAGCTTTCCAAGCTTATTGCTATGCGCAACATGGAATAACTTCGGAAATTATGGTTGCTATTGTCTAGAGTAGGCGCTTTTTGACGTTTATTTCTTTTCATTGCAACCAACAAATCCTTTAAAAATTGTATGAGGAAAATGGCAAGTATTATGACTCATTTTCTCGTTAATCTGACATATCTCTTACGATAGTATAAGTATTAAAATCTAAAAGAGAGGTACAACACTACAAATCACGACATAATTCAACATTCATGAACCTACCCTCATTTTCAAAGACTCCGCGCGTGGGACCATGCTACAAATGGGCTACAAAAACCGACGTCATTGTCGAGTGCCGATGTTGTGGGCCACGAATGCACGCCTCCAGTAGAGCCGGCAGCACCGACACTGGATCGTTGGTGACTGGAGGAAGATCACCTACACGGATGAATCAAGGTTCCTTCCACATCATCAGCATCTAATTCTAGCTCAAGCAACATGATCTATGGAGCTTTTCAATCAGGTGTTAACATACAGGCTGGTAGAGGCGGTATGCTGGATTGTGGAATATTTTACTGACACGCATAAAACCTCCTGATACTCATCGAAGGGTATCTAAACGTCATAAACATCATCGTCGACCAAATTCATCCCTTTATGACTACAGTGTACTCTCAAGCAGATGAAATTCCCACAGGACAACGCACCATTTCACAAGACTCTTATCATCACCGAACGTTGCAGGAACATACCAATGAGTTTTTGTTTTGCTTCAGAGGTCTACAGAGTTCTCGAATTCAAATCTCATCGAGCATATCTGGAATAAGGTAGAAAAAAAAAACTCTTCGCTGCGAGACGGAGCCATCGCCCTATTTGCAGCAAATACGTGCATGACGCGTCTAGGCAAAGGCGGCGTGCCTAACAAATTAGTATCTCAATGTAAATGAGGTACGTTGAAGTCATCTGATATTAAAATGGTTTTCTATACGCAAACGATTCAATATATATATATTATCAACAGAGCTTTTAAACTGTTTGCCAGTTCTTTGTGAAACTTTTCCAGAATAGTTAACGCGATGCATACCTGATATCATCCCTTGTTAGGGGTGCGACATCCCCTTGCCGGTGCCTTCAATGATTCTGTTCATGAAAATATCTTGCTGATGGTAAATTTAAGATCATATGTGGAAAACAGGTTAAAGAAACTAAAAAGCCGTCCCTCAAATTCCACCTCGAAGGTCGAATGGTATGAAGCGATCGCGTTTGACTATTCGACCACAGTTTGCCTTGGGTTCGAGCTCCAGATGATGCATGATAAATGCACTTTTTTATTAGAGCTCTGGCGCTTTGTCCCCTTTCTGATACAAGTTTTCCTAAATTCGGAACGGGTGGCTGCTTGCTTATAGTCCTTAAAGTTCTTTATGATAGCCTTTGAGCCCCAAAAGCAAAAAAAAATCGCTGAAACATCTTTTTAGTTACCAATTTAAACTTAAAAATGTGCTTTTTAAAAATTGCAGAAAACAGGTTGGTTATAGTATTGTATCTATAGTTTTTAAACGAGTTTCTGTAAACATTTAGAGTTTCGTACAGAGTGATTCTTCGAGCAGTGTTGCTCACAACAAAATATGTACGAATAATTTTCATGGTATATCAGAAATAGATTTACCGAAATTTAGTAACTTTTAGATTTCGTTTGTTGAATTGTAGATACACATGAGAGAAGCATTTATGTATATTCTGTTGTTTTCTTTTGGTATATACATTACATCTTGTGTTATTCTCCCAAGAACTAGAGCCAGAGTCGGTTAGATGGAATTTAAATCCGCGTTTTTGTACAAGGCCGGCTAGAAAACACAAGGCCATGGCATTAGAGAGACGAATTCCCTTTTTTAATGACGACACGCTGAAGCCAAGACTTCCGATTGGTTATGTAACATGAGAGTGACGTCACAAACGGTGGGAACTCATCTCTCTAATGTCGTGACCATATGTTTTCTAGACGGTCTTGGTTTTTTAATGGTTAAGTTAAAGGCTGGAATTTGTCCATTGGACCTGTAAATAACAAGATTGATGCTTAAACTTTATTTGAATGACAAACTCAATTTTTTTAACTCTTTCCATCATCTTCAACATACAGCCCTTCCGCCTCAACACACTGCTGCATTCTCATCTTTCGCTAGGCAAAGGAGTGCTGCAGCTGGTCTGATGTGGAGCTTAACCACTGTTTTTCAGCTCAGTAAATACCTTAAAACGGGTCCCCTTGAGTACAGCTTTGACTTTAGGGGGAAAAAGTAATATGGGGGCCAACTCAGGCAAGTAGGCGTTGTAGTTTCTTGGCTATTTTGAACACATCATTGCTGAGCTTGTCGAATGAGCTGGCTCCTCGTGAAGGATTATGCTATTTTCCCACAACTTGCTTTCTCAAAACACCAGAACCTGTTTGTAGTAATGCTGATTCACTGTTGCTCTATCGGGAACCTACTCTGCTACAATTACACTTTTAATGTTGAAGAAAACAAAATAACATGACCTTGAACTTGGACTTGCTTCACCGTGATTTCTACATCCTTGGTGACGTTGGTGTTTAACAGTGTATCAACTGCCTTTCATTTCAAGTTCATACTGAAAGATCTTGGATTTACCACAAGTGATAAAATTTTCTGAAAGGCTAGGATTCGCCTGAATTTGATATAGAATGTAAGCAGAAATTCTCTTGCGATTTTATTTTTGTTCAAGCGTAAGGGGCTTCTGAATCATCTTAACACAAACTTTTGTATTGTTCGGATTTTCATGTAAAATTTGCTAACAGTCTCTTTATTGGTACTTACAATTCTGACTATGACTATAATTCTCAGTCTTCGATCATTTCGCATCGTTGTGTAGGTTTTGACTGCATTACGTTCTCTTTTTGAAGTTTTAGGGCGTCCAGGACGTTTGTCGTCTTCAATGTCCTCCCAGTGAACCATCTATGCTACGCAAAAATAGGCACACGCGACATGCATTCTTCTGGGTATGCCTCATTTCACACACAAAAAGAATCTTTCGACGTTTTCTTTAATTTCATCAGAAATTTTAAGTTTATTGTTTGCTCAATTTCTGAACACAGCATTGCGTTTCCTGTTACGGACAGCCCAAGAACAATTGCCTTAAACTTAAACTTAGGTTACAGGTCATTTCTTAAAATTGGTAGTGGTATTTTATTCCACTCCTCTTCCAGTGCGTTCCATTGTCCAATCAGTGTTTTAGAAAGCGCTTTTCTTAGCAGTCCAAAGAGAGAACAGACCATTGGTAGCATATCAGGGACTTTGAAGGAATATGTGTCATTTCCCCCCGTCTGTCGTTTTCATTTTTGTTCGAAAAATAGAGTAGTAGATTTGGAAGTATGACTGGTAGCCTTATTCTGACCGAGTACTCTTTGAAGGCTCTGTGGACAAAGGAATAGTACTTCCTCTTCAAATATAGGAGTTAAACATTATTTTGGTAACACGTGGAATTGTTTTTAAAGTTCTTTTCAACTTTTCTTAATTTTTGTTTCTCTTTGCGCCAGAAACCAACAATAATCATGAATCCTTTAGTGAACTTTCTTTGGATTCTTGGAACCAAGTTTGTAAGTCATTTTCTGCTCTTTTGCTGTTATTTGCGTTTTGTTCGGAGAAAAACACTGAAAAATCATCAAATTGGATAGGCGGCAACGAGGAATCGAACTCATAATTATCACCTACTACAAAGCCACGAAGATGGTGATTGACCAACTGTTCCACGCCAGTGACCAAACAGAAGGTATAAAGGAAAGTTTTCGCTTAGATTCAGATTCGCAGTTGGTAAATTCGTGATTATTAAAGGTCTACTCTACGGTGTTTCACAGACAGTAACTGGCATTGCTCAACCATTAGAAAACACGGGAAAATTAAACATTCCACATGTCTACCATACGCGCAGAAAATTACAGAAAGTGACCTCTGATTATTTCTGAGAATGAGAGATTACCTTCCTCGAATGAAACTGCTAAACCGATGAGAATCTGCTCCTTACTGCTGAGTTCAGAAATGCCCGCAAGAAAGATTTCCTGTAAAATTCGCAGCTCGGAAGTTTAGATGGGGAAAATACGGGAGAATTTTGCTGGAAATATGCTGAAAAGTAAGGTAAGTTTCATTTCCATACTATAAATTAATTGCACATTGTTTAATCTTCTCATGTTATATTATAGTCCGCTGTTATTGTTTTGAGGAAAAACAAATATTTTTTCTTCCGTCCAAAATGCTCTGCCTTGTAATTCTTTTGGACTAATGAGCATCATATACATTTCATTTCATTTATTGATCTTGCTGTTACATATTAAAGTTAATAAATCGGAACAGTTGATCGTAAACATGTAAATAACAGCAGGGAAGATCAAGGGAAAGGCCTCGAAAAGACCTGACTCAGCCTTGATCTCCCCAGGTATAAGTCAAGCCAAGAGCATTCATACAACAGCAAAAAGTCAGAAAAGAAAACACAGAAATAAAAAAGAGAACGAAGAAAAAAAAAGTAAAATAGAGTAAAATATCTAAGATACAACATAATAACTGAATTAAATATCTAGCATGATATTGAATTGACAGCATATCGAGGGAAATATAATATTAAAGTAATTAAAATTATGAATTGTCCCCCCTGGTCACCGAATCCTCACCTGCTAAGTCCCCCGGCCTTCCCTCCTCAGTCGAATAATCCCCCAATGTTTGTGCTTTTTCTATATGTATATATAGAAAAAGCACAAACATTGAAGGCTTATTTGTTCCTGTGTCTATAACGAAGTAAATTTCTCTGTCATTTTTGGTCTACGCCGGGATTCGAACCCAAGGCCGCTTATTCCGGAACAAGTTGCTCTACCAATTAAGCTACGCGGACGCTTATTCTGATTCCTATCTGCCTTTATGTCGTGTGCGTCCTTCGCGCAGGTACGTCACATCTCCTGGTACGTTACATGTCATGTAACACAGAAACAAACAAACTGACAGGAAAGACGTAATACCATAAAAGCAAGTCCAGTGTTTCACTGGAAAACGGTATTTAAAACATAAAATGTTTCTGTTTACTTGTTTGTTTCAAAATATTCCTTCGCATGTACACTGTTAAAAATTCTGTGGTAGGTTGCACCGAAAAGTGGTACTGCACTAGCTGCACCACTTTCTGAGAAAAGATACAGCACTGTGTGGTGGAAACAAAACCAACAACATGGTGAAACCTTGCACCATGATGTGGTGTTATCTTGTACCATAACTTGCTGCAAGGTTGCAACGTGTTGTTGGTTTTGTTTGCACCATACAGTGGTGTCTCTTTCCTCAGAACGTGGTTCAGCTAGTGAGTGTAGTATCACACTTTGGTGCAACCTATCAAAAAAGTTTTATCAGCGTAACATTCCAAAAGTAATGGCCAAGAATTTTCGTTGTACAATTTTAAAATATACATTGCAGCTACAAAACAGTTATACAAAAGTATAAGACATCTTCAGTTCGTGGTTTTAATATAAACATTAATATCACAAAATAACTCACACTTTTATTACATATATATAAAATTTGCCGTAGTTGCACGACGAAACAATAAAACCTAGTGATTCGTTAAAATCTTTAATAAGATAAAAAGACACAAACACACACACTAGTTTAAACTCTATTAGACTTTCAAGGCGGCATCAGCTTCGTCTTCAGATGGAATATACTACCGTAGTTAATTGTAGCTTATGCCATCTGAAAATGAGGCTGATGCAGCCTTGAAAGGTTTAATGGTGTTTTAACTAGTTTGTGTGGGTTTTTATCTTATTAAAGGTTTGAACCAATCACTGGGTTTTATTGCTTCATCGTGCAACTACGGCTAAGTTTGGATATATATCTACATACTGCACGAATTCACGTTCTCATCACACTTTTATTGAAAAGTTTCGAAGTATTAAAATATTTTTTTCCAGCTGCTCTTAAACAATTCGTGTAACATTGAAAATAATTCTTTCATCCACTCAAATACTGTATATCAGCAAACGATAAAAGCTGGCTTGCTTGAAAAATCCATGTGGCAAAATAAAATTTTCTTGGTTGCTGTGTTATATAATACAACAGACGTTGAAATTGTAGTTATTTCTCTTCGGTTTGATTTCAAGTGAGCACTTTCCGACGTAAATAATGTGCAAATGATTAGATGTAATTCCTTATTCATAACGCACTTTGAAAATTTCTATCATCCACTTAACCAAAACAGCAAGCGATAAAAGCCGTTTGCTGGAAAAATCCGAGTGGTAAATTAAAATTTCTCTTGCTATTATGTCATGTGACACAACAGCACCTGAAATTGTGTTATCCCTCTCGGAAGTGATATCAAGTAAGCACTTTCCGAAAATAATAACATACATGATATGACTTATACCTTCTTGTTCATCAAGTCTTCTGAGTTACTTGTAAATCAGATATTTTCGGAGTAGTGAAGGGTTTTCGAAAATATACGATGACTTCACCTATTCTGAAAAGCCATAGAATGAATCACGTACCATTTGCTCATAGTGTGCTACGGATATAGCGTACAAAACTTGAAGCCAAAAGCTTTCTCTGGTATGATGATAGGATAAACTTCTTCCAGGGGACTCACTCCTTTTAGTTTGAGTAACAGGTATGAGAGTAAAAGGTTTATGAGGGAAGGCAGAAACGCCTTCACTTTAAACTAAAGGAGGAAATGCGCAAGTCGTGTCGAAAGGACCAGGCTGTATGTTACACTTCGGACACTAATGAGAAAAGAAGTAGGCGCCAGCCTGAGAGAGATTTGTGGTGAACTCAGAGAGTGCTGAACTCGGAAAAAACTGAGCAGGAAATCCCCCGTCAAAAAACGATCTCTTGTTGGGACGGCTACCGTGTGTGGAGAAAGCTGGACGAGTATCCTTGAGGAACGAGAGTGACCCTTGCGTTAGGACATTCCTCTGCCCGTGTGTGTGTGTGTGTGTGTGTGTGTGTGTGTGTGGTTGTGTGTTAGAGGCCTGCACGGGTCGAGCTTTTCTACAGACACTTGCGACCGGACCTGGCCAAGTCAATCCCATTCTTTTAATAGCAATGGTAAAGAAAGAAAAAAGTCTTGTTCCCTGATTTTCTGGTGTGTTTAACTGTTTTTCTGGCTTTACTTACTTCCATGACATAGCCCAGGGCGTAATCAGCAAAGTAAGGAGAGGCACTCACAAAGTTTTTACCAATTTGTAGGTGTGGAGATGGTAAAATCACTTTGGGACTTTTTGACAACAAAAAGATTGAACTTACCGCTTACTAGTTCAGAGAAAGTGAAATTCTGAACGCGCTTAGTCTCTCTTTTTTCTCTTCCTTTAAATGTTATATTTTTTAATAATTGTCAAGGTTTAGTTAATATTTTTAGGCTTGCATTCAACTAAATATTTTCAATAATATCTCATTTCATTATTTAATTTTCAAATTTTAATAAAATGCAAATATAGAAAGACAAATAGGACATCTCGGGCCGGGCCTAAGTGAGAGCTGCAATTGACGGGCCCGGGCCGTGTCGGGCCGAGTGTCTAACATTTTAAACAAGCCGGGCCGGGTTGGGCCTTAAACGCACGAGCTTTATCCGGGCCGAGCTCATTAAATTAGCCCCGGGTCGAGCTTTTCTACAGACACTTGGGTGCAGACCTATAGTGTGTGTGTGTGTGTGTGTATGCTGCCTATCACCCCCCATGTGCAGAGAAGCGAACGTTGCTGAATAATTGCGAAGAAGAAGCATGCATATGCCCATCGTGTGCTGTGAGATTCAAGTGTAAAACATTGTGCACTCTTTCTCTTCGATGATTCTTTCTCCAGGACTACCCAAGTAGACCCTCTCTCTCTTATTTTTATTCCTAGACAGGAAATACTTTTTGTTTTGTTTTTTAACGACCACCGTGAGCAACTCAATGGGCTATAAGCAGTCGCCCGTTCCTAATTTAGGGTCACTGGTTCCAGGGAAGGGAGCAGGCCAGTGCCGTAAGACAAACACAACATCCATTCCTCACCGGGATTCGAACCCTTAGACTACTTGAACAAAGTTTTTTGCTGCAGCCCCGGTCAGTTATACCACTGCGCCACCGGGGCTGCAGGAAAGACTTTACATACTTTATATGTACATACTTGATGCAGTGAAACTTCTGAATAACGAACGGTCACTGCTCGGACCGGGGAAAAGTGACCGTTGTTTGGAGGTTAGGTCTAAGTTAACATTGCCAGGTCGTTTCGTTTCTGCAAAAGCAGAATAACTGCATGAAGCTTACGCACAATAAAGAAAACATTGCAGTACTTTTTACAAATGTTGTCTGCTGAATAAAATTGAATATAATAATTAAATAAATAATTCATGGTGTAGAGGATTTTTAAAACACAGTGTCTAGTGTCTTGTGTTAAACAACCCGCAAGCTGGGCGATTAGGGTTAGGGTATTATGCTATAAGAAAGGAAAATAAAATAAAATATGAGATTGTAAAGCGTAACTACGCAGTTAGCTGGCCGCGCATTGTAATGCAGGAAGAGAGCCCGCGAGAACCCAACCAAGAAACATCGTCGCAACGGGCAAAATTTAAGCCGCCACTACCATAGCCTCCGGTGAATATTAAAACGTACATGGATGCTACAATTTACCTCACGTAGAACTAAACTTTTCACTCCTATCTTTTCATTTAAGCATGCCACTGTACCATCCGTAATCCAACCCATTATACCTTTAGCAATAAATATTCTTTGTCCCTATCTTATCCCTCTTGCCAAAGTTCCGAAAGAACTACTTAAAATCCAAAATACGTTCGTTAGATCACCTTCAGGTGTCCGATGACCTCTGTTAAGAGGTTTCGCTGTTTGGAGGTTATCGTTAATGTTAATACGACGGCAGCTGCTCTGTACCAATCAAAACTTGCCGTTGCTCAGAGGTTATTGTCAATGTTAATCCTACGGTAGTTGGTCTGTACCAATCAAAAGTTGCAGTTGCTCCGAGGCTATTGTTAATGTTAATCCTAAGGTCTCTGTATCAATCAAAACTTGCCGTTTATCGGAGGTTATTGTTAATATTAATCCTACGGTAGCTGCTCTGTACCAATCAAAACTTGCAGTTGATCGGACCAACCAAATCTTGCCGTTACTCGGAAGTTACATTTGTTGGGAGGTGTCCGTATATGGAGGTCTCACTGTATAAAGACCTCTATGCAAGTAGTGATGTATGAAGATACATGGCTTTGTAAATAAACCACTGTACGTAGAAATTTGCGTACTTTCTGCATGTTTTGGAGTTGGCTACAGTATTGCCTGAAAGTAGAGGTGATGCGTTAATCCAGCGTTCGTTCCCCGGCCCAAATGTATAACGTGGCATCTTCTGACGGTGCCGGAAGTTAAGTTGCATGGCCATTCCATAACAGGTGTATTTGTCTGTTGTGTGCACTGAAATCTTTGCAAATCAGCAATACTTGGCTTTCTACAAAAATATGATGACTGAGTACATTGCTTTCAGTTAGTGGCCATGACAGTATTTGGTCACGTGGTGCTTTCAGAGGACCAAGTGTGTATTTCTGCGCAAATCTCTCAACACAGACATGTGAAACTCCTTTTGCTTTTTGAAAAGTTTTACGCAGTATTTCTCCCCGACAACAGGACGAAAATAATTAAGTTCCCTGAAAAAACAGGAACAATGTCATCAAGTTTGCACAAAATGTTAACACATCGTGCGTTAAAGGCATTTTAGCTTGCTTTTTTTAATTTTAAATTGTTGATCCGCACTTTACTTACAATAAAGCAGACTTACGTTTATGAAAATTTTGTTTTTGGAAATACCGAAAAAACTGCATGCGTAAAATTACGGTAATGGCTGCAGTAAGGAGATGACAAAATATTTTTTCTAATGCAAACATACACTGAAGAGCAATTGAATTAGAGATACCTGTCTAGTAACGTGTAGCACCACCTTTCGCCCTGATGACGGCGGCGATTCGTCTCGGCATGGACTCGACAAGACACCGGAAGTGTTGGGAAGCCATACGGATCCACGATCCCTGAACAAGCTCCCACAGTTCACGAAGATTTGATGAAGGGGGTCAGAGCCTCGAACATCTCTCTCGATGGCATCCCAGATGTGCTCGATGGGATTGAGGTTAGGTGACCTAGCGGGCCAAGGAAGCGAGGTCACGTCGGTGGAGTGTTCATCCAACCATTCGGATGCAATTCGGGAGCGATGCGCACGGTGCCTTTGTCTTGTTGCAGGATGAGGTCCCCAGTGGGATGTTGAAGACGCACAAAGGGGAGCAAATGGTCGTCCAGGATATTCCGGTAACGTTGATCTGTGAAGGACGATGCCACACGCACCAGTGGTCCCATTTCAGTCCACGTAAACAGTCCCCAGACGACAATGCCACCCCCACCATTTTGAAGAGTACCCTGCTGGCAAGAATGATCCATCGCTTCATGTGGCTTGCGCCGTACTCGTATCCTGCCATCCTCATGTAGCAACGTGAATCTCGAGTCATCAGTGCAGGAAACATTTTCCTAGTGACCATAGATTGGTGAGATGTAAGATGCACCTCAACACTAAACTGGAACGTGGCAAGCTCATAAGACAAACAAAATGTATTGACATAACCAACCTTAAAAAACACCATAATACTTTCAAGTTGGAACTGAAGAACAGATTCTCTGCTTTAGAAGGCCTAACATCGGAAGAAGGGGATATTTCGGAAGTTAACAGAAAAGTAACCAAAGCTCTAATGGAAACAGCAACAAAATTAGCTGGGTCTAAGAACAAGTTGCATGTGAACAAATTATCAGGAAAAACGAAAATGTTGATGCAAAAAAGAAGAGAGATGAGGACAACTAAAGAAGATGTGACTTCCAAAGTGGAATATATAGAGCTATGCAAGACAGTAAGAAAAAGTATCACTGAAGACGTAAGAAAATTCAACTGTGAACTAGTGAGGAAAGCAATTGAAAACAACCAAAGCCTAAAGATAGCAAAGGGACATCTCAGTAAGGGAAGAAAACAGATTATGGCTCTGAGAAAAGAAGATGGTTCTATAACAAGAAATAGAGGCGAAATTTTGACAAGAGTGAAAGATTTCTACTCCAAATTATATGAAAGGGATGATACATGTACTCCAGACATCATGAAAGGTACCAGAGTTCTTCCAGTCCTCCCAGCAGAAGTTGCTCATGCAATCAAGAACATGAAGCGGGGGAAAGCTCCAGGAGAAGATGGAATTACTATAGACATCATACAAGAAGCAAGTGGAGAAATTGAAACAGTACTCGCCCAAATTTTCACTCGATGCCTTAATGAAGGGAAGATTCCTGAGGTTTGGAACAACGCTACAATGATCCTGCTACATAAAAAAGGTGACATTGAGGATCTCAGGAACTACAGACCTATCAGCCTCCTATCAGTGGTTTATAAAATCTTCACTACAGTTCTTTCACACCGCTTGAAGGTAACACTGGACATGGCTCAACCGAGAGAACAAGCTGGATTCAGGAGTGGCTACAGCACAATAGATCATATCCACGTACTGAGAGAACTAATTGAAAGAGCGAGGGAATATGAACTTCCATTGTGCATGGCTTTTATCGATTATGAAAAAGCCTTTGATTCGGTGAAACCATCAGCAGTTACCACGGCTCTGAAATCCTGCGGTATTGAAGATGCATACATTAATATTATTAATAACATCTATGAAAATGCAAGTGCAAAGATTCGGCTGTTTGAAAATACAACACACATAAAAATTGGAAAGGGAGTGAGACAAGGTGACACCATATCTCCGAAGCTCTTTAATGCCACATTGGAAAATGTCTTTCAATCACTGAACTGGGAAAACAAAGGGATAAAGATGAATGGAGATTATCTAACCCACCTTCGTTTTGCTGATGACGTAGTCATTTTTGCAACTACCCCATCAGAGCTGCAGAGTATGATCCAGGAACTTGCTGACAAGAGTAAAGAAGTGGGATTAAAAATGAACTTTCAGAAGACAAAAGTGATGTTCAATGCTTTTACAAGAAATGAAGATTTATCGATTGATGGAGAAAAACTGGAGATAACAGATACATATGTTTATCTTGGACAGCAGATATCAAGTGAGGGTCACATTGATGAAGAAATTAATCGGCGTACAAAACTTGCCTGGAGAGCTTTTGGAAGAAACAGCATAATTTTCAAGAGCAATATGCCATTATGTCTTAAAAGAAAAGTGTTTGATCAATGCATCCTTCCAGTGCTTACGTATGGTGCAGAGACGTGGACCTTAACTAAAAGAGACATACAAAGGCTGCAGACAACTCAAAGTGGCATGGAGAGGTGCATGCTTGGTATAACCAGGAGAGATAAGAAGAGGAACTCGTGGATCCGAAAAATGACGAGAGTGGAAGACATCATGATCAGAGTTAAATCCCTGAAATGGCAATGGGCTGGACATACTGCCAGAAGGACAGACCATAGATGGACAGCCGAAATTTTAGATTGGATTCCAAGGGACAGGAAAAGACCCAGAAAAAGACCACATGGGAGATGGGTGGATGAAATTCGTAAATATGCGGGAGTGACATGGAGGAGACTAGCACAAGACAGACCGTTGTGGAGGAAACTTGGGGAGACCTTCGTCCAGCAGTGGATTGATAATGGTTGACAATGATGATGATGATGATATATATATATATATATGGCAGAAGGGTTTTTCATCTTGAACTCCTTTTTCAAGAAAAAGCCACACAGGACACAGGAAATGGACATGGAGACACCCAAATGGGACGACAAGTGAAATTGATTTTATTATGTGTAACAAAAAATTCGTCATAGAAGACTGCAGTGTGCTAAACAAGTTCAACACAGGCAGTGACCATAGATTGGTGAGATGTAAGATGCACCTCAACACTAAACTCGAACGTAGCAAGCTCATAAGACAAACAAAATGTATTGACATAACCAACCTTAAAAAACACCATAATACCTTCAAATTGGAACTGAAGAACAGATTCTCTGCTTTAGAAGGCCTAACATCGGAAGAAGTGGACATTTCTGAAGTTAACAGAAAAGTAACCAAAGCTCTTATGGAAACAGCAACAAAATTAGCTGGGTCTAAGAACAAATTGCATGTGAACAAATTATCAGGAAAAACCAAAATGTTGATGCAAAAAAGAAGAGTGATGACGACAACTAAAGATGTGACTTCCAAAGTGGAATATATAGAGCTATGCAAGACAGTACGAAAAAGTATCACTGAAGACGTAAGGAAATTCAACTGTGAACTAGTAAGGAAAGCAATTGAAAACAACCAAAGCCTAAAGATAGCAAAGGGACGTCTCAGTAAGGGGAAAAACATATTATGGCACTGAGAAAAGAAGATGGTTCTGTAACAAGAAATAGAGGCGAAATTTTGACAAGAGTGAAAGATTTCTACTCCAAATTATATGAAAGGGATGATACATGTACTCCAGACATCATGAAAGGTACCAGTACCAGAGATCTTCCAGTCCTTCCAGCAGAAGTTGCACATGCAATCAAGAACATGAAGCGGGGAAAAGCTCCAGGAGAAGATGGAATTACTGTAGACATCATACAAGAAGCAAGTGGAGAAATCGAAACAGTACTCGCCCAAATTTTCACTCGTTGCCTTAATGAAGGGAAAATTCCTGAGGATTGGAACAACGCTACAATGATCTTGCTACATAAAAAAGGTGACATTGAGGATCTCAGGAACTACAGACCTATCAGCCTCCTATCAGTGGTTTATAAAATCTTCACTAAAGTTCTTTCACACCGCTTGAAGGTGACAGTAAACATGGCTCAACCGAGAGAACAAGCTGGATTCAGGAGTGGCTACAGCACAATAGATCATATCCACGTACTGAGAGAACTAATTGAAAGAGCGAGGGAATATGAACTTCCATTGTGCATGGCTTTTATCGATTATGAAAAGCCTTTGATTCGGTGAAACCATCAGCAGTTGCAATGGCTCTGAAATCCTGCGGTATTGAAGATGCATACATTAATATTATTAATAACATCTATGAAAATGCAAGTGCAAAGATTCGGCTGTTTGAAAATACAACACACATAAAAATTGGAAAGGGAGTGAGACAAGGTGACACCATATTTTCGAAGCTCTTTAATGCGCTATTGGAAAATGTCTTTCAATCACTGAACTGGGAAAACAAAGGGATAAAGATTAATATAGATTATCTAACCCACCTTCGTTTTGCTGATGACATAGTCATTTTTGCAACTACCCCATCAGAGCTGCAGAGTATGATACAGGAACTTGCTGACAAGAGTAAAGAAGTGGGATTAAAAATGAACTTTCAGAAGACAAAAGTGATGTACAATGCTTTTACAAGAAATGAAGATTTATCGATTGATGGAGAAAAGCTGGAGATAACAGACACGCACGTTTATCTTGGACAGCAGATATCAAGTGAGGGTCACATTGGTGAAGAAATTAATCGGCGTACAAAACTTGCCTGGAGAGCTTTTGGAAGAAACAGCATAATTTTCAAGAGCAATATGCCATTATGTCTTAAAAGAAAAGTGTTTGATCAATGCATCCTTCCAGTGCTTACGTATGGTGCAGAGACGTGGACCTTAGCTAAAAGAGACATACAAAGGCTGCAGACAACTCAAAGCAGCATGGAGAGGTGCATGCTTGGTGTAACTAGGAGAGATAAGAAGAGGAACACGTGGATTCGAAAAATGACAAGAGTGGAAGACATCATGATCAGAGTTAAATCCCTGAAATGGCAATGGGCTGGACATACTGCCAGAAGAACAGACCATCGATGGACAGCCGAAGTTTTAGATTGGATTCCAAGGGACAGGGAAAGACCCAGAAGAAGACCACATGGAAGATGGGTGGATGAAATTCGAAAGTATGCGGGAGTGACATGGAGGAGACTGGCACAAGACAGACCGTTGTGGAGGAAACTTGGGGAGACCTTCGTCCAGCAGTGGATTGATAATGGTTGACAATTATGATGATGATGATATATATATACATATAATCTGGGGTGGTCCGATCACTTGTGTATGTTTGATCGGACCCCTCCCCCCATTTTGAAACATGGTTACCCCACTGCGTGAACACGTAGTTTATCTACCAAAAAATTATCGTTGACCGCCAGGTGGCGTGCTTACCATGTGTAAACCGTCTTAATTCGGGCGAAACACTGATTATTCACGGCAATTGTTTACAGTGTATACCTCTTGCCAAAGTACCGAAGGAACTACTTAAAATCCAAGGGACTGAGTGTTCACCCGTTAGATCTCCTTCCGGTGTCCGTTGACCGCTGTTAAGAGGTTCCGTTGTTCGGAGGTGTCCGTTAATAGAGGTTTCACTCTATCAGGCCGTCTTATAAATAGTGATGTTCGTAGATGCCTCGCTTTGTAAATAAACTGCTGCACATAGAAATTTGCATCCTTTCTGCATGTTTTGGAGTTGGCTGTAGTATTGCCTAAGAGTAGAGTGATGCGCTAATCCAGCGGTTCGTTCGCCCGCCCAGATTTATTAATATAACGGGGCAAGTCATGATGGTGCCGGAAGTTAAGTAACATAGCCAAGCTGCAGCAGGTGTATTTGTCTGCTGTGTGCACTGATATATTTGCAAAACAGCAATACTTGGATTTCTACAAAAATATGATGACTAAGTCCATTGCTTTCAGTTAGCGGCCATGACAGTATTTGGTCACGTGGTGCTTTCAGAGGACTAAGTGTGTATATCTGCACAAATCTCCCAAGAAAAATATGTGAAACTCCTTTTGCTTTTTGAAAAGTTTTACGCAGCATTCCTCCCGATTACAGGAAGGAAAAATTAAATTGAGTTCCCTGAAAAAACAAGAACTATTTCATCGAGTTTTCACAAAACGTTAAAACATCGTGCGCTATTTTTTTTTTTAATATCAAATTGTGAGATTCGCAGTTTGCTTGCAATAAAATATAATTACATATATGAAAACTTTGTTTTTGGAAATACTAAAATGCCGCCCCGGTGGCACAGTGGTTTAAGCGATGTACTCTGATCATTCGTCTGAAAGGGGTCCGGATTTGAATCCCGGTGAGGCATGGATGCTGTGTTTGTCTTATGGCACTGGCTCTCTCCCTTCCCTGGAACCAGTGATCCTAAATTAGCGACAGGCGACAGCTTATAGCCCATCAATGTGCTCACGGTGGTCGTTAAACCTCCAATCAAAAAGAAAAATGAAATACTGAAAATAGTGCATCTGGAAAAATTACGGTAAGGGCCTGCAGTAACCAGATAACAAAACATTTTTCCAGCAGAAACATAGGTATACCTGTGTACTATTAAAAACGATCACCAAGGAACATTTTTAATATTCTGGTATCCATAAGAACGTTTCAGAGACACCTTTTCTCTGTGACTTAAGTAGTTAACATAAACTCTCAACCATTTACCGATGAAATAAATATGGGTATCTAAAGCTACTGTGAGTGACTGAGAGTTCACTGCCGAATGTGTGCTTTACAAATCATGGAATTAATCTTAAATTAACGAATTAACTGACTATATCTTTTTTACGAAATATATGTAACGTATGTTCTATTTAAATTTTCCTTTGAGTTTCTTTTTCTATGTAAATTTGAGTTCGTTCTCTTAGACATTTTCAAACCTTAGCGTTATGTCTTTTCCCTCAAACGAGAATGATGTTGGCAACACACTGAGGTCGGAACAAGTGACGTATGTGTGGCCGGATAAGAGTGATAGATAAAAAGGCAATGCAGCTGTTGTTTCGGGGGATTGATGTTATTGATAATAGACGTGCTGTTATACTGCGATTGGATGTTAAATCACTGATACCTTATTGAGTACGCCAATAAACCGGATGTGAGCGTGGAGTTCAAACCATGCAAACAAAATAAACGTATTTGTAAGTACTACAATTGACCTCTTTCTTGTAATGCGTATGAGTACCTTTTAATATTACATTGACTTCAGCACACGTAATGTAATTACTGACGTAAGGACTAAGTTACAGAGGAAAGACAATTACGTTATACATATTGTCATCCCGGTGATGCAGGGTCTAATCGGTGTGGCTTCTGATCATTCGTCTGAGATAGGTCTGGGTTCAAATCTTAGATGAGCTATGGATGGTGTATTTTCCAGACGTTTAAGATTTGTTTGTAATTGGTGTCATAATTTTCAGAAAAAAATTACATTTTTAACGGCATATACAGGCACCAAATACTGTCATGGCCGCTAACTGAAGGCAATGGACTTAGTCATCATATTTTTGTAGAAAGCCAAGTATTGCTGTTTTGCAAAGTGAAAGATTTCTACTGCAAATTATATGAAACGGATGATACATGTACTCCAGGCATCATGAAAGGTACCAGTACCAGAGTTCTTCCAGTCCTCCCAGCAGAGGTTGCACATGCAATCAAGAACATGAAGCGGGGGAAAGCTCCAGGAGAAGATGGAATTACTGTAGACATCATACAAGCAAGTGGAGAATTCGAAACAGTACTCGCCCAAATTTTCACTCGTTGCCTTAATGAAGGGAAGATTCCTGAGGATTGGAACAACGCTACAATGATCTTGCTACATAAAAAAGGTGACATTGAGGATCTCAGGAACGACAGACCTATCAGCCTCCTATCAGTGGTTTATAAAATCTTCACTAAAGTTCTTTCACACCGTTCGAAAGTGACAGTGAACATGGCTCAACCGAGAGAACAAGCTGGATTCAGGAGTGGCTACAGCACAATAGATCATATCCACGTACTGAGAGAACTAATTGAAAGAGCGAGGGAATATGAACTTCCATTGTGCATGGCTTTTATCGATTATGAAAAAGCCTTTGATTCGATGAAACCATCAGCAGTTACAATGGCTCTGAAATCCTGCGGTATTGAAGATGCATACATTAATATTATTAATAACATCTATGAAAATGTAAGTGCAAAGATTCGGCTGTTTGAAAATACAACACACATAAAAATTGGAAAAGGAGTGAGACAAGGTGACACCATATTTCCGAAGCTCTTTAATGCGCTATTGGAAAATGTCTTTCAATCACTGAACTGGGAAAACAAAGGGATAAAGATTAATGGAGATTATCTAACTCACCTTCGTTTTGCTGAAGACGTAGCCATTTTTGCAACTACCCCATCAGAGCTGCAGAGTATGATCCAGGAACTTGCTGACAAGAGTAAAGAAGTGGGATTAAAAATGAACTTTCAGAAGACAAAAGTGATGTTCAATGCTTTTACAAGAAATGAAGATTTATCGATTGATGGAGAAAAGCTGGAGATAACAGACACGTACGTTTATCTTGGACAGCACATATCAAGTGAGGGTCACATTGGTGAAGAAATTAATCGGCGTACAAAACTTGCCTGGAGAGCTTTTGGAAGAAACAGCATAATTTTCAAGAGCAATATGCCATTATGTCTTAAAAGAAAAGTGTTTGATCAATGCATCCTTCCAGTGCTTACGTATGGTGCAGAGACGTGGACCTTAGCTAAAAGAGACATACAAAGGCTGCAGACAACTCAAAGTGGCATGGAGAGGTGCATGCTTGGTGTAACGAGGAGAGATAAGAAGAGGAACTCGTGGATCCGAAAAATGACAAGAGTGGAAGACTTCATGATCAGAGTTAAATTCCTGAAATGGCAATGGGCTGGACATACTGCCAGAAGAACAGACCATCGATGGACAGCCGAAATTTTAGATTGGATTCCAAGGGACAGGAAAAGACCCAGAAGAAGACCACATGGAAGATGGGTGGATGAAATTCGAAAGTATGGAGGAGACTGGCACAAGACAGACCGTTGTGGAGGAAACTTGGAGAGACCTTCGTCCAGCAGTCGATTGATAATGGTTGACAATGGTGTTGATGATGATACAGTCATTTATGAAAACACCTTTCTCCGTTTATTCACCGTCTATTTTCGATTCTATCCACGCAATTCTGGCAGCGTACGCTATTATACGTGCGAGAAGCTCTTCTGCAGTGGTAAATGAAAGCTTTCCAAGATTATTGCTATGCGCGTCATACAATACCTTCGGAAAATATGGTTGTTTCTCTCGAGTGTAGGCGATATATGACGCTTATTTTTTTTAATTGCAACCAACAAAACTTTTTAAAATTGTATTAGTAAACTAACAAGTATAATGACTCATTTTCACGTAAATCTGATATTTCTCTGCCGATTCGTCAGAGATAGGTTTGGGTTCCAATCCCGGATGAACCATGAAAGTGCCCAGATGTTTAAGATTTGTCTGAAATTGGTGTTCTTGTTTTCAGAAAAATGACATTTTAAACAGCATGTACAATCATGCATGGATATCTCTTTCTCCGCTGATCCACCGGCTCTTTCCAATTTGCAATTTTATCCAAGCTTATTTTGCGGCGTACGTTATTATACGTGCGAGATGTATTTTTAGCGTGGTAAATGAAAGCTTTCGAGCCCCCGGTGGCGCATTGGTCTAAGCGATGGCCTCTGATCATTCGTCCGAAAGGGGTTTGGGTTCGAATCCCGGTGAGGCATGGATGTTGTGTTTGTCTTGCGGCACTGGTGCTCTTCCTTCCCTGGAACCAGTGACCCTAAATTAGGGACGGGCGACTGCTTATAGCCCATTGAGTTGCTCACGATGGTCGTTAAACCTACAATCAAAAAAAAAAAAAAAAAAGAAAGCTTTCGAAGCTTATTGCTATGTGGGGCATACAATATCTTCAGAAATTATGGTTGCTATTGTCTAGAGTAGGCGCTGTTTGACGTTTATCTCTTTTCATTGTAAACAAGAAAAACCTTTAAAAATTGTATGAGCAAAATAACGAGAATAATGATTCATTTTCATGTTAATCTAACATTTCCCTTACGATAATACTGGTATTGAAATCCTCGATGCAATAAATGGCTGGGTAAATAATCTTCATGCACATAATACAATTTATGGAAATTTCCTGTCAAGCAACATTGCAAGCTAGATTAGAATGAATGCGTTCCGGGAAATTTCTGAAGCTGAGGATTGAAAGTAGCGTATAAGAAAATGAAGACAGACAAAAACAAAATGGTATTAATAACTCAATTAGGCACTTTTTCCGTAGCATAAATTATATAGAACATATTGTGACGATACGGTCATGTGCGTGTCAAATGAACGAAAGCAGATTGCCTGAACGGATGTTAAGTTCTGTGATACCTCAGGTATTTAACTACACTGCTGGACAATTGCTAAGGACGGATCATAAACGGCTATATAGCGCATAAAAAAGTGAGTGTGGTTGGATGCCAAGTGAAATAAAATAATGTCAGAATGCCAGGACATTACAAGAAAGACAATTTATTGTGCTCGGAAATCCAGAAGGCTTTGGAACGTGTTCAAGGGACAAACAGGCCATTTTGTGCAGAATACGTAAACGTGAAAAAAATGCAATTACCGTCCGCAGGCGTTCCGGCGTAAGATGCCAATACGGGATATGGCCACCATGGAGGGCGATGCAAGATTCCACACGTCGTGTCATGCTTTGCACAACATTATCAAGCAGCTGTTGGGGTAATTTATCCCATTCCTCTGCCAGTGCACGGATGAGGGTGTCCTTGTTTATTGGAGGGCATTGGCGACCAGCAAGACTCCTCCCCAAAGTATCCCACACATTTTCAATGGGATTCAGATCTGGAGAACCGGCTGGCCATACGAGGCGTTGAATATCCTCGCTCTCAAGACACTCCTGGACAGCGACTGTTCGATGACATCTTGCGTTGTCGTCCATGAAAATGAATCTATCACCGACAGCACCACGGAACATACGAACATGAGGTAGCAGAACATCATTAATGCATTGTTGGCCAGTCATACTCCCAGTTGGAAGCACATAGAGGGACGTACGGCCATTGATAATGATGCCAGCCCGTACCATGACACTACATGTCGGATATCGGTCCTTTTCCTATATGTTTGCTGGACAATATGCAGTACCACTATCACGCCAGATCAGTTGTCGTCGACAATCAGACGATAGACTGTATCTACTCTCATCTGAGAAGAGGACAGCAGGCCAGTCGTTATCAGTCCAATTGCGATGTTGATGGCACCATTGCAAACGGGCGGTACGGTGACGTCTGGACAATGGGATGCACACAACAGGACGGCGGGCGTATAGTCATCCTTCATGCAAACGTCTGGCGACAGATTTTCGGGAGATCCGCTTGCCAGTAGCAGCCATAAATTAATTTGCTACCTCACTAGCTGTGCTGCGCCGGTGTCTTTTTGTTGATAGCACTATGTACCGATCTTCTGCAGGTGTCGTATTGCGAACACGACTTCCCCATGACGTTCGTTTGCTACACTCTCCATTTGTTTGAAATGATTTCCAAAGCCTTGAAACAACACTGTGGCTGACGTCGAAGTTCCTGGGAACATCTGTTATTTTTCGCCCTTCTTCAATCTTGCCAATAATACGGCCACGCGTAAAATCATCTAGGTGATGTCGGGAAGACATACTGAAACTTGCAAGTTCGTCAATTGATTCTTTCCCTTTCAACTTTGCGTTTGAACAACAACGGTCAATACGTGTCAGATCCTTTATATCTCTCATCAGCGCTATGACGTCACGAACAAGTTCGGCAATCCAAAATTTGCATACGCACAACACGTCTTACTGTATCCCGCACTTATGCTAATTTCCACATTTTCCTGCCTTCCATTTTATGGTTGCTGTCGTTGCTATTGTCATCCGTTCTTAGCAATTGTCTGGCAGTGTAGAATAACACAGACAGAAGTTTTGAGATCAGCCTGTTTTTTTAATTGTGGCAAGTGTAATATACACTACATGCCTATACACGGTACTGGCACCGGTACATGAAATGATAATTATCTCTTCTTCTTAGTCTCTTCGCACCCACTGCAGAATATAGGCCTCCCCAGTTTTTTCAAACTTCCTAGATCCTTAGCCTCAGTCCAACGTTTAGCACCTCTAAATTTCTGAAAATCATCTCTCCATCTTGTTCTCCGTCTTCTTTCAGTCTTCCAACATGTCCAGCTTATCTCCACTTTGATTTATTGGTTGTTTTTATAATATATATTATTCCTGTTCTTCCTCTTATAAGTTCATTTCTAACTCTGTCTCTTCTTGTTATTCCTAACATTGTGGACACTCTTCGCTCTGTCCGAGCAGTCACTAGTCCATGACGATCACACGTTGCACGTAGAGACCCAGTTTTTTGGCTGACAGTCCAGTTTTTAAACACTTTAACAACGCTTCTCTGGGACATTTCACGAATGCGGGAGTTTCGGTGATACTCGCTCCATGACTCCGAACTCCTACAATCATCCCACGTTGAAAGTCCGTCAAATCGCATTTTTTACCCATCTCGTCACCCAAAAATCCCTTCTACTACTGTCGCAAGCACTAAGCTTTCCCTTTTTATACTAGCCTCGCCTTCTGGCGGCAACAGTGTGCAGCCATAGCTCATTTGCTTAAAACTGTAAGGTGGTCATAATAAAGTGACCACTCAGTGTATATGAAACGACCCGATTCAATAAATTTGTTTTTTCCCTTTTTCAATTGTACTGTATAATACTCATACTTAAGTAGGAAAGTTCGTATTGAATAAAACTACAATTTCATTCATATTTTGGGTACACATTTTTTGAATGATATGCCACAAAAACTTTTACGTCGTTCAACCTATGTGTATCATAGGAAAAGATTATGCGCTCGGAAAAGTGAAAAATATATGGGAAAATCTTAGACATGCTTATATCCCTCTTAAATCCAGATTTCAGCAATCCGCTTCGTCAAAAGAAACATACTCACATACACTGACAGAAAAAAAATCCCAACACCAAGAAGGGTTTGTGTTAGATAAACGACAGTTATTAGGCGGTGTGAGTACATCTGTTAGATGACATAGCAAATTTCGCGCTTGGCGCACACGTGTGGCGCTAGTAGGGCCCCTCGGAACATGCAAAGCAGGTTTGCTGTAAATACGCGCTGTAACGTTCGTGAGCGTTAGTTATCGCTGAGATTCGACGTAGGGTGTTGATGTTAGTCAAGAATGCCTTTAAGAAGACGAAGAAGCCATTATCAACAGCTCACGGAGTTTGAACGAGGGCGTGTAATAGGGCTACGAGAAGGTGGATTTTCTTTCCGCAATATTGCAGAACGACTTGGCAGGAATGTAGCCACTGTGCATGATTGTTGGCAGCGGTGGTCAAGGGAAGCTACTGCCTCAAGAAGACCGGGTTCCGGCCGGCCACGTGGCACTACTGAGAGGGAAGACCGCCGTTTACGGCGTATGGCCGTGGCGCATCGTACCGCATCTGCGGCAGCAATTCGAGCTGCAGTTGCCACCACAGTGACACAACGAACTGTTACAAATCGGTTACTTGAAGGACAGCTCCGAGCCAGACGCCCTGTAGCGTGCATTCCCCTTACTCCAAACCACCGCCGTTTGCGACGTCAGTGGTGTTAAGCTAGAGCTCATTGGAGGACGAAGTGGAGATCTGTTGTTTTTTCTGATGAAAGCCGGTTCTGCCTGGGTGCCAGTGATGGCCATGTGTTGGTTACAAGGAGGCCAGGTGAGCGCCTGCAACCAACCTGTCTGCGGCCGAGACACACTGGACCTACACCTGGAGTTATGGTCTGGGGAGCAAATTCCTATGACAGCAGGAGCACTTTCGTGGTTATCCCACGCACCCTGACGGCACAGTTGTACGTCGGTCTGGTGATTCAACCTGTTCTGCTGTCATTCATGAACAGCATTCCAGGGGGTGTTTTCCAACAGGATAACGCTCGCCCGCATACCGCTGTCGACATGTTGCCGTGGCCTGCTAGATCACCAGATCTTTCACCAATCGAGCGCGTGTGGGACATCACTGGACGACAACTCCAGCGTCACCCCCAACCAGCATTAACCGTCCCTGTATTGACCGACCAATTGCAACAGGCATGGAACTCCATCCCACAAACTGACATCCAGCACCTGTACGACACAATGCATGAACGTTTGCGTGCTTGCATTCAACATTCTGGCGGTTACACCGGTTATTAATGTACCAGCATTTCACATTTAGAATGGCTCTTCTCGCGCTTACAATAAGCTGTGATCTTGAAACCTTAATAGATTAAATATGTTATCTATACGAAAGTATTGCCGCCATTTCATTCTTCTACAACTATTTTTTCGTGGTGTTGGAATTTGTTTTCCGTCAGTGTACATACATATCATTACCATCATTGTAATTGTAAACATTTATCAATCCACTACTATAGATGAGGGTCTTCCCAAGTTTTTTCCACAACTGTCTGTTTTGAGCCTGTCTCTTCCATGCCATTCCTGTATGCTTTCGAATTTAGTCTATCCATCTCCCACGTGGTCTTCGTCTGTTTTTTTTTCTGTTCCTTGGTATCGAGTCTCATATTTCAGTTGTCCATCTGTAGTACATTCTTCTAATATGCAGTCCGTTGCTACTTCATGGATATAATTTTTATCATGATGTCTTCCATTCTAGTCAATCGCCTGATCCACGAGCTATTCTTCCCATATTCTCTGGTTACAACAAGCAATGCATTTTTCCACGCTTTTCTGAGTTGTCTGCAGCCTCTGTATGTCTCTTTTAGTTACATATATTCACACACGCACACACACACGCGCTCGCGCGCCCAAGGTATTAGTTTGATTAGTGCACTTGCCTTCGTCTTCTTTACCAAGGAGCCTCACTCAACCTGTTGAGACAGTAAATCAGCGCTGTGTGCTGTATGTATATGTTTTTTAAGACAACCGTGAACAACTCGATGGGTCCCGTCCCTAATTTAGAGTCACTGGTTCCAGAGAAGGGATAGAGTACTAGTGCAGAAAGACAAACATAGAATTCATGCCTCACAATGATTCGAACCCGGACCCATATAAGACGAAGAGTCAGAAGCCAGCGCTTAGACCACTGCGCCCCAGTGGCGGCACTGTATGTGTTAATCAGGCACGACAGTTCGTCGAGCATTAGTTAGCATTCGATTGAGGATTACAACGGCCGAAACGAGTGATATGAGCGACTTTGAACGTGACATGATAGTATGGTTCCACGTCAGCTGTTTCGCCCCGCACGGGGATAACTGGTTTTCCAGTTATTTGGGAGCGGCGCCCCCACGGCCCGAGCTGACCTTGTGACTGGTCAACATCTTATGTCATGCCACCGCTTGTTTTTTTGGTGTTTGCAGGGACGGCTGTTCATCCAGCCGTTGGGGAGTCGCGGCCCCACGATCCCGAGCTGGTCTTGTGTCTCGCTTTTTCGTTTTTCATTATTTTCTCCACTGGCTAGTTGCCCGTGTTTTATTCACTACCTAATCGCTACCACGTTATGTACTAACACCCCGGTCTTGTGGTTTTGTTACCCTCCACCACTAACTGATTTATATTAACCGCTCAGTTCGTAGGTTGCTGAGATTCCGATTAGGTTCCCTGCCAGGATTTGTCTTCTTTGGATTTCTTTTTTTTCCTTTTCGCTGGTTTGGGTGCTAGACCTACCTGCATGTTTGCCGCGTGCGGAGACCCGTGAGGCGGAAATGGGATGTCTGGCGGCTGAGGTCGCAGGAGACCGGTTAAGTGCCTCCTGTGTACCAACACTCCTCTTCGACCCCGGCTTCGCTGTAAACGGGAGGCTAGAGCCTAACCCACCTCTGGTCAGAAGTCTTGTACCAAGTTGTGTGCAGGACTTTAGCGGCTTTTTGTCGTATTGCACGGCAGGGTGAGCCCGGGGGCTGTGGGATCATGCCAAAGGCGTTGGCATGACGGTACCCGGAGGCCGAAGTGTCCGCCGAGTGCGTGTGATCACAGCCAACGGACTATATTTGCAACTAAGCTCTAGAACTGTGTCTTGCGTCATGTGTTTGGCTTGCGGACCTCCAGTTCTCCCCTGTTGGGCTCGATTGTGGGCGGAGTACGTTGCTGATGAATTTTCTTACTCCCATGGGGAAACATAAACCCTCCTCGAAATTTAAAAATCAACAGGATATGGTGATTGATCAGGGGCCAAATTTGCCTCAACCACCTCCCACACATAACACACTGAAGAGAACTTTCGTTGAAAAACGACATCACCGCGACGTATCTTTAGATCCAGGTGTTGAGCCGTCAGCTCAGAAACGTCGCATTACACTTGCAGATTCGATACCTCAAGCTACTTTTCTCGTCATTTCTTCTACTGACCAGATGTTGAAACTTTCCTCAAAGTCTCCTTTTTTCATCTCGAAGGCACTTGCGGGTGTTGCTGGCTCTTTGAAGTCAGTGAAGAAGCTACGCTCTGGTGACCTGCTTGTGGAAACTTGCACTCTCTCTCAGAGCAAATCTCTTCTGCAGTTGACCAGACTTCAGGATATTCCAGTTCAAGTGACGGCACATCCGTATCTCAACACCTCCAAGGGAGTCATTTCTGAGCCCGACTTGTTGGTCTGCGATGAAGATGAACTTGTGTGTGAACTTGCTGATCAGGGTGTCATAGCTGCCCGACGCATGACTTTCAGGCGCGATGGCGCGCTGATCAAATCACGAAATGTTATTTTGACTTTTAACAGCCCGAAGGTACCTACTGAAATAAAGGCTGGTTACTTGTTATGTGCAGTTCGTCCTTATATACCAAATCCTCTACGCTGTTTTAAGTGCCAGAGGTATGGACATTCCCAGCGGTCCTGTAACAGTGTTGCGAGGTGCGCCAATTGTGGTTCCCGCGACCACGAAGGGACTGGATGCACTTCAGAGCCCTGCTGTGTAAACTGTGGTGACTCCCACGCTGCTTATGCCAGGTCCTGTTCGAAGTGGAACGACGAGAAGGCGATCCAGCGCCTCAAGACCCTGGAGGGCCTCTCGTACCCCTGCTGCCAAGGCCAAGTTGGGTATTCCCAACAACCGACAGCGTACTTTTGCCGCAGTTGTTCAGTCTCAGCCACAACCCGTGCAGCCTTTTGTTCCGCGCCCTGTAGCTCTCGCCGCACTTGCCAAGCGATCTACAGCTGAACAAGCGACACAGGTGGATTTCACCGAGCTCCAGCTTATTCGACCAGCTGCGTCTTCGCCTTCTCTTTTGAAGACGCCCGCCTCTTCCGGTTCCCAGCAGACAGCCTGCACGTGCGGAAGACCCGGCCCTCAATCCGCAAAGGTGTGCGGTGTCCATCAAACTGTCTCGGCCTCAGCGAGGTCCCCACCCTCACCCAACATTATAGAAGAACACGGGGGGAGGAGAGTGACAGTTCGTCCCCAGCCTCTACCAGCATTGCAGAGGAACATGGGGGGAGGAGAGTGACAGTCTCGTCCCCGCCCTCTGCCAGCATTGCAGAGGAGTGTGGGGGAGGAGAGTGACGGTTCGTCCTTTTCCATTAGTAAATATGTTACTTTTAATAAACATCATTAACTACCTTTTCTTCACTGCTTTCTTCATACTCTTTTTCAGCTTTTACCAAGCCTGTCTGATCTTCATCATTTTCCACGTTTTTAAATATCTGTGGCTGATCGTTCTTTGTCTGGCGCTCTTTGGCCAAACCTGGCCCTTGCGCCAATAAAATCCAACAACCAACCAACCAATCAGCTGTTTCGAGCATCTCCCAAATGGACGTTCTCCATGTTTTTTCACGCACAACACACACACACACAAAAGTTCCAGCAACCTGAAATCTTGTGGACAAAAGTAGCTGGTATACCTGAGGGGGTCAAGAGAGTGTCTGTCGACAAGCCTGCAATCGGCCAGACAGGCAAAACCCCGCAAATCGCTGCAGAATTAAACATTGGTGTATCGAGAGCCATGTCCAAACGCACCACATATCGGATCATGTCACAAATAGGCTACAACAGCCAACGACATTATCGAGTGCCAGTGTTGTGTGCTAGCACATAACATGAAAGCGCGCCTCGAGTAGGAGTAGGAACACCGATACCGGACCTTTGACGACTGACGAAACGTCGCCTCGTCGAATGAATAAAGGTTTCCTTGTGTATCATGCAGATGGAAAGATCCGAATTTGGCGCAAGTAGCATTAGTTCACGGAGACATTTCACCACGTGTCAAAAGTACAGACCTTTGGTGGCGGTGTGGTTGACTATGAAACGCTTTTCCGAGACACATTAGGACACATGATATATTCAAAGTCGTATCAGAATAATATGACCACCACCGGATTCACAGTGCACCCACCCAGGAGCGTCATAGACTGCATGTGACGAGGTCGACCACACCGAAACATAAGCTGTCGGCCAGGACAGATGAGCCATAGTGCGTCACGTGAGCACAATGGGCAGAGGTAGTGATTTGACGAACGATCAAAAAGGATTGTTCATTGGCTACCACGGCAAGGGTGGAAGCATCTCAGCAACAGCAGACTTTGTGGGCTGTTCGCGAGGTGCTGTAGTAAGGGTGTGCCAAAAATGGACCGCTGGTACCTTGAGTAGTTCCCAACGTCAGAACTGTGGAGTTCCAAAGGCCGTCGACCCCAAAGGAAAACTTCGCCTCCGTCGACTGGTAAAGGGCAATCGACGCGCAACAGTGCAGCAATTGACCACGCAAATAAACGCTGGGTCACCCAGGTACGTGCCGTCGATGATAGTAGAGCAAACCCTGTTACGTATGGGTTTCCGGAGTCGACGCTGCCCATGCTAACCCTGGTCCATCAGCAACGACGCATGCAGTTCGCGTGGGACTACTGTCATTGGAGAGTAGAAGAGTTTGAAAAGGTTGCTTTCTCCGACGAATCGAGGTTTCTACTACACAGAAGTGACGGGGGGCAGCTGATACGACGCCAGACACACAAGAGCCAAAGTACAGGCCGGCGGTGGCTGTGTGCGTTCTGTGGATGTTTTCCTGGTAGGATCTAGGACCTCTAGTACCATTGGATCGGTCCATGGACGCCAATGGCTACCTGTCCATCCTCGCTGACCACATGCATCCCATCATGTTGGACGTTTACCTTTGTGGTGAAGGTGTTTAACAACAGGAAAATGAGCGGTGCCACGTCGCTAAGGGGTGCGTCACTGGTTCCAAGAACCCAACAACGGTGTCTTCTCTCTTGGCCCGCGGAATCGCCAGACCTGAACCCCATTGGGCACTTGTGGGACAATTTGGATTGACAGATTCGACGTGCAGATTCACAACTACATCATCTCCAGGAAATCCGTGATCTTCTGCAATCCGAATGGGCACATGTGCTTCGGGCAACCTTCCAGGGTCTCATTGCGTCCATGCCACGCCATCTCACCGCTGTCACCCGGGCCAAGGGTGGTTGTTCCCATTATTAGGTAGGTGGTTATATTATTCTGATACGTCTGTGTATATTACCCCCTGATACATAATGTATCACCTGATGGTACATTACGACTAAAGAGATAAAAGCAACAACATCAAATATTAAGACCCCTGATACATGTACATACAATACATAAAGAACCATGATACATACCGATATATCTTATATATATAATTCTGTAGTGTCACACAAAATTGCGGGACATAGGTACGTCGTACGAACTTGGCAGACGTCGTAGGAAACACTTCAGACTGAAGTGTTCTAGAGCCTTGAAAAAGCAGCACGTTACTGTGTGAAAGCTGGATAAATATTGTATAAACACACTGTTATATACACTATATTGACAAAAATCACCGGACACCTAGAAGAGAAACACAACATAGTATGTATTGACATACATTAGTACGGTGTTGGTCCACTTTTGGCCTTAATGCATGCACTGTCCCTTCGAGACATCCGTTGGACAACGTTTTGGAACACAGCGATAGGTACGCGCTTCCATTCAGTACACAATGCTGTCGCTAACTGTTGCTTAGTAGTAAGTCTTGGTTCCAAATTTCTTATGTGGAGCTCTAATTCCTCCCATATGTGCCCTTTGGGATTAAGATCAAGGCTCTGTGATGGCCAGTCCACACACGATACGGAATTATCGTCAAACCATGCTGTAGCAGTCCTTGCTTTATGGCTCGGTGCATTATCAGGCTGTACCAACAAGGCTCGGTTCCATAGTATTGCCACAGAGTTGGTAGGGCATAATTGTCCAGAATATCAAAGTAGACGTGCTGGTTAACAGGTTTGTCCTCGATAACCAATGTGCCGGAACCATACGACGAAAAACATTCCTACACGAGTAAACTGCCAGCTCCAAACGTGACCGTAGGAACAGTACACTGTGGTAAATTACGTTTTTTGGGCTAACGCCATACCCACACACGGCCATCAGAGTGATGGATCTGGTTTCATCAGTTTTCAGGACCCGTTTCCATTGATCTACGGTTCACGATAAATGTTCTTTACACCATGCTAAACGACGAGCAGCATTCCGAGTGGAGATGAAACAGTCGCACGACCACGGTAACCTATGGAATGAAGTTCTCTGTGAATGGTACGTGTACATACTGAGGTTCCAGCAATTTTTTTCACCTGTACACTGAGGTTTTGTGCAGTACTTTGTTGATTAGCTGTAACGACTCTCCTGAGGTTTCGACGTCCTCTGTCACTGATTTTGTTTGGTCAGCCGGTACGTTTTGCTGCTTCAGGCACGCCATGTTTCTTCCACTTATTCAGTACATCCAAAACAGTTGACTTGGGTATGTTTAAACGCCTCTCGGTTTCTCTTATGGATAACCCACTAATATGAGACCTAAGAATCTTTCCTTTCTCAAAGTCAGTTCTCTCCCGCCGCGACATTTTCACTCAACCTTACCGCGCGATATGATCGCGGTCAGTTGCAGGATTGTTTTTATACCGTTTTCAGCTGTTCCGCGCATCTTAACAACGCAGCGGATCCGTTCATTTGCTTTTGAAAGAGTGTCCGGTGACCTTTGTCAGTATAGTGTATAACAGACCTTGATATTTTCCCATATAGTCTTGTGCTTTTTGGTTTATACTTATCTACGGTGTTTCCACAGATATATTCAAGATATTCTACACTGAAAAGCAGAATCAGGCAAAGTTGGTTATGTGGAATGTAAATCCCGCGTGTACAAATTTAGTCAAATGTTGGTATACTTCCCCAGGACCTGCGTGCACTAAAGTAGTTGAAGTCATGAAAGGTTACAGGAAGGACATATCTTCATTTGGCGTTTTCAGATCGTCAAGATCTCTTGCCGCTGAATAAAGCTGCATACCGATTAGGATTTCTAACAGGGAATAACCCAGATTGGGTGGTCAGCCCAATGCTGGGGAGGACACAAATCACAGTAGGAAGCTTCTCAGCCTATTATGGGCGATTTTAAGGACCCAGTCACTAATTCGTATTATGCTCATGGAAAGCCCTGAAAACACCTTATATTGGAGGGATGGCAACGCGGAAGTGAACCCACAACTGTCGCCTACCTAAAAAAATAAATAAATAAAAAACAAAAAACATGAAGCTGGCGATTAGCCAACTACTCCATTTTTCTGACCAAACGGAAAGTATACAAAATTGTTCGTGTGCACTCTATTTTGAATCTGGTGAATTCGTTATTTTTAAATAACTACGAACCTATCATGTTTCACAAGCAATTAGTAGCATCGCTCAGCTATCACACTGGAGAGATAACTGGGCTTTCCACATGTCTACGATATGGGCCTAAAGTTGCACCATGTGACTTCTGATGATTTCTGAAAATGAGAGATGATCTTCCTGGAACGAAACGCTCCAAACTGAACAGCGTCTGCTGCTTACTGGTGAGTACAAGACAGCCATTTAAAATGATCCGCTGCCGGATTTGCAGCTGCGAGAAGACGGAGAAAATATGGGATATTTCAGTGGAATTGTGTTGAAAAGCGAGGTAAGTTTTATTTCTATGCCGTAAATTATTTGCACATTGTTCAGTCTTCGCACGTTTTAGGTCTGTATGCCAATTATTATTTCGAGGAATAAGAGATTTATTGTGCAGGCAAAACTACAGTTACTTCCAGGCAAAATGTAATCCTCCTGAGACACTGTAATCCTCCTGAGACACTGTAATCCTCCTGAGACACTGTAATCCTCCTGAGACACTGTAATCCTCCTGAGACACTGAACATCATGCAGACGGAAAGCCCAAAAATTGCATATTTCTTTGTTTCTCTGGTGAGGACACAGAGAGGAGAGGTGGAATGACATAAAAGCAAATTCAGTGAATGAAATCAGTGAATGAAATTACACGACGAAATTTTCAAGTTTTCGGATATTATCTGACTTACCATTCGTGTCATATTTACACCAATATACGGATTCACAACTTCAAAATTTGTATAGCAAATTCAGTGTTGTACCGGAAAGTGATACTATTCGGTTGGCCAAAAAGTAATTGCGTTTTTTCCCTGTTTAAATGAAAGGCGAATTTTGAACAGGAAAGAAAAATTTTAGTCAACAACATATTGTCCATTTTGTTCGATGACTTTTTGCCAACTCGTCAGCAGTGAAATGTTTACTATTCAAGGCGTTTTGCAATAAACGAAACAAAAAATGGTAGTCTGATGGTGCCCGTTCTGGCGAATATGGTGGATGTGGTAACACATCCCATTCAAGCTGCAACAATTTTTGACGAGTGACTAAACTTGTATGTGGTCTTGAGTTATGATGGTGAAACACAACCCCTTTGCGATTCACCAATTCTGGACGCTTCTGTTTGACTGCATCACTTAATTTATCCAGCTGATGACAGCACACGTCCGAAGTAATGGTTTTATTCCTTGGAAGCAATTCAAAATACATCAGACTGACAGCTTCCTTTGGTGCATTTCCGCTTTTACTCAATTTTGTTGAGCAGGTTCATCACGCTTGCTCCACGATCTTTTTCGTTCGACGTTGTTGTAGACGATCCATTTTTCATCGCCTGTTATCACATGTTTAAAAACTAGATCGTTTTATTTACGTTTCAGGAGAAAATCGCAGATGTCAATGGGATTAGTGAGATAAATTTATTTGTATTAAAAACTTCCGAATTATTTAAGTATGTTTTTTCAGTTGAAGTTTAAAAATTCATGCAAACGTACAGTAAAAATTTGTTCATCCACTCAAATAGAACAGCAAACGATAAAGGTCGTTTGCTCGTCAAATCCAAGTGGTAAAATAAAATTTTCTTGGCTGTTGTGTGCTACGATGCAACAGAATTTGAAATTATGGATATTTCTGTCGGGAGTGATTTCAAGTGAGCACTATACGAGGAAAATGACATACAAGTTATGACTCTTAAGTTTTTCTTCATAAAGGCTCCACTTCGAAACATTTCTTCATCAATTTGAAGTGAGCAAACCATAGAACTTGTTTGTTCGAAAAGTGTAAGTGGTAAAATAAAGTTTCTTTGGCTGTTGTGTCATATGGTGCAACAGCCTCTGAAACTGTGGTTATTCGTACTCGGAATGATTTGAAGTTACCACTTTCCAATTTAAATAAAGTACAAATTACAACTTACACTTCCTTATTCATAAATTCCCTTCAGTTATTTATGAATAAGATGTTTCCATCACAGTACAATGCTTTGGAATACATGTAGAGGAAGTGCAAGTTGTAGTTTGCAAGAAGTTGGCTTCACTTCTATTGAAATGCCGAAATTGTCGCCTAGGTGGCGCAGTGGTCTAAGCGCTGGCTTGTAGCCATTCGCTGGGTTGGAATCCCGGTAAGGCATGGATGTTGTGTTTGTGTTACGGTACTGGCCACAGAGAAGAGAGGTACAGAGTGTGCACTCTAGAAGATCGTAAAGGAAATTCTCCACTTTGTCCGATGGCAACAGCATAATGTTAAACTCACATAGACGTTGGCGGCCCCACGGCCTGTTAATGAGAACTAAAAGTGACGTCACAACTACGCTCCTCCCACTTGTTTACAAATGTCTCTCTCGACTTTCCTTCCCTGCGAGAGCCGCCATTTTCCTTACTTCCCGAGTTGGTTAGGTTCACTGTAGCGTGATTGACCGAGGAATTTTGCGGTAGGTGTAACGGAATTAGGCGTACATTCTTAATCGTAAGAACAGCACTTTGCAGTCGGGAATTATACTGAGAAATAAAGTACTAACTCTGACTTAAAAGAAACTAATAAATCTGTAGCAGCTTTCGTTCTCAAAATGCAGACCTTCGTCAACGCAACATACTACTGCCGGAATTTGAAAATAAACAACGGAAAAGTATCAAAGCAATGGCAAATAAAAAGTAACAAACTGACATAATTGTATCACGAATCAAACATCTGTAAACATCTGCCCGAAGGATCAAATGGAATTACGAAAAACAAAATACAGTAAGGGCTCTACTCTGATATAAATTTCACTTATATCGATTTTTAACAGTTAAAAAATAGACAAAGATTTCCTACATATAAAAGATGAAATAATTATCCGCCGAAAATAACTTCTACGAAATAACGAAAAGCGTTGTTATAATCACAGAATCACACAGTGGTAACGGTAGTAATAACAAGCAAAGTAACCAATTTCGAATTATGAGCGTTACAGTAGGGACGTTACGTCAGAGAGCACGTGGGGTTTAGTTCCATAAAGCGCTGACGGTGCTCTGCTATCGTTCTTTTTCCCGCCCACCAATTTCCATAACTCTGGCTTGTGCACGCTCTGTCTCTCCATTCTCTGTGGTACTGGCTCTGTCTCTTCCCTGGAGCAAGTAGCTCTAAATTAGGGACGGCGGTTTGTTTATAGCCCATCGATTTGTGCACGGCGGTCATTAAACCCCCAAGCAATAAAATGTGTGTGTGATAATGATGTCAAAATTTACCAAACACTTCCCAAATATTCTTTCTTCTATTTATCCAGTAAAATCTTGACAAATCAGTAACACCTGATATTTGAGAGAAGCAGGATGAATGAATTCATTGCCTACAGTTAGCAGGTCACGTGATTCTTTTAGGGGGCCAATTGAGTACTTCTGCGAAAATACCCTACTACGTATTTGTATACTGTGAGACACATCATACTTTTTGACGAGTTGTAAGCAGGGCATCTTCCTAACGTCGTCGTGGAAGATAAAACTTTGGAACCCAAAACAGAAAGCATGTTATCGAATTTTTACAAAAGTTTCAAACCTAAACATGTTCATAATTTTAAACTTTGCGATCAGTAGTTTGCTTGCAAAAAGAATTCTGCATAACAAATAGAAAAATGTTTGTATTGGAAATCATCATCATCATCATTGTCAACAATTATCAATCCACTGCTGGACGAAGGTCTCCCCAAGTTTCTTCCACAACGGTCTGTCTAATTCCAGTCTCCTCCATATTACACCCGCATACTTTCGAATTTCATCCACCCATCTCACATGTGGTCTTCTTCTGGGTCTTTTCCTGTCCCTTGAAATCCTATCTAAACTTTCGGCTGTCCATCGATGGTCTGTCCTTCTGGCAATATGTCCAGCCCATTGCCATTTCAGGGATTTTACTCTGATCATGATGTCTTCCACTCATGTCATTTTTCTAATCTACGAGTTCCTCTTCTTATCTCTACTGGTTACACAAAGCATGCATCTCTCCATGCTTCTTTGAGTTACCTGCAGTCTTTGTATGTCTCTTTTAGTTAGAGTCCACGTCTCTGCACCAAATGTAAGCACTGGAAGAATGCATTGATCAAACACTTTTCTTTTAAGACATGATGGCATATTGCTCTTGAAAATTATGCTGTTTCTTCCAAAAGCTCTCCAGGCAAGTTTTATACGCCGATTAATTTTTTCATCAATGTGACCCTCACTTGATATCTGCTGTCCAGGATAAACGCATGTGTCTGTTATCTCCAGTTTTTCTCCAACAATCGATAAATCTTCATTTCTTGTAAAAGCATTGTACATCACTTTTGTCTTCTGAAAGTTCATTTTTCATCCCATTTCTTTACTCTTGTCAGCAAGTTCCTGGATCATACTCTGCAGCTCTGATGGGGTAGTTGCAAAAATGACTATGCCATCAGCAAAATGAAGGTGAGTTAGATAATCTCCATTAATCTTTATCCCTTTGCTTTTCCCAGTTCAGTGATTGAAAGACATTTTCCAAGTGGCATTGAAGAGTTTGGGAGATATAGTGTCACCCTGTCTCCCTCCCTTTCCACCTTTTATGTGTGCTGTTTTTTCAAACAGCCGAATCTTTGTACTTGCATTTTCATAGATGTTATTAATAATATTAATGTATGCATCTTCAATACCGCAGGATTTCAGAGCCATTGTAACTGCTGATGGTTTCACCGAATCAAAGGCATTTTCACAATCGATAAAAGCCATGCATAACGGAAGTTCATATTCCCTCGCTCTTTCAGTTACTTCTATCAGTACGTGGATATGATCTATTGTGCTGTAGCCACTCCTGAATCCAGCTTGTTCTCTCGGTTGAGCCATGTTCACTGTCACCTTCAAACGGTGTGAAATAACTTTAGTGAAGATTTTATAAACCACTGATAGGAAGGAGGCTGATAAGTCTGTAGTTCCTGAGATCCTCAATGCCATATTTTCTATGTATCAGGATCATTGTAGCATTGTTCCAATCCTCAGTATTCTTCTCTTCATTAAGGCATCGAGTGAAAATTTGGGCGAGTACTGTTTCGACTTCTCCACTTGCTTCTTGTATGATGTCTACGGTAATTCCATCATCTCCTGGAGCTTTCCCCCGTTTCATGTTCTTGATTGCATGTGTAACTTCTGCTGGGAGGACTGGAAGAACTCTGGTACTGGCACCTTTCATATAATTTGGAGTAGAAATCTTTCACTCTTGTCAAAATTTCGCCTCTATTTCTTGTTACAGAACCATCTTCTTTTCTCAGTGCCATAATCTGTTTTTTCCCCTTACTGAGATGTCCCTTTGCTATCTTTAGGCTTTTGTTGTTTTCAATTGCTTTCTTCACTAGTTCACAGTTGAATTTCCTTACATCTTCAGTGAAACGTTTTCGTACCGTCTTGCATAGTTCTATATATTCCACTTTGGAAGTCACATCTCCTTTAGTTGCCCTCATCTCTCTTCATTTTTGCATCAGAATTTTGGGGTTTCCTGATAATGTCCTCGTATACAACTTGATCTTAGTACCAGCTATTTTTGTTGCTGTTTCCATAAGAGCCTTGGTTAGTTTTCTGTTAGCTTCAGAGATGTCCACTTCTTCCGACGTTAGACCTCCTAGAGCAGATAATCTGTTCTTCAGTTCCAATTTGAAGGTATTATGATGCTTTTTGAGCTTGATCATGTCAATACACTTTGTTTTATGAGCTTGCCACGCTCGAGTTTAGCGTTGAGGTACATCTTACATCGTACTATTCTATGAATACTACCTGTGTTGAACTTGTTTAGTACACTTCAGTCTTTCATGACAAATTTCTTGTTACACATAATAAAATCAATTTCACTTGTCAGTCCATTGGGATGCCTCCATGTCCATTTCCTTTGGGGCTTTTTCTTGAAAAAGGAGTTCATGATGAAAAACCCTTCTGCTTCTGCAAACTCTACGAGAGTATTTCCACGCTGGTTTCTGTTGCCGTGACCGAATTTACCTGCTGAAGTTTCGTTCTGTTGCCGTTGCTCTATTTTCACATTGAAATCTCCCATAATGATCTTCAAGTGCTGCTTGCCTGTATTATTTAGATGGCGAATTTCCTCATAAAAGTCTTTTATCTCTTCTTCAGGATGACTTGTGGTGGGTGCATAAGCTTGAATAATCTGAGCCTGGTATCTTCTCGTGAGTTGGATAACAAGTCGTGCAGCTCTTTTAGTGGAACTTTCAACTTTTACAACTTTATCCTTCAGTTTCTTGTTTATTATAAATCCAACACCCCTAGTTCTGCCAGTATCTGTCTCACGATAATAGAAGAGATGTCCACTTTTCAGTTCAATGAGATCTTCTCCTTTTCTCCTTACCTCACTTAGCCCGACGATGTCCCACTTGATACTTTGTAGTTCTTCTTCCAATTCAAGGAGCCTTGAATCAGAAGATAGGGGGCGTCCATTTTACGTAGCCAAGGTCAGCATCAGATGGCAGCCTAGTCCGGTCCTCCGGGGATTCTTAGCACCCTCTGCCTTCATGTAGCACTGGCCGCTGCCTTGCCCAGGCACATTCCAGCTGCCGGAGACTGAGGGCCAAGATTTAAGTTGGGGATTCATTTTGGAGGTGGATTGGCCATAACTTACCACGCTGGCCAAGCCGGTTGGTGAGTGTGGGATAGCATTTCCTCTAATCCCGATGTTATAGTTATACCGCTATTGGCGGTCGTCAGAGCCCCTTTAGTGGGAACAGGATGCACCACGAAAAGGCGGGGTTGACATTTGTCAAGGAGGGGATGTATTATGTTGCGCATCACCTAGAAGTTAAGTTTAATATTTTACGCTTTCCAACCGTAGGTTGAAGAAGCGTATATGCTCCAGCTTTGTCCGTCCGTCCGTCTGTCCACACGATAACTGACGTAAAAATGGGTCGATTTCGATGATGAAATTTTAGTACGTAGTAGGGGACCACCCAGGGACGAACCTTATTGAAAATGGGACAAATGGGGTTAAAGGTCGCGACGTAGGAGCGGGATCACTCCATTACCCTTATGCGTCATAACTTGCGTAAATATGGTTCGATTTCAATTAAAGTTTACTATGTGGTAGGAGACCTCCTGGGGACGAACCCTATTCAAAATGGGTGAAGTGGGGTCAAAATTCAGGACATAAGATCGGGATGCATTCCATTGCCCTTATGCGTCATAACGTGCGTAAAAATGTTTCGATTTCGATGAAATTTCAGTATGTAGTAGGGGAGTACCTGAGGACGAACCGTATTGAAAATGGACGAAATGCGGTCAAAGGTCAGAACATAGGATTGCGATCCATTCCATTGTCCTTATCCCATATTATTAAGGTGGACGTCAAGTAAATTTGCTTTTTATACTTCCAATGGAAAATCTTTTGTACACATTTCCTTCACAATTAATGTGTTCCCAAGGATGAAAATTTGAACATCGATTAAAATAACTTCATATTATAACTTGGAAAACTTAATATTTTCTGAAACATAACCATAATTATATTAAAAATCAATAACTTTTCCTTTGGTGGTGTTGAAACCAGAGAAAAGATGGCGCGACCTGTACTTTGATAACGTCAGTGGACAAAAAAATGTTGGATTGCATAATTACGGTTATGGTTTAGAAAATATTAAGTATTCCAAGTTATGAAATGAAGCTGTTTGAATCGATGTTCAAATTTTCATCCTTGTGAACGCATTAATTGTCCAGAAAAAAGATGGCGCGACCTGTATTTTCATGACGTCAGTAGACAAACAAATGTTGAATTGCATAATTATGGTTATGTTTTAGAAAATATTAAGTATTGCAAGTTATAAAATGAAGATATTTTAAACCATGTTCAAATTTTCATCCTTGGGAACGCATTAATTGTGAAGAAAATGTGTATAAAAGATTTTCCATTGGAAGTATAGGAAGCAAAGTTACTTGACGTCCACCTTAAAGTAGCAATTCTGCCGCCCCGGTGGCGCAGTGGTCTAAGGCGTTGGCCTCTGATCATTCGTCCGTAAGGGGTCCGGGTTCGAATCCCGGTCAGGCATGGATGTTGTGTTTGTCTTACGGCACTGGCTCCCTCCCTTCCCTGGAACCAGTGACCCTAAATTAGGGACGGGCGACTGCTTATAGCCCATTGAGTTGCTCACGGTGGTCGTTAAACCTCCAATAAAAAAAAAAAAAAAAAAAAAAGTAGCAATTCTTGTATGTATGAATGTACATTTTATTTTGAAAACGGCTCTAAGAATTTTGATGAAAGTCGTTAACCTACCGTTTTCTGGTACTAAGAATCAATTTAGCTTGATCTCGACTTTAGAAGAATTCGTTTAGTGGGTTAAATAACCACCCCGAATTATAATGTTTTTAGTGATGGCGTTGTTCCATTAATGTTACCAATGCTTAGAAAAATCTTATGACGTCACAACTCGCGTTTGAGAATGTTGGCGCGCGGTCACGCCATCTTTCTCTTTACGTCACGCGTTGTGTGTGGATCATATTAAAGATTTATGACGTCACACTCTTGCGGCGGGCAGATGGTCGCGATTCCCATCTGCCTCATTACGTCACGCGTTGTGTGCGTATGTCCGTCAGCACGATAACTCGCGTAACAACCGTTCGATTTCGATGAAATTTTAGTATCTGGTAGGGGATCACCTGGGAAGGAACCCTATTTATAGTGAACGAAATGGGGTCAAAGGTCAGTACATAGGAGAGGCATCCATTCCACTGCTGTTATGTGCCATAACTAACGTAAAGAAGGTTCGATTTTGATGTAATTTTAGTATGTGATAGGGGACCACCTGGCGACAAACCTTTTTGAAAATGGGCGAAATGAGGTCAAAGGTTAGGACACAGGAGCGGGATCTATTCCATAGCCCTTATGCATCATAACTTACGTGAAAATGCTTCGATTGCGACAAAACTTTATCATGTTATTTCGGAGGTATACCAAGCCGGTTCTGTTGAATATCATCGAAATGGGATCAAAGGTCAGGGCACAGGACCAAGATTTATTCCACAGACATTATTCTCATGACTTGAGTGATAACTTGAGTAATGATTACTGTAATGTTGGAAAGCGTATTGCAATCAATGCATTGCAGGATTTTACTAACTTGTTAAAAGTTAAGTTTAGTATTTTCCATACACAGGGTGCATAGGAAAGTCCGTTTAGCCTGAAATAACTTGCAAACGAAGAGAGGTACAGTTATGCAAGTGAGATAACGGTATAGTAAAGCGACTACGCCAGATCGAATGCAACTGATAGCAGCTGTCCTAGTGACGAAATGCGGAAGTTAGCCATTGTAAATCGAAAACGAAAAGAGATAGAGCAAAATTTCCAAATACAAAGTCGTAGAGCATCAATTAATTAGTACAAAATGATATTTGTTTTACACGGATAAGATAAATTGTCTCCGTAATACCCTAAAATTTATCCGAAATCGATGCGTGACCTTTTGTGTGAACGTTGGAAGGGAACAGGCATAGGTATGAGCAAATACACACAAGTAATTGCATAAATGCGTACTTATGTCAATACAGTTTGATGACGTCAGACAAAAGAAAAACAAAAAAGGCAAACTGGCGCACAATGATAAAAAGTTAATGTCGAGTATGTTCGAAGAGTTCGCCATTGCCCACGATACACATTTGTATTCGTGAAAGTAACTCTTCATGCACATTCCTCAGCATGGAAGGTGTCACACTATTGCAATCATCTGTAACACGACGAAGTAGATCCAGCAGACTTGTAAGCGCTATTGCTTACACCTGATTTTTTATGTAACCCCAGAGGAAGAAATGCAACGGAGTGAGGTCCGGCGATCGTGGAGGCCATTCAACAGCACCACCATACCCGATGATTCGTTGCCCAAAATAATCTGTGAGAAAGTGTCGCACTGTTGCTGGCTGGTATGCGGGGGCACCGTCATGTGGGAACCACAAGGAACGTAATGCGGACAGGGGAATGTCATCTAAAATAAAAAAAAGTCAGGTATGATATCTTATAATAGTTGGAGGCATCTCTGTGCGTTGGCCTTCGATGTAAATAAGCACCATCTCGCAATATTGCGAGTGAGTGAAGCTCGCCATTTTCACACAGCGTACGTAGACATAAACTTCTGATCAGGGTACATCCTGCTACTGGTTTTTATATCGTAGGTACGGTACAACGTGACAATCTGCATTTGCATACGGCTACATTTGCGAAATGTGAATATCCAGATTCGAATCGTCGCGCATCGGTTTCGGACATGTTTGGATATTCAGGCGACAATTTATCTTATCCGTGTAAAACAAATATCATTTTGTACTAATTAATTGATGCTCTACAACCTTGTAATTGGAAAGTTTGCTCTATCTTTTTTCGTTTTCGATTTGGAATGGCTAACTTCCGTATTTAGCCACTAGGGGCGCTGCTATTGGTTGCATTCGATCTGGCGTAGTCGCTTTATTATACCGTTATCTCACTTGAATAACTGTACCTCTCTTCGTTTGCAAGTTATTTCAGGCTAAAGGGACTTTCCTATGCACCCTGTATACAGTACTGTATATGTATATGGAAAATTGTGAGGATGCTTAAAGAGAGCTGTTGCCAAAATGAATTTTTCAAATAGAAACATCGATATAACTGTGAACTACTAAAACTGATCACTAAAAAGTTTGAATATTCTGAAAATTCCCGTGTTTTAATAGCGTTTTGTTAGAGACTATAGTGTAAGTAGTTAGATATTTCCTTTTTCTAGCATCTTCCTTCGAAATGAATTTTGTGTCTAACAATGCTGTTAGAGTTATACTCAAGAGTTAACGACATGAGTCTTTTACTATTCATATTTGCTATGTAGTTAGCTCCAAATTAACTCATTATATTTTCTATTATGTTGTATTCCTCGAATATCAGTTTCAACATTTCCAGAGAAACAACCAAGCTGAACAATATCCGTTTTCTTTTGTTTTGTTTTAAGCACAATATTTAAAATCACAAAAATAGAATCCAGTTAAAAAAATCTAAGTAAAACCACAGTGTCGAACTTAATTTAAAAAAAACATTAATTTTGTGGTGCAAAGGAGGAGATCAGAATATTCACAGATTTAAAAAAAAAATGTGCGCGATTCTTGATGAGGCTGCAACAAAAGTTGATAAGAAAATAAACAGTAGCATTGACAAAGCGCGGAAAGTGTCTCATAAGCTGTATGACAATGTTTTCGCAAAAAATTGATTATCCAGAGAATAAATTTTACTACATGGAATTAAGTTTATAGAAATACTCTTCCCACAGCATTGGAAGCTAATTTGGAAGTAAAAGGTTCTGCGAAAGGTTTGAAGCTCAGGTACGGAAGTAGTGTGTAAGGGCACGAGGAGAATTCAGAAACAAAATAGAATTAATAGCTATTTTGGTTATTCTTTCAGTCGAAGAAAATGTTCGTGAGATCGTATTGAGACGATATGAATACGTGTGTGTCGAATGAGAAAAACAGATTTCCTAAATAGACGTCAACTTCTTCGATACTAAGACGATGACTAAGAGATAGAACTAGAACAAAACAGATTGAAATTGTGAGATAAAGTTAGCAATATGATAGGGGTAGAAAAACATTCAAAACAAGAAACAAGTAGAAAAAGTTTATTGCAAAGAGGATATGACAATTTTAATGATGGTTATCTGATTTGTTGTTTCCTTTAAATTTGTAAACGTCGTACTTTCAATATGTCATATATCCATTGGGAGTTAGTAAAATCAAATTAACAGGTAGTGGTAACACAAAACCAAACTATTCTATACCACGTAAGCCACCAAGATGATCGCACTTGTGAGTGTTATTTTCCTAGTAAAGATTTTGAACGAAAGTTTCTTCCATCCGGTTGGCTGGCTTGGGACCGTTTGTTCGTAATCGCCTTAGTTTCGAATCTGGTGGGTGACATTTTTTCCCAATTGGCGCTGGCTCTTTGCTTTCCTTGGAACCAGTGGCATCAAACTAGGAATGCGGTACTAATTGTAGCCCTCAAAGTGTGTTATGGTGGCTACTACATCCTGAAATAGTAGTAGTAGTAATAATAATAATATTATAATAATCATTACAACCGAGCCTGTCCCCTACTACAAGTATGGGCCAACAACTCTTCTAGAGAACAACACCTACAAGATGTACTAGGACAGATCGATCAGAACAGATGAGACCATCCCCCACAATCGGCCCGATATCGTCCTGGTCGACAAAGAGAAAAAGTCAACATACCTCATTGACGTAGCCGTACCCAACACGAGCAACATCCAGAAGACCCACGGAGAGAAGCTGTCAAAGTATAACGACCTATGATATGAAGTCAAGGAAATGTGGCACATGGAGAACATCACCACCGTCACCATAGTAATATCAGGCACAGGAGTTGTACCTAACACCATTCACAGCTCTATACAGACACTACACCTTCAACCAAACACCTACATGGAACTACAGAAGGCAGCTATTCTGAACACTTGTAGGATAGTAAGGAAGTTCCTGGTCAACTGAGAGAAAGAAATACCACTTCCCAGACTTGTTACGTCATACCCGTCCCGGAAGGAAGAGAAGAAAAACTTTAGGAAGAGGTGGAATCTTTTTTTTTAATAATAATAAGCAGAAAACTGAATCACCTGTGAAATGATCAAGAAGACGTTATTTACTTTCGTTTAATGGATTTGTTAACGATACGAGCGCATTGAGGTTCAGATAACTTAGTTTATTGTTGAGGAGTATTAGTTCAAGCACCGATCAGCCATTACATTATGACTACTCCCAACCTAGAGAAATGAGCGCGCCTAGAGACCGAACGGTGGCGCAGGTGAAGTTCACAGAGCAGTGCATATACAACCCGGGAACGGGCTTTCGGTTAGTAGAGTGTTCGGAGCCAGAACGGGAAAAGCTGCCGATTTATCGGAGTTTGATAACGGACAAATTGTGATAGCACGGCACCTCGGAACTACGATCTCTGAAACGGAGTGGCTTGTGGGTTGTTCACGTTCCGCTGTAGTGAGTACGTATCAAAAGTGGTGCACAGATGTCCAAACGACAAACCACCGTCCATCAGCGTGTCTTCCGCAGCTCATTGATGCCAGAGGGGAGCGGAGACTGTCGCGCATTGTTCACAGCGACCGCAGGCCACGGGGCGACAAATCACCCGCAGCTACAACATTGGTGATCAGAGCAATGTGTCACAGCGCACAGTTCAACGCAGCTTCCTGCGCATCGGCCTGCGTAGACGAAGATCCAGCCGGGTCCCCATGCTCACTGAATGTCATCGCCAACAACGCAAGTAATGGACCCAAGATCATCGAGATTAGACCGTGGATGATTGGAAGAAAGTGACCTGGTCTGACGAATCAAGAATCCTGGTGCATCATGTATACGGCCAAGCGCGGATACGTCGATTACTAACGGAGGCAATGGAACTTGGATGCACTGTTGGGCGGAAACAGGCCGGTGGCTGCGGTGTTATGCTGTGGGCGATGTTTTCTTGGGACACTCTAGATCCCCATTATCCCAATAGCACAATTCCTGACGGCTGTCAGGTTTCCGAACATCGTTTCAAACCAAGGTCATCCATTCTTGAAAACTGTGTTACCTGCTGGTTGATGGCCATTACCAATAGAATAATACGCCATGCCACACTGCCAGAATCGTTAAGGAGTGGTTCTAGGAACATGCTTGTGACTTTCTGTTAATACCCTGGCCTCCAAATTCACCTGACATGAACCCAATGGAACATTTGCGGTTCGACTTGGAAAAGCGAATTCGCGCTAAATCACCACCTCTCCGAAATGTACGGGAACTGGAGGACCTACTGTTGACATACCCCAGGATACCTATCGAATGGATGCCTCGCCGAGTGGCCGCTGGTTTGCGGACAAAAGGAGGTCCTACGGATTAATAGTTAGGTGGTCATAATGTAATGGCTTATCGGATTATACTTACGATGTGTCAAAAGCAACAGCACATTTAATATTTGCAAGATATATAGGACCGTTATATAAATTTCAAAAGCTCACACCAGTTCTTTTTTTCTCTTTGATTCCGAAGCAACAGTCAGATTTATTTGTTAGGCCCGACATTTGTTTCTGTCCCAGAAAATTTGATAAACCTCTGCTACGACCGTCGACACCGATTATGCTAAGACTTTTTCATAAGGTTTTATACTGCTGGTGAAATACACTATCTACCAACAAGTAATTTGACACTCCTGCAGTCGACGATATCTGCGGTCCTGATACACGTTACGGCCGCAGCCGTTAAATATCGTGTGGGAAACAACAACGCAACCAGCCGCATGCAAGATGCCACGCAGTTCGCAGCTCTCTGATTTCGAAAAAGGTGTAATCGTCGGGTATCACAGAAATGGCCGATCCATACGTGACATATCCAGCGAGTTGAAGTACGTAAAATCGACAGTGGCCAACGTGATTGGCAAGTGGAAGATGAGAGGTGACTGTCGGAATATGCCCAAACCCGACAGACCCACAAAACTGGGAGTTAGAGACCGACGGGTGCTGGCCTGAGAAATTCGGAAGAACCGCACCAAATCGATGAACCACATCCTCAAGGAGTATCAACAGGCATCCTGGAGTGTTCTTTCGATGAATACCATCCGTAAGGAATCACATCTGCTCGGTTATCATGGACGTGCTGCCGCCCACAAGCCTTTGATCATCAAGTCCAATGGCGCTTCTCGGCTAAGGTGGTGCAAAGAGCGTCGACAGTGGACCGTTAAACAGTGGAGACAGGTTCACTGGAGCGACGATTCAAGGTTCACCCTCTATCGTTTGGATGGCAGGGTCTGGGTTTGGCGTCTGCCTGGAGAACGCCTCATGCCGGAAAGTATTGTATCAACTGTGAAGTTCAGCGGCGGTGGAATTATGCTATGGGGGTGCTTCTCCTGGTATGGCGCAGGGCCCTTGGTCGCCATTCCTGGTAGTCTCAGCGCCGAGACCTACTGCACCATTTTGGATGACAATGCGCTTCCTACGTTGTGGCAGTTTTACGGGGTGGACCCATGTTACTTTCAGGATGACAATGCCACCTGTCATGTTGCGAGGTCCACGATGGCTTGGTATGGTTACAATTGGGTTAGTCGAATGAACTGGCGTGCGCAGAGCCCGGACCTTAACCCTATCGAGCAACACTGGGACGAGTTTTAGCGTCGACTTTAGGGGTGCCCCCACCGTCCGAAATAGGTGAAGAAACTGACCTGTCTTCTCCAAGCCGAGTGGAAGAAAATACCGCTAGCTGTCGTACAATGCCTGGTTGAGAGTATGCCCCGGAGGGTCGCAGCTGTAATCGCCGCTACTTCGTTTTCCTTTGCTATCACAGGTGTCCAATTACTTGTTGGTAGATAGTGTAGAATGACAATGATATTTTCTGTAGTTCAGAAAATAAGACTAAAATATATGATAACAGGAGAAATACTTGAATTTTAAAATTTCCTCTTCATAATCATGTTAAATTATTCATAAAGACATTCTGCAGAACAAACTACAGTATTACAAGACACGTTATGCAGTGCAGCTTGTTGTTTTTTTGTTGAAGAAAATCAGCATTTTATTATACAAAAGGCATCCTGAAGGTAATGTCTCGTCCCTCATAAGGTTATTAGTTTTGACAGAAAAAATGTGAAACTTGGTATCAAAATATTTGGACATATTGTTAATAATGTTAGCCTATTCAAAGTATTGTCCATCACTTTCTATACATTTCCGCTATCTTTGATCCCATTGGTAAAATCCAGTTTGGAAAAATTCCTGAGGCTGTCGTTTCACTCATGCGTTCATAGCCAGTTTAACGTTTATCACATCATCAAAACGTTCCCCACGAAAGGTGTGTTTCAAAGGGACAAACAGGAAAAAGTCTGAGGGAGCCAAATCAGGACTGTACGGGGGTTGGGGCATCACCGTTCTCCCTATTTTGCCAATAACCTGTGAAGTCTCTATTGAGGTGTGGGAACGTGCGTTATCATGGTGTAAGACAACACTATGAATTGGAATGTCACGTCTTTTTCTTCTGATGACGTCACCTAACTTCTTCAATGTATGGTCACAATGAGCACTGTTTAGTATTGCAATTCGTATATGGTTACACGACGATCAGCTGTGATGAGGTCTTTCACTTGCTGCCTGTTGGCATCTGTCACTGCAGTTGCGGGTCTTCCACTCCGTTGTTTGCCCGACACTGAACCTTTTCCCTCGCGAAACCTCGTCATCCATCTTCGGACAATATTGATATCGATTGTGGCAGCTCCATACACCGCCAGGAGTCTTCTGTGGAATTCTAGGGCCTCACATCCCTTTTTTCCCAGAAATTCAATTACGGCTCGCTGCTTTTCTCTGTCATTCATGATCTTTATTTCCGATTATGAAAACAAATTGTTCCCACATTGTTAACATATCACAGTACATGTCAGTGCAGTTTTATTGAAATCACCTCAAAATTTCAAAAGTTATTAAGGAGGAGGCATTACTTTCAGGATGCCCCTTGTATATAGTAGAATCCGCTTGGGACTCGAAACCAGAGGAAACCCTCGTAAAATCCGAAGCATCGCTAAATCAATTTCTGGGTAATTTCCACTATATGAAAATATTCATTGGTGATAAATTACATATATTTTGATATTATATATCCGTAACAATTGGACATACTTGATAGATTTATTTAATTAACTACATTATTTATTATACGTAGTTAATTAATCAAAGCTTTCAAGTATATTCAACTTATGACAACCACGTGAGCATAATCGCTGTTTACCTACACACTGCACATAAAGAAAAGGCTGCAGCGATCCTACCAGCGCGAAGCTTATGATGTATATTCTAATTTATCTTTCATTTTTAGTTTCTTTCCTTATATGAAGAATTGAGTTCGTTCTGTTTAAGCGTTTCAACTTTAACGCTATATTTTCTCACTCACTGAATGCTGCGTGGCAACAGTTTTGAGGTCAGGTCTGAGTGACGTGTGTACGTACATTTTGACAGGATAAGAACGATGTATATGTTACCGTTAAAGTGTATAATTCAGTTATTTCATAGAATACCTAGTTATATCATGAAATAACTCATCAAGTTAGTTAAAGCGTGTAATAAATTAATAATTCCACACTTTAACTAGTTATCTATGAAATAACCAGGTATCCTATAAATTAACTAATGATAGACAGTTAAAGTGTAAAATAAACAATTTGACTGAATTATACTGTAACGTACCAGGAGATGTGACGTACCTGCCAGAAGGACGCACACGACATAAAGGCAGATAGGAATCAGAATAAAACGTCCGCGTAGCTTAATTGGTAGAGCAACTTATTCCGGAATGAGTGGACCCGGGTTCGAATCCTGGCGCGGATAAAAATGACGGAGAAATTCACTTCGTTATAATGGCGCCCGAACTATCCGGATGACCCGACCGTTCAAAATCTCGCATTGGTGTGATGTTATTTCCACACCGCGAGATAGGAAAAATAAGAGAATCCTTTCTTCAGCACTTCGAAAAAAATAAATAAGGGGAAGATGATGTAACGTACCAGGAGATGTGACGTACCTGCCAGAAGGACGCACACGACATAAAGGCAGATAGGGATGAGAATAAAACGTCCGCGTAGCTTAATTGGTAGAGCAACTTATTCCGGAATGAGTGGACCCGGGTTCGAACCCCGGCGCAGATAAAAATGACGGAGAAATTCACTTCGTTATAATACAGCATACCAAATATTATTTATAAAAAGACACAATAAAATAATTTGTTGCATCAGGGATTACTAAAATGGCATTTGGAATTGCATAGAACATTATTTCTAAAACAAATACATTTTTTGTTGACACACTGCGTTTTACATGAACATTTTTTAAATCCCCGACCGGTACCTAAACTTTGAGCTGTAACAACCGACCGGAGCGATTTCTCTATATCCGGCACTTCTTCGATCTGAATTAGTTTTTGTTCACAGACGCTGAACTGGGATCGGGAATATAGCTGTTTTATGCGGCCGTTTCTTGTTCCCAATTGAAAAAATCCTTCTTCGGTTATTTTCATGATAACAGCTAAAATAGTTCTGGGGTCACCCCTTTCCTCTGTCAACTTCAGGTACTGGGATACGGACTGTAAGCCCCGCAGAGGCTTCAGAATGAGATTTATCTGACATTGATTTCATCTTCTTAGCTTGAATTTCCAAACATTCTTTGCCGCCCCGGTGGCGCAGTGGTCTAAGGCGCTGGCCTCTGATCATTCGTCCGTGAGGGGTCCGGGTTCGAATCCCGGTGAGGCATGGATGTTGTGTTTGTCTTACGGCACTAGCTCTCTCCCTTCCCTGGAACCAGTGACCCTAAATTAGGGACGGGCGCCTGCTTATAGCCCATTGAGTTGCTCACGGTGGTCGTTAAACCTCCAATCAAAAAAAAAAAAAAAAAAAAAAACATTCTTTAGAGTTTTCTCTTTCCCTCTGAACATTCAGTTCATTAAAACACAATTTGCACATCTTCTGTACAACTTATTTCCGAAAAATTTATAAATAACAAAACGAAACATAAAAGTTAATATCATTATTATTATATAACACTTTATCGTGGGTTGAAAATGGTGTGCTATTTCTGACCAGTAATTCCCACTTTACAGCCTTTGGGATTTATTTACTCGGTTATTTTACACTTTAACGGGGTGTAGATAGTTATTCTATGAAATAACTAGTTAAACCATAGAATACAAGTGAGTTCTACGCTTTAACTGACTTGATCAGTGATTTCATGAAATAACTAAGTATTCTATGAAATAATGGATTTCATACTTTAACGATAACATATATAATGCTTGGAGAGATCAATATCAGTGTAGGTGGATGAGTTCAGCTTTGTGTTGTACGCTGTACCGTCAAGACTATATATGCGTGTGTGTGTGAGGGGGAGGGGGGTATCATCATAATCTTCAACCATTATCATTACACTGAGGTCGTCTCAAGTTTTCTTCCGTGGTCTAAGCGATGGCCTCTGATCATTCGTCCGAACGGGGTCCGGGTTCGAATCCCGGTGAGGCATGGATGTTGTGTTTGTCTTACGGTACTGGCTCTCTCCCTTCACTGGAACCAGTGACTCTAAATTAGGGACGGGCGACTGCTTATAGCCCATTGAGTTGCTCACGGTGGTCGTTAAACTTCCAATCAACAACAACAACAAGTTTCTTCCACAACGGTCTATCTTGCGCCAGTCTCGTCCATGTCACTCCCGCATGCTTTTGAATTTCATTAACACATCTCCCATGTGGTCTTCTTCTGGGTCGTTTCCTGTCTCTTGCAATGTCTAAAATTTCAGTTGTCCATCGATGGTCCGTCCTTCAGGCAGTATGTCCAGCCCATTGCCATTTCAGGGATTTTACTCTGATCATGACCCCAGCTTTTCTCCGTCAATTGAGAAACCTTCATTTCTTGAAAAATCATTGTACTTCAATTTTGTCTTCTGAAAGTTAATTTTTAATCCTACTTCTTTACTCTTGTCAGTAAATTCCTGGATCATACTCTGCAGTTCCGAAGGGGCAGTTGCAAAAATGACAATGTCATCATCAAACCAAAGGCTGAGTTAAATAATCTCCATTAATTTTTATTCTTTTGTTTTTCCAGTTCAATGATGGTAAGACTTTTTCAGTGTGGCATTTAATAGTTAGGGTGATATGGTGTCACCTTGTCTCACTCCCTTTCCAATTTTTATTGGTGCTGTATCCTCAAATAATCGAATCTTTTCACCTGCATTTTCATAGACAATGTTATTAATTCTAATTTACCCATCTTATAAACCGTAGGATTTCAGAGCCATTACTATATATATATATATATATATATATATTATTGACAAAAGTAAACGGACACCTAGAAGAGAAACACAGCATAGCATTTATTGACATACATTAGTACAGTGTCGGTCCACCTTTGGCCTTAATGCATGCACTAAACCTTCGAGACATCCTTTCGACAACGTTTTGGAACACAGCGATAGGTATGCGCTTCCATTCAGTACATAATGCTTCCGCTAACTGTTGCTTAGTAGTAGGCCTTGGTTCCAAACTTCTTATGCGGCGCTCTAATTCGCCCCATAGGCGCTCTATGGGATTAAGATCACGGCTATGTGTTGGCCAGTCCACATACGATACGGAATTATCGTCTAACCACACCGTAACAGTCTTTGCTTTATGGCTCGGTTCCATGGTATTGCCACAGGGTTGGTAGGGCACAATTCTCCTGAATATCGAGGTAGACGTTCTGGTTAGCAAGTTTGTCCACGATAAGCAATGGAAAGGGACCATATCACCCAAAACACCCCCACACGAGAACATTGCCAGCTCCAAACGTGACCGTAGGAACAGTACACTGTTGTAAATAGCGTTTCCCCGGCTACCGCCATACACACACATGGCCATCAGACTAATGGATCGTGTATCTGGATTCATCAAACCATAGGACCAGTTTCCATTGATCTACGGTTCACGATAAATGTTCTTTACACCATGCTAAACGACGAGTAGCATTCCGAGTGGAGATGAAAAGCTTATGAGCAGCCGCACGACCACGGTAACCCACGGAATGAAGTTCTCTGCGAATGGTACGCGTGCATTCCTAGGTTCCAGTATTTTTACTCACCCGTAAACTGAGGTCTTGTGCAATACTCAGTCGATTAGCTGTAACGACTCTCCTTAGGCTTCGACGTCCTCTATCACTGATTTTCTTTGGTCTGCCAGTACGCGTTGCTGCTTCAGACAAGCCATGTGTCTTCCACTTATTCAGTACTTCCAAAACAGTTGACTTGGGCATGTGTAAACGCCTTTCGGCTTTTCTTATGGACAACCCACTAATATAACACCCAACAATCTTTCCTTTCTCAAAGTCAGTTCTCTCCCGCCGCGACATTTTCACTGAACCTCACAGTGCGATATGATCGCGGTCAGCTGTTTCAGCTGTACCGCGCATCTTAACAACGCAGCGGATCCGTTCATTTGCTTTTAAAGGGGTGTCCAGCGACTTTTGTCAGTATAGTGTATATGGCCTTTAGAAAGCCTAATATTGCTCATTGTATGTTGAAGGATTTTGTGCTAGCTATCCGGAGTATATTGCAAAGAAGCTCCAGTGTTGCAGCCCGTCCATCCTTAACAGCGTCAGTCAGTTCTGGTCTGGGTAGGGGCCATACTTACTTTTACGTTTGTCAAGGAAAAACGAATGCCTCAGTGCACCGAAACGAGACCATTGTGACACTGCTTAACGCTGCTATTGGACATGCGTTCCGTTTCCTCGATGACAATACAACTAGTCGCAGTGCCTGGAGCGTGCTGCAGGAGTTGGAAAATCATGGGACTGAATCGTTACAGCTACGAGGTCTCCTGACTTTAATGTTGTTGAGACCCTAAGGACGCTGTATAGCGACGTCTGGATAATCCATACCCCAGTGCAATGGCAGACCTTAATATCGTGCTGCCTGTAATATCGGACAAGCTTCACCAGACACCCATCAATAATATCACTGCAAATATGCCACGTAGGTGTCAATACGTTCTTCGACGCAGAGCCGATGTTACCAGGTACTAAAATCCAGAGGTATGGACATTTCAATATTTACCATTATGTCTATATTGCAGTGCTACTTTGTTGTGTACAGAAACAAACTGCAAAATAAATCGTTTTTGTAAACACACTCTTTATCGTTTGCGCTACGTAGCATCGCTGATGTTATCTCATTGCGTGTTACTTCAGCCAGGTACATACACTATCTACCAACAAGTAATTTGACACCCCTGCAATCGACGATATCTGCGGTCCTGATACACGTCACGGCCGCCACCGTTAAATATCGTGAAAGAAACAACAATGCAACCAGTCGTATGCAAGATGCCACGCAGTTCGGAGCTCTCTGATTTCGAGAAAGGTGTAATCGTCGGGTATCACACAAATGGCCTATACATACGTAACATATCCAGCCAGTTGAAGTACCCAAAATTGGCAGTGGCCTACGTAATTGGCAAGTGGAAGATGAGAGGTGACTGTCAGAATGTGTCCCGACCCGGCAAACCCCCAAAACTGGGAGTTAGAGACCGACGGGTGCTGTCCAGAGAAATTGGGAAGAACCGCACCAAATCGATGGGCCACATCCGCGAGTGTTCTTTCGATGAATACCATGCGTATGGAAACCCATCTGCTTGGTTATCATGGACGTGCTGCCGCCCACAAGCCTTTGATCATCAAGTCCAATAGCTCGGCTGGGCTAACGTGGTGCAAAGAACGTCGACAGTGGACCGTTGAACAGTGGAAACAGGTTCTCTGGAGCGACGAATCATCAAGGTTCACCCTCTACCGTTCGGATGGAAGGGTCTGGGTTTGGCGTCTGCCTGGAGAACGCTCTCCTGCCGGAATGTATTGTGCCAACTGTGAAGTTCGGTGGCGGTGGAATTATGCTATAGGGGTGTTTCTCCTAGTATGGCGCAGGACCCTTGGTCGCAAATTCTGGTAGGCTCAACGCCGAGACCTACTGCACCATTTTGGAGGACCATGCGCTTCCTACGTTGTGGCACTTTTACGGGGTGAACCCATGTTACTTTCAGGATGACAATGCCACCTGTCATGTTGCGAGGTGCACCATGGCTTGGCATGGTGACAATTGGGTTAATCGAATGGACTGGCCTGCGCAGAGCCCGGACCTTAACCCTATCGAGCACCTCTGGGACGATTTGGAGCGTCGACTTAAGGGGTGCACCCACCGTCCGAAATCGGTGAAGGAACTGACCTGTCTTCTCCAAGCCGAGTGGAAGAAAATACCGCTAGCTGTCGTACAACGCCTCGTTGAGAGTATGCCCCGCAGGGTCGCAACTGTAATCGCCGCTCGTGGAGGCTCCACCAACTATTGAAGTTGAATAAACTTCGTTTTCCTTTGCTATCACAGGTGTCCAATTACTTGTTGGTAGATAGTGTATATCGTTCATTTCATGCGGTATTCCTAACTTTTTATGACCAGTGTATATGCATTCTTCTTCGTACGGACTTTCAAAGATGGCTACTCTTTGCACAGCCACATCACCCGGAAATCACGAAATGCGGCTCCGGTGGCGCAGTGGTCTAAGCGCTGGCTTATGACCCCTCGTCCGTGAAGGGTCCCGGTTCGAATCCCGGTGAAGCATGGACGTTGTGTTTCTTTTCCGATACCGGCTCTCTCTCTTATCCGGAGCCTAAATTAGGGATGGGCGATAGATTTATTGCCTTTGAGTTGCTCACGGTGGTCGTTAAACCATGAATCAAGAAAAAAAAAAAAAACAACACACGAAATTTGGGATTTATCTAAAATTGGTGTTTTTATTTTCAGAGAATGACATTTTAAACAGCATGTATGGACATTTCTCTCTAAGTTTATTCACTACCTGTCTTCAATTTTTGATTTTCTCCACGCAAACCTTGCAGCGCACGAATATTCTGCGTGCGATAAGCAATTTCCGCGTGGTAAATGAAAGGTTTCCAAACTTATTGTTATGCGGGTCATGCAATAACTTTGGGAATTATGGTTGCTGCTTCCGAAAATAGGCGTTGTTCAACGTTTATTTCTTTCAAATGCAATCAACAAATCCTCTAAGAGTGTTAATGAAACCAAAAGATTAACTTACAGGTTAATCAAAGCATAACATTTCGCTAACGATAACACGGAACATAGGTTTTGAAATCCAGGATACAATAAATACGCCAATTATACGTATTTATTCTAATTACACAGTGGTCTAAGCGCTGGCTTATGACCACTCGTCCGTGAAGGGACCGGGTTCGAATCCCGGTGAGGCATGGGCGTTGTGTTGCTCTTACGGTACTGGCTCTCTCCCTTCCCTGGAGCCAGTGGCCCTAAATTAGGGATGAGCGACTGCTTATAGTCCATTGAGTTGCTCACGGTGTTCAAACCATCAATCAAGAAATAAACACACGAAATTTGAGATTTACCTGAAATTGGTGTCCTTATTTTTAGAGAATGACATTTAAACAGCATGTATGGGTATTTCTCTCTCTGTTTTATTCACTACTTCTTTCCAATTTTTGATTTTATCCACGCAAACTTTGCAGCGCACTACTTTGCGCGCGATAAGCATTTTCCGCGTGGTAAATGAAAGGTTTCCAAGCTTATTGTTATGCGCGCCATGCAATAACTTTGGGAATTATGGTTGCTACTTCCGAAAATAGGCGTTGTTGTACGTTTCTTTTATGCAACTGCAATCAACAAATCCTTTAAGAGTTGTAATGAAACCAAAAGATTAATTTACGGGTTAATCAAAGGATAACATTTCCCTTTCGATAACATGAAACATAGGTTTTGAAATCCCGGATACAATAAATACGTCAATTGTATCTATTCTAATTACGCTATGCAATACTCACATTTGCGCTGAAAATTTCGTGTTTTCAAAAGAATAAAAACTACTTGTTTTCATAGCTCTGTTATAAAGTTTTTTAATGACATACCATCGGAAATCTGTGTGCTGTTGAGCATATGTACGACATGAGCAAAGATTGGTTCACCCGTGTGACGTACCTGCCAGCAGGACGCACACGACATAAAGGCAGATAGGAATCAGAATAAAACGTCTGCGTAGCTCAGTTGGTAGAGCAACTTGTTCCGGAATAAGCGGCCTCGGGTTCGAATCCCGGCGTAGACCAAAAATGACGGAGAAATGTACTTCGTTATAATGGCGCCCGAACCTATCCGGATGTCCCGGCCGTTCGAAATCTCGCAATGGTGTGATGTTATTTCCACACCGCGAGACAGGAAAAATCAGAGAATTCCTTCTCCAGCGCTTCGAAAAATAAAAATGTGGGATGTTGCATTCCACAAAGCAGATTGACTGGGAGTTCTCAAGTGCACGTTCTACAGTGGATGGCTGCCTGCAACGATTCATGGTCACGGCTGACCCGTGGGCCATGCCCCCGGCCCTCTTTCGGGGGGGGAGATGCGACGTACCTGCCAGCAGGACGCACACGACATAAAGGCAGACAGGAATCACAATAAATGTCTGCGTAGCTCAGTTGGTTGAGCGACTTGTTCCGGAATAAGCGGCCTCGGGTTCGAATCCCGGCGTAGACCAAAAATGACGGAGAAATTTACTTCGTTATACCCGGAAAAGTGGAAAATACATGGGGAAATCTTAGGTATGCTGACCTCTATTCGATCCAAAGACTTCTCCTACCCGTCCTGTGGTGAGAAATGCATATAGGGGCGTTATACAAAATAATGTTAACATCTGGGATATAAGCAATATGTCTTTATCAATAAGCTGCTGGACCTGCAATTGTCTTCAATACAGCTTTTGAATAGTCTTCAGTGGAATGTTGTACTATGTCTTCATTAATAAGGTGTTGGACCACTATTTGTCTTTAATACAGCTTCCAACCTTTTGGAACAGATTCATACAGCTTTTGAATAGTCTCCAGTGGAATGTTGTACTATGTCTTCATTAATAAGGTATTGGACCACTACTTTAAGCTGTTTTAACACAGCTTCCAACCTTCTTGGAAAAAATTCATACAGTTTTTTAATAGTCTTTTGGAATGTTGTACATTCGTCGATCAGAACATCAACCACTTGCTTCAGAGATGGTGCAGGTGAGAATTTGTTTTTCACCCTGCTTTCCAAAACTGCCCACAATAGTTCGATGTTATTCAAGTCAGGGGATTGAGCTGAACAGGGCAGCTGTTGAAGTTCATGTTGGTGATTCTCAAGCCAAGAACTGACTATTCTGGATGTGTATATGGGCGCTTTATCATCTATAAGCATGACATCATCATAAAGGGAATGAAGGATTACACCGTACAATACAAATTTTGAATATGTGAATCCGTTTATTGGTGTAAATATGACATGGATGTTAAGTCAGATAATATCAGAAAACTTGATAATTTCGTCGTCCTGGAGCGGGAAACGAACCCGCGACTCTCGGATAGCGCCCGAGTACGCTAACCACTACACCTCCCAAAGCGACCAAGTTTCAAGTTTCCGATTAATTTGAATATCATCATCACAGGATTCGCTAGTCGAACCAACCGGCATTCATATTTAGCGAATCTGGAGGTTAAGAATCCTATCGCGTGATTGCCCGGAGATTCGCTAAACATGAATGCTGGTTGCTCTGACTAGCGAATCCTGTGTTGGTGATATTCAATTTAACCGGAAACCTGAAACTTGGGTCGTTTTGGGTGGTGTAGTGGTTAGCATACCTGGGCGCTATCTGGGAGACGCGGGTTCGATTCCCACTCCAGAACGACGAAATTTTCAAGTTTTCGGACATCATCTGACTTACCATCCATGTCATATTTACACCAATTAACGGATTCACATCTTTCAAATTTGTAATGGCATCACTGTTGAGAAACAACATTTGGATGCACTTGATCACCTAGAATGCCCAAGCAAAACTCGCTGGCAAGTAACTCCACCATATAGGGTAATGATAGAGTCAGCTGAACAACAGGATATGCCTAGCCAAATCATCACAGATCCATCCCATGTTTGACAGTTGGAATCATATATTCGGAATTCTACGCTTCCCTGGGGGTTCTCTATAAATAAACCCGACCTACTATTAAGAATCATGGGAATGAGGAATCATCGGATAATATCTCACGTTTCCAGTTATCAGCTGCCCAGGTTTTATCACTATCGTCTTGGCTTTGTAGAGATGATTTCTGTGATTAAAAGTGCAGAAATTGCAGCTCTTCGATGGATATTGGCTTTGTTAACGGTTTTTGTGGAAACAGGGTCTTCCAGATGGATATAGAGTTTTGCTGTTAATTTTTCTGCAGTAGTCGCGTGTTGTTTGGACACCGTCTTTTTTAGAGTTCGACGGTTCCTCTCATACGATCTCTGGCTTCGCACTCTGTTCTTTTCTACCGATTAAGTCTTGCTATGATTTGTACACGCAAATCATAACCGTCGAGACTGTTGTTCTTGAAACACCAAACAATTGGATTGTTATAGTTACAAACGCTTCAGCTAAACGGGTTCCCAGGATTTATCCCCTTTGGACGTCTGATCCCAACTCTTTCACGAACCCTCATACGAACCATTGCTGAAGACAACTTATACTACACAGCCTGGAGAATATATACAAATTAAAGATATATAAAAGATAATCACAACGTGTATATATTTTTAGTGTAGCCTATACGACTAACATTAGTCCTGAAAAGCTTTGTGCTCACATTATTTTGTCCAAGCTATATATATGTATGTCGGGTACAACAGCTGAACGAGCATTAGTCGTTGTCAGAGTGAGGTTCAGAATGGCTAAAACGAGCGATATGAATGCCTTTGAACGTGATACGAGGGTCATAACAAAAGTTATGCACACTGTCCATTTCTGAAAAAAGTGTGAAGTAACGAAGAAGTAGCAAACGATAGCGCGTCGTTCTGACACCCCTGCGTTGCTAAGCGTCTGATCTTGACATGACGCAATCATTTTCCCGATTGCATCATCCGCTTCTGTTTTATATAAACGTGTGCAGAATTTTTGTTATGACCCTCGTATGGTAGTTTGGCTCTAAGCGTTCCTGTTCGAGTGTCTCCCTGAGGGACGCCCCATTGGGATTTTAATGTAAACCGTTGCAAAAGTTTATCGTGTATGGTGCGAGATCAAAAAAACTGTCAGCAATCAACTCGAATCAGTTTGGTGGAATTTGAATTTTGTCTTTAAAGGTTAAGCAGTGGTTGCAATACGTCCATTGGACCTGCATATGTAGCCAAAGCGTTGACATTATAACATACTGTATGAGGATCTCAGGAACTACAGACCTATAAGCCTCCTATCAGTGGTTTATAAAATCTTCACTAAAGTTCTTTCACACCGCTTGAAGGTGACACTGGACATGGCTCAACCGAGAGAACAAGCTGGATTCAGGAGTGGCAACAACACTATAGATCATATCCACGCACTGAGAGAACTAATGGAAAGAGCGAGGGAATATGAACTTCCATTGTGCATGGCTTTTATCGATTATGAAAAGGCCTTTGATTCGGTGAAACCATCAGTGCAGTTACAATGACTTTGAAATCCTGCGGCATTGAAGATGCATACATTAATATTATTAATAACATCTATGAAAATGCAAGTGCAAAGATTCGGCTGTTTGAGAATACAGCACACATAAAAATTGAAAAGGGAGTGAGACAAGGTGACACCATATCTCCGAAGCTCTTTAATGCGCTATTGGAAAATGTGTTTCAATCACTGAACTGGGAAAACAAAGGGATAAAGATTAATGGAGATTATCTAACTCACCTTCGTTTTGCTGATGAACTAGCCATTTTTGCAACTACCCCATCAGAGCTGCAGAGTATGATCCAGGAACTCGCTGACAAGAGTAAAGATGTGGGATTAAAAATGAACTTTCAGAAGACAAAAGTGATGTACAATGCTTTTACAAGAAATGAAGATTTATCGATTGATAGAGAAAAGCTGGAGATAACAGATGCATACGTTTATCTTGAACAGCAGATATCAAGTGAGGGTCACATTGATGAAGAAATTAATCGGCGTACAAAACTTGCCTGGAGAGATTTTGGAAAAAACAGCATAATTTTCAAGAGCAATATGCCATTATGTCTTAAAAGAAAAGTGTTTGATCAGATCATCCTTCCAGTGCTTACGTATGGTGCAGAGACGTGGACCTTAACTAAAAGAGACATACAAAGGCTGCAGACAGCTCAAAGTAGCATGGAGAGGTGCATGCTTGGTGTAACCAGGAGAGATAAGAAGAGGAACTCGTGGATCAGAAAAATGACAAGAGTGGAAGACATCATGGTCAGAGTAAAATCCTTGAAATGGCAATGGGCTGGACATACTGCCAGAAGAACAGACCATCGATGGACAGCCGAAATTTTAAATGGGATTCCAAGGGACAGGAAAAGATCCAGAAGAGAAAACCTCATGGGGGATGGGTGGATGAAATTCGAAGGTATGCGGGAGTAACGTGGAGGAGACTGGCACAAGGCGGACCGTTGTGGAAGAGGCTTGGGGTGACCTTCGTCCAGCAGTGGATTGATAATGCTTGACAATGATGATGATGATGATGATAAACGGAAAAACATATCTTCATTTGATTTTATCGATCATCAAGATATCTTACTGCCGAATGGAGCTACAGCCGAATGGAGCTACAGCCGAATTAGAATGCTAAGACGGGAATACACCCAATTGGGTGGTCAGCCCAAATGCTGGCGAGAGTGCAAATAACAAAGGCAACTTCCAGAAGATGTTCAGGTTTCTGGGATCGATTCTAGGTGAACCCACACACGAGATCATGTTATTTTAAAAAAATTCATAGAAAACTCTCGAACTCAATGGACGGCAACAGGGAATCGAGTTCACAACTTTCACACAAGCACGCCAGTGGCAAAAAGGGACAGAAAAAAAAAAACAGTTTTTCGCACACACGCATTTTCGAAGTTTGAAAATTGCTTATTGTTAAGAGGCTACTATATCATGTTTCACAGATTATAGGTGCAAAGAAAACCTAGCTTCCCGCATGCCCACCGTACACGCCGGAAATTGTCCCAAGTGATTTCTGGTGATTTCAGAGGATGAAAGATGATCTTCCTGGAAAGAGACATCCAAATCCGCGATCAGCTGCTCTTTACTAGTGAGCTGAAATAACCGTAAAGAATGAATTCCTTGCAGCGTTTTCGGCTTGGAAGAGAAGATGGAGAATATGTGGAGGAATTTCAACGGAGCAATGCTAAAAAGGGAGGTAAGTTTCATTTCTACGCCATAAATTATGTGCATGTTATTTAGTTTTCGCATCTTTTAGTAAAGTATGCTGACTATTATTTCGAGGGAAAAATATTGTGCTGTAAAAAATGCAGATACTTTCAATGGTCTTTCCTCTAATTTCTTTGAACCACTGACGATCATAGGTGGAAACCATATAAATTTCACGTTGTTCCTCTGTCTTTGGCAAGAGACAGGATATATATATATATATATATATATATATATATTAAGATAATACAACGTAGTTTGTCACAAATATTTATTTTTTCAAGCCGACCATGGTTTCGCTGTTTTTTCTCACCTCCACATTGCAAGTCCAATCACCCTTAGCAACAAAAACTCAGCGCCTTTTACAGTTGCGTATATTGCGCGATACATATATGCTCAGATAAAGACAGTTTGGAAAAAGAACTTTATTTCCTTAAACGTGCTGCGAGGATACAAGCCTTCCATTATAGACAAGGCTCTAACGAAATTCCGGAAACCGAAGCCTAGCTCTACGTTAATTCCAGTGATGCGCCCATTGCGAGAGAAGCAAAACTAATTGACAAGCCAGATTCAACCATCAAACTTGATATTTGAAAGCTTTCCATATATACCAGAAGTCTTTGCAGCTTGTTAATGACATGGTATCCACGCCATTTCTATCAAGTGCGTGGAAGCATCTAACAAAAACACGTGACTGTAAACACCATTTATCATATCATATACAATTTCAATATTTACGTGCCATTTGTCCTGATGAAGCTAAGTCAATAATCAGCGAAACCGCGGTCGGATTGCAAAAATAAATACACTGCTGGACAATTGCTAAGGACGGATCATAAACGGCTATATAGCGCATAAAAAAGTAAGTGTGGTTGGATGCCAAGTGAAATAAGATAATGTCAGAATGCCAGGACATTACAAGAAAGACAATTTATTGTGCTCTGAAATCCCGAAGGCTTTGGAACGTGTGCAAGGGACAAACAGGGCATTTTGTGCAGAATACGTAAACGTGAAAAAAATGCAATTACCGTCCGCAGGCGTTCCGGCGTAAGATGTCAATACGGGATATGGCCACAATGTAGGGCGATGCAAGATTCCACACTTTGTGTCATGCTTTGCACAACATTATCAAGAAGCTGTTGTGGTAATTTATCCCATTCCTCTGTCAGTGCATGGATGAGGGTGTCCTTGTTTATTGGAGTGCATTGGCGACCAGCAAGACTCCTCCCCAAAGCATCCCACACATTTTCAATGGGATTCAGATCTGGAGAACGTGCTAGCCATACAAGGCGTTGAATATCCTCGCTCTCAAGACACTCCTGGACAGCGACTGTTCGATGACATGTTGCGTTGTCGTCCATGAAAATGAATCTATCACCGACAGCACCACGGAACATGCGAACATGAGGTAGCAGAACATCACTAATGTATCGTTGGCCAGCCAAAGTCCCAGTTGGAAGCACATAAAGGGACGTACGGCCATTGATCATGATGCTAGCCCATACCATGACACTACATGTCGGATATCGGTCCCTTTCCTGTATGTTTGCTGGACAATATGCAGTATCACTATCACGCCAGATCAGTTGTCGTCGATAATCAAACGATAGACTGTATCTACTCTCATCTGAGAAGAGGACAGCAGACCAGTCGTTATCAGTCCAATTGCGGTGTTGATGGAACCATTGCAAACGAGTGGTACGGTGACGTCTGGACAATGGGATGCACACAACAGGACGGCGGACGCATAGTCCTCCTCCATGCAAACGTCTGGCGACAGTTTTTCGGGAGATCTGCTTGCCAGTAGCAGCCATAAACTGATTTGCTACGTCACTAGCTGTGCTGCGCCGGTGTCTTTTTGTTGATAGCACAATGTACCGATCTTCTGCAGGTGTCGTACTGCGAACACGACCTCCCCCGTGACGTTTGCTACACTCTCCATTTGTTTGAAATGATTTCCAAAGCCTTGAAACAACACTGTGGCTGACGTCGAACACCCTGGCAACATCTGTTATTTTTCGCCCTTCTTCAATCATGCCAATAATACGGCCACGCGTAAAATCATCTAGGTGATGTCGGGAAGACATACTGAAAATTGCAAGTTCGTCAATTGATTCTTTCCCTTTCAACTTTGCGTTTGAACAACAACGGTCAATACGCGTCAAATCCTTTATATCTCTTATCAGCGCTATGACGTCACGAACAAGTTCGGCAATCCAAAATTTGCATACGCACAACATGTCTTACTGCATCCCGCACTTATGCTAATTTCCACATTTTCCTGCCTTCCATTTTATGGTTGCTATCGTTGCTATTGTCATCCGTCCTTAGCAATTGTCCAGCAGTGTATTATAGCCTTTGAGATCGAGACAGGAGAGACTCAATTCCATTAAAGCAAATTCGATGTTCTACCGGAAAACGTTAGCGAACCACAGAAAAGTTTCGCCCTTTACTTGGAGTTTTAAAGTACGTTTTCAAAATTTACAATGCATTATCGCTAATATTTCCTGATGTTATAAAAACCTTTTATTGGGGGTTTCAAAACTTGCATTACTAATAGTTCCTCATGACACTACGTGTCAAAAAGAAATAGAGAAGATTTATTGAGGCTTATTTTTAAAAATATAATTTTTATAATACGCATTGAACTCACAAAAAGGGTTTTATGAAAATAGAGGACATCGTCACATTTTAACCTAAGCACGAGTTTCAAGAAATAACTCATGTTTATATTAAGAAATTTCGAAGTATCAAAGCGCGCGTTTTCAATTTCGCTCAAATAATTTAAGGCTTTCTCATTCATTTAAATAGAACCGCAAACGATAAAAGCCGTTAGCTCGAAATATCCAAGTACTAAAATAAAACTTTTTTGCTGTTGTGTCATATAATACAACACACTTTGAGACTGTGGTTGTGCTTCTGTTGGAACTGATTTTAAGAACCTCATGTATCCTATACGTGCAATGTAATTCGTTCTATACACATTTTCTCAAAGACTATTGCGTTCTAGTCTACAAACCTTTGAGCGCAAGTTAATAAGGTCCTTAGTTAATACAGGGTGTTTCAAAAAGGGGTATACGACTTTGCAGGGGTACAGAGAATAAATATAACGACATACAGAAGCTGAATCAGTCTCATAATGTAGTGGAGCACAGGAAGTTTCTGCCACGTCACTGGATTACCGAATTCCGCCATGCGAGGGCGTTGCACGTCAAACGCTTACGAAATGGCAACTTTCGAAGGTTCAGGGAAAAGTGTACTGACCCTTTTTTTTTGCTGACTCCATCGTTACTGGCATTGTTTATCTCGACATGCTGCAACAGTAGCTCATCCCGCAATTAGACGATGATGACCATGATGGACAATTACACTTCCAGCAGAATGGAGCACCTCCGCATTACCTAAACGGCCCAAGGTCGTACCTAAACACCAGTTTTCCAGGTAGTTGGGTTGGTCTGTAGCATGGGCACCTCGTTCCCCCGATCTTACACCGCTAGATTTTTTCTGGGGTTTTGCTAAATATCGAGTATATGTACCACCACTACCAACCAACATGGATGAGCTGCGTACAAGAATAATTGCGGTCATTGCTGCTGTTACGCCTGATATTCTATGACGTGTGTGGCAGGAAATTAACTACAGGTGGAACGTGTGCAGAATTACTGGAGGCAGTCATATGGAAATTTGACCCTCTGTGTTGAAACCTCAAGTGTTTCTCTACTTTGCACAGTAGAACTAATTGTTCATCTGTTACTAGTTTCCTAATTTATTGTCTTTGAAATTTGTATACCACCTTTTGAAACACCCTGTATATGCCATAGAAATGATTTCGAAGAATTTGTCAAAAATGGTTTTAAAACCCAATTTATCTCAATCTTTGGTAAATCGTAATATTTCCTGATTGAGATAAATTGAATTTTAAAAAGTATTCTGGCAACTTGTTTGAAGTTGCAGCTATAAACTGTATTAGTTGAGGAAACTTATTTATTTGCGCTCAAACATTTGAAGGCCAGAATGCTCTAGTTTTGAGAAAATGTGTATAGAACGAATTTACGTTGTACGTAGAGGGAACATTTTCCCTAGAGGTCCCTCTTAAGTGAGCATTTCCCTAGGTTAATGACATATAAGTTATGGCTTATATGTACTACCTTCTTCACAAAGAGCGCACTTCGAAAAGTTATTTCGTTAAATTAAGTAGACAGCAAACGATAAAAATTTTTTGCTCGATAAGTTTAAATGGTAGAATGAAATTTCCTTAGCTGATGAGGTACATGATGTAACGAATGAATTTCTGAGATTCAAAACTTGAAAATAGACTAATAATACTTCCTTATGTACAAAGGGCGCACCTCGAAAAGTTCTTTCCTCTACTTAACTAAAACAGCTAGCAAAGCCGTTTGCTGGAAAAATCCTGGTAGTACAAGGAATTTCTTCGACTATTGTGTCATATGGCACAACAGCCTCTGAAACTGTGTTATTACTCTGGGGTGTGATTTCAAGTAATCGCTTTGCGTTGTTAAAAACACACAAGTTATGACTTATGCTTTCTTATTCACGAATTCCTCTCAGTTACTTTTGAATCAGATATTTCCTCACAAAGTGAAATGTTTTGGAAAATGTACACTGGTCTCACCTATTCGGAATTGTCATAAAATGAATCATATACCAAGATCCGCCTATCTGTTATTAGCACTGAGATCTTTAAAAACCAGCAATATTTGACGTTTGAAAAAAAAAAAAAAACCCAACAACATGAAAGGGGCTTACAACGTAGAACTACGTCAACTACCACTATTTCATGGCACTATCTCACTAGTTCTACATCCTTAAAATTATTCAGCGAAGGATAGTTGACGTATGCCTGCGCTGTAGGTTGCAGCACAGTTGTTATTGTGCCCCTTTCATTTTCTCAAATGAAAAAACTTTTAAGAAATGAAACGAAAGAAAGATCTTACTTTATTTACTTAAAAACAACTTATACTATATACAATTCATAATAGCTTATGCTGATTATAAATTAATGTTAGTAGAAGTAGAAGGCGCAGTATGATCGTTCAAATTAGTTATTGCTAATACTGTTTCTGAAGAAATCGTTCTTCAGAAACAATTTTTTAAACTCCTTAGTTGCCTTGTTATAAATTTGGCGATACGTCTCGGGCGTAATGTATTCTTCTTGTTGTTGCTCTTGTTCTTGTCTAGATTCAGAATTCATCGGCGGTGTAAAGGTTTCTTGTTGTTCCTCTTGTTCTGGTCTAGATTCAGAATGCGTCGACGGTGTAAAGGTTTGAGACGTAGTTTATTCATTATCCAGCGAAATTGTGAAGACTGGCGATGTACATTCGTATTCCATGCTCAGTGTGAAAATTAAAAAAATTGGATCGATAACATCAATCTCCATCTGTTCTTGCTGTTCAGGCTGTATTTGTGCAGTTGAAGTGGAAGGTTGCGGCTCTAGAGTCGAACTAAGGTGAAACGCATCCTGGCGTGCGGACTTTTGACGCTCCCTACATTACCGTGACCTTCCGGTGACTTAGCGGGCTTTTTCGGATTCCTCTCGTTCTCCACTAACTGTTTCTTAAACTTTCCGCGGGTCTTATAGTAATTTCCCCTGGATTTTCGTCGCATTTTAAAATTTTCATCACCAATTTGTTTTATCTAAAACATAATTAAATTTTAAATCCATTTTATTTCGGTTTATCACATACGTCCGTCAGCCACGGAATGCGGAGCTGAGGTAATCGCTACCATTATCTAATCACTAGTTATCAACCTTAAAGCGGCGTGTGGCACTGAGGTCAACGCTATCATTATCTATTCACTAGTTATCAACCTTGAAGCGGCGTGTGGCACTGAGGTCATCGCTATCATTATCTATTCACTAGTTATCATCCTTAAAACGACGTGCGGCGCTGAGGTCATCGCTATCATTATCTATTCACTAGTTATCAACCTTAAAGCGGCGTGCGGCGCTGAGGTAATCGCTATTATTATCTATTCACTAGTTATCAACTTTAAAGCGGCGTGCGGCACTGAGGTCATCGCTATCATGATCTATTCACTAGTTATCAACCTTAAAGCGGCGTGCGGTGCTGAGGTCATCGCTATCATTATCTATTCACTAGTTATCAGCCTTAAAGCGGCGTGTGGCGCTGAAGTCATTGCTATCATTATCTATTCACTAGTTATCAACCTTAAAACGACGTGCGGCGCTGAGGTCATCGCTATCATTATCTATTCACTAGTTATCAACCTTAAAGCGGCGTGCGGTGCTGAGGTCATCGCTATCATTATCTATTTACTAGTTATCAACCTTAAAGCGGCGTGCGGCGCTGAAGTCATTGCTATCATTATCTATTCACTAGTTATCAACCTTAAAACGACGTGCGGCGCTGAGGTCATCGCTATCATTATCTATTCACTAGTTATCAACCTTAAAGCGGCGTGCGGCGCTGAAGTCATTGCTATCATTATCTATTCACTAGTTATCAACCTTAAAGCGGCGTGTGGCGCTGATGTCATCGCTATCATTATGTATTCACTAGTTATCAACCTTAAAACGACGTGCGGCGCTAAGGTCATCGCTATCATTATCTATTCACTAGTTATCAACCTTAAAACCGCGTGCGGCGAAATAAAATCACACGAAATTTAGCTTAACTTTCTAACGCTACTGTATCGATGGGTTAAGAGGTGGAGGGTTGAAACTTGTTTTGTTATACATGGGACTCTATAAAACTATCTAATGATACATTATTTATTACTGTACAATTATTAGTTTCGGAGATATAAGCGTTCAAAGTGTGACATGTTTTTGTTGCAACCGTGCTCACGATGTTACCCCCTGCCCAGCGCGAACAAAAACGTAGTTCTACGTCAAAACAACAACGGGGTGATTAAATCCACTGGTTGTAAATAAAACCCAAACATTACTTGGTCCCGTGAGTCCTTCAGAGGACGAAGTTAGTATTTGAAAATATTCCACGATGGATTTGTGAATGGCATCATTGTATATATATAATGCATATTTTATTCCTGTAAGGATTTCGTAATACCGGAATGCAAAGTTAAATTTATCCATGTTTTTAAGAATTCCTGTCTTTATCAGTTCAAAAATGGAATCTAGTCTTTGTATCGTTTCCATTACCGGAAGCATTTGGACGTATGGGATTTCTTTGAAAAATGGTGTTCATTTTTTTTTTCAGTTGTGTAAAAAGAATCAAATTTTAAACTGTACATACACTTAGACATCTTTCCTCAGGTTTTCCACTACCTGTTTCAAGTTTTCGATGTTATCCACGCAAACCCCTGAAGCACACGACTATTCTACGTGTGACTAGCATTTACAGCGTGGTAAAGAAAGGAAAGATTTCCGAGCATTTATTGTTATGCACGACATACAATAACTTAGGAAATTATGGTTTCTACACAGAGAGAACACGTTTTTTAACGTTTGTTTCTGATAATTGCAACCAAGTCCTTCAAGATTTATACAAGTAAAATAATAAATTGAACACCAATCTTTTATTGCCGCACGACAATTGTCTCAGGAATTACTCGCATTTTTTTCATTGATGGAGTTCCTTGACAATTACAGGGGGGAAAATGCATCACGCATTCCCCTGATTTCTAAACTGCGACAATGTATTTTTAAAATGCAGCACACGTTGCCCTGATTTTCAAACTGCGACAATGTAGTTTAAAAAATGCATCGCACGTTGCCCTTATTTCTAAACTGCGACAATGTGTTTTAAAAAATGCACCACGCATTCCCCTGATTTCTAAACTGCTACAAAGTATTTTAAAAAATGCATCACGCCTTCCACTGATTTATAAATTGCGACAATGTATTTAAAAAAGTTTGGAAAGAACACGGAGAGGCAAACGACGTTTCAATTTTATTAGCCCTGTTGAGTAGTTACAGATTTCTCTTTATAATCCCATTAAAAGCTCGCAAAACCACAAAAGTTATCTATCAACAGCACGCCACAATATCATACCACATCACATTTTGTCTGCTAGCTCCAGACATTTTACCTTGTTCCCCGCTTGTCAAACATGTACAAGTCATTCACTCTTGACCACAAGCTTGCTGCCAATATAACATTTAGTGAGTGAGAAAATATAACGTTAAGGTTGAAACGCTAAAAGAGGGCGAACTCAAAATTTACATTAAGAAAGAACTAAAAATGAAAGTTAATTTAGAGTACACGTCACAGCTAACTATAAAAAGCATTCTGTTTCAGCTTTGTTATAATAAATCCCAACACAAGATATACCGATGAGACATTCCGTTATGACCATCCACAACCTAGAGAAATGAGTGCGCGTGGAGACCAAACGGTGGCGCTGGTGAAGTTCACAGAGCAGTATATATACAACCCGAGGACCGGCTTTCGGTTAGTAGAGTGTTTGGAGTCAGAATGGGAAAAGCTGCCGATTCATCGGAGTTTGATAACGGACAAATTGTGATAGCACGGCACCTCGGAACTACGATCTCTGAAACGGAGTGGCTTGTGGATTGTTCACGTTCCGCTGTAGTGAGTACGTATCAAAAGTGGTGCACAGATGTCCAAACGACAAACCACCGTCCAGCCGCGTGTCGTCCGCAGCTCATTGATGCCAGAGGGGAGCGGAGACTGTCGCGCATTGTTCACAGCGACCGCAGGCCACGGGGCGACAAATCACCCGCAGCTACAACATTGGTGATCAGAGCAATGTGTCACAGCGCACAGTTCAACGCAGCTTCCTGCGCATCAGCCTGCGTAGACGAAGATCCAGCCGGATCCCCATGCTCACTGCATGTCATCGCCAACAACGTAAGTAATGGACCCAAGATCATCGAGATTAGACCGTGGATGATTGGAAGAAAGTGGCCTGGTCTGACGAATCAAGATTCCTGGTGCATCATGTATACGGCCAAGCACGGATACGTCGATTACTAACGAAGGCAATGGAACTTGGATGCACTGTTGGGCGGAAACAGGCCGGTGGCTGCGGTGTTATGCTGTGGGCGATGTTTTCTTGGGACACTCTAGATCCCCATTATCCCAATAGCACAATTCCTGACGGCTGTCAGGTTTCCGAACATCGTTTCAAACCAAGGTCATCCATTCTTGACAACTGTGTTACCTGCTGGTTGATGGCCATTACCAATAGAATAATACGCCATGCCACACTGCCAGAATCGTTAAGGAGTGGTTCTAGAAACATGCTGGTGGCTTTCTGTTAATGCACTAGCCACCAAATTCACCTGACCTGGATCTAATTGAACATTTGTAGTTAGACTTGTAAAAGCGAGTTAGCGCTAAAACACCACCACTCCGAAATGTACGTCTCCAGGCATCCATTCGATGAGGTGGCGATAGGTACCCTGGGTACCAGGTACACCAGGGTACCTATCGCCACCTCATCGAATGAATTCCTCGCCCAGTGGCCGCTGTTTTGCGGGCTAAATGGGGTCCTACTGCTTATTAAGTAGGTATAATGGCTCATCGAGGTATATAAGCTATTTTGCTGTAATTCCTTAGCAATAAATTTTTCCAAGACTACTAGTGTACTATTTTCGCGATGTAGGCGAAGAGTGTATAACGTGGTAAATTTCTCCGTCATTTTTATCCGCGCCGGGGTTCGAACCCGGGTCCACTCATTCCGGAATAGGTTGCTCTACCAATTAAGCTACGCGGACATTTTATTCAGATTCCTATCTGCCTTTATGTCGTGTGCGTCCTTCTGGCAGGTACGTCACATTTCCTGGTACATTACAAGTGGATATTGCAAATGGGATATTATTTAATGGAGTGCCCCTTGACTTTCATGCTGTTGTAAAGTTCTTGGGTGTATATTTACAAGATAATTTGAGATGGGATTCACATGTTAGTGAAATTGCGGTTGGGCTCAGATCCCACATTGGGGTCATTTATAGAATTTCAAGTTTGTTGCCTGCCAGAGTTAAGTTGCTATTGTATTTTTCATTTATTTATCGATTTCTATCTTATTGTCTCTTGGCTTGGTGTCGCACAACTATTGGGAATGTTAATAGAATTTATGCTTTATAAAAAAAAAATTTACGTTTGGTGAATCCGTCATTACAGGTACATTCTCTTTTTCTCAGTTATCAAATAATGTCATTTGATAAATTATACAGTTTTCGATGAATACTGTTTATGCATGAACGTATATATGCTAAGAAATATTCAGATGTAATCACCTCGCATTTCCATTCCCATTATCATGACACTCGTGGAAATACTAATTTTGTAATACCGTACTAATTTATTATTTAATAATATTAACTTGACCTGCCCTAGGTGCTGGAACGGGTTGCCGCTTCAAATCAAGACTATTACACACTTTTCGGTATTCAAAAAACAACTAAAGACTTTCAAAATTAATGGTTGATTAACGATTGGTTGTATATTACGTATTATAACTATAATTTACTGAATAATGGTTAAGTTGTTCTTTGGCTTGACTATTTAGATTCTTTTGGAGGGGGGGGGATTAGGGGCTCGTCAGGCTATTTTTAGCCTTTTTCTTTTGTTCCCTTGCCACAATCACAGTGCACCGCACTGGTTTGTTTAAGAACCTGTAGTGGTGCTTCAATTTACTCAACTAAAAATAAAATTATTCATGATATCATACGTGTTTTTGTATTTCCTATTACTTCATTTATACTTTTTAATATATGTATAATATTATTGTATAATATTTGTATTTGCATGTTTTTTTGTACAGAAATTGTATCTGTGATTTGATTGTGTGCTGAATGGTGTAGTGTGGCAAAAAAAAAAAAAAAAAAGAAAAAAAAAATTAAAATTAAAAAAAAAAAAAAAAAAAAGCCGGATGGGCCGAAGTTTATTAGGTTGGATTTGAATCCTGCTTTTAAAGGTTAAGACAGAGGTTGAGATATGTTAATGGGACCTGCGTATACTCAGGGCGTTGGCGTCTTAACAGGTAAAGGTAGGGACACATCTTGTTCTTCTCCATTTGGCATTTTCGGATTGTCAAAATTACTTCCCACGGAACAGAAATGTTGAGATTACACCATATTGGGTGGTCAACCCAAAGTTGGGGACTCCAAATAACAGGGCCGCCCCGGTGGCGCAGTGGTCTAAGGCGATGGCCTCTGATCATTCGTCCGAAAGGGGTCCGGGTTCGAATCCCGGTGAGGCATGGATGTTGTGTTTGTCTTACGGCACTGGCTCTCTCCCTTCCCTGGAACCAGTGACCCTAAATTAGGGACGGGCGACTGCTTATAGCCCATTGAGTTGCTCACGGTGGTCGTTAAACCTCCACAAAAAAAAAAAAAAAAAAAACAAAAAAAAAACAGGAGCTACCGGTGGAAGTTATTCAGACTTCTAGGGTGAATTTAACGTGGTCGTATTTTGTTCGGGCAAATCTTTGGAAAACCTCCCGAACATAATCTGCGGCAACAGGGAATCAAACGCACACAGTTACTAACCGTTCGGATTGGCGATTAGCCAACTGCTCCACAAAAGAAAAGGTGTAAAAAATTGTTTGCGTGCATTTATTTTTGAAGATGGTAAATTCGTTACTTTTAAGCGACTGCTAATTGTATCATATTTCACAGACAATAAGTGGCACCGCTCAGCTATCAGCAGCACAGTGAAGAGAAATTGAGTTCACCACATCATACGCGCCGAGACTTGCATCAACTGACTTTTAACGCTTTTTGATGACGAAATATGACATTCCTGGAATAAATATTTCCAAACCATGAACATCTGCTGCTTCTTAGCGAATTGAAAATACCTGCAAAGGATGATTGCATGTAGCCTTCGCAGCTTTGAGAAGAAGAAAAATATGGGAATTTGAGTGGGATTTTGCTGCAAAAGTAAGGTACGTTTAATTCAAAGTTCGCTAATTATTCACATTGTTCAGTCTTCGCATCTTTTAAAAAAGTACGGTGAATATTGTTTCGAGCAATAATAATTTTTTTCAAGAAATGTAGCTCCTTTCAAGCAAAAAATTCTTCTTGCTTTCCTTTTCGCCCACTGAGTTTCATGTTAACCGGGACCACAAAAATTGCACATTTCTTTGTTTCTCTGCGTGGACATAGACAGAAGAAACGCATTGTCATAAAAACAATTTGCATAATGATCCATCGGAAAGTGCTACTAAAACACATGATATTTATCGGCCATTTACTTGCATGTTTAAAAATATTCTTCATAGCGTAACCTATCCGAAATGGATAACCTGGACTTTTTGATGTCTATGTTTCATAACAAACATTGCACTCCCAAAAAAGTTTTTATTAAAATGGAGTGTATCTTTAAATTATGGTCTCGACGTATAACAGCTCATATGCGTACTAAAAACTTTCGAAGTATTAAAGGCTATTTCTTTCAATTTCATTTAAACAATTTCGAATTGTGCTTTAATACACTTAAATAGACTACTCCTAAAAATTCTTTAACGCACTTTAATAGAACTGTAAAAGATTAAAGTGTATCTTTAAATTATGGTCTCGACGTATAACAGCTCATATGCGTACTAAAAACTTTCGAAGTATTAAAGGCTATTTCTTTCAATTTCATTTAAACAATTTCGAGTGTATCTTTAAATTATGGTCTCGACGTATAACAGCTCATATGCGTACTAAAACCTTTCGAAGTATTAAAGGCTATTTCTTTCAATTTCATTTAAACAATTTCGAATTGTGCTTTAATACACTTAAATAGACTACTCCTAAAAATTCTTTAACGCACTTTAATAGAACTGTAAAAGATTAAAGTGTATCTTTAAATTATGGTCTCGACGTATAACAGCTCATATGCGTACTAAAAACTTTCGAAATATTAAAGGCTATTTCTTTCAATTTCATTTAAACAATTTCGAGTGTATCTTTAAATTATGGTCTCGACGTATAACAGCTCATATGCGTACTAAAAACTTTCGAAGTATTAAAGGCTATTTCTTTCAATTTCATTTAAACAATTTCGAGTGTATCTTTAAATTATGGTCTCGACGTATAACAGCTCATATGCGTACTAAAAACTTTCGAAGTATTAAAGGCTATTTCTTTCAATTTCATTTAAACAATTTCGAATTGTGCTTTAATACACTTAAATAGACTACTCCTAAAAATTCTTTAACGCACTTTAATAGAACTGTAAAAGATTAAAGTGTATCTTTAAATTATGGTCTCGACGTATAACAGCTCATATGCGTACTAAAAACTTTCGAAGTATTAAAGGCTATTTCTTTCAATTTCATTTAAACAATTTCGAATTGTGCTTTAATACACTTAAATAGACTACTCCTAAAAATTCTTTAACGCACTTTAATAGAACTGTAAAAGATTAAAGTGTATCTTTAAATTATGGTCTCGACGTATAACAGCTCATATGCGTACTAAAAACTTTCGAAGTATTAAAGGCTATTTCTTTCAATTTCATTTAAACAATTTCGAGTGTATCTTTAAATTATGGTCTCGACGTATAACAGCTCATATGCGTACTAAAAACTTTCGAAGTATTAAAGGCTATTTCTTTCAATTTCATTTAAACAATTTCGAGTGTATCTTTAAATTATGGTTTCGACGTATAACAGCTCATATGCGTACTAAAACCTTTCGAAGTATTAAAGGCTATTTCTTTCAATTTCATTTAAACAATTTCGAATTGTGCTTTAATACACTTAAATAGACTACTCCTAAAAATTCTTTAACGCACTTTAATAGAACTGTAAAAGATTAAAGTGTATCTTTAAATTATGGTCTCGACGTATAACAGCTCATATGCGTACTAAAAACTTTCGAAGTATTAAAGGCTATTTCTTTCAATTTCATTTAAACAATTTCGAGTGTATCTTTAAATTATGGTCTCGACGTATAACAGCTCATATGCGTACTAAAACCTTTCGAAGTATTAAAGGCTATTTCTTTCAATTTCATTTAAACAATTTCGAATTGTGCTTTAATACACTTAAATAGACTACTCCTAAAAATTCTTTAACGCACTTTAATAGAACTGTAAAAGATTAAAGTGTATCTTTAAATTATGGTCTCGACGTATAACAGCTCATATGCGTACTAAAAACTTTCGAAGTATTAAAGGCTATTTCTTTCAATTTCATTTAAACAATTTCGAATTGTGCTTTAATACACTTAAATAGACTACTCCTAAAAATTCTTTAACGCACTTTAATAGAACTGTAAAAGATTAAAGTGTATCTTTAAATTATGGTCTCGACGTATAACAGCTCATATGCGTACTAAAAACTTTCGAAGTATTAAAGGCTATTTCTTTCAATTTCATTTAAACAATTTCGAGTGTATCTTTAAATTATGGTCTCGACGTATAACAGCTCATATGCGTACTAAAAACTTTCGAAGTATTAAAGGCTATTTCTTTCAATTTCATTTAAACAATTTCGAATTGTGCTTTAATACACTTAAATAGACTACTCCTAAAAATTCTTTAACGCACTTTAATAGAACTGTAAAAGATTAAAACAGTTTCCCCGAAAAATCTAGGTGGTAAAATAAAATTTCTTTCATGTGTCATATGATGCAGCAGTATTGAAACTGTAGTTGTTTCTGCTGCGAGCGATTTCAAGTAAGCAATTTTCGAGGTTATTTAATACAAGTTATGAACATGCGTCCTTATTCATAAAGTCAGGTCTCAGTTTATAAAATTCTTTCTTCAACTTAAGTAGAGAGCAAACGATAAAAATATGTTTTTTTTCGAAAACTTCGCACGGTAAACTTCTTTAGCTGTTGCGTCCTTTGACGAAACAGACTCGGTAATTTTCCAAGGTCAAAAACATACATTACTATCACCATGAATCGTCAATCAAGCTACGGACCACTAAATACTGACCATCGTTTTCTTGGGATTGAGTACCGGCTTCAAAATATGTTTTTGGGCTTCGGGGTGTGTTTCGGGTCTTCGGAGGAGGGTGTTTCGGGGCTTCGGAGGAGGGTGTTTCGGGGCTTCGGGGTATGTTTCGGGGCTTTACCGCGGTTGAGACATTTTGTCATACATTATCCTTTTCTCGGTGCAGATGACAGGGCGCAACAAAATGTCGTTCGTTTGGTTGCGCACGGGCGTAGAAGAGCAGACATCAAATCATCGTATTTTGTGCTGTTCCATCAACTCATATGGAACCCATTTATCCATCTTTTGCATTTTGCCTATGGCATGTGAATGTGTGAAAATGGTTGCATACTGAACTTCAAGTTCCTCGTCAAGTTCTCGTACCGTTTGACGTGAATTGGATTCAACAAGGCCTAACTCGAGTCCCCTTGGTGGGTGCACGACACAGAGCTATGCGCCTCGCTTGGACATGGCAACACCGCCACTGGACACTTGATGACTAAAAACAAGTAGCCTGGTCTGACGAGCCGCGTTTACAACTGTGTCGGGCAGATGGAAGGATTCGTGTGTGGCGCAAATTGCATGAAGCCATGGATCCCGCCTGTCAACAGGGAACTGTACTGGCCGGTGGGAGATCCGTAATGGTATGGGGTGTGTTTAGCGGGACTTCACTGGGATCCCTGGTACGTCTACAAAAGTCTGTGACCGGCCAACGCTATGTGCGCATCCTTTCTGACGAGGTACACCCGTTCATATCCTGCATTCATGCTGATGGGTTGGGCCTGTTCCAACAGGACATTGCACCTCCACGCAAGTGTCGGAACGCCACATTATGGTTAGAGGAGCATTCATCTGAGTTTGGGGTGTTGCCATTCCCACTCAAGTCCCCAGATCTGAACGTGATAGAACACATTTGGGATGCCATGTAATGCGCTATCGAACACAGAAATCCGAGACCTCGGAATACACCCGAATTGTGGAACGCTCTGCAGGACGTATGGTGTGCATTGCCTACAGCATATTTCCAGAAGCTAGTGGAGTCCATGCCTTGTCGTATTTCTGCAGTCCTGCGCTCCCGTGGGGGCCTACCAAGTATTAGACTATAGTGTACCAGTTTTTCTGGCACTTCAGTGTATATACACAATCGTATCACATTAATATGACCACCGCGGAATCACAGTGCACCAGCCCAGGCGCGTGACAGAGTGCACTTGACGAGGTCGATAACGCAAAGATGTAAGCGGCCGGCAAGGGCAGATGAGGCCATAGTGCGAGACGTGCGCACAACGTGCAGAGGTACTAATTTGACGGATGTTCAAAAAGGAATGATCATCGGCTACCGCACCAAGGGTGGAGGCATCTCAGAAACAGCTGATTTCGTGGACTGTTTGCGAGGTGCTGTAGCAAGAATGGAGCGCTGGCACGCCGAGTACTTCCCGACGTCTTAACTGTGGAGTCCCAAAGGCCATCGACCCAGTGGAGAACGTCGCTTCCGTCGACTGGTAAAGGGCAATCGATGCTCCACAGTGCAGCAATTGATTACGCAAATGAATGCTGGGGTATCCAGGTACATGTCCCCGATAACAGTAGAGCAAACCCTGTTGCTCATGGGTGTGGGGAGACGACGCTGCGTCAAGGCACCCATGTTAGCACAGATCCATCGGCAACGACACCTGTCACACATGGGACTACCGTCATTGGACAGTGGAAGAGTGGGAAAATGTTGCCATCTCCGACGAATCGAGGTTTCTCCTCCACAGAAGTGACGGGCGGTTGCGGATACTGCGTCAGACATACGATAACCAACATCCGGGCACGCTTGTTGGTTAATTACGGGTTGGCGGTGACAGTGTGCATGTCTGAGGGATGTTTCCCTGGTTCGACCTGGGACAGCTGGTACCACTGGATGGGTCTCTAAACGCCAATGGCTACGCTACCATCCTAGCTGACCACATGCATCCCTTCATGTTTGACGATTACCCCGATAGTGATGGTGTCTAGCAACGGACAATGCACCCTGCCACGTCGCTAAGGGTATGCGTAACTGGTTCCAGGAACACGACAGCGATGTCTCCGTTCTCCCTTCGCCGGAGAAATCGCCCCGCGTCAATCCCATAGAGCACTTGTGGGACTATTTGCATTGACAAGTTCGATGTGCCGATCCACAACCACATCATCTCCTGGATCTCCCTGCTCTGCTGCATTCCAAATGGGCACGTACACCTCGAGCAACCTTCCAGGGCCTCATTGCGTCCATTCCATGCCGTCTCGCCGCTGTCGTTCAGGCCAAGGGTGGTTATTCCGATTATTAAGTAGGTGGCCATATTATTCTGCTACGAACGTGTATATACCATCGGACATTATCGCTTACAAATAAAGACAGTGTCCAAGACTACCACTAACGCACCAAAGGTTCTATTATAGTTGTACACATTTTATGTCGTTCTTAGCTTGCCATACATCTACATGTCATTTACTCTTAATCTCAAGACTGCTGTCAACATAGCATTCAGTGAGTGAGAAAATATAACGTTAAAGCTGAAACAATAAAAGAGACTGAACTCAGCATTTACATGGAGAAAGACTATAACGAAGTAAATTTCTCCGTCATTTTTGGTCTACGCCGGGATTCGAGCCCGAGTCCGCTTATTCCGGAACAAGTCGCTCTACCAACTGAGCTACGCAGACGTTCATTCTGATTCCTATCTGCCTTTATGTCGTGTGCGTTCTGCTGGCAGGTACGTCACATCTCCCCCCGAAAGAGGGCCGGGGGCATGGCCCACGGGTCAGCCGTGACCATGAATCAGTGCAGGCAGCCATCCACTATTGAACGTGCACTTGAGAACTCCCAGTCAATCTGGTGTGTGGAATGCAACGTCACACACATTTACTTTTCGAAGCGCAGGAGAAGGGATTCTCTTATTTTTCCTATCTCGCGGTGTGGAAATAACATCACACCATTGCGAGATTTTGAACGGTCGGGTCATCCGGATAGTTTGGGCACCATTATAACGAAGTAAATTTCTCCGTCATTTTTGGTCTACGCAGGGATTCGAACCCGAGTCCGCTTATTCCGGAACAAGTCGCTCTACCAACTGAGCTACGCAGACGTTCATTCTGATTCCTATCTGCCTTTATGTCGTGTGCGTCCTGCTGGCAGGTACGTCATAAGACAACTAAAAATGAAAGTTAATTTAGAGTATACGTCATGCAGGTCATGTTCTCCCTCCTTTCAGAGAATATTTTACAGTCAATTCTAGGCTGAAATGTCTGAATATTAAAAGTTTACCAGGAAAGGACATTGAAATATATCTTTTCATTATAAAAAGAAGGGCATTTTCAGGTGGCTTTCGAAATTAATAAGATACCCATTCGGAGTTTTTCGAAATTTTTACCCTAAGTTATTGGGTCTATCCACGAATGGTATACAGCGCACGACCCTTTAATGTGTTGCTTGGTACCAAATCCGTGGTAAATGAAAAATTTCCGAGTGTTATTGACATGCATGTCATGCAGTAACTAAGGAAGTTATGGTTGTTAATCTTGAGAAAAGACGATCTTCATGGTTTATCTTTTATGATGCAACCAACAACTCATTTAAGAGTGATATGATCATTCATTCGCAAAAGTCAGTCCCTTTTACTCGAAGTTCACCATACGCTAGTGATGTTTACCAAGTTATTGGTATATTAAATGTTTACCTTAAGTTATTGATTCTATCCACGAATGGTATACAGCCCACGACCCATTAATGTGTTGCTTGGCAACAAATTCGTGGTAAATGAAAAATTTCCTAGTGTTATTGTCATGTATGTCATGCAGTAACATAGGGAGTTATGGTTGTTAATCTCGAGGATAGACGTTCTTCATCGTTTATCTTTCATAATGCAAACAACAACTCCTTTAAGAGTTATATGATCATTCATTTGCAAAAGTCTATCCCTTTTACCCTATGTTTACCATAAGTTAGTGATGTTAACCAAGTTATTGGTATTTTAAATGTTTACCTTAAATTATTGATTTCATCCACGAATGGTATACAGTGCACGACCCATTAATGTGTTGCTTGGCAACAAATTCGTGGTAAATGAAAATCTTCCTAGTGTTATTGTCATGCATGTCATGCAGTAACATAGGGAGTTATGGTTGTTAATCTCGAGGATAGACGTTCTTCATCGTTTATCTTTCATAATGCAAACAACAACTCCTTTAAGAGTTATATGATCATTCATTTGCAAAAGTCTATCCCTTTTACCCTATGTTTACCATAAGTTAGTGATGTTAACCAAGTTATTGGTATTTTAAATGTTTACCTTAAATTATTGATTTCATCCACGAATGGTATACAGTGCACGACCCATTAATGTGTTGCTTGGCAACAAATTCGTGGTAAATGAAAATCTTCCTAGTGTTATTGTCATGCATGTCATGCAGTAACATAGGGAGTTATGGTTGTTAATCTCGAGGATAGACGTTCTTCATCGTTTATCTTTCATAATGCAAACAACAACTCCTTTAAGAGTTATATGATCATTCATTTGCAAAAGTCTATCCCTTTTACCCTATGTTTACCATAAGTTAGTGATGTTAACCAAGTTATTGGTATTTTAAATGTTTACCTTAAATTATTGATTTCATCCACGAATGGTATACAGTGCACGACCCATTAATGTGTTGCTTGGCAACAAATTCGTGGTAAATGAAAATCTTCCTAGTGTTATTGTCATGCATGTCATGCAGTAACATAGGGAGTTATGGTTGTTAATCTCGAGGATAGACGTTCTTCATCGTTTATCTTTCATAATGCAAACAACAACTCCTTTAAGAGTTATATGATCATTCATTTGCAAAAGTCTATCCCTTTTACCCTATGTTTACCATAAGTTAGTGATGTTAACCAAGTTATTGGTATTTTAAATGTTTACCTTAAATTATTGATTTCATCCACGAATGGTATACAGTGCACGACCCATTAATGTGTTGCTTGGCAACAAATTCGTGGTAAATGAAAATCTTCCTAGTGTTATTGTCATGCATGTCATGCAGTAACATAGGGAGTTATGGTTGTTAATCTCGAGGATAGACGTTCTTCATCGTTTATCTTTCATAATGCAAACAACAACTCCTTTAAGAGTTATATGATCATTCATTTGCAAAAGTCTATCCCTTTTACCCTATGTTTACCATAAGTTAGTGATGTTAACCAAGTTATTGGTATTTTAAATGTTTACCTTAAATTATTGATTTCATCCACGAATGGTATACAGTGCACGACCCATTAATGTGTTGCTTGGCAACAAATTCGTGGTAAATGAAAATCTTCCTAGTGTTATTGTCATGCATGTCATGCAGTAACATAGGGAGTTATGGTTGTTAATCTCGAGGATAGACGTTCTTCATCGTTTATCTTTTAGGATGCAACCAACAACTCCTTCAAGAGTTATATGATCATTCATTCCCTTCCCTGGAACCAGTGACCCTAAATTAGGGACGGGCGACTGCTTATAGCCCATTTGAGTTGCTCACGGTGGTCGTTAAACCTCCACTCAAAAAAAAAAAAAAAAAAAAAAAAAAAAATCATTCATTCGCACAAGTCTGTCTTTTTTACCCTACGTTTACCTTAAGTTATTGATATTTACTAAGTTATTGATGTTTTAAATGTTTACCTTAAGTTATTGATGTTTACCAAGTTATTGATGTTTTAAATGTTTACCTTTAATTACTGATTTCATCCACGAATGGTATACAGTGCACGACCCATTAATATGTTGCTTGGCAACAAATTCGTGGTAAATGAAAATCTTCCTGGTGTTATTGTCATGCAAGTCATGCATTAACTTAGGAAGTTATGGTTGTTAATCTCGAGGATAGACGTTCTTCATCGTTTATTTTTTATGATGCAACCAACAACTCCTTCAAGAGTTATATGATCATTCATTCGCACAAGTCTGTCTTTTTTACCCTAAGTTTACCTTAAGTTATTGATATTTACTTAAGTTATTGATGTTTTAAATGTTTACCTTAAGTTATTGATGTTTACCAAGTTATTGATGTTTTAAATGTTTACCTTAAATTATTGATTTCATCCACGAATGGTATACAGTGCACGACCCATTAATGTGTTGCTTGGCAACAAATTCGTGGTAAATGAAAATCTTCCTAGTGTTATTGTCATGCATGTCATGCAGTAACATAGGGAGTTATGGTTGTTAATCTCGAGGATAGACGTTCTTCATCGTTTATCTTTTAGGATGCAACCAACAACTCCTTTAAGAGTTATATGATCATTCATTCGCAAAAGTCTGTCTCTTTTACCCTAAGTTTACCTTAAGTTATTGTTGTTTACCAAGTTATTGATGTTTTAAATGTTTACCTTAAGTTATTGATGTTTACCAAGTTATTGATGTTTTAAATGTTTACCTTAAATTATTGATTTCATCCACGAATGGTATACAGTGCACGACCCATTAATGTGTTGCTTGGCAACAAATTCGTGGTAAATGAAAATCTTCCTAGTGTTATTGTCATGCATGTCATGCAGTAACATAGGGAGTTATGGTTGTTAATCTCGAGGATAGACGTTCTTCATCGTTTATCTTTCATAATGCAAACAACAACTCCTTTAAGAGTTATATGATCATTCATTTGCAAAAGTCTATCCCTTTTACCCTATGTTTACCATAAGTTAGTGATGTTAACCAAGTTATTGGTATTTTAAATGTTTACCTTAAATTATTGATTTCATCCACGAATGGTATACAGTGCACGACCCATTAATGTGTTGCTTGGCAACAAATTCGTGGTAAATGAAAATCTTCCTAGTGTTATTGTCATGCATGTCATGCAGTAACATAGGGAGTTATGGTTGTTAATCTCGAGGATAGACGTTCTTCATCGTTTATCTTTTAGGATGCAACCAACAACTCCTTCAAGAGTTATATGATCATTCATTCCCTTCCCTGGAACCAGTGACCCTAAATTAGGGACGGGCGACTGCTTATAGCCCATTTGAGTTGCTCACGGTGGTCGTTAAACCTCCACTCAAAAAAAAAAAAAAAAAAAAAAAAAAAATCATTCATTCGCACAAGTCTGTCTTTTTTACCCTACGTTTACCTTAAGTTATTGATATTTACTAAGTTATTGATGTTTTAAATGTTTACCTTAAGTTATTGATGTTTACCAAGTTATTGATGTTTTAAATGTTTACCTTTAATTACTGATTTCATCCACGAATGGTATACAGTGCACGACCCATTAATATGTTGCTTGGCAACAAATTCGTGGTAAATGAAAATCTTCCTGGTGTTATTGTCATGCAAGTCATGCATTAACTTAGGAAGTTATGGTTGTTAATCTCGAGGATAGACGTTCTTCATCGTTTATTTTTTATGATGCAACCAACAACTCCTTCAAGAGTTATATGATCATTCATTCGCACAAGTCTGTCTTTTTTACCCTAAGTTTACCTTAAGTTATTGATATTTACTAAGTTATTGATGTCTTAAATGTTTACCTAAAGTTATTGATGTTTACCAAGTTATTGATGTTTTAAATGTTTACCTTAAGTTATTGATTTTATCCACGAATAGTATACAGCACACGACCCATTAATGTGTTGCTTGGCAACAAATTCGTGGTAAATGAAAATCTTCCTGGAGTTATTGTCATGCAAGTCATGCATTAACTTAGGAAGTTATGGTTGTTAATCTCGAGGATAGACGTTCTTCATCGTTTATTTTTTATGATGCAACCAACAACTCCTTCAAGAGTTATATGATCATTCATTCGCACAAGTCTGTCTTTTTTACCCTAAGTTTACCTTAAGTTATTGATATTTACTAAGTTATTGATGTTTTAAATGTTTACCTTAAGTTATTGATGTTTACCAAGTTATTGATGTTTTAAATGTTTACCTTTAATTACTGATTTCATCCACGAATGGTATACAGTGCACGACCCATTAATGTGTTGCTTGGCAACAAATTCGTAGTAAATGAAAATCTTCCTAGTGTTATTTTCATGCATGTCATGCAGTAACATAGGGAGTTATGGTTGTTAATATCGAGGATAGACGTTCTTCATCGTTTATCTTTTAGGATGCAACCAACAACTCCTTCAAGAGTTATATGATCATTCATTCGCACAAGTCTGTCTTTTTTACCCTAAGTTTACCTTAAGTTATTGATATTTACTAAGTTATTGATGTTTTAAATGTTTACCTTAAGTTATTGATGTTTACCAAGTTATTGATGTTTTAAATGTTTACCTTAAATTATTGATTTCATCCACGAATGGTATACAGTGCACGACCCATTAATGTGTTGCTTGGCAACAAATTCGTGGTAAATGAAAATCTTCCTAGTGTTATTGTCATGCATGTCATGCAGTAACATAGGGAGTTATGGTTGTTAATCTCGAGGATAGACGTTCTTCATCGTTTATATTTTATGATGTAACCAACAACTCCTTTAAGAGTTATATGATCATTCATTCGCAAAAGTCTGTCTCTTTTACCCTAAGTTTACCTTAAGTTATTGATATTTACTAAGTTATTGATGTTTTAAATGTTTACCTTAAGTTATTGATGTTTACCAAGTTATTGATGTTTTAAATGTTTACCTTAAATTATTGATTTCATCCACGAATGGTATACAGTGCACGACCCATTAATGTGTTGCTTGGCAACAAATTCGTGGTAAATGAAAATCTTCCTGGTGTTATTGTCATGCAAGTCATGCAGTAACATAGGAAGTTATGGTTGTTAATCTCGAGGATAGACGTTCTTCATCGTTTATATTTTATGATGCAACCAACAACTCCTTCAAGAGTTATATGATCATTCATTCGCACAAGTCTGTCTTTTTTACCCTAAGTTTACCTTAAGTTATTGATATTTACTAAGTTATTGATGTCTTAAATGTTTACCTAAAGTTATTGATGTTTACCAAGTTATTGATGTTTTAAATGTTTACCTTAAGTTATTGATTTTATCCACGAATAGTATACAGCACACGACCCATTAATGTGTTGCTTGGCAACAAATTCGTGGTAAATGAAAATCTTCCTGGAGTTATTGTCATGCAAGTCATGCATTAACTTAGGAAGTTATGGTTGTTAATCTCGAGGATAGACGTTCTTCATCGTTTATTTTTTATGATGCAACCAACAACTCCTTCAAGAGTTATATGATCATTCATTCGCACAAGTCTGTCTTTTTACCCTAAGTTTACCTTAAGTTATTGATATTTACTAAGTTATTGATGTTTTAAATGTTTACCTTAAGTTATTGATGTTTACCAAGTTATTGATGTTTTAAATGTTTACCTTTAATTACTGATTTCATCCACGAATGGTATACAGTGCACGACCCATTAATGTGTTGCTTGGCAACAAATTCGTAGTAAATGAAAATCTTCCTAGTGTTATTTTCATGCATGTCATGCAGTAACATAGGGAGTTATGGTTGTTAATATCGAGGATAGACGTTCTTCATCGTTTATCTTTTAGGATGCAACCAACAACTCCTTCAAGAGTTATATGATCATTCATTCGCACAAGTCTGTCTTTTTTACCCTAAGTTTACCTTAAGTTATTGATATTTACTAAGTTATTGATGTTTTAAATGTTTACCTTAAGTTATTGATGTTTACCAAGTTATTGATGTTTTAAATGTTTACCTTAAATTATTGATTTCATCCACGAATGGTATACAGTGCACGACCCATTAATGTGTTGCTTGGCAACAAATTCGTGGTAAATGAAAATCTTCCTAGTGTTATTGTCATGCATGTCATGCAGTAACATAGGGAGTTATGGTTGTTAATCTCGAGGATAGACGTTCTTCATCGTTTATATTTTATGATGTAACCAACAACTCCTTTAAGAGTTATATGATCATTCATTCGCAAAAGTCTGTCTCTTTTACCCTAAGTTTACCTTAAGTTATTGTTGTTTACCAAGTTATTGTTGTTTACCAAGTTATTGATGTCTTAAATGTTTACCTAAAGTTATTGATGTTTACCAAGTTATTGATGTTTTAAATGTTTACCTTAAGTTATTGATTTTATCCACGAATAGTATACAGCACACGACCCATTAATGTGTTGCTTGGCAACAAATTCGTGGTAAATGAAAATCTTCCTGGTGTTATTGTCATGCAAGTCATGCATTAACTTAGGAAGTTATGGTTGTTAATCTCGAGGATAGACGTTCTTCATCGTTTATTTTTTATGATGCAACCAACAACTCCTTCAAGAGTTATATGATCATTCATTCGCACAAGTCTGTCTTTTTTACCCTAAGTTTACCTTAAGTTATTGATATTTACTAAGTTATTGATGTTTTAAATGTTTACCTTAAGTTATTGATGTTTACCAAGTTATTGATGTTTTAAATGTTTACCTTAAATTATTGATTTCATCCACGAATGGTATACAGTGCACGACCCATTAATGTGTTGCTTGGCAACAAATTCGTGGTAAATGAAAATCTTCCTAGTGTTATTTGTCATGCATGTCATGCAGTAACATAGGGAGTTATGGTTCTTAATCTCGAGGATAGACGTTCTTCATCGTTTATCTTTTATGATGCAACCAACAACTCCTTTAAGAGTTATATGATCATTCATTCGCAAAAGTCTGTCTCTTTTACCCTAAGTTTACCTTAAGTTATTGTTGTTTACCAAGTTATTGATGTTTTAAATGTTTACCTTAAGTTATTGATGTTTTAAATGTTTACCTTAAGTTATTGATGTTTTAAATGTTTACCTAAAGTTATTGATGTTTACCAAGTTATCGATGTTTTAAATGTTTACCTTAAGTTATTGATTTTATCCACGAATGGTATACAGCACACGACCCATTAATGTGTTGCTTGGCAGCAAATTCGTGTTAAATGAAAGTTTTTCTAGTGTTATTGTAATGCATGTCATGCAGTAACTTAAGAAGTTATGGTTGTTAATCTCGAGGATGGACGTTATTTATCGTGTATATTTTATGATGCAAACGACAACTCTTTTAAAAGTCATATGACCATTCATTCGCAAAAGTCTGTCTCATTCTTTTGTTGCCTGAACGAAATGCAGTGAAACCTCCGAATAACGGTCGCTGGTCGGACCTGGAAAAAATGACAGTTGTTGGGATGTGGCGTTGCTTTTGGAAGTTAGTCCTAGGCAACATTACTAGCCCGTTGCTTTGGTACAAAAGGAGAAGAATTGTACAAAGTATACGCACGAACAAAACCTTTAGAGCCTTCTCCGAAGGTAAATGGCTGTATCACATACAGCAGGGGCGTTTTTGGAGGGAGGCCAAGGGCACCTTGCCCCCTCGAAAGAGTTTTAAAGCGTTTTTGTTTAAAATGCGACTTACCTTAAAAATGTCTCAACTTAATAAAAATTCATTAACTTACGCTAGAAAAATACTTTAATTTTTTCTTCTATTTTTCATTAACTTTTATTTTGTTTGCGTGGATTTCAAAAACTTTCATTTTTCGTCGGTCTTCTTGAAATAAATTCTATATATGCCCCTGATATACAGTAACACTCCGAATAATGTAAGAGAAAAGTTTGGTTAATAAAACCCATGCGCATTGAAATCCATTCTGGTAACTTTTCAAAGTGAGGAAAACTAAATTGATATATGTAATTGTTTGTAAATTACGGCGATACCGTAGATAGTTAATTTGTGCAGCAGAAAATCACACATACTATCTCTTTAAAACCCGAGTTTTATTACCATTAAAATATCCTGTTTTTTTATTTTAAAGAACAATGCTTTTCCCTTTTTTTCCTTTCACCTTTAAAGAAGTGGAAAAACGTCACAAATTTGAATTCCAGAAGAAATGAGCCTTCTGCGATTGCTGAAGGATTGTCCTGGAAATTATTGGACGTTTGCAACGAAGTGTGTGTGTGTGTGGGGGGGGGGGGGCAATAAGTGTAAAGAATAGGTGTAAACGAATGCTATCCTTTGATAAGGCACGGAAAAGTGGAAACCAATGTTTTTCGTTGCTGGCGGGGGGCGACGGATAAGTGGAAACTGATGTCTTCCATTGCTGGCGAGAGGCGACGGAAAAGTGGAAACTGATGTTTTCAATTAATGGACGGCATGAAAAAGTTTAAACTGATTGAATAGTAATCGCAAACAAATTATCAACTCAGAATTTGCTTATACACAGTCGAGTCACATTACTCCTTCTTTTGACGTCAACAGCGCCTAGCCAATGAAAGAAGGCACATGTCGTTGGCTGGCTTGGAGGGTATATAAGGTGTGCGTTAGGCAACCTGAAAACATATCTCTCGTTGCTGTCATGGATAAAAGGAGCGATTTATCAGATTTGCAAGAAGGGGTGTTTATTGGCTTTCGGGCCAAGGGTTGCAGTGCTTCTGAAGCAGCGCAGTTTGTGAACTATTAGCGTGCTGCTGTGGTTAAAATGTATCGTGATTAGAAAAATCGTACCACTGCGAATAAGCAAAGTGGAAACTGCAGAGCACCACGTGCCATTGATATGAGAGGTAAAGGTCGGCTTCGAAGGTGCGTGAGGGCCGGCCGATCGACACGCTACAGTGGAGCAACTCACTGGCCGAATGAACGAGGGGTCTACCGGAAGTGTGTCTAAAACGACAGTTTAGCGAACCCTGCTGCGTATGGGGCTCCGATGCATACGGATGGCCACTGCACCAATGCTAACGAATGTGCATCGGCAGAAAATTCTCACATTTGCACGGCAGTATCGGAATTCGACCTCCTCTGATTGGCAAAGAACTGCTTTCTCCGATGAGTCATGTTTTCTGCTTCATCGAACGGATGGACGTTGGCGTATAAGGCGAAAAATATAAGAGAACAAACACTCTTCAACCAATGCTGGAAGAACAGAAACTGGTGTATGCAGCGTTATGGTCTAGGGAATGTTTACGTGACATTCTATGGATCTACTCATACCTGTGGCAGACATTGTCGACCGAATTCGTTATGAATTCATCCTTGCAGACCACGTACACCTATTCATACTGAATGTCTTCCCTGAGGCGAATGGGGTCTTCCAGAACAACAATGCGAAGTGTCACACAGCTAGAAATGTCAGAGAGTGGTTGGAAGAGCACGAGGAAGACTTTAAAGTACTTCCAAGGCCTCTTAATTCCCCAGACTTAAACCCAATTGAGCATCTGTGGGACCACCTCGATCGTGTTGTTCGCTCTATAGATCCTCCAATGCGCGACCTCCAGCAGCTGTCAGATGCACTGCAGTCAGCATGGTTCCCTATACATGTGAACACCTTCCAGCACCTTATTGAGTCACTCCCAGCCCGTCTAGATGCTGTCCGTACCGCACATGACAGTTATTCTGGATATTAGCTGGTGGTCATAATAATGTGACTCGACCGTGTAGCTAACTCTAAGTGGTTATTCATGTAATACCTCTCAGAAAATTTTAAAATTCTATCACCCTGGAGCGGGAAAAACGAGCCCACATCTTCCGATTTCCGTTCGAGTGTGCTTTCCATTACACAACTCGGGACAATGAAGTACAGACAACCTAAAGTAAGCAACGTTAGCTTAGGAATCTGAACATACTTCAGATTTACGCTAGTCGAAGCATCGTTGCTTCCTCATAGCGTTATTTTGACTTTTTTCCAATCCGGAAGTGGATTTAGGTCAGAAATCACCCGTACCACACATCAATGAATGAAAGAAGAAATATTCTTCATAATACATGGGAATTCGGTAGAATATTTATAACAAACAGTTTATAAACTCTGAATTGGCTTGTAGCTCTTTCTGGTCACCGTTTATACATACCTCTCAGCAAACTTGAAAATTTCATCGTCCTGCTGCGGGAAAAATCTGAAGTATATTCAGATTCCTATAAGCTAACGTTGCTTAATCTCGGTTGCTTGAACTTCACTATCCTTGGTTCTGCTATGTACGGTACGCTGGGAAGGAAATTGGGAGATTCGTTTTCCGCTCCAGGGCGATGAAATTTTCAAATTTTCTGAGAGGTATGGCATGAATGACCAGTAAGAGTTACAAGCAAATTTAGAGAACTATTTGCTATGCATATTCTATCGAATTCCCATGTATTATGAAGAATATTTCTTCCTTTATTGGTGTAAACTGATGTTTTCCTTTAATGGAAAACATCAGTTACATCAGTTTACACTTTTTCGTACCGCCCTTCAAATGTTTCCCTTTGATGGGCGGTACGGAAAAGTGTAAACTGACGCTTCCCTTTGATGAGCGGCACTAAAAAGTGTAAACTGATGTTTCCCGTTAATGGGCGTTACGATAAAATGCAAACTGATGTTTCCCTTTTATGGGTGGCATGAAAAAAGTGTGAACTGATGTTTCCCTTTGATGGGTGGCATGAAAAAGTGTAAACTGATGTGTTCTTGTTGGGAAGCGACCATTCTTGGGAACAGTTTTCCCGTAAATATCATAAGCGTTTGGCGATTTAAGTGCATAACAAACAGTTTTTTTATTTTGCATTACTCTTCAGTCACTGCTGACAGTGAACAATGACGAATGTTCCAGCGTATACTTAGCAAGATGTGTTAAGTTTTCTGAAAAGAAAGTCCTCTTTATATTAAAAAATCTTTTAAATATTGCAAATATTTTCTGCTGATACGTAAATAATGTTATAAAATAAGTTCGCCACATTGATGGCATTTTGCCGTGGTTTTACTTCTTCAGGAAAACGAATCATGGCCAAATCCAAAAGATGAACGTAACACTGTGTGTGTGTGTGTGTGTGTGTGTGTGTGTGTGTGTGCACAAAGTTCCTCTTTGAGCTTTCCAAAACATCATGAAACCTTGCATTCATATCTGCTGCTTTATCGTAGGCTTGTCTTCGCCTTGAAAATGTTTAAAGTGCCCCCCCCCCACCTCCATGACTACGATGCAGATTCACTAATTTGTTAATGTACCGGAAAATAACCGTGGGTGCAGATTGAATTGTTTTTCTTTTTTGGATTTAAAACGTCAAAAAAGTTGAAATTTAAGTTTTTTTGCTGAATATTTGAGGGATATGAATCAAAATATCAATTAAAATGCACGAATTCTCAAACTGAATGCATGCATTTATTATCAGTTTAAATGCATGAATATTTCTGGTTACGGTACCCTCACTTGATATCTAAGCCTGGTTATTGTATCCTGACTTGATCTCCATCTTTGTGCTTGTAAATCTAATGTACTGCATTACTTCCGCGCAACAGGACTATCTTAGTTTTTTTTGGTGTCTTCTAAGTAAAATCAATACCATAATTCTTCAGAATTATCACCGTTATACAGGGTGATTCATAAGGAAGTATACAGTTTCAACGCACTCTAAAACAAGAACAATGTAAGATATTTTATGTTACCTGTAACAGAGTTGTAGAGCAATGTTTCAAGTTTTTTTAGACAGTCACAGATGTTCTATATGTGCACCCTCAGTCCACGACACACATCGAGCCGGTAATCCATTTCCGCCCAAACGTGAGGTAAGATATCTGAATCAAGTGCAGTGATAGTGGCTGTGATACGCTGTTTCAGTTCCGCTAGATGTTTTATGCCAATCGCAGATTTTTTGGTTCGAGGTTCTTTTCCGAATCGTGATCGAAAATGCTGTTGCACAACAGTTACAGATTCCATTTTGCTCAATTGAAGAACACAAAACGCCTTCTCCACTGCAGACATTGCCATTGTGACTGACTAGTCACGTGACACGAGCGCTATCGCCTACGTCACTTTCCTCAGTAGCGGGACACAAACTTTATGTGTACATCTACCTAACGGTTCGCAGTTGTGGTCCGTGTCTTCAACTGTTACTGCTTTACAGCATATGGAAACGGTATACTTCTTTACGAATCACCCTGTATTCCTAAATGTGTAGATAATGCGCATATTAATGCCCAGTTTTCCGCGAGTGAGAAACTCTTTCATATGTATTTACTATCTGCTTGTTTAAATATAATTTGAGTGTTACATGATGTCTAGCATAATGTGGGTATAAACAGAGTCATCGTAGCAGGATTTACCACTAAATTAAAATAAACGTTATACGAGTATGATCGTAAAAATTTAAGAATGTAAGAAGGCGTTGCCTACCTTTCGGGGACTGTACTTTTACTAATTATTCCTTTCCTCATGTGGATGCGTTGCCCATGTTTTTCAAAATTTGGCATTTCTTCCTTGCGGGCCCACACATTCACAAGAACTGAATAGTAAACATTTGCCATAAAATGACATCGATATTTTCAATTGCAAAAGAGGAATGGCACGTTTAAAAGAGATTCAGACGGTCCAGTTTATGGACAATTTACATAGAATCTTGGTTGTATCCACACAGACTTTGTAGTACATGACAATTCCATGTGCAACAAACTTTTATTACGTGGTAAATAAAAGTTTTCGAAGTTTATTGCTATGCGTACCATGTAATTATGTACTTCGAAAATTATGGTTGCGATGCTCGATGATAAGTATTGGTTTTCGTGTATTTCTTGAAATAGCAGGCAGCAACTCCTTTTAGAGTTCTAAGGCTGAAATGACAATTCATCTCTGGAGAATAAAAATATATTAATTTCATGTGGCGCTAAAATTCTCAGGAATTATAAATTTCTTCACAATAGGAGTTATTATAGCTCAATAAAGACAATGAACACATTTTATGTTCCTCAGAATTCAAAACCATTCCAATATTTTTTTGAAAAGTGTATGTTCTAAAATGGAGAATATGGATAAACGCGGGCATCGTTTTTAGTAGCGTAAGGAAAAAAAACCTGTAGTAATATTACTTCATTACTTCTTATAATGATGAAAGAGAATTGTGCATGTGCCAGAACGTGAGCTCGAACGTGCGTGTGCGTGTGTGTGAATCATTTCTCCTGAATCTGAAGGAAAAGACCCTGGAAGCTGTGAATATCCACTGAAGAGATTCTGAAGGAGTGCATCTAGGTATTCTTTTGTCCTTGGTCGTTTTCCCTTCACCTGACATACAGGAATTAATCCTTTTCCGGAAAAGGCTGCAGATTCTGTTGTTTCAAGTGATTAGGTAAGTAATCTCTTGTGTGCATGTCCTTAGTATTTTGTATAGAATTTCACAATTATATCCTCAGAGGTATAGCCTGAGTTATGAAAGTAAAATGGACGAAAGGTCAAAACGTACGCAGTGCTTATTGTTGTTTTAAACGTAAATGAACTTAATAACCTAACCTCTTTGTGAAGCTGAATATTACTCACAAAATGCATAAATAAGAAAATTTTCGAAAATGTCATCATGCGTTCTACTAAGATATATCAACATCGTTCTTATTTTACGGAAGAAATGAGGAGATCGACTAATAAGGCAAACCAAACTTAAATTTCTACAGTGAATAGAGCACTAAAGTTCTGATTTTTTGTTTGTTTGGACCACTTGTCTGATATTTTCAAGCAAAGCCAAGAGGCTTATCCATAAGGTTGGAATGGGGAGGGAGAATTGTCTCTCTCTTTGTAGAATTGCAACTTGTGATTTTTTCTTCTTATCTTTCATTCAGTTTATTTCATCAAACTGCAAATTCCCGAGAGGGAAAAAGCCGTACAGAAAATGAAAAAAATAACCTTTCATTCCAATCCGAGAAACATTTTTCCTTGGTGTACATATTTTATCCTGTTCGCAAAAAATAAATCGATTAATGCAAACTTTTTTTAAGGGATGAAGTTTTAAAATGATTAGAAAAAATGAAAAGTAGTAGTTACCTGAGTGACAGTTTAGGACTCTAACTTCAATACTCTACTTTTTGCAGAAGTATTTTTCCTGTGTAAGATATCAAATCTGTAGGACCAGTGCTGAAGCACACAAATTTTGTTCAATATTTTTCGTACGCAGTTTTTATGTAAAATGTCAATAATTCTCTTTAATTAATGAATGCTTTATGTGCGATCCATTAACGTTTGAGAAGATTTATGACACGAACTTAAGAGTTTTCAGCGAAACCCCAACTACAACCTTTACATCACATTCTTTTTCTATGTACCTTCAAATTTTGATTTTTTTGTGTGTGAAGATCGAAATTACTTCCTTGTGTAATCCTAAGCACCAGCATGCCATGTGGCCATACGGCAGATAATTTACTGAGACCAGCTTCTTTGCTGATTCACTTGGTAAATACGATGTTTCTTTTCAGTCTATCAATTTTGCTATTCTATTTGAATTTTGCTATTCTATTTGAATTTTGCATTAAAAAGAAGTACATCGCCAAGTATGGAAAAACTCATAAACTCTCCGGAACAACAACAACAACAACAACAAAAAGGAGTACAGAGAACTACCTTTGTTGCGAATAAAAACACGTATGCCACGCGGCATGGATTCCGTGAGGTGCTTGAGGTCATTTTGGCCCAATGACAGCCACTAATTCTTCAAGCAAAATATGCGCAGCTCTGTGAGTGTTGACGGAAGGGGACATCGACGCCAAGCAACTCTTTAGAGGATGTCCCACACGTTTTCAAAATCATTGAGATCAGGGGAGAGAATGGTGGTCTTCTTTGTGCTTATCAAACCGTTCTTGCACGATTCCGGCCTGATATGTTCATCCACTGTCATCTCTAGCAATACTATCACAAAAGAAAAACGCCGTCCCGGTGGCGCAGTGGTCAAAGCGCTGGCTTCTGACCATTCGTCTGAGAAGGGTCCGGGTTCGAATCCCGGTGAAGCATGGATGTTATGTTTGTCTTACGGCACTGGATCTCTCTCTGTCACCCGTGGATCTCTCTCAGTCACCCGTCCCTAATTTAGGGCATGTGGAACCACATGCCCTAAATTAGGGACGGGTGACTGCTTATATCCCAGTGAGTTGCACATGGTGGTCGTTAAACTTCCAAAAAATAATCAAGAAGAAAAACAGTTAATAGTTATCAACTGACCTGTTTACAACACTCAGTAATTTCCTGGATATCATTTTACCTTCTACTGGTATCAGCAGACCGAAAAAAGACCAGGAAAATAAAAAAAATCAAGAAGAAAAACAGGTAACAATTGCCAACTGGCTCGTTTACAACACTCAGTAATTTCCTGGATATCATTTTACCTTCCATTGGTATCAGCAGACCGAAAAAAGACCAAGAAAATAAAAAAAAATCAAGAAGAAAAACAGGTAACAATTGCCAACTGGCCCGTTTAGAACACTCAGTAATTTCCTGGATATCATTTTACCTTCTACTGGTATCAGCAGACCGAAAAAAGACCAAGAAAATAAAAAAAAATCAAGAAGAAAAACAGGTAACAATTGCCAACTGGCTCGTTTACAACACTCAGTAATTTCCTGGATATCATTTTACCTTCCACTGGTATCAGCAGACCGAAAAAAGACCAAGAAAATAAAAAAATCAAGAAGAAAAACAGGTAACAATTGCCAACTGGCTCGTTTACAACACTCAGTAATTTCCTGGATATCATTTTACCTTCCATTGGTATCAGCAGACCGAAAAAAGACCAAGAAAATAAAAAAGAAATCAAGAAGAAAAACAGGTAACAATTGCCAGCTGGCCCGTTTACAACACTCAGTAATTTCCTGGATATCATTTTACCTTCCACTGGTATCAGCGGACCGAGCCCGTAGTAGCAGAACATTCCCAATAACACGACGCCACTTCCAGATGCTTAGATTATGTTCATAACTTCCATCGTTTCACGAGTTTTCGCCACACTCTCTGTCGACTGTCAGTGCAAAACAATGCATAGCGAGGTTCATCTCACCACACCATTTTCTTCCATTCCTCTACTGTCCATTCGCGGTATTCCCAGCGCCACTGTAAGTGAATTTTTCTGGGTTTTGTCGAGATAGCTATGTAGCTTCGTGATAGCTCGACAGCTTCCAACACCCAAATTCTTTAACACCCTACGCATAGCCCCGGTTGAAAAGGGTAGCTCATAGCCTTGGTTGAATTCAGAAGTTAGTTGCTGCACTTTATAGAGGGCTTGTTCTTCTACACAATTATCTTCACAACATGACGGTTAGGCTTCATAAGTCTACTTTTCTGACCACATTAATGCCTTTTGTCTTATGTAAGAAAGAGAACAGAAAGGATTACAGTAACTACAGAACCATTTCTTTAATTGTGTTTTTTTTTCAAGGTTTACTCAGTTATTTGCAGTGCTTATCTCAGAAGTGTGTTGGCTAATCAAGTAAGTGAAAGCTAGTGTGGCTGAAAGAGGGAGTAAAGGTCACCAAAGTAGTTTACTTCCACTCAGAAAGCTTTCTGAAAAGCTTGATGAAATGAATGAGTATCTGTATATGGTGTTAACTGATTTGGAAAAGGTTTTACATTAGGCGTACATTTTTTTTCATTTATTCTGGTACATATTGCATATTTTTTGCAATAGTTACAAGAACTAAATAAAACTTGCTTTCTATTTAACTTTGTTATTATAAATCCTAAAACAAGATATTTAAGCGGTAAGTGTGATGAACATAATCTGATATCCAGAGTCGGTTAGGTGAAATTTGAATACGACATTTAAAGCTTACGTCAGAGATTGAACTAAATCTGTTGGACCTGCGTATTCTCAAGCAAGGCGTTAAAGTCATATTAGGTAGAGGAAAGGTACAAATTATTCGCGCATTCAGTTTCTGATTTGGTGAATTCGTGGTTGTTAATATGCTTATTATATCATGCTTCCCAAACAAGTGGAAACGTTCAATCATGAACACAATAGTAGGAAGAAAACGGAGCCTACCCACCATAAGCGTCGGAACTTACACCAAGCGACTTCAGATGATTATCCTGATAATGAAAGGTGCCCTTCCCAAAACGAACTCTCCAACTGCTGTCTTTTAGCGAGGTGAAAATACGTACTTAGATAGCCTGATTCGTTGTGGACTTCGCAGCATGGAACAGAAGAGCGATAAAATGTGGTGGAAGCTCATGGAACTATCCCCCAAAATGAGGTAAGTTTGATTCATATAACATACGTTTTTCCTGGGAAAAATCACAAGGAAACATTTAACGGATCTTATAACTTGAGCGTTTTTTATGCTGCACCATCATGAACAATCCAGATTATAATGTGAAATTTTAAATGTTTGACGCTCGCTACGAATTTAGTTTTCCTGTTGTATTACTGTTACTTACATCGCGCATGTCTTGACCATGTTGACCTAACATGAAAAGTAGGAATAACTATATGTGTAATATTATGCTTTTGAATGGCATGCCGAACTGCATAAAATTCGTATATATTTATTTGCACGTAGTTAAAGCTTTGCACCTTTTAATAACACATGGTATTTCGAGAAAATAACCAACTTGTTGTGCGGTCAAAAATGCAGCTACGTCAGGGAAAGTACTCTAATTCCTTCGAGACACTGAACATACAATACAAACGGAAGTCACAAGAATTGCACATTTCTTTGTTCCTCTGTCGTGAACCCAGACAATAGAGACGCAATGCAATTAAAGCAAATTCAGCGTTCCACCGGAAAGTGCAACTAAAACAGATAAAGTATGGCTCTTGCCTTTTACTTAAACGTCTTAAAATATTCTTCATAACGTAATGAAAATGTCTAAAATAAACATCCGCGACTTTTCCATGCTTATTTTTATATCAAGCATAACACTCATAAAAAAGTTTTATGAAAATAGAAGAGATATTCACGCGAAGATTTAATGTAAATACGAATTTCATAACATTGTTCATATTTATATTAAAAACTTTCGAAGTATTAAAGCATGCATGCGTATTCAGTTGCACTCAAACGATTCGAAATGTTATTTTATCAAATTGAATAGAATGGCGAGGGCAAATTACCGTTAGCACGAAAAAACAATGACAAAACAAGATTTCCACAGCTCTTTTGAAATCCGTCTTGTTTTTACCTTTTAAACTACGTGGTAAAACAAGATTTCCTCAGGTTTAAGGTGGACGTCAAGTAATTTTGTTTCCTATACTTCCAATGGAAAAAACTTCTGTACACATTTTCTTCACAATTAATGCGTTCCCAGGGATGAAAATTTGAACATCGATTAAAATAACTTCGTATTATAACTTGGAATACTTAATATTTTCTAAAACATAACGATAATTATATTAAAAATTGATAACTACTCCTTTGGTGGTGTTGAAACCAGAAAAAAGATGGCGCGACCTGTACTTTGATGACGTCAGTAGGCAAACAAATGTTGGATTGCATAATTATGGTTATGTTTGAAAAAATATTAAGTATTCCAAGTTATAAAATGAAGCTATTTTAATCGATGTTCAAATTTTTATCCTTGGGAACGCATTAATTGTGAAGAAAATGTGTACAGAAGTTTTCTCATTGGAAGTATAGGAAGAAAAATCCTTGAGGTCCACCTTAATGAAAATCGTTAGCAACTTTAATGGCTATCAGCAATCGTCTGTTCCTCATTGGGTGCCACTGAGTCCAGGGAAGGTACAGAGCCTGTGCCATCAGACAAGCTCGTTCTTTCTGTCGGGAGTGATTTCAGGTAAGCATCTTTTGATGTTAGTATAATGAATAAATTTCTCCGGCTGGACGTGTAGTGCAGGAAAGCTTACGTTAAGTCACGTTAGGGTTATTGAAAGGTTACTTGACGTAGCTAAAGTGTGCTTAATCTTCAAAGTGCTAGAGTTTGTTTAGGTAAGACACGCACGTGCAATAAATTCCAAGAATATGGAATTTATTTTTACTCAACGTTCCTCATTATCTTGAATATCACTAATATAACTTCGGTTTTAGTACATTAGTACCTTGAAGGCTCCTTATTAGAGCGGTAAACACAATATACCCTGAACTTAACGTAAACACTCAATGAAATAGACTTAACGGCCAGACAGAGGTCTGACAATAAAATGAACTAAGAAAACGTACTCAATTTTAACCTTTTATTGGGGAGCTCCTGGTATTACTCAAATACACACTCCAAAATAACACAACTACTGATAGCCCGAACTTTCGTACTATCGTAATATCGTAGAAAAGTAGGTAAATCGCATATCAATAATCAGGAACAACCTATCACATATAAAACGAAGCTCTTTGGTATAGTTGAGCGCGCCTATATATACTGCATACCACCACGTCATGACTTACACTCGTTGCCACATATAATTCAGCGGGAGAAACAACATTTCGTTAAGTGAGAAGATAATTTGCATAGGAAAATAAAATAACAAGAGATACTAAAATCAAAAAGAAACTGAATCTAGAGTATAAGTTACATTAGTGATACGCAATTTTATGACTTCCATTCTTTTATAAAGATATCATTTCGAAAAGTTCCTTCATTCATCTAAAGGAACAGCGAGCAAACGATAAATTCCGTTTGCTCGAAAAATCCATTGATTGTGGCTATCACCGCAATAGATTTAAATAATAAAAAAATCTTCATAAATTTCTTCATTGAATGAAAAGAAATGATAGCCAAATATTATCATACTATCTATCATAACCGTAAAAAATAAGAAATTAAAGTGGTATAAAAAAATAAATATCATATCAAAAAATTAATACCATATCAATCAATTTCGTATAAAATATAAACAAGAAAGATGACACCGAATTTTCGGGTGTAATAAGCACGTCTTTTGAATCCGTTCTGACGCAAATTAAATTTATCAAAGCTATTCAAAGTCAATGGAACCGGTATGGAAAACAATAAAATCTGATGGAAGAAAGAAGTTTTTCAATCGGGTCTTTAATCCCTCTGATATTGCTGTAAACGGAATCGTGAGCTAACGCTCTCTGGTTGCAGACTTGTGCTAAGTTAAGAAAAACATGAATTAATATGAGAAACATTTCGCATCGGAAACGCTCTCCAACACAGAAAGAATCTTTTAAATCGGACTCTTAGAAACAGAGATATAAACAAAAATAAGATGTGACTTTACGTCCCCTGGTGGGAAAACCATGCATTCTTTTAGGAAGAAAGTATTCGCAAAAGGTTTATCCATACGAGCCGTATCGGTCCAAGAAAAAAATTTTAGTAGAGTTTTCAGGATCCCAGATTTTGCTACAAATACATCAGAAGCAGATATTAACACTTATGCCCCTGGTGGCCAAACCATTCTTTACCAAACATTAGAAATTATGTGAAAAATATTTTCCATCAGGTCTTGTATGCGATACAGGACGAAGTTTTCAAATCGGAGTTTTAGGAGCAGAAATAAAGCAGAAAACGCAATTTACCTTTGTGCCCCCTAGCGGAAAGCCTATGAGTTACTTAAAAATTTTGAATTTATAGGAAAAACATTTCGCACCGGAAACACTATCCAACAAAGAAGGAATTTTTCAAATCGGACTCTTAGAGGTAGAGACATTGACAAAAATGAAATATGCATCAACGCCCTGGCGTAGAAACCATGCATTATTTTAAGAAGAAACTGTTTCTAAAAGGTTTGTTGACATAAGTAGTATAGGTCTACAAACAACATTTTTTTCAATCGAGAATTAAGAAGCTCATATTTTGCTGCAAATACATCAGAAGCTGAAATTAAGATTTACGCCACCTGGTGGCCAAACCATTTTTTACAGAAATTGGAAATTATGTCCAAAGGATTTCCCATTAGGAGCTCTATTCGGTGCAGAAAGAATTTTTCAAATCGGAGATTTAGAAGCAGAGACATAGGGGGAAAACGCAATTGACCTCTACGCCTCCTAGCGGAAAGTCTACGAATTACGTGAAAATTTTAAAATTATATGAAAAACATGTCACACTGAAAACACTATCCAACAAAGAAGGAATTTGTCAAATGGGACTCCTACAAGTAGAGATATTGACAAAAATAAGATATACAATCAACGCCCCCTGGCGGAGAAACTGTGAAATATTTTAAAAGGAAAATATTCTGAAAAGGTTTATCGATGTGAGTGGCATCAGTCCACGAAAGAAGTTTTTCACTCGATATTTTAGGAGCTCAGATTTTATGGCAAATACATCAGAAGCAAAAATTAACACTTACGCCCCCTGGTGGCCAAAGTATTCTTTACCAAAAGTTTGACATTATATGCAAGAGATTTTCCATCAGGAGGTGTATCCGCTGAAGAAAATATTTTTCAAATCGGAGTTTTAGAAGAAGAGTTATCGGGGTAAATGTAATTTACCTTAACGCTCCCTAGCGGAAAATATATGCGTAATTTGAAAAGAAACTATATCTAAAATACTCTTTGACATAAATGGAATCGAAAGATAAAATAATTTTTTCAATCGGATGTTTAGAAGCAAATATGTGGAATAAAGCGTATTTTTGAATTCGACAAAAAAACCGTTTGAGAATACTTTCTTCCTAAAAAAATACATGGTTTTCCCACCAGGGGACGCAAAGCCACATTTTATTTTTGTCGATATTTCTGTTTCTAAGAGTCCGATTTGAAAAATTCTTTCAGTGTTGGAGAACGTTTCCGGTGCGAAATGTTTCTCATATAAATTCATGTTTCTCATAACGCACAAGTCTGCAACGCCAGAGCGAAAGCTCACGATTCCGTTTACAGCAATATCTGAGGGATCAAAAACGCGATTGAAAAACTTCTTTCTTCCGTCAGATACTATTGCTTTCCATACCGGTTCCATTGACTTTGAAAAGCTTTGATAAATTTAATTTGCGTCAGAACTGATTCTTTTGTTTTTTTTTGTTTTGAGGTTTAACGACCACCGTGAGCAACTCAATGGGCTATAAGCAGTCTCCCGTCCCTAATTTAGGGTCACTGGTTCCAGGGAAGGGAGAGAGCCAGTGCCATAAGACAAACACAACATCCATGCCTCACCGGGATTCGAACCCGGACCCCGTTCGGACGAATGATCAGAGGCCATCGCTTAGACCACTGCGCCACCGGGGCGGCCAGAACCGATTCAAAAGACGTGCTTATTACACCCGATAATTCGGTGTCATGTTTCTTGTCTTAATATTGTTGATCTTTTGCTGAAAAGATCAACAATATTAAGAGAAAGAGAGAAAAAATATTGTTATTATAAAAAATTATATTATTTTTAATTTAACCAGAGGGTGTCGGTTATTGTTCATAATAATAGGGTAATGTGATTAATTTTACAAAAACATGAATAATTTATCATATGCATCAAAAGTGTTGGTTACTGTGTACAATACCATTTATCGATTTAACCGTAATAGAAACACTATTACGCAGTTTGAAATTAATTCTGAGAAAGACAGATATGTAAGATGTTGCTACTTTTGTCTTTGATAAAGTACAGAGAGAGAGAGAGAGAGAGAGAGACTGCTAATGGAATGTGACTTTTATGGAAATTGTAATAAGATGTTCTAATATTATAATATTAGTAATTTGCTTTGTGCTTTTGACTTAAAGCTGATTTCTAAGAGCTTAGAAATAATATTTTATAGCTTTTAATATTTTATTCGGGTATGATTATTTACACCTAAATAAATATATCAATTAGATGACCACTACACCAGAAAATTTGCATTCAGAATTAGTGTCGATACCAAGACAAAATAAATTTTTCTGAGCGTGAAACAGAACGTCAAACAATATCGCCAAATCCATTTCAAAGATGATTAATTCTTTATTGCAGAAGAGTCTAGAATAAATAAAATATTTTATTCGGGCATGATTATTTATGTGGATGGAAACATCGATAAGGAGCTGAACAATAGAATTCAGAAAATAACCAAAGTCTGTTATTAGCTGTATAAAATTATCTTCAGCAAGGAATAGGTAACGAAAGAACAAAACAAGTTGCATACTGTACAGTATTTAGATCAAGTCTCATGACAGTGACAGTTGGGTGCAGAATAAAGGGTTCCGTAGGAGGCTTGAAGTGAAGTCAATTTAAAAAAAAATAGACGAATGAAATGGCAAAACGGAAATACGTGTGCAGATTTTAGCTGGAAGGAGTACTTCTTATTCAGAAGAAAATGTTAGTTCAAACATAATGTATTGCTATTGACGTGTGCCGTTAATATTAGATAAAAGATTTTGAAAAACTGGTGCTAAATTTTGTGGTGTAGTTCTGCAGACTAGGGTGCAGCAGATCTAGAACAAGGTAAAATGAAGGCACGAAATATCAGCCATTAATGATCAAGATCAATGTAAAATGAATATCAATGTGAAAGAACAACAACAAAAGTAATGGAACGTACCAGAGATCACATTAAAGGAAAAAAAGAGTAACTCAAGGACTTCATTTACTTAGGAAGCATTTTCACATCCGATGGAAGAAACGTAAAAGATGAGGGAACTAGGATAGCACAAGTAAAGAATGCTTTCAATAAAAAAAAAAGAGGATTATTAACATCCAAGTCCATTTCTCCGGAAATGAAACCTTTTTTATAGAAACTTTCATATGGAATGTCGCACTTGTTGAATTTGAAACTTGGACATTGCAAAAAACAGACAGGATGGCAAAGCTATAAGCATTTGAAATGTGGTGCTGGCGACGTATGGTGAAAATTGCTTGGACCGAAAGCGTGACAAATGCGGAAGTGTTAAAAAAATTTAAGGAAAAACAAGAAATATTATTGGCTATAGAAAGAAGAGACAGAATGATAGGCCACCTCATGAAATACTTTGAGTGGTGTACCAACTTGATCGAAGGTAGAATGGAAGGTAAAACTGGAGAGGAAGCCCACAAGAATGCAATATATGGGTCAAATAACAAGAGGAAGACCCAATCGAAAAATCACGCTTAGGGCTTAGGATAGAATTCATTTGTGGATGCCGACCATTGCTATCCACCAACCTCAGGGTTGAGGAGCAAGGAAGAAGAGTGATAAAGAAAGTAATAACATGACTGAGGAATTATACCTAGCAAGAAGCAGAAAACGATGGAAACTTTATTGCTAAAAAGAATTGATTTTTGTTGCGGTGTTTTTCAGAGAATACATTTCTGCAGGTCAGACCGCTACAACCGCGTGAGATGCAAATACTAATATTTGATTATTATCTGTGGCATTTCACAGACACTGGATCATCCCGGTGGTCAAGTGGACAGAGGCGTAAACTCCTAGCTTGCTTTTCATCTGAGCTGGGTACCAGTACTGGGTCCCAATGAATCATGGGGTGATGAACTTGACCGTTACCCTCCAGGATCTCTCCTCTCCCCAGAGTCAGTGGTATCGAATTAGGGACGGATGAATGCTTATAACTCTTAGAGTTGCTCATGGTGGACGTTAAATACAGAAAGAAACAAGATAAAATACCGAGACTTCAGAATCTTAAATTATTTACTTAATCAGAGGTCTGTGAAAACGAGATTCAAAATGTAATTATTTTTTTTGGAGGGGAAGAATTAACGACTACCGTGAGTATCGCCATGGGCTATAAGCAGTCATCCGTCTCTAATTTAGCGACATTGGTTCCAAGGGAGGGAGAGATCCAGAGCCTTGAGACAAAAACACATCGTCCATGCCCCACCGGGTTTCGAACCCGGACCCATCAATGTAATTGCAAGTATTAACCCCAGATACCGGAAGTTTCTGTTATTTTATATAGTAGAGAGTCATTCCTTTTTCTTTTTAGATTTTGTTTGAAATCAGGATACAAACGGAGAACATCCTTATTCTTTAAAGGTAAACTAACCAGAAAAAGATGTACTCTAGTTTTACAGGAGTTAAACAAATTTTCGATGCCTCTATTTTCTGCACCCTTTGGTAACGACACATAAATTCAACTTGTTTTCAAGCAAACAGTGCTCTCTCGCCAGAATACTTTGCTTGTTACAGTCAATTCTAGGCTGAAATGTCTGAATACTAAAGATTTACCAGGAAAAGACATTCAAATATTTCTTTTTATTGTAAAAAGAATGACATTTTCAGGTGGCTTTCAAAATTATTAAGATACCCTTTCGGAGTTTTTCGAAATCTTTACCGGAAGTTGCTGATACTATCCACGAATGGTATACAGCGCACAAATCATTAACGTGTTGCTTGGTAGCAAATCCGTGGTAAACGAAAATTTTCCTAGTGTTATTGTCATGCACGACAGGCAGTAGCTTAGGAAATTATGGTTGTTAATCCAGGGAGAAATGTTGCTCATCGTTTATCCTTTATAATGCAACCAACAAATCCTTTAAGAGGTATATGATCATTATTTCGTAAAAGTCCTCTCTTTCTCTTGTTGTAAGAACGAAGCATTTCGCTTTCAAATCTTCTATAGAGGCAAAATTGTCACGAATGTTAAGTTCCTTTATTATTATTTATCTAAACGTAGTTGAATATTAAAAATTGTTCTTAATCTCCAGATATTCAAATTCCGAAATACTTCCAGAAAATGGAATATGTTGGGTTTCAAAATTAATAAGATACTCTTTCGGAGTTTTCCCAAATGTTTACCATAAGTTGTTAATTCTATCCACGAATGGTATACAGCGCACGGCCCTTTAATGTGCTGCTTTGTAACAAATCCGTGGAAAATGAAACTTTTCCTACCGTTATTGTCATGCATGTCATGAAGTAACTTAGGAAGTTATGCTTGTTAATCTGGAGGATAGATGTTGTTCATTATTTATCTTTTATGATACCACCAACAGCTCATTTAAGAGGTATACGACCATTAATTAGCAAAAGTCTGTCTCTTTCTCCTGCTGTAAAAATGAAGAATTTCACTTTAAAATACTATAGTGGCAAAATTGTCATGGAAATAAGTTCCATAACCATTGTTCATCTAAACGTAGCTAAACATTAACAAAAAATGTTTTATTCTACAGATATTCAAGGTCGAATTCTGAAGGACTTCTGCAAAATGCAGTACCTTGGGTTTCAAAATTAATAATCTTTCAAAATTAATATGATACACTGGTAATCTTCCGACTGCCATTACGATGCATGTCATGCAGTACCTTAGGAAATTATGGTTGTTTATTTCAGGGACGAACGTTGTTCATCGCTTATCCTTTATGACGCAACCAACAAATCCTTTAAGAGCACTTTAGATCCTTTACTGCACTATGCTGAAAAAAGTCACCGGACGCCTCTTCAAATGCAAATGAACGGATCCTCTGCGTTGTTAAGATGCGCGGTACAGTTGCAAACGGTATAAAACCAAGCCTGAAGCTGACTGCGATGATATCAGACTGTGAGGATGAGTTAAAAATGTTTCTGTGGGAGAGAATTGACTTTGAGAATAGAAAGATCGTTGGGTGTTATATTAGTGGGTTGTCCATAAGAAAAACCGAGAGGCGCTTAAATATACCCAAGTCAACTGTTCTGGATGCACTGAATAAGTGGAAGGCACATGGCGTGCCTGAAACAGCAAAAGGTACCTGCAGACCAAACAAAATCCGTGATAGAGGACGTCGAAGCCTCAGGAGAGTCGCTACAGCTAATCGACGGAGTACTGCACAAGACCTCAGTTTACAGGTGAGAAAAAATGCTGGAACCTTGGTAAGTACACATACCATTCGCAGAGAACTTCATTACATGGATTACCATGGTCGTGTGGCTGCTCATAAGCCTTTCATCTACACTCGGAATGCTACCCGTCGTTTAGCATGGTGTAAAGAACATTTATCGTGGACCGTAGATCAGTGGAAACGGGTACTATGGACTGGTGAATGCAGATACACGATTCATCAGTCTGATGGACGTGTTTGGGTATGGCGGCAGCCGGGGAACTCTATTTACCACAGTGTACTGTTCCTACGGTCAAGTTTGGATCTGGGAGTGTACTCGTGTGGGGGTGTTTTTCGTGGTATTGCCCCGGCCCATTGGTTATCGTGGACAAACCTGCGAACCAGCACGTCTACTACGATATTCTGGGCTATCATGCTCTACCAATTCTCGTGTAATACTGTGGAACTAAGCCTTGTTGGTACTAGCAGGGTAATTCACCGAGCCATAAAGCAAGGATTGTTACGGCGTGGTTTGACGATAATTCCATATCGTGTGTGGTCTGGCTACCACAGAGCCCTGATCGTAATCCCTATGGGATGAATAAGAGCGCCGCATAAGAAGTTTGGAACCAAGGCTTACTATTAAGCAACAGGTTGCGGCAGCATTATGTACTGAATGGAAGCGTATACCTAGTGTTCCAAAACCTTGTCTAAAGCATTAATTAAAGGGTCAGTGCATGCATTAAGGCCAAAGGTGGACTGACACCGTACTGATGTATGTCAATAAATGCTATGTTGTGTTTCTCTTTTAGGTGTCCAGCGACTTTTGTCGATATAGTGTATGATCATTCATTCGCGAAAGTCTGTATCTTTCTTCGGTTGCAAGAACGGAGTACAGAGAAACCTCCAAATAAAAGTGGCAGCTTCGACCAGGAAAAATTAACCGTTGTTGGGAGGTGCGGTTGTTCGGTGGTTAGGCTTAGGTTAACATTGTTAGTCGCTTGCTTTGGTAGAAAAGAAGACCAGTTGTACAAAGCATACACACGAAGGAAACGGTTTCAGAGTTTCCACCAGAGGTAGAATGCTGAAGGAAACGGTTTCAGAGTTTCCACCAGAGGTAGAATGCTGAAGGAAACTCAAAATAACAACTTAAAATAAAATTATGGTGGAGAGAAATTTAAGAAATCGATGTCCGACCCGTTGTCTCAGACTTCTCTTTAGAAATATTAGGTTTAGTTTAATATGTGCAAAGGGAAAGAAAAAGAAAGAGAGAAATGTTGGACAGTGAAATGGTACTGCACAGTTAGCTAGACGCGCGCCGAAAAAAGTAGGAACAGAGCACACAGGGAAGAAACAGAGATATACCGCCGCCAACGGAAAACATTCACACACTAGCACCCCCCCACACACCACCCCGGTTGGGACTGAAGCCTACACAGGACGCCTCACGTAGAATACTCTAACTCCCTTCATTTCACTTAAGTTCACTTAACACTTTAACTCCCTTCTTTCCCTTGTATTCGTCGTAATCCAACTCATGAAGTTGTAACCCAACTCATATCAAAAACCGAGAAACAAATGTTTGTGACGTCACGCTTAGCTTTTCGTGTAGGTAACGTCGTCACCTACACGCGCACAGATTAAGGGGGAAAATCACTTTGTTTTGTTGTCATAGCAACAAAGAACACAGCTGCTGGTGCGACGTCATCTAATCCAAATCATTCTCACAGGACGTCAGAGATGCGTGTATTCCTATCTTACCCCGTTCGTCGAAGTGCCTAAGTAACTAGGTAAAATTTTAAATTATAAGGTGTCCATTAGACGTCTTTCGGGACGGATAGCGTTGTTCGTTGGCCGCTGTTAAAATGTTTTGTCGTTAGGAGGTTATTGTTACTGTTAATTTTACGGCAGCTGGTAAGTACCAACCAAAACTTGCCGTTGACGTTACCGTTGTTCGGAGGTGCCCATTAATGAAGGTTTCACGGCATTTCGCTGTCAAATCTCTTATGGAGACAAAGTTGTCATGGAATTAGGTTCTTCCAATTTTGTTGATCTAAACTTAGTTTAACATTAGAAAAATTGTTTTATTTCCCAGATATTGAAATTCTGAAATATTCCTGGAAAATGAAATATCTTGGGTTTCAAAATTAATAAGATATTCTTTGGGAGTTTTTGTTTTTTAAACTTTAGTGGACGTTGTTGATTCTATCCACGAATGGAATACAGCGCACGACATTTAGTGTGTTGTGTGACGTACAGCATAGGGAATAACATGTGTCAAGACAACAAATCTGCAGCGAAACATTCTGTCAGCGTAGATCAGTTGGGAGAGCGATATACTCCGGAGTGAGGGTACACGGTTTTGATGGCCGTCGCGGTCAACTTGTGTTTTCACATTGGCGCCCAATTGTGGAAAATGGATTCACTGGCCGTTAAGTTTTTCGAAAAATGTGTGATGTTTGTTCCTTACATTGTTTGGAATTAATAAAAAATTCCTACATCGCTTCAAAGACAAAAAAAAAAAAAAAATTAAAACAACAACAGAGGGAGATGATGTGACGTAGTACAGAGGTGGAAAACATGTGTCAAGATGACAATTCTGCAGCGAAACATTCTGTCCATGTAGCTCAGTTGGGAGAGCGACTTACTCCGGTGTGATTGAACACGGACAAACTTGTGTTTTCACAGTTGCTTGGTAACAAATCCGTGGTAAATTAAAATTTTCCTAGTGTTATTGATTCCGTCCACGAGTGCTCAATACAGCGCACGACCCTTTAATGTGTTGCTTGGTAACAAATCCGTGGTAAATGAAAAATTTCCTAGTGTTATTGTCATGCAGTAACTTAGGAAGTTATGGTTGTTAATCTCGAGAATAGACGTTCTTCATCGTTTATATTTTATGATGCAACCAACAACTCCTTTAAGAGTTATATAATCATTCATATGCAAAAGTCTGTCCCTTTTACCCTAAGTTAGAGATGTTTACCAGTTATTGGTATTTTAAATGTTTACTTTAATTTTTTTTTTAGGTTTAACGACCACTGTGAGCAACTCAATGGGCTGTAAGCAGTCGCCCGTCCCTAACTTAGGGTCACTGGTTCCAGGGAAGGGAGAGAGCCAGTGCCGTAAGACAAACACAACATCCATGCCGCACCGGGATTTGAACCCGGACCCCTTTCGGACGAATGAACAGAGGCCATCGCCTTAGACCACTGCGCCACCGGTGCGGCTTACTTTAATTTATTGATTTCATCCACGAATGGTATACAGCGCACGACCCTTTGTTGTGCTGCTTGGCAACAAACTCTTATGGCGGCAAACTTGTCATGGAATAAGGTTCTTCCACTTTTGTTGATCTAAACGTAGTTTAACATTAGAAAAATTGTTTTATTTCCCAGATATTGAAATTCTGAAATATTCCTGGAAAATGAAATATCTTGGGTTTCAAAATTAATAAGATATTCCTTGGGAGTTTTTTTTTTGATGTTTAGTGGACGTTGTTGATTCTATCCACGAATGGAATACAGCGCACGACATTTAGTGTGTTGTGTGACGTACAGCATAGGGGAAAACATGTGTCAAGACGACAAATCTGCAGCGAAACATTCTGTCAGCGTAGATCAGTTAGGAGAGCAATATACTCCGGAGTGAGGGTACACGGCTTTGATGGCCGTCGCGGTGAACTTGTGTTTTCACATTGGCGCCCAATTGTGGAAAATGGATTCACTGGCCGTTAAGTTTTTCCAAAAATGTGTGATGTTTGTTCCTCACATTGTTTGGAAAAAATAAAAAATTCCTACTTCGCTTCAAAGACAAAAAAAATAAAAATAAAAATTAAAACAACAACAGAGGGAGATGATGTGACGTAGTACAGAGGTGGAAAACATGTGTCAAGATGACAATTCTGCAGCGAAGCATTCTGTCCATGTAGCTCAGTTGTTAGAGCGACTTACTCCGGTGTGAGGGAACACGGACAAACTTGTGTTTTCACAGTTGCTTGGTAACAAATCCGTGGTAAATTAAAATTTTCCTAGTGTTATTGATTCCGTCCACGAATGCTCTATACAGCGCACGACCCTTTAATGTGTTGCTTGGTAACAAATCCGTGGTAAATGAAAAATTTCCTAGTGTTATTGTCATGCAGTAACTTAGGAAGTTATGGTTGTTAATCTCGAGAATAGACGTTCTTCATCGTTTATATTTTATGATGCAACCAACAACTCCTTTAAGAGTTATATAATCATTCATATGCAAAAGTCTGTCCCTTTTACCCTAAGTTAGAGATGTTTACCAGTTATTGGTATTTTAAATGTTTACTTTAATTTTTTTTTTAGGTTTAACGACCACTGTGAGCAACTCAATGGGCTGTAAGCAGTCGCCCGTCCCTAACTTAGGGTCACTGGTTCCAGGGAAGGGAGAGAGCCAGTGCCGTAAGACAAACACAACATCCATGCCGCACCGGGATTTGAACCCGGACCCCTTTCGGACGAATGATCAGAGGCCATCGCCTTAGGCCACTGCGCCACCGGTGCGGCTTACTTTAATTTATTGATTTCATCCACGAATGGTATACAGCGCACGACCCTTTGTTGTGTTGCTTGGCAACAAACTCTTATGGCGGCAAACTTGTCATGGAATAAGGTTCTTAAACTTTTGTTGATCTAAACGTAGTTTAACATTAGAAAAATTGTTTTATTTCCCAGATATTGAAATTCTGAAATATTCCTGGAAAATGAAATATCTTGGGTTTCAAAATTAATAAGATATTCTTTGGGAGTTTTTGTTTTTTAAACTTTAGTGGACGTTGTTGATTCTATCCACGAATGGAATACAGCGCACGACATTTAGTGTGTTGTGTGACGTACAGCATAGGGAATAACATGTGTCAAGACAACAAATCTGCAGCGAAACATTCTGTCAGCGTAGATCAGTTGGGAGAGCGATATACTCCGGAGTGAGGGTACACGGTTTTGATGGCCGTCGCGGTCAACTTGTGTTTTCATATTGGCGCCCAATTGTGGAAAATGGATCCACTGGCCGTTAAGTTTTTCCAAAAAGTAGTGATGTTTGTTCCTCACATTGTAGGGAATTAATGAAAAATTCCTACTTGGCTTCAAAGACAAAAAAAAATAAAATAAAAATAAAACAACAACAGAGGGAGATGATGTTACGTAGTACAGAGGTGGAAAACATGTGTCAAGATGACAATTCTGCAGCGAAACATTCTGTCCATGTAGCTCAGTTGGGAGAGCGACTTACTCCGGTGTGATTGAACACGGACAAACTTGTGTTTTCACAGTTGCTTGGTAACAAATCCGTGGTAAATTAAAATTTTCCTAGTGTTATTGATTCCGTCCACGAATGCTCTATACAGCGCACGACCCTTTAATGTGTTGCTTGGTAACAAATCCGTGGTAAATGAAAAATTTCCTAGTGTTATTGTCATGTAGTAACTTAGGAAGTTATTGTTGTTAATCTCGAGAATAGACGTTCTTCATCGTTTATATTTTATAATGCTACCAACAGCTCCTTTAAGAGTTATATGATCATTCATTTTTAAAAGTCTGTCCCTTTTACCCTAAGTTTACCATAAGTTAGAGATGTTTACCAAGTTATTGGTATTTTAAATGTTTACTTTAATTTATTGATTTCATCCACGAATGGTATACAGCGCACGACCCTTTGTTGTGTTGCTTGGCAACAAACTCTTATGGAGGCAAAGTTGTCATGGAATAAGGTTCTTCCACTTTTGTTGATCTAAACGTAGTTTAACATTAGAAAAATTGTTTTATTTCCCAGATATTGAAATTCTGAAATATTCCTGGAAAATGAAATCTCTTGGGTTTCAAAATTAATAAGATATACTCTGGGAGTTTTTTTTAATGTTTAGTGGACGTTGTTGATTCGATCCACGAATGGAATACAGCGCACGATATTTAGTGTGTTGTGTGACGTACAGCATAGGGAAAAACATGTGTCAAGACGACAAATCTGCGGCGAAACATTCTGTCCGCGTAAATCAGTTAGGAGAGCGACTTACTCCGGTGTAAGGGGACACGGGCAAACTTGTGTTTTCACAATTGCTTGGTAACAAATCCGTGGTAAATGAAAATTTTCCTAGTGTTATTGATTATGTCCACGAATGCTATATACAGCGCACGACAGTTTAATGTGTTGCTTTGTAAAAAATCTGTGGTAAATGAAAAATTTCCTAGTGTTATTGTCATGCAGTAACTTAGGAAGGTATGGTTGTTAATATCGAGAATAGACGTTCTTCATCGTTTATATTTTATAATGCAACCAACAACTCCTTTAAGGGTTATGTGAGATCATTCATTTGCAAAAGTCTGTCGCTTTTACCCTAAGTTTACCATAAGTTAGTGATGTTTACCAAGTTATTGGTATTTTAAATGCTTACTTTAATTTATTGATTTCATCCACGAATGGTATACAGCGCACGACCCTTTAATATGTTGCCTGGCAACAAATTCGTGGTAAATAAAAATCTTACTGGTGTTATTGTCATGCATGTCCTGCAGTAATTTAGGAAGTTATGGTTGTTAATCTTTAGGATAGACGTTCTTCATCGTGTATCTTTTATGATGCAACCAACAGCTCATTTAAGAGGTATATGACCATTCATTCGCAAAAGTCTGTTTGTTTTTCTTGTTGCATGAACGAAGTATTTAGCTTTCAAGTCTTTTATAGAAGCAAACCTGTCATGAAGGTTAATTTCTTCCATTTTTGTTGATCTAAACATAGTTAACATAAAAAAAAAAAAATTATTATCCAGATACTCAAATTCAAATTCTGAAAGACTTATTCAAAATGCCGTATCATGGGTTTCAAACTTAATAGGCTTTCAAAATTAATGAAATACTCTTTCGGAGTTTTTCGAAATGTTTGCCATGCGTTATTGATTCTATCACCGAATAGTATACAGGGCACGTCCCTTTAATGTGTTGCATGGTAACAAATCCGTGGTAAATGAAAATTTTCCGAATGCTATTACGATGCATGTCATGCAGTAGCTTAGGAAATTATGGTTGTTTATTTCAGGGACGATTATTGGCATGAATGTTATGTAGTAGTTTAGGAAATTATGGTTTTTAATCACGTTGCTCATCGTTTATCCTTTTTGACGCAACCAACAGATTCTTTAAGAGGTATGTGGTTATTAATTCGCAAAAGTCTGTCTCATTTTTCTTGTTGCAAAAACGAAGTATTTAGCTTTCAAATCTTTTATAGAGGCAAAATTGTCGTGAAGGTTAAGTTCTTAAGTTCTTCCATTTTTGTTTGTCTAAAGATAGTTTAACATAAAAAAAATATTCTCCAGATACTCAAATTCTGAAATACTTCTTGCCAAGTGCAATATCTTTAACTTTCTGTGAAGGGAAAAATGACGTTTAATTTCTCATAAACCAGCACGAGAGCAACATTTTTATAAAAGTTATGAGTGCCTGCTACAGTGATAGTGTTTCAGAATCTGAAGACCTACCCCTGAAATTTTAGAAATATACTAAGGGTGAGGCAGGGGTGCCAACTTCACCAAATTATTGGCATGGGGCAGTCGTGAAGAGATGAGACTTGGAAGAGGCATGTCTCTTTCGTTGTCAAAAGGAAATTAAAAGAAAAAAGGGCAAAAAAGAAGGTAAAGAAAAAAGGGCAACTACGAGATTCGACATTCATTTAAAAACGCCTATCAGCAAATTAATAAAGAAACAGAAACATTATTTTGCTGAATCCTAATACTTTTAAAAATAAAATTCAACTTGCGATTTAAAAAAAAATATTCAGTGAGATTTTATTTCCAAAAGTTTATGAAAAATTTGTGAAATGTGCTGGATTACTTAAACAAAGAACAAGAAGCGCAAAAAATAAATAGATAAATGAAAGCGCTGTCTACGAGTGCTGTACCGAATTTAATGCAAAAGTGGGCATAATTTTTTTATTAACTGACAGAGATAATTCAAATCGAACATGTTGCTAGCACAACTATTTCTCTATACAAAGGTATTACTCAACATAGTCTCCATCACAAGCGATGCATTTGCGCCATCGTTGAACCCAACGCTCGAATCCTCTTTGAAAAAATTCAGGGGTGGACTGTTGCATCCACTTCTTCACACACACACACACACACACACACTGTCACCTCGTCTGTGTCATCATATAGTTTTCCCCGATGACTGGGCTTCATTGGACCGAATAGGTGGAAGTAGGAGGGACTGTACGGTGAATGGAGGAACACTGACCAGCCTAATTTGCTGATCGCGTGATTTGCTGCCAAAGATGTGTGCGGTCTCACATTGTCATGGTGAATGTGGATCCTTTTTCAGAATCTTTTTCGATCTCTTCCTCTTTATGGCATCTCTAAGCTTCTTGAGTGTCTCAATGTGCCGCTCGTTAGTTCTTCTTGAGTGTCTCAATGGCCACGTTCCAGAAAATCAAGTGGTGTGACCACCTGTCATCCCGAAAATAGTCACCATTATTTTCTGTGCTGATCGCTGGCTCTTGAACTTCTCAGGCCTTGGTGAAGAGGTTTGACGCCATTCTTTAGATTGCTTCTTTGTTTCCGGATCGTAAAAATACAACCACGTTTCATCCCCTGTCATCACATCGAAAAAAAATAAAAATAAAAAAATAAAACGTGTTTCTATTGGCTTCAAATGTTTTCAGCAGGTTAAAGCAGACTTCCACCCTTCTCTCCTTCAAACAGGTGTCAGCGGCCGAGGTAGCTACTACACACGCACTTTCCGATACCGTAAGTCTTCCATCATCTTCTGTATGGCATTGTGACTACAGTCCAGTTGCGCAACAAGTCACGGATTGTGACTCGTCTCTCCGCGAGAATGAATTCATCCACTCGCTGACGATTCGTGTCTGTGGTCGCAGATGATGGTCTCCCACAGCGTGATTTGTCTTCAATGCTGGTTTCCCCTTCTTTAAACTTCTTCATATATGTGTGCGCATTGCTCTTGTCAATGGAGTCATCTCCGTAAACATTCTGTAGCCTTCTGTGCATGTTGGACAGCCTTCACCCTTGCCTCGTCAAGAACTCAATGACGGCACGTTGCTTCTGATTGGAATCCATTATTTCCTGCAATGAAGAAAACGAGTTACTATAGAGGAAGAGTTACTCTACTAACATGTGCAATTCGAACGACCTCTGTCAGTTAATAAAGTAGTTATGACCACTTTTGCATAACTTTCGGTACAATCCTCATACTATACACTTCTGTATTTTTATTTTATTTATCCTAATATATAATTTGCTAGAGTCCTCCTTCCTCCGTGCCACTTTTTAAGTCGTCATAGCAACAACCGAGAAACAAATGTTTGTGACGTCACGCTTAGCTTTTCGCGTAGATGACGTCATCACCTACACGCGCACATATTAAAGGGAAAATCACTTTGTTTTGTTGTCATAGCAACAAAGAACACAGCTGCTGGTGTGACGTCATATAATCCAAATCATTCTCATATGACGTCAGAGATGCGTTACGTCACACGGTCAACTCTTTAGAGATACGAAAATTTTACATCAGAAATTTTGGTTCACTACCTGAGCCATCGAGTTTATAATAGGTGGTGACACCACTCCTATCCACGCAGCACTGGCCGCCAAAGGTCACCGTCCGTACTGCAAGTGACGTCATATCCAGGCACGACGCAGCCGTAGTAAAGAAGCTGCTTTGAAAGCAATGCAAGAAAAGCTTCTAGGCGTGTAGACAGGTAAAATGAGTAATTCAATAATCTTTATCAATTATACACAAGCTTACTGTTTCATCAATGGTATAATTTAGTTCTTTTTTGCCTGTATGTGACGTCACGCCAACGATTAGCTGTGGCTTAGGGCGGCAGAGTCAGCGGTGCCTCCATCTAATATAAGCTCGATGACCTGAACTGGTGTTTAGCCATCTGTATGTGGCGACGAAAAGAGTACGACGATCTGACGACGTCAAGATAAAAATAGTTCACGGGAAAGAACAGGGGAAATTGATGCAGGGTTCACAGTCAGTGTATACGAAAAATGTTGTGTACAAGGAAGTGTTGACGAAATAGAGACTAAAGGTTTTATACAAAACACGCAACAAACAGACAGCCCGTCGTATTAAATTCCATAATCGACTGCTCGGGAAACTTTCAGAAAGCTGTGAGCCAACGTCGCCATCTATTGACGTAGAACTCAAAAACACAATAAATAAATGCCAATAATTTCTGCATCGTAAATTTGATTTTTTCCCGTCATTATTGACGGGCTTTTACCTAGTTTCTGATAATTGTTTTAAAAATTTGCCACACATCACGAGAACATGTGAAGCATAATACGGGGCTGGCAGTCCAGTTTCTTATTGAATGTGCAATGCTGAATGTAGGAAAAAGTATACTTATTTCATTATTTATTAATCTGCCGGAAATAAATCACTTTGGCCCCATTAGGTTTAGCTTTGTCCACTTCATGAGGTTAAAGCGATTATTTAGTTAAACAAGACGAAAAATATTGGGTGGGCACTGCTCCCCACTAAAAGTGCTGGAGGAGCAAGATTCACCTTTCCTCTCCATAGTCGGCGCCTATGCTAAGGGTATTATGAAAGAGTGCTCCCGAGAAATTCTGCTTTGTGCTGTGCAATGGCTGTAGAACATATTACAAAGGCTAAATAGGCAGAAAAATCAGCACATCCGGTTAATCAGAAATCGAATTTTCATCACTTTAGGTGCAGAATAATCTAACACAGAAAGTGAATCGAAAGTTTTGCAATATTTAGAGCACTTTATGTCTTCATATGTACCTTTAGGACGAAGGCTGACTAGCATTCAAAGTACGAACCATTGTGTTGCATTGTCTTTAGCCATCTGTCTTCCAGTTCTTTGATTCCGCGGCGGTATCAGTTTTTGTCCTTCAAGGTGAAGAATTTCTTCACCCCAGCTGCCACCTGCTCCTGGTTGTTCAAGTGCCGCCCACGAATGAAATGGGCCATGGACCGGAACAAGTAATAATCCGACGGGGCAAGATACGGACTATATGCTGGGTGTGGAGTCAGTTCGATGCCCTCAAGTTTCTGGAGTTTTTCCCGGGTCGTTTGCGCGGTATGAGGCCGGGCGTTGTCCTGCTGTAGGAGAGAGCGCTTTCTGTTCACCAGTACCGAGTATATCTCCTCCAAAGAGGCATACATCCATCCAGCTGTTCAGAGTAGAGTTTATCATAAATAAACAGTTGACGTGGACTAGGAACACTAAACAGAAGTAATCGCTCTTTTCACGTTTATAAGTGAGTCACGGGAAATTTTTCATCGCCCGCCAAGGGGAATCGAACCCAAGGTCTTCCAGTTACGCGCCGGATATGCTTCCACTGCACCTCAGCTGCCTGGAAATTCCCCAGACTCACAAACGACAAACTGCCAAACCACATGACAGGGCTGCTTCTTTGGAGCCCCGCACAATGCTGGGGATTCACCACAGTTGAACAGCAGCAATATAACAAAAAACTGGAAGGCGAATGAATGAAAATACACAGTTGACGTGGTCCAGGAACATCAAATAGAAGTCATCGCTCTTTCCACGTTTATAAGTGAGTCGATTACCGGTGGCGGCCGATGAGAAATTTTTCCGTGATTCTGGTAATTTGCTCAGTTGCTGCTGTTCATCTGTGCTGAATCCCCAGCATTGTGCGGGGCTCCAAAGAAGCAACCCTGCCGTGTGGTTTATTAGTTTTTCGCTTGTGAGTCGGGGAATTTCCAGGCCGCAGTGGTGCAGTGGAAGCATATCCGGCGCGTAACTGGAAGACCGTGATTTCGATTCCAGGTGGCGGCCGATGGGAAAATTTTCCGTGACTCACTTATAAACGGGGAAAGAGCGATTCCTTCTATTTGATGTAGAGTTTGTCGTTGATGGTCCGACCGTCTGGAACGAATTCGTAATGGATTATCCCTTCGAAATTCCACCAGACGCAGAGCATCACCTTGTACTAGAAGTGTCCAGGTTTGGCAACGGGTTCAGGGAGCTGGCTCGGGCTCAGACACTGCCGTTGTGTGTTAAGATTACGGAAGTAGACTCACTTTTCATCGCACGTAACAATTATCTGGATGAAACGTACATCGCGCTGGTTTTCTAGGAGCTCCGTACATTCTTCCAGTCGACGGTTTGCTTCAGCTGGCATCAGTTTGTGAGGCACAACGTGGAAGCTCCTGTAGACCTTGCCGAGGTCCTGAAGGTGACGAATCACGGTGGTCTGTGACATGCCCAGCTCGTCTGATAATCTTCCAGTGCTAGTTGTGGGATTCGACTCTACGGCCTGGCACACGGCCTTCAATTCCATGGTTCGCGGCCTACCTGACCATGGCTGACCGTTGAGGTTTCTGTCACCTGAGCGAAACGTCTTGAACCATCTGATTGCGATGCTGTTGTCCATGGAACCTTCGCCTTTTGCGTGACAAATGTTTCGTGTTGCTTGAGCAGCGTTATGGCCGAGTTCAAACTCGTAAAGCAAAAGTTTCCTAATTAGCCGGTTGTGGCTGTTCACCTTTTAGGCGTCCCAAACACAGACAGAACGACGACATGCAACAACACTTTGTATCCCTTTCGACTTACTGTAGTGCGCGACTTGAACTAGTTTAAACAGGTGACATACCCGCTCCAGGACATGCGTTTATGCAAATATTGCTAAACTTTCGACTTACCATCTGTACTGTTAATAAGTTGGTGCAGACGGAATGTCGGATTTTTCACACTCGTGCAGTTGGCAAATAATACAAAAAATACAAATAAATTATAATTTATGAATTAACACACACTATAAAAAATTGCAGGGTCAAATTACGGTAGATACACCGGCAGCTGACTGGCCAGTCAATAAACCGTAATTTTACAGTACCATATCGTAATGTTCATCAACATATCTAATAACCGGGAAATAAAAATGTCTAATGACCATAATGTTCATTAACATGTCTAATGACAAGTAAATAATAATACATGTTATGATCATTAACATGTCTCATGGGAAATAAAAACGTCTAATGCTGTAATGCTCATTAACATGACTAATGACTGGGAATAAATAATACGTCTACTGACCGGGAAATAAAAACGTGTTGCCCACAGAGGTGTTGCCAGTCGACTGATAGCACATGGAAAAAATGGTATATAACCACTTTAAGAAGAACGTTGCCAGATTGTCAAGGTTAAAATACAGTAACTGTTCAAAAAGTTTTAACACCGTGAACATGTAGTTTATCTACCGAAAATTTATGCTTGACCGCCAGGTGGCGTGCTTACGATCTGTAAACCGTCTTAATCCGGGAGATACACTGACTATTCACAGCAATGTTTTGCAGCTCACAGCGCTATGTGACTTGTGATACGTGAATTCAAAGCATTAGGGCCGTGTGGAGTGGTGCAGAGGTGACACACACATTTGGACGGCAAAGTCGCAGCGATAAATTCTGTCGCTGTAGTTTAATTGAGAAAGTAATCAGCTCTGGAAAAGATGGATGCGGATCGGAGCTAAGACACCTCCAAACTGTTCTTTCAGCTTGGCGCCCGATGGAGGAAATGCATCTACGTATAGAATTCGTATGAAATTCACGGGAATTCCTTCTTCAACGCTTCAAAAATGAGGATGCTTCTTCCACACATCGTCTGGAATTAAACAGAATTCTTTTTTTTAGGAGAGCTACTTCAAGCATGGTTTGCGGGCTGACTCGGAAACTAATGATTCCGTCCCAGCCCTTTCTCAAGGAGGGGGTGGGTGGGTGGGTGGGGGTGATATACACTGTATTGTCAAAAGTCACCGGACACCCCATCAAAGGCATATCAACAGATTCGCTGTGTTGTTAAGATGCGCGGTACAGCTGCAAACGGCATAAAAACAAGCCTGCAGCCGACCGCGATCATATCGCACTGTGAGGTTGAGTGAAGATGTCACGGCAGGAGAGAACTGATTTTGACAAAGGAAAGATTGCCGGAACTTTCAAACATATAACGGTACATGATTTATACTTATTTTATAAATTTTGAACAGTGCGATTAGCAGCTTAGTTTCATTAACGTAATCTCAAGGACGAAAACTTGCACATCGATAAAAATAACTTTAAATTATAACATACCGGTACACTTGATATTTGCCAAAACGTATCCATAATGATATATGAAAAATCAATAACTTTTCTTTAGGTAATAATAATCAGTGTTGCTAATGGAATTGCGCAAACTGCGTCTTGATGACGTCAATGGACAAAGAATTGTTTGATGGTCTATTTCGGAATTTTCAATCAGCAGAACTTATAATATTGAGGATTTTTGTTTCAATAATTTTATCAGTTTTCCAAATGGAATCAAAATTTGAGTCTGTCCATGCGTCAATATTTTTTTCATTTCATTTATTATTTCTGCTGTTATAGATTCATGATTTATTGTTACATTGTTATTTATTTACTTTCGTAACAGCAAGGAAGCTACGGGAAAAGGCCTCACACGGTCCTGACTTAGCCCCGAGCTTCCTAAGTAAAGTCAACAATCAAAGACAGCAATGAAATTTAGATTTATATTAGTATAACATGAAATCTCCGCGGCGCTACAATTAGATATCACTCTTGCCCTCCAACTTTCCGATTAACCTCCCTTCCCATCTCTTTTTTTGCTGTTAGTTTAATATATGTGCTTTAAGTTTTTTTTATATAAGTTATAGTTATTGATTTCTGTTAGTTTTCTAGGTAACTTTGTTTTATGATTATAGTTGTAAGTAAAACTGCGTGACGTATATTCTAAATTAACTTTCCTTTTTAGTTCCTTTCCGTATGTAAATCTTGAGTTTATTCTCAGTTATACTTCACACTTAACGTGATATCTTTTCCCTCAAACAAATACTGTTGGCAACATAATTGAGGTTGAATGAACGTGACGTATGCCTGTTATTTGATAAGAGCGAGAGATATTAACTACGAGAAAACTGTTGCTTGTGGAGCGTTGTGTTGGAGAGCGATTAATGTGGAACGTAGAGTTGTTGGTGTGTGGTGTGTTTAATGTTGATACCGTTTTGTTATGTGAAGTGCTACATCGAGAAATAAAACATCTTTTCCGTAAGTTTGACTTCTGTTTTCTAAATGTTTCGTCTGGCCGTTAAGGTTTAATTTAGGAACTATTTCACAGTATGGTTATGTTTTTTAAAATAACGTAGCAGTACAAAAAGACTTTTACGTTATAACTGGTATTAGTACACGCTGGTTTCTAGTACCATGTTAATTTGTATAAGTAGTTATTTTTATTAGATCATATTCTATGTTATTCTTTATTCTTGTATACATTATTTTCCTTAAGTTAAAATCGTATAATCGCTTAACAGTCATTTTACTGTATTATATTTATTAGGGAAAACTCTTGTAAAACCATGAATACCTAAACGCATATAATTATTACTGTTAAAGTTGTATTTTAAATCTATTAGTCTGATTAATTTATTTTGAAGTATTTGCAGTTTTTTAATATTGGATTAAGTTGTTTGACCCCACGTTAATATGCAATAATTAAGGTGTGTATGAATTAAGGTAAAATATAATAATTTCAATGCTTTAACCGTAAGATTTATTAAACCATGGCTTACAATTCCTATATATTTTGATATTTTACTCAGAAGATTTTCTATGTGTTTATTCCACTTTAAAATATTATTGAGTGTAATTCCAAGGTAAGTAAAGTTACATACTATTTCAATTGATTTGTTATCCAATAATAATGGTATATTTATATCTTGTTTTGTTTTCTGTCTAAAAAATACCGCTTTCGTCTTATCTGTATTTAGTACCAGTTCCTTAGATCTCAACCACTCCGTATATTTCTGTTAATCTATATTGCCTTATAAAATCATTCCGTTTGGGTTAGTTCTACTGAATAACAAAGATTTAGCGTCTATATTAAAAATATCATTTATAAAGATATTATCAGCAGTGGTCCAAGTATTGATCTGGAATGTATAGATTGATTTAAGCAACTTAGATTATACCTGCTGACAGTTGCTGAAAATATCAGTATAACTGCAGGTACTTCTGATTTCTAATTCCGAAATACACTATCTACTAACAAGTAATTGGAAACCCCTGCAATCGACGATATCTGCGGTCCTGATACACGTCACGGCCGCCGCCGTTAAATATCGTGTGGGAAACAACAACGCAACCAGTCGCATGCAAGATGCTACGCAGTTCGGAGCTCTCTGATTTCGAGAAAGGTGTAGTCGTCGGGTATCACAGAAATGGCCGATCCATTCGTGACATATCCAGCGAGTTGAAGTACCCAAAATCTACAGTGGCCTACGTGATTGGCAAATGGAAGATGAGAGGTGACTGTCGGAATGTGCCCCGACCCGGCAGACCCACAAAACTGGGAGTTAGAGACCGACGGGTGCTGGCCAGAGAAATTCGGAAGAACCGCACAAAATCGATGGGCCACATCCGCGAGGAGTTTCAACAGATATCCGGGAGTATACTTTCGATGAATACAATCCGTAAGGTTATCATGGACGTGCTGCCGCCCACAAGCCTTTAATCACCAAGTCCAATAGCGCTGCTCGGCTAACGTGGTGCAAAGAACGTCCACAGTGGACCGTTGAACAGTGGAAACAGGTTCTCTGGAGCGACGAATCAAAGTTCACCCTCTACCGTTCGGATGGCAGGGTCTGGGTTTGGCGTCTGCCTGGAGAACGCCTCCTGCCGGAATGTAATGTGCCAACTGTGAAGTTCGGCGGCGGTGGAATTATGCTATGGGGGTGTTTCTCCTGATATGGCACGGGTCCCTTGGTCGCAATTCTTGGTAGACTCAACGCCGAGACCTACTGCACCATTTTGGATGACCATGCACTTCCTACGTTGTGGCTGTTTTACGGGGTGGACCCATGTTACTTTCAGGATGACAATGCCACCTGTCATGTTGTGAGGTCTAGCATGGCTTGGTATGGTGACAATGGGGTTATTCGAATGGACTGGCTTGCGCAGAGCCCAGACCTTAACCTTATCGAGCACCCCTGGGACGAGTTGGAGCGTCGACTTTAGGGTGCCCCCACCGACCGAAATCGGTGAAGGAACTGACCTGTCTTCTCCTAGCCGAGTGGAAGAAAATACCTGTTGCCGTCGTACAACGTCTGGTTGAGAGTATGCCCCTGAGGGTCGCAGCTGTAATCGCCGCTCGTGGAGGCTCCACCAACTATTGAAGGTGAATAAACTTCGTTTTCCTTTGCTATCACAGGTGTCCAATTACTTGTTGGTAGATAGTGTAGATATCAAGCATTTTTTTTATTCACTGACGTCATCAAATGTGAAGATTTTGCCATTCATTAGCAGGTCTCCATTTCACTTAAGGAAAATTATTGAGATTTAATATAATTATGGTTGAGTTTTAGCGAATAATTAAGTATGCCATGCTATAATTTAAATTATTTTTATTGATGTGCTGATTTTCATCTTTGCAAATGCACTAATCACGAAGAAATTGCCGACAGTAATATTTTACCATTGGAAACATAAGCAGAGTTTTTACGTGGAACTATATTAATTTGGGGCCACGGATTTCAGGAGAGAGCCATAGCCATAGCTATCAGGCAAGAACGCTTTTCTGTTGGGACTCATTTGAGATACACATCTTGCGATGTTAATAAGATGAAATTTTATAACTTGCATTTCCTTTCCGTGAAGTTTCTATTTGGAAAAGTTCTTTCATCCACTTCTATATAACAGCAAACAATTAACGTCGTTTGCTCGAAAATCCGAGTGGGAAAGTAAAATTTCATGGGCTGTTGTGTCATAAGATGCAACAGACTGAAATGTTTGTTACCTCAGACGGAAATGATTTCAAATAAACATTTTCCGCAGAAAGTAACAATACAAATCATTACTTATGGTTCCTTCTTCGTAAAAGCAGAACTTCGAAATATTTCTTGAGGTACTTAAGTAAACAGCAAACGGGAAAAAATTCTTGCTGGAAAAGAGGAGAAATTTATATATAATAAATTAAAACTTACATTGAAGTGTTTTTTTAGTTTTTTTTATTGGTGGTATAACGACCGCCGTCCGTGAGCAACTCAATGGGCTGTAAGCAGTCGCCCTTCCCTAACTTGGGGCCAAAGTTTCAAGATAAGGGAATGAGAGAGAGAGAGCAAGTGCCGTGAGACAAACGCCCAACATGCATTCCTCTCCGGGATTCGAACCCTGACCGATCTCGGCCGTCATTTGAGTGTGTCCGTGCCACTGTCTTCTGAAATGCATAGAAATATTTGAGCCATTTAGATTAAACGCTTTGACAGTTTGTTGAAAATGTCAACAGAACCGTAGGCACTACTGATTAATAACTTCCAAATAAGTCTTCAATCATTTCATGAAAGAAATACGGGATTACGCCATATAATACAAATTTTGAAGATGACAGTCCGATTTTTGGCGTAAATGTGACAAGGATGGTAAGTTTTGACTTACCATCCTTGTCACATTTACGCCAAAAATCGGACTGTCATCTTCAAAATTTGTAAACTTCAATCATTTGTTTGTCTACTTGCGTAATGAATTGTACACATTTCTCCAACCATTAGGTCTCAATTTTTCCTAAGGAACATTTTTGAGTTTTATTATATTTATGGTTGAGTTTTAGCAAATCTTTAGTATGTCATGCTATAATTTAAAATTATTTTTATAAATGTGAAAATGTTCATCTGTGACAACACACTAACAGTGGAGGGTTTCTGCCGAAGTTTTTGGAAAAAGAAGGTATAGTTTTTAAGTGGAACCACCTTAATTTGGGGCCACTGGCTCCAGGGCAGGGTCAGAGCCAGAGCTATGAGAGAAAAACGTTTTTTCTGTCCGATGTCATTTCATCCAAATATCTTGTGATGTTAATAAGACGAAATTTTATGATTTGTATTTCGTTTCTGTGAAGCTTCTGCTTTGAAAAGTTCTTTCATCCACTTCTGTCTAACAGCAAACGATAAATGCCGTTTGTTCGAAAAATCCGAGTGGAAAAGTAAAATTTCATGGGCTGTTGTGTCTTAGGATGCAACAGACTGAAATGTTTGTCATCTCAGACGGGAATGATTTCGAGTAATCATTTTCCGAAGAAAATAACAATACAAATCATTACTTATGGTTCCTTCTTCGTAAAAGCAGAACTTCGAAATATTGTTTGAGGTACTTAAGTAGCCAGCAAATGAAAAAAAATCTTGCTGGCAAAGAGGAAAAATTTATGTATAATAAATTAAAACTTACATTTGAGTGTTTTATTACATTTTTTTTGTTGATTGGGGTTTAACGACCGCCGTTAACAATTCGATGGGCTATAAGCAGCCGCTCGTCTATAATTTAGGGCCACAGGTTCCAGGGAAGGGAGAGAGAGAGAGAGAGAAAGAGAGAGAGAGAAAGAGAGAGAGAAAGAGAGAGAGAGAGAGAGCAAGTGCCGTAAAACAAACGGGCAACATACATTCCTCTCCGGGATTCGAACCCGGACCGATCTCGGACACCATTTGAGTGTGTCCATGCCATTGTCTTCTGGAATGCATAGACATATTTGAGCCACTTAGATTAAACGCTTTGACAGTTTGTTGAGAATGTCAACAGAACCGTAGGCGCTGCTGATTACTAATTTCCAAATAAGCCTTCAAGCATTTCTTTGTCCACTTGCATCATGAATTGTATACATTTCTCTAACCATTCGGTCTCAATTTTTCCTAAGGAAATTTTTTGAGTTTTACTATATTTATGGTTGAAATTTAGCAAATCTGTAGTATGCCATGCTATAATATAAAATTATTTTGATAAATGTGAAAATGTTGATCTGTGGCAATACACTAACTGTGGAGGGTTTTCTGCCGAAGTTTTTGGAAAAAGAAGGTATAGTTTTTAAGTGGAATCACCTTAATTATGGGCCACTGGCTCCAGGAGAGGGTCAGAGCCAGAGCTATGAGAGAAGAACGATTTTTCTGTCCTGTGTCATTTCAGAAAAATATCTTGTGATGTTAATAAGACGAAATTTTATGATTTGTATTTCGTTTCCGTGAAGCTTCTATTTTGAAAAGTTCCTTCATTCACTTCGGTATAACAGCAAACAATAAAAGCCGTTTGGTCGTAAAATCCGAGTGGAAAAGTAAAATTTCATGGGCTGTTTTGTCTTAGGACGCAACCGACTGACATATTTGTTATCTCAGACGGGAATGTTTTCCAGTAAACATTTTCCGAAGAAAATAACTATACAAATTATTAAATTATGGTTCCTTTTTCGTAAAGGCAGCACTTAGAAAAATTCTTTAAAAAAGCAGAAAGCAAACGAAAAATTCATATCTCTGGAAACGTGAAAAAATTTATATATTAAAATGGATCTTCCTTTGCTATTACGTCATATTATGGAATATGTTCAACTGAATACGTTCGATGTCATGCAACACTTGCCTGTCGTTCATTAGCGATGTTTATTACACAGAGTTAGCTACTAAAAGACGAGGGTGTTTTCTTTTCCAAAAATATTGTAAATCCAAATGCAAGACATTTAACGCGGGGAAGAATGGTGAACATAAGATATACTCTGGCAGGTAGAATCGGTTAAAATGGATTTGAATCCAGTGTTTAAAACTTAAGTAACGGTTTGGAAAAAATTTCCTTGGACATGTGTTTGTTTATATCGTTGAAGGCAAGATAAAGTGGGGTACATAAAAAAAAATAATAACTTAAATTCAGTTTCTGAGTTGGTCAGTTCGTTTTTTTTTACAGAGCTACTGTATCATGTTAACCAGGCGATAAGTGATATCTTTTAGTCTCCAGGAACCCAGCGGAAGAAAAAGTTAGCTTACGACATGTCTAGCATAAGCGCCGGACATCGCATCAAGTGGCGACTGATGATATTTTACAATGAAATGTCTTTTCCTGAACGAAACTTTCAAGCCAACGAAGAGCTGGTGCTTTCTGATGGAGTGAAAATTCCTACAAGAAATAATTCGTTGGGGACTTTGCAATATGAAACAGAAGAGGTAGAGAGTGCGAAGGAATTTCATTGAACTATCCCGAAGAATCAGGTAAGTGTTGTTCCTGAGTCATAAACAATTTTTAGAAAAAATCGCGACGAAACATTCAAGGAATTTTATACTGCACCATTATGAGTTTTCCAGATAAAATAAGTGAAATTTAAAAATATTAACGCTTTCTACTTATCCGTGTTTTACGCTTTCCAACCGTAGGTTGAAGAAGCATATATGCTTCAGCTTTGTCCTTCCGTCCGTCTGTCCGCACGATAACTCGCGTAAAAATGGTTCGATTTCGACGAAATTTTATTATGTGGTAGGGCACCACCTGGGAATAAACCCTATTGAAAACGGAGGAAATGGGGTCAAAAGTCACGACATAGGAGCGAGATCCATCCCGTTGCCGTTATGCGTAGTAACTTGCTTAAATATGGTTCGATTTCAATGAAATTTTAGTATGTCGTAGGGCACTACCTGGGGACAAACCCTATTGAAAATGGGTGAAGTGGGGTCAAATTTTCAGGACATAGGAGCGTGATGCATTACATTGCCTTTATGCGCCAAAACTTGCGTAAAAATGGTTCGATTTCGATGAAATTTTAGTATGTGGTAGGGGACAACCTGGGTACAAACCTTATTGAAAATCGAAGAAATTGGGTCAAAGGTGAGGACATAGGATCGGGATCCATTCCATCGCCCTTATGCGTTATAATTTACGTAAAGATGCTTCGATTGAGACAAAACTTTATCATGTTGTTCCGGAAGTATACTTTACCGGTTCTATCATCGAAATGGGGTCAAAGGTCAGACCACAGAAGCGAGATTTATTCTACAGCCATTAGCCTCATAACTTGAGTAATGATTTCTGTTATGTTGGAAAGCGTATCATAATCAATGCATTGCATGATTTTACTAACTTGTTTTTATTTATGTTAAGAACATTTTACTTACTGGCACGGCATTTCAAACGTTACGCATCTCTCTCTTTCCCATGTGAACCTACATGAAAAAAAAAGAGTGTAACTAACTATACGGAAATTCATGTTTTTGAATGGCGCGTACTGCGCAAAATGCGTAAATGTTTGAAAAAATTATTTTCAGCATTTTCTTAATAATGGATGGTGGCTAATGTTTCGAGGAATAACTAATTTGTTGTCCTGCGAAAAATGCAGCTAGTTCCAGGCAAAACGTTCGAAGCTATAAGTGTCCTGGGTTACTGAGCATCACAGAGAGAAAAATCCAAAAATTGGACATATTTTCCCTCCTCGGTTGTGGATAGAGACAGGATATATCTAGTGTTATAAAAGCAAGTACAGGGAATACTATTAACATGAATCGGGGCCCGGGAGGTGGAGTTTCCATTTAGAGATTTAGGGGGATGGTTTAGATTTATATACTTCTTTTTATATTTTATATTTTGAGGGGTGGGCAATGTTCAAGATAGTCTACTAAGGTAGCTTCAAATATCTTGTTTTGAAAGCAGGGCATAAGGATGGTGAGACAGCTCAGGTCTCTGACTCAAGATACGTCACTGATCGTGAACGTATTTGACATAAACAATATGGAACGCTCGATCCATCCTGCATGGTCACGACATTGCAAACCGGGAGAAGTGGTTGCACGGGGAGGGACATGCTTACCTAACACGAACTTGGGCCACTGGTGAATGTAGAACAACGTATCACTGCTGCCCACTACCGAGAATTGCTTGCTCAGTCTGTAGAACTACCAATGTTGCACTTACTTCCCGAATGGTCACGTGGTCTTCCAACATGACACTGCGGCGAATCACAGGTCCAGTGTTGTAAGGAATGGTTTGGGAACACAGTTCAGACTTCCAGGATATCGATTAGCCTCGAATTCCCCCGATATCAATCGCAATAGTGCACTTGTGGAACACTATGGAGTGGCATATCAGGCTTCTGGATTTATCATTCACCTCCATACCTGCGTTGAAGGCCACATTACACCCAATTCGGATGGCCATACGTTCCAGCTGCTTTCGGCAATCGATGCCATGTGGGATAGTTGTTGTATTGGTGGAGAAAGGGGGACATACGAAGTATTGGGCAGGTGGTCATAATTCAGTGACCACTCAGTGTATTATCATTTGTATTTTCATGTTTTAGAATATTCTACGCAAAGTAATTAACACATGCAGAAGAAACACCCGAGACTCTTGGATACTCAGTTTTATATCATATATTTAACTCACAAAATATATTTTATGAAAATAGAAGTAATTTGCACATGAAGTTTTATTATAAATATGAATTTCAGTTAAAAAGTTCCTTTCGTGCTGTTAAATATAAATATCGAATGGTTAAACCGTTTTGCACACGATAAAATACTCGATAGAGGCACGATCCTTACGTGTTAAAAAACTTTATTAAAATGCCTAAGCTAAAAACTTAAGCTTTTAGTTAAAGCTTAAGCTTTTTAGTAGAACTTTTAGCTTAAGCTTTTTATTAATTTTTTTTAACTTGTAAGGATTGTGCCTCTATTAAGTTTTTTATCGTGTGCAAAATGCTATGACCATTCGATATTGAGTTTTAGTTATATGAAGGAACTTTGAAGTATTAAAGCATATGGTTTCTGCTTCATCTGAACGTTTCGAAAATTTGTTTCATGAACTCGAAAGGAACAGCAAGGGAGAATAATCATTAGCACAAAAAATTAAAGTGACTAAAATATTTCGTTAGCTGTTTTTTTTCTGTCCCAGTTTAACGACTGCCGTAAGCAATTCCTAAGCATCGCCCATTCTTAATGTTGTTCCACCTAAAAACACTGCTTTGCGCTTCCAATGGTAAACACATCTTTAGACGTTTTCTTCGCAAATTAACGTATTCCCAAGAATGAAAATTTTCATATCGATAAAAGCGGCTTTAAGTTATAGTAAAGTACACTCAATATTTGTCAAAGAGTATCCATAATTTTATTAAAAATGAATAATGCTTCCTTCGGTAATGTTTATTATTGCAAATTGAATGGCGCAACCTGTGCATTGACGACGTCAATGGAAAAACAAGTGTTTAATGGCATACTTCGGAATTTGAAATTAGCAATTCTTACAATATTGCTGATTTTTTTTCAATAATTTTATTAATTTTTCGAATGGAATCAAAACTTGAGTCTGTAAAAGCTATCGTCTGGAATAATTTGAGCCACTTAATTAAACGCTCTGACTACTAGCTGAAAATGTTAACAGAACTGTAAGTACTGCTGATTTCTACTTCAGAAATAAAGCATGAACCATCTGTTAGTCACTCACTGAAATAAACCATAACTCATTTTTTATTTCAGACGTCTGAAGTAGGCCTGAAAGATCTAACGTTGTGTTTTTAACTGTAAGAGAGTGCTTTTAATTAGCAATGCAATGAAGTATCTTTAGCTTGTTAATATTTTAATTAAAGTTTTTACATTCATACATATCACTAAGCTGTTATCTGACATTCAGAGGTTAGCTCCAAAAAGAAATACCAACTACCAAATATTTTTTCTTACTGTTGTCGTATCAAACTTCTCCATTTACAGCGATCTTGACATACAACTCGAGCTTCACTGATATCCATTACACGCCTTACACGAGATCTTTTATACTTCATACCCACAATCTTTTTCTCATGCACACACTCCTGAATCTTGCCTTTCCTTCTTGCCACTTGGGCTAAAACTGTTTTCTTAGTAAGCATGTCATCACTCATTCTTTCAACATGGTCAAACCACCGAAGCATATTAGTCTCCACCTTGCTAACAACATTTTGCTTCACATCACACAACTGCAACACATCTTCATTCCTCACACAATCAGACGGTGTCGTGCCGCAAACGTAAGTAACGCATTTCTCCAGCACACAAACGACTCCTATGTTTCTTCTGTAGTACCTAAGTTTCACTACCATACATCAGAGTAGGAACAATTACACTTTCATACACAGCCATGCGGGTCTCTCTAGAGAACCCAAAGATTTTAACCTATCATAAATAAGACGGCAAATTTATTTCCTTAGTACTCCTAGCACGAAATTTTCGTATTGGATCGTTATATGGTCACGGTTGTTTTGAAGACAGTCTGATTATTTCTGAGCAAATATCCCACGACGAAATTGTGAAACTCTGAGACACCTTTATCTTTTAAAGAGTTGTAAGGAGTATTTCCTCCTGATAAACAGGGAAAAACATGACATCGGAAACCTGAGCAGACAGGAAGCATGCCACGGAAATTTCAAGTGAAATCCACTCGCCCCCTGCACAAAGCCTTCAAATATAATGACCTACAGGTTTTACAGTTTTTTTTAATTTTGCACTGTAAGATCAGTAGTTTATTTGCAATAAAAATGAGACTTTGTCCAATATAAAGGCAATTTTTTTATTGGAAAAACTAGAAATTCTTCACTTCTGTATGTGTGAAAATTGCAACACGAAAAAACAAAACAAAAAACGTGCTATTCAAACGAAATTTATATTACCGATTCCTCATGTTACTGGAGATAACTGGTTACATTTATTTGTACTGCTATACAAAGATTTTTCGCTCTAATATTCAGTATCGTGAGAATCCACCTCTACATGGCGTTACATTCAGTGGAAGAAGCTTTTGATATCGTCAATAGCCTGAAGTTATGCTTCTGTGCGATACCAGAAATCATTTATGGTGACTACCTTAGGTGATTGACGGGCCAGTTGCTCAGCTACCATGCCTCAAACATGTTCGATTGGGGAGGAATCCATCGAACGCAAAGGCCTGGGAAAAAGCTGTATCAGCCGCGCATGGAAAGGGCCTTGGTTCTTTCCGGTCATATGTGGCGGAGCATTGTCCTGCTGGAATATAACGCCGGGAAAACTCTGATAGAAAGATATAATCTATGCATCTAAAACATCCTTGACGTATCTCTGGCTGTTGCGGGTTCTCTCAAATCATATCAAGCGAAATCGCGAATTGACAGAATGGTGCGCAAAGCCATGACATCTTCAAAAACGCATGCGAGCCATCATGCTGCATCGTGACTCGTCAGAAAACACGACGTGTTGCCAATCAGCACTCCGATACCTGTATTCGAGACCCCACTGCAGATTCAGGCTTCTGTGATTGAGGGCCAAAGGAATGCGCAGTAATTGCTTGCTTGCGACTAGTCACCTGTAAAACAGACAACGTCTAACTGTATTGGAGGATGAAGCCTGACATGTGATAATGCTGCACTGCTCCACTAACAACATGGATGTCGCTGTGCCATTTTTCAGTGGTGGAAGTGTCTCTCATTCCGTGCAGTCGTGCCACTTTTCTGTCCATTTCCCGGATTTCCGTGAGTCCGGGCCGCATCTGTCCACTGATGCCACATTCGCATCATTCTACTGGCTTTTTGTCCAGTACGAAGGACAATTTTGATGTAGGAAAATCCAGCTTCAGTCATCCCAACAGTCCTTCATCTCTCAAAGACCAACAGGTGTTCATAATGCGACCTTCTTCCGCGACGGGGCAAAATGAGACACAAGATACACCATTTAGACTCAATGTCGGCTCTTCACTGATTGCAACATCTCTTTCCTACAGCATTTGTCATTTTCTTGTAGAACTTGCGTCCACAGTGAGTAGAGTTTAGGTCCCAGCCACCTACAGCGAGATCGCCTTTTGGGCAGGATACAGAAACGGAAGGAATGAGAGCAAGTCTAGCGACTTTGACAGAACAGATTGTAGTGAGATTAGAGTACTGTAGATGGCGCCACCGTACAAGTACGATGGTGCACACAGAGGGGTGAGAGAATTTCAGGGGGGGGGGGGCTTAGGAAAAGATACCGATTTAACCAGTGGGTCCAGCCTGGGAGCCGTCACTTAACGTGCTCGTACGATATTCAGCGATTGTTAGTAAATCACACCATCTCTGAAAGATCAGCCCAGGTTCCAACCTGAGTACCTTGCATCGATAGTCTGAATCGCTTACCACTAAGGCATCCGCGGCACCGATTGCAACATCTCGTTTGAGACAGCTCTTTATATCCAGGAGAGGACAGTTAAGAGGGCGCTTCTCTGAAACCACATGCGTATTTTCACTGACATTTCAATCATTTGCGTGTCCCAACTTGTTGTATATATGCTGTGAGTCCTTCATGGTGTTGCAATTTTTACAAAGAGTAGTGCATATTAAATTATAATTAAATCCACCTTCTGGGACAAAGCACACTTTTCCAGCAAGGGTACTGTTATGCAATACAACTCGCTTTAAAAAACTCAGCTATTTTTGTTTGCTATCTGTTTGATCAAAATTGGATTTTCTTGCTTCGTCCTCACAAAGTGAAACCAATAGGTTAACTTAATAAACAACCTTGGTTTATTTGTAATTATGCATGGTGTGGTCACTGTTGTTTCCCTAAATCTAATATGTCACATTGAGGTGGACGTCTAGTGATTTTGCTTCCTATACTTCCAATGGGCAAACATCTGTACACATTTTCTTCACAATTAATGTATTTCCAAGGATGAAAATTTGAACATCGATTAAAATAACTTCATATTATAATTTGGAATACTTAACATTTTCTAAAACATAACCATAAATATATTAAAAATCAATAAATTTTCCTTTGGAGGTGTTAAGAGAGAAAAATGATGGCGCGACCTGCACATTGAGGACGGCAGTAGACAAACAAATGCTGGATTGCTTAACTATGGTAATGTTTTAGAAAATATTAAGTATTACAAGTTATAATTTGAAGTTATTTTAATCGATGTTCAAATTTTCATCCGTGAGAATGCATTAAAATTGTGGAGAAAATGTGTACACAAGTTTGCCCATTGGAAATATAGGAAGCAAAATCACTTGACGTCCACCTTCAATTCGGAAAACTGAATAAGATTTATTTTTTCTGGTTGCCCCTACATAAAATTGCATCATGGCAGCTTCATTGTTACTGCTGCGATTTTCTGAAGTTCACACATGCGTAGAAAAATTCAGTTTTTCAGCCACTGAATAGTGCCCTTTCCTCCTGAATATCTGTTTGAGTAAATACTCTTTCTAGTCTGTATCATACCTCGTATAACATCGGGTTTTGATGATCTTAGAGTAAACAGCCAGGCACCCAGGACTTCTATAACATGGGATTTTGTGGAAAACACACATCTTCTTCTGTGGTAAATTAAAATGTATATCTTATGGTTGAAAAGATTTTAGAACATATAAAAACTGGAAAGCAGATGTTTCTAATTTTGATCTTCATATGGTGCATGCATAGCACGTGTTACGGCCTTTCGAGTACTGCTATACTCTGCATGTCCATGTCATCGAAAAAATTGAACATTAGGAATTATCTAAAAAAACTTCTTGAACTGTTAAGAAAGAATGGGATTTTAAACCATATAGATATTTAAATTTCGTTATCAGTTTTTCCACAATCTGCTTCAAGTTTTCGATTAATTCTACTCAAAGTAGTAGCGGTAAGATAAGCATTTTCGGCGGAGTGGAAGCTTTTTTTTTTTTTTTTTTCGATTGGTTGTTTAACGACCACCGTAGTAACTCAATGGCCACTGGTTCAAGGGAAGGGAGAGAGAGAGCCCGTGCCGTAAGACAAACACAGCATCCATGTCTCACGGGATTCGAACCCGGACCCCTTTCGGACGACTGATCAGAAGCCATCGCTTAGACCACTGCGCTGCCGGGGCAATGAAAGCTTTCCAAGCGGTTTTATACGCGCGTCATTTGCAATAACTTCAAAAATTATGTTTGCTACTCGAGAGAGTATATGTTTTTTAGCGTTTATTTCTTTACATGACAGCTTACAATTCCTTTGAGTGTTATATGTAAAATAACGAATGCAAAAGTTGATCTCCAAAACGGAAAACGTATGTTAATCAGTCTTTGAAGTGGTAATCTTTATCACACGGAGATTCTCTCCGGATTTAAAAGTTGTTTCACTGTTGGATACTTACCATAATTTGATAGTTACAATAAAATTGCTTTACATTTCGCTGATATCTAAATTGAAAGAATGTCGTTTTAAAAAGTGTATTTTGTTTTTGAAAGAGCATAAAGAGGGAAACGCCATTTCAGCTTTAATGAACCTGTAGAACAGCTAATTTAAGATTTTGCTTCATAATCCCATTAATAAAACTGGTGAAACCAAAGAATACTAAGAAGAGATCAAAGTGGTAAATTGAATTTTGTTTCTGTGGCGTTCCTTACTGGTACTTCTTTTATGAAAGGAGCCGTTGGGAAGCACCACGATTATGCGCAAAATCACCCCTGGATATCTTTTGAAGACCAACCAGTCCAAAAAAATAAAAAAAATAAAAAAAATAAAAAAAATAAAAAAAATCTAAAGTTGAGTATGGCAAAAAGTGCTTAACGGCTGGCTATGTGTCCCAAAGTTTGTTTTCTAGAAGATTCGCTCCGTGGTGAAAGAAGAACCAATGAGAAACTCTGTAAAGTCCAACTTACCACAATAAGCCCAACTAAGATTTTTCTAGTGTGATCAGTTCAAGCTGCGGTTTCTCTGCTCTGGAATTTGGGCTGTTCCCAAATTAATTAATGTACTTTTCCACTACGGCGTACTTAGTTACATTTTTCCACTTTCTAGAATCTTCTCACCAACTAAATTTACATTCCTAAAGATACTGTTTGTGACTGAGAGATCACTATCTAAGTCAACAAGACAGTTCCCATATATATTTAGCATACACGTCGCTACTAATTGACTCATTATATCTTCAATTCGGCTGCTGTCGTAAGCACTATTCATAGTGACATATTAAAGTGGAGCTCCTTTTCCCGTTGTCTGGTTTTAAGCAGCATATCTAAATCTACAAATGTGTAATGAAGTTGATAAATGTGAATCAATGGTGCTTAGTTATATTATAAAAGTAAATCTTGTGGTGAAGAGAAATAGAGTAGAACGAGAGTAACAGATTTCATTTATTTGAGCGTGATTATCGATGTGACTTTTTAACGGTTGATAAGGATATAGTCTGTAGAATTGGGAATTCGATAATAACCTCTTATTATCGGCAAAAGAATATTTTTGCAAAGGCTTTGGTTATCCAGAGAAGTAAACTGGCCACATACAATGCAGTGTTTAGACATTGCCTGTTCTAGAGCATTCTTAGCCGGCTATAGAATACCACTGTGCTATCCTTCATGGTGAACTCTATTGGAGAGTACACTATCTTCCTTTCAGACATGGTTATTCATGTCACAATGGAATCAAAATTGATAAAAAATAATACAATACATGTGTTTTTCCATGTGACTATAGCTACATTTGTGGGAAAACACAGAGAGGTGTGAAAGCCTAAGACTTTCACACCTCCTTGTTTTCATGGTACCAACATTCCCTTGTATTGATGGTAAAAATTCCATCAGTGACGCAGTGGTCTAAGCGATGGCTTCAGATCATTCGTCCGAGATGGGTCTGGGTTCGAATCCCGTGAGGCACGGATGTTGTGTTTGTCTTACGGCACTGGCTCTCTCCCTTCCCTGGAACCACTAACACTCAACGACCTTTAAGTTACATAGACTGCAAAACCGTAATTTAACAGGGCGACATTTGAAGTTCAGTATTGTATGTCAAGAATCTGTCACATCTCGTCTAGGCTTCTCACCACTTTTTCTAATGTTTCCCTTGAAATAATAGAGGTGTTTTAGTATTTTAAGTGCAGGATAGTTAGATAGTAACCTTTTGCACTTACTTTATCTCTAAACATTAAGTTAAGGTTCTCAGTTTTTCCTAAAACCTTGTCACATTTACTGTGACTTGCAGTTTCAATCTAGGTTTCTCATCTCCTTTTCTAATCTTTCTCTTGAAATAATAGGGTTGTTTTAGTATTTAAAGTGCAGGATAATTAGCTAGTAACTTTTTGCACTTACTTTATCTTTAAATATTAAGTTGAAGGACTCAGCTCTTACTAGAAACTTGTCACATTTACTGTCGGAAGAACAACAACTCCCGAAGAGAAAAAATAAATAAAATGCGAGCAGCTGTGGAGGTGATATTGATAGAGGGCGCTATCACTCCGTTAGAAGCGAGAGGAGAAAAATTCGTGTGATTTGAACTCAGAAAAGGAGAAAATCGTGTGTTTTGAACAAAATGGAACTCAAGATGAAAAATAACGCCGGTGTTTTATGTTACGTATCTTTTAGTCAGTGTGCGGTCGGTCATGTGTTTGTGCTAATTATATGTTAGATGTTTATTTTGTGTCTTGAGTGATTCCTTGTGTCAACAGCGGAAACATTTATTTCCTTTGGGTTAATGTGCTATTGTCAACTGATATGTAACGACCTCAACACCCGGCACCCAAGAGCCGTCGTCCAAAAATGAATGGCAGGTAAAAAGTATTTTTTCTTCAATACTGTGCATTCCTGATTGATTTGAACGGCGACACATTACATTTACCGTAACTTGTAGTTTCAGTCTAGGCTTTTCACCTCCTTTTCTAATCTTTTCCTGGAAATAATAGAGTTGTTTTAGTATTTTAAGTGCACGATACTTAACAAGTAACCTTGTTCACTTATTTGGTATCTAAATATTAAATTGAGGGACTTAGGTTTTACTAGGTCCTTGTGTCATTCACAAACTGTGCATTGCTCTAAAGTGAAGGTTTCTGGTTAAACCTACATACAGATGGTTTGCTAACTCGTGTTTCTTTTCCTAGACTTTTTATCCTCGAGATTTGTAATTGTCTAAACTCTAAATTATATGAAGAGGGAATTTCTTTCTATCATATTTAATTTTACTTACTTTTGCTCCCGTTTAGTAGCTATTACGAACTCATAATCTGTGGGAAAAACTTCCAAAATAAAAGTTTTGTTCTCGGCAACTTCACTTAAGAATAAACAAATGGCCACATTAAAATGTTTTTTGACGTTACTTAGAGTGTGAAATACGAATTTCATGCAACTTGATCACGCAGTTTGCAAGCAACTGAAGCCGAAATACATTTTACTCGTAGGACAAGCGACGTTTTCTTTCAGTTATTTCATATCCCCCAACATTACGATAATGATGTTTTCTTTAATCGTTAGTTAAAAGGCGCAATGTCTAATTTATATCCCATTGAAAAAAATTAATACGTAGTATTAAAACAACGTAAAATTTCTTCTTTCGCGCAGGTAAAAGCGCTTAATTAATTAACGTTGCGTACATAGGACACACGCCGTTTTATCCGTACAATCTCTGTGATCAAAATGTCGCCAGCTGTTGCCACTCATTTGCACAAGAACTTCCAGTATATGTATCTTAAAGGTCTTTGGTAGCCTTAAATTAGGAACGGGCGACTGCTTATATCCCATTGAGTTGCTCACGGTGGTCGTTAAACCATCAATAAAAAAATTCCATCGCGAAAGAAATAATCAGCCAAGTAGCAAAATGCTTCCTGTCACTTAATGTTGTTGTTGTTTAGAGGTTTAACGACCACTAGGTGGATTTCGTCTTGATGACGAATTCGTTTGATGTATACAAAACCCGTGCTGTTTTACGGCAGGGATCCCATGTTTCTTTATCCTTTTCCTCTTGCGTAGTCTCCGCGTATATTCTGTGAGTACTACGCCTTGCTAATAAATGGTGATATTTTTGTTCCAGAAAAACAATAACTTCGAGATGCAGAATGCTCGCGTTTTTACGAAGTTTATTAGCTTTCAACGATTCACTAATCAGCAAAATGTATTTGTTTTGAAGTAAGAATGTCGGTTTCCACTTTGCAACTTAAAGCAAGTTCGTCATTATTATTTAATATTGCAGTGATTGTGCAGAGTCAGGTTTAATACATGCGTTTTCGGCATTTCAGCATAGGATATATTAATCATTCATTATAGAAGGTTAGAGATTACGTCATGGCAATCATGTTTCTGTACCGAGATCCTTCAGCTCAACGTTACCTCAGGAACGTGTGAGTACATTGACATCAAGTGTTAAATTGCACATTCGATTATTCAACGTGGCATGACTGATGAAATTAATGGAATGCGATATCAACACACCTTCGCAATTTTGATAATTAACATCCCATTTTGTAGATTTTGTGTTTCATATTATCGAATTAATCAGTGGAAATAAATACATTTCTTTTATTCTTTTCCTTTTTGCTTTAACAATACAGCAAAAAATAAAGAAATACATTTATTTTATTCTTTCCTGCATTGTATTAGATTATTCCGTTTTCCAAGGACACTAACTACACAGCAATTGCTTCAACAGAAATCTCAAAATTTTTATGCGATGGACTCTGACTCTCTGTAAGCAGAAGTATTTACTTTTGGAGACTAGAGTGTATATGATGCCCACTATTTTTTTATTCCACTGTTCAGCTCCAGAAGGCAGACAATCAGAGTGGTTTGCTCTGTTCCTTTCTGACAAAATGTGCTGCATCGTCAATTCGCTAAATCGCTGAAGATCAAGAAGTCGTGAACCACAAAACTGCGCACTTCTTTGAACGTCTAGCTTTGCACATTTCGCAGAGAGGCCATGTCGGAATTCTGTAAAAGGAAAAATTTGCTCAATATACATTATTAATAAATGATCGTCACAGTATTACAGGCTAGGGTTATGAGCCAAAACGTTTCAATACCTATTTTAGTACGACACAGTATTCACGAAAAGGTTTTGGGAACATGTGTTGCATACATAGTTTGAAGTTTGTAAAACAAGACACATTTATACTATAAAATGTTTTAAATCATTTACGCATTTTTTAAAAACTATACGTCATAAACTTTGTTCTTCCACTTAAATCCAACAGCAAATGCTAATAATGATTTGCTTGTAGAATCTAAGTGGTAAAATAAAATTTCATCTGCTATTGCGTCATAGGACATAATAGCCTTTGGAATTGTGATTATTTTTGTCGGACGTTGTTTCAAGTAAACACTTTGAGATTATAATCACAGACATTCAAATGACTACTAGTTCCTTATTCAGAAAGAACTTGACTTTATGATGAAATACATATTCCTATCACTCTGAAGTGTTTGCAATATGCAAGTTTCTTTTACCACTTTCTGAAAGTCGAAAATCTATGATCTGTCGTAAAAAAAAACTGTTCAATGTGCAAATGTTGCCAAATTAGGTGCAAGAGTCTAGCACTTGATTTTTGGAGGAAAGATAGCAATTGATTCCTTTGCTTTCATGGACCACATGGAGTGTCATCCTGTCACGTGGTTATTTCAAAGAAGCAGATGAACATTTCTGCGTTAAAACTCCATAATGGAAATACACCCTCCGACTCTGCAATTCGGCCCGGAATGAACACCATCAAACCCCTTACAATAGCCTCTATATGGCAACCTTGAAAACTTATCTCTCGAATTACATCTCGCCAGCAAACCACAATTACCATACAGGAAAGAAAAGGCAAAATTAACAAATCCTATTCTACAAAAATTATTGTTTTTAGCTACCCTTATTTAAATCCGTAGAGTCTCCAAACCCATCACTAAAGGCCCATGTCTTTAACTTTATTGACTTTACTGGGTAAGTATGCATCGACTCTTGCTATTCGAAACCGTCGTCAAAAGTCCTTCCTACTGAAGACAGTAGAAAATAAAAGCAAAACCACAAGCTCTAATACTTCAGAAAACAAGTAGAATGTCACCGAATTCTGAGGAGGATGTCGTTTTTCGAGAAATTTGCTAAAAGGGTAAGCTGAACTCTTTTTCAGTCCTCCTTTTTTTACATTAAATTGTAGGATGAATACATTTCGTAGAATAACATCTAATTCCACGTGTTTTAGAAGAGAAAGTTTGCGTCACGAAAAAGAGAAAATTGTAGCCATACCATTGAATGCTGATGCATCAAGAATTTTCAAATCAAACTTCTAGAATCACCGTCATATTTATTCAGTTTATCAATTATGTGTCTTTCTGTACTTCCTTGCTTCTTAAATTCTGGGTAGGTGATTTTAATAAAAATTACTCTTGAACACAATTTTCATTTTTAGAACTTCTTCCCACCAACTAAATTTTTGTATTGTTTATTGTCTAAAGATGGTGTTAATGGTTATGAGTTCAATACCTAAAGGTACATGAAAGATTATTTACGATAATATTACGATTAATACGATTACGATTACTTTTACAATTAATATTTATGTATGATTACTTTTACGATTAAATTTACACGATTACTTTTACGATTAATATTTATATACGATTACTTTTACGATTAATATTCGCCATGCTCTCCGAAGTTATTTAATTTATCTTCAGTTCTCTCCCTGATGTCACTTCCAACACTTCCATAGGAATCCCCCGGTTAAACAACGATTCCCGTTTCTAATAACCATCACATATAAATCCTTAAAAGAATCCGATTGATAAGTCTAATCAATTATCTGGTCCATCTACAGAACTTATTAATTTTGCAAGAAGAGAACAGCTTAGAACAGTTAACAAGTTCTCATTATGTGAGATGACATATATAACTGATGAGATTGAAAAGCTTGATTTACACAAAAGAAGCATATAGTGTATTAAATCCGTTTAGTTTTGCGGTGTAGTAAGCACAAAGATTCACCAAGCTATCGCAGTCCACTGGGAGGCTTTTTCAAGGCAATGGTAGACATAAAGATGCAGGGAACTGGAACACGTAAGGAACAAAGATTATTTTTGAAAATAACGTGGGTGACAGCATGAGCACATTACACGAATTTTTATCACGCAGTTATAAAGCGCGTCGCGATATGTTTCCATTTTTAACAACGCGTACCAAATCATTGGTAGTTTGGTAGAAACCATATCATTGCACGCTAGTTTGCTGGATAGGATTTCGTCTGTTTCCCCGAAGACAGCCTCTTTAAAGTTTGTGTAAGTGGCAATTTTTCTAATATAATTTCATACAAGAACGGCCGATGAACGCACGAATCTTTGTACATAGGAAACCACAAAAATAAACGGATTTAATACGCTTACGCTATATGCGTCTCTTAAGTATTCGCAGTCTGGCGTATTTAGAAAGGGCATCCTGAAAATAATGCCTCGTCCCGCATAGGATTTTTGTTTGTAGCAGAAAAATGTGAAACCTGGTGACAAAATACTTGGACATATTGTAAATAATACTATTCTGTTTAAAATATTGTCCATTACATTCTATTCATTTCCGCCATTTTTGAAGCCATTGTAAATCCATTTCGGAAAAAAATTCCCGAGACTGTTCTTTCACCCATGAGTTCACAGCCAGTTGAACTTCTGTCACATCGTCGAAACGTTCCTCACGAAGGGTGTTTTTCAAAGGGGTAAGCAGGAAAAAGTCTGAGTGAGCGAAATCAGGTCTGTAGGGACATCACTATCCACACCATTTCGGCAATAGCACGTGAAGTCTCCATTGAGGTATGGGGTCTTGCGTTATCATGGTGTAAAACAACACTATGAAGTAGAATGTCCCATCTTTTCTTTCTGATAACTTCCGCTTCTTCAATGTTTGCACATGGTAAGCGCAGTTTATTGTTGCACCCTGTTCAACGAAATCCGACAAAATAACACCACGTTTGTCCCAGAAAATTGTCACCATTACTTTCCCTGGGGAACGAGTTGCTTTCAGCTTTTTCTGTCGAGGTGAAGATGTGCGGTGCCATTTCATTCACTCACGTTTTGTTTTTGGGTCATGAAACAACACCCAGGTTTTCTTTCATCCCCGTCGAAACATTAGGGAAAAATACCTCATCCTCCGTCTCAAAACAGTCCAAGAGTTTCCGGCACGTGTCCACAATTTGCTCACATTGCTCACGGGTGAGGTTTCTTGGGTTCGACTTTGAACAAAATTTTCTGTAGTAGAGATCCCAAATTAATGTTTCCATAGCACTACGACCACAAAAAATGGCATCACACAGCTCCTGGATGGTGACACGACGATCAGCTGTGATGAGGTCTTTCACTCGTTGCCTGTTGGTATCTGTCACTGCAGTTGCGGGTCTTCCACTCCGTTGTTTGCCCGACACTGAACTTTCTCCCTCTTGAAACCTCGTCATCCATCTTCTAGTTTTACTGATATCGATTGTGGTAGCTCCATACATCGCCAGAAGTCTTTTGTGTATTTCTGGAGCTTCATATCCCTATTTTCCAGGAATTCAATTACGGCATGCTACTTTTCGCTGTCATTCATGATCTTTACTTCCGATTCTGAAAACAATTTGTTCCCACATTGGTAACATATCATATAGTACATGTCAGTGTACTTTTATTAAAGTCAATTCAAAATTGCAGAAGTTATTGAGGAAGCATTTCTTTAAGGATGCCCTTTGTTTTTATTTGGTACTTTTCTTTGCTTCGTTTCGGGATTTAACGGCCATAAGGAGTAACCTTAAGAGCAATAAGCAGTCGCCGGTCCCTAATTTCGAGTCACTAGCTCCAGAGTAGAGGCAGAGCCATCAGACAGATACACCGCTCATGGAGACACTAAGCTGGTAGTTGCGAGTCTTTGGGACACGCCACACCTTCACGGATATCCAAGAACAAAAATATAAGGAATTACAATGATTAGTGCACAAACAAATAAACAAGCGGTCTTCCTGTGGACGGAAACGTAGTACATGGACATATGTGCCTCCTATGGGCTATAAACATTTGCTCATATGGCTGGTCGTTGTTCGAGGGGAAAGGCAGCTGGAGAAGATTATACTCGAGTAGAAGCAGACAATTTCTACTGCTTTAAGAGCCGAAGAGTAATACAGCAGTACCGATGGAAGGATTCCAGCTTATGCAGCTCGCTACACATTGGCTAATATGGGCTATAATAGCCGACGTCCCCTTTGTTTTTCAAACGTCTCTGCTAGAAAAGAACAATTTCGTCGGCAGTAGGCACGGAAGAAACAAAAAAAAAAAAAAAAAAAAAAAAAAAAGGACACTTGTGCATTGGAAAAAGGTCACGTGGCCAGATAAAATCCCATTCTCACTTAATACACGCCAATGGGCGGATTGAATATGGAGTCAGAAGCACAAATTGATGGATCCCAGCTGCCTTGCGTTAACTGTACAAGCTGGAGGTGCTGGTGTAAGGGCTTGTGATCTGTTTTCATTGCGAATACTGTGTTTCTTAGTAACAGCGAAACAGCTTTTAGATACCACAGGTTATCATAACATCATTGTGGAGTAGTAAATGAGCATTGTGTTTCTTGATGGAGAAAGCTACTTTCATGAGATGTGAAAACACAAATTTGTTCGTGAGTGGGAACGAACCTGCGCCCTCTCTCTCCAGAGTAAGTTGCTCTCCCAACAAAGCTACACGGACGGTATGTATCGCTGCAGATTTGTAATCTAGACACGTGCTTTACCTCTGTGGAGTACGTCACACAGGATAATGCGTCATGGTGCAAGGCTCGAGTCAAGATACAGTGGTTCCGGAAGCACGACGGTGGCTTTAAAGTGGTAAAATGCCACACAATTCTCAGCTCGTATTCCAATTCAAAACCTGTGCGATGAGATTGAGGGAGCCATTTGTAACAGAGTTCCTCCCACAACCAACATCAGGCAATTGACGGACGGCATTACATCTGCTTGACTAAACATACCAGTAGAACGATAACAGCATCTGTCTGAACTCGTGCCACACCGATTCAAGACTGTTGTGAAGGCCAAATGCGGCCCGGCATGTTGTTAGGTAAGTTTCATAATATTTTATTTATTCAGTGAAATGTTTCACCATCTCCCACCTGTAAAAATCTCTTTGCAATATATTACGCATTTAAAATTTGTGTATATAAATATTTCAGCTTATATCATGTACAGCAGAATATGGATTTTTGATATAGTTCAATAAATTAAAATGCTTGTGAGTATTTCAGAATATAAAAAGAAAAGGTTATATATGCTTTTCATGCACTTTTAATAATCATTTGATCTGAGGAAGTGCGTTACTTACACTTGTTACGGTGTTTCGAAATGGCATTCCTTCCCTTAGTATCCACACCATCAGAAGAACTGGATATTAAACATTTATTGGAAAATCAATTGTAAAATAGAATAGGATGCCAAACCGAACAGAGACAGAAATCTGTTTTCTTAATTTGTCTAGAACTTAAAAGCAAAATTGACTTTATCCACGCTATCAAGGCTGTGCATGACAATCATATATGCAACAGGCTCTTTCTCCGTGGTACATAAAAATATTTCGAACTTATTGCTATGTGTGTCATGCAAAAAATTCGAAAATTATGGTTGCGAAGCTCGAGAATAGATGACGGTTCTCTTATTTCTTGCAAAAGCAGCCAACATCTCGTTTTATATCTCCTTGAGTAAAATAACGGAAAGAAATATTAATTTATGCAGGAGAAATGTATGTTGATGGACAGTTAAAACACAGCACGATGCGGTTTGGAATAGATTCCACAAAATGTTCTAGTGCATTTGTGTCTACAGCATATAGTTTGTTAATGAACAGCTAAAACGCTATCACGAATGAATTTTTGCTCTCTCAGTACTGATTGTCTGATTTGTAAAATGAGAACATTTCACTTTTCTTAGGTCATAAACCATCCCTGTAATTTATTAAAATGCAACACAATTCTCAGCTCAGCATAAAAAGGGAAGCGTCGTTTTATTTCCTGTAGCGCGGATAGAACACTGCAGTAAGATTTCTTCTCATAATGGTAAAGAAGAATTGTGCGTGTTCCAGAACATACATGAGTGTGTGGACTAGTCATTGCTCCTGAATATGAAGGAAAAAATCTTAGAGCTGTGAATCTCAATTTAAGGGATTCTGAAAGAGTGAATCTAGATACTAATTTCCTCTTGGTCATTACCGCTTCTTCCACAATGAAGGGATTACTGTCATTTTTCGAAAACGTCTGATTATGAAGATGACAATCCGCTTTTTTGGTGTACATATGACAAGCATGGTAAGTTAGAAGAAGCTTTTGATATCGTCAATAGTCTGAAGTTATGCTTCTGTGCGATACCAGAGTTCATTTATGGTGACTACCTTAGGTGATTGACGGGCCAGTTGCTCAGCTACCATGTCTCAAACATGTTCGATTTGGGAGGAATCCATCGAACGCAAAGGCCTGGGAAAAAGCTGTATCTGCCGCGCATGGAAAGCGTGTTGGTTCTTTCCCGTCATATGTGGTGGAGCATTCTCCTGCTGGAATACATCACCAGGAAAACTCTGAAATAAGGATATCATCTCTGCATCTAAAACATCCCTGGCGTATCTCTGGCTGTTGAGTGTTCTCTCAAATCCTATCAGGCGAAATCGCGAATTGACAGAATGGTGCGCAAAGCCATGACGTCTTCGAAAACGTATGCGAGCCATCATGCTGCATCAAGATGAGTCGTGACTTGTCAGAAAACACGACCTGTTGCCAATCAGCACTCCGATACCTGTATGCGAGACCCCACTGCAGCCTCAGGCTTCTGTGGTTGAGGGTCAAAGGAATGCGCAGTAATGGGTTGCTTGCGACCAGTCCTCTGTAAAGCAGACAGCGTCTAACTGTATTATAGGATGAAGCCTGACATGTGACAATGCTCCACTGCTCCACTAACAACATGGATGTCGCTGTGCAATTTTCTGTCGTGGAAGTGTCTCCCATCCCGTGCAGTCGTGCCACTTTTCCGTCCATTTCCCGGATTTCCGTGAGTCCGAGACGCATCTGTCCACTGATGCCACATTCGCATCACTCTACTGGCGTTTTGTCCAGTACGAACGACAAATTTGATGTAGTAAAATCCAGCTTCAGTCATCCCAACAGTCCTTCATCTCTCAAAGACCAACAGGTGTTCATAATGCGACCTTCTTTAGCGACGGGGCAAAATGAGACACAAGATACACCCTTTCGACTCAATGTCGGCTCTTCACTGATTGCAACATCTCTTTCCTACAGCATTTGTCATTTTCTTGTAGGACTTCCGTCCACAGTGAGTAGAGTTTAGGTCTCAGTCACCTACAGCGAGATCGCCTTTTGGGCAGGATACAGAAACGGAAGGAATGAGAGCAAGTCTAGCGACTTTGACAGAACAGTTTGCAGTGAGATTAGACTTCAGTAGATGGCGCCACCGTACAAGTACGATGGTGCACACAGAGGGGTGAGAGGATTTCAGGGGGCTTAGGAAAAGATACCCATTTAACCAGTGTGTCTAGCCTAAGGGGCTGTCACTTAAGGTGCTCGGCCGATATTTAGCGATTGTTAGTAAATCACACCATCTCTGAAAGATCAGCCCGGGTTCGAACCTGCGCACCTTGCATCGATAGTCTGAATCGCTTACCATTAAGCTATTCGCGGCTCCGATTGAAACATCTCGTTTGAGACAGCTCTTTATATCCAGGAGAGGACAGTTAAGAGGGCGATTCTCTGAAACCACATGCGTATTTTGACTGACATTTCAATCATTCGCATGTCCCAACTTGTTGTATATATATTGTGAGTCTTTCATGGTGTTGCAATTTTTACAAAGAGTAGTGCATATTAAATTATAATTAAATCCACCTTCTGGGGCAAAGCCCACTTTTCCAGCAAGGGTACTGTTATGCAATACAACTCGCTTTAAAAAACTCAGCTATTTTTGTTTGCCATCTGTTTAATCAAAATTGGATTTTCTTGCTTCGTCCTCACAAAGCGATCCCAAGAGGTTAGCTTAATAAACAACCTTGGTTTATTTGTAATTATGCATGGTGTGGTCACTGTTGTTTCTCTAAATCTAATATGTCACATTAAGGTGGACGTCTAGTGATTTTGCTTCCTATACTTCCAATGGGCAAACTTCTGTACACATTTTCTTCACAATTAATGTATTTCCAAGGATGAAAATTTGAACATCGATTAAAATAACTTCATATTATAACTTGGAATACTTAACATTTTCTAAAACATAACCATAAATATATTAAAAATCAATAAATTTTCCTTTGGAGGTGTTAAGACAGAAAAATGATGGCGCGACCTGCACATTGAGGACGGCAGTAGACAAAACAATGTTGGATTGCTTAACTATTGTAATGTTTCAGAAAATATTAAGTATTACAAGTTATAATATGAAGTTATTTTAATCGATGTTCAAATTCTCATCCGTGAGAATGCATTAATTGTGAAGAAAATGTGTACAAAAGTTTGCCCATTGGAAATATAGGAAGCAAAATCCCTTGACGTCCACCTTAAATTCAGAAAACTGAATAAGATTTATTTTTTCTGGTTGCCCCTACATAAAATTGCATCATGGCAGCTTCATTGTTACCGCTGCGATTTTCTGAAGTTCACACATGCGTAGAAAAATTCAGTTTTTCAGCCACTTAATAATGCCCTTTCCTCCTTAATATCTGTTTGAGTAAATACTCTTTCTAGTCTGTATCATACCTCGTATAACATTGGGTTTTGAATGATCTTAGAGCAAACAGCCAGGCACCCAGGACTTCTATAACATGGGATTTTGTGGAAAACACACATCTTCTTCTGTGGTAAATTAAAATGTATATCTTATGGTTGAAAAGATTTTAGAACATATAAAAACTGGAAAGCAATTGTTTCTAATTTTGATCTTCATATGGTGCATGCATAGCACGTGTTACGGCCTTTCGAGTACTGCTATACTCTGCATGTCCATGTCATCGAAAAAATTGAACATTAGGAATTATCTAAAAAAACTTCTTGAACTGTTAAGAAAGAATGGGATTTTAAACCATATAGATATTTAAATTTCGTTATCAGTTTTTCCACAATCTGCTTCAAGTTTTCGATTAATTCTACTCAAAGTAGTAGCGGTACGATAAGTATGTTCGGCGGAGTGGAAGATTTTTTTTTTTTTCGATTGGTGGTTTAACGACCACCGTAGTAACTCAATGGCCACTGGTTCCAGGGAAGGGAGAGAGAGAGCCCGTGCCGTAAGACAAACACAGCATCCATGTCTCACGGGATTCGAACCCGGACCCCTTTCGGACGACTGATCAGAAGCCATCGCTTAGACCACTGCGCTGCCGGGGCAATGAAAGCTTTCCAAGCGGTTTTATACGCGCGTCATGTGCAATAACTTCAAAAATTATGTTTGCTACTCGAGAGAGTATATGTTTTTTAGTGTTTATTTCTTTACATGAAAGCTTACAATTCCTTTGAGTATTATATGTAAAAGAACGAATGCAAAAATTGATCTCCAAAACGGAAAACGTATGTTAATCAGTCTTTGAAGTGGTAATCTTTATCACACGGAGATTCTCTCCGGATTTAAAAGTTGTTTCACTGTTGGATACTTACCATAATCTGATAGTTACAATAAAATTGCTTTACTATTTCGCTGATATCTAAATTGAAGGAATGCGTTTAAAAAAGTGTATTTTGTTTTTGAAAGAGCATAAAGAGGAAAACGCAGTTTCAGCTTTAATGAACCTGTAGAACAGCTACTTTAAGATTTTGCTTCATAATCCCATTAATAAAACTGGTGAAACCAAAGAATACTAAGAAGAGATCAAAGTGGTAAATTGAATTTTGTTTCTGTGGCATTCCTTACTGGTACCTCTTTTATGAAAGGAGCCATTGGTAAGAACCGCGATTAGGCACAATAACATTCCTGGATATCTTCTGGAGCCCAACTAGTCCAAAAAAAGAAAAATCTAGAGTTGGGTATGGCAAAAACTGCTTTTGACGGCTGTGTGTCCCAAAATTTGTTTTCTAGAAGATTCGCTCCGTGGTGAAAGAGGAACCAATGAGAAACTCAGTAAAGTCCAACATACCACAATGAGCCCAACTAAACCTTTTCTATTGTGATCAGTTCAAGCTGCCGTTTCTCTGCTCTGGGATTTGGGCTGTTCCCAAATTAATTAAAGTACTTTTCCACTACGGCATATTTAGTTACATTTTTCCACTTTCTAGAATCTTCTCACCAACTAAATTTACATTCCTAAAGATACTGTTTGTGACCGAGATATCATTATCTAAGTCCATGAGACAGTTCCCATTTATATTTAGCATATACGTCGCTACTAATTGACTCATTATATCTTCAATTCGGCTGCTGTCGTAAGCACTATTCATAGTGACATATTGAAGTGGAGCTTCTTTTCCCGTTGTCTTTTAAGCAGCATATCTAAATCTACAAATGTGTAATGAAGTTGATAAATGTGAAACAATGGTGCTTAGTTGTATTATAAAAGTAAATCTTGTGGTGAAGAGAAATAGAGTAGAACGAGAGTAACAGATTTTATTTGAGCGTGATTATCGATGTGACTTTTTAACGGTTGATAAGGAAATAGTCTGTAGAATTGGGAATTCGAGAATAACCTCTTAGGATCTGTAAAAGAATATTTTCGCAAAGGCCTTGGCTATCCAGAAAAGTAAACTGGCCACATACAATGCAGTGTTTAGACATTGCCTGTTCTAGAGCATTCATAGCCGGTTATAGAATACCGCTGTACTGTCCTTTATGGTGAACTCTATTTAGAGGACACCATATTAATTTCAGACACGGTTATTCATGTCACAATGAAATCAAAATTGATAAAAAATAATACAATATATGTGTTTTTCCATGTGACTATTGCTACATTTGTGGGAAAAACAGGGAGGTGTGAAAGTCAAAGACTTTCACACCTCCTTGTTTTCATGGAACTAACATTCCCTTGTATTGATGGTAAAAATTCCATCGGTGACGCAGTGGTCTAAGCGATGGCTTTAGATCATTCGTCCGAGATGGGTCTGGATTCGAATCTCGTGAGGCATGGAAGTTGTGTTTGTCTTACGGCACTGGCTCTCTCCCTTCCCTGGAACCAGTAACCCGCAAAGACCTTTAAGATACATGGACTGGAAAACCGTAAGTTAACCGGGCGACATTTGAAGTTCAGTATTGTATGCCAAGATTCTGTCACATCTCGTCTAGGCTTCTCACCACCTTTTCTAATGTTTCCCTTGAAATAATAGAGTTGTTTTATTATTTTAAGTGCAGGATAGTTGGCTAGTATCCTTTTGCACTTACGCACTTACTTTATCTCTAAACATTAAGTTAAGGTACTCAGTTATTCCTAGAATTTTGTCACATTTACCGTGATTTACAGTCTCAATCTAGGCTTCTCACCTTCTTTTCTAATCTTTCCCTTGAAATAATAGAGTTGTTTTAGTAGAACCTTGTCACATTTACTTTCGGAAGAACAACAACTCCCGAAGAGAAAAAATAAATAAATCCGAGCAGCTGTGGAGGCGATTTTGATAGAAGGCGCTGTCACTCCGTGGGAAGCGAGAGGAGAAAAAATCGTGTGATTTGAACTCAGAAAAGGAGAAAGTCGTGTGTTTTGAACAAGATGAAACTCAAGATGAAAAATAACGCAGGTGTTTTATATTACGTATCTTTCAGTCTGTGTGCGGTCGGTCATGTGTTTGCGCTAATTATATGTTAGATGTTTATTTTGTGTCTCGAGTGATTCCTTGCGTCAACAGCGGAAACATTTATTTCCTTTGGATTGATGTGCTATTGTCAACTGATATATAACGATCTCAACACCCGGCACCCAAGAGCCGTCGTCCAAAAATGAATGGCAGGTAAAAAGTATTTTTTCTTCAATACTGTGCATTCCTGATTGATTTGAACGGCGACACATTACATTTACCGTAACTTGCAGTTTCAGTCTAGGCTTTTCACCTCCTTTTCTAATCTTTTCCTGGAAATAATAGAGTTGTTTTAGTATTTTAAGTGCACGATACTTAACAAGTAACCTTGTTCACTTATTTGGTATCTAAATATTAAATTGAGGGACTTAGGTTTTACTAGGTCCTTGTGTCATTCACAAACTGTGCATTGCTCTAAAGTGAAGGTTTCTGGTTAAACCTACATACAGATGGTTTGCTAACTCGTGTTTCTTTTCCTAGACTTTTTATCCTCGAGATTTGTAATTGTCTAAACTCTAAATTATATGAAGAGGGAATTTCTTTCTATCATATTTAATTTTACTTACTTTTGCTCCCGTTTAGTAGCTATTACGAACTCATAATCTGTGGGAAAAACTTCCAAAATAAAAGTTTTGTTCTCGGCAACTTCACTTAAGAATAAACAAATGGCCACATTAAAATGTTTTTTGACGTTACTTAGAGTGTGAAATACGAATTTCATGCAACTTGATCACGCAGTTTGCAAGCAACTGAAGCCGAAATACATTTTACTCGTAGGACAAGCGACGTTTTCTTTCAGTTATTTCATATCCCCCAACATTACGATAATGATGTTTTCTTTAATCGTTAGTTAAAAGGCGCAATGTCTAATTTATATCCCATTGAAAAAAATTAATACGTAGTATTAAAACAACGTAAAATTTCTTCTTTCGCGCAGGTAAAAGCGCTTAATTAACGTTGCGTACATAGGACACACGCCGTTTTATCCGTACAATCTCTATGATCAAAATGTCGCCAGCTGTTGCCACTCATTTGCACAAGAACTTCCAGTCTATGTATCTTAAAGGTCTTTGGTAGCCCTAAATTAGGAACGGGCGACTGCTTATATCCCATTGTGTTGCTCACAGTGGTCGTTGCCGCCCCGGTGGCGCAGTGGTCTAAGGCGTTGGCCTCTGATCATTTGTCCGTAAGGGGTCCGGGTTCGAATCCCGGTGAGGCATGGATGTTGTGTTTGTCTTACGGCACTGGCTCTCTCCCTTCCCTGGAACAAGTGACCCTAAATTAGGGACAGGCGACTGCTTATAGCCCATTGAGTTGCTCACGGTGGTCGTTAAACCTCAAAAAAAAAAAAAAAAAAAAAACAGTGGTCGTTAAGCCATCAATCAAAAAAAAAAAAAAAAATTCCATCGCGAAAGAAATAATCAGCCAAGTAGCAAAATGCTTCCTGTCACTTAATTTTGTTGTTGTTGTTTAGGGGTTTAACGACCGCTAGGTGGATTTCGTCTTGATGACGAATTCGTTTGATGTATACAAAACCCGTGCTGTTTTACGGCAGGGATCCCATGTTTCTTTATCCTTTTCCTCTTGCGTAGTCTCCGCGTATATTCTGTGAGTACTACGCCTTGCTAATAAATGGTGATATATTTTGTTCCAGAAAAACAATAACTTCGAGATGCAGAATGCTCGTGTTTTTACGAAGTTTATTAGCTTTCAACGAATCACTACTCAGCGAAATGTATTTATGTTTCGAAGTAAGAGTGTCGGTTTCCACTTTGCAACTTAAAGCAAGTTCGTCATTATTATTTAATATTGCAGTGATTGTGCAGAGTCAGGTTTAATACATGCGTTTTCGGCATTTCAACATAGGATATATTAATCATTCATTATAGAAGGTTAGAGAATACGTGATGGCAATCATGTTTCTGTACCGAGATCCTTCAGCTCAACGTTACCTCAGGAACGTGTGAGTACATTGACATCAAGTGTTAAATTGCACATTCGATTATTTAACGTGGCATGAGTAATAAAATTATTGGATTGCGATATCAACACACCTCGGCAATTTTGATGATTAACATCACATTTTGTAGACTTTTTTGTTTCATGTTATGGAATTAATCAGTGGAAATAAATACATTTCCTTTATTCTTTTCCTTTTTCCTTTAACAATGCAGCAAAAATAAAGAAATACATTTCTTTTATTCTTTCCTGCATTGTATTAGATTATTCCGTTTTCCAGGGACACTAACTACACAGCATTTGCTTCAACAAAAATCTCAAAACTTTTATGCGATAGATTCCGACTCCCTATAAGCAGAAGTATTTACTTTTGGAGACTAGAGTGTATATGATGCCCACTATTTTTTTATTCCACTGTTCAGCTCCAGAAGGCAGACAATCAGAGTGGTTTGCTCTGTTCCTTTCTGACAAAATGTGCTGCATCGTCAATTCGCTAAATCGCTGAAGATCAAGAAGTCGTGAACCTCAAAACTGCGCACTTCTTTGAGCGTCTAGCTCTGCACATTTCGCAGAGAGGCCATGTCGGAATTCTGTAGAAGGAAAAATTTGCTCAATACACATTATTAATAAATGATCGTCACAGTATTACAGGCTAGGGTTATGAGCCAAAACGTTTCAATACCTATTTTAGTACGACACAGTATTCACGAAAAGGTTTTGGGAACATGTGTTGCATACATAGTTTGAAGTTTGTAAAACAAGACACATTTATACTATAAAATGTTTTAAATCATTTACGCATTTTTTAAAAACTATACGTCATAAACTTTGTTCTTCCACTTAAATCCAACAGCAAATGCTAATAATGATTTGCTTGTAGAATCTAAGTGGTAAAATAAAATTTCATCTGCTATTGCGTCATAGGACATAATAGCCTTTGGAATTGTGATTATTTTTGTCGGACGTTGTTTCAAGTAAACACTTTGAGATTATAATCACAGACATTCAAATGACTACTAGTTCCTTATTCAGAAAGAACTTGACTATATGATGAAATACATATTCCTATCACTCTGAAGTGTTTGCAATATGCAAGTTTCTTTTACCACTTTCTGAAAGTCGAAAATCTATGATCTGTCGTAAAAAAAAAAAACTGTTCAATGTGCAAATGTTGCCAAATTAGGTGCAAGAGTCTAGCACTTGATTTTTGGAGGAAAGATAGCAATTGATTCCTTTGCTTTCATGGACCACATGGAGTGTCATCCTGTCACGTGGTTATTTCAAAGAAGCAGATGAACATTTCTGCGTTAAAACTCCATAATGGAAATACACCCTCCGACTCTGCAATTCTGCCCGGAATGAACACCATCAAACCCCTTACAATAGCCTCTATATGGCAACCTTGAAAACTTATCTCTCGAATTACATCTCGCCAGCAAACCACAATTACCATACAGGAAAGAAAAGGCAAAATTAACAAATCCTATTCTACAAAAATTATTGTTTTTAGCTACCCTTATTTAAATCCGTAGAGTCTCCAAACCCATCACTAAAGGCCCAGGTCTTTAACTTTATTGACTTTACTGGGTAAGTATGCATCGACTCTTGCTATTCGAAACCGTCGTCAAAAGTCCTTCCTACTGAAGACAGTAGAAAATAAAAGCAAAACCACAAGCTCTAATACTTCAGAAAACAAGTAGAATGTCACCGAATTCTGAGGAGGATGTCGTTTTTCGAGAAATTTGCTAAAAGGGTAAGCTGAACTCTTTTCAGTCCTCCTTTTTTTACATTAAATTGTAGGATGAATACATTTCGTAGAATAACATCTAATTCCACGTGTTTTAGAAGAGAAAGTTTGCGTCACGAAAAAGAGAAAATTGTAGCCATACCATTGAATGCTGATGCATCAAGAATTTTCAAATCAAACTTCTAGAATCACCGTCATATTTATTCAGTTTATCAATTATGTGTCTTTCTGTACTTCCTTGCTTCTTAAATTCTGGGTAGGTGATTTTAATAAAAATTACTCTTGAACACAATTTTCATTTTTAGAACTTCTTCCCACCAACTAAATTTTTGTATTGTTTATTGTCTAAAGATGGTGTTAATGGTTATGAGTTCAATACCTAAAGGTACATGAAAGATTATTTACGATAATATTACGATTAATACGATTACGATTACTTTTACAATTAATATTTATGTATGATTACTTTTACGATTAAATTTACACGATTACTTTTACGATTAATATTTATATACGATTACTTTTACGATTAATATTCGCCATGCTCTCCGAAGTTATTTAATTTATCTTCAGTTCTCTCCTGATGTCACTTCCAACACTTCCATAGGAATCCCCCGGTTAAACAACGATTCCCGTTTCTAATAACCATCACATATAAATCCTTAAAAGAATCCGATTGATAAGTCTAATCAATTATCTGGTCCATCTACAGAACTTATTAATTTTGCAAGAAGAGAACAGCTTAGAACAGTTAACAAGTTCTCATTATGTGAGATGATATATATAACTGATGAGATTGAAAAGCTTGATTTACACAAAAGAAGCATATAGTGTATTAAATCCGTTTAGTTTTGCGGTGTAGTAAGCACAAAGATTCACCAAGCTATCGCAGTCCACTGGAAGGCTTTTTCAAGGCAATGGTAGACATAAAGATGCAGGGAACTGGAACACGTAAGGAACAAAGATTATTTTTGAAAATAACGTGGGTGACAGCATGAGCACATTACACGAATTTTTATCACGCAGTTATAAAGCGCGTCGCGATATGTTTCCATTTTTAACAACGCGTACCAAATCATTGGTAGTTTGGTAGAAACCATATCATTGCACGCTAGTTTGCTGGATAGGATTTCGTCTGTTTCCCCGAAGACAGCCTCTTTAAAGTTTGTGTAAGTGGCAATTTTTCTAATATAATTTCATACAAGAACGGCCGATGAACGCACGAATCTTTGTACATAGGAAACCACAAAAATAAACGGATTTAATACGCTTACGCTATATGCGTCTCTTAAGTATTCGCAGTCTGGCGTATTTAGAAAGGGCATCCTGAAAATAATGCCTCGTCCCGCATAGGATTTTTGTTTGTAGCAGAAAAATGTGAAACCTGGTGACAAAATACTTGGACATATTGTAAATAATACTATTCTGTTTAAAATATTGTCCATTACATTCTATACATTTCCGCCATTTTTGAAGCCATTGTAAATCCATTTCGGAAAAAAATTCCCGAGACTGTTCTTTCACCCATGAGTTCACAGCCAGTTGAACTTCTGTCACATCGTCGAAACGTTCCTCACGAAGGGTGTTTTTCAAAGGGGTAAGCAGGAAAAAGTCTGAGTGAGCGAAATCAGGTCTGTAGGGACATCACTATCCACACCATTTCGGCAATAGCACGTGAAGTCTCCATTGAGGTAAGGGGTCTTGCGTTATCATGGTGTAAAACAACACTATGAAGTAGAATGTCCCATCTTTTCTTTCTGATAACTTCCGCTTCTTCAATGTTTGCACATAGTAAGCGCAGTTTATTGTTGCACCCTGTTCAACGAAATCCGACAAAATAACACCACGTTTGTCCCAGAAAATTGTCACCATTACTTTCCCTGGGGAACGAGTTGCTTTCAGCTTTTTCTGTCGAGGTGAAGATGTGCGGTGCCATTTCATTCACTCACGTTTTGTTTTTGGGTCATGAAACAACACCCAGGTTTTCTTTCATCCCCGTCGAAACATTAGGGAAAAATACCTCATCCTCCGTCTCAAAACAGTCCAAGAGTTTCCGGCACGTGTCCACAATTTGCTCACATTGCTCACGGGTGAGGTTTCTTGGGTTCGACTTTGAACAAAATTTTCTGTAGTACAGATCCCAAATTAATGTTTCCATAGCACTACGACCACAAAAAATGGCATCACACAGCTCCTGGATGGTGACACGACGATCAGCTGTGATGAGGTCTTTCACTCGTTGCCTGTTGGTATCTGTCACTGCAGTTGCGGGTCTTCCACTCCGTTGTTTGCCCGACACTGAACTTTCTCCCTCTTGAAACCTCGTCATCCATCTTCTAGTTTTACTGATATCGATTGTGGTAGCTCCATACATCGCCAGAAGTCTTTTGTGTATTTCTGGAGCTTCATATCCCTATTTTCCAGGAATTCAATTACGGCATGCTACTTTTCGCTGTCATTCATGATCTTTACTTCCGATTCTGAAAACAATTTGTTCCCACATTGGTAACATATCATATAGTACATGTCAGTGTACTTTTATTAAAGTCAATTCAAAATTGCAGAAGTTATTGAGGAAGCATTTCTTTAAGGATGCCCTTTGTTTTTATTTGGTACTTTTCTTTGCTTCGTTTCGGGATTTAACGGCCATAAGGAGTAACCTTAAGAGCAATAAGCAGTCGCCGGTCCCTAATTTCGAGTCACTAGCTCCAGAGTAGAGGCAGAGCCATCAGACAGATACACCGCTCATGGAGACACTAAGCTGGTAGTTGCGAGTCTTTGGGACACGCCACACCTTCACAGATATCCAAGAACAAAAATATAAGGGATTACAATGATTAGTGCACAAACAAATAAACAAGCGGTCTTCCTGTGGACGGAAACGTAGTACATGGACATATGTGCCTCCTATGGGCTATAAACATTTGCTCATATGGCTGGTCGTTGTTCGAGGGGAAAGGCAGCTGGAGAAGATTATACTCGAGTAGAAGCAGACAATTTCTACTGCTTTAAGAGCCGAAGAGTAATACAGCAGTACCGATGGAAGGATTCCAGCTTATGCAGCTCGCTACACATTGGCTAATATGGGCTATAATAGCCGACGTCCCCTTTGTTTTTCAAACGTCTCTGCTAGAAAAGAACAATTTCGTCGGCAGTAGGCACGGAAGAAACAAAAAAAAAAAAAAAAAAAAAAAAAAAGGACACTTGTGCATTGGAAAAAGGTCACGTGGCCAGATAAAATCCCATTCTCACTTAATACACGCCAATGGGTGGATTGAATATGGAGTCAGAAGCACAAATTGATGGATCCCAGCTGCCTTGCGTTAACTGTACAAGCTGGAGGTGCTGGTGTAAGGGCTTGTGATCTGTTTTCATTGCGAATACTGTGTTTCTTAGTAACAGCGAAACAGCTTTTAGATACCACAGGTTATCATAACATCATTGTGGAGTAGTAAATGAGCATTGTGTTTCTTGATGGAGAAAGCTACTTTCATGAGATGTGAAAACACAAATTTGTTCGTGAGTGGGAACGAACCTGCGCCCTCTCTCTCCAGAGTAAGTTGCTCTCCCAACAAAGCTACACGGACGGTATGTATCGCTGCAGATTTGTAATCTAGACACGTGCTTTACCTCTGTGGAGTACGTCACACAGGATAATGCGTCATGGTGGAAGGCTCGAGTCAAGATACAGTGGTTCCGGAAGCACGACGGTGGCTTTAAAGTGGTAAAATGCCACACAATTCTCAGCTCGTATTCCAATTCAAAACCTGTGCGATGAGATTGAGGGAGCCATTTGTAACAGAGTTCCTCCCACAACCAACATCAGGCAATTGACGGACGGCATTACATCTGCTTGACTAAACATACCAGTAGAACGATAACAGCATCTGTCTGAACTCGTGCCACACCGATTCAAGACTGTTGTGAAGGCCAAATGCGGCCCGGCATGTTGTTAGGTAAGTTTCATAATATTTTATTTATTCAGTGAAATGTTTCACCATCTCCCACCTGTAAAAATCTCTTTGCAATATATTACGCATTTAAAATTTGTGTATATAAATATTTCAGCTTATATCATGTACAGCAGAATATGGATTTTTGATATAGTTCAATAAATTAAAATGCTTGTGAGTATTTCAGAATATAAAAAGAAAAGGTTATATATGCTTTTCATGCACTTTTAATAATCATTTGATCTGAGGAAGTGCGTTACTTACACTTGTTACGGTGTTTCGAAATGGCATTCCTTCCCTTAGTATCCACACCATCAGAAGAACTGGATATTAAACATTTATTGGAAAATCAATTGTAAAATAGAATAGGATGCCAAACCGAACAGAGACAGAAATCTGTTTTCTTAATTTGTCTAGAACTTAAAAGCAAAATTGACTTTATCCACGCTATCAAGGCTGTGCATGACAATCATATATGCAACAGGCTCTTTCTCCGTGGTACATAAAAATATTTCGAACTTATTGCTATGTGTGTCATGCAAAAAATTCGAAAATTATGGTTGCGAAGCTCGAGAATAGATGACGGTTCTCTTATTTCTTGCAAAAGCAGCCAACATCTCGTTTATATCTCCTTGAGTAAAATAACGGAAAGAAATATTAATTTATGCAGGAGAAATGTATGTTGATGGACAGTTAAAAAACACCACGATGCGGTTTGGAATAGATTCCACAAAATGTTCTAGTGCATTTGTGTCTACAGCATATAGTTTGTTAATGAACAGCTAAAACGCTATCACGAATGAATTTTTGCTCTCTCAGTACTGATTGTCTGATTTGTAAAATGAGAACATTTCACTTTTCTTAGGTCATAAACCATCCCTGTAATTTATTAAAATGCAACACAATTCTCAGCTCAGCATAAAAAGGGAAGCGTCGTTTTATTTCCTGTAGCGCGGATAGAAACACTGCAGTAAGATTTCTTCTCATAATGGTAAAGAAGAATTGTGCGTGTTCCAGAACATACATGAGTGTGTGGACTAGTCATTGCTCCTGAATATGAAGGAAAAAATCTTAGAGCTGTGAATCTCAATTTAAGGGATTCTGAAAGAGTGAATCTAGATACTAATTTCCTCTTGGTCATTACCGCTTCTTCCACAATGAAGGGATTACTGTCATTTTTCGAAAACGTCTGATTATGAAGATGACAATCCGCTTTTTTGGTGTACATATGACAAGCATGGTAAGTTAGAAGAAGCTTTTGATATCGTCAATAGTCTGAAGTTATGCTTCTGTGCGATACCAGAGTTCATTTATGGTGACTACCTTAGGTGATTGACGGGCCAGTTGCTCAGCTACCATGTCTCAAACATGTTCGATTTGGGAGGAATCCATCGAACGCAAAGGCCTGGGAAAAAGCTGTATCTGCCGCGCATGGAAAGCGTGTTGGTTCTTTCCCGTCATATGTGGTGGAGCATTCTCCTGCTGGAATACATCACCAGGAAAACTCTGAAATAAGGATATCATCTCTGCATCTAAAACATCCCTGGCGTATCTCTGGCTGTTGAGGGTTCTCTCAAATCCTATCAGGCGAAATCGCGAATTGACAGAATGGTGCGCAAAGCCATGACGTCTTCGAAAACGTATGCGAGCCATCATGCTGCATCAAGATGAGTCGTGACTTGTCAGAAAACACGACCTGTTGCCAATCAGCACTCCGATACCTGTATTCGAGACCCCACTGCAGCCTCAGGCTTCTGTGGTTGAGGGTCAAAGGAATGCGCAGTAATGGGTTGCTTGCGACCAGTCCTCTGTAAAGCAGACAGCGTCTAACTGTATTATAGGATGAAGCCTGACATGTGACAATGCTCCACTGCTCCACTAACAACATGGATGTCGCTGTGCAATTTTCTGTCGTGGAAGTGTCTCCCATCCCGTGCAGTCGTGCCACTTTTCCGTCCATTTCCCGGATTTCCGTGAGTCCGAGACGCATCTGTCCACTGATGCCACATTCGCATCACTCTACTGGCGTTTTGTCCAGTACGAACGACAAATTTGATGTAGTAAAATCCAGCTTCAGTCATCCCAACAGTCCTTCATCTCTCAAAGACCAACAGGTGTTCATAATGCGACCTTCTTTAGCGACGGGGCAAAATGAGACACAAGATACACCCTTTCGACTCAATGTCGGCTCTTCACTGATTGCAACATCTCTTTCCTACAGCATTTGTCATTTTCTTGTAGGACTTCCGTCCACAGTGAGTAGAGTTTAGGTCTCAGTCACCTACAGCGAGATCGCCTTTTGGGCAGGATACAGAAACGGAAGGAATGAGAGCAAGTCTAGCGACTTTGACAGAACAGTTTGCAGTGAGATTAGACTTCAGTAGATGGCGCCACCGTACAAGTACGATGGTGCACACAGAGGGGTGAGAGGATTTCAGGGGGCTTAGGAAAAGATACCCATTTAACCAGTGTGTCTAGCCTAAGGGGCTGTCACTTAAGGTGCTCGGCCGATATTTAGCGATTGTTAGTAAATCACACCATCTCTGAAAGATCAGCCCGGGTTCGAACCTGCGCACCTTGCATCGATAGTCTGAATCGCTTACCATTAAGCTATTCGCGGCTCCGATTGAAACATCTCGTTTGAGACAGCTCTTTATATCCAGGAGAGGACAGTTAAGAGGGCGATTCTCTGAAACCACATGCGTATTTTGACTGACATTTCAATCATTCGCATGTCCCAACTTGTTGTATATATATTGTGAGTCTTTCATGGTGTTGCAATTTTTACAAAGAGTAGTGCATATTAAATTATAATTAAATCCACCTTCTGGGGCAAAGCCCACTTTTCCAGCAAGGGTACTGTTATGCAATACAACTCGCTTTAAAAAACTCAGCTATTTTTGTTTGCCATCTGTTTAATCAAAATTGGATTTTCTTGCTTCGTCCTCACAAAGCGATCCCAAGAGGTTAGCTTAATAAACAACCTTGGTTTATTTGTAATTATGCATGGTGTGGTCACTGTTGTTTCTCTAAATCTAATATGTCACATTAAGGTGGACGTCTAGTGATTTTGCTTCCTATACTTCCAATGGGCAAACTTCTGTACACATTTTCTTCACAATTAATGTATTTCCAAGGATGAAAATTTGAACATCGATTAAAATAACTTCATATTATAACTTGGAATACTTAACATTTTCTAAAACATAACCATAAATATATTAAAAATCAATAAATTTTCCTTTGGAGGTGTTAAGACAGAAAAATGATGGCGCGACCTGCACATTGAGGACGGCAGTAGACAAAACAATGTTGGATTGCTTAACTATTGTAATGTTTCAGAAAATATTAAGTATTACAAGTTATAATATGAAGTTATTTTAATCGATGTTCAAATTCTCATCCGTGAGAATGCATTAATTGTGAAGAAAATGTGTACAAAAGTTTGCCCATTGGAAATATAGGAAGCAAAATCCCTTGACGTCCACCTTAAATTCAGAAAACTGAATAAGATTTATTTTTTCTGGTTGCCCCTACATAAAATTGCATCATGGCAGCTTCATTGTTACCGCTGCGATTTTCTGAAGTTCACACATGCGTAGAAAAATTCAGTTTTTCAGCCACTTAATAGTGCCCTTTCCTCCTTAATATCTGTTTGAGTAAATACTCTTTCTAGTCTGTATCATACCTCGTATAACATTGGGTTTTGAATGATCTTAGAGCAAACAGCCAGGCACCCAGGACTTCTATAACATGGGATTTTGTGGAAAACACACATCTTCTTCTGTGGTAAATTAAAATGTATATCTTATGGTTGAAAAGATTTTAGAACATATAAAAACTGGAAAGCAATTGTTTCTAATTTTGATCTTCATATGGTGCATGCATAGCACGTGTTACGGCCTTTCGAGTACTGCTATACTCTGCATGTCCATGTCATCGAAAAAATTGAACATTAGGAATTATCTAAAAAAACTTCTTGAACTGTTAAGAAAGAATGGGATTTTAAACCATATAGATATTTAAATTTCGTTATCAGTTTTTCCACAATCTGCTTCAAGTTTTCGATTAATTCTACTCAAAGTAGTAGCGGTACGATAAGTATGTTCGGCGGAGTGGAAGATTTTTTTTTTTTCGATTGGTGGTTTAACGACCACCGTAGTAACTCAATGGCCACTGGTTCCAGGGAAGGGAGAGAGAGAGCCCGTGCCGTAAGACAAACACAGCATCCATGTCTCACGGGATTCGAACCCGGACCCCTTTCGGACGACTGATCAGAAGCCATCGCTTAGACCACTGCGCTGCCGGGGCAATGAAAGCTTTCCAAGCGGTTTTATACGCGCGTCATGTGCAATAACTTCAAAAATTATGTTTGCTACTCGAGAGAGTATATGTTTTTTAGTGTTTATTTCTTTACATGAAAGCTTACAATTCCTTTGAGTATTATATGTAAAAGAACGAATGCAAAAATTGATCTCCAAAACGGAAAACGTATGTTAATCAGTCTTTGAAGTGGTAATCTTTATCACACGGAGATTCTCTCCGGATTTAAAAGTTGTTTCACTGTTGGATACTTACCATAATCTGATAGTTACAATAAAATTGCTTTACATTTCGCTGATATCTAAATTGAAGGAATGCGTTTAAAAAAGTGTATTTTGTTTTTGAAAGAGCATAAAGAGGAAAACGCAGTTTCAGCTTTAATGAACCTGTAGAACAGCTACTTTAAGATTTTGCTTCATAATCCCATTAATAAAACTGGTGAAACCAAAGAATACTAAGAAGAGATCAAAGTGGTAAATTGAATTTTGTTTCTGTGGCATTCCTTACTGGTACCTCTTTTATGAAAGGAGCCATTGGTAAGAACCGCGATTAGGCACAATAACATTCCTGGATATCTTCTGGAGCCCAACTAGTCCAAAAAAAGAAAAATCTAGAGTTGGGTATGGCAAAAACTGCTTTTGACGGCTGTGTGTCCCAAAATTTGTTTTCTAGAAGATTCGCTCCGTGGTGAAAGAGGAACCAATGAGAAACTCAGTAAAGTCCAACATACCACAATGAGCCCAACTAAACCTTTTCTATTGTGATCAGTTCAAGCTGCCGTTTCTCTGCTCTGGGATTTGGGCTGTTCCCAAATTAATTAAAGTACTTTTCCACTACGGCATATTTAGTTACATTTTTCCACTTTCTAGAATCTTCTCACCAACTAAATTTACATTCCTAAAGATACTGTTTGTGACCGAGATATCATTATCTAAGTCCATGAGACAGTTCCCATTTATATTTAGCATATACGTCGCTACTAATTGACTCATTATATCTTCAATTCGGCTGCTGTCGTAAGCACTATTCATAGTGACATATTGAAGTGGAGCTTCTTTTCCCGTTGTCTTTTAAGCAGCATATCTAAATCTACAAATGTGTAATGAAGTTGATAAATGTGAAACAATGGTGCTTAGTTGTATTATAAAAGTAAATCTTGTGGTGAAGAGAAATAGAGTAGAACGAGAGTAACAGATTTTATTTGAGCGTGATTATCGATGTGACTTTTTAACGGTTGATAAGGAAATAGTCTGTAGAATTGGGAATTCGAGAATAACCTCTTAGGATCTGTAAAAGAATATTTTCGCAAAGGCCTTGGCTATCCAGAAAAGTAAACTGGCCACATACAATGCAGTGTTTAGACATTGCCTGTTCTAGAGCATTCATAGCCGGTTATAGAATACCGCTGTACTGTCCTTTATGGTGAACTCTATTTAGAGGACACCATATTAATTTCAGACACGGTTATTCATGTCACAATGAAATCAAAATTGATAAAAAATAATACAATATATGTGTTTTTCCATGTGACTATTGCTACATTTGTGGGAAAAACAGGGAGGTGTGAAAGTCAAAGACTTTCACACCTCCTTGTTTTCATGGAACTAACATTCCCTTGTATTGATGGTAAAAATTCCATCGGTGACGCAGTGGTCTAAGCGATGGCTTTAGATCATTCGTCCGAGATGGGTCTGGATTCGAATCTCGTGAGGCATGGAAGTTGTGTTTGTCTTACGGCACTGGCTCTCTCCCTTCCCTGGAACCAGTAACCCGCAAAGACCTTTAAGATACATGGACTGGAAAACCGTAAGTTAACCGGGCGACATTTGAAGTTCAGTATTGTATGCCAAGATTCTGTCACATCTCGTCTAGGCTTCTCACCACCTTTTCTAATGTTTCCCTTGAAATAATAGAGTTGTTTTATTATTTTAAGTGCAGGATAGTTGGCTAGTATCCTTTTGCACTTACGCACTTACTTTATCTCTAAACATTAAGTTAAGGTACTCAGTTATTCCTAGAATTTTGTCACATTTACCGTGATTTACAGTCTCAATCTAGGCTTCTCACCTTCTTTTCTAATCTTTCCCTTGAAATAATAGAGTTGTTTTAGTAGAACCTTGTCACATTTACTTTCGGAAGAACAACAACTCCCGAAGAGAAAAAATAAATAAATCCGAGCAGCTGTGGAGGCGATTTTGATAGAAGGCGCTGTCACTCCGTGGGAAGCGAGAGGAGAAAAAATCGTGTGATTTGAACTCAGAAAAGGAGAAAGTCGTGTGTTTTGAACAAGATGAAACTCAAGATGAAAAATAACGCAGGTGTTTTATATTACGTATCTTTCAGTCTGTGTGCGGTCGGTCATGTGTTTGCGCTAATTATATGTTAGATGTTTATTTTGTGTCTCGAGTGATTCCTTGCGTCAACAGCGGAAACATTTATTTCCTTTGGATTGATGTGCTATTGTCAACTGATATATAACGATCTCAACACCCGGCACCCAAGAGCCGTCGTCCAAAAATGAATGGCAGGTAAAAAGTATTTTTTCTTCAATACTGTGCATTCCTGATTGATTTGAACGGCGACACATTACATTTACCGTAACTTGCAGTTTCAGTCTAGGCTTTTCACCTCCTTTTCTAATCTTTTCCTGGAAATAATAGAGTTGTTTTAGTATTTTAAGTGCACGATACTTAACAAGTAACCTTGTTCACTTATTTGGTATCTAAATATTAAATTGAGGGACTTAGGTTTTACTAGGTCCTTGTGTCATTCACAAACTGTGCATTGCTCTAAAGTGAAGGTTTCTGGTTAAACCTACATACAGATGGTTTGCTAACTCGTGTTTCTTTTCCTAGACTTTTTTATCCTCGAGATTTGTAATTGTCTAAACTCTAAATTATATGAAGAGGGAATTTCTTTCTATCATATTTAATTTTACTTACTTTTGCTCCCGTTTAGTAGCTATTACGAACTCATAATCTGTGGGAAAAACTTCCAAAATAAAAGTTTTGTTCTCGGCAACTTCACTTAAGAATAAACAAATGGCCACATTAAAATGTTTTTTGACGTTACTTAGAGTGTGAAATACGAATTTCATGCAACTTGATCACGCAGTTTGCAAGCAACTGAAGCCGAAATACATTTTACTCGTAGGACAAGCGACGTTTTCTTTCAGTTATTTCATATCCCCCAACATTACGATAATGATGTTTTCTTTAATCGTTAGTTAAAAGGCGCAATGTCTAATTTATATCCCATTGAAAAAAATTAATACGTAGTATTAAAACAACGTAAAATTTCTTCTTTCGCGCAGGTAAAAGCGCTTAATTAACGTTGCGTACATAGGACACACGCCGTTTTATCCGTACAATCTCTATGATCAAAATGTCGCCAGCTGTTGCCACTCATTTGCACAAGAACTTCCAGTCTATGTATCTTAAAGGTCTTTGGTAGCCCTAAATTAGGAACGGGCGACTGCTTATATCCCATTGTGTTGCTCACAGTGGTCGTTGCCGCCCCGGTGGCGCAGTGGTCTAAGGCGTTGGCCTCTGATCATTTGTCCGTAAGGGGTCCGGGTTCGAATCCCGGTGAGGCATGGATGTTGTGTTTGTCTTACGGCACTGGCTCTCTCCCTTCCCTGGAACAAGTGACCCTAAATTAGGGACAGGCGACTGCTTATAGCCCATTGAGTTGCTCACGGTGGTCGTTAAACCTCAAAAAAAAAAAAAAAAAAAAAAAAACAGTGGTCGTTAAGCCATCAATCAAAAAAAAAAAAAAAATTCCATCGCGAAAGAAATAATCAGCCAAGTAGCAAAATGCTTCCTGTCACTTAATTTTGTTGTTGTTGTTTAGGGGTTTAACGACCGCTAGGTGGATTTCGTCTTGATGACGAATTCGTTTGATGTATACAAAACCCGTGCTGTTTTACGGCAGGGATCCCATGTTTCTTTATCCTTTTCCTCTTGCGTAGTCTCCGCGTATATTCTGTGAGTACTACGCCTTGCTAATAAATGGTGATATTTTTGTTCCAGAAAAACAATAACTTCGAGATGCAGAATGCTCGTGTTTTTACGAAGTTTATTAGCTTTCAACGAATCACTACTCAGCGAAATGTATTTATGTTTCGAAGTAAGAGTGTCGGTTTCCACTTTGCAACTTAAAGCAAGTTCGTCATTATTATTTAATATTGCAGTGATTGTGCAGAGTCAGGTTTAATACATGCGTTTTCGGCATTTCAACATAGGATATATTAATCATTCATTATAGAAGGTTAGAGAATACGTGATGGCAATCATGTTTCTGTACCGAGATCCTTCAGCTCAACGTTACCTCAGGAACGTGTGAGTACATTGACATCAAGTGTTAAATTGCACATTCGATTATTTAACGTGGCATGAGTAATAAAATTATTGGATTGCGATATCAACACACCTCGGCAATTTTGATGATTAACATCACATTTTGTAGACTTTTTGTTTCATGTTATGGAATTAATCAGTGGAAATAAATACATTTCCTTTATTCTTTTCCTTTTCCTTTAACAATGCAGCAAAAATAAAGAAATACATTTCTTTTATTCTTTCCTGCATTGTATTAGATTATTCCGTTTTCCAGGGACACTAACTACACAGCATTTGCTTCAACAAAAATCTCAAAACTTTTATGCGATAGATTCCGACTCCCTATAAGCAGAAGTATTTACTTTTGGAGACTAGAGTGTATATGATGCCCACTATTTTTTATTCCACTGTTCAGCTCCAGAAGGCAGACAATCAGAGTGGTTTGCTCTGTTCCTTTCTGACAAAATGTGCTGCATCGTCAATTCGCTAAATCGCTGAAGATCAAGAAGTCGTGAACCTCAAAACTGCGCACTTCTTTGAGCGTCTAGCTCTGCACATTTCGCAGAGAGGCCATGTCGGAATTCTGTAGAAGGAAAAATTTGCTCAATACACATTATTAATAAATGATCGTCACAGTATTACAGGCTAGGGTTATGAGCCAAAACGTTTCAATACCTATTTTAGTACGACACAGTATTCACGAAAAGGTTTTGGGAACATGTGTTGCATACATAGTTTGAAGTTTGTAAAACAAGACACATTTATACTATAAAATGTTTTAAATCATTTACGCATTTTTTAAAAACTATACGTCATAAACTTTGTTCTTCCACTTAAATCCAACAGCAAATGCTAATAATGATTTGCTTGTAGAATCTAAGTGGTAAATAAAATTTCATCGGCTATTGCGTCATAGGACATAATAATAGCCTTTGCAATTGTGATTATTTTTGTCGGACGTTGTTTCAAGTAAACACTTTGAGATTATAATCACAGACATTCAAATGACTACTAGTTCCTTATTCAGAAAGAACTTGACTTTATGATGAACCTCATATTCCTATCACTCTGAAGTGTTTGCAATATGCAAGCTTCTTTTACCACTTTCTGAAATTCGAAAATCTATGATCTGTCGTAAAAAAAAAAAACTGTTCAATGTGCAAATGTTGCCAAATTCGGTGCCAGAGTCTAGCACTTGATTTTTGGAGAAAAGATAGCAATTGATTCCTTTGCTTTCATGGACCACATGGAGTGTCATCCTGTCACGTGGTTATTTCAAAGAAGCAGATGAACATTTCTGTGTTAAAACTCCATAATGGAAATACACCCTCCGACTCTACAATTCGGCCCGGAATGAACACCATCAAACCCCTTACAATAGCCTCTATATGGCAACCCTGAAAACTTATCTCTCGAATTACATCTCGCCAGCAAACCACAATTACCATACAGGAAAGAAAAGGCAAAATTAACAAATCCTATTCTACAAAAATTATTGTTTTTAGCTACCCTTATGTAAATCCGTAGCGTCTCCAAACCCATCACTAAAGGCCCAGGTCTTTAACTTTATTGACTTTACTGGGCAAGTATGCATCGACTCTTGCTACTCGAAACCGTCGTCAAAAGTCCTTCCTACTGAAGACAGTAGAAAATAAAAACAAAACCACAAGCTCTAATACTTCAGAAAACTAGTAGAATGTCACCGAATTCTGAGGAGGATGTCGTTGTTTGAGAAATTTGCTAAAAGGCTAAGCTCAACTCTTTTCAGTCCTCCTTTTTTTTACATTAAATTGTAGGATTAATACATTTCGTAGAATAACATCTAATTCCACGTGTTTTAGAAGAGAAAGTTTGCGTCACGAAAAAGAGAAAATTGTAGCCATACCATTGAATGCTGATGCATCAAGAATTTTCAAATCAAACTTCTAGAAGCACCGTCATATTTATTCAGTTTATCAATTATGTGTCTTTCTGTACTTCTTTGCTTCTTAAATTCTGGGTAGGTGATTTTAATAAAAATTACTCTTGAACACAATTTTCATTTTTAGAACTTCTTCCCACCAACTAAATTTTTGTATTGTTTACTGTCTAAAGATGGTGTTAATGGTTATGAGTTCAATACCTAAAGGTACGTTAAAGATTATTCACGATAATATTACGATTAATACGATTACGATTACTTTTACAATTAATATTTATGTACGATTACTTTTACGATTAAATTTACACGATAGCCGCCCCGGTGGCGCAGTGGTCTAAGCGATGGCCTCTGATCATTCGTCTGAAAGGGGTCCGGGTTCGAATCCCGGTGAGGCATGGATGTTGTGTTTGTCTTACGGCCCTGGCTCTCTAACTTCCCTGGAACCAGTGACCCTAAATTAGGGACGGGCGACTGCTTATAGCCCATTGAGTTGCACACGGTAGTCGTTAAACCTCCAATCAAAAAAAAATTACACGATTACTTTTACGATTAATATTTATATACGATTACTTTTACGATTAATATTCGCCATGCCCTCCAAAGTCATTTAATTTATCTTCAGTTCTTTCCCTGATGGCACTTCCAAATTTTCCATCGGAATCCTTAGGTTAAACAACGATTCCCGTTTCTAATAACCATCACATATAAATCCTTAAAAAGAATCAGATTGATAACTCGAATCAATTATCTGGTCCAACTACAGAACTTATTAATTTTGCAAGAAGAGAACAGCTTAGAACAGTTAACAAATTCTCATTTTGTGGGATGATATACACTGACGGAAAAAAATCCCAACACCAAGAAGGGGTTGTGTTAGATAAACGACAGTTGGTAGGCTGTGAGAGTACATCTGTAAGATGACGTCTATGCAAATTTCGCGCTCGGCGCATACGTGTGTCGCTAGAAGTGCCCCTCGGAACATGCAGAGCAGGTTTGCTGTAAATACGTGCTGTAACGTTCGTGAGCGTTAGTTATCGTTGAGACTCGACATAGGGTGTTGATGTTAGTCAAGAATGCCTTTAAGAAGACGAAAAAGCCATTATCAACAGCTCACGGAGTTTGAACGAGGTCGTGTAATAGGGCTACGAGGAAGTGGATTTTCGTTGCACAATATTGCAGAACGACTTGGCAGGAATGTAGTAACTGTGCATGATTGTTGGCAGCCGTGGTCAAGGGAAGGTACTGTCTCAAGAAGACCGGGTTCCGGCCGGCCAAGTCGCACTACTGAGAGGGAAGACCGCCGTGTATGGCGTATGGCCGTGGCGCATCGTACCGCGTCCGCGGCAGCAATTCGAGCTGCAGTTGCCACCATAATGACACAACGAACTGTTACAAATCGGTTACTTGAAGGACAGCTCCGAGCCAGACGCCCTGTAGCGTGCATTCCACTTACTCCAACCCATTGGCGTTTGCGACGTCAGTGGTGTCAAGCTAGAGCTCATTGGAGGACGGAGTGGAGATCTCTTGTGTTTTCTGATGATAGCTGGTTCTGCCTGGGTGCCAGTGATGGCCGTGTGTTGGTTAGGAGCCTAGAAGAGCGCCTGCTCCCAACCTGTCTGCTGCCGAGACACACTGGATCTACACCTGGAGTTATGGTCTGGGGAGCAATTTCCTATGACAGCAGGAGCACTCTCGTGGTTATCCCACGCACCCTGACGGCACAGTTGTACGTCGGTCTGGTGATTCAACCTGTTGTGCTGCCATTCATGAACAGCATTACAGGGGGTGTTTTCCAAGAGGAAAACGTTCGCCCGCATACCGCTGTTGTAACCCAACATGCTCTACAGAGTGTCGACATGTTGCCGTGGCCTGCTAGAACACCAGATCTTTCACCAATCGAGCACGTATGGTACATCATTGGACGACAACTCCAGCGTCACCCCCAACCAGCCTTAGCCGTCCCTGTATTGACCGACCAAGTGCAACAGGCATGGAACTTCATCCCACAAACTGACATCCAGCACCTGTACGACACAATGCATGAACGTTTGCGTGCTTGCATTCAACATTCTGGCGGTTACACCGGTTATTAATGTACCAGCATTTCACATTTAAAACGACTCTTCTCGCGCTTACATTAAGCTGTGATCTTGAAACCTTAATCGATTAAATATGTTACCTATACAAATGTATTGCCGCCATTTCATTCCTCTACAACTATTTTTTCGTGGTGTTGGGATTTTTTTCCGTTAGTGTATATAACTGATGAGATTGAAAAAGCTTGACTTACTCAAAGGACGCATATAGCGTATTAAATCCGTTTAGTTTTGGGGTGTAGTAGGCACAAAGATTCACCAAGCTATCGCAGTCCACTGGGAGGCTTTTTCAAGGCAATGGTAGACATAAAGATGCAGGGAACTGGAACACGTAAGGAACAAAGATTATTTTTGAAAATAACGTGGGTGACAGCATGAGCACATTACACGAATTTTTATCACGCAGTTATAAAGCGCGTCGCGATATGTTTCCATTTTTAACAACGCGTACCAAATCATTGGTAGTTTGGTAGAAACCATATCATTGCACGCTAGTTTGCTGGATAGGATTTCGTCTGTTTCCCCGAAGACAGCCTCTTTAAAGTTTGTGTAAGTAGCAATTTTTCTAATATAACTTCATACAAGAACGGCCGATGAACGCACGAATCTTTGTACATAGGAAACCACAAAAATAAACGGATTTAATACGCTTACGCTATATGCGTCTCTTGAGTATTCGCAGTCTGGCGTATTTAGAAAGGGCATCCTGAAAGTAATGCCTTGTCCCGCACAGGGCTTTTGTTTGTAGCAGAAAAATGTGAAATCTGGGGATAAAATACATGCACATATTGTAAATAATACTATTCTGTTTAAAATATTGTCCATTACATTCTATACATTTCCGCCATTTTTGAACCCAATGTAAATTCATTTCGGAAAAAAATTCCCGAGACTGTACTTTCACCCATGAGTTCACAGCCAGTTGAACTTCTGTCACATCGTCGAAACGTTCCTCGCGAAGGGTCTTTTTCAAAAGGGTAAGCAGGAAAAAGTCTGAGGGAGCCAAATCAGGTCTGTTGGGACATCACTATCCACCCCATTTCGGCAATAGCACGTGAAGTCTCCATTGAGGTAAGGGGTCTTGCGTTATCATGGTGTAAAACAACACTATGAAGTAGAATGTCCCATCTTTTACTTCTGATAACATCCGCTTCTTCAATGTTTGCACATGGTAAGCGCTGTTTATTGTTGCACCCTGTTCAACGAAATCCGACAAAATGACACCACGTTTGTCCCAGAAAATTGCCGCCATTACTTTCCCTGTGGAACGAGTTGCTTTTAGCTTTTTCTGTCGAGGTGAAGATGTGCGGTGCCATTCCATTCACTCACGTTTTGTTTTTGGGTCATGAAACAACACCCAGGTTTGTTTCATCCCCGTCAAAACATTAGGGAAAAATACTTCATTCTCCGTCTCATAACAGTCCAAGAGTTTCCGGCACGTGTCCACACTTTGCTCACATTGTTCACGGGTGAGGTTTCTTGGGATCGACTTTGAACAAATATTTCTGTAGTAGAGATCCCAAACTAATGTTCCCATAGCACTACGACCACAAAAGATGTCATCACACAGCTCCTGGATGGTGACACGACGATCAGCTGTGATGAGGTCTTTCACTCGTTGCCTGTTGGTATCTGTCACTGCAGTTGCGGGTCTTCTACTCCGTTGTTTGCCCGACACTGAATTTCTCCCTCTCGAAACCTCTTCATCCGTCTTCGAGCATTACTGATATCGATTGTGGTAGCTCCACACATCGCCAGGAGTCTTTTGTGGATTTCTGGAGCCTCATATCCCTATTTTTCCAGGAATTCAATTACGGCATGCTACTTTTCGCTGTCATTCATGATCTTTATTTCCGATTCTGAAAACAATTTGTTCCCACATTGGTAACATATCATAGTAAATGTCAGTGCAGTTTTATTAAAGTCACTTCAAAATTTCAGAAGTTATTGAGCAGGTATTTATTTAAGGATGCCTCTTTTATTTATTCGGTACTTTTCTTTGCTTCGTTTCGGGGTTTAACGACCATAAGGAGTAACCTGAAGAGCAATAAGCAGTCGCCAGTCCCTAATTTCGAGTCACTAGCTCCAGAGTAGAGGCAGAGCTATCAGACAGATACACCGCTCATGGAGACACTAAGCTGGTAGTTGCGAGTCTTTGGGACACGCCACACCTTCACGGATATCCAAGAACAAAAATATAAGGGTTTACAATGGTTAGTGCACAAACAAATAAACTTGCTGTCTTCCTGTGGACGGAAACGTAGTACATGGACATATGTGCCTCCTTTGGGCTATAAACATTTGCTCATATGGCTGGTCGTTGTTCGAGGGGAAAGGCAGCTGGAGAAAATTGTACTCGAGTAGAAGCAGACAAACTCTACTGCTTCAAGAGCCGAACAGTAATACAGCAGTACCGATGGAAGGATTCTAGCTTATACAGCTCACTACACATTGGCTAATATGGGCTATAATGGCCGACGTCCCTTTTGTGTTTCAAAAGTCTCTGCTAGAAAAGAACAAATTCGCCGGCAGTAGGCACGGAAGAAAAAAAAAAAAAAAAAAAAAAAGGACACTTGTGGATTGGAAAAAGGTCACGTGGCCAGATAAAATCCCATTCTCACTTAATACACGCCAATGGGCGGATTGAATATGGAGTCAGAAGCACAAATTGATGGATCCCAGCTGCCTTGCGTTAACTGTACAAGCTGGAGGTGCTGGTGTAAGGGCTTGTGATCTGTTTTCATTGCGAATACTGTGTTTCTTAGTAACAGCGAAACAGCTTTTAGATACCACAGGTTATCATAACATCATTGTGGAGTAGTAAATGAGCATTGTGTTTCTTGATGGAGAAAGCTACTTTCATGAGATGTGAAAACACAAATTTGTTCGTGAGTGGGAACGAACCTGCGCCCTCTCTCTCCAGAGTAAGTTGCTCTCCCAACAAAGTTACACGGACGATATGTATCGCTGCAGATTTGTAATCTAGATACGTGCTTTACCTCTGTGGAGTACATCACACAGGATAATGCATCATTGTGCGAGGCTCGAGTCAAGATACAGTGGTTCCGGAAGCACGACGGTGGCTTTAAAGTGGTAAAATGCCACACAATTCTCATCTCGTATTCCAATTCAAAACCTGTGCGATGAGATTGAGGGAGCCATTTGTAACAGAGTTCCTCCCACAACCAACATCAGGCAATTGACGGACGGCATTACATCTGCTTGACTAAACATACCAGTAGAACGATAACAGCATCTGTCTGAACTCGTGCCACACCGATTCAAGACTGTTGTGAAGGCCAAATGCGGCCCGGCATGTTGTTAGGTAAGTTTCATAATATTTTATTTATTCAGTGAAATGTTTCACCATCTTCCACCTGTAAAAATCTCTTTGCAATATATTACGCATTTAAAATTTGTGTATATAAATATTTCAGCTTATATCATGTCCAGCAGAATATGGATTTTTGATATAGTTCCAATAAATTAAAATGCTTGTGAATATTTCAGAATATAAAAAGAAAAGGTTATATATGCTTTTCATGCACTTTTAATAATCATTTGATCTGAGGAAGTGCGTTACTTTCACTTGTTACTGTGTTTCGAAATGGCATTCCTTCCCTTAGTATCCACACCATCAGAAGAACTGGATATTAAGCATTTATTGGAAAATCAATTATAAAATAGAATTGTATGCCAAACCGAACAGAGACAGAAATCTGTTTTCTTAATTTGTCTAGAACTTAAAAGCAAAATTGCCTTTATCCACGCTATCAAGGCTGTGCATGACAATCATATATGCAACAGGCTCTTTCTCCGTGGTACATAAAAATATTTCGAACTTATTGCTATGTGTGTCATGCAAAAAATTCGAAAATTATGGTTGCGAAGCTCGAGAATAGATGACGGTTCTCTTATTTCTTGCAAAAGCAGCCAACATCTCGTTTATATCTCCTTGAGTAAAATAACGGAAAGAAATATTAATTTATGCAGGAGAAATGTATGTTGATGGACAGTTAAAAAACACCACGATGCGGTTTGGAATAGATTCCACAAAATGTTCTAGTGCATCTGTGTCTACAGCATATAGTTTGTTAATGAACAGCTAAAACGCTATCACGAATGAATTTTTGCTCTCTCAGTACTGATTGTCTGATTTGTAAAATGAGAACATTTCACTTTTCTTAGGTCATAAACCATCCCTGTAATTTATTAAAATGCAACACAATTCTCAGCTCAGCATAAAAAGGGAAGCGTCGTTTTATTTCCTTTAGCACGGATAGAAACACTGCAGTAAGATTTCCTCTCATAATGGTAAAGAAGAATTGTGCGTGTTCCAGAACATACATGAGTGTGTGGACTAGTCATTGCTCCTGAACCTGAAGGAAAAAATCTTGGAGCTGTGAATCTCAATTTAAGGGATTCTGAAAGAGTGAATCTAGGTACTAATTTCCTCTTGGTCATTACCGCTTCTTCCACAATGAAGGGATTACTGTCATTTTTCGAAAACGTCTGATTATGAAGATGACAAACCGCTTTTTCTGTGTAAATATGACAACCATGGTAAGTCAGATAATATCCGAAAAATTGAAATTTCTTCGTCCTGGAGAGCGAATCGAACCCGCGTCTCATAGAGCAGCCTGGTATGCTAACCACTATACACCACCCAGAATGAACAAGTCTCAAGTTTCCGATTAATTTCAATATAGCCATTCTGGAGGTTAAGATTCATATCCCGTGATTGCACGGAGGAGCAGATAAATCATGAATGGAATACGAAATTGCACCATATTATATTACAGCATTGTATGGTGTAATACTGTATTCTATTCATGAAGTCTGATTATTCCGATCGAAATAATTAGGTATGTTATGTTGCTTCTAGCATGAAGGTATTAACCCACAGGATATCGTAATTTATTTTCTCATTTGTATTGTATAAATCCTAAAAAAAGTTTCGGTTAAAGATGAAAATTATAACTGGTGTTTACCATTATTTTAGGCCTAAGCAGGGCTTTCGTTACGAACATCTGGTGAGACGCCGCAGTGGTGCTATGGTCTAAGAACTGGGTGCGGACGGTAAGTCTGTTGGGGTCTAAACACTGGTTACGGACTGTTCGTCTGATCAGGTGCTAGCTCCAGATAAATCATGGGCAGGGGGCGGAGGGGGGAGGCGCGCCACAGTGTTGATCCTGTCTCATCTCCTGGATCAAGTGGCCCCAATTTGAGAACTGGTGACTGCCGTTATAGCCTATTTAGATGCACACGGTAGTCGCGCTACAAACCCTAGGGTTCAAACCACATGGACGATAGAATGAACCTTCTTGCGCCGACAATGCTCTTACGATCAAAGTTACTTAGATCACCACGTTTATCCATGTTTGTTGACTGAAATACACTGTTGAGAAGCCATGCTGTGCACCTATTTAATGTTTGGTTCGGTTTTCGTCTGTTCCACTCCGCGCAGGTGATGCCCATGTCAACCGCCCATCACCCTATTACAAATGGTTTGTTTAGTGAGTATATACTGACTAATGCTTATCAACACTTCAAAATATGAAAAGGCAAGTTTATATACGCTTTTCACATAATTTTGATAATTATATGTTTTTAGAAAGTGCATTATCTCTACTTGTTATGGCATTCTAATATGGCATTTCTTCCCTGATTATCCTCACCATGAGAAAAACTGGATTTTAAGCATTTATTAGAAAATCACTTGTAGAAAAATAATGGTATACAAACCAAACAGAGACAGATATCTTCTTTCTCAGTTTGGCAAGAATTTACAAGTAAAATTGCCTTTATCCACGCTAATTTACCTGTACATGGCAATTACATATGCAACAAGCTCTTCTGGCGTGGTAAACAAAATTTTGAAGTTATTGCAACGTGAGTCATGCAGTACCTTCGAAAAGTATTTTTGCGATGCTCGAGAATAGATGTCGTCATTTTTGTTTATTTCTTGTAAAAGCAGCCAAACACTCCTTTTAGAGCTCTTTGAGTAAAATAAGAGAAAGAAATATTTATTCATACAGGAGAAAAGTATGCTAATGAACAGCTAAGGTTTTGACGCACTAAAACTCTGTCTGGAATCCTAAGTTTCTTTTCTTTACTGACAGAGTGCTTATAGTATGTTTGGTGCAATGAACACATTTTACATTCCTCAGATTCCTAAAACATTCCGATAATTTCTGAAAACTTTAGTTTGGTAAACGTCTAATAAAGAGGGAAGCAACGTTTCATTTCCAGTAGCTCGGATAGAAAAACTGCAATAAGATTTCGTCTAGCAATGATGAAGGAGAAATGTTCATGTGCTTGAACGTGCGCTGGAACATGCTTATACACTGGCTTGCAAAAATTAAGGACGAGACGGTTTTTCGAATGTAACGTCGTGCAGAAGTGCTCAACATCGACTCAAAGCATACCATAAGATTCCCAAGATGTAAGAATATGGGACAAGTGAGCAAAACCGTCCAAACAAAGAATACAAAGGATACAAAGGCACTTTATTGAAAAGGTAGCCTGACTGCGTTGCAGGATTTACAACGTCTGTCCATACTGAGGACGAGGTTGTCAAGGAACTATTGAGACATCGCGGCCCATTCCTCTTGTAGCGCCAATCGCAGCTGCGGAATCGTTGCTGGCGGCTGGTGACGTGCCGACAATCGTCTCCCGAGAAGGTCCCACACGTGTTCGATTGGATTTAGGTCCGGGGACCTTGCTGGCCAATCCATGCGTTGAAGATCTTCATTCTCTAATAACTCTGTGACAGCCACTGTACGATGAGGTGTAGTGTTTTCCTCCATGAAGAGGAACTCAGGACCCACACTACCTCTAAACAGACGCACGTGATGCAGGAGAACCTCGGTACAATAGCGGACACCAGTGACTGAACCCCCTTGGAAGATGTGGAGGTCAGTACGGCTACCAAGCATGATACCGCCCCAAACGAGAACTCTGCCACCTCCTAACCGGTCCCTTTTGATGATGTTGGAGGTGTGATTGCGTGTTTCCTGCTCTCTCTCCAGATGTGTATACGTCCAGAATCGCTCGTCATACTAAATCGGCCCTCATCCGTAAAGAGAACTCGACCCCATTGCTGATTTGTCCAGCTTTTGTGCTCCTGGCACCACAGAAACCGCCGTTTCCGATGAGCAGGCGTTAATGACACACACCGTACTGGTCGTCGTGCAAATAGACCACCTTTGTGCAGCCTCCTGGCAACGGTAAAACGCGATATATGACGTCCAGTTCTCTGTTGCATGTGTCTTGCGATTTCTCCTGCTGTCTGCCGTCTGTCTCTTCTCGCCTGTAGGACAATATACCGGTCGTCCGCCGCCGTGGTTGCTCGTGGACGACCACTGCAAAACTCTCGAACAACTGTTCCTGTCGTTTGAAACGCTCTCCAAGCTCGTGAAACGATGCTGTGAGCGATCCCGAACTTCTCGGCCACACTAGTCACACTTCGACCTTCGTCCAACTTCCCAATGACGCGACCTCGGGTAAAATCATCCAGATGTCGTCTACTGGATTGCCTGTTGGCCATATCACACGGTGGCAGCAACTCGACGTCGTTCGAACCGATGTACCGAATTGCTGAGCGTACACCGCCCGTGTGCTTTATACCCTTCCGACACGCCCTGCCCCTACGTCATGCTGCATATATGCGCATGCCCTACCGTACCGGACCCTAGTCTATCACCTGAGTGGTCTTGCGGTCCGTTCTGCCTGCTCGTTCCGCTGTTATGCTAATTTTTCCTCTTTGTCCTTAATTTTTGCACACCAGTGTATGAGAGTGTGGGTGAATCATTGCTTCTGAACCTGAAGGGAAAGATCCTGGAGCTGTGAATCTCATTGTAAGGGATTCTAAAGTAGTGCATCTAGGTACTAATTCCTCTTGGTCGTTACCGCTTCATACAAAATCCCAGGATTGCAATCGCTTTTCGGAAAAGGCTGCGTATTCTGTTAGAAGTAATTAGGTAAGTTATGTTCCTTCTTGCATAAACTCATTTTGAACAGCATTTTGCAATTATTTTCTCAGGTGTATTGTATAAATTAAAAAAATAGGCAAAAGATCAAAATGTATCCGGTGTTTATTCTTATTTTAAGCCTAAACAGGGTTTTCACTGCCAACAACTGGTGAGACACCACAGTAGCGTTGTGTTCGGAGTACTGGCTTCGGACCGTTCGTCTGAGCAGCCTTGAGCCTCAAATGACTCATGGGTAGTGCGCTTACCACACGGCATTCGTCATGTCCCACTTCTCGCATCCTGTGGCTTCAAATTAGGGACAGCCAACAGCCACGTTAACCCTTTTATTTTCTCACGGAACTGGTTAAGCTCCCATACAAATAAACAAAAGCATAACCTCTAGTAAAGCGGGATCATGAGCTGCAAATACTACCTACCACTGAATTAGAAACCGTTACTCAGTACCGGGTTGGACATCCTGTAGCCCGAATTACAGCACTTATGCGGTTTGGCATAGATTTCACAAGATGTTGGAGTGCATCTACGTAGATGGTCGTGGACGTATTTGGCGTAAAAAATATGAGTCACTCAATCCATCCTGAAATCCCAAAACGTTGTACATAACTGTTTAACTCGGTGGTAGAATGAGGCAGGACATATCTAGAGTTATAAAGGCAAGTAAAGTGGTTCACCAGGAACAGCTGCTAAAAACACATGGAATACGCTCCGAGTGATCAGTGACTTATGGTCATCTCTATAAAAGTGGGATACCGCCTGTTGACTACGTGATTTCCGAGAAGGCGCGATTAGTCGACTGACGTAGCATGTATAAGGTGAAAGTAGAGCAGTAGGTAGTAAAACTCGGTTCTACGTCAATTCGTCGCGTGCGTCAATTCGTCGACTGCGTCAATTCGTCGACTGCGACGATTCGTCGCGCGTCAATTCGTCGCCTACGTCAATTCGTCGCGGACAAATTCGTCGACTACGTCAATTCGTCGCGTTTGCAGATTTTGGTTACATACAAAACGAATTCAGGAAAACGTACGATTTCGAACGTCTTGCTCCCTGATCAAATTTATAAAATTTGGACACGCAGACAGGATAGGAATATTACGTTTTTCTTTGGCACTAAAAATATTAGACGGTAAACGGTTTTTGGAACGGGGCAGGGCCCGGTTGGACAGAGCCCCCCATATACAAAATTTTCGTAAAATCTACAGTTTTCAATTCAGAACCACCAAATCTGGTATACTATCTCGTGGTATTCTAACTTAGACTGTAGACGGTTTTGGGAAGCGGTTGCAGAGAGGAGGGGGGGGTTACAGCCACCCCTACAGAATTGCCGTAAGATATAGTTTTCAATTTAGAACTACCAAATTTGGTATGTTATCTCAGGGTACTCTAACTTAGACGGTTTTTGGAAAGGGTCAGGGGCCCGGTTGGTCAGAGCCATCCACACTACAGTTTTCAATTCAGAACCACCAAATCAGGTATCCTATCTCATAGTACTCTAACTTAGACGGTTGTCGGTTTTTGGAACGGGTCAAGGCCCGGGGAGTCAGAGCCCCCCTCCCCCCATACATACAAAGTTTTCGTAAAATCTAGTTTTCATTTCAGAACCATCAAATTTGGTATCATGAAACTAACTTAGACGCTAGACGGTTTTTGGAAGGGGTTGGAGCCCGCGGGGTCGGACCCCCCTCTCATAAAAAATTTCGTAAAATCTACATTTCAAAATTGCCTTTATTCTTCAGTAAAATAACATTTCTATGTACATGACAATGGAATTCTGCCAATAAATACAGCGGTATATACATCAGCTGGAAAGTTCCAGTGAAACGTAAAACAAAATATTGTTAAAATCATAAAAAATAAAAATTATTTCGCCACGTAGGGCGAAGGAGAGAGCAGACAATAAAGCACGAGCGATACAAACGAAAATGTTTACCTACAGTATTGTAGACAGGGCAAGCCATGATTCTATACTATGCACAAATTCCAATTAAGCATTACTACCATACTAAAGATTAAACATTAGGTACTAATTCACAGAAATGCATCAGTGATGCTACATTCAAAATTTACAACATATGTACAGAAGTATTCAGTGACAAGGGGAAATAACGCTAAATGTACTCAGAAGGGCATCTTGTTACATTATATTATACACACAGTGACTAAGATTTTAAAAAAATATTCAACATAATGAAGGGGACATTGCGTGGGCAGTAAACTGTGCAGAAGGAAGAATTATATACAACAACATAAAACCCAACATTATCGAAGAGAACATGGGAAACATGGTGAGCTATCTTCAATGGCACATTAAAACAGAAAAATCACAAATAGCGAAGCACCAAAATTAATACGTAAAAACATGATTTGTTACAGTGAACGTGGGCGACAACAAAAATCCCACTTATAGGTTGAGATGTAACTGCAAATTGTGGATATGGAACCACCCAGCCGATTGGGCCCAAGTGGATTGAAAAACGCTATCGGTGTTTGTTGAGGCAGCACGAGAGTGCTCCATTTGGAGGCGAGTGGTTAACCGTGCTAGGAAGCGTCTCCGAATGATAGCACTTGCCTCCTGAGGAGGTGGAATAAGAGCAGGGAAGCGTTGTTGAAGATGGAAAGCATAGACAGTGAACTTCACAAGAAGAAAAATATAACGGCACACAGGAGGCAAGTGAGTAGGTGGATGCTTAGTTTGGAGTAGCCAAGCATATGCAAGAAATGGTAACGATCGAGCACAAATTCGATCAGCAAAACGAAATGCTGTGTTTAGGACTGGCAGGAGAACGGGGCAGAATAGGTATTGATGTTGGACGTCGCTGACTTCAGGGCAAAAGGAGCACTGCGGAGAGGTGAGAAGGGTCATGCGAAACAGTACTGATGGGGCGGGGAGACGAAGGTGAAGAAATTGCCAATGGACATTGAGTTCAAGAGGGGAGGAAAGGGCAGAGGTAGATGCTGTCCAGATGGCGGGGAGAAGAGAAGGAGCAGAATGAACAGAAAGTGGAAGTGCGGGAGGGGAAAGAAGAAGCCAATAAAGAGAAGAGGAGGAGAGAGAAGTAACTAGAACCGGGGAGCTACGAATGAGGAGAAAGAACGGTAGGGAAAGAGGAGCAGAGGGGACCGAGAAGAGACCATCAGTTTTCATCTTAGAACCACCAAATTTGGTATACTATCTTATGGTACTCTAACTTAGTCGGCAGACCGTTTTCGGAACGGGTCAAGGCCCGGGGGGTCAGAGCCCCCCCACATACAAAATTTTCTTAAAAACTACAGTTTTCAATTTAGAACCACCTAATCTGGTATACTATCTCATGGTACTCTAACTTAGACGCTAGACGGTTTTTGAAAGGGGTTGGAGCCCGGGGTCAAACCCTACCCCCGAATAAACAGTTTTTCGTAAAATCTACAGTTTTCAATTTAGAACCACCAAATTTGGTATACTATCTCATGGTACTCTAACTTAGACGCTAGACGGTTTTAGAAAGGGGTTGGAGCCCGCGGGGTCGGACCCCCCCCTCTCATAAAAAAATTCGTAAAATCTACAGTTTTCATCTTAGAACCACCAAATTTGGTATACTATCTTATGGTACTCTAACTTAGTCGGCAGACCGTTTTCGGAACGGGTCAAGGCCCGGGGGTCAGAGCCCCCACATACAAAATTTTCTTAAAAACTACAGTTTTCAACTCAGAACCACCTAATCTGGTATACTATCTCATGGTACTCTAACTTAGACGCTAGACGGTTTTTGGAAGGGGTTGGAGCCCGGGGGTCAGACCCCCGAAAAAAACTTTTTCGTAAAATCTACAGTTTTCAATTTAGAACCACCAAATTTGGTATACTATCTCATGGTACTCTAACTTAGACGCTAGACGGTTTTTGAAAGGGCTTGGAGCCCGCGGGGTCGGCCCCCCTCATAAAAATTTCGTAAAATCTACAGTTTTTATCTTAGAACCACCAAATTTGGTATACTATCTTATGGTACTCTAACTTAGACTGCAGACCGTTTTTGGAACGGGTCGAGGCCCGGGGGTCAGAGCCCCCACATACAAAATTTTCTTAAAAACTACAGTTTTCAATTCAGAACCACCTAATCTGGTATACTATCTCATGGTACTCTAACTTAGACGCTAGACGGTTTTGGGAAGGGGTTGGAGCCGGGGGGTCAGACTCCCCCGAATAAAAACTTTTTCGTAAAATCTACAGTTTTCAATTTAGAACCACCAAATTTGGTATACTATCTCATGGTACTCTAACTTAGATGCTAGACGGTTTTTGGAAGGGGTTGGAGCCCGGGGGTCAGACACCCCCGAATAAATTTGTTTTGTAAAATCTACAGTTTTCAGTTTAGAACCACCAACTTTGGTATACTATCTCATGGTACTCTAACTTAGACAGTAGACCGTTTTTGGAACGGATCAAGGCCCGGGGGTCAGAGCCCCCACATACAAAATTTTCTTAAAATCTGCAGTTTTCAATTCAGAACCACCAAATCTGGCATACTATCGCATGGTACTCTAACTTAGACGCTCGACGATTTTTTGAAGGGGTTGCAGCCCCGGGGTAAGGGCCCCCCTCATAAAAATTCGCAAAATCTACAGTTTTCAATTTAGAACCACCAAGTTTGGTATACTATCTCATGGTACTCTAACTTAGACGCTAGACTGTTTTTGGAAGGGGTTGGAGCCCGCGGGGTCGGAGCCCCCCATTAAAAATTTCGTAAAATCGACAGTTTTCATCTTAGAACCACCAAATTTGGTATACTATCTTATGGTACTCTAACTTAGACAGCAGACCGTTTTTGGAACGGGTCAAGACCCGGGGGGTGAGAGCCCCCCCACATACAAAATTTTCTTAAAAACTACAGTTTTCAATTCAGAACCACCTAATCTGGTATACTATCTCATGGTACTCTAACTTAGACGCTAGACGGTTTTTGAAAGGGGTTGGAGCCCGGGGGTCAAACCCTACCCCCGAATAAACAGTTTTTCGTAAAATCTACAGTTTTCAATTTAGAACCACCAAATTTGGCATACTATCTCATGGTACTCTAACTTAGACGCTAGACGGTTTTTGGAAGGGGCTGGAACCCCGGGGTGAGAGCCCCTCCCCCTCCTCATAAAAATTTCGTAAAATCTACAGTTTTCAATTTAGGACAACCAGATTTGGTATACTACTTATGGTTATCTAACTTAGACGTTAGACGGTTTTTGGAAGGGGTCGGGGCCCGGGTCAAGGTAGCCCCATGCAAAAGTTTCGTAAAAAGTTCCGTTTTTACTCTTAAGAATACCCTATTTACGTTCTAAGGCGCTCTTTGGCCCTTTGAGGGCCTTGCACCATAAACCATCAACCAACCAACCAACTAACTAACCTACGGTCTAAGTTAGGGACTGTAGATAACAATAAAGTGCAAAAATATGCGTTTAATGGTGTATTAAAAACACAAATCTATATAGTTTAGCTTTCACTACCAACGAACGGCTTATCAGAAAGAAATATAATGTAATGTAAACAGAGAGTTCCAGATATTCAAAATTCAAAACGGTAAGAAAAAGATGATCAATGCCAATGTGAAGTCGTATGCATGCGACATCACATAGGTACATTGCATTTCTGTGTCGCGGGATTCACAGAAGCACACGCCAGATGTACGACAGTTCTATAGATGTCTCCTAGAAGGTAAGTACTCCCATTCCTTTGATGATCAATGCCAATGTGAAGTCGTATGCATGCGACATCACATAGGTACATTGCATTTCTGTGTCGCGGGATTCACAGAAGCACACGCCAGATGTACGGCAGTTCTATAGATGTCTCCTAGAAGATAAGTATTCCCATTCCTTTTTCTTTCTTTTTTGTTTCGCAAAATTAAATTAACTAAATCAAAAAATTTAAAATAAGTTTACTGGAAAATTGCAGGAATATCTTTTTCATTCATTAACTTTCACCCGCTGAACTTGGTGATTCCACAAATAGTAATATTTAACTGGCAAATAACTGGTATCCCTGCTAGTACAAATTATATTAATGATTTATTTGCGTCCAGTTCAATCTAGTATGTCCATAAGAGCGTTAGGGGCCGTATGAAAAATACATTTCAACGTGTGCCGCTACGGCGGCGGAGTGATCTAGGCGCTGGCTTCTGAACACTTGTCGAGAAGGATCCTGGTTCAAATCCCGGTGAATCATGGACGTTGTGCTTGACTTCTGGCACTGGCTGTCCCCCTTCCCAGGAACCAGTGGCCCAAAATTGGGAATGTCCGACTGCTTATAGCCCACTGAATTGATCACGGTGGTCGTTAACCCCCTCCCCAAAGATTGCGACGTGTCCATTGCTATTTGTTGTGGACCGTACAAAAAGTATGTTTTTGATATCAAGGTGTCCACTTCCATGTAGGCTGGCCATAAAATGTTAGGAGACCGTACAAAATTGCACTTTTGTTTTCACCTTGTCAGCGCTTCGGTATATGGTTGAAGTATACGTATATATAGTTGGGCCATTTCAGCACGTAGTTTGGTTTATATAGAAAATCAAGATAATGTTACATTTTTACTCAGCTACAACACATTAATCCCGAAGGCTATTTGTTGAAATCTTTAATCCGCCGTGCTCATATTCACAACGTTAACATAACATGTCAAGTTATTAATGTTGCAGTTTTACCCTGTCACAAAACTTTAGTTACAAGACCTTAGGCGTAAACTTTTTTAGGAATTTTTAGTCCGACGTATTCATAAGGTTTCGATAACATGCCAAGGTTATGGTACTGCGTTTTGACTGAGGCACAAAAATTAATAAACAGGCCTTAAGCCCTTTTATCAGTTTTCAATCAACCGTGCTCATATACATAAAATTTTCAGAGAAAGTCAAGTTTACTGTGTTGCGCATTTACTCGAGTACAAAACTATAAACAGCCATTAACTTTCACCCGCTGAACTTGGTGATTCCTCAATTCATCCATTAACAAGTCTTTTAAGTGATTGTATGCTATGGTCATATTGATAATGTTTGATGACAAGTCAGGTTAATGATGTTGCACTTATTAAAGACTTAAAAAGGTGTAGAGGCTAGTAATTATTATTTGAAGTCTAAATAAAAGCTCATTTTTAACACGACTCGTCATGAAATCCTTGTGAATATGGCATTTATTTTATTTTGTACATTTTACAAAGCGTATGCATTTTTTTTGGCATTTGTTTTAATTTTGTGTTGTACTTGTTACATAGCGTTTCGCATTTTTGTAATGCTTGTGACTTGTGATTGCATTTTGAATTTTTATTTGTTTCACATTTTGGATTGCATTTTGAATTTTTATATGTTTCACATTTTGGATTACTTTTTGACATTTTATGTTTTTGACATGCTATTTTGAAAATTTTGTCTTTTTTAATTTTGCGTTGGTTTTACATTCTTGCATCTTCGGCGGAATTACATTCTTGAAAAATTCAAATACAAGTTAGTAAAAGGTATAATTCAATTAGTGAGAAATACCAGCACATTTTAGTAAAGGGTAGAATTATATGAAATTCCTCTTAAAATGTCCAGCATGTTAACATTGTCTCTGTGCACCAAAGAAGTTCGAATTCCTTTTTATCTTGCCAGCGTTTCTCTTCTGGGTAGATTTGTTGGAATCTGTGCTATCACTCTTTCGATTTTAGCCATAGTTGTTCTCTGCTCTTTCGCAATTTCGCTGATTATTTCGTACAGTCACAGTTTTTTCTCTCCCAGAATTGTATTCCAGCGTCTGTCTAATCTTTCAAGTTCGTTTTGTGTTCTGGGAAAGCCAAATAAATTGTTTTCACTAACTGACCAAATTGTTGGCGGGAACAGCGGAGGGCTTCTGCTTGGATTGTTTCTTCTTCTTCCACAAAATTTTCCAAGAACATAATTTTCGTCAAACCACTGAACTACAGAATCTGCATATTCTAGTAAAATTGATTTCACAAAATGAAATGCCCAAAACATTAAAAAAACTGCAACCACACGAAACAAAATACCCAAAACATGGTAAGAAATTCTGTTGAAAGCACAATGAAGGTATACGATAGGAGAAATATATGTTTTTAAAACTTAATACAAGTGTCAAAACTGAAATAAAAAGAAAGAAAAAAGAAATATTCCAAATTTCATTGTTACTTTAGATATTTTGACCTGTTGACATTTCGTAAATTGTACTTGCACTCGGTCAAAAAATATTACTTACAAGGACTCTTTAGTAACTTTTAATCGCTGTGGTCGTATTTATAAGGTTTGCATAACAAATCAAGTTAATAATGTTGCGCTTTCACTTAGGCACCAAATGCTAATTATTGGCCGCTAGGCCTAGGCCTTTTAAATAATTTTTGATAAGCGTAACACTCTTAAATTGATTTGTCATGCAAACCTCATATAATCACAGCATTATAAAAATTACTGTAAATGCATATGCCTAGGTCTCGGGCGTAGCTATTAATGCTTTGTGCTCGAGTAACATTTAAACAGAATTCATTTTATTTTCTATGAAAACTACATAAATATCAGCTCGGAGGACTGAAAACTATCAAAAATCTCTAGGCCTATTGTCTGCTTAATAGTTCCAACCTCAGAAAAGCGCATTGCAAAAATCTTGGACTTCTATGAAAACATTATGAAAATTAGCACGGCACACTGAAAATTGCTAAACAGGCCCAGTCCTAGGGTTTTCTAATTATTGTTTTGTACCTGACTAAAAGTGTAACATTATCTTTAGTTCTTACTAGCAGGGGTACCCGGTATTTCCCAGGTAAATATTACTATTTCTAAAATCACCAAGTTCAGCGGGTGAAAGTTAATGAATGAAAAAGCTATTTCCGTAAATTTCCAGGAAACTTATTTTAAATATTTTGATTTAGTTAATTTAATTATACGAAGCAAAAAAGAATTTACATTATTTACAGTACATTGTATTTCTGCCTGATAAGGCAACCGTTGGTGGTGAAAGCTAACGTTTATTAATTTGTGTTTTTAATACATCATGAACCGGATATTTTTTCACTTTATTGTTATCTACGGCCTCTAACCTAGACCGTAGGTGCGGTAATGGAGTGCTGTATTGGGATGCAGTTCTTAAGAGTAAAAATTGTAATTTTTACGAAAATTTTGAATGGGCCCCCTTCACACCGGGCACCGACCCTTTCCGTCTGCGGTCTAAGTTACAATACAATGAGGGAGTGTACTAAATTTGGTCGTTCTAAATTCGAAACTGTAGGTTTTACAAAAATTGGCATGGGGGGAGGGCTCTGAACCCCTGTCTCCAACCGTTTCCAAAAATCGCCTGCATTCTCAGTTAGAGTACCATGACATAGTATACCAAATTTGGTGGTTTTAAATAGAAAACTGTAGATTTTACGAAAAATTTTTATGGGGAGGGCTCTGACCTCGTGCCTGACCCGTTCCCAAAACCGTCTACCATCTAAGTTAGAGTACCATGAGATAGTATACCAAATTTGGTTGTTCCAAATTGAAAACTGTAGATTTTACGAAAATTTTGTATGGGGGGAACGATCTAACCCCGGGCCCCAACCCGTTCCGAAAATCGTCTACGGTCTAAGTTAGAGTACCATGATATGGTATACCAAATTTGGTGGTTCTAAATTGAAAACTATAGATTTTACGAAAGTTTGTGTGTAGGGGGGGGTAACCACCCTTGCCCCGACCCGTTCTGAAAACCGTCTACCGTTTAATTTAGAACACCATTATATAGTATACCCAATTTGGTAGCTCTGAATTGAAAACTTTAGTTTTTACGAAAAAAATTTATGTGCGGGGGTCTCTGACCCCGTGCCCGACCCGTTCCCAAAACCGTCTACCGTCTAAGTTAGAGTACCATGAGAGAGTATGCCAAATTTGGTGGTTCTAAATTGAAAACTGTAGATTTTACGCGGCATTTTATGGGAGGGGGGGGCTCTTACTTCCGGGCTCCAACCCCTTCCAAAAAACGTGTAGCGTCTAATTTAGAGTTTCATGATACCAAATTTGATGGTTCTGAAAATGAAAACTAGATTTTACGAAAATTTTGTATGTGGGGGCTGTGACCCCCGGGCCTTCACCCGTTCCAAAAACGGTCTGCAGTCTAAGTTAGAGTACCATAAGATAGTATACCAAATTTGGTGGTTCTAAGATGAAAACTGTAGATTTTACGAAATTTTTATGAGGGGGGCCCGACCCCGCGGGCTCCAACCCCTTTCAAAAACCGTCTAGCGTCTAAGTTAGAGTACCATGAGATAGTATACCAAATTTGGTGGTTCTAAATTGAAAACTGTAGATTTTACGAAAAAGTTTTTATTCGGGGAGTCTGACCCCCGGCTCCAACCCCTTCCAAAAACCGTCTAGCGTCTAAGTTAGAGTACCATGAGATAGTATACCAGATTAGGTGGTTCTGAATTGAAAACTGTAGTTTTTAAGAAAATTTTATATGTGGGGGGCTCTGACCCCCGGGCCTTGACCCGTTCCGAAAACGGTCTGCAGTCTAAGTTAGAGTACCATAAGATAGTATACCAAATTTGGTGGTTCTAAGATGAAAACTGTAGATTTTACGAAATTTTTATGAGGGGGGGCCGACCCCGCGAGCTCCAACCCCTTTCAGAAACCGTCTAGCGTCTAAGTTAGAGTACCATGAGATAGTATACCAAATTTGGTGATTCTAAATTGAAAACTGTAGATTTTACGAAAAAGTTTTTTTTCGGGGGGGGGGGGGTCTGACCCCCGGGCTCCAACCCTTCCCAAAACCGTCTAGCGTCTAAGTTAGAGTACCATGAGATAGTATACCAAATTTGGTGGTTCTAAGATGAAAACTGTAGATTTTAGGAAAAAGTTTTTATCGAGAGGGGGGTCTGACACCGCGGGCTCCAACCCCTTCCAAAAACCGTCTAGCGTCTAAGTTAGAGTACCATGAGATAGTATACCAGATTTGTTGGTTATGAAATGAAAACTGTAGATTTTAAGAAAATTTTGTATGTATGGGGGGGAGGGGGGGGGGCTCTGACTCCCCGGGCCTTGACCCGTTCCAAAAACCGACAACCGTCTAAGTTAGAGTACTATGAGATAGTATACCAAATTTGGTGGTTCTAAGATGAAAACTGTAGATTTTACGAAAAAGTTTTTTTTCGGGGGGGGGGGTCTGACCCCGGGCTCCAACCCCTTCCAAAAACCGTCTACCGTCTAAGTTAGAGCGCTATGAGATAATATACCAAATTTGGTAGTTCTAAATTGAAAACTATATCTTACGGCAATTCTGTAGGGGGGGCTGTAACCCCCTCCTCTCTGCAACCGCTTCCCAAAACCGTCTACAGTCTAAGTTAGAATACCACGAGATAGTATACCAGATTTGGTGGTTCTGAATTGAAAACTGTAGATTTTACGAAAATTTTGTATATGGGGGCTCTGACCAACCGGGCCCTGCCCCGTTCCAAAAACCGTTTACCGTCTAATATTTTTAGTGCCAAAGAAAAACGTAATATTCCTATCCTGTCTGCGTGTCCAAATTTTATAAATTTGATCAGGGAGCAAGACGTTCGAAATCGTACGTTTTCCTGAATTCGTTTTGTATGTAACCAAAATCTGCAAACGCGACGAATTGACGTAGTCGACGAATTGACGTAGTCGACGAATTTGTCCGCGACGAATTGACGCGCGACGAATCGTCGTGGTCGACGAATTAACGCGCGACGAATTGACGCATGCGACGAATTGACGCGCGACGAATTGTCGTAGTCGACGAATTGACGCGCGACGAATTGACGCAGGCGACGAATTGACGTAGTCGACGAATTGACGCACCCGACGAATTGTCGGGACACCGTAAAACTCGGAGCGTGATGGTTAAAAGGAAGGATGTCTCGGATTTTCAGAAAATCAGATTGTAGGAGCTCGGCAAGCTGTTGTCTCAAATACCCAAACGGCTAAACTGGCGGTGTTTTCGCCACTCGCTGTAATTAAAGTACATCAAGACTGGCGTGAAATAGTCAAGCAACAATCCGCAAAGAAAAAGTGGATAGGACAGCGAAATTTTGATTTGAGAAATGAGCGACGGGCCCGAATATTTTTCTTCAGGCAAGCAGACGCAGCACCGTTGAATAGTTGAATACTCAATAAAATAGAAGTCAAGAGCGATAGACATTCGTGCAGTTAAAATGCAAAAGCTAAAGACAACACCGTCAATATACGATAAAAACTTAGGAAAGGACTAAACCCTTTACAAGTCAGGTAAAACTTTACTAAAAGTTAAAATATTTACAGATAAAAAAGTTAGATATTTCCGGATTACAATGTCCCATCCTCATGCTACAATAATATGTGTGTGCTCTATATATACATCGTCTAAAAACTTCCATGACTTAGATCCGATTTTGAGGAGCGCTCTCCCCCACTCCATCAAGTAACAAGAAGTTCGTCAACATTACACAACTGAATCAACATGATACACATAAGGTAAGTTATGACATACATTTGAAAACTTAACGGTTATTCCGTCCGATGTGGATACTCTCCTGGAAATAACAATTTCCATGGTTGTGGTACTTCACTAAGTAATGACCCATCACAAGAGACTTGTAGCTGGGAGTAGATATACAAGCTCTGTATGAAAAGAACAGTAGACACGTCTGATGCGGTGAAAAAGATACTGGCTTCTTCCCAGGTCGGATAAAATGGGTTCCACTGTCTGTAAGTCGAGCTAGGGCAGAGTTCATAGCCCCGGTTTTCACACTATAAATGTATTCTGAAAGGCGAAGCGGTAAAGAGCATTTTGTGGAACCAATATGCAGTTTTTGTGATGAACAATTGTCCATTCACGAAAGAAATACGGGAATACGCCATATAATACAAATTTTGAAGATGACAATCCGATTTTTGGCGTAAATGTGACAAGGATGGTAAGTCAGATAATATCCGAGAGTGTCTACATCAAACGGAATAACCCTGTAAGTTTTTAAATGTATGTCATAACTTATCTTATGCGTATCATGTTGATTCAATTCTTTAATGTTGACGTACTTTCTCGTGTAACCTGATTTCCGCTGGAGTACGGAGTGAGCACTCTTCAAAATCGGACCTATATCATGGAAGTTCTTAGACGATGTATATATAGAGCACACTAGCACATGCTATTGTAGTCTGAGGATAGAACATAGTGATCCCGAAGTATCTAAATTTTTTATCTGTAAATATTTTAACTTTTAGTAAATTCATACCTGATTTGTAAAGAGTTTTCTCTTTTCATAAGTCTTTATTGTGTAGTTACGGTGTTGTCTTTAACTTTTGAAAACAGAGGTCAACCCGGAACAGTATCTGCGATGACCATGCGTCGGATGCTCGCACATCTGAGCTATAACAGCAGACGATCCAGACGACATCCTCTCCTAACCAATATTCATCGGTGCAGAAGACACAACTGGTGCAGACATCTTGCAAGTTGAACGTCGGATGACTGAAAAATATGCTAGGCTGACGAGTCGTGTTTTTCTTTTACCCTACTCCGCGGATGGTCGTGAACGTATTTGGCGTAAACAATATGAGGCATTCGATCCATCCTGCATGGTCACCACATTGCAGACCGGGAGAAGCGGTTGTACGGGCAGGGGCATGTTTACCTGACAGGGACTTGGGCCATTGATAAATATGGAACAACGTATAACTGGGGCCCACTATCGTGAATTTCTTGCTGACTCTGTACACCCAGCGATGTTGCACTTCTTCTAGAATAGTGACGATGTCTTCCAACCTGACAATGCTTCGAGTCACAGATCCAGTGTTGTAAGGAATGGTTCGAGGAACATAGTTCAGACTTCCAGGATATCGATTAGCCTCCGAATACGCCAGATATCAATCGCATAGTGCACTTGTGGGACACCGTAGAACGGCACATCAGGCGTCTGGATTTATTAATTACCTCTATACCTGCACTGTAAGCCACATTACCCACAAATTGGTTGGTCATACATCCCGACTGCTTTCGGCATCTTAATGAATCGATGCCAAGTCAGATAGTTGCTGTGTTGAAGGCGCTACAAGTATTTAGGAAGTTGTCATAATTCAGTGATCACTCAGTGCACCATCGCGTTGTATTTTCATGTTTTAAAATATTCTTTGTAACGTAATTAAGATTTGAAGAAGAAACGCCCGAGACTTTTCGGTACTCATTTTTATATCACACATTTCACTCAAGAGAGTTGTTTTATTAAAACTGAAGCCATCTTCATTTGAAAAGTTTTAATATACATTGAAGAGCAATTGAATTAGAGATACCTGTCTAGTAACGTGTAGCACCACCTTTCGCCCTGATGACGGTGTTGATTCGTCTCAGCATGGACTCGACAAGACACCGGAAGCGTTGGGAAGCTATACGGATCCACGACCCTGAACAAGCTCCCGCAGTTCACGAAGATTTGATGGAAGGGGGTCAGAGCCTCGAACATATCTTTCGATGGCATCCCAGATGTGCTCGATGGGATTGAGGTCAGTTGACCTAGCTGGCCAAGGATGAGAGGTCACTTCGGTGGAGTGTTTATCCAACCATTCGGATGCAATTCGGGAGCGATGGCTAGGTGCATTGTCTTGTTGCAGGGTGAGCTCCCCAGTGGGATGCTGAAGACGCACAAACGGGAGCAAATGGGCGTCCAGGTTATCCCGTAACGTTGACCTGTGAGGCACGATGTCACACGTACCAGGAGTCCCATTTCAGTCCACGTAAAGAGTCCCCAGACGAGAATGCCACCCCCACCAGCTTGAAGAGTACCCTGCTGGCAAGAAGGATCCATCGCTTCATGTGGTTTCCGCCGTACTCGTATCCTGCCATCCTCATGTACCAACGTGAATGTCGACTCATAAGTCCAGGCAACATTTGTCCACATGTCTAGGGTCCAGTGGTGATGTTCCAGCGCCCATGTTAATCTTTGCCCCCTCTGATGTGCGGTCAACAGCGGTACCCTCTTGGGACGACGGCTTCTGTATCCCATAGCGAGGAGATGGCTCTGGATAATGTGACTGCTTACACGTTTTTGTGCACCAGCGTTAAATTGTCGAGTGATTTCTTGCACTGTGGCCCGTCTATCCCTGTTAAAATGCGAGCTAGCCGACGATGGCCCCGCTCATCCCCACGCTGTTGTCCACTGCAGTTGGCTCTTGTAGGGATGGTTTTACCGGATTCGATGAACTCACAGTGCACCCGTGACACAATGGCTCGTAAAAATCCCAGTGCCGACTTCCGAGATGGAGGGACTCATTCGTAGGTCCCCGACAATTTCCTCACAATTAAATGCGCTTAGATCCTTCGTCTTACCCATAGTGCGTCCGACACTTACTGATTCCCGTCGCATCACTCCTTATATTGTCGGATCGCTGCATACGTCATTTCGTTTCCGTTCACAGGGACGCCCACAGCACCACGTTTGCATAACGCCAGCTATCTCTAATTCAATTGCTCTTCAGTGTAAATATGAGTTTTACTTATTATGAAAAGACTTCGAAGTTCTAAAACAAATGTTTTCTGTTTCATTTGAACGTTTCGAAAATTTCTTTCTTGAACTCTAAAAGAACAGCAAGAAAGAATAATCGATAGCACAAAAAATAGGGTGATTAAAATATTTCGTTAGTTTTTTTTGTATGTCCGGGGTTTAAAACTACCATGATTAGTTCAAAAACCGACGTCCGTTCTTAAAGTTGTTCCACCTAAAGATTCTGATCTGTGCTTTCAGTGGTAAACACATTTGTAGATATTCTCTTGCTTCGCCAATTAACGTATTCCCAAGAATGAAGATTTGCATATAGATAAAAGTGGCTTTAAAGTATAGTATGGTTACACTCAATATTTGCCAAAATTTGTCCATAATTTTATTAAAAATCAATAATGTTTCCTTGGGTAATGTTGTCCTTTTAATAGAATGACGCAAATTGTGCATTGATGAGGTCGTTTGAAAAACAAATGCTTTATAGCCTATTTCGGAATTTGAAGATAGAAGTACTTACAATACTGCTAATTTTGTTTCAATAATTTTATTAATATTTTATAATGGAATCAAAATTTGAGTCTGTAAACCCTATCGTCTGGAATATTTGAAACGATTTGAGCTACTTAGACTAAATCCACCGACTGATACTTGAAAATTTCAACAGAAATGTAGATACTGCTGGTTTCTAATTCCGAAACAAATCATGAACCATTTGTCTGTACACTCATACCATCAAAGCACGGCTTGTTCTACCTATTAGCAGATCTCGAGATTACCCAAGAAAAACTATTGAGTTTTAATATAGTTATGGTTAAATTTTAGCAAATTTTAAGTATGCAACGCTATAATTTAAAGTTACCTTTACAGGTGTGAACATGTTCATCTCTGGGAATATATTGTTTGTCAACGGTTGTCTGCAAAAGTTTTTTGGTAACATAAGCTAGGGTTTTTAAGTGGAACCACCTTAATTTGGGGCCCCTGGTTCCTAGGGAGAATCAGACAGCGTTATCAGAGAAGAACGTTTTTTCTATCAGGACTCATTTCAGATAAATATCTTGTGATGCTAATAAGACGAAATTTTATGATTTGCATTTCCTTTGTATTAAGTTTCTACTTCGAAAAGTTCTTTCATCCACTTCTGTATAACAGCAAACGATAAAAGTCGTTTGCTTGAAAACTCCGAGTGGAAAAGTAAAGTTTCATGAGCTGTTGTGTCATAAGATGCAATAGACTGAAATGTTTGTTACCTCAAACGAGAATGAATTCAAATAAACATTTTCAGAAGAAAGTAACATTACAAATCATTACTTATGGTTCCTACTTCGTAAAAGCAGAACTTCTTTAAGCTACTTAAGTAGACAGCAAACGAAAAAAAAAAAAGCTGGAAAAAAAATGAATCACATCCCTTTCCGATGGAAAGCTTTATATCATAAAATAAAACTTAAATAGCTGTTGCGTCATATGATCTACAGACTCAGAATTTTCGGAGTCCATATCACAAACTTGAAAGATTCGGAGTCTGTCGTGATACGTTCTACAGACTCAAGAAAAGAGACTCAATGGCTTTTATCTTAATAGCTTCTATTATGACTTGTTTTCCCGTACTCCAAAAGGCTGCACTTCGAAAAGTCTCTTACCCCTTTATATAGAACAACAAATGACAAAACTTGTTTGCTCGAAAATTCTGAATGGAAGAGTAAAATTTCCTGGGCTGTTGTGTCAGAGGATGCAACAGACTGAAATTTTTGTCACCTTTGACTGGAATGATTTGAAGTAAATATTTTCCGAAGATAATATCAATGTACAAACAATTACTTATGGTTCCTTTTTTGTAAAGGCAGTACTTCGAAACATCCTTTAAGGTACTTAAGTAGACAGCAGACGAAAAAATATTTTCTGCTGGAAAACAGGAAAAGTTGATATAAAATGAAACTTAATTAACTGTTACATCCTATGATTCAACAGATTCAGAATTTTCTGAAATTCGAAAATTAATATATTATGTACTCTAAAAGGCCGCACTTCGAAAAGTTTATTCATCCACTCAAAAATAACAGCAAATGATAAAAGTCGTTTGCTTGTGAACCCAGAGTGGTAAAAAAATATTTCTTTGGTTGTCGTGTCATATGACAGAGCAGTCTCTGAAAATGTGTTATTCCTCTCGGGAGTGACTTCGAGTAAACACTTCCCGATATTAATAACATACAGGCTGTTATTTACACTTCCTTATTAATAAACGTCCCTCCGTTGTTCGTGAATCATACATGTGAAATGTCTTGGAAAATGTAAGCTTTCTTTACTTATTTTCAAATGTGGTAAAATGAATAGCATCCCAGAAACTGTTCAAAGATTTAGTGTGGTAAATGAATAGCATCCCAGAAACTGTTGAAATATATTTCTTACAGTATGCATTGAAATCCTTAAAAAGCAGGAAAATTAGACCTCTCTTATGTTTGGAAGTTTAAAGATCCCCGTCAGCAAATTGATGGGCTATAGGCTGTTGCCAATCTTCAATTTAGGGCCACTGATTCCTGGGAAGGGAGAGAGCCAGTGTCGTAAGACACAATATCTATGCCTTACTGGGATTCGAGCCTGGGCTCTCTGGGTCGAATGGTCGTAAGTCGGATCTTAGGCAACTGCGTAACCAGGGCGGAGTTAGACGTTCGAGATAGACATTACGATTCAATTTGTTCGCTGCGAATAGATCCCAAATCGTTATATTGTCACGGTTGTTTCTGAAGACAGTGTGCTTATTTCTGCGAAAATATCCCAAGACGGGATTGTGAAACTGTGAGACACCTTTGTCTTTTAAAGAGCTGTAAAGAGTGTTTCCTCCTGATATACAGGGAATAAATTACATCGGTAACCTGAGTAAATAGGAAGCATGTCATGGAAATCTCAGGTGAAATCCCCACTCCCCCCTGCACAAAACCTTCAAACATAATGATCCAAAGGGTTTTATGGTTATTTTTTTAATTCTGCACTGTGCGATCAGCAGCTTATTTTCAATAATATGACATTCTGTGCAATATAAAGGAAATTTTTGGATTGGAAAGACTAGGAATACATCTCTTCTGTATGTGTGAAAATTGCAACACCAAGAAAAAAATCGCACTATTCAAATGAAATTTATATCACAGATTCCTCATGGTACTGGAGATAACTGATTGCACGTATTTGCACTGCTATACAAAGATTTTTCGCTTTGAAATTCAGCGTCGGGAGAATTCACCTCGAGCGTGGCATTCTGCGGAAGAAACTTTTGATATCGTGAATAGCCTGCCGTGATATTTCTATGCGATACCAGAGGCTTTTTTAGGGGTAGGAGATTGGAGGTTTAACGATCACCGTGTGCAACTCAATGGGCTATAAGCAGTCGCCCGTTCCTAATTTAGTGACACTGGTTCGAGGGAAGGGAGAGAGCTAGTGCCGTAAGACAAACACAACACCCATGTCTCACCGGGATTCGAACCCGGACCCCTTTTTGACGAATGATCAGAAGCCATCGCTTAGACCACTATGCCACCGGACGGCATATACCAGAGTTCATTCATGATAACTGACGGAGGCGCTTGACGGGCCAGTCGCTATGCTACTATGTCTCAAACAAGTTCGATCGGGGACATATCTAGTGAACGCGAAGGCCGGGAAAGAAGCGGTTTTTGCCGCGCATGGAAGAGGTTTTGGACATTTCTGGCCATATGCGGCCGAACATTGTCCTGCTGAAATACTGTCCCATAGCGTCTGGACGACTCTGAAAGAATGATATCATTTTTGCCCCTAAAAAATCCCTGACGCATCGCTGCTGTTCTGGATTCGCTCAAATCATGTCAGATAAAATCGCAAATTAACCGAATGGTGTCCCAAAAAAGACGCTAGTCTTTGGGCTGGCATGACGCTAGTCTTTGGGCTGGCATGACGCTAGTCTTTGGGCTGGCATGACGCTAGTCTTTGGGCTGACATGACGCTAGGCTTTGGACCGGCATGACGTTAGGGTTTGAGTCGGTATGACGCTGGACTTTGGGCCGGCATGACGCTAGGCTTTGGGCCGGCATGACGCTAGGTTTTGGGCCGGCATGACGCTGCAAAATGCCCTCCAGTACTATGTATACGAACACGTATGCGGTCATAATGGCGCATTAAGTTGAATCACGACTCGTCAGAGAATGCGACCTGTTGCCAACCAGCTCGCCGATATCTGTGTTCAAGACCCTATTGCAGCTGTGGTTCAGGGTTAAAGAAATGTGCAGCAATGGGCTGCTTGCGACCAATCTTCTGTGAAGCAGACGACGTTGAACTGTGCAGGAGAACAAAGCCTGATTTGTGACTCTGTTCTAGTGCTGCGCTAACACCATGTACGTCACTGTGCAATCGATCACTGCCATGCGGTGGAAGTGTCTCCCATCCCGTGCAATCGTCTCACTGTTCTCTCCATTTCCCCGATTTTCGTCCATACAAGCCGCATATGTCCACTGATGCCACATTCGCATCACTTTAGTGGCGTTTCATCCTGTACGAGGTGCAATTTTGTCGTACGAAGATCCAGCTTCGGTCATCCCAACAGTCCTTCCTCTCTCAAAAGAGGCAAATATGTAAAATATGTAATACATATGTAATACAGGACAGTTATATGTATTACATGTCATGTCATATGTATTTCATATGTAATACAGGACAGTTCAGAGGGCGCTGCTCTTAAACCACATGGGCATTTTCCTTGATATTTTAATCATTTGCATGTCCAAACCTGTTGTACATATCCTGTAAGTTTTATTCTAATACCAGCAGTCCTTCATGGTGTTGCAATTAACACAAACAGTAGTATACACTGAAGTGCCAGAAAAACTGGTACACTAGTCTAATACTTGGTAGGTCCCCCACGGGAGAGCAAGACCGCAGAAATACGACGGGTTATGGACTCCACTAGCTCCTGGAAATATGCTGTAGGCAATGCGCACCATACTTTCTGCAGAGCGTTTCACAATTCCGGTGTATTCCGAGGTCTCGGATTCCTGTGTTCGATAGCGCGTTGCATGGCCCAAATGTGTTCTATCACGTTCAGATCTAGGGACTTGGATGGGAATGGCAAAACCCCAAACTCAGATGAATGCTCCTCTAACCATAATGTGGCGTCCCGACACTTGTGTGGAGGTGCATTGTTCTGTTGGAACAGGTCCAACCTATCAGCATGAATGCAGGACATGAACAGGTGTACCTCGACAGAAAGGATGCGCACATAGCGCTGGCCGGTCACAGACTTTTGTAGACGTACCAGGGGTCCCAGAGAAGTCCAGCTAAACACACTCCATGCCATTACGGACTCTTCACCAGCCGGTACAATTCCCTGTTGACAGGCGGAATCTATGCCTTCAAGGGGTTTGTACCAGACACGAATCCTTCCATCGGCCCGATACAGTTGGTAACGCGACTCGTCAGACCAGGCTACTTGTTTCCAGTCATCACGTGTCCAGTGGCGGTGTTGCCGTACCGAAGCGAGGTTCAAAGCTCTATGTCGTGCACCCATCAAGGTGTCGGCTCCCAAAGCCCATATCGTGCAGGGTAGGTTGCACAGTCCAAACGCTGATGCTTGTTGACGCTCCAGCATTGAATTCCGATGATACCTGCGAGAGTGTTGCACGCATATCGCGTGAAACGATTCTTGACAGCCGACAATGGTCACGTTCACCCAGTGTCTTTTTACGGCCACACTGATATCGTAGGTTGGAGGTTTTGCCGGAATTCTTGTAGTCACGGTACACCCTTACAATGGTCGTCCGTGAAAATCCAAACTTCGTTTCTACCTCCGAAATACTATGGCCCATCTCACGAACGCCAACTATGACACCGCGTTGAAAATCACTTAAATCGTTATTACTTGTCATTCTCATGCTGAAAACAGCTCTGACAGCTGGCAAGGATGTCTATCGCTTTAGATACGCACTGGCGGACGCAACCGAGTACGCACATAGGTGACGTTGCTATGTATTAGCTCGTTTGTACCAGTTTTTCTGGCACTTCAGTGTATATTAAATTATACTTAAATCCACCTTCTGGGACAAAGCAGACCTTTATAGCAGGGGTACTGTTATGCAATACAACGAGCTTTGAAAAACTCAGCTATTTTTGTTTGCTACCGGTTTGATCAAAGCTGGAATTTCTTGCTTCGTCCTCACAAAGCTGACCCAAGAGGTTAACTTAATAAATAAACTTGGTTTATTTGTAATTATGCATGATGTGGCCACTTTTGTTTCTCTAAATACAATATCTCACATTAAATTCAGAAAACTGAATAACGTTTTATTTCTTCTGTTTGAACTTTTATTGGAGGTTTAACGACCACCGTGAGCAACTTAATGAGCTATAAGCAGTCGCCCGTCCTTAATTTCCGCCAGTGGTTCCAGGGAAAGACGATTGAAAAATTTACTACTTCAGTGTAATATTACACGGTCTTCTACGAGTAAAAAACTCTTTGCAAAATATTATGCAGTTAAAATTTGTTTTGTAAATATTTCAGCTTATATCATGTCTAACATAATATGGATTTTTTTATGCAGTTCCAAAGAAAGCATCGTATCAAGAATTACTAAATTAAAAATATGCTGGCAACAGTTCCTTTCCATCCATGGCATAATAACTTAAAATATATTTTGCATGTCTGTAAAGATTTCAGAACATAAAAATGCAAGGTTATATACATATACGCTTCTCACATGCTTCGTATAATCACTTGATTTCAGGAGGTGCATTACTTCCACTTGTTATTGTGTTTCGAAATGTCATTCCTTCCCTTAGTATCCTCACAATCAGAGGAGATGGATATTAAGCATTTGTTAGAAAATCTATTGTAAAAAAAGGATAGTACACCAAACCGGATAGAGACAGAAATATTCTTTCTAGTTTGTCTAGTTTTTAAAAGTAAAGTGGCCATTATCCACGCTTATCAAGCTATGCATCATAATCACATATGCAACAAGCTCGTTCTGCGTGGTAAATAAAAATATTTTGAACTTATTGCTATGTGCGTCATGCAATGACTTCTAAAATTATGGTTGCGAAGCTCGAGAATAGACGTTGTTTTTTGTTTATTTCTTGTAAATGCAGCCAACAACTCCTTTTAGAGCTCTTTGAGTAAAATAACAGAAATAAATATTTAATTATACAGGAGAAAATTATATTAAAGAACAGCTAAAAAACAGCATGATGCGGTTTGGCATAGATTCCAGAAGGTGTTCTAGGACATCTGCGTATACAGCATACATTATGTTAATGAACAGTTAAAGCTCTGTCCGGAATGATTAGTTTTTTTCGCTTTCTGAGTTCTTATAGACTCAATGGTAAAATGAAAACATTTCACTTTTCTTAGATCATAAACCATTCCCATAATTTTTTAAAAGTGCAGTTTTGTAAGCATCTAATAAAGACGGAAGCGACGTTTCATTTCCTGTAACGCGGACAGAAGAACTGAAGTAAAATGTCGTCTCATAACGATGAAGAAGAATTCTGCATGTTCCAGAACATGCATATATATAAGTGTGTGGGCCAATGAATGCTCCTGAACCTGAAGGCAAAGATCCCGGAGGTGTGAAACTCAATTTAAAGGTTTCTGAAGGTGTGCATTTAGGTATTAATTTCCTCTTGGTCGTTACCGCTTCATCCACAATGAAGGGATTTCTATAATTTTTCGGAAAAGTCTGATCATTCTGCAAGAAGTAATTGGGTAAGTTACACCGATAAGCCTTTCCATTATGACCAAACGCAGCCTAGAGAAATGCGCATGGAGTAGAACTCACAGAACATACGCGAAGACAACGTGAGAGGAAACAGATAAAGAACAAGGGATCCCTGCATTAAAACAGCACGGGTTTTGTATACATCAAACGAATACGTCAACAAGACGAAATCCACTTAGCGGTCATTAAACCCCTAAAGATTTTAGAATATAAAAAATGCAATGCAAATATTTATATTTTTGATTTATGTATGGTACATGCACAGCACGCGTTACGTCCTTTCAATGACTGCGTTAGCTACACAGCATGTCCTCGTCATCGAAAGAACTGGGTCAGGTGATGCGTAACATCACAGCCTCTCCTTGACAAATGTCAACCCCGTCTTCTCGTGGTGCATCCTGTTCCCACTAAAGAGGCTCTGACGACCGCCAATAGCGGTATAACTATACAATCAGGATTAGAGGAAATGCTATCCCACACTTACCAACCCGCTTGGCCAGCGTGGTGAGTTATGGCCAAACTCCTCCAAAATGACTCCACAACTTAAATCTTGGCTCTCAGTCTCCGGCAGCTGGAATGTACCTGGCCAAGGCAGCGGCCAGTGCGACGTGAAGGCACAGGGTGCTAAGAATCTTCGGAGGACTGGACTAGGCTGCCATCTGATGCTGACCTTGGCTACGTATAATGGACGCTCCCTATCTTCTGATTCAAGGCTTCTTGAGTTGGAAGAGGAACTACAAAGGACCAAGTGGGACATCGTCGGGCTAAGTGAGGTAAGGAGAAAGGGAGAAGATCTCATTGAACTGAAAATTGGACATCTCTTCTACTATCGTGGGACAGATACTGGCAGAACTAGTGGTGTTGGATTTATAATAAACAAGAAACTAAAGGATAAAGTTGTAGAAGTTGAAAGTTCCTCTAACAGAGCTGCACGACTCGTTATTCAACTCTCGAGAAGATACAAGGCTCAGATTATTCAAACTTATGCACCCACCACAAGTCATCCTGAAGAAGAAATTGAAGAATTTTATGAGGGAATTCGTCATCTAAATAATAAAGGTAAGCAGCACTTGAAGATAATTATGGGGGATTTCAATGCAAAAATAGGGCAACGGCAACAGAATGAAACTTCAGTAGGTAAATTCGGTCACGGCAACAGAAACCAGCGTGGAAATACTCTTGTAGAGTTTGCAGAGGCAGAAGGGTTTTTCATCTTGAACTCCTTTTTCAAGAAAAAGCCACACAGGAAATGGACATGGAGACATCCAAATGGGACGACAAGAGAAATTGATTTTATTATGTGTAACAAAAAATTCGTCACAGAAGACTGCAGTGTGCTAAATAAGTTCAACACAGGTAGTGACCATAGATTGGTGAGAAGTAAGATGCACCTCAACACTAAACTTGAACGTGGCAAGCTCATAAGACAAACAAAACGTATTGACATAACCAACCTTAAAAAACACCATAATACCTTCAAGTTGGAACTGAAGAACAGATTCTCTGCTTTAGAAGGCCTAACATTGGAAGAAATGGATATTTCTGAAGTTAACAGGAAAGTAACCAAAGCTCTTATGGAAACAGCAACAAAATTAGCTGGGTCTACGAACAAGTTGCATGTGAACAAATTATCAGGAAAAACCAAAATGTTGATGCAAAAAAGAAGAGAGATGAGGACAACTAAAGATGATGTGACTTTTAAAGTGGAATATATAGAGCTATGCAAGACAGCACGAAAACGTATCACTGAAGACGTAAGGAATTTCAACTGTGTACTAGTGAGGAAAGCAATCGAAAACAATCAAAGCCTAAAGATAGCAAAGGGACATCTCAGTAAGGGAAGAAAACAGATTATGGCACTGAGAAAAGAAGATGGTTCTTTAACAAGAAATAGAGGCGAAATTTTGACAAGAGTGAAAGATTTCTACTCCAAATTATATAAAAGGGATGATGCATGTACTCCAGGCATCATGAAAAGTACCAGTACCAGAGTTCTTCCAGTTTTCCCAGCAGAAGTTGCACATGGAATCAAGAACATGAAGCGGGAAAAAGTTCCAGGAGAAGATGGAATTACTGTAGACTTCATACCAGAAGCAAGTGGAGAAATCGAAACAGTACTTGCCCAAATTTTCACTCGATGCCTTACTGAAGGGAATATTCATGAGCATTGGAACAACGCTGCAATGATCATGCTACATAAAAGAAGGTGACATTGAGGATCATAGGAACTACAGACCTATCCGCCTCCTATCAGTGGTTTATAAAATCTTCACTAAAGTTCTTTCACACCGTTTGAAGGTAACACTGGACATGGCTCAACCGAGAGAACCAGTTGGATTCAGGAGTGGCTACAGCACAATAGATCATATCCACGTACTGAGAGAACTAATTGAAAGAGCGAGGGAATACGAACTTCCATTGTGCATGGCTTTTATCGATTATGAAAAAGCCTTTGATTCGGTGAAACCATCAGCAGTTACAATGGCTCTGAAATCCTGCGGTATTGAAAATGCGTACATTAATATTATTAATAACATCTATGAAAATGCAAGTGCAAAGATTCGGCTGTTTGAAAATACAACACACATAAAAATTGGAAAGGGAGTGAGATAAGAAGACACCATATCTCCGAAGCTCTTTAATGCCACATTGGAAAATGTCTTTCAATCACTGAACTGGGAAAACAAAGGGGTAAAGGTTAATGGAGATTATCTAACCCACCTTCGTTTAGCTGATGACGTAGTCATGTTTGCAACTACCCCACCAGAGCTGCAGAGTATGATCCAGGAACTTGCTGACAAGAGTAAAGAAGTGGGATTGAAAATGAACTTTCAGAAGACGAAAGTGATGTTCAATGCCTTTACAAGAAATGAATATTTATCGATTGATGGAGAAAAGCTGGAGATAACAGACACGTACGTTTATCTTGGACAGGAGATATCAAGTGAGGGTCACATTGATGAAGAAATTAATTGGCGTACAAAACTTGCCTGGAGAGCTTTTGGAAGAAACAGCATAATTTTTAAGAGCAATTTGCCATTATGTCTTAAAAGAAAAGTGTTTGATCAACGCGTCCTTCCAGTGCTTACGTATGGTGCAGAGACGTGGACCTTAACTAAAAGAGACATTCAAAGGCTGCAGACAACTCAAAGCAGCATGCAGAGGTGCATGCTTGGTGTAACCAGGAGAGATAAGAAGAGGAACTCGTGGATCAGAAAAATGACAGAAGTGGAAGACATCATGATCAGAGTTAAATCCCTGAAATGGCAATGGGCTGGACATACTGCCAGAAGGACAGACCATCGATGGACAGCCGAAATTTTAGATTGGATTCCAAGGGACAGGAAAAGACCCAGAAGAAGACCACATGGGAGATGGTTGGATGAAATTCGAAAGTAAGCGGGAGTGACATGGAGGTGACTGGCACAAGACAGACCGTTGTGGAGGAAACTTTGGGAGACCTTCGTCCAGCAGTGGATTGATAATGGTTGACAATGACATGCACAGCACATGTTATATCCTTTCAAAGACTGCGCCAGCTACTCAGCATGTCCACGACATCGAAAGAATTGGGCATCAGGAATTAATTATCTATAAAAACTTCTTGAATTGTTAAAAAGGAATGGAATTTTGAACCATACAGATATTTAAATTTCGTTCTCAGATATTCCACGAGCTGCCTCTAGTTTTCCATTATTTCTACTCAAACGGAGTAGCGCACGGCAATTCAAGGTGCGCTAAGCATTTTCGGCGAATTAAATGAGAGCTTTCCAAGACGATTCACACACGCGTCATGCTGCACTAACTTCCGAAATTATGGTTGCTGCTCTAAAGAGTGTACGTTTTTTAACGTTTATTTCTTTAAAGCGAAGCCAACAACTCCTTTGAGTGTTACATGAGTAAAGTAACAAATGCAGATATTCATTTCCAAAACGGAAATCCTATGTTAATCAATCTTTGAAAGGGTAATCTTTATCTCACGGAGACTCTCTCAGGATTTAAAAGTTCCTTCACTGTTGTATACTTACTATAATTTGATAGTTACAATAAAAAAAACGCTTCACATTTCTTAGGTATCTTAATTGATGTGTTTTGAAGAGTGTATTTTGTTTTCGAAAGAGCATAAAGAGGGAAACGCAGTTTCAGTTTTTATAAACCAGTAGAACATCTCCTTTAAGATTTCCTTTCATTAATCCCATTAACAAAACTAGTGAAACGAATGAATACTAAGAAAAATCAAAGTGGTAAATTAAACTTTTTTCTGCGCCATTTCTTACTATCACCACTTTTACGATAGGAGCACTTGCCACTGCGATTATGCACAAAATCACCCCTGGATGTATTTTGGAGCCAAACGAGTCCAAGCAAATCTAAAGTTGAGTATGGCAAAAAATGCTTGAGGGGTCTGTGCCCAAGGGGTGTTTTCTAGAACATTCGCTCCTGGTTGAAAGGTGAACCAATGAGAAATGCAGTAAAATCCAACTTACCACAATGAGCTCAACTACAATAAGTGTTTTCTAGTGTGACCTGTTCATGCAGGCGTTTCTCTGCTCAAGAATTTGGGCTGTTCCAAAATGAATTAATGTACTCTTCCTCTATGGCGAAATTAGTTACAGTTTTCCGCTTTTTAGAATATTCACACCAAGGAAATTTATATTTTTAAAGATACTGTTGGTGTCTGAGTGATCATATAAGTGGAAACTATCAATGAGAAATTTCCCATTTATATTTAGCATACAGATCGCTCTAAATTGACTCATTATACAGTATCTTCAATTCGGCTGCTGTCGTATGCATTATTCATAGTGAAATACACTGTCGAGTCACATTATTGTGACCACCAGCAAATATCCAGAGTAACCGCTGTGTATAGGGCGGGCAGCATCTAAACGGGTTGTGAGTGACTCAATAAGGTGCTGGAAGGTGCTCACAGGTATGTGGAGCTATGCTGACTGCATTGCATCTGACAGCTGCTGAGAGTGCGTGGTGGAGGATCCATAGAGCGAACACGATCGAGGTGGTCCCACAGATGCTCAATTGGGTTTAAGTCTGGGGAATTAGCGGGCCAGGAAAGTACTTTGAAGTCTTCATCGTGCTCTTCCAACCACTCTCGGACATTTCTAGCTGTGTGAAACGCCGCATAATCGTGCTGGAAGATCCCATCCGATGCCCCATGGACGATAATCAGCATGTATGGGTGTACGTGATCTGCAAGGATGGATTCATAACGACTTCGGTCCATAGTGCCTTCCACAGGTGTGAGTGGACCCAGAGATTGCGACGAAAACATTCCGCAGACCATAACGCTGCCCCACCAACTTGTGTTATTCCAGCAGTGGCTGAAGGGCGTTTGTTCTCCGATGTTTCTCGCTTTATGCGCCAACGTCCATCCTTTCGATGAAGCAGAAAACGTGACTCATCGGAAAAGGCAATCCTTCGCCAATCAGCGGAGGTCCGATTCCGATACTGCCGTGAAAATGTAAGCCTTTACTGCCGATGCACCTTCGTTAGCATAGGTGCAGTTACCACCCTTCTGCATCGGAGCACCATAAGCAGCAGGGTTCGTTGAACTGTCGTTTTAGACACACTTCCGGTAGCACCCTGGTTCATTCAGCCAGTGAGTTTCTCCTCTGTAGAGTGTCGATCGGCCCTCACGCACCTTCGCAGCAGACGTTCACCACTCACATCAGTGGCACTTGGTGCTCCTCAGTTTGCACTTTGCTTATTCGCAATGGTGCCCTTTTTCAAATCATGATGCACTTTAACCATAGCAGCACCCGAACAGGTCACAAACTGCGCTGTTTCAGAAATACTGCCAACTTGGCCCAAAAGCCGATAATCATACCTTTTTTGCAAATTTGATAAATAACTCCTTTTATCCCTGACAGTAACGAGGGATATATTTTCAGAATGCGTACAGCACACCTTATATGTCTTCCAAGTCAGCTCACGACACGTGCCTTCTTTCATTGTCTACGCGCTGTTGACGTCAAAAGTAGGAGGTGGTCACAATAATGTTACTCGACTGTGTATTAAAGTGGAACACCTTTTCCCGTTGTCTGGATTTAAGCAGCACACCTAAATACGCAAATGCGTAATCAAGTTAATAAATGTGAATCAAAGGTGTGTAAGACACATTCTAATTTAGCTTTCCTTTTGAGTTTCTTTTTCTATGTAAATTTGAGTTCGTTCTGAAAGATATTTTCAAACCTTAACGTTATGTCTTTTCACTCAAACGAGAATAACGTTGGCAACAATCTGAGGTCGGAACGGGAGTGACGTATGTATGTGATAAGAACGGTAGATAAAAATACGATGCAGAAGTTGCTTTGTGTTTGTGGAGATGTTCGATCGTTGTTAAGCATTAATTGTACGACAGATAATTAAGGTATGTGAAGTGTATGTACCTCGCCGTGCTATATTTTGGATTTCGTCTAAAGTTGCTGGACCAGTAAAAATTCTGCGTAAGTGCAACTGACGTTTCTACATATGTTTCGTCTGGCCGTAAAACCTTAATTTGAGCTATCCGGTACAATAAGTTGCATCGCTTTTACCCTTCATTTAATATCTATTCAGCCGGACATTTGGAGTTACTTTATACACAGTGCGTCAAAGAACTTTTAAGACTGACTCTACATTTCAGCCTACGGTGGCGCCACCAGTGTAACCGCGAATGCTTTATAAACCGTTACCATCTGCTTGCTTTCTGCCAAAAGTACTGCGCTGTTGTTAAAGTAACTCAAGCGAAACTGGCGTTCATTACAAAAGTAATATTTTTTATGTTGAATTATTAAGATGGAACAAAGGGCTGTTATTAAATTTAACGCAAAACTTGGTAAAAGTGCCTCGGAAACGTACCAAATGATGAAACAAGTTTACGGTGAGTTTTGTTTAAAAAGATCAGATGTTTTCCTGTGGCACAAACGTTTTTTGGACGGAAGATATGCTCTAGAAGATGATAAGCATACCGAAAGACCAAGTTCATATAGGACACCTGAGATTATTGAAAAAGTGCGTGATTTCGTGGAAAACAATCGATGTGTGTCACTATGAATGCTGAAAGAGTCTTTAAACATCAACAAAGAAACGATTCAAACCATCCTGCATGAAGATTTGGGCAAAACAAAAGTCTGTGCTAAATTTGTTCCAAACACACGTTAATCAATGAACAAAAATCAAGGAGAAGTGCACATTGCAGAGACATCATTTCAGCCGCTGAAAATGATCCAAACTTCTTAAAATTGATTGTTACTGGTGATGAAACATGGTGTTTTCAATATCATCCTAAAACAAAGCGACAAAGTGCGGAATGGAAGTCAAAAATCTCGCCACAAGCCAAAAAAAACAAGAAAAGTTCCATCGAAAATCAAAGCAATGCTCATTACATTCTTCGATAGTAAGGGTATTATCCACAAAGAATTTGTTCCAAGTGGACAAACAATTACTGGTGAGTTTTATTTAAATGTTTTGAGGCGTTTGATGAGCAGAATTCGTCGCATTCGTCCAGAATATCGAGATGAAAACATTTGGTGTTTGTTGCACGATAATGCACCCAGTCACACCTCACTTCTTGTTCGTAGATTTTTGGCGAAAAATAACGTCTGTGTGTGTGTTGAATCATCCACCGTATTCGCCTGATTTAGCACCTTGTGACTTTTCTTTGTTCCCTAAACTTAAAATGACGTTAAAAGGGTGGTTTTTTTATGATATTTCTACCATACAAACAGCTTCGACGCGTGCTTTGGAGGCAATTCCGCAAAGTGAACTGGAACAGGCATTCGAATCACTATTAAATCGCTGTAACAAGTGTATTGCAGCCGGAGGGACTTATTTTGAATAACAAACCAAAACAAATTATAATTTCTTATTTCAATTTACAGACCCAGTCTAAAAAATTCTTTGACGCACTGTGTAGGTGCTTAGTTGTATTATAAAAATAAATCTTGTGGTAAAACAAAAATTGAGCAGAACGAGAGTAACAGATTTCCTTTATTTGAGCGTGACTACTCATGAGACTTTTTAAAGGTTGATAAGGAGATAGTCTGTAGAATTGGCAATTCGAGAATAGCCTCTTATGAGATGTAAAAGAATATTTTCGTAAAGAACTTGGTTATGGAGTGAAGCAAACTGGCGGCATACAATGCAGTATTTAGATACAGCCCGTTCTAGAGGACTCATAGAGGACTGAAATACCGCTGTGCTTTCCTTCACGGTGAACTCTATTTGAGAGAACGCTATCTTCATTTCAGAGCCTAAAATGAAATGGTGATTCATGTCACAATGGAATCAAAATTGATCAAAAATATTACAATATACAGTGTGTATGCATTTTTTCATGCGACTGTTGCTTCATTTGTCGAAATAAACAGGAAGGTGTGAAAACCAACATTCCCTTGTACTGATGGTAAAAATTCCATCGCGAAAGAAATAATCTGCTAAGCAAAAATTACTTCCATTTACTTAATTGGATGACACCCATTTTTTTGCTGACACACATAGTTTCAAAGTTTTGTGTCGTCCCGGTGGCGCAGGGTCTAAGCGATGGCTTCTGATCATTCGTCCGAGACGGGTCCAGGTTCGAATCCCGGTGAGGCATGGATGTTGTGTTTGTCTTATGGTGCTGGCTCTCTACCTTCCCTGGAAACAGTAGCCTTAAATTAGGGACAGGCGACTGCTTATAGCCCATTGAGTTACTCACGGTGGTCGTTAAACCTCCACATAAAGTTTTGTTGTTGTTTAGGGGTTTAACGACCGCAAGGTGGATTTCGTCTTGTTGACGTTTGATATATACAAAACCGGTGCTGTTTAAATGCAAGGATCCCTTGTTCTTTATCTGTTTCCTCTTGCGTAGTCTTCGCGTATGTTCTGTGAATTCTACGCGATGCTCATAAATGGTGATATTTTTTGTTCGAGAAAGACAATAAGTTCGAGATGCAGAATGTTCGTGTTTTTACAAAGTTTGTTAGCTTTCAATGATTCACTACTCAGCGAATGTATTTATGATTCGAAGTAAAAGTATCGGTTTCCACTTCTATGCAACTTAAAGCAAGTTTTTTTTTTTTTTTTTTTTTTTTTTTGATTGGAGGGTTAACGACCACCGTGAGCAACTCAATGGGCTATAAGCAGTCGCCCGTCCCTAATTTAAGGTCACTGGTTCCAGGGAAGGGAGAAAGCCAGTGCAGTAAGACAAACACAACATCCATGCCTCACCGGGATTCGAACCCGGACCCCTTCCGGACGAATTATCAGAGGCCATCGCCTTAGACCACTGCACCATCGCTGCGGCTAAAGCAAGTTCGTCATTATTATTTAATATTGCAGTATTGTGCAGAATTAGGTTTAATAAATGCATTTTCGGTATTTCAACGTAGGATATATTAATCATTCAATGTTGGAGGTTAGAGATTACGTCATGGCAATCATGTTTCTGTATCGAGCTCCCTTCAGCTCCACGTCACCTGAGCAAAGTGTGAGAACATTCACGTTAAGTTATAAATTGTAGATTTGTTTGTGTTTTATAAAATTAATCGAATACCATATTTTTAACACATTGTGGCTATTTTGATAATTAACATAACTTTTTGTAGATTTTGTGTTTCATGTTATCGAATTAATCAGTGGAAATACATTTCCTTTTATTCTTTTCCTTTTCCTTATCAATACAGCAAAAAATAAAGAAATACATTTCCTTTATTCTTTTCCTTTTCCTTATCAATACAGCAAAAAAATAAAGAAATACATTTCCTTTATTCTTTGCTGTATTATATTAGATTATTCCGTTTCCCAAGGATATTAACTACACAGCACTTGTTTCAATAGAAATCCCAAAATTCTTATACGATAGTCTCCGACTCTCTACAAGCAGAAGTACTTGCTTTTTGAGACTAGAGTGTATATGATGCCCACTGTTTTTTTATTCTACTCGTCATCTCCAGAAGGCAGACAACCAGAGTGGTTTTGCTCTGTTCCTTTCTGACAAAATTTGTTGCATCGTCCATTTACTAAATTGCTGAAGATCAAGAACTCGTTAACCATGAAACTGCGCATTTCTTTGACCGTCTAGCTCTGCACATTCCGGAGAGATGCCATGTCGGAATTCTCTGAAAGAGAATGGAGCAGTAAATTGAAAAAAATCTACTGAATACTCATAAAATGATCGTCACAGTATTATAGTCAGGGCTTATAACACAAAACTCTTAAATACCTATTTTAATACGAGACAGTATTTATGAAAAGGGTTTGAAAACACTGGTGACACACATAGTTTGAGAGTTTGTAAAACAAGTCCAATTTATACTGCAAACATTTTTCAAATCATTTACGCATTTGTTTTAAATTATACTTCATAAATTTCGTTCTCCCACTTTAATCCAGCAGCAAATGCTAATAATCATTTGCTTGAAAATCTAAGTGGTAAAGTAAAATTTCATCGGCTATTACGTCATAGGACGTAATAGTCTTTGAAGTTGTGATTATTTTTCTCGGAAGTTCGTTCAGACAAACACTTTCAGATGATAATCACGGACATTCAAATGACTTCTAGCTCCTTCTTCAGAAAGCACTTGGCTTGATGATGAATTGCATATTTCTATCACGCTGAAGTATTTGCAATATGCAAGCTTCTTTCAGCACATTTTGAAAGTCGTAAATCTACGATCTGTCGTAAAATAAAAACTGTTCAGTGTACGAATGTTGCCAACATAGTTGCAAGAGACCAGCAGTTGATTTTTGGAGGAAAGATGGCAATTGTTTCCCTTGCTTTCATGGAGCTCCTGAAGCGTCATCCTGTCACGTGATTCTTTTAAAGAAGCAGATGCACATTCCTGCGTTAAAACTCCACAACGTAGTTATAGCCTGTGACTCTGCACTTCTGCCCGCAATGAACATCATCAAACCCCTTACAACAACTTCTATATGGCAACCTTGAAAAGTTATCTCTCGAATTACATCCCGTCCCTAAACCACAATTACCATAAAGGAAAATCCAAAAGGCAAAATTAACAAATCATATTCTACAAAAAACATTATTTTACCTGCTCCTATCCTATTACCACCCCTAGTGCCCCCAAACCCGTAATTAAAGGCCAAGGTTTTTAACTTTACTGACTTCAGTGGGATCAATTCTTGCTATTTGAAACAGCCATCAAAAGTCCTTCCTACTTGAAGACAGAAAAAAATGAAAGCAAAGGAAAAAGCTCTAATACTTCGGAAAACAAGTAGTACGTCACCGAATTCTGAGGAGGATGTCGTTTTTGGAGAAATTTGCTAAAGAACTAAGCTCAATCCTTTTCAGTCTTCCTTTTTCTTTTACATTAAATTGTACGATGAATACGTTTCTGAGAATAACATCTAATTCTACGTGTTTTAGAAAAGAAAGTTTTCGTCGCGAAAAAGAGAAAATTGCAGCCGTGCATGTTGAATACATGAAGAATTTTCAAATCGAACTTTTAGAAGCATCGTTATATTTATTCAGTTTATCAATGAGGTGTCTTTCTGTATTTCCTGGCTTCTTATATATTGGGTAGATGGTTTTAATAGAGATTACTCTCGAACATAATTTTCATTTTCACAACTTTGTCCCACCAACTAAATTTTTGTATTGTTTAGTGTCTAAAAATGGTGTTAGTGATTGTGAGTTCATTAGCTAAACGTACGTGAAGGATGGTTTTACCATTCATATTTGTCATGCTCATCAAATTTATTTATTTATTTATTTAATTTATCCTCAGTTCTCTCCCTAATGGCACTTCCAAATCTTCCATAGGAATTCCCTGGTTCAATAACGACTACCGTTTCTAATAACCATTACGTATAAATCCTTAAAAAGAATCCGATAAATCTAATGAATTATATTGTTGAACTACAACGCTTATTAGTTTTGCAAGAAGGGAAGAGACTAGAGCACTTAACAAATTCTCATTATTTGGGATGATATAACTGATGAGATTCAAAAGCTTGATTTACTCAAGAGGCGCCTATAGCTCATTAAATCCATTTTGTTTTGTGGTGTAGTAAGCACAAAGATTCGTCAAGCTTCCGCACCCCACTGGGAGGCTTTTTTAAGGCAGTGGTAGACATAAAAATGCAGGGAATTGGAACACGTAAGGAACAAAGATGATTTCTGAAAATAACGTGGGTGACATCACGAGTATATTATACGGATTTCTATCACACAATTATACGGTGTGTCGCGTTGTGATTCCTTTTTTAATACTGTATGCCAAAGCATTGCTAGTTCAATAGAAACCAAATCATTGCACGCTAGTTTGCTGGATAGGATTTCGACTGCTTCCCTGATGACAGCCTCTTTAAAGTTCGTGTAAGAGGTAATTCTTCTAATACAATTCCATACAGGAGTGGCCGATGAATGCGTGAATCCTTGTGCTTAGTAAACTACAAAAATAAACGGATTTAATACGCTTACGCTATAATCGTATCTTGAGTATTCGCAGTCTGGTGCATTTTCAATAACGTTAAGCTTGACATACAAAGGTCATTCTGAAAGTAATGCCTCGTCCTTCATAAGAGTTTTATTTGTTCCAGCAAAAATGTGAAACTTGATGGCAAAATACTTGGACATATTGTTAACAACGCTAGCCTATTCAAAGTATTGCCCATCACTTTTTATGCATTTCCGCCATCTTTGAACCCATTGGTAAAATCTATTTTGGAAAAATTCCTGAGACTGTCCTTTAACCTATGAGTTCACACCCAGTAAAACGTCTGTCACATCGTCGAATCGTTCCTAACGAAGGGACTTTTCAAAGGGGCAAACAGGAAAAAGTCTGAAGGAGCCAAATCAGGACTGTAGGGGGCATCACCGTTCACCCCATTTTGGCAATAGCCCGTGAAGTCTCCACTGAGGAATGGGGACTGCGTTATCATGGTGTAAAAGAACACTATGAAATGGAGTGTCATTTCTTTTACTTCTGATGGCTTCCTTCAGATTGTTCAATGTCTGCACATAGTGAGCACTGCTTATTGTTGCACCTCGTTCAAGGAAATCAGACAAAATGACACCACGTTTGTCTCAGAAAATCGTCACCATCACTTTCCCTGCGAAACGAGTTGTTTTCAACTTTTTCTGTCGAGGTGAAGACGTGCGGTGCCATTCCATTCACTCACATTTTGTTTCTAGGTCATGAAAGAACACCCAGGTTTCATCCCCCATCACAACATTAGAGGAAAACACCACACCCTTCCTCTCATAACAGTCCAAGAGTTTCCGGCACATGTCCGCACTTTGCTCACATTATTCACGGGTTAGGTTTCCTGGGATGAACTTTGAACTAATGTTTCTGTAATCCCGATCTCTAATTAATGTTTCCATAGCACTATGACCACAATGAATTGCATCGCACAACTCCTGGATGGTGACACGACGATGAGTTGTGATGAGGTCTTTCACTCGTTGCCTGCTGGCATCTGTCACTACAGTTGTGGGTCTTCCACTCCGTTATTTGTCCGACACTTAACTTTCTCCCTCTCGAAACCTCTTCATCCATCTTCGAAACCTTTTCATCCATCTTCGGACATTACTGATATCGATTGCGTCAGCATCACAAATTGATGGATCCCAGCTGCCTAGCGTTAACTGTACAAGCTGGTGGAGCTGGTGTAAGAGCCTGTGATCTCTATACACCGCCAGGTGTCTTCTGTGGATTTGTAGAGCCTCCAATCTTTCTTTTTATAGAAATTCAGTTACGGCTGCCTGCTTTTATCTGCCATTCAAGATCTTTACGTCCGACTCTGAAAAAAACTGTTCTCATATTTGTAACATATCATAGTACATGTCAGTGCAGTTTCATTAAAAATGCTTCAAAATCTCAAAAGTTATTAAGGAGGAGGCATTACTTTCTGGATGCCCCTTGAATTTATTTAGTATTTTTCTTTGTTTCATTTCGGGTTTTAACGAACATAAGGAGCAACTTGAAGAGCGATAAGCAGTCATGGAGACACTAGGCGGGTAGATGCAAGTTTTTAGGACACGCCACACCTTCACGGATATACAAGAACAACAATATTAAGGGCTTACAATGATTGGTACACAAAAAACTAAACAAGCGATCTTCCTGTGGACGAAAACAACTGTTCGTTGTTCTAGGGGAACGGTGGCTGGAGAAGATTGTACTCGGGTAGAAGCTGACAAATTCTACTGCTTCAAGAGCCGAACAGTAAAACAGCGGTACCGAGGGAAAGATTCCAACTTTCACAGGTCGATATACATTGGCTGACATGGGCTAAACAGCTTCATTTTTTTTATTGTCTTTGATAAAAACAGACAAATTCTCCAGCAGTATGCACGGGAGCACCAAAAAAGGACACTTGAGGACTTGAAAAAATGTCACATACCAGATAAAATCACATTCTGAGTTAATACACGCCAATGGACGGAATGAAAATGGCGTCAGCAGCACAAATTGATGGATCAAAGCTGCCTAGCGTTAACTGTACAAGCTGGTGGAGTTGGTGTAAGAGCATGTGATCTGTTTTCATGGCGATAACTGTGTTTCTTAATAACAGCGAAGCAGCTTTTTTGGTACCACAGAGTATCATAACATCATTGTGGAGTAGTAAATATGCATGGTGTTTCTGGATGGAGAAAGCTACTTGCATGAGATGTGAAAACACAAATTTGTCCGTGACGCGATCAAATCCGCGCTCTTTCACTCCAGAGTAAGTTGCTCTCCCAACTAACTTACATGGACGGTATGTATGGCTACAGATTTGTCGTCTTGGCACGTGTTTTACCGCTGTAGACTACGTCATACAAGATAATGCGTCATGGTGCAATCAAGATACAGTGGTTCCGGAAGCACGACAGTGGCTTTAAAGTGGCAAAATGTCCCACGATTCTAAGATCGTAATCCAATTCAAAACCTATGGGATGAGCTTGAGAGAGCCATTCGTATCAGAGTTCCTCCCCCAACGAACATAAGGCCATTGAAGGACGCCATTACATCTGCTTTCCTGAACATACCAGTAGAACGATAACAGCATCGGGTTGAACCCGTGCCACAACGAATCGAGGCTGTTGTGAAGGCCAAATGCAGCCCAGCATGAAGTTAGGGAGGTTTATTCCCTCCCTATCTTCTGATTCAAGGCTTCTTGAATTGGAAGAGGAACTACAAAGGATCAAGTGGGACATCGTCGGGCTAAGTGAGGTAAGGAGAAAAGGAGAAGATCTCATTGAACTGAAAAGTGGACATCTCTTCTATTATCGTGGGACAGATACTGGCAGAACTAGTGGTGTTGGATTTATAATAAACAAGAAACTGAAGGATAAAGTGGTAGAAGTTGAAAGTTCCTCTGACAGAGCTGCACGACTCGTTATCCAACTATCGAGAAGATACCAGGCTCAGATTATTCAAACTTATGCACCCACCACAAGTCATCCTGAAGAAGAAATTGAAGAATTTTATGAGGAAATTCGTCATCTAAATAATAAAGGTAAGCAGCACTTGAAGATAATTATGGGAGATTTCAATGCAAAAATAGGGCACCGGCAACAGAATGAAACTTCAGTAGGTAAATTCGGTCACGGCAACAGAAACCAGCGTGGAAATACTCTCGTTGAGTTTGCAGAGGCAGAAGGATTTTTCATCTTGAATTCCTTTTTCAAGAAAAAGCCACACAGGAAATGGACATGGAGACATCCAATTGGGACGACAAGTGAAATTGATTTTATTATGTGTAACAAAAAATTCGTCATCGAAGACTGCAGTGTGCTGAACAAGTTCAACACAGGTAGTGACCATAGATTGGTGAGATGTAAGATGCACCTCAACACTAAACTGGAACGTGGCAAGCTCATAAGACAAACAAAATGTATTGACATAACCAACCTTAAAAAACACCATAATACTTTCAAGTTGGAACTGAAGAACAGATTCTCTGCTTTAGAAGGCCTAACATCGGAAGAAGTGGATATTTCGGAAGTTAACAGAAAAGTAACCAAAGCTCTTATGGAAACAGCAACAAAATTAGCTGGGTCTAAGAACAAGTTGCATGTAAACAAATTATCAGGAAAAACCAAAATGTTGATGCAAAAAAGAAGAGAGATGAGGACAACTAAAGAAGATGTGACTTCCAAAGTGGAATATATAGAGCTATGCAAGACAGCACGAAAAAGTATCACTGAAGACGTAAGGAAATTCAACTGTGAGCTAGTGAGGAAAGCAATTGAAAACAACCAAAGCCTAAAGATAGCAAAGGGACATCTCAGTAAGGGAAGAAAACAGATTATGGCTCTGAGAAAAGAAGATGGTTCTATAACAAGAAATAGAAGCGAAATTTTGACAAGAGTGAAAGATTTCTACTCCAAATTATATGAAAGGGATGATACATGTACTCCAGACATCATGAAAGGTACCAGAGTTCTTCCAGTCCTCCCAGCAGAAGTTGCTCATGCAATCAAGAACATGAAGCGGGGAAAAGCTCCAGGAGAAGATGGAATTACTGTAGACATCATACAAGAAGCAAGTGGAGAAATTGAAACAGTACTCGCCCAAATTTTCACTCGATGCCTTAATGAAGGGAAGATTCCTGAGGATTGGAACAATGCTACAATGATCCTGCTACATAAAAAAGGTGACATTGAGGATCTCAGGAACTACAGACCTATCAGCCTCCTATCAGTGGTTTATAAAATCTTCACTAAAGTTCTTTCACACCGCTTGAAAGTAACACTGGACATGGCTCAACCGAGAGAACAAGCTGGATTCAGGAGTGGCTACAGCACAATAGATCATATCCACGTACTGAGAGAACTAATTGAAAGAGCGAGGGAATATGAACTTCCATTGTGCATGGCTTTTATCGATTATGAAAAAGCCTTTGATTCGGTGAAACCATCAGCAGTTACCACGGCTCTGAAATCCTGCGGTATTGAAGATGCATACATTAATATTATTAATAACATCTATGAAAATGCAAGTGCAAAGATTCGGCTGTTTGAAAATACAACACACATAAAAATTGGAAAGGGAGTGAGACAAGGTGACACCATATCTCCGAAGCTCTTTAATGCCACATTGGAAAATGTCTTTCAATCACTGAACTGGGAAAACAAAGGGATAAAGATTAATGGAGATTATCTAACCCACCTTCGTTTTGCTGATGACGTAGTCATTTTTGCAACTACCCCATCAGAGCTGCAGAGTATGATCCAGGAACTTGCTAACAAGAGTAAAGAAGTGGGATTAAAAATGAACTTTCAGAAGACAAAAGTGATGTTCAATGCTTTTACAAGAAATGAAGATTTATCGATTGATGGAGAAAAACTGGAGATAACAGATACGTATGTTTATCTTGGACAGCAGATATCAAGTGAGGGTCACATTGATGAAGAAATTAATCGGCGCACAAAACTTGCCTGGAGAGCTTTTGGAAGAAACAGCATAATTTTCAAGAGCAATATGCCATTATGTCTTAAAAGAAAAGTGTTTGATCAATGCATCCTTCCAGTGCTTACGTATGGTGCAGAGACGTGGACCTTAACTAAAAGAGACATACAAAGGCTGCAGACAACTCAAAGAAGCATGGAGAGGTGCATGCTTGGTATAACCAGGAGAGATAAGAAGAGGAACTCGTGGATCCGAAAAATGACGAGAGTGGAAGACATCATGATCAAAGTTAAATCCCTGAAATGGCAATGGGCTGGACATACTGCCAGAAGGACAGACCATAGATGGACAGCCGAAATTTTAGATTGGATTCCAAGGGACAGGAAAAGACCCAGAAAAAGACCACATGGGAGATGGGTGGATGAAATTCGTAAATATGCGGGAGTGACATGGAGGAGACTGGCACAAGACAGACCGTTGTGGAGGAAACTTGGGGAGACCTTCGTCCAGCAGTGGATTGATAATGGTTGACAATGATGATGATGATGATTAATAATTTACTACTTCAGTGTAATATTACACCGTCTTCTACTAGTAAAAACCTCTTTGCAAAGTATTATGCAGTTAAAATTTGTTTATGTAAATATTTCAGCTTATATCATGTCTAACATAATGTGGGTTTTTGATGTAGTTCCAAAGAAAGCATCGTATCAGGAATTACTAAATTAAAAATATGTTGGCAACAGTTCCTTTCCTTCCATGGCATTATAACTTAAAATATATTTTACATGTCTGTGAAGATTTCAGAACATAAAAATGCAAATTTATATATATATATATGCTTTTTACATGCTTCGTAAAATCACTTGATTTCAGGAGGTGCATTACTTCCACTTGTTATTGTGTTTCGAAATGTCATTCCTTCCCTTAGTATCCTCACAATCAGAGGAACTGGATATTAAGCATTTGCTAAAAAATCTATTGTAAAAAAAAGAATAGTACACCACATCGAACAGAGACAGAAATCCTCTTTCTCAGTTTGTCTAGATTTTAAAAGCGAAATTGGCATTATCCACGCTTACCATGCTATGCATCATAATAACATATGCAACAAGCTCGTTCTGCGTGGTAAATAAAAATATTTTTGAACTTATTGCTATGTGCGTCATGCAATGACTTCTAAATTTATGGTTGCGAAGCGCGAGAATAAACGTCGTTTTTTGTTTATTTCTTGTAAAAGCAGCCAACAAATCCTTTTAGAGCTCTTTGAGTAAAATAACAGAAATAAATATTTATTTATACAGGAGAAAATTATATTAATGAACAGCTAAAAAACAGCATGATGCGGTTTGGCATAGATTCCAGAAGGTGTTCTAGTACATCTACATCTACAGCATACATTATGTTAATGAACAGTTAAAACTCTGTCTGGAATGATTAGTTTTTCCGCTTTCTGAGTTCTTATAGACTCAATGGTAAAATGAAAACCTTTCTCTTTTCTTAGATCATAAACCATTCCCATAATTTTTTAAAAGTGCATTTTTTGTAAGCATCTAATAAAGACGAAAGCGACGTTTCATTTCCTGTAACGCGGACAGAAGAACTGAAGTAAAATGTCGTCTCATAACGATGAAGAAGAATTCTGCATGTTCCAGAACATGCATATATATAAGTGTGTGGGCCAATGAATGCTCCTGAACCTGATGGCAAAGATCCCGGAGGTGTGAAACTCAATTTAAAGGATTCTGAACGTGTGCATCTAGGTATTAATTTCCTCTTGGTCGTTACCGCTTCATCCACAATGAAGGGATTACTATCATTTTCGGAAAAGTCTGATCATTCTGCAAGAAGTAATTAGGTAAGTTACACCGATAAGCCTTTCCATTATGACCACCCGCAGCCTAGAGAAATGAGCGCGCCTGGAGACCGAAGGGTGGCACAGGTGAAGTTCACAGAGCAGTATACACTGAACCGCAATTGAAATAGAGACAGCTGGCGTTATGCAAATATGGCGCTGTGGGAGGCCCTATAAACAGAAATGACATGACGTATGCAGCGATCCGACAATATAAGGAGTGATACGAGTGGAATAAGTAAGAGTCAGACGCAGCATGGGTAAGACGAAGGATCTAAGCGCATTTGATCGTGAGCAAATTGTCTGGGCCCGACGCATGGGTCACTCCATCTCGGAAGTCGTGCAGGCACTGGAATTTTCACGAGCCACTGTGTCACGGGTGCACCGTGAGTACATCGAATCCGGTAAAACCATCCCTGCAAGAGCCAACTACCATAGACAACAGCGTGTGGATGAGCGGGGTCATCGTCGGCTAGCTCGCATTGCAACAGCGGATAGACGGGCCACAGTGCAAGAAATCACTCGGCAATTTAACGCTGGTGAACAAAAACGTGTAAGCAGCCACACCATCCATAACCATCTCCTCGCTATGGGGTACAGAAGCCATCGTCCCACGAGGGTACCGCTTCCTGACCGCACATCACAGGGTGTAAAGATTAGCATAGGCGCAGGAACATCGCCACTGGACCCTAGACATGTGGAAAAATGTTGCCTGGACTGATGAGTAGAGATTCACGTTGGTACATGCGGATGGCAGGATACGAGTACGGCTCAAACCACATAAAGCGATGGATCATTCTTGCCAGTAGGGTACTCTTCAAGCTGGTAGGGGTGGCATTCTAGTCTGGGAACTGTTTACGTGGACTGAAATGGGACCTCTGGTACGTGTGATATCGTCCCTCACAAGTCAACGTTACCTGGATATTCTGGACGCTCCCGTTTGTGCGTCTTCAACATCCCACTGGAGACCTCATCCTGCAACAAGACAATGCACCGTGCCTTCACTCTCGAATTGTATCCGAATGGTTGGATGAACACTTCACCGACGTGTCCTCGCATTCTTGGCCAGCTAGGTCACCTGACCTCAATCCCATCGAGCATATCTGGGATGCCATCGAGAGAGATGTTCGAAGCTCTGATCCCCCTCCATCAAATCGTCGTGAACTGTGGGAGCTTGTTGAGGGGTCGTGGATCCGTATGGCTTCCCAACGCTTCCGATGTCTTGTCGAGTCCATGCCGAGACGAATCGCCGCCCTCATCAAGGCGAAAGGTGGTACTACGCGTTACTAGACAGGTATTTCTAATTCAATTGCTCGTCAGTTTGTATACAACCCGAGAACCGGCTTTCGGTTGGTAGAATGTTCGGAGTCAGAATGGGAAAAGCTGCCGATTTATCGGTGTTTAATTAAAGACAAACTGTGATGGCAATGCGCCCCGGAACTACGATCAAAGAAACGGCGCGGCTTGTGGGTTGTTCACGTGCCGCTGTAGTGAGTACGTATAAAATGGGGTGCACAGATGGGTAAACTGCGAACCGTCGTCAAGCTGTGTGTCGTCCACAGCTTATTGATGCCAGAGCGGGGCAGGGATCGTCAGGCATTGTTCACAGCGACAGTAGGAAGACAGTGCGATAAATCTTCCGAGCTACAACAGCGGTGATCAGGGCAATGTGTCACAGTACACGGTTCATGGCAGCCTTCTGCGCATGGGCCTGCGTAGCCGAAGACACAGCCAGGTCCCCATGCTCACTGCTAGTCATCTCCAACAAGACATGAAATGGTCCCAAGATAATCGAAATTGGACCTTGGATGATTGGAAAACAGTGGCCTGGTCTGGCAAATCAAGATTTCTGGTGCGTCACGTAGACGGTCGAGCGCGGATACGCCGATTACCAATGGAGGCTATGGGAGCTGGATGAACTGTTGGACGTAAACTGGTCGGCCGCGACTGTGTTATGCTGTGGGCGATGTTTTTTGGGGATACTTTAGGCCCCTTTGTCCCAAAAGCACCATCCCTGACAGCTGTCAGGTATCTGAACATCGTTGCGGACCGAGTTATCCAATTCATGGCAATTGTGTTCCCTGCTGATGATGGCCATTACCAACAGAATAATACGCCATGCTACACTGCTAGAATCGTCAGTGAGTTGTTAAAGGAACATGTTGGTGACTTTCTGTTGATGTCTGGCATTCAGCTACACCTGACATGAACCCAATCTAACATTTGTGGTTCGACTTGGAAAAACGAGTTCATACTAAATCACCACCACCCCGAAATGTGCGGTAACTGGAGGACCTGTTGTTAACATTATGGTAACAGATAACCCAGGATACCTATCGTAACGTAACCCTATTGAATCGATGCCTCGCCGATTGACCGCTAGTTTGTGGGCAAAAGGGGTTCCTACAGCTTATTAGGTAGGTGGCCATAATGTAATGACCCCTCGGTGTATGTTCAAATATTATGTTGTGACTTAAGCACTAGCTACGGTCGATTCGCCTGAGCAAGTGTGAGCCCCTGATGAATTATGGTGGTGGGATGAGGGCACTTTCGCTACGACATTCCATAACGAAGTAAATTTCTCCGTCATTTCTGTCCACGCCAGGATTCGAACCCGGATCCCCTCATTCCGGAATAAGTCACTCTACCAATTGAGCTACGCGGACGTTTGTTCTGACTACTATCTGCTTTTATGTCGTGTGCGTCCTGCTGGCAGGTACGTCACATCTCCCCCCGAAAGAGGGCCGGGGGCATGGCCCACGGATCAGCCGTGACCATGAATCGTTGCAGGCAGCCATCCACTGTAGACCGTGCACTTGAGAACTCCCAGTCAATCTGGTGTGTGGAATGCAACGTCACACACATTTATTTTTCGAAGCGCTGGAGAAGGGATTCTCTGATTTTTCCTATCTCGCGGTGTGGAAAGAACATCACACCAATGCGAGATTTCGAACGGTCGGGTCATCCGGATAGTTCGGGCACCATTATAACGAAGTAAATTTCTCCGTCATTTCTGTCCACGCCAGGATTCGAACCCGGATCCTCTCATTCCGGAATAAGTCACTCTACCAATTGAGCTACGCGGACGTTTGTTCTGACTACTATCTGCCTTTATGTCGTGTGCGTCCTGCTGGCAGGTACGTCACAATTCTTCCTGTCTCTTCTGCTGGATCAAGTGGCCCCAAATCGGGAACAGTAGACTGCCATTATAGCCTATTTTGTTAGTTGTACACGGTAGTCGCTGTACACTTTGATACGGTGTCCCTCGGGAAACCTAGGGTTCTTACTACTTGTGCGATAGAATGACAAATCTCTCTTGCACCGATAATGCGTCTACGACCAAATTCACTTAAATCACCAAGTTTACCCATGTTTGTTGACTGCAGTACATTGTTAAGAAGACATGCTATGCACTTATTTATGCTTTGGCTCGGTTATGGTCTGTTCCACTCTGAGAAGGGGATGTCCATGTCAACTGCCCACCACCCTATTACTAATGATTTGTTTAGTGAGCATACACTCAAATATGCTTATAAAGGTTTCAGATTATGAAAAGGCAAGGCTATATACGCTTTTCATATACTTATGATAATTATATGTTCTTCGAAATAACATTACTTCCATTTGTTATTGTGGTGTCCTTGAGGGATGCGAACTAATAACTCCACAAACGCAGTGGACCAACCGTATTTCTCGCTCAGGCCGAGAAGCTGGAAGAAGGTTGGCGGCGTGTGCTTTTTCTAGTGTGTGTCAGGAGGTGAAATGTTCTGTGTGCACCATGTTCTTTCCTCTCCGTGCTGTAATAAATCTTAAGGTTATTAAACCTCTCAATTTAATTGAGGCAGGTGTTTCTTTTCCGTTTGTGAGTCTGTTTCAAACTAATTGCGATAGTTACCAGCGAAGTCAAAATAGTTATGTTATTCTAAACTGGGGTTTCTTCCCTGAGTATCCTCACCATGACAAGAACTGGATACTAAGCATTTATTAGGAAATCAATTGTAGAAACATAATGGTAAAAATATCAAACTAAAACAGAGATCTTTCTCTGTTTGTCAAGAATTTCTATGTCAAATTGCCTTTATCCACGCAAAATTTGCTGTGCACGAAAATTACGCGAAACAAGCTCTTCCAGCGTGGTAAATAAAAATATTTTGAAGTTATTGCTATGTGAGTCATGCAGTACCTTCGAAAATTATGGTTGCATTGCTCCAGAATAGACTCCGTTCTTCGGTTATTTCTAGTAAAAGGAGCCAAACACTACATTTAGAGATCTGGAATCGTAAGGAGTTTTTTTTACTAACTGAGTTGTTATAGTATGGTTGGTGCAATGAACACATTTTACACTCCTCAGATTCCTAAACCATTCCAGTAATTTCTGGAAACTGTATTTTGGTAAACATCTAATAAAGAAAAAAGCGACGTTTCATTTCCAGTAGCACGGATAAAAAAACTGTAGTAAGAGTTCGTCTTACAATGATGAAGAAGTGTTCATGTGCCTGAACGTGAGCTGGAACGTGCTTATGTGAGAGTGTGAGTGAGTTGTTGCTCCTGAACCTGAAGGCAAAGATCCTGGAGCTTTGAATATCAATTTATGGGATTCTAAAGGAGTGCATCTAGTTATTAATTTCCTCTTGGTCGTTTTCGCTTCATCCACAATGAAGGGATTACTCTCGTTTCCCGGAAAAGGTTGCATATTTTGGTAGAAGTAGTTAGGTAAGTTATGGTCCTTCTTGCTTAAACGCATTTCGCACAGGATTTTGCAATTTTTTTCTCAGGTGTATTGTATAAATTAAAATAAAGACAATTCAGGCAAAAGATCTAAGCTTATCCGGTGTTTACTCTCACTTTAAGCCTAAACAGGGTTTTCATTACCAACAACTGGTAGAGACACCACTGTGGCGTTGTACTCTGAGCACTGGCTTCGGACCGTTTGTCTGACCAGTCTTGAGCCCCAGTTATATAATGGGCAGTGCGCTTACCCCACGCCCTGTCCCACCTCTCGTATTCTGTGGCCCCAAATTAGGGACGGCCGACAGCCATTATAACCCATCTATTTGCTCACAGAAGTTGCTAAGCTCTAACAACTTCCGTGAGCAAATAGATGCCCACGCGGTTTTGATCCTTGGAAAAGGCCACGTGACACCCGGGGGACACGGGAACGCATCCCTAGGAATGTTTTCTTTTCTATTTGGAAGGAGGCGGCGAGTGATGTGTGGTTTCCCCCATCCTCTCATTTCCGGCCTTTTCAGCGAATTCCAACGGCGCGACGGCGACTCCCGTGACCAAAATGCGCGATGCACAGTTTGAAAATCCCTACGCTAGTCGAAGGAACCGGCACTCATATACAGCGAATCTGGAGGTTTGCTATGTATGAATGCCGGTTGCTTCGACTAGCGAAGCAAATTCATATACGCCGGTTGCTTTCACAAACGAATCCAGTGAAGGTTATATTAAAATTAATCGGAAACATGAAACTTGGTCGTTCTGCGTGGTGTAGTGGTTAGAGTACTCGGGCGCTATCCGGGAGACGCGGGTTCGGTTTTGGCTCCAGGACGACCAAATTTTAGAGTTTTCGGATATTATCTTACTTAACATCCATGTCATACTTACACCAATAAACGGATTCACATCTTCCAAATTTGTATTGTACAATGGTGTTATCGTGCATTTCATTCATTAATTGCTGCATTATCAGTCGGTTAGGGTTACTGGACAAAAATTACACAAAAATTGCGCATTTCTTCGTTCGTCTGGAGTGGTCATGAGCGGAAGAAATGCTCATGATGTTTTTAATATTTTCTTGTGGTCGTTTGTTGTTGTTAGACTGTCATTTATACTAAAAAAAAAACAAAAAAAACTTGCATACTAACGCTGGAAATGCCGCTATTGTGGCGCAGTGGTCTGGCTTTTGATCATTCGTCCGAGATGAGTCCGGGTTTGAATCCCGGTGAGGCATGGATGTTGTGTTTTTCTTACGGCACTGGCTGTCTCCCTTCCCTGGAACCAGTGGCCCTAAATTAGGGACTGGTGCCCATGGAGTTGCTTTGCACACATTGGTCGTTAAACCCCCAACCAAAAATAAAAATACAAAAAAAAACGATAACAACTGTCAATAACCCTAACAGAGAGAGTTCATGAGTATAAAAAGTAAACTAGTTACTCTTATTGCAGCTTCTCAATTAATCATCATCAATTGATGATGTATACGTCGAAGAACCACAATGTCGTGGAACACACTCCACTTCAAAACAACTCGTTGCAATGTATGATAACAACTCGAAAGCGAAAATACACTACGTAATGAAAGCCATAAGAAACTGGTAGTTTCAATCCGTTATTTATTGGTGTTGATAAACATATATACTTTAAGCCAAGGTTTCCGACGTTGAACGGACAGCCTTTTCAAGGCTATCAACTTAATTACACAATAAACAGTGCAGAACAAACAGAACTTACATTTGTTTGCATTTTAACCATTTTGAAAATACTTATTTTGATGTAAAGCACGCGCTATCGTGTTCACTGTGTCATGGAGCGCGGCTTACATGATACTTAAATATTACACTACATACATTGTATAATACTTATTTAAATACACACCATACAGACGTCAGGTTGTACGATACATTTCCATTGCACATGTTTTAATATTTTCTGGTCTCGTCAAGATTGTCTCTGTCACAACAGCTCCTTTTTGGGATGTATATCTGGCTGTGCATGTTAAATTCTTCCAAACAGGGATGAAAATATTAAACAAGACCTCCCTAGCAAAGACAGTAAGGCTAAGCTGATGACTGTACCTGCAGCGTTTAAATACAGACTTTGCAGGGATATCTGGAACTCACTCAAGATTAGAATATTGACGAGCAAACCCGTCAGCAACCGGAAGCCACAGCCTTACACTCGGACAGGATCGGTCCAGGGACCTGTGGGGTTCTACCCCGCCCCCGTCCCCACGGGACCGGCACTTTACACCCTTCCGCCATAGCCCGTGTGTGCGACGTGCTAATGGGCGGGGGCAAGCAATATTAATTTTTCACTTCACTGGCTGAGAGATCAGTTCGCCAACGCAAGTTTTGGGGACGTACGTCTTTTAATGGTATCTTACGAAAGAAATACATGAACATTCAGTAAATGAGGGTCTCATGCAATCCCTCTCACAAAAGATTCAGCAATAATAAAATACAATACGCAGATATATTTACATGGTCAGCAGGACTAGGGCCTATGCTGCGGTGATGACTTCGAGCCAGAGTCATCAGAAACACCTCGGTCATAGACCAAATAACACTGCACTCAAGAGCGACGTGCATCTGAATAGTTCCACTAGCGATCGACCAGGGTTAACTCCGTTATGTAACCTGCTCAAGTTCACGTTGCAGACTGGGACAGGTCTTACTGAAGCTGGAGTGGGCGACTTCTAGCTTCAGCCGGAACTTGTCATTCGTAGTCGAGCAATTGGGGCACTTAGGTGTGGCTGGATATTTGTGGTGCTGGTACCTGACTTCACCGCATCTGCCAAAACTATTTTCAGACTCAGTGCACTTGCTCCTTAAATGCCCGAAGTCATTGCAGCGGAAGCACCTGACTTCACGCCGCAAGAACTCTTTAAGGCGGAGGACTGACCAACCTAAGTTCAGTCTTCTCCGCTTCACTTAGAGCTTGAAGGCATGGAGCTCCACGTCGACCACCCAGTGTACCTGGCATCCTTTAGCTTCAATGGGGAAAATACCCGTTTCCGAGGTAGGGGTTCTGCTCGCGAACTCGAACTCTTTTTGTGAGATCTCCCCCTTGACGCCATAGACGATCAGACGGGGAGTCTCTTCTGTGGGGTTTTGGGAGTGTGCAATCTCTTGTCAGGGGATTGCTTCTGAACTACTCAGCGAGGCGGTTGTGTTTTTTTCTGGGCGGAAACACTTAACCGCATCCCACCATTCCGAATGCTCCGAATACCTTTGACCCCAAGCTGCAGCTCTGCAGGGTCGACTGCAGCTTGCACGGTCTTTTTTCACGTCATCATAGGACGTGTTCTCAACAGTGGGATAGACCAGAAGAACGTGCCTCCGGTCCCCCAAGCTCTGCTTACGTGGGGCAGACGAAAGCCCTTTCGCCTTACTAGTCCCCCCCCCTTCCTAGCCGCTTTAGCATAGGAGGCCACTTCCGCGTCGGCACGAAGGCGCGACTCTACCGCTTCATGGAATCTACTATCTAAAATTGCTGCGCCATGGGCTTACTCGGTACAAGCCCTGAGGATCCCATTCAGGGCTGCATTAATTTTATCTCTCCTTGAGGAGGTGACACGGGAGTCCTTAAAGTTGGACTCCACCTCCTTGAGATAAGTATCAATTTGGCGGATGAAATCCACGAGGGTAGAAACCGGGGTCGACTCGGTGTGCCGCTAAGCCTCCAGAGTGGACTCCTGAGTGGCGGCGAGCGATCTCTCAACTTCCCGAGTGGGCTCGGGTTGGGGTGATGCTTTCCCCTTGTTTGCCAAAAATGGGAATGGCGAAAAAGTGTCTAACCACGTTTTGACCGGGTTGACCCGGTGGTGTTGAGGAAGCCTCCTTGACAGATGTAGTAGCCAAAGGTAACATTTCACGTTGGAGAGCCTTCGAAGTGGACTTCGAGGGCTTTGTGCCAGTCACTTTCTTCCACGTTGGCTTGGAAGAGGTGGGTGAAACCACCTGGGAGCTACCAGCAGACCATGGTTGTTTTGTGGCCACTACCTTCAGTGTCCGGGTTGACCCGGACGGGTTGGGGGAAACCCCTTTAAAGCTGCTGAACCCTTCTGGGCAGCTGACATCTCTGTGTGAAAGGAAGTCAAAGAAAACTAAGTGCTAAGTGGGCACCCTGAGGTTTTCCTACTCTAGCCAAAACTCAGGAAATCGGGGGCCGCTGGATTTAGCCTAATCCCGGATCAAAGAGTCCGCCCAGCTCTAGCTACCGGCAATAGCCCTAGTGCAGTCTGTATTCAACACTCGCCCATCGCATAGAAACTCGTTCCCCGACCGTTGTCAGACCAGACGGTCTAGCAAAGGCAGTAGCATGTCTTCCGTGTTTTGCGACCATGCCATGCTCTTTATTCTCATTCCGAGGGATCGCTTGGTCATTCCTGTATAAATAAAGCTTTGCAATTCCATCTTGGTCGTATAGAGGAATGACTTTATCGCATTTAGCACCAATAAATAACGGATTAAAATTACCAGTTTCTTATAGGTTTCGCACGATAACAAACAGCAAAGTATCTCACATCACTGAGTTACAATTTGCATTCCTTGGCCACCTCGTTTATAGATTTCCACTTTGTCTCAGATTATCAAATAGTTAGCTCTCTGTCACTGGGAGAGTATACCTCTTTTATAATCTGATAAGTGACAGACAGCTGTGACCAAAATTTAAGCAGAAACTTGTAGGTTCCGGTGAGCCGTTCAGAATGAAATTACAACTAAAGAGTAATATAATTTACATAAGGAAAAAGAAACCAAACAGAAATACGCTATAAAAAATGTAGTGGCCCACCGAAGCCCACCTGAAAAATCTATTAAAAGCAAACATGATGTTCGTTTGAAACATGAGTAACAGTGGAATATAACCAAAAGAAATATCATTTTCATATCTTAGTTTTGTAGCACAAATCGAATGCATTAAAAAAGTTTTGAAAAACTAGAGAGCTTTATAACACGTATAGAATGCCTATACAATTGAAAAAAAAATGCTTATTCTAAAACCCCCAAGAACTATTTACATACTCTTTTTAGAGTTGTATTCAAATATTTTGAAAATGTCGTTCGTCCACTTGCATCTAACAGCAAACGCCAATTATCGTTTGCTTCGCAAAACCAAGTGGTAAAGTAAATTTTCGTTGGCAATTGCATCATATGACGTAACAGGTTCTAAACCTGTAGGTATTCCTGTCGATAGTGATTTAAAATAAGCACTTTCTGATGCTAATTGCAGACACTGCAATAACGTTTAGTCCGTACCCACAAAGCACCTGTACTTGAATGTCTTGCTGCAGATTTGTCGTCTTGACACATGTTTTCAGCACTGTAGTACGTCAAAACTTGCTATGATATTTTAAAATAGCGTTTCTTTCCTGAGTATCTTCATCGTGAGAAGAACTGGATGTTAAGCATTTACCAGAAAATCAATTGTAAAAAAATAACAGTATACAAACCGATTAGAGACAAAGATCTTCTTTCTCAGTTTGTCTAAAATTTATTAGCAAGACTTCCTTTATCCACGCTGACTTAGCTGTGCATGACAATTACTTATGCAACAAGCTCTTCGTGCGTGGCAAATAAAAATATTTTGAATCTACTGTTATGCGAGGCATGCAGTAACTTTGAAAATTATGGTTGCGAAGCTCGAGAGTAGACGTCGTTTTTTGTTTATTTCTCGTTATGGCAGCTAACAAATCCTTTTGGAGCTCTTTGAGTAAAATAATTCTCTTCAAATGATGAAATGACTTGTAATATAATTACAGTGTATAGGCTGTATCCACTTTTGTTGGTGCCTTGTATGAACAAACTATTCGAAGGAAGTACTTTAGCAACGTGTGCTCAAGTAGATCATTGTATCACGAGGAGTTTGTTGTATGCTAACTTTTACAAGTGCAAACTTGCGATCTCATTCAGGTGGACATGACGAATGAAAAATTTCGAGGGGAAATCAGCTTTGGTAACTGCAAACGAATTACTTTTATTACCCTGATTCCAAAAATTATTAAATTTCTTTTGCATATAGGGATGATTTTTGGAGCAGATAACAGATTCCTGTGTTTTGGGGAATGTTTGCTTGTGACACTTGAAAATTCGTCAAGGAATATCTTATCATTGTTAAAAAATTGTGTGGTAGGTTACACCAAAACGTGGTGCTACATAAGCTGCACCACTTTCTGAGAAAAGATATGCCATTGTGTGTTGCAAACAAATCGCAACGACATGGTGCAATCTTACACCATAGTGTGGTGTAAGGTTGCAACATGTTGTTGGGTTTTATTTTGCACCACACAATGGTGTATCTTTTCTCAGAGAGTGGTGCAGCTGGTGTAGCACCACTTTGGTGCAACCTAACCCAGAATGTTTAACAGTGTAGGTAAGACCGCCCAAGTGGCAGAGTGGAGAGACGTGTAGCTTTCTGGCTAGTCACCTCAGCAGGATACGTGTCCGAGTTCCGGATGATGCATGCGTGCTATGTTTGCTCTACGACGATGGCTTTCAGCCCTCACTGAAATCATAGTATCTCTAAATTAGGGACTGGTGACTGCTTATTGTCTTAGGAGTTGCTCATAGTGGTCGTTAAATCCCAAAACAAAAAAAAAAAATAATTACGCAGCAGAACTAGAAGAGTTTACCAGCAAATTCTCTTACCAGCTATATTTAAATATTTTCGCTGTAGAAGAAATTAGCCAGAGAACTTAACTGTGGAAATGTTTAGATTTACTCTCGAGATTTGGGTTAGAAGTGTCAAGGAGCCAATGAACGGCCAATGAAGCGTGGAGCAGTAGAGCATACAGAGGCACTAGGTTTGTCCGTGTAAGTCATTTGCAACGGAAATCACGGACGGTGTAACATGGCATGCGATAAGGAGCACATTAGACATTGTTTACTGTAGGAGGCCGATAAAGGCAGTACTGCAGGCGTGGCTTGCCGCAACATCTGTCAAATGTATGGGGAGGATACAGTTCATGATAACATATGTCGCCGTTGGTTTTGGAAGTTTCGGGACGGAGACAGAAACTGTAAAGATCAGCCACGTCCAGGACGCCCATTCCGTGGTTTCCGACGAAGATGTGTACCAAGCCATAACAAATGACCCACATGCAACCGTTCAGGATTTAGCGGAAACGTTGTCCGTACACAGAACAACAGTCGAAAGACGGGTGCATGCACTTGGGTTCATCACTAAGTTCGATAACTGGGTTCCGCACCAGCTTTCTGCAAAGCAACGAGAGGAGAGAATCGGTACTTGTGTTTCTTTGCTTTCTCGTCCCAGAAATGAAACGTTTTTGGAATGAATAATAATGGGTAATGAGAAATGGGTTCTGTACCGTAATGTAAAGCGTCTACGGACTGTGTGCCAAGGTGCGGAGTCTGCTCTATCGACCTCAAAAGGAGGACTGCATCCCAAAAAGTTTTTGTTGAGTGTTTGGTGGGATGGTCAGGGAATAATCCACTGGGAGGTGTTGGCACATAACCGAACGATAAATACTGACCTCTACTGCCAACAGTTGGACAGATTGCGAGAACAACTGATATCGAAGCGGACAGCGCTCGTCAATCAGAAAGGCGTGATCCTTCATCATGATGGCGCCAGACCTCATGCTGCTTTAATCACTCGGCAAAAGTTACTGGACTTTGGTTGGGAAGTGTTACTTCACCCGGAATATTCCCCTGACCTGGAACCTACGGACTACCAACTTTTTCGATCGTTACAGAACGCCTTTGCTCTCCAAACCTTCGATGATGTGGATGATGTGAAAACGGCATTACAGGACTTTTTTTTACTCTAAAACACAGGAGTTTTTCAGGCGTGGAATTCACCTAATCAAACAGGTCATACATAATGATGGCGATTATGTGAAATAGTAAGTACATTATTTGTTGTGTCCTCCTCCTACCTTTGTAGCCTAGAAAAACGGGTAGAACTTACGCACACATCCAATATATAAATAGAAAGCATAATATAACGTAATAAATTTCTCCGTCATTTTTGTCCACGCCGGGAAACGAACCCGAGTCCACTTATTCCAGAACGAGTCGCTCTACCAACTGAGCTACGCAGACGTTCGTTCTTGCTGCTATCTGCCTTTATGTCGTGTGCGTCTTGCGGGGCAGGCACGTCACATCTCCCCCCCCCCCCCCGGAAAGAGGGCCGGGAGCTTGGCCCACGGTTCAACCGTGACCATGAATCGTTGCAGGCAGCCATCACTGTAGAACGTGCACTTGAGAGCTCCCAGTCAATCTGGTGTGTGGAATGCAACGTAACACACATTTAGTTTTCAAAGCGCTAAAGAAGGGATTTTCTTATTTTTCCTATCTCGCGGTGTGGAAAGAACATCACACCATTGCGAGATCTTGAACGGCAGTCTCATCCGGGAAGTTCGGGCGCCATTACAACGTAATAAATTTCTCCGTAATTTCTGTCCACGCCGGGGAACGAAACCAAGTCCACTTGTTCCGGAACAAGTCGCTCTACCAACTGAGCTAGGAATACGTTCGTTCTTGCTGTTATCTGCTTTTATGTCGTGTGCGTCCTACGGGGCAGGCACGTCACAATAGTTATACAACAAAATTATACAAGGTACCGTAAAAATCCGTTTTTTTTATTAGTGCAGTAACCGAGATGTGCCAAACTATGAACACTAATCTGCAATTGCTTAAATTACCTAGGATCCCGCCCTGGTTTCATATTTTCACTTAGAAACGGCTTAAAGAAGATAGGATCCCAACCTGGTTTCACATTTTCACTTAGAAACGGCTTAGAGAAGATAGATCTGGGCATTGGCATTTAGACAACTGCCTTTAGTATGAATATCCTTTCTCTAGGAGGTGAACTGACGCCGAACAGATGATAGGAGTTTATTCCATCCTCCTTAAATACACCTTGGATCGGTAAAATGCCACAGTAAAATGATTAAGAGATCAATTTGACGCCTGGGTAGCAGAACACAAAAGAAATGTGAAAAACGGAACCCTGAATGAACACAGACAGCCCTTTCCGTAGAAGTTAGTCGCAACCATGCGATGCCTTAGTAGGCAAAATGCAAATAAAAAAGTAAGGTCAATGTTGTCGCATGTTAAAGAAGCTAGGAGGCATACAGATAACAATTACCGACGTAGCCATCCTGTTGTTCAACGCATATTCTATATCTGTCTACAAGCTTCTGGATTCCTGCAGAGAAGAATGCCTTGAGATGTTCCTGCAGCCACGAATGCAGTTTCCACTCTATGCTTTGCCCTTTGTTCTCGAGGTTATAATGATGGACCCATGTTTCGTCCCCAGTGAGTATCCTCTCCAGAATACTGGGATCTGACTCATTCCGCTGCAAACAAATTCTGCCAGTTTCCAGGTCCTGCTGTTTGCTCGCATCAGAAAACTGCCGTATCACCCATCTGGCACACAATTTATGATATCCGAGATCGTCATGCACTATTGAGAATGCAGAACCATAGCTAATGTTTACCTTTGGGCGATCTCAGACAGAGTGACCCGCCGATTTTCTTTAATGAACGCGTCGATGCGATACAGATGGTCCTTTGTGCGAGAGGTCGACGGACCTCCCAAGCGAGATTCATCAAACATATTCGTTCTACCGGCTTGAAACTTTTCTATCCACTTGTCTCTGGCTCATACACTTGCCATGTAACGTGTCCCTGTCTCATACATTTGCCATGTAACATGTCTCTGGCTTATACACCTGTCCTCCCCATATTGCACAAGCATTCTATGATGAATTTCAGAGGGTTGCACACCCTCAGCCTACAAATATTTCACCGCACTTCGCTGCTCGACGATGGAGCATTCCGACAAACGAGCGGCGATGTTTACTCCCTTAAAACTGTGGTTAGAAGATTAGCGACTGCATCCGCCACGTGTCAAGGTCACGTGCCCTTCTCTCACCCAAGAGCAATCTGCCGCAGCTCTGCTAGCCTAAGTAACGAGAGCATTAATCTTACTTTTTGATTCACTCTCGTATTTAGATCCGTATGTTCTCCGAATTTGGACTTCCACCAAGGCCACTATTGAAATGTCTATCATGTAATGCATCCAAGGATTCCGTTTCGCGAGATTTGCATTACCTCTGAATGGATTTCCAACATTTACAGAGTTTCTCTCTTCTGTTTACTTATTTTTTTTTCCACCAAAAAATTATACAATTTGAGGCCAACTTAACAAACGGACATATCAGGGCTAGAAAACTTTGGCCCAATTAAGCGGTTTGTCCAATTATGAGAAGCTTTATCCCAAAGAGCTAATTTGGGACGATCTTCAAGAATTTTCTCAAATAAACGGCTGCCTCGATAAACCGATCACCCTGTTAACTAACACGTACTGTCGAAGAAAACTGGATGTTCCTGTCAAAAAGTTTATCGTATGTTTTTTATGGCATAGGTTTGTACTATTATTCTGCTTCGAAAAAACTGGGCACGTATCGGTTACTACGCCGATAGAAACGAATTTTTTCAGTCGCTGGCATAAATTAACCTAGCTATACGGATGACACACCTCACGAAACATTTTATCATGTAATGATTTTCGTTTAATCGTCTGTATTTCACTACTTAAAACATTATCTATCGTACTAACTATCAGCTGAACTCGTAGCACAGTAACTTCGAAGTCTTAAGCCCCGGATAGCTAGCATACAAAAATCTTTAATTATACACTGAGCTAAATTAGACAACCACCGGATAGCTAGCATACAAAAATCTTTAATTATACACTGAGCTAAATTAGACAACCACCGGATAGCTAGCATACAAAAATCTTTAATTATACACTGAGCTAAATTAGACAACCACCGGATAGCTAGCATACAAAAATCTTTAATTATACACTGAGCTAAATTAGACAACCACCGGATAGCTAGCATACAAAAATCTTTAATTATACACTGAGCTAAATTAGACAACCACCGGATAGCTAGCATACAAAAATCTTTAATTATACACTGAGCTAAATTAGACAACCACCGGATAGCTAGCATACAAAAATCTTTAATTATACACTGAGCTAAATTAGACAACCACCGGATAGCTAGCATACAAAAATCTTTAATTATACACTGAGCTAAATTAGACAACCACCGGATAGCTAGCATACAAAAATCTTTAATTATACACTGAGCTAAATTAGACAACCACCGGATAGCTAGCATACAAAAATCTTTAATTATACACTGAGCTAAATTAGACAACCACCGGATAGCTAGCATACAAAAATCTTTAATTATACACTGAGCTAAATTAGACAACCACCGGATAGCTAGCATACAAAAATCTTTAATTATACACTGAGCTAAATTAGACAACCACCGGATAGCTAGCATACAAAAATCTTTAATTATACACTGAGCTAAATTAGACAACCACCGGATAGCTAGCATACAAAAATCTTTAATTATACACTGAGCTAAATTAGACAACCACCGGATAGCTAGCATACAAAAATCTTTAATTATACACTGAGCTAAATTAGACAACCACCGGATAGCTAGCATACAAAAATCTTTAATTATACACTGAGCTAAATTAGACAACCACCGGATAGCTAGCATACAAAAATCTTTAATTATACACTGAGCTAAATTAGACAACCACCGGATAGCTAGCATACAAAAATCTTTAATTATACACTGAGCTAAATTAGACAACCACCGGATAGCTAGCATACAAAAATCTTTAATTATACACTGAGCTAAATTAGACAACCACCGGATAGCTAGCATACAAAAATCTTTAATTATACACTGAGCTAAATTAGACAACCACCGGATAGCTAGCATACAAAAATCTTTAATTATACACTGAGCTAAATTAGACAACCACCGGATAGCTAGCATACAAAAATCTTTAATTATACACTGAGCTAAATTAGACAACCACCGGATAGCTAGCATACAAAAATCTTTAATTATACACTGAGCTAAATTAGACAACCACCGGATAGCTAGCATACAAAAATCTTTAATTATACACTGAGCTAAATTAGACAACCACCGGATAGCTAGCATACAAAAATCTTTAATTATACACTGAGCTAAATTAGACAACCACCGGATAGCTAGCATACAAAAATCTTTAATTATACACTGAGCTAAATTAGACAACCACCGGATAGCTAGCATACAAAAATCTTTAATTATACACTGAGCTAAATTAGACAACCACCGGATAGCTAGCATACAAAAATCTTTAATTATACACTGAGCTAAATTAGACAACCACCGGATAGCTAGCATACAAAAATCTTTAATTATACACTGAGCTAAATTAGACAACCACCGGATAGCTAGCATACAAAAATCTTTAATTATACACTGAGCTAAATTAGACAACCACCGGATAGCTAGCATACAAAAATCTTTAATTATACACTGAGCTAAATTAGACAACCACCGGATAGCTAGCATACAAAAATCTTTAATTATACACTGAGCTAAATTAGACAACCACCGGATAGCTAGCATACAAAAATCTTTAATTATACACTGAGCTAAATTAGACAACCACCGGATAGCTAGCATACAAAAATCTTTAATTATACACTGAGCTAAATTAGACAACCACCGGATAGCTAGCATACAAAAATCTTTAATTATACACTGAGCTAAATTAGACAACCACCGGATAGCTAGCATACAAAAATCTTTAATTATACACTGAGCTAAATTAGACAACCACCGGATAGCTAGCATACAAAAATCTTTAATTATACACTGAGCTAAATTAGACAACCACCGGATAGCTAGCATACAAAAATCTTTAATTATACACTGAGCTAAATTAGACAACCACCGGATAGCTAGCATACAAAAATCTTTAAGTATACACTGAGCTAAATTAGACAACCACCGGATAGCTAGCATACAAAAATCTTTAAGTATACACTGAGCTAAATTAGACAACCACCGGATAGCTAGCATACAAAAATCTTTAAGTATACACTGAGCTAAATTAGACAACCACCGGATAGCTAGCATACAAAAATCTTTAAGTATACACTGAGCTAAATTAGACAACCACCGGATAGCTAGCATACAAAAATCTTTAGGTATACACTGAGCTAAATTAGACAACCACCGGATAGCTAGCATACAAAAATCTTTAGGTATACACTGAGCTAAATTAGACAACCACCGGATAGCTAGCATACAAAAATCTTTAGGTATACACTGAGCTAAATTAGACAACCACCGGATAGCTAGCATACAAAAATCTTTAGGTATACACTGAGCTAAATTAGACAACCACCGGATAGCTAGCATACAAAAATCTTTAGGTATACACTGAGCTAAATTAGACAACCACCGGATAGCTAGCATACAAAAATCTTTAGGTATACACTGAGCTAAATTAGACAACCACCGGATAGCTAGCATACAAAAATCTTTAGGTATACACTGAGCTAAATTAGACAACCACCGGATAGCTAGCATACAAAAATCTTTAGGTATACACTGAGCTAAATTAGACAACCACCGGATAGCTAGCATACAAAAATCTTTAAGTATACACTGAGCTAAATTAGACAACCACCGGATAGCTAGCATACAAAAATCTTTAAGTATACACTGAGCTAAATTAGACAACCACCGGATAGCTAGCATACAAAAATCTTTAAGTATACACTGAGCTAAATTAGACAACCACCGGATAGCTAGCATACAAAAATCTTTAAGTATACACTGAGCTAAATTAGACAACCACCGGATAGCTAGCATACAAAAATCTTTAAGTATACACTGAGCTAAATTAGACAACCACCGGATAGCTAGCATACAAAAATCTTTAATTATACACTGAGCTAAATTAGACAACCACCGGATAGCTAGCATACAAAAATCTTTAATTATACACTGAGCTAAATTAGACAACCACCGGATAGCTAGCATACAAAAATCTTTAATTATACACTGAGCTAAATTAGACAACCACCGGATAGCTAGCATACAAAAATCTTTAATTATACACTGAGCTAAATTAGACAACCACCGGATAGCTAGCATACAAAAATCTTTAATTATACACTGAGCTAAATTAGACAACCACCGGATAGCTAGCATACAAAAATCTTTAATTATACACTGAGCTAAATTAGACAACCACCGGATAGCTAGCATACAAAAATCTTTAATTATACACTGAGCTAAATTAGACAACCACCGGATAGCTAGCATACAAAAATCTTTAATTATACACTGAGCTAAATTAGACAACCACCGGATAGCTAGCATACAAAAATCTTTAATTATACACTGAGCTAAATTAGACAACCACCGGATAGCTAGCATACAAAAATCTTTAATTATACACTGAGCTAAATTAGACAACCACCGGATAGCTAGCATACAAAAATCTTTAATTATACACTGAGCTAAATTAGACAACCACCGGATAGCTAGCATACAAAAATCTTTAATTATACACTGAGCTAAATTAGACAACCACCGGATAGCTAGCATACAAAAATCTTTAATTATACACTGAGCTAAATTAGACAACCACCGGATAGCTAGCATACAAAAATCTTTAAGTATACACTGAGCTAAATTAGACAACCACCGGATAGCTAGCATACAAAAATCTTTAAGTATACACTGAGCTAAATTAGACAACCACCGGATAGCTAGCATACAAAAATCTTTAAGTATACACTGAGCTAAATTAGACAACCACCGGATAGCTAGCATACAAAAATCTTTAAGTATACACTGAGCTAAATTAGACAACCACCGGATAGCTAGCATACAAAAATCTTTAAGTATACACTGAGCTAAATTAGACAACCACCGGATAGCTAGCATACAAAAATCTTTAATTATACACTGAGCTAAATTAGACAACCACCGGATAGCTAGCATACAAAAATCTTTAATTATACACTGAGCTAAATTAGACAACCACCGGATAGCTAGCATACAAAAATCTTTAATTATACACTGAGCTAAATTAGACAACCACCGGATAGCTAGCATGCAAAAATCTTTAATTATACACTGAGCTAAATTAGACAACCACCGGATAGCTAGCATGCAAAAATCTTTAATTATACACTGAGCTAAATTAGACAACCACCGGATAGCTAGCATACAAAAATCTTTAATTATACACTGAGCTAAATTAGACAACCACCGGATAGCTAGCATGCAAAAATCTTTAATTATACACTGAGCTAAATTAGACAACCACCGGATAGCTAGCATGCAAAAATCTTTAATTATACACTGAGCTAAATTAGACAACCACCGGATAGCTAGCATGCAAAAATCTTTAATTATACACTGAGCTAAATTAGACAACCACCGGATAGCTAGCATGCAAAAATCTTTAATTATACACTGAGCTAAATTAGACAACCACCGGATAGCTAGCATGCAAAAATCTTTAATTATACACTGAGCTAAATTAGACAACCACCGGATAGCTAGCATGCAAAAATCTTTAATTATACACTGAGCTAAATTAGACAACCACCGGATAGCTAGCATGCAAAAATCTTTAATTATACACTGAGCTAAATTAGACAACCACCGGATAGCTAGCATGCAAAAATCTTTAATTATACACTGAGCTAAATTAGACAACCACCGGATAGCTAGCATGCAAAAATCTTTAATTATACACTGAGCTAAATTAGACAACCACCGGATAGCTAGCATGCAAAAATCTTTAATTATACACTGAGCTAAATTAGACAACCACCGGATAGCTAGCATGCAAAAATCTTTAATTATACACTGAGCTAAATTAGACAACCACCGGATAGCTAGCATGCAAAAATCTTTAATTATACACTGAGCTAAATTAGACAACCACCGGATAGCTAGCATGCAAAAATCTTTAATTATACACTGAGCTAAATTAGACAACCACCGGATAGCTAGCATGCAAAAATCTTTAATTATACACTGAGCTAAATTAGACAACCACCGGATAGCTAGCATGCAAAAATCTTTAATTATACACTGAGCTATATTAGACAACCACCGGATAGCTAGCATGCAAAAATCTTTAATTATACACTGAGCTATATTAGACAACCACCGGATAGCTAGCATGCAAAAATCTTTAATTATACACTGAGCTAAATTAGACAACCACCGGATAGCTAGCATGCAAAAATCTTTAATTATACACTGAGCTAAATTAGACAACCACCGGATAGCTAGCATGCAAAAATCTTTAATTATACACTGAGCTAAATTAGACAACCACCGGATAGCTAGCATGCAAAAATCTTTAATTATACACTGAGCTAAATTAGACAACCACCGGATAGCTAGCATGCAAAAATCTTTAATTATACACTGAGCTAAATTAGACAACCACCGGATAGCTAGCATGCAAAAATCTTTAATTATACACTGAGCTAAATTAGACAACCACCGGATAGCTAGCATGCAAAAATCTTTAATTATACACTGAGCTAAATTAGACAACCACCGGATAGCTAGCATGCAAAAATCTTTAATTATACACTGAGCTAAATTAGACAACCACCGGATAGCTAGCATACAAAAATCTTTAATTATACACTGAGCTAAATTAGACAACCACCGGATAGCTAGCATACAAAAATCTTTAATTATACACTGAGCTAAATTAGACAACCACCGGATAGCTAGCATACAAAAATCTTTAATTATACACTGAGCTAAATTAGACAACCACCGGATAGCTAGCATACAAAAATCTTTAATTATACACTGAGCTAAATTAGACAACCACCGGATAGCTAGCATACAAAAATCTTTAATTATACACTGAGCTAAATTAGACAACCACCGGATAGCTAGCATACAAAAATCTTTAAGTATACACTGAGCTAAATTAGACAACCACCGGATAGCTAGCATACAAAAATCTTTAATTATACACTGAGCTAAATTAGACAACCACCGGATAGCTAGCATACAAAAATCTTTAATTATACACTGAGCTAAATTAGACAACCACCGGATAGCTAGCATACAAAAATCTTTAATTATACACTGAGCTAAATTAGACAACCACCGGATAGCTAGCATACAAAAATCTTTAATTATACACTGAGCTAAATTAGACAACCACCGGATAGCTAGCATACAAAAATCTTTAATTATACACTGAGCTAAATTAGACAACCACCGGATAGCTAGCATACAAAAATCTTTAATTATACACTGAGCTAAATTAGACAACCACCGGATAGCTAGCATGCAAAAATCTTTAATTATACACTGAGCTAAATTAGACAACCACCGGATAGCTAGCATGCAAAAATCTTTAATTATACACTGAGCTAAATTAGACAACCACCGGATAGCTAGCATGCAAAAATCTTTAATTATACACTGAGCTAAATTAGACAACCACCGGATAGCTAGCATGCAAAAATCTTTAATTATACACTGAGCTAAATTAGACAACCACCGGATAGCTAGCATGCAAAAATCTTTAATTATACACTGAGCTAAATTAGACAACCACCGGATAGCTAGCATGCAAAAATCTTTAATTATACACTGAGCTAAATTAGACAACCACCGGATAGCTAGCATGCAAAAATCTTTAATTATACACTGAGCTAAATTAGACAACCACCGGATAGCTAGCATGCAAAAATCTTTAATTATACACTGAGCTAAATTAGACAACCACCGGATAGCTAGCATGCAAAAATCTTTAATTATACACTGAGCTAAATTAGACAACCACCGGATAGCTAGCATGCAAAAATCTTTAATTATACACTGAGCTATATTAGACAACCACCGGATAGCTAGCATACAAAAATCTTTAATTATACACTGAGCTATATTAGACAACCACCGGATAGCTAGCATACAAAAATCTTTAATTATACACTGAGCTATATTAGACAACCACCGGATAGCTAGCATACAAAAATCTTTAATTATACACTGAGCTAAATTAGACAACCACCGGATAGCTAGCATGCAAAAATCTTTAATTATACACTGAGCTAAATTAGACAACCACCGGATAGCTAGCATGCAAAAATCTTTAATTATACACTGAGCTAAATTAGACAACCACCGGATAGCTAGCATGCAAAAATCTTTAATTATACACTGAGCTAAATTAGACAACCACCGGATAGCTAGCATGCAAAAATCTTTAATTATACACTGAGCTAAATTAGACAACCACCGGATAGCTAGCATGCAAAAATCTTTAATTATACACTGAGCTAAATTAGACAACCACCGGATAGCTAGCATGCAAAAATCTTTAATTATACACTGAGCTAAATTAGACAACCACCGGATAGCTAGCATGCAAAAATCTTTAATTATACACTGAGCTAAATTAGACAACCACCGGATAGCTAGCATGCAAAAATCTTTAATTATACACTGAGCTAAATTAGACAACCACCGGATAGCTAGCATGCAAAAATCTTTAATTATACACTGAGCTATATTAGACAACCACCGGATAGCTAGCATGCAAAAATCTTTAATTATACACTGAGCTATATTAGACAACCACCGGATAGCTAGCATGCAAAAATCTTTAATTATACACTGAGCTATATTAGACAACCACCGGATAGCTAGCATGCAAAAATCTTTAATTATACACTGAGCTATATTAGACAACCACCGGATAGCTAGCATGCAAAAATCTTTAATTATACACTGAGCTAAATTAGACAACCACCGGATAGCTAGCATGCAAAAATCTTTAATTATACACTGAGCTATATTAGACAACCACCGGATAGCTAGCATGCAAAAATCTTTAATTATACACTGAGCTATATTAGACAACCACCGGATAGCTAGCATGCAAAAATCTTTAATTATACACTGAGCTATATTAGACAACCACCGGATAGCTAGCATGCAAAAATCTTTAATTATACACTGAGCTAAATTAGACAACCACCGGATAGCTAGCATGCAAAAATCTTTAATTATACACTGAGCTAAATTAGACAACCACCGGATAGCTGGCATGCAAAAATCTTTAATTATACACTGAGCTAAATTAGACAACCACCGGATAGCTGGCATGCAAAAATCTTTAATTATACACTGAGCTAAATTAGACAACCACCGGATAGCTGGCATGCAAAAATCTTTAAGTATACACTGAGCTAAATTAGACAACCACCGGATAGCTGGCATGCAAAAATCTTTAAGTATACACTGAGCTAAATTAGACAACCACCGGATAGCTGGCATGCAAAAATCTTTAAGTATACACTGAGCTAAATTAGACAACCACCGGATAGCTGGCATGCAAAAATCTTTAAGTATACACTGAGCTAAATTAGACAACCACCGGATAGCTGGCATGCAAAAATCTTTAAGTATACACTGAGCTAAATTAGACAACCACCGGATAGCTGGCATGCAAAAATCTTTAAGTATACACTGAGCTAAATTAGACAACCACCGGATAGCTGGCATGCAAAAATCTTTAAGTATACACTGAGCTAAATTAGACAACCACCGGATAGCTAGCATGCAAAAATCTTTAAGTATACACTGAGCTAAATTAGACAACCACCGGATAGCTAGCATGCAAAAATCTTTAAGTATACACTGAGCTAAATTAGACAACCACCGGATAGCTAGCATGCAAAAATCTTTAAGTATACACTGAGCTAAATTAGACAACCACCGGATAGCTAGCATGCAAAAATCTTTAAGTATACACTGAGCTAAATTAGACAACCACCGGATAGCTAGCATGCAAAAATCTTTAAGTATACACTGAGCTAAATTAGACAACCACCGGATAGCTAGCATGCAAAAATCTTTAAGTATACACTGAGCTAAATTAGACAACCACCGGATAGCTAGCATGCAAAAATCTTTAAGTATACACTGAGCTAAATTAGACAACCACCGGATAGCTAGCATGCAAAAATCTTTAAGTATACACTGAGCTAAATTAGACAACCACCGGATAGCTAGCATGCAAAAATCTTTAAGTATACACTGAGCTAAATTAGACAACCACCGGATAGCTAGCATGCAAAAATCTTTAAGTATACACTGAGCTAAATTAGACAACCACCGGATAGCTAGCATGCAAAAATCTTTAAGTATACACTGAGCTAAATTAGACAACCACCGGATAGCTAGCATGCAAAAATCTTTAATTATACACTGAGCTAAATTAGACAACCACCGGATAGCTAGCATGCAAAAATCTTTAATTATACACTGAGCTAAATTAGACAACCACCGGATAGCTAGCATGCAAAAATCTTTAATTATACACTGAGCTAAATTAGACAACCACCGGATAGCTAGCATGCAAAAATCTTTAATTATACACTGAGCTAAATTAGACAACCACCGGATAGCTAGCATGCAAAAATCTTTAATTATACACTGAGCTAAATTAGACAACCACCGGATAGCTAGCATACAAAAATCTTTAATTATACACTGAGCTAAATTAGACAACCACCGGATAGCTAGCATGCAAAAATCTTTAATTATACACTGAGCTAAATTAGACAACCACCGGATAGCTAGCATGCAAAAATCTTTAATTATACACTGAGCTAAATTAGACAACCACCGGATAGCTAGCATGCAAAAATCTTTAATTATACACTGAGCTAAATTAGACAACCACCGGATAGCTAGCATGCAAAAATCTTTAATTATACACTGAGCTAAATTAGACAACCACCGGATAGCTAGCATGCAAAAATCTTTAATTATACACTGAGCTAAATTAGACAACCACCGGATAGCTAGCATGCAAAAATCTTTAATTATACACTGAGCTAAATTAGACAACCACCGGATAGCTAGCATGCAAAAATCTTTAATTATACACTGAGCTAAATTAGACAACCACCGGATAGCTAGCATGCAAAAATCTTTAATTATACACTGAGCTAAATTAGACAACCACCGGATAGCTAGCATACAAAAATCTTTAATTATACACTGAGCTAAATTAGACAACCACCGGATAGCTAGCATACAAAAATCTTTAATTATACACTGAGCTAAATTAGACAACCACCGGATAGCTAGCATACAAAAATCTTTAATTATACACTGAGCTAAATTAGACAACCACCGGATAGCTAGCATACAAAAATCTTTAAGTATACACTGAGCTAAATTAGACAACCACCGGATAGCTAGCATACAAAAATCTTTAAGTATACACTGAGCTAAATTAGACAACCACCGGATAGCTAGCATACAAAAATCTTTAAGTATACACTGAGCTAAATTAGACAACCACCGGATAGCTAGCATACAAAAATCTTTAAGTATACACTGAGCTAAATTAGACAACCACCGGATAGCTAGCATACAAAAATCTTTAAGTATACACTGAGCTAAATTAGACAACCACCGGATAGCTAGCATACAAAAATCTTTAATTATACACTGAGCTAAATTAGACAACCACCGGATAGCTAGCATACAAAAATCTTTAATTATACACTGAGCTAAATTAGACAACCACCGGATAGCTAGCATACAAAAATCTTTAATTATACACTGAGCTAAATTAGACAACCACCGGATAGCTAGCATACAAAAATCTTTAATTATACACTGAGCTAAATTAGACAACCACCGGATAGCTAGCATACAAAAATCTTTAATTATACACTGAGCTAAATTAGACAACCACCGGATAGCTAGCATACAAAAATCTTTAATTATACACTGAGCTAAATTAGACAACCACCGGATAGCTAGCATACAAAAATCTTTAATTATACACTGAGCTAAATTAGACAACCACCGGATAGCTAGCATACAAAAATCTTTAATTATACACTGAGCTAAATTAGACAACCACCGGATAGCTAGCATACAAAAATCTTTAATTATACACTGAGCTAAATTAGACAACCACCGGATAGCTAGCATACAAAAATCTTTAATTATACACTGAGCTAAATTAGACAACCACCGGATAGCTAGCATACAAAAATCTTTAATTATACACTGAGCTAAATTAGACAACCACCGGATAGCTAGCATACAAAAATCTTTAATTATACACTGAGCTAAATTAGACAACCACCGGATAGCTAGCATACAAAAATCTTTAATTATACACTGAGCTAAATTAGACAACCACCGGATAGCTAGCATACAAAAATCTTTAATTATACACTGAGCTAAATTAGACAACCACCGGATAGCTAGCATACAAAAATCTTTAATTATACACTGAGCTAAATTAGACAACCACCGGATAGCTAGCATACAAAAATCTTTAATTATACACTGAGCTAAATTAGACAACCACCGGATAGCTAGCATACAAAAATCTTTAATTATACACTGAGCTAAATTAGACAACCACCGGATAGCTAGCATACAAAAAATCTTTAATTATACACTGAGCTAAATTAGACAACCACCGGATAGCTAGCATGCAAAAATCTTTAATTATACACTGAGCTAAATTAGACAACCACCGGATAGCTAGCATGCAAAAATCTTTAATTATACACTGAGCTAAATTAGACAACCACCGGATAGCTAGCATACAAAAATCTTTAATTATACACTGAGCTAAATTAGACAACCACCGGATAGCTAGCATACAAAAATCTTTAAGTATACACTGAGCTAAATTAGACAACCACCGGATAGCTAGCATACAAAAATCTTTAAGTATACACTGAGCTAAATTAGACAACCACCGGATAGCTAGCATACAAAAATCTTTAAGTATACACTGAGCTAAATTAGACAACCACCGGATAGCTAGCATACAAAAATCTTTAAGTATACACTGAGCTAAATTAGACAACCACCGGATAGCTAGCACACAAAAATCTTTAAGTATACACTGAGCTAAATTAGACAACCACCGGATAGCTAGCATACAAAAATCTTTAATTATACACTGAGCTAAATTAGACAACCACCGGATAGCTAGCATACAAAAATCTTTAATTATACACTGAGCTAAATTAGACAACCACCGGATAGCTAGCATACAAAAATCTTTAATTATACACTGAGCTAAATTAGACAACCACCGGATAGCTAGCATACAAAAATCTTTAATTATACACTGAGCTAAATTAGACAACCACCGGATAGCTAGCATACAAAAATCTTTAATTATACACTGAGCTAAATTAGACAACCACCGGATAGCTAGCATACAAAAATCTTTAATTATACACTGAGCTAAATTAGACAACCACCGGATAGCTAGCATACAAAAATCTTTAATTATACACTGAGCTAAATTAGACAACCACCGGATAGCTAGCATACAAAAATCTTTAATTATACACTGAGCTAAATTAGACAACCACCGGATAGCTAGCATACAAAAATCTTTAATTATACACTGAGCTAAATTAGACAACCACCGGATAGCTGGCATGCAAAAATCTTTAATTATACACTGAGCTAAATTAGACAACCACCGGATAGCTGGCATGCAAAAATCTTTAAGTATACACTGAGCTAAATTAGACAACCACCGGATAGCTGGCATGCAAAAATCTTTAAGTATACACTGAGCTAAATTAGACAACCACCGGATAGCTGGCATGCAAAAATCTTTAAGTATACACTGAGCTAAATTAGACAACCACCGGATAGCTGGCATGCAAAAATCTTTAAGTATACACTGAGCTAAATTAGACAACCACCGGATAGCTAGCATGCAAAAATCTTTAAGTATACACTGAGCTAAATTAGACAACCACCGGATAGCTAGCATGCAAAAATCTTTAAGTATACACTGAGCTAAATTAGACAACCACCGGATAGCTAGCATGCAAAAATCTTTAAGTATACACTGAGCTAAATTAGACAACCACCGGATAGCTAGCATGCAAAAATCTTTAAGTATACACTGAGCTAAATTAGACAACCACCGGATAGCTAGCATGCAAAAATCTTTAAGTATACACTGAGCTAAATTAGACAACCACCGGATAGCTAGCATGCAAAAATCTTTAAGTATACACTGAGCTAAATTAGACAACCACCGGATAGCTAGCATGCAAAAATCTTTAAGTATACACTGAGCTAAATTAGACAACCACCGGATAGCTAGCATGCAAAAATCTTTAAGTATACACTGAGCTAAATTAGACAACCACCGGATAGCTAGCATGCAAAAATCTTTAAGTATACACTGAGCTAAATTAGACAACCACCGGATAGCTAGCATGCAAAAATCTTTAAGTATACACTGAGCTAAATTAGACAACCACCGGATAGCTAGCATGCAAAAATCTTTAAGTATACACTGAGCTAAATTAGACAACCACCGGATAGCTAGCATGCAAAAATCTTTAATTATACACTGAGCTAAATTAGACAACCACCGGATAGCTAGCATACAAAAATCTTTAATTATACACTGAGCTAAATTAGACAACCACCGGATAGCTAGCATACAAAAATCTTTAATTATACACTGAGCTAAATTAGACAACCACCGGATAGCTAGCATACAAAAATCTTTAATTATACACTGAGCTAAATTAGACAACCACCGGATAGCTAGCATGCAAAAATCTTTAATTATACACTGAGCTAAATTAGACAACCACCGGATAGCTAGCATGCAAAAATCTTTAATTATACACTGAGCTAAATTAGACAACCACCGGATAGCTAGCATGCAAAAATCTTTAATTATACACTGAGCTAAATTAGACAACCACCGGATAGCTAGCATGCAAAAATCTTTAATTATACACTGAGCTAAATTAGACAACCACCGGATAGCTAGCATGCAAAAATCTTTAATTATACACTGAGCTAAATTAGACAACCACCGGATAGCTAGCATGCAAAAATCTTTAATTATACACTGAGCTAAATTAGACAACCACCGGATAGCTAGCATGCAAAAATCTTTAATTATACACTGAGCTAAATTAGACAACCACCGGATAGCTAGCATGCAAAAATCTTTAATTATACACTGAGCTAAATTAGACAACCACCGGATAGCTAGCATACAAAAATCTTTAATTATACACTGAGCTATATTAGACAACCACCGGATAGCTAGCATACAAAAATCTTTAATTATACACTGAGCTATATTAGACAACCACCGGATAGCTAGCATACAAAAATCTTTAATTATACACTGAGCTATATTAGACAACCACCGGATAGCTAGCATACAAAAATCTTTAATTATACACTGAGCTATATTAGACAACCACCGGATAGCTAGCATACAAAAATCTTTAATTATACACTGAGCTAAATTAGACAACCACCGGATAGCTAGCATACAAAAATCTTTAAGTATACACTGAGCTAAATTAGACAACCACCGGATAGCTAGCATACAAAAATCTTTAAGTATACACTGAGCTAAATTAGACAACCACCGGATAGCTAGCATACAAAAATCTTTAAGTATACACTGAGCTAAATTAGACAACCACCGGATAGCTAGCATACAAAAATCTTTAAGTATACACTGAGCTAAATTAGACAACCACCGGATAGCTAGCATACAAAAATCTTTAAGTATACACTGAGCTAAATTAGACAACCACCGGATAGCTAGCATACAAAAATCTTTAAGTATACACTGAGCTAAATTAGACAACCACCGGATAGCTAGCATACAAAAATCTTTAAGTATACACTGAGCTAAATTAGACAACCACCGGATAGCTAGCATACAAAAATCTTTAAGTATACACTGAGCTAAATTAGACAACCACCGGATAGCTAGCATACAAAAATCTTTAAGTATACACTGAGCTAAATTAGACAACCACCGGATAGCTAGCATACAAAAATCTTTAAGTATACACTGAGCTAAATTAGACAACCACCGGATAGCTAGCATACAAAAATCTTTAAGTATACACTGAGCTAAATTAGACAACCACCGGATAGCTAGCATACAAAAATCTTTAAGTATACACTGAGCTAAATTAGACAACCACCGGATAGCTAGCATACAAAAATCTTTAATTATACACTGAGCTAAATTAGACAACCACCGGATAGCTAGCATACAAAAATCTTTAATTATACACTGAGCTAAATTAGACAACCACCGGATAGCTAGCATACAAAAATCTTTAATTATACACTGAGCTAAATTAGACAACCACCGGATAGCTAGCATACAAAAATCTTTAATTATACACTGAGCTAAATTAGACAACCACCGGATAGCTAGCATACAAAAATCTTTAATTATACACTGAGCTAAATTAGACAACCACCGGATAGCTAGCATACAAAAATCTTTAATTATACACTGAGCTAAATTAGACAACCACCGGATAGCTAGCATACAAAAATCTTTAATTATACACTGAGCTAAATTAGACAACCACCGGATAGCTAGCATACAAAAATCTTTAATTATACACTGAGCTAAATTAGACAACCACCGGATAGCTAGCATACAAAAATCTTTAATTATACACTGAGCTAAATTAGACAACCACCGGATAGCTAGCATACAAAAATCTTTAATTATACACTGAGCTAAATTAGACAACCACCGGATAGCTAGCATACAAAAATCTTTAATTATACACTGAGCTAAATTAGACAACCACCGGATAGCTAGCATACAAAAATCTTTAATTATACACTGAGCTAAATTAGACAACCACCGGATAGCTAGCATACAAAAATCTTTAATTATACACTGAGCTAAATTAGACAACCACCGGATAGCTAGCATACAAAAATCTTTAATTATACACTGAGCTAAATTAGACAACCACCGGATAGCTAGCATACAAAAATCTTTAATTATACACTGAGCTAAATTAGACAACCACCGGATAGCTAGCATACAAAAATCTTTAATTATACACTGAGCTAAATTAGACAACCACCGGATAGCTAGCATACAAAAATCTTTAATTATACACTGAGCTAAATTAGACAACCACCGGATAGCTAGCATACAAAAATCTTTAATTATACACTGAGCTAAATTAGACAACCACCGGATAGCTAGCATACAAAAATCTTTAATTATACACTGAGCTAAATTAGACAACCACCGGATAGCTAGCATACAAAAATCTTTAATTATACACTGAGCTAAATTAGACAACCACCGGATAGCTAGCATACAAAAATCTTTAATTATACACTGAGCTAAATTAGACAACCACCGGATAGCTAGCATACAAAAATCTTTAATTATACACTGAGCTAAATTAGACAACCACCGGATAGCTAGCATACAAAAATCTTTAATTATACACTGAGCTAAATTAGACAACCACCGGATAGCTAGCATACAAAAATCTTTAATTATACACTGAGCTAAATTAGACAACCACCGGATAGCTAGCATACAAAAATCTTTAATTATACACTGAGCTAAATTAGACAACCACCGGATAGCTAGCATACAAAAATCTTTAATTATACACTGAGCTAAATTAGACAACCACCGGATAGCTAGCATACAAAAATCTTTAATTATACACTGAGCTAAATTAGACAACCACCGGATAGCTAGCATACAAAAATCTTTAATTATACACTGAGCTAAATTAGACAACCACCGGATAGCTAGCATACAAAAATCTTTAATTATACACTGAGCTAAATTAGACAACCACCGGATAGCTAGCATACAAAAATCTTTAATTATACACTGAGCTAAATTAGACAACCACCGGATAGCTAGCATACAAAAATCTTTAATTATACACTGAGCTAAATTAGACAACCACCGGATAGCTAGCATACAAAAAATCTTTAATTATACACTGAGCTAAATTAGACAACCACCGGATAGCTAGCATACAAAAATCTTTAATTATACACTGAGCTAAATTAGACAACCACCGGATAGCTAGCATACAAAAATCTTTAATTATACACTGAGCTAAATTAGACAACCACCGGATAGCTAGCATACAAAAATCTTTAATTATACACTGAGCTAAATTAGACAACCACCGGATAGCTAGCATACAAAAATCTTTAATTATACACTGAGCTAAATTAGACAACCACCGGATAGCTAGCATACAAAAATCTTTAATTATACACTGAGCTAAATTAGACAACCACCGGATAGCTAGCATACAAAAATCTTTAATTATACACTGAGCTAAATTAGACAACCACCGGATAGCTAGCATACAAAAATCTTTAATTATACACTGAGCTAAATTAGACAACCACCGGATAGCTAGCATACAAAAATCTTTAATTATACACTGAGCTAAATTAGACAACCACCGGATAGCTAGCATGCAAAAATCTTTAATTATACACTGAGCTAAATTAGACAACCACCGGATAGCTAGCATACAAAAATCTTTAATTATACACTGAGCTAAATTAGACAACCACCGGATAGCTAGCATACAAAAATCTTTAATTATACACTGAGCTAAATTAGACAACCACCGGATAGCTAGCATACAAAAATCTTTAATTATACACTGAGCTAAATTAGACAACCACCGGATAGCTAGCATACAAAAATCTTTAATTATACACTGAGCTAAATTAGACAACCACCGGATAGCTAGCATACAAAAATCTTTAATTATACACTGAGCTAAATTAGACAACCACCGGATAGCTAGCATACAAAAATCTTTAAGTATACACTGAGCTAAATTAGACAACCACCGGATAGCTAGCATACAAAAATCTTTAAGTATACACTGAGCTAAATTAGACAACCACCGGATAGCTAGCATACAAAAATCTTTAAGTATACACTGAGCTAAATTAGACAACCACCGGATAGCTAGCATACAAAAATCTTTAATTATACACTGAGCTAAATTAGACAACCACCGGATAGCTAGCATACAAAAATCTTTAAGTATACACTGAGCTAAATTAGACAACCACCGGATAGCTAGCATACAAAAATCTTTAATTATACACTGAGCTAAATTAGACAACCACCGGATAGCTAGCATACAAAAATCTTTAATTATACACTGAGCTAAATTAGACAACCACCGGATAGCTAGCATACAAAAATCTTTAATTATACACTGAGCTAAATTAGACAACCACCGGATAGCTAGCATACAAAAATCTTTAATTATACACTGAGCTAAATTAGACAACCACCGGATAGCTAGCATACAAAAATCTTTAATTATACACTGAGCTAAATTAGACAACCACCGGATAGCTAGCATACAAAAATCTTTAATTATACACTGAGCTAAATTAGACAACCACCGGATAGCTAGCATACAAAAATCTTTAATTATACAACTGAGCTAAATTAGACAACCACCGGATAGCTAGCATACAAAAATCTTTAATTATACACTGAGCTAAATTAGACAACCACCGGATAGCTAGCATACAAAAATCTTTAATTATACACTGAGCTAAATTAGACAACCACCGGATAGCTAGCATACAAAAATCTTTAATTATACACTGAGCTAAATTAGACAACCACCGGATAGCTAGCATACAAAAATCTTTAATTATACACTGAGCTAAATTAGACAACCACCGGATAGCTAGCATACAAAAATCTTTAATTATACACTGAGCTAAATTAGACAACCACCGGATAGCTAGCATACAAAAATCTTTAATTATACACTGAGCTAAATTAGACAACCACCGGATAGCTAGCATACAAAAATCTTTAATTATACACTGAGCTAAATTAGACAACCACCGGATAGCTAGCATACAAAAATCTTTAATTATACACTGAGCTAAATTAGACAACCACCGGATAGCTAGCATACAAAAATCTTTAATTATACACTGAGCTAAATTAGACAACCACCGGATAGCTAGCATACAAAAATCTTTAATTATACACTGAGCTAAATTAGACAACCACCGGATAGCTAGCATGCAAAAATCTTTAATTATACACTGAGCTAAATTAGACAACCACCGGATAGCTAGCATACAAAAATCTTTAATTATACACTGAGCTAAATTAGACAACCACCGGATAGCTAGCATACAAAAATCTTTAATTATACACTGAGCTAAATTAGACAACCACCGGATAGCTAGCATACAAAAATCTTTAATTATACACTGAGCTAAATTAGACAACCACCGGATAGCTAGCATACAAAAATCTTTAATTATACACTGAGCTAAATTAGACAACCACCGGATAGCTAGCATACAAAAATCTTTAATTATACACTGAGCTAAATTAGACAACCACCGGATAGCTAGCATACAAAAATCTTTAATTATACACTGAGCTAAATTAGACAACCACCGGATAGCTAGCATACAAAAATCTTTAATTATACACTGAGCTAAATTAGACAACCACCGGATAGCTAGCATGCAAAAATCTTTAAGTATACACTGAGCTAAATTAGACAACCACCGGATAGCTAGCATACAAAAATCTTTAAGTATACACTGAGCTAAATTAGACAACCACCGGATAGCTAGCATACAAAAATCTTTAAGTATACACTGAGCTAAATTAGACAACCACCGGATAGCTAGCATGCAAAAATCTTTAAGTATACACTGAGCTAAATTAGACAACCACCGGATAGCTAGCATACAAAAATCTTTAAGTATACACTGAGCTAAATTAGACAACCACCGGATAGCTAGCATGCAAAAATCTTTAAGTATACACTGAGCTAAATTAGACAACCACCGGATAGCTAGCATACAAAAATCTTTAAGTATACACTGAGCTAAATTAGACAACCACCGGATAGCTAGCATGCAAAAATCTTTAAGTATACACTGAGCTAAATTAGACAACCACCGGATAGCTAGCATGCAAAAATCTTTAAGTATACACTGAGCTAAATTAGACAACCACCGGATAGCTAGCATGCAAAAATCTTTAAGTATACACTGAGCTAAATTAGACAACCACCGGATAGCTAGCATGCAAAAATCTTTAAGTATACACTGAGCTAAATTAGACAACCACCGGATAGCTAGCATGCAAAAATCTTTAAGTATACACTGAGCTAAATTAGACAACCACCGGATAGCTAGCATGCAAAAATCTTTAAGTATACACTGAGCTAAATTAGACAACCACCGGATAGCTAGCATGCAAAAATCTTTAAGTATACACTGAGCTAAATTAGACAACCACCGGATAGCTAGCATGCAAAAATCTTTAAGTATACACTGAGCTAAATTAGACAACCACCGGATAGCTAGCATGCAAAAATCTTTAATTATACACTGAGCTAAATTAGACAACCACCGGATAGCTAGCATACAAAAATCTTTAATTATACACTGAGCTAAATTAGACAACCACCGGATAGCTAGCATGCAAAAATCTTTAATTATACACTGAGCTAAATTAGACAACCACCGGATAGCTAGCATGCAAAAATCTTTAATTATACACTGAGCTAAATTAGACAACCACCGGATAGCTAGCATACAAAAATCTTTAATTATACACTGAGCTAAATTAGACAACCACCGGATAGCTAGCATACAAAAATCTTTAATTATACACTGAGCTAAATTAGACAACCACCGGATAGCTAGCATACAAAAAATCTTTAATTATACACTGAGCTAAATTAGACAACCACCGGATAGCTAGCATGCAAAAATCTTTAAGTATACACTGAGCTAAATTAGACAACCACCGGATAGCTGGCATGCAAAAATCTTTAAGTATACACTGAGCTAAATTAGACAACCACCGGATAGCTAGCATGCAAAAATCTTTAAGTATACACTGAGCTAAATTAGACAACCACCGGATAGCTGGCATGCAAAAATCTTTAAGTATACACTGAGCTAAATTAGACAACCACCGGATAGCTGGCATGCAAAAATCTTTAAGTATACACTGAGCTAAATTAGACAACCACCGGATAGCTAGCATGCAAAAATCTTTAAGTATACACTGAGCTAAATTAGACAACCACCGGATAGCTAGCATGCAAAAATCTTTAAGTATACACTGAGCTAAATTAGACAACCACCGGATAGCTAGCATGCAAAAATCTTTAAGTATACACTGAGCTAAATTAGACAACCACCGGATAGCTAGCATGCAAAAATCTTTAAGTATACACTGAGCTAAATTAGACAACCACCGGATAGCTAGCATGCAAAAATCTTTAAGTATACACTGAGCTAAATTAGACAACCACCGGATAGCTAGCATGCAAAAATCTTTAAGTATACACTGAGCTAAATTAGACAACCACCGGATAGCTAGCATGCAAAAATCTTTAAGTATACACTGAGCTAAATTAGACAACCACCGGATAGCTAGCATGCAAAAATCTTTAAGTATACACTGAGCTAAATTAGACAACCACCGGATAGCTAGCATGCAAAAATCTTTAAGTATACACTGAGCTAAATTAGACAACCACCGGATAGCTAGCATGCAAAAATCTTTAAGTATACACTGAGCTAAATTAGACAACCACCGGATAGCTAGCATGCAAAAATCTTTAAGTATACACTGAGCTAAATTAGACAACCACCGGATAGCTAGCATACAAAAATCTTTAATTATACACTGAGCTAAATTAGACAACCACCGGATAGCTAGCATACAAAAATCTTTAATTATACACTGAGCTAAATTAGACAACCACCGGATAGCTAGCATGCAAAAATCTTTAATTATACACTGAGCTAAATTAGACAACCACCGGATAGCTAGCATACAAAAAATCTTTAATTATACACTGAGCTAAATTAGACAACCACCGGATAGCTAGCATACAAAAATCTTTAATTATACACTGAGCTAAATTAGACAACCACCGGATAGCTAGCATACAAAAATCTTTAATTATACACTGAGCTAAATTAGACAACCACCGGATAGCTAGCATACAAAAATCTTTAATTATACACTGAGCTAAATTAGACAACCACCGGATAGCTAGCATACAAAAATCTTTAATTATACACTGAGCTAAATTAGACAACCACCGGATAGCTAGCATACAAAAATCTTTAAGTATACACTGAGCTAAATTAGACAACCACCGGATAGCTAGCATACAAAAATCTTTAAGTATACACTGAGCTAAATTAGACAACCACCGGATAGCTAGCATACAAAAATCTTTAAGTATACACTGAGCTAAATTAGACAACCACCGGATAGCTAGCATACAAAAATCTTTAAGTATACACTGAGCTAAATTAGACAACCACCGGATAGCTAGCATACAAAAATCTTTAAGTATACACTGAGCTAAATTAGACAACCACCGGATAGCTAGCATACAAAAATCTTTAAGTATACACTGAGCTAAATTAGACAACCACCGGATAGCTAGCATACAAAAATCTTTAAGTATACACTGAGCTAAATTAGACAACCACCGGATAGCTAGCATACAAAAATCTTTAAGTATACACTGAGCTAAATTAGACAACCACCGGATAGCTAGCATACAAAAATCTTTAAGTATACACTGAGCTAAATTAGACAACCACCGGATAGCTAGCATACAAAAATCTTTAAGTATACACTGAGCTAAATTAGACAACCACCGGATAGCTAGCATACAAAAATCTTTAAGTATACACTGAGCTAAATTAGACAACCACCGGATAGCTAGCATACAAAAATCTTTAAGTATACACTGAGCTAAATTAGACAACCACCGGATAGCTAGCATACAAAAATCTTTAAGTATACACTGAGCTAAATTAGACAACCACCGGATAGCTAGCATACAAAAATCTTTAATTATACACTGAGCTAAATTAGACAACCACCGGATAGCTAGCATACAAAAATCTTTAATTATACACTGAGCTAAATTAGACAACCACCGGATAGCTAGCATACAAAAATCTTTAATTATACACTGAGCTAAATTAGACAACCACCGGATAGCTAGCATACAAAAATCTTTAATTATACACTGAGCTAAATTAGACAACCACCGGATAGCTAGCATGCAAAAATCTTTAATTATACACTGAGCTAAATTAGACAACCACCGGATAGCTAGCATGCAAAAATCTTTAATTATACACTGAGCTAAATTAGACAACCACCGGATAGCTAGCATGCAAAAATCTTTAATTATACACTGAGCTAAATTAGACAACCACCGGATAGCTAGCATGCAAAAATCTTTAATTATACACTGAGCTAAATTAGACAACCACCGGATAGCTAGCATGCAAAAATCTTTAATTATACACTGAGCTAAATTAGACAACCACCGGATAGCTAGCATGCAAAAATCTTTAATTATACACTGAGCTAAATTAGACAACCACCGGATAGCTAGCATGCAAAAATCTTTAATTATACACTGAGCTAAATTAGACAACCACCGGATAGCTAGCATGCAAAAATCTTTAATTATACACTGAGCTAAATTAGACAACCACCGGATAGCTAGCATGCAAAAATCTTTAATTATACACTGAGCTAAATTAGACAACCACCGGATAGCTAGCATGCAAAAATCTTTAATTATACACTGAGCTAAATTAGACAACCACCGGATAGCTAGCATGCAAAAATCTTTAATTATACACTGAGCTAAATTAGACAACCACCGGATAGCTAGCATACAAAAATCTTTAATTATACACTGAGCTAAATTAGACAACCACCGGATAGCTAGCATACAAAAATCTTTAATTATACACTGAGCTAAATTAGACAACCACCGGATAGCTAGCATACAAAAATCTTTAAGTATACACTGAGCTAAATTAGACAACCACCGGATAGCTAGCATACAAAAATCTTTAAGTATACACTGAGCTAAATTAGACAACCACCGGATAGCTAGCATACAAAAATCTTTAAGTATACACTGAGCTAAATTAGACAACCACCGGATAGCTAGCATACAAAAATCTTTAAGTATACACTGAGCTAAATTAGACAACCACCGGATAGCTAGCATACAAAAATCTTTAAGTATACACTGAGCTAAATTAGACAACCACCGGATAGCTAGCATACAAAAATCTTTAATTATACACTGAGCTAAATTAGACAACCACCGGATAGCTAGCATACAAAAATCTTTAATTATACACTGAGCTAAATTAGACAACCACCGGATAGCTAGCATACAAAAATCTTTAATTATACACTGAGCTAAATTAGACAACCACCGGATAGCTAGCATACAAAAATCTTTAATTATACACTGAGCTAAATTAGACAACCACCGGATAGCTAGCATACAAAAATCTTTAATTATACACTGAGCTAAATTAGACAACCACCGGATAGCTAGCATACAAAAATCTTTAATTATACACTGAGCTAAATTAGACAACCACCGGATAGCTAGCATACAAAAATCTTTAATTATACACTGAGCTAAATTAGACAACCACCGGATAGCTAGCATACAAAAATCTTTAATTATACACTGAGCTAAATTAGACAACCACCGGATAGCTAGCATACAAAAATCTTTAATTATACACTGAGCTAAATTAGACAACCACCGGATAGCTGGCATGCAAAAATCTTTAAGTATACACTGAGCTAAATTAGACAACCACCGGATAGCTGGCATGCAAAAATCTTTAAGTATACACTGAGCTAAATTAGACAACCACCGGATAGCTGGCATGCAAAAATCTTTAAGTATACACTGAGCTAAATTAGACAACCACCGGATAGCTGGCATGCAAAAATCTTTAAGTATACACTGAGCTAAATTAGACAACCACCGGATAGCTGGCATGCAAAAATCTTTAAGTATACACTGAGCTAAATTAGACAACCACCGGATAGCTGGCATGCAAAAATCTTTAAGTATACACTGAGCTAAATTAGACAACCACCGGATAGCTAGCATGCAAAAATCTTTAAGTATACACTGAGCTAAATTAGACAACCACCGGATAGCTAGCATGCAAAAATCTTTAAGTATACACTGAGCTAAATTAGACAACCACCGGATAGCTAGCATGCAAAAATCTTTAAGTATACACTGAGCTAAATTAGACAACCACCGGATAGCTAGCATGCAAAAATCTTTAAGTATACACTGAGCTAAATTAGACAACCACCGGATAGCTAGCATGCAAAAATCTTTAAGTATACACTGAGCTAAATTAGACAACCACCGGATAGCTAGCATGCAAAAATCTTTAAGTATACACTGAGCTAAATTAGACAACCACCGGATAGCTAGCATGCAAAAATCTTTAAGTATACACTGAGCTAAATTAGACAACCACCGGATAGCTAGCATGCAAAAATCTTTAAGTATACACTGAGCTAAATTAGACAACCACCGGATAGCTAGCATGCAAAAATCTTTAAGTATACACTGAGCTAAATTAGACAACCACCGGATAGCTAGCATGCAAAAATCTTTAATTATACACTGAGCTAAATTAGACAACCACCGGATAGCTAGCATGCAAAAATCTTTAATTATACACTGAGCTAAATTAGACAACCACCGGATAGCTAGCATGCAAAAATCTTTAATTATACACTGAGCTAAATTAGACAACCACCGGATAGCTAGCATGCAAAAATCTTTAATTATACACTGAGCTAAATTAGACAACCACCGGATAGCTAGCATGCAAAAATCTTTAATTATACACTGAGCTAAATTAGACAACCACCGGATAGCTAGCATGCAAAAATCTTTAATTATACACTGAGCTAAATTAGACAACCACCGGATAGCTAGCATGCAAAAATCTTTAATTATACACTGAGCTAAATTAGACAACCACCGGATAGCTAGCATGCAAAAATCTTTAATTATACACTGAGCTAAATTAGACAACCACCGGATAGCTAGCATGCAAAAATCTTTAATTATACACTGAGCTAAATTAGACAACCACCGGATAGCTAGCATGCAAAAATCTTTAATTATACACTGAGCTAAATTAGACAACCACCGGATAGCTAGCATACAAAAATCTTTAATTATACACTGAGCTAAATTAGACAACCACCGGATAGCTAGCATACAAAAATCTTTAATTATACACTGAGCTAAATTAGACAACCACCGGATAGCTAGCATACAAAAATCTTTAATTATACACTGAGCTAAATTAGACAACCACCGGATAGCTAGCATACAAAAATCTTTAATTATACACTGAGCTAAATTAGACAACCACCGGATAGCTAGCATACAAAAATCTTTAAGTATACACTGAGCTAAATTAGACAACCACCGGATAGCTAGCATACAAAAATCTTTAAGTATACACTGAGCTAAATTAGACAACCACCGGATAGCTAGCATACAAAAATCTTTAAGTATACACTGAGCTAAATTAGACAACCACCGGATAGCTAGCATACAAAAATCTTTAAGTATACACTGAGCTAAATTAGACAACCACCGGATAGCTAGCATACAAAAATCTTTAAGTATACACTGAGCTAAATTAGACAACCACCGGATAGCTAGCATACAAAAATCTTTAAGTATACACTGAGCTAAATTAGACAACCACCGGATAGCTAGCATACAAAAATCTTTAAGTATACACTGAGCTAAATTAGACAACCACCGGATAGCTAGCATACAAAAATCTTTAAGTATACACTGAGCTAAATTAGACAACCACCGGATAGCTAGCATACAAAAATCTTTAAGTATACACTGAGCTAAATTAGACAACCACCGGATAGCTAGCATACAAAAATCTTTAAGTATACACTGAGCTAAATTAGACAACCACCGGATAGCTAGCATACAAAAATCTTTAAGTATACACTGAGCTAAATTAGACAACCACCGGATAGCTAGCATACAAAAATCTTTAAGTATACACTGAGCTAAATTAGACAACCACCGGATAGCTAGCATACAAAAATCTTTAATTATACACTGAGCTAAATTAGACAACCACCGGATAGCTAGCATACAAAAATCTTTAATTATACACTGAGCTAAATTAGACAACCACCGGATAGCTAGCATACAAAAATCTTTAATTATACACTGAGCTAAATTAGACAACCACCGGATAGCTAGCATACAAAAATCTTTAATTATACACTGAGCTAAATTAGACAACCACCGGATAGCTAGCATACAAAAATCTTTAATTATACACTGAGCTAAATTAGACAACCACCGGATAGCTAGCATACAAAAATCTTTAATTATACACTGAGCTAAATTAGACAACCACCGGATAGCTAGCATACAAAAATCTTTAATTATACACTGAGCTAAATTAGACAACCACCGGATAGCTAGCATACAAAAATCTTTAATTATACACTGAGCTAAATTAGACAACCACCGGATAGCTAGCATACAAAAATCTTTAATTATACACTGAGCTAAATTAGACAACCACCGGATAGCTAGCATACAAAAATCTTTAATTATACACTGAGCTAAATTAGACAACCACCGGATAGCTAGCATACAAAAATCTTTAATTATACACTGAGCTAAATTAGACAACCACCGGATAGCTAGCATACAAAAATCTTTAATTATACACTGAGCTAAATTAGACAACCACCGGATAGCTAGCATACAAAAATCTTTAATTATACACTGAGCTAAATTAGACAACCACCGGATAGCTAGCATACAAAAATCTTTAATTATACACTGAGCTAAATTAGACAACCACCGGATAGCTAGCATACAAAAATCTTTAATTATACACTGAGCTAAATTAGACAACCACCGGATAGCTAGCATACAAAAATCTTTAATTATACACTGAGCTAAATTAGACAACCACCGGATAGCTAGCATACAAAAATCTTTAATTATACACTGAGCTAAATTAGACAACCACCGGATAGCTAGCATACAAAAATCTTTAATTATACACTGAGCTAAATTAGACAACCACCGGATAGCTAGCATACAAAAATCTTTAATTATACACTGAGCTAAATTAGACAACCACCGGATAGCTAGCATACAAAAATCTTTAATTATACACTGAGCTAAATTAGACAACCACCGGATAGCTAGCATACAAAAATCTTTAATTATACACTGAGCTAAATTAGACAACCACCGGATAGCTAGCATACAAAAATCTTTAATTATACACTGAGCTAAATTAGACAACCACCGGATAGCTAGCATACAAAAATCTTTAATTATACACTGAGCTAAATTAGACAACCACCGGATAGCTAGCATACAAAAATCTTTAATTATACACTGAGCTAAATTAGACAACCACCGGATAGCTAGCATACAAAAATCTTTAATTATACACTGAGCTAAATTAGACAACCACCGGATAGCTAGCATACAAAAATCTTTAATTATACACTGAGCTAAATTAGACAACCACCGGATAGCTAGCATACAAAAATCTTTAATTATACACTGAGCTAAATTAGACAACCACCGGATAGCTAGCATACAAAAATCTTTAATTATACACTGAGCTAAATTAGACAACCACCGGATAGCTAGCATACAAAAATCTTTAATTATACACTGAGCTAAATTAGACAACCACCGGATAGCTAGCATACAAAAATCTTTAATTATACACTGAGCTAAATTAGACAACCACCGGATAGCTAGCATGCAAAAATCTTTAATTATACACTGAGCTAAATTAGACAACCACCGGATAGCTAGCATGCAAAAATCTTTAATTATACACTGAGCTAAATTAGACAACCACCGGATAGCTAGCATGCAAAAATCTTTAATTATACACTGAGCTAAATTAGACAACCACCGGATAGCTAGCATACAAAAATCTTTAAGTATACACTGAGCTAAATTAGACAACCACCGGATAGCTAGCATACAAAAATCTTTAAGTATACACTGAGCTAAATTAGACAACCACCGGATAGCTAGCATACAAAAATCTTTAAGTATACACTGAGCTAAATTAGACAACCACCGGATAGCTAGCATACAAAAATCTTTAAGTATACACTGAGCTAAATTAGACAACCACCGGATAGCTAGCATACAAAAATCTTTAAGTATACACTGAGCTAAATTAGACAACCACCGGATAGCTAGCATACAAAAATCTTTAAGTATACACTGAGCTAAATTAGACAACCACCGGATAGCTAGCATACAAAAATCTTTAAGTATACACTGAGCTAAATTAGACAACCACCGGATAGCTAGCATACAAAAATCTTTAAGTATACACTGAGCTAAATTAGACAACCACCGGATAGCTAGCATACAAAAATCTTTAAGTATACACTGAGCTAAATTAGACAACCACCGGATAGCTAGCATACAAAAATCTTTAAGTATACACTGAGCTAAATTAGACAACCACCGGATAGCTAGCATACAAAAATCTTTAAGTATACACTGAGCTAAATTAGACAACCACCGGATAGCTAGCATACAAAAATCTTTAAGTATACACTGAGCTAAATTAGACAACCACCGGATAGCTAGCATACAAAAATCTTTAAGTATACACTGAGCTAAATTAGACAACCACCGGATAGCTAGCATACAAAAATCTTTAAGTATACACTGAGCTAAATTAGACAACCACCGGATAGCTAGCATACAAAAATCTTTAAGTATACACTGAGCTAAATTAGACAACCACCGGATAGCTAGCATACAAAAATCTTTAAGTATACACTGAGCTAAATTAGACAACCACCGGATAGCTAGCATACAAAAATCTTTAATTATACACTGAGCTAAATTAGACAACCACCGGATAGCTAGCATACAAAAATCTTTAATTATACACTGAGCTAAATTAGACAACCACCGGATAGCTAGCATACAAAAATCTTTAATTATACACTGAGCTAAATTAGACAACCACCGGATAGCTAGCATACAAAAATCTTTAATTATACACTGAGCTAAATTAGACAACCACCGGATAGCTAGCATACAAAAATCTTTAATTATACACTGAGCTAAATTAGACAACCACCGGATAGCTAGCATACAAAAATCTTTAATTATACACTGAGCTAAATTAGACAACCACCGGATAGCTAGCATACAAAAATCTTTAATTATACACTGAGCTAAATTAGACAACCACCGGATAGCTAGCATACAAAAATCTTTAATTATACACTGAGCTAAATTAGACAACCACCGGATAGCTAGCATACAAAAATCTTTAATTATACACTGAGCTAAATTAGACAACCACCGGATAGCTAGCATACAAAAATCTTTAATTATACACTGAGCTAAATTAGACAACCACCGGATAGCTAGCATACAAAAATCTTTAATTATACACTGAGCTAAATTAGACAACCACCGGATAGCTAGCATACAAAAATCTTTAATTATACACTGAGCTAAATTAGACAACCACCGGATAGCTAGCATACAAAAATCTTTAATTATACACTGAGCTAAATTAGACAACCACCGGATAGCTAGCATACAAAAATCTTTAATTATACACTGAGCTAAATTAGACAACCACCGGATAGCTAGCATACAAAAATCTTTAATTATACACTGAGCTAAATTAGACAACCACCGGATAGCTAGCATACAAAAATCTTTAATTATACACTGAGCTAAATTAGACAACCACCGGATAGCTAGCATACAAAAATCTTTAATTATACACTGAGCTAAATTAGACAACCACCGGATAGCTAGCATACAAAAATCTTTAATTATACACTGAGCTAAATTAGACAACCACCGGATAGCTAGCATACAAAAATCTTTAATTATACACTGAGCTAAATTAGACAACCACCGGATAGCTAGCATACAAAAATCTTTAATTATACACTGAGCTAAATTAGACAACCACCGGATAGCTAGCATACAAAAATCTTTAATTATACACTGAGCTAAATTAGACAACCACCGGATAGCTAGCATACAAAAATCTTTAATTATACACTGAGCTAAATTAGACAACCACCGGATAGCTAGCATACAAAAATCTTTAATTATACACTGAGCTAAATTAGACAACCACCGGATAGCTAGCATACAAAAATCTTTAATTATACACTGAGCTAAATTAGACAACCACCGGATAGCTAGCATACAAAAATCTTTAATTATACACTGAGCTAAATTAGACAACCACCGGATAGCTAGCATACAAAAATCTTTAATTATACACTGAGCTAAATTAGACAACCACCGGATAGCTAGCATACAAAAATCTTTAATTATACACTGAGCTAAATTAGACAACCACCGGATAGCTAGCATGCAAAAATCTTTAATTATACACTGAGCTAAATTAGACAACCACCGGATAGCTAGCATGCAAAAATCTTTAATTATACACTGAGCTAAATTAGACAACCACCGGATAGCTAGCATGCAAAAATCTTTAATTATACACTGAGCTAAATTAGACAACCACCGGATAGCTAGCATGCAAAAATCTTTAATTATACACTGAGCTAAATTAGACAACCACCGGATAGCTAGCATGCAAAAATCTTTAATTATACACTGAGCTAAATTAGACAACCACCGGATAGCTAGCATGCAAAAATCTTTAATTATACACTGAGCTAAATTAGACAACCACCGGATAGCTAGCATGCAAAAATCTTTAAGTATACACTGAGCTAAATTAGACAACCACCGGATAGCTAGCATGCAAAAATCTTTAAGTATACACTGAGCTAAATTAGACAACCACCGGATAGCTAGCATGCAAAAATCTTTAAGTATACACTGAGCTAAATTAGACAACCACCGGATAGCTAGCATGCAAAAATCTTTAAGTATACACTGAGCTAAATTAGACAACCACCGGATAGCTAGCATGCAAAAATCTTTAAGTATACACTGAGCTAAATTAGACAACCACCGGATAGCTAGCATGCAAAAATCTTTAAGTATACACTGAGCTAAATTAGACAACCACCGGATAGCTAGCATGCAAAAATCTTTAAGTATACACTGAGCTAAATTAGACAACCACCGGATAGCTAGCATGCAAAAATCTTTAAGTATACACTGAGCTAAATTAGACAACCACCGGATAGCTAGCATGCAAAAATCTTTAAGTATACACTGAGCTAAATTAGACAACCACCGGATAGCTAGCATGCAAAAATCTTTAAGTATACACTGAGCTAAATTAGACAACCACCGGATAGCTAGCATGCAAAAATCTTTAAGTATACACTGAGCTAAATTAGACAACCACCGGATAGCTAGCATGCAAAAATCTTTAAGTATACACTGAGCTAAATTAGACAACCACCGGATAGCTAGCATGCAAAAATCTTTAAGTATACACTGAGCTAAATTAGACAACCACCGGATAGCTAGCATGCAAAAATCTTTAAGTATACACTGAGCTAAATTAGACAACCACCGGATAGCTAGCATGCAAAAATCTTTAAGTATACACTGAGCTAAATTAGACAACCACCGGATAGCTAGCATGCAAAAATCTTTAATTATACACTGAGCTAAATTAGACAACCACCGGATAGCTAGCATGCAAAAATCTTTAATTATACACTGAGCTAAATTAGACAACCACCGGATAGCTAGCATGCAAAAATCTTTAATTATACACTGAGCTAAATTAGACAACCACCGGATAGCTAGCATGCAAAAATCTTTAATTATACACTGAGCTAAATTAGACAACCACCGGATAGCTAGCATGCAAAAATCTTTAATTATACACTGAGCTAAATTAGACAACCACCGGATAGCTAGCATGCAAAAATCTTTAATTATACACTGAGCTAAATTAGACAACCACCGGATAGCTAGCATGCAAAAATCTTTAATTATACACTGAGCTAAATTAGACAACCACCGGATAGCTAGCATGCAAAAATCTTTAATTATACACTGAGCTAAATTAGACAACCACCGGATAGCTAGCATGCAAAAATCTTTAATTATACACTGAGCTAAATTAGACAACCACCGGATAGCTAGCATGCAAAAATCTTTAATTATACACTGAGCTAAATTAGACAACCACCGGATAGCTAGCATGCAAAAATCTTTAATTATACACTGAGCTAAATTAGACAACCACCGGATAGCTAGCATGCAAAAATCTTTAATTATACACTGAGCTAAATTAGACAACCACCGGATAGCTAGCATGCAAAAATCTTTAATTATACACTGAGCTAAATTAGACAACCACCGGATAGCTAGCATGCAAAAATCTTTAATTATACACTGAGCTAAATTAGACAACCACCGGATAGCTAGCATGCAAAAATCTTTAATTATACACTGAGCTAAATTAGACAACCACCGGATAGCTAGCATGCAAAAATCTTTAATTATACACTGAGCTAAATTAGACAACCACCGGATAGCTAGCATACAAAAATCTTTAATTATACACTGAGCTAAATTAGACAACCACCGGATAGCTAGCATACAAAAATCTTTAATTATACACTGAGCTATATTAGACAACCACCGGATAGCTAGCATACAAAAATCTTTAATTATACACTGAGCTAAATTAGACAACCACCGGATAGCTAGCATACAAAAATCTTTAATTATACACTGAGCTAAATTAGACAACCACCGGATAGCTAGCATACAAAAATCTTTAATTATACACTGAGCTAAATTAGACAACCACCGGATAGCTAGCATACAAAAATCTTTAAGTATACACTGAGCTAAATTAGACAACCACCGGATAGCTAGCATACAAAAATCTTTAAGTATACACTGAGCTAAATTAGACAACCACCGGATAGCTAGCATACAAAAATCTTTAAGTATACACTGAGCTAAATTAGACAACCACCGGATAGCTAGCATACAAAAATCTTTAAGTATACACTGAGCTAAATTAGACAACCACCGGATAGCTAGCATACAAAAATCTTTAAGTATACACTGAGCTAAATTAGACAACCACCGGATAGCTAGCATACAAAAATCTTTAAGTATACACTGAGCTAAATTAGACAACCACCGGATAGCTAGCATACAAAAATCTTTAAGTATACACTGAGCTAAATTAGACAACCACCGGATAGCTAGCATACAAAAATCTTTAAGTATACACTGAGCTAAATTAGACAACCACCGGATAGCTAGCATACAAAAATCTTTAAGTATACACTGAGCTAAATTAGACAACCACCGGATAGCTAGCATACAAAAATCTTTAAGTATACACTGAGCTAAATTAGACAACCACCGGATAGCTAGCATACAAAAATCTTTAAGTATACACTGAGCTAAATTAGACAACCACCGGATAGCTAGCATACAAAAATCTTTAAGTATACACTGAGCTAAATTAGACAACCACCGGATAGCTAGCATACAAAAATCTTTAAGTATACACTGAGCTAAATTAGACAACCACCGGATAGCTAGCATACAAAAATCTTTAAGTATACACTGAGCTAAATTAGACAACCACCGGATAGCTAGCATACAAAAATCTTTAAGTATACACTGAGCTAAATTAGACAACCACCGGATAGCTAGCATACAAAAATCTTTAAGTATACACTGAGCTAAATTAGACAACCACCGGATAGCTAGCATACAAAAATCTTTAAGTATACACTGAGCTAAATTAGACAACCACCGGATAGCTAGCATACAAAAATCTTTAAGTATACACTGAGCTAAATTAGACAACCACCGGATAGCTAGCATACAAAAATCTTTAAGTATACACTGAGCTAAATTAGACAACCACCGGATAGCTAGCATACAAAAATCTTTAATTATACACTGAGCTAAATTAGACAACCACCGGATAGCTAGCATACAAAAATCTTTAAGTATACACTGAGCTAAATTAGACAACCACCGGATAGCTAGCATACAAAAATCTTTAATTATACACTGAGCTAAATTAGACAACCACCGGATAGCTAGCATACAAAAATCTTTAATTATACACTGAGCTAAATTAGACAACCACCGGATAGCTAGCATACAAAAATCTTTAATTATACACTGAGCTAAATTAGACAACCACCGGATAGCTAGCATACAAAAATCTTTAATTATACACTGAGCTAAATTAGACAACCACCGGATAGCTAGCATACAAAAATCTTTAATTATACACTGAGCTAAATTAGACAACCACCGGATAGCTAGCATACAAAAATCTTTAATTATACACTGAGCTAAATTAGACAACCACCGGATAGCTAGCATACAAAAATCTTTAATTATACACTGAGCTAAATTAGACAACCACCGGATAGCTAGCATACAAAAATCTTTAATTATACACTGAGCTAAATTAGACAACCACCGGATAGCTAGCATACAAAAATCTTTAATTATACACTGAGCTAAATTAGACAACCACCGGATAGCTAGCATACAAAAATCTTTAATTATACACTGAGCTAAATTAGACAACCACCGGATAGCTAGCATACAAAAATCTTTAATTATACACTGAGCTAAATTAGACAACCACCGGATAGCTAGCATACAAAAATCTTTAATTATACACTGAGCTAAATTAGACAACCACCGGATAGCTAGCATACAAAAATCTTTAATTATACACTGAGCTAAATTAGACAACCACCGGATAGCTAGCATACAAAAATCTTTAAGTATACACTGAGCTAAATTAGACAACCACCGGATAGCTAGCATACAAAAATCTTTAAGTATACACTGAGCTAAATTAGACAACCACCGGATAGCTAGCATACAAAAATCTTTAAGTATACACTGAGCTAAATTAGACAACCACCGGATAGCTAGCATACAAAAATCTTTAAGTATACACTGAGCTAAATTAGACAACCACCGGATAGCTAGCATACAAAAATCTTTAAGTATACACTGAGCTAAATTAGACAACCACCGGATAGCTAGCATACAAAAATCTTTAAGTATACACTGAGCTAAATTAGACAACCACCGGATAGCTAGCATACAAAAATCTTTAAGTATACACTGAGCTAAATTAGACAACCACCGGATAGCTAGCATACAAAAATCTTTAAGTATACACTGAGCTAAATTAGACAACCACCGGATAGCTAGCATACAAAAATCTTTAAGTATACACTGAGCTAAATTAGACAACCACCGGATAGCTAGCATACAAAAATCTTTAAGTATACACTGAGCTAAATTAGACAACCACCGGATAGCTAGCATACAAAAATCTTTAAGTATACACTGAGCTAAATTAGACAACCACCGGATAGCTAGCATACAAAAATCTTTAAGTATACACTGAGCTAAATTAGACAACCACCGGATAGCTAGCATACAAAAATCTTTAAGTATACACTGAGCTAAATTAGACAACCACCGGATAGCTAGCATACAAAAATCTTTAAGTATACACTGAGCTAAATTAGACAACCACCGGATAGCTAGCATACAAAAATCTTTAAGTATACACTGAGCTAAATTAGACAACCACCGGATAGCTAGCATACAAAAATCTTTAAGTATACACTGAGCTAAATTAGACAACCACCGGATAGCTAGCATACAAAAATCTTTAAGTATACACTGAGCTAAATTAGACAACCACCGGATAGCTAGCATACAAAAATCTTTAATTATACACTGAGCTAAATTAGACAACCACCGGATAGCTAGCATACAAAAATCTTTAATTATACACTGAGCTAAATTAGACAACCACCGGATAGCTAGCATACAAAAATCTTTAATTATACACTGAGCTAAATTAGACAACCACCGGATAGCTAGCATACAAAAATCTTTAATTATACACTGAGCTAAATTAGACAACCACCGGATAGCTAGCATACAAAAATCTTTAATTATACACTGAGCTAAATTAGACAACCACCGGATAGCTAGCATACAAAAATCTTTAATTATACACTGAGCTAAATTAGACAACCACCGGATAGCTAGCATACAAAAATCTTTAATTATACACTGAGCTAAATTAGACAACCACCGGATAGCTAGCATACAAAAATCTTTAATTATACACTGAGCTAAATTAGACAACCACCGGATAGCTAGCATACAAAAATCTTTAATTATACACTGAGCTAAATTAGACAACCACCGGATAGCTAGCATACAAAAATCTTTAATTATACACTGAGCTAAATTAGACAACCACCGGATAGCTAGCATACAAAAATCTTTAATTATACACTGAGCTAAATTAGACAACCACCGGATAGCTAGCATACAAAAATCTTTAATTATACACTGAGCTAAATTAGACAACCACCGGATAGCTAGCATACAAAAATCTTTAATTATACACTGAGCTAAATTAGACAACCACCGGATAGCTAGCATACAAAAATCTTTAATTATACACTGAGCTAAATTAGACAACCACCGGATAGCTAGCATACAAAAATCTTTAATTATACACTGAGCTAAATTAGACAACCACCGGATAGCTAGCATACAAAAATCTTTAATTATACACTGAGCTAAATTAGACAACCACCGGATAGCTAGCATACAAAAATCTTTAATTATACACTGAGCTAAATTAGACAACCACCGGATAGCTAGCATACAAAAATCTTTAATTATACACTGAGCTAAATTAGACAACCACCGGATAGCTAGCATACAAAAATCTTTAATTATACACTGAGCTAAATTAGACAACCACCGGATAGCTAGCATACAAAAATCTTTAATTATACACTGAGCTAAATTAGACAACCACCGGATAGCTAGCATACAAAAATCTTTAATTATACACTGAGCTAAATTAGACAACCACCGGATAGCTAGCATACAAAAATCTTTAATTATACACTGAGCTAAATTAGACAACCACCGGATAGCTAGCATACAAAAATCTTTAATTATACACTGAGCTAAATTAGACAACCACCGGATAGCTAGCATACAAAAATCTTTAATTATACACTGAGCTAAATTAGACAACCACCGGATAGCTAGCATACAAAAATCTTTAATTATACACTGAGCTAAATTAGACAACCACCGGATAGCTAGCATACAAAAATCTTTAATTATACACTGAGCTAAATTAGACAACCACCGGATAGCTAGCATACAAAAATCTTTAATTATACACTGAGCTAAATTAGACAACCACCGGATAGCTAGCATACAAAAATCTTTAATTATACACTGAGCTAAATTAGACAACCACCGGATAGCTAGCATACAAAAATCTTTAATTATACACTGAGCTAAATTAGACAACCACCGGATAGCTAGCATACAAAAATCTTTAATTATACACTGAGCTAAATTAGACAACCACCGGATAGCTAGCATACAAAAATCTTTAATTATACACTGAGCTAAATTAGACAACCACCGGATAGCTAGCATACAAAAATCTTTAATTATACACTGAGCTAAATTAGACAACCACCGGATAGCTAGCATACAAAAATCTTTAATTATACACTGAGCTAAATTAGACAACCACCGGATAGCTAGCATACAAAAATCTTTAATTATACACTGAGCTAAATTAGACAACCACCGGATAGCTAGCATACAAAAATCTTTAATTATACACTGAGCTAAATTAGACAACCACCGGATAGCTAGCATACAAAAATCTTTAATTATACACTGAGCTAAATTAGACAACCACCGGATAGCTAGCATACAAAAATCTTTAATTATACACTGAGCTAAATTAGACAACCACCGGATAGCTAGCATACAAAAATCTTTAATTATACACTGAGCTAAATTAGACAACCACCGGATAGCTAGCATACAAAAATCTTTAATTATACACTGAGCTAAATTAGACAACCACCGGATAGCTAGCATACAAAAATCTTTAATTATACACTGAGCTAAATTAGACAACCACCGGATAGCTAGCATACAAAAATCTTTAATTATACACTGAGCTAAATTAGACAACCACCGGATAGCTAGCATACAAAAATCTTTAATTATACACTGAGCTAAATTAGACAACCACCGGATAGCTAGCATACAAAAATCTTTAATTATACACTGAGCTAAATTAGACAACCACCGGATAGCTAGCATACAAAAATCTTTAATTATACACTGAGCTAAATTAGACAACCACCGGATAGCTAGCATACAAAAATCTTTAATTATACACTGAGCTAAATTAGACAACCACCGGATAGCTAGCATACAAAAATCTTTAATTATACACTGAGCTAAATTAGACAACCACCGGATAGCTAGCATACAAAAATCTTTAATTATACACTGAGCTAAATTAGACAACCACCGGATAGCTAGCATGCAAAAATCTTTAATTATACACTGAGCTAAATTAGACAACCACCGGATAGCTAGCATGCAAAAATCTTTAATTATACACTGAGCTAAATTAGACAACCACCGGATAGCTAGCATGCAAAAATCTTTAATTATACACTGAGCTAAATTAGACAACCACCGGATAGCTAGCATGCAAAAATCTTTAATTATACACTGAGCTAAATTAGACAACCACCGGATAGCTAGCATGCAAAAATCTTTAATTATACACTGAGCTAAATTAGACAACCACCGGATAGCTAGCATGCAAAAATCTTTAATTATACACTGAGCTAAATTAGACAACCACCGGATAGCTAGCATGCAAAAATCTTTAATTATACACTGAGCTAAATTAGACAACCACCGGATAGCTAGCATGCAAAAATCTTTAATTATACACTGAGCTAAATTAGACAACCACCGGATAGCTAGCATGCAAAAATCTTTAATTATACACTGAGCTAAATTAGACAACCACCGGATAGCTAGCATGCAAAAATCTTTAATTATACACTGAGCTAAATTAGACAACCACCGGATAGCTAGCATGCAAAAATCTTTAATTATACACTGAGCTAAATTAGACAACCACCGGATAGCTAGCATGCAAAAATCTTTAATTATACACTGAGCTAAATTAGACAACCACCGGATAGCTAGCATGCAAAAATCTTTAATTATACACTGAGCTAAATTAGACAACCACCGGATAGCTAGCATGCAAAAATCTTTAATTATACACTGAGCTAAATTAGACAACCACCGGATAGCTAGCATGCAAAAATCTTTAATTATACACTGAGCTAAATTAGACAACCACCGGATAGCTAGCATGCAAAAATCTTTAATTATACACTGAGCTAAATTAGACAACCACCGGATAGCTAGCATGCAAAAATCTTTAATTATACACTGAGCTAAATTAGACAACCACCGGATAGCTAGCATGCAAAAATCTTTAATTATACACTGAGCTAAATTAGACAACCACCGGATAGCTAGCATGCAAAAATCTTTAATTATACACTGAGCTAAATTAGACAACCACCGGATAGCTAGCATGCAAAAATCTTTAATTATACACTGAGCTAAATTAGACAACCACCGGATAGCTAGCATGCAAAAATCTTTAATTATACACTGAGCTAAATTAGACAACCACCGGATAGCTAGCATGCAAAAATCTTTAATTATACACTGAGCTATATTAGACAACCACCGGATAGCTAGCATGCAAAAATCTTTAATTATACACTGAGCTATATTAGACAACCACCGGATAGCTAGCATGCAAAAATCTTTAATTATACACTGAGCTATATTAGACAACCACCGGATAGCTAGCATGCAAAAATCTTTAATTATACACTGAGCTATATTAGACAACCACCGGATAGCTAGCATGCAAAAATCTTTAATTATACACTGAGCTATATTAGACAACCACCGGATAGCTAGCATGCAAAAATCTTTAATTATACACTGAGCTAAATTAGACAACCACCGGATAGCTAGCATGCAAAAATCTTTAATTATACACTGAGCTAAATTAGACAACCACCGGATAGCTAGCATGCAAAAATCTTTAATTATACACTGAGCTAAATTAGACAACCACCGGATAGCTAGCATGCAAAAATCTTTAAGTATACACTGAGCTAAATTAGACAACCACCGGATAGCTAGCATGCAAAAATCTTTAAGTATACACTGAGCTAAATTAGACAACCACCGGATAGCTAGCATGCAAAAATCTTTAAGTATACACTGAGCTAAATTAGACAACCACCGGATAGCTAGCATGCAAAAATCTTTAAGTATACACTGAGCTAAATTAGACAACCACCGGATAGCTAGCATGCAAAAATCTTTAAGTATACACTGAGCTAAATTAGACAACCACCGGATAGCTAGCATGCAAAAATCTTTAAGTATACACTGAGCTAAATTAGACAACCACCGGATAGCTAGCATGCAAAAATCTTTAAGTATACACTGAGCTAAATTAGACAACCACCGGATAGCTAGCATGCAAAAATCTTTAAGTATACACTGAGCTAAATTAGACAACCACCGGATAGCTAGCATGCAAAAATCTTTAAGTATACACTGAGCTAAATTAGACAACCACCGGATAGCTAGCATGCAAAAATCTTTAAGTATACACTGAGCTAAATTAGACAACCACCGGATAGCTAGCATGCAAAAATCTTTAATTATACACTGAGCTAAATTAGACAACCACCGGATAGCTAGCATGCAAAAATCTTTAATTATACACTGAGCTAAATTAGACAACCACCGGATAGCTAGCATGCAAAAATCTTTAATTATACACTGAGCTAAATTAGACAACCACCGGATAGCTAGCATGCAAAAATCTTTAATTATACACTGAGCTAAATTAGACAACCACCGGATAGCTAGCATGCAAAAATCTTTAATTATACACTGAGCTAAATTAGACAACCACCGGATAGCTAGCATGCAAAAATCTTTAATTATACACTGAGCTAAATTAGACAACCACCGGATAGCTAGCATGCAAAAATCTTTAATTATACACTGAGCTAAATTAGACAACCACCGGATAGCTAGCATGCAAAAATCTTTAATTATACACTGAGCTAAATTAGACAACCACCGGATAGCTAGCATGCAAAAATCTTTAATTATACACTGAGCTAAATTAGACAACCACCGGATAGCTAGCATGCAAAAATCTTTAATTATACACTGAGCTAAATTAGACAACCACCGGATAGCTAGCATGCAAAAATCTTTAATTATACACTGAGCTAAATTAGACAACCACCGGATAGCTAGCATGCAAAAATCTTTAATTATACACTGAGCTAAATTAGACAACCACCGGATAGCTAGCATGCAAAAATCTTTAATTATACACTGAGCTAAATTAGACAACCACCGGATAGCTAGCATGCAAAAATCTTTAATTATACACTGAGCTAAATTAGACAACCACCGGATAGCTAGCATGCAAAAATCTTTAATTATACACTGAGCTAAATTAGACAACCACCGGATAGCTAGCATGCAAAAATCTTTAATTATACACTGAGCTAAATTAGACAACCACCGGATAGCTAGCATGCAAAAATCTTTAATTATACACTGAGCTAAATTAGACAACCACCGGATAGCTAGCATGCAAAAATCTTTAATTATACACTGAGCTAAATTAGACAACCACCGGATAGCTAGCATGCAAAAATCTTTAATTATACACTGAGCTAAATTAGACAACCACCGGATAGCTAGCATGCAAAAATCTTTAATTATACACTGAGCTAAATTAGACAACCACCGGATAGCTAGCATGCAAAAATCTTTAATTATACACTGAGCTAAATTAGACAACCACCGGATAGCTAGCATGCAAAAATCTTTAATTATACACTGAGCTAAATTAGACAACCACCGGATAGCTAGCATGCAAAAATCTTTAATTATACACTGAGCTAAATTAGACAACCACCGGATAGCTAGCATGCAAAAATCTTTAATTATACACTGAGCTAAATTAGACGACCCATCGGCCAGAAGAGAGAAGACATCAATTACTCAAAAAGAATTATCTTTATTGGTGTTCCAAGAACAGCATAAACATGCTACACGGTACTTCAAACTATTCAAAGACAACATCTACATCAGTTACAACATTGAACTTATTTTAAATACACTAGATCGTGAATACGCAAAGAACGCTTATAGCGTAGTAAATGCGTTTATTTTCGTGGTGTAAATTCGTATAAGCCGGGTGGCGCAGTGGTCTAAGCGCTGGCTTATGACTATTCGTCCGTGAAGGGTCCGGGTTCGAATCCCGGTGAGTCATGGTTGTTGTGTTTGTCTTTCGGCCCAGGCTCCCTCTCTTCCTTGAAACCAGTGGCCCTAAATTAGGGACGGACGACTGCTTATAGCCCAGCGAGTTGCTCACGGTGATCGTTAAACCTTCAATGAGAAAAAACAAAATCGTTTGAAGATTCGCCAAGCTTTCACACTCCACTCGGAGGCTTTCTCAATGCAACGTGGACATAAAATGCAGGTAATTAGAACGCATAGGAAATAAAGATGAGTTTTTGAAAATAACGTGGGTGACATAACGAGCAGTAAGTATTACGTGAGTTTTTATCACGTAATTATGCGGTGCGCCGCGATGTGTTTCTATCTTTTAACAACGCGTGCCAAACCACTGGTAGTTCCATAGAAACCATATTATTGCATTCCAGTTCACTGGAAAGGATTTTGACTGTTTCCCTGATAGCAATTTCTTTAAAGTTCGGGTAAGGGACAATTCTTCTAATACTATTCCATGTATAACTTTTACATTGCTTTGCAAAAGCCTCCCAGTGGAGTGTGAAAGCTTGGGGAATCTTTACACAAATTTACACCACGAAAATAAACGGATTCACTACGCTATAAGCGCTTCTTGCGTATACAATACTGAAAGTTTATTGACTTAAGTTCGATTTGTTTACATCCATCAACTACAAGAATTTGCGGAGGTACCCTACGTGCCATATATCACGACTACGCAAACTACACCGCCACCATTTATCGCTCCTTGCTACATCAGTATACAGTATTTTGACAAAAGTCACCAAACACCCCTCCTAAAGCAAATGAAAGGATCCGCTGCGTTGTTAAGATGCGCGGTACAGTTGCAAACGGTATAAAAACAAGCCTGCAGCTCACCCCGATCATATCGCACTGTGAGGTTCACTGAAAATGTCGCGGCGGGAGAGAACTGACTTTGAGAAAGGAAAGATTGTTGGGTGTTATATTAGTGGGTTATCCAGAAAAGAAACCGAGAGGCTTTTAAACATACCCAAGTCAACTGTTTTGGATGTACTGAATAAGTGGAAGACACATGGCGTGCCGGAAGCAGAAAAACATACAGGCAGACCAAACAAAATCAGTGATAAAAGACGTCGAAGCCTCAGGAGAGTCGTTACAGCTAATCGACGGAGTACTGCGTAAGGCATCAGTGTACAGGTCATTAACAATGCTGGCACCTCGGTATGTACACGTACAATTCGCAGAGAACGTCATACCATGGGTTACCATGGACGTGCGGCTGCTCATAAGCCTTTCATTTCCACTCGGGATGCCACTCGTCGTTTAGCATGGTGTAAAGAATATTTATCTTGGGCCGTAGATCAATGGAAACGGGTCCTATGGACTAATAAATCCAGATACACGATCCATCAGTCTGATGGTCGTGTGTGGGTATGGCGGCAGCCGGAGGAACGCTATTTACCACAGTGTACTGTTCCTACGGTCAAGTTTGGAGCTGGCAGTGCACTCGTGTGGGGGTGTTTTTCGTGGTATGTTCCAGGCCCATTGGTTATCGTGGACAAACCTGTTAACCAGCACATCTACCTCGATAAGCTAGACAATTACGTTCTAGCAACTCTGCGGCAGTACTATGGAACTGAGCCTTGTTGGTACCAGCAGGATAATGCACCGAGCTATAAAGCACGGACTGTTATGGCGTGGTTTGACGATAATTCCGTATCGTGTGTGACCTGGCCAGCACAGAGCCCTAATCTTAATCCCATAGAATACCTATGGGATGAATTAGAGCGTCGCATAAGAAGTTTGGAACCAACGCCTACTGCTAAGCAATAGTTAGCGGCAGCATTATGTACTGAATGGAAGAGCATACCTATCGCTGTGTTCCAAAACCTTGTGGAAAGCCTGTCTCGAAGGGTCAGTGCATGCATTACGACCAAAGGTGGTTTCAGAATCACTTTAATGTAACAAAACAAAGGAGACGAGCAACATGGAATCGTCTCAAAGAAAATAAGAAAGCACAGGAATGATACAAACTGATAAAAGCGATGATATGTACATTGAATGAGTATTGACAAATTTACGTGATGCAAACAGAGCAATGCTTGAGGAAGACCAAAATGATCACAGGCGGGGCACCGCAGTGCGAAAGAATATCAAAAAGTTAATGCAGAGCCTTAACTCACTGTGACATGTAATGGACTTTGTGCAACAGCGAACCACGGGGTCACTGGTGACCACGTAGCATAGAAGGAGCTTTCACGGCATGCGGAGATGGCAGACTGATACTCCTGCTGTACCACCGTGCACAGTGTAACGGAAAGCATGGTGAAAGGTGAAGTCCCAAGTGCGCCATCTATGAAAAAGTACCGAGGAGTAGCAGTTCATCTCTTGCAAAAGAAGTACGTTGGCCCCAACAGACGAGAGAGATCTTACAGAACGAGAGCGTTAGCGAGGGGTTAGTAAACCCCATACAATTCTGTGTAGCGACCTTGAACGGGTAAGTCCGACGTCGGATGAAGGGCAGCTATGGCAGCTTTCTGAAATGTGTCGAAGCGATTGATGATACCATCACGACACCACAAGACGGAGGAATTTGAGGATGGAGGTTGCTTGGTCAAAGACCTCGGAAAGAACTGCTTCAAACTGCTGCAAAAAGATGAGAGAAGCCTCCCGATTTGTTTTATGAGTGAGAAACTCGTAAAGATCTTCAAAGGAGACAGGTTCTGAAGGAAGAGAGGCACTGGTAAGCAGAGTCGAGAAATCTTCAGACGTCGGCAGAGGACCCTTGGACTTTGAAGAGGAAGAGCTGGAACGTGACAGAGGAGACTTGGATTCTGCTAGACGGAGAAGGTGACCTCTTCTTTTTCCTCCGGGCCTCGGTACTGGTAATAGAGGGACGTTTGCCGTGGATTGATAACACACGAGATGTGGAATCAGAGGAAAGGTCCACCTCATCGCCGGGAGCAAAAGTGCCGACGGTGAATGATTCTTGAAAATCTTCCGTGTTGTTCTCTGATGGAGAGAGAACACGGGAAGGCAAGGAGGAATCAAGCGGAGGAAAGTCCGACAGAGTGGAGAAAACAACATCGAAAGACGCGTGTTGATCAAAGACTTTAATCGGATTTTCGGCAGAACAGGGTCCAGGAAGTGCAGACGCAGGAGGAGGCATGGCAGCGAAAGGGACGAAGAGGCAGAATGCTGCCTTGGAGCGCCAGGATTCAGTGGCTCTGCATGGGGGCAAAGAGCCTGCTGATGGCCGTAAGCCTTGCAGCGTGAGCAATGAGCAGAGGTGAGGAGCTCAATCCGGCGGCGCTCGTTACCGCAACGAACATCGAGGAACCGTGGAAACTCTATGAGATGCTCTTCTGACGGGAAGATGATACGAGCAGTTCTACGGAAGCCACAGATATGTTTATCATCGGGGTCAGAGGGGGAAGAGGAGAGAGTCTTCACTGGGTCGACTACTCTGCCGCATCGACTAAGTGTAGCACACAGCAATCATCAGAGATCTCCGGGGGTACCGGATGTATAGAGAGACCAGAACAGGACGCTGGGCGATGGATTCGGCTAAGAGGTGACGATCGCCAATTGATAGGCCCCAAGTATAGACAAGCTCGGCATATTCTTTCTTCGAAAAATAAACAATCACAGTTCGTGGCTTTCGGGTGAGGTGGGTGATGGCACCAGAAGGAAGCATCTTTTTGAGAGCAGAGCTGTAATGCTTCAAAGGAGTGTTGGGCAGCGCATCAAAACAAATCCCCAACTCGAGGGTCGAATGAAGACGTTTACCAGGAGGAGACTTCTCGGGAATGTCTAATAAGATATTGTCACCGTTGAGAGTAACGTAAGAATCCATAGGGGGCAGGCAAGACGAGGAGGAAGCCGGTGGAATAAAAGAGGCAGCTGCAGAATACATGCGTGCAGAAGCGCCTCCTCTGGAAGGCATTGACGCAACATGAGACAATGTATTGGAAGCAGCGGCAGTAGGAACTGTAGATGGTAGATTAGCGACGACATGAGAGACGTCCATGAATTCATCATCGTCAGCAGAGGCGAAGGACGTCACATCCACGTTCTCAAGTGCAGCGTCGGAGACCTAAGCAGGAGAAGACGTGCAAATGATATGAGGAAAATTAAGAGGCTCTCCACTAACAAGCGAAGATGATTGATCGCCTGCGTCTGTCGTTGAAGAGGCGACGCGAGGAGCTGCAGCATTGCGGGCGGGAACAGCGCCCTCATCGGCAGATGCCATAAACAATGGCAAGGGTTAACGAACAAAACGAGCAGCTGGGTGTAAAGATTAAAGCACTGATAATGAAAAAAATGAGCACTTCAACGCGTGAGGGATCTTAAACGAAAGCACAGACCTTTAACTTCGGCACACAGATAGAAGAACAAGAACATCTCATAGGGACAAACAAAACACGTACGTGAAGCACTCAAACACGGAGCTCGTGAAGACACGTGTATGCCAAAGGTGGACGGACACCGCAATAATGTATGTCAATAAATGCTATGTTGTGTTTCTTTTCTAGGTGTCCGGTGACTTTTGTCAATATAGCGTATATCTCTCGTTCGTATATGTCAACACGCACACGTCACGGATTCGGACCTCAAGACTGTTGCTAACACCATTTGTCGAGTGAAAAAAATATAACGTTAAGGTAGAAAACGCTTAAAGAGAATGAACTCAAATTTATATAAAGAAACTAAAAATGAAAGTTAAATTAGAGTGTATGTTGTAATCTATTTAAATATTTTACAAAATCCTTTAAATTTAAAACTCGCAACATCTCAATGTTTCCCGTTCATAATTAATTTGCACCGGATCTGGGAACGTTTTAAGCAAGATATGATGAGGATTATGACATTCCATGAAAACTGCGTTAATAGAATGATAGAAAGATCCAGAGTAGCGAGTAACAATTGCACAGGTTTGTTTACTCACTGTGAGGCCTTTCACTCCCCTATTCCCGAAATGAATGCCGGATCCACCAATGAGACAACACCAATTTTATTCGGAGGTTTGACGACCACCGTAACAATGGGTTTGACGACCACCATGAGCAATTCCAAGGAACGCATGTAGTCGTCCATCCTTGATTTGGGACCAATTGTTTTAGGAAGGGGAGGGGATAAGGAAGGAGCACAACCACCCATGCCTCATCCACGGCTGGCTTGTGACCATCTTGAGCGAATGGTCAGTAGCCAGCGCATCAGACTACTCGGTCACCGGAGTGATATCAACCGGAACGGCGTCAACCGTGGCGGAAGGTTCCAATAATGTGTGTAAAAGTGTAAGCATTGGCAACACTAACAATCCAAAAGTTTTGTAGTCTATTGGAAAGTTAATAGTTATATAACTGTTCGGTAAAACGGGACGCACGTCTTCATTGTCGGGTAGTATATTGTTGGTTCTGCTTCGCAAACCCTATATAAAGAAAGAGTAAAATTTTTTTCTTTCATTATTCTTTTCATTACAGAACGGTCGTTTACAGCAAATCCTTAATGAAAAAAGATATACCGGATCCAGAAACTTTTCAAGTAGATGGACGGGTTTATATCATTCCATGGGAACGGCGTTTAGTAATTTGCCCCGCGAGAAATATTCGAAGAAATCTTTCTGAAGACGGGAAATTTGGTAAGCCGAATAAATTTCTTGATTTCATAACTGGTATTTGATTTTAAGCGATAAGTCTATTGCATTTGGGAACTCTTAAGGAGTGTTCAAAAAGAAAAATCTTCATTGCATGCATTAACCCGGTATTTACATGGAATTGAAACGTGGAGTTTCACAGAGCAATTATGCGAAAAAAATAAGAGTATCGGTAAGAAAGTTAGAAGAATATTAGGAATAACAAGAAAGAGTTAGAAATGTGCTTATACGAAAAAGAACAGGAATAATAGATATTATAAAAATAATAAAAGAATCAAAGTGGAGATGGTCTGGACATGTTGAAAGACTGAAAGATGGACACGATTGATAACAGAATGGCAATTGAGAGATGGATAGAGACGAAGGAGGCGCCAGAGAACATGATGGACATATGACCTTCAGAAATATATAGGTGCTAAATGGTGGACTGAGGCTAAGGTTCGAGAAAATTGGGAAAGACTTGGGGAGACCTATACACTGCAGTGGGTGCCAACAAGCTAAATAGAAGAAGATGAAGTAACTTTTTTATTTGCGTTGGTGATGTTCGTGTTTTTTTATTTTTTTTTTCGTTTTTTGATTACTCTGCTTGTTAGGTGAACGAGCTACTGTTTGGAACATTGCGCTGGTGAAAAACTTCCTCTAAAGGCAGAAAATGTCTTTCGTACTTAAAAAAATTAAACAAACAAAACCTTGGCCGCTGCCTTGAAAATGTCTTTCGTACTTAAAAAAATTAAACAAACAAACAAACAAACAAAACTTTGGCCGCTGCCTTGAAAATGTCTCCTAACGGAGAGCGAAGCTTGGCAATGGCGTGGCCCCGGGCAATGGCTCTTCACGGGGCCCTTCGCAATCCCCAGAAACCATCGCAATATTCCCTTATTTATATATATATATATATATATACGTAAAATAATTACATGTTGCTTACTCTGACCGTAAACCGGTCTCTCGCTTTTTCTTTTTCTCACACAAACCCTCACTTGGTGTGAATGTGATCCCAAACCATTTTTTTTATCGGGAATTATGGTATTGATTTATATGAAATAAACACGATGTAATACGATACATTGTTTATTAATATAATTAGGAATCCAAAATGTTACGTCTTCCAAAATGACCTGTTACTAAATAAACAAGGATAGCTGTCTAATGAAAAGATAAGCCTATTGTTTAAAGAAGAATTCTGCGACTTTTCTTGTGGCGTAAGTTTTCGATCAAATCACTATAGTCCAGAGTAGATGCCACGTCGTTTTCTATGGACAGAGGGGCGAGGGCTGACAGCCGGTCTTTCGTCATGGTGTTTCTTATAGGTAGGTCTTGATGAGCTTCAGCTTAGAAAAGCTCCTCTCGGCAGACAAAATATTAGAATTGGTCATTTATTTGCATATGATCGTGAACTACAACTATAATATTTTAAGTGACGCCAGGCAAACACTACTAATTAATTGACGGCGGTGCGAAGTCCTTCTGGGCGCAGGGCCCTGGGCGGTTGCCCGGTATGCCCGTACCTGGGTACGCCACTGAAGCTTGGCGATATATACTGTATACAACGCCACTGAATAGACGGATTTATATTGCGCAATAAGTGTCTGGAACTCAACTTTCGCATAACTTATGCTTAGCTTTCTGTCCGAGTTCAGATGGGGCCGCCTCTGAACTTTCTCCCTGTAAAGGCAAACGTTTGTGATTAAGAACAGATGTGCTTTTAGATGCTCATTTGAAATTCCAGCTAAAATGCACGATCCATTTATATTATGAACGAAAAAGATTGCTGTTGAACAACAAAGTGTTTAGAGTTTTCCTTGGTTTACAAGTTATTGTATCAAATCTGTATAGAAAATATTGCCAAACATTTCGTTATTCTCTTGCACGGGCTTTGATTTTTGCGTTGGGTAGCAACATTGTTTCCGGAAGGTGGCAGCACTTCATTTGTTGCTAACCAAGTGCTGCCACCTTCCGGAAAAAATATTACAGAAATAAGTCATTCTTTTGTGTAACTTTTGTTTTTAACCATGTAAAGTATTAAAGTTTTCATAAACATTTGATTTTAGCTATCGTATTATTAGCAATTGCTTCACGTAGAAACATTTTAAAACAGTATATAAACATTTCCAGGAAAACAGGAAGCAATTATGTACTGAAAACTGACTTTGATACTTTTAATTTTTTTTTTTTACTTCCACCACTTTCACATCAGCGGCACTGGATAAAATCGTTTGACGCTTAAAGGGAAGTGGGACATTAAAAATGTCCGTCTCTGGTGCGCCAATGTGGCGTAATAGATTCGGAATTTCTGTTGTCTCGTGTAAACACAGTGACTTCCTAGAAAAGTACTCGCGAAATACGATAACAGACATTACTTCGATATTCATGCATAACGCGCACCAGCAAATTTAGAAAGTATGTCGGAGCATAGGCGTAGTAGTGTCGGGGAGGCACGGAAGTCACGTGCTCCCCAACTTAGAAATTGGAAAAACTTATAACTAGTCCTTAGCCTTTTGAATGTTATAAAGTGTGACTTAGAACCAAAGGAAGAACGCTACGCAATGGCGAGCATTGTTATGACTGCTTCCCAGTAATCATCTGATGAGTGACTGCATGAGATGCTTTGAAAGTCATGTTTTCACTCATTAGGGTGAAAAATTTTAAGCCTAGAACACCTCGTAGTTTTGGATTTATTAGGCATGTAAAAAAAGTACAGGTAGGCTCAGTTCTGATTGAGCCGTCAGTTTGGAACGTAGGACTACGACTTGCAGATCGGAGAGTTGAAATGAGCTAGTCGAGTATGGTTTCAAAGCGTTTATTTAGTTTGTTATAGCTAACACAGGTCTATGATACAAGAAGTAGCTTACATAATTTTTACAAATAATGCTGGATACATTGCGTACACAAAGCACATCGATACGTGAATTACCCAACGTAGTGCTCTGTCTTCTTGAGCTTCTTACATTCCTCAACACTTGCTCTTGGCTCTCGTTTTGATTTTCTCCACTTTTGCTTGCGTTCATTCTGCGAGTTCCGCGCCATTGTCGAAAAATTTAACCCGTTCACACCAAAACAATTTAAAAAAAATTATTTTAAACCACTGCGATATGCTCTTTATATATTTGAATAGATCTCATTGAGAGCTTTAAAACGATACCACGCAATGTCGTTTTGCACTCACGATTGTCCAGGTAAACCGCGATATTTTCAAAAGTGTTCACGAGTTCACAAGAAAACAATTTTTTAACTGTTCAGTTCAAAGCACTGCGAACTGTTCTTCGCATATTTCAACAGATCTCGTCAAGAGCTTTAAAACGACACCACGCAAAGTCATGTTCCGCTCACGGTTGCCGAGCGAGATAGACTGAGTCAAACGCGGCGGCACCCCAGAAATATTGCATCATCTCCCCAGCGTACAGAGCGAGGGGAGCGTCACGCGCGCGATGTATTGCGCAGTACACGAATTGAACTCTATGATGTTTACGAAAATGCTAACACGATTAGTGTGTTTTAACGCTATAATGATTTCAATTAGGACCAATTTTTGTCGCAGGCGGTCGGCCGTTAGTCGCCCCGTACCATCCGCGGGGTTAGACGTAGTTAGACGTCAAAATCTAAGCTATGGCGCTAATGGCAATTGAGCAGGAGCATTTTCGGAGAAAATTTTCCCAGAATGACCTCACCCCACCCAAAAAAAGCATCAATTTACACTTATGAGTGCCCCCCCCCCACCCCACCTGCAAAAGCTACGTCTATGTGCCGGAGTAACATGGAGGAGGCTGATTCAAGACAGAAAGTAATGGAAAGACTTGGAGAGATTTTCATCCAGAAGTGGTTGATGATGATGGTGATATAAATTGCAGGTTTCTTTCTCAGGAAATTTCATGCATGAAAACTTCACACTTTGAGAAGTGCAGATGAAACGATGTGAAACCCAAATTTGCCGTGGCACTACCCGAGTCCACATCCTTCTGCTCCAGAGCCGAATGCATCCCGATTAAGCAACACCGGCAAGGCCTTATCACAGCTACTTGTCGTGTTAACATGTGCGTCACATCTGTAGTATGTCACATATACCCACCACCCCCTTGAGAAAGGCGGGGAGGGCAGGAAATGCAGGTTTCGCGTCTGCCACAAACCATGCTTAAAGTAACTCTGTAGAAGAAGGAATTAACATAATTCCATAGAGGTAGCAAGGGCTTATCACCATTATTTATACATCATACAATCCCTTGTTCTCCTAATCTCAAAGTTACCTGAAGTATCTGAAGCGAATGTTCCTTTTCCCTAATTTAGGGACACTGGTTCCAGGGAAGGGAGACAGCCAGTGCCGTAAGAAAAACACAGCATCCATGCTTCACCGGGATTCAAACCCCGACCCCTTTCGGACGAATGATCAGAGGCCATCGCTTAGACCACTGCGCCACCGGGGTGGCCGAATGTTCCTTTGTAAGTTCCGTTTGGCAGCTTCGTAAAATAAGCAATTTTGGAGAGCTCAAAACAAAAGATTTCCAGTGCATGTTTACCTTTCCAACCTTAGGTGGAAGAAGCGTATACGCTCCAGCTTTGTTCGCCTGTCTGTCCGTCTGCCCGTCCGCACAATAACTCCCGCAAAAATGGTTCGATGTGGATGAAATTTTAGTATGTGGTAGGGGACCACCTGCGGACGAACCCAATTGAAAATGGGCGAAATGGGGTCAAAGATCAGGACATAGGAGCGGGATCTATTCCATTGCCCTTATGCGTTATAACTTATGTAAAAATGCTTCGATTGAGACAAAACTTTATCACGTTGTTCCGGACGTATACTGAACCGGCTCTGCTGAATATAATCGAAATGAGGCCAAAGATGAGGGCATATGAGCGAGATTTATTCTACAGCCATTATCCTCATAACTTGAGTAATAACTTGAGTAATAACTTGAATAATGATTTCTATTTTGGAAAGCGTATCATAATTAATTTAAGACAAGTTAGTTAGTTTACTAACTTGTCTTAAATTAACGCCAGGGGACTGTCGTATTTCGTTCTGTAGAATTTGGTTCTTTAGAAAGGGGTGATCGTCATATTTGGTTCTCTAGAAAGGGGTGATTGTACACTGCTAAAAATAAGTGGTGTTAATTCAAGGAAAGTTTCTGAAGATAACGTGCATAAAAGTTGCATGTAAGTGCCCGCCTTTTTCAGAAATATCCATTTTTAAAAGTGTCCGTTTATTTTAACTTCAGTGGTTTCGCAGATTTCTTCCGTAATCAGAAATTCCGTTTATTTCAGAAAAGTCCATTTCATTTTTTTCCGTATTTAAACTGAAATTCCGTAAAATAAACGACCCTGCACTATTCAGCCCTAACCCCAAATATTCCCACCGCTGCAGTCAGGACCTAATACACGTTGTTTGGGTTGGCTCAACAGGCAACGCACGCCTTTAACCACTGAGCCACAAACGCTCGGAAAATCTGTACATCGTAAAACAAATTGCGCGAAAAATGAAATTTTTTTGTCATTAATGCGAGTGATTTAGTCATTACATTTTCTGTTGTGCCTATTATTTATCTGAGTAGGTGTGTAATAATTTTCTTTCCTGTAGAAGGACGTTTCACAAATTAAGCATTTTTCATCGTGATTTTCCGAAGCAACAAAATGTTTGCAACTTGATTTTTTTTTAAATTGACAATTACTTTCAGTTATCTTTAAAAAAGGTGAAATGTACATTTTTATAGTATTGTACTTTTTATAGTAAAAAACGGTGAAATGTAATTTTTTTATAGTATCTCACACACACACACACACAAAACTCTTAAATATAAAATTTACTCTTTATAGCTATAATAGCTTTTGTCTTAAGGATTCCACAGACTGATACATAGACATCGTGTATTTATCTGTACATTAAGTTAAGTACCGGGTTTCTTACAGTAACAAAATATATAATTAATAGCTGGTGCATACAATAACGGAAAGGATAAGAAATATCCTGTACCACAATAAACACAATTCATGCGACATGCTATCCACAATATGCGATCTCGCTACGGAACTCGAAAATTCGACAGACAATTGAAATTTAAGAGTTAATCAAACCTCAAGTATTCTCATTAATCGCTCCTATTGCCGGCAATTTCTCCTCATACGGATACGGAAAATGTGAGAACGCAGTTTTTCCGTTAATATACGAAAGGAATTGCGGAAAGGTCTTCTGTAAACACATATCTAAAAAGGTAATTTACAGTGAATATAAAAAAGAAACTGCGTAAAGGTTTCTGAAAATTCAGAATTTTGCCGTGGTACGAAAAATTCGTTGAAATTCAGGTTTCTTTCTGTCATTTCACGGAAAAGGTTGTATCAAAAATATGCTTTATTAATTCACGAAAGAAATGACGGAAAGTGGCTCGTGAATTTCAGAAATTTTTTTTCAGTGTAGAATTTGGTTCTCCGAAGAAATGACATACCCTCCACAATTTCTCGGGAATCACATGAAAGTTTGTGATTGTTTTTCGAATTGTGGAACAGAAAGGATTCCTTATCATTTTGTGTGCACTTTATGATAGGAATTTCGGTTATCGTGGTTGCGAATGATCTGACATGATCTTCTGCTATATTACCATTGTTTAAGAGATAACCAACATTTTTACGTATAAATTTTAGAAAGCTTGTGGAATTTCATATTTTGTGCTGGATTCCGTGGACTGACGCGAAAGTCGTCTCTTGCACCGATACGTATCCGTTCGTTGGACGCCTTACTTACAGTGCAACTCCGCTTCGGGAAAACTCCGGCGAAACAGCCCGCATGGACGAGAAAAGTCCGCTTTCTTGTGAGGTTGTGTCTTTTGTGTTGTGTCTTTTGTGTTGTGTCTTTTGAGGTTGTGTCCTTTGTGTTTTTATTTTGTGCTGGATTCCGCAGACTGTCGTGAAAGTCGTCTGTTGCACCGATATGTATTGGTTCACTCGACGCGTTACTTACAGTGCAACTCCGCTTTGGGAAAACTCCGGCGAAACAGCCGCATAGATGAGACAAGTTCGTTTCCTTCTGAGGTTGTGTCTTTTGTGTTTTTATTTTGTGTTGGATTCCGCAGACTGACGCGGAAATCGTCTCTTGCACCGATATGTATCGGTTCGCTGGACGCGTTACTTACAGTGCAACTCCGCTTTGGGAAAACTCCGGCGAAACAGCCGCATAGATGAGACAAGTTCGTTTCCTTCTGAGGTTGTGTCTTTTGTATTTTTATTTTGTGTTGGATTCCGCAGACTGACGTGGAAATCGTCTCTTGCACCGATATGTATCCGTTCGCTGGACGCGTTACTTACAGTGCAACTCCGCTTTGGGAAAACTCCGGCGAAATAGCCGCATAGATGAGACAAGTTCGTTTCCTTCTGAGGTTGTGTCTTTTGTGTTTTTATTTTGTGTTGGATTCCGCAGACTGACGCGGAAATCGTCTCTTGCACCGATATGTATCGGTTCGCTGGACGCGTTACTTACAGTGCAACTCCGCTTTGGGAAAACTCCGGCGAAATAGCCGCATAGATGTGACAAGTTCGTTTCCTTCTGAGGTTGTGTCTTTTGTGTTTTTATTTTGTGTTGGATTCCGCAGACTGACGCGGAAATCGTCTCTTGCACCGATATGTATCCGTTCGCTGGACGCGTTACTTACAGTGCAACTCCGCTTTGGGAAAACTCCGGCGAAACAGCCGCATAGATGAGACAAGTTCGTTTCCTTCTGAGGTTGTGTCTTTTGTGTTTTTATTTTGTGTTGGATTCCGCAGACTGACGCGGAAATCGTCTCTTGCACCGATATGTATCGGTTCGCTGGACGCGTTACTTACAGTGCAACTCCGCTTTGGGAAAACTCCGGCGAAATAGCCGCATAGATGTGACAAGTTCGTTTCCTTCTGAGGTTGTGTCTTTTGTGTTTTTATTTTGTGCTGGATTCCGCAGACTGACGCGGAAATCGTCTCTTGCACCGATATGTATCCGTTCGCTGGACGCGTTACTTACAGTGCAACTCCGCTTTGGGAAAACTCCGGCGAAACAGCCGCATAGATGAGACAAGTTCGTTTCCTTCTGAGGTTGTGTCTTTTGTGTTTTTATTTTGTGTTGGATTCCGCAGACTGACGCGGAAATCGTCTCTTGCACCGATATGTATCCGTTCGCTGGACGCGTTACTTACAGTGCAACTCCGCTTTGGGAAAACTCCGGCGAAACAGCCGCATAGATGAGACAAGTTCGTTTCCTTCTGAGGTTGTGTCTTTTGTGTTTTTATTTTGTGTTGGATTCCGCAGACTGACGCGGAAATCGTCTCTTGCACCGATATGTATCGGTTCGCTGGACGCGTTACTTACAGTGCAACTCCGCTTTGGGAAAACTCCGGCGAAATAGCCGCATAGATGTGACAAGTTCGTTTCCTTCTGAGGTTGTGTCTTTTGTGTTTTTATTTTGTGCTGGATTCCGCAGACTGACGCGGAAATCGTCTCTTGCACCGATATGTATCCGTTCGCTGGACGCGTTACTTACAGTGCAACTCCGCTTTGGGAAAACTCCGGCGAAACAGCCGCATAGATGAGACAAGTTCGTTTCCTTCTGAGGTTGTGTCTTTTGTGTTTTTATTTTGTGTTGGATTCCGCAGACTGACGCGGAAATCGTCTCTTGCACCGATATGTATCCGTTCGCTGGACGCGTTACTTACAGTGCAACTCCGCTTTGGGAAAACTCCGGCGAAACAGCCGCATAGATGAGACAAGTTCGTTTCCTTCTGAGGTTGTGTCTTTTGTGTTTTTATTTTGTGTTGGATTCCGCAGACTGACGCGGAAATCGTCTCTTGCACCGATATGTATCCGTTCGCTGGACGCGTTACTTACAGTGCAACTCCGCTTTGGGAAAACTCCGGCGAAACAGCCGCATAGATGAGACAAGTTCGTTTCCTTCTGAGGTTGTGTCTTTTGTGTTTTTATTTTGTGTTGGATTCCGCAGACTGACGCGGAAATCGTCTCTTGCACCGATATGTATCCGTTCGCTGGACGCGTTACTTACAGTGCAACTCCGCTTTGGGAAAACTCCGGCGAAATAGCCGCATAGATGTGACAAGTTCGTTTCCTTCTGAGGTTATGTCTTTTGTGTTTTTATTTTGTGTTGGATTCCGCAGACTGACGCGGAAATCGTCTCTTGCACCGATATGTATCCGTTCGCTGGACGCGTTACTTACAGTGCAACTCCGCTTTGGGAAAACTCCGGCGAAACAGCCGCATAGATGAGACAAGTTCGTTTCCTTCTGAGGTTGTGTCTTTTGTGTTTTTATTTTGTGTTGGATTCCGCAGACTGACGCGGAAATCGTCTCTTGCACCGATATGTATCGGTTCGCTGGACGCGTTACTTACAGTGCAACTCCGCTTTGGGAAAACTCCGGCGAAATAGCCGCATAGATGTGACAAGTTCGTTTCCTTCTGAGGTTGTGTCTTTTGTGTTTTTATTTTGTGTTGGATTCCGCAGACTGACGCGGAAATCGTCTCTTGCACCGATATGTATCCGTTCGCTGGACGCGTTACTTACAGTGCAACTCCGCTTTGGGAAAACTCCGGCGAAACAGCCGCATAGATGAGACAAGTTCGTTTCCTTCTGAGGTTGTGTCTTTTGTGTTTTTATTTTGTGTTGGATTCCGCAGACTGACGCGGAAATCGTCTCTTGCACCGATATGTATCCGTTCGCTGGACGCGTTACTTACAGTGCAACTCCGCTTTGGGAAAACTCCGGCGAAACAGCCGCATAGATGAGACAAGTTCGTTTCCTTCTGAGGTTGTGTCTTTTGTGTTTTTATTTTGTGTTGGATTCCGCAGACTGACGCGGAAATCGTCTCTTGCACCGATATGTATCGGTTCGCTGGACGCGTTACTTACAGTGCAACTCCGCTTTGGGAAAACTCCGGCGAAATAGCCGCATAGATGTGACAAGTTCGTTTCCTTCTGAGGTTGTGTCTTTTGTGTTTTTATTTTGTGTTGGATTCCGCAGACTGACGCGGAAATCGTCTCTTGCACCGATATGTATCCGTTCGCTGGACGCGTTACTTACAGTGCAACTCCGCTTTGGGAAAACTCCGGCGAAACAGCCGCATAGATGAGACAAGTTCGTTTCCTTCTGAGGTTGTGTCTTTTGTGTTTTTATTTTGTGTTGGATTCCGCAGACTGACGCGGAAATCGTCTCTTGCACCGATATGTATCGGTTCGCTGGACGCGTTACTTACAGTGCAACTCCGCTTTGGGAAAACTCCGGCGAAACAGCCGCATAGATGAGACAAGTTCGTTTCCTTCTGAGGTTGTGTCTTTTGTATTTTTATTTTGTGTTGGATTCCGCAGACTGACGTGGAAATCGTCTCTTGCACCGATATGTATCCGTTCGCTGGACGCGTTACTTACAGTGCAACTCCGCTTTGGGAAAACTCCGGCGAAATAGCCGCATAGATGAGACAAGTTCGTTTCCTTCTGAGGTTGTGTCTTTTGTGTTTTTATTTTGTGTTGGATTCCGCAGACTGACGCGGAAATCGTCTCTTGCACCGATATGTATCCGTTCGCTGGACGCGTTACTTACAGTGCAACTCCGCTTTGGGAAAACTCCGGCGAAACAGCCGCATAGATGAGACAAGTTCGTTTCCTTCTGAGGTTGTGTCTTTTGTGTTTTTATTTTGTGTTGGATTCCGCAGACTGACGCGGAAATCGTCTCTTGCACCGATATGTATCCGTTCGCTGGACGCGTTACTTACAGTGCAACTCCGCTTTGGGAAAACTCCGGCGAAACAGCCGCATAGATGAGACAAGTTCGTTTCCTTCTGAGGTTGTGTCTTTTGTGTTTTTATTTTGTGTTGGATTCCGCAGACAGACGCGGAAATCGTCTCTTGCACCGATATGTATCCGTTCGCTGGACGCGTTACTTACAGTGCAACTCCGCTTTGGGAAAACTCCGGCGAAATAACCCCCATGGACGAGACAAGTTCGGTTTCTTCTGAGATTGTGTCATGTGTGTTTTTATTTTGTGCTGGATTCCGAAGACTGATGCGGAAGTCGTCTCTTCCATCGATATGCATCCGTTCGCTGGACGTGTTACTTACAGTGCAACTACGCTTCGGGAAAACTCCGGCGAAATAACCCCCATGGACGAGACAAGTTCGGTTTCTTCTGAGATTGTGTCTTGTGTGTTTTTCTTTGCCTTGACATACCAGTAACAGGTGTTTAGTTCGTCCACGATGCTGTATTTCTTTTGCACACCATTGTGGACCCAGATACTGGGGTTCACTCGCAAACACACGAAGCTAGAGGCCATTCAAACAGAATTTATTAAGAGAAAAAAACTGCAGGTAGTGAACATTTTGTACGAGGGGCATAATAAAAGTTCTGCACACGTTAATCTAAAACATAAGCGGATGATACAATCGCGGAAATGATTGCGTCATGTCAAGGTCAGACTCTCAGAAACTCAGTGGTATCAGAACGACGCGATATAATCTACTGTGTGGACGCGGGAGTGTTCGGAAATGGAAGTGTGCAGCTCGTCAAGTTGAGTCACAACATTAAACCAGCGCTCGTACATGAAAATAGAGACTCTGCGGGGAAAAACTCCAAAAGAGATCCACACTGCCATGCAAGAAGTTTGTGGGGAAGGAACTCTTGATTGAAGGACAAATTATTTTTTGTGGACGAAGTTGAGACCGAAAATTCTTCAAAATCGCCCCAAGTTGTTGGAAGTGGGAGCCATCTTGCTGCGTGACAACGCATCGTGTCATAGTGCAGCTTTGGTACGGGGAATATTGTCGAAATATGGCTGGAAAATATTATCCCACCCACCACACAGCCCTGATCTCAGTCCACCCGACTTTTATCTTTTCCTAAAGTCAAAAAATGGACTCATGTGCATCCGTTACGAATCGCTGGAGGAACTGTCATTGCATGTGACCCGAGTAATACGACAGCTGAACAAAGATGGCGCACTACGTGGCATCCAGGGCCTACCTTACCGCTGGCAAGCTGTCATGCGGAGGGGAGTACATTGAACGGCAATGAGATAAGTTTTCTCCGTTAGTTTACACTTTTCTCTGAAAAAGACATTGTGCAGAACTGTTGTTATGACCCACGTAGATCACTTGACTTAACATTTGTTAATGCGTAAGTGCCGAATATAGCGAGTAGATCTCTTTTCGGAGCTGATCAGAATTACTCAGGCCACAGAATGGCAAAGCTGTGTCTTTGTATATCTGATCTAGTTTTCAGTAGTTCGTTCCAAAACTACTATTATATTGCTTCATATGTTTATTTTGTACGTAGCGTACTCATTTTCAGCATCACGTCTACGTCACGCAGTCAGAGTAGGCGAGTATTATATATATTTTTTATTTTTTTTCATTGGAGGTTTAGCGACCACCGCGAGCAATGCAATGGGCTATTAGCAGTCGCCCGTCCCTAATTTAGGGCCACTGGTTCCAGGGAAGGGAGAGAGCAAGTGCCGTAAGACAAACACAACAGCTACGCCTCACCGGGATTCGAACCCGGATCCCTTTCGGACGAACGATCAGAAGCCATCGCTAAGACCACTGTGCCACCGGAGCGACAGTATTATCTTTGCTGATACGTATACGTATGATAGCAACTTTTTTCGAAACACTGTGGGAAATAATTTTAATGCTTTTTTACTACCGCTACAAAGGAATTTGTGCATCCCTTCCTCTTTCACACACACTTGGATCTGACTAGTCATGCCACTGGTAAACCAAAAAGATAACATTAATATGATTGAGTTATTGGTGTAAGATATACACTGAAGAGCAATTGAATTAGAGACTGCTGGCGTTATGCAAATGTGGCGCTGTGGGAGGCCCTGTAAACGGAAACGACATGACGTATGCAGCGATCCGACAATATAAGGAGTGATGCGACGGGAATCAGTAAGAGTCGGACGCAGTATGGGTAAGACGAAGGATCTGAGCGCATTTGATCGTGGTAAAATTGTCGGAGCCGGACGAATGGGTCACTCCATATCGGAAGTCGTGCAGGCACTCGCATTTTTACGAGCCACTGTGTCACGGGTGCACCGTGAGTACATGGAATCAGGTAAAACCATCCCTGCAATGGCCAACTGCCGTGGACAACAGCGTGTGGATGAGCGGGGTCATCGTCGGCTAGCTCGCATTGTAACAGCGGATAGACGGGCCACAGTGCAAGAAATCACTCGGCAATTTAACGCTGGTGCACAAAAACGCGTAAGCAGCCACACCACCCAGAACCATCTACTCACTATGGGGTACAGACGCCATCGTCCCACGAGGGCACCGCTGCTGACCGCACTTCACAGGGTGCAAAGATTAGCATGGGCGCAGGAACATCGCCACTGGACCCTAGACATGTGGAAAAATGTTGCCTGGACTGATGAGTCGAGATTCACGTTGGCACATGCGGATGGCAGGATACGAGTACGGCCCAAACTACATGAAGCGATGGATCCTTCTCGCCAGCAGGGTACTCTTCAAGCTGCGAGGGGTGGCATTCTCGTCTGCGGACTGTTTACGTGGACTGAAATGGGACCCCTGGTACGTGTGACATCGTCCCTCACAGGTCAACGTTACCGGGATATCCTGGATGACCATTTGATTCTGTTTTTGCGTCTTCAACATCCCACTGGAGACCTCATCCTTCAACAAGACAATGCACCGTGCCATCGCTCCCGAATTCTTTCCAAATGGTTGGATGAACACTACACCGACGTGACCACGCTTTCTTGGCCAGCTAGGTCACCTGATCTCAATACCATTGAGCACATCTGTGATGCCATCGAGAGAGATGATCTCCCTCCATCAAATCTTCGTGAACTGTGGGAGTTTGTTCAGGGGTCGTGGATCCGTATGGCTTTCCAACACTTCTGGTGCCTTGTAGAGTCCATGCCGAGACGAATCGCCGGCGTCATCAAGACGAAAAGTGGTGCTACATGTTACTAGACAGGTATCTCTAATTCAATTGCTCTTCAGTGTACATTGAAGTGCCAAAAGTAATGGAATAGCAGTATGCAAATCTTTAACTAGAGCTGCCGTCGTATAAAGGCTTCGACGCATGCCACGATTTTTATCAGTTCCGTGGTGTAATCTTGTGAGTCAGGTTGAACAACCGCCAGTAGGATTATGGCAAACCGACGTGAATTATCAGAGTTTGGACGAGGCATGGTAGTTGGAGCCAGACGGATGGGACATTCAATTTCCGAAGTTGTGCGAACATTCAAAATTTCACGATCCGCGGTGTCACGTGTGTACCGAGAATACCTCTAAGAAGGCATTACCTTACACCGTGAACAGCGCGGTGGCCGTCCACGGGTGCTGAATGACCGAGACTAGCGACGTCGGACCAGGATTGTCCACGCTAACAGACCAGCGACACTGGCTCATATAACATTCACATTCAATGCAGGAGGTACCATTGATATATCCATCAGGTCAGTGCAGCGTAATTTAGCGTCCATGGGGTATGAGAGCAGAAGACCCAACAGAGTGCCTTTGTTAACACCACAACATCGTGCACAGCTCCGCATCTGGGCTCGTGAATACGGTAATTGGACCCTGGAAGACTGGCAACATGTGGTGTTGTCCGATGAGTTACGCTAAAGGATGTTACGTACTGATGGCATTGTTCAGGTGTGGAGACCCCATGATGTCATGGACCCAATCTGTCATAAGGCACTGTGAAAGCTGGTGGTGCTTCCATACATGTGTGGGGTGTCTTTACGTGGCACGGTTTGCGTCCTCTGGTCTTCTTAAAAATGTCATTAACCGGATCTCGCTTTGTTGTTCTACTGGGTTTCCATTTGCAGCCCTTCATGAACTTCATGTACCCCAACAAAGATGTGATTTTACAGGCGGACGGTGCACCATGCCATCGGGTCCAAGTTGTCCACAATTGATTCCAGGAGCAATCTGGACAGTTCCGACGGATCGTGTGACCACCACGTTTGCCCGACATGAACCCAATAGAGCACTTATGGGACGTGGCGAGAAGGTCCGTTCACCCCCAAGATCCTGCACCTACAAATACCAGAGAACTGTGGGCAGCTATTCAGATGGTTTGACTGAACATCTCTCCAGAAGTCTTCTGGCCACTTGAGAATCGATGCCACGTCGAGTTGCTCCACTTCGTCGGGCTAGAGGAGGTTCTACACGATACTAGGTACGTAACCCATGACTTTGTAAATGTTGGTAGAATACCGTCTTCGACTTTTTTCTTGTTGTAAATGCATTGTCTTAATTGCTTTTCAAAATTTTACATTTTTGGTTATGAAAATATTACTATTTTTGAACAATTTCTTCAAAGAAAATGTTCTTTTTGTTTACGTGAATCATACAGGGTGATACATGAATAAGTATGCAATTTCAAAGCACTATAAAACAAGAACAATGCAAGATTTATTATATTACCTGTAACAAAATTGTAGGGGAATGTTTCAAGTTGTTTTAGATACAGTCACAGATGTTCTATGTGTGCACCCTTAGTCACACGACACACATCGAGCCGGTAATCTATTTCCGCCCAAACGCGAAGTAAGATATCTGAATCAAGTACAGTGATAGTGGCTGTGATACGCTGTTTCAGCTCCGCTAGATCAACAGGAAGGGGAGGGGCGAATACCTTGTCATTTACGTACCCCCACAGGAAAAAGTCACAAGGTGTTAAATCAGGACTTCTGGGTGGCCATTGGGTCAGTGGCACAAAATTCAAAGCGCTTTGTATTGTCAAGGTCAGTGAGAGTTTGCAACATCTGCACTTTGTATGGAATCATTTTCAGCTACTTTCTCAAAATTCTCCAGACAATGGGCTGTGAAATCTACACTTCACGACTCACCCTCCGCGTTGATTTTACTGGGATTCGTTAAATGGCTGTGCAAACACTATCAACAACTTCTTCCGATACACGCGGTCGTCCAGGACTTTTAAGTTTGCACAAACAGCCCGTAGTTTCAAATTTTTTTATGCCAATCGTAGATAGATTTTCTGGTTGGGGTTCTTCTCCGAATCGTGATCGAAAATGCCGTTGCACAAAAGTTAGATTCCATTTTGCTCAATTCAAGAACACAAAATGCATTCTCCACTGCAGACGCTGCCATTGTGACTGACTAGTCACGTGATACGCGCGCTATCGCCTACATCACTTCCCTCAGTAGCGGGACACTAACGTTATGAGTATATCTACCTAACGGTTAGCAGTTGAGGTCCGTGTTTTCAACTGTTACTGTTTTACAGCATCTGGAGACTGTATACTTCTTTATGAATAACCCTGTATTTTAACGTCGTGAGCGATACCTACCCCCTCCTTAACTTCCTTCGTTCAAGCCTACGAACTTGCCTTGCACTCTTCTTCTCCAAAGCAGTTATCAAGCCACATCCTGCTCTTTCACTGTCCCGAGGCAACCTGCAGAGCGCTGGTATAGCTTTAGACTCACAGTTTCCGTACTTAGTGGAACGATTAGTAATGACTTCCCTCAATGAATTCGTCTTCGCCTTCTTCATTCGCCCCAGGCCATATTGACGTGGAAAATGGCATAAACTAAGGATTTCGAAGAGTGGAGAACAACTGATTTTCATGGCCCTAAGGTTGCTATTTTCATAAACTTTCTAGGGAGAAGTAAACGACTCACCTCCCAGTAAGAAATAAGTAGGGTTAAACTACCAAAAACAAGAGACTCATTACTTCTTGGCAAAGTCTAGATTATATTTGGAAGCAAAAAAGAATCAAAAATCAAAATGGCATATCTTGAATTGGGTGTTCTTCAGAGTGGGCAAAAGAAATTTCTAGCCGATCCTCTCATCTCCTTGGCGACCTCTTCGCACGCAATCGTTTTCGTGTACTTCATTCATTTAAGTGTTTTAACGGTACTTTTCCCGAGGCGGAGTTGCACTAGAAGTAACGCGTACAGCGTATAAATAAATAGCGGTGCAAGAGACGACTTTTGGAACTACTTGATGGGCCAGTCTACGGAAGATGAGCCTAAAATTTCACGTTTTCGAGTTCAAATCAATCACATGCACTTTCTTATTCAAATAAAATTTCTTTCATACATGCTTTTATTAAAAAAAAATGTGTTGTACAAGTTAAGATTTACGTGTACTGTTTTTATGTATTTTGGTATTAGCGACGTTTCTAGAAATGGGTAAGGAAATTATTTTCGATTATACGATACATTTTCTACGCATTTCTCGGCATATCCAGAATTTCTTAGATTTTGGCGGGATACCTATCGTATTGGTTCACTGGCTCCGAAGCAGTTAGCATACACCATCCACAATTTCTTCTCAATCATACGATTAAACTTCGTGATTGATTTGCGCATTGTGGTAGAGAAAAGAAATCCTATCAATTCGTATGCACGCTTCTGATAGGAATTTCGATTATTTTGGTTGCGAATGATCGGATATGATCTTTAGTGATATATCCGTATTTGAGAGGTGACCAACATTTTTAAGTATTACTCTCAGTTAGATTTGATGAATGATCTTTGTGTAACTTAATATCTCAGATTTTGGTTCACCAAACCAATCGCATACACTTCCGTATTTAAAAGTCATTTTTTAAATACATACTAGATTAGGTAAAATTGTGTTGTACAAACTAATGCGGCAGATTCCGGTTAATTGGACCATAGGTTAATCGGGGAAACTCTTTATTTGGGACAATTGCTGAAGAACATCCCAAATTAACTCTTTGGGATAAAACCGCATAATTGGAGCAGCCGTTTAACTAGGCCAAAATGTTCTTGCCCCTATGTACCCCAATTAACGGGAATCCACCGGTTTTTTTTTTGTATTTTTTTTTTATGTATTTTATTATTAGCGACATTTTTAAACATGGATAAGGAATTTCCATTTCGATAAGACTTTATACTGTGATCTATATGCATTTTCCTGTATTTTTATGTAATTTTCCGCTATGAGCAAATCCAAAGGATCATGCGCCCGTCTCTAATTTGGTACCACTGTTTTCAGGAAAAGGGAAGGAGCTAGAGTGTAAGACAAGTGCGCCACACATACTAGATACGGGACTCTGTCTCAGCTCTAGCTCCGACCCCTAGTCAGAAATCTGCGCATCTGACCCAACGGCCACCGGACAGGCGCATTTCCACGTTTACCTATGAGAAGGACATTATACAGTGAAACCTGTGAATAAGGTCACAGGTCGGACAGGGGGAAAATGTGACCGTTGTTGGGAGGTGGCTATTGCTTGGAATTTAGGCCTAAATTACTATTGTTTGGTGAACTACGGCGTCGGCATGAGGTCTCCTGCATCGTTATATACTATGCTAAAGGGAAGTAGGGGAAAACCACCTCTCTCCTGCGAATCAGGTGTTTATGCGATCCCCCTACAGTATCCGGACGGCTCTAAACGATACTACATTGGAATGGCCAAGCGTTCGTTTAGAATCAGAGTCAACGAACATAAAGGAGACGCAAAATATGGTAAAGTAGCCACGGCACTATCCAGAGAAGTGAAATTCAAGCCCTCTACTCCTATGTGGGACGATATAAAGAAATTAGCTACCTACTCTACTCCTAATGGTACAGCCATTCGGGAAACCATGGAGATCATTACCAACAGCGATACTTGCAATGATTGCTTCTCACTCGAGTTATCACAAATTTGGAACCAATTCTTCAAGTAAAGCCTTCTGCCTACTAGGATACCTCGCGTGCAACTAACGTTCATATCTTTAAATGAATATAAAGTCGTATCTATTGTTTTCAAGTCAAGTTTCCTCGTTCAAATCGTTAATGCGTTCTATTTTTCAGTTGCAGTTTCTGTCTAACTTCCTTAAAAAAGCCATCTGGTTGATATGCGAAAGCTTGGAAACGCTAATGTGTTTACTTCCTATGCCAATAAATCGGATCACTAGTACATTGTTACTATTTATTACTATTGTTTGTCAGTGGTGTTTGGATTCAACAAATCCTGGGAGTCAACACGGAATTACCCATAGATGTGATTCGCGATTGTAGTAATGCGAAGAACAGAATGAAGATTGCATAATGTTAGTTTACAGAAATCTGAGGTTAGTTCAAGAATGAAAATGTCCAGATGCAGAGTAGTGAATACAACTGATTGTTTGCAGCTAAATTTTTGAATCACCAATAGCAATTTAAATGCATGCGATTTTTCTCGTTATCTTTATCAATATTTCAAATAGAATTGGATGACTGTAGTTAAACTGATAAACTATGAGAAGCTGTGCACAAACTATACATAAAACAGCAAAACTATATTAGTAATCCAATTTATTGGAGTAAAAATAGAAATAAACGATTCCAAACTTTCGCATATCAACCAAATGGCTTTTTTTAGCACGTCTTTTGTAAAAAAAGATCGTGCTTATGTTACCGGTTTGTCCGTCCGTCCGTCCGTCTGTACCCACGATATCTCTGCAACTATTAGTCCGATTTGAAAAATCCCTTTTGCATTGGGAAGCTTGAAATATGCGAATGATGATCCTTTATTTCGTTTTTTAACGAAGTATAATTTTGCCGCTAGAGGGCGTAAATGCAGATGTCGAATTCAAAAATACGTTTTATTCCTCATATTTGCTTCTAAACATTCGATTGAAAAAGTTCTTTTATCTTTCGATTCCATTTATGTCGAAGAGTATTTCAGATGTAGTTACTTTTTCAAATTACGCATAGGTGTTCCGCTAGGGGGCGTAAAAGTAAATTACATTTTTCCCGATAACTCTTCTTCTAAAACTTCGATTTGAAAAATATTTTCTTCAGCGGATACACCTCCTGATGGAAAGCACTTTTGCACATAATTTCAAATTTTTGGTAGAGAATACTTTGGCCACCAGGGGGCGTAAGTGTTAATATTTGCTTCTGATGTATTTGCAGCAGCTTCTAAATTCTCGATTGCAAAAAAAGGCGTTTGTTGACCGATACTACTCATGTCGACAAACCTTTTAGGAACATTTTCTTCTTGAAATAATGAATGGTTTCTACGCCAGGGGAGCGTAGATATATATCTTATGTTTGTCAATATCTGTACTTCTAGCAGTCCGATTTGAAAAATTCCTTCTTTGTTGGATAGTGTTTCCGATGTGAAATGTTTTCCCTTTAAATTAAAAATTTTCAAGTAAATCATAGACTTTCCGCTAGGAGGCACAGAGGTAAATTGCGTTTTCTGCGTTATTTCTGCTTCCAAAACTCCGATTTGAAAAATTCTTCCTGTACAGCATACAAGACCTGGTAGAAAATATTTTTCACATAATTTCTAATGTTTGGCAAAGAATGGTTTGGCCACCAGGGGGCATAAAGATTAATTTCTGCTTCTGATGTATTTGTAGCAAAATCTGGGCTGCTGAAAACTCGACTAAATTTTTTTTCTTGGACCGATACCATTCATATGGAAAAACCTTTTGAGAATACTTTCTTCCTAAAATAATGCATGGTTTTCTCACCAGGGGACGTAAAGTCACATCTTATTTTTGTCGATACCTCTGTTTCATGTTTTTCTATATATTTATATGTTCCCATATAAATTCATGTTTTTCTTAACGCACTAGTCTGCAAACAGAGAGCGTAAGCTAACGATTCAGTTTACAGCAATATCTGAGGGATTAAGAACCCGATTCAAAAATTTCTTTCTTCCGTCAGATACTGTTGTTTTCCATACCGGTTCCATTGATTTTGAATAACTTTGATAAATTTAATTTGCATCAGAACGGATTCAAAAGACGTGCTTATTGCAGCCGAATATTCGGTGTCATCTTTCTTGTTCTACCTTCTTTGGAAAAATTATCTAGTTGATACGCGAAAGCTTGGAAACATTTTTTCCTATTTATACGCCTACCGAATTACTATTTCAATTAAGTTACTATTTTCTATAGCAGAGCATTAACAATTAATCATAGTGTAGAGGATTTAAGGAAGGCAGTGTCTGACCCCTGGTTTCAAACAGCCTTTACGTATAGCAAGCTTGCTTAATAGGATTACGATACCCCAGAAGAAAGAAAATTAGGCCAATATTAGAGACAATGAAGTCTAACTGCGCAATTAAGTGGAAGCGCGCTGGAAAGGAGCAACAGAACTCACAGGGACTAAACCAAGTGATACCCCGCCGACGAACCTGGCTCCCAGCAACATCCCCGCTGGCATCGATGTGGGATGAAGACATACAGCGAAGATAGAGCCTGTCTAAAGTAATAGCATCACGAGACGAACCAAATTCACCACACTTGATCTACGTTACAGTACCATCCGCCCACATAGGACTCGAACTTAGGCACTTCCTGTTCATATCTTACAGGGATTCGAATCATGAATTTGGTGCAAAACCTGCATCATAAATATCAGGCATGGGACGATAGTTTTTTCCTATTTCTAGAATGGGATTTGGGACATTTGTTCTTACATACTGATCTATGCGTGACTTGCAATTTTCAGTTTTTGAGCTCTTTATTAAAGCTCCAGAAACTATAATAAATCGCATTTGAAAAAAAGAAATTACCAACAGATTTCAGTCTTTTGGGTACGACGTTTTTGTCTCTTAGATATTACGTTTTAGGCTCATCGCGGAGCTTCTTTTTCTGTACATGTACAGAAAACACTGTTGCTCAACAGGAAGAGCTGCAACTTTGCTGCCTTAACACCAAGTGCAGCTAGAATTTCCTTGCTTTTTTTTCTTTCTGAAAGAGCACAATAAAATTAAAAGAAACTGGTAACGTTTCGAAAAGGGATGCATGCTCCTAAGTTTCGGGGTGGTAATTTGGGATCAATTTTTTCTGGGATCATTTTTCTTTTGATCGGAGGTTTAACGACGATCGTGAGCAACTCACTGGGTATAAACAATCGCCCGTCCTTAATTTGGAGCCACAGGCTCTAGGGAAGGGAGAGAAAGGAGAGCAAGTGCCGCAAGACAAAAGCGCAACATCCATGTCTCACCGGGAATCGAACCTGGACCCATCTCGGACGCCATTTGAGTGTGTCCCGGCCACAGTCTCCAGGAATGCATAGAATTATTTGACCTATTTAGATTAAACGCTTCGACAGTTTCTTGAAAATGTCAGCAGAACCGTAGGCACTGCTGATTAATAATTAACAAATAAGCCATCAAGGATTTGTTTGCCCACTGTTGTCATATATTGTACAGGTTTCTCCATCCATTAGGTCTCAATTTTACCTAAAGAAAATTTTTAAGTGTTAATATATTTATATTCGAGTTTTAGTTGATCTTTACTATGGCTTCGTATAATTTAAAATTATTTTTATAGATGTGAAACTGCTCATCTGTGGCAATACACAAACTGTTGAGGGTTTTCTGCCGAAGGTTTTGAAAAATGAAGGTAGAGTTTTTAAGTGGAACCACCTTAATGTGGGGCCACTGACTCCAAAGGAGGGTCAGAGCTATCAGAGAAGAACGTTTTTTCTGCCCGGTGTCATTTCCGAAAAATATCTTGTGATGTTAATAAGACGAAATTTTATGATTGTTATTTCGTTTCTGTGAAGCTTCTGTTTCGAGAAGTTCTTTCATCCACATCTATATGACAGCAAACAGTAAAAGCCGTTTGCTCGTAAAATCCGAGTGGAAAAGTAAAATTTCATGAGCTGTTGTGTCTTAGGATGCAACAGACTGAAATGTTTGTTGTTACCTCAGACGGGAATGATTTCAAGTAAACATTTTCCGAAGATAATAACAAAACAAATCATTACTTATGGTTCATTCTTCGGAAAACAGAACTTCGAAATATTTTTTGGGGTACTTAAGTAGACAGTACGAAAAAAAAAATACCTGCTGGAAAAGAAGAAAAATTGATATATAACAAATTAAAACTTACATTTGAGTGTTTTCTTTTATTTTTTTTTATTGGGGGTTTAACGACCCTCCGTGAGCAACTCAATCGGCTCTTCCATATTTTGGAGCCACAGGTTCTAAGAAAGGGATAGAGAGAGAGAGAGAGAGAGAGAGAGAGAGCAAGAGCCGTAAGACACACGCGCAACATGCATTCCTCTCCGCGACCCGAACCCGGGCAGATCTCGGACGCCATTTCAGTGTGTCCATGCCACTGTCTCCTGGAATGCATAGAAATATTTGACCCATTTAGATTAAACGCTTTGACAGTTTGTTGAAAATGTCAACAGAACCGTAGGAATTGCTGATTACTAATTTCCAAATAAGCCTTCCATCATTTGTTTGTCCCCTTACGTCATGAATTGCACACATTTCTCCAACCAATTAGGTCTCAATTTTTCCTAATAAAAATTTTTGAGTTTTAATATATTTATGGATGAGTTTTAGCGAATCTTTAGTTTACCATGCTATAATTTAAAATTATTTTTATAGATGTGAAAATGTTCATTTGTGACAATACACAAACTGTGGAGAGTTTTCTGCCGAAGGTTTTGGAAAAAGAATGTAGAGTTTTTAAGTGGAACCACCTTAATTTGGGGCCACTGGCTCCAGGTTTCAAAATCGCTTTATTCTAATTTATCATAAGAAAACATAAGAGGGAGACGTACAGTATTGGGCGTCTCACTGGGAAATAATACAAAACTGTTAAAACATGATGGTATATACACTGCAATGACAATGGGGATGAATAACAAATGCTGCAAGCAAAGCTTATTGAATAAAAATAGCAGAAGTGACAGAGAGAAACACATCGTGTCACATGACATTGGCTGGGCATGATTTACAGGATAACACAGGCGAAACAATAGTACACAATTAGAAAAAGAACAGCACAAACACCGCCGTGAAGGTAAAACATTACATACATGAGATAAAAACACAGCATGCACAATTGTGCAAGTTATTTAACGAGGGCACCAAAGCAACATAATACAGGCGGGGTGAAAGTAAGTAATGTACACGAGTAAGCATGAAAATACACTGAGATGGCATTAGCATTCACAATTCAACGGTAGTGTGGATTGCACGAGTCGTAGAGTGGAGGAGGGGCACCAGGGTGCCAGGGAACTCAGCAAAGGAGGTGTAGAATGTCCTAGGGTACTGATAGGTGGAGCAGTTTAGAATCAACCGCAAACCATGGAGCGGCCGGCGCCCAGGTAGCATAGAAGGTGGCTTCTCGACAACTGGAAGAAGCCGACTGGTACTCCAGGCGGAGTCGAGAAAGCAATCGATGTTGAAAATGGCACAAAAGGGCTGCGCTGGCCTGGTGTAAAGAGACCGGCGAGTAAACGCTGCGGAGTTGTTGACGGTATACGTAAATAACGTGTTTAACCAGCACGAAAAGATACGCACATACTGACGGAAGAGGCGTAGGTGGATGAGCCCGCAGAAGAAGATGTCTGTAGGCAGTGAACGGAAGATCTTGAGAACAAGAGCGACTGGCAATCCGGAAAGCCTGGTGGAGGAGAGGCATCAGGATGGGACAGTAAAGGTAGACGTGAGAAACGTCTGCCTCCTGTGCGTAGAAGGAGCAGAGAGGGGAGGAGAGAACAGACATGCGAAAGAGAAAATACGGAACAGGGAGGCGATTATGCAAAAAGAGCCAGTGGGTGTTAATTTCAAGAGGGGCAGATAAGGGTGAGTGGGCAGCGGCCCAGACAAGAGGAAGAGAAGCAGGGGGAACCTCCAGAATAGAAAGCGGTGAAGGGGTGGCAAGGTGCACTAGAAAACGATAAAGAGGTTTAGAGGAGAGAGAGGAGAGAGGAAGAACCGAGTTTGTGAGTCGGAGGAAAAACGGCAGAGAAAGAGGGGCAGAAAAGACAGAGACGAGACCGGTGGGGGAGACAAGATCAGGGAAAAGAGAAAGCAGTGCAGTTAGCCGAGAGTCATAGACCAAATGGGCGGATGGGGACGAGAGAATAGCAGGGGGAGGCCAGAGAAAGGGCGCCAGGATAGATCCGAATTAGTGAGGTCTTGTACAGTTACTACACCTGCTCGGAGCCAAGAGGGGAATGAAAAACAGGGGAGATGGGAGGGATGAACAAGGGAGTTGAAGAAGAGGGGTTCAGAAAGAAGCTCTAGAGTTGAAGAGGGAGGGGAGCGAATGAGGGGGAGAGAGCGAAGGTGAGTGAGGGCTTCAGAATATGCAGGTGGGAGTTTGGAGGGGGGAAGGACAGCAATCCATGAGAACTAAAGAAAGAAAGGAAAAATGTGGGTTACGCAAGGAGGCAAGAACGTCACGTAACTGAACTGCGGAAGCCACTGGAGCCGTGAAAAGGTGAATGAAGTTGATCACTCGGCTTGCTTTGTAGCACAGCGGGACATCAGGTAGGCCAGCACCACCATAGGAGGGAGGAGCACAGAGCTTGTGGACGTTAATCCAGTGATGACCCGCCCACATTACTCGAGTAAGGCAGCGTGTAACCTCCTGGAGACAGAAAAGCGGGGTCGTAGATGCAATCCAAGAATGCTTGCAGATGGACAGAAGGTATGTCCTGGTGAGATTTGCACGCTGGTAGTAGGACGTACAGAACTGCGCACGACACCAGAATGCAGCTGTGCGGAGGAGGCGAGGATGGAGTTCCGAGCGAGTTGCACTGGATGTAGCTTGTGGTGCGCCTAAGTGCACACCCAGGAAGCGTTGGGTAGTGGATGACCATGTGGCCCCCCATGAAGCATCCAAGCGATTGGACCACGACCCGCACCACAATCCAGTGCTCTTAGACGTATTCAGTTCAGCTGCAGAACATGAAGCATATGCGGAGAACAAACGACGAAGCAGTTGGAACTGTGAGTCACTACGAATGCAGACGGTGATGTCATCTGCATAAGCAGAGTAAATGACTGAGTGATGCCGTGAGCTGGCAACTGGTGGTGGAAGTTGTGCTAGGAGAGATGTTTGCAGAGAGCGTAGAAAAGGCTCGACGGTAATCGCAAACAGTTGACCAGAAAGCGGGCAGCCCTGACGAACTCCCCGCTTGAAGGGAACATGTGCTGTGAGAAAAGATGCCGTCTTGACATGGAAAACGGCGTCCCGGTAGAGGGAGAGAAGAACGGAGACAAATTGTGGAGGAAAGCCAAAGTGTAGCAGGGTTTGTGTTAAATAGGCGTGTGAGATATTATCGAAAGCGGAACGGAGGTCTAAGGAAAGGAGAGCAAGAGGTTCAGAATGAGTCTTGGCCAGATGAATGAGATCGCGAAGAAGTTGAACATTGGAGGAAAGAGAACGGCCAGGAGCAGTATAGGTTTGAGAGTCAGCAAGGATGTGAGGGAGGATAGAGTTTAGTCGACGGGAAAGAAGCTTAGTATAGAGTTTATAATCTTGATTGAGAAGAGAAATGGGGTGCCAATTTCCCAAGTCAAGAGGGTCACCCTTCTTGGGAAATAGGACCACATGTGCATCCGTGAAACTCCTCGGGAGGGGGGAGCAGTTAAATGCAGCAGAAAAAGCGGAGAGGAGAAAAGGCAACAAAAGAGGCAAGAACGCACGGTAAAAAGGAAAAGAGAGGCCGTCAGGACTCGGAGCGGCATGGGGGTTAAGGAAAGAGAAGGTGTCGGACACCTCCGAGGATGTGGGTGAAAGAGACAGGGTGTGAGCAAGATGAAACGGAACTTGAGGCAGGTTATTGAGAAGATGGGGGAGAGCAGAGGGAGAAGGGGGAGGAGTTTCACTGAACTTGGTGGTATAGAACTGAAGAACGTGAGAGCAAATCGCTGCCGAATCGGATGTGATTTCGCCAGAGGGGAGGCGAAGATGACGAAGCGAGGTAGAAGACTTACGTGCAGATTCCATTGATGTTAGAAAATCATAGGTGCATTCCTCCGGATTGAGATGTTTAATGCGCAGACGTAAAAGTGCTTGCTGCGCAAGAGGTTTCAACAAAGCCTGGAGCTCCGCCTGATATGCTGGAAAAAGCGGATCTGATAACCCAATCAGTGTGAGCATCTGCCTGGCGTGATCGAGGCGCATCTGACTAGAAGTCTTCATGGTGAAGGAAAGTTGCTTGATATGTAAGAGGAGCTGATGCTTGACACGAAGCCAATACGTCAAGGTACAGGGTGCGGAATGCAACCCTGCGCGACGAGCAGCGAGGAAAGAACGGACAGAGGCACAAAATTCAGGATCAGTGAGGAGATTGGAGACAAATGTCCACGGACGTACAGTCCGAGGGAGTGACGCCGCAACAACAACTGTGAGGGTGACCGTGCAGTGGTCTGAGGAAGCAGTAGGTTGATGTTGCAACTCGGTAATAGACGGGTGTTAGAGTCAGAGCTATCAGAGAAGAACGTTTTATTCTGTCCCGTGTCATTTCAGACAAATATCTTGTGATGTTAATAAGACGAAATGTTTTGATTTGTATTTCGTTTCTATGCAACTTTAGTTACGAAAAGTTCTTTTATCCACTTCTGTATAACAGCAAACGATAAAAGCCGTTTGCCCGAAAACTCCGAGTGGAAAAGTAAAATTTCATGAGCTGTTGTGTCATAAGATGCAACAGACTGAAATGTTTGTTACGTCTGACGGGAATGATTTCAAGTAAATATTTTCCGAAGAAAGTAACAATACAAATCATTACTTATGGTTCCTTCTTCGTAAAAGCAGAACTTCGAAATATTTTTTGAGGTACTTAAGTAGACAGTAAACGAAAAAAAAGTCGTTCTGGAAGAGAAGAAAAAATGATGTATAATAAATTAAAACTTACATTTGAGTGTTTTTTTAGTTTTGCTTATTGGGGGGTTTAACGACCGCCGTGACCAACTCAATGGGCTATAAGTAGTCGCCCGTCCATAATTTGGGGCCGCAGGTTCCAAGGAAGGGATAGAGAGAGAGAGAGAGAGAGAGAGAGAGAGAGCAAGAGCCGTAAGACACACGCGCAACATGCATTCCTCTCCGCGACCCGAACCCGGGCAGATCTCGGACGCCATTTCAGTGTGTCCATGCCACTGTCTCCTGAAATGCATAGAAATATTTGAGCCATTTAGATTAAACGCTTTGACAGTTTGTTGAAAATGTCAACAGAACTGTAGGCATTGCTGATTACTAATTTCCAAATAAGCCTTCAATCATTTGTTTGTCCACTTACGTCATGAATTGTACACATTTCTCCAACCAATTAGGTCTCAATTTTTCCTAATAAAAAGTTTTGAGTTTTAATATATTTATGGATGAGTTTTCGCGAATCTTTAGTATGCCATGCTATAATTTAAAATTATTTTTATAGATGTGAAAATATTCATTTGTGGCAATACACAAACTGTGGAAGGTTTTCTGCCGAAGGTTTTGGAAAAGGAATGTAGAGTTTTTAAGTGGAACCACCTTAATTTGGGGCCACTGGCTCCAGGGTAGTATCAAAGCCAGAGCTATCAGAGAAGAACGTTTTTTTCTGTCCCGTGTCACTTCAGATAAATATCTTGTGATGTTAATAAGACGAAATTTTATGATTTGTGTTTCGTTTCTGTGAAGCTTCTGTTTCGAAAAGTTCTTTCATCCACATCTTATGACAGCAAACAGTAAAAGCCGTTTGCTCGTAAAATCCGAGTGGAAAAGTAAAATTTCATGGGCTGTTGCGTCTTAGGATGCAACAGACTGAAATGTTTGTTGTTACCTCAGACGGGAATGATTTCAAGTAAACATTTTCCGAAGAAAGTAACAATACAGATCATTACTTATAGTTCCTCCTTCGTAAAATCAGAACTTCGAAATATTTTTTGAGGTACTTAAGTAGACAGTACGAAAAAAAATACCTGCTGGAAAAGAAGAAAGATTGATATATAAAAAATTAAAACTTACATTTGAGTGTTTCTTTATATTTTTTTTTATTGGGGGTTTAATGACCGCCGTGAGCAACTTAATCGGCTCGTCCATATTTTGGAGCCACAGGTTCCAAGGAAGGGAGAGAGAGAGAGAGAGAGAGAGCAAGAGCCGTAAGACACACGCGCAACATGCTTCCTCTCCGCGACCCGAACCCGGGCAGATCTCGGACGCCATTTCAGCGTGTCCATGCCACTGTCTCCTGGAATGCATAGAAATATTTGAGCCATTTAGATTAAACGCTTTGACAGTTTGTTGAAAATGTCAACAGAAATGTAGGCATTGCTGATTACTAATTTCCAAATAAGTCTCCAATCATTTGTTTGTCTACTTACGTCATGAATTGCACACAGGTTTCCAAACAATTATGTCTCATATTTTCCTAATAAAAATTTTTAAGTTTTAATATATTTATGGATGAGTTTTAGCGAATCTTTAGTTTACGATGCTATAATTTAAAATTATTTTTATAGATGTGAAAATGTTCATTTGTGGCAATAGACAAACTGTGGAGAGTTTTCTGCCGAAGGTTTTGGAAAGAGAATGTAGAGTTTTTAAGTGGAACCACCTTAATTTGGGGCCACTGGCTCCAGGGGTGTTAGAGCCAGAGCTATCAGAGAAGAACGTTTTATTCTGTCCCGTGTCATTTCAGACAAATATCTTGTGATGTTAATAAGACGAAATTTTTTGATTTGTATTTCGTTTCTATGCAACTTCAGTTACGAAAAGTTCTTTTATCCACTTCTGTGTAACAGCAAACGATAAAAGCCGTTCGCCCGAAAACTGCGAGTGGAAAAAGTAAAATTTCATGAGCTGTTGTGTCATAAGATGCAACAGACTGAAATGTTTGTTACGTCTGACGGGAATGATTTCAAGTAAATATTTTCCGAAGAAAGTAACAATACAAATCATTACTTATGGTTCCTTCTTCGTAAAAGCAGAACTTTAAAATATTTTTTGGGGTACTTAAGTAGACAGTATAAACGAAAAAAAGTCGTTCTGGAAGAGAAGAAAAAATGATGTATAATAATTAAAACTTACATTTGAGTGTTTTTTTTGTTTTGTTTATTGGGGGGTTTAACGACCACCGTGACCAACTCAATGGGCAATAAGTAGTCGCCCGTCCATAATTTGGTGCCGCAGGTTCCAAGGAAGGGAGACAGAGAGAGAGAGCGAGAGCGAGAGCCGTAAGACACACGCGCAACATGCATTCCTCTCCGCGACCCGAACCCGGGCAGATCTCGGACTCCATTTCAGTGTGTCCATGCCACTGTCTCCTGGAATGCATAGAAATATTTGAGCCATTTAGATTAAACGCTTTGACAGTTTGTTGAAAATGTCAACAGAAATGTAGGCATTGCTGATTACTAATTTCCAAATAAGCCTTCAATCATTTGTTTGTCCACTTACGTCATGAATTGTACACATTTCTCCAACCAATTAGGTCTCAATTTTTCCTAATAAAAAGTTTTGAGTTTTAATATATTTATGGATGAGTTTTCGCGAATCTTTAGTATGCCATGCTATAATTTAAAATTATTTTTATAGATGTGAAAATGTTCATTTGTGGCAATACACAAACTGTGGAGAGTTTTCTGCCGAAGGTTTTGGAAAAGGAATGTAGAGTTTTTAAGTGGAACCACCTTAATTTGGGGCCACTGGCTCCAGGGTAGTATCAAAGCCAGAGCTATCAGAGAAGAACGTTTTTTCTGTCCCGTGTCACTTCAGATAAATATCTTGTGATGTTAATAAGACGAAATTTTATGATTTGTATTTCGTTTCTATGCAACTTCAGTTACGAAAAGTTCTTTTATCCACTTCTGTATAACAGCAAACGATAAAAGCCGTTTGCCCGAAAACTCCGAGTGGAAAAGTAAAATTTCATGAGCAGTTGTGTCATAAGATGCAACAGACTGAAATGTTTGTTACGTCTGACGGGAATGATTTCAAGTAAATATTTTCCGAAGAAAGTAACAATACAAATCATTACTTATGGTTCCTTCTTCGTAAAAGCAGAACTTCGAAATATTTTTTGAGGTACTTAAGTAGACAGTATAAATGAAAAAAAGTCGTTCTGGAAGAGAAGAAAAATTGATGTATAATAAATTAAAACTTACATTTGAGTGTTTTTTTAGTTTTGTTTATTGGGGGGTTTAACGACCGCCGTGACCAACTCAATGGGCTATAAGTAGTCGCCCGTCCATAATTTGGGGCCGCAGGTTCCAAGGAAGGGAGAGAGATAGAGAGAGCGAGAGAGAGAGCAAGAGCCGTAAGACACACGCGCAACATGCATTCATTTACGGGATTCGAACCCGTGCAGATCTCGGACGCCATTTGAGTGTATCCATGCCACTGTCTCTTGGAATGCATAGAAATATTTGACCCATTTAGATTAAACGTTTTGACAGTTTGTTGAAAATTTCAAAAGAACTGTAGGCATTGCTGATTACTAATTTCCATATAAGCCTTCAATCATTTGTTTGTCCACTTACGTCATGAATTGTAGACATTTCTCCAACCAATTAGGTCTCAATTTTTCCTAATAAAAAGTTTTGAGTTTTAATATATTTATGGATGAGTTTTCGCGAATCTTTAGTATGCCATGCTATAATTTAAAATTATTTTTATAGATGTGAAAATGTTCATTTGTGGCAATACACAAACTGTGGAGGGTTTTCTGCCGAAGGTTTTGGAAAAATAACGTAGAGTTTTTAAGTGGAACCACCTTAATTTGGGGCCACTGGCTCCAGGGTAGTATCAAAGCCAGAGCTATCAGAGAAGAACGATTTTTCTGTCCCGTGTCACTTCAGATAAATATCTTGTGATGTTAATAAGACGAAATTTTATGATTTGTGTTTCGTTTCTGTGAAGCTTCTGTTTCGAAAAGTTCTTTCATCCACATCTTATGACAGCAAACAGAAAAGCCGTTTGCTCGTAAAATCCGAGTGGAAAAGTAAAATTTCATGGGCTGTTGTGTCTTAGGATGCAACAGACTGAAATGTTTGTTGTTACCTCAGACGGGAATGATTTCAAGTAAACATTTTCCGAAGATAATAACAAAACAAATCATTACTTATGGTTCATTCTTCGGAAAACAGAACTTCGAAATATTTTTTGAGGTACTTAAGTAGACAGTACGAAAAAAAAAATACCTGCTGGAAAAGAAGAAAAATTGATATATAACAAATTAAAACTTACATTTGAGTGTTTTCTTTTATTTTTTTTTATTGGGGGTTTAACGACCGCCGTGAGCAACTCAATCGGCTCTTCCATATTTTGGAGCCACAGGTTCTAAGGAAGGGATAGAGAGAGAGAGAGAGAGAGAGAGAGAGAGCAAGAGCCGTAAGACACACGCGCAACATGCATTCCTCTCCGCGACCCGAACCCGGGCAGATCTCGGACGCCATTTCAGTGTGTCCATGCCACTGTCTCCTGAAATGCATAGAAATATTTGAGCCATTTAGATTAAACGCTTTGACAGTTTGTTGAAAATGTCAACAGAACTGTAGGCATTGCTGATTACTAATTTCCAAATAAGCCTTCAATCATTTGTTTGTCCACTTACGTCATGAATTGTACACATTTCTCCAACCAATTAGGTCTCAATTTTTCCTAATAAAAAGTTTTGAGTTTTAATATATTTATGGATGAGTTTTCGCGAATCTTTAGTATGCCATGCTATAATTTAAAATTATTTTTATAGATGTGAAAATATTCATTTGTGGCAATACACAAACTGTGGAAGGTTTTCTGCCGAAGGTTTTGGAAAAATAACGTAGAGTTTTTAAGTGGAACCACCTTAATTTGGGGCCACTGGCTCCAGGGTAGTATCAAAGCCAGAGCTATCAGAAAAGAACGTTTTTTCTGTCCCGTGTCACTTCAGATAAATATCTTGTGATGTTAATAAGACGAAATTTTATGATTTGTGTTTCGTTTCTGTGAAGCTTCTGTTTCGAAAAGTTCTTTCATCCACATCTTATGACAGCAAACAGTAAAAGCCGTTTGCTCGTAAAATCCGAGTGGAAAAGTAAAATTTCATGGGCTGTTGTGTCTTAGGATGCAACAGACTGAAATGTTTGTTGTTACCTCAGACGGGAATGATTTCAAGTAAACATTTCCCGAAGAAAGTAACAATACAGATCATTACTTATAGTTCCTCCTTCGTAAAATCAGAACTTCGAAATATTTTTTGAGGTACTTAAGTAGACAGTACGAAAAAAAATACCTGCTGGAAAAGAAGAAAGATTGATATATAAAAAATTAAAACTTACATTTGAGTGTTTCTTTATATTTTTTTTTATTGGGGGTTTAATGACCGCCGTGAGCAACTTAATCGGCTCGTCCATATTTTGGAGCCACAGGTTCCAAGGAAGGGAGAGAGAGAGAGAGAGAGAGAGAGAGAGAGCAAGAGCCGTAAGACACACGCGCAACATGCATTCCTCTCCGCGACCCGAACCCGGGCAGATCTCGGACGCCATTTCAGCGTGTCCATGCCACTGTTTCCTGGAATGCATAGAAATATTTGAGCCATTTAGATTAAACGCTTTGACAGTTTGTTGAAAATGTCAACAGAAATGTAGGCATTGCTGATTACTAATTTCCAAATAAGTCTCCAATCATTTGTTTGTCTACTTACGTCATGAATTGCACACAGGTTTCCAAACAATTATGTCTCATATTTTCCTAATAAAAATTTTTAAGTTTTAATATATTTATGGATGAGTTTTAGCGAATCTTTAGTTTACGATGCTATAATTTAAAATTATTTTTATAGATGTGAAAATGTTCATTTGTGGCAATACACAAACTGTGGAGAGTTTTCTGCCGAAGGTTTTGGAAAGAGAATGTAGAGTTTTTAAGTGGAACCACCTTAATTTGGGGCCACTGGCTCCAGGGGTGTTAGAGCCAGAGCTATCAGAGAAGAACGTTTTATTCTGTCCCGTGTCATTTCAGACAAATATCTTGTGATGTTAATAAGACGAAATTTTTTGATTTGTATTTCGTTTCTATGCAACTTCAGTTACGAAAAGTTCTTTTATCCACTTCTGTGTAACAGCAAACGATAAAAGCCGTTCGCCCGAAAACTGCGAGTGGAAAAAGTAAAATTTCATGAGCTGTTGTGTCATAAGATGCAACAGACTGAAATGTTTGTTACGTCTGACGGGAATGATTTCAAGTAAATATTTTCCGAAGAAAGTAACAATACAAATCATTACTTATGGTTCCTTCTTCGTAAAAGCAGAACTTTAAAATATTTTTTGAGGTACTTAAGTAGACAGTATAAACGAAAAAGTCGTTCTGGAAGAGAAGAAAAAATGATGTATAATAATTAAAACTTACATTTGAGTGTTTTTTTTGTTTTGTTTATTGGGGGTTTAACGACCACCGTGACCAACTCAATGGGCAATAAGTAGTCGCCCGTCCATAATTTGGTGCCGCAGGTTCCAAGGAAGGGAGACAGAGAGAGAGAGCGAGAGCGAGAGCCGTAAGACACACGCGCAACATGCATTCCTCTCCGCGACCCGAACCCGGGCAGATCTCGGACTCCATTTCAGTGTGTCCATGCCACTGTCTCCTGGAATGCATAGAAATATTTGAGCCATTTAGATTAAACGCTTTGACAGTTTGTTGAAAATGTCAACAGAAATGTAGGCATTGCTGATTACTAATTTCCAAATAAGCCTTCAATCATTTGTTTGTCCACTTACGTCATGAATTGTACACATTTCTCCAACCAATTAGGTCTCAATTTTTCCTAATAAAAAGTTTTGAGTTTTAATATATTTATGGATGAGTTTTCGCGAATCTTTAGTATGCCATGCTATAATTTAAAATTATTTTTATAGATGTGAAAATGTTCATTTGTGGCAATACACAAACTGTGGAGAGTTTTCTGCCGAAGGTTTTGGAAAAGGAATGTAGAGTTTTTAAGTGGAACCACCTTAATTTGGGGCCACTGGCTCCAGGGTAGTATCAAAGCCAGAGCTATCAGAGAAGAACGTTTTTTCTGTCCCGTGTCACTTCAGATAAATATCTTGTGATGTTAATAAGACGAAATTTTATGATTTGTATTTCGTTTCTATGCAACTTCAGTTACGAAAAGTTCTTTTATCCACTTCTGTATAACAGCAAACGATAAAAGCCGTTTGCCCGAAAACTCCGAGTGGAAAAGTAAAATTTCATGAGCAGTTGTGTCATAAGATGCAACAGACTGAAATGTTTGTTACGTCTGACGGGAATGATTTCAAGTAAATATTTTCCGAAGAAAGTAACAATACAAATCATTACTTATGGTTCCTTCTTCGTAAAAGCAGAACTTCGAAATATTTTTTGAGGTACTTAAGTAGACAGTATAAATGAAAAAAAGTCGTTCTGGAAGAGAAGAAAAATTGATGTATAATAAATTAAAACTTACATTTGAGTGTTTTTTTAGTTTTGTTTATTGGGGGGTTTAACGACCGCCGTGACCAACTCAATGGGCTATAAGTAGTCGCCCGTCCATAATTTGGGGCCGCAGGTTCCAAGGAAGGGAGAGAGATAGAGAGAGCGAGAGAGAGAGCAAGAGCCGTAAGACACACGCGCAACATGCATTCATTTACGGGATTCGAACCCGTGCAGATCTCGGACGCCATTTGAGTGTATCCATGCCACTGTCTCTTGGAATGCATAGAAATATTTGACCCATTTAGATTAAACGTTTTGACAGTTTGTTGAAAATTTCAAAAGAACTGTAGGCATTGCTGATTACTAATTTCCATATAAGCCTTCAATCATTTGTTTGTCCACTTACGTCATGAATTGTAGACATTTCTCCAACCAATTAGGTCTCAATTTTTCCTAATAAAAAGTTTTGAGTTTTAATATATTTATGGATGAGTTTTCGCGAATCTTTAGTATGCCATGCTATAATTTAAAATTATTTTTATAGATGTGAAAATGTTCATTTGTGGCAATACACAAACTGTGGAGGGTTTTCTGCCGAAGGTTTTGGAAAAATAACGTAGAGTTTTTAAGTGGAACCACCTTAATTTGGGGCCACTGGCTCCAGGGTAGTATCAAAGCCAGAGCTATCAGAGAAGAACGATTTTTCTGTCCCGTGTCACTTCAGATAAATATCTTGTGATGTTAATAAGACGAAATTTTATGATTTGTGTTTCGTTTCTGTGAAGCTTCTGTTTCGAAAAGTTCTTTCATCCACATCTTATGACAGCAAACAGAAAAGCCGTTTGCTCGTAAAATCCGAGTGGAAAAGTAAAATTTCATGGGCTGTTGTGTCTTAGGATGCAACAGACTGAAATGTTTGTTGTTACCTCAGACGGGAATGATTTCAAGTAAACATTTTCCGAAGATAATAACAAAACAAATCATTACTTATGGTTCATTCTTCGGAAAACAGAACTTCGAAATATTTTTTGAGGTACTTAAGTAGACAGTACGAAAAAAAAAATACCTGCTGGAAAAGAAGAAAAATTGATATATAACAAATTAAAACTTACATTTGAGTGTTTTCTTTTATTTTTTTTTATTGGGGGTTTAACGACCGCCGTGAGCAACTCAATCGGCTCTTCCATATTTTGGAGCCACAGGTTCTAAGGAAGGGATAGAGAGAGAGAGAGAGAGAGAGAGAGAGCAAGAGCCGTAAGACACACGCGCAACATGCATTCCTCTCCGCGACCCGAACCCGGGCAGATCTCGGACGCCATTTCAGTGTGTCCATGCCACTGTCTCCTGAAATGCATAGAAATATTTGAGCCATTTAGATTAAACGCTTTGACAGTTTGTTGAAAATGTCAACAGAACTGTAGGCATTGCTGATTACTAATTTCCAAATAAGCCTTCAATCATTTGTTTGTCCACTTACGTCATGAATTGTACACATTTCTCCAACCAATTAGGTCTCAATTTTTCCTAATAAAAAGTTTTGAGTTTTAATATATTTATGGATGAGTTTTCGCGAATCTTTAGTATGCCATGCTATAATTTAAAATTATTTTTATAGATGTGAAAATATTCATTTGTGGCAATACACAAACTGTGGAAGGTTTTCTGCCGAAGGTTTTGGAAAAATAACGTAGAGTTTTTAAGTGGAACCACCTTAATTTGGGGCCACTGGCTCCAGGGTAGTATCAAAGCCAGAGCTATCAGAAAAGAACGTTTTATTCTGTCCCGTGTCACTTCAGATAAATATCTTGTGATGTTAATAAGACGAAATTTTATGATTTGTGTTTCGTTTCTGTGAAGCTTCTGTTTCGAAAAGTTCTTTCATCCACATCTGTATGACAGCAAACAGTAAAAGCCGTTTGCTCGTAAAATCCGAGTGGAAAAGTAAAATTTCATGGGCTGTTGTGTCTTAGGATGCAACAGACTGAAATGTTTGTTGTTACCTCAGACGGGAATGATTTCAAGTAAACATTTCCCGAAGAAAGTAACAATACAGATCATTACTTATAGTTCCTCCTTCGTAAAATCAGAACTTCGAAATATTTTTTGAGGTACTTAAGTAGACAGTAAAAAAAAAATACCTGCTGGAAAAGAAGAAAGATTGATATATAAAAAATTAAAACTTACATTTGAGTGTTTCTTTATATTTTTTTTTATTGGGGGGTTTAATGACCGCCGTGACCAACTCAATGGGCTATAAGTAGTCGCCCGTCCATAATTTGGGGCCGCAGGTTCCAAGGAAGGGATAGAGAGAGAGAGAGAGAGAGAGAGAGAGAGCAAGAGCCGTAAGACACACGCGCAACATGCATTCCTCTCCGCGACCCGAACCCGGGCAGATCTCGGACGCCATTTCAGCGTGTCCATGCCACTGTTTCCTGGAATGCATAGAAATATTTGAGCCATTTAGATTAAACGCTTTGACAGTTTGTTGAAAATGTCAACAGAAATGTAGGCATTGCTGATTACTAATTTCCAAATAAGTCTCCAATCATTTGTTTGTCTACTTACGTCATGAATTGCACACAGGTTTCCAAACAATTATGTCTCATATTTTCCTAATAAAAAGTTTTAAGTTTTAATATATTTATGGATGAGTTTTAGCGAATCTTTAGTTTACGATGCTATAATTTAAAATTATTTTTATAGATGTGAAAATGTTCATTTGTGGCAATACACAAACTGTGGAGAGTTTTCTGCCGAAGGTTTTGGAAAGAGAATGTAGAGTTTTTAAGTGGAACCACCTTAATTTGGGGCCACTGGCTCCAGGGTAGTGTTAGAGCCAGAGCTATCAGAGAAGAACGTTTTATTCTGTCCCGTGTCATTTCAGATAAATATCTTGTGATGTTAATAAGACGAAATTTTTTGATTTGTATTTCGTTTCTATGCAACTTCAGTTACGAAAAGTTCTTTTATCCACTTCTGTGTAACAGCAAACGATAAAAGCCGTTCGCCCGTAAACTGCGAGTGGAAAAAGTAAAATTTCATGAGCTGTTGTGTCATAAGATGCAACAGACTGAAATGTTTGTTGTTACGTCTGACGGGAATGATTTCAAGTAAATATTTTCCGAAGAAAGTAACAATACAAATCATTACTTATGGTTCCTTCTTCGTAAAAGCAGAACTTTAAAATATTTTTTGAGGTACTTAAGTAGACAGTATAAACGAAAAAAAAGTCGTTCTGGAAGAGAAGAAAAAATGATGTATAATAAATTAAAACTTACATTTGAGTGTTTTTTTAGTTTTGTTTATTGGGGGTTTAACGACCACCGTGACCAACTCAATGGGCAATAAGTAGTCGCCCGTCCATAATTTGGTGCCGCAGGTTCCAAGGAAGGAGAGAGAGAGAGAGAGAGAGAGAGAGCGAGAGCGAGAGCCGTAAGACACACGCGCAACATGCATTCCTCTCCGCGACCCGAACCCGGGCAGATCTCGGACGCCATTTCAGTGTGTCCATGCCACTGTCTCCTGGAATGCATAGAAATACTTGAGCCATTTAGATTAAACGCTTTGACAGTTTGTTGAAAATGTCAACAGAAATGTAGGCATTGCTGATTACTAATTTCCAAATAAGCCTTCAATCATTTGTTTGTCCACTTACGTCATGAATTGTACACATTTCTCCCACCAATTAGGTCTCAATTTTTCCTAATAAAAAGTTTTGAGTTTTAATATATTTATGGATGAGTTTTCGCGAATCTTTAGTATGCCATGCTATAATTTAAAATTATTTTTATAGATGTGAAAATGTTCATTTGTGGCAATACACAAACTGTGGAGAGTTTTCTGCCGAAGGTTTTGGAAAAGGAATGTAGAGTTTTTAAGTGGAACCACCTTAATTTGGGGCCACTGGCTCCAGGGTAGTATCAAAGCCAGAGCTATCAGAGAAGAACGTTTTATTCTGTCCCGTGTCACTTCAGATAAATATCTTGTGATGTTAATAAGACGAAATTTTATGATTTGTGTTTCGTTTCTGTGAAGCTTCTGTTTCGAAAAGTTCTTTCATCCACATCTGTATGACAGCAAACAGTAAAAGCCGTTTGCTCGTAAAATCCGAGTGGAAAAAGTAAAATTTCATGGGCTGTTGTGTCTTAGGATGCAACAGACTGAAATGTTTGTTGTTACCTCTGACGGGAATGATTTCAAGTAAACATTTCCCGAAGAAAGTAACAATACAGATCATTACTTATAGTTCCTCCTTCGTAAAATCAGAACTTCAAAATATTTTTTGAGGTACTTAAGTAGACAGTATAAACGAAAAAAAATACCTGCTGGAAAAGAAGAAAGATTGATATATAAAAAATTAAAACTTACATTTGAGTGTTTCTTTATAGTTTTTTTTATTGGGGGGTTTAATGACCGCCGTGACCAACTCAATGGGCAATAAGTAGTCGCCCGTCCATAATTTGGTGCCGCAGGTTCCAAGGAAGAGAGAGAGAGAGAGAGAGAGAGAGAGAGCAAGAGCCGTAAGACACACGCGCAACATGCATTCCTCTCCGCGACCCGAACCCGGGCAGATCTCGGACGCCATTTCAGCGTGTCCATGCCACTGTCTCCTGGAATGCATAGAAATATTTGAGCCATTTAGATTAAACGCTTTGACAGTTTGTTGAAAATGTCAACAGAAATGTAGGCATTGCTGATTACTAATTTCCAAATAAGTCTCCAATCATTTGTTTGTCTACTTACGTCATGAATTGCACACAGGTTTCCAAACAATTATGTCTCATATTTTCCTAATAAAAATTTTTAAGTTTTAATATATTTATGGATGAGTTTTAGCGAATCTTTAGTTTACGATGCTATAATTTAAAATTATTTTTATAGATGTGAAAATGTTCATTTGTGGCAATACACAAACTGTGGAGAGTTTTCTGCCGAAGGTTTTGGAAAGAGAATGTAGAGTTTTTAAGTGGAACCACCTTAATTTGGGGCCACTGGCTCCAGGGTAGTGTTAGAGCCAGAGCTATCAGAGAAGAACGTTTTATTCTGTCCCGTGTCATTTCAGACAAATATCTTGTGATGTTAATAAGACGAAATTTTTTGATTTGTATTTCGTTTCTATGCAACTTCAGTTACGAAAAGTTCTTTTATCCACTTCTTGTAACAGCAAACGATAAAAGCCGTTCGCCCGAAAACTGCGAGTGGAAAAGTAAAATTTCATGAGCTGTTGTGTCATAAGATGCAACAGACTGAAATGTTTGTTGTTACGTCTGACGGGAATGATTTCAAGTAAATATTTTCCGAAGAAAGTAACAATACAAATCATTACTTATGGTTCCTTCTTCGTAAAAGCAGAACTTTAAAATATTTTTTGAGGTACTTAAGTAGACAGTATAAACGAAAAAAAAGTCGTTCTGGAAGAGAAGAAAGAATGATGTATAATAAATTAAAACTTACATTTGAGTGTTTTTTATAATTTTGTTTATTGGGGGTTTAACGACCACCGTGACCAACTCAATGGGCAATAAGTAGTCGCCCGTCCATAATTTGGTGCCGCAGGTTCCAAGGAAGGGAGAGAGAGAGAGAGAGAGAGAGAGCGAGAGCGAGAGCCGTAAGACACACGCGCAACATGCATTCCTCTCCGCGACCCGAACCCGGGCAGATCTCGGACTCCATTTCAGTGTGTCCATGCCACTGTCTCCTGGAATGCATAGAAATATTTGAGCCATTTAGATTAAACGCTTTGACAGTTTGTTGAAAATGTCAACAGAAATGTAGGCATTGCTGATTACTAATTTCCAAATAAGCCTTCAATCATTTGTTTGTCCACTTACGTCATGAATTGTACACATTTCTCCAAACAATTAGGTCTCAATTTTTCCTAATAAAAAGTTTTGAGTTTTAATATATTTATGGATGAGTTTTAGCGAATCTTTAGTATGCCATGCTATAATTTAAAATTATTTTTATAGATGTGAAAATGTTCATTTGTGGCAATACACAAACTGTGGAGAGTTTTCTGCCGAAGGTTTTGGAAAAGGAATGTAGAGTTTTTAAGTGGAACCACCTTAATTTGGGGCCACTGGCTCCAGGGTAGTATCAAAGCCAGAGCTATCAGAGAAGAACGTTTTTTCTGTCCCGTGTCACTTCAGATAAATATCTTGTGATGTTAATAAGACGAAATTTTATGATTTGTATTTCGTTTCTATGCAACTTCAGTTACGAAAAGTTCTTTTATCCACTTCTGTATAACAGCAAACGATAAAAGCCGTTTGCCCGAAAACTCCGAGTGGAAAAGTAAAATTTCATGAGCAGTTGTGTCATAAGATGCAACAGACTGAAATGTTTGTTACGTCTGACGGGAATGATTTCAAGTAAATATTTTCCGAAGAAAGTAACAATACAAATCATTACTTATGGTTCCTTCTTCGTAAAAGCAGAACTTCGAAATATTTTTTGAGGTACTTAAGTAGATAGTATAAACGAAAAAAAAGGCGTTCTGGAAGAGAAGAAAAATTGATGTATAATAAATTAAAACTTACATTTGAGTGTTTTTTTAGTTTTGTTTATTGGGGGGTTTAACGACCGCCGTGACCAACTCAATGGGCTATAAGTAGTCGCCCGTCCATAATTTGGGGCCGCAGGTTCCAAGGAAGGGAGAGAGATAGAGAGAGCGAGAGAGAGAGCAAGAGCCGTAAGACACACGCGCAACATGCATTCATTTACGGGATTCGAACCCGTGCAGATCTCGGACGCCATTTGAGTGTATCCATGCCACTGTCTCTTGGAATGCATAGAAATATTTGACCCATTTAGATTAAACGTTTTGACAGTTTGTTGAAAATTTCAAAAGAACTGTAGGCATTGCTGATTACTAATTTCCATATAAGCCTTCAATCATTTGTTTGTCCACTTACGTCATGAATTGTAGACATTTCTCCAACCAATTAGGTCTCAATTTTTCCTAATAAAAAGTTTTGAGTTTTAATATATTTATGGATGAGTTTTCGCGAATCTTTAGTATGCCATGCTATAATTTAAAATTATTTTTATAGATGTGAAAATGTTCATTTGTGGCAATACACAAACTGTGGAGGGTTTTCTGCCGAAGGTTTTGGAAAAATAACGTAGAGTTTTTAAGTGGAACCACCTTAATTTGGGGCCACTGGCTCCAGGGTAGTATCAAAGCCAGAGCTATCAGAGAAGAACTTTTTTCTGTCGCGTGTCACTTCAGATAAATATCTTGTGATGTTAATAAGACGAAATTTTATGATTTGTGTTTCGTTTCTGTGAAGCTTCTGTTTCGAAAAGTTCTTTCATCCACATCTGTATGACAGCAAACGGTAAAAGCCGTTTGCTCGTAAAATCCGAGTGGAAAAGTAAAATTTCATGGGCTGTTGTGTCTTAGGATGCAACAGACTGAAATGTTTGTTGTTACCTCAGACGGGAATGATTTCAAGTAAACATTTTCCGAAGATAATAACAAAACAAATCATTACTTATGGTTCATTCTTCCGAAAACAGAACTTCAAAATATTTTTTGAGGTACTTAAGTAGACAGCGAAGAAAAAAAAACAGTTCTTGCTGGAAAAGAGGAAAAATTTACATTTCAGTGTTTTTTTTTATTTATGGCTTTACGACCACCGTGAGCAACTCAATGGCTTATAAGCAGTCGTTCGTCCTTAATTTAGGGCCACTGGTTCCAGGAAAGGGAAAGAACCAGTGCAGTAAAACAAACACAACATCAAGTTTTTTTTTTCTTTCAGAAATAGCACAATAAAATTAAAATTAGCTGGTAACGTTACGGAAAAGGATGCATCAATTTTTTCTGGGATTTTCGGTTTTATGGGAGGTTTAAAGGAAATATGCCTTTTATAGCAAGAAGAATTTGTTTGTTAATAGTAATGAATAAAAATTTAAAGAAAAGGCTTATTCAGTGCTATTTTTGGAGTATAACTTTATATAAGACTGAAGCGTGGACAACTAGGAATAAAGAAGCTAGCATGTTGGAGGCATTCGAAATGTGGTTATGGAGAAGAATGGAAAAAATAAAGGGAATTGAAAAAATTACCGATGATGAAGTATTGCAAAGAGTTGAAAAAGAAAGGAATTTACTAAAAACCGAAAAAGATAAGTGGATAGGACACGTGTTAAGAGGATACAGACTATTGAAAAGAATGGTGAAATGGAAAATTGAAGGAAGTTCTTAATGATATCCAACAGCATCTTTAACACACACACACAGACACACACACACACAACTCTTCAATGGCTGTAACAATAGGTTCAATATTCTTATGGTTCCGTTCACACGACTACGAAAATTTTGAGTCTCCAAGTGTATCGGAGTGAAAGTGGTTCATGAACTGAAACCGCTTAGTAATAACTTGATAGGGATAGGTATTTGGAACGAAAACATCCAGAACAGTGATTTTTTTACAGATGTATCTCGACTTCATTTGGTATGTGCACTCATAAAGCATACGATAATGGTCTGTGGCGAATTCATATTTACGGTATGAAGTTCCATTACATTCTCGGAAGATCTGTGTGTGATGTGCCATTTCCCGACGGAGGGCAGATCTTTCTCGACTTCACCGTTAACATTAATGTTCGCAAGGACTTGCTCTTTTAGTTCATGGGTCTCCTGGAAGAACGTGAACATTTCTCATGGTTTCAGCAAGAATTGACATGCCAAACCCCAAAGGCGTCAATGAAACTTCCGAAAAGTTTCTTCAACAAGCGCATCATATCAGCAAGACTCTGGCCTTCAGGACCACCGGATTTATCCACTCGAGACTTATTTCTTTAGGCATACTCGAAAGAAAGAGCGTATGAAGATAATCCTCCATGCCCTAAATTAAATATTAGTCGCTGCATAACGAAAGTGTCCCTTTCATTGATTAATTGCTTACTTGAGACCATATTCCAACGTGTGAACATATGTTTCAAGCAAGGCAGGGATCAGTTTCAGTACCTTGTATAAACAAAAGTGTATTCTGAGAAGCCTATAGATGGCTGAAACTAATAGCGGACAATAATATGATTTTCGTGTAATAATGTAGAATAAATAGAACACACACCATCAAACATCAAGTAGAAGTCATCGCTCTTACCACGCTTATAAGTGAGTCACGGAAACATTTCTCATCGGCCGTCACCGGGAATCAAACCCAGGGTCTTCCAGTTACGCGCCGGATATGCTTCTACTGCACCACAGCGGCCTCGAATTTCTCCAGACTCACAAACGACAAACTGCCAAACCACATGGCAGGGTTGCTTCTTTGGAGCCCTGCACAATGATGGGAATTCACCACAGATGAACAGCAGCAACTGAACAAATAACTAGATGGTGAATTAATGATAAATACACAGTTGGACCAGGAACATCAAATAGAAGTCATCGCTCTTTCCACGTTTATAAGTGAGTCACGGAAAAATTCCTCATCGATCTTACACAATTAAAAACTTGATGAATTCCTAAAACCTACACAAGTTAAAATAGGTTCAATATTCTTATGGTTCCGTTCGCACGTCTACGGAAAATAAAAGGAGTAGATTTCTGATCTTTGATAAAGATCTACTCCTTTAATAACAAATGTTTGTCATCGACACGTTCTAGACTGTGGGGGTTAAAACCAGAAATATTTCAGTTTTAATTAAAAAAGACCGCGATCCCACAAAGTCTGACTGATAAGTGTGGTACCTACATTATTCCTTTACAAGCTACAGACACCGAAGAACCTCCTAAAGTAGACATAGGATCTACAAAACGGAACTTAAAGACGAGAATTAGTGAACATGTGTATAAAGGCAGCCTCCATCTCTACTGCTCTTTCAAATCTCGCTATTGATGGATCATACTTTACCCTATGGAAAGATTCATCTATCCTTGCCACATTCCAAAATAAAGCTCTCTTACAGTTCACCGAAAGTCTATACATCTATCATTATGCTTCATTGTCTTGCAATGACAATATTGCTTCATACACTCCAACCTCCTGGAAATCCCTACTTTGCAACTTTGCTCAAGATCACATAGGAAACCCTCCCTCTATTAATGACTCTCAATTGAAGTTATAGACTGACGTCATGTGATGATGTACGTTATCTCCTACGTCATCACAACGACTTTCATCAAACATATATAAACTCGTTACTGTCCACATATGATATAGTTCCCATCTGAGATTGAACACACTGTGGGTTGAAAAGGTCTCGTGTTCATATGTATTTTTGAACCTTTTAGTATTAATTTAAATTTTAACTTGTGTAGGTTTTAGGAATTCATCAAGATTTTAAATCGTGTAAAGATGGTGTGTGTTCTATGTATTCTAATAGTAGACGCAAGTGTACTTACAGAACGTTTTCCTCACCGTGTAAAATTGTCAAATTTTGAAATATTTCCAATCGCTTATCAAAGCAGGAGTTTTGCTAAATAATCTTCATTTAAGCATCTGCCCTTTCCCCACGTAGTACTTTGCGGCTTACAAAATTCTAGTGCGAAGCATGCATCCCAATGCGTGGCAAAGTAAAGTTTTCTAACTTATTGTCATGAGTTTTTTGTAATAATTTGGAAAACTATGGTCCGTGGTTCGAGGATCGACGTCTCAAACCGGCTTCCTCTTGCAACAAGAACCAACAACTACTTACTTTAAATGTAACAGTTATAGAACTCTTTGCTTCCGCTTGAACGTATTTCGTCTACTAAAGGAAATATTCATGTCTGTAGGAGAAATCTTATGATGAAGCGTAGGTTAGTACTTTCGAAACTTTCGAAGACACATTGAGAATGAGTGATCATATATACTTTGAGTAAATGCGCACTGATTCAATTTGGCACGACAGGGTACCTTGGTAGATAAAATACGAGAGGCCATCCAGAAAATAAGTTCCGTTTGAAGATAAAACAAACACAAAACTATTGATTACAAATGTTTTATGTGCAATGGATTCTACATACCTTAATCTACTTTCTAATATATTCCCCGTGGATGTTAAGGCATTTGTCATATCGTGGTACAAGTTTCTGATGCCCTCCTTATAGAAGTCTGCCATCCTGGGTTCTACATACCTTTATCTACTTTTCAACATATTCTCCGTTGATGTTAAGGAGTTTGTCATAACGTGGCATAAGCTCCTGAATACCCTCATCATAGAAGATCAAATAGAAGTCATTGCTCTTTCCACGTTTATAAGTGAGTCACGGACTCACTTATAAACGTGGAAAGAGCGATTACTTCTATTCGATGTTCCTAGTCCACGTCAACTGTGTATTTACCCTCCTTATAGAAGTCTGCCATCCTGGGTTCTACGTACCTTAATCTACTTTTTAATATATTCCCCGTGGATGTTAAGCCATTTGTCATATCGTGGCACAAGTTCCTGAATACCCTCTTCATACAAGATCCAATTTAAGTCATTGCTCTACCCACGTTTATAAGTGAGTCACGGACTCACTTATAAACGTGGAAAGAGCGATTACTTCTATTTGATGTTCCTAGTCCACGTCAACAGTGTATTTACCGTCCTCATAGAAGTCTGCCATCCTGGGTTCTACATACCTTTATCTAATTTTCAACATATTCTCCGTGGATGTTAAGGAATTTGTCATATCGTTGCACAAGTTCATGAATACATTCCTCATACAAGATCAAATAGAAGTCATTGCTCTTTCCACGTTTATAAGTGAGTCACGGACTTACGTTATTTATAGATGACTTATTTGTATTGTCATATCATGAGACAAATTTCGGAATACTCTCCTCATAGAAATCTGCCATCCTGGGTTCTACGTACCTTAATCTACTTTTCAACATATTCCCCGTGGATGTTAAGGAATTTGTCATATCATGAGACAAATTTCGGAATACTCTCCTCATAGAAATCTGCTATCGTGGGTTTTACATCTCTTAATCTACTTTTCAACATATTCCCGTGGATGTTAAGGAATCTGTCATATCATGAGACAAATTTCGGAATACTCTCCTCATGGAAATCTGCCCTCCTGGGTTCTACGTACTTTAATCTACTTTTCAACATATTCCCCGTGGATGTTAAGGAATTTGTCATATCATGAGACAAATTTCGGAATACTCTCCTCATAGAAATCTGCCATCCTGGGTTATACGTAACTTTAGGAGGTGATAATTTACATTCATTATTTATCATGATACTTCAGAAATGAGCATGATAAGAATTTCTCAAGAGCACCCTTTAATGTTATTTATAGATGACTTATTTGTATATTCATTTCTCATACCTAAATTGATATTAATGGATTAAAATCGCTTCCGGATTAATAATACAAGAGTAGATGATATTTTCCTGCATGCATCTCAGCTTTTCTGGATGCACAAGTTTCTCTCTGAATGCCACTATCGTTAATTTCTGGAAGACGGTTTCAAAACATTCTTTTAGACCTCAACTGAACAATAATTTCTAATTTAGGCCTTCTTTACCTCACAGCTTTTGTGATAAATAATATAAAGACACATTTGGCAAAGCCTGCAATTATCGTTTCGCAAGGCAGCAACCATTATGAAGTGTGGGAAATGCTATACGTTCGAGGAAAACAAAAAAATGAGGCTTTCTGAACGCATTGTATCTAATTTATTTCATGAGAGTTAGAAAGAAGCGTTCACAATACCGTAAGACAGAAATAATTATCTTTATTCTACGAATTGAATCATAAATGAACCAACTGAAAAATTGAACCAGAGTGTTGCTGTTACTGACCTTATCTGAAAAGGAAAGAAAAGGAAAGGAAAAAAGCACGCATGTCAAATGTCCTTTTTCATTTGTACAGATTACATCATGAATATAGAATGCTCGCAAAGGCTTTGTTAGTTCCATATCTGCTTGTTTTTAGTTCCACATCTTATGCAATTTTGTCTTCAGGTATTCATTTTCATCTACATTTCCAGACGAGTCTTATTACTTTGAGATTTATTCAAAGAATGTGTCGGATGAAATATTCATTAGTATTCACGACATCATCATCATTAACCATTACAGTCCACTGCTGGATGAAGGTCTCCCAAGTTTTCTTTTACAGTTGCCTGTCTTGGGCCAGTCTCTTCCATGTCATTCCAGCATGCTTTCGAAAATTTCAGCTATATACACTGAAGAGCAATTGAATTTGAGATACCTGTCTAGTAACGTGTAGCACCACCTTTCGAACTGATGACGGCGGCGATTCGTCTCGGCGTGGACTCGACAAGACACCGGAAGCGTTGGAAAGCTATACGGATCCACGACCCCTGAACAAGCTCCCACAGTTCACGAAGATTTGATGAAGGGGGTCAGAGATTCAAACATCTCTCTCGATGGCATCCCAGATGTGCTCGATGGGATTGTGGTCAGGTGAACTAGCTGGCCAAGGAAGCGAGGTCACGTCAGTTGAGTGTTGATCCAACCATTCGGATACAATTCGGGGGCAATGGCACGGTGCACTGTCTTGTTGCAGGATGAGGTCCCCAGTGGGATGCTGAAGGCGCACAAACGGGAGCAAATGATCGTCCAGGATATCCCGGTAACGTTGACCTGTGAGGGACGATGTCACACGTACCAGAGGTCCCACTTCAGTCCACGTAAACAGTCCCCAGACGTGAATGCCACCCCCACCAGCTTGAAGAGTACCCTGCCGGCAAGAAGGATCCATCGCTTCATGTAGTTTGCGCCGTACTCGTATCCTGCCATCCGCATCTACCAACATGAATCTCGACTCATCAGTCTAGGCATCATTTTCTCACATGTCTAGGGTCCAGTGGTGATGTTCCCGCACCTATGCTAATCTTTGCACCCTGTGATGTGCGGTCAGCAGCGGTACCTTCGTGGGACGATGGCTGCTGTACCTCATAGCGAGGATATGGTTCTGGATGGTGTGGCTGCTTACACGTTTTTGTGCACCAGCGTTAAATTGCCGAGTGATTTGTTGCACTGTGGCCAGTCTGTACGCTGTTACAATGCGAGCTAGAAGACGATGACCCCGCTCATCCACACGCTGTTGTCCACAGCAGTTGGCCCTTGCAGGGATGGTTTTACCGGATTCGATGTACTCACGGTGCACCCGTGATACAGTGGCTCGTGAAAATCTCAGTGCCTGCACGACTTCTGAGATGGAGTGACCCATTCGTCGAGCCCCGACAAATTGCCCACGATCAAATGCGCTTAGGTCCTTCGTCTTACCCATACTGCGTCCAATTCTTACTGATTTCCGTCGCATCACTCCTTATATTGTCGGATCGCTGCATACGTCATGTCGTTTCCGTTTACAGGGCCGTCCACATCCCCACATTTGCATAACGCCAGCTGTCTCTAATTCAGTTGCTCTTCAGTGTATATTGATGCACACTGAGAGATGATCTGTCAATTATTGGGTCAATAGCCACATTCAATAGCTAAATGTAATTACAATGTATTAGTAACAAATAATGTTTATTTTGTTCTTGGATGTAATGTTCGATGTCGTCAACTAGAAGACAGATGTAGTCACTCAACAACTGAGTGACATCGCAAGTGTAAGGGAAGCTAAGGTAAAAATAATGTTAGATATTATTAAATGTCATTCATCGAATTCCAATCGATTAAGGGAATCGCAGCTATGTGCGATTTCTGATAACGACATCAGATGTTAATTTCTGATAACGACATCTGATATTAATTGTTTGAAAGGTGAAGTTAAACACCTTTGATGCATTGCTTTGCATTTTGTTTCACACCAACTTCGTTTTCATGCACAGCCGTGCAAAGCCTATGGCAGTTTCCAATAACGCAAAGTCAAGATCTATCAGAAAATGTCTTATCTTTAAGAATGTCAGTACGAAAGACTCCTTTTCTCTGACATTTCGTAGAAAACAAATGCCATAGAAACTCTCTACTGCATAATATAATTAAGGAAAAGGTTCTTTTTGAGGCAAAAGCGCTAAAATTCAGTTCTCACATAATCGTCAATAACAGCAGCAAAAAGAATAAGTTTCTGGATATCCAAAGTCTTAACACGATCTTTATTTTTAAGAATTCTTCTCCAAGTTAATCCTGCAAGCTTTCAAATTTTATCCACCCACCTTCCATATGCCTTCGAGAGCATTCAGTAGTACGTCACCATTTCCATTGTGCATCTTTTACCTGCTCTTTTAGCAAAATGTTCAACGAATAGGTTTTTCAGTTCCTTTTGAAGAGGGAAAAAGGAAGATTTATAGTGCCATCACTATCAGAAATGAACAATCGAGCGATATGTCGTACTAAAATAAAAAAATTCATTTGTTGGATATTTACGATGATAAATTAGGAATTTTTTACAGTGTTATACAAGGTGTGTCAATAGAGTTTCGTTGAATGCTGTCGTTACGCAGAAAAGGAAAGGGTGTGAAAGGTGACGTAACTTGGACTACGCAGTCAAAAACAAGATCGACCCTGTCCGCAACCATCACAGAGCTACGAGAAGGCACAGAGAGTGTGTCGTGGTAGTTATTTTTTTTTTTTTTTTGATTGCAGGTTTAACGACCACCGTGAGCAACTCAAATGGGCTATAAGCAGTCGCCCGTCCCTAATTTAGGGCCACTGGTTCCAGGGAAGGGAGAGAGCCAGTGCCGTAAGACAAACACAACATCCATGCCTGACCGGGATTCGAACCCGGACCCCTTACGGACGAATGATCAGAGGCCAACGCCTTAGACCACTGCGCCACCGGGGCGGCTGGTAGTTATTGTAGTTGTACATAGTTAGCGGGCAAAAATGAAACAAAGAACAAATACGAAATTATGGTTCAAATTGGGCCATTGCTACTTTGAATATCCCACCCTATTCGCCTGATCGGGCACCGAGTGAATACTTTCTGGCTGGTTTTCCCTTCTGAAATTAATTCTGGAAGAGATTTATGGACATTTCGGACGTTCAAACGAACGTGACGACGCAAATTTAGACGATAACGGAGGAGGGCGTTTATAATATCTTCCAGCAGTTAGAGGAACCATGCCAAAAGTGTATTGTGTCTGAGGGGAGGGGACGTTTTTTTTGAAATCTGGCAAAGCAAGTTCTCTTAAAAAACGCCTGTTGTTCAATTTTACCGTGCATTCGCGGAACTTTATTGTCACACTTTGTATTATTTATCGTATTCTATAGGAATAACACAAAATTTTTACAGAAGTACGTATGCTTTTAATGTCTTTTTTAAAGAATTTCATTGCTAACAGGTGGCTGCACTTCCCTCGCTGCAAAATACATACAATAATAACCAGTCTCTTTTTCAGTTTTATGCTCGAACTTTAAAGACCGAACATACCTAATATTGTGCCGTGGATGCTTCCCTTGAGTGTAGGAAAATGAAATACTGTATGCTGCCAACGATCTTCAACACTTCTTTGTTCTTTTGGCTGAAGTGACAATCCATAGGATATCAACAGAAAATATTTGAGCACCGCATGGTCCCGAGATGACTTATCGTGAGTACATTTATAACGTTAAAATATTATGTTTTCCTTTTTTATGTTATGAACTGTTCATAATGATTCGATATGAGAATAAACATGCAAATGAGCCTGCACTAGATATATTAGCTAATGTGTTGCTAGTCTTTTATAATAAATGCTATTTATAGTTACGCACTGAAGTAGTAAATTATTAGGAACACCTACCTAACAACGTATTGCGCTGCCCTTGGCTTTCGAAACAGCCTCGATTCGATGTGGCATGGATTGAACGTAATGCTAATGTTGCTCCACAGGAATGTTCAGTCGAGCTGATGCCATGGCGTCCTCCAATTGCCGAATGTTCTCTGGAGATTAACTGATACGAATGTATCTCTCAATATTATCACAGGGGTTCCATTGGGTTCAGATCTAGGTACTATGTGAGCCATTGTAGCACTTTCGTGCTCGTGGAACAATTATGTGACGATCCCAGCCTTGTGGAGGGGGTCACTTCTAGAAGGATAATGTGGCCAACATTTTCCTGCTGGAAGTAGCCCTATTCATCAGAAAACACTATGCACATGTGCGGATGTGCCTGGTCAGCATTGATGTTAAGATATCTCGTGACATCCAAATGCTACTCCAGTGGTAAATGGACAGGAAAATCGGATTCAGATCACTATACCTCCTCCACTATCTTGTTAGTTAAACGTGGACAGCTGGGGTCCACCAATTCTTGCTGTTGACGCCGTATTTTGTCTTGTCCATTAACGAGTATTTACTGAAAACGTGGATCATTGGACAAGGCAACCTTTCTACAATCCTCAAAGGTCCAGGTTTGGTGCTGCCGTATCGGCTGCTGACAAATTTGTCAATTTTTAGCGGATACGAGTGGTATGCTAAAGAGACGTCTGCAATTTGAGTAACAGACACTGCACCCTAATGTGTGGCTGGGTGTGAATGCTGAAGTTTTTCTTTCGGTACCGTTGCTGTATTATGTGACGTACTTACTTCAGAGGTGACGCATATGTTCAAGACGGCAAAAGTTGCAGCGACGAAATTCGTCGGTGTAGCAGCTTAATTGGGAAAGCATTCCGCTCCGGAGCAGAAGGATTCGATTTCCACCACCGGGAAATGGCTGTTTTCACTATATTGTCCTCCGAACGTAAAATGATGTTCGTTCCACACACATAGTCTGGAGTTAGAATTCTTTTTTCTACAGGGAGATCTCCTTCAAGAGTGAGTTGCTGATGACCTGGAAACCTACGATTCTATCCCAGCCTTTGCTCAAGAAGTGGGTAAGGTACACAGGGTGGTCGAAACGTCCCCTAGTGGTTTCGATTGAAAACTGTACGAAAACGAACTGATCTGCAGCAATGCGGTTTGCGGAATTTGAAAGAGTAAATATTCGAGTTTTTAACGCCATCTCTTTCCAACAGATGGCGTTACGTGCTCGCAAATACCGACGCCGACTGCAAAACAACTGAAAATGTCGTCGTCACGGGAGAAAGCAATGTGCGTGCGTTGATGTTTTGAGACGAAGTCTGCGATTACGTTGCAAAGAAATTACCGTCGGACGCACGGGCAAGATCCACCGAGTGATTTCAGTATCAAAGCGTGGCAGAAGAAATTCTTGGATACCGGTAGCGTACTAGACCGGCAAAGAAGTAGCTGACCCCTGTCAGAGAAGAAACTGTGCAGAGCATACAGGAGGTTTTCGCCTGCAGTCCTAGCAAGTCCACGAGAAGGGCCTCTTTACAACTGAATGTTCCACGATCCACATTGATGAGAGTGCTTAACGAACGCCTGAAACTAACCGCATACAAATTGCAACTCCTACACCAGATTTAACCGAAAATGAACCTCAACGCTTAGCATTCACTCAGGATATGTTGGAGCGCCTGGAATCTGATGGTTTTCTACGTCGTATAATGTTCTCGGATGAAGCGACCTTTTAAGTGCACGGAAAAGTCAACACGCAGAACGTTCGTATATGGAGTAGTGAGAACCCACATTCAGTTGGAGAGCACGTCGCGCACAGTCCAAAGATGAATGAGTTTGGTGTGGGCTCAGGCATAATCGTGTAATTCGGCCATTCTTCTTCTCTGAGCCCACAGTGCAAATGAATAATTACCTGGACATGCTTCAGAACTTTGCGGTTCCTTAACTTTGAAACCAAACGCTATACTGCAACAAGGTGGCGCTCCCCTACATTAGCGACTTGACGTTCGTGAATACCTGAACCGTGAGTTTCTCGACAGATGGATTGGCAGAGATGGCCCCATTCCTTTGCCACCCCGGTCCCCGGATATCACTCCTTTAGAATTCTTTCTCTGGGTCTATGTGAAGGACATGGTTTACCGGGAAAGATTAAGCAGCTTTCAGGAGCTCAAACAGCGCATTACAGCAGTGTTTGATAGAATCGGTCCTGAGATGTTAGGGCGCAACTGGCAAGAAATTGAATACCGACTGGATGTGTTACGTGCCACCAAAGGCGCACATGTAGAGGTGTATTGGGGTAAGATTATCAAACTCCAATATTCACTTTTTCAAATGTCGCAAACTGCATTGCTGTAGATCTGTTCGTTTTTGTACAGTTGTCAATCGAAACCCCTGGGGGACTTTTTGACCAGCCGGTATGTTACGTACCTACCTTAGAGGTGACGCACATGATAAGACGGCAAAAGTTGCAGCGACAATGTTCGTCTGTATAGCTTAATTTGGAAAGCGTTCGGCTCCGGAGCAGAAGGATGATGATTAAAGTTGCACCACCGGCAAGTAGAATTAACGCTAACTGGGTGGTTACGTGATGCAATGAAGCTCGCCTGTTGTCTTGTATAATCCTCTTCAGCTGCCGTTGCTTTCGAACATCGACCAGTGGTTTCGACCCACAGCAAGACCACTGACTGCTTGTTTCGTTATTTGCGCATCACTATTTGTACTTCCGTGATATAGCTGTTCTTTCATAATTGAGAAGGTTCGCCTGTTTCTGAGATAGCTGGAAGTACATCTGCCACCAACTATCATGCTTCTTTCAAAATCGCTTAAATGACGAGTCTTTCCTATATGCACTGCCGCTATCTACGTTTCATACGTGTGCAGTGAGCTGCTCATAAAGCCATCTCAACGTCCTAAATGCGCACCTAAGTGAGGACTTCACGTGACTGATTGCTATTAGGTGTTCCTAATAATTTACTATAAATGAGGAGCTGTTTCGTAAAGCGGCATCTGCCATTTTTCACTTACGTGACGTTTTTTTATACAGCATATGTTTATTATTAAAGAGGAGAAGCATATGGTTATTTTTAAAGAGGAGATAATCTCGGATATAAAAAATAGCAGAGTTGGTTGTGTCCTATGCGAAAAGAACGAAACATGAAATGTTCACGCTGCCTGAGCAACTCACGTGCCTCAGTTTGCTGCTCCCCACAAGCGTGGTAGATGAAAATGTTTTTTTTTTCGTAGCTATTAACATTACTGTGAAGTGTTATAGCTATGAAATTCATGTTCATCGTTACCAAAAGTATCGCATTCTGCGTTATTACTTGTTCGATGACCAAACAATTTTCGTACTTTGTTTTCCACATGCACAGTCTTTGAAAAGATGTAATAGCGTTCATTCGAATTTAAAATATATGATAGGCACATTTGGAATGATGAATTCTATTTCCTTTTGCTGAACAAAACATTTATTTGCCTTCTTCCGATGATGAGGAATCTCTAATTCAGATGCTTTTTGATGTTTCAGTGGGGACTGTACGTGACCGATTGCTATTAGGTGTTCCTAATAATTTAATATAAATGAGGACCTGTTTCGCAAAGCGGTTTCTCCTATTTTTCCACTTACATGACGTTTTTTTTGTACAGGATCTGGTTATTGTCAAAAAGGAGACAATCTCCGTTATAAGAAAATAGCAGAATCAGTTGTGTCCTATGCGAAAAGAATGAAACATGAAATTTCCACGCTGCCTTAGCAACTCACGTGCCTCAGTTTGTTGCTTTCCACAAACTTGGTAGATGAAAATGTTTTCGTAGCTATTAACATTACTGTGAAGTGTTATAGCTATGAAATGTATGCTCATCGATACTAAAGGTATCGCATTCTGCGTTATTACTTGCTCGATGACCAACAAAATTTCGTACTTTGTTTTCCACATGCACAATCTTTGAGGAGATGTAATAGCGTTCATTCGAATTTAGAATATGTGATAGGCACATTTGGAATGATGAGTTCTGTTTCCTTTTGCTGGACAACATATTTATTGGCCTTCTTCCGATGATGAGGAATCTTTAATTCAGGTGCATTTTTGTAATACGTCCCCAATCGACCTTACATCCTAAGAATGAACAAGAGGAATTGAAAGCTGCTGAAGCACGGTAACTTTTCTGGAGCAGCCAAAGCCCACACACCACGCTTTACATTTCTTTTAAGAAACGTAGGATCTAAAAAACATGTTTTTTTACAATTTAAAATATGATAGATAAAAGTTCTGGCGAGCACTTTCGCGATCACTATGGCAGCATCATCAGGCCGTTGAGTGAAACCAGGTTAAAACGGCACAAGGTTAAATAGTGACAGATAGGAGCACAAGTAATACACATTATGCAAATGAACACATAAGTCATTGCCATTCACTACAAATAGTTAGAAGTTCGTTATAATCATTCAGATTTATCCTCCCGTGAGTACTGCAAAATCAGATTTCTCCAGGTAGAGGGAATGTATACAGGCACGTCCTCAAAACAGCATTTTGGTTCAAGTTTTATAATATATAAAGTCTCTGTAAAAAGCATAGAGCGTTTATTAGATGCAGTCGATAGTAAGTTCGCATTGTCCCAATCAGGTCTTAAGTCTTTTTCAATAACAGTTTTTGACAATGTCGAAGTAGCAGATTCCTTACGGATGGCATATCTGCGTTCCGTCCAGCGAATACCCAGGCTTCGAAAGGTCAAGCCCACATAGCAAAGATCTGCCGATTGTCCATTCCGGTTAAATAGAGGGATGTTATACACTCCAAAGCGGGAAGTAGTTGGAACTACATCTACGTCACGTCTAATTAATGAAAATAGGTTTTGGATTTTAATCCCGAACCCAATACAGTATTTTTTACATGTGCTTTTCAATAAAGAGACCACTGATTACTGATAGTCCATAGACTATCAGAAATCTGTTGTAGTGACCGATAGGAGCACAAGTAATACACATAGTCCATGGACTATCAGAAATCTGTTGTAGTGACCGATAGGAGCACAAGTAATACACATAGTCAATGGACTATCAGAAATCTGTTGTCTCTTTATTAAAAAACCACATGTAAAAAATACTCTATTGGGTTCGGGGTTAAAACCCAAAACTTATTTTCATTAATTACACGTGATAGAGAGTTAGTTCCAACTACTTCCCGTTTTGGAATGTACACTGCTGGACAATTGCTAAGGACGGATCATAAACGGCTATATAGCGCAAATAAAAGTAAGTGTGGTTGGATGCCAAGAGAAAAAAATAATGTCAGAATGCCAGGACATTACAAGAAAGACAATTTATTGTGCTCTGAAACCCAGAAGGCATTGGAACGTGTTCAAGGGACAAACAGGCCATTTTGTGCAGAATACGTAAACGTGAAAAAAATGCAATTACCGTCCGCAGGCGTTCCGGCGTAAGATTTCAATACGGGAGATGGCCACCATGGAGGGCGATGCAAGATTCCACACGTCGTGTCATGCTTTGCACAACATTATCAAGCAGCTGTTGGGGTAATTTATCCCATTCCTCTGTCAGTGCACGGATGAGGGTGTTATTGTTTATTGGAGGGCATTGGCGACCAGCAAGACTCCTCCCCAAACCATCCCACACATTTTCAATGGGATTCAGATCTGGAGAACGTGTTGGCCATATGAGGCGTTGAATATCCTCGCTCGCAAGACACTCCTGGACAGAGACTGTTCGATGACATGTTGCGTTGTCGTCCATGAAAATGAATCTATCACCGACAGCACCACGGAACATGCGAATATGAGGTAGCAGAACATCATTAATGTGTCGTTGGCCAGTCATAGTCCCAGTTGGAAGCACATAGAGGGACGTACGGTCATTGATCATGATGCCAGCCAATACCACGACACTACATGTCGGATATCGGTCCCTTTCCTGTATGTTTGCTGGACAATATGCAGTACCACTATCACGCCAGATCAGTTGTCGTCGACAATCAGAAGATAGACTGAATCTACTCTCATCTGAGAAGAGGAGAGCAGACCAGTCGTTATCAGTCCAATTGCGATGTTGATGGCCCCATTGCAAACGGGCGGTACGGTGACGTCCGGACAATGGGATGCACACAACAGGACGGCGGGCGTATAATCCTCCTTCATGCAAACGTCTGGCGACAGTTTCTCGGGAGATCCGCTTGCCAGTAGCAGCCATAAACTGATTTGCTACCTCACTAGCTGTGCTGCGCCGGTGTCTTTTTGTTGATAGCACTATGTACCGATCTTCTGCAGCTGTCGTACTGCGAACACGACCTCCCCCGTGACGTTTGCTACACTCTTCTTTTGTTTGAAATGATTTCCAAAGCCTTGAAACAACACTGCGGCTGACATCAAACTCCCTGGCAACATCTGTTATTTTTCGCCCTTCTTTAATCTTGCCAATAATACGGCCACGCGTAAAATCATCTAGGTGATTTCGGAAAGACATACTGAAAATAGCAAGTTCGTCAATTGATTCTTTCCCTTTCAACTTTGCTTTTGAACAACAACGGTCAATACGCGTCAAATCCTTTATATCTCTTATCAGCGCTATGACGTCACGAAGAAGTTCGGCAATCCAAAATTTGCATACGCACAACACGTCTTACTGTATCCCGCACTTATGCTAATTTCCACATTTTCCTGCCTTCCATTTTACGGTTGCAATCGTTGCTATTGTCATCCGTCCTTAGCAATTGTCCGGCAGTGTATAACATCCCTCTATTGGACAGGAATGGACAATCGGCAGATCCTTGCAATGTGGGCTCGACCTTTCGATGCCTGGGTACTCGCTGGGCGGAATACAGATATGCCATTCGTAAGGAATCTGCTACTTCGACATTGTCAAAAAATGTTATTGAAAAAGACTTAAGACCTGATTGGGACAATGCGAACTTACTATCGACTGCTTCTAATAAACGCTTTATGCTTTTTACCGAGAGTTTATGTATTATAAAACTTGGACCAAAATGCTGTAATGAGGACGTGCCTGTGTACATTCCCTCTACCTGGAGAAATCTGATTTTGCAGTACTCACGGAAGGAGGAATCTGAATGATTATAACGAACTTTTAATAATTTGTATTTAGTTAATGACAATGATTTATGTGTTCATTTACATAATGTGTTTTATTTGTGCTCCTATCTGTCACTATTTAACCTTGTGCCGTTCTAATCTGGCTTCACTCAGCGGCCTGATGATGATAGTGGTCGCAAAAGTGCTCGCCAAAGCTTTTATCTATCATATTTTAAATTGTAAATAAAGACGTTTTTTAGATCCTACGTTTTTTAAAGGAAATTTAAAGTGTGGTGTGTGTGCTTTGGCTGCTTCAAAGAGTTACCGTACTTCGACAGCTTTCAATTCTTCTTGTTTACAACTCATAGCACGAAATATCTTTAATTTCTTACATCCTGAGAATGATTTGAATTTCAAGATGCCGCCTCTGTTGACGAGTGATCTGAGGCACTGGCCTCTGGCCATTCGTCCGAGCTGGGCCCATGTTGCGGCCCCGGATGAGGCATGGATGTTGTGCCTTATCAAACGGCTCTCTTCCATGGAAACACCAGCCCAAAATAAGGGACCGTTATGCTATTATTGCCTGATGATAACCCTCGGAGTTGCTCATGGTGGTCGTTAAACCTCGAAAGTGTTACTGTTTCGTTTGTTTGGGTGTTTAAACGACCTTCGTGAATAACTCAATGGGTTATAAGCAGTCTCCCGACCCTAATCTAGGACCACTGATTCTAAGGAAAGAAAATAGCCAGTGCTTTAAGACAAACACCGAATCCGTGCCTTATCGGGGACTTGGACCCATCTTAAACGAATGAGCAGAAGCCAGCGCTTAAACCGCTGCACTATAGGGGCGGCGAAATTTCTACACATGATAAATATTTATTTCTACAAATTTTTACACAATTTTTCAAGATGCGTAGAAATTCGAATTCCTCCAGTTAACGTATTACAGAGACTGGAACCCTGGCTTCTGTGAAAATCCTTCATCACAAAAGCTCCGTCACTTAACAAGCAAGCGTTGAATTTTATTACTTAGAGTTCGTAAATAAACATTTGAATTTTTCTACTGGTAGTCGCAAAATGAATTTTGAATAGGTGTGTAGATTTTTTTTTGACAGAAATGTCTTACTATGTTGCATAACGTAAGCACAGCGGGCAAAAAATTAGGCACCCCTAACAGAAATGACAGTAAGAAGTTACAGGTTGCACAGAGGGCACCGTGATAGCATCGTTGGGAGATAAATAGCACTGACGTGGTCTACAGGATCATTTCTGTCTCGTGCAGTGGTGAAGAGCAACGTGCGTGTTGAATTTAGTCTGCAATATGGCTCGTAAGACAGAAGTTACTGAGTGGCAAAAATGAGCCATCGTATTTGGCCGTGCCCACGGACACAAAGTGTACGAAGTCGTCCAATCTGTTGGTGTGTCGAAGCGTACTGTACAGCGGGTCTCCAAACTGTGGTGTAGTTCACAGTCAGCTGAAAATCGGCGACGTAACTGTGGCCGGAAAACGATTCTCACCAACACGGACAGCAGCCATGTTTCACGCCTAGTAACTGCAAATAGGTTTCAAACAATGCAGTAACTGATCCAAACAATCAATGAAAGTCCAATAGCAACGAATTACTGAAAGGACGTTTCTAGAGCACCACGGAAGAGGACTCTTTTAACAGGAAGTCACAAAGTCGCACGTTATCAATGGGCTCAGAGGCACCAAAACTTTACTGTGGAGGATTGGAAACAAGTAATTTGATCAGATGAGTCTCGTTATTGTGTGTACTCCAATGATGAGAGGCGGCGAGTGCATTGAAAACTCAATGAAACCTTTAATTCTGATTGTGTCCAAGATATTGTTCAAGCTCGAAGGGGTTCTGTGGTGTTTTGAGGAATGTCTTTTGTACCACAAAATGGACCCTCTCGTTGCAGTGACGATGAACTTGGACCAGCATGCGTACCTCCGCATTCAAAATGACGAAGTTTTGCCATTTGCCCTGCAACTCCAGAAGCAGCATCGCATTGCCCCTTTTATCTTCCAAGACGATACGTGCCATGTGCACAGGGCCAAAACTGTGTCTTGAGTGGAACGACGAAAAATCAGCGACAATGTCTCAACTCGACTGCCCAGCCAGATTCCCAGATTTAAATCCTGTCGAAAATGTGTGGGATCATTTGGAACAGAAGGTGAAACGCCTGAATAGACACCCACGTAATCTAGCGGAACTTCGGGACCAGTTGACGCGCGAGTGGCTGAAAATCGATGTTCAATTCATCCACAACCTCGTGGAGTCTCTTCCACACCGGATTCATACTCTTATTAAGACAAGAGGCACCATAACCCGTTAGTAGGTAAGTTCTGATAAGGGTGACTAATTTGTTGTCTGGAGTGCTTATATTAAAATGAAAGAAACTTAATACGTTTGGCATGTGGGCACAACGTATTCGTTGCTTAGAAATTTTGTGGAACGCCCCACATTTTAAATCTTCTTTCTCGAAAGAATAACTTTCACCGTAGCTTTTAGTAAGAACACACCCTTTTCAGAATTCCCATGCGTGACACTGAGCATTACGTTTCTGCTCAGCCATTTTGAAATGTAATCATTTAAGATAGCAAGTTTAGAAGTCTAGCAGTCTACATTACGTACTATAATGAATAACGCTTTTTCTAAGCTTCTACTAATGCTTCTTCTAATGGTTGTTGTGTTGTTAATTATATCATGAATAAAGTTTCCTGCTAGTACTGTAGTAATAATAATAAACAAGCTTTTAACTGCTAGTAATGTTGTAGGAGTAATTAAGATGAATAAAGTCTTAATGTTGGTTGTTAATAATAACAACTAATGAAATAAACCTAACAGCCAGACAGAGGTCTGACAAAACTATGGACTGAGAAAAACGTACTTACTAAAACAACTTTTTATTAGGGAAAACTCCTGGTAGTATCCAACATACACTTCTCAGGTCACACAGCTACTCAATAAAACGTAGCTCCTTGCACATGAACGAAGCTCTACTCACATAAACGAAGATCTCTTTACACATAAAACAAAGCTCTCCCTACGCACATAAACAACAGCTCTCTCTACGCACATAAACAAAAGCTCTCCTCCACATAAACAAAAGATCCTTTAGGTATCGTTGAACGCGCCTATTTATACTGGCTACCACCACGTCATGACTTACACTCATTGCCAGATCTCATTCAGCGGGAGAAATAACATCTCGTTAAGTAAGAAGATAATTTACATAGGAAAATAAAATAACCAGAGATAGTAAAATCAAAAGGAAAGTGAATCTAGAGTATGCGTTACAGTACAAGTAACACAGATAACTAGAAATATGCTTCTACTTGTTTGTGGTAAATGTACATACATTTTGGACGGATTTATTTTGGCTGAGGAATCTGAAGTTTTGGTGTGTGATGTACTGCATTCAGCTGGTCTCTCTGACACAAGAACTAAAATTACAGCAACTGTGTAGTGTTCCAGCAACGCCGATGTCAAGGATTTCAGAAGAATTGCGCACGGACTTGAACTTTGCTTTCAGACATTAGCCAGGGATTCAAGGTAAGCCACACGTTGGTATAACATTTAAGATGCAATCTGAATACTCTGGTTTTTGGTGATATAAATGATTGTGTTGTGAGTACCCAGTGATTGGAAAGCTGCTTTTTTAAATGTAGTTAGCTAGACTATATTTTGTTAAAATTAACTACTATTTAGCTATTTTGTTTTCCTTTATGTTTAATTTAAAAGTACGAATTCAGGGAACGATCTTGATGTGTAAAGTCTTTCAAGTGGCATTCAGAGCTAGGTATCAAGGTGAATTACGCAAATGAGTTACCTTTTGTATTTATATTTTCTCTGATAATCAGATGTAACACATTTTAACACATTGTATTAGGTGAACAAATAAGATTTAAAGCGTTTTTGTATGACGTATACCGCTAATTTACATATCCGACATTCCTCCCGCGTTGTTGTCATGTGACCGTAAGTGGTCCCGAGTATAAAATGTGATACAGAAATTTGCTGAACAGTCAAACGCACGTGCACATCGGTAGATGAATAATGGCAAGCGATACTGCATTTATTCGACACTGTATTCGTTACGAATTTCATCAAGGAAAAAGTGCTGCAAAAGCATGTGCATCGATCTGTTCTGTTCTGGGGGAGAATATTGTACCGAAAAGCACGTGTGAATTTTGGTTTAGATGGTTTAAAGAAGGTGATTTTGATGTTACCGATCGAGAACGTAGCGGCGCCCAGCAGAAGGTTGCACATGAGGAACTGCAAGCATTGCTGGCTGACGATTCGTCTCAAACGCCAAAAAAAAAACAAAAAAAAAAACTGAACAATTGGGGGTAACACAACAAACCATTTCCAATCGTTTACGCGCAATGGGAAAGATTCAGAAGTGAGGAAAATGAGTGCCACATAACCTGAGCCAGAGGAACAAGAATGAGCGTGTTAGGAAGTGTACGAATCTGATGAATAAACAACACATAATAAAGTCTTTCCTATGAAAAATCGTTACGGGTGATGAAAAGTGGATATGGTACGGCAATTCCAAATGCAAAACCCACTGGGTAGACCCCAGTGAAGCAGCGACTTAGACACCGAAACGGAATATTCACTCCAAGAAAGTTCTGCTGTGCATCTGGCGGGATATGAAGGGTGTGGCTCCATTATGAACTATTGGAAGAAGGACAAACTGTTTCTGCTGATCGCTACAAGCAACAATTGCTGCGATTGAACCAGGAAATCTGTCGGAAACGTCCATTCACAGGCAAGGGATTGCGTTCTGCGAAATTACTGCATGACAACGCTAGGCAGCATGTCGCGAAATCGGTCAAGTAAACTATTGACGCTTGGCTGTGAGGTTGTGGAGCACCTGGCGGATAGTCCCGACATAACCCCTCTATACTACAATTTGTTTCGATCGATACAGCATGGTTTGTGTGCTGTACGATTCCGGATATGTGACGAAATGCAAAAATTTGTTGACGACTTCATCGCGTCACACGACGAAGTATTCTTCATGGGTGGAATCCGTCAGCTGCTCGACCGATGGTGGAAGGTGATAGATAATGATGGCGCATATTTTGATTCGTAAAGGTATTGTTACTTTTTCTTAAATTACATGTTGCTTTGTCTTACAACGCTTTGCCGCCCCGGTGGCGCAGTGGTCTAAGCGATGGCCTCTGATCATTCGTCCGTAAGGTGTCCGAGTTCGAATTCCGGTGAGGCATGGATGTTGTGTTTGTCTTACGGCACTGGCTCTCTCCCTTCCTTGGAATCAGTGACCCTAAATTAGGGACTGGCGACTGCTTATAGCTCATTGAGTTGCTCACGGTGGTCGTTAAACCTCCAATCAAAATTAAAAAAAGAAAAAAACACGCTTTAAAACTAATTTGTATACCTAATACGTATAATGCTGTCTAGCTAGACTAGCTGCGGGAATTCAGTTGAGTAGCAGTTCGAAAACATATGTGGATTCATTTTCTTTGCCTGAAAGAATCGAACCACGTAATCAACGGTTCTCAAGAAAACCGCCACTGCGATTGTGTCATGCACGCTATTTTCGCAGGCTGACCCAGAAGACTTCTCTGTAACAGTCTGGCCAGCTTGTAAGTCAAGTCAAGTGTATTATAATCAGGATATAGTCAGTTCCCCTGCTCCAGCCAATAACTTCAGGAAATCTAGAAATATCACGTAATTTGAAGGTTTAACAGTTTTTTATTTATCTCGATTTCAGGCGTAGTGTTTTGCAACAAGCAACTATGCAGTGAAATCTCGGTTACAAGTTTTATTAGGGAATGTTCTTAAAAAAGTATAAATGAAAAAGACAAAGTAGCGTATAAATGAAATTTCAAAATCTTAGACACTGTTGTAAAATATATGCCTTGAAGAAGTACAAGCTATCTTCATAATGATTTATTTAAAGTCGAATTGACAGTTGTGACGTGCCTTCCCCGCAGGACGCACATGAGATAAAAGCAGATAGCAGTGAGAGCACATGCCAGTGTAGTATAGTGGATAGCACTCGGAGCTCCGCAGCCAAGAGTTGTGGGTTCGAATCCCGCCCGTGTCATAAAAATGATGGAGAAGTTTACTTCGTCATACAGAAAAAGAAACGATAAAACATTTACGATATGTTTTATCCCATTGTAAAAGTCATAAAATCAAACTTCTCTTTTGACGACTCTATCTGTCTATAAAAATCCTGATTCTAGATTAAGTAAAATCTCACTGTCATAATCGCCCTCGTGGGGTGTTATGCTTATGCTTATTTTTAATATATTTGTTTCTGGTAATTCGCTGCCACCAGACCAGGATATTTCAGTCCCGGTCAAACGTGCGTTGTTTTTCTCCTCAGAGGCATGGTGAAGGAAAATACGACTTGTAGAGTACAGACTTAGAGCTGAAAAATATGTACAGGTTTATTTACAGCTTTGACGACGAGTAAGTTGAAGATACATGTCAAAAGAGTGTTGAACTTGAGCAAGTCGACAGTCCAGCACGAACATAGTTCATTCACAGTCCAGTCTTTGCATTATGAGTATGCACACAGCATCATGAAATTATTTATACATATATGCTCTTCACAGGTGGCTAGATTTTTCACTCAGGTGGAGTGGAGTGCAGCAGACCGCAGTCTGGCATTTAGTAGTATTACACAGTTATTAATTACCCACAGGTAATGCAATAGATGTATACTTTAGTGGCCTTAACCCGCAGGTAGGCACCTAATTAATTCTCTAGTCCGCCGCAGCCGACTAGCGTACGTACATCTCGAGCGACGACTACAAAACGAACGTCATCTTCCTATTCGAGCAACAAGAGAAAGGGGCTCTAAAAGTTCGTTACAACTTTTTCCCGCTTACTTTTGCTGAAGCCCGGATAGCGCACAGCCAATCACGAACGAGAAATCGTGGGAGCAAGAGGCCATGTGGTAAATCTCTCTTCCCTCCTCAGCTGTCTCTTGCTGCTTCAAACTTTCTGCTACGGCACTGGCTCCCTCCCTTCCCTGGAACCAGTGACCCTAAATTAGGGACGGGCGACTGCTTATAGCCCATTGAGTTGTTCACGGTGGTCGTTAAACCTCCAATCAAAAAAAAAAAAAAAAAAAAACTTTCTGCGCCAGTAAGACATCCCAATGTTCTGTAAACTCCTGCCTCAGCATGGAATTCACCAAGGAAAGAATTTCCTTCCCCCTTCTCCTCTCCGTGGGACCTTGGGCACACAATATGGCCGACCTGAAGTCATTTTTCTTCCTACAAGGATAAAATGGCGTTCCACCTCCCATTTTAGATTTTTCCCATTTTCCCCGTCTTCAATATTTTTTTACATCATCACACTCACGAACAAGAATTTGAGACCAGTGCTTCAGAATGGAACTCACGAATCTGTTTGTTTTAAGGAGGATTCCAAGTTTATCCGTTTGAAAACAACAGAATGTTTAATATTGTTGATACATTTATAGGATTCTATTCCGCTAAGCCACAAAATAGTGAAGCCACAAAGTTACGTCCCAGAGATTTATCAATTTTTAAACAGCGCACATGAGTCATGAAATGCATATGTGAGTCCTGAAATACCAAACCAATTTGTCATCCAAACCGAAATAAATAAAAATGCTCTTTCCTGATGGCATCAAGTTGCAACTTTGGCTGCACTATAAAGGAACGCCACAACGCTGTCTCAATACCCTCAAAGTTGTAACACGTATAAAAGAATCAAAGAACCGTGCAGTTCTGTAACGTGAAATCAAATTTTGACATGTAATCACAAAAAGCGTATAAATGAATTACGTATAACCTAGTGTGACGTACTACAGAGGTGAACCACGTGTCAGGATGAGAAATCTGCAGAAGTACATTCCGTCCGCGTAGCTTAGTTGGGAGAGCAGCTTACTCTGGAGTGAGGGGCGCTAGTTCAATACCCGTCACGGACAAATTTGTGTTTTCACATTGGCCCCCGAACGTAAAAAATGAATGTACTAGCCGTTGGGTTCTTCGAAAAAAGCGTAATGTTTGTTCCCCACATCGTCTAGAATTAATGATAAATTCGTTCTTCGTTTCAAAAAGCGAAGATAAGAGGGAGATGATGTAACGACGTTCTAAAGAGGTAAAGCACGTGCCAAGGTGACAAATCTGCAGTTATATATTCCGTCCGTGTAGCTTAGTTGGGAGAGCAACTTACTCCGGAGAGATGGGACTCGAGTTCGATCTCCGCCAAGAGCAAATTTGTGTCTTCATATTGTCGCCCGAACGCACTAATGGATCTCCTGGCAGTTGGATTCTGCGAAAAATGTGTGATGTTTGTTTTACACATCGTCTGGAATTCATGAAAAAAATTCCTACTTCGCTTCAAAATTAAAAAAAAAATTGAGAGAGAGATGATGTGACGCCGCCCCGGTGGCGCAGTGGTCTAAGGCGCTGGCCTCTGATCATTCGTCCGTAACGGGTCCGGGTTCGAATCCCGGTGAGGCATGGATGTTGTGTTTTGTCTTACGGCACTGGTTCTCTCCCTTCCCTGGAACCAGTGGCCCTAAATTATGGACGGGCGACTGCTAATAGCCCGTTGAGTTGCTCACGGTGGTCGTTAAAATTTCAATCAAAAAAAAAAAAAAAAAAAGATGATGTGACGTACTGCAGAGGTGAATCACGTGTCAAGACGACAAATCTGCAGCGGTACATTCCGTCCGTGTAGCTCAGTTGGGAGAGCAACTTACTACGGAGTGAGGGGGCGCGGTTTCGATGGCGCAACGGACAACTATGTGTTTTCACACTAGTTGAAAATCTATGGAAACATTCAGCAAACTATCGAGACAAACGGAGAAGTACGTGTAAAAATGAGAAACGTATAACTGAGAAATGTATAAATTAGGTTCCACTGGGTTTTGTTGCTTACTACTGCTACAACTGCATTTTTCTACTCAGTAGTAGTGCTTCTAGATGGTTCCTTTGAAATATCGGATAACGTTTTATCAAAGGACACCTCTCGCTCTTCCATTTGCCTAAATATTTCCGCCAGCTTCGTTTGGCATGAGAGCATTTATTTCTTTTCTAAATCTTCTTCAAAATAAGCTGGGAATTTTCTTTACAACCAGACTTCACTTCTTCTTTACAGAATTTCGGAGACTACTATAAGTGGAAAATCCGTCAGTATTGTGTGTTAACCTTAAAATTCCGTAATGTTGATGGGAGATCTGCATCTACAGCTGATAACATGTCAGATCTTCTTCTAATATTACCTGTGTAATTGTGAAAATAAATTCCCTATCATTCTGCAGAAAGAAAAAATAATAATCCGCTTGTGTTTTGTGATTCCTAGCGGAAAAAAGTCGCCACAGTGTAAACCTCACGCTTAAACTTACTTGATATATAAAAAAACGTTTCAAGTGCATTTTTTATTAATTCCAGATTATAAGGCTCATATGGGCAGATAATATTAATATAAGTCTGCTATTTTCTGACGTACTTTGTGCTAATATACATGTGTATATGTACGATTAGTACTGTGAGATTTTAAATTGTTTCATACTGTTCATCACTGCAGAAGAGTTCTTCCAAATAATCTTCACTTCCAGTAGACCCCACCTTTAAGTAGTCGCTTCCCACGCAAAACTATGCGGCTCATAGAAGTCTTATATGCAGCTTGCAGCGAGTGCGTGGTAAATAAATGTTTTCTAAGTTCATTGTCACGCAATTCGTGAAATGACTTTGAAAATGATGGTTGCCTAGCTTGGGGAATGACCTTCCAAATCTCTTCCCCTATTTAACGACAACCAACAACTATTCTTCGTTGGCATGTGCTTAGTATAATGCTAATTAAATGGGAACTCCTGTGATTAAAGTGCGTCCGTAATTAAAAAAATTCCCATTTGTGACAAAATTTAAAACCAAATTTTTATCATAAGATGGCAGATCTGCATATACATTCTACAGACAATGAAATTTGCACAACACAAAGGAAGCACCGGATTGAACTGAAAGTTTATGAACGTAATGATACAGATAAATGATACGCATGATGGTAAAAACAGAGCTGCAGGAAAATTACAGAGGGATCGGTGGCACGCAGTCCGGTCATGTTCAATATCGCGTCGCACCGCCTCGTGCGGCAGTACATACTGCAATACGGTCCGGCATAGAGGCGAACAGACGCCTAAAGTTGTCCTGCGCCAGATTGGCCCACACGTGTTGGACGGTGTGCTGCAAATCCCGGATAGTGCGGCATGGCGACAAATGCCGTTTCAACTGGTCACACACATGCTCGATAGGAGACAAGTTCGGGGAGCAGGCAGCCCATGGAAGTACCTGGACTTAGCGTAGGTAGTCATGGGAAACCCGAGCCGTGTGTGGGCGGGCATTATCCTTCTGGTATAGCGCACCTGAAATCTCGGCAAAAATGGCAGCACATGGGGACGTAGGATCTCATCGACATACAGCTGGCCCGTCAATGATCCACGTACCACTACTAGAGCTAATCGGCTATCGTAGCTAAAGACTCTCCAGACCATAATGCCTGCAGTGAAGGAGCTGTGGCGCTTGATAGCGAGCTTGGGATTGTGCCGTTGACCCGGGGACCTCAACACCAGGGCACAATGATCATCTGTCCCCATAACGAAGCGGTACTCATCGCTAAACACCACACGTCGCCAGTCTGTGGCGTTCCCCGTCGCTCTGACCTGACACCACTGCAAACGGAGCCGGCTATGTTGTGGTGTTAATGGCAGCACACGTAAGAGGCGCTGGGACCGAAGATTGGCTTCCTCGAAGCTTCGGGGGAGCGAAGCCTTGCTAGATAGGATTTCCAGTGTTTCCCTGATGGCAGTCTCTTTGAAATTCGTGTAAGGGGCAATTTTTTCTAATATTATTCCATACAGGAGTGGCCGAGCAATGCATGACTTCTCTGGCGAGGGCTGTATTCTGCTTGTCCTGGTTCACACTTCGTACGTGTACTAAGTGGCATGCAATGATACAGTCTCTACGGAACTACCAATGGTTTGGCATGCGTTATTAAAAGATGGAAACACATCATGGCGCTCTGTATAATTACATGATAAAAATTCATGTAATATGCTCGTGATGTCACCCGCGTTATTTTCAGAAATCATCTTCGTTCTTTACATGTTCCAATTCTCTGCATTTTTGTGTCTACCATTGCCTTGAAAAAAGCCTCCCAGTGGAGTGCGAAAGCTTGGCGAATATTTGTGCTGACTACACCACAAAAATAAACGGATTTCATGCGCTATATGCGTTTCATTATTATTCAACTCTGGTGCATTTAAAATAAAGTTTATCCACGCTGTGATATGCGCCTCCTAGCTTAAAAAAATCTGCCTCAGTGCAAAACTCACGCTTAGACTATCCTGATAAATAAAAAACGTTTCGAGCCTACCTTTTACTTATCCTAGATAATGAGACTCACGTGGACCGATAAAAAGTGATATAAGGCTGCTATTTTCTGACGTATTTCTTACTAATATATATGTACGATTAGTACTGTGAGATTTTAAATTTTTTCATACTGTTAATTACTGCATAGGAGTTCTTCGAAATAATCTTCACTTCCAGTAGACCTCACCTTTAAGTAGTCGCTTTCCACGCAATACGATGCGGCTCATAGAATTTGTATATGCAGCCTGCCGCGAGTGCGTGGTAAATAAAAGTTTTCTAAGTTCATTGTCACGCATTTCCTGCAATGACTTTGAAAATGATGGTTGCCTGGCCAGGGGACCGACGTTCGGAATCGCTTCCCTTTGCAAAGGCAACCAACAGTTATTCTTTGTTTGAATGTGTTTAGTATAACGCTAATTAAAAAGGGGAACTTCTGTGATTAAAGTGCTTTCGTAATTCACAAGTTTTGTATTTGAAGAAACCAAATTTTCATGAAAAAATTGCAGATGTGCATTTGATATAGAAAGTGTTTGTTACTTTGTGCAATCGAAAAAAATATTCATGCTTGATGAAAAGTTTTTATGAGGGAGCTTAATTTCCTAGCATCCTAATTTTCGGCGATTTACACCGATAGGATAGAAATCATGGAATACCTGGTTCTTCTGCAAAACGACGCGGTCACCTCCTCTAGCTAGTGAACGAACCCATCGCTTAGTAGGTATGCAGCTAGGTGAACATCACTGCATTCACGTAGAGAATAATTCGTTGTCAGTATGGGGATACACGTTATGGGTTAACAGAGTTTCAAAGAAAATTGATACTGTACGCATTCAGAGTTTCAAAGAGAATTGATAGTGTACGCATTCAGAGTTTGAAAGAGAATTGATAGTGTACGCATTCAGAGTTTGAAAGAGAATTGATAGTGTACGCATTCAGAGTTTGAAAGAGAATTGATAGTGTACGCATTCAGAGTTTGAAAGAGAATTGATAGTGTACGCATTCAGAGTTTGAAAGAGAATTGATAGTGTACGCATTCAGAGTTTGAAAGAGAATTGATAGTGTACGCATTCAGAGTTTGAAAGAGAATTGATAGTGATGCAGTGATCACTTTATCGCGGTCGTGAAACAAAATTCGCCACATCCCTGTTCGACATTAACAAGAGTGTATCAATAATTCGCTATTTTGCAATTAACATTGCATCCTGGACTGCTCTCTGGAAGCAGAAAGGCTGTGGATAAACATTGCCCTCGACGTCTGACTCACATGGGTGCAACAAACCAGAGAGCGACAGTTACACAAATCACCGCCGATTTCAGCGAGGAAGACCCAGTAACGTCTCCACCAAAACCATCAAGTTACCATTAGGAGCAATAGGTTGCAGGAGCCGCAGACCCACCAGACTTCCACTGCTGTAACGCCACATCACCGGACCTGTATCCTCAACTGGATAACAGAATATCGGTACTGGACTTTGGATGATTGGAGACGGGTCTCCTCGTCCGAAAAGTCCCATTTCTAGTTGTCTTTGCGCAGTGCGGATATAACGGAAATCTCACGACGATAAGAAAAAACTCCCCATTATTTTTGTCTGCAGACACCTCTTTTGTGAACCAAAACCTATCGCCCTTCCATTTGCATAAATATTTCCACCAGCTTCGTTTGGCATGAGAACATTTATTTCTTTTCTACATCTTCCTGAAAATGAGCTGGGAAGTTTCTTTCGAACCAGACTTCACAACTTCTGTACAGAGTTTTTGAAAATATTACGTATACATGGCAAATCCGTCATTATTGTGTTTTGTAATGTAAAATTCAAATCCGTCAGTAAAATTTCGTAATGTTGATACGATGGGAGATCTGCATCTAAAATTTTGGGCTGCCATTATGAGAATGAATTTTCCGTCATCCTGCGGCGAAAAAATAATCGGCCTACATCCAAGCTGTGTTTTGTGTCTCCTAGCTTAAAAAATTGTGCCCCATTGCAAAACTCACGCTCAGACTTTCTTGATAAATAAAAAAAAACGTTTCGAGCCTTTCTTTTACTAATTCCAGTTAATGAGGCTCACACGGAACGATAAAAAGTGATATAAGGCTGCTATTTTCTGACGTATTTCTTACTAATATATATGTATGATTAGTACTGTGAGATTTTAAATATTTTCATACTGTTAATCACTGCATAGGAGTTCTTCGAAATAATCTTCACTTCCAGTAGACCTCACCTTTAAGTAGTCGCTTCCCACGCAATACGATGCGGCTCATATAATTTGTATATGCAGCCTGCCGCGAGTGCGTGGTAAATAAAAGTTTTCTAAGTTCATTGTCACGCATTTCGTGCAATGACTTTGAAAATGATGGTTGCCTGGCCAGGGGACCGACGTTCGGAATCGCTTCCCCTTTGCAAAGACAACCAACAACTATTCTTCGCTTGAATGTGTTTAGTATAATGCTAATTGAAAGGGGAACTCCTATGATTAAGGTGCGTTCGTAACTCACAAAGTTTCTATTTGTGACGAAATTAGAAACCAAATTTTCATGAAAAGATTGCAGATCTGAATTTAATATGAAAAGTTTCTGTTACTTTGTGCAATCGAAAATAAATATTCATACTTGATTATGATGGAGCTTAATTTCCTAGCTTCCTAATTTTCGGCGATTTACACCGATAGGATAGAAATCATGGAATACCTGGTTCTTCTGCCAACCGACGCGGTCACCCCGTCTCGCTAGTGAACGAACCCATCGCTTAGTAGGTATACAGCTAGGTGAACATCACTGCATTCTTGTAGAGAATAATTCGTTTTAGTATGTATACAAGTTATGGGTTAACAGAGTTTCAAAGAGAATTGATAATGTACGCATTCAGGGTTTAAAAGAGAATTGATAGTGATGCAGTGATCACTTTATCGCGGTCGTGAAACAAGAATCGCCACATCCCTGTTCGACATTAACAAGAGTGTATCATGAATCCGCCATTTTGCAATTAACATTGCATCCTGGATTGCTCTATGGGAGCAGAAAGGCTGTGGATAAACAATGCCGTCGACGTCTGTCTCACATGGGTGCAAAAAACCAGAGAGCAACAGTTGCACAAATCACCGCCGATTTCAGTGAGGAAAACCCAGTAACGTCTCCACCAAAACCATCAAGTTACTATTAGGAGCAATAGGTTTTATAAGCCACAGACCCACCATATTCCCACTTCTGTAACGCCACATCACCGGACCTGTATCCTCAACTGGACGAAAGAATATCGCACTGGACCTTGGATGATTGGGGACGGCTCTCCTCGTCCGATGAGTCCCATGTCCAATTGTCTTTGCGCAGTGCGGATATGACGGAACTCTCAGGAAGATGAGAAAAACCTCCCCATCATATTTGTCAGCAGACACCTCTTTTGTGAATGGAAACATCACGCCCTTCAATTTGCATAAATATTTCCACCAGCTTCGTTTAGCATGAGAGCATTTATTTCTTTTCTACATCTTCCTGAAAATGAGCTGGGAAGTTTCTTTCGAACCAGACTTCACTACTTCTGTACAGAGTTTCTGAAAATACTACGTATACATGGCAAATTTGTCAGTATTGTGTTTTGTAATGTAAATGGCAAATCCGTTAGTAAAATTTCGTAATGTTGATAAGATGGGAGATCTGCATCTAAAGCTGATAAGCTGGTAGATCTGTATCTAATATTGTGGGCTGCCGTTATGAGAATGAATTCCCCGTTATCCTGCGGCGAAAAAATAATCGGCCTGCATCCAAGCTGTGTTTTGGCCCTCTTAGCTTAAAAAATTGTGCCCCAGTGCAAAACTCACGCTCAGACTTTCTTGATAAATAAAAAAAACGTTTTGAGCCTTCCTTTTACCAATTCCAGTTAATAAGGCTCACATCGACCGCTAAAAAAGCTGCTATTTTTTGACGTATTTCGTACTAAATGTACGATTAGTACTGTGAGATTTTAAATTTTTTCATGTGTTAATCACTGCATAGGAGTTCTTCGAAATACTCTTCACTTCCAATTGATCTCACCTTTAAGTAGTCGCTTCCCACGCAATACGATGCGGCTCATAGAATTTGTATATGCAGCCTGCCGCGAGTGCGTGGTAAATAAAAGTTTTCTAAGTTCATTGTCACGCATTTCGTGCAATGACTTTGAAAATGATGGTTGCCTGGCCAGGGGACCGACGTTCGGAATCGCTTCCCCTTTGCAAAGACAACCAACAACTATTCTTCGCTTGAATGTGTTTAGTATAATGCTAATTGAAAGGGGAACTCCTATGATTAAGGTGCGTTCGTAACTCACAAAGTTTCTATTTGGGACAAAATTAGAAACCAAATTTTCATGAAAAGATTGCAGATCTGCATTTAATATAAAAAGTTTCTGTTACTTTGTGCAATCGAAAATAAATATTCATACTTGATTATGATGGAGCTTAATTTCCTAGCTTCCTAATTTTCGGCGATTTACACCGATAGGATAGAAATCATGGAATACCTGGTTCTTCTGTAAACCGACGCGGTCACCTCCTCTAGCTAGTGAACGAACCCATCGCTTGGTAGGTATACTGTTCTGGGAACATCACTGCATTCACGTAGAAGACAATTCGTTGTCGGTATGGATCAACGTTTTGGGTTAACAGAGTTTGAAAGAGAAATGATAGTGTAGGACAGATGCAGGGATCACTTTTTCGCGGTGGTGGAACAGGAATTTGATTATTCCTGCTCGAGAGTATCAATAGTGTATCACGAATACGCCATTTTCGGAATGACATCGTATCATACACAGCTTTATGGGGGCATATAGGCTGTTGAAAAACATTGCCGTGGACGTCTGTCTCACATATGTGCAACAAACCGATGAGTGACAGTTGCGCAAATCGCCGCCCGCTTTGGCTATTGGCTAGAAAGAACCGGAAAAGACTACACCAAAACCATCTGGCTACCACTAGCAGCAATAGGTTATGGGAGCTGGGGACCCACGAGACTACCGTTGCTAACGCTAAATTACCGAACTGTTATTTTCAACTGGGTGAAAGAACATCGGCACTGGACCTTGGGTGATTGTAGACGGGTCTCCTCGTCTGATGAGCCCTATTTCTAGTAATATTTGCACCGTGCGGATAAGGCGGAAATCTCAGGAAGCGATGATCCCACAATGTCAACAACGATCTGTTCAGGAATGTGAAGACTGGGTTATGGCCTGGGGTGTGTTCAGCTGGTCAACATTAGTACTTGTGGTACGTCCAGTTGCATTGCTGAGTGGTCCACGCTACATGTTCATCCTTGCAGGCCATCTGCATTCGGTCATGGTCATCTTACAACCACAGGGAAATGGACTGTTTTAGATAAACAACGCGTTTCCCTACAATTTCGTGATATCTGGAACACAAAAGAGCACTCCGCAGAAGTTTTTACTCTGGAATGGCCTCTTCGTTCACTGGACATGAACCCTGTGGAAAATCTACGGGACTTTGTGAAAACTTCCATTTGAGCTTTGGATTCTGCATGACGGAATTACGGACAGGGTTGCAGCAGGTATAGGTGTAGATACCCGGGGAACGCATTCCTGACCGGGTGGACCCGATGCCTCGTCGTGTTGCTGCCCTTATCCGGGATGAAGGTGGGAATAGCCGTTGCTAAGTAGGTATCCAATGATATCTGTCCACTCAGTGTATGTACTTCTTCGTTAGTACAAACTTTTTGATTCGCCGCGCTTCAGCGGTGTGACAGACGAAATCATAAAATAATGGTGATTTCAGATTCGCCAAATACGAATGCCGGTTGGTTCGACTAGCGAACCCTGGGATGGTTATATTTGAATTAATCGGAAACTTGAAACTTTGTCGTTTTGGGTGGTGTGGGGGTTAGCATACTCGGGCGCTATCCGGGAGACTCGGGTTTGATTTCCGCTCCAGGACAATGAAATTTTCAAGTTTTTGAATAAAATCTAACTTACCATCTATGTCACATTTTCACCAAAAAACGGATTCTGATCTTCAAAATTTGATGATTTCTTCTGTCATTCTTCCATGCTGCAAAACTTTCTGCGTATTATACCAAACTTCTCTGCTTTCTCATTCGTAACATAACATGTTAAATAAAACAAACTACACACGAAGACCAACATTTTCCATATAAAAAAAAATTAATTCATTGTTATGATTGAATTATTCTTCCTGTAGTCTGCTGTCTCAATCTAGTGAGTGTTACTGCTTCGCTTTTTACTTCTTCCAATTGATTGCGTGTTTTTTATTTATCACAGAAACCCTGTTGCTAGAACTCGGTCCCATTTTTTGTAGATCAGCATAACGATTCCCATGTGGAACAGTATTTCGTTGGGACAATTATCTCTCTAACTAACCTATTGAGGACTCCGTAATTGGAGAACGTTTTAAATTTGTGAAAACATCGAAAAAGTAAATCTTAAATGCTTGAAGAATGACAAGTTTGTCTACAAATGAGTTTCAGTTTTCGATCTGGCTCTTCTCTCTCCCAAAAAGCCTTGTTCTGCTCCGAACTCCTTTTGCATATAAGTATTACAGTATCGCTATTTCTGAAAACGTAATTAAAATTCGATTTCTGATATATTAAGTGCAGCATACCAGGATGAATCAACACTACCTAGCTCTCATCATTGGGAAGCTTGAGTTCCTTTACGTGGATAATGCCCAAGTCACACTTTCAGATTGGACCGCCGAAAAGTACAGGAATTGGAAAGGGTTGGAGATCTTGTAACGTACCAGGAGATGTGACGTACCTGCCAGAAGGACGCACACGACATAAAGGCAGATAGGAATCAGAATAAAACGTCCGCGTAGCTCAATTGGTAGAGTGACTTATTCCGGAATGAGGGGATCCGGTTTCGAATCCTGGCGCGGACAGAAATGACGGAGAAATTTACTTCGTTATAATGGCGCCCGAACTATCCGGATGACCCGACCGTTCAAAATCTCGCATTGGTGTGATGTTCTTTCCACACCGCGAGATAGGAAAAATAAGAGAATCCTTTCTCCAGCACTTCGAAAGAAAAAAAAAAGGGGGGGGGAGATGATGTAACGTACCAGGAGATGTGACGTACCTGCCAGAAGGACGCACACGACATAAAGGCAGATAGGAATCAGAATAAAACGTCCGCGTAGCTCAATTGGTAGAATGACTTATTCCGGAATGAGGGGATCCGGGTTCGAATCCTGGAGTGGACAGAAATGACGGAGAAATTTACTTCGTTATAATCTTCCTAATCCTGCACAGAGTCCGGGCCATATTTTTCTATTCTTCCCAGGTGCCAAAGGTTGTATAATTTGTCTCAGGGACGATTCAGAGACGTGGCGACAGGGACGATCCAGATTTTGTTCACGTGTCCACCTTTACTGCTCGCCAACCAGGCATCCTCCCAATGGGATACACATAACGGGCATGGTGACAGTTTAAAGTTTTGCATCCCGTTTTGTTGCCGTTTTTATGTGGCATTCCAGAGGCCGATTTACAGCAAGATAACGTTCGGCCACACACACCGCTAACAGCTGCCGAGCGTGCCTATAAGGGCCTTACTATGTTTCCATGGTCAATAAAATTTCAGGATCTATCACACGTGGAGCATGTATGGGATCTCATTGGAGGATGGCACACATCTGCTCGCTCGGCATGGAATGCTGCTGAATTATGAGACCGGGTAAACGTTTCGTATTCTCAGATACCCAGAGCACCACTACAGGTTGGTCCGACACCATGCCGTGCAGTAATTGCATTTCAAAATGTGGTAGGCATTCACGGAATTGTCCGTCGTCTCGTGATCCTGCCAAAACTGATTTGCTACATTGGAAATTAGATCACGTATTACATATTTATATAATACGTAATTTAATTCCAATCACACCGTGTGCTTATAATATATTTTATATCATATAATATAAGCACATCGGACAAAAACTTATTCATCCCTAACAGAAATGACAGTAGCAAGTTACCGGTTGCACAGAGGGCGCTGTGACAGCATTGCTGGGAGATAAATAGCACTGACGTGGTCGACAGGATCATTTCTGTCTCGTGCAGTGGGGAAGAGCAACGTGTGTGTTGAATTTAGTCTGCAGTATGAGTCGTAAGACAGACGTTACTGAATGGCAAAAAGGAGCCATCGTGTTTGGCCGTGCCTACGGAGACAAACTGAATGAAGTAGCCCAATTTGTTGGTGTGTCGAAGCGTACTGTTCAGCGCGTCTACAAACAGTGGTGTAGTTCGCAGTCAACTGAAAATCGGCGAAGTAACTGTTGCAAGAAAACGTTTTTTAGCAACAGGGACCGGCTCCATGCTTCACACCTGTAACTGGAATACGGTTTCAAACCAGGCAACAATTGCTCCAAACAAACAATAAAAATCGGCTCCAACCAATTTCCGAAAGGACAATGTGACGAGAACTGCATGCAATGGACATCTGGAGCAGAGTAGCACGGAAGAGGCGTCTTTTAATAGCAAGTCACAAAGTCACACTGTTTCAATGGGCTCAAAGGAACCAAAACGTTACTGTGGAATGTTGGAAACGAATAATTTGATCTGACGAGTCTCGTTTTTTTACGCTTTCCAACCGTAGGTTGAAGAAACGTATATGCTCCAACTTTGTCCGTCCGTCCGTCCGTCCGTCCGTCCGCACGATAACTGGCGTAAAAATGGGTCGATTTCGATGAAATTTTAGTATGTGGTAGGGGACCACCCGGGGACGAACGCTATTGAAAATGGGACAAATGAGGACAAAGGTCACGACGTAGGAGCGGGATCATTCCATTATCCTTATGAGTCGTAACTTGCGTAAATATGGTTCGATTGCAATGAAAGTTTACTATGTGATAGGAAACCGCCTGGAGACGAACCCTATTCAAAATGGGTGAAGTGGGGGTCAAAGGTCAGGACATAAAATCGGGATGCATTCCATTGCCCTTATCTGTCATAACGTGCGTAAAAATGGTTCGATTTCGATAAAATTTCAGTATATAGTAGGGGACCACTGGGGACGAAACCTATTGAAAATGGACGAAATGTGGTCAAAGGTCAGGACATAGGATTGCGATCCATTACATTGTCCTTATCCCATATTATTAAGGTGGACGTCAAGTAATTTTGCTTCCTATACTACCAATGGAAAAACTTTTGTACACATTTCCTTCACAATTAATGTGTTCCCAAGGATGAGAATTTGAACATCGATTAAAATATCTTCATATTATAACTTGGAAAACTTAATATTTTCTAGAACATAACCATAATTACACAAAAAATCAATAACTTTTCCTTTGGTGATGTTGAAACCAGAGAAAAGATGGCGTGACCTGTACTTTGATGACGTCAGTGGACAAAAAAATGTTGGATTACATAATTACGGTTATGGTTTAGAAAATATTAAGTATTCCAAGTTGTGAAATGAAGCTATTTTAATCGATGTTCCAACTTTCATCCTTGTGAACGTATTAATTGTCCAGAAAAAAGATGGCGCGACCTGTATTTTCATGACGTCAGTAGACAAACAAATGTTGAATTGCATAATTATGGTTATGTTTTAGAAAAAATTAAGTATTACAAGTTATAAAATGAAGATATTTTAATCGATGTTCAAATTTTCATCCTTGGGAACGCATTAATTGTGAAGAAAATGTGTACAAAAGTTTTTCCATTGGAAGTATAGGAAGCAAAGTTACTTGACGTCCACCTTAAAGTAGCAATTCTTGTATGTATGTATGCACATTTTATTTTGAAAACGGCTCTAAGAATTTTGATGAAAGTCGTTAACCTACCGTTTTCTGGTGCTACAAATCGATTTAGCTTCATCTCGACTTTAGAAGAATTCGTTTAGTGGGTTAAATAACCACCCCGAATTATAACGTATTTGGTAATGGCGTTGTTCCATTAATGTTACCAATGCTTAGAAATCTTATGACGTCACAACTCGCGTTTGAGAATGTTGGCGCGGGGTCATGCCATCTATCTCATTACGTCACGCGTTGTTTGTGGATCCTATTAAAGATTTATGATGTCACACCTTGCTAGCAGATGGTCGCGATTCCCATCTGCCTCATTACGTCACGCGTTGTGTGCGTATGTCCGTCAGCACGATAACTCGCGTAACAACCGTTGGATTTCGATGAAAGTTTAGTATCTGGTAGGGGATCACCTGAGAAGGAACCCTATATAAAGTGAACGAAATGGGGTCAAAGGTCAGTTCATAGGAGAGGGATCCATTCCACTGCTGTTATGCGCCATAACGAACGTAAAAAAAGTTCGATTTCGATGAAATTTTAGTATGTGGTAGGGGACCACCTGGCGACAAACGTTATTGAAAATGGGCGAAATGGAGTCAAAATTTAGGACACAGGAGCGGGATCTATTCCATAGCTCTTATGCATCATAACTTACGTAAAAATGCTTCGATTGCGACAAAACTTTATCGTGTTATTTCGGAGGTATACCAAGCCGGTTCTGTTGAATATCATTGAAATGGGATCAAAGGTCAGGGCACAGGACCGAGATTTATTCCACAGACATTATTCTTATAATTTGAGTAATGATTTCTGTAATGTTGGAAAACGTATTATAATCAAAGCATTGCATGATTTTACTAACTTGTTTTTGTTTGTGCTCCAATAATGAGAGGCGGCAAGTGTATCGCAGACCCACTGAGACCTTAAATCTCGATTGTATCGAAGGTGTTGTTCAAGCTGGAAGGGGTTCTGTGATGTTTTGGGGATACCTGTTTTAGCACGAAATGGGCCCTCTCGTTAGAGTAACGATTAGTTTGAACCAGCATACGTACCTCGCATTCAAAATGGCGAAGTGTTGCCCTTTGCCCTACAACTCCAGGAGCACCACCACATTGACACTCATGTCTTCCAAGACGACAATTGCCGTGTGCATAGGACTAAAACTGTGTCTGAGTAGAACGACGAACAATCAGCAACACAGTCTCACCTCGACTGGCCAGCCAAATCCCCACATTTAAATCCTAATGAAAATCTGTGGGATCATTTGGAACAGAAGGTGAAACGCCTGAATAGACACCCGCGTACGTGGCGGAACTTCGCGACCAATTGACGCACGATTGGCTGCAAATCGGTGTTCAATACATCCACAACCTCGTGGAGTCTCTACCACACCAAATTGATGCTGTCATCAAGGCAAGAGCCGCCGTCACCCGTTATTAGGTAAGTTATGAGAGGGGTGACTAAATTATTTCCGGCGTGCTTATATTTCTATCGTATGTTGTGATTTTCGGCTTACTGGGCTGTTTTAGTATCGAGCAGTGTACATTGCATCAACGCAACAGGTAAGTATTGTTCAGAACCTATGTCAAATGAAGAAACATACGCAATAAATGTATATGCTTCTACGGAAATGTCGTAGATTAACTTCTTTGATGAGAGCCAAATTGCAGATGGAATTTGTCGTTCCTTTACATGACGTGTACAGATTTGTATCTCTCACGCGGAAGAAACTTAATGCACAGCGACTATGCAGTTTTCTTTTGCTATATAAAAGTTAAGGCTTTTAGCTATATTTTGTACTGAACGTGTACTCGAATTTGACTTATGAGTGCACAACATAAGGCAAGTTTCACTTCTTAACGTTTGGACTTATCAACACGAACTGTTGTCATTTTTATCCGTTGTACCAGTCGGGGCCAGAGCGTAACGTTTAAAATGCAATCTATATGTTCCGATTTTTTTGTGCAGCTAATGATTGTGTGTGTGTGAGAGAAAGAGAGAGAGAGAGAGAGAGAGAGAGAGAGGGGGAACTGGGAAGATATAGAGAGAAAGACAGACAGTGACAGAATTACAGAGGGAGAGACAGAGTGAGAGGCAGAGAGAGAGAGAGAGAGAGAGAGAGCAGAAACGCACACGCACATACAGATTTTGTACCCTACATGCATCAGGTGAGTGATGAACGTTTGTTGTCAGTCAAACAGTGCGGTCACCGCTGCAATGACGGTGCCCCAGTAAGAGAAAATGGTTTGAATTTCGTGATGAGCACGTGGAAGGGGCGTTTTGAAGCCAGAGTCAGTGGAAGCTACGCATAACGTTAAAAAAAACACATTTTACGCATCCTGCTCCTAATTTCTTAGCTTCCGTATAAATGAAGAAATGACACAAAATGGTAATATTTTTATTTCTAGGGACCTCCCATCATATCTTTTGGAATTTCGAGTTGAAATTGGGCAGTGCAATTCAATCAATAATTGAAAACATTCTGCCAAATGTTGAAGTGCCTGTTACGATTTATTTATGAGTTATGGATATCATAAATATGCCTTTTTATTTTTATTATTACTATTATAGGTGGAAGGAAACGATTTTTATGTGTATATTCTTGAGGATGGTGCAATGTTCTGGAGTTTTAATCTTATCGGATGTGCTAAGTAAGATGCACATTAGAAAAGATTCATTTCATATTACATGTTTTATTAGGATTACGGTGTAATCGAGAAAGATACACTATGCGGCGAGAAAATTTCTACTCAAGAAATTTATACAAAGTGAAAGTTAATCAAATAAAACGAATTCGAAGACCAATTGTTCGCGTGTAAGGAAGGAATGTTTTGCATTATAATCAAGGAAAGCAAACATATTATTACGAGAAGTGGTAACAGTTTCGTAATTGTATGAGAAAATATTTCTTGTTAATGACCTTATTTCCTCAAAGTGGATATCATTCATAGTTTTTTGATGATCACAATACTTTTCAGGCACCTTATGCCTTTTTTTTTATTTCTTTCGATGTTCAACTACTTCTGTGACCATCCAAGGATACAGGGACTATTTTATCCCATAGTAGGGCTGCTGATTACATAGGAGATACAGACACAGTGCCTCTGACCAGCCGGCTACGGGGGCAACAGGTTTCTTATGTCCTGAATTGTTCCTATAGTAGCAATGCGGATCAATAAGATCAGTAATTGCACTGCGGTGTTAAATTCTGCTTAAGTGGCGCCAATGACGTCATTTGTCGATAAAGTGAGAGTAATCATTAAGAACGTAACCTCCATGAAATTCACACATTTATTATGGAAGACGAAAAACGCCGCCCCGGTGGCACAGTGGTCTAAGCGATGGCCACTGATCATTTGTCCGAACGAGGTCCGGGTTCGAATACCGGTGAGGCATGGATGTTGTGCTTGTCTTACGGCACGGGCTCTCTCCCTTCCCTGGAACCAGTGACCCTAAATTAGGTACGGGCGACTGCTTATAGCCCATTGAGTTGCCCACGGTGGTCGTTAAACCTCCAATCAAAAAAAAAAAAAAAAAAAAAAAAAAGAAGACGAAAAACTACCTTGGTGCTTCTTCTCGCCAAATATCAAATAACGTTTTTGGCAAAGGTCTCTGCTTAGTCTTCGATTTGCCTATACATTTTTCCCAACTTGTCTTAGCATGATATTCTCATTGTTAACAAAGTTTCCTCAAGAAAGACTGGAATTTCTCTTTAGAATATAAGTTGCAAGCCCGTTAGTATCGTGTGTTCCGTATACCCAGATCAATCTTAAAACTTCTTAATGTTCAGCAGATATGATGGAAGATCTGCGTCTGATATTACCGGTGCTATTTTGAAAAGAAACTCTCCATTGTCGTGCGGAGAAAACACATAGTTGCCTAACAAGCCCAGGCGGAAAAAATGCGTTCCAGTGGAAAACCCGCATGCTAATATTTATTTGGTACATAACAAATTTCCAGTCTGCCTTTCACCAACTCCAGATAAGGAGGCTCACATGGACCGAGAGAGTAAAAAGTCATAAAAGTATGCAATTTTTGACACTGTGTCTATTAAGGATACGCAAAAAAACACCGTGGAATTTAAAATGATTTCATATCGTCAATTATTGTAGTTTTGCAAAATAATCTCCATATCCAGAAGACCTAATTTTTAACAAGTTTGTTTTCCCACGTAAAAACTTTGCAGCCCGTAAAAGTTTATGTAGCTTGCTTCCAGTGCGTGGCAAATTAAAATTTTCAAAGTTCATTTTCATGAATTTTATGTGATAACTTTGTAAATTACGGTTGCCTGATTATAGGATCGACGTTTCGTATTGCCTTCCTCTTGCAAAAGTAACCAACACGTGTTTTAAATCTAATCTGTGTAATCTGAAAACAATATAATTTCCTTTGTCTAAATGTTTGAAAGTTTGTGTCATTTTGCTGGCGCACCGTAGTACCGGGTTGCCTGCGGACGACCGATCGACGACGTAGCTCGCGTACGGCCGCCCATCCGGGTGCGTGTGCCGGCGAGGGGTGTGGTATTCGGCGGCCTCGGAGAGGAGCTCACACCAGCCGTACGGGACCTCCAAGGACATCCAGCGTTGTGCCATTTTGAGATTTTCTATCCTTCCAACCAAGATGGCGGCTGTTTTCATTTTTTGAAGTGCATCTGGAGAACGATCATCCGGATTTCTTCGGGACGTTTTGGCATCTATCTGTGTAAACAGTGAATGTTTGTGACACTTCATAGAAAGGTAAGATTCTCGATAATGAACAAACGTTCACAAAAAATGTTGTGAACAAGAAATAACAAAAAAAAAAAAAATATGATTTAAAAAATTACTGTACATATTTTATTTCTTCCCCCTCCCGTCATTATTGAGGGCTTTCACCTAGTATTATTAATACTTACATGTCTCTAGGGTTTTGGTTGAATGTGTTTCGCATTTTGTCTAACGCTAACTTATTCCATATCGTTAATCATTGTAGGGGTTTTGCAAAATGATCTTCATATCCAGAAGACATTTGTTTTTATCTAGTTTCTTTTCCCCATATATTGCTTTGGAGCTCATAACATTTTATTATTCAACTTGCTTCCAGTGCGTAGGAAATTAAAATTTTCGAAGTTCATTGTCATGGGTTTCCTGCGATAAATTTCAAAATAATGGTTGCCTTGCTGTAGGATCGATATTTCGTATCACCTTGCTCTTGCAGAAAGTAACAAACTATTGTTTTAAATATTATTTACATGTGTCTCGGTTTTCTATTGAATGTGTTTCACATTTCGTGTAATGCTAACTAAACGGAGAATCTGTATAATAAACATTGGTTTCGTAATTCAGAATTTTTTTTATTTAAACGTTTTTAAAGCACTTACTTTGTACACTGGCGCGCAAAAATTAAGGACGAGAAGGTTTTTCGAATGTAACGTCGTGCAGAAGTGCTCCACATCGACTCAAATCATACCATAAGATCCCCAAGATGTAAGAATATGGGACAAGTGAGCAAAACCGTCCAAACAAGGAATCCAAAGGATACAAAGGCACTTTATTGAAAAGGTATCTTCGAGCACAACTGGGCAGAAGACAGAAATGTCCATGTGACAGGCGGCTGCCAAGAAAAATCCAGTCTTTAGTAGGATATATGATCATCCCTGACGGCGTTGCGGGAATTACAACGTCTGTCCTTGCTGAGGACGAGGTTGTCAAGGAGCTGCTGAGGCATCGCGGACCAATCCTCTTGTAGCGCCAATCGCAGCTGGAAAATCGTTGCCGGCGGCTGGTGACGTGCTGCCAACCGTATTCCGAGAAGGTTCCACAAGTGTTTGATTGGATTTAGGTCCGATAACCTTGCGGGCCAATCCATGCGTTGAATATCTTCACTCTCCAACAGCTCTGCGATAGCCACTGTACCATGAGGTGTAGCGTTGTCGTCCATGAAGAGGAACTCAGGACCCACAGCATCTCTAAACAGACGCTAGTGAGGCAGGAGAACCTCGGTACAATAGCGGACGCCAGTGACCGAACCTCCATGTAAGATGTGGAGGTCAGTACGGCTACCAAGCACGATACCGCCCCAAACGAGAACTCCGCCACCTCCAAACCGGTCACTTTAGATGATGTTGGAGGTGTGATTGCGTGCCCCTGCTCTCTCCAGATGTGTATACGTCCAGAATCGCTCGTCAGACTAAATCGGCTCTCATCCGTAAAGAGAACTAGACCTCATTGCTAATGTGTCCAGTTCTTACGTTCCTGGCACCACAGAAACCGCCTTCTCCGATTAGCAGGCGTTAATGGCACACGTCGTACTGGTCGTCGTGCAAATAGACGACCTTTGTGCAGCCTCCTGGCCAAGCTAAAACACGGTAACGGACGTAAAGTTGTCTGTTGCATGTGCCTTGCGATTTCTTCCGCTGTCTGCCGTCTGTCTCTTCTCGCATGTAGGACAATATACCGGTCGTCCGCCGCCGTGGTTGCTCGTGGACGACCACTCCTAAACTCTCGGACAGCTGTTCCTGTCGTTTGAAATGCTCTCCAAGCTCGTGAAACGATGCTGTGAGCGATCCCGAACTCCTCGGCCACACTAGTCACACTTCGACCGTCTTCCAACTTCCCAATGACGCGACTTGGAATAAAGTCATCCAGATGTCGTCTACAGGATTGCCTGTTGGCCATATCACACGGTGGCAGCAACTCGACGTCGTTCAAACCGATGTACACCGTGTAATAGCTTTCACCGAATTGCTGAGCGTACACCGCCCGTGTGCTTTATACCCTTCCGACACTCCCCCCCCCTACGTCATGCTGCATATATGCGCATGCCCTACCGTATCGGACCCTAGTCTATCTCCTAAGTGGTCTTTCGGTCCGTTCTGCCTGCTCGTTCCGCTGTTATGCTAATTTCTCCTCTTCGTCCTTAATGTTTGCACACCAGTGTATAATACTAAACAAGAATTCATACTTTAAGCTAAAGTATTATGATGATGCTTAGCTTCGTAATTTTCGGTGATGTAATAAGTTTTTTGTTAGTACAATCATTTTGATTCACTGGATTTCAGCCTCGTAATACTTGGTAGATAAAGTGAAGGTGTAATTTTCCCAAGTTAAAATAATCCCTTAGTAAAATTAATCTGAAATATTCTTACCTTTAATTCATCCTTTTAATTCAGTGAAACTTTTTTGCTTTCCCATTCGTTATGTCAAACAATTCTTAAAAGATGACATTAAGATCGATTCCATATTAAGCACATTCGCCAATAACGTCTTGTTATGAGACATTTATTCTTATAATGATTTGCCCCGATTTCATGTGTGTTATTGTTTCTTTCCGTTGTTCTTCGGATTGACTTGCTCATTGGAACCTTGTTTCAAGACATGCTATTTGGGAAATACTTTGTATTAAGGGTATGCAAAAATTTCCCACGCCCCCGCTAGCGGACATTGTAGGGGTCTAACCGGCCGGCATGAAGCCAAGCATGGCGGTCGATAAAGTTCATTTGCGGCACTGTTTGTTATTCATGTTTAATTTAGGAAAACGTGCGAGTGAAGCATACGGTTCAATATGTCAGGCGTATGACAAAATGGGTATGGGTTAGCGGACGTGTCAAAAATGATTTGCCAGGTTTAAGAAAGGCAATCTAAGCTTGGAAGACAAGCCACGTGCAGGTAGACCGCAGGAACTCGTGGACGAGAAGCTGGAATCGCTGTTGCAAGAAGATGCCACATGATCGATCACGCAATTGGCGAAACGTCCGAAAGTGGCTCAATCGACGGTGGTACGGCATTTATAGTCCTTGGGTAAGATCCAGAAGATTGTTAAGTGGGTTCCGCATATTTTAACGGAGTGTAATATTGATCAACGATTGGGCTTCTGCATGTCGTTGCTGAAGAGATTTCAAGGGAAGAATTTCTTGTGGAAAGTTGTCACCGGTGATGAAATATGGGTCTAGTGCGACAACCCCGTACAAAAGCGATTCTGGGTCAACCTAGGCAAGCCATCAACATCCACTGAAAACACAGGATATTCACGGGGGAAAGGTGCTGTTGTGTGTGTAGTGGGATATGCGTGGAGTGCTGTACTTCGAACTGTTGAAACCGGGTGAAACAATCACTGCACAACGATATAGCGATCAATTGATGAAACTGAATGCTGAAATCGAGCAAAAACGCCCATGGACAAGTAAACGACGCCGCCCAGTTGTCCTGTTGCACGATAATGCCAGCCCACATATCGGTGCCACCACGAAATCAACCCTTGAACAGTTACACTGGGAGGTTTTACCGCACATGGCTTACTCGCCGGACATTGCACATTCAGACTTTCATCTGTTTCGCTATGTGCAACATGCCCTAGCCCAACGGTGGTTCACCACAGTTCCAGAGCTGGAAAAATTCGTTATTTCAGCTTTAAACCCGAGTCCTATCACAGGGGCATTCATTTGTTGCCTAGAAAATGGCAGAAGGTCATTGATGCTAACTGCCAATATTTCGTTGAATAAATGTGTACTTGTTTACTGATATTTCCTGTCTCATTTCTCCTTAAAACGGTGGAAACGTTTGCATACCTCTGATAGGTCAGCATAAGAGTCCCATGAAAAATCGTATTTCTTAGTGAAACTCGTTTCTCTATAGGGGCGTCGTAGTTGAAGAAAGCTTGAAAATTAGGGTAAATTTCCAAGACAAAAAGGCAAAGGTGTTTCTATTTTCCCCAGAAAAATAGAAAAATAGCAAAATGGAACTCAAAGATATTAAATTTTTAGATAGGACCACTTTGTCACCCCAATTATTCGTATACTCCGCGGCGCACCTTTTTGTACTTTTAATTCTTACAGTGACTCCCTCCATTCCCGAAAAAGCACATTGAAAGTACTTTCTGGTCTAGTAAGCGCCAATGCACGCAGCTATTTCAATACTTCACCTTTTTTTAGGATGGGCAAACTTTCTATTATCCAAGACATCTGAATTTTCAATAAAAGATAGATGAAAACTCATTCTTTCAGGATTTCAGAGAGAAAGTTTGGATACAGAATGTTTTATATATTTTTAGGTTTTCTCAGTTCAGATATTTTACAGTAAAACTAAACTTAAATATTGACGCTGAAGAATTCAAAAAGTTAAATATGGAAAATAATTGCATCCTTTTTAATTTCGGTTATAAATAGGACAGAGATCTGCATGGGCCTAATTGGGTGAGCCCGGCCCGTGATGTAGCATTTGGTACTATTTTGTCTTTCTATTGAAATACGAAAATTAAATTATTTGTCATATTATTTGTCTTTCTATTGAAATATGAAAATTATTTTATTAAAATAAGAAAATTAAATAATGAAATGAGATATTTTTGAAAATATTTAGTTGAATGTAAGCCTAAACATGTTGACTAAACTTTGACAATTATCGAAAAATATAACTTTTGGAAAGGGAGAAAAAGGAAGACTAAGCGCGTTCAGAATCTCCCTTTCTCTAAACTAGTAAGAGGTAACACTACAAAAGTCAATCCCTATACAGATTAGGGATAGGAGAAAAAATCCATGTCGTCCCGCTCTCTCATACACGCGCACACCCCCCACAGTGCAGACATCCTCCGTCTCACACCCTACACAACACATATACACTCGCTCGGGGTCGAATATTTTTTGTTGTCAACAACCCCCAAAATGGTTTTACCATTTTAATACCTACAGATTTGTAAAAATACTGTGAGTGCTTCTCCTTGCGTTTTGGATTACGTCTTGGGCTATGTCATGGAAGTAAGTAAAGCCAGCAAAACAGGTAAACACAGCAGGAAATCGGGGAACACGAATTTTTTCTTTCTTTACCATTCCGATAAAAAAGAATGAGTCGACTTGTCCCTGCCCGGTCGTAAATGTCTGGGAAAAATTCCATCCCGGCCCATTGCTTTGTTCTCTAAACTAAAAAAAGGCCCGACACGGCCCACGCAGACCTCTAAAGTAGGACTCATAATTCTTTGAACCAATCATAAAATATTTAAACCGTTTTCTGTATCTCATTCCCAGTTTTCACATGCAATGGTACACCTTGATGAGATGGAAATCATAAAATTCGTGTAAAAGGTATCTCATGATATCGCAGTGGCAAGGACAGTGTGATAACTACCAGACAAAAAATATTTAAAACGTGCAAAAAGTTGATTTTTTTATCACAACCAGGTACCTGAAATTTCTAGTGCAGCATCATTCATGGGAAACATTAAAAAATGTCTTTCTGGATTTTCTGAATCGCTCCGTATAACCATGGCTTTTGCTTAAGACAGACACTCTGCTTTACCCACATTTCCTATCAAGTCTCATATGTGTTGGGGATTTGTGCAAATAGAGTGGCAAATTAAATATTCATTAATATTCACACATGCGCAATGTGATATTAATGAAATATTCGTTATATTGTTCCAGAATTTAGTGAAGCTTGACATTTCCTGGAAATCAAAACATAACTGACACTATATGTTTCTACGCGTTGTATGAAATATTGTAGAAATTCGAAAAATTATTTACCTTGAAACGGGATTTACCTGGTTTCTGAGACGATACTTTGGAAATAACTTCTTTCGTTGGATATAGCCAGAAGGATATCTATTCGGGTTCCACTTAAAATTTATAAAACATACTTTCTTGATTGCCGAAAGGCCACCCAGTGGCGCTGATCATTCGTCTGAGATGGGTCCGCGTTCGAATCCAGCTGTGCCATGGATGTTGTTTTCGTCTTACGGCACTGGCTCACTCCCTTCACTGGAGCCAGTGGCCCTAAATTAGGGACAGGAGACTGCTTATACCCAACTAAGTTGCTCACGACGGTCGTTAAAACTCCAATCCAAGAAAAAAAAAATCTCAAAAAGATTGCCCATAGAAAAACAATGAAGAATTTATAAATTTTGCATTCATAAGATTCCAAGCCCTAACAAAACATACTCTGGAAAATTATAATGAGGACATTGTTTTCCATATCTCACTACTATTTTTTTCATGCAAAGGTACATCTCGATAAGATGGGGAACATGAAATTATTGTAAAAGGTATTTCATGATAACACAATGGCACAGACAGTGTGATGACCTACCAGACACGAAAAGAAATTTAAACGTGCAAAAAGTTTATTTTTCATCTCTAGGTAGTACATGAAATTTCTACCACAGTATGTCATGAGACATGAAAAAATTCTGACAAAAACGTTATGATTTCTTTCCGTAAGACTGTGGTTTTGGCTCTTAAGACATTCCGCTTCATCCACATTTGCGATCAAGTCTCACTTGTTTTGGAGATTTGAACAAAGAGTGTGGTAAATGAAATATTCATTAATATTCACATATACCCAATGTAATAATGTTAATGAAATATTAGTTATATTGTTCCAGGAATTAGTGGAGTTTGACATTTCCTGAAAACAAAACGTAACTGACATTTCTTGTTTTTTTTATACATCATATGAAACAATACAGAAATTTGAAAAATTATTTACTTTCGAAAGGGGTTTATCTGGTCTCTAAGATGATACTTTCGAAATAACTGCTTTCTTTCACTATAGCCGGAAGGATTTCTATTCGGACTCTACTCGAAGGGTATAACACAGATCCTATTGCCAAAAGAAATACAATGACAAATTATTAAATTTGGCATACATAAGGTTCCGAACCCTAACAAAAACATACTCTTGAAAATTATAATGAGAACATCGCTTTCTTTATCTTATTTCTCGTATGCAATTTCTTTATCTTATTTCTCGCATGCAAAGATACATCTCGATAAGATGGGAAACACAAAATTCTTGTAGAAGGTATCTCATGATATCGCAGTTGCACGGACAGTGTAGTAATCTGCCGAACAAGAAAAAAAATGAAAACCTGCAGAAAGCTGATTTTTCATCTCGTGGAAGTACGTGAAATTTCTAGCACAGTATGTCATGAGAAATATGAAAGAAATATTGACAAAAACCTTCTGATTTGCTTTCGTAAGATTGTGGTTTTGGCTTAAGACACTCTGCGGCATCCACATTTCGAGTCAGGTCTCATATGTGTTGGAGATTTGTACAAAGAGTGTGGTAAATGAAATATTCATTAATATTCACATGTACTGTATCCAGTGTAATATTGATGAGGTATTATGTATATTGTTCCAGGATTTAGTGGAGCTTGACATTTCTTGAAAACAAAATATAACTGTCATTTCCATGCATCATATCAAACATCGCTGGAATTTGAAAAAAATAATTACTTTGAAAAGGGATTTATCTGGTTGTTTCTGAGACGATACTTCCGCAGTAACTTCTTCTGTTGACTGTAACCGGAAGGATGTTTATTCGGACTTTACTTAAAATTTATAAAGCAGAGACTCTCTTGATTTCCGAAAGGAAAACGTTGAAGAACAATTAAATTTCGCATTCGTTAGATTCCAAGCCCCAACAAAAACATACTCTGGAAAATTTTAATAAGAACATTGTTTTCTATATCATATTCTTATTTTCCTCTTGAAAATATATATCTCTATAAGATAGGAAACACAAAATTCTTGTTGAACACATCTCAAGATATCGCAATGATATCGCAGTGTCACGGAAAGTGTGATAACTTGCCAGAAAAGAAAAAAAAACCAATTAAATCGTGCAAGAAGTTGATGTTTCGTCTCTACGAAGTACATGCAAATACTAGTACAGTATATCATGATAAATACGAAAAAATGCTGCCAAAAACTCTTTGATTTGTTTTCACAAGACTATGGTTTCGGCTTAAGACACTCCGTTTCATTCACATTTTAGGCCAAGTCTCATATGTGTTGCGGATTTGAACAAAGAGTGTGGCAAAAGAAATATTCATTAATGTTCACATATATCAATGTAATGTTAGTGAAATATTAGTTATATTTTTCCAGGATTTAGTGGAGCTTGAAATTTCCTGAAAACAAAACGTAACTGACATTCCTTCTTGCTTTATGCATTATATGAAACATTGCAGAAATTCGAAAATTATTTACTTTCAAAAGGGGGTTGTCTGGTCTCTAAGACGATGCTACCGAAATAACATCTTTCGTTCACTATAGCTGGAAGGATTTCTATTCGGACTCCACTTGAAGGGTATAACACAGACGCGATAGCCGAAAGAAAAACAATGATGAATTATTCAATTTGGCATATATAAGGTTCCAAACCCTAAAAAGAAAACATACTCTGGAAAATTATAACGAGAACATCGCTTTCTTTATTTTATTCTTATTTTTTCCATGCAAAGATACGTACATCTCGATAAGATGGGTAACACAAAATTCTTGTAGAAGGTATCTCATGATATCGCAATAGCAAGGATAATGTATCGCAATAGCACGGATAATGTGATAACCTGCCAGATAAGAACAAAAATTAAAACCCACAAAAAGCAGATTTTTCATCTGTAGGAAGTAGGTGAAATTTCTAATAGAGTATGTCGTGAGAAATACGGGAAAAAATGTTGAGAAAAACTTTATGATTAGTTTCGGTAAGACTGTGGTTTTGGCTTAAGACATTCTGCTTCATCCACATTTCCAGTCAAGTCTCATATGCGTTCGGGATTTGTACAAAGAGTGTGGTAAAAGAAATATTCATTACCATTCACATATATCCAATGTAATGTTAATGAAATATTAGTTACGTTGTTCCAGGATTTAGTGGATTTTGACATTTCCTGGAAACAAAATATAACTGACAATTATTGTTGTTTTTATTAATCATATAAAACATTTTGATTAGTTTTAGAAACGCTGTGGTTTTGGCTTAAGACATTCTGCTTCATCCACATTTCCAGTCAAGTCTCATATGCGTTCGGGATTTGTACAAAGAGTGTGGTAAAAGTAATATTCATTAACATTCACATATATCCAATGTAATGTTAATGAAATATTAGTTACGTTGTTCCAGGATTTAGTGGATTTTGACATTTCCTGGAAACAAAATATAACTGACAATTATTGTTGTTTTTATTAATCATATAAAACATTTTGATTAGTTTTAGAAACGCTGTGGTTTTGGCTTAAGACATTCTGCTTCATCCACATTTCCAGTCAAGTCTCATATGCGTTCGGGATTTGTACAAAGAGTGTGGTAAAAGTAATATTCATTAACATTCACATATATCCAATGTAATGTTAATGAAATATTAGTTACGTTGTTCCAGGATTTAGTGGATTTTGACATTTCCTGGAAACAAAATATAACTGACAATTATTGTTGTTTTTATTAATCATATAAAACATTTTGATTAGTTTTAGAAACGCTGTGGTTTTGGCTTAAGACATTCTGCTTCATCCACATTTCCAGTCAAGTCTCATATGCGTTCGGGATTTGTACAAAGAGTGTGGTAAAAGTAATATTCATTAACATTCACATATATCCAATGTAATGTTAATGAAATATTAGTTACGTTGTTCCAGGATTTAGTGGATTTTGACATTTCCTGGAAACAAAATATAACTGACAATTATTGTTGTTTTTATTAATCATATAAAACATTTTGATTAGTTTTAGAAACGCTGTGGTTTTGGCTTAAGACATTCTGCTTCATCCACATTTCCAGTCAAGTCTCATATGCGTTCGGGATTTGTACAAAGAGTGTGGTAAAAGTAATATTCGTTAACATTCACATATATCCAATGTAATGTTAATGAAATATTAGTTACGTTGTTCCAGGATTTAGTGGATTTTGACATTTCCTGGAAACAAAATATAACTGACAATTATTGTTGTTTTTATTAATCATATAAAACATTTTGATTAGTTTTAGAAACGCTGTGGTTTGGGCTTAAGACATTCTGCTTCATCCACATTTCCAGTCAAGTCTCATATGCGTTCGGGATTTGTACAAAGAGTGTGGTAAAAGTAATATTCATTAACATTCACATATATCCAATGTAATGTTAATGAAATATTAGTTACGTTGTTCCAGGATTTAGTGGATTTTGACATTTCCTGGAAACAAAATATAACTGACAATTATTGTTGTTTTTATTAATCATATAAAACATTTTGATTAGTTTTAGAAACGCTGTGGTTTGGGCTTAAGACATTCTGCTTCATCCACATTTCCAGTCAAGTCTCATATGCGTTCGGGATTTGTACAAAGAGTGTGGTAAAAGTAATATTCATTACCATTCACATATATCCAATGTAATGTTAATGAAATATTAGTTACGTTGTTCCAGGATTTAGTGGATTTTGACATTTCCTGGAAACAAAATATAACTGACAATTATTGTTGTTTTTATTAATCATATAAAACATTTTGATTAGTTTTAGAAACGCTGTGGTTTTGGCTTAAGACATTCTGCTTCATCCACATTTCCAGTCAAGTCTCATATGCGTTCGGGATTTGTACAAAGAGTGTGGTAAAAGTAATATTCATTAACATTCACATATATCCAATGTAATGTTAATGAAATATTAGTTACGTTGTTCCAGGATTTAGTGGATTTTGACATTTCCTGGAAACAAAATATAACTGACAATTATTGTTGTTTTTATTAATCATATAAAACATTTTGATTAGTTTTAGAAACGCTGTGGTTTGGGCTTAAGACATTCTGCTTCATCCACATTTCCAGTCAAGTCTCATATGCGTTCGGGATTTGTACAAAGAGTGTGGTAAAAGTAATATTCATTAACATTCACATATATCCAATGTAATGTTAATGAAATATTAGTTACGTTGTTCCAGGATTTAGTGGATTTTGACATTTCCTGGAAACAAAATATAACTGACAATTATTGTTGTTTTTATTAATCATATAAAACATTTTGATTAGTTTTAGAAACGCTGTGGTTTGGGCTTAAGACATTCTGCTTCATCCACATTTCCAGTCAAGTCTCATATGCGTTCGGGATTTGTACAAAGAGTGTGGTAAAAGAAATATTCATTACCATTCACATATATCCAATGTAATGTTAATGAAATATTAGTTACGTTGTTCCAGGATTTAGTGGATTTTGACATTTCCTGGAAACAAAATATAACTGACAATTATTGTTGTTTTTATTAATCATATAAAACATTTTGATTAGTTTTAGAAACGCTGTGGTTTGGGCTTAAGACATTCTGCTTCATCCACATTTCCAGTCAAGTCTCATATGCGTTCGGGATTTGTACAAAGAGTGTGGTAAAAGTAATATTCATTAACATTCACATATATCCAATGTAATGTTAATGAAATATTAGTTACGTTGTTCCAGGATTTAGTGGATTTTGACATTTCCTGGAAACAAAATATAACTGACAATTATTGTTGTTTTTATTAATCATATAAAACATTTTGATTAGTTTTAGAAACGCTGTGGTTTGGGCTTAAGACATTCTGCTTCATCCACATTTCCAGTCAAGTCTCATATGCGTTCGGGATTTGTACAAAGAGTGTGGTAAAAGTAATATTCATTAACATTCACATATATCCAATGTAATGTTAATGAAATATTAGTTATGTTGTTCCAGGATTTAGTGGATTTTGACATTTCCTGGAAACAAAATATAACTGACAATTATTGTTGTTTTTATTAATCATATAAAACATTGCAGAAATTTAAGAAATTATTTACTTTGAAAAGGGATTTATCTGGTTTCTAAGACGATACTTGCGAAATAAGTTCCTTCGTTAGCTTATAGCCTGAAAGATTTCCATTCAAACTCTACGTAAAAAAGGTATAACACAAGCAAAATAGCTGAAAGAGGAAAAATGAAGATTGATTAAATTTCGCACACATTAGTTTCTAAACCCTGATGAAAAGATATTCAGAAAAAGTATAATGAGGAAATTATATTTTCGTAGTATGAAATCTATATTGATGTACTGTACTGCCTAAAGACTCATGGTAAACAGATGAAAATTTTCGATAAAACGCAATAGCGTCTGATAGGAAGCATTTGAAATTTTGCAAAATATTGGCAGAAGAGCTCTTTTTTCCTTACGACCACCGTGAGAAATTCGATGTGATATAAGCAGTCGTCCGTTCCGAACTTAGGGCCACTAATTCAAGGAAAGGGAGAGAACAAGATCCGCAAGACAAAAAAAAAAAAAAAACAAAAAAAAACATACATGCCTCGCCAGTGTTCGAACCAGGACCAATCTCAGACATATGGTTCGAAGTCAGCGTTTAAACTATTACACCACCGGTACGGCCAAACAGATTCGATGTCATTACATTGAAAATTAGCGACTTGGCCGGTTTATAATAGAGATAAAGCAAATGATCTTTAATGGAGTGTTAAGATGCATTGACTTCTAATGATTTCTTCAAGGCGTGTCAGGGATCGAATCATCTGTAAGACATGGATGGTGTGTCTGTCTTAAGCCAGTGGCTCTTTCTCCCTTCCCTGAAACCAGTGGTTCTAAATTAGGATCGAGAAACTGCTGATAACCCCCATTGAGTTGCTTACTGTGATCGTTAAACACGCAAACAAAAAATGACCTTTTAATGGCGACTGCCACCTGAATTTATTCACATGTAATCCACAACTAAAAAAGCAAATGCCTTTTTGTTGAGGATTATATGCGAATAGTATTGTTACGAAAATAATATGGCTCAAGCTGTATTTTTGGGACGCTTTTTAAGAGCGCCGAGTTAACGAAAAGAAACACATCCTGCTGCGGACAAAGCCCCAAATTTTCGCCCCTTCAGCCAGACAAAAATGCGTCTGGAACTCTGTCCCTAGACGACACGTGACGTGGCCAGACGCTAATAAACCAATTCTCAAGTGTTTTGTTTTGACTGGTCAGGGAGTCGAGGGTGACAACAGAGAAGAAAAGAGTCAGTTGTTGGATACCGTCGAATATATCAGTCGTCCAGGAAAAGAGAGGGAGCTTGCTGACCCTCGATTATTAAAAACACTCGGACGAGAGTTTGGTCCCCCTACATAACTGGAAAACATGCCGAGTCTGGCCTCAGAGTCGCATTGAACTGATGGTTGCCAAAAATTAGAGAAGAATAGAAGGAATTTTGGAGGCTCAGCCATCAGAAAGCGTTTTTATTTTTCTGTTAGATATGAATCTCTGAGACAGCACCCGTCGAAAGCACACGGGCAGCTACTGTTGGAGCCTCCCAATTTCTTCATAGGCGCTCCAGGAGCATTAATACTTGACCCAATTGGACATTGCTGCTGTGGAGGAACGAGCAACCAAGTGAGAAAGATTCACCTCTTACCCTCGGACTTCGGCAAGAGAGCAGTTGTCAACTGACCCCAACGTGGCTGCTTGAGTGCTCGATTTCGGCTCATTCCGTCCCGCTAGGGCTTCGGAAAGCGACAACATCTTGTGCACGGGACGGCTTCATTTCTTCCCCCAACTCCCCAACCCCCGATCAAGGAGCGGTATTGAACCTGAGAGATCCGATCACACGAAGTGTCGGCGGTAATGACGGCGTGCGGAAGATCAGCTTATTGCTGATTATCAACAGTGGTGTGCTCACATTGTTTGTGTTATCACCTGGGCGAGCGGCGAAAAAAGAGTGCCATTAAGAGCCTGCTCACCACAGGATAAATGCCGAAGAAGAACAGTGGATTAAAACAAACTCCAAGAGTCCAAGTGAGTAAGTCCTGTTTGTCAGCCTGAACTTTTTAGAATGCAGGGGCGGAAGTTCAGGGACTCTAATTTGCATGAGTTAACGATTGGCTGGTGAGTCCGACTAGGAATGTTAAATAGCCAAAAATCCAGTCCAACGTTACTTAAATTTAAATCCAAGCACATAGTGGCATAGCTTATGTTAATTATTTTACCATCTACCAATCAGTTTATTTTAATAATTATCTGTATTAAAAGTCTGTTCTTGTCTTTAACGCTACTAATTTTCTTTGGACTGGCCTAAGTCAATTATTCAGTCCACTCACCTGAAGTATCCATAAAAGAACCCGGAGTGCGACCAATTCGCAGTCCCGGTCGTAACAATATGTTTTTATGGTTTTTGTGCTGGGTAAGGGTCACCGCAAGTCTTAACAGTTTTTCTTGGCTGAGAAATAGCCGTATGATCGGAATCGCGGGCGTCTGGCTAAATCGTCCAAGCCATACTCTAGTTCTAGTCCGAAAGAAATATGGGAGATGTACTTTCCCTATGCCACTTTCTTCCTCTTCTCGATGAACTCAGCAGTCGCAAGTCAAGAAATGGTGATTGTTAGGTGTTCACCGTGGACTTGAAACTCCGAAACAAAGTAGAACAGCAATAAAAAAAGTTTTCATCAGTTCTTCTCTTTCTGGATCCAGCAAAGGTTCCATTTGTACGGACATTTTTCATTTGCTTTTCCCTTTTTTGGGAGGAAGGGGACGGGATGTAGACAGTACAGTCTTTCGTAACGAAAGACAGAAAACTTACGTAGCCTCGCTGGTCCATCATTGAGAGCCCTAGGTTTCTGACAAGTCGTTTGAGCTGGGCACCTGGCGCGAACCCAGCGTGAATCATAGTTGTTACGTTTGTGTTTCTGCGGTGACCCCCTCCTCTTCTTGCAGCCAATGGCCCTGAATAAAGGATGAGTGTCTGATTATAATCCTCAGAAGTGTTCCTAATGGCTGTTTAACCCCGGGAAAAGGTTGCAATGTCATCTCTAGTATAATCGCAAGGGTCATATTGGCCCTTGCGATTTAGGCTAATCTGTATACGTGGCACATTCAGAAAGTAAAAAACGTTTGGTCATTAACACATGAAAATCTAAAAAAAAAAAAGCAAAAACGTCATAGACAAATCTTGATACATAACGTATCCTATTTTTTCACAGTCGCCACTGATATTGAGAGATCTGTCGTATTATGTGACGAGTTTTTGTATCCGTTCGTCATAGAATTCTGCTGTTTGTGCATTTAACCAGTTCATAACCTTTTTCTTTAGTTCGTCATCCCTCTCAACTCCTTTGTCAACAGATAGTCCATCACGTGTGGAAACAAGTTGTAGTCACTTGGAATAAGCTCTGAGATGTGTGGAGTGTGCTCAAAAACTTCTCAGCGAAAGCTCTTGAGAAAAAGATGTGAACTGGCGGCAACGTGCAGGCTGGTATTGTTGTGGAGAAAAAATCCGATGGAGGGCATGCCTTTACTAATATTGTGAAAAGCGCTCCGTTGCCTTCGAAGAGTGTTGGTTGGGATAATCATCGGCATCAACTTTTGCTCCCTGAGGCGTGAATTCTACTAAAACGATGTCTTTACGGTCAAAAAAGCTATGGCGATTTCGGGAAGACAACACTCTGCTTGAACTTCTCCGGCATTTTCAGCGAATGACGATGATGCCATGCCAAAGGTTGGCATTTGCTGCCAGGTTTCTTTCCCCGCCAAAATGGGGTCTGGTGCAATTCGTCCAACGACGATTGGTCCAATGCCGATTCGTCCAATGGACAATTGGTCGAAAGGTACGATTTCGTCCAATGCTACGATTGGTCCAATGCCGATTCGTCCAATGGTACGATTGGTCCAATGCCGATTCGTCCAATGGTACGATTGGTTCAATGCCGATTCGTCCAATGGTACGATTGGTTCAATGCCGATTCGTCCAATGGAACGATTGGTCCAATGCCGATTCGTCCAATGGACAACTGGTCCAAAGGTACGATTCGTCCAATGGTACGATTGGTCCAATGCCGATTCGTCCAATGGGACGATTGGTCCAATGCCGATTCGTCCAATGGACCATTGGTCCAATCCCGTCTTATCTGTACGAAAAGCTACTCGTGTTATAAAAATCTCAGCTGTTCTGATTTTATCTCCGATGTTATACGAAAGTACCGGTAGTCCTAAGAATGTAAAATAATGTTACATTTCATGCGTAATATTGTAGCAACAGATTTTTTTTTTTTCGGAATCGCGTTTTTTTGTTATACTGTCCTTGCTGCCGTATGAAGTTACTGATGTACGAGCCGTTCAATGAACTTCAATGTTTCTCTTTTGCATGAAATAATATAAAATACTAGTTTTTCGTTTCTGTTTGTAGCATGCAGTGAAGTTCTGCCACCCGAGTCCACTTATTCCGGAATAAGTGGACTCGGGTTCGAGCCCCGGCGTGGACAAAAATGACGGAGAAATTTACTTCATTATACAAGTTAATATTGCGTTTTTACAAGCACGAAATATTAATTCACAAACCCTAGGCCTATGCCTTTTTGACAGTTTTTATCCTACCGTTGTCAGATTCATAACGTTTACCTACAAAGAAAGCTTACTAATGTTATGCTAGTATTTTTTTAACTTTACTTAATATGTAAACGTTACAATATGACATCAGTAGAATAAAAAGTGTTAAAAGGCCTAGGCCTAGGTCTTATGAATTAATATTTAGTGCCTAAGTAAAAGAGCTATGCTATTAACTTGATTTGATGTACAAACGTTATGAATATGACATTGGTAGAGTAAAAATATTTAAAAAGGCCTAGGCCTTAGGAATTAATATTTCTTTCTTAAGTAAAAGCGCGATATTATTAACTTGATTTGTTAGGTAAACGTTATGAATGCGATATCGGTAGAATAAAAACGGTTAAAAAGGCCTACGCCTAGGTCCTGTGAATTAATATTTAGTGCCTAAGTAAAAGCGCAATGCTATTAACTTGATTTGATAGGTAAACGTTATGAATGTCAAGTCGGCGTATTAAAAGCTGTTAAAAAGTTCATGGTGTAAGACCTATGAATTAATTAAGTTATAAAAAATATTACAAGCTGGACATGTTATGTAAATATTTAGCGCCTAAGTAAAAATTCAGCGTTTTTAAAAAATCCCACCTAATCGTCTTTTTCTGAACACAGCAGGAGTCGTGCTAGATGCCTTGTAAAGACATGAAAAATGATGACAAGACACGGCCTGGGTGCCTTGTAAAGACATAAGAAATGATACGATGAGTGCTTTTTATTAGGTTTTATAAAATGTTTACAAATACCAAATATCTAGGTTGTAACTTAAAATCTTCTAAAAAGGCCTGCGGCCTAGGCGCCTTGTAAAGACATGAGAAATGATACGATGAGTGCCTTTTGTTAGGTTTTACAAAAGGTTTACAAATACCAAATATCTAGGTTGTAACTTAAAATATTCTATAAAGGCCCGCGCCTAGGTGCTTTGCAAACAGCTGAGAAATGCTCCATTGAGTGCCTTTTACCAGATTTATGTAAAATGTTTACAATTACCAAATATACGGAAATGATCTTTCAAAAGGATATAATGAGCAGAATAATTTAAATAATTATTCCTTTCTGGAAAATAAAACAGTTTACCGTTGGTAAGATGATACCATTGGACGAATCGGCGTTGGACCAATCGTACCATTGGGTGAATCGGCATTGGACCAATACTACCATTGGACGAATCGGCATTGGACGAATCGGACATTGGACCAATCGGCATTGGATCAATTGTCCCTTTGGACGAATCGGCATTGGACCAATCGTCCGGGACCGGTCAAAATGTGGTCCAAAGCACCATTGTTTTTGATAACGCACGAAAAATGTCAAAGCAGTCCCCATTCGCTGTTTCTTGCGCCCGTCCGTCAGCATTTGTGGGACCCATCAGACACACATTTTGAGGTAATCGAGGTGCTATCTCACAATTTAATGAGTTAAAGATCGATAACCTTCAGTTATTTGTGCTAGTTTTTAATTGTATCGCTCCTGCTCTGTTGAATGTGTACATTAATTTCCTCCATCATCTCGCTCGTAATGAGAGATGAGTGCCCCTATCGCTCCTCATTGTGCTCTCCTATTGCTTAGCATTAGATGCTATGTGTATCACAAATGACTGTACAAACTCCCTAACTGACTGAAATTTGGCGCGAAACACTCGGGTCGACAACTAACACAACTAAGTCCGGCTAACCTTGACGCAGTAGGTGAAGATGATATACATGGATACTATGCGCAAACGTTCTTAGCGCTCTGTATCACCTTCATATTATTTGCTTTTGTGTCTTTTGTGGTCTGTAGATCTGATATACATCAGGGGCGGATCCAGAGACCCCGCGCTCCCCTCAGGAACCAAGGAAAAGCTTCGAGGTTTTGGGTTTTAATAACAAATTGAGTATTTTTTTCGTGAAAGACAGCATTACCTTTATCTGATACTTTATTGACCGAAGCAAGGCCGGAGCTCTCCTTACGAGACTCGAGACAATTAGTTGTTGCCGCCCCGGTGGCGCAGTGGTCTAAGGCGTTGGCGTCTGATCATTCGTCCGAAGGGGTCCGGGTTCGAATCCCGGTGAGGCATGGATGTTGTGTTTGTCTTACGGCACTGTCTCTCTCCCTTCCCTGGAACCAGTGACCCTAAATTAGGTACGGGCGACTGCTTATAGCCCATTGAGTTGCTCACGGTGGTCGTTAAACCTCCAAAAAAAAAAAAAAAAAAAAAAAATTAGTTGTTCGGGCATAGGTACGAGATGGCACATACGTACACCATGATTTTTTGCGTGTGATTGGACATCGTCCATGGTCAGGTTTTGACGCCTTCCGAATCCCAAAATTCCGTGTCATTGGAGAATAATCGTCCCAAAACTTGCATTTTTTAGGCGTTTTCCCGGGTTTTGAGAAAGGGCCGTTTGTTACCTATCTCCTGCAAAGATCTTCAGCCGATCGCGGTGACACTTGCCACAGAGAAAGCGAAGGACATGGTGAGTGACATGGGTTTAGTATCATGGTGATTGGTCGTGTCGTGTAAAAATAATGACCATTAAAAAACTGACCAATTTTAATAATAATTAAAAAATCCGCTCTCCATAAGAGACTTGGGACAATTAGTTGTTCTGGCATAGCTACGACATGACACATCCGATCACCGTGATTTTTGGCATACGATTGGACATTGCCCATGGTCAGGTTTTGACGCCTTCCGATTCCCGAAATTCCGTGTCATTGAGGAATTTCAATTAAAACTTGAACCGTTTCACGAAAGTCGGCTCACTAACATTAATTAAAAAAAATCGTTTGAATGGAAAAACGAAGAAAGAAAAGACTCCGTTTGTTAGCTCAACACTTGCTTAATCTATAATAATAAAAGGAAGTTTGTGCATGTGTGTGTGTGTGTGTGTGTGTGTCTTTCGCGATACAAAATGAAAAACGTGGTTCCTGATCTGAGTGTGTCTTTCCGCTTTGTTTACATGCAACCTGATCACAACCAACGTGAAGGCGTGAAGGAAAGTAGTTCATGTTAAATTTCAGGCATTTTTTTTTTAGAATGTTTCGTGCTTTTGTTCTGGAAGTCATAACTTTTACGCTTTCGTTTTTTAGAGTTTGTTATAATAGACGCCTTAATGAGCTTAGATTTTGCAAAAGCCTCGCTCAAAATTTGCCAACTGTATCCCGAACTATCGGTTGGCGATGGCAACTTAACCCAGTGAAGATATCCATTAATTTATAGACATACTAAGGACATTTTTTTATTTTGCGGGAAAATATCAGAAAGGTTCCCGGTTATCCCCTTCACGAAAATGCTGGATCCTTCCCTGACATACATTGTTTCTCCATAGGGGGTTATAAGTCAGATTCGTTAGTGAAAGCTGGTAACCTGCAGTGAATTATTTATTTTAAGCGATAAAATCTGACTTTAAAATCGCTTTGATATTTTTTATCACGAACTCCATACCAGTTTTTCTCTTTTTTCGCAGATGCTGTGCTGAGCTTATATATTGTACGTAATCGTCATTCGCTGTAAGTAAAAGTCTATGACTCTGTGTTTCAATTTTTATATACATGGTGGCGATCTTTTTTCTACCTGAAAATTTGTTGGTGTTTTAGCAACTATCAGGAGCATCCATTGGGGCTATAAGCAGTCCCCCATTCCTAATTCAGGGCCCATTGACCCCAGACAAGGGCTTTAATCGTGATTCATTTGGGATTCGTATGTTATCTCTGACGAACGATCGGGAGTCAACGACTCATACCATTTGGTCATCGGGCCTCCTGTGAGAAATGCAAAACTGTTATAAAATATTGTTATAGGAAACAGAATATTGTAAATCAAAAGTATTTTCTAATGTATTTTATTTAACATGTGTTAATGTTATGAACTTTTTAGAATACACGAACGCAAGATGATTTTTTGTTGCAAAAAAGTAAACAAATTTTTCGATAATCTTTAACCCCACTTTTTTCTGTGGCTGATGTGACACGTTAACAATAACTAAAACTTCAGCACCGCTGGGACGTGGAAGGTCACCTACCTGTCTTAAGAGTATCTGAGATGAAGTAACAGCAAGTAATGTATTGCTAACTGCAGACAAATTTACATGAGGAATGTTATGGATTTATCTGTTGTTCTGTTGTTCTTTTATCGTGATATCTAAAACGTCCGTTCAATATCAGAACAAATATCAATTCCCCTTGTGCTAATCGGTACACGCTATATTGATAAAAGTTACCGGACACCTAGAAGAGAAACACAACATAGTATTTATTGACATACATTAGTACGGTTTCGGTCCACCTTTGGCCTAAGTCACGTTTTTCTGAGCTCCGTGTTGTGTGCCTATTTAGTGTGTTTTATCGTGTGGTTCGTCATTTTCCTTTCGTGTTCCTTCAAGCTGAAGGTTCGTGCTTTGTTTTGATACATCTCCCAAGTTGGTGAGTAGTTTATTTTTTCTGTTATCATCATTTGAATTGTCGACCGAGCTGGTCGATTTCTCAGGCAGCCCTCGTCATTAACAATGGCGGCGGCTGCTGCTGATAAGAGCGATGTCCACGCCCATATCAGCAAGGCATTTCCTGCCGCCTCCTCCTCCTCCTCGACACGAGACCAATCTCCTCCAATGCTTGTAGGTGACGTCACCCAACCACTAGAAGTGGAAACTGACTCCTCAACTACAGCTCAAGCTTCTTGCCCTGCTTCGACCAGTGACGTCAGTGCAGCGCAACTCTCTGTTGCTTTAAGTGAAGACATGGATGTGTCTGACAGCGCTGCTAATTTACCCTCTACTTCAACTCAGTTCAAACAGCCGGTTGCGTTGCAGCATTCACGCTCGAGTCCTGCTCCTAGGGCATACTCTGCCGCTCTTACTGGAACAAAAGCTCCTTCCAAGTTTGTTGCAGAAGTCTTACCAGACTCGTACGTCATTGTTGATGGCCTTACTGCCACCATAGATATTCCCGAAGATTCCCCAGCGGGAAAACAATTCTATTCTAGAATGGACTTCGGAGTGTGTTTTGATGCGCTCCCAGACACAAAGTTGAAAGAATATAGTATGGCTCTCAAGCAGATACTTCCAGCTGGAGCCAGTATTACTCACATGGCTCGAAAACCTCGAGCTGTGTTGGTGTACTTTGCTCTTAAAGAGCATGCGGATCTTGTCTTGACAGAAGGTTTGTCCCTCAAAGACATCCATCTTCTACCAGAACCTGTCTCTCAGCGTCCAATACAGGTTACATTTTATCCGGTTCCACCTGAGGTGTCAGACGTTGCGCTGTGCACTGTACTCAGTAAGTTCGGCCGAGTTGTTGGGCCAGTTACTACTCTTTCAGCCGCGCCGAGAGATCCAGACGATAAATCCATAGGAGGATTTTGCCGAAGTGCAAGAGTGATCTTTCCATCTGATGAACATTTGTTCGCCTGCCCAAAGGTGCTCAACGTTCGTTGTGGACAGCAACGTAGGAGAATTGAAGTGACTACCTTCCTCCACTGCACTTTTTGCCACGGAGAGAATCATTTACGTGTGCATTGCCCACATCTAGCATCACAGGCTCCTAATAATTCTCCTACAACTTCTGGCCCTCTTCTGAGCCGAGCAACACCTTCTTCCACTGCACAGAAAGCTTCAGAATCGAAACTTTCACAAAAGTCGACTGCAGGAGTTGGTCAACGCGTGTCTACGGACCCTTTATCCTTCGACCAGCAACTGGATTTTCCCTCACTTAATTGTTCGCTTCCCATGCGTCGTCATTCTGTAGCGGAGTCCCCTTCAGGGGTTTCTCCACTGCCCTTATCATTGATACTTCTAAATCTGCTGATGACGGATTTTCTGGCCACGAATCTCGAGTTGATGAGAGCTCAACTGAGCCTTCGCTGAAACGTCGTGGTTCTTCTCGAAGACGCCCACCGAAGAAGCCGACTGCTGCATCACCCCGCACCTCTCCCCGTACTGGTAGTACCTCTCGAAAGAATTCACCATCAAAGGCTGCTACCTTGTAACGTACCAGGAGATGTGACGTACCTGCCAGAAGGACGCACACGACATAAAGGCAGATAGCAATTAGAATCAATGTCCGCGTAGCTTAATTGGTAGAGCAACTTATTCCGGAATGAGTGGACCCGGGTTCGAATCCCGGCGTAGACCAAAAATGACGGAGAAATTTACTTCGTTATAATGGCGCCCGAACTATCCGGATGACCCGACCGTTCAAAATCTCGCATTGGTGTGATGTTATTTCCACACCGCGAGATAGGAAAAATATGAGCAGCACTTCGAAAGAAAAAAAAAAGAAAAATAAGGGGGAGATGATGTAACGTACCAGGAGATGTGACGTACCTGCCAGAAGGACGCACACGACATAAAGGCAGATAGGAATTAGAATAAAAGTCCGCGTAGCTTAATTGGTAGAGCAACTTATTCCGGAATGAGTGGACCCGGGTTCGAACCCCGGAGCGGATAAAAATGACGGAGAAATTTACTTCGTTATAACCTCTTCTGTCCAGGCCGACGAAGAGCCTCCTCTTAAATTTGACGATCTTGTCGAATACCTTAAGGATGGCTCGGTTCCTACTGGGCCGATTTCATTTGAAGATTTACATCAATACCTGTCACATAAGACAGACCACTCCACAACGCATGCTTTACTCTCAAAGTATGCATCGTTTCTCCCTCTAGTGCATGATCAGATCCAAATCCTTAATCAATGCATCTCCGCCTTCGCAAGGAACATCCGTGGGCTAAAACCTATTTTAATCGCCTCAAATCATTTCCTCCTGTTGTGAAGGCTCTTCAGCAAGCATTAATGGAAAAAAGTCTTCAAGATTGTATCTCTTAATTGCAGGGGATTTGCATCCCCATTTTCTAATGCCTTGGTACATGAAGACCTCACTCCGTTAGGAGCTGATCTTCTCTTACTACAAGAGACGAATTGCCAATCCACTACGATATTCTCACGATGGCGCCAGTGGAACTACACATTTCTCCACGCCTACCAACTATCATCCCATAGTGGTCTAGCTATAGGTATCCGCCATACTTTCAACTCCATAATCACCTCTTTTTCGGTTCGAAACTTATGTCGAGACCTATTACAGTGTGCATCATTCACCATAGCTTCCACATCTTATCATATATTTAATATTTATATTCCAAGCTCTTCAACCCACTTGACAATATTTTTTACTCGCCTTCCTCGTGCCTTGTCTCGCATTCCTCCCATAGATCATGTTTTAATTGGAGGGGATTTCATTGCACTCTGAATCCTACCCTGGACCGATCTCCTTCCATAAGAGAACGCCGTGTTAACTTGGTGAATCTTCTTCAGTCAGTGGTCTCCGACAACTCATTCATTGATGTTCACCGTCACTTCCATCCTTCATCGACTGTACATACTTGGCGCTCGCAACATAATCAAAATCCGTACACAGCTCGCCTTGACAGATACTACGCCTCATCTACTCTGCTTACAGCTGTGACAGAATCTATTATCACTCCTACAGCTTCTTCTGACCATTGTGCCATCGTTCTTATTATTCAAGCAGTTCCAGCACAACCCCGTACAATTCGTCCATGGACTCTTGACGACACTCTTCTTACAGATCCAGACTTTTGTACTTCAGTACGCTCCTTCCTTGAGGACAAACGACATCAACTTCAATCAGCTCCTTGTGGTCTGACTTTTTGGTTGGACATTAAACAGCAACTCGTTCTCCACGTTCGCAATCTTTCTTTTAAAGCAAAACGCTTCAAAACATGCGTCTCAACCATGTCCGTTCCATGCTCTCCATCCTAAGCCTAAGTGATCCTCTCTTCTGCCACTATCAAGAAGAACTGCGATCAATCCTCCTTCCTCTGGCTCAACAAGCTCTGCGACGTCTCCGGCTACAACATCTATCGCCAAACGCATCCAATTACGATTTCCTTACATCCATGGAAAAAACACGAACAGCATCGAATTCACTTCGGCACCTTCGCCTCGCATCTGGAGAGGTGTCTGATCATCCACTCACTCTATGTTCCCAGGTCCGAAAGTTCTATACAGAGAAGTTCTGTGAATCTCCTCCGCCATCCTCTTCAGCTTTGGCATCACTTCTTTCTAACCTACCACAAGTTCCTCCCCATCTTGCCTCTTCCCTCCTCCTTCCTCCCACGTTCTCTGAACTATCCTCTACGTTTTCTTCTTTAAACTCTAGGGCCGCACCGGGTCCGGACGGCCTCACTTTCCTCTTCTATAAAACCTTTCTACCTCTCCTTCTACCATTTCTCTTTTCTGCACTTTCTGCTGCTTTCAATCACTCCCCTCTACCAAGGCGATTCACAGTAGCATATGTTGTACTATTCCCTAAGAAAGGTGATCTCCTTGACCTGGGGAATTGGCGCCCTATCTCCCTCTTAAATCTAGATTATAAACTTTATACTAAACTTCTTTCCCAACGCCTTAACCCCATTCTCACTCACATTCTCTCCCCAAATCAAACTTACACAGTTCCCGGCCGTTCACTTTCTCATAACATCCATCTACTAAATGATCTAATCCATCTTGCCCGATCTCGCTCTGAACCCCTCGCCCTTCTCTCTCTTGACCAACAATCCGCTTTTGATAATATCTCACATTCCTATCTATCGGCTACACTCCTTCACTTCGGTTTTCCTCCTTCCTTCGTCTCTCTTCTTTTCTCACTCTATCAAGACGCCGTTCTCCAGGTCAAGCTGCCCACCTTTCTCACAGCGCCTATTCCCTTCCGCCGGGGAGTGCGACAGGGTTGCCCACTCTCCGGACAACTCTTTGCAATCGCAATTGAACCCTTCCTCCGCTCTGTACACCAATCCTTTAAAGCAGTTCTGCCACCACTCTCTGCCTGCACAAGACATCATGCCACTACCTCTGTTGCATACGCAGATGATGTCACCATCTGCATCCGTCATGACTCACAGTTTCCGTGTCTCCAACGTCTATTCACAGCTTATGCCTCATGCTCCGGTGCAGCGCTCAACTCATCTAAAAGCACTGGTTTATGGTGCGGCTCATGGGCACATCGTGTAGACACCCCTTGGGGAGCAAGCTGGTCGTCCATCTCACAGCGCTTCCTTGGAGTTCATCTTGGTTCCTTGCAAGCTGCCCCCCTCTACACGTGGAATGCTATTCACCCACGCTTGCTCAGGTCAACTGCCTCCTGGAGGAGAGCCCAGTTCTGCTCATTATTCTTCCAGAGAGCTCGCCTCTCTCGAACTTACCTGATTTCCTTGTGCACACACTCTTGGCTTGGTGTCAAGTCTCTACAACTCCGCCTTCATGAAATTACCCGATGTCTTACTTCTCTGATATGGACCTGCCACCACTGGGTCAGTGTCACAAAGCTTTGCCTCCCTCCGGATCACGGCGGCATCGGACTCCTTGATACACAGGAGTACTACAAGGCCGTCAGAATTACTACTTTTCTCCACGTCGCCAGTACCAGATGCCGTTTTAGCTAGGGACGTCATCGCCTCCCCGAGCAACCCTAACTTTTCTTTTCTCTCCTTACTACTCATGGACCACCGACCCCTCACCCTCATTCGACTTCCCCCCTGTTTACCGTGAAGCTCTAACTTTCCTTCGTTCCCTCCCTCTCTCTCGTTCTCCACCTGATTCCACAACTGAGCTCCTTGCTGAACCCCTCTTTTATTCTTCGATTATTCACCCCTCTCATCTTCCGTACTTTGCCTATCCTACCTGGCTCCGAGCAGGTGTGGTAACAGTTAAAGATCTCACTAACCCTGACCTTTCTTGGCGACCCTTCGCCAGCCTCCCTCCCTCTCTTCTCCTCTCCTCCTCCTCTCGTGACATCTACGACTCTATTCTTTCATCTATCATTTCTCAATTTCCTCATCTTGCTTCCCACTCAGGTCTTTCCTTTGTTCCTTCTGCTTCTCTCCCATTTCCTCTTTTCTTGCTTACTTCTGGCTCAGCTCATCCCATTTCTTCTCTCTCGGTGTCAGCTCTTTATCGGTTCCTCTCTATGTCCCATTCTTCTCCTCCTCTCCCCATTCCTGATGTTCCCCCTGCTGCCACTGCTACGGTGTGGTCAGCCGCCCTGTCTCCTCTTTCTGCTCCTCTAGAAATTAATACCCATTGGCTTTTCCTCCATCGCCGCCTTCCTGTTCCCTCCGTTCTTTTCCGAATGTCTCTTCTCGATTCCCCTCTTTGCCCTTTCTGTGCTCGGGAGGCTGATGTCTCCCATGTCTATCAGCACTGTGTTATATTACTCCCAATGCTGAACTTGGCATTTACTATCGCCCACTGTTCCATTACAGCAGATCTTACATTTGATGCATATCGGACTCTTCTGCTACAGAGCTATCCCCCAGTCAAGCTCCCATCAGTATGTGCCTATATTTTTATTTTAGCGAAGCATGTAATCTACGTGTTTCATCAACGCTGCAGATATTTGACTACTCCTCTGACTGTGCATGAAGCTTCTACGGCATTATTATGCCATTTCCGCGACCGTCTGACATCTCGACTTCGGCTAGAGTTTTCTGTTGCAGTTACTCAGCGTCGGGAGAGCCAGTTCCTTGCCACCTGGTCACCGGCTGCCTCATGGTTTACCAGCTCGCCAGCGTCATTGTACCTGACGGTCGGCAGATTTGGTATTTGACCTTTTTGAATCAGAAATGCATATGTAAATATCAACAATCTGTTTTCAAGATCTTTGCACAGCTTGGAAATTTACCGCATGGGTTTTTTTATAAAGGGCTGTACGTGTTTACACAGCAAATTGTTTTTTGTGACACTCATCTTGTATTTTTTTTTTCTTACATTGACGTTCAAGTTAGTTCGTCTTTAGTTTACATTATGAGTATAAATATTGCAGTTAGTCATAAGCATAGTGCTGTATAAACATAGAAATTGTTTCTGCAGTGTAGTTTTTTGTAATTTTGTTCTATTTTGTTTCCCGAACATGTTTGCACTGTGCTGTATAATTGTACATAGTTTTGAAAATATTGCGGAACAAGTAATCCATCTTATTTACGTCAGGATGTCCAAGTTTAGTTATTTCCTGTTATTAAACATTCCAATGATTTGTCTGATAATCAGTTTTTAAATTGCATAGTACTGTACATCCTTGTAAATATGTTGTGTTAAAACTCACTGTCATATCGTACCTTCTTTCAAGAGACATGTTGACTAATGATTCTTACTGTATTTATTTTTGCACAAGTTAGTCAATTGCATGGTGTTGTACCTCATGAGTAATATATTTTGAAAAACATTTTACCTATTTTGTTCTTTTGTGTGAGGTGATGCTTGGTACTATCATTCTTCTGTTACTACATATGGATAGTGAGAATATGTTAAAGCTTTATTCATCGTGTGTTTTCTTATTATACTTACATTTTCTATCTGGTCAACAGAATAGTGTTACATTTCTGTATATGGTCCGATTTTGATTTGTAACATGTTGACACTGTGCTCCGTATCTGTACATTGTTTCTGAATATTGCCGAACAGGTAATATATTATATTTACACCAGGAAGTCCAAGTTTGTTCTTCTCCTGATATTCTTCATTTCATTGATTTGTCTTATGATCAGTTTGTCAATTGCTTTGTACTGTACATTCTTGTAACTATGATGTGTTACACCTTACTGTCTTATTGTATTTTTTTTTTTTTTTTTTTTTTTTGCAAGAGAAATGTTGTCTCCTGAAGCTCTCAATATTTTCTTGAACAAGTTTGTTAATCGCACAGCAATGCACTTATGAGCAATAAGTTTTTTTGTTAAAATCCTTCCTAAATGCCCAGACATGCTTGTCGCTGTTCATTTATCACGAGCTGTAATTTTGCTCCATTTTTCAACTTGTGCACTATGCTGTATATTTTTATATAGGTTTTAGTGGTTTAACGATCTTTGATCGTATTTTATTTGTATTTAGACGTCCTTATTAGTTCGTCTCCTGATTTCTACCTTGAATAAAGATATTTTGAAACCACCTTTGGCCTTAATGCATGCACTGACCCTTCGAGACATGCTTTCGGCAAGAGCGATAGGTATGCGCTTCCATTCAGTACATAATCCTGCCGCTAACTGTTGCTTAGTGGTAGGCCTTTGTTTCAAACTTCTTATGCGGCGCTCTAATTCATGCCATAGGTGCTCTATGGGATTAAGATCAGGGTCTGTGCTGGCCAGTCCACACACGATACGAAATTATCGTCAAATCACGCCGTAACAGTCCTTGTTTTGTAGCTCGGTGAATTATCCTGCAGGCACCAATAAGGCTCGGTTCCATAGTATTGCAATAGCTTTGGTAGGGCATAATTGTCCAGAATATCGAGGTAGGCGTGCTGGTTAACAGGTTTGTCCACGATAACCAATGGGCCGGGACCATACCATGGAAAACACCCCCACCCGAGAAAAATGCCAGCTCCAAACTTTACCGTAGGAACAGCACACTGTGGTAAATAGCGTTCCTCCGGCTGCCGCCATTTCCACACACGGCCATTAGACTGATAGATCGTGTATCTGGATTCATCAGTCCATAGGACCCATTTCCGTTGATCTACGGTCCACGATAAATGTTCTTTACACCATGCTAAACGACAAGTGGCATTCCGAGTGGAGATGAAGGGCTTATGAGCAGCAGCACGACCACGGTAACCCATGGAATGAAATTATCTACGAATGGTACGTGCACATACCTAGGTTTCAGCATTTTTACTGAGCTGTACACTGAGGTATTGTGCATTACTCCATCGATTAGCTGTAACGACTCTCCTGAGGCTTCGACGTCCTTTATGACTGATTTTCTTTGGTGTGCCGGTACGCTTTGCTTCTTCAGGCATGCCATGTGTCTTCCACTTATTCAGTACATCCAAAACAGTTGACTTGGGTATGTTTAAACGCCTCTCGGTCTCTCTTATGGACAACCCATTAATACGTATCACACCCGACAATCTTTCCTTTCTCAAAGTCAGTTTTCTCCCGCCGCGACATTTGCACCCAACTTCACAGTACAATTTGATCGCGGTTAGCTGCAAGCTTGTTTTTATACCATTTGCAGCTGTACCGCGCATCTTAACATTGCAGATGATCCGTTCATTTGCTTTTGAAGGGGTTTCCAGTGAACTTTGTCAGTATAGTGTATACCACCGGCGTAGTGCACGTTGTGGGAGGCGGACGGTTCTGACGGTTTTTAAAATCCCTGGTGCTGCCGGCCATCTACTCTGCGGTTTTTCCGGGGTTTTCTGCGAAATTCCAGTGTTTCAGGATTTTGGTAGATGAACGAGTTGATGGTTCCCTCCGAAGTCGGCCGCGGACGGGCTTTGCTTTTGCAACCCCGCCCCCCTTTCCCAGGCTGCCTTGGTTTACGAAATGAGTGGTGATGCGGTGGTTATGAAACAACGTAAGACGAATGAAATGTGATGCCCCATGACATCCGGCACCTTCCGGATTTATGCCCATGGTTGTTGTTGATGATGATGATGAATCGGTATATTATAAAGTGAAAGATATCTTGGTTCACGGCCATAAAATCGTCTTCAATATGATGATACAATTTCCGACGTTTTTCAGGCAGTTATACTTACTGTTGAGGGAGATCTCTCTCCAATATAAGGAAACCTCGGAATGGAGGTAGATTCAAGTGAAAGAAATAAAATATTAAATTCCTACTTCGTGAACAGAAACTTCACAACTCACGTGTCTCAGCGAGGTGTTCTGCAAAAGTGTTTAAGATTAAAATACTTTTCTTAACTGTTTGCATCAGAGTGAAATGCTGCAGCTAAACGTTTTATGTTCATCTGCGACAAAGCTATCGCAAGTAGTGCTACTTCTTATTTTCACGAGAAGACCGCTTTGATATCTTATATTCCTGGTATGCATGCAGTCTCTGACGTAGTCCATAGGAATTTACTGTTTACCTGGAGACAGGAGCTCGCTAGATATGGATGTAAAGAGGATTGGTGAGTCCTGTTTTTTATTTTCTTGAAAAATAGTTTAATTCATGATTCAGACACATAGAAATCTCCATTTCACAAAGTATTTCTGGTACGTGCTTATAATGAATAAGGCTTTTGCTACAAAGCTAATTATCGTGAATATAGATTTCACTACTACTAAGCTAAGCTTCTACTCAGCTAATAATTATGATGAATTCAATGCTTGTACTAAGCTTCTAATAGTGAATTCAAATGGTTGTTGTTACTAGTTAAATAAGATCATGAATAAAGTCTCCTGCTAGTAGTGTAGTAATAGTAATGAACAAACTTATAACTGGTAGTAATGTTGTAGTATAACGAAGTATATTTCTCCGTCATTTCTGTCCACGCCAGGATTCGAACCCGGATCCCCTCATTCCGGAATAAGTCACTCTACCAGTTGAGCTACGCGGACATTTTATTCTGATTCCTATCTGCCTTTATGTCGTGTGCGTCCTTCTGGCAGGTACGTCACATCTCCTGGTACGTTACAGTAGTAGTAATTAAGATGAATAAAGTTTTATGTTGGTTGTTACTAATGACACTAAATGAAGTAAACCTAACAGCCAGACAGAGGTCTGACAGTAACTATGAACTGAGAAAAACGTACTTACAACAAATTCTTTATTATTGAGACTTCTCGCTCTCACATAAACGAACTCTCTTTATACAGCACCAAACGCTCTTCCCGTACAACAACAAACGCTCTCCTTCACATAAACCAACGCTCTCTCCGTGCAACAACAAACGCTCTCCCTACACAACAAACAAAAAGCTCTCTCCGTACCACAACAAACGCTCTCCTCAGGTATCGTTGAACGCGCCTATTTAAACTAGCTACCACCACGTCATGACTTACACTCATTGCCAGATCTCATTCAGCGGGAGAAATAACATCTCGTTCAGTAAGAAGATAATTTACATAGTAAAATAAAATAACCAGAGATAGTAAAAATCAAAAAGGAAAGTGAATCGAGAGTATACGTTACATGCTTCATTATTACTTCTTAAAGAGCATTATGAATTTTCTGATGTAAAATTAGACGTCGGAAATCTTCCTTTCGTGAGAATACGCAAGAAAGAAGTATGTAGTTTTTGTTATCAGTTTAATACAAGGAAAAGCATCGTTTTAAACCATGTGATCGAATTTAATTAAAACGAGATCTTGATGTCCAGGTAACATGTCGTTGCGCTTTGAGATTGTCGACTTTGAAAACTGGAGATGAAGCATTTTTGTTAGAGTCAGGAAAGCAACGATCTTTACAACGAAAATGCAGACATTGAGCAAAATGTCCCAAATGGGAGTCTCGCGCGCACCAGACAGGAACACACAAAAAAAGGGCTGGTGAAACCCACCCAGACGTAAATAGCCTCATATAACAATTGTGACGTACCTGCCAGCAGGACGCACACGACATAAAGGCAGATAGGAATCAGAATAATCGTCTGCGTAGCTCAGTTGGTAGAGCGACTTGTTCCGGAATAATGCGGCCTCGGGTTGGAATCCCGGCGTAGACTAAAAATGACGGAGAAATTTACTTCGTTATAATGGCGCCCGAACTATCCGGATGACCCGACCGTTCAAAATCTCGCATTGGTGTGATGTTATTTCCACACCGCGAGACAGGAAAAATCAGAGAATTCCTTCTCCAGCGCTTCGAAAAACAAAAATGTGTGATGTTGCATTCCACACAGCAGATTGACTGGGAGTTCTCAAGTGCACGTTCTACAGTGGATGGCTGCCTGCAACGATTCATGGTCACGGCTGACCCGTGGGCCATGCCCCCGGCCCTCTTTCGGGGGGGGTGATGTGACGTATCTACCAGCAGGACGCACACGACATAAAGGCAGATAGGTATCAGAATAATCGTCTGCGTAGCTCAGTTGGTAGAGCGACTTGTTCCGGAATAAGCGGCCTCGGGTTCGAATCCCGGCGTAGACTAAAAATGACGGAGAAATTTACTTCGTTATACAATGTCAGTTGCTGTGGAGTTTTTGACAGGCACAGCACTGGTCTTCTTATGGGGAGAGAAAAAGAAAGTTAGCGAGTTCGTGGGTGGCGTTTTCTGCCTGATGTTAGTAAAAGTAAAACGCTTTCCGCTGTAGATAACAAAAAAGGCTTCCTTGAGCGTCAGGAATTTAACAAACCGATTTTTAAGAGCAATATTGTGTTATCCTATACATTCCATCCAGTGGTATAGTCCTGAAAAAGGAAGTGGCCTGCCTAGGCGTTATCGACTTCAAAAGGAATGAACGGGAGGGGACTCCATGGAACATCTATACATAATGGAAATTATTTAATTCACATTCGTTCTGCTGATGACGTAATCATTTTTGCAACTGCCCCTTCAGAACTGCAGAGTATGATTCAGGAACTTGCTGACAAGAGCAAAGAAGTGGATTAAAAATGATTTTTTTAGGAAACAAAGCTGATGTACAGTGCTTTTACAAGAAATGAATGAAGATATATCGATTGATGGGAAAAACCTGGACTGGAGATAAGCGATACCTACTTTTACCTTGGACAGCAGATATCAAGTGAAGACACATTAATGAAGAAATTAATCAACGAATAAAACTTCGCTGGATAGCTTTTGGGGGTAACAGTACAAATTTTAAGAGCAGTATGCCATTATGTCTTAAAAGAAAAGTGTTTAATCAATGCATCCTTCCAGTGCACACGCACGGGGCAGATACGTGAACCTTAACTAAAAAAGACATACAAAGACTGCAGATAACTGAAAGCAACACGGAAAGATGCATGCTTGGTGTACTCTGGATAAATAGGAAGAGAAACTCGTGGATAGGAAAAATGACAAAAGTGGAAGAAATCATGAGTAAAATCCCTGAAATGGCAATGAGCTGGACATATTGCCAGAAGGACAGACCATTGATAGGGCAATACAAATTCTAGACTGGATTCCAAGGGACATGAAATGGTCTAAAAGAAGACCACACGTGAGATAGGTGGATCAAATCCAAAAGCATGCAGAAGTGACATGGAGGAGACTGGCACAAGACAAACCGTTGTGGAAGAAACTTGGGAGACCTTCATCCAGCCGTGAAGTAATAATGGATGACGACGATGATGATGATGATGTATGTACTGTCGCTATTTCTGAGATGGTTTTGGTACACAAAAGACCTACGGAATTGTGCATAGCCATCATGAAAAAATAAAGAAAGAAGGACATAGAGAGAGAGAGAAAGAAGAAGAAACTCGGTTAATATTGTTTGTGTTAAAAATGTCGATTTTGATGGGTGATGATTAAATAAATAAGTAAATATAAAAAAGTCCCATTCAGTTAGGTAAAAAGGGTAGTAGCCTGTCGCCATCAAGCCCAGCCAGGCCTCTACTGCACCCTGATTCCATAGTTGCCAAGACGGAAAACAGAAGAAAACTGCATTCCATCATTTCCCATTGTTTACCATGGGAAAGACTGACTCAGCCTGTTTCCAAGGGACAATCGAAATAGTGCGGTCACAAAGAGTGACTCATAGCTGTGTCCGAGGCATGCTGCCGGAATTTGCTGGGCTCTGTGTTCAATGAAGAGAAATAGATGCTTTTTCGCTTAAAGCGAAACTCACCGAGAACCGTGTAACGGTGGTGGTGGTGGTGGTGGTGGTTTGTGTGTGTGTGTGTGTGTGTGTGTGTGCGTGCGTGTGAGTGAGGGTCGTCCTCCACTTGAAAGAAAAACAAGAGTGCGGTAGCTGAGAAGAGAGAACGCAGAGATGTTGTTCTAACCGGCATTTTCACCTTACGGTGATCAGTGGTGGAACATCTCTTTCACCAGGGGCGCGCACAGAATTTCCTCAAGGGGGGAGGGGATACAAAAAAAATGCACGGGACAAATGAAACTAGAAATTGGGCATACATACACGCATACGGATTATATATACACTGGCGGAAAGTGAAAAAAGAACACCAAGAAAGAGACGTCTGATACCAACGAAATTTATACAGCGTAATAACGGAATATGGACGATAACGTGATCAAAACATTATGGCAAAATACAGCTGTATTTGCTGGTAAACTGAAAAATAACATTTCCATGTAACATGGTTAGTACGAGGTTGAACCACCATGAACTGCGTCACACTGTTCAATTCTGGCATGGAGTCTTTCGTAGAGATGTTGGATGTAAGTTTGGGGTATTGAGTTCCAAGCATCCTCAACTTGGACGCGTAAATCGGGGATGGCCGCGGCTGGCCTTGGAGACCGGATAAGTCGTTGTCCCATAAAATCCCACACGTGCTCAATGGGAGGCAAATCCGGTGAACGTGCAGGCCATGGAAGTTGTCTCACACCCTGAAGTGCATGTTGCGTTTCACGTGCGGTGTGTGGGCGTGCGTTATCTTGCTGGAAAACACCACGATGGACCGACCTTACAAATGGCACAACAATGGGATGAATGATGATGTTGATGTAGGAGATGCTGTTTAACATACTCGGTACAAACACTAGTTGTGTACAGGAGTGATAGCTGATCTCTCCCCACAGCAGGAGACCAGGTGTAGGCCCTGTGTGTCGCTGGCGGATGCAAGAAGGGTGGAGACGCTCCCCTGTGCGTCTGCGAACACGCATACGGCCATCGGAGGTTCCCAAGCAGAATCTGCTTTTATCGCTGAACACGACAGATCGCCATTGCGTTCTCCAGTGCAGACGTTGGCGACACCACTGCAGCCGTTCCTGACGGTGGGCTGGAGTCAGAGGTACACATGCCAGAGGCACACGTGCACGTAGTTCTGCATCCAGTAGACGGTTGCGACATCATGTGCAACAACAGCTCGGATTTGCGTCGCAGTGGATGTTCTGCCTGACAACGCCGCTCTTCTTATGTGTCGATCGGTCCGCTCATCAGTCCGTCTGTGACTCCCAGTTCCACGTCTTCTCGTGTGGGAATGTTCCTCGGACCATCTACGCCACCATCGTACCACCACCGAAACTTCCCGTCGTATCGTTGTATTCGCTCCGCAATACAACGATACGACCACCCAGACACGCGGAGCCCGACAAGACGACCTCGCTCAAAGTCCGATAACTGCTGAAATCGTACATGTCTTCCATGTCCAGGCATTGCAGCTTCTTCAGGATCTTCGCACGTGTCCCTACGCCGACGACTGATTACATTCACTTCGTCGTACTCCTTAAATACCACCGACGATAATTTGCATATTATGCCGTGCTGTGGCGTAAGCGCTCACCGGTTGGTCCCGAAGTTAACATCATATCTACGTAAGCTCGACTACATTAACATATGTAAATTTCATGATCGTCCGCCAATTCCTTCTTGTTGTTCTTTTTTCACTTTCCGGCAGTGTATATATGTGTGTATCGATTCTTTTTGTTAGCATAAATCAGCACTGATATGTTCACAGGTTAAAAAAACCTTACTCTTTTGAATATGCTAAATTAAATGTGCATTAATATATCCATTCATATTTATGTAAGACCTTCTGACGTACAGAAAAATAAAGTTTAAATCGCTTCTCTTACTGTAATGCAGAAACATTTTCATCTAAGCTCACTTTAAATAATATATATAAGTTATATGCTTGCCCTGACAGCACTGTTCATTACACTGTTAAAGAGCAGACACATTACCAATGGAAAACGAAAAAGTTTAGTAAACAATAATATTTAACTCACCTAAGTATTCCTCATCGGACTTTGAAAACTATTACAGTTGTCGAACTACCTCTTCAGAGAGGGAATTGAATAAATCTAAAACTGAATAATCCATGAGTTTACAATGAAGCATACTTCTGAGTACACACAGTCATTCACAGTTCGGTTAGAAAAAGTCATTCATAAGCAAGCTGCTGCTCCCTTCAAAAAATGACAAATTCGGGAAGTTAGTCTCTCATGTCCTAAAGTATTCATTGTTCATTCGCCTCCTAGTTATTTGTTCAATTGCTGATTACCATTTTTGGTGAATCCACAGAATTGTGGGAAGGTCCAAGACGTAACCTGCCATGTGGTTTGGCAGTTAGTGTTTGTGAGTCTGGATGAATTCGAGGCTGCTGTGGTGCAGTGGAAGCATGTCCAGCGCTTAACTGGAAGACCCTGGGTTCGATTCTCGGTGGGGACCAACGAGAATTGTTCCGTGATTCACTTATAAACGTGGAAAGAGCGATGACTTCTGTTTGATGTTCCTAATCCACGTCAATTTTTTTGTATTGACTTCCTTATTGTTATTTCCCCCTCCACCTCTCCCCTTTTACACATCACCTGTTCATTCCACTCAGAGAAATCTTCAGAAGCTATCAGTTTGCCATGGACCAAGAAGTGAAAAATGCAGCAGATGCATAGTTTGTATTTAGCAACATGATTTTCTTTTTGATGTCATAAGGATGCGACTCGACATAAGAGAGAGTGTGTTTAAAAGCATCGGACTATATTGAGAGATGATACCTTTGTAAGTTCTTAGTTGCTGTAATAAATTTTACAAGTACATCGCAGTTAATTACAGACTCATCCTCTTAAAAAAATTGGTTGCGGCAGTGACTGGATTTCAGTTCGTTGTTTGCAAGTTGACTTGTTTCGTTAATCAGTAACTGTGCAACCAACTGTACGAGAAAAGAAATGCGTTTTCCAATATGTTAAAACTCACTTCTAGAGTCCATAGAAATTTTACACTCTCGTTTGCTGTCCTTCAGCTTTTCGTATTTAAAGAATTTTAAGCTTGCGTTTAGGAGATGAGATGTTGTATGAGTTACAAATGTATGCTGAAAACATGAACGTTAAATATTGTTCAAAATTTTGTAATGGTTTGCATTACATTTGGTGCTACACCAACTCCACTATCTGCGATGGGCTAAACTTCGCACTAGTCCAGTTGAATATCATAACATAAAGAGTCATATTTTTGAGTATTTTATGCACCGAATAATGCTTTGCATTTGCCTCAAAATATGGTGCACCTGGTGTAACAACACTTTTTGGTGTGACATGGTGCGTAAGTGTGACATGTACTCGCCTCTTTTATGCACCACATAATCATTTGCCCAAAATGACGGCGCATCTCGCGTAGCACCACTTTATGGTGCCACATGCAACAGAATTTTTAACACCGCGTCGGTGGCGTAGTGGTCTCAGCAATGGTTTCTGATCATTCGTCCGCGATGGGTCCTGGTTCGAATCCCGTGAGGCATAGATGTTGTGTTTGTCTTACGGCGCTGGCTCTCTTCCTTCACTGGAACCAGTGGCCCTAAATTAGGAACGGGCGACTGCTTATAGCCCATAGAGGTACTCACGGTGGTCGTTAAACCCCCATAAAAAATGTTTAACAATATAAAAGCTGGGTAATACATGGGGTAGCTTGGCCACGGTCATAACTTCCAATGCAAAACGAATCTTCGATAGCAAATTCTTAGAAATGGAGTATGTATACACCGAAGAGACAAAACATTACTACCAGCTTGTCTTTATGCAAATCGAAGCAATTACAGGTAAACGACAACGCGTGAAGCTCACGAAACGGTATAAATAACACCTGATACTGAGCTCTAGTAATTAGTGTCATTCTTGTTCTTCAGATAGGTAAGGCAGCGGTCGAAAGCGAGTTTGACAAAGGCCAAATTGTAATGGTCAGACAGCTGGGTGAGAGCATTTCCGAGACGGAAAGGCGTGTCGGGTGCTCACGGACAGCCGTGGTTAACACCTTCAAAAAGTGGTCCGAGATAGAGGAAAACCACGAGCCTCTGACAAGATATGAGCCAACCACGGCTCTTTTTTCTAGAGGTGATCCAAAGCTGGACCTGTTTGGTACGAGGTAACAGAATGGATATTCTGGCTGAACTCGCTGGTAATTTGAACGCTGATGACGGAAGTAATGTGTTACAACTCACAGTGAGTGCATCGAACCCTACTGAAAATGGGGTGCGTAGCCGTAGGTTGCTTCGAGTGTTCATGCTAACTTCGGTTCACCGTCATACAAACCTCGGTTAACCGTGAGCATCAAAACTGGACTTTGGATGATTGGAAGAAGGTCGTCTGGTCCGATGAATATCTTTTTTCTGTTGCACCATGTGGACGGCTGGTTATGTGTGGTTCGTTTACCTGGGGAAGTGTTGGTACTAGAATGCAGAGTGGAACGAAAACAAGCCGATGGACGAAGTGTAATGCTTCGGGCGATGTTCTGCTGGGAAACCTTGGGTCCAGTTGTTCATGTGGAGCAAATGCTTATGTCTACCGCCTACCTGAACATAATTGCAGACCAGGTACATCCTTTTGTGGCAACGATATTTCTCTCTAGTAGTGCCTTCTTTCAGTAGTGCCTCCCATAGTTGTGCCTTCTTTCAGTAGTGCCTCCCATAGTAGTGCCTTCTTTCAGTAGTGCCTCCCATAGTAGTGCATTCTCTAGTAGTGCCTTCTTTCAGTAGTGCCTTCTCTAGTAGTGCCTTCTTTCAGTAGTGCCTTATCTAGTAGTGCCTTATTTCAGTAGTGTCTTCTCTAGTAATGCCTTCTATAAATCCGCCGTTCCACACTGCCCGGATTGTTCGAGAATGGCTCGCAGAATCTGAGGAAAGTTTCCAGGTATTGCCCTGACCCCCAAATTCCTGAGACATAAATCCAAATGAGCATCTGTAGTTTGTGTTGGAACAGAAAATCTGATCTGTGGCGGCTCAGCCACGTAACTCAAAAGAGTTAAAGGATCTGGTGGTTACGTCTTGGTACTAAATACCACAAGGCACCTTTGGAAATGTTGTGTACTGTCCATGCCTCGACTGGTAAGATTTGTTGTGGCTGCGTACGTGGAGGACCCAGCATCATATTATGCAAGTGGTTATGATATTTTGGCTCTTCACTGTATGTGTGTTTTTAGAATTGTTTGAAGAATTTGCCCGAAATAGTTCTTTTTCTTCCACTTCAAATAACGAAGTAAATTTCCCCGTGACTTTTATGCCAGGGACGGGATTCGAACCTGCAACTCTCGGCTGCGGATCTCCGAGTGCGATCCACTATACTACACTGGTATGTGCTTTCACTGCTAGCTGCCTTTATCTCATGTGCGTCCTGCGGGGCAAGCACGTCACATATCTCCTCCCCCCGAAAGAAGGCCGGGACCATGTATCGCTGTAGGCAGTCATCCTATGAAGAGCGTACATTTGAGAAATGTACGCTCTTACAACTTAGTGTGTGGAACATAACATCACACTGATTTATTTTTTCGAAGCACTGAAAAAGGAATTCTCATTTTTTCCTGTCTCGCGGTGTGGAAAGAACATCACACCATTGCGGGAAACCTGTCATCCAGGTCATCCTGAAAGTTAGGGTGCCAATAAAACGTACAAGTTTTCCGCGCCGGGAATCGAAACCGGGTTCCCTCACCCCGGAGTAAGTCGTTCTCCCAACTGAGCTATGCGGACCATGCGCGCTCACTGCTATCTGCCTTTCTCTCATGTGCGTCCTGCGGGGAAGGCACGTCACGTGCCATTTGCCAACAAAAGATACTTTGACTATTCTTAAGGTTGTATGATGCGGAATACAACAATGGAAGAAGTAATCGTGCATGATACAGGAATTTCGTAATTGAATCTCATTGCGAAAACGTTTGAGGATTTTTACTGAAATTCCATGTGGGCATTGCTGTTTCGATTTAGCCCTTACAACCATTATTGGAACTTCAATGGTTACTCTTGCAAACGGGTAAAATGACGTCGAATTCTTAGGTTCAGTGAGCGTATGATTTGACAGAAGTCTCAAAACTATTACGATTATTTCAAAGTATTTTCGTTTCACTTTTAACTTCTTAATCGGTAAGACGATTTTCGAAGTCAGATTGTACATTATCTAGGTGGAAAGTTTCGCATTGGAAGATGCCGAAAATGCACGGAGGGTGTTATTGGGATCACAGCAACAAATCAAAAGAAAACTTTTGAAATTGGATATCTAGAAGCGCAGATATAGTGCAAAATATAAATTTACGTTTCCCACACTCACACCACAAGGAAAACAACACTTCTGAAAAGTCAGGAGTATTTGGATGATAATGATCACGATTCTATTTATTTAAAAAGATTTTCAGTACGACATTTAGAAGTTAGGGTATCATTGAGCTAAAATTCGAAATTCAGGCCACCAACAGGGATTTTTTTAAAAAGTGAATGAAACTGTGCAAAAATGGCTGTATAAGCAGACCCAAGTAGGAATTTACAGGCTGGACTTTTGGAAAAAATTAGATATCGTTTAAATGTTAATATACTGCTAGCGGGAAATCATTGCATCAGGCCTTATGTGTGTTTTACTGGTAGTAGAAAAAATCTGACATATAAAAATGAAGGTATCAGCGCAGTAAAAAGCGAAAATTTACATCACTTGGCAGGAATACTTTAACGTTGAAAAGAAAGATCCCAAACTACAAGCAATGCCTTTCTTGTAACAACTGCTACCAGGTAGACAAAAATAATTTAACAAAAACAATCTGCAGTTACCAAAATCAAATATACATCAAATAGAAGTCATCGCTCTATCCACGTTTATAAGTAAGTCACGGAAAAATTCTCATCGGCCGCCACCGGGAATCGAACCCAGGTTCTGCCAGTTACACGCCGGACATGCTTCCACTGCACCACAGCGGCCTCGAAATTCTCCAGACTCACAAACGACAAAGTGCCAAACCACCTGTCAGGTTGCTTTTTTGGAGCCCCACACAATGCTTGGGATTCACCACAGATGAACAGCAACAACTGAACAAATAACTAGAAGGCGAATGAAAAATAAATACACAGTTGACGTGGATTAGGAACATCAAATAGAAGTAATCGCTCTTTCCACGTTTATAAGTAAGTCACGGAAAAATTCTCATCGGCCGCCACCGGGAATCGAACCCAGAATCTCCCAGTTGCGCGCCGGACATGCTTCCACTGCACCACAGCGGCCTCGAAATTCTCCAGACTCACAAACAACAAAGTGCCACACCACCTGTCAGGTTGCTTCTTTGGAGCCCCGCACAATGCTTGGGATTCACCACAGATGAACAGCAGCAACTGAACAAATAACTAGAAGGCGAATGAAAAATAAATACACAGTTGACGTGGATTAGGAACATCAAATAGAAGTAATCGCTCTTTCCACATTTATAAGTAAGTCACGGAAAAATTCTCATCGGCCGCCACTGGGAATCAAACCCAGGGTATTCAAGTTGCGCGCCGGACATGCTTTCACTGCACCACAGCGGCCCATATATACAGTGCTGGCCACCCAAAATGCAACACCAAGAAAGACACGAGATAGCAAAGCCAGATTTACTGGACACATAACAACAGATACAAAGATGAAACGATTGAGCTTACAGGCCCGTGCGACTTGCGGAACACGCAGACATCAATAGTTCGTGTGGCCCCCACGGCTGGCAATAACGGCCGCTACACGCCGCGGCATCGAACGAAAGAGGCTTTGGATATGGGCTTAAGGTATGTTGGTCCAGGCTGCTTCCACACGTTGCCACAGTTAATCAGGCGTAGCCGCGGGTGGTGCTTGCCGGGCCACTCGGTTGCCGATCAGCGACCAGACGTGTTCGATATGCGACATATCGGAAGGACAGGCGAGCCACGGCAACAATGACACCTGGTGGGCCGTGAAAAAATGTTGCACGATGCATGCCACGTGCGGGTGCTCATTGTCCTTTTCAAATGTGGCCGCTGGCAGGTAAAGGAGCACTACAGAGTCCAAAACGTCGGAGATTTACCGTTGGCTGTTGAGTGTACAAGTGATGCGTACCAGAGGGGTGCAGGTGTCATATACAATTGCTCCCCAAACCATAACGCCAGGCGACGGACCGGTATGGCGATGCATAATGCAAGCATCATACATTCTCTCGCCGCGGTGCCGCCACACGCGGATCCGACCATCGTGGTGTTGCAGGCAGAAGCGGGATTCGTCGGAGAAGACAATGTCGTGCCATTCCGTAGTCCAGGTGGGGCGTTCAACGGCCCACGGCCGCCGCACTCGCCGGTGGTGTAACGTCAACGGTAATAGGAGCAATGGGCGCCGTGCGATAAGTCCCCGCTCCTGCAGACGACGTCGAACGGTACGTGCTGACACAGGTTGTTGCGCAACACACCCCAATTCCTGTGCTAACGTTCGTGTTGTGGCGGTGCGAGCCGTCAATGCCCGCCTCACAACATGCCGGTCATCTCGTTCGGTGGTGTTCTGCGGCTACGGCAATCGCTCGCGTCGGCCCGTCCTTCCCTTCTGCGCCCACCGAATCCATACTCGCCTCACTGTGGCTGGATGTCGTCCCACACGGGCGCCGATGTCTCGGTACGATAAACCGCTGTCGCGATAAGCCACTATTCGCCCTCTGTCGAACTCCGAAACGTGCTGGAATGTCTGCCATATTCTGCGACGAGACATCAGGAAGCTTCCCACGCACAGGTCCGGCAGCACAACACACTTCTACTACTTACACCCCGCCTTCTGTGCACCCTTCTTATAGTGCTTCTCGTTGGCGTGCCGGTGTTAATATTGCTGTCCCGGTGGACGAGGGGTTAGAGGCGTAGGCTGCTGACAGATCATCTGATTCTTTGAAGAAGTATGCGTGGAGAACTTGTTTTTAGAGATGGCTCTGTCTCTCCCCAGGATAAAGTGGTTCCAAGATATAATAATTATCGTTTCTATTTGGGTGTTCAACAGCCTCTGTAAGCAACTCTTAGTACAAAAAGCAGTTCTTCGTTCCTCATTTAGGGCCACTAGTTGAGAAAATGAATAGAACCAACGTCATCGGATAACCATACACGTATCATATATCCGGGACTGGAATGGAGACCCAGCTCAGGTGGCTTGCACGAAACCTACGCCTCTGACCACTTGCGTACTGGAGGTCTCAATACCGCTAATTTACATATCCCACATCACCCGAGTTGTTGTTTTGTGACCGAAACTGGTCCAGAGTGTGAAATGTGACACAGAAGTTTGCCCGACATTCAAACGCACTTGCACATCGGTAGGTGAAAGATGGCAAGCGATACTGCATTTATTCGACACTGCATTCGTTAAGAATTTCGCGAAGAAAAATGTGCTGCAAAAGCACGTGCATCCATCTGTTCTGTTCTGGGGGAGAATATTGTATCGAAAAGAACGTGTGAGTTTTAGCTTAGACGGTTTAAAGCAGCTCATTGTGCTGTTAGCGATCGAGAAATTAGTGGCGCCCAGCAGAAGGTTGCACATGAGGAACTTCAAGCATTGCTGGATAAAGATTCGTCTCAAACGCAAAAAAAAAAAAAAAAAACTAGCTGAACAACTGGGGGTAACTCAACAAACCATTTCCAACCATTTACGCACAGTGGGAAAGATTCAGAAGGTAGGAAAATATGTGCCACGTGACCTGAGCCAGAGGAACAAGGATGAGCATGTCAATTAAGTGTTTGAATCTGTTGAATAAACAACTCTAAAAGTCTTTCCTGTGGAAAATCGTTACGGGTGATGAAAAGTGGATATGGTACGGCAATTCCAAATGCAAAAGCACTGGACGAAGCAACGACTTCGTCACCGAAACGCAATGTTCACTCCAAGAAAAGCTCTGCTGTGCATCTGTTCGGATATGAAGGGTGTGCTCTATTATGAACTATTGAACAAGGTCAAACTGTTACTGCTGATCGCTACCAGCAACAATTGCTGCGACTGAACGAGGAAATCTGTCGGAAACGTCCATTCACAGGCAAAGGATTGCGTCCCGTGAAATTACTGCATGACTACGGTAGGCCGCATGTCGCGAAATCTGTAAAGGAAAGGAATGACTCTTGTCTGAGAGATTTTGGAGCACCCGCCGTATAGTCCCGACATAGCCCCTTCATTCAGATTAATATTTGTTCCGATCGATGCAACATGGTTTGTTTGTTGTACGGTTCCGGACATGTGACGAAGTGCAAAAATAGGTTGACGACTTCATCGCGTCACACAACGAAGTGTTCTTCATTGCTGGAATCCGTCAGCTGCCCGACCGATGGCGGAAGGTGATAGATAATGACGGTGCATATTTTGATTCGTAAAGGTATCGTTATTTTCTCCCAAATTACATGTTGCGTTGTTTTAAAACGCTTTTAAACATATTTGTACGCGTAATACATAGACGTCATAAAATCCTGAAAAAAGAAAGAATTCCAATTAGATGTTTTGGAAAAACACAAGTAATGTTACTCCACCTTGCGAAAAACGTTTATCGCAGAAATTGGAAACTGCATGAAATGTCATCTACATGGTCAGCGATGAGGTATGGTTGATGCGTTTTTTCGGTGACGCTGTATCTGTCTCTTTCCTGGAGCCAGTTACCCTGCATTAGAGACACGCGACTGCGTATAGTGCTGAGGTTTGTTCATGATGGTCGTTAAACTAAAAATAAAAAAGGATAGGCAGTCGACTGCATGTTTTCTTAAGGAGAATGACTTTATCGATTTGCTGGAGCAAGAGATGGATGACACAATTTCATTTTTGTAACAGTGACATCACTTCATTTAAGATGCTCTTAAGGTTTTCAACGACACCGAAATGCCATCATGCCGTTTCAAAATATTGATTTGCAAAAGTATTGTAATTTTTCTTTTGTATCGGGTTTTAACGACGACCATGAGTAACTCTTTGGGCTGCAAGCAGTGACCCATCCATAATTTGGTGCCACTTGTTCAAGGGACGGGGGTGGGGGGGGCATGCGTCATCGGGCAGGGTGGCGCAATGGTCTAAGCGATGGCCTCTGGTCATTCGTCCGAAAGGGGTCCGCGGGTTCGAATCCTGGTGAGGCATGCATATAGTGTTTGTCTTACGGCACTGGCTTTCTCCCTTCGCTGAAACCAGTGACTCTAAATTAGGGACGGGCGACTACTTATAGCCCATTAATTTGCTCACGGTGGTCGTTAAACCTCCAATCAAAAAAAAAAAAAAAAAGCGCGATCAGAAGGCACGCCCGCCACCTTGCTTCATCGGGGACTACAGCCGGCGCTTATCTCGAAAGAATAGTCAGAAGCCTGCGCTTCAGACCACTTGGGCATCGGGGTGGCATATTATGATATATCATAACAAGCACAGAAAGTCCTAAAAATCGAGTGATTTAAGCGTTTCTATCTTAACTACAGTTGTCAGGATTGTATTTTCTTCACAAGTAAGATATCCAGTTGTCAAACAAAAGAGTCGTGACACCAGGACTGCCGTCCCAGTGACACAGTGGTTTAAGCGATGGCTTATCATTTGTCCGAAAGAGGTCCGGGTTCGAATTCCGGTGAGGCATAGATGTTGTGCTTGTCTTTTGGCACTGGCTCTCTCCCTTCCCAGGAACCAGTGGCCATAAATTAAGGACGGGCGACTGCTTATAGGCCCATTGAGTTGCTTAAGATGATCGTTAAACCTCCAATCAAAAAAGAAAAAAAATCCATGTCTTCTTAACGAAAGAGAGGTACCTTAGTGTTTGTTTCATCCAGAAACGGCATCAAGATATCAAATTGTTTTAGGAACTGTACGTGGACGTTTTCTTTTCTTTTGAAGAAGCAAATAAAATATTGTCTGAATGTAAAGTGCTGAAATCTGTTTCGTCCGTTAAAAGTGAAATTTGCTTAATAGACAAATTTTGAAGATGACAATCCGATTTTTGGCGTAAATGTGACAAGGATGGTAAGTCAGATAATATCCGAAAACTTGAAAATTTTCATCGTCCTGGAGCGGGACACGAACCCGCGTCTCCCAGAAAACGCCCGGGTATGCTAACCACTACACCACCCGGAACGACCAAGTTTCAAGTTTCCGATCAATTTGAATACGCGGGTTCGTGTCCTGCTCCAGGACGATGAAAATTTTCAAGTTTTCGGATATTATCTGACTTACCATCCTTGTCACATTTACGCCAAAAATCGGATTGTCATCTTCAAAATTTGTATTATATGGCGTAATCCCGTATTTCTTTCATGACTGCTTAATAGACTTGATATGATTAATAAACATTGCGGTATAGAGTGTTTTCTGAACCTTATATCTAGATCTAATTACTCTGGCAATATGTTTCTGTATGAGGTGAGTAAGTAACAAAAGTCATCGTTGGAAAGTTGGCTACGCCATGCCAGAAACAAGAATCAAAAGACCATGTGCCCTAATGAAAGAAGGCGATTTTAAAGACCAGCAGCTACAATCAAATAGCTGGAATCCAAGTAACAGACAGCTGAAGTGACGGAGATGCAGTCCGCCAATGCAATTGGAGGAACATCTGTCACGTGTGAGGATAAGTAAACGCAAGAAGTAATGAAGAGAATGCGGAGTTAACATTCCGCTGCTACTATAATCTTCCAGTTCACTAGTGCCAGTGATGTCAAGAAAGATGTCACCTGTGACTGGAAATTAGGTCATGCATTAACAATTTCAAGTGGATTTCATCTGAAGACTTGGAGGGAAGCCTCAGCTCATTAACCTTCAATCGTTGAATAAATTTGGCTTAAGTATAAAAAAAAGCAGGTAAGTTTTTCAGTTTATTATATTTTTGTAGTTCTCTGTTAGCTGAATCAACGTCGTTGAGTTACAGAGGACAATTTGTGGTGGTTACGTTAGATTCCAAGCGTAGTGTTGTGAAAATGGAATACCGCCCCGGTGGCGCAGTGGTCTAAGCGATGGCCTCTGATAATTCGTCCGAAAGGGGTCCGGGTTCGAATCCCGGTGAGGCATGGATGTTGTGCTTGTCTTACGGCACTGGCTCTCACCCTTCCCTGGAACCAGTGACCCTAAATTAGGTACGGGCGACTGCTTATAGCCCATTGAGTTGCTCATGGTGGTCGTTAAACCTCCAATCAAAAAAAAAAAATGGAATTTAAATTTAGAAACATGTTCCACGCTAGTTACGTGTTTCATCAATGTCACAATGATTTTGCGGTTTCGCATTATCTGATTTGAAAGTAACTTCGTAAGAGCACTCTACAACGATGATAGCAACAATTACGGGGGATGGGCAAAGAAACTGAAACACCTACGCAAATTGCACCTCAAGGGTCACGACGCTGTACGCGCTACCTGGTGGCCAGCCTACATCTACAGTAGTTCGCAGTCGATGAACGAGAGCGGAGTGTGATGGTTGCATTGGCAGATCAATAGCACAGCTGGAGGTCAAAATGTGCGATCCACACAGCATAATCGGAGACATATCCGAATTTCAAAGAGGACAGCTTGTTGGTGCGCGTCTTGCCGATGCATCTGTGTCCAAGACAGCAACAAGTCTTTGCGGTGTATCGTGAGCAACAGCGTCCAGGGTATGTCGGCATGCCAGCAAGAGGGATAAACCACATCCAATAGGAGTAACTGTCGAGGTAAGAGTAAGCTGTCTGACTGTGACGCCGGATGCTAACACGGATGGTAGCCAACAAACATAAACCCACAGCTGTCCAACTCATTGCAGAGTTGAATACGCACCGCGACTTACCTGTTTCCATCAAAACTCTTGGGAGCTTCACTGGGTCAACATTCACGGTCGTGTTGCTATCCGCAAAGCCTGGATAACCAGTGTGAATGCCAAACGTCGGTTGCAATGGCGCCAGCAACACAAATCATGGACGTTGGACAATGTGAAATGTGTATTGTTCTCCGATGCGCCGCCCTTCACCGTCTTTCCTACAACCGGGAGAGTTTACGTGCGGAGACATCCGTCACAGGCTTACCAACCGGACTGTTTATTGACCACAGCGAAGCACTGAGGTGGATCGATGATGGTTTGGGCCGCCATATCGTGGCAGTCTGTCGTCCCACTGATTTTTCTTGAGCGGCACATCACTGCCAAGGGCTATCGGACAATTATGGAGGACCAGGTGCACCCAGGCACCACCGTGTATCAGGATGACAACGCACCGATACACAGAACCAAACTGGTGGAAAAGTGATTTACTGAGCATGAAAGTGAGGTTGAACATCTGTTATGGCCTGCACAGTCACCTGACTTAAACATTATTGAGCCAATCTGGGGTGTTCTAGAGGAGCGAGTCACGTTTACCTCCACCAGCATCGCGTCATGAACTAGCCACTTTTCTGCAAGAGGAATGGCTTCAAATCACTCCAACTACTATACAGAACTTGTATCGGTTCTTCTCACGACGAATTGCAGCTATATCGGCCTCCAAAGGTCTTACACCGAACTAATAAATTGTTGTGTCCTAAACCCATGTGCTTCAGTTTCGTTGTCCATCCCCTGTAATTACAACAGCAGTAATTGTCCACTACCTTTCATCTTGTCCTTACTGCCTGTTTTTTTAACTATCAGGTCCAACCAAAAAGTATTTTTCTTGCATACTTTACTCTCTTCTCTTTTGATACCCAATGGGCTCACAAGACCAAACAACTAAATTTTTTCATTTTAGGTGGTTTATACCTGTGTCGTATTTAGCAAGTAAATCATTCCAAGCCAGAAATATTCTGCAGCATTTTCCTACTACCTGGCGTGAAATGATAGAAGAGACACGGTGTTTGCTATTCCATAAAAATAATTGCTACTTTCCTAAGAAAGCTCGCGTGTTCCTAAAAAAAGTGAAATTAAGATTTTAACTTTTATTTGCATGTACGAAGATGCATAATAGTATATAATGTTGAAAAGAATGTCGCCAAATTCTATCTCATTGCACTATCACAGTAGTAATCAAACACAGATACTTTTTTTTTTTTTTTTTTTTTTTTTTTGATTGGAGGTTTAACGACCACTGTGAGCAACTCAATGGGCTATAAGCAGTCGCCCGTCCCTAATTTAGGGTCACTGGTTCCAGGGAAGGGAGAGAGCCAGTGCCGTAAGACAAACACAACATCCATGCCTCACCGGGATTCGAACCCAGACCCCGTTCGGACGAATGATCAGAGGCCATCGCTTAGACCACTGCGCCACCGGGGCGGCAAACACAGATACAACTAAATATTTTGGAAAAAATATACGCTGATACAATATATTCTAATACAGTGGCGGTGAAGATTAAAGCGTAACTCATAAATTCGTAGATAACTCGAAGAATATATTAGGAAATCAAGTGAAATGTGGTAAAATTGTTTATTATTACGTAATGTATGAAACCCAAGCAGAAGAAAATGATAATCTTGTAATTTACATGAAAGAGCAGTCCATGGAATAAAATTTATAGTGTTTTCCTTAAGATACGGTATTTTAATATGGAGTATGATCACCTCTGATAGTCATACAGTTCAAGCAACGACTTCTCAAACTGTTTTTGAGGATATCGATGAGATCTTGAGGAATTAATTGATGAGGTCGCTTGAGGTATTGACCCATTCCTCAACACGAACAACACAGAGTTTCTGAAGAGTTCTGGCAGGGGCAAGCGAGCTCCTATAAGTCTCCCTATAGCATTCGGTACATGTTTAATGGGATTGAGGTCAGGAAAGCTGGATGGCCACTTCATTCGGAGAATATCTTCTTCTACGAGAAAATTGTTGACCAAATGAACTAGGCCGCCCCGGTGGCGCAGTGGTCTAAGGCGTTGGCCTCTGATCATTCGTCCGTAAGGGGTCCGGGTTCGAATCCCGGTCAGGCATGGATGTTGTGTTTGTCTTACGGCACTGGCTCTCTCCCTTCCCTGGAACCAGTGACCCTAAATTAGGGACGGGCGACTGCTTATAGCCCATTGAGTTGCTCACGGTGGTCGTTAAACCTCCAATAAAAAAAAAAAAAAATGAACTAGATGAAGTTGGGCGTTGTCGTGCATAAGAATAAAATCTCTACTGATAGCTCTTCTGACATACCTCAGGGTAGTAACAGAGATACTCTGAAATGTGTAGGTCTGTGTAGCATTTCGTCATAATGCCTGCCGATATCATCACGCCACCGGCAACAGAGTAATCCTTTTCTCTCATGTTAGAGGAACTGTTGCAGGTCCCTAGTTCTCTGCAGATGAGAATACGTCGCGAAGCAGTTCCTAAGCTGAATGGCGACACATATGTGGAAAGTTATTGGCCCACTGGTATGGACTCCAAGTGTAATATTGCTGATTCCATGTTGAACGAGCTCGCTGAGTAACGGAAAATAGAGAGACACAAATAGCTTATATCCTTGCATATGCGTAGGCATTGATCACGAAGTCTTTTACAAAACCTTTTTCTTGAAACCCTCTGTCCTTTAGCTTCTCCAAGCTCCATCGACTCCACATTAAACGAGCTCACTGGTCGACGGCAGCCGAGGGACACAAATAACTGACATCCTTTCGTATACATAAGCATTCATCACGAAGCCTTTTACGAACAGTATAAGTTGAAACTCTCGGTCCTCTACGTTAAACGAGCTCGCTGGGCGACAGTAGCTAGAGGGACACTAATAATTGGTATTCTTGCATATAAGGATTCCTCACGAAGTCTTTTACAAACAGCATTCATTGAAACCCTCGGTCCTGTAGCCTCTCAAAGCTGCAAAATTGATATTGCCTGGCGGACGTCCCTTTGTTCCGTCTGGCAGTTTGACTCACATCGGGATTGTTTGCGGCAGTTATGGTTCTGGGACGGCCTTGTCCTGGTAGACGGAGAACATCTATCTGTTGAAGCTGTCTCCAGAGTCTTCATAGAGCATTTTGTCGAACTCTCAATGGTTTGGAAACTTTCGTCTGGAGCTGGCCTGTTCCCATCCTACCAATCGCGCTTCACCGCTGAAAATCACCCACGATTTCTTCGTGACGTAATCAGCTCTTTGTGCCACTGCGAGGTGATTACGCCACGAAGAAATCATCACTGTGAAAGCAAGATTTGCGTAGAACAGCTACAACACGCGAGTCCACATGCAGTCGTAATTTACATATTGTGGCTCATTTGTGGATAAAGTAAATGCGGATAGTCTTTCGGGTAACGAAATTTGCATCTTCCCCAATTTTTGGTGCATTAGTTTACCTATATCGCCAGCTTTATACGTTTTTGTGCATAGATTATCCTTTAATTTTGAGCACCAGGGTATTTATAAAAGCCATTAAACCAAGACCTGAGCGATATATTACCAGCTCTTTGATTCAATGTGTTAAAATTCCATCCTACCCCACTTGATGTTAGCGGCATGCGAAAACATTTGTTTGCCGTCCGACAGAGTGGTACATTAAAAATTCCGTTTCTTTCGCGTGATGCTACGTAATAGTTTCGGAATTTCTGGTTATCTGATACTGGAGTGACTTCACAGTAAGCACTCTCAGATAGAGATAACGGACATACTTGACTTATTTATGGACTAGAATGAACCACTCATTTCCCTGTGAGTAAATTATTCTATTGTTGCAGATAATATATGTCGGATTTTTGCAAATTCGTGCAATTGTCAGGTATTTTAGGATTTTACACTTCACAGAATGTAACTTGCGATACGTAAATTTAAAGCTTCAAAGGCTGCTTTCTAAAACACTAGTCATTTTGTAAGGGGCATAAATTCCAGGAAGATTGTGCTACAATGAAGAGGGCTATAGATTAGAGAAAAAAATTCGTGTCGCTTTCTCATATAAGGTTAAACATGGACGCTGTACATCAGACCCAACTCTCACTATCAACACAGCTTTTAAGGAAAGTACTGTTATTGGCGGCCAGCCACAACGCTGGTTAGTTAAATTCCGGATCCTCCACTACGTTTTGTCTTGTCCTTACTGTCTGTTTTTTTGCACGACTTTTGTTAAAAAAGATCATGCTTATGTTACCGGTTTGTCCGTCCGTCCGTTCGTCTGTACCCACGATATCTTTGCAACCATCATCCGATTTGAAAAATTCTTTTTGCATTGGGAAGCTTGAAATATGCGAATGATGATCCTTCATTTCATTTTTTTACGATGTGCAATTTCATCGCTAGAGGGCGTAAATGCAGATGATGTGGAATTCATATATATATTTTATTCCACATATTTGCTTCTAAACATCCGATTGAAAAAATTCTTTCAAATTTTGATTTCATATAGGTCGAAAAGTATTTTAGAGTATTTTTTCAAATTACAAAAGTACATTTTTCAAATTACGCATAGATTTTCCGCTAGGGGGCATAAAAGTCAATTACATTTTCCCCGATAACTCTCTTCTAAAACTCCGATTTGAAAAATATTTTCTTCAGCGGATGCACCTCCTGATGGAAAATATTTTGCATATGATGTCAAACTTTTCGTAAAGAATACTTTGGCCACCAGGGGGCGTAAGTGTTAATTTTTGCTTCTGATGTATTTGCCATAAAATCTGAGCTTCTAAAATATTTACTGAAAAAATTCTTTCGTGGACTGATGCCACTCACATCGATAAACCTTTATGGAATATTTTCTTTTTAAAATATTTCACAGTTTCTCCGCCAGGGGGCGTAGATGTATATCTTATTTTTGTCAACATCTCTACTTCTAAGAGTCGGATTTTAAAAATTCCTTCTGTGTTGGATAGTGTTTTTAGTGTGATATGTTTTTCATATAATTTCAAAATTTTCAAGTAATTCATAGACATTCCGCTAAGTGGCGTAAAGGTAAACTGCTTTTCCCCTATATCTCTGCTTCTAAATCTCCGATTTGAAAATTTTTTTCTGCACCTGATACAACCCCAAATGGGAAATCCTTTGCACATAATTTCTAATTTTTGTAAAAAATGGTTCGGCCACCAGGTGGCGTAAGTCTTAATTTCCGATTCTGATGAATTTGCAGCAAAATATGAACTTATAAGATCTCGACTGAAAAAAAAGTCGTTTGCTGACCGTTACTGCTCATGTCGACAAACCTTTTAGAAATATTTTCTTCTTGAAATAATGCATGGTTTCTACGCCAGGGGCGTAGATGTATATCTTATTTTTGTCAATATCTCTACTTCTAATAGTCCGATTGGAAAAATTCCTTCTTTGTTGGATAGTGTTTCCAATGCGAAATGTTTTTCCTATAAATTCAAAATTTTCAAGTAAATCAAATTTCCGCTGTGGGCACAAAGGTAAATTGTATTTTCTGCGTTATTTCTGCCTCTAAAACTCCGATTTGAAAAAATTCTTTCCGTATCGCATACAAGATGGAAAATATTTTTCACATAATTTCTAATATTTGCTAAAGAATGGTTTGGCCACCAGGGGGCATAAGTGTTTATTTCTGCCTCTGATGTATTTGTTAAAAAAATCTGGGCTCCTGAAAACTTGACTAAATTTTTTTCTTGGGCCGATACCGCTCATATGGAAAAACCTTTTGAGAATACTTTCTTCCTAAAATAATGCATGGTTTTCCCACCAGGGGACGTAAAGTCATATCTTATTTTTATCGATATCTCTGTTTCTAAAAGTCCGATTTGAAAAATTCTTTCTGTGTTGGAGACGTTTCCGGTGCGAAATGTTTCTCATATAAATTCATGTTTTTCTTAATGCACAAGTCTGCAACCAGAAGGCGTAAGCTCACGATTCCGTTTACTGCTATATCTGAGGGATTAAAAATCCGATTGAAAAACTTCTTTCTTCCGTCAGATATTATTGTTTTCCATACCGGTTCCATTGACTTTGAATAGCTTTGAATAAATTTAATTTGCGTCAGAACGAATCCAAAAGATGTGCCTATTAGACCGCAAAATTCGGCGTCATCTTTCTTGTTAACTATGAGAACAAGCTAAAATGTCTTCTTTTTTGTATATTTTATTTTCTGCTCTTTTGATCCACTGGACCAAACAACTAAGTGGCCATATGAGGACTGACATTTTATGTGGTTCGTATCTCTGTCGTATTTAGCAAGTAAACCATTCGAAACCACAAATATTCTGCAGCATTTCTGCGCTGCCTGGCGTGGATTGACACAAGAGACACGGTGTGTTTGTTTCCGTGAAAAGAAGTGCTACTTACCAAAAGAAGATCGTGTCTTCCTAAAACAAACCCGAAAATTAGGTTTTTAACCTTCATGCACGAAGATGTGTAATAGTATATAATATTAAAAAGAATGTAACCAAATTTTATCTTATTTACTCTCGCAGTAGTAATAGGACACAGATAAATAGTTTGTTTAAGAAATGCGCAAATACAGTATTTTCTAATACACTGGTGCTGAAAATTAAAGGATAATGTATAAATTTCTGCATAATTCAAAGCATTTCTGAGGAAATCAAATGAAATTTGATAAAATGGTTTATTATTACATTATTTACGTAACTCAAGCAGAAGAAAACCATAACTTGTAATTTGGGAACAATATTTACAGTTTTTTTGTTTAAGACATGCAGTATTTTAATATGGAGTATGATCACGCCTGCCTTGACATCCGGGCAGTTCAAGTAACGATTTCTTAAACTGCTCAGGTGGATATTGATAAGGTCTTGAGCGATTTATTGATGAGATCTTAAAGGACTTAACCATTCATCAACGCCAGCTTTTTAGAGTTTTTCAAGTGTTCTGGCAGGGGCCGGAGAGCTCCAATAAGTCTCCCTTGAGCATCCCATACATGCTTAATGGGATTTAGGTGAGGAGAGCTGGACTTCATTAGGAAAATATCTTCTTGTACGATGAAGTTCGCCGCTATAGTGAATAAGAATGAAATCTCTACCGACAGCTCTCCTGGCATACCTCGGGGAAGTAATATGGAAATTCTGTAATGTGCAAGTATGTGTGCCCGTTCGTCATAATGCCTGCCGATACCATCACGCCACCGGCACCAGAATAGTCCTTTTCTCTGATGTTAGAGGAACTATTTCAGGTCCTTGGTTCTGTCCAGATGAGAATACGTCGCGAATCAGTACTTAAGGTGAATCGCGAAACATATGTGGAAACAAAATTGGTCCACTGGTTTGGACTCCAAGTCTGATGTTGCCGACTCCACGTCAAACGAGTTCGCTGGGAAGTGGAAGCTAGAGGGACAGTAAAAATTGGTATCCTTGCATATCAGCACTCCCCACGAAGTCTTTTACAAGCAGTATTGATTAAAACCCTCGGTCCTGTAGCCTCTGCAAGCTGCAAAATTAGTATTGCTGGCGGACGTCCCTCTGTTCCGTCTCACAGTTTGACTCACATGGGGATAATAGTTGCAGAAGTTATGGCTCCGGAGCGGCCTTGTCCTGGAAGTCGGTGAACATCCATCTGTTGAAACTGTCTCCAGGGTCTTCATAGAGTATTTTGTGGAACTCTGAATGGTCTGGAAACTTTCGCTTGAAGCTGATCTGTTCCCATCCTACCAATCGCGCTTCACCGCTGAAAATCACCCACGATTTCTTAGTGACGTAATCAGCTCTTTGTGCCACTGTGAGTTGATTACGTCACGAAGAAATCACCACTGTGAGAGCAAGATTTGCGTAGAGCAGCTACAAGATGCGAGTCCACATGCGGTCGTAATTTATATATATTCAGACTCACCTGTGGCTAAAATAAATGCGGATAATCTTCCGTGTAACGGAATTTGCATGTTCCCCAATTTTCGGTGCATTAGTTTACCTATATCGACAGCTGTATACGTTTTTGTACATAGATTATCCTTTAATTTTGAGCACCAGGGTATTTAAAAAAGCCATTAAAGAAGCAAAGACCTGAGCGGTATATTACCAGTTCTGTGATTCAGAGTGTTAAAATTTCCTCCTACCCCACTTGATGTTAGCGGCAAACGAAATCATTAGTTTGCCGTTCTACGAAGTGGCACATTAAAAATTCTGTTTCTTTTGCGTGATGCTACGTGATTGTCTTGGAATTTCTGGTTATCTGATATTGCAGTGACTTCATAGCAAGCAGTCTCAGATAGAGATAACGGACATACTTAACTTAAACTTATTTATGGACTAGAATAAACCACTCATTTCCCTGAGAGGAAATTTTTATATTATTGCAGATGAAATATGTCGAACTTTTGCTAATTCCTGCAGTTTTCAGGTATTTTAGCAATTAACACCTCGCGCAATATACACTAGCGGAAAGTAAAAAAAGAACACCAAGAAGGAGACGTCTGATACCAACAAAATTTATGCAGCATAATAACGGAATACAGAGGATAACGTGATCAAAACATTATGGCAAAATACAACTGTATTTGCTGGTAAACTGAAAAATAACATTTCCATGTAACATGGTTAGTACGAGGTTGAACAGCCATGAACTGCGTCACACTGTGCAATTCTGACATGGAGTCTGTCGTACAGATGTTGGATGTAAGTTTGGGGCATTGAGTTCCAAGCATCCTCAACCAGGACGCGTAAATCGGGGATGGTCGTGGCTAGCCGTGGAGACCGGATGAGTCCATGTCCCATAAAATCCCACACGTCCTCAATGGGGGACAAATCCGTTGACCGTGCAGGCCATGGAAGTTGTCTCACACCCTGAAGTGCATGTTGCGTTGCACGTGCCGTGTGTGGACGTGCGTTATCTTGCTGGAAAACACCACGACGGACCGACCTTAGAAATGGCACAACAACGGGCTGAATGATGTTGTCGATGTAGGAGGTGCTGTTTAACGTACCCGGTACAAACACTAGTTGTGTACGGGAGTGATAGCTGATCGCTCCCCACATCAGGAGACCAGGTGTATGCACTGCGCGTCGCTGGCGGATGCAAGAAGGGTGGAGACGCTCCCCTATGCGTCTGCGAACACGCATACGGCCATCGGAGGCTCCCAAGCAGAATCTGCAGACCGCCATTGCGTTCTCCAGTGCAGACGTTGGCGACACCACTGCAGCCGTTCCTGACGGTGGGCTGAAGTCAGAGGTACACATGCCAGAGGCACACGTACACTTAGTCCTGCATCCCGTAGACGGTTGCGGATTATTTGCACATTCAACTCAGGTGCAACGGCAGCTCGGATTTGCGTCGCAGTGGATGTTCTGCTTGACAACGCCGCTCTTCTTATTCGTCGATCGGTCCGCTCATTAGTCCGTCTGTGACTCCCGGTTCCACGTCTTCTCGTGTGGGAATGTTCCTCGGACCATCTACGCCACCATCGTACCACCACCGATACTTCCCGTCCAATTCGCTCCGCAATACGACGATACGACCACCTGGCGTCGCGGAGTCCGACTAGACGACCTCGTTCAAAGTCCGATAACTGCTGAAATCGTACACGTCTTCCATGTCCAGGCATTGCAGCTTCTTCAGGGTCTTCGCACGTGTCCGTACGCCGACGACTGATTACATTCACTTTGCCGTGCTCCTTAAATACCACCGACGATAATTTGCATATTGTGCCGTGCTGTGGCGTAAGCGCTCAGCGGTTGGTCTCGAAATTAACATCACACCTACGTAAACTCGACCCCATTAACATATATAAATTTCATGAGCGTCCGCCAATTCTTTCTTGGTGTTCTTTTTTAACTTTCCGCCAGTGTAACTTGTGATGTGTAAATGCGAAGCTTCAAAGGCTGCCTATAAAAGCTGGTCTTTTCGTGAGTGCCGTAAATTCCAGGGGGATTGTGCTACAATGAAGAGTACTATAGATTAGAGAAAAATTCGTGTCGTTTTCTTGTATAAGTTTAAACATGGACACTGTGCATCAAACGCAACTCATTATATCAACACCGCATTCGAGGAAAGTACTGTTGTTGACAGGCAGCCACAACGTTGGTTTGTTAAATTCCGGCTCATCCATTGCCTTTCGCATTGTCCTTACTGCCTGTTTTTTAACTATGAGAGCAAACTGATATTTTACGTGGTTCGTTTCTCTGTCGTGTTTAGCAAGTAAACCATTCGAAGCCACAAATATTCTATAGCATTTCTGTACTTCTTGGCGTGAAATGATACAAGAGACACACGGTGTGTTTGTTTCCGTAAAAATAAGTTCTCCTTTTCCAAAAGATACTCGTGTCTTCCTAAAAAAAAGACTAAAATTAGGTTTTTAACCTTCATGCACGAAATGTGTAATAGTATATAATGTTAAAAAGAATGTAACCAAACTCGATCTTATTTACTTTGGTAGTAGTAATAGAACACAGATGCAGATAAATAGTTTGGTTAAAAAAATCACAAATACACTATATTGTAATGCACTGGTGCTGAAATTTAAAGGATAAGTTATAAATTTCTACATAATTCAAAGCATTTCGGAGAAAATCAAATGAAATTTGATAAAATGGTTTATTAAATTTCATTTGATTTTCCCCGACAATTTGCCCACGATCAAATGCGCTGAGATCCTTCGTCTTACCCATACTGCGTCCGACTCTTACTGATTCCCGTCGCATCACTCCTTATATTGTCGGATCGCTGCATACGTCATGTCGTTTCCGTTTACAGGGCCGCACACAGCGCCACATTTGCAGAACGCCAGCTGTCTCTAATTCAATTGCTCTTCAGAGTAGAGGAGCTTGCATCTCGTTGGGAAAAGTGTGTTGCTGATGGCGCTGATTAATAAATTGATAAAATTTATTTTGCTTCGTATTTTGAGTTTTCGAAGTATCTATCAATATGCCGACATTTTATCTGCCACAGCCAATTATTTTCAAAATGAACTACACCTTGAGACATTAAGGATTTCATAGCGAGAAATTATATGTACAAAATTTATCGTTAAGCAAGGCAAGGTAATGCTGTATTGCGCACATTGATTGATGCCAGAGTTATACGAAGCACATGTTGTGAATGTTCTGAAGTTCTGTCTTGTACCTTTGTAACAAAGATGCCCCAAAATTAGTAAACAAGGTTGCATATATATACAGGGTGTTTCACTCTGGTCTGAGCACTTATTATGTGGAATACATGCTATGGGAAATATAGGATGAGCGTGAAACCCAAACATTATTCCCTGACTAAGCACTGGGCATGCAATACTTGGGAATAAAATGTCTCCCCGGCAGCTGAGTAGAACCGCACTGACCCGCCATTTGTCTATTATAGGTGGGGGAATAGCGTGCAGCCGCAGACAGTTTAAGCGAAGAGGTCAAATTAAGATGGTGTATTCAATTGAAGAGCGTGTGTTCATTGTGCGTCAGTACTGGGTAACAGGTTCCTTCAAACAATGTCACAAGGAGTTTCTGAGGAAATTTGGTGGCCGTAAACCTTCCACCAGGGTCACCATTTCGAACAAGGTTGCATGTATATACAGGGTGATTCACTCTGGTCTGAGCACTCATTATGTGGAATACATGCTATGGGAAATATATGATGAGCGTGAAACCCAAACATTATTCCCTGACTAAGCATTGGGCATGCAATACTTGGGAATAAAATGTCTCCCCGGCAGCTGAGTAGAACCGCACTGACCCGCCATTTGTCTATTATAGGTGGGGGAATAGCGTGTAGCAGCAGACAGTTTAAGCGAAGAGGTCAAATTAAGATGGTGTATTCAATTGAAGAGCGTGTGTTCATTGTGCGTCAGTACTGGGTAACAGGTTCCTTCAAACAATGTCACAAGGAGTTTCTGAGGAAATTTGGTGGCCGTAAACCTTCCACCAGGGTCACCATTTCGAACAAGGTTGCATGTATATACAGGGTGATTCACTCTGGTCTGAGCACTCATTATGTGGAATACATGCTATGGGAAATATACGATGAGCGTGCAACCCAAACATTATTCCCTGACTAAGCATTGGGCATGCAATACTTGGGAATAAAATGTCTCCCCGGCAGCTGAGTAGAACCGCACTGACCCGCCATTTGTCTATTATAGGTGGGGGAATAGCGTGTAGCCGCAGACAGTTTAAGCGAAGAGGTCAAATTAAGATGGTGTATTCAATTGAAGAGCGTGTGTTCATTGTGCGTCAGTACTGGGTAACAGGTTCCTTCAAACAATGTCACAAGGAGTTTCTGAGGAAATTTGGTGGCCGTAAACCTTCCACCAGGGTCACCATTTCGAACAAGGTTGCATGTATATACAGGGTGATTCACTCTGGTCTGAGCACTCATTATGTGGAATACATGCTATGGGAAATATACGATGAGCGTGAAACCCAAACATTATTCCCTGACTAAGCATTGGGCATGCAATACTTGGGAATAAAATGTCTCCCCGGCAGCTGAGTAGAACCGCACTGACCCGCCATTTGTCTATTATAGGTGGGGGAATAGCGTGTAGCCGCAGACAGTTTAAGCGAAGAGGTCAAATTAAGATGGTGTATTCAATTGAAGAGCGTGTGTTCATTGTGCGTCAGTACTGGGTAACAGGTTCCTTCAAACAATGTCACAAGGAGTTTCTGAGGAAATTTGGTGGCCGTAAACCTTCCACCAGGGTCACCATTTCGAACAAAGGTTGCATGTATATACAGGGTGATTCACTCTGGTCTGAGCACTCATTATGTGGAATACATGCTATGGGAAATATATGATGAGCGTGAAACCCAAACATTATTCCCTGACTAAGCATTGGGCATGCAATACTTGGGAATAAAATGTCTCCCCGGCAGCTGAGTAGAACCGCACTGACCCGCCATTTGTCTATTATAGGTGGGGGAATAGCGTGTAGCCGCAGACAGTTTAAGCGAAGAGGTCAAATTAAGATGGTGTATTCAATTGAAGAGCGTGTGTTCATTGTGCGTCAGTACTGGGTAACAGGTTCCTTCAAACAATGTCACAAGGAGTTTCTGAGGAAATTTGGTGGCCGTAAACCTTCCACCAGGGTCACCATTTCGAACAAAGTTGCATGTATATACAGGGTGATTCACTCTGGTCTGAGCACTCATTATGTGGAATACATGCTATGGGAAATATATGATGAGCGTGAAACCCAAACATTATTCCCTGACTAAGCATTGGGCATGCAATACTTGGGAATAAAATGTCTCCCCGGCAGCTGAGTAGAACCGCACTGACCCGCCATTTGTCTATTATAGGTGGGGGAATAGCGTGTAGCCGCAGACAGTTTAAGCGAAGAGGTCAAATTAAGATGGTGTATTCAATTGAAGAGCGTGTGTTCATTGTGCGTCAGTACTGGGTAACAGGTTCCTTCAAACAATGTCCCAAGGAGTTTCTGAGGAAATTTGGTGGCCGTAAACCTTCCACCAGGGTCACCATTTCGAAACTGGTGACGAAGTTGAAGAGAACGAGAAGCTTGGTGGGCCCGCATATGGGCGGTCGACCCAAGATCGCGGAGGACACAATAGAGGATGTGAAGCAGCGGTTATGGGCGTTCCTACGAAAACTATTCAGCGGCTATCCCAAGACAATAGATGATAGTATTCGACATGTCAAAGAGCAGCCAAACAGGCAAAGATTAAGCCGTACCGTATCATAGATGTGTAGGAGCTACAGCGACCGGAGATTGCAAAGCGGTTGGCATATTTTCAACGATTTGCCTAAAATTTTCGTCAGAAGCCCGGCCCTGTTGGACATAACATGGTTTGCTGACGAAGTATGGTTCCACTTATCCGGCTACGTAAACTCGCAATATACACGGATGTGGGGCAGTGACAATCCCCACCCCATCCATGAAGAGCCATTGTATCCCGTGAAAATTGGTGTTTAGTGATTCACGACGCCGTATCAGTGGGCGATTTTTTTAAAGACACTGTGAATACCAACTTATACTTGGAAATCTTTAATGAGTTTATGAACCAGCTGGATGATCGGAAACTTGCAGATTGTTACTTTCAACAGGACGATGCGACGTGCCACACCTCCAATAAGAGCATGCCAGAAATTCACAGCTTTTTCCAGGACAGAGTTATCTCCAAAGACCTGTGGCAGCCTAGGTCTCCCGACCTGACACCCCCAGATTTCTTTCTCTGGGGATTTTAAAAAAAACAAGGTTCATGCCAACAAGCCAAGGTCAATTGAGGAACTGAAAAACAACATCACATGTGAAATCCCTGCCATCGACGTCGCTACGCGTCATCGGACTTAAGCCATTAGAGAGGGTCGGGTGAATATGTGCCTGAATGCTAGCTGCGGGCACTTGCAGCATCTCCCATAAGACATTCCTTTTTGTCATGAATCAAGGTATGTTTTACTCATTAATTTCATTGAAATGTGCCTTTGCAATCGTGAATTAATTAAAAAAAAAAGAATTCACGCCAGAGTGAATCATCCTGTATTTCGAGGGTATTCAGAACATGGTATTTCAATTAAAGTAGGACTTTTGAAATCGACTCTGAAGAAAATAACACGCAATATCCAGATTTTTTTATGTTTACACGAATACGGTTTTGTGATTTTTTTTTCTCATTCCGATAAAAAAAAAAAAAGAACAGGAAAAAATGTTAGTACCAGAAAGAAGTTACTCACTGCACCGCCGGGTGGACATCACTACCCTGGTGGTGCAGTAGTTTAAGGAACGGGTTCTCATCATTCGCCCGAGATGGGTCGGGATTCGAATCCCTGTAAGGCATGGATGTTGTGTTTGTCTCATGGCACCTGCTCTCTCTCTTTCCTGGAATCTGTCGGCTTGCAACACATCTCTGCCCGAATTTTTCGATAGTACCCGGAGACGACAACTTTATGAGGCCCGTGGCTCAGACTTATCAGTGCTTGATGATTTCGTTAATAACGTCACCGACAACTTTATGAGGCCCGTGGCTCAGACTTATCAGTGTTTGATAATTTTGTTAATAACGTCACTGACAACGTTTGAGCCCCGTGACTCACACTTATCAGTGTTTGATGATTTCGTTAATAACGTCACTGACAACTTATGAGGCCGTGGCTCACGTATCAGTGTTTGATGATTTCGTTAATAACGTCACCGACAACTTTATGAGGCCTGTGGCTCAGACTTATCAGTGTTTGATGATTTCGTTAATAACGTCACCGACAACTTTATGCGGCCCGTGGCTCAGACTTATAAGTGTTTGATGAATTCGTTAATAACGTCACTGACAACTTTTGAGACCCGTGGGCCAGACTTATCAGTGATTGATGATTTCGTTAATAACGTCACTGACAACTTTTGAGCCCCGTGGCTCACACTTATCAGTTCTTGATGATTATGTTAATAACGTCACTGACAACTTATGAGGCCCGTGGCTCAGACTTATCAGTGTTTGATGATTTCGTTAATAACGTCACCGACAACTTTATGTGGCCGTGGCTCAGACTTATAAGTGTTTGATGATTTCGTTAATAACGTCACTGACAACTTTTGAGCCCCGTGGCTCACACTTATCAGTGATTGATGATTTCGTTAATAACGTCACTGACAACTTATGAGGCCCGTGGCTCAGACGTATCAGTGTTTGATGATTTCGTTAATAACGTCACCGACAACTTTATGAGGCCTGTGGCTCAGACTTATCAGTGTTTGATGATTTCGTTAATAACGTCACCGACAAATTTGCGAATTTTACATTGGCACCCGAACATAACAATGGATTTACTGGCCTTTAGATTCTTCGAAAAGTGTGTGATGTTTGTTATACACAGCGTTTGGAATTAATAAAAATTCCGTCTTTGCTTCAAAAGCAAAAAAAAAAGAATTAAGAGGGAGATAATGTCACGTACTCCAGAGGTGAAGCACATGTCAAGATGATAAATCTGGAGCGATACATTCCGTCGGTGTAGTTTAGTCGGTTAGAGCAACTGGCTCCGGAGCGAGGAGGCGCAACATTGATCTGCGCCACTGACAAACATTACTCCACCCCTTTAACTGCGGTTCTGAATCACACTGATATTGAAATTCCAATCTCACGTAAGAATCCCGTGTTTCAGAGTTGTGGACATATCTGAGGAAATTTCTACATTCAAATTTTGCAAATAGTTTCAGGTAGTTATGTAAAAAAAGAAATCAAATTTATAATTCAATAAAACGCTAGCCAAAGACATTGGAGTACCATAAACTGGAAAACGTAATGCTAGCGGTTCTGAAATGAAGGAGACCAATTGAACGGAACGTGCAGCGCCATAAATGAATGAAAGGGGGCAGGGAAACTTGACGGTGAACAGATCCTAATTGGGAAGCCAAGAATGTTTGATTCAATTCATAATATACAGCAGAAATTACGTAGAAAGAATGTACGCGTACGACCCGAGAACTTTCTAGATCAAATTGTATTTCGCAAGTGCTCATATCGGAGACAAAACAAACAATAGTAGTACGCAGAAGCGCTAAAAAGGTAGAAAACTGCATCTCTTGTGGCGATTTTTAGTCTTGAAGCTTTAGATTCTTTCTCGATGAATTTAACTTTGGCAACATATAAGAGTAGATAAAAATGCAGCAACGCAATGAGTCTCAGCAGAGAACAAATCGGGTGTTCAATGTTGTGTGTGCTATCTTGTTCCCACTGTGCTATGATGTAGAAGAGATTAAACTATTTCCTTGTTTTGATGATGTTTAAGCGATCTTCTGTGTGCAAAGTTGATTTCTGGTTACAGTAAGTTATAAGGTACGATAGGTTTTTATACACAGAGCGGGTACAGTGTAAAATATTGCAGGGTCCTATTACGGTAGATACACCGGCAGCTGAGTGCCCAGTCAATAAACCGTAATTTTAGAGTACCATATCGTAATGTTCATTAACATGTCTAATGGGAAATAAAAACCTCTACTACCGTAGTGTTCATTGATGTGTCTGATGATCGGGAATAAATAATGTGCCAACTGACCGGGAAATAAAAGCGTGTTTCCCATAGAGGTGTTGCCAGTGGACTGATTGTACATGAAGACACAGGTTTGTAAACACTTTAAGAAGAACGTTGCCAGATTGTTAAGCTTAAAATACAGTAACAGTTTAAAAACCATGAACATGTAGTTTATCTAACGAAAATTTGTGGTTGACCGCCAGGTGGCGTGCTTACAATCTGTAAACCGTCTTAATCCGGGTGAAACACTGACTATTCACGGCAATTTTTTAAAGTGTAGAAATCATGGGATACCTACCTAGTAACGAGGCCCAGCTTTTGCCTGGATAAGAACAGTCACACAGCAAGGAATTGAGTCCACTAGTTCACAAAAGCGTTCCACTGGTACCTCCACCCAAGTTTGCAGCCCCGCGGTTCATAATTCCATCGCATTGCTGGGTGGAAGACTCAATGCTCGAACGGACCTTCCTACAGCATCCCAAAGATTTCGCATAGGGTTCATGTCTGGTGAATGGGAAGGTCATTGCATGGTAGGAACTTCTGCCTATGCTCTTTTAACCGTGCCCTAGTCACCATGGCTCTGTGGGATGATGTACTGTCCTTCTGAAAACGTCCATTTCCTTGTGTGTGCATGATGACCATAAACGGATGCAGGTGTTCCGCAAGGATGGATACGACCGTTCAGTGATGAATCTAGACGTACCGGAGGTACCAACGTATGCCAGTTGAACACATTCCCCAGACCATAACTGAACCTTCAGAACTCTTCCGTTTTGACATGCCAGGTCCATCGCTTGGTGTGGTTTCCACCAGATCCGCACCATCCCGTTTGCGCGAAATAACTGGAAACGGGATTCATCGGACCTGAAAATCCGTCTCCAATCATCCAAGGTGCATTGTTAATGTTCTTAAGCCCAGTAGAGGTCTACGGTCAGGTGATGTGGCGTTATCAGTAAGACTCTCGTTGGTCGGCGGCTCCCACAATCTATTGCGACAAAAGATTGCCTAATGGATTTGGTGTGGACGTGTCTGGCACGCCCATCGCTGACGTCATTGGGGATTTGTGATACTGTCTCCGGTTGGTTGCAACTACGCTCAACAGGCGTCGACAGCCATGTTATACACCACTTTTCTCCTGCCACAGCGCTGTCCAAGATGCGATGTTACCCGAAAATGACGTATTTAGGATACACTCTTCATGTTGAACAGAGATACTACAATTCCTGTACCACATCCGCGATAGAATGACCAATGTATGTGACACCCACTATCATTTCTCTTTCAAACTCTGTTAACTCAAGACGTTTATCCATACTGACATCGAATTACTGTCTACGTGAATGCAGTGATGTTCTCCTACCTGTAGAACTGCCAAGCGGTGTGTTTGTCCACTAGCCAGAGGGGGTGGCAGTATCACGTAGCCCAGTAACCAGGTATCCAATTATTATGTACTCACAGTGCGTAACTAACACATGATTCGATGTTTGAGTGACTACAACTATTGATGCTGATTATTTGAATTTCTGACATGCCGAATAGACAAGTTGAAACTGTAAGTTATGTGGAATCACTTACAATCCCTAGTAGTTTATTACGGAAATGTTTTCTCTTTCTTCTTAGCCTGTTGACACCCACTGCAGGGTGTAGGCCTTTCCAGTCTTTTCCTACTTCCTCGATTCTTAGCTTCAGTCAACCATTTAGCACCTATAAGTCTTTGAAGGTCAGCTCTCCATCTTATTCTCTGACGATCTCTTTGTCTCCTTCTATCTCTTGGTTGCCATTCTGTCCTTAATCATGTCCATCTTTCATCTTTTAGTCTTGCAACATGTCGAGCCCATCTCTACTTTGATTCTTTTATCATTTTTATAATATCAATTATTCCTGTTCTTTCTCTTATAAGTTCATTCCTAACTCTGTCGCTTCTTGTTATATATACGTGTGCATATGTATATATTCCTAACATTCTTCTCTCTAACTTTCTTAGCGATACTCTTATTTTTTTGCATTGCCGCTGTGTGATACTCCACATTTTACTTCCATAAGTAAACATGGGGATAATACATGCTTTGAGGGTTCTTCGTTTTAAACAGAACAGAAGATCCCCGGTTAAATATTCTTTAAGTATCCAAAAGGCTCCATTACCTTGGATAATTCTTACACTTCATTTTCCTTTAGGGGTAAATCGGCCCACGCTAACCAGGCGGGTAGGAAAGTATATTGTGCTTAATAAAGTTTTCAGATGCTAAGACTGAGACGGAAAATTATTCTTTAAGTTAAAGTAACAATTTAGGTCTCTAGTGAAGCATTAAGTTAAAGTAATAGTTTCAGACATTTCTATATGTAACACTAAAATACTGTATTATCTTTGTGCCTGAAATATGATCGTCTGCCTAAACCGCTGCCCTGCACCCTCTCTAATATGAATGGGAGTCTATTTGCTTTGATAAAGTGAGACAATTTCAGCTTCACAAGTGTCCATAGTATGGTATAGGGACATATCAGGGAATTCGCCTGTTTAATTTTTATTCAAGAGAAATTAATGCTGAAATGTCAAAAATCATTTCTTTTACATTCCCGTTATTGAAAATATCCCATTATAGCCAAATGAAGTTTTAATAGATGTCCAGTTTTCCCTCCGAACGGTCTCTTCAAATTACACAGAGGTTTGAGATATAATAAAGGGTAAAGTTTTCTTAATGTATGAAATATTAATTGACAATTTTTAACGTTAGTAAACCTCGTGTATAATGCATAAATAATATTATTAAGCGTAAAACGTTTTCACCTAATGGGATACAGGAAGATATTCTCAAATACGGTCCATGAAAGCTCTTAAACGCAGATCATTTTCTGTGCTTTGACAACCTTTATGGTAAATTAATTCATTCCGTTAGCATTCTTGGTAAAAATGTGCTATTTTCACCAAGAAATGTGCTATTTTCTCCAAGGAATGCTAATGGAATGTGCTATTTTTCTGGAGAATCGGACTCGAGTGCCGCTTTGTCTAAGAGGTAGCAAACATTTCGTAATGAAGTAAAGTTCTCTTCGTGTATGAAGATGAATTGAAACTCCTTAACAGTAAAAAAAAACTTCTGAGCTTACGTTTCGTGTCTGCAATATTTACATAGTATCAGAGGGCTGAAACGACTTTCTACTTTTAAAGGGAGACTATAAGACACATTGAACTAACAGTTTCTATAAAACTCTTCAAACAAAATATTTTGTGCTTTGTGGAAATTTTATGATAAGTTATTTCATTCCATTAGAATTTCTTGGTAAAAGTGTTTGTGGAATGTGTGCTGCTGTTATTCTAGAGAACCGGATCCGATTATATCGTTCTCCTAAACGGTAGCCAAAATTTTTGAAATGAGGTTCTCGGCCTTTGAAACAGTTTTAGATCTACTGTACTATGATGTAATAACACATTGAAACAGTTTTAGATCTATTGTACTATGATATAATAACACATTGAAACAGTTTTAGATCTACTGTACTATGATGTAATAACACATTGAAACAGTTTTAGATCTATTGTACTATGATGTAATAACACATTGAAACAGTTTTAGATCTACTGTACTATGATGTAATAACACATTGAAACAGTTTTAGATCTACAGTACTATGATGTAATAACACATTGAAACAGTTTTTTATCTACAGTACTATGATGTAATAACACATTGAAAGAGTTTTTATCTACAGTACTATGATGTAATAACACATTGAAACAGTTTTAGATCTGCTGTACTATGATGTATTAACACATTGAAACAGTTTTAGATCTACAGTACTATGATGTAATAACACATTGAAACAGTTTTAGATCTGCTGTACTATGATGTAATAACACATTGAAACAGTTTTTTATCTACAGTACTATGATGTAATAACACATTGAAACAGTTTTAGATCTGCTGTACTATGATGTAATAACACATTGAAACAGTTTTAGATCTACAGTACTATGATGTAATAACTCATTGAAACAGTTTTAGATCTACAGTACTATGATGTAATAACTCATTGAAACAGTTTTAGATCTACTGTACTATGATGCAATAACACATTGAAACAGTTTTAGATCTACATTACTATGATGTAATAACACATTGAAACAGTTTTTTATCTACAGTACTATGATGTAATAACACATTGAAACAGTTTTAGATCTGCTGTACTATGATGTAATAACACATTGAAACAGTTTTTTATCTACAGTACTATGATGTAATAACACATTGAAACAGTTTTAGATCTACTGTACTATGATGTAATAACACATTGAAACAGTTTTAGATCTGCTGTACTATGATGTAATAACACATTGAAACAGTTTTTTTATCTACAGTACTATGATGTAATAACACATTGAAACAGTTTTTTTATCTACAGTACTATGATGTAATAACACATTGAAACAGTTTTAGATCTACAGTACTATGATGTAATAACACATTGAAACTGTTTTAGATCTACAGTACTATGATGTAATAACACATTGAAACATTTTTAGATCTATTGTACTATGATGTAATAACACATTGAAACAGTTTTAGTTCTACAGTACTATGATGTAATAACACATTGAAACAGTTTTTTATCTACAGTACTATGATGTAATAACACATTGAAACAGTTTTTTATCTACAGTACTATGATGTAATAACACATTGAAACAGTTTTAGATCTGCTGTACTATGATGTATTAACACATTGAAACAGTTTTAGGTCTACAGTACTATGATGTAATAACACATTGAAACAGTTTTAGATCTGCTGTACTATGATGTAATAACACATTGAAACAGTTTTTTATCTACAGTACTATGATGTAATAACACATTGAAACAGTTTTAGATCTGCTGTACTATGATGTAATAACACATTGAAACAGTTTTAGATCTACAGTACTATGATGTAATAACACATTGAAACAGTTTTAGATCTACTGTACTATGATGTAATAACACATTGAAACAGTTTTAGATCTACAGTACTATGATGTAATAACACATTGAAACAGTTTTTTATCTACAGTACTATGATGTAATAACACATTGAAACAGTTTTAGATCTGCTGTACTATGATGTAATAACACATTGAAACAGTTTTTTATCTACAGTACTATGATGTAATAACACATTGAAACAGTTTTAGATCTACTGTACTATGATGTAATAACACATTGAAACAGTTTTAGATCTGCTGTACTATGATGTAATAACACATTGAAACAGTTTTTTTATCTACAGTACTATGATGTAATAACACATTGAAACAGTTTTTTATCTACAGTACTATGATGTAATAACACATTGAAACAGTTTTAGATCTACAGTACTATGATGTAATAACACATTGAAACAGTTTTAGATCTGCTGTACTATGATGTAATAAAACATTGAAACAGTTTTAGATCTGCTGTACTATGATGTAATAACACATTGAAACAGTTTTTTATCTACAGTACTATGATGTAATAACACATTGAAACAGTTTTAGATCTACTGTACTATGATGTAATAACACATTGAAACAGTTTTTTATCTACAGTACTATGATGTAATAACACATTGAAACAGTTTTTATCTACAGTACTATGATGTAATAACACATTGAAACAGTTTTTTATCTACAGTACTATGGTGTAATAACACATTGAAACAGTTTTAGATCTACAGTACTATGATGTAATAACACATTGAAACAGTTTTAGATCTACTGTACTAGGATGTAATAAAACATTGAAACAGTTTTAGATCTGCTGTACTATGATGTAATAACACATTGAAACAGTTTTTTATCTACAGTACTATGATGTAAGAACACATTGAAACAGTTTTAGATCTACTGTACTATGATGTAATAACACATTGAAACAGTTTTAGATCTACAGTACTATGATGTAATAACACATTGGAACAGTTTTAAATCTACAGTACTATGATGTAATAACACATTGATATAAAAATTTCATTGATATTCTGTTTTCCATCATCCGTTATAATTTTGAAAGGGACGAGACTGGATAGGAATTAATCTAACGAGAGATTTTATAGAGAATCAGTTGATTTTAGTGTATCTGTTAGTAGATATATAAATAATTACAGTTTGCATTGAAGGGTGACTATAAAGAATAGTGAGCGCTGACTCATGTTAACGATGTATCTATTAATGCAACGATGAGGCAGTTGTTTGAATTTATTAGATATAATCTCACCATAATATCCAATTTAATGATTTAAAAGATGTGAAACACTTAGTATTCACACAGTATATTCCAACACGGTAGGTACACAAAATTCCTCATGTAAAATTCATGGAAGCGACCGAGCTCGGTCGGGAACGGAAAGGGTTTTGCTTTCCACTGGCGGAGCGTTCTCTCGGTCATGTAGAGCGCGATTGATTGGATCTCGTGTTTCATGTTATCAGGTGCGTACGCTCTCTCTCTCTCTCTCTCTGCAATCATTACGTTGTTATGCATTGAGAACAATCAGTCTGCACCGCTGGTATCCAACCGGTGCGGTGAATGATATATTTACCCACTGCCAAGATTTCACTTAGCACAACGAGGCGTTATTGAGATTACTGCACAGCTTAGAGGTACATACAGAATTTGTAAACTTGAACATTAAATTTTAAATAATGTCTGTTAATAGTAACATGTGCAAAGCATAGTACTGAAAAATCAACAGTGTTAAAATATATTCGCGCAAAAACCTCAAGGTTTTGTTGTAGAATGAGATATTAATGCTCGTTCTTACGGAGTGAATTACGTCAAACGTCTGACAGTTCTTAGGATAAGTTGCCATTAAAGGGCGTGACGTATATCTGTGATTTAACCTTTATTTTTGAGTTTCTATTCTGAAGTGTTTTTACTATTTGAGAAGCAGCTGTTAAATATTAGCTGACGTTCATACATAAATATAAATCACACTTCTGAAATAACTAATTGAAAATAAAATGGCAAGATTGAAAGAATCATCACTTAGTGTAACATCAACTTATTCTTTATTTTCCGCGTACTGAGAGCTGAGGTTATCTATACAATATACATGTATTTATCACATTGAAATTGATCAGCCGGCACAAAAGCTTTGACGTCATATATATCTCAGTAATATAATTATACGTATTTGTGGATTCGCATAGATGTCAACCAAGTTTCAATCTCTTTCACTATATTAATTCTCCACTCTAAAGCGATGGATCCTTCTTGCCAGCAGGGTACTCTTCAAGCTGGTGGGGGTGGCATTTTCGTCTGGGGACTGTTTACGTGGACTGATATGGGACCCCTGGTACGTGTGACATCGTCGCTCACAGGTCAACGTTACCGGTATATCCTGGACGACCATTTGCTCCCGTTTGTCCGTCTTCAACATCCCACTGGGGACCCACAATCTACACACTTTTTTCACCTCCATTTAGTTTTCTGTGACTCAATGTCAGCGTTGCCAAAAAGTACCATCTATTCAGGGAAGTAATGGGCCGTTCAGTGAGGAAATATTTAAGGTATCCCACTACGTTGGGGGCACTTTCTTTGAAAAAATGCAAGAATAGGTATGTTTTTTAGGAAGGCTAACACACAAAAACACATAAACGTTTTAAAAAAATGATATCAATATAAATTTTCCAGAAATTGGGAAATTTGAGAAAGAATTTAAGGAAATATATTGTTTACGGTAAACGCTCTAAATAAAAAAGTTACAGATGTATGATGGCATTTTTTACATCAGTATATGCGCATGACTATTATCTATGCAGTGAACTAAAAGGTAAGCGATGTTCCTAAACAATGCTGAGATACACTCATTCCTACATGCATTAGTGTGAATTTTCGACAAATTTCTTCACTATGTTGAATGCAAATAGCTATAACCTAACTTTGAACTGACAAACAGCAAAACGTTTAGTTCATTGCATATGCAACATTGTCAGAAAGATGTATACCAAGTTTCATTAATTTATTTACATACCTTTTGCAGTTATCAGGTTTTCCGTAAAGAGTTCGGGACGAAAAACTCATCCTGCAGAAAACGCGTTTCAAGTGTCACTTCCCGTTCACTTGACACATGGGTTTAGATATTCCGATTGCTAATACCTCTGTATCTATTCATCGTAGACCAGAATAAAAGGCAGTTTTGGAATCATAAACAATGGGGCTTTAAAATGAACGCATTTTTACAAAATGTGAAATTTGGCCCAAAACGACACCTTTTGAACCTTAACAAAATGCACACAAGAAAATAAAATTTCAAAAGGAATGTTAAGTAGAGATGTACGTCACAATTCTTATGTAAATTACGTTTCTTCCCCGTTAGATATTTCTTCTGTACGGCATTTCACTTCCCCAAATTTCATAACACATTTTGGGAATAACTAAGAGTGAGTCAAAGTAAAATCAATGCCATTACCTTATCTAAGAATCTGATATTGAAGATAATTGCGGTGCTCTGTGACGTATCCGAAATGGAATATTTATTACGAGTGTAGTACGACAACCTGAAAACAGATAAACCGTTCTAAATTACATGAGACTCTTAGTGAAAACTCCCCGAAGAGCCAAAATATTGTGATCACCTACCTAATACGGCGTTGGTCCTCCACGTGCCACTGAAACAGCTCTCACCGGGTAAGGATGGACATTACAAGATTTCTGAAGGTGTCTTGTATTATCTGATACCAACACATTACCAGTAGATCCTTTAACTTTTGTAAGTCATGTGGTTGAGCTTCCGCAGATCGGATTTGCTGTTCCAACACAAGCATCAAATGCTCAATTGAATTGATGTCTGGGAAATTCGAAGGCCAGAGTGATATCTGGACGTTTTCCTCGTGTTCCAAGAACCATTCTACAGCAATCTGGGTAGTGTGGTATGGCTCATTAATTTCTGGAAGAAGGCACATTAGATGGTAATACCTTTTCTATATGAAAGGATGTACTTGGTCTACAGTGATGTTTAGATTGGTGTTAGACATCATAGTCTTTTGCACATGAATGACTGGACCCAAAGATTATTACGCCCTTCTTTATTCTTACAAAGATTATTACGTCCTTATTTATTCTTACCAAGATTCTTACGTCCTTTTTTATTCTTACAAAGATTATTACGTCCTTCTTTTACACGGCTTCATTTAATCTGGGTACTGTGTCATGGCTTATTATCTTCTGGAAGAAGGCACATTAGATGGTAATACTTTTCTATATGAAAGGATGTACCTGGTCTACAGTGATGTTTAGGTTGGTGTTAGACATCATAGTCTTTTGCACATGAATGACTGCACCCAAAGATTATTACGCCCTTCTTTATTCTTACAAAGATTATTACGTCCTTCTTTATTCTTACAAAGATTATTACGTCCTTCTTTTCTTACGTCCTTCTTTTACACGGCTTCATTTAATCTGGGTACTGTGGCATGGCTTATTATCTTCTGGAAGAAGGCACATTAGATGGTAATACTTTTCTATATGAAAGGATGTACCTGGTCTACAGTGATGTTTAGGTTGGTGTTAGACATCATAGTCTTTTGCACATGAATGACTGCACCCAAAGATTATTACGCCCTTCTTTATTCTTACAAAGATTATTACGTCCTTATTTATTCTTACAAAGATTCTTACGTCCTTTTTATTCTTACAAAGATTATTACGTCCTTCTTTTACACGGCTTCATTTAATCTGGGTACTGTGGCATGGCTTATTATCTTCTGGAAGAAGGCACATTAGATGGTAATACTTTTCTATATGAAAGGATGTACCTGGTCTACAGTGATGTTTAGGTTGTTGTTAGACATCATAGTCTTTTGCACATGAATGACTGCACCCAAAGATTATTACGCCCTTCTTTATTCTTACAAAGATTATTACGTCCTTCTTTATTCTTACAAAGATTATTACGTCCTTCTTTTCTTACGTCCTTCTTTTACACGGCTTCATTTAATCTGGGTACTGTGGCATGGCTTATTATCTTCTGGAAGAAGGCACATTAGATGGTAATACTTTTCTATATGAAAGGATGTACCTGGTCTACAGTGATGTTTAGGTTGTTGTTAGACATCATAATCTTTTGCACATGAATGACTGGACCCAAAGATTATTACGGCCTTCTTTATTCTTACAAAGATTATTACGTCCTTCTTTATTCTTACAAAGATTATTACGTCCTTCTTTTCTTACGTCCTTCTTTTACACGGCTTCATTTAATCTGGGTACTGTGGCATGGCTTATTATCTTCTGGAAGAAGGCACATTAGATGGTAATACTTTTCTATATGAAAGGATGTACCTGGTCTACAGTGATGTTTAGGATGGTGTTAGACATCATAGTCTTTTGCAGATGAATGACTGGACCCAAAGATTATTACGGCCTTCTTTATTCTTACAAAGATTCTTACGTCCTTCTTTCTTCTTACAAAGATTATTACGTCCTTCTTTTACATGGCTTCATTTAATCTGGGTAGTGTGGCATGGCTCATTACCTTCTGGAAGAATCCACATTAGATGGTAATACTTTTCTATATGAAAGGATGTACGTGGTCTACAGTGATGTTTAGGTTGGTGTTAGACATCATAGTCTTTTGCAGATGAATGGCTGGACACAAAGATTCTTACGTCCTTCTTTATTCTTACAAAGATTCTTACGTCCTTCTTTTGCATGACTTCATTTAATCTGGGTAGTGTGGCATGGCTTATTATCTTCTGGAAGAATCCACATTAGATGGTAATACTTTTTCTATATGAAAGGATGTACCTGGTCTACAGTGATGTTTAGGATGGTGTTAGACATCATAGTCTTTTGCAGATGAATGACTGGACACAAAGATTCTTACGTCCTTCTTTATTCTTACAAAGATTCTTACGTCCTTCTTTATTCTTACAAAGATTCTTACGTCCTTCTTTATTCTTACAAAGATTCTTACGTCCTTCTTTTACATGACTTCATTTAATCTGGGTAGTGTGGCATGGCTTATTATCTTCTGGAAGAATCCACATTAGATGGTAATACTTTTTCTATATGAAAGGATGTACCTGGTCTACAGTGATGTTTAGGTTGGTGTTAGACATCATAGTCTTTTGCAGATGAATGACTGGACACAAAGATTCTTACGTCCTTCTTTATTCTTACAAAGATTCTTACGTCCTTCTTTATTCTTACAAAGATTCTTACGCACTTCTTTATTCTTACAAAGATTCTTACGTCCTTCTTTATTCTTACAAAGATTCTTACGTCCTTCTTTTCTTACGTCCTTCTTTTACATGACTTCATTTAATCTGGGTAGTGTGGCATGGCTTATTATCTTCTGGAAGAATCCACATTAGATGGTAATACTTTTTCTATATGAAAGGATGTACCTGGTCTACAGTGATGTTTAGGTTGGTGTTAGACATCATAGTCTTTTGCACATGAATGACTGGACACAAAGATTCTTACGTCCTTCTTTATTCTTACAAAGATTCTTACGTCCTTCTTTATTCTTACAAAGATTCTTACGTCCTTCTTTATCCTTACAAAGATTCTTACGTCCTTCTTTATTCTTACAAAGATTCTTACGTCCTTCTTTATCCTTACAAAGATTCTTACGTCCTTCTTTATTCTTACAAAGATTCTTACGTTCTTCTTTTCTTACGTCCTTCTTTTACATGGCTTCATTTAATCTGGGTACTGTGGCATGGCTCATTATCTTCTGGAAGAATCCACATTAGATGGTAATACTTTTTCTATATGAAAGGATGTAAATGGTCTACAGTGATGTTTAGGTTCGTGTTAGACATCATAGTCTTTTGCATATGAATGACTGGACACAAAGGTTCCCAGCATAACATTGCCCAGAGAAGTACACTTCATCCACTAGCTTGTCTTCATCCCACAGTGTATCCTGGAGACAACACTTTCCCAGGTAAACGATGCAGACATATCCGGCCCTCCACGTAGGGTAACAGGAAATGAGGTTCATCAGTGGCTTCGCGTGCCCATTTAGGTTGGGTGTGCGCTGTTATGGGAAAAAACACACAAACATTTTATTGCGTATTCCGAGCTGCAAATTTCGGGCATTGATTTTGAACATACGAAAAGCATTTACTTTATTTAGTCTAATTTAGTTTTATTTAGTCATTTTCTTTTATTTCGTCTAATAATTTACGGTAAAGCTCTTTACGTACATTCCATTGTAAGAAAAATCTGAATTTCCTGTGCAAATACTAGAGTGATGAACGAATTTTCGGTGTATTTTTATTTATATATAAGTTTTAAATAAAACATGAGGCTTACTTTATTTAACCCGCTTTACACAATCTGCAAAATCTCTGGCAAACAATGGGACACTTAGTACATCGTCAACCTAAATGGATGTCAAAATTCAAATTGTATATTAATGTCAAAATTCAATTGTATCTGTGCTCATAAATACATCGATTCACACAGCGACGAAAAGTTAGAAAACACGTTGCAGAACGTTAAAGTGTGTATAACGAAGTAAATTTCTCCGTCATTTCTGGTCCATACCGGGAATCCAACCCGAGTCCACTTATTCCGGAACAAGTCGCTCTACCAACTGAGCTATGCAGACGTTCGTGATTGCTGCTATCTGCCTTTATGTCGTGTGCGTCCTGCGGGGCAGGCACGTCACATGTGTTTATGACTCCACGCTATTCCAAAAGCAAGCAAGTATGACCAGTGAGGCTTTTTTAAGCCCGCACATCCTGGGAATTTAAACCTTTGCGTTGGTGGATCCACGAGGAAATAAAAACCTGACGTGTAGCCCCATCTGGAGAGCTTTGAATTACAGTTGCTTTAAGGACTGAGGGTGTCTGCTATTAAGATAGCACTCCTGCAGCTGCACATATTATTTACTACATTTTGTTTACAGGACGAAGCAACGAACCTTCTCCTCTTCACGAAAATGTTGCACAAAGGAATTAAGTTTGGCGAACAAACTTCAGTGAGTCTTACTGGAAATACATAAAAAGAAAACAACAACAACAACAACAATATAACAGCAACCGGCTGCTCCGTGAGACTCAAGCGGTGCTAATTTTGGGTAACACACATTGAGAGTTCCGCTCTGCAGTTTGAAACCACAGGGAAATAAGAACGTGACTTGCAGTGCCATCTGGGGAGCCCTTGTACCACAGCTCCTTTAAGTTCGTCGGATGTGCGCACGCGAAACAGCACTCCCCGGGATTCTAGCGCGAAAGCGATATGCTTACTGAACGAACCTTTTCTTATTAATGAAAACATTATGTGAGGAAATTAATTTGACCACCACTAGAAGCCTTAGGACGAACTCTGGCGAGTTTTATTAGAAACAAATACGAAAAAATAATATCGATAACATAGGTTAAATTGCGACTCTGTGTGGGTGTGTGCCGAACACCTAGCACACTCTGAATATATTCGCCCCTGAGATTCATCGAACCAGACGACCCTCTGTCAATTAGTCATGGTTCAGTTTTGATTCTCACATACCCATTGTGGGTGCTCTCCATAGTAAAACGAAGTTATCATGGTCACTCGGAGCAGCCTACGGCTACCAGTCCCGTTTTCAGCAGGGTTCGATGTACTGTGTGTTATGAAACATTACTGCCGTCACTAGGTTCAAAGTATCGGTGGGTTGCGCCACAGTATCCCTTCTGTTGGTTTGCACCATACGAGATAGCCTTCGCTCACCGTCGCTTGCCTGGAGTTGCTTCAATTTGCATAAAAAGGCACTGGTCATAATAATTTGGCTGTGTACTGCATAAGTGTTGTGTTAAACCTTTAGTACTATTTCAGCAAACGAAACTTTGAACCTAAAACGCAATAAAAGCATAAAACTTTCATAAGGTGTTATGGTGGTTTATGATTTCCACAGTTTCTCTAACCTATCTGTGGGCCTACGGTATCCGGTGTAAGGGGATATTTGTGTGGTTTTAGTCCACTCAAGGCCTTCTAGAAAGTACAACACCATGACAATAAAGACATGAGTTCCCTCCATTTGTGACGTCACTCTCATATTATATTGCCTGATACGCCGGTGCCCTGTTTGACGTCATACACGACAGCCTTCAAACCAGTCCGAAACCTTGGTTACCTTGTGACGTCACTATAGAAGGGAATTTTTCTCTGATTTCTGATGGAACGCGCCGGAACGGCTTTCCGAAACCTTTTTTAACATAACGTCTTTTGGCTATAAGTTTTGTAATAATTCCAAAATTGAAAGAACGTAACAACCATAACATGTAATTAATATTAAAAAATTAATAAAACACAATATACCGTAACATGTAATGCTTTTTATTTAAGTAACGTAACAACCATAACATGAACATGTAATGGAGAAAAATGACTGTAGTTAAGTGTTAACAGAGAGAGAGAGAGAGAGAGAGAGAGAGAGATGACGCACCCATCTGTGCAAATGCATTTCATGAAAGTTACAAAGGTATTATTAAGAAGAAGCTGTTTTTTCCCAGTGAAGAAGTGGATCTGCTAAGTTATTCAGAAGAGCAGGTAATATAGTTGAAAGGATCACGGGATTCTGTTCGAAGGAAAAGAGTTGTAAAGTGGATCATCCATCATAACGATGACCTAAGCCTTGGTGTGCTAAGTGTTCGCGACTTCCTGGTTAAGAATCAGTTTCCAGTTTTCCATCCTATTCACGTGACTTAGCCTCTTGTGATTTCTGGCTCTTCCCTAAAATAAAAGGTGCCATGAAAGGACGAAGATTTTCAGACATTTCTGGCATCTAGCGTGACGTGACAGAGTAACTCAAGAGTATTCCAGAAACACAGTTCCAGGTATGTTTCCAGCAACGACAACAGCATCTAACTAAATGCATAGCTGAGGAAGGGGACTACTTCGAAGGTGACAAAGGAACTCAAAAGTATTTCAGAAACAGAGTTCCAGGTATGTTTCCAGCAATGGCAACAGCGTCTAACTACACTGCTGGCCACCCAAAATGCAACACCAAGAAGGAAGCATCCAATTGACCTGAAATTCGCAGTATGCGTCACCCACGAGAGGGCATGCAAACGATTAGCATTGCAGGGCATATGCAAATCATGTGCGCCTGGCACGCCACCGAGAAGCACTATAAGAATGGTTCACAGAAGGCGGGGTGTAAGTAGTGGAAGTGTTTGTGCTGCCGGACCTGTGCGTGGGAAGCTTCCTGATACCTCGTCGCAGAATAAGGCAGTCATTCCAGCACGTTTTGAAGTTCGACAGAGGATGAATAGTGGCTTATCGCGACAGCGGTTTATCGTACCGAGACATCGGCGCCCGTGTGGGATGACATACAGCCACAGTGAGGCGAATATGGATTTGGTGGGTGCATGAGGGACGGACGGACCGACGTGAGCGATTGCCGCAGACGCGGCGCACCACCGAACGAGACGACCGGCATGTTGTGCGGCGGGCATTGACGGCTCACACCGCCACAGCACGAACGTTAGCCCCAAGAATTAGGCTGTGTTGCGCAACAACCTGTGTCAGCACGTACCGTTCGACGTTGTCCGCAGAAGCGGAGACTTGTCGCACGTCGCCTATTGCTCCGATTGCCATTGACGTTACACCACCGGCGAGTGCGGCGGCAGTGGGCCGTTGAACGCCGTACTTGGACTACGGAATGGCACGACATTGTGTTCTCCGACGAATCCCGCTTCTGCCTGCAACACCACGATGGTCGGATCCTCGTGTGGCGGCACCGTGGCGAGAGAATGTACGGCACCTTCATTATGCATTGCCATGTAGGTCTGTCGCCTGGCGTTATAGTTTGGGGCGCAATTGGATATGACACCCGCACCCCTTTGGTATGCATCGCCGGTAAACTCAACAGCCACCGTTACATCTCCGACGTTTTGGAGCCTTTACTCCACCCTTACCTGCAGGACCTTCCAGCTGCCACGTTTCAACAGGACAATGCGCGCCCGCACGTGGCACGCATCCTGCAACAACATTTCTTCACGGCCAACCAGGTGTCACTGCTGCCATGGCCGCCTGTTCTCCCGATATGTCGCCCATCGAACACGTCTGGTCGCTGATCGGCAACCGAGTGACCCGGCAAGCACCACCCGGGCGGCTACGCCTGATGAACTGTGGCAACGTGTGGAAGCCGCCTGGACCGACATACCCGAAGCCCACATCCAAAGCCTCTTTCGTTCGATGCTGCGGCGTGTAGCGGTCGTTATTGCCAGCCATGGGGGCTACACGAAATATTATCGTCTGCGTGTTCCGCAAGTAGCACGGGCCTGTAAGCTCAATCGTTTCATCTTTGTATCTGTTGTTATGTGTCCAGTAAATCTGGCTTTGCTATCTTGTGTCCTTCTTGGTGTTGCATTTTGGGTGGCCAGCAGTGTAAATATGCCAAGCTGCGGAAGGGGATTACTACGAAGGTGACAAAGGAACTCAAGAGTATTTCAGAAACGGAGTTCGAGGTATGTTTCCAGAAATGGTAACAGCGTCCAACTTAATGCATATCTGCGGAAGGGGATTACTTTGAAGGGGACAAAGGAACTCAAGAGTATTCCAGATGTGTTTTCAGAATTGGTAACATCGTCTAACTAAATGCATAGCTGCGGAAGGGGATTACTTCGAAGGTGACAAAGGAACTCAAGAGTATTTCAGAAACAGAGTTCGAGGTATGTTTCCAGAAATAGTAACAGCGTCCAACTTAATGCATATCTGCGGAAGGGGATTACTTTGAAGGGGACAAAGGAACTCAAGAGTATTCCAGATGTGTTTCCAGAGATGGTAACATCGTCTAACTAAGTGCATAGCTGCGGAAGGGGATTACTTCGAAGGTGACAAAGGAACTCAAGAGTATTTCAGAAACAGAGTTCGAGGTATGTTTCCAGAAATGGTAACAGCGTCCAACTTAATGCATATCTGCGGAAGGGGATTACTTTGAAGGGGACAAAGGAACTCAAGAGTATTCCAGATGTGTTTCCAGAAATTGGTAACATCGTCTAACTAAATGCATAGCTGCGGAAGGGGATTACTTCGAAGGTGACAAAGGAACTCAAGAGTATTTCAGAAACAGAGTTCGAGGTATGTTTCCAGAAATAGTAACAGCGTCCAACTTAATGCATATCTGCGGAAGAGGATTACTTTGAAGGGGACAAAGGAACTCAAGAGTATTCCAGATGTGTTTCCAGAAATGGTAACATCGTCTAACTAAATGCATAGCTGCGTAAGGGAATTACTTCGAAGGTGACAAAGGAACTCAAGAGTATTTCAGAAACAGAGTTCGAGGTATGTTTCCAGAAATGGTAACAGCGTCCAACTTAATGCATATCTGCGGAAGGGGATTACTTTGAAGGAGACAAAGGAACTCAAGAGTATTCCAGATGTGTTTCCAGAAATGGTAACATCGTCTAACTAAATGCATAGCTGCGGAAGGGGATTACTTCGAAGGTGACAGAGGAACTCAAGAGTATTTCAGAAACAGAGTTCGAGGTATGTTTCCAGAAATGGTAACAGCGTCTAACTTAATGCATATCTGCGGAAGGGGATTACTTTGAAGGGGACAAAGGAACTCAAGATTATTCCAGATATGTTTCCAGAAATGGTAACATCGTCTAACTAAATGCATAGCTGCGGAAGGGAATTACTTCGAAGGTGACAAAAGAACTGAAGAGTATTCCAGAAACAGAGTTCCAGGTATGTTTCCAGCAATGGCAACAGCATCTAACTAAATGCATAGTTGGGGAAGGGGATTGATTAGAAGAGGATAGTAGTCGCCAGTGTACAGCTACACACACATTTTTTCTACAGGTGCATGCCGGGAATTAAATTGTCAGCCCTCGTAATATACCTCTGTTGTCAGCAAAAGCTCCGAAGTCATCTTTACTCCGATATACAAAATCAGCGTACTGAATTCAAAGTAGGAATACTTTGATTTTTCTTTATCTCTTGAAAAACGGAACAGTCTTCTTCAGTCCGGTTAATCGTGTTGTTTTAAGGTTTCTGTGCCGACAAATATACACCATTCTCGGCATTGTTGCATGAAGAAGAAAATAGGGTTGAATGTTGGTATTAATTCAGATGTTGCAGAGGTGTTTGGAATTTATAACACATTTGCGTGAGACACTACCAGAACTAATGGAATCTATTTGAGATAAAAATAAAATCCTGTTTGTTTCCCCATTAGATTTTCTTCCGATCTCATTAAATCTGTGTAAACCTTTAAACGAAGAAATTCTTTTGCTGAATGACATCTGTTTAGGCGAGAATAAATTCTGTATATAAACTCTTCCCTTCTCGATATTACGAAAGATAATGAGTTCTTGAGATCCGAAACTCCATTAGATTTCAATATTAAACGAAAATGTATCCATTGCTTCATGACATTCTACAATATTTCATCTGTTCCACAGTTACTGTGGTAATTTCGCAAATGTAATCAAAACATTTTTTACGCGTAGAGAAAACCTCATTTGAAGATTGCTTTTTCTTCACTCATGTAAATTTCTTGGCGGATCCAGATGAGATCAGAGTCGTAAAATTACTCGTATTTCGGATCTCATTTATCTGGAATAATATTAATGAAAATTACATACATACTTTGTGGCACTGAAATTACAGACCCTGATGGAACAGGAATAAAAATAAGATACTTAGGGAAATGATATCCAGAGAAGTAATAATAATCAACACGATTATTGAAACAAAAAGATGCTTACTGTGGGCAGATCAATATTCAGTATTACATTAAAACATATAGTTTGCCGACATTTTGAGCTAAGCCTCAGAGTATTGAGTCTACAGCGAAAGAGCCCTTTCCTGCCGATGAGGCACTTTCGCAGTAAACCTACCTAAAAAGCTGTAGGACCCCCCCCTTTATCCCGCAAAAGAGAGGTCACTCGGCAAGGCATCCATTTGATGTGGTCGCCGTGGGTATCCAGAGGTATCTGGTACCATAATGTCAACAGCAAGTTTTCCAGGTCCCTTACATTTCGGTGTGGTGGTAATTTGACGCGAACCAGCTTTTCCAAGTCGAACCACAAATTTTCGATTGGGTTCATGTCTGGTGAATTTGGAGGCCAGAGCATTAACTGGAAGTCACCAGTGTGATCCTCGAACCACTCCTTGACAATTATGGCATGCGCATTATCCTGTTAGTAATGGCCATCACCAGCAGGGAACACAGTTGCCATGAATGGGTAAACTTGGTCCGCAACGATGTTCAGATACCTGACAGATGTCAGGGATTGTGCTATAGGGATAATGGGGCCTAAAGTGCCCCAAGAAAACATCGCCCACAACATAACATCGCTTCCGCCGGACTGTTTTCGCCCAAGAGTGCATCCATTTGCCATAGCCGCCGTTGGTAATCGCCGTATCCGCGCTCGGCCGTCTACGTGATGCACCAGGAATCTTGATTCGTCAGATCAGGCCACTTTCTTCCAATCATCCACGGTCCAATCTCGATGATCTTGGGCCCATTTCATGCGTTGTTGTCCATGACGTGCAGTGAGCATGGTGACCCGGCTGGGTCTTCGGCTACGCAGGCCCATGCGCAGAAGGCTGCGATGAACTGTGTGCTGTGACACATTGCCCTGATCACCGTTGTTGTAGCTTCGGGTGATTTGTGTCGCAATGTGGCCTTGCGGTCCCTGTGAACAATGAGTGACTATCTCCACTCTCCTCTGGTATCAATGAGCTGCGGACGATACACGGCTGGACGACAGTTCGTCGTTTGGCCATCTGTGCACCACTTTTGATACGTACTCACTACAGCGGCACCTGAACGACTAACAGGCCGCGACATTTCTGAGATTGTAGTTCGGAGGCGCCGTGCCATCGCAATTTGTCCTTTATATAACTCCGAAAAATAGGCAGCTTTTCTCATTCTGACTCCGAACACTATACTAACCGAAACCGGTCCTCGGGTTACATATATACGGCTGTGTGAATTTCACCTGTGCCACCGTTCGGTCTCCAGGCGCACTCATTTCTCTAGGTTGTGGGTGGTCATAATGTAATGGCTCATTGGCGTATATTGCCCTTCCCTTGAGAAAGGGGTGGGCAAGAAATCGCAAGTTGCAAGTTCTCCAACAAACCATATTTGAAGGAACTCAATGTAGAAGAAGAAATTCTTTTAAATTCCAGACGAGGTGAGGAAAGATCATCACATATGTTTTTCGAACCTCACGACCAGGAGATTAATTTTTACGTTCAGGCGCCGAACCTACTTTCACTACCGATGGTGGGATTTCCCTTTCCAACTGATGGTAGGATTTGAAGCCGTGTCTTCCTATTCCGATCGGGATATTCTCCCATTTAAACTACGCCGGCCAGGTTTTTGACTCATGCGTCACCTCAGTGGTACGTCATAAGTCGTGCAACCGTCGAATAATCTGCCGCAGTATTTCCCGAAGAGACTCTTCCACCAGGGATGGCCGGATGGATTAGTGGTCTTTGAGGTGACTTCTGGCCATTCGTCTGAGATGGGCTCGGGTTCGAGTATCGTATGAGGCATGCATGGTGGATTTGTCTTATAGCACTAACTCTTCCTAAATTAGGAACCGACGACGGTTTATAGCCCATTGAGTTGCCTACGGTGGTCATTAACCCCCCTTCCGCTCCCCCACACAATGTTCTTGCACGATGTCCTACTCAAAAGCCGTGCTCTTTGCTGGTTGGCCGCAAGGCTGTAAATGGCGTCCTATGATGGCGCCCAATGCCCATTAGACAGAAATCTGAGAACCTGGATGGCTAAGGAAATACTTCCACTCTACATAGACATTCAGAGAAAATCCTTTCAGTATGATTGTGGTTTTTGACATGCTGAAAGCAAGCATTATGAATTGTAACTGATGGCTTTATGCACCATGGATCGAGTAGATCATATACATGGTGTTCACTCGCAACTTTACCTGGCATTTTTGCAATAACTGGAAGAGGAATGAAGATATCATAACCAAATTTAAACTGGACTTACCATAGGCTATGAGAAAAAGATGGCATCATACCATGTGTTGGAAATGGTTACCATTTACGTTCAGGCAGAGCTGAACCCGACGCTCGATATTTTGGAAGGTTCGGGTCAGCATGTCCCCAGGAATTGCCTGAATTTCTTGAATGGTGATGGATTTCAGTGAGGCGATGGATCTTTGATCATTGCCGTAAACTCTACCTTTTAGATAGCCCCAGAGAAAGAAATCGAGTGGCGTCAAATCCGGCGACAGCGGAGGCCAAAGTCCCTTCGAAATAACTCTGCTCTTGAAAAATGACTCAATTAAAGCCATGCTGGCACGGGAAGAAATGCGGAGCTTTGATGGTGGTTTCAACGACATCCAAACCTCTTAACGAATTCTTTTTTGATACGACTTCAACGATTTAGTCTGCCAGTACGTCCCCACAATATACACTTGCTCCTCTAGAGTATACCGGTTCATTTCAACGTTTTCTGACCTGCGATAACACACACACAACCATAATGTTGCACGAGCGGCAAAACAACGACCTTACTGTGTCGGCAGACTCAGTAAACTGACAGACGCCCGCTCGTCTGACAGGCGATGTGGAGTCGCGATACACTTGCTCCGCTACTTCTCTCTGACCAGGCACACGACGCAGGCGCAACTACACATCACTCCTGTTTGCTTTCTCACAGCCTAAGGTAAGTCCAGTTCAAATTTCGTTAAGATGTTTTCATTCCTCTTACAGTTATTGCAAAAATGCCGGGTAAAGTAACGAGTGAAACACCATGTAGTATCTCGTTTCGTAATGTTTACAGGTTCATTGGGTTCATCATGTCGTTGCAACACGTCTATGCGTCGATTATTGGGCCCGAAGCTAAATTCGTCTCTAAAGGCCACTTGATGCCATTCTTTCCCCAGAAGAACCGTGCGCTGAACGATTCCCGATGGTGTTGACGGTGGGTACTGGTCAATGGTAATAGAAACAATGGTCGGCATGCCCGGAGGCACTCTTCTGCTAGCCGGCGTGCTGTGATTGGGTTGGAGATAAGACGACAGCTACCGGAAATAACAGCCAGGTAGAAGGTGTCTCGCATGGCTGTAGATACGGTATTGACCTTTCGACGAATAAGATGATCCTACCATTCTGTAGTTGAGATATTAGTCAACAATTCTGATTCGATAATGACGGCCCTGGTCCTGTGTGCTGGGGACTCTCGTGCTATACGCTGTAAATACATTTCTGAAATTCATAAGCCGTTTTCCGTGATTCATTTCGTAAATTAGCGAAGCGTATTTCTGATACAATACTTTCCATGAAATGGAGAAGGGAGGAGGGGGAGATCCATGAATTTCTTAGTACGACAGGAAAACACTGAATTTTTAGAAACCTTTCCAGGATTTCTTTCTTATATTATTATACACTGGCGTGCAAAAATTAAGGACGAGACGGTTTTTCGAATGTAACGTCGTGCAGAAGTGCTCCACATCGACTCAAATCATACCATAAGATCCCCAAGATGTAAGAATATGGGACAAGTGAGCAAAACCGTCCAAACAAGGAATCCAAAGTACACAAAGGCACTTTATTGAAAAGGTAGCTTCGAGCACAACTGGACAGAAGAGGGAAACGTCCATGTGACAGGCGCCTGCAAAGAAAAATCCAGTCTTTAGTAGAGGATATGATCACCCCTGACTGCGTTGCAGGATTTACAACGTCTGTCCGTGCTGAGGACGAGGTTGTCAAGCAGCTGTTGAGGCATCGTGACTCATTCCTCTTGTAGCAACAATCGCAGTTGCGGAATCGTTGCTGGCGGCGGGTGACGTGCTGCCAAACGTCTCCCGAAAAGGTCTCACACGTGTTCAATAAGAATTAGGTCCGGGGACCTTGCGGGCCATTCCATGCGTTGAATATCTTCACTCTCCAACAGCTCTGCGACATCCACTGTACGATGAGGTGTAGCGCTGTCGTCCATGAAGAGGAACTCAGGACCCACAGCACCTCTAAACAGACGCACGTGAGGCAGGAGAACCTCGGTACAATAGCGGACACCAGTGACTTAACCTCCTTGGAAGATGTGGAGGTCAGTACGGCTACCAAGCATGATACCGCTCCAAACGAGAACTCCGCCACCTCCAAACGGGTCCCTTTCAATGATGTTGGAGGTGTGATTGTGAGTTCCCTGCTCTCTCCAGATGTGTATACGTCAAGAATCTCCCGTCAGACTAAATCGGCTCTCATCCGTAAAGAGAATTTGACCCCATTGCTGATGTGTCCAGTTTTTATGTTCCTGGCACCACAGAAACCGCCGTCTCCGATGAACAGGCGTTAATGGCACACACCGTAGAGGTCGTCGTGCAAATTGACCGCCTTTGTGCAGCCTCTTGGCCACGGTAAAACGCGATAATGGACGTCCAGTTGTCTGTTGCATGTGCCTTGTAATTTCTCCCGCTGTCTGCCGTCTGTCTCTTCTCGCCTGTCGGACAATATACAGGTCGTCCGCCGCCGTGGTTGCTCGTAGACGACCATTGCTAAATTCTCTGACAGCTGTTCCTACCGTTTGAAATGCTCTCCAAGGTCGTGAAACGATGCTGTGAGCGATCCCGAACTCCTTGGCCACACTAGTCACACTTCGACCTTCTTCCAACTTCCCAATGACGCGACCTCGGGTAAAGTCATCCAGATGTAGTTTACTGGATTGCCTGTTGGCCATATCACACGGTGGCAGCAATTCGACGTCGTTCAAACCGATATACACCGTGCAATAGCTTTCACCGAACTGCTGAGCGTACACCGCCCGTATGCTTTATACTCTTCCGGCACCCCCTCCCCCTTACGTCAGGCTGCATATATGCGCAGTCCCTAACGTACCATACCCTAGTCTATCTCCTGAGTGGTCTTTCGGTTCGTTCTGCCTGCTCTTGCACACCAGTGTATTAACTGTAAGTTTCCGTTTTTAAGAGGTGTGAACAGAAAATTCTGAATTTTCAGAAACCTTTCCTCAATTCCTTCCGTATACATATAACGAGAAAATTTGATATAGGAGCGATTCGGGGGAATATTTGAGATTTGCTTAGTTATTAAATCGATTGCATTATGCCTATGTATCAGAATGTAGACCCCTTCAGACAAAATCTATTATATTTATCCAGGGTAAATTTTATATTTAGGAGTTTTGTGAAATAATACTATAAATCAGTACATTTGTCCTTTTCTTTAAGATAATAGAAAGTCATTGTCAATTTAAAAAGGTCTCAAGTTCCTAAGCATTCTATTACTCCGAAAAATCACGATAAAAAAATTTTACTTTGTAATAAGTCCTCCTACAGAAAACATAACATTATTACACACGTATTCAGAAAAGTAATAAGCTCCGACAGAAAATAAAATGAAAAATTCATTCACATTAATAATGAAAAAAGAATCATCATCGAGATATTAGAGACGAAACTTACACGCGAATGGTTTTAACGATGATTTCTGGTTCAGTGATGAGACACGTGCTTCCCGTTCAGAAGACCACTGGTTGAAATCACACCAGGGTAATTGAAGAAGGGCTCGTTAACTAAACGCCGGGAGAGAAACTGACCAGTGAAGTCGGAAATGAAGATGCTGCAAAATTTCAAATCGGATTTTTCTGAAACAAGTTAGTAAAATCATGCAATGAATTGATTATGATACGCTTTCCAACATACCAGAAATCATTACTCAAATTATACTAAAGTTTTGTCCAAACAGAAGCATTCTCTGTCAAGTTATGAGGATAATGGCTGTGGAATAAATCTCGCTCCTCTGCCCTGACCTTTAACCCTATTTCGATGATATTAAACAAAACCGTTTTGGTACATCTCCGGAACAACATGCTGACGTTTGGTCGCATTCGAAGCATGTTTACATTAGTTATGACGCATAAGGGCGATGGAATGGATCCCACTCCTATGTCCTGACCATTGACCCCATTTCGTCCAATTTTAATAGGGTTCTTTCCCGCGTTGTCCCCTACCACATTCTAAAATTTCATTGAAATCGAACCGTTGTTACGCGAGTTATCATGCGGACGGACAGACAGACAGCCGGACAAAGTTTGAGCATGTACGCATCTTCAACCTACGGTTGGAAAGCGTAAATAATCGGATGTCCTGACTACGGAATTTCTGTCACAATGCTGAAATTAGAAAAACGGAAACTCTTAAAACCGAAATTTCGTTAAAAGACGGACACGTACCGGCAACTTTGATGCACGTTATTTTCAGAAACATTTTCGTGAATTCTCACGATTTATTTTTTAGTGTATGATCAGGATGTGGTTACACATCGAGAGTGGTTCGCCGGAAACTACAGGAATTGGATGGGGTTGAAATCCTACCTCGTCCTCCATACAGTCCGAATCACGCCCTATTCTACCATTACCTGTTTTGAAACCCATTTCCTACAAGGATGGCACGTCGCTTGAGCAGTGGCGTAACTAGCACAACGCGCCGCCTCCCCCCCCCGCAAGATTTACTTCAGCACCCTAAGTACAGTAATTTTCCCAGGAATTCGAACACAAGAGAGGAAAGTACTACTAGAAGTAACTACCGTTGACATGAAAAGGTGTACGTGGTGTGCAAATATGTTTAGGTAGGGAATAAACGTCTTAGTTTCCTACACATGAACGACTGGACCCAAGGTTTTGCAGCAGAATATTGTCCAAACCCTTATTCAATCGGCTTGTTTTCGTCCCAGTGGTGATCCTCATGCCAACACATCTCCAGCAAAATGAAGTACTCGTAACTGATCGTCCACATGGTGCAACAGGAGATGAGATTCAGCGGACCACATGACCTTCTTCCAGTTATTCAAGGTCCAGTTTTGATACTCAAGTGCCCATCGTAGGCGGCGCTGTCGACGGTGAATCGAGGTTAGCGTGAGCATTGGGAGTAGCCTTCGGCTATGCAACCCCATTTTAAGCAAGATTCAATGTACTGTCCAGCATTCAGTTTATCGGCCAGTTGTGCAAGAGTATCCGTTCTGTTAGCCCGTACATACGGGATTGCCTTCGCTCACTTTTAAGATCGATGACCAGCTGTCGGCCCACGCCTTGCCTGTGGTTTGTGATTTTTCCTCCTCGGACTACTTTTTTAGGTACTAACCACGGCTGATCGTGAGCACCCCACAAGCCTTGCCGTCTCGGAAAACCTCTGACTCAGTCGTCTGGCCATAACCACGGCTGATCGTGAGCACCCCACAAGCCTTGCCGTCTTGGAAATTCTCTGTCTCAGGCATCTGGCCATAACCAAGACTGATCGTGAGCACCCCACACTCCTTGCGGTCTTGGAAATACTCTGACTCAGCCGTCTGGCCATAACCACGGCTGATCGTGAGCACCCCACACGCCTTTCCGTCTTGGAAACGCACTGACTTAGTCGCCTGGCCATAACCACGGCTGATCGGGAGCACCCCCCAAGCCTTGCCGTCTTGGAAATGCTCTGACTCGGCCGTCTGGCCATAACCACGGGTGATCGTGAGCACCGCACACTCCTTGCCGTCTTGGAAATGCTCTGAGTCAGTCGTCTGGCCATAACCACGGCTGATCGTGAGGACTCCACACGCCTTGCTGTATTGAAAATTCTCTGACCCAGTCGTCTGGCAATAACCACGGCTGATCGTGAGCACCCCACACGCCTTTCCGTCTTGGAAACGCTCTGAATCAATCGTCTGGCCATAACCACGGCTGATCGTGTGCACCCCACACGCCTTGCCGTCTTGGAAATGCTTTGAATCAGTTCTCTGGCCATAACCACTACTGATCGTGAGCACCCTACAAGCCTTCCCGCATTGGAAATGCTCTGACGCAATCGTCTGGCAATACTTACGGCTCATCGTGAGCACCATACAAGCCTTGCCGTCCTGGAAATGCTCTGACTCAGTCGTCTGGCCATAACCAGGGCTTATCTTGAGCACCCCACACGCCTTTCCGTCTTGGAAACGCTTTGACTCAGTCGTATGGCCATAACCACGGCTGACGTGAGCACCCCACAAACCTTGCCGTCTTGGAAATTCTCTGACTCAGTCGTCTGGCCATAACCCCGGCTGATCGTGAGTACCCCACACGCCTTGCCGTCTTAGAAATGCTCCGAGTCAGTCGTCTGGCCATAACCACGGCTGATCGTTAGCACCCCACACGCCTTGCCGTCTTAGAAATGCTCTGAGTCAGTCGTCTGGCCATAACCACGGCTGATCGTGAGCACCCCACACGCCTTGCCGTCTTGAAAATGCTCTGACTCAGTCCTCTGGCCATAACCACTGCTGATCGTGAGCACCCTACAAGCCTTGCCTCCTTGGAAATGCTCTGACTCAATCGTGTGGCCATAACCACTGCTGATCGTGAGGACTCCACACGCCTTGCCGTCTTAGAAATGCTCTGAGTCAGTCGTCTGGCCATAACCACGGCTGATCGTCAGCACCCCACACGCCTTGCCGTCTTAGAAATGCTCTGAGTCAGTCGTCTGGCCATAACCACGGCTGATCGTGAGCACCCCACACGCTTTGCCGTCTTGAAAATGCTCTGACTCAGTCCTCTGGCCATAACCACTGCTGATCGTGAGCACCCTACAAGCCTTGCCTCCTTGGAAATGCTCTGACTCAGTCGTCTGGCCATAACCACGGCTGATCGTGAGGACCCCACACGCCTTGCCGTCTCGGAAATGCTCTGACTCAGTCTTCTGGTCATTACAATTTGGCATTGTCAAATTCGTCCGCTGCCTTTCCCATTTGAAGAACAAGAATTACACTAATCAACAGAGCTCTGTATCAGGTGTTATTTACACTGTTCAATGACCTTCACACGCGCAGTCGTTTACCTGCAGTTGCTTCGATTTGTATAAAGATGCGCTGGCCATATTTTTTTTCTCTTTGGTGTAGAAAGTTCAAACAGAAATAAAGACAGAAAAGCAATTCACTAAATTCGACGCTCAGTTGAGATTTTGGATGAAGTTCTGCCTTTTGGAAATATGGTTCGATCGAAAAGGGAGTTGTTTTTAATTTTTGTCAATCCAATGATTTACAGTGACTCTAAAAACATTCTAGTATAGAATGAAAGCCTATCCAGTCGAGTTCAACTTTCACTCTGGGAACATTCTTTTCGTGTTGGATCCCAGCATGAGGGAGTTCGCACTCGTATTTCTTTTTTCGTGACGTGCGATTTCACGCTAGATGACATATTTTTGTATCTGCGTTTTTTTTTTGAATTTCTCCCTGCCTAGAAAACAGATTAAAAAAATCGTTCAAGTCTGAGGAAGGTGTATTGTTGTTTATATCAGCTGTAAGTGCTATTTTTCACAGATACAAGTAAATCGAATAAAATGGAGATATATCTGAAAAAGCGAAATATATACTATTATTTTTGGAAGCGATGTCTCTGGTACTATCGCTTTAGGCGAATTCAGTAATGTGGAATATTCTGAATTTGATGTTTAGATAGGTGTTCATAATACCGGAGGCTTTACTGTTATCGCTCTTGAGGTTTTTTTCTGTGAAAACTAGGAGTTTTCTTCATGCATCTGCGAATCCCTTCCAGTATAGCAGCTTATATATATGGTTGAAATGTTCTCTTGAGGGAAAGCGAGGAATACAAGAATCCTCATCATGCGTTTATAGTAGCATAACAAATATCACTTTTTAGGTGCTTAGGATGTAATTCATGAATTCGTAGCAATTCGTATTATTTTATTCCTTTTCCATTTACATTTTCTGAAATGTGAAGACTGTTCCTTTAACGTTGTCAGTAAGAACACCAACTTACCTGTAGTACAAATATAGACATTTTATTTTTGTCTTGATATATATTATTGCTATTTTACGATGCGTTAAAAAAGCAAACGATGGTAAAGGCTAAGTGAGCTTGCCTTATCCGAAATTCTTGGGGATGAGAGTTATAATGAATTAGCTTTGTAATCTTTTCGCTAAGCTAATTATTATGAATGAATAATGCTCTAAGCTTCAAAATAATGAATTCCCAAAAGGGTGTTGTTACTCGTTAATTATGAACTTAAACAAAGTCTCAACGCTGGTTATTTATATTAAGTAATCAAAGTCATAAACCTAACAGCCAGACAGAGGTCTGACAAAACTAAGAATTGAGAAAGACTGAACTTACTGACAAACTTGTTTATTGGCAAGACTCTTGGTCAACTAAGGCACTCATATATCTTGTACATAATAATGAATAACTTTCCTCTTACAACCAACACAACACAACTCAACCTCAACAACACAACTCCACACTTCTCAACACCGATGAACGCGCCTATATACTGGCTACCACCACGTCATGACTTACACTCATTGCCAGATCTCATTCAGCGGGTGAAATAATATTTCGTTCAGTAGGAAGATAATTTACATAGTAAAATAAAATAACCAGAGATAGTAAAATCAAAAGGAAAGTGAATATAGAGTATACGTTACAGAGTGTCTCATATTTTAGATTTTTTTCGGTTTTTGGAGTACTGCAAAGCGTGAGTTGTCCGTGGTAATTGGGTAACGCAAGAGTCCGGATAACTGGAAATCGCGGTTAATTCAAATTACGTTTTATTCGGTTAAAAACATAAGAAAAACCTATAAAACATATGATAAACATTCTTTTAATGTGTAAAAACTAAAACTGAACTTTCTAAAACTTGTTTTGATAGAAAGTCCGTGATTTCTGCTTGTTTTCTTTATAGTATTATTTTTCGTTTTATTTTTATACATTGATGAATATGTAAAAACTATAAAAATTCGAGTATAAAAGAAACGGCAAAGAAAATATCTAAACTGAATGCCGAATGGATTTACCATCAGACACGTCCACAAATTTGTAAATGTTCAAAGTAATTGACACTATCTTTGCTTTCTACGAATTTAAGTAATGTTTCTGCAGTTACTAGGATTCAATTACAACTTACTTTGTAAGCTGGTTATTGGTCCTCATCGTCTTCCTCGCCGTGAGAAACATTCGCAATGTTTAACAGACAAAAGACACTAGATTAAATTCGTAATACACTTGACAGCGCACTTTCGCGGCAGAACGAGAAATAACAAATAAGTTCTTCTGGAACGTTGTGCGACATTGTTCATGAAGCGATGTTATTTAAAATACGCCGTAATGACTTCTGCTATTTTACGAATCCACTTGCATAGAGAATTTAAAAATGAAATTTGTATGTATACTACAGAGGATCACGGTTAATTCGACTCCGCCGCCCCGGTGGCGCAGTGGTCTAAGGCGCTGGCCTCTGATCATTCGTCCGTAATGGGTCCGGGTTCGAATCCCGGTCTGGCATGGATGTTGTGTTTGTCTTACGGCACTGGCTCTCTCCCTTCCCTGGAACCAGTGACCCTAAATTAGGGACGGGCGACTGCTTATAGCCCATTGAGTTGCTCACGGTGGTCGTTAAACCTCCAATCAAAAAAAAAAAAATCGACTCCACGGATAATTGAGAGTCGGATAATCAGGGTTTTACTGTGTTTTCATAGGATATTACTATTTTATATAATGACGTAGCTTCGGCATGGGACGTCTAAACGCTAAATTAAGTTATACACCGGGAGATTTAAAAATAGTTTTTAACTGAAAGTCGTTCATTAAACAAGAGGAGTCAAGGAAATGCACAAATGGATTCGATTCAGAATCGATTTGGAACAGTCATTCCTTGAAAAAATCGTTCACAGAAAGATTCATTGAACGGCAAGAACAGATCTGGCTCAGATTCGATTCGCGAGAGTCATTTTCTGCGGTAATCTTTCACCGGGTATGTCAAAGGACGAGACAAAGGGATCCAATTCTGATGAAACGCTTGGTGATTCTTATTTGCTTGCAGAAATAGAGCAATACACTGGAAGAACAAATGAACGACACAGTGTGGTCCTCCTCGACCCAAAAATTTCTTGGAGCTCATTTTGGACACTCCTTTACCACAAGCAACGTCACTTGGCAAGCTCTTCGCCCACGACTTCATCGCACGGCTGGTTTTTGGCGATTTGCGTTTTCCTTTTCCTCTTACTTTCAACGTGCTCAAATTGTTCATCGATATCTTCTCTCACAATGCTTCTACCCCTGGGATTCCTGTGTGTTTAAATCGCATCATTTCTCTGCCATCAATAGTATTTTCACTTCAGTGATATGTTCATCTAGACATTGGATTTCTGCTGCAACGCTTTCTCTGCCAACATCATTTGGTGGTCTTCATTTCCCGGATGTCAGAACATATTATCGAGCTCACCGAATCGTCTCCTTCATTCGTCTTCTCCTTTCGCCCTCCCCTGCACTTTCTTCTACCCTGAATACTCTTATTTCTCTTCATGATCCATCCTTCACTTTCCTCCTTTTTCTTAGGATGGATTCATCTCCTTCTACTTCTAAACGCCTCCACCCCTTCTTATCGACGCTCTAGCAGTATTTCATTCTCTCCCGTTACTCCGCGCTCCTCCCTCTACCACCCTGGACCTGCTTGCAGAACCTCTTTTCTTTTCCACTCAGATTCATCCACCCGATCAACCATACTTTCTTTTCCCCTCTTGGTTCCGCTCAGGAATTCTCACTGTCGAAGCTTTATTAACTTCCGATTTGACCTGGAAACCCCTCTCTTCTCTTTTCCCTGACCCTTCTTCCACCTTGGAAGAAGAGTATGACCTTCTTCGCTCCGCTCTCCCTACCCTCTTCCCACTTCTGTTTTCTGACACTGGCCTTATTTCTGTCTCTGGACCGAGCCTCTCTCTTCCTTTCTTCCTTCCCTTTCGGGACTCTGTTGCTCCCATTTCTTCTTTTTCCACTGCTTCTATCTATGCGATCCTTCGTGCGCCCCTCACTTCTCCGCATGGTCTTCCTAATGCTTCTCCTTCTCTTCTGCTGCCTATCTGGTCTGCCTCTTTCTCTCCCCTTTCTACCCCGTTAGAGCGAAACATCCACTGGCGGTTTCTTCACCGCCGCCTTCCTGTTCCTTCTTCTCTCTTTCACATGTCTATTTCTTCTACTTCTCTCTGCTGCTTTTGTGGTGTTGAAGGTGATGCTCCTCATGTCTACTGTCACTGTCCCGTTCTCCTTCCACTTCTCAATACTGCCTTTTGTCTTGTAGGCACCATTTGCTCCAGAGACATCCCTTTTCAAGCGTACGAGTGGCTATTGCTTACCAAACACCCCCGGCTATTTTGCCGGATGCCTGTGCCTATCTCTTCGTACTTGTGAAACATGTAGTTTTTCTTTATCATCAATCTCTCCGCTCTCCTGCTACCACACCTAGTATCCTCTCTGCTGGCGCGGCCTTACGGTCGATTTTTAGGAATCGCATCGGGTCTCGACTACGCCTGGAGAACTTCGCTGCTTCCACCCCTCAATCTCAAGCCTCTTTCCGGTCTACCTGGGCGCAGGGGACCGGTTGGTTCGAAATCACTGGATCTTCCATTCATCTTTCTTTCTGATTTTTTGTTTTTTTCCAGCTTCGAAGATCTGAATGCATCAGTCGAGATTTTGTGTTCTCTCTTCCTGGTGCTTCGTCACAGCGTCTACTAAGTGTTTGTCATGTAACTGCTTATGATTTGTATTGTAGGGGTTTTCTGCAATTTTTGTGTAATTCGTGTGCATGTACCGTGTTGTATTTGTTTCTTCGTTGCACCTGTCCTTAATACTTATTCTTCACTCATGTGTCTGCTTTTGCTGCCTGTACCTTCATTGAGTTGCGCACCGTGTATTTGTTCTCTAGGAGCAATACGAGAGGTATTGCCCTGCGATACTTTGTTCTTTCTGTTTTTTCTTGCTGCATTGTGTTGTATCTTTTAATTTATACCTTATTTATGTCTTGCATTTTCACATTCTTTGACGTCATGCATTTTTTGCTCGTCCCATGTCATTGTTTTTTGGACCGATGCAATACTGCACGGCTTGCTGTTTGTATTTTGTGTATCCTTGTGTTTCAGTTGGGGAGTTTGCCCAAGTTTCCACTATGTTCTGTAATACTTATCATGTTTTTGTCACATATCGTGTGGTTTCCTGGATTGTGGGAACTTCTGTACCTTTATCGTAGTATATGCTTTTGTTGTGTTTTACATGTTCCCTTCTTTTTGTGCACTGCGTTGTACAGCCATGTTCTTGTAAATATATTTACCTGTTGTTTTGTGCTCTGCTTTCACTCTGCACGTCATCACATGCTTTATTAATTAATCATTACTTTTGCTTGTGCATCATCTTCCTCAAGCATATATTGTTCCTTATTATAGATTTTAACATTTTGTCATCCTTAGTTGACTGCCGTATCACATTCACCTGTAATATTTCATCAGTATCGCTCATTGTTTTGTTGTTTATTTTGCCATATGTGGTACGCCTGTATTCCCTATGTTTTTGCCAATAAAGTATATTTTGAAATAATTTAGTGTGTCGAATCGAAAGAATTGGATTTCCCATCTTTACAACAGAACTTTGCTGAGGTCAGGTGTCGTGACCATCGGGATGCGCAAAGACCTGCGCAACGACTGGGAACATTCTGAAATATAACACTGGTCGGCAAAAAAAAAAAAAATGTTTTTCGAGCCCTGACACAATTCCTGCTGATTCTTATGTAAAACAACATCCTGAAGCCGAATATGACCCCCGTTTTCCCCCATCACCCACCGTTTACCGAGGAGCCCCCCCCCCCCCCACCTAATTTTATCACTTTTGGATAATTTGGAGGGATGAAAAGGATTATTTCAGCCTTTACATTTCTTCTGAGGGGCTACAGAGGTGAAAAGTTATAAAGCATGAACATCTGTAGCAAGGATGTAGATTTGGGGGGATTTGCCCCCCCAACTGTAAAGAAATCATTAAAAATAATCGATTTTTTGTGACTTTTTTATCAATTTTCAGTAATATGTTATGGACATGAATTTTATTTGGAGGGGTGAAAAGGATTATTTATTTTAGCTGTAAAGAATAATATATAAAAAGTAAAATACAAATGTAAAGTATAATAAATAAATAAGATAAGTACCTTCATTTTGGTGCTTACTTTCCTTTTGTACCCTGAGGTAGAAGTTTCTCGTACCAAACACCAGCAGTACTCTGCTAACATGCTCGTATTCCACTTCCCTGAAAATCTCTTCTCGATCTTAATGATGTCTCGATGGAATCGTTCCCCATGTTTATCGGAAACTGCTCCCAAATTTTCAGGGAAGAAGTCCAAGTGTGAGTGCAGGAAATTCACTTTAAGAGACATGTTACACCCCATGGACTTGTACGATGACAGCAATTCCTCGACATGAGCGGCATAATCATCACTTTTGTTGTTACCCTAAAAGTTCTTACACACGTTTTGGAATGCAAGCCAAGCTCTTTTTTCTTTTCGGTTCAGGTGTTCAATAAACGTCGAATCTTTGAAAAGTTGTCTAATCTGGGGGCCCACGAAAACTCCTTTCTTGATTTTAGTCTCACTAAGACGAGGAAATTTATTTTTCAAAAATTGAAATGCATCACCTGTCTTGTCCATTGCTTTCACAAACTGTTTGATCAATCGCCAGTTTGATGTCCAAAGGTGGCAAGTAAACATTTTCCTTCGTGACCAGAGGATCATGAACGACATTTTTCTGACCGGGAGTAAAACTTTCTCGCAAAGGCCAGTTCCGTACGATGTAATGTTTGTCTCGTACTCGGCTGTCCCATTCGCATAGAAAACAGCAGTATTTTGTGAAGCCTGATAGCAGGCCCGCGAGTACAGGAACAACTTTTAAGTCAGCGCAAAGTTTTCAATTATAATCATGATAACAGATGTTATCAAGGGTTCGGCTGATGTTTTCGTACGTCTCCTTCATATCCACGGAGTATGCAACCGGGACTCATGGTAACTCATTCTCATTGGCCAACAGGAAAACTTTCAAGCTTGTCTTTGATGGATCTATAAACAGTCGCTATTTGTCTGGGTCACATGTCATCTTCAGTTCTATCATCAATGCATTTGAATTAGGGCAGAACACTAAGCCTTCATCTTCCGAAAAAAGTAATTGCAGGGTTGACTGTCTGGTCCTGTAAGAAGAGATTTTTACGCCTTTTTCTAAGAGATTCCACTGCTGAAGTCGAGATCCAAGAAGTTGAGATGTAGTCTTAGGTAACTCCAAATCCCTGACGAGATCATTCAATTCCGACTGAGTAACGAGGTGAGGTTTTCGATGAGCTGAATCAGCAGAACACTCTTCATCATCGGTGGACGTATCATGTGATGGTCCAAGCTGTGGCTCAAAGTATGTCACATCCGTTTCTGACTCTAGAGTATAGGTTTTTGGGGGCACTGAGATTGGCAATGATTCGTTGTGAGGAACTGGTCTTAGAGCTGAAGGGATATTAGGATACTGAATTGTATGCTTACTTTTGTTGCTAGGTAACCCGACGGTGGAAGTCATACGAAAGTAACAATCTGTGAGATGACAGCGAGGTTCGCGCCAAACCATGGGCACAGCAAATGGCATTGATTTACGGGTACCTTTGAGCCATTTGGTCAAGCTACTGTAACAAGTAGTGCAGCAAACTGTGGGAGCCCAATTCTTGTCCTGATCGCCAACTTTGCAATCAAAGTAAAATTTATAAGCAGTTTTAAGAAGCGGAGAAAGGGGTTTTCGTTGCTCTTTAAAAGTCAGTTCCCCGCAAACTTAGCAGAATCTATCGGGATGATTTATACACTCGTGTGGTATAACTAAACAGTAAATAAATGCTCTATATTAATCACAAATTACACTCACGTACTGTAATTCACTTGGAAAAGGCCGGTGTAAACAAATTTCTACCGGTTGACACAATTTAAACAACTTGGAAACACAGAATCCCCGCCTAGAATACCGACAAGTAGACTCAACGATCGCTACAGATTAACTGAGGGAAGATAATGCTTACAGTGCAGGATTATCGTGATAAGAGCAATGCAAGTTTGACTTTGTCAAAGCCCGTGCAAACCTGTGCGCGATTCCCGTGGGAACCTGTTCGCGCGAGGTATTGAGAGAGCCAGCGTGGTAGAGTGAATGTTCCGAACTGTTGCTATATATTTTTATTACTGTTCCTATATATTTTTATTATTTGCGGGTTTTTTGGGGGAGGATGAGAAAGGCTGGAAGCTGGAATATGTAGCAAATAAGTGAAAAAAATTGCCAAAAAAACGGAAAAATCAATCATTTGTAGTGATTTCTTTACAATTTGGGGGAAGGGAATCCCCCCAAATCTACCTCCTTGATACAGATGTTCATGTTTTATAACTTTTCACCTCTGTAGCCCCTCAGAAAAAATGTAAAGGCTGAAATAATCCTTTTCATCCCTCCAAATTATCGGAAAGTGATAAAATTAGGTGGGGGGCTCCCCGAAAACGGTGGGTGATGGGGGAAAACGGGGGTCATATTTGGATTCAGGAGGTCGTTTTACATAAGAATCAGCAGGAATGGTGTCAGGGCCGATTTTCATGCCGACCAGTTCTGCATCTTGATTAATTAACTAGCCATGAATTACAGACTGCATTTTCTTTTCTCACTTTTGTGCTTATACAACATACATCTAATAACAAACCAGCTTCACAATGACGGATTTTTTTATTTGCTTTGTTTGAGGGTTTATCAATCAGCCTCGAGCAATTCTGAGGGTAACAAGCAGTCGCCCGTCCCTAAATTAGGGCCACTGTTTGCTGGGAAGGTCCAGAGCCAGCTTCATTACACAAAAACACAACCTATACCTCATTCAGGATTCGAATCAGAACTCATCTTAGACAAATGGCCAGAAGCCAGCGAATCAGACTCTTACGGATTCTTCTTTGATCTATCATAAGGCTTAATGGTTTCGTGAGGAAGAAAACATGTTTTCCCTCCACACTGTGTGTAGCAAAAAAAAAAAAAAAAAAAAAAAAAAAATCCGACGTCAGAGAGCCCTAACTGCATAGCCGAATTTTTCTATGAGCTCCTTTTCAAGACAACACCAGACGTTCAGGTGCAGTAAGTTACCGATAAACATCTCTAACGGCTCTTGCTTATCTTTCGCCACCTTACGTATGATTTGATAACGTTATACTAGCGGTATTCAAATGAAAAGGTACGAAACGTTATAAGAACGTAACCGTTAACATATTTGCCTATGCCGCTATGGGAGAACGTAGCAACACATCTAGGGATGCGATTGGAGTCGCCGGCGTGGATTGGAGCATGCGCGGGCGCCCGCATGCGCAGGAGAGAGCAGAGGCTCTTATAAAGAGCGCCGTCCAATTGACGCGGCAGTGCGTGTGAGGACAGGATGGCGTTCACATTGCAAAATTCGACAATTGAGAAGCAGCGAGGCGTTATCCGATTTCTGACAGCGGAAGGTGTTAAACCGGCCGCTATTCATCGAGGAGGGTGTGGTTCTGCTACATGATAACGCGCTTCCACACATCTCCAGGGTCAAACACGCGGAACTTGCCAAGTTCCAGTAGGAGCAGCTTGACCATCCTCCCTACAACCCGGACATGTCGCCCTGCGATTTCCATGTGTTTGGTCCCCTGAAAAAACATCTAAAAGGGAAGCGCTTCCACTCGGACGACGAACTCAAGGACGCTGTGCAGGACTGGGTTTTGTCACGGCCACAGGAATTCTGGGAACAAGGAATCCTTCGGCTATTTAATCAATGGGATCGTTGTGCTACGGCCTATGGTGTATACTTTGAATGAAGTCTTCATTTATACTGACAGTGTCGTTTCGTACCTTTTCATTTGAACACTCCTTGTAATCCCGCGAAAACAATCAAACTTATTTGGTTCCTTACTTGTGTCATGAGATGCCGTTAGTTCCTCTTTTTTACGCTCTCCAACCGTAGGTTGAAGAAGCGTATATGCTCCAGCTTTTTCCGTCCGTCTGCCCGTCCGTCTGTCGGCACGATAACTCACGTAAAAATGGTTCGATTTCGATGAAATTTCAGTATGTGGTAGGGGACCACCAGGGGACGAACCCTATTGAAAATGGATGAAATGGGGTCAACAGTCACGCCATAAGAGTGGGATTCATTCAATTGACCTTATGCGTCATAACTTGCGTAAATATAGTTCTATCTCAATGAAATTTCAGTATGTGGTAGGGGGCCGCCTGGGGACGAACCCTTTTGAAAATGGGTGAAGTGGAGTCAAAGGTCAGGACATAGGAGCGCGATGCATTCCATTGCCTGCCCTTATGCATCATAAGGTGCGTAAAAATGGTCCGATTTCGATGAAATTTTAGTATGTGGTAGAGGACCACCTGTAGAGGAACCCTATTGAAAATGGGACAAATGGAGTCAAAGGTCAGGACATGGGTTAGGCATCTATTCCATCGCCCTTATCCCACACTATTAAGGTATGCGTCAAGTAATTTTGATTCCTATATTTCCAATGGAAAATCTTTTGTACACATTTCCTTCACAATTAGTGTGTTCCCAAGGATGTAAATTTGAACATCGATAAAAATAACTTCATACTATAACTTGGAATACTTAACATTTTCTAAAACATAAGCATAGTTATATTAAAAATCAATAACTTTTCCTTTGGTGGTGTTGGAACCAGAGAAAAGATGGCACGATCTGTACTTTGATGACGTCAGTGGACAAAAAAATGTTGGATTGCATAATTACGGTTATGTTTTAGAAAATATTAAGTATTGCAAGTTATGAAATGAAGCTATTTTAATCGATGTTCAAATTTCATTCTTGGGAACTTATTAATTGTGAAGAAAATGTGTACAGAAGTTTTGCATTGGAATTATAGGAAGCAAAATTACTTGACGTCCACCTTAAAGTAGCAATTCTTGTATGTATGCATGTACATTTTATTTTGAAAACGGCTCTAAGAATTTTGATGAAAGTCGTTAACCTACCGTTTTCTGGTACTAGAAATCGATTTAGCTTGATCTCGACTTTAGGAAAATTCGTTTAGTGGGTTAAATAACCACCCCGAATTATAGCGTTTTTAGTGTCATGGCGTCGTTGCATTAATGTTTCCAATGCTTAGAAATCTTATGACGTCCCAATCTCGCGTTTGAGAATGTTGGCGCGCGGTCACATCATCTGTCTCATTACGTCACGCGTCGTGTGTGGATCTTATTAAAGTTTTATGACGTCATACTCTTGCCAGCAGATGATCGCGATTCCCATCTGCTGCGTTGTGTGCGTAGGTCCGTCCGCACGATAACTCGCTTAACAATTGTTCGATTTCGATGAAATTTTAGTATCTGGTAGGGTATCACCTGGGAAGGAACCTAATTTAAAGTGAACGAAATGGGGTGAAAGGTCAGCACATAAGAGCGGGATCCATTCCACTGCTGTTATGCGTCATAACTAACGTAAAAAAGATTCGATTTCGATTAAATTTTAGTATGTGGTCGGGGACCACCTGGGGACAAACCCTGTTGAAAATGGGCGAAATGGGGTCAAAGGTCAGGACATAGGAGCGGAATCACTTCCATCGCCATTATGCGTCATAACTTACGTAAAAATGTTTCGATTCGGATGAAATGTTAGTATGTTGTTGGGGCCTACCTGGGGACGAATTCTGTTGAAAATGGGCGAAATGGATTTATTCCATAGCCCAACTTATGCATCATTACTTACGTAAAAATGCTTCGATTGCGACAAAACTTTATCATGTTATTTCGGAGGTATACCGAACCGGTTCTGTTGAATATAATCAAAATGGGATCAAAGGTCATGGCACAGGGCCGAGATTTGTTCCACAGCCATTATTCTCATAACTTGAGGGATAACTTGAATAATGATTTCTGGTATGTTGGAAAGCGTATCATAATCAATGGATTGCATGATTTTACTAACTTGTTTAACTTGACAATGGTATTCAATAGTTTCTCCATGAGTCATAGTTACGGCTTCCGTGTTTATTCTTCGCCGGCGAATGAAGAAACATAAGCTTATTTCCCCCGCGGTATCGTTGTCTTACCACCATTGACTCCAGTCCACCCTTGGTTTGAGAGCAATCGTTTTCCCTGCTCTTTCTATGCTGACTGCGAAAACTCGCCAGCTATTTTAGCTGGATTACACGAAGCGTCATCCCTGATTTCAGACTACGCACCTCAGACATCAACCTGACCAAACAGAAACAGCTCCTTTCTTCGTCGAAGCAATGCTTATATGTTTCATCGAAGCCTATGCCGGAGAAAATCCTCTATTTTGGACGTATTTGAAGTCCCTAGTCCTTTACCTTTTCCCCCACGCGTTCTCCATCCGCTTACACGAAATCTAAAAACAATCACCGATAAATTAACAGCTTGTCAACTCCACCGCAGGGGAATAACGAGCTTAAGTTTCACCATTCTAATGTGTAGCGTAAGTTACTATTACACGTTGTAATAACATATTAGCACATACAGCTATTTCACCGCATTGCTGAACCTATTTTGAATTGGACGGCTGACTTTGTTAATGTGTCTACAAGAGCTTTTAATCCCTTGCTGCATTCTCTTCCCAGTCTACAACATTTCCATTCTCATCATGTTGCATAAAATGGCGCAATCAAAGGTACGTTCCGTAAAAATTAAATTTTAGATACATACCGTATTTACTCGAATCTAGCGTGCACTTTTTGACCAGAAAACATTGTGGTAAAAACAAGATGCGTGTTAGAGTCGAATACGAGTACGAGCATTTGCAAATTCGTAAGGTTGACGCGCCTTTTCATTCCTCTAAGTATGCAGCGCAAATGTGTTGCGGCAGGTGCGGGGGATGGGAGTTGGGGGGGGGATCCGGGAAGACCAGAAGCAGATTACCTTGAGTCTACGCGCACATCAATCACCCAATGCTCCTTCCTTCGCTTTCAACCCCGTTTTACCTCAGGGCTTAGGATATGCGCGCCTTTCTCCTCAGAATCCAAGGCAATCTTGCTTCTTGATCTCTTTAGCAATCATTCTTTTCGAGTCATCGTGCACGGAAATATGTTTTCAAAAAGGCAGCATTACACAGCAAAGTTGAAACTTAGTCATCGCTTTCGCGGAAGAAAATAACAGTCGTGCATGTAAATCGAAATTTGGAGTTTCTGAAGTGAATGTACGTTTGTGGCACAAACAAAAAGAACGATTAAAGATGTACTCGACAACCAGGCAAACTTTTTACAGGACGTAAAAACGGGAAATTTCCCGATATTGACGAACAGTTCAGCATGTTCGTAAAAGAACAGCGGGCAGGTGGGATTACCAATAACAACAGAAATCCTTAACGTGACAGCTAAAAAAATTCATCGTCAGCTACAGCTACAGGGAAAATTTGAAGCATTCCGTGGTTGGATAATGCGGTTCATGAAGAGAAATGGATTTTCTCTTAGACGGCGGACATCCATCTGCCAAAAGCTGCCAGCTGACTTTGAAGAAAAGTTTAATAGTTTCCAAAAAAATTTGATCGCTTTTCGAAAGCAAGGGCAACACGACTTGTGGCAGGTCGGCAATGCCGATCAAGTGCTGTGTCTATTTCGATATATATATATCTTCAAACTGCACAGTGGACAATGTTGGAGCAAAACAAGTGAAATTACTGACAACGAGTGGTGATGCTATCAGAATGAGAGTAATGCTCTGTATTATTGCATATGGAAATTAACTTCCACGCTATGTCGTTTTCAAGAGGAAACCTTTTCCCAAAAAAGCTACTTTTCCAAGAGGAATCTATGTTGCAGTGCAGGAAAATGGTTGGATGTCTGCAAGTTTTGTTTTAGACTGGCTAAGTAAAAGTTTGGTTACGACGACCTCGAGGTATACTGAAGTTGCGATTGCTGCTAGTGCTAGACGCCTTTAAAGGACACGTAGCAGATGCAGTAAAGACAAATATGAAAGAAAAACGCAGTTCCCGGAGGGATGACATCACAAATCCAGCCTCTTGATGTTTGTATCAACCGCCCATTTAAGGCTGCCGTTCGTCGACTTTATAATGCCTGACTTTCATTGGGAGAAACTGAACTAACAAAGACTGTCCGCGTTAAAAGAGCATCCATTCCAAATGACCTTGTGCGAAATCCTTTCTTAAGTGCGGAATTTCAAATTCTTTGGGCAGAACAGAAGATGACGCGTTGTTTGAAGTGAGCTCGGACAATGAGCAATCGGAAGTAGAAAGTCCTATTAGTGACAGTGACTGATTTATTATTTTTTTTTACAGTCATGTGTATTGGATCGTGTGTATCTTAAATAAGTTAAATATACCTATTTTTTAGTATTTTTGCAGATTTTCGTTTTTACTTGAGTATGTGTGTATATTATTTCTGATTCCTAAAAACGCAGCCTGGATTTGGGGGTACGCGTTACATTCGGGGGCACGTTAAATTCGAGTAAATACGGTATTTAAGCACGATGGGGTTTTGAAAATCTTAGAACGTCAAAGTTAGAAAGGTAAGTTCCCGTACACCTATGCTTAAAAATCATTTGTGCCACAAATTACTTCAGAAATTACTCTTAATCCACTAAGCGTTGGCAGTAAAACAGAACCATTGTGTGCTGCTTATAAGTCTGTGGAAGATAAAACTTTTCAAAGTGGTTAACATAAATGCCATGTTATCACTTTGAAAGTTCTGGTTATCTTGATAAGGAGGTTAAATGTATGTCGCTTTCCTCGGTGGACTGACAGCCTACATGTTCTTTTCTCAATTTTTTGCATTAGCATGTTCGATACTACGAGTTTAACATCATTCGAATGGTTGGAGACCATTCCAAACAACTGAATGTTCTTACATTCTCACTAGAAGTATACTCTTACTGAATTGTACCTGGAAATACTCTGTTCCTATTTCGGAAAAAAACTGCGGCTCCACTTGACGATTTCAGCACAATAGATTCATTCTGTTCTGCTTGTAAATGTGTGTGGTAAATAAAACCTTCAAAGCCATGCTAAAGCTTTCGAAATCCTGGTTGTCTTAATCTGGAGGTAACGTCTGTATCGCTTTCCTCCTTGAACGGGCAGCCTACAATTTGTTTTCACAATTATCTGACACTCAAAAAACCATCACTGAGTTCTGGTTCTAATTTACGCTTGTGTTCTAAAGTTGTACAAAGAGGCTTTGGTGAAAAATCAAACTTTTCTTCAATTTCGAAATTTTTAACTCCTCGTTTTCTAAGTTGATTGCTTCACTTTTCTCACCGAGCGTTAACGTTTTGCGGATTTTTTAAAGCTATCACTTTTCGACTTGCGTTAGCACACTGCATAGACTACTGAGCAATTGAGCAGTCAAAGTACAACTAAATTGCATTCTTTGTTACTTACCTGATTTTTCTTGAACAACACACATTGGAGAGCAGGGTGATATCCCGAAAATGATAAGGAATTCCAGTGGGGAACCCAATATCTAGTGTGACGTCATTTTCGAACACCAAGAATATATCAAATGACGTAACATTGACGAGAGGAGGGAGTAAAAGGCAGTAATTGCCCAGGAGATATTCACGTTGCAGGGAGACAAGTTAAAAAATAAGAACTGAAGCATTCTTGTCTTCATGCGAGCTGACCTGTCTGTAAGAGGAACCACGTGTGTTGTAAACCACTTGTAATCCCTACTTTTCCTGAGAAAGAAGAAAGGGTAAAGACTGGGTGAATGACATTTATTTTGTTTGCTGATAACCGTGCTGAATTCGATGTTTGCGGTTTCTCCAAAAATTGCTATTCGTAATATGCGGTTAAAATAATAAGGAGAAAACAAAGTTCGAGGGATCTTACAACGAAGTAAATTTCTCCGCCATTTTTGTCCACGCCGGGCATCGAATCCGGGTCCCCTCATCCCGGAATAAGTCGCTCTCCCAACTGAGCTACGCAGACGTATGCTCTCGCTGCTATCTGCCTTTATCTCATGTGCGTCTTGCGGTGCAGGAACGTCACAATCTATAAAAACTTCGGTTTATGCGGAACTTCGTATTATGCGATCTCGCTATATGTAGGTTCAACCGGATTTAGATATACTGTGTATTTATAGACATATTTAGGTACCCGAGAGCATCTGTTTCAATTTGTTTCAAGTGTGGTCCTAATTTAAGCTCTGTGTATTCTGATTGGGATTGTAGTCAGTATGTCAAAGCAGTCACTGATCCGATATACACATTTCCTAAGCAGCGGTAACCTTTCAGTATGACGAAATGTAAGCTGCGCTGTGTCGAGGAAGCCGTTTTGCAACGAAATCAACAGAAGCAAAATGTGAGTTAAGCGTTTTACGTAAGCACATTAACGCATGAATTCAATTTTTCTTTTATGTCATCATCAATCAAAGTTTGGCTTGAGTTATAGAAATTTTACTGCTAACACCCTCGGCGGTGTTAGAATTCGGATTGTATCTTGGCGCAACGGTTAAGTTTTTCTTTCTCCTATACAGAATTATTTCAAAGATTCTTAAATCTGTTTCTTTAATTGCACTACTGAGAAATGAATATAACAATGTAAATAACGAACCTTACTCGGAAAAATACGAAATATCATTTCCTATAGTTTGTAGTCACCTATCGACAAACTCCTCGGTCCGTCTCAAATATCATCACAGTCCTTGAAGACACAAACTTATCTACGTCCACTTCAGACTCAGACTACCTTTAATGTTTTAAATGGGGATAGAACAAAAGAGCCGATATGAAGCATAGAGCGAAAGAGCCGATATTTGGAAGGAACAAGATCTGGGTTATATGATGGGTGAGGAATTACGGGGGTGCGCAAAAGTATTGCATCACCTGCAAAAAACATTAATTTTTAAGCTTAACTTTTCATTAAACTAACTAATTTTCATAGTTATTTCATCATTTATATGTCACTAGATGCGAATTTTAATGGAGATTTCAAAAATGTTTTAGTTTTTCCTGTAGCTACTTCTGTTCTTAAGATACATTACAAAAATCATGCATGACCAAGTCAAAATTATTATGAAAAGAATCATTTATCCAAAACTTAGGTTTACAGCTATAAATCGCTTTTGCAATTCATAAGGAATGAAATAACATTTAAATACAGAAATATAATAGAACAAAATCATAAAATGTACCTAATATTTTATTGCTCAGCCTTTAGCTTTAATCAGAGCTTTGCATCTTGCTGGCATACTGTGAACAAGGTTTTGTAAAAGATTGGGTTGAACAATAGGATTCCAAATTTGAATTACATCTTCAATGAATTGAATTTTGGTTGTTGGCTTCTTTCTTAATAGTTCAAGAAAGAAGTGTATCTAGGCATCACCACCTAATAGCTTAACAGGCCCGCGCACCGATTTGTGACGTCACTAGAGTAGTCCGTAGTCGCGGAGAGGAGCATTACGGCGATGTGTGAACGAACGCGTCTTTACGTACACCAACTAACCATGTCGTGCGTTCTTTTAGAGTTTCACTGCATTTAAATAAGAACTTGTGTGTTAGTTTTTAAATGACTGCAGAGCTAACAAGTTTGTTTAATAATCTTTTAAAATCCAGAAGAAATAGAAATTACAGCTTAAAATTTAGCGTAGCAATAATTTCGACTTGAAAGGGTAAGCAAGACAGATTCGTCAACTTAATGAAAGCATCACTGTCATTTCACTGGAAGTGATAAACCATTCCTATAATCGGAATTATAAACTGTTGTCGTAGTTTCACTTGAAGTTATAGTGTCTTTATAGTTAGCCGAACGATTCCTGTACTTGTGAACAAATCGTTCTTGTACTTGAAAGATTAGTTTGAGGGTCCATTACGAAGTATCGCCGTCATTTCAAAAGATGTCGATTGACTAATTTAAGGAATCAGATTTTTCATTCATTGCAAACTTATGACTATGAAAATTTTAGTAATGAAATAATTCCTTTAGTGAAAATGTATTTTATATGCAATCCGTGATCACTAATATATAAAAAAAGGTCAAGAAAAACTGAATTCTTTTCTGTGTTTTTTAATTATTACCAAAGGCTCAATAAAGCACGTTTTAACATACATACAGTAAATTGCTGCTTGATCCACTGATTGCATCAAATAAATTAAGACTTCAAGAAAATTATGCAATTGCTACATTATTAAATGTACAATAATGACATAACAAGTTTTCCTAATTTTAGTATCATCCAGTTACGTGTTTGGACAACATTTTGATAAGCAAATATGTAATTTGTAATTTTTGTCTTCCAGAGCACTATTTCAAAAAGGTTACCTTGTCAAAGTTCAACCATCTGTATTAAGTATATTAGTAGCATTAAGCAAATCTATTTGGATCCACAATATAAGTATTTCTTTTTATATGGAAAAATACAAGTAACTTATTGGCGGAAATTTCCTGAAATTTGTTTTTCAAGAAGTATTCAGGAAAACTGCCAATGTACAAATAATTATGGTTGTGTAGTTCTTGGTGTATCACAAACACAATTTGATTATGTGTCCGTTAGCTGTTCCTTGAAGAATTTCAAAGACACGTTTCTAAGAAAATCTGAAATTTGTTCCAATAATTTCTTAAAGTATTTTTTCAGATAATTATTATATTTTTTGAGAACCTGACAAATGCACTTGCAGTTATTGTACTGAATAAATCTAAGCGATTGTTTTGGTACTATAGGATGTATTTTAAAAGATGTATATGTTTCATTATAAATTGACTAACTTGATGTACCATTTTCTCAGAAACTATAAAAAGCAATGGTATAAAATTTTGCACAAATGTTTTGTCATTACTAAAGCTATTGAAAAAGATTGTTTTTTCCTTTTTTTATGATTTTGGTTTCAAAATAAATTCTATGAAGGATTGAAGAAGTTTTTCCCCATACAAAAATTGACAACCACCCCCACGTTTGGAAGCACACTTTCCAGTAGTTATAGGATAGTATGAGGTATATTAGTTCCAGTTATTATTGCTGTAGCTTGTGAAGACACAGTGCAGGAAGTCTGGAAACAGATAAGTCTAGATAAATGAATAAAAAGTTGATCTCTCATTTTAAGCAAATGTTTTCAAAAAAAAAATCGAGTATATATTTCTACTTGTATTTTAAAAATCTTGTTTGTTTAGAACATAGTTTCCACAATATGTGGATTCATGTCGATCCACGTACTTTTTTTCTCTTAAAAATAACAATATCCAAGGCTTAAAAATACCATGCCCGAGATGCCCAGAGCATGTAAATCATTCGTCTGGGCAGGTAAATAAAACTTCTAATTGCCTGTGCATGGTAACTAAATTTTAAAATAAAAAAGTTTGTAATAAAATTTCCTACTACGCAAGAAAAAAAAGACAGTCATCACATGTCGTGTTTCATGTCATTGTTAATTAATGGAAGTTGTATTATTGTTACGAAGTACCAAGGAAAGAGCAATATCACATCCTTAATTATGTTATGCTCTACGCCCTGAAATCGGAAACCTAGTTTTGCTCCAAATTTTTTTTAATAATCAACAACAGTATGCATGCCTCTGATGTAACTGGCCTCTCATGTTTAGTGACAAAGGGAGAAAACTTTAACAAAGGGAACATGGCAGAATCACTAAATTTCCGAAACACCAGTTTCATCATCGTACCATTTCATACCACTTTTAGCATCAGCATCTTAAAAATTGATATACACACGTTTGTGCATTGAACATTTGTAATACAGACCCTTAAAATGGAAGTGCAAACATGTTAAAACAGTTCATATTTTTAACTTAAAAAAAAATGGGTTCTGGTTTGTTGTCTTAAAAGATAAATTTTCCTGCGCATCCAGCTTTTACTACCTGGGCAAGTAAATAATTTCTTGCCCAGGTAGTACTTATATATTTTACCTAATTTTTAAGAAATTGAATGGTAAATTCCCATCCTACCACAGATAGAGCATACACACTGCTCACACGTGAGTTCTTCAATGTGTTGGTTTGTAGAAAAATGCTTCAAAATCTTTAAACGGACATTTTAAAGGCAAACTTACTCCTGAACTATGTGTGAACTTCTGTTTTTGTGCATTCATATCTAATTTTTGCTGTCTATACTTGATTCAGTGTTTGTGTTCCTTTAGTAATAAATATAAAAAAATGATAATTAAATGCAACTCTCCATGTCTGCAAACACAAAAGATGTATTTCACATGGCAACAAGGCCTTAGCATTTATATAAAGGACATAGGCATGTTAAATGTGTACATGACATACATATATTTCGTATAGGATATAGGTATTTTACAAGCACTTGTGCCCAGAAATAGGGACCCCAAAAAAGTTAATCTGGCGGTGCCTAAACACTTAAATAACTGAGTACGAATGTATCAACATATTACTCTTGGGATCAAAAACATGCAACCCTTATTATTCTGTGTCCATAATAAAATTTAAAATCCCTTCCTAAATATACATATTTTACTTTGAACTTATTTGATACATTGGCAAAAACATGTTATGGGTTACTATAACAACACAAGTAATCTATTCTTTCCATTACAAACATAAATTTTATTTTTCAAAAATCTTTTCAGTGCTTTGACTTCCCGCTGTGAGATGCATTAGATTATAAAATTAGCCAAATTTAAATTTTCTAGTTCAAAATTTTTATTTTACGAGTAGTTTAAAATAAGGTTAACAAAAGGTTTCCACGTACCTTAGAGTTGAAAATTTTCACGCTTTATTGCTGTAATCCATTTTCTGAGAATCTCCCCATTAGTAGGGAATTTGTATACTTTTAATATTCCTCTATGAAAACAAATTTAGTTGACAATTTGTCAACAACAACCACGCACATCGACAGTCACGCTTACACAGAGTGAGCAGCTCATGCATGCTCGACCACCCACCACGGACATCAGCCTACTCTCCCCTACGTCACGCAGCTTCCGGTGTTCGGTGCGCGGGCCTGTTAAGCTATTAGGGGGTGATGATCTAGGGCGGCAGAGACCTCGGAACAGCGTGAAGCCCGACTTTAGCGTTGTTCATCGTATTAGGAATTTTTTATAGTGCGATTTACATTGTTACTTGAAAACAAACTTTATATCTATCCCGGGCAACGCCGGGTATCTCCGCTTGTACCCTAATAATAATAACAACAAGAGGCGACCACTACAAGGCTCTAGTATAGATCACATGTAGAGGATTTTAGGAAGGGAGTGTCTGACCACAGGTCTTAAACAACCCTTAGAAATAGGAAACTAGGAGATTTGGGCTAGAGCGTCTGATAGGAAAGTGACACGGAAGCGAAGTAGAAAGGGAGAGGAAGACGCCCATATTTATTACCGGGGGGCCAGTACCCGAAGTCCGACGGCTTAACGTGCCCATGCGACGCACGGCGGGTATTTAGCGGATCGAGCGTTCGTACCTGCCTGGGCTCTGCGTCATACCTTATAAAGGCTGGAGTAGGATTAGGATAGCATTAAAAAGCAGCCAATCAGGTAAAAGAATATCTATGATTGGCTGTAACAACTGATACGCAGCTATCTATGATTGGCTGTAACAACTGATACGCAGCTATCTATGATTGGCTGTAACAACTGATACGCAGCTATCTATGATTGGCTGTAACAACTGATACGCAGCTAGCGTGAATTTCAATGTGTTTGCGAAAACCCATATTTTATGTCTTATTTTGAAATTTCCATTTCACATCTAATAACATATAAACGACGATATAACTATGAAAAGTAGTTAGTTAAACTTTAAAATTCACGATGTTTGCAGTTGATACAATACGCTTGCACACTACTGTAGCTCAAATAACTCTTTTTTAACATCGTGAGCAACTCAATGGGCTATTAGCAGTCGCCCATACTTAATTTATGGCTACTGGTTCCAGGGAAGGGAGAGTCAGCGCCGTAAGACAAACACAACATCCATGCCTCAATGGGATTCGAACCCGTTCCCATCTCGGACGAATGATCAGAAGACATCCCTTAGACCACGGCGTTACAGGGGGCCAATGCCTAATGTGCTCCTTGTCGCATGCCATGTTACACCATCCGTGATTTCCGTTATGAATGACGTACTCGGATAAACCTAGTGCTTCTACAGTACATGCTCTACTGCTCCACGCTTTACTATCCGAAAATTCGGCACGGCAGCGTCATCTGTGACGTAACTACTCGGATCGCAATTTGTATGTATTACCAAAACGGGTAGAACTTTTGCACACACCCAATATATGGATGACATTTGAAATAAGGTTCTTCCCAAATTTTATAGTTATTTAAAATTTGGAAAATCGGGAAACTGAATGAACCATGTGCAATTAAACATTAGGACACAGGAAAGTTTAGCGGGATGAATGCACCCTTGCATGACCCTAGTACACCACTGGGAGTACCTGTCGTCTGTGTACTAATCCCGCTTGGCGTTGACGCATTACCGACAGCACGCACTCCAGGTCTGCGGAGTAAGGGTCGGTGTAGATGTCAGATGTTACGTTCATGATAAACCAGTTGTTTAAAAGTGTACTACTCCTTTGAAATTGTGCTGACTGCCTTCGATTTGAATGATTCTCTCTTTGGGACAGGAAGTTCGAGGTGGACTGGATCAAGCCACTACTTCTGGTTGCTCGTATTGTTGAAGTAGATCCATTTTTTAAAGCACGAAATAACTCGCTTGATGAAACGATGGTACGTGGATTCGCGGGTGGTTTACTGTAGACATCTTGCAACTGTTCGCTTTTTAAATAGTCAGTTCATGTAGAACACTCCGGTAACTCCTGGCCACATTTCCGATGCGTTGTAAATGTCCAAGTATGTGCTTGTGTGCAACCAATATTGTACGAAAGCCTGCAAGTGCTTGTAAATTGATAATCTGCAGCACCGTAGCGCAGCATTTTCGTATTACCGGCACTGTACGTCTTTATCACGGCTAATTTTCGAAGCTCGCGTCACAGCTTTTGAACTTGATCAAGCTTCAGCAGCACAAATGGAGATTAACCCACCATGTCGAGCTGCGAATATTCATCGCACGCGTTGTTAGCTTTTCTGCGTTGGGGTTTCCTTTCCAGAATGGAAATAGAATTGTCAACTTCAGACCAGCCCATTCATTGTAAAACGCCTCGAACGACTCAGATACCCATAGTAGGATTACAGATTCAGTAGACTTTATACTTTCACTGAATTCTAAGTGCAGAGGCATGTAATTTCTACACGGTGACGTATCAAAGTGGTATTTTTACTTTCACTTGGTCTTACGTGCAGAGCTATGGAAATTCAACACGGTGACGTATGAAAGTGGTTTCTATACTTTCACTTGGTCTTACGTGCAGGAGTTTGGAAATTCAACACGGAGACGTAACAAAGTAGTGTTTATACTTTCACTTGGCCTTACGTGCTGAGCTATGGAAATTCAACACGGTGAAGCATAAAAGTGGTATCTATGCTTTCACTTGGTCTTACGTGCAGATGTATGGAAATTCAACACGGTGACGTATCAAAGTGGTATCTATACTTTCACTTGGTCTTACGTGCAGGAGTTTGGAAATTCAACACGGAGATGCATCAAAGTAGTGTTTACACTTTCACTTGGCCTTACGTGCTGAGCTATGGAAATTCAACACGGTGAAGTATAAAAGTGGTATCTATGCTTTCACTTGGTCTTACGTGCAGATGTATGGAAATTCAACACAGTGACGTATCAAAGTGGTATCTATACTTTCAGTTGGTTTTACGTGCAGGGGTTTGGAAATTCAACACGGAGACGTATCAAAGTAGTGTTTATACTTTCCCTTGGCCTTACGTGCAGAGCTAAGGAAATTCAACACGGTGAAGTATAAAAGTGGTATTTATGCGTTTACTTGATCTTACGTGCAGAGCTATGGAAATTCAACACGGTGACGTATCAAAGGGGTTTCTTTACTTTCACTTGGTCTTACGTGCAGGAGTTTGGAAATTCAACACGGGGACGTATCAAAGTAGTGTTTATACTTTCACTGGAGCTATGAAAATTCAACACAGTGACATATCAAAGTGGTATTTATACTTTCACTTGGCCTTACGTGCAGAGCTATGGAAATTCAACACGGTGAAGTATAAAAGTGGTATCTATGCGTTTACTTGCAGATGTATGGAAATTCAACACGGTGACTAATCAAAGTGGTATCTATACTTTCACTTGGTCTTGCAAGGGTTTGGAAATTCAACACGGTGACGAATCAAAGTGGCATTTATACTTTTACTTGATCTTACGTGCAGAGCTATGAAAATTCAACACGGTGACGTATCAAAATGGTATTTATACTTTAGCTTGGTCTTACGTGCAGGGGTTTGGAAATTCAAAAGTGGACGTATCAAAGTAGTTTTTATACTTTCACTTGGACGTACGTGCAGGGGTTTGGAAATTGAACACTGTTACGTAACAAAGTGAGATTTATGCTTTTTTAGTACCGTGGAACACGTGCACCATCCATGCCTCGCTCGAGATTTGAACTCAGCCCTATCTCAGACAACTGATTAAAAGCCAACGCCTTTATCATTATAGTTGCAGAAGCGTATATGCTCCAGCTTTGTCCGTCCGCCTGTCTGCACGATAACTCGCGTAAAAATGGTTCGATTTTGATGAAATTTTAGTATGTGGTAGGCGACCACATGGGAATGAACCCTATTGAAAATGGGCGAAATGGGGTCAAAGGTAACGGCATAGGAGCGGGATCCATTCTATTGCCCTTATGCATCATAACTTGCGTAAATATGGTTCGATGTCGATGAAATTTTAGTATATCGTAGGGGACCACCTGGGAATGAACCCTACTGAAATTGGGTGAAGTGGGGTCAAAAGTCAGGACCTAGGAGCGGGAATGCATTTCATTGCCCTTATGCGTCATAACGTGGGTAAAAATGGCTCGATTTCGATGAAATTTTAGTATGTGGTAGGGGCCCACTTGGGGTCGAACCCTATTGAAAATGGAACGAAATGGGGTTAAAGTTCAGGACATAGGATCGGGATCCATTCAATCGCCCTTATCCCATACTATTAAAGGAGCAATTCTTGTATGTATGTAAATTTTATTTTGAAAGTGGCTCTAAGGATTTTGATGAAAGTCGTTAACCTACCGTTTTCTGGTACTAGAAATGAATTTAGCTTGATCTCGACTGTAGAAAAATTTGTTTAGTGCGTTAAATAACCACCCCAAATTACCACGTTTTAGTGTCATGGCGTCGTCCTATTAATGTTACCCATGCTTAGAAATCTTATGACGTCATAATCTTGCGATTGAGATTTTGGCGCGCGGTCACGCCATCTGTCTCATTACGTCACGCGCTGTGTGTATCATATTAAAGTTTCATGACGTCACACTCTTGCGAGCAGATGGTCGCGATTCCCATCTGCTTCATTACGTCACGCGTTGTGTGCGTATGTTCGTCAGCACGATAACTCGCGTAAAAATTGTTCGATTTCGATGTAATTATAGTATGTGCTAGAGTAACACTTGGGAAGGAACCCTACTAAAAGTGAAAAGTGAAAGAAATTGGGTCAAAGGTCAGGACATAGTAGCAGGATTCATTCCACTGCTCTTATGCGGCATAACTAACGTAAAAAAAGGTTCGATTTCGATTAAATTTTAGTATGTGGTAGGGGACCACCTGGGGACAAACCCTATTGAAAATGGGCGAAATGGGGTTAAAGGCCAGGATACAGGAGCGGAATCACTTCCATCGCCATTATGCGTCATAACTTACGTAAAAATTCTTCGATTTGCATGAAATGTTAGTTTGTTGTAGGGTTTTTTTGGGGACGAATCCTATTGAAAATGGGCGAAATGGGATCAAAGTGTTAGGACACAGGAGCAGGATCCATTCTAAAGCCCTTGTGCATCATAACTTACGTAAAAATGCTTCGCTTGCGACAAAACTTTATCATGTTATTTCAGAGGTACACTGAACCGATTATGTTGAATATCATCGAAATGGGATCAAAGGTCAGGGCACAGGACCGAGATTTATTCCACAGCCATTGTCCTCATAACTTGAGTAATGATTTCTGGTATGTGGGAAAGAGTATTATAATCAATGCATTGCATGATTTTACTAACTTGTTTTAAAATAAAGAGCTGCTAGTAACACAGCTTTTTGGAGGGAATTATCTGCGTGCTGCCCCAGTGGCGCAATGGTGTAAGTGCTGGATTCTGTCCATTAGTCCGAGTTCGAATACCGGTGAGGCATGGATAATGTGTTTGTCGTATAGCATTGGTTCTCTCCCACGCCTGGAACCAGTGACCCTAAATTAGGGACGAGCGACTGCTTGCCCCATCGTGTTACTCACGGTACTTTTTGAACCTCGAAACAACAACATCAAAAATTATTTTCTTCTTCTTTTTCTCTGTACAGAACACCTAAAATATGGTGTATTAGCAAATATTCTTCGTATTATTGTCTTTATTATTGTTATTTCGGGTGTTACTTGATTGGGATGGGACGCACTACAGAGGTGAAGCACGTGTCAAGACGACAAATCTGCAGCGATACATTCTGTCGGTGTAGTTTAGTCGGCTAGGAGAACTGGCTCCGGAGCGAGGACACGTGGTTTCGATCTCCACCACCGGCAAATTTGTGAATTTCACATTAGCACCCAAATTGTGGAAAATGGATCTACTGGCCGTTTAGTTCTTACAAAAATGTGTGATGTTTGTTCGAAAAACCGTCTGGAATTAGTAAAAATTCCTTCTTCGCTCCAAGAAGAAGAAAAAGACAGAAAAGAAGTAAGATGGAGATGATGTGACATACTATAAAGATGAAGCACGTGTCAAGGCGACAAATCTTCAGCAATACATTCCGTCGGTGTAGCTTAGTCGGTAGAACAACTGGCTCCGGAGGGAGGAGGTGTGGATTCGATCCCCATCACCAGCAAATCTGAGAATTCCACAAGGAACACTTGCACAAAACCCAAATAAAAGGTGAATTCTCAAGGAGGTTTCACCCGCTACAGGTAGTAATATCGCACTTGTTGTTTTTGTTCATGTTTAGTTACATCTTTTCTCTTTATTTCATGTTTTAAAATGACATAATAGGAAGTGCATGTTTTGTGTCTGTGTCCATCGTAGAAGAAGAAAGAAGCCTAATCGATCCTAATTGCTGGCGTAGGTAGCAATTAAGGATCGTAGGTAGTAATTAGGATTCCGAAATGCTCATACCAAAGCACAAACGTTAAATGAAAAAGAAAAGACAACTTTTGCAAAGCAATTTCGTTGCATTTTCGCATGTAGAGTCGCGGTGCACTGAATTTTTCAGAACAAATTTTCAACTAACACAATCCGATCTTTACAACGTGCTATTTCTGATTACCATTACTATGAAACAGCAAACGTTTGCCATTTAAAACGGGTAAGTTAAGTTAAAACTCTGCTTTACAGCAGCTTTTGACTTTCGAAAGGACTGAAATAAAAGCTTTTCCATTGAAATCTTGCTTTTGGAAAGGGGAAGCCGAACAGAATCATTATATATTTATAAACACTTTTTTTTTTTTTACCGGAGTGCAAATCGTTCTTAAAAATGTCACTTAGCAGGACCAGGTTCTGTCACAAACGCTTCTTAACAACATGGATTTGAGACATTGAAACGGACAGATGAGTCGTCTCGTAGGAAACAAATAAGATTAATGTATTTCGAAAAGATCTTTTTAAGAAAACATTTTGGGTTTTAAAAGTAAACGATATTTGCTTTGACTCCATTTAAGACTAAAAGATTACAGGAAACGTTTGCCCATTTCCATATTTGTTTTCGTTCACTGAAGTATATATAGGATATTTGTCTCGATTTATCGCTAAAGCCTTTACTGAAATTAAGACATTTCGGGTAAGGGTCACTCGAATCATAAGAGTCTCAGAAGATTCACCAATCTCAAATTTAGGTTCATTGGCTCAAACAAAGGGCATATAACTGGACATAGGTGCCAACTTTCCGGAAACTAAACGGGTGCTTGAACTTGGCACAAGGCCAGTGGCTGCTTGAGTTCTGACCGGGAAGATCAGTGGTAACCAGAGCTGTTTACATATTCACACGCGCATGCGTAAAACTTTAGTGGAACGTCGATTATGCGCCTATGAGTCATACAATTTAATCGGTGATTAATTTCGTCGCGTAAGTAGTCGTTCCATACCTTGAATAGTGGTACGCTATTAGGTTTACTGGAATTGGGCCGTTGATGGCTTAGTGGTCAACGTTCGTGATTGCCACGGAGAAACTTCAGACTCGAGCCAAGGCAGGTACGAACGCTCAAACCACTAAATATCCGCCGTGCATCGGATGAGCATGTTGAGCCGTTGGACCCAGGGTACTGGCCCCTCAGTAATAAATAAGGGCGTCTTCCTACCCCTTTCTACCTCGCTTCCGTGTCACTTTCCTATCTGACACTCTAGCCCAAATCTCCTAGCTTATAATTTCTAAGGGTTGTTTAAGACCTGGAGTCAGACACTCCCTTCCTATGATCTGATCTGGTTTACTGGGAGAATAATCAGCCTGCCATACGGCGTCGACCTCGGCCTCTGCACCTACGATCGTTCTAGATTTCGACCATAAAACTTGAGATCAGAAAATTTGGACACTGAGAAAAACTGCAACTTGTCTTCCACGGAAAATTTCTACATGAAATGAAGATTCCACATCTTCTAAGCAGATGTGCGATTTTTAATACGGGTCTTCACCCTTTAACTGGCTTATGGTGAAGTGGAATGCAACCAGCGTCTAAACGTTAGTTTGAGAAGTCAGTTTCGAAAATGACAGGAGTGAGACGTCATGTTGCATAACGTGGAGCAAGGAATCTCTTTTAGGAGACATGAGAGAGGGGAAGAGAGTCGTGTGTGCAAAGCATCCATCTTGCCCGGGAACGGGACGTCCGAGTACGAAAGGGGTGTCAGTTTTGGTGTGTTATGAGACCCCCGGAGTATGCATCCTGCAGAAAATGCACTTACGGGATTGGCTGATGGCGAGCGAGCTAAGTGAAATCGAACTTAGGACCAGGGGCCCAAAAATTTGGCGGGCACTCTCTTGGCTTTGCTGCCAATGGAATGATGCTAACGATTTTTCGCTGATGGCCGTGGTCTTCAGGCGAGCGGTAGTTCGGACAGAATGGCCGAGGTCATTTATGAAATATCTATGAATGTAAGAGATATCATTTATGTACTGCGGTACAAGTAACACAAGGTGGCGCAGTGGTCTAAGCGATGGGTTCTGATCATTCGTCCGGAAGGGGTCCGGGTTCGAATCGCGGTGAGTAATGGATGTTGTGTTTGTCTTACGACAATGGCTCTTTCCCTTCCCTGGAACCAGTGGCCCTAAATTAGGGACGAGCGACTGCTTATAACCCATTGAGTTGCTCACGGTGGTCGTTAAACCTCCAATAAAAAAAGAAAAAAAGAAAAAAAGGTACCCCAAGAAAGATTTCGATAAAATTGATTTGTTCGCAACAGTGGCGTACCGGAAAAATACGAGCCCCTCCCAGCAGAAAATGTGTTTGAGGCTCTTTTGCGAAAATCCATTACTCACAATTTTAACCTCTGTATCATTAACTAGGATTTGCGAGTGTTTTAATAAGTCACATTCTTTGGAACCTACGAGTATTTTTGGTAAAATCAAAATTATTTTAGCCGCCCCGGTGGCGCAGTGGTCTAAGGCGCTGACCTCTGATCATTCATCCGTAAGGGGTCCGGGTTCGAATCCCGGTCAGGCATGGATGTTGTGTTTGTCTTACGGCACTGGCTCTCTCCCTTCCCTGGAACCAGTGACCCTAAATTAGGGACGGGCGACTGCTTATAGCCCATTGAGTTGCTCACGGTGGTCGTTAAACCTACAAACAAAAAAAAAATATATATTTTACATTTTTGCGTGAAACACAAATGTGTAAGTTATAATTAAAATGATTGCTCTGGTTACCGATACAAAATACTTACGCTAAAGTCAATCATATCATGCAAAATTTATTATTTTAAAGAACTAAGGCCTGCTTTTTGAAATGTCTCACGATTGCACACACAAAACCTGCACCTGCTGTGTGGTAGTGTAATGTCTTTTCCAATTTACACGAAATGTCACAATATAAGTAAGCAAATAGCTAAGTAATGATTAAGAACTATAGCACAAAGAGCGTAAAACTGCTTAAATTATTTACTCTGGAATATTAAAAACACACCTAACATATTGTCACAATGTTTTGTACATAGTAAAAAAAAAAAATCTTTTGACTATGTTATAAAAAAAATGACACAGGTCTCTGATTTTTCACTCCCGTGAAGAACACCTTTGAGTTCATTATATCCGGGAGATGCATAGTGATGTGCAAACAACTGTAATACATAATACCTTATCCTCAATGGTATAAAAATTCCACTGATTGAACTGATATATATTTTTCCATTCTCTTGTTAATATACCTGCATAGAAACTATTGCAAGGGCTGTGAACTTTAAGACCCCTTGTAAGGGTCACTACAAGGGGCCTCAGATTGTTTCGAATACTGTAGTTGTTTTCCCGTCGTCTAGTTTTTTATCAAAAAAAGCAGCGAAAATGATTTCTAAAGATTTTACGTATTTACTGAGAAAAAAATGCTTTTCTTCTTAAAACTTCAAAGCTGCTTTAATTCTTAGCTATTTCTTTAACCAGTTTCATACGAAGTTTTCCGCAAAAAAAAAATTGTAAAATATTTTTGCTCAATCTAGAGGCCCCTTTTAACCACGAACGCCCCCTCCCCCTGTAACGTATACCAGGAGATGTGACGTACCTGCCAGAAGGACGCACACGACATAAAGGCAGATAGGAATCAGAATAAAACGTCCGCGTAGCTCAATTGGTAGAGTGACTTATTCCGGAATGTGGGGATCCGGGTTCGAATCCTGGCGTGGACAGAAATGACGGAGGAATTTACTTCGTTATACCCCACGCACTGCGGAGGTTGTAGGGGCTATCAGTACGCCCCTGGTTCGCAATCACTACTATATTGCTGTAAACCTATGTAAGAGGAATGTCGCCTCATTCTGTGAACTCGCTGAAGAACTTACCATCCGATGGACTCCTTAATTTACTCATTGGGATATATTGAATGAATGACTGATTCATAGTGGAACAACAACCGAAGTGGATCGGATTTGTGTACATATTCTGCACCCCTCTGCAATTAGGGGATGCAAATAAAACCCTGTAAATAGAACCAGTGAGTCTCCTTTCTTGGGTCTAACCTAGACAACTGAAAAGTGTATTTAAAGGACAAGTATTGCCAGACCTAGAAAGAGAAGGGTTGGCTGGTGGCAACAACTACTAGAGTGACCAAAATATGAAATTACAGTAATTGCTGGATCGCAAAGCTACGCAACAAGGCGATATCAAGAGAAATAATAACACCACCCCACTGCTGAAGCGAATTTACTTCGGGTAAGCAGAATAAGCTGAAATCAGCTAGACCGAATGTTCGGTGGGTAAGTAATTTGGAGGTAAAGTAAGCTGTCGATGCACGATATTCAACAAGCCATAAGAATTCAATTGGAGATAAAAGACGAACTTTATATACAATTAAAAACACTAGATACAATAGGTTAAAATGACACATGCAAGATCTTTCTGGCTTGCCTGAAGCCCATCATCAGGAAAAATACAGATAGCGTTGCGCCGACATACCATTAACCTTTTAACGACCATGGTCCAAAAATCTTGTATCACTCTAAATGCCATAACGCCCGAAATTGTCTGATGTTTCACTCCTTTCTTTAATAACAATAATAGTGACTGAGATTGACTCCTGATGATCCCTCATAGGTCCAGAAAATTTGAAGAACACGTAAGGGTACTACATCTGACTCACTCTAGTAAGGCGTTTCGGGCGGCTATGGCCATTTGTACGTACGGGCGTTTTGGGCGTTACGATCGTTAAAGGATTAAATACAAGGGGACGAACTCCCAGGATGCATGAGTTGTTACGCAATATGTAAAGTTTGGAAAGGAATAATATATATACACTATCTACCAACAAGTAATTGGGCACCTGTGATAGCAAAGGAAAACGAAGTTTATTCACCTTCAATAGTTGGTGGAGCCTCCAAAAGCGGCGATTACAGCTGAGACCCTCCGGGACATACTCTCAACCAGACGTTGTACGACGGCTAGCGGTATTTTCTTCCACTCGGCTTGGAGAAGACAGGTCAGTTCCTTCACCGATTTCGGATGGTGGAGGGCACACCTTAAGCCGACGCTCCAAATCGTCCCAGAGGTGCTCCATAGGCTTAAGGTCCGGACTCTGCGCAGGCCAGTCCATTTGATTAACCCCATTGTCACCATACCAAGCCATGGTGGACCTCGCCACATGACAGGTGGTATTGTCATCCTGAAAGTACCATGGGTCCACCCCGTAAAACTGCCACAATGTAGGAAGCGCATGGTCATCCAAAATGGTGCAGTAGGTCTCGGCGTTGAGTCTACCAGGAATTGGGACTAAGGGTCCCGTGCCATACCAGGAGAAACACCCTCATAGCATAATTCCACCGCCGCCGAACTTCACAGTTGGCACAATACATTCCGGCAGGAGGCGTTCTCCAGGCAGACGCCAAACCCAGGCCCTGCCATCCGAACGGTAGAGAGTGAACCTTGATATGTCACTCCAGGGAACCTGTTTCCACTGTTCAACGGTCCACTGTCGACGTTCTTTGCACCACGTTAGCCGAGCAGCGCTATTGGACTTGGTGATCAAATGCTTGTTGGCAGCAGCACGTCCACGATAACCTAGCAGATGGGCTTCGTTACGGATGGTATTCATCGAAAGAACACTCCCAGATGCTTGTTGAAACTCCTCGCGGATGTGGCCCATCGATTTGGTGCGGTTCTTCTGAATTTCTCTGGCCAGCACCCGTCGGTCTCTAACTCTAAGTTTTGTGGGTCTGCCGAGTCGGAGCCCATTCCGACAGTCACCTCTCATCTTCCACTTGCCAATCACGTAGGCCACTGTCGATTTTGGGTACTGCAACTCGCTGGATATGTCACGTATGGATCGGCCATTTCTGTGACGCCCGACGATTACACCTTTCTCGAAATCAGAGAACTCCGAAATGCGTGGCATCTTGCATGCGACTGGTTGCGTTGTTGTTTCCCACACGATATTTAACGGCGGCGGCCGTGAAGTGTATCAGGGCCGCAGATACTATCGATTGCAGAAGTGTCCAATTACTTGTTGGTAGATAGTGTATATAATGTTTACATATTACGTAAGAACTGATGCATTCTGGGAGTTCGTGTCCTTGTATTTAAAAGTATGTCGGCGCAACGCTATCTGTGTTTTTCCTGATGATGGTCTTTAGGCCAGCCAGAAAGATCTTGCATGTGTCATTTTAAGCTATTGTAGCTAGTGTTTTTAATTGTATATAAAGTTCGTCTTTTATCTGCAATTGAATTCTTACGACTTTTTGATTATCTTGCTTCGACAGCTTACTTACCCTCCGAATCGTTTCACCAGCACGAAAATTCTATCTTTCATCTTTCATAGAAAGAATGTGTTGGCTAAGAAGTGGGCCAAACGCAGCTGGAACGAGTGAACCATGTGACGTACTTCTGAGGTGAAGCACACGTGTCAAGACGACAAATCTGCAGTGGTTTATACCATCGGTGTAGCTTAGTCGGTTAGAGCAACTCACTCCGGAGCGAGGAGACGCTGATCTTTTGACAACCGGTGAATCGTAAAGCGTTGCTTTCTCGTAAGGTGTGTTGTTCAGAACGGTAATTTATGGAGCTTGACGCAAATCCGTTTAGACCACTTACCGGGTTAAAGGCCTATAAAAATGAAAAGAAGCCCAAGAAAAGAGAGAGAAGATGTTTCGGCCACTTACTTCTACCTAGTAGCATGATGCCTGTGTCAAAGGGATTAGTCCACTTCCCATCATGCCTTGGGTCATGGAGAAAAGTATAAATGACTAGAAGGGAGCGCTCATCACTAGTAAGGGCCGCGGGTGGCCCAGTGGGCAACGTTCGTGACTGCCACGGGAAGGGCCTCAGGTTCGATCCCAGCCACGTACGAACGCTCGATCCACTAAATACCCGCCGTGCGTCGGATAGGCAGGTTAAGCAGTCTGACCCCAGGTATTGGCCCCCCGGTAATAAATAAGGGCGTCTTCCTCCCTCTCTCTACTTCGCTTCCGTGTCACTTTCCCATCGGGCGCTCTAGCCCAAATCTCCCAGTTTCCTGTTTCTAAGGGCTGTTTAAGACCTGGGGTCAGACACTCCCTTCCTAAAATCCTCTACATATGATCATCATCATCATCACTCGTGATAGGTCTGTACTGCTGATACGAAATGCGAAAGCAATTGCTGTGCGTAGCTTTTGTAAACTCCGGCTGCTGTGTGAATATTACTGATTGTGAAGCACAGAATACAGTGAAACTTCGGTTATACGTTTTTCTTGGGGATGGCCTTAAAACGTAAAAAAAAAAAAACAAAAAAAAACGTATTAACGAAATTTCAAAACGTTAAATACTGTTGTAAGGTTTATGCTTTAAAAGATTATGAGACGTTTCTTCATAAGGCTTTATTTGAGGTCAAATTGGCGGTGAAAGAAGAAAAGCGTTACAAAATATACACTCATTGTCAAGAAAATAGTTGCACCATGAAGGAAGCAACCAACAAGAATGAAATTTGGTGGGTAGGTGTGATATCATGAGACATGCAAATGATTTAAGTAGGAGGGATCGTAGCGCTCTGCATGACCGGCTATATATGGTTGTTTCGTTGCTCGTGCTTGCTATTCTGACCCGTGCTGTTGTGTTGGTTGTATCCTTTGCAAGTGAAGTATGCTTCGGAGAAAAGTTCGGGAGCGATTCGAGCATTTGGAGGAGTTCGAGAGGGACCGCATAGTCAGGCTCCGGGAAGCCGGATGGTCTTATCGTCCTATTGCGCGCCATGCCGATTGTGCGGATATCACCATAGTACGCTGTTAGCGGCAGTGGATAAAACAAGACACGCAGAAGCGACAGGAAGGGTCTGGAAGACTTAGACGAATCACGGAGAGAGAGAGAGAGAGAGAGAGAGGACCGATGGGTTGTCTGACATGCGTGAAGTGACCCAACAGCCACGATTGCGCATATTGAGCAAGCAGTGGTGTCATCCATGCATCGTCCGATTAGTGACAACACCATTGCTAGATGGCTGCAGGACGTAGGACTACACGCACGCAGACCGTTACGACGACTGCCATTAACAGCATTGCATGGTCGCCAAAGACGACTGTAATGGTGTCGTGCCAGACTGTCTTGGAGCCACTCAGAATAGCAGCGGGTGAGCTTCAGTGACCAGTCCCGCTTTTGTCATGGAGGAGACGACCAACGGATCTGTGTGTGAAGGCACCGTGGTCAGAGCCAAGACGAACGGTTTGTGGTCGAGCGTCTCACCTCCAGAAGGCCTGGTGTCATGGTCTGGTTATAACGAAGTAAATTTCTCCGTCATTTTTGGTCTACGCCGGGATTCGAACCCGAGGCCGCTTATTCCGGAACAAGTCGCTCTACCAACTGAGCTACGCAGACGTTTATTCTGATTCCTATCTGCCTTTATGTCGTGTGCGTCCTGCTGTCAGGTACGTCACATCCCCCCCCCGAAAGAGGGCCGGGGGCATGGCCCACGGGTCAGCCGTGACCATGAATCGTTGCAGGCAGCCATCCACTGTAGAACGTGCACATGAGAACTCCCAGTCAATCTGCTGTGTGGAATGCAACATCACACATTTTTATTTTTCGAAGCGCTGGAGAAGGAATTCTCTGATTTTTCCGGTCTCGCGGTGTGGAAATATCATCACACCAATGCGAGATTTTGAACGGCCGGGTCATCCGGATAGTTCGGGCGCCATTATAACGAAGTAAATTTCTCCGTCATTTTTGGTCTACGCCGGGATTCAAACCCGAGGCCGCTTATTCCGGAACAAGTCGCTCTACCAACTGAGCTACGCAGACGTTTATTCTGATTCCTATCTGCCTTTATGTCGTGTGCGTCCTGCTGGCAGGTACGTCACATGGTGTGTAATTGCCTACGATGCCAGATCACCTTTGGTGTTCATTACAGGCACTTAGACAGCCCAACGTTACGTTGCTGAGGTCCTGCAACCAGTGGCCCTACCTTTTCTGAACGCCTATTCCGGTTCGAATTTCCAACAGGACAGCGCTCGTCCACGCACTGTTCCTATCTCGAGAGCTTGCCGTCAAGACACTGACACTCTGCCATGGACAGCCGCATCGCCAGACCTATCGCCGATTGAAAATGCGTGGAATGCTACTGGACGCGCTGTCCACACTCCACCCCTACAATCCGCAGAAACAGCGTGAGAAGGTACAAACTGCATGGAATGGCTTATCGCAGGACACCGTTAGTAACCTGTACAATCCCATGCCGAGACGTCTGGTATGCTGTGTGTGCAAACATGGCGGTCCGATGCCATACTGAGAGACACTATTTATTGGCGCGTAGCTCAATAATTGTTGCCCATATCAGTCTGAATGTTTAATCCTTTAATGTTCCTCGTAACCTTTACCTTCCTCCTGAATAGCATTGCAATCAGACACGTCCTTCAGGGTGCAACTGTTTTTTTTAACGATGAGAGTATTTTATCGCAAACAAAAATCAAGCACCTCTTTTGACATATCTGTGTTATAGAAATCCTAATTTTAGATTAAGTGAAATCCTCACAACTAAGAATCTGAGACCAGTGCTTCAATACGGAACTCTTGAATCAAATTTTGTTTTCTTCAGCGGATCCTGAGTGCATTCATTTGAAACTAGAATGTTGAATATTGAGGATACGCTTAGGATTCTATTCCACCAAACAACGAAAAAGTGAAGCCACGAAGTTACGTCCCAGAGATTTATCAGTTTCTAAATAGCGCATATGTGTGTGAGTCATGAACTACGAAAGAAATTTTTCATCCAAACGGAAAATCAACAACATACCCTTCTCTGATTGGATCTAAGTTCAATCTTATCTTTACCAAGAAGGAACACAACAACGATTACATATCTCAGTTCCTTCAAAGTTGTAACATACCGGGTTACGTATGAAAGAATCAAAGAACCGTGTGTTTACAATAATCCGAAATTCAAATTTTAACATATACACTGCCGGAAAGTGAAAACAAAACACCAAGAAGACGACGTCTGATACCAACGAAATTTATACAGCATAATAACGGAATACAGAGGATAACGTGATCAAAATATTATGGCAAAATACAGCTGCATTTGCCGGTAAACTGAAAAATAACATTTCCATGTAACATGGTTAGTACGAGGTTGAACCGCTATGAACTGCGTCACACTGTGCAATTCTGGCATGGAGTCTGTCGTACAGATGTTGGATGTAAGTTTGGGGTATTGAGTTCCAAGCATCCTCAACCTCGACGCGTAAATCGGGGATGGTCGTGGCTGGCCGTGGAGACCGGATAAGTCGTTGTCCCATAAAATCCCACACGTGCTCAATGGGGGACAAATCCGGTGAACGTGCAGGCAATGGAAGTTGTCTCACACCCTGAAGTGCATGTTGCGTTGCACGTGCCGTGTGTGGGCATGCGTTATCTTGCAGGAAAACACCACGATGGACTTACCTTACAAATGGCACAACAACGGGCTGAATTATGTTGTTGATGTAGGAGGTGCTGTTTAGCGTACCCGGTACAAACACTAGTTGTGTACGGGAGTGATAGCTGATCGCTCCCCACACCAGGAGACCAGGTGTAGGCCATGTGTGTTGCTGGCGGATGCAAGAAGGGTGGAGACGCTCCCCTGTGCGTCTGCAAACACGTATACGGCCATCGGAGGCTCCCAAGCAGAATCTGCTTTAATCGCTGAACATGACAGATCGCCATTGCGTTCTCCAGTGCAGACGTTGGCAACACCACTGCAGCCGTTCCTGACGGTGCGCTGGGGTCAGAGGTACACATGCCAGAGGCACACGTGCACGTAGTCCTGCATCCAGTAGACGGTTGCGGATTGTTCTCACAGTCACTTCAGGTGCAACGGCAGCTCGGATTTGCGTCGCAATGGATGTTCTGCTTGACAACGCCGCTCTTCTTATGGGTCGATCGGTCCTCTAATCAGTCCGTCTGTGACTCCCGGTTCCACGTCTTCTCGTGTGGGAATGTTCCTCGGACCATCCACGCCACCATCGTACCACCACCGATACTTCCCGTCCAATTCGCTCCGCAATACGACGATACGACCACCCGGCCTCGCGGAGTCCGACTAGATGACCTCGCTCAAAGTCCGACAACTGCTGAAATCGTACACTTCTTCCATGTCCAGGCATTGCAGCTTCGTCAGGGTCTTCGCACGTGTCCGTACGCTGACGACCGATTACATTCACTTCGCCGTACTCCTTAAATACCACCGACGATAATTTGCATATTATACCGTGCTGTGGCGTAAGCGCTCACCGGTTGTTCCCGAAATTAACATCACACCTACGTAAACTCGACCCCATTAACATATGTAAATTTCATGATCGTCCGCCAATTCCTTCTAGGTGTTCTTTTTTCACTTTCCGCCAGTGTAATAGCAAAAAGCATATAAATGAATTACTTATAGCCGAGTTAAAAAAATATATATAGATTGCAGTAAAATATCTGGACTAACGCACATCTGTTAAAGTTTGTTTGTCCGCTATGAAAATCTAGTTTTAAATTTAGAACCACCAAATTTGGTATACCCTATCTTATGGTACTCCAACGTAGAGCGTAGATGGTTTTTGGAAGAGGTCGGAGCCCAGAGTCAAGGGAGCCCCTAATAAAATGTTCGTAAAAATTAGCATTTTTTACTTTTTTACACTGCTGGCCACCCAAAGTTCAACACCAACGAGGACACGAGATAGCAAAGCCATATTTACTGGACACATAACAACAGATACAAAGATGAAACGTTTGAGCTTACAGGCCCGTGCGACTTGCGAAACACGCAGACATCAATAGCTCGTGCGGCACCCATGGCTGGCAAAAACGGCCGCTATACGCCGCGGCATCGAACGAAAGAGGCTTTGGATGTGGGCTTGGGGTATGTTGGTCCAGTCTGCTTCCAGACGTTGCCACAGTTCATTAGGCGTAGCAGCGGGCGATGCTCGCCGGACCACTCGGTTGCCGATCCGCGACCAGACGTGTTCGATTGGCGAGATATCGGGAGAACAGGTGGGCCACGGCAGCAGTGACACCTAATGCGCCGCAAAGAATTGTTGCACGATGCGTGCCACGTGCGGGCTTGCATTGTCCTGTTGAAACGTGGCCGCTGGTAGGTCCTGCAGGTAAGGAAGGACCACAGGCTCCAAAACGTTGGAGATGTAGCGGTGGCTTTTGAGTGTACCGGCGATGCGTACCAGAGGGGTGCGTGTGTCATATCCAATTGCGCCCCAAACCATAACGCCAGGCGACGGACTGGCATGGCGATGCATAATGCAGGCAGTCTCTCGCCGGGGGCCCCCACACGCGGATCTGACCATCATGGTGTTACAGGCGGATACGGGATTCGTCGGAGAAGACAATGTCGTGCCATTCCGTAGTCCAGGGGCGGCGTTCAACGGCCCACTACCGCCGCACTCGCCGGGGGTGTAACGTTAACGGTAATCGGAGCAATGGGCTCCGTGCGACAAGTCCCCGCTCCTGCAGACGACGTCGAACGGTACGTGCTGACACAGGTTGTCGCGAATAACACCCTAATTCCTGCGCTAACGTTCGTGATGTGGCGGTGCGAAACGTCAATGCCCTCCGCACAACATGCCGGTCCTTTCATTCGGTGGTGTGCCGCGGCTGTGACAATCGCTCACGTCGGTCCGTCCTTCCTTCCTGCACCCACCGAATCCATACTCGCCTCACTGTGGCTGGATGTCGTCCCACACGGGCGCCGATGTCTTGGTACGATAAACCGCTGTCGCGATAAGCCACTATTCGTCCTCTGTCGCACTTCGAAACGTGCTGGAATGACTGCCGCATTCTGCGACGAGGCATCAGGAAGCTTCCCACGCACAGGTCCGGCAGCACAACACACTTCCACTACTTACACCCCGCATTCTATGCACCCTTTTTATAGTGATTCTCGGTGGCGCGTCGGGTGCACATGATTTGCATATGCCCTGCAATGCTAATCGTTTGCATGTCCTCTCGCGGGCGACGCATGCTGCGGATTTCAGACCAATAGGATGCTTCTTTCTTGGTGTTGCATTTTGGGTGGCCAGCAGTGTAATTTGAATTCGAATTTAATGCTTTTTGTAGTTCTACAGTTTTCAATTTATAACCACCAAATTTCGTATACTATCGCATGGTACTTTAACTTAGACCGTAGACTGCTTTTGGAAGGGGTCGGAGCCCGTGGTCAAAACGCCTCAATACAAAATGTTCGTAAAAAATTCCATTTTATACTTTTTTATTATGAATTCGAATTAAATACGTTTTTGTTGTTCTACAGTTTTCAATTTAGAACCTAGTACCAAATTCCGTATACTATCGCATGGTACTTTAACTTAGACCGTTTACGGTTTTTCGAAGGGGTAGGAGCTCTGGGTTAAGAGGCCCTTATGTAAAGTTTTCGTAAAGTTGTCCCATTTCTTACCTCTTTCTTTTTTTTTTGAAGTGGTATACACTCTCATGGTACTCTAACATAGACCGTAGACAGTTTTTGGAAGGCATCGAAGCCCGGGGTCAAGGGGCCTCCATAAAAAGTTTTCGTAAATAATTCAATTTTTTACTTTTTTACGCTTTCCAACCGTAGGTTGAAGAAGCGTATATGCTCCAGCTTTGTCCGTCCGTCCGTCCGCACGATAACTGGCGTAAAAATAGTTCGATTTCGATGAAATTTTAGTATGTAGTAGGGGACCACTTGGGGACGAACCCTATTGAAAATGGGACAAATGGGGGTCAAAGGTCACGACGTAGGAGCGGAATCATTCCATTGCCTTTATGCATCATAACTTGCGCAAATATGGTTCGATTTCAATGAAAGTTTACTATGTGGTAGGGGACCACCTGGGGACGAACCCTATTGAAAATGGAACAAATTGGGTCAAAGGTCACGACGTAGGAGCTGGATCATTCCATTGGCCTTATGCATCATACCTTGCGTAAATATGGTTCGATTTCAATGAAATTTTACTATGTGGTAGGGGACCGCCTGGTGACGAACCCATTTGAAAATGGACGAAATGTGGTCAAAGGTCAGGACATAGGATTGCGATCCATTCTATCGCCTTTATCCCATATTATTAAGGTGGACGTCAAGTAATTTTGCTTCCTATACTTCCAATGGAAAAACTTTTGTACACATTTCCTTCACAAGTAATGTGTTCCCAAGGATGAAGATTTTAACATCGGTTAAAATAACTTCATATTATAACTTGGAAAACTTAATATTTTCTAAAACGTAACCATAATTATATTAAAAATCAATAACTTTTCCTTTGGTGGTGTTGAAACCAGGAAAAAGATGGCGCGACCTGTACTTTGATGACGTCAGTGGACAAATAAAAGTTGGATTGCATAATTACGGTTATGGTTTAGAAAATATTAAGTATTCCAATTTATGAAATGAAGCTATTTCAATCATGTTCAAATTTTAATCCTTGGGAACGCATTAATTGTCCAAAAAAGATGGCGCGACCGGTATTTTCATGACGTCAGTAGACAAACAAATGTGCGGATCATATTAAAGTTTTATGACGTCATACTCTTGCTGGCGGTCGCAATTCCCATCTGCCTCATTACGTCACGCGTTGTGTGCGTATGTTCGTCCGCACGATAACTCGCGTAAAAATCGTTCGATATCGATGAAAATTTACTATGTGGTAGAGGAACATCTGCGAAGGAACCCTATTGAAAATTGGCGAAATGGGGGTCAAAGGTCAGGACATAGGAGCGGAATCACTTCCATCGCCATTATGCATCATAACTTACGTAAAAATGTTTCGATTTGGATGAAATGTTAGTATGTTGTAGGGACTTGCCTGGGGACAAATCCCGTTGAAAATGGGCGAAATGGAGTCAAAGGTTAGGACACAGGAGGGGGATCTATTCCATAGCCCTTATGCATCATAACTTACGTAAAATTGCTTCGATTGCGACAAAACTTTATCATGTTATTTCGGAGATATACTGAACCAGTTCTGTTGAATATCATCGAAATTGGATGAAAGGTCAGGGCACAGGAGTGAGATATCTTCTACAGCCATTTTCCTCATAACTTGAGTAATAACTTGAGTAATGATTTCTAGTATGTTGGAAAGCGTATCATAATCAATGCATTGCATGATTTTACTAACTTGTTATTTTAATACTTTTTGTTGTGATAAGTGCAAAAATAGAAATTAAATACAGTATTAGAATTACGGTTCAGGCCGTAAAAAATTAATCGCTTTCGTTTAATTTGTTCAAAATTTAGATACTGAATTATCACCAAATTCTCCCGAGCAACGCTGGGTAATTCAGATAGGTACGCATAAATGGGAAAAACGTATGACGGAGAAGCGTATAACCGAAGTTCCACTGCATTTTGGGCTCCATTTGGCCCAGTTACATCGGTCGTTCAAAGGGTTTATTCATATACTTTTGTATTGGATGTGTAAGCAGAAGTCAATATCTTCTCAAAATATCTGATTGTTAAATATTTTATTCGTCACTCCAAAATGATGACCATACAGAGATACCAAAGAGAACAATGATAAGTGTTCGACTGATGTGTTTGAGAAAAGGCGGACATCCGGAGCATTCGTCCACGGTGACCGACTTGCACCTCCTGTTGACTTGTGGGGTATACATTTTCTTGAGGATTCTGATGACGAAATCGGTAGCACTTTGATCACATACCCTGTGTGCTTCGTATGATACGCAGTGTAGAAAATTCTTTTGGCCACTAAAGAAAATGAAGAAACAGAAGGAGAAAGATTGGTGATTAAAAAACATCATAAGCTTTTGAGGAAAAGTACACGATACAAATGAAAATTATTATTACTCAAGTAATGATAACGCACATATTTTAAAAATACATTCGAAGTCACATTCAATCACACCGACCCAAACACGCTTCGCCGAAGCCATGCCGTGTCCCAGGTCAGACCGGAAAAAGGCGCCGGAGTTGCAAGACCTGCTGCATCATATCCGAGGATTTGACGCTGACTGCTTTACTTCAAAAATGTGCTTCCGCCCTTGTCTCGAGAACAGTAGTAGTCTATTGAGAAATAAATGCATTGTAACTGTCGCCGAAGTGGCGCTGCTGCATATTAGACTCGCGACATAACGTTACACTGTGCTAATATGGAAAATATATTTTCGTTTAAAATGGATCCTCAGCTTTCCTAATTGTTTACTTGCTACTTTTGGATGCTTGGAGTTTTACCTTTGAATAATTGTATATTTTAGATTTTAGTGATTAGTGAATACGTTATGCACTTTTGCATCATCGGAATTGTTAACACTGAGGGTTACCAAATGCTTTTTTCTGAAATTACAACTCGTTGTCTCCAGGCGATCTCTGCCGATGGTGAATAGTTCGTGAGTGCCTTACTGGTAAACTTGGTTTCATATTTCCCTTATGTTATTTCTTTAGTGCCTAGAATTAAGTGGGATTATTCATGACCGTTAAAGTTTGATGGAATGTTTTTTTATGAAGTTTTGAATATTCAGCGAAGAATACACGTCAAAGGAACCCTATTTTTTCATTAACAAAATAATTACGTTAAGTACATGAATAAATGAGAGAAATAAGCAGCACAAGCGGCAGAGATAATATAGTAACTCATGCAGAGTAAACTGAAACATTTCGAAAACGTTTCCTTTATTCCTAAACTACCGACATTAACTTTAAACGGGTAGCTCTCGCTAGGGAATCCACAAAACTTACTGCGTCTGTTGTCGAAGATGTACTTTGTTATACTATAAAGCAGAGGTAGAGAACTTTTTCATGTTGGAAGTCGGCATTAAGTTAGCTGTAATCTAACAAGGTCGCATTCAGGAAGTTTCAATTAGATATATTTCAAAATTTGCATTATTTTGTAAAACTTTTACTATGTACTAACTGACTTCAAAATGAAGAAAAATATAATAATTGTTAATTCTAAAGTTAATGAACTTTTTAATGATTTTGTTGCGACTGCTTTTTGTTGGAAAGCATTTGAATATTTGGTTGCAACATGGAAGTCTGCAGATTTAGCTGATCCTCTAAATCGGTATCCGTCATTTGTGACCTTAAAGGCGTCTTGATTTGGGTTAGGTAGCAAAATATAGATTCGCAGCAATAAGTGGTTGAAAAGCAAGAAAAAAATTTTCGTGCATGCTGCCGATGGAGTGGGTATTCTATTGCATTTTCCACATTTCAATTGGATCTTTCTTAGCATCAAATAAGAACTTAAAATATCATCTTCTGAGAGCTCAATCAATTCGATTTGTAGTTCTTTAAGAGCCACAGAACCAAATCATCAGCGCAAGTATCCAAATAGCCCTTATAACGTACTGTTTTAATTATGGCCGTCAATCGGGGAGCATTATGTCGTTGAATCTTTTTTTACTCTTTAAATATGGTCATTTTAAGATTAAAATAAAAATAATAAAAGACGAACAAAAACATTTTAATAAAAACAAGTTAGTGAAATCATGCAATGCATTGATTATAATACGCTTTCCAACATACCAGAAATCATCACTCAAGTTATGAGAATAATGGCTGTGGAATAAATCTCACCCCTGTGCCCTGACCTTTGATCAAATTTCGATGACATTCAACAGAACCGGTTTGGTATACCTCCGATATAACATGATAAAGTTTTGTCGCAATCGAAGCAATTTTACGTAAGTTATGATGCATAAGGGCTATTGAATAGATCACGCTCCTGTGTCCTAACCTTTGACCCCATTTCGCCCATTTTCAACAGAATTCGTCTCCAGGCAAGCCCCTACAACATACTAACATTTCATCCAAATCGAAGCATTTTTACGTAAGTTATGACGCATAATAGCGATGGAAGTGATTCCGCTCCTATGTCATGACCTTTGACCCCATTTCACCCATTTTCAATAGAGTTTGTCGCCAAGTGGTCTCCTACCACATACTAAGATTTCATTGAAATCGAATCATATTTACACAAGTTATGACGCATAGGGCAATTGAATGGATCCCGGTCTCATGTCGTGACCTTTGACCCCACTTCACCCATTTTCAATAGGGTTTGTCCCCAGGTGGTCCCCTACCACATACTAAAATTTCATCGAAATCGAACCATTTTTACGCGAGTTATCGTGCCGACAGACGGACGGACAAAGCTGGAGCATATACGCTTCTTCAACCTAAGGTTGGAAAGCGTAAATAAAAGGATCTGTTCTGCCAAATTTGGATTCACTCAAAAGACCTCACTAAAAGCCTAGAAGGCTGAAGGTCCCCCACCCTTGCTGTAAAGTATCAATTATATTATTTGAAATGGAAGTTATTATTTGATCATTACATGACTTAGAACCCCTTTCCTCAAACAGCGTTATTACTGAATACATCTCGAAAATTCGGGGAGAAATTTTCCATATTTACAAACACACACACACACACACACACACACACACACACACACACACACACACACATACACTTCTGTGAAACCGTCAAAACGTGAATCATAGTCCAACACTTTCGAGGCGCATTTGAAAAACACGCATATGGCTGTGACAAAGGAGATTTTTAAAAAGAAATGCGAATATGACAATCTTTCCAAGGAAAAAAACAAGTCAGCTCTTTAATCACATAATATCACAGACGCTCTGCTATTAACAATGAACGCAGTCACATAGACAACTAAATTAGCCGAAAGGAGAATCTAAGAGGGAAGACATGAAACAAAGATATCAGGGCAGTGGAACTGTTTAGATCTTGGGTTGTGTAAACAACCTAATAACTACACTGGCGGAAAGTGAAAAAAGAACACCAAGAAGGAGACGTCTGATACCAACGAAATTTATACAGCATAATAACGGAATACAAAGGATAACGTGATCAAAACATTATGGCGAAATACAGCTGTATTTGGTGGTAAACTGAAAAATAACATTTCCATGTAACATGGTTAGTACGAGATTGAACCGCTATGAACTGCGTCACACTGGGCAATTCTGGCATGGAGTCTGTCGTACAGATGTTGGATGTAAGTTTGGGGTATTGAGTTCCAAGCATCCTCAACCTCAACGCGTAAATCGGGGATGGTCGTGGCTGGCCGTGGAGACCGGATAAGTCGTTGTCCCATAAAATCCCACACGTGCTCAATGGGGACAAATCCGGTGAACGTGCAGGCCATGAAAGTTGTCTCACACCCTGAAGTGCATGTTGCGTTGCACATGCCGTGTGTGGGCGTGCGTTATCTTGCTGGAAAACACCGCGATGGACCGACCTTACAAATGGCACAACAACGGGCTGAATTATGTTGTTGATGTAGGAGGTGCTGTTTAACGTACCCGGTACAAACACTAGTTGTGTGCGGGAGTGATAGCTGATCGCTCCCCACACTAGGCGACCAGGTGTAGGCCCTGTGTGTCGCTGGCAGATGCAAGAAGGGTGGAGACGCTCCGCTGTGCGTCTGCGAACACGCATACGGCCATCGGAGGATCCCAAGCAGAATCTGCTTTCATCGCTGAACAACACGACAGATCGCCATTGCGTTCTCCAGTGCAGACGTTGGCGACACCACTGCAGCCGTTCCTGACGGTGGGCTGGGGTCAGAGGTACACATGCCAGAGGCACACGTGCACGTAGTCCTGCATCCAGTAGACGGTTGCGGATTGTTCGCACAATCACCTCAGGTGCAACGGCAGCTCGGATTTGCGTCGCAGTGGATGTTCTGCTTGACAACGCCGCTCTTCTTATGCGTCGATCGGTCCGCTCATCAGTCCGTCTGTGACTCCCGGTTCCACGTCTTCTCGTATGGGAATATTCCTCGGACCATCTACGCCACCATCGTACCACCACCGATACTTTCCGTCCAATTTGCTCCGTAATACGACGATACGACCACCCGTCCTCGCGGAGTCCGACTAGACGACCTCGCTCAAAGTCCGATAACTGCTGAAATTGTACACGTCTTCCATGTCCAGGCATTGCAGCTTCTTCAGGGTCTTCGCACGTGTCCGTACGCCGACGACTAATTACATTCACTTCGCCGTACTTCTCAAATACCATCGACGATAATTTGCATATTATGCCGTGCTGTGGCGTAAGCGCTCACCAGTTCGTCCCGAAATTAACATCACACCTACGTAAAGTCGATTTCATTCACATATGTAAATTTCATGATCGTCCGCCAATTCCTTCTTTTAGTTCTTTTTTCACTTTCCGGCAGTGTATATTATTTGAAATGGAAGTTATTATTTGATCATTACATGACTTAGAACTCCTTTCCTCAAACAGCGTTATTACTGAATACATCTCGAGAATTCGGGGAGAAATTTCCCATATTTACAAAAACACACACACACACACACACACACACACACACACACACACACACACACACACACACACACACACTTCTGTGAAACCGTCAAAACGTGAATCATAGTTCAACACTTTCGAGGCGCATTTGCAAAACACGCATATGGCTGTGACAAAGGAGATTTTAAAAAAAAAATGCGAATATGACAATCTTTCCAAGGAAAAAAACAAGTCAGCTGTTTAATCACATAATATCACAGACGCTCTGCTATTAACAATGAACGCAGTCGCATAGACAACTAAATTAGCCGAAAGGAGAATCTAAGAGGGAAGACATGAAACAAAGATATCAGGGCAGTGGAACTGTTTAGTTCTTGGGTTGTGTAAATAACCCAATAACTATGTTTAGTTATTGGGTTGTGTAAAGTGTTTGGGCATTGGATATCCTTGATAGCAATTTTCGGAGAAAACTTGCATTGCAGACAAATGATATTTACATCTTCTATAAAATGAGGTGCGAACACATTGGCATATTAGCAGTACGGCGTGGAATGCTGTCTCGTTTTTATTTTGGTGTGGATTTAAAAACGGGAGACAATAATGCTCATTTTCGTAATTTAGTGTTGCTTTCCTATCGCAAAGATAAAGACATGGCGTAAAAAAAGAGAGAAAAGAAAAAAGAAAAATATGTGCTTTATATGGTGAGTGTGCTGTAAGCGTTCGACTGTGTTGTTTTAGTTTGCAAAGTTTCATCATGAAGATTATTCTCCTACCGATGAACTACGCTCCGGAAGAATCGTTGGAATTGACGACAACAAAATGAAGGTTGATGGAAAGCAACCCACACAGTACGACCCGAGCAATGGCGCAGACACGAAAATCATCGAATCCCGTCATGGCACTACTACATGTGACAGGGGTTGGATATGTGAATCGCATTTATGTTTGGGTACTGCATGATTTGACTGGGACAAATGCTCTCAACCGCGTATGGATTTATGATTCACTACTCAAACGGTATGAAAATGATCAATTTCTGAAGTGAATGGTGACTGGCGATGAGATGTGGATTGTATACACTAACACGGAGCGGGATAAATCGTGGATCAAGCAAGATGAGCCGTCACTAATCACTTCAAATGCCGGTTTGCATCCCAAAAGAAAATGCTCAGTATGTGGTGGCATTGGAAGGGACTATTGTATTACGAGCTGCCGGCGAGCAACCAAACTTTCAGTTCTGATAGTTGCTGTCCCAACTGGGCTACCTGTGGTTGGAACACGGTGATAATCGTCCAGGAATAATCAACCAAACTTTCAGTTCTGATAGTTGGTGTCCCAACTGGGCTACCTGTGGTTGGAACACGGTGATAATCGTCCAGGAATAATCAACCAAACTTTCAGTTCTGATAGTTGCTGTACCAACTGGACAACTTGTGGTTGGAATATGGTGATAATCGTCCAGGAATAATCAACCAAACTTTCAGTTCTGATAGTTGCTGTACCAACTGTACTACCTGTGGTTGGAACATGGTGATAATCGTCCAGGAATAATCAACCAAACTTTCCGTTCTGATAGTTGCTGTACCAACTGGACAACTTGTGGTTGGAATATGGTGATAATCGTCCAGGAATAATCAACCAAACTTTCAGTTTTGATAGTTGCTGTGTCAACTGGACTACCTGTGGTTGGAACATGGTGAATAATCGTCCAAAAATAATCAATCAAACTTTCAGTTCTAATAGTTGCTGTCCCAACTGAACAACCTGTGGTTGAAACTTGATGAGAACCGTCATGGAATGATCAATCAAATTTTCAGTTCTGATAGTTGCTGTCCGTAGCTCTAACTGTGGTTGGAACTTGATGACAACCGTCCAGGAATGATCAAGAGAAAGGGCTTTATGTTCCACCAGGGTTACGTAAAACTTCATGATTCTTTGGTCAAAAGAAATAAACAAATCTGGAGCTAGGCTGAGATCTCCTGCCTCGTCTTTCTTATTCACCTGATCTTGCGCCTTTAGATTTCCATTTACAGCCGTTCTGCGGAACACGTTCAATGGAAAGAATTTCGTTCCTTGGAAGGTCTGCAAAAGTTATCTTGACCAGCTTTTGTCCTAAGATATGCAAAGTTCTGTGCAGATGGAATACTCCAGCAACAAGATAGATCAGATCAGATCATATGTAGAGGATTTTAGGAACGGAGTGTCTGACCCCAGGTCTTAAACAACCCTTAGAAATAGGAAGCTAGGAGATTTGGGCCAGAGTGCCCGATAGGATAGTGACACAGTTTGTTCTATAACCGAAAGGGGTAGGAAGACGCCCTTATTTATTACCGGGGGTGCCAGTACCCGGAGTCCGACGGCTTAACGTGCCCATCCGACACACGGCGGGTATTTAGTGGTTTGAACGTTTCGTACCTGTCCAGGATCGAACCTGTGGTTATCTCCATGGCAGTAACGAACGCTGACCACTAGGCCACCCACGGCCCATGCTACAGGATAGATGGTGAGAAGTGCTGAAAAATATTAGTGTTTACATCACTTAATAAAGTGGCAACCGTTAGTAAAAGTTTTATCTTTCATTTTGGTCTGTAAAGAAACGTTTTGCACATCTTAAAAGTTTATAGATTTATCAAATAAGTAGTATTGCTTTCTCCTTGGCTTACATCACCATGAAATTAAATTCTTCTCTTTGTTGTTCTTCATCTGTTTTAATTTCACTAACTATTTTATATGCTATGAAAATGCTAGTACCATCGCATTGCTGATGCACAGTTTGTTCTATAACCGAAATTAATATCTCGTCTCACTAGTTTTGAAAGAGGCTGAACGGATGAAATTCAAAACAAAAACGTTCAAAGGATTTTCATCATAAATAAAAAGACGAACATCAAAAGTTTCCGTATATCATAAAATTATTTAAGCATAGGGACCTTTTAATAAATTCCTTTCAAAGTCATTTCATTACTATGCGCTTAACTTTTTTTCGACTTTATCTTTTCTTAATTTTTCATGTATATCTGAAAAAGGAAAATAGACACACCAGAAACTCTGCATTAAAATTTATAATGGCACCTAAAACTTTGAGCATTAACATTCTGTTTTATGTCGTTTATAACAGCATCGAGCTCTGAGACAGGAAAAAACCTCTTAATTTACTGCTGCATAAATTAAACGTGAGAAGACTACAAACGAAAGGAGACTACAGTCTAGGTCGATCACAACAATAGAACAGAAAAGAAGAAAAGAATAGCGCAAAGGGAGAATGAGTAACTGGATTTTTTGTGTCAAATCTGGATATTATAAAACAACGGAGTAAAATCATTCAATGCATTGATTATGATACGCTTTCCAACATACCAGACATCATTACTCAAGTTATGAGGATAATGGCTGTGGTATAAATCTCGCTCCTTTGACCCCATTTCGATGATATTAAACAGAATTGGTTCAGTATACCTCCGGAACAACATACTAAAGTTTTGTCGCAATAGAAGCATTTGTAGTCAAGTTATGAGGATAACAACTGTGGAATGAATCTCGCTCCTGTGTCCTGACCTTTGACCACATTTCGATGATATTCAACAGAACCAGTTCAGTACATCTCCGAAACAACATGCTAAAGTTTTGTCGCAATAGAAGCATTTTTTACGCTTTCCAACCATAGGTTGAAGAGGCGTATATGCTCCAGCTTTTTACGTCTGTCTGTCCGTCCGTCCGCCCGTCTGTCGGCACGATAACTCACGTAAAAACGGTTCGATTTAGATGAACTTTTAGTATGTGATAGGGGACGACCTCCGAACGAACCCTATTGAAAATGGGACAAATGGGGTTAAAGGTCCCGACATAGGAGCGCGATCCATTCCATTGTCTTTAAGCCTCATAACGTGCGTAAATATGGCTCGATTTCTATGAAATTTTAGTATGTAGTAGGGGACCTCCTGTGAACGAACCCTATTGAAAATGGGTGAAGTGAGGTTAAAGGTGAGGACATAAGAGTGGGATGCATTCCATTGCCCTTATGCGTCAAAACATGTGAAAAAGTGATTCGATTTCGATGAAATTTTAGTATGTGGTAGGGGACCACCTGGAGAGGAACCCTATTGAAAATGGGACAAATGGGGTCAAAGGTCAGGACATAGGATCGGGATCCATTCCATCGCCCTTATCCCATACTATTAAGGTGGACGTCAAGTAATTTTGCTTCCTATATTTCCAAAGGAAAAACTTTTGTACACATTTCCTTCACAATTAGTGTGTTCCCAAGGATGGAAATTTGAACACATCGGTTAAAATAATTTCATATTATAACTTGGAATACTTAACATTCTCTAAAACATAACCATAATTATATTAAAAAACAATAACGTTTCCTTTGGTGGTGTTGAAACCAGGAAAAAGATGGCGCAACCTGTACTTTGATAAAGTCAGTAGACAAATAAATGTTGGATTGCATAATTATGGTTATATTTTAGAAAATATTGAGTATTCCAAGTTATAAAATGAAGCTATTTTAATCGATGTTCAAATTTTCATCCTTGGGAACACATTAATTGTGAAGAAAATATGTACAGAAGCTTTTCCATTGGAAGTATATCGGATGCAAAATTACTTAACATCCGCCATAAATGAGCAATTCTTGTATCTATGAAAATTGTATTTTCAAAATGGCTCTAAGGATTTGATGAAAATCGTTAACCTACCGTTTTCTGGTACTAGAATTCGATTTAGCTGGATCTCGACTTTAGGAAAATTCGTTTAATGAATTAAATAACCTCCCCGAATTACCACGTTTTCAGTGTCATGGCGTCGTTCCATTAATGTTACCCATGCTTAAAAATCTTATGACGCCAGAAGCTTGCTATTGAGATGTTGTCGCGCGGTCACGCCATCTGTCTCATTACGTCACGCGTTGTGTGCGTATGGCCGTCCGCACGATAACTCGCATAACAATCGTTCGATTTCAAGGAAATTTTAGAATCTGGTGGGGACCGCCAGATTCTAAAATTTCGAAGGAACAGTATTGAAAGTGAACGAAATGGGCCAAAGGTCAGGATATAGGAGCAGGATCCATTCCACCGCTCTTATGCGTCATAACTAACGTGAAAAGGGTTCGATTTCGATGAAAGTTTAGTATGTGGTCGGGGACCACCTGGGAACAAACCCTATTGAAAATGAGCGAAATGGAGTTAAAGGTCAGGACATAGGAGAGGAATCACTTCCATTGCCATTAGGCGTCATAACTTACGTAAAAATGCTTCGACTTTGATGAAATGTTAGTATGTTGTAGAGACCTTCCTGGGGACGAATTCTATTGAAAATGGGTGAAATGCGGTCAAAGGTTGGCACGCAGGAGCTGGATCTATTCCATAGCCCTTATGCATCATAACTTGCGTAAAAATGCTTCTAATGCGTCAAAACCTTATGATGTTATTGTGGAGGTATACCGAACTGGTTCTGTTGAATATCATCGAAATGGGATCAAAGGTCAGGGCACAGGAGCGAGATTTATTCCACAGCCATTATCCTCATAACTTGAGTAATAACTTGAGTAATGATTTCTGGTATGTTGGAAAGAGTATTATAATCAATGCATTGCATGATTTTACTAGCTTGTTTAAAATCAGCAGTGACGTCACACTAGACAAGAGACCGAACGCTCAGCGTGCGTAGGGCTCCAGTCGGTGCCCTTTACCGTTCTGTGCAGCGCAGTCGATCCCATCAATCTGTAAAATGGCTAGTGTGAATCCTTATTCATTTGAACCACGATATTCTGCCGGTACAGTACGAATGTTAAACACGAAATGTGAAAACAAATTCGAGGGTAGAAAAGGTGATCTTGACTGGTGCCAATGTTATAATTGCGAGAGACTGTCAATAAACGCTGAGTGTTTGTGTTGAAACGAGAGTGATCAGATGCTAAAAATAAAAGGTAGTGCCCAATGTATAATAAACCACGAATCATTCGACAGTGTTGTTTAAACATCCATACTTTACAGGCAAGTCGTTATCAAATGATTCTTCGGGCTGAAAAAAACGAGAAAAAATAATGGACTTGTATGTAGCAAACTAAGGAGACACGTTGCGTACAAACAATTCGTATATTGGATGAATGCCTGGATACCTGTAGGGCGAAAAATCAGAAAAGTAATCCCTTCTTGTGTTGTTAGAATGTTTTCCTGAATCTAATGAACAACAGTATTCGGGTTTTGTTTGTTGCCCTGGAAATGACACAGACTATTTCGATTAACTCGCACTGTCACTAAAGATTTGTCAGCTACTGTCTATATACGAGTAGATAAAGGTATTTTTCATTGAACTAAATGCATATATATTTTTTAAGTTACTCCTATTGTCATGGGAGAAACAACCTTTTGAGTATTTCTGGTAGCCCAAGTGCAAAGTCATAAATGACCCCCCTTCCTCCACGAAAATAAAAATACCGCAATAGTTGAACATGATATGGAAAACAAGAAGAAAAATATGAACTACAAATAACAGTTAGATAAAAATGCAGTTTATCTAACTGTTATTTCTACTGTTATTACTGTATGGCAGGTTAGACAGAGATAGGAATTTTTCTACCAGCAGCTCAGTATCTCCATTAAACGTTTGAGCTGACCACCATAAATAGTTGGTTATACTGGACCGCTATGCTTCTAGTATAAAGGAGCTTTCTTTTTAGCAGCTTTTAGATTTTTAGCCAAACTTTTGGCCATGTGATGATCAATTCGGGATATTTTTTCTTCATGAGGGCACGAATGCTTCTATGTCTATCCGATAAAAAACTGATATCTTTATTTCTTCATAGAGGCCTGAGAGTAATAAACCGCAAGCATTATTTTCTAAGTCCCCGTCAAAAACACTTTTTTGGACGACAATAAAATCTACAATATTTCCCTTGCGAATATCCATAATGGAATACGTTCAGCATTAGGCGCAAAAACCTGGCGACTCAAACTGTCCATCTCCGCTCACCAAAATTTCGGATTCGCATAATTTTAAATCATCAGTAATTTGTTTTTTCATACTGTGCCACGTAAATTTGATTATTGGCTCAACTAAAAATTTCACCACTTTGTAAAAAGTAGTTAGTGAGTGCTTGTTATACCAAGGGTTTCGGCGAAATTCGTTAACCGCTTAAAATTCATTCCAGTTGTGTAAATTGCAGCAGAAAGTTTGATGACTAATAAACAAGACACGTGCAACACAAGGAGAGAAATTTCTGACACTAATTACCTCATACATTCCCTCACAACCCCTACTACACCGAGTACACAGATGCCGCTGGTGCGAGAAGTGGTATGACTGATCGCTTGTCTAGTGTGACGTCATCACTAGAAAATTTGTCAGCTGTTTACTCAGCTCCCAATGGCCGCATGGAAGCAAATTTCGGCTCTATGAGCATAACGCGGTCACCCACATAACATGACAACAAAAAAAATCGTATTTTTGAGGATCTTTTGTTAAAGTTTACTGTTCCTTTAAGAGGAAGATCGCTGTGGAATAAATCTCGCTCCTGTGCCCTGACCTTTGACCCCATTTCGATTATATTAAACAGAACCTGTTCAGAATACCTCCGGAACAACATGATACAATTTCTTCGAAATCGAATCATGTTTACGCAAGTTATGACGCATAAGGGCCATGGAATGGATCCCGCTCCTATACCCTGACCTATGACCCCATTTCGTCCAATCTCAATAGAGTTCATCCCCAGGTAGTTCCTTACCACATACTAAAATTTCATCGAAATCGAGCCATTTTTACGCGAGTTATCGTGCGGACGAACGGACGGACAAAGCTGGAGCATATACGCTTCTTCAACCATAGGCTGAAAAGCGTAAAAACCACCACGCCTAGCAGGAGTATGAAATAAGAAAATAAATTGTCAAATTCAACCTGCAGACAACGTGTGAGTGGCGATGTTAGGCCCGACGGACATGTTGACTACATATTTTCTGCACGTCTTTTGAAATAAAGTACGTGCGTATAGTATCATTATATCTGTCCGTATGTCTATGCACACCATAACTCTGCACCTATTAGCACAATTTAAAAAATTCTCGCGTCGCATAGCTCATAGTGGAGAGCAAAAATTGCACGTTTTCTGATTTTTCATGACGCACTGTTTTGCATATTCCAATCCGCAGCAGTTTCTCTGCTTCAAAATACCATACTGGGAAAATTCCTTTTTCTAGGTCAGGTACCATTCCTACGGAAAAGGTTTTACGTATATTTTTAGCTCACAATAATGCACAGTTTTCCATCTAGGGGGCGTAAACGCACCATTTCCTTCACCATCTTTACTTTTAAATCTTCAATCTGAAGAATTTTGCATAAATTATCTAATTTTTCATAATACACAATTACGCTGCCAGCTCTAAATGACCACTTCGACCACTTTTAAATGACCACTTCAAGTATGTATTTTTATTTGTGACTGTATATATGCTCCTAAAAGTCCCGCTAAAAATTCTTATATATATATATACAGGGTGTTTCAAAATTAATGGAACAAACTTCAGGGGTTATAGAACACACGTTAACAAGCACTTTTCGTCATAGAATGCATGGTCGCAAGTTACGCGGATAGGCGCTAGAGTGCGCTTTCCGTTTATCAAAACTAAGCTTTATCGCAGGCAAAAAAAAAAAAAAAAAAGGAAAAACGTCCCATCACAAAATTACGTCAAATTTTCAAACATTAATAAGTAAATAATGAAATTAATTACATTAACAAAAGCTGCTCAAAAGGGCGACAGCCACTCTTGATACGCGCTTCGCATCGTCGACGTAAAGACGCCCGTATGTTGTGGAAAATACCAGGGATTTCCCGGACAGCTGCAACAGCGACTGAAAGTCTGGCGAATAGTATCTCATTCGAATCAATGGGAGTGTCGTACATTACGGACTTAAGATGTCCCCATAAAAAGAAATCCAGAGGGGACAGATCTGGTGATCGTGGGGGGCCAAGCGATGGGTCCCCCTCGGCCAATCCATTGGCCTGGAAATGTGGCGTTCAAGTAATCACGCACCTGAGTTCTGAAATGAGCTGACGCTCCATCATGCTGGAACCACATTTTACGGCGGACGGCTGCTGTTACATGCTGGATCAATTCAGGCAAGACTTGTTAAAGGAAAATAAGGTATGGGCTCCCATCCAGACGTTCCGGTAAAAGATACGGGTCTTTGCGTTGCGAAAGACAGCGTGTGTGGAGAAACGAAAAGCGCCCTCCAGCGCCTAACCGCGTAACTTGCGACCATGCATTCTATGACGAAAAGTGCTTGTTTACGTGGGTTCTATCACCCCTTAAAGTTTGTTCCATTAGTTTTGAAACACCCTGTATATATATGTCATCATTATCATCGTCAACTATTGTTAGTCCACTGCTGTATGAATGGCTCCCCAAGTTTCCTCTACAACTTGAGCCACTCTCCTCCATGTTACTCCGGCATGCTTTCGAATTTCATCCATCCATCTTCCATATGGTCTTGTTCTGGGTCATTTTCTGTCCTTTGGTATCCAGTCTAAAGTTTCGGTTGTCCACCGGTGGTCCGTTCTTCTGGCAACATGTGCAGCCCGTTGCCATTTCAGGGATTTTACTCTGATCATGTTGTCTTCCACTCTTGTCATTTTCCCTTATCCTTGAGTTCCTCGTCCTATCTTTCCTGGTTACATCAAGCATACATCTCTCCATCCTTCAATGATTAAACACTGTTCATTTGAGCTAAAATGATTAGTTATTGCTCTTGAAAATATTGTACTGTTTCTTCCAAATGCTCTCCAAACAAGTTTCTTTCTTCGTACGCTTACGTTTGCGGGGGAATGTGTGTGTGTGTGTGTGTGTGTGTGTGTGTGTGTGTGTGCGTGCGCGCAGAACTCATCAAGTTGGCAAATCGGGTTCGTGGGCGTTGGATAGCATTTCCTCTAATACCAGTGGCATAGTTATACCGCTATTAGTCCTTCGTCAGAGCCTCTTCAGTGGGAACAGGATCCACCACCAGATCTTGAGGTTAACGTTTGTCAAGGATGGGCTGTATACTGCTAATCCTTGCGAGCATCTATCTATCTGTATAAAAAGCAAAGTGGGAAAATGCGAATGTTTCCGTCCGCGAATTGATCGACCACTTCTAATGAGCTAGAGACCTGAAAATTCGCATACAGCTAGGTAATAAGTAAGGCCAGTATACCTAGAAAAGTCCGAAAACCAAAAGAATTAAAATGGCTGCTTTGGAACTTTGCCTGCTTGAATTTTTCGAGAATTGTTCGACCACTTCTAAATGACATATAGATCAAAAAATTGGCATGCTGATAGGCATTAAGGTCCGGGGTACCTAAAAAAAGTCCGAAAACCCAAACAATGAAAATGGCGGCTTCGAAATATTGTTTTTTTTTTATTTTTCTACCACTACTATACCTAAAAAGTCTGAAAAAGCAAACATTTCAAAAAGGAGGCTTAGCTTTACTGTTCAAAATGCTGATAGATTTAAAGTTAATTATTCCAGAAACGTCGAAATGCTGTGAAAATTCCATGATAAAATTAAGGGGTGCCAAAGCCTTCTGCTTTTCATGTAAAACGGTTTGCATTGACTTCACGACCCTGTTCTGAATCGTCAAACAGTTACGGATCTTTCCTTATCGATTACTTTCCTTACCCTTAACTATTTTTCTCTTTCTTTAATTTTATATCCGAAAAATCATAGATTCATCGTTCGGAGAGCGAGCATAACTGCTGGTATATATACACTATCTACCAACAAGTAATTGGACACCCCTGCAATCGATGATATCTGCGGTCCTGATACACGTCACGGCCGCCACCGTTAAATATCGTGTGGGAAACAACAACGCAACCAGTCGCATGCAAGATGCCACGCAGTTCGGAGCTCTCTGATTTCGAGAAAGGTGTAATCGTCGGATATCACAGAAATGGGCGATCCATACGTGACATATCCATCGAGTTGAAGTACCCAAAATCGGCAGTGGCCTCCGTGATTGGCAAGTGGAAGATGAGAGGTGATTGTCGGAATGTGCCCCGACCCGGCAGACCCACAAAACTGGGAGTTAAAGACCGACGGGTGCTGGCCAGAGAAATTCGGAAGAACCGCACCAAATCGATGGGCCACATCCGCGAGGAGTTTCAACAGGCATCCGGGAGTGTTCTTTCGATGAATACCATCCGTAAGGAAGCCCATCTGCTCGGTTATCATGGACGTGCTGCCGCCTACAAGCCTTTGATCACCAAGTCCACTAGCGCTGCTCGCCTAACGTGGTGCAAAGAACGTCGACAGTGGACCGTTGAACAGTGAAAACAGGTTCTCTGGAGCGACGAATCAAGGTTCACCCTCTACCGTTCGGATGGCAGGGTCTGAGTTTGGTGTCTGCCTGGAGAACGCCTCCTGCCGGAATGTATTGTGCCAACTGTGAAGTTCGGCGGCAGTGGAATTATGCTACGTGGGTGTTTCTCCTGGTATGACACGGGACCCTTTGTCGCAATTCCTGGTAGACTCAATGCCGAGACCTACTGCACCATTTTGGATGACCATGCGCTTCCTACATTGTGGCAGTTTTACGGGGTGGACCCATGTTACTTTCAGGATGACAATGCCACCTGTCATGTTGCGAGGTCCACCATGGCTTGGTATGGTGACAATGGGGTTAATCGAATATACTGGCCTGCGCAGAGCCCGGACCTTAACCCTATCGAGCACCTCTGGGACGAGTTGGAGCGTCGGCTTAAGGGGTGCTTCCACCGTCCTAAATCGGTGAAGGAACTGACCTGTCTTCTCCAAGCCGAGTGGAAGAAAATACCGCTAGCCGTCGTACAATGCCTGGTTGAGAGTATGCCCCGGAGGTTCGCAGCTGTAATCGCCGCTCGTGGAGGCTCAACCAACTATTAAAGGTGAATAAACTTCGTTTCACTTTGCTATCACAGGTGTCCAATTACTTGTTGGTAGATAGTGTATATGTCATTAAGTTTACAGTGGAATTGGAGTTTAATGGATCACTTCCTTTTTTGGATTTTCTGCTTCATGGGCATCCGGTTTCCAATCATTTAAGTTTATCCGTCCACCGCAAACCTTCTTTCTCCCCGTCTATTATTCTGTTTTCTTCGGCACACCCTAACCACTACAAACTATATCCACCTTTTACTTTCTCGTCCGTAGGGCTTTCACTCACTCTTCCAATCGTGCGCTTCTATCGGCAGAAGTACTGTGCATTTCTGATCTTGCTGCAACGTTTGGGTATCCTAATCGTGCTGTCAACAGAATTATAGAAAAAACTAGCAGATTGGCTTTTACCACTTTAAAGGGTGACCAACCAAAACATGGATTTGTGGGTTCTATGGACTTTGTCGCCGGAGTCACAAATATTTTAAAAAACATACGTCATAAGAATAACCTAGATTTCGGCCTTAGAACTAACACTGTCTTTGATTTCGTTTGCAAAGACAGAGATCCTGTGAACTACCTGGAACGATTTGGTGTCTACAAGATTCCTCTGATGCCAGCGGACCCAGAGGTCCCACCACAGATGTATGTTGATTCTACGATTAGGAATGTGAAATTACGTTTTTCGGAACATAAATATAACATTAAAATGCATTCTTCACCTACTGCTTTATCCCGCCTCGTCACTTCGGGAACTTATTACCCAGACTGGGAAGAAGCCAGGATTTTGATAACCCCAGCCAGTAAGACTCAAATTCGCTTTACAGAGAGTATGTACATCCACAGGTTCTCCAATATGTGTTGCAACGAGGATTCACCTACCCAAGTTTCCCAGGCTTGGAAAGCCATTGTATCTGTTACAATTAAAGAAAATTCCATTCCACCCTGAAGGTTGGAACAGTTTGTGTGTCCCCTCCTACCTGTGTTTGGTTCAGGCCTCCGGTATGTAAATTGCTTGAATTTTATTTGCTTCTGTGAATTGAAGTATTCAGTGGCAACGATTACCTAATTTATATGTCATGACAACTTTTTATGCGGTTACTTTTTCACCTGATGAAGGACTCCAGGGGAGTCTGAAAGATCTCATGAGTGTCATCTTAACCTTTCTATATAGTTAAGTGTGAGTAAATGTAATTTTACGAAAAGCATCTGTCATCTTCAGACTTTGTTTTAATCGTGCATAACACAGCATTTTTACCTGATCATTGAATTTTATAACATGAACAAATGTATCTGTTTTTAACTAATTTCCGGGTGCTGATTTCAGATCTGACCTTAAAAAGTGGCCACCACGTCATGTCTTTTTTGTTCATCATCATCATCATCATATTCGTCAACCATTATCAATCCACTGCTGGACGAAGGTCTCCCCAAGTTTCATCCACAACGATCTGTCTTGTGTCAGTCTCCTCCATGTCACTCCCGCATACTTTCGAATTTCATCCACCCATCTCCCATGTGGTCTTCTTCTGGGTCTTTTCCTGTCCCTTGGAATCCAATCTAAAATTTCGGCTGTCCATCGATGGTCTGTCCTTCTGGCAGTATGCCCAGCCCATTGCCATTTCAGGGATTTAACTCTGACCATGATGTCTTCCACTCTTGTCATTTTTCGGATCCACGAGTTCCTCTTCTTATCCCTCCTGGTTACACCAAGCATGAACCTCTCCATGCTACTTTGAGTTGTCTGCCGCCTTTGTATGTCTCTTTTAGTTAAGGTCCACGTCTCTGCACCATACGTAAGCACTGGAAGGATGCATTGATCAAACACTTTTCTTTTAAGACATAATGGCATATTGCTCTTGAAAATTATGCTGTTTCTTCCAAAAGCTCTCCAGGCAAGTTTTGTACGCCGATTAATTTCTTCATCAATGTGACCCTCACTTGATATCTGCTGTCCAAGATAAACGTACGTGTCTGTTATCTCCAGTTTTATCGATAAATCTTCATTTCTTGTAAAAGCATTGAACATCACTTTTGTCTTCTGAAAGTTCATTTTTAATCGGGCATTAAATATGTACTATTTTTGTTATCGGTCATTAAATATGTACTATTGTTCCTCATTAACGCTTTTAGGCATATAAAAGGACACTAGATTTTTTATTGTCATATTTCGCCATCGCACATGTTATGGGTGACAACACTGATTTTTTCACAGGTAGAAAATATGTAAACGCAACCGATGCTGTTTTTTTTACGTTGAAGTACTAGGGGTGTTCAAATGAAAAGGTACGAAACGTTATAAGAACGTAACCGTTAACATATTTGCCTATGCCGCTATGGGAGAACGTAGCAACACATCTAGGGATGCGATTGGAGTCGCCGGCGTGGATCGGAGCATGCGCGGGCGCCCGCATGCGCAGGAGAGAGCAGAGGCTCTTATAAAGAGCGTCGTCCAATTGACGCGGCAGTGCGTGTGAGGACAGGATGGCGTTCACATTGCAAAATTCAACAATTGAGAAGCAGCGAGGCGTTATCCGATTTCTGACAGCGGAAGGTGTTAAACCGGCCGCTATTCATCGCGGAGGGTGTGGTTCTGCTACATGATAACGCACTTCCACACATCTCCAGGGTCAAACACGCGGAACTGGCCAAGTTCCAGTAGGAGCAGCTTGACCATCCTCCCTACAGCCCGGACATGTCGCCCTGCGATTTCCATGTGTTTGGTCCCCTGAAAAAAACATCTGAAAGGGAAGCGCTTCCACTCGGACGACGAACTCAAGGACGCTGTGCAAAACTGGGTTTTGTCACGGCCATAGGAATTCTGGGAACAAGGAATCCTTCGGCTCGTTAATCAATGGGATCGTTGTGCTACGGCCTATGGTGTATACTTTGAATGAAGTCTTCATTTATACCCACAGTGTCGTTTCGTACCTTTTCATTTGAACACTCCTTGTAGAAGCAGGTGCTGCATGTTTATGAGCAGAAGTTGGCAAAATGGAGAAAAGGGATCGGCACGGATGTATTAATGTTCCGGATAAGTTTTGCTATGCGTGCGGACAGTATATTATAAAATCGCAGAGTCGTTCATTGACAAAGACTGTGAGGAATACTTTCTGTTTGCACTTTCATTATCATGTTCGCGATAAAAATAAATCGTGGGCTCCCCATGTCTGCTGCATTCTCTTCTTTGTTGGCCTGAGTGAATAGCTGAAAGGTAAGCTGTAATCCATACCTTTCGCAGTTCCGATGATTTGCCGTGAGCTAACTGATCACGTTGAAGATTTTTATTTTTGTTTAACCAAATTGAGAGGCCTTTCAAAGAAGAACAAAAGCGAAATACAGTATCCAAATTTGCCATTAGCCTTAAAGCCTGTTCCACCCGAGGAAGATCTTAGTATACCAAAATCTCGATTGAACTGTGAAGAGATACAGTAGATTCAAATTCATCCAATGAAGATATGGAAGCACATGAAGATCCGTATCGTACATACACTCCTAAACACTTTAACGAGCCCCACTTGATTGAGCAAAATGAACTGAACGATCTCGTTCGAGATCTACATCTTTCCAAACAACAGGCTGAACTTTTAGGTTCTCGACTGCAAGAGTGGAACCTGCTAGCGAAGAGTACACGTGTTATAATGAATTAGCTTTATTTGCTTTCCGCTAAGCTAATTATTATGAATGATTCTCTTCCTACCAGCTAGCTAATGATATACTTGTACTAAGCTTCAAAATGATGAATTCAAAAAGGTGTTGTTACTAGTTAATTACGAACGTAAACAAAGTCTCAACGCTGGTTATTTATAGGAATCAAATAAATGTTATAAACCTAACAGCCAGACAGAGGTCTGACAAAAACTATGAATTGAGAAAGACTGAACTTACTGAAAACTTCTTTATTTCAACGACTCTTGGTCAACTAAGGTACACACAACACTAGTAGAACAATAATGAATAATCACTCCTCGTAATATACACGCTTTTGCTTAACGACCACAAGCTCTCCTCGTAACAACACAAAGCTCTCCTCATAACAACACAAAACGCTCGTAAGTCTCGATGAACGCGCTTATATACTAGCTACCACCACGTCATGACTTACACTCATTGCCAGATCTCATTCAGCGGGTGAAATAATATTTCGTTCAGTACGAAGATAATTTACATAGTAAAATAAAATAACCAGAGATAGTAAAATCAAAAGGAAAGTGAATATAGAGTATACGTTACAGTGTGTCTGTGTTCATAAATAGAAATTTGGGTCTGTTTTCTTTCTATGAAATGTAGGATGGTATGTGTTTTTGGTTCAGATATCCCGGGGCTAATGACAGAATTAGGAATATCTTACAATCCTACGGAATGGCGTCCATTTATCGGCTCATCCAAGGTTAGCTTAAAAGCTGTCCTTTTGTCCAACGGAAACCAGAAGCCACCCATTCCAGTAACCCATGGTGTAGGAATGAAGAAGACGTATGAAAGCATGGACAAAATTCTCACTGCAATACAATATGACCAGTTTAGGTGCTCAATATGCGGTAATCTGAAAGTGATATCACTCTTGCGCGGGCTTCAAAGGGGCTTCACCAAATGTTGCTGTTTTCTTTGTATGTGGGACAGTAGGACCCCAGCAGAACACTACGAATGAAAAGACTGGCCTATGCGAGATGTTTTCATTTCTGGAGGAAGTAACGTTTGTAACAAGCCACTAATTAACCCCTCTGATGTGCTGCTTCCACCATTTCATAACAAACTGGGGATAATGAAAAATTCTGTGTGGCCCAGGTTTCTTGCACTTAAAGCAATCACTTCCGTAATTAAGTGATGCAAAAACCAAAGAAGGCATCTTCGTTGGTCCTCAGATACAGAAACTACTGCGTGATTCTGTTATTACCAAAAAGCTAAACAGCACGGGGCTCGCTCGCCGCGTGGTAATATTTTCATCTCTGTGGTCAAGGGATTTCTGGACAACCACAAAGAAGGCAACTACAAACAGCTGATTCACAACCTTCTCAAGAACTATAGAAACTTTTGGTGCCGGATGTTCTTAAAAATTCATTTCCTCCATTCGCATCTGGACTTCTTTCCTGACAACCTAGGCGATGAACAAGGAGGAAGGTTTCAGCAAGATATCCGAAAGATATAGGAAAGGTATCAAGGCAGACGGGAACCCTCAATGATGAGTGATTACTGCTGGATTTTGCAAAAGAAGGACAACACGATACATAAGAAAAAAAAACGAACTACTTGTACGGGTATACGAGTATGTGTGTATACATTTACATTTGTGTTAATATTGTTTACTCTGTTTCTTTTTTCTTTTGCTGTCTAATATGCAGGGATAAATGAATATGGTATCTAAACTTTGTAACACAAATTCTATAGCTAACAAGACACATAAATGCTGTAATACATTACAATGTGAAGCTGTAATGTGTACATCTTGCATTGTATATACATATGTATCTGGAAATATAGCAAATGCTCATACACAAAACACTGTATGTGATGGAGAGATTTTACAGTCATATTTAAAGTCAGTACCCCGAAATTTGTAAAAAACACCTTATTTCACCCATGTTATGAAAACAAAGTTTTAAAATGTTGACTAGTGTTATCATCACGTTCAGCTTAGCTGAAATCATTCATTTTACACTTTTTGGAAGTCAGTCGAAAGTAGGACGGTAGAAATCAGGCTGCTCAACGGTTTGGTCATCCTGATTTCTAACGTCTTACGTGTTGGAGTATTTCATTTACATGACGAAAGGAGGCATACCTGTTAAATTGATGTCTCAGTGCAGTTAAAGTTCGCTTTCCTTCATTGGGTGCAATTTCAACTTACTCTGATTAAACATTGTGGAGAACAAAAGCATGTTATCTCCCTTTCTGAAAACCTTGGTAAACATTGTGGAAAACAAAAACATGTTACCTACCTTTCTGAAAACCCTCGTTTTTTCATTCGACAAATGTAAGTACGTTTTAGTTGATACCTTCCGTCGTTTCTAGCATTTTTATTATAATTGGCGAGCATGGGTGTAACTTAATGTCCGACGAATTTCCGGAATTACACAAGTCTAATTTAATGCATGTTTTGTGCCAAACGCAAAGTCTTATTGATTCTCGTACACACGTCACTCTGGTTTACACGCAAACGTATGTGAGGCAAATGGAGTGTTACATTAAATAGGATTTTGGAGCGTTTCTTGGTCTTTATGTCTTCTTTGGTGGGCACGCCTTTTACAATTCTCAAATGAAAGCCCTGTTAATCCCTTATACTTCAGCTGATTTTAAGAACGCGTGCATCTATAACAGAATTCAGGCTTTCAGCTCTAGAAAGAAAAGGAGAACTACAATGTCTGATGGAAACATAAAATCTTAAAACCCATGTGTAAGAGATGAAAGAATTGAAATCACTACCAGTCACAGTATGAAAGAATTGAAAGCACTACCAGTCACAGTATGAAAGAATTGAAAGCACTACCAGTCACAGTATGCTGACTGTCATTAATGCCTCATTTGATGTGTTTTTTTTGTGGAACACTAATTACCGTTTCCAAATTATGATGGGAAACCGTAATTAGCAGTAAATTAATAATTAATATAAGCTTTCTAATCACCCAGTTCAATCAATAATGACCAGGGTTGAGTAACAAATCACAAACAGAATCCACCCCATCGTTATGCATGCCAATTGTAAAAGGAAATAAAATACAGCATGTTAAAATAATTTCACCAACGAGTACAAGTACAAAATACGTTAGACTTCACGCAGCACAAAACGATCTCTCAATGCTTGTTTAAAAGACTGCCTTAGTAACATTGCATCATAATGTAGCCTCCCTCATAACACAGTCTTGAACAGCATTAGACGATTACATGTCGATTATTGAACACAGCAGAAAATATCGTTTGATTCTGACTATGCAGATCGGACTTTGACCTGTTGCCAACCTCAAATTGCTCGTGTAGAAAACCGTGGCGTTAAATTTAGAAAATATTTAACCACCAGAAACCACAATACAAATTTTTGTAAATATGACATGGATGTTAAGTCAGATAATATCCGAACACTTGAAAATTTAGTCGTTCTGGAGCGGAAATTGAAATCGCGTCTCCCGGATAGCGCCCGAGTATGCTACCCACTACACCACCCAGAACGACCAAGTCTCAAGTTTCCGATTAATTTGAATATAACCATCACAGGATTCGCTAGTCGAAGAAACCAGCATTCATATATAGTGGTTAGGATACTCGGGCGCTATCCGGGAGACGCGGGTTCGATTTCCGCATCAGGACGATCAAATTTTTAAGTTTTCGGATATTATCTGGCTTAACATCCATGTCCTATTTACACCAATAAACCGATTCACATCTTCCAAATTTGTATTGTGCAATGGTGTAATCCCGTATTTCATTCATTGAGAAGAAACCAGTTTTACATAAGAATACAGGAACTCAAAAGAAAGGCTAAATTAAAGGTGTACGTCACATGACAGAGCCGAGGAGTGTCAGTGTTTCATATCGATTTTATTCGTGCATTGGATCTTTCTTAAAAATAAACTCACCGGCCTCTGAATTAGAAACCTTTATGCAGATGTGCGTGACGTCACTCACGCGGCGTATATGCAAAATACGTGGTCACGTGCGTCGCCACGTGATCTAGGCAACCATTTAAAACTGCTGCACGTCAGTAGTATTGATCACAATGAGAAAAACAAAGGATAGTTAGGAGTTAGATAAACGGCTTGTAGTGGGTGCCCGTCTGACTGGAGCGACGATCTTGAAAACTGACTAATTGCGATATCCCAGGTCTTGAATAGATGGAAAAATAGCCCACATTACTTGTCTGAGAGACGTAATTGTGACGCGATGAGAATCTCTCAGGAATAATTGTGGCGCGATAACAATCTCTGAGGATCGAGATCGCCGTCGACTGAGAAGGCTTGTACGGAGAAATACGACCTCCTGTGTGCAGCAATTAACCGAAGCTTTCGATAAAGGTCGTAGCTGACCCATATCTCAGAGAACTATTAGCGGGGAAATGAGGAGAATCGGAACTGGTAACCGCATGCTTATACGGAAACCACTGATTTCTGAGAAGAACCCGAAAGTTCGTCTACAGTGATGTCAGGAACACCATGACGGGACTCTGTAAGACTGGAAAAAAGTCATGTGGTCCGACAAATCGCGGTACACTGACGGTAGTCTTGGAATTTGGAGGGAGCCCCATGATGCAATGGATCCAGTTTGCCTTTTAAATACAACTCAAGGTTCAAGAGATGGTGTCATGGTGTTGTTCTGTTGGTACGGGACGCGTCCCCTGATATTGCTGGAAGGTAAAGGACCCTCCAAGGATTTTCCGAACATTGTTTCAGATCAAATTCCTCCTGCAGTGTTGACTTTTTCTTCAGCAGGTGAGGGCTGTCTCATGGACGACAATGCTACTGTGCATCGCACAAGGCAGGTTCAGCAGTTGTTCAGCGAGCGTGACAGTAACTTTCACCATCTTCCCTGGCCACCATAAAACCCGGATCTTAACTCCATTGAGGTGTATGTGACATGTTAGAAAAACAGATACGAGAGCAAAGCCCTCTTCCGTCGAATCTGAGTCATTTAAAGCAGTGTTGCGCAACCTATTTCTACTCGCGGCACGCCATAAATTATCCATGACTGAACACGGCACACCAAAATGTTAATCCCCTCAAAAACGTATGATAGCCGCCCCGGTGGCGCAGTGGTCTAAGGCGCTGGCCTCTGATCATTCGTCCGTCTGGGGTCCGGGTTCGAATCCCGGTGAGGCATGGATGTTGTGTTTGTCTTACGGCACTGGCTCTCTCCCTTCCCTGGAACCAGTGACCCTAAATTAGGGACGGGAGACTGCTTATAGCCCATTGAGTTGTTCACGGTGGTCGTTAAACCTCCAATCAAAACAAAAAAAAAAAAAAAAAACGTATGATATCACCCTGATATAAATACGTAATTTTCACCACAAACGATACACTCAGGGATCGGGCATGTTTTATCACGACACCAAAAAAAAAAAAAAAAACCGTAAGATAAATTATTATAACTATACTGCCGGTGCATTAATTTTTCTTTTTCGGGCTCAATACTTTCACTATACTTGCACTCGTGGACGGAACACTCCGTACAACGAACTTGTCCATGTTGAAAAAATAAAATAGTTTAATAGTAGTAAAAAATAGGAAGACTGACTAGCAATCACAATTTTCGAACTACTTTAGAGCACAGCTGTGATAGAACTGAAATAATTGTAAGACGCGGCACCTATACTCTTCAAAGGGAAGTAGGGACACATATACCGACTTATTTAAAATAAAGCCTAACAATGGGTGAGTGCATCGGTACAAGATAAAAGTAATAAAGCTGAAGAGGCACTAACAAACAAGAACGAATACAAAAACAACGTAATAAAATAATAAAAGACAGGGAAAGCTTTGCTAATCCCCTCATTTTTAGGGAAAAAGAACATGCGGCAAGTGTAACAAAGAAGCCGCATAGCGCGGTGGTAGAGGCGAGATATACAAATATATCGAGAAGCAAAACTACGATATAACAACAACTGTGGGTAAATAATTTACATTTAATTTCTTAGAATACATCGAAATTCGGGGCATGTAATAAAGAATAAACAAGCATCGTCTTATTTAATCAGTGCAGCGGCAGAGAATGAAATACAAGCATATGGAACACAGTAAATAGGATAAAATTAAACAAGTTAGTAAAATCATGTAATGCATTGATTATAATACGCTTTCCAACATACCAGAAATCATTACTCAAGTTATGAGGATAATCGCTGTGGAATAAATCTCGGTCCTATGCCCTGACCTTTGATCCCATTTGGATTATATTTAACAGAACCGGTTCAGTATACCTCCGAAATAACATGATAAAGTTTTATCGCTATGGAAGCATTTTTACGTAAGTTATGATGCATAAGGGCTATGGAATAGATCCCGCTCCTGTGTCTTAAGCTTTGACCCCATTTCGCCCGTTTTAAATAGGATTCGTTCCCAGGCAGGCCCCTACAACATACTAACATTTCATCCAAATCGAAGCATTTTTACGTAAGTTAGGACACATAATGGCGATGGAAGTGATTCCGCTCCTTTGTCCTGACCTTTGACCCCACTTCGCCCATTTTCAATAGGGTTTGTCGCCAGGTGATCCTCTACCACATACTAAAATTTCATTGAAATCGAACCTTTTTTACGCTAGTTATGATGCATAACAGCAGTGGGATGGATCCCACTCCTATGTCCTGACCTTTGACCCCATTTCGCCCATTTTCAATAGGTTTTGTGGCCAGGTGGATCCCTACCACATACTAAAGTTTCATCGAAATCGAACCTTTTTTACGTTAGTTATGACGCATAACATCAGTGGAATGGATCCCGCTCCTATGTTCTGACCTTTGACCCCATTTCGCCCATTTTCAATAGGGTTTTTCCCCAAGTGGTAGGGGACAATAGGGTTGTCCCCTACCACATACTAAAATTTAATCGAAATCGAATCTTTTTTTACGTTAGTTATGACGCATAAGAGCAGTGGAATGGATCCCCCTCCTATGTCCTGACCTTTGACCCCATTTCGTTTACTTTCAATAGCATTCCTTCTGAGGTGGTCCCCTACCACATACTAAAATTTCATCGAAATCGAAACATTTTCACGCGAGTTATCGTGACGACAGACGGACGGACAAAGCTGGAGCATATACGCTTCTTCAACCTACGGTTGTAAAGCGTAAAAAAAACTCTACAATTAATTTCTTACAATAGGATAACAGGTAAAGGTTCGCGTCACACCTTTCCCCTTGGGGGGGGGCACACCACACCGGTGCGGAACACTGATTTAAAGGACTGTTTGTAGAAGCACTAAAACTAAAGGCGTACTAAAACTGAATGAGAAGTAAAGAAGTCCTGAAACTAAATAAGCACTGATGAAGAATTAGTCAAACTTAATAAGAAATAACGAAGCTCTAAAACTAAACATGTACTAAAACTAAATGAGCGCTAATGAAGAAGTACTAAGCCGCTCCGGTGGCGCAGTGGTCTAAGCGATGGCCTCTGATCATTCGTCCGAACGGGGTCCGAGTTCGAATCCCGGTCAGGCATGGATGTTGTGTTTGTCTTACGGCACTGGCTCTCTCCCTTCCCTGACCAGTGACCCTAAATCAGGGACGGGCGACTGCTTATAGCCCATTGAGTTGCTCACGGTGGTCGTTAAACCTCCAATTAAAAAAAAAAAAAAGAAGAAGTACTAAAACTAGAAGTATTAAATGCATTAAGCTAGAATTTCTAAAGCAATGCAGCGCCGGTGGGCGAGTAGTCTGAAGCGCTGACGTCCAGTAATTCGTCTGAGATGAGACCCAGCTCGAGTTCCGAATGAGGAATGGGTGTGGCGTTTGTCTCAAGATCCCTTGTTTGATTGTCCTTAAACATCCAAAGAAAAGAAATACTAAGGCAAGAAAAAGTAAGAAAAACGGCAAAGAGAACTCCAAGTTAATCTTACTTCAGTATCTATAAGGAATACTTTTCCATATCGAACTGCCTTAAAATTTCCCATTATCTTATTTCTTATTATTCAGATCTAAAAGTATAGCTATACACGGACGAAACGAATTGAAAAGAAAGCGAGGGCGGAGGGGGGGGAGGGAACACTTGATTTTGCTATTACATCCCAGTCGCGGAATTTCCTGTCCCAGGCTTATCGACCGGAATCTTATTCATCCTTATATTCAGTAACTAAAGTTGGCGCCAATCCATGTCGGGGGAAGAAAAGAATCGAATGTCAAATAAGAGAGGACGTAATCGATGAAAACTTTAGGACAATGCTCCCATAACTGCTTTTTAAGTGGAGAAAGGAGAAAATCACTTAACTTTAAGGGTAACGTTTCACAGCTCCGAAAGATAATAATGTCGAAAGATCTTTTTCTATCACGGATCTCATAATAAATGTTTATGCCACCCCACTATCTACCAAAAAAACGTCTTCAAAGCATCATCAATCAGCTGAAATGCTTCTCTATGAAGATTGCAACGCAAAGTATAATTAAAAGCTAGGCAATGAAAAATAGTTTGCACGATCGGTGTCGCAAATTTCTTCTGAAATCTGTTTTCTTTTGTTTCTCATTTAACTTAAGTAGAAAAAAATATAGGACGATTGGGCAAATATAAAGAACTCGGTGAAAAGCCAAATCTTGATGAAGTACTAAATACATCTAAACTAACCGAGCACTGTGGATACTGAATGCAAATCTATTTCAGATTTGTAGCAAGTTACCCCGTCGTTGTTCGCGCAGTGAGCATTTCACTCACGCTTCGCATATAAAAAGCGCCATTTATTTGGAAGTTACCATGGATGCACCATCCTCGCTCTAGCTGCCTTTTAGAATCTTCTCAGCAATTTGTTATTAGTTTCGATAAGGAATGCGTGTCTTGGACCTTCAAACAGTCTGTTCTTTGCTCCTGTGTATCTCGTGTAAACATTTCTCACATGAAGCGACCGCTGGCGTTTGCGTCACATGACAGCTTTTCTCATGAAGCGACCACTGGCGTTTACGTCACGTGAGAGATTTTCTCATGAAGCAACCACTGGCGTTTGTGTTTTGTATTTTTATAGATAACGCGATGATACGGGTGCCTAATTTGATTTGTAAGTATATCATCATCATCATCATCATCATTGTCAACCATTATCAATCCACTGCTGGACGAAGGCCTGCCGAAGTTTCTTCCACAGCGATCTGTTTTGTGCCAGTCTCCTCCATGTTACTCCCGCATACATTCTAATTTCATCCACCCATCTCGCATGTGGTCTTCTTCTGGGTCTTTTTCTGTCCCTTGGAATCCAATCTAAAATTTCGGCTGTCCATCGATGGTCTGTCCCTCTGGCAGTATGTCCAGCCGATTACCATTTCAGGGATTTAACTCTGATCATGATGTTTTCCACTCTTGTCATTTTTCGGATCCACGAGTTCCTCTTCTTATCTCTCCTGGTTATACCAAGCATGCACCTCTCCATGCTACTTTGAGTTGTCTGCCGCCTTTGTATGTCTCTTTTAGTTAAGGTCCATGTCTCTGCACCATACGTAAGCACTGGAAGGATGCATTGATCAAACACTTTTCTTTTAAGACATAATGGCATATTGCTCTTGAAAATTATACTGTTTCTTCCAAAAGCTCTCCAGGCAAGTTTTGTACGCCGATTAATTTCTTCAGCAATGTGACCCTCACTTGATATCTGCAGTCCAAGATAAAATTACGTGTCTGTTATCTCCAGCTTTTCTCCATCAATCGATAAATCTTCATTTTGTGTAAAAGCATTGAACATCACTTTTGTCTTCTGAAAGTTCATTTTTAATCCCACTTCTTTACTCTTGTCAGCAAGTTCCTGGATCATACTCTGCAGCTCTGACGGGGTAGTTGCAAAAATGACTACGTCATCAGCAAAGCGAAGGTGGTTTAGATAATCTCTATTAAACTTTATACCTTTGTTTTCCCAGTTCAGTGATTGAAAGACATTTTCCAATGTGGTATTAAAGAGCTTCGGAGATATTGTAATTATATATATAGTATTAAATATATTTCGTCTAAAGAAAGAACTCTGAAGTGTTATTTTTGAGTAGACTACTTAAAACAGCGGAAAAGGTAGTGTGAGAAAACTCTAACGCACGATCACCGGCGTTGTTCAACGCGCAGCGAACAACGACGAGTTCAACGTACACTGAGTGGTCACATAATTATGATCACGCATATGTAAAGTGAGTTATATTATGATACAGGCCTAACGAGGACTAGTGCTTGACCATTAGGCAAAAGGGGTCTATATAAGAGGTTAGAGGATCAGTTGAGAGCAAAGTTACGGACGTAAATGGTAAAACCCAGGACTTATTGGAGTTCACGAGAGATGAAATTGTAGGTTCAGTATGGATTGGCGTGTCCACTTCGGAAACGGCGCCATTTATGGGCTGTGTTAGAGGGTCTCCATGATTCATGTCTACCAGGAGTGGTGCCAAAATGGCGAAACAACCAACCTGCGACACAACTGTAAAAGGCGCAAAAAGGTGGATTCCAGAAATGCACGACGGGGCTCAATACAATATGGATCAACCAGAAAAAAATATTCAGCGCAATTATACAGTATAGTATTAACTACATTTCTTACAAAGAAAAATTTCTGAAGTGGTTTTATTGAGTCGAATATTTTAAACAGATGAAAAAGGTAGCGTGAGAAAAACTAATGCGCGATCACTGGTGTTGTTCAACATGTAGCGAGCGACAACGAGTTAAACATACACTAAGTGGCCAAAGCATTACGACCACCAATAGGCAAAGTTAGTTACTACATAATACTGGCATAACGGGGATGAGGGCGTGGTTAATAGGCTAATGGGGTCAATATAAGAGGTTAGTGAATAAGTTGACAGCAAAGTTACGGACGTGAAGGGTAAACCCGATGATTTGTTGGAGTTCATGAGAGATGAATTATGGGCTCAATATGGGTTGGTGCTTCCACTTAAGAAACGTCGCCACTTGTCGATTGTTAAAGGGCCCCCATGGTTCAAGTGTACCAGGAGTAGATTGTTAGAGCCTCCATGGTTCAAGAGTACAAGGAGTGGTGCCAAAATGTCGAAACAACCACAAAACTAAGAATGACTTGTAAAATAATAGTATTGAATCATCCCATAAGTAATGCGGTGTTTAGAGGTAGTTTTGAATGGCAACAAACAGTGAGACAAGTAACTTTGAATCCAAAATATATTAGATGTGTGCAAAAGTTCTACCAGTTTTTGTAATAGATGCAAATTGCGATCGGAGTATTTATGTCACATATGACGCTGCTATGCCGAATTTTCGGCCAATAAAGCATGAAGCAGTTATAGCATATAGAAGTAGTAGGTTTGTCCGAGTAAGTCATTCGTAACGGAAATCACAGACTGTGCAACATGGAATGCAATAAGGAGCACATTAGACATTGTTTACTGTACGAGTTCGATAAAGGCAGTACTACAGCCGCAACATCTGTCAAGTGTGTGGGGAGGAAGCATTTGATGATAGCACATGTAGCCGTTGGTTTCGGAAATTCCAGGACGGAGACAGAAGTTGTAAAGATCAACCACGTCCTGGGCATCCATCTGTGTTTTCTGACGAGGATGTGTACCAAGCCATAACAAATTACCCACATCCAACCGTTCAGAAATGAGCGGAAACGTTGTCCGTACACAGAACAACAGTCGAAAGACTGATACATGCACTTGGGTTTATCACCAAGTTCGATAAATGGGTTCCGCATCAGCTTTATGCAAAGCAACGAGAGGAGAGAATCTATACCTGTATTTCTATGCTTTTTCGTCACAGAAATGAAGCGTTTTTGGGACGAATTGCAACAGGAGATGAGAAATGGGTACTGTACCGTAATGTAAAGCGTCGACGGACTGTGTGCCAAGGTACGGAGCCTGCTCCATCGACCTCAAAAGGAGGACTGCCTCCCAAAAAAGTTTCGTTGGATGTTTGGAGGGATGTCTAGGGAATAATCCACTGGGAGGTGTTGGCACCTAACCGAACGATAAATGCTGACCTCTACTGCCAACAGTTGGACAAAAATAACTGATATCGAAGCGTTCAGAACTCGTCAATCGCGAAGGCGTGATCCTTCATCATGATAACGCCAAACCTTATGCTGCTTTAGTCACTCGGCAGAAATTATTGGAGTTTGGTTGGGAAGTGTTACCTCACTCGGAGTATTCCTATGACCTGGCACCTACGGACTGCCACCTTTTTCGATCATTACAGACCGCCTTCGCTCTCCAAACCTTTGAAGATGTGGATGATGTGAAAACTGCATTACATGACTTTTTTGACTCGTTTTTTTAGCGTTGATTCACCTACTTATCGACAGATAGCTAGAGGTCATACAGAATGATGACAATTATGTAAATCCTAGGTACGTTATTTGTTGTGTTCTCCTCCTTTCTCTGTAGCCTACAAAAACGGGTACAACATATGCACACACCCAATATTTACCACTATTATTTACAATTTCTTTCCATCGTATTCTTAAATTTTCAATTTCCTAGTGATAAAAGTCTTTCGATTTTGAGCTGAAGAATACACCAAGTTCCCTTCGAGTACCATCCTTTGTATGCTAACGTTTCCCACTAGGGGTGTGATGGAAACTGCGGAAAGGATGATAATCGAATGATGCCAGGTCAGGTTTCAAATTGCCTCAGTTTTTGGAGCGTGTCTTTCGCCGTATGAGATTTTGGCGTTATCGTGATGAAAAATGGCACCTCTTCTGTTGCACAGTTCTGGCCTCTTTTTCTTCAATGGATTGCTTTAGCTCCAATTTTAACAATACAGCTCCGTCGTAATTAGGTTGGCTGGTAGCAGCTTGTAATGAATAACCCCATCCATAATATACACTATCTACCAACAAGTAATTGGACATCCCTGCAATCCACGATATCTCCGGTCCTGATACACGTCACGGCCGCCGCCTCTAAATATCGTGTGGGAAACAATAACGCAACCAGTCACATGCAAGATGCCACGCAGTTCGGAGCTCTCTGATTTCGAGAAAGGTGTAATTGTCGGGTATCACAGAAATGGCTGATCCATACGTGACATATCCAGCGAATTGAAGTACCCAAAGTTGGCAGTGGCCTACGTGATTGGCAAGTGGAAGATGAGAGCTGACTGTCGGAATGTGCCCCGATCCGGCAGACCCACAAAACTGGGAGTTAGAGACCGACGGGCGCTGGCCAGAGAAATTCGGAAGAACCGCACCAAATCGATGAGCCACATCCGCGAGGAGTTTCAACAGGCATCCGGGAGTGTTCTTTTGATGAATACCATCCGTAAGGAAGCCCATCTGCTCGGTTATCATGGACGTGCTTCCGCCCACAAGCCTTTGACTACCAAATCCAATAGCGCTGCTTGGCTAATGTGGTGCAAAGAACGTCGACAGTGGACCGTTGAACAGTGGAAACAAGTTCTCTGGTGCGACGAATCAAGGTTCTCCCTCTACCGTTCGGTTGGCAGGGTCTGGGTTTGGCGTCTGCCTGGAGAACGCCTCCTGCCGGAATGTATTGTGCCAACTGTGAAGTTCGGCGGTGGTGGAATTAGGCTATGGGGGTGTTTCTCCTGGTATGGCACGTGACCCTTGGTCGCAATTCATAGTAGACTCAACTCCGAGACCTACTGCCCCATTTTGGATGCCCATGCGCTTCCTACGTTGTGGCAGTTTTACAGGATGGACCTATGTTACTTTCAGGATGACAATGCCACCTGTCATGTTGCGAGGTCCACCATGTCTTGGTATGGTGACAATAGGGTTAATCGAATGGACTGGCCTGCGCATAGCCCGGACCTTAACCCTATTGAGCACCTCTGGGACGAGTTGGAGCGTCGACTTAAGGGGTGCCCCCACCGTCCGAAATCGGTGAAGAAACTGACCTGTCTTCTCCAAGCCAAGTGGAAGAAAGTACCCCTAGCCGTCGTACAACGCCTGGTTGAGAGTGTGCCCCGGAGGGTCGAAGCTGTAATCACCGCTCGTGGAGGCTCCACCAACTATTGAACGTGAATAAACTTCATTTTCCTTTTGCTATCACATGTGTCCAATTACTTGTTGGTAGATAGTGTAGTATAACTATATTTTTATCTACGCCAATAAATTCGGATAACTAGTATAGTTATACTATCTTATGTGTAGTTGGTCTACAGTTCCCTGCGTTATTATTTAACCCTATCCATATTCCACCAAACTGACAGCATAACCTTCCTTGGATGGAGTCCTCTTTTCTACTGTGGAGCTGGTGTCCAGTTGCGGGTCACCCATTGGATTCGGCGTTTACTATTATTTTACACAATCCATTTCTTATCACCGGTAGCAATTGAATTCCAAAAAGGTTCCTGATTCCTTTTCCAGTTGACAGGAGAGAGACGTGCAGGCTCCATTCGTTAATTCAGATTGCGCTCCGATAATTCGCGAGGAACCAATTGACCGAGCTTAGCAGATGCCGATGGACCGTTAAGTGAGTTGACTGGAGCTGCTGGCCTAATTCTTCTACCGTTACACGATGATTTTGCTCGATTATCGTTCATAACAAATCATCATCTAACTCCTGAGGACGTCCTGGAAATGGATCATCTTTAAGGCTTAATGCAGGGTGATGCACTGTAAATCTACCTATTTTTTAAAAGTTGAATTGGAGCAAAGTCTACGAGAATAAAAAAATGAAGCCACGATACTGGGATATATTTTTTTGTTTTGTTTGAAAGTTTAACGACCACCATGAGCAAATATTAAGGCTATAAACATTCACCTGTCACTAATGTAAGGCCACTGGTTCCATGGAAAGGGGAAAACCAGAACCATAAAAAGACACACAACCCGTGCATCAACTAAGACTTGAACACGGACTCACGTAGGGCAACGAGCCAGAAATGTACGCCTCTGACAACTTGACCTGACGGGGTGGAAAAGTAGAACATTTGAAATGCCTTAACTAAGGCTTGAACACGGACTCACGTCGGGCAACGAGCTAGAAATGTACGCCTCTGACAACTTGACCTCATGGGGTGGAAAAGTAGAACATTTGAAATGCCTCAACTAAGACTTGAACACGGACTCACGTCGGGCAACGAGCTAGAAATGTACGCCTCTGACAACTTGACCTCATGGGGTGGAAAAGTAGAACATTTGAAATGCCTCAACTAAGACTTGAACACGGACTCACGTCGGGCAACGAGCTAGAAATGTACGCCTCTGACAACTTGACCTCATGGGGTGGAAAAGTAGAACATTTGAAATGCCTCAACTAAGACTTGAACACGGACTCACGTCGGGCAACGAGCTAGAAATGTACGCCTCTGACAACTTGACCTCATGGGGTGGAAAAGTAGAACACTTGAAATGCCTCAACTAAGACTTGAACACGGACTCACGTCGGGCAACGAGCTAGAAATGTACGCCTCTGACAACTTGACCTCATGGGGTGGAAAAGTAGAACATTTGAAATGCCTCAACTAAGACTTGAACACGGACTCACGTCGGGCAACGAGCTAGAAATGTACGCCTCTGACAACTTGACTTCATGGGGTGGAAAAGTAGAACATTTGAAATGCCTCAACTAAGACTTGAACACGGACTCACGTCGGGCAACGAGCCAGAAATGTACGCCTCTGACAACTTGACCTCATGGGGTGGAAAAGCAGAACATTTGAAATTTGGAAACGACAATAATAATAAACATGACAGACAACCCACATTTTCAAAAGCTTTCATGTTTTAAATATTTAAAATGAATGCTCGAATTTAAGCCAGAAATGAAGACGCCCCGATAGAGGTTGTTGTGAACTTCTTAGCATCTACAGTTTTCCAAAATGTTATCCTACAAAATAATATTAGATATTTATAAGACGATTATTTGGCCTGTCGTTTTATGTGGTTTCCTAACTTTAAGACGGTGATACGAAATCCCTTCAGTATACTGAAAACAAGATTTTAAAGAAATACACTGAAGATTTTAAAGAAATACACTGGTGTTCGAAACCTAGGGATGAACGCTATTTCGAATTTTGCAATTTGCATAACTGGGAACGTTCAGTAGAATACGGTGCACATGAAAAACGTCGAATTGTGCACACAGGGGTCACGTGGTATCACTTAAACGGACAAAGAGAAAAGGGTGCAGTAAGCGACATGTGTTTGAACGAAAATCGGCACGTGAAGGCATAAAGGTACGAACGTGTAATTTACGTTATGTCTCATAGACATCGCCTAGATGATTTCAGATGGAAAAGTCTTATAGGAAAGCTGGAAGAAGGCAGCGGAGTGAATGACGTTGCCAAGGAGTTTGGAATAGCGCATCGTGTGGTATCCAAGCTCTGGGCACCGTTTCAAATCAATAAGAATGTGTTCCAAATGCATGTTAGGATGTCGTCTTAGCTCTGCTACGATGCATGAAGAAAGAATTTTAGTTGTAAGAACAAAACGTAATCACTGACCCTCGGCTAGTCAGCTCGCGAGTCGCTTCCATACCAGCACAGAAGCGCGGATATCACGACGAACTGTGCCAAGACGTCTGCGAAATACAGAGTGATGTGCCCGAAGGCCTGTAGTCCGCGTCCCTCTATACTGAGCTGAACGTAGCACACCTTTTCAGTGGTGTATCCACAGGAATTGGACACGTCGTCAATGGGCCAATGAACTCTTCACAGATGAGAGTCGTTTCAGGCTACCCTCGGATTCTAAACGTCGGTTGATATGGCGTGAAAGTGTTATTGCGTACCAGCGCGATAATGTGAAGAAAAGGGAGACATCCCACCAAAAACACAAGTGTTGGGAAACTGCTGGCCACCAACAGGCAGTGATGGATCACTGCTGGCTGAAATCTGCCGCTCACGGCCCGTTAGCGATCCGTTGGTGGCAGAGCCATCAGTTGGAAGCCATTGATGGCCCTGCAGCATGGCCGTGAATTGCGGGCCTTTAAGCAAGTGCCACTAGTGGCCCGTAGCTGGCAACCGATGCAACCCCAAAACCAGGTGGAAGCAACGAGACTGCACATGCGTAGAAGCAATGCGTGCCGTGTCTCTCGTGGTAACAGTTAGTTGAAGACGACGCTATAATAATCTTTTATTTATGCTATAAATAAAAGACAACCACAGTTTCCCAAAGCTACAGTTCCTTTTTTTCGCCTTACGAAACCTCGACATTACAGCACCTCGGTAGGGAAATTTTCTCAACAGGTCCTGAAAAACGCCCGTTGGGATCTTGGGTGGAAACGAACCAATGACTGTCTGCGTGGGAAGCGGCCGCTCTACCAACGGGACTGATTTGCCACGCACGAGCATTTGCTTGAAGCTGAGCCTCTTTTATGCTAAATGTGTAACGAATGCTTCTCTATTTAATTTTACAATATTGCGAGGTATTTTTCATAAATGTCAGTTTCATATAATTCATAAATTAATTTTTTCAACGTAATGATTTTTTTTTTTTTTTTTTACCTTAAGGAAACTTCACTGATTTTCAACGAGAATATCAATTTAAAGGCGCTTTCCAAAGTTCGTGCTGTCCTCGACGTCTTGAAAGGCGATTGTTAAATTTTTATATATATACCCGTTCATGTCACATTATGTTACATTTTTAACGTTGTATCTTTCCTTTCCGCTGTCCGAAGCTACATTTGTTTTAAAGAGGAAAATACTTTATTGTTTTACTTCTCGCCTGTAAATCCACTCACCTCCCACAAGGTGAGTGGATCTACTCACCTCCAACAAGGTCTTCTTCTCGGGTTTTCCTGTCCCTTGGTATCCAGTCTGGTATTGCAGTTGTCCAACAGCTGTCAGTTCTGCTAGAAATACGGCCAGCCCATTGCCACTTAAAGATCCTTTCGTTATGTCACAATATAATCAACTCTTACCGTTTTCCGGATCAATGAGTCTCTTTCCTATCTTTCCAAGTTACACCCAAGGTTAGTAGATCACAAGGTTATGCTCATCCTACACTTCCGGTGATTGCTTTGTAACGTCACTGCTCAAATCGCCATCGCAGGACTACCTAACCGCCACGTTTCTTCGTATCTGCACCATAGCAGCGTGTGGGAATTATTATTCCTAAACCAGCTGGAATAATTTTCATGAATCCATCACATTTTTTTAATGTATAATATTTTCAAGTTTTAATTTCAAAAATTTGAGGAATGTTACTGAGATGTTTTTCCTATTCCTCATAAAGAATTCTTTATTATATGGCAATTATATGTCCTGCTGTGCGTTTACACTTCTAAATTTATATAAAAACAGCAAAAATTCCCCGTGTAACTAAATCGTGTAACTAGCAATGCAGTGTATTATTTGTGACGAAGAATTAAGCACGATGTTACCAGAGCCGCCCAGCTGGCATGGCTATCATGTACGCCGACGACTCAAAGTTGAAGTTTCAATTTAACCCCTTGAGTCTCTGGGATCCAGGAATACCTGCATTAGTCTCACAAGAGTGAAATCAAATAAGAGAAAATACGAGTGCTCGCTCTTCATAAGAAGGAAAATTAATCTCAAATAGTAAATACAGTTGAATGAATATCTGAACCACCAGTCAACACAGCAGCAACATCGTTTACTCCAAATTTGCATTTCCTAAATTCAGATGTAACGCTACTAGGACGGATTGATCGCCATATGGAGAAAAATAGAAGCATTTTAAAATAAATTACCCCTCACATCGCATAAATATGCTAGTTTTAACATTTTTTAATCTAACATTTCATACTAACTCCATGAAAGACCAGTATATCTTATGACAAAAATATTGGAATAAATCTACTTGAAATATTCATATGAAAAAGCTCAGAAAAGCAAGAATATAAACATGTTGGATTAGCATTCATTAATCATTAATGAGATGCACAAGGCGTCTGTAATCATCACATGCTTCCTTCGAAAGAAAGCAACTCTGACAGAAATGAGGCTTACAATCAGGTTCGCGATTTTATCTTCTTATATTCCTCTTGAGATTCACAACATTCTAGAATAAAATTACTACTACTCTTTTTATGCGTTTGTTATTAAATGACATCTTTTCATTCCTTGGACGCCCAGAAATTAGTGACTTCAAACATTTACAGTAAATTGAAATAGCCTTTTCTGTTTTATGATGCATCGTTGTGTTTTTTAAGTACCAGGCAAAATCGTACGCAGAAATAACAATCTGAAGTAACAGCTTTACAGATAAACAAACGCCATTCTTCTGATAGATAACATTAGAATGTATATTTATGAAGAATATCCCTTATCAACTGCTGCTTTATGTAGCTTTGGTTGCTTTCTTGGGTTTGCTAAGTATCGACGCGTAAGACGCGATCTTTTGTTTTGAATGAGTGATTACAAACAATAACAAATTCCTGTCAATTTCTAATTCAAAGTTTGGTGCGAGTAAAGCAGTTTCAAAGAAAAATGGAATGTTAGAAATTGCCGAAGGAGAAGAAGATCAATCATTGAAATACGGGATTATACCATTGTACAATACACATTTTGAAGTTGTGAATCCGTTTATTGGTGTAAATATGACATGAATGGTAAGTCAGATAATATCCGAAAACTTGAAAATTTCGTAGTCCTGGAGCTGGAATCGAATCCGCGTCATCAGGCTAGAGCTCGAGTATGCTAACCACTGAATATTCAAATTAATCGTAAACTTGAGACTTGATCGTTCTGGGTGGTGTAGTGGTTAACATACTCGGGCGCTAGCCGGGAGAAGCGGATTGAATTTCCGCTCCAGGACGACAAAATTTTCAAGTTTTCGGATATTATATGGCTTACCATGCATGTCATGTTCACACTAATAAACGGACTCACAACTACAAAATTTGTATTAGAGAAGAAATGTTCTATCGCAAGCAGCTTCCATGTTCGAGAAAGCGCCAACTCTCAAATCGTGGAATGATGAAAACAGCTTTTAATGAACATCAAAGATACAGATCGGGACTTTTGGTTTTAATACAATACCTGTAATTTGTCGAAAGTAACGTCTAACAGTGGAAGTTGTTAGAAGATTAAGAGAAAATGTGCTTTATGCATTTCCACGTCCCCATGATGACGTCACAGAAATGGAAGTCTCAATAGCTCGTCGCATTGGGTAGAGAACCAGATCAGATGGCAATTCCCTTCCCAGTTGCCATGAGAAGAGTTCAATCTTTTCGCCATTTTTTTGTTTGTTTTGTATGAGTCCCCCGGCTGCCGTTTTTGATGGGATTTGTGCAGTAATAAAGTCGTGGTTGTGTTCCATGTATGAAAAGTTATCAACATGTTCTAAATTTGTGTTCGTAAAGTTGGTGTTTAGTACTACTTCGACCAAAACTGTGTGCTATCATCATAAGGTCATTTTGTTTCAAACGTTTATATCGCATCTTTCAATTCTTTCTAAAATGTGTCAACTTTTGTTTCATTCCAACAAATATCTCAAGCAGGAATTCCCATCTGAGTGTCATTCGAATTTCCAAAGAAAGTCGGAAATAAGGTGCGTAGGATCTTTCCAGGTAACTGCACTCAAGTAGCAAATTATTAGGAACACCTAACAGCATTCAGACACGTGCCATCCTCACTTACATACGCAACTATGGCGTTGAGGTGGCTATATAGTGGGTTAGAAAGAAAGTAACGTCTGCAAATGCAAGGCACCAAAAAGGTGCAGATTATCGTGTGTACAAGTAGCAATCAGTTCAAAAGGTAGTCACCGTGATTTACTACGACCTTCTACCATCGTCTAGGCAGCTGTTGTATATCGTCTATGTAGAATTGTGGCGACTTGGACGCAAGGAAGTAAGTGCGCATTTGATATCGTTCCGGTTGGTGAACCACTGCCCTTCCAGGAAATGCTACAACGATCAGAAAAGGGGGTAGTCGCTTGAAAGGAAGACGTCGCTCGAGTCGAAGAAAAGGTGGTAGTCGCTTGGTGGTAGTCGCACCCAGCCTGTCCGGAGAACGCGCTGGGTGCAGTAGCATCTCCCAGCCGAAGTCCCTGATCTTGTGACAGGTCATCCGTGCTGTGTGAGGTGTCGCTCCATCCTGCTGTAAGAGGACGCCTTTGCGATTCAGAAGTGCTGGTCGTTTCGACATGAGCAATGCGTGCAGATCGTAGAGCTGACGGCAGTACACATCAGCGGTGTTGTCCGACAGCAGCTTAAAAAACAAAAAAACACGAAACCCCGCATATCCTACCAAACAGACAACAGGACTTACGTGGGAGTAAGCCGAGTTTGAGGATCGGCATGGGCTTCTGTTTTGAGTCTAGCTACTGCTTCCGGGCGCTGACATTGTCACACGGGACCCATTTCTCGTCACCTGTCACAATGCTGTGCAAGAACGGTTCAACTCGGTCACGTGCAAGCACGGTTACGCATGCACTCATGCGATTTGCTTTCTGCTGAACTGTGAGTTGACGGGGTATCCAAACTCCCCTCTTGCGTTGTAATGTTCGTTTAATAATAGCTGACAGAACACTACATGAATCAGTTCTTAAAGCACTTCAGCTACAGTGAAGATAGGAGTCACCCAAGAAACTTCAGAAAAGGTTACTTACTGTTAGAATTTATTCAGCCCAAAATTCCTTTGGATGAACTCACTCTTCAATAATATAAGTGAAGTAATCCTACTAATTAACACTTGGTTAAGAAAACACCAGCACTAAAGTAGAACACGCAGCCTTCAAATAACTCAAACTTCAATAACACAACGTCTCTTCCAACATAGCCTAATAACTTCCACCATCTCCTGTTGGAAATAGTGAATTTTCGCAGTGTTTCACAGCCCGCTCAAAACAAAAACAAAAAAACATTCACAATTATACGAAGCAACGACGTTGACGTATCACGTCACAAACCGTCATCAAGCCGCTATAAAGACGAGCCGTCTTCGGATAGAGGCGGAGTATAGCCTGTGGAGTATGACCTGGAAAGTCCGAGTCAGATACCAACAAAGTCTGATGTCGTCAGAGTTTGAAGGAATTAATGAAGCAACTACGCGGATATGCTATGGATCAGCCTTAAGAGTTGATACAGTGCATACTGCCCCTTTTGGATTATGACGACGGATCCAACTCAAGTGTCTAGCGGAGTTTTTCCCAATCAAGGTGACAAGTGGCTGTCTTTCCGATGTCTCTAAGAACAGTAAGCCTGAAGTATCTTTTCAAAAAAGTTGAATTCGAACTCTTTCTAATAGTGTACTAGATAATAAGTTTTATCAGTCAGTTCAACTGAACGTCCTTTTTATTTTGAGAGTTACATCATGATAACAGCAGTGAATGGCTTAGGTCAACTGTATATATGTTATATTCATTTAAGCTTCAGATAAAGCTAATTTTTGTTCTCATTAATGCGTCCTAACATTTAGCAGTTTGTGTTAAAATTTACGTAGCATTCCTTTATTGCTAAAAGCCACTGCGCCCTTCAAACAACATCTCCCCACACTGCTGCTGTTCAAACACTATACACTGGAGTGCCAGAAAAACTGGTACACCAGTCTAATACTTAGGTCACCCACGGGAGCGCAGGACTGCAGAAATATGACTGGGCATGGACTCCACTATCTTCTGGAAATATGTTGTAGGCAATGCACACCATACTTCCTGCAGAGCGTTCCACAATTGGGGTGTATTCCGAGGCCTCGGAATCCTGTGTTCGATAGCGCGTTGTATGGCATCCCAAATGTGTTCTATCACGTTCAGATCTGTGGACTTGGGTGGGAATGGCAACACCCCAAACTAAGATGAAAGCTCCTCTAACCATAATGTGGAGGTGCATTGTCCTGTTGGAACAGGCTCAACCCATCAGCATGAATCCAGGACATGAACCAGTGTACCTCGTCAGAAAGGATGCGCACATAGCGTTGGCCGGTCACAGGCGTTTGTAGACGTACCAGGAGTCTCAGTGAAGTCCACCTAAACACACCCCATATCATTACGGACCCCCACCAACCGGTACAGTTCCCTGTTGAAAGGCGGGATCCATGGCTTCATGGGGTTTGCGCCACACGCGAATTCTCCCATCTGCCCGATACGGCTGGAAACGCGACTCGTCAGACCAGGCTACTTGTTTCCAGTCATGAAATGTCCAGTGGCGGTGTTGCCGTGCCCAAGCGAGGCGCATAGCTCTGTGTCGTGCACCCATCAAGGGGACTCGAGTTGGGCTTCGGCTCCCAAAGCCCATATCGTGCAGGGTACGTTGCACAGTCCGGACGCTGATGCTTGTTGAGGCTCCAGCATTGAATTCCGTTTATACCTGCGAGAGTGTCGCGTGAAACGATTCTTGACAGCCGACGATGGTCACGTTCACCCAATGTCTTTTTACGGCCACACTGGTATCTTAGGTTGGAGGTTTTGCCGGAATTCTTGTAGTCACGGTAAACCCTTGCAATGGTCGTCCGTGAAAATCCGAACTTCGTTTCTACCTGCAAAATACTATGGCCCATCTCACGAGCGCCAACTATGACACCGTGTTGAAAATCACTTAAATCATTATTACTTGTGATTCTCATGCCGAAAACAGCTCTGACAGCTGGCAAGGATGTCTATCGCTTTATATACGCACTGGCGGACGCAACCGAGTAAGCGCATAGGTGACGTTGCTATTTATTTTGCATAAGCTCGTCTGTACCAGTTTTTCAGGCACTTCAGTGTATATCGTTCAGTTCTCATCTGACAGATACACACGTCATACGTACTGACATGAAGGTGTTGTCAACCATACTCTCGCGAGAGAGAATATATAACGTTAAGTTTGAGAAACGCTAAGGAGAATGAATTCAAATTTACATAGTAAAAGTAACTAAATAGGAAAGTTAAATTAGAGTATACGTCACAACGTACCTTCACAATTTGACGCAGGTGAGTGATAATGCTCGTGTGGGTAGTTCCAAGGGACTGTCTGATAGATCAAATTTCCCTCTCGAAACCGTTCGAACCAATAACGGCACTGACGATGTGATATGGCATTTGGGTACGCATTGGTAATATTCCTTACAGATTTTGCGGCGTTGCTACCGCGACGAAACTCGTTCAGCATGTAATGGCGGATGTGCTCCTTCTCCACTTTCATGTTGGCTGGTTCTTACAATCTTCGCCTTCTGCTGGCTAACTGCCACTGACCTGCTGATGTCATGCCGATGCGCTGCTCAGTGGCCAACGCGCGCCGTGGCCGGGACTTCGATTTCGGGCACCTCGTCATCGGACATTACTTTTCAACTTAATACGTGTATACAGCTCACTGCAAAAGATTCAGGAGTGTACAAATTGGTAGTACGAGAAAGACTCGTGATTTTAGCAACTTTGAAAGAGGTATGATAGTGGTTTCTAGGCAGGCAGGTGCAAGCATCTCAGAAACGGCAAACCTGCTCGCGCTATGCAACAAGAAATGTATTAAGGGTATTAGTGGTGTAAAAAAAGGCAGTCAGCGATCTTCCTGCGGACGAAAACTACTTTTCGATGTTAACGGCGACTGAGGAGGATTGTACGAGGAAACAGACCAGCTCCATTGCGTCCGGTAACGGCGCTGTACCACAGCTGTATCAAGAAGAGAATTTTAGCATGCACATCCCGCCACACGTTGGCGCAAATGGTTGCAACAAGAGAAGTGTACCACACTTCTCTGCTAAAGACTGAGACGTTCGTCTGTGGTTAGCATGAGAGCACCAAAACTGCATTTTTCGAGACAGAAAAAGCTCGCCAGATCCAATGAACCACATTTTAGGTAAATACACGCTGATGATCTGGCCATTAACTGCACGAATTGATGGATCCCATCTGCTTAACTTTACGTGTACAAGCTGGTGGTGGGTGTAATGGTCTGGGATATGTTTTCACGGTGGTTACTGAGTTCCTTAATATCCCTTGGACAGCATATGGATACCACGAGGTATTTAACATCACTGCTGACCAAGCACACCCTACGTGCACATGGTGTTTTCTGAAGGGGGTGGCTAATTCCAGCAGAATAATTAATCATGCCTCAAGGCTTCAATCTTCTCTCAGTGGCTTCGGGAGCACGACAGTGACTTACAAATGCTAAAATGATCGCCACAGTTGCCAGATCTTCACCCAGTTGAACATTTGTATTTGTAACAGATCCTCCTCCAGCGAACATTCGGCAATTGACGGGTGCCATCACATTCAGTTCGCTAAACATACCTATAGAACGATGTAAGGCCACATCTAATCGAGCCTACTTTGGACGTCACGGGCGGCCCAACACGGCGTTAGGTAGATATTCCTAATAATTTTCCAATTCTCTGTATAGCATTTAAAATGAATCTAATCTAACGTATCACCAATGTCATTATCATGGGACAAATCACTCAAACGTTTCGAGCATTGAAGTGAAGCGTTTTGAATTTGCAGTGAACCAAATTGTCTGGCCCAAAAAATAAACGTTTGGAGATCAAACGAAAATCTCAGCAGCGAATCGACAATGTCTCAAAAGATTTTCTGGTTTGTTTCTAGCGATTGCGGAAATACTAGACAAGTGACTGTGAACAATATTTTGCGCTCATCTCTTTCTTAAAATAACGCACAGCCTCCCGCTAATGAACGTGAAGTTATGTCAGGTTTACGTTCAGATCTCTTCGAATTGGTCGATTTGAAAAATTCCATTTACCTAGCATATCTTCAGTACCGAGGAAGATGTTGTGTACAATTTGTGAAGTTTCGTGAAGCACTTTTCTGTCACTAGTGAGCTATTTTAATTTGAAAATTTCAGCGATTTTTTAGATCATGTCGGGAAATTTCTTCTTGTTGCATTCAGCATGAGAAACACAGCGCACATTATGTGCTTTAAATAAAAAGGAATTTATCCACTACGATGCTTAAATACATTCCCTTTTTCGCTGATTTTTTTTTAATTTCTAAAAATCCGGTTTCGGAGGCTATTTTCGAATCGAAAAGATGTCGAAGGGCGTGCTCATTACACCTAAGAATTCGGTATCATCTTTCTTGTTATTTACTTAATAGTAACTGACATAAGTAGCAAGAAATCTCAGGCTGATGTTCAGCTACTAATATGACCACTGTTTCCTAAGAATTCAGCTGGCACTACGTTATCAGGTCTAGTTCGTTTTATCTGCTTTTTTCCGCAGGTTCTTAGCTGAAGATATACTGCATTCCTCTTCGTTGCTCTGTGTCGTGGGCATTAATGTTTGCCAGGAGTGAAGTTAGAAACCATTATAAGGATAGTGAATTGTAATAATTTTCCTTCTCATTAGCATATTTCCCGCCAATTTCGATGCAGCAGCGTCAATGGGGCTGGCTCTCATTTCTCAGCGGCCCATAAGAAGGAAAGTTAGATTTATGGTTTTCGTCGTTGTGCGGGGGAGTATGGAGATAATGATCTACAGAGGGTCACCGAGGAAGGAAAAGGAGGAGCCTCTGCGCCTTCTAAGAAGAGGACGCGTCTTAAGTGTGTTTCTCAGCGGTCGATTGGGCTTCTCTTGTGGAAGGGGAGTCTGTCGGAAGTAAGCGGAGAGCGAGGTGGGAGAATCTCACGGGTCGGTGCGAAACCGATTGAAGGGGAAAACAAATGAGGACGGATTACGGAAAGCGAATATTGGTCGCAACGGTAAGGCGATCAACGTGTTAACAGCAATAAATAGAGAATGAATGGAAATGACGGATGCGATCTCCCTCAAATCAACTCAATAAACACTTTCCTCTCTGCAAGAACGAGTTATAACTTTAGTCGATATTTTATTTATATTCTATTTATCTGCTCCAGTCGGGTAAAATACGGGTTAAACTCCCGATACAAAAACTCTCCGCAAGCGAAGTATCAACGAACCCCCACACAGGGTGCTGAAATATAACTCTGCACCAAGCCCTGTAACAGCTCACTAACGCACAAGGGTTTTAGTTCATTCTTCTGTGTTGCTCACTATTTCATAGAATTTGTAGTGCGTCCTTCTGCGTTGCTCACTACTGCGCAGGAAGTTTAGTGTATTCTTCTGCTTTGCTCACTATTGTACAGGAGTTGTAGTTCAGTCTTCTGTATTACTCACTAAGGCACAGGAGTTTTTGTGTACCATCCCATCATAGTGCCGTAAGAAAACATGCAATCCATGCCCGAATGAGGCATGGATTGCATGTTTCCCTTACGGCACTCTCTCTCTGCCTTCTCTGGAACCAAAGGACCTAAATTAGAGACGGGTGACTGCTTATAGATCACTGAGTTGCTCACAGTGGTCGTTAGATCCCGAAACAAAACAACAACAATATAAAATGGAGACAACTACTATCGCTCTTGTTTTCATACAAGTTCCGTCCGAAAATTAAAAAAAACTATTATATTAATGAAAAAATCGAAATCTCAAGGAAGTAATTGCTACCACTTAATATTCAAAGTGCCTTCCACCTAATTCAATACTCGACTTTGCGCGGCCGTGCAGCTTCTGCATCAATCTTTGGAACTAAGCTTATGGAACACTGTTTAATTCCCTCTGTGAAATTCAGAAATTTGCCTATGACGGGGATCGAACCCCCATCCCTTTGCTTTGAAGACGATTGCTTTACCAATTAAGCTACACCGACGGAATTTATCGCTGCAACTTTGTCATCTAAGCATGGGCTTCATCTCTGTAGTATGTCATATCATAATTTTTTTCAAAGCAAAGAAGGAATTCTCATTAAATCCATATGATGCGTTGAACATACATCACATATTTTTCAAATAACCCAACGGCCAGCAGGTCCATTTCCAAAATCGTACGCCAATGTGAAACACAAATTTGCCGGTGATGGGGATCAAACCTTCGGCTCTGTTACCGATTCTTTTACCAATTAAGTTTCGCCGACGCACTACAAAACCTGCGTAATAGTAAGCACCGCAAAGGAATGCACTAAAATCTTGTGCGATAATGATCAACGCAGAAGAATACTCTAAATATCTTGTGCAATAGTGAGCAACGCAAAAGGGTGCACTAAATCCCTGTGCAATAGTGAGCAACACCTTGGTGTACACTAAATTCCTGTGCAATAGTGAACAACGCAGAAGAATGCACCAAAATCCTGTGTAATAGTGAGCAATGAAGACAGGTGCACTACAAATCCTGTGCAATAGAGAGCAACGCAGAAGGGTGCACTACAAATCTTGTGAAGTAGTGAGCAACACCTTGTTGTACACTAGAATACTGTGCAATAGTAAGCAGCGCTGGGGAATGCACTAAACATCCTATGTAATTGTGAGCAACGTTGAAGGGTGCACTACAAATCCTGTGCAGTAATGAGCAACACCTTAGTGTGCAATAAAATCTTATGCAATAATGAGCAACGCTGGAGAATGCACTGAAGATCCTATGCAATAGTGAACAACGCAGAAGAATGCACTACAAATCCTGTGCAGTAGTGAGCATCAGCATTCGTGAGCACCAAAATCCTGTGCAATAGTGAACAACGCTGGAGAATGCGCTAAAATCCTGTGCAATAGCGAGCAACGCAGAAGAATGCACTAAAACTCCTGTGTAATAGTGAGCAACACAGAAGAAAGCACTAAAATCCTGTGCATTGAACAACGCAGAAGAATGCACAAGGAAATGCTAAATTGCAAAAGCGAGAGAACTTTTACTCAGAAATTGAAATATTTCCCCGATTTTTTTGGATGGTCTTATGTCGCACGGTATGAAAATCCAGAATAATGGATAAAGTGCTTCAAATTAAATATTTCAATTTGAATTAATGTTGGAGGAACAATTTTAAAGCAAGCCATTCATACAAAACCTCATGTAATAAAGTGCAGAAAGTTAGCAAAAGAAAAGAAAAGAACGCATTACGAAGAGCCCTCTTCAATTTGTTCACAATTTCTTCGCATAATCGCAGATTTTTTTTCAGATTCCAATACCTGACGTAAAATTTGCCCAGCTCATGTTATGTTTCCAGTCTTATGAAATAATTTCAAAATGTTTCCGAATTCAAATGCACAAGGGAAGCTATTCCTAATAGTAATGCTATAATAAAACACAATCGCATAATTCTGAAACAGGAAAACGAGAATGGAACACATTCAAATAAAATACGTTTGGCTCGGAAGAAATAATAAAAGACTTCAAGACTGATATCTGAGTGCTGTTGGATGAACATACGAAGTGAATGAGATTGGGGAGATTCATTTGCCGAAGTTATTCTTCGAAGTTTATAGCTGCTGCTGTAAGGAACTTCGAAGTTTATTGCATCAAAAGGAAAACACAATTTCCTAATTCAGTGTTCCCTGGTGAATGTTAGCATAGAAAGATAAACATTCCGAGATACCAAGGTTAGCAGTTACTTTGGATTCTGAAAGTATAAAAAAGAAACCGAATAGAATATATTTCTCCTTTTCAGAGCACACTTGTCGCGCTTTTAGGATTTCTGCGTAAATACAAAATTTAAAAATTGAACGATAGACTGTTATAAAAATTAATAAAGTTTCTGCCTTTCAGGATTACTCCTTGCGACGCCAAACACAGTCGCTTGATAATTATAATTAAATACACTCCTCGCAAAAAAAAAAAAACGAAACACTCAGAAGGAAACATTCAATCGAGATGAAAACTGTATGATAGGAAAGGAAATGATTGCAATTCCAGAGCAGTTGGGCTATTTATTAGGATAATACACCTACACGAGTGGAACAAGTCCGCACGATGTAGGACCGATTTTATCCGAGCCACCTCTGGCTCGGATAAAATCGGTTTCCAGGCGTGGATAGATGCATGCAGTTCATGGATAGTGTCCAGACATATAGCATGCCAGATGGCGTCCAAATTTAGGGCCAGTTCACTAAATTTCGGGCCAGTTATGATAGGAAAGGAAATCATCGCAATTCCAGAGCAGTTGGGCCATTTATTCGGATAACACACCTACACGAGTGGAACAAGTCCGTACGATGTAGTGCCACCTCTGGCTCGGATAGAATCGGTTACCCGGCGTGGATAGATGCATACAGTTCAAGGATACTGTCCAGACATATATCATGCCAGATGGTATCCAAATTGCGGGGCAGTTAACCGACATTCCGGGATGGGTGTCGGTGGCGTCCCATCATGTTGCAAACATGATCGATCTGTAAGAGATAGGGCGATCGGGATGGCCATGGAAGGGTGTCAACATTACGGAGGCAGGTGTGTTAGGGTCATGCCGTGTGCGACCGGGTATTACGCTAGTGAAACATTTCTCGGTGATGCTGCGACAGGAATTGCAACACAACATGTCGTACAATGTCCTCGACGTGCCCCTGAGCAGCAAAGGTTGTACGGGGGACTAACAAGGGTGTCCGGCTGTCGTAAGAAATGGCTTCCCAGACAGCCAGTCTCGGTGTGCAAGCCGTGTGCTGAATCGTGCGCTGGCCGGCTGCTCTCCAGAGATGTACGCGCTGGCCATCAGCGCCAAGTGCAAACCGTGACTCATCACTGAAGACAACAGAATGCCACTGCAAGCTATCCCACTTTTACCGAGTCTAACAACCGATGCCGGTGATGTTCTCTGGCCATTGGTTGGCGGCGCAGTGGCTTCCCGAATGCGGTCCCGTGCCTCAAGTTGCCTGCCTGGCAACAGTCTAGATGGTTACTTCCGTACCTATAGACGATGCAAAATGGCCACGGATGGTTGAGAGCGACGAATTCGGTTCTGTTCGTGCGTCTCTCACAATCGCTCGATCCTCGTGTTCTGTTGTTGCCTTCGGGTGTCCACTTCACACGTGCCGCTGGGTTTTGTCTTTCTTGACCCATTGGCGCCAACATCGTCCGATCATAGCGTCGCTCCGACCCAAATACCTAGCGATATGGCGTCTTGACCAACCAGCCTCTCTTAGCCCAATTATACGTCCTCTCTCAAACTCCTTCAGCTGTTCGTGTTGTGCACGGATCCGCTGAGGGAGTTTGAGAGAGTCCGTTGGGGTTAATGCAACCGTATCTGCGTGTGAACTTTGCTCTTGACATACCTTCCTCGATGCGCGGTCCCCATGCTCTGTGGCGGGCCGCTTTAGACATTGGTCGTTATTTTTTGATCGTTTTCATGTTCGTGCCTTACGTACTTTCATGCGGAGTTTCATCAGGATTGAACGAATTTTCAGGGTGCCTTTTTTTCTCAAATAATCTATACCTCCGGAAAAGTAAACGATGGCACAGAAAAATTAAACATAATATAGGTTGGCAGACGAATTAGTAATCATTACAGTTACAGAGAAAAGGCCCAAATTTGTTCCACTCACAAACGGATTATATGGTTTTACAAGACGCCTGGATACACTTCACATCATGCTGTCGTAGAGGCTTCGAATGGCTTGCTGAGACACACCACGCATATTGCAGCCGACATCTCAAAGATGCTAGAAAGCAGCAGGTGTTTCTGAGGATGTCACCGTACCAATTTTCAAACGTATTCAGTTGACAATAACAGGGAACTTACTTGGCAACGGGACAGTGTCGATAAGTCATAGACGATGCTAGCGTGTAGTTTTGCAATGCTGAAATCTACCGACAGCCACTCTTGCAGCGAAGGGAAGTAATGTGGCTTACAGGACGTTACCGATGGAGCACCGCTTGGTCAAAGTGTCTGAGTTGTACGGTACAGACTAAAGGGCCTAGCTTGGCCTATTTCATTTTTATCAATAAGAAAGGGAAAATTCGAGCTCGAAATGAGGCTGCTCCAGAAGATTTCGATTTTGCTGCTGGATTAAAAAAGGGAAAATTCGAACTCGGACTGAGACTTTGCCAGAAGATTTCGATTTTGCTGCTGGATTAAAAAAGGCCATATTTCGAGCTCGGACTAAGACTGTACCAGAAGATTTGGATTTTGCTGCTGCATTAAAAAAAAAGGGAAAATTCGATCTCGGATTGAGACTGTGCCAAAAGATTTTGATTTTACTGCTGTATTAAAAAAGGGAAAATTCGAACTCGGACTGAGACTGTGACAAAAGATTTCGATTTTGCTGCTGGATAAAAAAGGAAGTATTCGAGCTCGGATTAAGACTGTGCCAGAAGATTTCGATTTTGCTGCTGAATTAAAAAAAGGGAAAATTCGAGCTCGGATTGTGAATGTACCAGAAGATTTCGATTTTGCTGCTGGATTAAAAAAGGGAATATTTTAGTTCGGACTGAGACTGTGACAGAAGATTTCGATTTTCCTGTTGGATTAAAAAGGGAAAATCCGAGCTCTGACTGAGACTGTGCCAGAGGATTTCGATTTTGCTACTGGATTAAAAGAGAAAAAAAAACACAGCCTGTACCGTTGGTCAAATGATGATTGGCTTGTGACGTAATCAGTTGTTCTCTTGTATTATTACCTTTCCATACAACTGATTCGGAGTAGTTCGTAAAGTGAAACCAAATTTGATTTCATAAAAGAAAAATGAAATTTGGTTTGCACTGGAATGTTAATTTCATCGAAACACTTATATCCTAAGAGATGTTTCATTAAGTTTTTTAATCAAAATGGTACCATTCAACAGTCTGTTGGTAATTAGGACCCATTACCATCACTCCTACATCTTTCTCATTTACTTAAAGAATCGAACTCTGAAATAAAATTTCGCTTTGATTCTATAATCTTTTCTGCTGGCTTTAGTTTCCTTTAAGAAGAGTTCTTTTATGTTTCGGGGTTTAATGATCACCGTGAAAGTCTGAAAGGCTATAAGCAGTCGTCCATTTCTAATTTGGTGCCACTGGTTCCAGGGTGGGAAGAGAGCCATCGTCGTCAAGAAAGCACACCTGCCATACCTCCCGTATACACTCCAGGCCACTGAATTAGAATCTTTTATTCAATACCAGGTGTTTTTCTAACCTGTCCCATGCCTACTCAATAGGATTCAGATCTGGGCTTTGTGGTGGCCAGGAAGTATGGTAGAAGTCGCTGTCATGCTCGCTGAACAACTGCTGAACACATCTTGCGCGACGGGTAGTACTAACATACGACCTTCGAGCAATATCAAGGGACTCGTTCCTTACCGACAGAACATGTTACTTACAATGACACCACCTCCATAATCTTGAGTTGTGTTTACAAGAAAGTTGGGTCACGGTGCTCCCTCCAAACGTTTTGCGTACCGCAGGCGCAGAACAAAGTGTCGCGAGACTCATCGGACCACATTATTTTTTTGCAGTGTCCACTTACGGTTTTCCTGACACAACTGTAGACGAACTTTCCAGTTCTTTGCAGAAATCAGTGATTTCCATATAGGCATGCGAATACCAATACCGAGCGTCTTCAATTCCCTGCGCATGTTCGCTGAGATATGGATCGGGAACAGCCTTCATCGAATGCTTCTGTCAATTTCTGCGCACAGAAAGTCCTGTTTCTCCGTACAAGCCTTCTCAGACGACAACGTTCCCGTTCTGGAGAGATTGTTATCACGTTACAGTTACGCCTCTTACGCAAGCAATGTGGGTTATTTTTGCATCGATTAAATCCCCGGGATATTTCCTCTTTTGGAAACCAGCTGCTGTTTTCAAAATCGTCGCACCAGCCAGAAGGGTACCAACAATAAGCCACTTATCTAACTCTGAAAGATTCTTTGTTTTTTCAATTGTGATCAACGTACTGACGAGCATCAGTCTTAAATAGTTACCTAGATCACACGGTAACGTACGTGACCAAGTATTTTGCATATACGCTGGTGCGTAAGTGCCATTTACATACATCGGCTTAAATGCTTCTAATTCAGTATCCAGTGTGTGTGTGTGTGTGTATGTGTTAAGATACGCGCCTTACTAAAATTTTCATGAGAAACATATACTGTATTATGAATTTCCTTTTTAACATATCATAAGCTGCTTTTATGCTTTTACATGTTACATTTGCACGAAAATATTGATATCAAATCTTATTTCGCCATTTTCGTTTTTTAAAAATAGGTTTCCGAGGAGACAATGCTTTTTTAAAAAGTGAGGAACCATTTATGACTTATACAGGATGATTGTAAATTCCTTCAACAAAACGAGACGGGTGATAGTACACATCAAGACGAAAAATATTTGCAACGGAACCTAGGGCCGCATTCCACTCCTAGTTCCAGAAAAGAGCACGTTAGAAAAACGTTCAGCAGGCACACGGAGTTCCAACTAGTGCATGAGAAGCACAAGATGCAAATCAGGTGCGTTGAACACGTGCGCAGACGATGAGGAGCAAATATTTAGAAAAGCAGCCGAGCACGTTCAGCGATATTATTGTGCGAACATCACATGAGAATTGACGTATACGTCTGACCGGCCCAGCGTACCGTGTGTTCCTGGAGCAAATGCTTTCCGTTCTGTTGCAGGATGTTCCGCTCACCACACGAAGGGACATGTGGTTTATGCATGATGGGTCCCCAGCACACTTTCCCACCGAGGTCCGATACTTCCCAAATGCGACATATTTCGGGCGGTGGATTGGACGCGGTGGATCTGTGGCTTCGCCTCCACCCTCCCCGGGACCTTAATCCACTGGACTTCTTCTTCTGTGGGCACATGAAAACATTGGTGTACGAGACACCTGTGTACTCCCTGGAAGATCTCGTCGTGCGAATCGCTGTTGCTGCGGACAAGATCAACACCACACCGGTAGTCTACGAGAGGGTGCGACAGTCCTTCATTCGCCGGTGTGGGCCATGCAACGACGTTCTTGGACGCCAGTTTGAGCAGCTCCTTTTATTCTTTCTCTGATGCGATTGGAATTATGCAACTCATAAATTAGGTAGGTCTCTTTGTTTTCACTGCTGAAGGCTCAATGTGGATATGTAAATTTACACTTCTCTGGCACTAGGAGTGGAATGCGGCCCTAGGTTCCATTGCAAATATCTCTCGTCTTGATGTGTACTATCAACCCTATTGTTTTATTGAAGGAGTTTACAATCTCCCTGTAGAAAATGGCCTTATACAAAATTTTAATAACTCTTGAAGTGACAATTTGTCTTCGCTAAAATGCATTACATCATCTTATTTACCATTCACAGAAGTTATACAGAGGGTGCCATTACATTTTTGTGCTACAACGACGTGGTTATAAATGAAACAATGCAAATGCACTAATTATTTACATAGTTGGGCAGCTGATACTTCTTCAGAAGTGCACGTGTTCGGGAACTGACGTGAACACCGGACTTGTTATTTTTTTTTTTTGTAAAGGAAGTACCTTTCATATGTATTAATATTCCAAGCAGCCCTTCCGGTCCGATGAAATATTATTCCGGCAACACAAATTCTCATCGCTCCGTCGAACATGTTTCCCACGAGAGTAGTAAATTACGTCATTCGTATCGATTCTTCGTAACTTCCAGTCCTAAGTATGTGATGCACTCACTCAGAGTCTTTCAATATTTCATCCGTTTGGTGACAGAGTGTCCTCATGCTAAAATAACACATGTATTGCGAACAACTGCGTTTTCCCGTAGACGGAATATTTATCAGTATTTTAGTTGGGACAATCTGAGTGTGTCTGCAGCAGTCGTAAGTTCTTTTAATTTTCAAGCAAGTATCTGTGGAGATACCGACTCCTACCCATATGCTACAGTGAACGTTAACACATTTGTAGAACGTTTTTGTTCAGAAGTTACAGGGGGAAAAAAGTTCAAAAACTTGAAACTGGCAATAGCCTGTTCCATAACCACGAAAGAAACGTCTGCTGTAGTTAAATATCGTTTGCCAAAAAATGGCGTACGAAAACAAGCTGTTGACAGAAGGTTATGTTTTTGCTCTTAACGAAGATAAATATTCATATTCTGTAATTAAAATACTGTAAAAGTATGGAATTAGCATTTCTAAATGTAAAATAAGGCACATAATTAATAATAAGAGAAAAATCGTCAAGTATTGCTTTTAACAGGAAAACAACGCCAAACGAATATCCAAAGAAAGTACGCACTTTTACAACTATTTCTCAAGCAAGGTCTCTGGTCTAAAAGAAAATCTACCTACCCAAAAAATCTATAAACACTTCTGTGTCAGCTGCAAACAAAGTAATAAACAAAGATTTGAATCTGGAAAAAAAACATTGTTCACCTACTTTTGCCTAGGCACGTAGCTAAGCGCAGAGCATGGTGTAGACTTCTTCATGAAAACCACTTACCCGAAGACAGATGGTAATTTATTGTGACTATTGATGAAGCATGGATCAATCTATACTATTGTACGAATAAAAAGATCGATTTACTATCGCAAAAGAGCAGAAAAAGACTTAAGAACTTGGTTCCAAGAATCCAAAGAAAGTTTCAGTACAGGATTCACGATTATTGCTGATTTCTCGTACAATGGGAAACTGAAGTCAGCAAAAGTTAAAAAGAATGTTAAAATGAATTCTAAATATTGCCCAAATAATGTTTTAACTCCTATATTTAAAGAGGAAATACCGTTCCTTTATCCACAGAACTTTCAAAGAGTGCAACTCCAACAGGATAAGGTTACCAGTCATACACCCAAATTCCGTCCCGGTGGCGCAGTGGTCTGAGCGATGGCTGCTGATCATTCGTCTGAGGTGGGTCCGGGTTCGAATCCCAGTGAGGCATGGGCGTTGTGTTTGTCTTACGGCACTGGCTCCCTCCCTTCCCTGGAGCCAGTGGCCCTAAATTAGGGACGAGCGACTGCTTTTAGTCCATTGAGTTGCTAACGGTGGACGTTAAACCTTCAACCAAAAACAAAAAAAATACATCCAATTCTGCCACTCTAATTTTTTAAAAATGAAAAAAGAGACGTGTATCAAGTCTAAGTCTATGCAGTTTGTTCATATTAATTCCAAGAACATTGACGTGCCACCGATAGACTTTTGTACTTTCGGACTGCTAAAAAATAGCGCTTTCTAAACGCAGACCTAAAACTATGATTGGACTATGGAAAGCAGTGGAATAAAATACCACTACCAATTTTAAGCAATGCCCTGCTATCTTGGAAATATAAATGAAGGTTGACATCGAGAAAAGGGCTGTCAGATGGAACATTTAAACGCAAAATAATTTTATTTTAAACTTTGATTATATTGCTGGAAAATGGTTCTAAAAAGGCGTATTTAATGGGAATTTGAAGCAAACTGCCTTGAACTATAAATGTCACAAATTACCTTACAATTAAAAGTGAAACATTAAGCTGCGATTTGATTTTAACAAAACTTCTGTTTTACTACGATAATTCGTAATTCTATGTATTTTACTGAATAATTGAGGAACGATCCATCATTAACACCAAGCTGTGATGTACTGTAATTTAATCTTGCTTTTTATACTATGCATTGTTCCCGACGTCAGTAAAGTAAATCTCATGCATAAATTTCCATGTAACGGAAATTAATATTGTTGCCGACGTCAGTAAAGTAAATCCCATGCATAAATTTCCATGTAACGGAAATAAATATTGTTCCTGACGTCAGTAAAGTAAATCCCATGCATAAATATCCATGTAACGGAAATTAATACTGTTTCCGACGTCAGTAAAGTACATCCCATGCATAAATTTCCATGTAACGGAAATAAATATTGTTCCCGACGTCACTAAACTAAATCCCATGCATAAATTTCCATGTAACGGAAATTAATATTGTTCCCGACGTCAGTAAAGTAAATCCCATACATAAATTTCCATGTAACGGAAATAAATATTGTTCCCGATGTCAGTAAAGTAAATCCCATGTATAAATTTTCATGTAACGGAAATAAATATTGTTCCCGACGTCAGTAAATTAAAATCCCATGCATAAATTTCCATGTAACGGAAATTAATATTGTTCCCGACGTCAGTAAAGTAAATCCCATGCATAAATTTCCATGTAACAGAAATTAATATTGTTCCCGACGTCAGTAAAGTAAATCCCATGCATAAATTTGTAACGGAAATTAATATTGTTCCCGACGTCAGTAAAGTAAATCCCATGCATAAATTTCCATGTAACGGAAATTAATAAAGGAAGTAGTCAAAACCATTGGCGAAATCTGATTTTTTAAATCTTGTCTCATGAAGTGATGCACCAACAGTTAATTTTGTTACTCCACAATATTTTTTTCTGAATCGGGGAATATTGCTTTATCTCGTTTTACATAAGTGTTACAATATCTCATTGCAATCTGCGTAAATTACGATCATTTAATGCTAAATGTGAAAAAGTCATTTGAAAAATTCATTTTTGTTGCCATGAAAACAGTGCGTCTTAGCGAAATCTGGCTTCTCCCGACTCCCCTCTCTAAGCGGTAGGGTGAGGGTTTACCTACTATTGAAGAGAGCTTTAAAATGATATATAAAACGATGGGGGTGCAACTTGTAGATATCGTAGCCCCAAAATTGGTACCAACCTTCTCACTTACACACTTGCGATTCGGCTTTTCTTTGTATTTTGAGGTCAGGTATCAGCACCATAGACTTTCGGAGCCACATCACATTTCATTGGTATCAGGGTTGTTTTTTCCCTTCGTCTAAATCTGAATAATATACAGCGATGAGCCATGGCATTATGACCACCCCCGTCTAGATAAATGAGCGCGCCTGGAGACCGAACGGAGGCGCAGGTGAAGTTACTTCACAGAGCAGTATGCATACAACCTGACGACCGGCTTTCGGTTAGTAGAGTATTCGGAGTCAGAATGGGAAAAGCTGCCGATTTATTGGAGTTTGATAAAGGACAAATTGTGATAGCACGGTGTCTCCCAACTACGATCGCTGAAGCAGTGCGGCTTGTGGGTTGTTCACGCGCCGCTGTAGTGAGTACGTATCAAAAGTGGTACACAGATGGCCAAATGACGAACCGTCAACCAGCCGTTTTTTTGTCCGTAGCTCATTCATGACAGGGGCGAGCGGAGATTGTCGCGCATTGTTCACAGCGACCGCAGGGTCACAGTGCGACAAATCCCCCGCAACAACAGCAGTGGTGATAAGCACAATGTGTCACAGTACATTGTTCATCGCAGCCTTCTGCGCATGCGCCTGCGTAGCCGAAGACCCAGCCGGGTTCTCATGCTCACTGCACATCATCGCCAACAACATATGAAATGGGCCCAAGATAATCGAGATTGGATTATGGATGATTGGAAGAAAGTGGCCTGGTCTGGCGAATCAAGATTACTGGCACATCACTTAGACGGCCGAGCACGGATACGCCAATTACCAACGGAGGCTGTGGCACCTGGATGCACTGTTGGGCGGAAACAGCCCGGAGGCGGCGGTGTCATGCTGTGGGTGATGTTTTCTTGGGAACACTTTAAGCCCCATTATCCCAATAGCAGAATCCAGGTATCTGAACATCGTTGCAGACCAAGTTCACCCATTCATGGCAACTGTGCTCCCTGCTCGTGATAGCCATTACCAACAGGATAATGCGTCATGACACACTGCCAGAATTGCCAAAGGGTTAGTTCGAGGAACATTTTGGTGACTTTCTGTTAATGCTCTGGCCTCCAAATTCACCTGACATGAACCCAATCGAGCATTTGTAGTTCGACTTGGAAAAGCAGGTTTGCGTTAAATCACCACTACCCTGAAATGTAAGGGAACTGGAGGACCTGCTGTTGACAGTATGGTACCAGATATAGCAGAATACCTATCGCCACCTCGTCGAATCGGTTTCTTGCCAAGTGGTCGCTGTTTAGCGGGCTAAAGGGGTATACACGGATGAGCAATTACTCATAATGTAATTGCTCATGTCCTCATGTCGCCATAGTTTTGTAAATATTTACACTAATGACACACATATCTTCTTTCATTGGTTTTACGACAATACAATCCATTAGTCCACCTACCTAAGTAGCGCTCAATGTCGGGAATCAGTAAACCACATTTTTAGCACGCCTTTTGTGAAAAAAGATCGTGATTATGTTACCGGTTTGTCTGTCCGTCCGTCCGTCTGTACCCACGATATCTCTGCAACTATTAGTCCGATTTGAAAAATTCATTTTGCATTGGGAAGCTTGAAATGCCGCCCCGGTGGCGCAGTGGTCTAAGGCGTTGGACTCTGATCATTCGTCCGTAAGGGGTCCGGGTTCGAATCCCGGTCAGGCATGGATGTTGTGTTTGTCTTACGGCGCTGGCTCTCTCCCTTCCCTGGAACCAGTGACCCTAAATTAGGGACGGGCGACTGCTTATAGCCCATTGAGTTGCTCACGGTGGTCGTTAAACCTCCAATCAAAAAAAAAAAAAAAAAAAAAAAGAAGCTTGAAATATGCGAATGATGATCATTTTTTTCGCGGTACAATTTTACCCCTAGGGGACGTAAATGCAGATGATGTCGAATTCAAAAATACGTTTTATTCCACATATTTGCTTCTAAACATCAGATTAAAAAAATTTTTTTATCTTTCGATTCCATTTATGTCAAAAACTGTTTTAAATATACAGTAGTTACTTTTTCAAATTACGCATAGATTTTCTGCTAGGGGGCGTAAAAGTAAATTACGTTTTTCGAAATAACTCTTCTTCTTAAACTCCGATTTGAAATTTTTTTCTTCAGCGGATACATCTCCTGATGGAAAATCTTTTGCATATAATTTAAAATTTTTGGTAATGAATACGTTAGCCACCAGGGGGCGTAAGTGTTAATTTTTGCTTCTGATGTATTTGCTATAAAGTCTGAGCTTTTAAAATATCGATTGGAAAAATTATTTCGTGCACTGATGCCACTCACATCGATACACATTTTCGGAATATTTTTTTCTTAAAATATTCCACAGCTTCTGAGCCAGGGGCGTAGATGTATATCGTATTTTTGTCAATATCTCTACATCTAAAAGTCCGATTTGAAAAACTCCTTCTTTGTTGGACAGTGTTTCAGGTGTGACATGTTTTGCATATAATTTCAAAATTTTCAAGTAATTCATAGACTTTCCGCTAGGGGGCGTAATGGTAAATTGCTTCCCCCCTCTATATCTCTGCTTCTAAACCTCCTATTTGAAAAATTATTTCTGCACCGGATACAGCTCCTGATGGGAAATCGTTTGCACATAAATTCTAATTTTTGAAAAAATGGTTTGGCCACCAGGTGGCGTAATTCTCAATTTCCGCTTCTGATATATTTGCAGGAAAATATGAGCTTCTAAAATCTCGACTGAAAAAAAAGTGTTTTGTTCACCGATACTACTCATGTCGACAAACTTTTTAAGAACATTTTCTTCTTGAAATAATGCATGGTTTCTACGCCAGGTGGCGTAGATGTATATCTTATTTTTGTCAATATCTCTACTTCTAGAAGTCCGATTTGAAAATTCCTTCTTTGTTGGATAGTGTTTGCAATGCGAAATGTTTTTCCTATAAATTCAAAATTTGCAAGTAAATCATAGACTTTCCGCTAGGGGGCACAAAGGTAAATTGCGTTTTCTGCGTTATTTCCGCTTCTAAAGCTCCGATTTGAAAAAATCTTCCCGTATCGCATACAAGACCTGATGGAAAATATTTTTCACATAATTTCTAATGTTTGGTGAATAATGGTTTGGCCACCAGGGGGCATAAGTGTGCATAAGTGTTAATTTCTGCTTCTGATGTATTTGTAGCAAAATCTGGGCTCCTGAAAACACGACTAAACTTTTTTTTTTTCTTGGGCAGATGGTGCTCATACGGAAAAACCTTTTGAGAATACTTTGTTCCTAGAATAATGCATGGCTTCCCCAACAGGGGACGTAAAGTCACATCTTATTTTTGTCGATATTTCTGTTTTTAAGAGTCCGATTTGAAAAAAATGTTTCCATGTTGAAGAACGTTTCCGGTGCGAAATGTTTCTCATATAAATTCATGTTTTTCTTAACGCACAAGTCTGCAACCAAAGGGCGTAAGCTCACAATTCCGTTTACAGCAATATCTGAGGGATTAAAAACCGATTGAAAAACTTCTTTCTTCCGTCAGATACTATTGCTTTCCATACCAGTTTCATTGACTTTGAATAGCTTTTATATATTTAATTTGCGTCACAATGGATTCAAAAGACGTGCTTATTACAATCGAAAAAACGGTGTCATCTTTTTTGTTTGTTATTATGATCTAATTCCACTTAGAAAGTACCCGACTGCGGATCGGTATATAGTCGTGAGGGGCGCAAGTAAATTATAGGTGTTGTATATGAAAATCAGGTTTTTTTTTTTTTTTTTTTTTTTTGATTGGAGGTTTAACGACCACCGTGAGAAACTCAATGGGCTATAAGCAGTCGCCCGTCCCTAATTTAGAGTCACTGGTTCCAGGGAAGGGAGAGAGCCAGTGCCATAAGACAAACACAACATCCATGCCTCACCGGGATTCGAACCCGGACCCCGTACGGACGAATGATCAGAGGCCAGCGCCTTAGACCACTGCGCCACCGGGGCGGCGAAAATCAGGTTTCTTGAGTCTGGTTAAAATACAGTAATTCCTGAAGAGAACAGTACTTTATTTCCTAGATATTTATTTTGCTTTCGTAAGCGTAGCAACATTTTTAGGTTTTTACGTCTAAATGATACTAAGGAATAGCATTTTCAGCACAACAAAATTTAGCATATCGTGACCCTCAAAAATCATCTACAATAATGCTTGTTATTTCTGTTTAAATGGTTTCATATAATTTAAGAATTTTAGTTTAGTAGGGGATCCTAATGTTGACATTTTTTGCAAGTAAGCCTAATATTGGGCAATTAGGAGTAACTTAGTATATTTTTTCCCCTAAAATATTTTTCTACTGTTTCTGTTTCCTTTTATAGAAATTCGATATAGCAGAAACCAACGTTCATTGGGTATATAAGAAAATGATAACGCTGTTATTTCTACTGACCCTGCACGTGGTGATGTAACAGCATTAAAAGTAAATTTCTGGGCATGACTAAATTTTAGTCCGGTGTCTCTCTCTATATATATATCTGTTACCACTAAAGCTCGAAAGCCGTTAATGAGCACATTACCTAGCTAATCTGCAGATTTACTGATTTGCTCCGTTAACGTGCGAAATCAAGAGTTTTCCGCATTTTACCTAGGTAATGTGCACATTTACGGCTTCCGTATCGTTAAAGTTCAAAAGTTCGTTTCTCTCATTTCCTTTCCCTACACCTTCCCCCTCTCCCTCCACTTTTGGTTTGGTTTCGTGTGATATGTTTGTTCTCGTACTTTGTGGCGAAATAGATCCTAAAGAGAAAGTGTATGGTAAGAATGTATTGTGCAACATCTGTAAAAAGAATATGGATCAGAAAATACAGCGTGATGAAGCCAAGAGAGGTTTAGAAAAACAAGCAAAGAAAATGTTAGCAGTTTCTAATGCAAAGCACCCAAATGTCGATGAAGGTGTCACTGTGAGAATTAAAGAACCCGAAGTAGACAGAGCAAAAACTGATGCCCACTCTATTTTAGCTGCGGTTCTTAGTAAAACAGAGGATGACTTTTATAAACTTGGTACTAAAACGGGTATTTTAAAACAATTGTATGCAAAATCTGAATTCAGTGTTTGCAAAGAGAGATTTTTACCGAAAGAAGATGTCCCTGCTGTAGAAATATCTTTACGTCAAACAGCAATAAAACAATCCCTTGGTACTGGGCAGGGTTTCAGAAAATGTGACTGCAAATCTAAATGTACCACAAATATGTGTGCTTGTCGCAAAAACCAATTGCTATGTAATTCAAAGTATCACCAATCTTTAGATTGCACTAATAAGTAAGCATAATTTTATCATATGTTTTGCAAATTCATTTCCTTAATTATAATAATATTTTAAACCGTTTGATTCTTTCTATTATAGTTTTTTAATTGATTGATGATTGATTCTATCAACTAATTTGTTGATTGTTTCATTGTATTAACTTGATTCTTTATATATCAAAAAATAAATATATAACATTATGTTAATTTAAGAGTACAGAAACGTTGCTGTTGTTCCAGCAAAGATCATTATTTTCACTTTAACGAGTGCCTAGTAGGTAATGTGCAGATTATCTAGGTAATTTGCAGATTACCTAGGTAATTTGCAGATTACCTAGGTAATTTGAGCAAAGAAACAATTTTCGGCACTTTAACGGATCACCCTAGTTAATCTGCACATTACCTAGATAATCTGTAGAATAACTGATTTCTGCACTTTAGCGGTAACATATCTACCACCCAAAACATTAAAACCACCTCTGCGTTGTGCAAATTAGCGCGAGTGCTGCCAATTAGCTTCACGTTCCAAAGTGGCGAATGATATAAGCACACCGGACAAAAAATTAGTCACCTCTAACACAAACGATAGTAGGAAATTACCAGTTGCACAGAGGGCGCCTTGATAGCATCGTTGGGAGATAAATAGCACTGACGTAGTATACAGGATCATTTCTGTCTCGTGCAGTGGTGAAGAGCAACGTGCGTGTTGAATTTAGTCTGCAATATGGGTCGTAAGACAAAATTTACCGAGTGGGGAAAAGGAGCCATCGTGTTTGGCAGTGCCCACGGACACAAAGTGGATGAAGTCGCCCAATTGTGTCGAAGTCCAGTGGGTCTACAAACAGTGGTGCAGTTTGCAGTCAACTGAAAATCGGCGACGTAACTGTGGCCGGAAAACGATTCTCAGCAACAAAGACCGCCGCCATGTTTCACGCTTAGTAACTGCAAATCGGTTTCAAACCAGACAATTGCTCCAAACAGTCAATGAAAGTCCAATCCAACCAATTTCAGGACGGACAATGCGACGAGAACTGCATACAATACACATCTAGAGAAGAGTAACACGGAAGAGGCCCCTTTTAACAGCAAGTTACAAAGCCGCACGTCATCAATGGGCTCAGAGACACCAAAACATTACTGCGGAGAATTGGAAACGAGTAGTTTGGCCTGATGAGTCTAGTTTTTATTTTCACTCCAACGGTAGGAGGCGGCGAGTGCATTGCAAGCCCAATGAAGCCTGTAACCCTGATCGTGTCGAAGATGTTAAGGCTGGAGGAGGTTCTGTGATGCTTTGCGAATGTCTTTCGTACCACGAAATGGGTCCTCTTTTTGCAGTGACAATGAATTTGAAACAGCATGCGTACCTCCGCATTCTGAATGACGACGTGTTGCCCTTTGCCCTACATCTCCAGTAGCAGCATCACACATTGCCACTCCTGTCTTCCAAGACGATAATTGCCGTATGCACAGGGCTAAAAATGTGTTTGAGTGGCACGACGAACAATTAGCAACACTTTCATACCTCGACTGGGAGTTGTTCACGGTGGTCGTTAAACCTCCAATCAAAAAAAAAAAAAACCCTCGACTGGCCCACCAAATCCCCAGAGACCAACTGACGCACGGGTGGTTGCAAATCGATGCTCAATACATCTACAACCTCGTGGAGTCTCTACCACATCGGATTCATGCGGTTATCAAGGCAAGAGCCGTCACCCATTATTAGGTACGTTCTGCCAAGGGTGACTAATGTTTTGTCCGGTGTGCTTACGCTTATCTAATACCTGTGTCGCAGCTCTGTCAGTCAGTTTTTCGTTTCGCCTCAACATCGGAAAAGCAAAGGATTTATCTGATTCGGCAAAGGCCAGATCGTTATGGTAATACACCTCGGTAAGAACGTCTCCTGCATCGCTCACGCTATGCAGTAGTTAGTATTTCATTTTTAAAAGCAGATCAATTAACACTTCTCTGAAGTAAGCATTTGAATGAAAGATGAAAAAATAAAGGTGGTGATGATGAAATAATAATAAAAAAGAACATGATTAGTCGCTTCATTTTTTACGCTTTCCAACCGTAGGTTGGAGAAGCGTATATGCTCCAGCTATGTCCGTCCGTCTTCCAGTCAGCACGATAACTGGCGTAAAAACGGGTCAATTTCGATGAAATTTTGGTATGTGGTAGGGACGAAACCTATTGAAAATGGGACAAATTGGGTCAAAGGTCATGACACCACGCAGGGACGAAACCTATTGAAAATGGGACAAATTGGGTCAAAGGTCATGACGCCGGAGCGGGATCATTCCATTGGCCTTATGCATCATAACTTGCGTAAATATGGTTGGATTTCAATGAAATTTTACTCTGTGGTAGGAGACCGCCTGGGGACGAACCCATTTGAAAATGGACGAAATGTGGTCAAAGGTCAGGAGATAGGATTGCGGTCCATTCCATTGTCCTTATCCCATATTATTAAGGTGGACGTCAAGTAATTTTGCTTCCTATACTTCCAATGGAAAAACTTTTGTACACATTTCCTTCACAATTAATGTGTTTCCAAGGATGAAAATTTTAACAACGATTAAAATAACTTCATATTATAACTTAGAAAACTTAATATTTTCCAAAACATAACCATAATTATATTAAAAATCAATAACTTTTCCTTTGTTGGTGTTGAAACCAGGAAAAAGATGGCGCGACCTGTACTTTAATGACGTGAGTGGACAAATAAAAGTTGGATTGTATAATTACGGTTATGGTTTAGAAAATATTAAGTATTCCAATTTATGAAATGAAGCTATTTTAATCATGTTCAAATTTTAATCCTTGGGAACGCATTAATTGTCCAGAAAAAAGATGGCGCGACCTGTATTTTCATGACGTCAGTAGACAAACAAATGTTGAATTGCATCATTATGGTTATGTTTTAGAAAATATTAAGTATTGCAAATTATGAAATGAAGCTATCTTAATCGATGTTCAAATTTTCATCCTTGGGCACGCATTAATTGTGAAGAAAATGTGTACAAAAGTTTTTCCATTGGAAGTATAGGAAGCAAAGTTATTTGACGTCCACCTTAAACTAGCAATTCTTGTATGTATGTATGTACATTTTATTTTGAAAAGGGCTCTAAGAATTTTGATGAAAGTCGTTATCCTACCGTTTTCTGGGACTAGAAATCGATTTAGCTTGATCTCGACTTTAGAAGAATTCGTTTAGTTGGTTAAATAACCACCCCGAATTATAACGTTCTTAGTGATGGCGTTGTTCCATTAATGTTACCAATGCTTAGAAACTTATGACGTCACAACTCGCGTTTGAGAATGTTGGCGCGCGGTCACGCCATCTGTCTCATTACGTCACGCGTTGTGCGTGGATCCTATTAAAGATTTATGACGTCACACTTTTGCGGCGGGCAGATGGTCGCAATTCCCATCTGCCTCATTACGTCACGCGTTGTGTGCGTATGTCCGTCAGCACGATAACTCGCGTAACAACAGTTCGATTTCGATGAAATTTTAGTATCTGGTAGGGGACCACTTGGAAAGGAACCCTATTTAAAGTGAACGAAATGGGGTCAAAGATCAGTACATAGCAGCGGGATACATTCCACTGCTGTTAGGCGTCATAACTAACGTAAAAAAGGTTCGAATTAGATGAAATTTTAGTATATGGTAGGGGACCACCTTGGGACAAACCTTGTTGAAAACGGGCGAAATGGGGTTGAAGGTTAGGACACAGGAGCGGGATCTATTCCATAGCCCTTATGCATCATAACTTACGTAAAAATGCTTCGATTGCGACAAAACTTTATCATGTTATTTCGGAGGTATACCAAGCCGGTTCTGTTGAATATCATTCAAATGGGATCAAAGGTCAGGGCACAGGACCGCGATTTATTCCGCAGCCATTATTCTCATAACTTGAGTGATAACTTGAGTAATGATTTCTGTAATGTTGGAAAGCGTATTATAATCAATGCATTGCATGATTTTACTAAAATGGAGTAGCTTCTGTTGGTTTTCGTTGGTGCCCATCTCGAAAAAATTTTATGTGTATGTTTAAAATTTTGTTGCTGTTATATTTTTATATCTTCGTTGATAATGACAATGAATGCAGAGTTGTACATTATAAAATATGCATTGATTGAGATAACGAAAATAGTGAATAGAACAAACTCAGCGAAGTTGAATCTTTTTCTAGTTTTTCAGTGCTATTTTTCGTTCATGGTTTCAAAGGAATTGTGTTTTCGGAATAAAGGTTACAGTTGCATTAACTTTTCCAATCGTAATGTCTAAAGAAGGATAAATTCTGTTTCCTTTGTTTGTTGCAAAGTATTTCATATTCTATGTACTGAAGAATTTTTTCCATAAGTCGAATGTTTCTCTTATATTTTGTTTAAATATTACACATTGCAAAACAAATTTATGGGAAACTTTTGATCAGAACCCTTTCTGCTTGAAGAAATAATTCTTTTCACACGCAAACTGAATATTCGAATGTAAATAAAGGAACTCCGAAGGGCAGAGATATATTTCTAAATTTCCCATACTTTGTACATTCTGCCGGATTGATGGATGATTTTTGAAGCGTCGTCTTTATTTGTGTTCAAACAATGGAAAATGTCTTGGGGAGAAGAATTTTATAAGGAAAACTCAGACCTTTCTTCTTGGCGAAAACACAAATAACACAAAGTTTTCACAGGCAGCTCAGAAAACCCCGCACAAGCTTTTTGTGTCTTGAAATTCCGAGTTAAACATTTTTCGAGATATTTGCATTGAGAAGTAGCGGATGGGCAAAATATGAACGAAGAGAATTCAATAATAATGATAATTAATACACTGTCACATTATTGTGACCAGCTCCTATGTTTGTCGTCAACAGCCGTAGCTAATGAAAGAAGGCACGTGTCCTGAGCTGGCTTGGATGGTATGTAAGGTGTGCTGTAGGCATTCTGAAAACATATCACTCGTTGCTGTCATGGATAAAATGAACGATTTATCAGATTTGCAATAAGGGACGATTATCGGCTTTTGTGCCAAAGGTGGGAGTATTTCTGAAACAGCCCAGTATGTGAACTGTTCTGGGCTGCTGTGGTTAAAGTGTATCGTGATTGGAGAAATGGCACCATTGAGAATAAGCGATGTGGAAACTGCAGAGCACCACGTGCCATTAATGTGAGAGGTGAACGTCGGCTTCGAAGGTGCGTGAGGGCCGGTCGATAAGCTACAGTGGAGCAACTCACTGGCCGAATGAACCAGTGGCTAACCGGAAGTGTGTCTGAAACGATTTTTCAGTGAACCCTGCTGCGTATAGAGCTCCGATGTAGACGGATGGTTACTGCACCTATGATAACGAAGGTGCATTGGTAGAAATGGCTTAAATTAGCACAGCAGTATCGGAATTGGACCTACGCTGATTGGCGAAGGATTGGCTTCTCCAATTAGTCACGTTTTCTGCTTCATCGAACGGATGGACGTTGGCGTATAAGGCGAGAAACATTAGAGAACAAACACTCTTCAACCATTGCTGGAAGAACACAAGCTGGTGGGGGCAGCATTATGGTCTGGGGAATGTTTGCGTGGCATTCTCTGAGTCCACTCATACCTGTGGAAGGCACTATGGACCGAATTCGTTATGAATCCATTCTTGCGGACCACGTACACCTATACATGCTGATTGTCTTCCCTGGGGTGGATGGGATCTTTTAGAACGACAATATGACGTGTCACACAGCTAGAAATGCCCGAGAGTCGTTGGTTGGAAGAGCACGATGAAGACTTCAAAGTACTTCCCTGGCTCCCTAATTCCCCAGACTTAAAGCCAATTGAGCATCTGTGTGACCACCTTGATCATGTTGTTCGGTCTATGGATCCTCCACCACGCACCCTCCAGCAGCTGTGAGATGCATTGCAGTCAACGTGGCTTCACATACCTGTGAACACAGCATCTTATTGAGTCACTCCCAGCCCGTCCGACTGCTCTCAGAACTGCACTCTGCGGTTACTCTGAATGTTAGCTGGTGGTCACAATAATGTGACTCGATCGTGTAATTGTATTATTATTATTATTATAAGAAAATGGTGGCAAAAAAAACTTCATTTAGCTCATCCAAACCAGTTAGATCAGTTGACAAGGAGGCCTCAAACCAGTCGCTGAAGCGAGAAAATTTTATAATTAGTTTATTTTGTTTATGATAGCTGTTCCACATAAAGTGGTTGCCAGCAAATATTATAGAAAACGTACTTTGAAGGAGCCAAAATGAAAATTCTAGGAGATCTGGTATGTGCAGTGAGACAGACCACTGAACACATCTGCGGTGGATGTACCACGCTGGCCAATGTTGATTATATACAGCGACACAAATATTTTGTTAATTTGATACATCAACATTTAGCTTAAGATATAGAACTATCAGTATCAGAAGTACCATTCCATAAGTATCAATTCGTTGAGGCTCTAGATACCACAATGGAAGTTATCTTGGGATCGTGAGATCAAAACACACGTACCCATCTATGCAGATTACAATAATTTTGTGCATTTAGCTCAGGATACAGAACTATCAGTATCAGAAGTACCATTCCATAAGTATCAATTCATTTAAGGTTCTAGATAACGCAATGAAAGTTATATTGGGATCGTGAGATCAAAACGCACGAACCCGTCTCTGCAGATCATCCAGACATAGTGGTATATGACACAAGGCAGAAGGAAGCAGTCATTATTGACATATCGATACCGTTAGACCGTACATGCATGCATACATACATGTCATTAGGATATTCTCTGAGATTCAGTGGTTAGCTTACCGAAGAAAGACCATGTGCCAAGTACGCATTTAACTGATAGAACTAGAATTTACATACTGCTAGTCTATCAAATGCCTCCATTCAATACAACGATCTTGGCACACAGCACGAGCTTCATTAACATTCATCACACGCCACATACAAGACCTTTTATGCTTCATACTCATAATCTTTTGCTCAAGCAGACATTCCTGTATCTGGTCCTCCAACGATTTCCTTGGCCTTTCTTTTCCTTTCTTCTCTACCCTCTGTACAAGGGAAAAGGTAATCAGACTGAATGCAAGAACTATCGTGGTATCAGTTTGCTGAGCGTTTCAGGTAAAGTGTTTGAATAGGTCATTATTGATAAGGGACGAGGTCTTACATCAAAGACAGTGGGATATGTACAGAAGGGCTTTATGCGTAGTAAAGGCTGTACTAACTAAATTTTTGCATTACATATGATGACTGAAAAGTGTCTGTCTGTTGGTAAAAATAGTGTTTGCGACCTTCCTAGATTTAGAGAAAGCTTATGACAGAGTAAATAGGACTCTTCTGTGGAACGTACTGTATAAATATGGTATTACTGGGGATCTACTTAATAGTGTGAAAGAAGTACACACTAGCAGTAGAGCACGTGTACAAGTGAGTTGTGTTTTATCGAAATGGTTTTCTATTGGTGGAGGAGTCAGACAAGATTGTGTAATGTCACCCTGGCTGTTTAATATATTTATGGATGCATGCATGCATGCGTGATGCCAAAATTGATAATACTGGTTTATTATGTCTTGGTGATATCCGTGTGTGCAGATTCCTGTATGCTGATGACACAATCCTGTTGGCAGAGAGCAAAACTGAGCTGCAGAGTATGTTGTCTCGGATGTACGAAGTTTGTATGAAAGTCAAACTGAATATAAACAAGAAAATGACACCGAATTTTCGGGTCTAATAAGCACGTCTTTTGAATCCGTTCTGACCCAAATTAAATTTATCAAAGCTATTCAAAGTCAATATAACCAGTATGTAAAACAATAGTATCTGACGGAATGAAGAACTTTTTCAATCGGGAGAAAACGGAATCGTGAGCTTACGCCCTCTGGTTGCAGACTTGTGCCTTAAGAAAAACATGAATTTATATGAGAAACATTTCGCACCGGAAACGTTCTCCAACATAGAAAAAAAATTTCAAATCGGACTTTTAGAAACAGCGATATCGACAAAAATAAGATGTGACTTTACGTCCCCTGGTGGAAAAACCATGCATTACTTTAGGAAGAAAGTATTCACAAAAGGTTTTTCCGTATGAGCACTATTAGTCCAAGAAAAAAAAATTGTCGATTTTTCAGGAGCCCAGATTTTGGTACAAACACATCAGAGTAGAAATTAACACTTATGACCCCTGGTGGCCAAAGTATTATTTACTAAAAATTTGAAATTATATGCGAAAGAATTTCCATCAGGAGGTGTATCCGCTGAAGAACAAATTTTCAAATCGGAGTTTTAGAAGAAGAGTTATCGGGGAAAATGTAATTTACTTTTACGCCCCCAAGTGAAAAATCTATGCGTAATTTGAAAAAGTAACTATATCTTAAATACTCTTCGATATAAATGGAATCGAAAGATAAAATAATTTTTTTAGTCGGATGTTTAGAAGCAAATATGTGGAATAAAACGTATTTTCGAATTCGACATCATCTGCATTGACGCCCCCTAGCGGCAAAATTTTACATCGTAAAAAAAAAAAAAACGAAATAAAGAATCATCATTCGCATATTCAAGCTTTCCAATGCAAAAAGAATTTTTCAAATCGGACTAATAGTTGCAGAGATTACGTGGGTACAGACGGACGGACGGTCAAACCGGTAACATAAGCACGATCTTTTTTTACAAAAGACGTGCTAATAAGGGTAAAACCAAAGTTATGGTTTTTGAGCGATGAACTGTTCGTACTGAATGTAAGATAAGTCTTAATTGCACAGACATTGACCAGTTGAGTGATTTTGTTTAGTTGGGAATTATGTTTGGCTCAGAGAACAAATTAGATGGTGAAATTAGTAGGCGAGTGAATTTTTCATTGAAAATCATAGCTGCCTTAGGAGGATTCACAGGAATTATGGGTTCTCGAGGAAGTCTCGAATGGTTGTGTTTAAAAGTGTAATTGCTCTTTCTCTGATGTACGGCAGTGAAACCTGGATGCTGCAGAAAGGACATAGGAATCGTCTGTACGCTGCGGGGATGCGTTACTTACGGGGTGTTTGTGGTAATACACACACTGATTATATGAGGAATGAAGATGTGTTGGAGATGTGCAATGTGAGGCAAAATGTTGTTACAATGGAGGAATGTTATCATTATTCAGAATACCAATGCAACAAAAATCAACTAGTATATGGAACTTGCTGCATTAAACAGATGTGGAATCTGTAAGCAGTTCATATGCGTGCACTAATTAACTCCACAGCTGGTACAGTGCCTCATTGTAACTCAGATGGATATTTTGAGTCTACAGCACTTAAGGCTCAAAATCCAAGAGTCAGTGATTCTCGATACGTACCACACCGTACGGCGATCTTTTAAACCACGAAAGGTTATGTTGATGTGAACTTTGGTAAAAAAGACATGATCAAAATCTCTTTTTATCAATAACAAGATCAATGATGTGCTAAATGTACTGAACTCGAAGAGGGCTAGATTAAGAAGTAATGTACATTAGCATCAGGGTATAAAACACCGGTATAGGCTGCGCTTAGAAGTTACTCATTGCCGCACAGATGACCACTGATCAGGTATGTATTGAACAACTTCGATCTCTAATACGTACACCATGGAGGTAGCTACAAAATGAATAGTGTAAATGGCGATACTATTGTCATTTGCATGGACTTCCTCTACTTACAAACTTTCGACTTGGAAACCTTCACAGTTTCGAAATTTTCGCCAACAGCGCTCTAAAGCTTCATCAACGAGCCAACAGGTGGCGTTGTAAGCACATAAGCACCTGCTACTGGTATAAACTTTTGATGCTACCATCTTCCCCGAGAGTAGTAGAGTAAACCGCAAGTAAAAAAATTCGATGTAACGAAAATGGGTCATGGAAGTAATCAGTGATCCACCTAGTTTGTTTTCTCAAATATCTCGAAAAAGGTGCGTGGTGATATGTATCTTCCTCTCGATCCGCTTCCCCAGGAGTGGCTACCTGCTATTGAGGAGATCTTTCAAATAATGTACAACACGATGAGGTGTAACCTGCAGATATCCTAGAGAAAAAGTTCTCAATCCTCTCGCTAACACACTTGCGATTCAGCTTTTCTTTCTATCATGAAGTCCGATTTTAGTTTGCACATGCGCAGATGGACTTTCGTAGCTACAACACATTTCAGCGTTATCAGGGTTGTTTTTTCACGTTCATCTAAATCCGAGTACACCCCTGATTGCGAAAATTGCAACACCAAGAAAGAATCGTGCGATTCAAATCAAATTTATATCACACATTCCTCGTGTTACAGGAGATAACTGATTATATTTGTAGAGTTATACAGGATTTTTCGCTTCAAAACTCAAAATGTTGTTAAGCCACCTCGTGACCTCGAGTAATAATAACAGTCTCGTTAAGGCGTGGCATTCAGTGAAAGAAGTTTCTGATAACGTTCAAACGCCGCCAAACAGAAGTCATCGCTCTTTCCACGTTAATAAGTGAGTCACGGAAAAATTATACTCGGCCGCCACCGGGAATCGAACCCAGGGTCTTCCAGTTACACGCTGGACATGCTACCACCGCACCACAGCGGCCTCGAAATTCTCCAGACTCACATACATAAACTGCCAAACCACCTGGCACTTTACCTCTTGGAGCCCCGCACAATGCTGGGGACTCACCAAAGATAGGTAAGCAGCAACTGAACAAACAACCACGAGGCGAATAAGTAATTAATTCAAACACTCGACGTGGATCAGAAACACCAAACAGAAGTCATCGCTCTTTCCACGTTAATAAGTCATGGAAAAATTCTCATAGGCCGCCACCGGGAATCGAACCCAGGGTCTTCCAGTTACACGAATTCTCCAGACTCACATGTGGTTTGGCAGTCAGTCGTATGTGAGTCTTGAGAATTCGAGGCCACATGCAGTTGTAGCAGCATCTCCGGTGCGTAACTGGAAGACCCTGGGTTCGATTGCCGGTGGCGGCCGATAAGAATTTGTTCGTGACTTACTTATAAACGGGGAAAGAGCGATGACTTCTGTTTGGTGTTTGTGATCCAAGTCGAGTGTTTGAATTAATTCTGATATCGTCCTATGGAATAGCCTGCCAAGATGCTTCTATTCGAGACCAGAGTTCATTTGTGGTGCGCTTGACGCGTCAGTCGCTTTGCTATAATGTTCCAGTCATGTTCGATCGGAGACATATCTGGCAAACGTGCAGGCCAGGGAAAACGCTGTACCTGCCATGCATGAAAGAGGTCTTGGACATTCCGAGGCACATGTGACCAAGCGTTGTTCGCAAAAATATAGACCCAGGATAACCCTGAAGGCAGGGTATTATTACCTCTGATTGTAAAGCCTCCCTGATGCATTGATGGTTATTGAGGAATCCCTCAATTGAGGATTCCCTTAATTCGTATGAAGCGAGATCGCGAATTGATCCCAATGGCGCGACAAGCCATGATGGTTGGCGTTGGGTCAGTAAGACGCTGCAAAGTGCCGTTCACCACGATGTCTTCTAACACATATACGACCATTATGGTGGATCAAGTTGAATCGTGACGCGTCAGAAAACTTGACTTGTTGCCAATCAGCCAGCCAGTGTCTATGTTCCAGTCCCTATTACAGCCTGAGGCGTCTGTGGTTGAGGGTCCATAGAATGCGTAGCAATTGGCTGCTGATGACCGTCCCTCTGCTAAACAGATGACATCGGACTGTAATGGAGGACAAAGCCTGACCTGTGTCAGTGCTACTCTGCTGCGCGACCTACGTGTATGTCGCTGTGCGATCGGTCACTGCCATGCGGTAGAGGTGTCTGTCATCCCGTGCAGTCCTGCGATTTTGTAGTCCATTTCCGGGATTTCTGTGCGTCCGAGCCTCATTTATCCACTAACGCCACCATCGCACCATTGTACTGACCTTTCATCTGGTACGACTGGCAATTTTGTGGTAGGGAAATCCAGCTTCTCTCGTTCCAACAGTTCTTCCTCGTTCAAAATCCGTCAGCTGTATATAACGCGAACCTTTTTTGGCGACGGGGCATAGTAATATACAATAAACACTCAAAGTTGGCTTTTTCACTGATTGCAAGATTTCGTTTGAGCCAGATCTTTATACCCAAGGACGGACAGTTCAGAGAGCACTGCTCCAAAACCGCATACGAATTTTCACTGACATAGTCGTCCTATCTCTCGCCACCGTACAGCGTCCTATACGTGCGTATAAGGAAAAAATTTGCTACCATCGAAACGCTTCTTACACGCGCTGCCAACGAGCAATGCCACTACCGTTCCGAGCTGACTATATAATTGAGTATGTAAGTCATAATATCTATATATTTAAAGCACAAGGCCGTTTCTTTCTACAATCCGCCGGCGACACCCATTGGAGCGATGTTCGGTATTTTTCCTTTAAATGAAAGCTACTGACCCACAGATTTGTCATCGCTAATTTTTATTGTCATAAGTAATTTCTTTTTATCTTTTCATGGCATTTTCTTTGTACAATCCGCCGTTCGTTATTCTGGCGTTTGTTCTCGCTTCAATACTTGCAGCGCCATCTACCTTTGTGCTGTGGTCGGACTTGGAACTAAGCCCTCCGCTATCAACTAAGTAGTTGTAATCGAAGTTCAAAGTCAAACGAAACAGGACATTGCTTTCTATGTTAATTCGTTTAAGCTTACTTTTAATAAAGAGTTGCTTTGGTTTGTCATGGAACGCCATGTTATCCCTATTCTCGGTTACGGCAACTGTTTATTTTGTGCTGTTTCTCAGTTTTTATATAAAAATGAGGAACGTCATCGTAAAATTCGCATACGATTCTTTGAAAAAATTAAAAATGAATGGGAATATTACGAAAACTTTGTTGTTGGTGACCCATCTCATAGACAGCCCATTAATAATTCAACCGTTTATCATATTTATGTATTTTATTACGATTCGTGTTATACGACAAGAAAACATTTCAGTCACAGCTTTTTCAACCGTTCATGGCACGGATTACGGACTGGTTGTCATTAAAGCTCACTGAAGATTTGTTCGAAAAGCTCTTTGGAACTTTGTTTGGACTGAGCCCTCATCTTGCAGAAGATGGGGAACGTAATTTGGAATTATACGTTCACCCGTTTGATTGGTAAATCATCCGTTTCGTTGGGAAATCACCCGTTTCGTTGGGAAAATTGCTTCGATGAAAATAAATCCTGACACTAGAAATTATTTCTGAAACGCGAAAGGCACTGCCCGCATATGTTGGCAAGAAGTTTAATTATTAATTGCGTATGTAACACATTTTACATATTGGACAGCATTTTGCTCAATGTTATGCAAATTTCGCTGCGGGCATTTCCCGATTTTAACATTGGACACCAGTGAAACTGTTTTAAATTGGTCTTTGATTTGAACTTTTACGTTATGTTTACTTCACTGCAAACATCTAACAGTTACTTTCCAATAAAATCCGGATGATTTCTCTGTCGTTTGTAGCAAATGAATTCTTAGCTAAACATATAAATGCTACTTCAATACTACGACATGGCTTCTGAAAATGATTCTACTTGCAGGAATTTAACTGCACTTTTTATTTAAGCAATCATCACGGTAAATACAAAACACGTTGTTTCATCAGAAAATAACTTTAGACATCACATAGCTTCAAATGTACTTCACATACACCAAGTGATTATTGATTTATGACCGCCCTATCAAAAGTGGATACGGATAGTTGACCACGTGATTTTCGAGAGAACGCGATTCGTCCGATCAGATCATATGTAGAGGATTTTTAGGTAAGGAGTGTCTGACCCCAATTCTTAAACAACCCTTAGAAATAGGAAGCTAGTAGATTTGGGCTAGAGTGCCCAATAGGAAAGTGACACGGAAGCGAGGTAAAAAGGGGAGGAAGACGCCATTATTTATTAGCGGGGGGCAAGTATCTGGGACCTGACGGCTTAACGTGCCCATCCGACGCCCGGTGGATATGTAGTGTTTCGAGCGTTCGTACGTGCCTGGATCGAACCCGAAGTCTTCGCCGTTGCAGTCACGAAAGTTGACCACTAGGCCACCCTCTGCCACGCGATTAGTCGACCGAGGTAGGATATATATATATATACACAAGACAGACCGTTGTGGAGGAAACTTGGGGAGACCTTCGTCCTGCAGTGGATTGATAATGGTTGACAATGATGATGATGATGATGATATATATATACACTATAAATATCACCCACAACCCCCTACCCCCACACATAAGCACACAGTAACAGGTAGACCCAACATCACATGAGAACCTACACATGCAATTGTTCCCCGAAAAAAATAAAAAACGAAAATACAAATAAACAACAAAAAAAAAACAAATAAAATACAAAAATAAAGAAATGCAAGAAATGCTCCCAACCCCCGAACCACTCTTCAGGGGGAAACGCCCGGGAGCCAGGAACCAATGTGTTCGGGTTTCATAAGGTGGCAAATATTTTTAAAAAAATACCAGGTAGCAACCACATTTCAACATAAAAACATTTGTTTCAAATAAATATTTTTGAGAGCCATCTGTTTTCCCTACCCGAACATTTTATACCAACATTTAATACAACTGAAATAGCAATATGTATAAAACCTTTTAACTCATCTGAAAACAAGATAACCAATACTTTACGCTATTATCTGTAACCTCTTGAAATATAAATTCAAATGAAGGTAAACTAAAACTCTAAGTTAAACTAAAACAAACTTTCAGCACCGTGAAGACAAGCCTAATATATGAGTTAAGTTTAACACTTTGTACGTATCATGGCTATTTTTACTCACATAAGTAATTATGTGGATTTGCTCAACAGAGGTGTGTTCGTAATATATCGACAGCTCCACAGGTCACACCATCTATCCAATGTATGTACAAAATGTATATTGCTTTTAGAGCAAATTATCCTTAATGTATAGAAAGTAGAGAAATGTATTAAATTTCTCCGGGGCGACTTGGAGGAAAAAGAGTATTTTTTGGTGGCCAGAAGAAAATTGTTAATTAAGAAAGTTTTTCTCAATAATGTTACAAATTCTAATATTATATAATGTTATTTTATTGGTAATTATTAATCTCTTATATTGTGTATAACAAAAACTTTGAGGATAACCATTCTTTTTTAGTGTTATAAAATAATTTTTAACCGTTTAATGATACCATTTTTGTTGTTGCATATTCTGGTAATCCTCAAGAATTGGGATGTTAAGATATTTTTAAGTATAGATCTAGTAATTCTTGAAGACCAGTAGTATTTCTTGAAGACCAGCAACTCAGTAGATTAGGTTGAAAGGCAAAATGAGATCTTTTATCATACACATCTGTTGATATTCTTCCTCGTTGTATTTTGATTTCTATATAAAAAACAATTACAGAGCCTCTGCCAGTTTCTGTTAATACCAGTCCCTCAGGATAACAAGATTGGATATCAAAGCTGTAATTTCCTGAACTAAAGCCTATATAAGGTCGTCAATATATCTATAATATATTATGTCAGTAGCTATTACATCAAGAGTGGTTCGGGGTTCGGGAGCATTTCTTGTATTTCTTTATTTTTGTATTTTATTTATTTATTTATTTATTTGTTTTTTTTTTGGGGGGGGGAACAATTGCATGTGTGGGTTCTGATGTGATGTTGGGTCTACCTGTTATTGTGTGCTTGTGTGTGTGTGTGTGTGGGGGGGGGAGGGGTGTTGTGGGTGATATTTATAGTATATGTTACTACACTCTTGCTCCAGCGGCTATGCGTGGTTTCGGGGTGTTGTGGGCACATACTAAAGGAAAAAACTATTTATGCTTTTATATATAAGGGACAGGAAAAGACCCAGAAGAAGACCACATGGGAGATGGGTGGATGAAATTCGAAAGTATGCAGGGGTGACATGGAGGAGACTGGCACAAGACAGACCGTTGTGGAGGAAACTTGGGGAGACCTTCGTCCAGCAGTGGATTGATAATGGTTGACAATGATGATGATGATGATATATATATATATATATAAGGTGCGAGTGGAGCAGTAGGTAGTAAAATTCGGAGCGTGATGAGTAAACGGAAGGATTTTTCGGACTTTGAGAAAAGACAGTTGCGGGAGCACGGAGAAGGGGAGCCTCGATTTTCCAAACGGCTGAACTGATGGGTTGTTCGCGATCCACCGTACCTAAAGTGTGTCATGACTAATGTTCCCTCTAAGCAGCGCGCGCGCGCGGCCGCGCAACGACTTAACTTCCTCCGCGCAATAAACGTTTTAGATTAAAATTCCCAAATCCCTAATTAATTTTCATAAATCGAAAATCAATTACCTGCAGAAATACTAGTAAATAAATAAAATTCGGCTCTCAAAATTCAAAACAACAGTTCTCTTAAATGCCGTTCGCCTCCTTCTAAGTTCGTCTCATTGTCCTCTTCATTCTCAAAGGCTTCTTGCAAAGTAGCCTCGTGCGAGCAAAACGTTCAGAGATGTGGTAAGCTATGTATTCTCAGAAGAAAAGTTTTCAAACTTATCAAAGTTGGTTGACATATGCGGTACTTTTCAAGCTTCCAGTGCCGATGCTGAAAGAAGATTTAGCCTAATGAACAGCATCAAATCTAAAGACTCTGGAAGAGAGCCATCTGGATATGCGGATGCGAATAAAATACTATCTCGCAAGTAGACGACGTATCCATCTTGAAACAGTCTACCAGTTTTGGAAAAGTTACAAAAGTCAAAGACATCAGCAGATAATTTCCTCATAAATGGTAAACAATATTGTCCGAATACTCTCAAAGATAATCGAATCCTAAATTCCCACTGTCGAGTCTTCGGTTTGGGGGAAAAAATTGAGAGGAGATTTATTCCTCGAAAGGACTTTCAGATCAGAACGATTTTGCACTTGTTCTATTTGAACTAATAATTTTGCATTTAGTTGTTATTTCGTTTCTTATTATCTTTGGTATTTTAAAATGCAAAGAAACTATGCATAAATGCGTAAACATGGTTTTCCTAATTTCCAGTGTTTTTATTCCAGAAGTAAGTTTGAGCTTCTGACTTTTTATAAAATAAAAATTTTAATCACTGAAACGTCTTTAATAATTTTTTTACGCTTTCGAACCGTAGGTTGAAGAAGCGTATATGCTCAATTTTTGTCCGTCTGTCTGTCCGCACGATAACTCGCGTAAAAATGGTTCGATTTCGATGAAATTTTATTATGTGATAGCGGACAACCTGGGGATGAACCCTATTGAAATAGGCGATTAGGGTCAAAGGTCAGGACATAGGAGCAGGATCCATTCCATCGCCCTCATGCTTCATAACTTACGTAAAAATGCTTCGAATGCGACAAAACTTGAGTATGTTGTTTCGGAGGTATACTGAACCGATTCTGTTTAATATAATGGAAATAGGGTCAAAGGTCAGGACACAGGAGCGAGATTTACTTCACAGCCATTATCCTCATAACTTGACTAAAAATGCTTCTATTGCAACAAAACTTTAGTATGTTGTTCTAGACGTAAGCTGAACCAATTCTGTTTAATATCATCGAAATGAGGTCAAAGGTCAGGGCACAGGAGCGAGATTTATTCCGCAGCTATTATCCTCATAACTTGAGTAATGATTTCTGATATGTTGGAAAGAGCATCATAATCAATGCATTGCATGATTTTCCTAACTTGTTGTTATTTAGAATCAGTTGCGGAAAGAACGGTGATAAAACTGTAGGGAATTATAAAAAAAGGGTTCCAATCCAAGTTCCAACTTCAACTGCATTAGTAAGAGAAGCTGAGAAAATAAAAAAAAGTTTTACCCAAGAGGTTTTAATGACTGCCCAGCTCATTGGGTTTGGCGGGCATTGCCCATGGCCGTTTAGGGGATATTGGTCAGGACTGGCGCAAAAATATTCAAACAACGACCCGCAGGCAAACCTGTACGGTACAGCGAAATGGTGGTGTGAGAGTTAAGCTCTGGTTCCGTTGACTTGTACAGGCCAAAAGACGCAGTACTGTTCAACTGTTACCCAGTACAACAGAAATCAACCCGGAACGGTATCTGTCATGACCATGCGTCACACGCTCGCACGTATGGGCTATAATAACAGCAAACGACCCGACGACATCCTCTCCTAACAACGGTTCATCGGTGTAAAGAACTCGCTTGGCACAAAGATCATGCAAGTTTGATGTCAGATGACTGGACAAAAAGCGTTATGGTTTGACGAGGCGCGTTTTTTACTCCACTCCGTGAACGGTCGTGTACGTATTTGGCCCAAACAAAACGAGGCTCTCGATCCATCCTGCATGGTCTCCACATTGCAAGCCGGTGGAGGAGGTTGTATGGTGTGGGGCATGTTCACCTGACAGGAACTTGGAATCATGGTGCATATGGAACAATATATGACTGGTTCTCACTATCCTGAATTGCTTGCTGACTCTGTATCCGCAACAAAGTTGCATCTTTTTCCGAATGGCGACGGTGTCTTCCAACACTACAAAGCGCACAAGCCACAGATCCAATGTTGGGCAGGAATGGTTTGAGGAACACAGTTCAGACTTCCAGCATATCGATTGGCCTAGGAACTCCCCTATATCAATCCCATAGAGCACTTGTGGAACACTAAAGAACGGCATGTCAGGCATCTTGATACACCAATAATCTCCATACCTGTATTGAAGGCTGCATTACACATAGCTTGGTTGGCCATACCTTCGAATTCCTTCCGGAATCTTATTGAATCGATGCCACGTCGGATAGCTGCCGTAGTGAGGGCGAAAGAAGGACCTACTAAGTATTAGGAAGGTGGACATAATTCAGTGATCACTTAGTGTATAATATTCTCTCCTCTCTATCTGAATGTCTCTGCTAAATCACATTTAATATTGCACAGTTAGCATTGCATGGGAGTCTCTCACCTAAGATTGCACAATGAGCCCTTCACAGATTGTATACTCAAAATTGCACATGTAACACTGCACGTGAGTAGCTCGTTTAAGTTGCAATGCGTTTATGAAGAAGTTATTTAAATCATGCAATGCATTGATTATGATATGCTTTAAAACATACCAGAAATCGCTCGCAGACAAACCTTCCTCCCTACCCTGTCAATTAATTCGTTCAGTATACCTCCGGAACTACATACTAAAGTTTTGTCGCAACAGAAGCATTTTTACTCAAGTTATGAGGATAATGGCTGTGGAATAAATCTCGCTCCTGTGCTCTGACCTTTGACCCCATTTCGATCATATTAAACAGAACCGGTTCAGTATACCCCAGGAACAACATGAACAAGTTTTGTCGCAATCGAAGCATGTTTAGGTAAGTTATGACACATAAGGGAAATGGAATGGATCCCGCTGTTATGTCCTGAACTTTGACCCCATTTCGTCCATTTTCAATAGGATTCGTCCCCAAGTAGTCCCCTACCACATACTGAAATTTCATTAACATCGAACCATTTTCACGCAAGTTATGACGCATAAGGGCAATGGAATGGATCCCGCTCCTATATTCTGACCTTTGACCCCATTTCGTCCATTCTCAAAACGGTTCGTGCCCAGGGGGTTACCTACCACATATTAAAATTTCATCGAAATCGAACCATTTTTACGAGAGTTTTCGTGCGGACAGACGGACAAAGCTGGAGCATATACGCTTCTTCAACCTATGGCTGAAAAGCGTAAAAAAGGAAGTAGGCACAAACTTTCTATACGTCTGTCCTCTTTTTACGCTTTCCAACCGTAGGTTGAAGAAGCGTATATGCTCTAGCTTTGTCCGTCCGTCCGTCCACGCGATAACTGGCTTAAAAATGACACGATTTCGATGAAATTTTAGTATGTCGTAGGGGACAACCTAGGAACGAACCCTAGTGAAAAAGGCACAAATGGGGTCAAAGGTCACGACGTAGGAGCGAGATCATTCCATTGCCCTTATGCGTCATAACTTGCGTAAATATGGTTCGATTTCAATGAAAGTTTACTATGTGGTAGGAGACCGCCTGGGGACAAACCCTATTAAAAATGGGTGAAGTGGGGTCAAAGGTCAGGACGTAAGATCCGGATGCATTCCATTGCCCTCATGCGTCATAACTTGCGTAAAAATGGTTCGATTTCGAATGTAGTAGGGGACCACCTGGGGACGAACCCTATTGAAAATGGACGAAATGTGGTCAAAGGTCAGGACATAGGATTGCGATCCTTTCCATTGCCCTTATCTCATATTATTAAGGTGGACGGCAAGTAATTTTGCTTCCTACACTTCCAATGGAAAAAGTTTTGTAAACATTTTCCTTCACAATTAATGTGTTCCCAAGGATGAAAATTTGAACATCAATTGAAATAACTTCATATTATAACTTGGAAAACTTAGTATGTTCTAAAGCATAACCATAATCATATTAAAAATCAATAACTTTTCCTTTGGTTGTGTTGAAACCAGAGAAAAGATGGCGCGACCTGTACTTTGATGACGTCAGTGGGCAAAAAAATGTTGGATTGCATAATTACGGTTATGGTTTAGAAAATATTAAGTATTCCAAGTTATGAAATGAAGCAATTTTAATCAATGTTCGAATTTTCATCCTTGTGAATGCATTAATTGTCCAGAAAAAAGATGGCGCGACCTGTGTTTTCATGACGTCAGTAGACAAACAAATGTTGAATTGCAGAATTATGGTTATGTTTTAGAAAATATTAAGTATTGCAAGTTATAAAATGAAGATATTTTAATCGATGTTCAAATTTTCATCCTTGGGAACGCATTAATTGTGAAGAAAATGTGTACAGAAGTTTTTCCATTGGAAGTATAGCAAGCAAAATTACTTGACGTCCACCTTAAAGTAGCAATTCTTCTATGTTTGTATGTACATTTTATTTTAAAAAGAAGCTCTAAGAATTTTGATGAAAGTCGTTAAACTACCGTTTTCTGGTACTAGAAATCGATTTAGCTTGATCTCAACTTTAGGAGAATTCGTTCAGTGTGTTAAATAACCACCCCGAATTATAATGTTTTTAGTGATGGCGTTGTTCCATTATTCCATTAATGTTACCAATGCTTAGAAATCTTATGACGTCACAATCTCGCCGCGTTTGAGAATGTTGGCGCGCGGTCACGCCATCTGTCTCATTACGTCACGCGTTGTGCGTGGATCCTATTAAAGTTTTATGAAGTCACACTTGCGGCGAGCGATGGTTGCGATTCCCATCTGCCTCATTACGTCACGCGTTCTGTGATTGTGTCCGTCCGCACAGTAACTCGCGTAACGATCGTTCGATTTCAATGAAATTTTAGTATCTGGTAGGGGATCACCTGGGAAGGTACGCTATTTAAAGTGAACGAAATGGGGTAAAAGGTCAGTACATAGGAGCAGGATCCATTCCACTGCTATTATGCGTCATAATTAACGTAAAAGAGGTTCGATTTCGATGAAATTTTAGTATGTGGTAGAAAACCACCTGGCGACAAACCTTTTTGAAAATGGGCGAAATGGGGTCAAAGTTCAGGACATAGAAGTGGAATCACTTCCATCGTCATTATGCGTCATAACTTACGTAAAAATGCTTCGATTTGGATGAAATGTTAGTATGTTGTAGGGTCTTGCCTAGGGACAAATTCTGTTAAAAATGGGCGAAATGGGGTCAAAGGTTAGGACAAGGAGCGGGATCTATTCCGTAGCCCTTATGCATCATAACTTACGTAAAAATGCTTCGATTGCGACAAAACTTTATCATGTTATTTCGGAGGTATACCAAGCCGGTTCTGTTGAATATCATCGAAATGGGATCAAAGGTCAGGGCACAGGACCGAGATTTATTCCGCAGCCATTATTCTCATAACTTGAGTGATAACTTGAGTAATGATTTCTGGTATGTTGGAAAGCGTATTATAATCAATGCATTGCATGATTTTACTAACTTGTTTCATTTATCTGTCAGTCAACCGACTGCAGAAATGAAATCTATTCTTGCAAAAGTGACTAAAGGAAATATTTAATTGATGAAAGCATGTGCACATGCTTTTCGATCTGGTTTTCCGCACATTCATCCTTCAGTCATGTCAGTCTGTATATCCGTAAACTCTTCTGTAAGTTTCATACGTTAGCTCTCCAAGGCAATATTATCTCGCAAATAAAAGTTAGTGATGGAGTTAGATTGTATTTGGTATTAATGCATTAACCGTCTCTATTCACAGGCATTTTCGCATACCCCGAGCTTTCGTGGTAACCATTACACACCTTGCACAAGACCTTTTGTACACACATCGGCCACTGAATTAAAAACCTTTATACAGATGTACGTAAATGTCACTTACGCAGCATATATACAAAATACGTGGTCACGTGCGTCACCACGTGATTTTGGCAACTATCTAAGACTGCTGTTCGTAAGTAATCATTAGTAGTGTTGATCACAATGGGATAAATAAAATATCTTTTTTACGCTTTCCAACTGTAGGTTGAAGAAACGTATATCTTCCAGCTTTGTCCGCCCGTCCGTCTGCCCGCACGATAACGCGTAAAAATCGTTCGATTTCGATGAAATGTTAGTATGTGGTAGGGGACCACATGGGGACGAACCCTATTGAAAATGGGGTTAATGGGGTCAAAGGACACGCCATAGAAGCGGGATCCATTCCATCGCCCTTATGCGTCATAACTTGCATAAATATGGTTCGATTTCGATGAAATTTTAGTATGTCGTAGAGAACCACATGGTGACGAACCCTATTGAAAATGCGTGAAGTGGGGTCAAAGGTCAGGACTTAGGAGCGGGATGCATTCCATCACATCTTATTAAAGGAGAAATTCTTGTATATATGTAAATTTTATTTTGAAAACGGCTCTAAGGATTTTGATGACAGTGGTTAGCCTACCGTTTTCTGGTACTAGAAATCGATTTAGCTTGATCTCGACTTGGGAAAATTCGTTTAGTTGGCTAAATAACCAACCTGAGTTACCACGTTTTTAGTGTCATGGCGTTGTCCTATTAATGTTTCCCATTCTTTGAAATCTTATGACGTCACACTCTCGCGATCGACTCGCGATTGAGATGTTGGCACGCGGTTACGCCATCTGCCTCATTACGTCACGCGTTGTTCTTAGGATCCTATTAAAGTTTTATGACGTCACACTCTCGCGATCATCTGCCTCATTACCTCACGCGTTGTGTGCGTATTAAGCATTAATTACTTCTATTTTCTTATAGACCAAAAAGTGAGATGCGCCAGTTGCTTGGAGTTGATGCATAGCACAGTATAAGCAGCGAAACGCTGATTTCGCATGTTTTTCCATTCACAATTTAAACTTAATACAACATTTTTTTTGTTACATTTTTGAATAGTCATTTGATGACGAGAGTATCCGCTGTGCTACAATAGGATTAGTTCATTTTTTACGCTTTCCAACCGTAGGTTGACGAAGTGTAAATGCTCCAGATTTGTCCGCCTGTCCGCACGATAACTCGCGTAAAAATGGTTCGATTTCGATGAAGTTTTACTATGTGGTAGGAAACCACCTAGGGACGAACCCTATTGAAAATGGGACAAATGGGGTCAAAGGTTACGACATAGCAGCGCGATCCATTCCATTGCCCTTCTGCATCATACCTTGCGTAAATATGGTTCGATTTCAATGAAATGTTAGTATGTGGTAAAGGACCACCTGGGACGAACTCTATTGAAAATGGGTAAAGTGGGGTCAAAGGTCAGGACATAGGAGCGGGATGCATTCCATTGCCTTTATGCGTCATAACTTGTGAAAAAAAGGTTCAATTTCTATTGAATTTTAGTATGTGGTAGGGGACCACCTGGGAACGAACGCCATTGAAAATGGAAAAAATGGGGTCAAAGGTCAGGACATAGGATCGGAATCCATTCCATCGCCATTATGCGTTATAACTTACGTAAAAATGCTTCGATTGAGACAAAACTTAATCCTGTTGTACCGGAAGTATACTTTACCGGTTCTGTTGAATATCGTCGAAATAGGGTCAAAGGTTAGGTCATAGGAGCGGGATTTATTCTACAGCCATTATCCTCATAACTTGAGTAATGATTTCCGGTATGTTGGAAAGCGTATCATAATCAATACATTGCATGATTTTACTAACTTGTTTTTCTACGCTTTCCAACCGTAGGTTGGAGAAACGTATATTCTCCAGCTTTGTCCGTCCGTCTTTCTGTCCGCACGATAACTCGCGTAAAAATCTTTCGATTTCGATGAAATTGTATGTGGTAGGAGAACACCTCGGGACGAACCCTGTTGAAAATGGGGTTAATGGAGTCAAAGGTCACGACATAGGAGCGGCATTTATTCCATTGCCCTTATGCATCATAACGAGCGTAAATATGGTTCGATTTCAATGAAAGTTTAGCATGTGGTAAGGGTCCAGATGGGGACAAATGCTACTGAAATTTGGCGAACTGAGGTCAAAGGCCACGATATAGGAGTGGGATCCATTCCATTGCCCTTATGCGTCGTAACTTGCGTAAATATGGTCCGACTTCAATTAAATTTTAATATGTCGTAGGGGACCACGTGGGGACGAACCCCTATTGAAAATGGGGTTAATGGAGTCAAGTGTTACGCCATAGGATCGGGATCCATTCCATCGCTTTTATGCGTCATAACTTGCGTAAATACGGTTCGATTTTGATGAAATTTTAGTTTGTGGTAGAGGACCACTTGGGGACGAACCCTATTGAAAATGGGTGAAGAGGGATCAAAGGTCAGGACATAGAATCGGGATGCATTCCATCACATCACATCTTATTAAAGGAGCAATTCTTTTAAATATGTAAATTTCATTTTGAAAACGGCTCTAAGGATTTTGATGAAAGTGGTTAACCTACTGTTTTCTGGTACTAAAAATCGATTTAGCTTGATCTCGACTTTGGCAAAATTCGTTTGGTGGGTTATATAACCACCCCGAGTTACTACGTTTTTAGTGTCATGGCGTCGTCCTATTAATAATTTTCATTCATAGAAATCTTATGACGTCACACTCTCGCGATAGACTCGCGATTGAGATGTTGGTGCACGCTCACGTCATCTGCCTCATTACGTCACCCGTTGTTTGTGGATCCTATTAAAGTTTTATGACGTCACACTCGCAACCATCTGCCTCATTACGTCACTCGTTGCTGGTGGATCTTATTAAAGTTTTATGACGTCACACTCTCGCGACCATCTGCCTCATTACGTCACGCGTTGTGTGCGTATTACGCATTGCTTCCATTTTCTTCTAAAAGAAAAGTGAGTTGTGTCAGTTGCTTGGAATTGATGCATAGTACAGTTTAAGCACCGGAACGCTGATTTCGCATGTTTTTCCCTTCAAAATTTAAACTTAATACAGCATTTGTTTTGCTACAATTTTAAATAGTCACTTGATGACGAGCGTATCCGCTGAGCTAAAATAAGAATTGTTCATTTTTTACGCTTTTCAACCGTAGGTTGAAGAAGTGTAAATGCTCCAGATTTATCCGTCTGTCCGCACGATAATTCGCGTAAAAATAGTTCGATTTTGATAAAATTTTTGTATGTGGTAGTGGACCGCCTGGGGACGCACCCTATTGAAAATGGGTAAAGTGGGTTCAAAGGTCAGGACATAGTAGCGGGATGCATTACATTGCCCTTATGAGTCATAACTTGCGTAAAAATGGTTTGATTTCGATAAAATGTTAGTATGTGGTAGGGGATAACTTGGGGACGAACTTAATTGAAAATGGGCGAAATGGGGTCAAAGGTCAGGACATAGGATCGGGATCTATTCCATCGCCCTTATGCGTTATAGCTTACGTAAAAATGCTTCGATTGAGACAAAACTTTATCATGTTGTTTCGGACGTGTGCTTTACCGGTTCTGTTGAATATCATCGAAATGGGGTCAAAGGTCAGTCATAGGAGCGAGATTTATTCTACAGCCATTATCCTCATAACTTGAGTAATGATTTCTGGTATGTTGGAAAGCGTATCATAATCAATGCATTGCATGATTTTACTAATTCTTCTTTTTTTTTTGTAAGCTTTCCAACCATAGGTTGAAAAAGCGTATATGCTCCAGCTTCGTCCGCACGATAACTTTCGCAAAAACGGTTCGATTTCGATGAAATTTTAATATGTGGTAAGGGACTACTTGGGGACGAACCCTACTGAAAATGGGCGAAATAGGGTCAAAGGTCAGGACGTAGGATAGGGATCCATTCCATCACCTTTATGCGTTATAACTTACGTAAAAGTGCTTCGATTGAGACAAAACTTTTTCATGTTGTTCCAGAAGTATACTGTACCGGTTCTGCTGAAAACCATCGAAATGGGGTCAAAGGTCAGGTCATAGCAGCGAGATTTATTCTACAGCATTATCCTCATAACTTCGGTAATAATTGGAGTAATAATTTCTGTTATGCTGGAAAGCGTATCATAATCAATGCATTCCATTATTTTACAAACTTGTTTTTTTATTGGAGGTTTAACGACCACTGTGAGCAACTCAGGGGCTATAAGCAGTCTCCCGTACCTAATTTAGGGCCACTGGTTTCAGGGAAGGGAGAGAGTTCGCGCCGTATGACAAACACAACATACATGCGTCACCAGGATTTGAACCCGGGCCCGTCTCGGACAAATGATCAGAAGCCATCGCTTGGAACACTGCGCCACCGTTGCGGCATATAAGAACGTTCGGGGTTGGATGAAGGGATGATTGTGATGCCCATCGGGCTGGAGTGACGCATTTGAAAACAGCAGAGCTGACTGGTTTATCAAATTGTGAGATATTTCGGGTCTTCATTGGAAAAATAACCTACGTGGCTTCTTTAAGAGGCAAAACTGTGGCGTGACAACAATCTCTCAGGAACGAAATCGCCGTCGTCCGAGAAGGCTGGTGCGGAGAAATAGGACTTCCTCTGCTCAGAAATTGACAGCAGCATTCAATGAAGGCTGTTCCCGACGACCCATATCTCAGCAAACTACCAGAAGGAAATTGAATAGGATACCTATAGGCAGGTTCGTGCTTATACGCAAACCACTGATATCTGCGAAGAACCGAAAAGTTCGTCTACGGTGGTGTCAGTAACTCCCTGACTGCACACTGGAAGACTGAAAAGCATCATGTGGTGCAACTGTACACCTTGTTCTGTATTGAGGGTAGGCAGAGAGTTAGACGGACCCCCCCCTCCCCCATGAAGCAATGAACCCGGCTTGCCTTGTAAACACAACGCAAGGTTCTGAACTTGGTGTAATGGTACGGGGCACGTTCCGTTGGTACGGAACGAGTCCTCTGATATTGTTGGAAGGTCAGGTGTGTTTCAAGGATTATCCGAACTTTGTCGCCGATCAAATCCATTCTGTAGTTTTGACTTTTTATCCGTTAGGTGACGGCTGTTTACACAGACGACAATGCTACTGCCCGTCGTGCAAGGTGTGTTCAGCAGTAGTTCAGCGAGCATGACAGCGACTGCCATCATCTTCTCTGGCCACCATAAATCCCAGATCTGAACCCCATTGAGAGTGTATGGGACATGTTAGGAAAACATGTTCCGGAGCAAAGTCCTCTTCCGTCAAATCTGAGCCGGTTATAGGACTGTCTGGTGAACGCCTGATATGCTCTCGACGTAGACGCTCTCCAACATATTGTGGAATTTATGCCAAACTGCATACGTTCTGTAATTCGTGCTAAAGGTGGTTCAACCCGGTATTGAATAAAAGTTTCTAATTCAGCCCCGGTATGTGTATTTCAGATTAATTATTATCTTTATCTTGTGAAAACACAAGTTCGTACGCGACGGTCAAACTTATTCGTGTCCCCTCACTCCGGAGTAAGTTGCTCTAACAACTGAGCTACGCGGACAGAATGTCTCGCTGCAGATTTGTCGTCTTGACACATGTTTTCACCTCTGTAGTACGTTACAATATCCTTTAGGTTTCCTGAGTTTGGTCCTTTCATGATTTCCAAGGCATGATTTTATCTTACGTTCTTGTCTCTGGGTCGAATAAATTACCTTTGTTACCAACTCATTCCTCATGCTATTGGCGCGGTAAAAACATTTCAGAATATTTTTGTCCCCACCATACTGTTACTTTTTCACATTTTGCATCAGCTACACATCTTCGTTAGGTACATATTGCCTACCAGCAAATATGTCATATTGGCTCTTAAAATTTGTATTGCAAAAAAAAAAAAAAAAAAAGAGTATTTAACGGAATAAAAAGAAATACTTGTAGATATTTCTTTTAATGCTTCTTGTGCTATCCTTCTATGCTGTATCTGTTTGACAACAGTTTATCTCCACTTTTAGATGTTGAATTACAAAATTTCCCTTTTGCATCCAACTGTCCACCTTTTCATAGAAAACACATCAAAAGTCTTCTTTTATTTGAAAGAAAAATGAGTTAAAACGTATCATTCTGCCCACGGAAAAACGTCTGTGTAAAATATATGGAAAAAAAAGCTTTGAAAAATGACACTAGTATTCTGATAATTCCCAGAATGTCGGGCGAATGGAAGGTCAGCGTTTTTTTAAACATTGTGGACCCGTATTTCTTTATTCCGACAAAGAATTTCTGTAACTCAGAGCAGGAAACGCCACAGATTTGTTTTCAAAGAACTGAAACTAGAGTAATTGACTTCGTGCTAATTTGTTTTTTGTTCTTTCTATAAGTAAAGGTCTAGAGAAGCTGTAAAGTCAAATCGGAGTCTTAAGAACACATGGGTAGATAGGAAAAACAAAACAAAAAAATCGACACAGCTCACTGAAAGTATATATGAAGTACAGCATACAAAAAGTTGTGGACGACTTTATAAAGATTGACAAAGGACAGACTAAAGCACTCTATTGTTACTCGATAAAGGACACGACCGACGGCACAAATTGCTGATGATTTAAAAGCTGTGGGTGACTTTAAAAACGGTAGAACACCAAGTCCATTTACTCATTACGATTTTGTACACACACTAACACACTTTCCCGAAATTCAACTTAATGTTGCTCAAAGTGAGATAAGGGTGATCGTCGCCTTGATAGTCAAGTGGTCAGATGCGTCAACTTCTGGCTAGTCTGGGCAGTCTCGTGCCCCCTGATGAGGTCTTCCCTACGACGCTGACCTTGTTCCCTCCACAGAAACAGTGATCACAAATCAAGGACGGAAAGTAATTTATAGCCCGCCACTCCGGTTGCCGAGAGGTCAGAAGCGTAGACTTCTGACTAACAGTCCGATCTGGAACAGGGTTGAAGGAACGAGTGCTGTGTTCGAATCATGGTGCTTGTTCTATCCCTCACCTGGAGGTGCTAAATTAACAACGGAAGATATAGCTAATAGTTTATAGTTTCTGATGGTAGCTGATAAACGCAGAACGAAAACAAGAAAGATGACACTGAATTCTCGGGTGAGTGAACACCTTTTTTGAATCCTTTCCGACCAGATGGTATGGACACAAACATATCCGATGAACGTCGTGTGACAGTGTCGTACAAGGATTTGAATGGAAGGAGTGTGTAAATTCTTCGGAGTTACGAACTGTGTTGTAAAAGCAATCGAAAGAAACCTTAAAATAAATTAAGTGCATACGCGAAGAACAGAAAGCTGATATATTTTATACATCGTTATTGTGCGATTTCGTTCCACACTGTTATAATTAATACAATATTTGAAAATTTTGATGAATGCATCTCAAAAATACATCACGTTGCGATGTTTCACTTAAATGTTTTCAGATTTAGATGATCATATATTTTGATTTAACTTCTGAAAACAGACGGAATCGTTTTACGCGATAGAATAATTGTTGCAAACAACATTGCGCCATAACAGTACCTAAGATAAATGAACTTAATAAATGTTAATTGCATACTCAGAGGCAAAACGTCATTGTAATAAAAATGAGGGAAAATATTCCCAATTTTCTCCCCTAAAGTCATTCAAAATGTTTTAAATAAGTAAAATTTAAAATAGCGAAACGGAGAGAGTCGGCAACACAAAAATATCTGCATCAGAAACAGAACAATTAGAGATATTCACGAAAATGAAAAAGAAACGTTCTTATATATAACATTATTTCCGTCCGTCTTTGTAGTGTCTTCAGCACTATATAGGTCATATCCATGCTTTGAAAGAACAAATGAAAGAGCGAATAAACTCCCACTATGTATAAATTTCATTGATTATGAAAAGGCTTTTGATTCCGTGAAACCATCAGCAGTTATAATTTGAAATCCTGCAGTATTGAAAATGCATACATTTACATTAATAAGAACACCTATTAAAATGCATACATTGACATTAATAAGAACATCTACGAAAATGCATACATTAACATTAATAAGAACATCTATGAAAATGCAACATCTGATTCCGCTATTCGGGGAAACAGCATGTGTAGAAATTAAAGAGTGAGTGAGACAAGGAGGTACCGTATCTCCAAAACTCTTTAATGCGACGTTACAAAATGTCTTTCACTTATTGAACTGCGAACACCAGGAGATAAAGCTTTATTTTTACAGGAGATCCAGAGTATGATCCCGGAACTTCCTGACAAGAGCAAAGAAGTGCAATTAAAGATGAACTTGGAGAAAACAAAAATTGATGTACAATACTTCAATAAGAACTGAAGATTTAGAGGTTCATGGGGATAATTTAAAAGCAGCTGATGCTTACATCTGCCTTTTGACAAGATATCAAGCAAAATACACATTTAAGGAGATACGAGGGTTGTACCGAAAGTAATGCAAAAGTGGGCATAACCTTTTTATTAACTGACAGAGGTCGTGCATTTTTCACATGTTGGTACAGTAACTCTTCCTCAATGGTAACCTTTCTCCTTCATTGCAGATAAATAACGGATTCCAAGCAGAAGCAACGTGCCGTCATTAAGTTCTTGACCAAGGAAGGGGGCAGGCTGTCCGACATCTACAGAACGCTACATAATGTTAACGGAAATGACACTATTTTGACAAGATATCAAGCAAGATATCAAGGCAGTGTGCCCAGATGGATGACGAAGTCTAAGAAGGGGAAACCAGCATCGCAGACATAGCACGCAGTGGAAGACCATCATCTGCGACCACAAACACAAATCGTCAGCGAGTGGATGAAATGATTCGCCAGGAGAGACGAGTCACATGCCGTGAACTTGTTGCACAACCGGACTGTGCTCACAATGCCATACAGAAGATGGTGGATGACTTAGGGTATCGGAAATGTGTGCAAAGTGGGTTGCCTTGGCAGTTGGCACCCAATTTGAAGGAGAGAAGGGTGAAAGTCTGCTCTAATGGGCTGGAAGCATTTGAAGCCAGACACGATTGTTTTCGAGCTGGAGACAGGAGATGAAACGTGGATGTTACTTTACGATCCGGAAATGAAGAATCAATCCATTGAGTGGCGTCACACCTTTACCAAGGCCTAAGAAGTTCAAAAGCCATCGATCAGCACAGAAAGTCACGGTGACTGTTTTTTTTGGGCTGACAGGGTTGTCATTCTTCTTGATTTTCTGGCACGTGGACGTACCGTGACCAGCGATGCTATACATTTGGACACTCAATAAGCTCAGAGAAGCCATAAGGAGGAAGAGACCGAACAAGAATCTGAAAAAGATCCCCATTCACCATGACAATGCGAGACCACACACATTTTTGGCAACAAATCAGGTGATCAGCAAGTTAGGCTGGTCGTTGGTCCACCATCCACTGTACAGCCCAGATCTGGCACCCTCCGACTTCCACCTGTTCTGTTCAATGAAAGACAGTCTCAGAGGACAAAGATTTAATGACACAGACGAGGTGAAAGTGACTGTGAAGAAGTGGGTACAACAGTCCACACCTGAACTTTTTTAAAGAGGATTGAGAGTTGGGTTCACCGATGGTGTAAATGCATCGCTTGTGATGGAGAGTATGTTGAGTAGTACCTTTGTATAGAGAAAGAGTTACTCTAACAACATGTGAAATTTGAACGACCTCTGTCAGTTAATAAAAAGGTTATACCCACTTTTGCATTACTTTCAGTACAACCCACGTATTAATAGACGTACAATAACTGGCTGGATAGTATTATAAAGAAACAGTAGAATTTTCAAGAGCAATTTTAACATTATGTTTTAAAAGAAAATTGTTTAATCAATGTATCCTTTCAGTTTGTCTTATGGATCAGAGACATGGACTTTAACTATAAAAGACATTTTTAGGCTGCAAAATAATTCTACGTGGAAAAAAATCCGGACACCAGTACTTTTTATACAATACTGCCTTTGGGACAAAATTAATATTGAGTTGACCCAACTTACTCTCCTTAACACACTTTAAATGAGGTTCAGGTAGGCAGTCGCAGGCATATTGTTCCAATCTTTCTGATGAATTGTTCCATTCAGACGCAAAAGCTGAAGCCCGGGTCTGACGTTTAAGTTCATCCCAAAGGCTCTTTATGGGATTGAGGTCGGAGTTTTGAGCTGGCCACTCCAAATTCTCTACACCTACATCTTCAAACCATGTTGAAATGGAGCAAGCTTTATGGCACATCACGCATCTTTTTTTTTTTTTTTTTTTTTTTTTTGAATATTGGAGGTTAAGCGACCACCGTGAGCAATTCAATGGGCTACAAGCAGTCCCCCGTCCCTGATTTAGAGCCGCTGGTTCCAGGGAAGGGAGAGAGCCAGCGCCGGAAGACAAACACAACATCCATGCCTCACCGGGATTCGTACCATGACCCATCTTGGACGAATAATCGGAAGCCATCGCTTAGACCACTACGCAAACAGCGGCAGGCCACGTCTCTTTGTCTTGATGAAACAAGAACGGCTCCGTAAAACTGGTAAATTTTAGGCAGTGCGGCATTGTCTGGAATATCCCGGTACTTCGTGGCGTTCATGTTTCTATCCACAACCACCAACGGTCCGAGTCCATACCACGCGAAAAATCCCCAAACTATGACACTGCCACCACCAAATTTAACACTTGGAATGACCCATTCTGACAGATTCCCTCCAGCATGCCCAGCAACGACCATCGGATTTAAAATTGGTGTAGCTTGATTCGTCTCTCCGTTACACTCGTTTCAGGGGACTAGGGTCCTTCGACAATGTTCTTTGCACCAAGCAAGTCGCTTACTCTCATTCTTACGGGTTATTAACAGCTTGTACGGAGTAGCACGGCAATGAAATTTAACTTGTGCAGTTTATTACGAAGAGTCTTAGTGCACACACTCAGCCCTGTTGAATGGTGAAAATTCTTGGTGGTCATTTGTGCAGAGGAATGATGGAACCCACGGGCGACACGTTTGAGAGTTCTCTTGTCGTTTTCCGTCAATTTATTTGGCCTTTCCTCACGTTTTCATTTACTAATAACGTTTCGTGCAGTTTACCGTGGTGTTGCAATTGTTCTGCAATCTCACTCACGGTCAGGTGGCTGACATGGCACTAAGGGCGGATTAGGTCGACCAAGCCAGGACGGAAAATTTGGTCTCGCGGTCCGCTACAAAAGCATACATACCTACAGCACAACACCTAATAAATTCTCTGATGACAAAAATTCTCTTAGATACTCAATGAAAGAAAACTGTTAAAATATATGCATTGTAAAACGAGTTCAGCTCTGGACAAATTTTAACAATTTAATGGTGAAATAACTTTAAAACTCCGCTCGTGATTGAACGTAACATCGAACCAGATGTTATTTTCTTTTGAAAAATGTGGTGTTAACTTAAAAAAAAAAAAGACCTAAAACCCATGTTCCTTGCAGACCTCATTTCAAAACTAAATCACCATGAAGATCGTTTTAGAAGTTGAAATGTGAAAATGCCACATAGCAATTCTCCTACGCAATTAATTTTTATATTTATTTGGTCATTAATTGCTTACTGCGCAATGGTATTGATATATATGCTCCTTGAGTAGACACCTTTTTTAAGTCTTGTGACGTACCTGCCAGCAGGACGCACACGACATAAAGGCAGATAGCAATCAGAATGAACGTCTGCGTAGCTCAGTTGGTAGAGCGACTTGTTCCGGAATAAGCGGACTCGGGTTCGAATCCCGGCGTAGACCAAAAATGACGGAGAAATTTACTTCGTTATAGTCTACTCATCATTTTTAACGTTTTCCAATCGTAGGTTGAAGAAGCGTATATGCTCCAGCTTTGTCTGTCCGTCCGCACGATAACTCGCGTAAAAATGGTTCGACTTCGATGAAATTTTAGTATGTGGTAGAGGACAACCTCGAAAGAAACCCTATTGAAAATGGGTGAAATGGAGTCGAAGGTCAGGACATAGGAGCGGGATCCATTCCATCGCCCTTATGCGTCATAACTTACGTAAAAATGCTTCGATTGTGACAAAACTGCATCATGTTGTTCCGGAGATGTACTGAACTAATTCTGTTTAGTGTAATCGAAATGGGGTCAAAGGTCAAGGCACAGGAGCGAGATTTATACCACAGCCAGTATCCTCATAACTTGAGTAATGATTTCTGGTATGTTGGAAACCGTATCATAATCAATGCATTGCATGCATTTACTAACTTCTTAATCCACGAACCACCATTTTCATCCATTAACTAGTACTGATAAATCGCTGTTTCTTTTAAGATAAATGCGAATAGGACATGAATATCAGAACATGCCTGTCGAAGAAACACTGTGTGTTCTGTGTCAGCTTGTAAATAAGGCGATTGGGATGATGGCCATCACAAGCGTTTTATCTCCAATGGCAAGGACCTACTTCTAACTATAGTTAGTTAGCGTAATTAATTTAAAACAGCGTGCTTGATCCGTTGGCGCTTTTCTTACATAACTGTAAAGATTTTTGGAACGTCATTTCAGAACAAAAACCCAACATATTGGTAGAAGGAAATTTCTGGAATTTTTTTTTTTGTAAAGGAAGTGACTTTTCAGGCAGAAATAAAAACTCGAATAAAGTTTATGATTATTATTTTATTAGTATCAAAAAATTATTCGTTCGTTCCAAAGAATCCAGACAAAACAAAAAACATCAAGAAAAAATGGGTCAGTTTTCCAGTGGTCTATCGGGAAATATCCCGCCATCCCTGGGATCCAAGCCGGCCCTGTATGGCACCCTGCAATAACACCGCGTTGGAAGTCACTAAGCTCAACACGAGTGAACATGCCTCACGTGTAGACGATATATGATGCCTGAGGAGCTTATCCACTGGTTTAAAGAAAATCTGGCACACGTGATCTATTGGATTGTTACATTTTTTATTGCGGAAGGGGGTGTCCGGATGCTTTTTTTACCACATAGAGTATGTAGAGGAGCATTTTTGATACGGGACTATTACTAAAAGTTCTGCACAACGTCTATTTTTGAGAAATGTGGGAAATAACGGAGAAAACTTACCTTATTCCAGTTCAATGTACTCCCCTCCGCTGCTAATGACAGCTTCCCAGCGGTGAGACAAGTCCCGGAAACCCCGTAGTACGCCATCTTTGTTCAGCTGTCGTATTACTTCGGTCACGTCCAATGACAGTTCGTCCAGCGGTTCGTAGCGGATGCCACGGAGCGGATTTTTTAACTTTGGGAAAAGATCAAAGTCGGGTGGACTGAGATCAGGGCTGTATGGTGGATGGGATAAAGTTTCCGGTTCCTACAAACAATGTCAGAAGGAGTTTCGGAAGACAGTTGGTGGGCGTAAACCACCCACCAGAGTCACCATTTCCAAATTGGCGAAGAAGTTGGAGAGAACTGGAAGCTTGGTAGATCCGCATACGGGCGGACAACCACAGATGACGGAGGACACAATAGAAGATGTGAAGCAGCGATAATTGCATTCCCACGGAAATCTATTCGGCGGCGTTCCCAAGAGACTGGAGGATCGTATTCGACATGCTAAAGAGCAACTAAACTGTCGAAGATTAAGCCGTACCGTATCATGGCCGTGAACAAGTTACAGCCAGCGAATCGCAAAGGGATTGGTCAATGGTTTGTCAAATGTTTCACCAAAAAACCCAGCCCTGTTGAACATAAATTGGTTTACTGATGAAGGATGGCTGCATTTATCCTGCTATGTAAAATCTCAAAATACACGGGTGTGGGCCAGTGATAATCCCCACGCCATCCATGAAGAGCCATTCCATCCCGTGAAAATCGGTGTTTGGTGTTTGTTGTCATCACGTCGTATCACTGGGCGATTTTTTAAAAGACACGGTGAATGCCGACTTATACTTGGAAATCTTTAATGAGCTTATGAACCAGCTGGATGATCGGAAACTTGCAGATTGTTACTTTCAACAGGACGATGCGACGTGCCACACCTCCAATAAGAGCATGGCAGAAATTCGCAGCTTTTTTTCATAACAGGATTATCTCGAAAGACCTTTGGCCGCATAGGTATCCCGACTTGACACCCCCAGATTTCTTTCTTTGGGGACTTTTAAAAAGCAACGTTTATGCCAACAAGCCAAGGTCGATTGAGGAACTGAAAGACAACATCACACGTGAAATTTCTGCCATCGACGTGGCTACGCTACATCGCACATTAGCCAATACGGAGCGTCGAGTGAATATGTGCCTGGTCGCTGGTGGTGGCCACTTCCAGCATTTTTTGTGAGACATTTCTTTTTGTCATGGATCAAGGAATGTTTCGCATTAGTTTCATTCAAATGTGCCTTTGCAATCGTGAGTTAAATAAAAAAAATAAGTGTTCAGGCCAGAATGAATCACCCCGTACATTGAACAACATAAGTATAAAAACACATCTCATTCCTTTCTCTCTCTCCCCATTCAATTTTCTTTCTTTGAAGAAAGACTGATTTTATTATACTTAAATGAAGCGAAAAACGTCCCTGCTGTTTCTATAAAAACACACACCTTTCATAAATTTCAGGACAACGGTGTTTTAATAAAGAAAAACACTCATGCTAAAAAAATAAACATAATCAATACACAGTATGTCAAAGAATTTTTAAGACTGGCGCTATATTTCAGCCTACGGTGGCGCCACCAGTATAATCGCGAATACGTTATAAACCGTGACCATCTGCTTGCTTTCTGCCAAAAGTACTGCGCAATTGTTAAAGTAACTCAAACAAAACGGGCGTTCATTAGAGAAGTAAATTTTTTTTCATGTTGAATTATTAAGATGGAACAAAGGGCTGTTATTAAATTTAACACAAAACTTGGTCAAAGTGCCTCGGAAACGTACCAAATGATGAAGCAAGTTTACGGTGAGTTTTGTTTAAGTAGATCACATGTTTTCCTGTGGCACAAACGTTTTTTGGACGGAAGAGATACTGTAGAAGATGATAAGCATACCGGAAGACCAAGTTCATCTAGGACACCTGAGATTATTGAAAAAGTGCGAGATTCCGTGACAAACAATCGATGTGCGTCACTAAGAATGATGGAAGAGTCTTTAAACATCAAAAAGAAACGATTCGAACCATCCTGCATGAAGATTTGGGCAAAACAAAAGAATGTGCTAAATTTATTCCACACGTTAACCAATGAACAAAAATCAAGGAGAAGTGCACATTGCAGAGACATCATTTCAGCCGCAGAAAATGATCCAAACTTCTTAAAATCGATTGTTACAGGTGATGAAACATGGTGTTTTTAATATGTTCCTAAAACAAAGCGACAAAGTGCGGAATGGAAGTCAAAAAACTCACCACAAGCCAAAAAAAAACAAGAAAAGTTCCATCGAAAATCAAAACAATGCTCATTACATTCTTCGATAGTAAGGGTATTTATCCACAAAGAATTTGTTCCAAGTGGATAAACAATTGCTGGTGAGTTTTATTTAAATGTTTTGAGGCGTTTGATGGGCAGAATTCGTCGCATTCGTCCAGAATATCGACATGAAAACAGTTGGTGTTTGTTGTACGATAATGCACCCAGTCACACCTCACTTCTTGTTCGCAGATTTTTGGCGAAAAATAACGTCTGTGTGTTGAATCATCCACCGTATTCGCCTGATTTGGCACCCTGCGACTTTTCTTTGCTCCCCAAAACTTAAAATGACGTTAAAAGGGTGTTATTTTGATGATATTTCGACCATACAAACAGCTTCGACGCGTGCTTTGGAAGCAATTCCGCAAAGTGAACTGGAACAGGCATTCGAATCATTATCAAATCTCTGTAACAAGTGTATTGAAGCCGGAGGGACTTATTTTGAATAACAAACCAAAGCAAATTATAATTTCTTGTTTCTATTTCACTTTACAGACCCAGTCTTAAAATTTCTTTGACGCACTGTGTATATCTGTTAATATTAAAAACAAAATCGTCGCGAAACCTCGAAACTGAGTATGCTTGTGTAGTAACATATTGCGAGTACAACAGCAGACAAAAAAAAAAGTTACGAAATAAAGTTGATTGCATTACTTATGCAAATTTACCCAAATTAACAACACACTAATTTTCGTTTTGAATACATAAAATTCAGAAAAGGCTGGTGCACTATGATTAATAAGGGATGTGGTGAACCCTTGCAGCCAGCAAGCGTCGCATCGACACTTCATGCTGCTCATCATGCTGTCAAAGAGCTCTGTGGGCAACGAGTCCCACTTCTGACTAAGATCAGTTCGGATCTGCGAAATGGTGCTTGGTGGAGGCTGACGGGATGCAATTGGCCTCAATAGAGCATCCCTTGCATTCTCTATCGGATTCCCATCTGGAGACCTTGCTGGCCACTCCGTGTGCTGGATATCTTTACTTTTTAGAAAGTCATCCACCAGCTGAGCTCTACAGGGGCGTGCATTATCGTCCATTAATACCAGATCTAGACCCACGGCACATCTGAAAAGTCTCACATGAGGTTCCAGTATATCCTCTCGGTACCTTAGGGTATTAATTGTACCTCTGTCTAAGATGTAAAGCTCTGTGCTCTCCTTCAATATGATGCCTCCCCATGCCATGATTCCACTGCCACCAAACTGGTCCCTTTAGGATTGCAACGGGTTCTCCGTTCTCTCCAGACAGTGGTTCGACGAAAATCAGTCTGTATACTGAATATGGACTCATTAGTAAAAAGCATATTACTTCACTGATTCAGTGTCCAGATTAGATGTTTTCAACTCCAATTTAAACTGGCCCTCCTGTTCACAGGGAGGAGCGGGGACACAAACTTCTGGACGTCTGACATACAGACCACTTGTCAACGCAAGACCGGCCCTGCTTAGGGGTTGTGACTGTTTGACAAACTTGTACTTGTTGGCGTCTAACCTCTTCTGTCCTTTGGAAGCTTCTTCAAGCCTGGAGATGACACTTTGCGGAACATCCAGTGCTCTGGAGACTGCAGTCTGTCAGTGACCTGCTTTCGAGCCTTCTGATTATTTATTCTACACCAGAAAAAATGGTAACCTGGCGTCTTTGATCCATATTACGTCCCTGATCACCAATGAAAACAATTCTTCTCACTGGGATTGCAAGAAAATGGAATAAAACACTCAGGAGTAGGGTAAGGTGTTTTTATGGAACTGCGAGATATTTGCATATCGAACATCAGAGGACGCTATTTGACCGTGCACTGCGATTGGTTTAAGTGTGTGACTAATCTACATACCAATGTCAGATGTTCTATAGGTTTTAACTCTTTGCTTTGTATGTTTTATTAATTATTCTTAACTTTTGGACACCAGTGTACTTCATGAGACGGGTTGCCTCTCATTGTTCGAATTCAATCCTTATTTGTTATTTTTTATGCTCATGTAATGACGTAATTCATTCATTTGCTTTTTGAATAATGTAACTCAAGCCAAGAGCGATATAGATACTATCACGCATTGTTCTCGGGACATGCATTTTCATATATGCTTGCTATAACGGCTAAAGTATTCAGTCGAGAGCTGCTGTTGTCTTGACAATGAAAGGCTGTGTCCTAATCGTCGTCGCTGTATTTTTTATATTTGTTTATGTTTGACAGTTATTATTGACATAATAAATAATTAAATCAGATCTACTTTTTTTAACTATGTCTTAGCAAGAGTAATTCCACTGCATTACCTGCTGCATCTATGTTTTCCACCCCACGCTCATGTTAACTAAAAAGCTGGCACTTCCTCAAAATGTTTGTTTTCATACTAGACAAGCGACGAGAACTGAACTTGCATCTCAGAAATGGCAATAAAAAATTCAGTTCTAGATGGTAAATAATTGAAATACATGTATATATATATATATATATATGACTGCCTTCGCCAGCCTCCGGTCATTGACGTCCTTAAAGTGCACGACGATTGTCACCAGCCAATCAGCTACGTGGCAGCGACGTATTTCAGAGGTGTAAGCATTGCTAGACAAATGCGGTGCACCTATTGTAGCTCTGGTGGCTTTGCAAAAACCAGGGGTGAATGTCACCCGCAGGGTCTTTGGGGAATTCAATTAACATACGACAACTGTCACTTCAAATTGTACATGACGAATTTATTGATGTTTCTGTTGTACGGAAAAATCCGTTTCAACATCTTTCAAAAGAGTTTTTTTTGTGAATGGATTATTACATTTCGTATGCCATCGAAATGGTAACTTTGGGGGGGGGGTTGGAGGTTTAACGACCACCGTGAGCAACTCAATGGGCTATAAGCAGTCACCCGTCCCTAATTTAGGGTCACTGGTTCCAGGGAAGGGAGAGAGCCAGTGCCGTAAGACAAACGCAGCATCCATGCCTCACCGGGATTCGAACCCGGACCCCTTTCGGACAAATGATCAGAGGCCATCGCTTAGACCACTGGCCACCGGGGCGGCAATGGTAACTTATGAACGTAAAATTGCGTTTCGGGTGCTCAGACACCGAACGAATGTAATGCACATTTGTTTTCTTATTGAAAAATTTCAACGATTAATCAATAGATAAATCGATGTGGCGCATAAGTCGAGGTCCGTACTTTTGATTAAAAAAATCTGGTATTATACTCCAAAAAACAGGATAATTGCAGTTCTGTACCTACGGCTGTCAATGCGTATTTTTGTTGAATTTCTCTTCTAAAAATTCATCTCGAAAATGCTTTGATTTAAGGAACGAATCGTGTTCTTTATATCGCAGAATTCAATATAATATTTCTTCGAAGATGTGAATTCGTTTGTTAGTGTTAATATGGCATGGATGTTAAGTCAGATAATATTCGAAAGCTTGAAAATTTCGTCGTCCTGGAGCGGGAATCGAACCCGCGTCTCCCGGATAGCGCTCGAGTATGCTAACCACTACACCACCCAGAGCGATCAAGTTTCAAGCTTCTGATTAATTTGAGTATAACCATCACTATTTACACCAATAAACAGATTCCCATCTTCCAAATTTGTATTGTTCAATGCTGTAATCCCGTATTTCATTCATTGATATTCTGCGCCTACGGGCTATCACGGGAAAGAATTCTAACCACCAGATTCGCTATATATGAAAGCTGGTCGCTTTGACTAGCGAATCTTGTTATAGTTTTATTCAAATTAATCGGAAGCTTGGAACTTGGTCGTTCTGGGTGGTGTAATGGTTAGCATACTTGGGCGCTAACTGGAAGACGCGGGTTTGATTCCCGCTCCAGAACAACAAAAGTTTCAAATTTTCGGATATTGTATGACTTAAAGTTCATTCCATATTTATACCAATAAACGGATCCACGTCTTCCAAATTTGTATTGTACAATGGTGTAATCCCGTATTCATTTATAACCTTTCTTGTTTTTACTTTACCGGAGAAATGCTGCTGGTTTTGAGTGATAAGGGCTCATTTTTTACTGGCGGTTCAATTAATGGTTTGAAGCATTTCTGTGTTGAAGCAAACAATACAGCAAAGAATGTCGACGCTTAAAGTGAAACTGGGTACTCAAATGAGGAAAAAGAAAAACGGATATTGATAGCTTGTATCTCGAATAAGAGTTACCAGAGGATTAAGGAAATGAAAAGTGAATATGGGTTTCTGTTGGAGCTCCTTGCTATTTAGTAACAGAGATTTAAGTAAAAAATAAATGCTGCCTGTCATGCTGAGTTTTTTTATTTGCTTATTCCATCTGCGATCACGGCTTTGAGAAAAATTGAAGTGAAACGTTTCGGAGTGATTTTTCACATTACTTCTTGCTTTTATGAAGTGTTCCGTATTTGTTTTTTTGCGTAGCTCAATGGGAATTCGTGATTTTAAATGTTTTTTGCAGTTTTTATAAAAAAAAAAAAACAATTTCGTTGCTTCTAAGAGATATTTAGAAATACGTCAGAATGGATACGGTAGGCAAACTCATTTATAGAACCTCGCGGTTCTTTGAAAAAGAAAATTAAATTGCAGAAATAGAAACTGTAAATAAAAGTGTCCAAGTTTTCTGTGAGGCAAGTCCTTCCAGAAAACCCAGCGTAAAATAAATGTGTTTGTCTGCACCGCGTATCGAAACGTAAAGAATGAAACGAAAAAGAGGATACAGAAAAAATTTGTCCTTTTTCTTCCTTCCTTTCGCTTTTTTTTCAAAGGGAATTGCCCAAGGAATATTTATTTTGTAGGTGGAAAAGTGGCTTTGAAATCCAAGTAAACTCTAAAACTTTGAAAATGAGAGAAAAAAAGAAAGGAGAATCCAGTTTTTAGATTTGCTAGTGAAAATCACAAAACATTGGTTTTCGAAATCCACGTCGAATATCTTTTTTTGTGTGTGCAGTATCGCTTAGAGTGTCAGAACCCGTAGCTAATGGAGTGGGAAACTAAAGCTCGCAAAGGATTTGACTCGGGGCGATTGTCAAAAAACGTCACACAAACATCATTTTGAAACAAACTTTCTCACCGCCTGATCCCACTTCAGCGCAAGCGGGTATACCTCTCTGGAAATCCTAAGAAATAACAGCTAAATATTTTTATTTAGTTGGAAGAACGGAAATATAAGTTCTTGATCAGTTAAGTTCTTTTTATGTGTGGTGCTTCCAATTCTTGGAACTTATTTCCATTTTCTTAAGAAAATAAGACAGCGTACATCGACAAAGTAGTGAAGAAAACAAGTTAGTGAAATCATGCAATGCATTGATTATGATACGCTTTCCAGCATACCAAACATCGTTACTCAAGTTTTGAGGAACATGGCTGTGGAATAAATCTCGCTCCTGTGCCCTGACCTTTGACCGCACTTCGATGATATTAAACAGAATTCGTTTAGTATACCTCCGGAACAACATACTAAAGTTTTGTCGCAATCGATGCATTTTAAGTCAAGTTATGAGGATAATGGCTGCGGAATAAATCTCGCTCCTGTTCCTTGACCTTTGACCCCATTTCAATGATATTCAACAGAACCGGTTCAGTGTACCTCTGAAACAACATGATAACGTTTTGTCGGAATCGAAGCATTTTTACATAAGGTATGACGCATAAGGGCGATGGAAAGATCCCGCTCCTATGTCCTGATCTTTGACCCCATTTCACCCATTTTCAACAGAATGCGTTCCCTGGCTGTTCCTTACCACATACTAAAATTTCATCGAAATCGGACCATTTGTGCGCAAGTTATCCAGCGGACAGACAGACGGACAAAAGCTGGGGCATATTATGCTGTTTCAACCTACGGTTGGAAAGTGTAATAAGTTGGTATAATCATGCAATGCATTGATTATGATACGCTTTCCAACATACCAGAAATCATTACTCAAGTTATGAGGATAATGGCTGTAGAATAAATCTCGCTCTTCTGACCCGACCTTTGACCCCATTTCGATGATATTTAACAGAACCGGTAAAGTATACTCCAGAAACAACATGAAAAGTTTTGTCTCAATCGAAGCATTTTTACGTAAGTTGTGATGCATAAATAAGGGCAATGGAATGAATCGCGATCCTTTGTCCTGACCTTTGATCCCATTTCACCCATTTTCAATACGGTTCGTCCCCAGATGGTCCCCTACCACATATTAAAATGTCATCGAAATCGAACCGTTTTTACGCAAGTTATGATGCATAAGGGCAAAATATCAGGAACACCGTGCATCGCTCGGGTAAAGGGGGGGGGGGGATGAGGTCACAAAAAAAATTCTTATATGGTATTTCCAAGTATTGTAATGGTAAGTCTAAACCATCAAGATTAATAAATAATGATAGATGAATTAGAAACAAATTAATTTAGAATAAACTTCAAAACAAAGATGAATAATATATTTTTATTTGTGTTAAAGTAAGAAATCTTTAAAAATTGTTTTTATTATTGCCGAACATGAAACACCATACAAAAAATGTTAACATGGGGTTCTTCATCGAACCCCATGGTAACATTGGTTCTTCATTGCTGTCTGTTTATTCGCCGCATTTGATCGAGGTTTTCTTCCGATATAGATTCACTGAGGGTTATAATAACATCGGACATTATTTCCATGCTCCTCGCCTTAGCTGCTCGGAATGGTCTTTTTGTAGGCTGATCTTCTTCCAATGGAAGGTCATGTGTTTCAAGACTGGAATGTGATCGGAAACCATCGGCTCTTGAATGTACAAGCTGTTCCATATATACTTCTTCCGCTTGTTCTTGTTCCAATAGGGCCGTATTCTTCTTATTCTTCTTATTAAAGTTGAAACGTGCACGTTTCGTAGGGGGTCGACCAGCCATATTTTTTTATATTTTTTTACTATCCACGTGACACTGTGTTAATAGTAATTAATAAAAATGAAGTAATCATACTTTAGCACAGCGGATACGCTCGTCATCAAATGACTACTCAAAAATGTAACAAAAAAATTATGTATCAAGTTTAAATTTTGAAGAGAAAAACATGCGAAATCAGCGTTCCGCTGCCTATACTGTACTACGCCGCATCAACTCCAAGCAACTGGCACAACTCACTTTTTGTTCTAGAAGAAAAAAATCTGCATCATACGCACACAAAGCGTGACGTAATGAGGCAGATGGTCGCGAGAGTGTGACGTCATAAAACTTTAATAGGATCCACAAACAACGTGTGACGTAATGAGGCAGATGGCGTGACCGCGCGCCAACATCTCAATCGCGAGTCGATGGCGAGAGTGTGACGTCATAAGATTTCTAAGAGCGGGACACATTAATAGGACAACACCATGACACTAAAAACGTGGTAACTCGGGGTAGGTATTTAATCCACTAAACGAATTTTTCCATAGAAGCTAAATCGATTTCTAGTACCAGAAAACGGTAGGTTAACCACTGTCATAAAAATTCTTAGAGCCGTTTTAAAAATAAAATTTACATATATACCAGAATTGCTCCTTTAATAAGATGTGATGGAATGCATCCCGCTCCTATATCCTGACCTTTGACCACACTTCACCCATTTTCAATAGGGTTTGTCCACAGGTGGTTCCCTACCACATACTAAAATTTCATTGAAATCGACCTATATTTACGCAAATTATGACGCATAAGGGCAATGGAATGGATCTTGCTCTTATGTCGTGACCGTTAACCCCATTTCGTCCATTTGCAATAGGGTTCGTCCCCAGGTGGTCGCCTACCACATGTTAAAATTTCACCGAAATCAAACCTTTTGTACGTGAGGTATCATGCGGACAGACGGACTGACAGATAGACGGGCAAAGCTGGAGTATATACACTTCTTCAAGCTACGGTTGGAAATCGTAAAAAAAAAAGATTGCTAGGATTGTTACGCCAGAGTGAAAATTTTGGCCAAACGAAAAATCGTTGCTGTCGTGCAAGATGTGCATTATAGCCAATCTCGAATCACGTCGAGTACTATTGGAGTGTCTGGGGAAAAAACGCCGCTTTTGCGTAGGATAGCTCCACGACGTAAATATGCACATTTTCTGCTGGGCAGTTATCCTGTGCTGCAGAAGACTAAAAGCATGTACTGTGGGGAATCAAACGAGGTACAGTATGAAGCACATGTCGCGAACCATGCATTAAACTTCTACAGCGGTCAATTACAACGGCTACAAAAGGCGAAATGTTGGTTCTATTGCGACTACCGTAAACAGAGATTTAAGGTTGCTGAAACAGACCGAAAAATTGATGAAGGCCGTTAGGTGAAGCCCTGGCGGTCACTCGGACCGCACAAATATGGTTCAAGAAATTTGCGTCTGGTGTCTTGAGCTCGAAAAGAAATAAAGGTTCATTTAGGCCCTCTGCTGTTGATTTGGACGCCCCCTGCAAGCGGCTGAGGAAGACAATCCACGAACAAGCACTCCCAAATTGTCAGAAGAACTTGGAGTTTTTAAGTCTACCATCGCTGAGCAGTTGCACAAGACTGAAATGGTTTACAGACGATCTAATACACTGCCGGACAAATGCTAAAGACGTATGACAATAGCAACGATAGCAACCATAAAATGGAAGGCAGGAAAATGTGGAAATTAGCATAAGTGCGGGATACAGTTGTAACGTACCAGGAGAGGAGATGTGACGTACCTGCCAGCAGGACGCACACGACATAAAGGCAGATAGCAATCAGAACAAATGTCCGCGTAGCTTAATTGGTAGAGCAACTTATTCCGGAATGAGTGGACCCGGGTTCGAACCCCGGCGCGGATAAAAATGACGGAGAAATTCACTTCGTTATAATGGCGCCCGAACTATCCGGATGACCCGGCAGTTCAAAATCTCGCATTGGTGTGATGTTATTTCCACACCGCGAGACAGGAAAAATGAGAGAATCCTTTCTCCAGCACTTCGAAAAAAAAAAAAAAAATAATAAGGGGAGATGATGTAACGTACCAGGAGATGTGACGTACCTGCCAGAAGGACGCACACGACATAAAGGCAGATAGGAATCAGAATAAAACGTCCGCGTAGCTTAATTGGTAGAGCAACTTATTCCGGAATGAGTGGACCCGGGTCCGAACCCCGGCGCGGATAAAAATGACGGAGAAATTTACTTCGTTATACAGTAAGACGTCTTGTGCGTATGCAAATTTTGAATTGCCGAACTTGTTCGTAACTTCATATCGCTGATAAGAGATATAAAGAATTTGACGCGTATTGACCGTTGTTGTTCAAACGCAAAGTTGAAAGGGAAAGAATCAATTGACGAACTTGCAATTTTCAGTATGTCTTCCGGACATCACCTAGATCATTTTACGCGTGGCCGTATTATTGGCAAGATTGAAGAAGGGTGAAAAATAACAGATGTTGCCAGGGAGTTCGACGTCAGCCACAGTGTTGTTTCAAGGCTTTGGAAATCATTTCAAACAAATGGAGAGTGTAGCAAACGTCACGGGGGAGGTCGTGTTCGCAGTACGACACCTGCAGAAGATCGGTACATAGTGCTATCAACAAAAAGACACCGGCGCAGCACAGCTAGTGAGGTAGCAAATCAGTTTATGGCTGCTACTGGCAAGCGGATCTCCCGAAAAACTGTCGCCAGACGTTTGCATGAAGGAGGACTATACGCCCGCCGTCCTGTTGTGTGCATCACATTGTCCAGACGTCACCGTACCGCCCGTTTGCAATGGTGACATCAACATCGCAATTGGACTGATAACGACTGGTCTGCTGTCTTCTTCTCAGATGAGAGTAGATACAGTCTATCGTCTGATTGTCGACGAGAACTGATCTGGCGTGATAGTGGTGTTGCATATTGTCCAGCAAACATACAGGAAAGGGACCGATATCCGACATGTAGTGTCAAGGTATGGGCTGGCATCATGATCAATGGCCGTACTTCCCTCTATGTGCTTCCAACTGGGACTATGACTGGCCAACGATACATTAATGATGTTCTGCTACCTCATGTTCGCATGTTCCGTGGTGCTGTCGGTGATAGATTCATTTTCATGGACGACAACGCAACATGTCATCGAACAGTCGCTGTCCAGGAGTGTCTTGAGAGCGAGGATATTCAACGCCTCGTATGGCCAGCACGTTATCCAGATCTGAATCCCATTGAAAATGTGTGGGATGCTTTGGGGAGGAGTCTTGCTGGTCGCCAATGCCCTCCAGTGAACAAGGACACCCTCATCCGTGCACTGACAGAGGAATGGGATAAATTACCCCAACAGCTGCTTGATAATGTTGTGCAAAGCATGACACGACATGTGGAATCTTGCATCGCCCTCCATGATGGCCATATGCCGTATTGACATCTTACGCCGGAACGCCTGCGGACGGTAATTGCATTGTTTTTCACGTTGACGTATTCTGCACAAAATGGCCTGTTTGTCCCTTAAACACGTTCCAAAGCCTTCTGGATTTCAGAGCACAATAAATTGTCTTTCTTGTAATTTCCTGGCATTCTGACATTATTTTATTTTACTTGGCATCCAACCACACTTACTTTTTTATGCGCTATATAGCCGTTTATGATCCGTCCTTAGCAATTGTCTAGCAGTGTATTACTCAAAGAATATTTGAGTTATAAAAAACATGCTTAGACTACTAGATTTTGTCGAAATGTTTAAATTTTTTGCATGATGTCTTCCTAAGTAGTAAGCGCTATTTGACACTCCGTGGAAAGATCGCAGACTTCTCAAAAACGATGTCTTTGAGCATTAAAAGTTTTTAAAAGATATATAATTAAAGCGTTATTAAAATATTATAAGTTCCTTTTCAAAAATTCGTATATTTCACATACCTTTCATATGGGAACTAAGAACTTATGATGTCTTCTCTCTCTCCTGTGTGACATATCGCAAGTCTTCACAAGCGAGGTTCGTTTTCAGAAACAATCTTCATTAGTGGCCAATGGATACGTGTGTGGAATAGATTACTTGCTTCTGTCTTTTAATCCTATCATTAAGAGTAAGTCTTTACGTTTTTAAAAGACGTCTTTGTTTATTTGTGATTTCAAGACATTGCTTCTCGGTTATTTCAGGCATTCCAATTTCTAGTCATGTAGATACATACCGGATGTTTTTTAAACTTATTTTATAAATTCCTGAAAGTTGCAAAAGTGCTCATAAATCCATGCGATACTCATTTATCAAACGAATAGTTACTGGTGATGAATAGTGGATATATTTGCGTAATCAACATTGTTCACAACAGTGGTTTAATAGAGGTGAACCAGCATTGCCTACCCCCAAACGCGGACGTTTTAAGAAAAAGTTTATGTTGCGTGTCTGGTGGAATAATGAAGGTATAATCCATTTTGAACTCATTCCGAATGGTTGTTCTATCAAAGCCGAACTGTATTCTCAGTAATCGTACAGGATCTATGACAAACTTCAGTGGTAGTACCCTGCCTTATGCAACCGAAAGCAAGCGCTGCTGCCTCGAGACAGTGCAAAACACCATACCCCTAATCGGACACAAGTTATACTTCTACTTCAAGAACTGCATAGAATCGGGCTGCTGCCTTCTCATCCGGTGGACATCCCCGACCTTACCCCTTGAAATTACCACAAGTTTCGCGCGATGTCGCATTTCGTCCGTTGCAAGCAGTTGACTACTTCGAACGATGTCGAAAGCGAGTGCCATGAGTTCTTTGCCTCTAAACCGAAAAGCTTGGTACCGTGCAGGGATTGAACAACTGGCAAATAGATTTGTTCAAACTACACTAAAGAGCAATTGAATTAGAGATACCTGTCTAGTAACGTGTAGCACCACCTTTCGCCCTGATGACGGGGGTGATTCGTCTCGGCATGGACTCGACAAGACACCGGAAGCGTTGGGAAGCTATACGGATCCACGACCCTTGAACAAGCTCCCACAGTTCGCGAAGATTTGATGGAGGAGGGCCAGAGCCTCGAAAATCTCTCTCAAAGGCATACCAGATGTGCTCGATGGGATTGAGGTCAGGTGACCTAGCTGGCCCAGGAAGCGAAGTCACGTCGGTGGAGTGTTCATACAACCATTCGGATACAATTCGGGAGCTGCATTGTCTTGTTGCAGGATGAGGTCCCCAGTGGGATGTTGAAGACGCACAAACAGGAGCAAATGGTCGTCCAGGATATCCCGGTAACATTGACCTGTGAGGGACGATGTCACACGTACCAGGGGTCCTATTTCAGTCCACATAAACAGTCCCCAGACGAGAATGCCACCCCCTCCAGCGTGAAGAGTACCCTGCTGGCAAGAAGGATCCATCGCTTTATGTGGTTTGTGCCGTACTCGTATCCCGCCATCCGCATGTACCAACGTGAATCTCGACTCATCAGTCCAGGCAACATTTTGCCATGTGTCTAGGGTCCAGTGGCGATGTTCCCGCCTCCATGCTAATCGTTGCACCCTGTGATGTGCGGTCAGCAACGGTACCCTCGTGGGACGATGGCTTCTGTACCCCATAGCGAGGAGATGGTTCTGGATGGTGTGGCTGCTTACACGGTTTTGTGCACCAGCGTTAAATTGTCGAGTGATTTCTTGCACTGTGGCCTGTCTATCCGCTGTTACAATGCGAGCTAGCCGACGATGACCCCGCTCATCCATAGCTGTTGTTCACGGCAGTTGGCCCTTGCAGGGATGATTTTACCGGATTCGATGTACTCATGGTGCACCCGTGACACAGTGGCTCGCGAAAATCCCAGCACGACTTTCGAGATGGAGTGACCCATTCCTCGAGCCCCGAGAATTTGCCCACGATCGAATGCGCTTAGATCCTTCGTTTTACCCATACTGCGTCCGACTCTTACTGATTCCCGTTGCATCACTCCTTATATTGTCGGATTGCTGCATACGTCATGTCCTTTCCGATTACAGGGCCGCCCACAGCGCCACATTTGCATAACGCCAGCTGTCTGTTATTCAATTGTTCTTCAGTGTATTTTGCATGATGGCATGCACGTTGAAATTTTAACTTGGATTCTTCCAAGGTTCTGGGTAAATTAAACTGTTTTACCGAAAACGCCTTTTTTTCCGGAAACCTCAATAAAACCTCAATAACCCTTTTTTTTTTTGTTTCACCTTTGCTGAAAATCTCTTTCGTAATTCTTTTTCATATTTAACACTCGTTGAAATTTTACCGATGACTGATGTACAAGGAAATTGGGATTAACCATGAGGAGACGAATAACTTTTTCAAAAAATTGAGGAAGGTTTAAAAAGCCGTGACCTTTAACCGCTTCCTTGAGTGCTGTCGAAATTCCGGAGATTATCACGTGGCAAAGGGCTTCTACATGGCCTTCAGTGTCATGTTTGGGGCGATTTATTTCTACGTAATACGTCTTTAGTGGTATTCCATAAGGCAGCAATTATCCTACCTATTTGAACATGTGTGAATGTGCGTTTGTTATTTGTTGGGTAGGCGGGCTTAATGACCACCCTGAGCAGATCTATGGGCTATAAGCAGTCTCTAGTCTCTAATTTAGGGACTCTGGTTCCATGGAGGGGAGACAACCACGGCCATAAGTACACGCCACCCATGCGTCATCTGGGAATCGGACCCGGGGCCACTCGGTCGGACGAGCAGTCAGATTAAACAGCTGAGCCGCAATATGCGTTTCCACATGAATTAAAAAAAACAAAACAATTAAATACCAAAGACTTACAGATGGCAATCTAGATTGCTCATTTAGGTCGCTATCAAAAATCGTTCCATTGAATTATGGTCAGTGGTATGTTGCACTGGCCATTGATCTGTTCCACTGGCTTGTGCGACGTTGTCGGCCAGGTTTCTGGTGGAGGACGTACGTTTTTTCTTTAAGTTCGGCAGTGATCTTCGTTTGGCACAATAGCTCAGTTTGTGCTGCCTTCCAGAGTGCAGCTTCACTGTAATAGCAACATCTGCTTTCCATCGATGCAGGAAATCAGCATGTACCGACGTCCTCTTTGTATTCAGCAGGCAAGACACTACACCCGTATGTGCGCGTATGATTCTGCAAATCTATATTTATTTGCATACGTGGAAGCGTTCTAATATTTTTGCCTACGTAGTGTATTTCCTTGAGAACCGCCAGAAATAAGATTCATTGCTGACTGGTTTATAAAGCGTTGCAAGTATTAAAACAATAGCGCAAACTTGAAGAATTTGCGGCATTTCAAAAATTTGCTGTAGCGAAAGTTGGAGCCTGCAATATAAACTTATATATATATACACACACACACGTATATATATATATATATATATATATATATATAATTTCAGAAATCAGGGTGAAAGATGATGTTGCCATGGCAGAAATATGATAAGATAAAATCTTCAACGTGAAAGCTCTCGGAAATAAGTCAGGAGCCATCGATTCAGAAAACGAAAAAGAAAAGAAAAGATACAAACCAGCAGGTTTCTCTTATGACATCTTGTTTGCTGTAATAAGGCCTTTTCAATCGAGACTTCTGCAAAGCGTCTAAACAATTGGATATTTTTGATGACAACACCCTGAAACATTCATTATGGTCGTCATTTCCTGCAAAAAAAGGGTACAATAAGTTAATAAGCCTACGCAGAAAAACAATTTTTCCTTATTCGCGTCAGCATTGGTTTCTATGAACTCAAGAAAACGTAAAGTTAAGAAATAGTTCCCACGCAGCACAAGAACAAAGTTTCATAAGATATTTTCAACTAGCGATAGAAATAAATCTGACAAAACAATAAATTTACAAGATTTTCCTAGCCGAAGGAAGTTTTTTACGCATATAGTAAGAATCTGACTTCAGATGATTTATATGACCTTGATACCGGTGGTAAAAAAATACAGTTAACCTGACGAAAGATACTAAATCATATTTTTATTTAGTAAAAGGAATTTATTTCTTGTGATGTAGTAATGAAATTACTTTTTCATATAAACTACTTTTTCCTTGTGACATGAATCATTCAGCATTCTGCGTACGGAAAAGCTTCAAAGCAACTTTTTGAACACAGATAGTATATTTGTGAAAATGTTCAAACTCTGTTTCCGTCTCAACAAAAAACTTGAGTCTCCTATCAGAAAAATCAAAAATTTAAATATATTCAAATCTAAGTAAGACGAGAAAGCGAGGTAAATATGAAAATTCAGAAGTGGAAAGAAAAGTAAATGTGTATTTATAACGAAGTAAATTTCTCCGTCATTTTTGGTCTACGCCGGGATTCGAACCCGAGGCCGCTTATTCCGGAACAAGTTGCTCTACCAATTAAGCTACGCGGACGTTTTATTCTGATTCCTATCTGCCTTTATGTCGTGTGCGTCCTCCTGGCAGGTACGTCACATCTCCTGGTACGTTACATCATCTCCCCTTATTTTTTTTTTTTTCGAAGTGCTGCTCTTACTTTTCCTATCTCGCGGTGTGGAAATAACATCACACCAATGCGAGATTTTGAACGGTCGGGTCATCCGGGTAGTTCGGGCGCCATTATAACGAAGTAAATTTCTCCGTCATTTTTATCCGCGCCGGGGCTCGAACCCGGGTCCACTCATTCCGGAATAAGTTGCTCTACCAATTAAGCTACGCGGACGTTTTTTTTTATTCTGATTCCTATCTGCCTTTATGTCGTGTGCGTCCTTCTGGCAGGTACGTCACATCTCCTGGTACGTTACATCATCTCCCCCTCTCATCCTTATTTTTTTTTTTTTTTTTTTTTTTTTTTTCGAAGTGCTGGAGAAAGGATTCTCTTATTTTTCCTATCTCGCGGTGTGGAAAGAACATCACACCAATGCGAGATTTTGAACAGTCGGGTCATCCGGATAGTTCGGGCGCCATTATAACGAAGTAAATTTCTCCGTCATTTTTGGTCTACGCCGGGATTCGAACCGGAGGCCGCTTATTCCGGAACAAGTTGCTCTACCAATTAAGCTACGCGGACGTTTTATTCTGATTCCTATCTGCCTTTATGTCGTGTGCGTCCTTCTGGCAGGTACGTCACATCTCCTGGTACGTTACATATTATTTTCTAATTAATAACGAGGACCTGTACAGCGACTATTCTTGATGCAAAAGTTTCCGCCGTTTTGAGGGGAAAAGGTGACAGGAACAATCGGGGAAACCAGTACACATTTACTCAACGAAATATTGGCCGTTAACATCAGTGACCTTTTGCCATTTTTCAAAAAAACAAATGAATGCCCCTGTGATAGAAGGACTCGCGTTTTGTGCTGAAGAACGCAGTGACGAATGTTCCATCTCTGGAACTGTGGTGAACCGCTGTTGGGCTAGGGTACGTTGCATAGAGCAAAACAGATGAAAATGTGAGGGTGCAATGTCCGGGGAGTAAGCGGGTGCGGTAAAACCTCCCAGTGTAACTGTTCAAGGGTTGATTTCGTGGTAGCACCGATATGTGGTCTGGAATTATAATGTAACGGGATGACTGAGCGGCGTCCTTTACCTGTCCATGGGCGTTTTTGCTCGATTGTAGCGTTTACTTTCATCAAATGATCGCTATATCGCTGTGCAGTAATTATTTCTTCCGGTTTCAACAGTTCGAAGTAAAGCACTCAGCGAATATCCCACTACACACACAACAGCACCTTTTTCACCGCGGATATCCTGTTTTTGCAGTCGATGCTGATGGCTAGCCTGAGTCGACTCAGGATCGCTTGCGTATACGGGATTGTCGCTATGGACCTACTTTTCATCCCCGGTGACAACCTTCCGCAAGAAATTCTTCCCTTGAAACCTCTTCAGCAACGACATGCAGATGCCTAATCGTTGACACTTATATTACGCTCCGTTAAAGTATTCTGAACCAATCTTCTGGATCTTCCCCAAGGCTTGTAGACGCCGTACCACCGTTGAATGAGCCATTTTCAAACGTTTCGCTAATTGTGTGGTCGATTGAGTGTCACCCTCTTGCAACGGCGATTCCAACTCTTCGTCTACGAGTTCCTGCCGTCTACCTGCACGTGGCTTGTCTTCCAATCTTAGATCACCTTTCTTGAACCTGGCAAACCATTCTCTACACGTCAGCTCACCCATAGCCGTTTCGCCATACGCCTGACATATTTAAACCGTATGCTTCACTCGCACATTTTCCCTAAATTAAACGTGAATAGCAAACAGTGCCGCAAATGAACTTTATCGACCGCCATGTTTGGCTTCATGCACGAACTGAGAGCACGGGTCGCCGGCCCGTTAGACGCCTACAGCGCCCGCTAGTGGGGCCGGCGGAAACTTTTGCATACCACTAATAATAAAACTACTCGTATCCGCATTTATTGGCGTAAAATAGAGATCTAAGTTTCCAAGCCTTCGCACATCAGCCAGTTGGTTTTTTTTAACGAAGGTAGACAGCAAACTGTCTACCTTCCAGTTTGCTATCAACACCATTAAACATTTTGTAGTTGGTTGCACCAGAATGTGGTACTACACCAGCTGCACCACTTTCTGAGAAAATATATACCATTGTGTGGTGTAAACAAAACCCAGCAACATGGTGCAGCTTTGCACCACATTATGGTTGCACTACATTACGGAGCAAAATTGCACTATGTCATTGGTTTTGTTTGCGTCACACAATGGTGTATCTTTTCTCAGAAAGTGGTGCAACGGGTGTAGTACCACTTTATGGTGCAACCTACCACAAAATTTGTGACAGTGTACCTTTCTTGAAAACGCCATCTGGTTGATGTGCTATTTCTATTTGACGCCAATAAATTCGGATTACTAGTAGTTTAACTAATTTGCATTATTCTTTTCAGGTTATCTCAACAGTACTGAAACATGGAAATATTAGTGAATGAATGAATGAATGAAATATCGTGGAAAACGAAGTTTACATTTACGTTCCCTAGCGGAAAATCTATGCATTACTTGAAAAAAAAAAAGATGTGCTAAAATACAGTATCCATTATAAATCGAATCGAAAGGAAGGAAAAAAATTCAATCGGAAATTTAGCAGCAAATTTTTGTTTTTCATTCATTTCATCTGCAATAAATATACACTCTATTTTGTCAAAATAGTGTTTATCTTATTTCATATGAAATGAATTTCATATGCAATAAATATACACTCTATTTTGTCAACATAGTGTATATTTTATTGCATATGAAATGAATGAAATATAGCGATTTTTTCCACGATATTTCATTCATTTCATATGCAATAAAATATACACTATATTGGCAAAAGTTCCCGGACATCCCTTCAAAAGCAAATGAACGAATCCGCTGCTTTGTTAAGATGCGCAATACAGCTGCAAACGGTATAAAAGCAAGCCAGCAGCGGATCGCGATCATATCGCACTATGAGGTTGGGTGAAAATGTCGCGATGGTAGAGAACTGACTTTCAGAAAGGAAAGAAAAGGAAAGATCCATAAGAGAAACCGAGAGGCGTTTAAACATACCCACGTCAACTGTTTTGGATGTACTGAATAAGTGGAAAACACGTGGCGTGTCTCAAACAGCAAAACGTACCGGCAGAACAAAGAAAATCAGTGATAGAAAACGTCGAAGCCTCAGGAGAGTCGTAACCAATAATCGACGGAGTACTGCACAAGTCCTCAGTGTATAGGTGAGTAAAAATGCTGGAATCTCGGTATGTACATATACCAATCGCACAGAACTTCATTCCATGGGTTACCGTGGTCGTGCGGCTGCTCATAAGTCTTTCATCTCCACTCTGAATGCTACTCGTCGTTTAGCGATCCATCAGTCTGATGGTCGTGTGTGGGTATGGCGGCAGCCGGAGGAACGCTATTTACCACAATGTACTGTTTCTACGGTGAAGTTTGAGCTGGCAGTCTACTCGTGTGGGGGCGTTTTTCGTAATATGGTCCCAGCCCATTGGTTATCGTGGATAAATCTGTTAACCAGCACACCTACTTCGATATTCTGGACAATTATGCCCTACGAACTCTGTGGCAATACTATGGAACTGAGCCGTGTTGGTACCAACAGGATAATGCACCGAGCCATAAAGCAAAGACTGTTACGGCAATGTTTGACGATAATTCCGTATCGTGTGTGGACTGGCCAGCACAGAGCCCTGATCTTAAACCCATAGAGCACCTATGGGATGAATTAGAGCGCTGCATAAGAAGTTTGGAACCAAGACCTACTACTAAGCAACAGTTAGCTGCAGCATTTCGTACTGAATGGAAGCGCATACGTATCGCTATGTTCCAAAACCTTGTCGAAAGCATGCCTCTAAGGGTCCGTGCATGCATTAAGGCCAAAGCTGGACCGACACCGTACTAATGTATGTCAATAAATGCTGTGCTGTGTTTTTCTTCTAGGTGTCCGGTGACTTTTGTCATTATAGTGCATTTTGAATTCAATATCATCTGCATTTCCCGCTTTAAGACGACGAAAATTTTAAGTTTTCGGATATTATCTGACTTAACATCCATGCCATATTTAAACCAATAAGCGGATTCACTTGTTCTGAATTTGTGTGGAAATATTGTTTTTGGAAAGCAGGATACCCTAAAATTCTGAACTTGAAAAGTAGAGTTCCTGCTACAGTAATTTGCGTTTAGCCCTTTGACGTTGCACCACGTGATAACAAACGCCTTATTGCACACCTGAGAGTTATTGGTTTCATGTAGATCTGCTGTTAGAGAGCGATTTCCTAATAAAAACAAGAAAGATGACACCGAACTTTCGGTTGTAATGGGCACATCTTTTGAATCCTTTTTGACGCGAATTAAATTTATCAAAGTTAATAATAATAATAATAATAATAATAACAACATCAAAGTTATTCAAATTTGACGCGACTAGCTAGATAAAAAATCAACCTGATTTCTACAATCGAAAAAACACCCAGACATAGAACCAACTACTTATTTCTACCAGCGGCTAAAAGTTATGTTAGGAAAATTAACAAATGGCGCACAAAAAGTTTGTCATAGCATAACGGAGACAAACAGATTTTCAAATCCAGCAGTTAAAAGAAGAAATACAGAAGGAAACAGGATATATCTTTATGCCTTCTACCGGAAGGCCTAGAATTGAAAATAGGCGGCCGTCCCGGTGGCGCAGTGGTCTGAGCAATGGCCTCTGATCATTCGTCCGAAAGGGGTCCGGGTTCAAATCCCGATGAGGCATGGACCTTGTGTTTGTCTTATGCACTGGCTCCTTCCCTTCCCTGGAACCAGTGACCCTAAATTCGGTACGGGCGACTACTTATAGCCCATTGAGTTGCTCACGGTGGTCGTTAAACCTCCAATCAAAAGAAAAAAAAAGGCGAAAAATATTCTTCATGGGAAAAGCTATGCTAAAGAAAAAGAACTTTCAAATACGTCTCATGGAAGCAGAAATAGCTAAAAAAAGGTATTGACCTTTATGCTCCATAGTGGAAAATCTGTGCATTATTTAAAGAGGATAATGCTCTTCATTTCTATTGTAGCAAATGACGTACAATAAAAATATATTTCTCAAATTGGTTTTTAGAAGAGGAGGTACAGGTGCAAACAGAAGTACATAAACACCACTTAGCGACAGAACTGTGCACTATAAGACTCCTCAAATACTAACATAAAGTGTTCCGCAAGGCAAGTGGCATTCGGTGTTGAAATAATTTTTTATATCGCACGTTCAGAATCAGAGATATTATGAAAAATATATTAAATATTTGCGCCCACTAGCGGCAAAATTATGCATTATTTTGAGAAGAAAATACACTTAAATGACCGAAAAATATTTTTTTTATATCGGGATTTTAGTCCCACAGATATTGCTGTAAACGGAAACGTGAACTTACGCCCTGAAGTGCAAACATGTATGCTAAAAAATGGAATTAAGTGAGAAACATTTCGCACCGAAAACGCCCTCCAACAAAGAAATAATTTTTCAAATCGGACTCTTAGAAGCAGAGATATCGACAAAAATACAATAAACATCTACGCCCCCTGGTGGTAAAACTATGCGCTATTTTATGGAGGAGTGGTGCTCAAAAGGTTTTCTGTTGCAAGCGATATCGGTCTACTAAACAATTATTTCAATTGAGTGAGTTTTCAGAAGCTCAAATTTTGCTGCAAATGCATCAGAAGCAGAAATAAACATTTACGCCCTCTGGTGGCCAAACCATTCCTTACTGAAGCTCAGAAATTATAAAAACATTCCCCATCAGGAGCTGTATCGTATGTAAGAATAATTTTTTAAATCGGACATTTAGAAGCACATATATCGGGGAAATCGAAACAGTACTCGCCCAAATTTTCACTCGATGCCTTAATGAAGGGAAAATTCCTGAGGATTGGAACAACGCTACAATGATCCTGCTACATAAAAAAGGTGACATTGAGGATCTCAGGAACTACAGACCTATCAGCCTCCTATCAGTGGTTTATAAAATCTTCACTAAAGTTCTTTCACACCGCTTGAAGGTGACACTGGACATGGCTCAACCGAGAGAACAAGCTGGATTCAGGAGTGGCTACAGCACAATAGATCATATCCACGTACTGAGAGAACTAATTGAAAGAGCGAGGGAATATGAGCTTCCATTGTGCATGGCTTTTATCGATTATGAAAAAGCCTTTGATTCGGTGAAACCATCAGCAGTTGCAATGGCTCTGAAATCCTGCGGTATTGAAGATGCATACATTAATATTATTAACAAAATCTATGAAAATGCAAGTGCAAAGATTCGGCTGTTTGAAAATACAACACACATAAAAATTGGAAAAGGAGTGAGACAAGGTGACACCATATCTCCGAAGCTCGATCTTTAATGCCACATTGGAAAATGTCTTTTCAATCACTGAACTGGGAAAACAAAGGGATAAAGATTAATGGATATTATCTAACCCACCTTCGTTTTGCTGATGACATAGTCATTTTTGCAACTACCCCATCAGAGCTGCAGAGTATGATCCAGGAACTTGCTGACAAGAGTAAAGAAGTGGGATTAAAAATGAACTTTCAGAAGACAGAAGTGATGTACAATGCTTTTACAAGAAATGAAGATTTATCGATTGATGGAGAAAAGCTGGAGATAACAGACACGTACGTTTATCTTGGACAGCAGATATCAAGTGAGGGTCACATTGGTGAAGAAATTAATCGGCGTACAAAACTTGCCTAGAGAGCTTTTGGAAGAAACAGCATAATTTTCAAGAGCAATATGCCATTATGTCTTAAAAGAAAAGTGTTTGATCAATGCCTCCTTCCAGTGCTTACGTATGGTGCAGAGACGTGGACCTTAGCTAAAAGAGACATACAAAGGCTGCAGACAACTCAAAGCAGCATGGACAGGTGCATGCTTGGTGTAACCAGGAGAGATAAGAAGAGGAACTCGTGGATCCGAAAAATGACAAGAGTGGAAGACATCATGATCAGAGTTAAATCCCTGAAATGGCAATGGGCTGGACATACTGCCAGAAGAACAGACCATCGATGGACAGCCGAAATTTTAGATTGGATTCCAAGGGACAGGAAAAGACCCAGAAGAAGACCACATGGAAGATGGGTGGATGAAATTCGAAAGTATGCGGGAGTGACATGGAGGAGACTGGCACAAGACAGACCGTTGTGGAGGAAACTTGGGGAGACCTTCGTCCAGCAGTGGATTGATAATGGTTGACAATGATGATGATGATGATATCGGGGAAAAAGAAGTTTACATTTAAGCCCCCTAGCGGGAAATATATGCATTTCTTGAGAAAGAAGCTGTGCTGAAAAGCATTCTCCGTTATTAATCCCATCTAAAGGAAGAAAAACAATTAACCGGAAATTTAGAAGCAAATATATGCAATAACATATATTTTGGATTCGATATCATCTACATTTACGCCCCCTAGCGGCAACGTTGTGCATCCGAAGAAAACTGGAATGCAAGGATCATCAATTTCACATTTCAAGCTTCCCAATGCAAAAAGAAGTTCTTAAATCAGACTGTTGCAGAGATATGGTGTTCACAGTCGGACGGAAGTACGGACAAACCAATAACATCAGCACGATCTTCTTTTACAAAAGACGTGCTAAAAATCCCGGGGAAGGACAGAATCGAAGGTATAATTCAGAAATTTCGAGAATTCGAGAGTGTGAAGAAGTAAAAGCTTGATTGCGGCATTAGTCAAGACTTTTGGTTTTCTTGAAATTCCCGATTAGTACAGCCTCTGAGAAAGTCCTTGATTTTGTTTTCACCCTGTCTGCGAAGGACAAGGACTAAGGCTTCTGCTTTAGCGTTGGGTTCAAATCCCAATCAAGATATGAATGCTGCATTTGTTTGTTTTTTCTATTTCATGATTAAAGATCACCATGAGTGACTTTAAGGACTGCAAGCAGTCTCTCGTGCTTAATTTAGGGCCGCAGACTCCAAGGAAGGGACAGAACCGGAGCCTTCCGACAAGCAGGTCAAACATGCTATATCCAAGACTCGAACTTAAGGCCCTGTAGGAAGAATGGTCAGAAGCTGGATCCTTGAGAAAACAGCGCGACACCCATGCTTCATCCGGGGCTTGAGTTCATCTCGAACGAATGGTCAAGAGTCCGCACCTTCAGACAAGCACAGCACCCATACTTCATCAGAGGGTTGAACTGATCTCGGAGGAATGGTCAAAATCCCGTGGCTGAGATCACTCGGCCACCTGGGTCACTTACTACTTTTCCTTTCACTGCGATATTTGACCTTTCTTCCTAGAACATATGGGCTTAAAATGAAAACAGGTAGCTCTTCTTAGTCCTAGATGTTCAAGGAGTCGTTAAAGAACACAAAATGTTAGTGCAGAATGGATTCCACATTGCTTGCATCCGGAAGAGCAGTTACAGGGCAAATGAAAGTATATCCTTCCGTATGAGTGCACCGTACTAATTTGTGAATGAGAATATGCGCTAATATACTGCTCGATATTGAAATTGCCTTAAAGCAGTATGAAGTGTCGTATCGGCATTCAAATTGACATATATGTGCAAACAGGTGGGCTATGCAACAAGTCACTTGATTGCACAGACAGAATGTGATAGAGATAAGAAAGAAAAACATGGATCACCGAACTCGTACCTTTTCAAGTGCTACAGGTCTTACGTTAAAGTGCAACGCAGTTTCTTGTGTGGATATAGATTTTTGAAGGGTCGAAGATGCCCCCCTGGCCTTGTCGTCAGCAGTATTAACAGCTAGATTCAGCGAGGGAGGATTCTATACATGTGTGAAGCTGGATCGTCCACACGTGGTATAGAGCCCCATGTGAATGGTGATGTCAGAACTGCGGGACGTTATTGGCAACAATGGTTGCATGAAGATACCAGCAGGTCATAGTATAACAGCTGCTATCAGTAGGGCGTCAGCTCGGGTAGATAAGTGTATTTGCTGACAGGCATTGCAGTGGCACTGGAAACTGCAGAAAGCATTCGACGAGCTGTAGCTGCTACAACGGACATCTGCATCACATTCAGAACAGTATCCTGGAGATAGACAGAGTCAAGCCTACACTCGCTTTTCCACTGCTTTGACTGCCATTAACAGAAAGTCACCGCCGTGCGCGGATGGACTAAATGTCGGTGTGGAGCTGCCTAGAGGCACGAATGGTGCTTCATCATGTTCAGCGATCAGTCTAGATTAGGTTTTGGTGCTGACAATCGACGGATCTGAAGGTCATCTGCGAGTACCACACTGTTCGCTCACAAGATATCCTCATGTGGGGTGCCGTTAGTCATAATAGCAGGTTGTCCCTGTTTATCATAAGGCCATTAATGTTGCCATTTGAGAGGTATTCTCGCACACCAATTTCCACGACGATAACGTTCACCCAAACACTGTCACCATCTCCAGAGCTTTTCTTGAAGGAGTCTACATGCTTCCATACCCTACTGAGATCACCAGACGTTTCGCCTGACGAGTGTGTATGAGACTTTGTTGGACGACAGGTACAAGCTAATGCTCTGCTGACCTTGGACGTAGCGAGTTATGAGACGAATGACAGGCATGTGGTTCAAGATTCCTCAGGGCACTATTGGAAATCTGTACTACTCCATACCGCACAGTATCTTTGAATGAACTGTTAACCAATGTAGTTACACCAAGTTCTGATAGAATTCACTTTTTCCTTCAGTTTTGTCTGTAAAACTAATTCATTCAGAAAAGTATCCTGAAGATAAACAGAACAGTATCCTGAAGATAAACAGAACAGTATCCTGGAGATAATTCAGAACAGTTGCTATCTCCCTGAGATGCTATCCCCCTGTTATTTTACACACACCGGACACTGCATTAGTAACCTTTATGCAGATGTACACAACTGCGCAACGTATATGCAAAACACGTGGTAATGTGCATCATCACGTGATCTAGGCAACTATTTAAGACTGCTGCTTGTCAATAGTGTTGATCACAATGGAAAGGATTTTCGGAGTTCGATAGAGGGCTTAATGCGGTATCCGTCTGGATAGAGCGACCATTTCGAAAACAGCAGAGCTGACTGGTTTCTTAAAAGGCGAGATCTCCTGGGTCTCTAATCAGTGAAAAAATCATCATTGCTTGTCTAAGAGGCGTAACTGTGGTGCAACGACAATCTATCAGAAACGACGTCGCCGTCATCTGAGTAGGCTTGCACGGAGAAGTAGGACTTCCTATGCTCAGCAATTGACCAAAGCATTCAATGAAGGCTGTTCGCGACCCATATCTCAACGAACTGTGCGCAGGGAATTGAAGAGGTTCGTCTACAGTGGTGTCAAGTACACCGTGACTGGACACTGGAAAACTGGGAAAAAGTCACATGGTCCGACGAGTTGCCCTCCACTTTGTTCTGTACCGAAGGCAGGCAGACTGTTTGGCGGAAATCCCATGAAACAATAGTCCCAGCTTGCCTTGTAAACACTAATCATGGTTCCGGAAGTGATGTCATTGTGTAGGTAGGTGTCGTTTTGTTGGTACGGAACGGCTTCTCTGATATTGCTGAAGGTTAGGCGTCCTCCAAGGATCATCTAAACAATGTTGCTGATCACGTGCATCCTGCAATGTTGACGTTTTGTCCAACAGGTGACGCCTGTTTAATTTACGACAGTGCTGTCGTTCATCGCGCAAGATGTGTTATGCAATATTTCGACAAGCATGACAGCGACGAACAAAATCTTCCTTGATCATCACAAAGCTCGGGTGTGAACCCGCTTGAGAATGTGTGGAACATGTAAGAAAAACATATCCGCGAGCAAAGTCGTCTTCTGCTAAATCTGAGCCAGTTAAAAGAATGTCTGGTGAACGTCCCAGACGTAGATGCAGTCCAGCACCTTGTGGAATCTGTACCAAACCTGTACAATCTGTACCAAACCTCATAAGCTCTGCACACCGTCTGACAATAAAGTTCCAGGACAGTGGGTATTACTCTGTTAATGACCGTGGTAAAAATATGTTCTATGGGTCAAATTGTAACTGTGTTTTCCCTGTCTTGCAGGACACATGAAGATCTAAAAAAGTGCATACCTGTCCGATTCTGAAGACTGTTAATAGAAGGTACCCCAAAGACTATCGTCATTGATTTGAATAGAGAGCAGAGAGTAAACAGCAAGTTTTCTGCTAGTCCGGGAAGTCAGCGGAGGATACCTTCAAAATGATTAAAACTGTTTACGGGGACAATGCCCTATCACGTGGTAGCGTTTTTAAATGGTGTGCTTGCTTTTGCGAAGGAAGAGAAGACTTTGGGGATGACCCAAGGATTGGAAAACCGTCAACTAGCCGTTCTGAGGAAATAGTGGAGAAAGTTCATGCTGTGATGCAGTCAGACCGTCGAATGACGGTACGGATGATAGAGGACAAATTTATGATGGTACGGATGACTCAGGATCAACCGTGAAACAATTCGGGTGATTCTAAAGGAAGATCTCGGGAAAAGAAAGATTTGCGTAAGGTTTGTGCCACACAGTTTGACTGAAGAACAGAAAGTGCAGTGAGTCGAAAGCTGCAAGACGTTCATTGCGGCTGTGGTATCGGAGCCTTCAATGCTTGACCGCATTGTGACAGGTGATGAGATGTGGTGCTTTCAACACAATCCAGCATCAAAGGGGCAAAGCATGGAGTGGAGGTCACCAAGTTTGCCGAGACCCAAGAAGGTTCGCCTGCAGAGGTAGAAACTGAAGGCAATGCTGATAACGTTTCTTGACAGCAGCGGCATCATTCACAGGGAATGACTTCCGGAGGGCGCGACAATCATCAGTGCCTTCTACCTGCATGTTCTTGATCGCCTACTGAAGACAATTCATCGTGTGAGGCCGCACCTGCGAGCACGTGGAAGTTGGTTTCTTCTGGATGACAATGCGCCTTCCCAGTCGGCACTGTCAGTGATACAGTTCCTCGCCAAGTCCGGAGTACCCAGGCTCAAACCGCCCAACTCCCCGGGCTTAGCTCCCGCCGCCTACTTCCTGTTCCCCAAAGTGAAATTGGAGTTGAAAGGATGACGTTTCATGACTGTTCAGGACATCAAGAAAACCGTTATGGCTGAAATGAACAGTGTTCTGGTAAATGAATTCAAAAAGTGTTTCACTCATCTAGTGGGACGATCGAAATGGTGCATCGATAAGAATGGAGAATACTTCGAAGAACCATAACCACAGTTAGACTCAGTGCATTTAAACTTTCCTCGTAACAGCAGCTGTCCTGAAACTTTATTGTCAAACGGTATAATTCGGGCTAAAGGCGGTCCAATCCGGTATTGTATAAAAGTTTCTCATTCAATACTCATTATGTATATATACACTGGCGGAAAGTGAAAAAAGAACACCAAGAAGGAGACGTCTGATACCAACGAAATTTATACAGCATAATAACGGACTACAGAGGATAACGTGATCACAATATTATGGCAAAATACAGCTGTATTTGCTGGTAAACTGAAACATTACATTTCCATATAACATGGTTAGTACGAGGTTGAACCGCCATGAACGGCGTCACACTGCGCAATTCAGGCATGGAGTCTTTCGTACAGATGTTGGATGTAAGTTTGGGGTATTGAGTTCCAAGCATCCTGAACCTGGACGCGTAAATCGGGGATGGTAGTGACTGGCCGTGGAGACCGGATAAGCCGTTGTCCCATAAAATCCCACACGTGCTCAATGGGGAACAAATCCGGTGAACGTGCAAGCCATGGAAGTTGTCTCACACCCTGAAGTTCATGTTGCGTTGCACGTGCCGTGTGTGGGCGCGCTTTATTTTGCTGGAAAATACCACGATGGATCTACCTTTCAAATGGCACAACAACGGGCTGAATGATGTTGTTGATGTAGGAGGTGCTGTTTAACGTACCCGGTACAAACACTAGGTGGGTACGGGAGTGATAGATGATCGCTCCCCACACCAGGAGACCAGGTGTAGGCCCTGTGTGTCGCTGGTGGATGCAAGAAGGGTGGAGACGCTCCCCTGTGAGTCTGCGAACACGCATACGGCCATCGAAGGCTCCTAACCAAAATCTGCTTTCATCGCTGAACACGACATATCGCCATTGCGTTCTCCAGTGCAGACGTTGGCGACACCACTGCAGCAGTTCCTGACGGTGGGCTGGAGACAGAGGTACACATGCCATAGGCACACATGCACGTAGTCCTGCATCCAGTAGACGATTGCGGATTGTTCGCACAGTCACCTCAGGTGCAACGGCAGCTCGGATTTGCGTCGCAGTGGATGTTCTGCTTGACAACGCCGCTCTTCTTATGCGTCGATCGGTTCGCTCATCTGTCCGTCTGTGACTCCTGGTTCCACGTCTTCTCGTGTGGGAATGTTCCTCAGACCATCTACGCCGCCATCGTACCACCACCGATACTTCCCGTCCAATTCGCTCCGCAATACTACGATACGACCACCCGGCCTAGCGGAGTCCGACTAGACGACCTGGCTCAAAGTCCGATAACTGCTGAAATCGTACACGTCTTCCATGTCCAGGCATTGCAGCTTCTTCAGAGTCTTCGCACGCGTCCGTACGCCGCCAACTGATTACATTCACTTCGCCGTGCTCCTTAAATACCACCGACGATAATTTGCATATTATGCCGTGCTGTGGCGTAAGCGCTCACCGATTGGTCCAGGAATTAACATCACACCTACGTAATCTCGACTCCATTAACGTATGTAAATTTCATGATCGTCAGCCAATTCCTTCTTGGTGTTTTGTTTTCACTTTCCGCCGGTATACGTAGTGATTTCCGGCTAATTCCTTTACCTCAATCTAGATGGGACGTTTTCAAGGTCGAGCAGTGTTATTGGAATACCAATGGGTCAAACACCTCATCAACGTTACAAAATTCTGCTCAGAAAACAATGTGTTTTTTATTTGTTTTAGTGAAAATCTGAGGATATAGGCAGTTGCCCATCTCTAGTATGAGGACACTGGTTGAAACACGCGTTGCCCCTGTTATCATCGGAAGCTCGGGCCCATTTCAGACAACTGGCCAGGGGCTCACGCCTCTAACCTCTCCTCCACTGAGCATAGTCTTACACTTCAACTGTGGAAATTTACGGCGTTTTTCTGAGCAGGTGTTGGAAATTTATACATATAGAACTCCATTATCTGTTGCTATCAAAGAAGAAATGCGATTCCGTAGTTTGTAAACAGCCAGTGGAATGTGCTGATATAAAACCGTATGAAGAAAACTCGTCACTTCTATTGGTACACACAATATACTTATATTTCTCAGTATTTGGCACGCTTTATCTGCCAGCAATTCATTTAAAATTTCGGTGAAAGAATTCCTTTGAAGTCACGCAGTTAATATTTTCTTCATCTTTGAACAGCAACAGCGTTTTCCGATTTTGACGGAAACGTCAGGTTGCTGTTACTTTGATGGGCGGTGGGTTTGTCTTTTATCTGTTTGTCAGAAAATGAAATATTTCCAAAAGATATGCCCGAGGTAAATGTGACATTCAATTTAATATGTTCAAAACAGAAGCGAGAAAACACGCCTGGCAGGCAACGGGAATCGATATAAAAGAGAATATAAGTAGAAGATGGATAACTCGATAAACTCAACTAGAATAAAACAAAAAAAAATGCGTAGAAAGTAAAAACCAGGGGAAATCAAAATAAAGAAAATGTTTCTTGTACGATAAAAAATAAAACAAACAGGAACCCCATATAAAACCAAAACACGTGAGTTCATGCCCACAGCGAAGAAACGCCTCATGCTGTCATTTTTGTCAAAGACGTATTCGATCAATTAAAATATCAACGTGAGCAGCATAAAATATCTTACTCATATTGTTTAAAGGAACATCAGCTACGTACAGTATATAACATAAACTACAAGTGCAAGCACTTAGAGCATTAATCCTCTTCAAAGGATTCCCCTTTTAAGCATACACCCTTGCTTCAGCACCCCTGCTATGTTCAAGGCTCTGTCTAGAAATCCTTTTACTGTACTGATTCCAGAACCTTCTTAGCTTTGAATTCGATGTCCCCAACGGTACGCAATGTTCTCCGTCTCAGCTTGAAGAAGAGCCAAAATTTGCATGGAGACAAATCGGGTGAGTAAGGTGAATAAAGGAGCGGTGGAATGGATACATTTGAGGGAATTTAGAAGATGGAGAGTGCAGTCTGGCATACCATATTGACATGGTGGGAGAGCCATTCTTTCTTCCGTTTCTGCGGTTTTCCCCATTCCACTGCTTCTCACATACCTGTCGGAATACTCTTGTTAGAAATGACGTTGTTGTAGTACATTTTCTGAGAAATATTTTGTGAGCAAGATGGTTACTGACGACGGATGCAAGCTGTAAGATCTTCACTTGTAATCTCTACTGTCGTGCCTTCTTTTGTCTGGAAGAGATGGTTGTTTTCCGATGGGGGTTGTGTGCCTTTGTTTCACGATCCTACCCATATACTTAGACCCATGATTCATCCCCAGTTACAATTTGTTTCAGGATCCTACCCATGTACGTAGACCCATGACTCATCCCCAGTTATAATTTGTTTCAGGATCCTACCCATGTACTGTGTTGCCTAGAATAGCAGTCACACGCCTTACTGACTCTGGCCACATTATTCTGTCTCCTCGCCTATATCGTATTCATGTAATCCCTCAGAAAACAAATCGCTCTTTCCCCTACTTACAGTGGTGTGCAAAAGTATTGCACCACCTGCAAAACCAGTGAATTTTTAAGTTTTACCCTTTTTCAACTAATTTTCATAGTTATTTCATGGTTTATGTTTGGCGGATAAACTTTATTCATTGTTCGAGAAAATATTCGTTTACATTGCGGTGTGACGTGCCTGCCCCGCAGGACGCACATCAGATAAAGGCAGATAGCAGTGAGAGCACAAGTTTGCGTAGCTCAGTTGGGAGAGCGACTTACTCCGGAGTGAGGGGACCCGGATACGATGTCGGCGCGGACAAACTTGTAAGTTATATTGGCGCCCGAACTCTCAAGATGACCCGGCTGTTAAGTTTCTCGAAATGATGTGACGTTCTTTTCACACCGGCGAGGCAGGAAAAATGAGAATCCCTTCTTCAGTGCTTCGAAAAAATAAATCAGTGTGATGTTATGTACCAAACACGTCAAATTGTCTGGGATTTCTCAAATGCACAGTCTTCATGGGATGACTGCCTACAGCGACACATGGTCCCGGCTAACCCGTGGGACATGCACTGGGCCGTCTTTCGGGAGAGGGGAATGTCCGCGTAGCTCAGTTGGGAGAGTGCCTTACTCCGGAGTGAGGGGACCCGGCGCGGATAAAAACTTGTATGTTATAACGGATGTTGGACATTATATTATGTTATGTTCGGTCATGAGTGGTTACAGTTGCTTTGTTGCGTGGTCAGTCATTAACTTCCCAGCACAGAATTTCAGAGGAGGCAATATATTATACCCCGGAAGGTAAGCAAATAATTTATTTGACAGAGGACCCGGATGTTTTGTACCAACGACCGGAGGAATAGAAGGAGACGGCTGAGGGTAAGATATTTTCCAAGCTTTTCTATTCGTTGCATGTTTTAAATGGCACAAGTAATACTGACATGAGGCTTAAATAAAATTTCTCTCCCCGGTTCGCACATGTTGGATTCGGTGGAGTATCGCTTTCAGAGTAAAAAAATGTGTTGGTTTACTTTAGGTACTAGAAATCATGTGATGCAGTTGGATATCTCTGCTTCCACAATCACCGTGTAAACAGATTAAGGAATTAACGGTATATTACCAAAAGTATGCGGACAGTACCAAATATTTGCATAAGTGCAAAGAACGGCTGCGCAAGAAAGTGTCATGTGAATTGAATTTGGATTTACGTATATAAAGCAGAGATGTCCTGTTTAACAGTAATTTGAAGCGGATATGCCGCGTGGACGTGAACTTTCTGAATTCCAGCATTGATTGGTCATAGGATATCATTTGAGTAACGTTTCCATACGGATAATTGCAACTAAGCTAAACATACCAAAAGCGACTGTAAGTGATGTCGTGAAGAGATGAAAGCAGGACAGTGCAACTACAGCAAAAAAGAACACGTTCAGGAAGGTCGCACAAACGTGACAGAAGAGCCATGGTAAGAAATGTTAAGAAATCCCTTTCTACCTCTGTCGTTTCCATCGCTGCTAAAGTAGGAAATGCTTGTAATGGCTCGGTTAGTGCCATAACTATCCGCAGAGAGTTCCACAGTGTGGGTTGTTACGTTATAGCTGCGGCATACAATTCATACATTACTACCGTGAATACGAAGCGCCGTTTGGAGTGGTGTTTCTCCCGTCGTTCCTGGACTGTGGGCGACTGGAAAGCTGTTCTTTGGAGTGATGAGTCACGCTTTTCACTCTTGGAGTGGTGTGTTTCCCGTCGTTCCTGGACTGTGGGCGACTGGAAAGCTGTTCTTTGGAGTGATGAGGCACGCAATTCACTCTTGGAGTGGTGTATCTCCCGTCGTTCCTGGACTGTGGGCGACTGGAAAGCTGTTCTTTGGAGTGGTGACTCACGATTTTCCCTCTTGGAGTGGTGTATCACCCGTCGTTCCTGGACTGTGGGCGACTGGAAAGCAGTTCTTTGGAGTGATCAGTCACGCTTTTCACTCTTGCAGTGGTGCGTGTCCCGTCGTTCCTGGACTGTGGCCGACTGGAAAGCTGTTCTTTGGAGTGATGAATCACGCTTTTCACTCTTGGAGTGGTGTATCACCCGTCGTTCCTGGACTGTGGGCGACTGGAAAGCTGTTCTTTGGAGTGATGAGTCACGCTTTTCACTCTTGCAGTGGTGCGTGTCCCGTCGTTCCTGGACTGTGGGCGACTGGAAAGCTGTTCTTTGGAGTGATGAGTCACGCTTTTCACTCTTGGAGTGGTGCGTGTCCCATCGTTCCTGGACTGTAGGCGACTGGAATGCTGTTCGTTGGAGTGATGAGCCACGCTTTACAATATTCCGATCTGGTGGGCGTGTTTGGATTTGGCGACAAACAGGCAAACGATTTTGGTCGGACTGCCTTCTTCCAACTGTTAATTTAAGTGGAGGCTCCATCATGGTATGGAGTCGTTCATTTGTGGATTAGACTCGGCCTGTTGGTTATGATACAACAAACCATGAACAGTGAAGTGTACCTCTGTGAAAACAGAAGTTTGTCCACGACGGGCATCCAATATGTGTCCCCTCACTCCGGAGTAAGTTGCTCTCCCAACTGCCGCGAACAGAATGTCTCGCAGCAGATGTGTCGTCTTGACACATGTTTTCACCTCTGTAGTACGTCACACCTCGACGTTCTGGATAATTTTCCTACCAACAGCATGGCAGTATTATGGAAATGTCCGTTGTCTCTTCCAACATGATCGAGCTTCCTGCCACGCTGCACAGCGCATACAGGACTGCTTTCACGAGAATGAGGTGGAATTGTCCGACATTCCTGCAAGAGTCCTGATTTAATTCTACGGAGCACCTTTGGGATGAACTGGAGCGACGGATGCGAAATCGACCACAACGACTGTATTTGCTGTCCACTCTAGCAGCCACTTCACAGGACGAATGGCCAGCCGTTCCTGTCGACACCTACCGGAAATTGGATGATAGTATGCATCGATGTGTCGCCGCTGTCATACAAGCAAAATGTGGACAGACTGACTACTAATTGCGATAATAAGCCCACTTGTCCCAAAATACTATGGTGTCCGAGTACTTGGTAAAGTTAACTTCATTGCTGCATATGAGTTCTTCCAACAACCTCCTAAGAACTCGTATGAAACACAACGCGTACATATCTATGTATGCAAGAATAATTTTTTTTAAAGATTATTTTTGGTTTTAGCCAACTTACTTTTCTTTCGCCTGCAGGTCCGCGAATTTATACTGCGCGATTAGTGCATGTTTGACTTAATGTGAATTTTGTTTCAGAATACATGACGACAAAAATGAACACGATTCACAGATAATAGGTGTGACGCGCTACAGAGGTGAAAACATGTGTCCTAGACGACAAATCTGCAGTTATACATTCCGTCGGCGTAGCTCAGTTTGGAGAGCGACTTACTCCGGAGTGAGGGGACACCTTCTATGTCCGTCGCGTACAAACTTGTGTTTTCACATTGGCTCTCGATTGTGTAAAATGGAGCCACTAGCCTTTGGGTTCTTCGAAATATATGTGATGTTTGTTCGAAATATGTGAGATGTTGGAATTAATGAAAAATTCCTACTTCGCTTTAAAAAAAGAAATTAAGAAGGAGATGATGTGGCGAGCTACAAAGGTGGAAAACATGTGTCAAGACGACATATCTGCAGCGATACATTCTGTCGGCGTAGCTCAGTTGGGAGAGCGACTTACTCCGGAGTGAGGGGACACGGTTTCGACGGCCGGCGCCGACAAATTTGAACGTTATATAGGGTAAAGTTAACTTCCCTGCTGCATACGAGTTCTTCCAACAACCTGCTAAGGACTCGTATGAAACACAACGTATAAATATCCTAACCATGAGACTGGGTCGCCGAATCGAGAAACCGAGTGTCATTGTTGCCACTATTAAACGATCAAAATTAATTGGATAATTATGCCCTGAATTTCCCATACGGGCTTGGCTTGCTCAGTAATACAGAGATTTAGAATTCTCTTCATTTAAATTCCAAATGCAGGTTATGGATATAAAATAATTTAGTAACAAGATTAAACAGATGCAGAAGTTAAATCAAAGGAACAGAGTCCTTATAACATTTCGGCATGTTTGGCGAAAACTCAATTTATTCAGGCGAGGAATCCAACTAATAACGAGGACTCTTGACATCACAGTGATTCAGCAGTTTCACTGAGTGTAGAAGTAATAAAGGATGTCACGGTGCGAAGAACACCGGAGGAAATGAACTAATTAACGGCGAAAGTTTCGGAAAAGCAACTTATGCGCCATCCGTATCTATCGGAGGTAAACACAAGGATGTCATTGAAATTGTACATTTGCTTACTTGATTCGGAAAATTAACATTCATGCCTTCCGAATGCTAGCTGGAAAATGAATGAAAAGGATTTAATTTTCTCCAAAAGATTTCCTGTATGTTATGAGGTCTGACAATAAGGAGAGTGCTCTTGTTCTTAAATACGCAGCGGTGGACAATTAATAGAAATGTTTTAATGGCAGTTATTAACGTTACGTATGGAATACAATAACAAGAAAAAGCATACACTGCCCTTTCATTAATATCTTGACACCCCGCTACTGGTAGTACAATCATTTGCAAAAGTTTATGACCACCTGTTGGTATTAAGAGATTTCTGCCGACTGCGTCTGCTTCTGTCTGTATTACTCAACTTCCTGTCGGTGTTGCATTATCCTACAGTGGCAGCTGTTGATATTTTTGCTTCGGGTTTTCATGCTGAGAGGTTTTGTACGTATTTTCTATATAGCGAAAAATAGGCAAAAAAGCGTCATTATGTGTTACTCAGAGGGCACAAATAGTGACTTTATATCATGAAGGATACTCCGAACGCGACATAGCAGCAACTGTGAATGCAATCAAGACTGCTTTTCACAATACGATCATGAAATATTGAGACACAGGTGAATGTAGCGACCGAAAGAGAAGTGGACGTCCAAGGAAAACAACCCCACGTGATGGCAATAACATAAGGCGAATAGTTATGCATTCTTCGAGGAGTTCGTGCAAGAAATTCTAGGACTTTCTGCGTTCAAAATAGTCTAATATTAGTATCTGCATTTTCCCCTACATCTTAGCAAAAGATTTTGGATTAAAGTCTTATAAACCTGCACATAAACCTAGACTAACCTCTGTCTTGGAAAAGAAGAAACACCAGTTTGCGAAGCGTCATCAATCGCATACAGCTAAAAATTGGAGCCAATTTCTTTTTTTCGGATGATTAATTGTGCATCAATTTGAATCACGTGAAGCACATATTGGACGACCAAAAGGCAAAAGGTTTGATGAAAAATACATCGTTAGCACCGTGAGACATCCGCCTAGTCAGATCCTATGGTGTGCTGTGTCAGCATCCTGTACTGCTTCATTATCCCTTTTGCCAACAGGACTGGTCCTTTTTATGAGGACATGTTACGGGAGAAGCCGTTAACACAGATGCACAATGTTTATGCATGATGGTGCTCCATGCCACAGATCAAAGACAGTAAAGGACTAACTGCAGAGGAAAAACGTAACTGTGCTTGACTGGCCCGGTAATAGTCCCAACCTTAACCGCACTGAAAATTTGTGCACCATTTTAAAAGACAAGGCAGCAGAAAAACAGCCATCAAATTCCCAAGCTTTGACAAGATAAAGTAAAGACATTCAAAGACATTTCAAGTGACTACTGTAAATCCCTCATTGAGAGTATGCTACATCATATTCTATCCGTTATAAAAAACAAAGGCCGCCACACAAAATACTGCTTTCGGTCTTTTAAAGAATGTAAGTATTCATCTGTGGTGTCATTTTTTCAAATATCTCTGACTAGTAATTAATGATTTCTGTGGAAATGTTAATTTTCAACAAATGGACAGGTGGTGTTAAACTTTCGCAAATGAGTGTAAATACGGTCCTGCGCAAGTACCGCATCACAGAACCTATAGCTAAATTCCCCTTTTTGCCGATGATGGGGTTCGAGCCCACAACTGTCTTCCCCGGAGTCGGACATTTTACCAATTGAACTGCGCCGACAAGACTTATGGCTGCAACCTGCCGTTTTGACTTATGCGTCTTCCCAGTAGTGCGTCACATACTGCCAGAGACAGTCGGATGCGTAAAATTGCAGGCTTTCGGGTCAGTCGACAAACCATACTTGAAGAAACTCTCTGTAGAAGAAGGAATTCTGATTAATTCTAGACGATATGTAAAAGAAGAATCACACATTTTTCGTACCTCACGATCAGGAGACCCAACTATAAATCTCCTCGCAGGGCATTAGTGAGATATTAGTACGAATCTGAATGCAAGATGTCTTTATCGAGAGACCGCCTTGAGAGCTCAGTGCTCTAAACGCTGCCTTGTGAACATTTGTTCGAGATCGATCCGCGTACGAATCCTGTTGAGGCATAGATGTTGTGCTTGCCTTCACTGGAGCCACTGGCCCTAAATTAGGGACGAGAGATTTATTGTAGCCCATTGAGTTCTTCACAGTGGTCGTTAAACCAATCCCCAATAAAAAAAATATGATCGAGAAATTTATCTGATTTCCTGCACGAATTGATAATTGGGTCTCACACAAGCAATCGCCCCGTACACTCGATTTTTGAGAACGAAATTAAAGACAGAATGGCATGTTGTCCTCAATTTCAATGCAAAATTGAGGACAGTATCTTTTCAAAATCGGAATGTTATTGAGGACAACGTCTGAGACATCATGATAAAGCCGAAGATTAGGAAAGAATTATATGAACTGTATCATAATTGCTTAGTTTCATAGGAAAGCATACGATGAATCTGAAGGATGATTTTCATGTGAAATGAGAATAAAATAGCAATAAAATACTATCATGCAGAATATTACTTCTAATAAATTTCAAAATGTTACTTATAAGAGGCAGCACGCGCGAACCAAGCTACATTTTAATTTTGGGCTGAAATTTCATTGTGATTCTGTGCATGAAAAAGTATCTGAAGCCAGAAAATTACTATACAGTTAGCTGACAGAAATCATGGAATACCCGTACAGGAATTTCCCAAGTCCAGTAACTTCACTTGAAGAAACAGTTTACTGAAAAAATGTACTAACCAAACGTTGTAAAAACCTCAATGGAATCTACCAAATCCAACCAAATTTAACATCATTACTTATTTAATTGCAAGAAAATGGATGCTGAAAAAGATTATATTTATTCCCGATCCTATAAATATTTTTAGTTAAATCCAGTTAAAACAGAAACGAAGTAACACCATGGTTATCGAGATGACATTGTTCGATGCTTAGGCATGACCGCCATTAATACTGCGTGATTTCTAACTTAATTCGAGTCTATTTTCATACGTTTATGAGTATTTGAGTCTTTCCATGCCTCTATGAAACCATTTTATTGCAATTGAATAAGTTGATGCTAAATTTGGCTGTATTTAGTAGATTCAATTGAGTACTAAGACTTTTGTTTAGCTGTTTTTTTTCCTATTTCAATTTTTGAGGAGAAATTTCAAAAATTGAGGACAAAAAACAAGAAATTGAGGACATTTGACATCCTCAATCAGTTTTTAAGCACTTGAGGACGTAGCCCCGAAATTGAGGACGTCTGGTCACCTTACCGTATGTGATCTTTCGGCGTCACTGAAGGTCGCAACGTAGACGGTTGGTAATTTGATATGCAAAGTGCAATCGACTGGGAGTGAATCCTCCAATAAATGAGCCGGTAAAACTCTGATGCTAACAGAACGTCACAGGTGAGTTCTTCAAGGGACTGACTGCTCACAATGCAAATCAAAATTCTCCCAAATCATATTAGGGGTAAACAAAAGTTTCCGCCGCCTCCGCTAGGGGCGCTGTAGAGGTCTAATCGGCCTGCGACTCGTGCTGTCAGTTCGTACATGAAGCAAAGCATGGCGGTCGATAAAGTTTATTTGCGGCACGGTTTGTTATTTATGTTTAATTTAGAGAAAAGTGTCAGTGAAGCATACGGTTCAATATGTCAGACGTATGGCGAAACGGTTATGGGTGGGCGGACTTATCGAGAATGGTTTTCCAGGTTTACGAAAGGTGATCTAAGCTTGAAAGACAAGCCACGTGCAGATAGACGGCAGGAACTCGCAGACAAGGAGTTGGAATCGCTGTTGCAAGGGGATGCCACGCAATCGACGACGCAACTGGCGAAACGTATGAAAGTGGCTAGTCTACAGGCCTTGAGGAAGATCCAGAAGATTGGAAAGTGGGTTCCGCATACTTTAACGGAGTGTAATATTGGTCAACGATTGGGATATGCATGTCGTTGCTGAAGAGATTTCAAGGGAAGAATTTCTCGTGGAACGTTGTCACCGGGGATGAAAAATGTGTCTATTGGACAACCCCGTAAGTAAGAGATCCTGGGTCAACTCAGGCCAGCCATCAACATCCACTACAAAACAGGATATCCACGGGGAAAAGGTGCTGTTGTGCGTGGGGTGGGATATGTAGTGAGTGCTGTACTGTTGAAACCGAACGAAACAATCACTGCACAACGATATAGCGATTAGTTGATGAAATTGAAAGCCGCAATCAGCAAAAACGCCCATGGACAGGTAAAGGACGCCGTCCAGTCATCCTGTTACACGATAATGCCAGGCCACATGTCGGTGCCACCACTAAATCAACCCTTGAATAGTTACACTGAGAGGTATTACCTCACCCGACTTACTTCCCGGACATTGCACCCTCACATTTTCATCTGTTTCGCTCTATGCAATATTCCCTAGCCCAACAGCGCTTCACCACAGTTCCAGAGTTGGAAAATTTCGTCACTGTGACCTTCAGCTTAAAACCAGAGTCCTTGTATCTAGGGACATTCATTTGTTACCTGAAAAATGGCAAGAGGTCATTGATGCTAACGGCCAATATTTCGTTGAATAAATGTGTACTGGCTTCCTGATTGTTCCAGTCTCCTTTCTTCTTAAAACGAAAACTTTTGCATACCCCTAATACACTATCTACCAACAAGTAATTGGACACCTGTGATAGCAAAGGAAAACGAAGTTTATTCACCTTCAATAGTTGGCGGAGCCTCCACGAGCGGCGATTACAGCTGCGACCCTCCGGGGCATACTCTCAACCAGACGTTGTACGACGGCTAGCGGTAATTTCTTCCATTCGGCTTGGAGAAGATATGTCAGTTCCTGCACTGATTTCGGACGGTGGGGGCACCCCTTAAGTCGACGCTCCAACTCGTCACAGAGGTGCTAGATTGGGTTGAGGTCCGGGCTCTGCGCAGACCAGTCCATTCGATTAACCACATTGTCACCATACCAAGCCATGGTGGAATTCACAACATGACAGGTGGCATTGTCATCCTGAAAGCCACATGGGTCCACCGCGTAAAACTGCCACAACGTAGGAAGCGCATGGTCATCCAAAATGGTGCAGTAGGTCTCGGCGTTGAGTCTAATAGGAATTGCGACCAAGGGTCCCGTGCCATACCAGGAGAAACAACCTTATAGAATAATTCCACCGCCGCCGAACTTCACAGTTGGCACAATACATTCCGGCAGGAGGCGTTCTCCATTCATACGCCAAACCCAGACCCTGCCATCCGAACGGTAGAGGGTGATCCTTGATTTGTCGCTCCAGAGAACCTGTTTCCACTGTTCAACGGTCCAGTGTCGACGTTCTTTGCACCACGTTAGCCGAGCAGCGCTATTGGACTTGGTGATCAAAGGCTTGTGGGCGGCAGCACGTCCATAATAACCGAGCAAATGGGCTTTCTTACGGATCGTATTCATCGAAAGAACACTCTCGGATTCCTGTTGAAACTCCTCGCGGATGTGGCCCATCGATTTGGTGCGGTTCTTCCAAATTTCTCTGGCCAGCACCCGTCGGTCTCCAACTCCCAGTTTTGTGGGTCTGCCGGGTCGGGGCACATTGCAACAGTCACCTCTCATCTTGCACTTGCCAATCACGTAGGCCACTGTCCATTTTGGGTACTTCAACTCGCTGGATATGTCACGTATGGATCGGCCATTTCTGTGATACCCGACGATTACACCTTTCTCGAAATCAGAGAGCTCCAAACTGCGTAGCATCTTGCATGCGATTGGTTTCGTTGTTGTTTCCCACACGATATTTAACGGCGGCGGCCGTGACGTGTATCAGGACCGCAGATATCGTGGATTGCAGGGGTGTCCAATTACTTGTTGGTAGATAGCGTATATAAACTATTGAGACTAATGTTTAGAAGCAATGGGTTACCATGGTCGAATATCGGCATGATGCTAATCTTTTTATTAATGCCTCATGCCGATCATCGCTGTGTAAAGATGGTCGGTTTGGACTAAAGAATATCTGGAACTGATTTCATTGTTAGGTGCATGAAAGAATAGATCACGCAAGGAGATTGAGTAATTTTGCTGTCGTGCTTAATGTGTTAGTTTCTACATGTTCATTCCAAAAAAAGTTAATAACTTCTTCCTCAAAGAAAAAAAAGCCTTTTAAGTAGTTCCCTTTGCTTACGAAATGCATCTCTGTATACAGAACTAATTCGCATTCCGCTTCAGTTTCTGTTAGAAAGGAAAGAAAGTTTCGGTGAGTCAATGATCTACTACGAAGAGCCAAAACATAATAACAAGTCCGTCTATTCACAAATCGAAGGAACTGAGGGTAAATGACGCCGCGTTTGAAGGCCATGAAACGGTATAAATAACATTTGTACTGATCTCTGTTAATCAGTACTATTCTTGTTTTTCAGATAGAAAAGGCAGCGGAATTTAAGGAAGATCACATATTGATGATGACCAGATGATTGGGTCAGAATAACTCCGAGAAGGTAAGACTTGTGCGGCGTTCATGGTCAGCTGTGGTTAGTACCTCTGAAAAGTGGTCCGAGGACGAAAAAACCACAAACCGCCGGAAAGGTATGGGCCGCGGGTCATCGGTATCAAAGGTGGTCAAAGGCTGTCCCGTATAGTAGGAGCCTACATAAGGGATACTGTGGCGCAGTTCCCCCGTAATTTATGTGGTGGTGGCGGAAGTAATGAGTCACAACAAATAGTACATCGAATTTGGATGCTGGTGACGAGAGTAATGTAACACAGCAAATAATTCATTGAATGTGAATGCTGGTGACGAGATTAATGTAACACAGCAAACAGTACATTGAATTTGAATGCTGGTGACGAGAGTAATGTGCCACAACAAAAACAATTCATCGAATTTGAATGCTGGTGACGAGAGTAATGTATCACAACAAACAATTCATCATTGAATTTGAATGCTGGTGACGATAGTAATGTGCCACAACAAAAAAAAAACAGTACATCGAATTTGGATGCTGGTGACGAGAGTAATGTATCACAAAAAACAGTACATTGATTTTTTTTTTGACTGGAGGTTTAACGACTACCGTGAGCAACTCAACGGGATATAAGCAGTCGCCCGTCCCTAATTTAGGGTCACTGGTTACAGGGAAGGAAGAGAGCCAGTGCCGTAAGACAAACAGAACATCCATGTCTCACTGGGATTCGAACCCGGGCCCCTTTCGGAAGAAATATCAGAGGCCATCGCTTAGACCACTGCTCCACCGGGACGGCTTACTCAAGTTATTACTCAAGTTATGAGGATAATGCTGTAGAATAAATCCCGCTGCTATGACCTAACGTTTGACCCCATTTCGATGATATTCAACAGAACCGGTAAAGTATACTTCCGGTACAACGGGATAAAGTTTTGTCTCAATCGAAGCATTTGGATACTGGTGACGAGATTAATGTTCCACAATAAAAACAGTACATCGAATTTGGATGCTGATGACGAAAGTAATGGGCCACAACAAAAACAGTGCATCGAATTTGGATGCTGGTGACGAGAGTAATGTGCCACAACAAAAAAATATCTCGAATTTGGATATTGGTCACGAGAGTAGTGTGCTACAACAAACAGTACATGGAATTTGGATGTTGGTCACGAGAGTAATGTGCCACAACAAACAGTACATCGAATTTGGATGCTGGTGATGAGAGTAATGTGCTACAACAAAAACAGTACGTCGAATTTGGACGCTGGTGAAGAGAGTAATGTACCACAACAAACAGTACATCGAATCAGGGTGCTGGTGACGAGAGTAATGTTCCTCAATAAACAGTTCATTGGATTCGAATGCTGGTAACGAAAGCAGCGGGTGGCCGAGTGGGCATCGTTCGTGACTGCCACAGGAAGGGCCTCAGGTTTGATCCCATGCAGGTACGAACGTTCGATCCACTAAATACCCGTTGTGCGTCACATGGGCACGTTAAGCCGTCGGAACCCGGGTACTGGCCCCGGGAAATAAATAAGGGCGTCTTCCTCCCCTTTCTACTTCGCTTCCGTGTCACTTTCCTATCGGGCGCTGTAGCCCAAATCTCCTAGTTTCCTATTTCTAAGGGTTGTTTAAGTTTAAGACCTGGGGTCAGACACTCCCGTCCTAAAATCATCTACATGTGATCATATGATCAATGCTGGGGACGAGAATAATGTACCAGAAAAAACAGTACATTGAATTTAAACGCTGGTGACAAGAGTAATGTGCCACAACGAACAGTACGTCAAATGTGTGTGGTAGTGACGATAGTAACGTGCCACAACGAACAGTACGTCGAATTTGTGTGATGGTGGCGGGAGTAATGTGTTACAACAAATAGCATATCGAACCCTGCTCAAATTATGGCTGCGTAGCCACAGGCCGCGCCGCGTGTCATGCTAACCTTCGGATCACAGTTGAAAGGGCCTAGAATGGGCCCTCGAGCATCAGAAATGAAACTTAAATGAGTGGAAGAAGTCTGTCTGCTTAGATGAATCTGGTTTCCCGTTGCACCATGTGGACAGCTGCTGACGTGGGCGTCATATAGCTGGTGAAGTGTTGGCAACTGGATGTACCGTGGAATGAAAACAAGCCGGCGGAGGAAATGTAATGCTTTGGGGATTGTTGTCCTTGGGGAAAACCCTGGACCCAGTCATTCATGTACAAGAAACTATGATGTCTACCACCTACCTAAACATCACTGAAGACAAAGTACAACCTTTCATGACAACGGTATTTCCCTCCAGTAGTGCCTTATTTCAGAAAAACAATGCGCCATGCCACACTGCATAGATGGTTCTATAATGGTTCGTGGAACCTGAGGAAGACTTCCAGGTATTGACCAAACTCCTTAATCGAGAATCTGTAGTTTGTGTTGGAATAGCTAATTCGATATGCGGCGGCTCAACCACGAAACTTACAAGAGAAAATAGATCTGCTGATAACGTATTGGTGCCAGATATCATAACTCACACAGCACAGAATATTTCGTATATGTTACAGCTACGCAACACTGAGACTTTTCAGATACGTTGCGCAATGTAACAGTTATGTTTCAGAAACCGTCAAAATGTCCTCAAACGTTACATAACTTTGAAACATAACCGATACGTTACAGCGAAAGGCCTTTGTAACTTCAACATACCAACTTCAAGTTACTGTTACGTGTTTGAAAGATATTTGTAACTTCGTTATATTACTGTTACGTGATAATAGGGAGTTTCTGTAAAAAGGAACCCATCCACGTGCTGCCTCAAGGACGCACGTGGTCGATTCCTGGTCAATCATGACGTCAGTCGCAGCCATTGGTTTTCCACGTGATCTTCCCGATCATCTTTTGTCCGCCATTTTCTCTTTGTGTTCAACAATAACATTTTGTGTGCCCAATGGTCCTACCGAACATGTTTTGCTCGCCCATTTTGTTTTCTAATGGTGCTTTAAAGCACCATTAGAAATCTTATAGCGGCCATATCTCTCCAGGTATGAGCTGTTTTGGCAGCACCTGGAGCACCAACACCATATTAGGCTGGTGGTCCTAACGATTTAGCTCTTCCGTGTATTTTCATCAGATTCATACAGTTCATTACTGTTTTCATCACATCATCCATGCTCAAACATTTCCCACACGGTACTTCCTGGTGTATAATACAATTCAAAGCTGGGAAATACATTCCGTCCTTTTAGCAGTAATCCTATTTAGCAGGTCTGAGAAATCTTCATGCATTTAGTGCCATCTGTAATAATGGCTGAAAGTTTTCTGGCACCACAGATCTCATTTAGAACTTCAACTACTTCTTCGTAGATGTTTGTGCTAGTGGTTCTGCAATGAACTGGCTCTAGCGTTAGCAATTCTTCATGGATAGCAATTTTTTTTTCGGAAATATTTCGAACATGAATTAAGAGTTGAGCTCTATCAGATGCGTCTGTCGATTCGCCTAATGCCAACAAAAATTACGCAGACTTAGCAAAAACACTTCTCAATGTTTCAAAACCTATGAATATATTTCTTGAACTGCTCTAATTGCCGCCCCGGTGGCTCATTGTCTAAGCGTTGGCTGTTGATCATTCTTCCTAGATGGGTTCTGGTTCGAATCACGGTAAGGCATAAATGTTACGTTTGTCTTATAGCACTGGTTCTCTCCCTTCCCTGAAGTCAGTGACCCTAAACTAGGGACTGGCGACTGCTTATTTAGCCCATCGAGTTACTAACGGTGGTCAATAAACGCTCAATAAAATAAACAAAACAAGAAAGATGACACCGAATTTTCGGGTGTTATAAGCAAGTTTTTGAAACCGTTCTGACGCAAATTAAATTTATCAAAGCTATTCAAACTCAATGGAACCGGTATGGAAAACAATAGTATCTGACGGAAGAAATAAGTTTTTCAATCGGATTTTTAATCCCTCAGATATTGCTGTGAACGGAATCGTCAGCTTACGCCCTCTGGTTGCAGACTTTTGTGCGTTAAGAAAAACATGAATTTATATGACAAACATTTCGCATCGGAAACGCTCTCCAACACAGAAAGAATTCTTCAAATCGGCTCTTAGAAACAGAGATATCGACAAAAATAAGATGTGACTTTACACCACCTGGTGCGAAAACCATGCATTATTTTAGGAAGAAAGTATTCTCAAAATGTTTTTCCATATGAGCGGTATCGGTCCAAGAAAAAAAAATTAGTCGAGTTTTCAGGATCCCAGATTTTGCTATATCAGAAGCAGAAATTAACACTTATGCCCCCTCGTGGCCAAATCATTCTTTACCAAACATTAGAAATTATGTGAATAAATATTTTCCCATCAGGTCTTGAATGCGATACAGGAAGAATTTTTCAAATTCGGAGTTTTAGAAGCAGGAATAACGCAGAAAACGCAATTTACCTTTGTGCCCCCTAGCGGAAAGTCTATGATTTACTTGAAAATTTTGAATTTATAGGAAAAACATTTCGCACCGGAAACACTATCCAACAAAGAAGAAATTTTTTAAATCGGACTCCTAGAAGTAGAGATATTGACAAAAATAAGATATGCGTCCACGCCCCTGGCGTAGAAACCATGCATTATTTCAAGAAGAAAATGTTCCTAAAGGTTTGTCGACATGAGTAGTATCGGTCAACAAACGACTTTTTTTTTGCAATCGAGATTTTAGAAGCTCATATTTTGCTGCAAATACATCAGAAGCGGAAATTAAGACTTACACCACCTGGTGGATAAACCATTTTTTACAAAAATTAGAAATCACGTGAAAAGGTGCAGAAAGAAATTTTGAAATCGGAGATTTAGAAGCAGAGATATAGTGGGGGATGGGGAGGGGGGTAATTTACCTTTACGTCCCCTTGCGGAAAGTCTATGAATTACTTAAAAATTTTGAAATTATATGAAAAACATGTCACACTGGAAACACTATCCAACAAAGAAGGAATTTTTCAAATCGGACTCTTGGAAGTAGAGATATTAAAAAAAATAGGATATACATCTACGCCCCTGGCGGAGAAACTGTGGAATATTTTAGGAAGAAAATATTCCGAAAAGGTTTATCGATATGAGTGGCATCAGTCCACGAAAGAATTTTTTCAATCGATATTTTAGAAACTCAGATTTTATGGCAAATACATCAGAAGCAAAAATTAACACTTACGTCCCTTGATGGCCAAAGTGCCGCCCCGGTGGCGCAGTGGTCTAAGGCGTTGGCCTCTGATCATTCGTCCGAAGGGGTCCGGGTTCGAATCCCGGTGAGGCATGGATGTTGTGTTTGTCTTACGGCACTGGCTCTCTCCCTTCCCTGGAACCAGTGACCCTAAATTAGGGACGGGCGACTGCTTATAGCCCATTGAGTTGCTCACGGTGGTCGTTAAACCTCCAATCAAAAAAAAAAAAAAAAAAATGGCCAAAGTATTCTTTACCAAAAATTTGAAATTATATGCAAAACAGTTTCCATTAGGAAGTGTATCCGCTGAAGAAAACATTTTTCAAATCGGAGTTTTAGAAGAAGAGTTATCGGGAAAATTGTAATTTACTTTTACGCCCCTTAGCGGAAAATCTATGCGTACTTTAAAAAAGTAACTATATGTAAAATACTCTTCGACATAAATGGAATCGAAAAATAAAATAATTTTTTTCAATCGGATGTTTGGAAGCAAATATGTGGAATAAAACGTATTTTAGAATTCGACATCATCTGCACTTACGCCCTCTAGCGGCAAAATTGTACATCATAAAAAAAAAAAAACGAAATGAAAAATCATCATTCGCATATTTCAAGCTTCCCAGTGCAAAAAGAATTTTTCAAATCGAACTAATATTTGCAGAGATATCGTTTGTACAGACGGACGGACGGACAAACCGGTAACATAAGCACGATCTTTTTTTACAAAAGACGTGCTAATAAGAACTGCTCTAATTACAGTTAATTTTGATCAAGGCGCATTTTAAAATCCATAGTAATTTTTTTCTCCAACTCTTACGAGTTTTCATTTTTACACGTTTATTAGACGTTCCCCATCAGACAAACTTGTTTTTGATTTTACAAACTCAGAGCTCACTACAAATGGTACTACAAGAAGAGACTTTGTTTGAGATGATGTTGATTTAGTTAAACAGTGTTTCTGAGCGGTAAACGTTTTCGACGCCGTTCCGGTGGTGCAGTGGTCTAAGCGCTGTTTACTGAAAATTCGTCTGAGATGAGTCCAGTTTCGAATCCCGGAGTGAGGCATGGATGATATGTTTGCCTTTCGGCACTGGCTGTCCCTCTTTCCTGGAATCAGTGGCCCTAAATTTGGGATAACTGACTACTTATATCCAATCGAGTTGCCCACGGTGGTCGTTAAACTTAAAAAACAACAACAAAGAAAACCTTTTTACAGATCTGCTACTATTGCAGCACGTGCTAACCTAACTTACGTTGTATATTTTTTCGTGTGAATTTTGGAGTAGTGAGCTTATTAAGACTGGATTCCTTCCTTGTTATACGAAAGTACGAGTACTTGTAAGCACTCGAGGCACTGTGGTTAACAGGCTTTATTATTCATAAAGAGCAAGTCATGCTGCCATCTATCCTGAAGCGATCTATTTTCGCCAATAATTTTGCGATTTGTACTCATGATTACAGTTACAGAAAAATTGTTTCAAACTGAAATACACGAACACTGTAAAGATTTTCTAGGCGCGAACTGCCTGTACCACGCGAACGCACATTTCTAACCAAGTTAATAACTCTGGACAGAAAACGCGTAAACGTATTTTTCTAGCAGTGGAATTGAACTGAGGACCGCATTCAAGGTGATCTTTGCGCCTGCTCGTATAGCCTTCACTTCGGTCGGTGAAGCTAACAGAGAGCCGCGGATGGCTTAGTGAGTCAGACTATCATTGCAAGGTCCTCAGGTTCGAGCCTGGGCTGATCTTTCAGAGATGGTGTGATTTACTAACAATCGCTGAATATCGGACGAGCACGTTAAGTAACGGCCCCCAGGCTGGACCCAGTGGTTAAATGGGTATTCTTTCCTATTCCCCCCTCTGAAATTCTCTCACCCCTCTGTGTGCAACATCGTACTTGTGCGGTGGCGCCATCTACTGTACTCTAATCTCACTACAAACTGTTCTGTCAAAGTCTCTAGACTTTCTCTCATTCCTTCCGTTTCTGTGTCCTACCCAAAAGGCCATCTCGCTGTAGGTGGCTGCGGGACTTAAACTCTACTCACTGTGGACGGAAGTCCTACAAGAAAAAAATGACAAATACTGTGAAGCTAACAGACGTGGCAGATCTGTAATGCCCTTTTCGCACCCAAGCCTGATTTCCTCCACGCTCCGATTGATTTTTTTTTTTTTTTAGTGCGAGGGTTCCTGACTCCGTTGCGTACCGAAATGACTAACTTGGAGTAGCTCTCAGTTTCTATCTCAAATAGCAATTTCGGGGCGTTTTGTAGTTCCTGCATTTTTTTGTTTTGTAGAGCATGGATATTTGCCACCGTTGCGTAGCGAAGTGAGTAATTGGGAGTAGCGCTCAGTTTCTGTCCTAATTTAAAATCAATTTCGGTGCGTTTCGTAGTTTCTGGAACTTTTTTTAGTGCGTGGATTCCTGACACCGTTGCTTAGCGAAGTGAATAACTGGGCTCAGCTTTCAGTTTCTGCCTCAAAAAACAGTTTCGGGGCGTTTTGTAGTTCCTCCAACTTTTTTATTTTAGTGCGAGGATTCCTGTCACCGTTGCGTAGCGAAGTGAATAATTGGGAGGAGTAGCTTTCATTCAGTTTCTGCCTCAAATAACAATTTCGATGCGTTTTGTGGTTCCTGCTGCTTTATTTTTTCTGTGCGTAGATTCTTGACACCATTGCGTCGCGAAGTGAGTAACTGGGAGTAGCTTTCAGTTTCTGCCTGAAATAGCAATTTCGGGGCGTTTTATAGTACCTCGTGAAACTTTCTGCGAAAAACGTTAACGTTGCAGGCTGTGTTCAGCTACTTTACCTATTTGTTGAATAAATTTGCCAGTTCAGATATCTTATGCCAGACCACACGAAAGCACATGACGGACTGCATGCAGCCTCGTGAACCAGTTGGCCATCCGTAGATTTGATGACCATGGAGGCTTTTAAAGCCTAGAATAAAATATTATAAACTAAATTATTTCGCTTTTAAATCTTGCCTGATACAGAGAAAAGAAACAGCGTGACTAATTAGTTTGATTCAGTTTTCTCGAATTCTTATTTCGCGTCTCACATTTCCTTGCCTGTAAGTATCGCTAATTAATTTCTAGAGAGTCAAACTTAAATTCTTGCACAAGTGACTCCTTTTATATATACGTATACATGGTCTATTTCAACTAATTAAAGACCCAGTGAAATATAAAAGACCTGAACTTATTCTGGAAAATTTGCTAGAAATAACTCGGACTAGCAGTAACTCCCGCTATTTTGCTTAGGAAAATGTAAAGTATTTTTGTTTTAGGCAAGTATAAAAAAAATGCTATAGGTTTTCGAAAAGTGCAAAAGTGATAAAATTATTTCTAAGTCCTAAACCTTGGAAAATTCCCATCTTCATTACGTTGGCAAACAAATTTTCGCACGTTGCGAGCAAAGTTGGCTAAACACATAAGGGTGCTTTTCACAGCATTTTGCTGAAAAAATATAGCTTACCAATGTTCTCACAAAGCTGCGCGCGCACGCGCGTCCTCGCAGCGACTTAACTCTCTCCGCGCAGTAAGCATGCATTTGTCAGAAAATACAGACATTTTCTGACAAAATCAACTCAGACAAATGCTGAGAAAAATGAAATCAAAGATGTGTTAAAGTTAATGTGTTCATTATACACAGAATTTAACTTGCAACGGAAAAACTAAAAATAAGTGCATTGAAAACCTTCAAAGATGTGGTGGGCTATGTATTCTCAGAAGAAAAGCTCTCAAACTTATCAAAAGTTGGCTGACATATGCGGCACTTTTCAAACTTCCAGTGCCGATGCTGATCGAGGATTTAGCCTAATGAACAGCATGAAATCTAAATCACGCAAAGGACTGAAGCTGATGAGAATAAAATACAGTCAAACCTCGATTTAACGAACTTCAAGGAACCAACAGTCTTGTACGTAAAATCGAGGAATTCGCTAAATCGAGGAAGCCTTTCGAATGAAAAACTCAAATTAAGCTAATGCTCATAACATAATATGTAAGCAGCTACGTTCTTTCTTTCAGTGAAATTTAAATTATGTATAGTACTTTTAATTACGAAATTTGTAATAAAAAATGTTACACATTTACTTTGCATATTAACTTACATAAAATTCCTAGATATTAGACTTCAATATGTAGCATCAACATTTAAACGTACTTTAAAATTGCGAGAAAAATATAATAATTGATTTTTTTCCCGAGCATTTACCTTCTTAAATAACGACTTCAGTGTTCATATTTCCACATTTGTGCCGTCACTGAATCAACACTTTTACTTTCGCCGGATAGAGCTCTATACACTATGTTATGTTTTTACTTAAAACGATCAATCCATCCATTTGATGCGGTGAATTCCTTTATTTGGAGTCGCTGGGCAAGATAAACTGCTTTTTCTTTCAGAAGTAATCCACTAGTAGGCAACCTAACAGCTCGTGTTTATTGGAACCAAGAGACAAGAGCGTTTTCCACATTAGGTGCGATGTTTTAATAGATTTCCTCTTACACGAAAATCGCCCAAACTTTGATGCACAGCTTTCAATTTCTTTTCTATATCTCGCTATGGTACACAACGTTGACTTGGAAATTCCGAGTTTCTCTGCTACAGCAATCTGTGATCGTGGGTTCGCATCTAGCTGCAACAAAATGTCCAGTTTTTCACTGATTGAAAATCTTTTCCGCTTTTTTCTTTTGCTGCAGTCATTCGTTCTTTATAATGCTCTCATAAAATCGGTATCGTTCATTTCGTCGACAATCACTTCGTCGACAACTCATTTCGTAGACAGGTACACTTCGTCGACACTCACTTCGTCGACACAATATATGCAAACAGTCGATTCCTCAAAATTTTCGTAAAATCTACAGTTTTCAATTTAGAACCACCAAATTTGGTATACTATCTCATTGTACTCCTACACCAATTTAGACCATAGACGGAAGAGGTCGGGCCCGGAGTCAAGGAGGTCCAATACAACATTTTCGTAAAATCTACAGTTTCCAATTTAGAACCACCAAATTTGGTATACCATCTCATTGTAGTCTTACACCAACTTAGACCATAGACGGAAGGAGTCGGGGCCCAGGGTCAAGGCGGCCCCATACAAAATTTTCGTAAAATCTACAGTTTCCGATTTAGAACCACCAAATTTGGTATACTATCTCATGGTATTCTAACTTAGACCGTGCACGGTTTTTGGAAGGGGTCGGGGCCCGGGGTAAAGGGAGCCTCATACAAAATTATCTCAAAAATATCCATTTTTTTTTTACTTAAGAACTGCAACACAATTCTGCACTCTAATACCCTATCTGCGAGCTAAGTTACAGTCTCCCTGTATGGGTAAGCTTCTCCATGTAAGAAGCTTACCCTTGATAGACGGAGGAAAGGCGAACTGATTTATGATTCCGTCAAGCTGTGCCGTAGATAGTGTTCTTTGAAACGCTGGTTAACTGCATGCGTAAAACCTTCGTGTTATATGAGGCCTATTTTCTAGTTATCTTTTAACATGAAAATGCCGGTTAACATAGTTTGGTGGTTTAAACAAAAGTTAAAAATGTTCGCTAAATTGAGGAAGCGTGTTCGTTAAATCGGGAAACGCCAAGCATTAATCTCAATGTGGTTTCGTCCGGACCATAAAAAGTGGTTGTAAAATCGCGGAATTCGTTAAATCGCAGTCCGTTAAATCGCAGTCCGTTAAATAAGGGTTTGACTGTACTATCTCGCAAGTGGACAACATATCGATCAGTCTACCAGTTTGGGAAAAGTAAAGTTACAAAAGCCGAAGACCTCAGCCAACAACTTCCTCATAAATGGTAAACAATATTTTCCGAGTACTCTCAAAGATGGTCGAGTCCTAAATCCCCATTGTCGAGTCTTCGTTTTTTTCTTGTTTTTTTTTTGGAGGGGGGGGGGGGGTTGATAAACGATTTATTCCTTGAAAGGATTGTTAGATCAGAACGATTTTGCACTTGTTCTATTTTTACTGTGAATTTAGTTGTTATTTTGTTTCTTATTCTCCTTGGGTATTTTGATATGCAAAGGAGCTGTGTATTATGCGCAAATATGCTTTTCCTAATTTCCAGTGTTTGTATTCCATAAGTAAGTTTTAGTTTCTCGCTTTTCTTTAAATAAAAATTTTAATTAATGAAATGTTTTAACCCTTTAACGACCATGACCCAAAAATCTTGTATACCATAACGCCCGAAACTATCTGTTTATTAACTTCTTTTGTTTAATAACAACAATAATGACTGAGGGTGACCTTCATAAGTAGATAAAATTTGAAGAACAAGTAAGGATAGGAAATCTGACTCACTCTAGACAGGCGTTTCGGGCGGCTATGGTCGTTTGTACGCACGGGCGTTTTGGGCGTTATGGTCGTTAAAGGGTTAATAATATTTTTTATTTAAAATCAACTGCGGAAAGAACGGTGATAAAAATGGGGTGATTAGAAAAATTAAGAGTTCTAATCCAAGTTCCAACTTCTACTGTATTAATAAGAGAAGCTGAGAAAATAAATTTTTTTGCCCAAGTGGTTTTGATGCCTGACCAGCTCATTGGGTTAGGCGCTTAGAGGAAATATTGTAGCTTAAAAGTTCTCTTCTTAACGAGAAACCGAAAACTACTAAAATTCTAATTTTTTTCAGAACCTTCTCTTGAAGATATATTTTTTATCAGGGCTACCTGTTCGTATTCTTACATTTTCTATGTTTTCAGTCCCTCCAAGTGATGCAGAGCGTTGGATGCAGGATGGACACTGCACCTTGTTTAACGAATTCGTCGTTTCATTGTTTGTTTCGTTAACTTGTTCTGATGTCCAGAAAGATAAAAATGAGCACAGTCTTCTGCTTTGATTTGATTTGATCTGAAAATCCGTATCTGTCTCGAAACATTCCGTGGATGGTGGTCATAAATCCCAAGAGAAGAAACTATATTCTTAGACGGAAATTTTTTTTTATAGGCACGTTCACTTTATCTTGAGTTATCGAAACGAGTGGGTGCAAGCAGTCGCGAAATAAAATGTTGAGCTGCAAAATGCGACCTGCTTCTCGTTTTGTTCGAATGCCATCTCGACCATGTCAAAGAATGATTCGACTCTTGCCAATAAATCGTGCGCCGCAACCAGTAAGCGAAGATGGCTTTATTAAAAATGAGTACCTTTTCCATTGAATCTTAAAAACAGGAAAAAAATATCTTAATGTCATTGATACAATTATTTTTGAAGTAAGCAGCAAAAACAACACTTTATTTAGAAAGAAGAGAGCTACAGACGAGATTACTTTTGGGTAGTGCCACAAATGAAGCTAATTTTCCTCCATGTAATTAATGTAAAACACTCTTCAAATAGTTCTTAGAAACGTATTATAAATTAAAATTGAAATGTCAGTCATTTTGCGTTGTATGCACGTAAATATACTCATCTGCACACACACACACACACACACAATAAAAGTAATCTCCTGCGAATTGAAACAGATAATTCAAGCAGCTGGTAATTTCAGACACCTCATAGCAATTGCAACACTGAAATTAACTTTACCGAAATTTATAAAGTTAATTTAGCCATATACGAGTTGCAGATACCACTCGGTAATTGCCACACTTGAACAAATTTCTTACCGAGTTATAAAAGATAATTGAGTTAGTTACTTATTTCAGATGATGTGACGTGCTACAGAGGTGAATCACGTGTCAAGACGACAAAGCTGCAGCAGTACATTCCGTCCGTGTAGCTTTGTTAGTAGAGCAACTTACTCCGGAGTGAAGGGGCGCGGTTCGATCGCCGTCACGGACAAACTTGTGTTTTCACATTGGCGCTCGATAAACATTGATGTACTGGCTGTTGGGTTCTTTCGAAAAATGTTTGATGTTTGTTCCACACATTGTCTGGATGTAATAAGACTCCTACTTCCCAACAAAAAAAAAAAAAAAAAAGTTAAGAGGGATAAATACATAGTTCACGTGGACCAGGAACATCAGATAGAAGTCATCGCTCTTTCCACGTTTTATAGGTGACTCACGGAAAAATTTCTCATGGGCCGCCACCGGGAATCGAATCCGGGGTCGTCAACTCAGATTTGTCGTCTTGACACGTGATTCACCTCTGTAGCACGTCACATCATCTCCCTCTTAACTTCAAATAGAAATCATCGCTCTTTCCACGTTTTATAGGTGAGTCACAGAAGAATTTCTCGTCGGCCGCCACCGGAAATCGAACACAGGGTTGTCAACTCAGATTTGTCGTCTTGGCACGTGATTCACCTCTGTAACATGGCACATTATCTCCCTCTTAACTTCAAATAGAAGTCATCGCTCTTTCCACGTTTTATAGGTGAGTCACGGAAAAATTTCTCATCGGCCGCCACCATGAATCGAACCCAGGGTTGTCAACTCAGATTTGTCGTCTTGACACGTGATTCACCTGTGTAGCACGTCACATCATCTCCCTCTTAACTTCAAATAGAAGTCATCGCTCTTTCCACGTTTTATAAGCGAATCACGGAAAATTTTCTCATCGGCCGCCTCCGGGAATCGATCCCAGGGTCGTCAACTCAGATTTGTCGTCTTGACACGTGATTCACCTCTGTAGTACGTCCCATCATCTCCCTCTCAACTTCAAATAGAAGTCCATCGCTCTTTCCACGTTTTATAAGCGAGTCACGGGAAAATTTCTCATCGGCCGCCACCGGGAATCGAACCTCTGAGGGCATTCTGCCCAGGATTGGGTGGGGCTCCAGAGAAGCAACCCTGCCATGTGGTTTGGCAGTTTGTCGTTTGTGAGTCTGGAGAATTTCGAGGCTGCTGTGGTGCAGTGGAAGCATATCCGGCGCGTAACTGGAAGACCCTTGGGTTCGATTCTCGGTGGCGACCGATGAGAAATTTTTCGTGACTCATTTATAAACGTAGGAAGAGCGATGACTTCTATTTGAAGTTAAGAGGGAGATGATGTGACGTGCTACAGAGGTGAATCACGTGTCAAGACGACACATCTGAGCGGTACATTCCGTTCGTGTGCGTGTTGACGAGTTATATAATGTCAGGAGCGAGCAGAGAAAGTGAGGTGTAGTGTGGATAGATTGACACTGCATCACGTCGTATTTTCACGACTAGCTATATGTAAAGAAGTTGCAGTTGTTCTCAGATTTTGAAGCCTCATGATATAGAAGTTCAGTTGTGTCTTTTAAGGGTAAAGTAAAACTACTAACTATGTTCGGTGCTGTTGATGATTATCTTCGATGTCTTACAGAACAATAATACCTGGATAATAAAATACAGTGGATTTTTTTTTCCTAAGTTGAACAAGACTTTTTTCTCGCTGTTAGAACGTCTAATTTAGCTCAGTGTATAATTAAGGAAAGTGGACAAAGTCATCGCTTTTCCACGTTTTTCTTTAATTAACACGCAAGAATCAAAAAATTGTATTTCGACACTGCTGGGATCCAACCCCAGTTCTCTCGATAACTGGCCGAGTTCGTTCGCCTTACGCTACGGTACCAACAATCGATGAAGGGATGTGCTCAGCTGACAGATAAACACACAAAGCGCCGTGGATTGTTGGCGCCGTAGCGTAATTCGAACGCACTCGGCTAGTTATCGAGAGATCTGGGGTTCGGTATCGAAATACAAGTTTTTGGTTCCTGTGTGTTAATTAAAGAAAAACGTGGAAACAGCGATGGCTTTGTCTATTTATATTGACTCCACGTATTTGGAAGGTTTTCACTATAATTAAGGATTTTGTGTGACGGTGCTTAAAACTAAAAGGCCACATTGCTACGAGAACAAACAACCGATAGTACGTAGGTAATGTTTAAGTGAACTAACCAAAATAAACAACCCATACAGTACAAAACGTTTCAGATAATTATCAATAATGTTACAATCTCTCATTTTCGTTACACTTTAAGATATCTTACAATTACGTTTCAGGAACATCTATTTTGGAACATAACTCTTCGTATATTACGGTTACGTAAAAAATAGCATTAACCGATATTACTGTTTTATAGTTTTCATTGTACATAATTGCCATCTTGATATTACATTCCGGCGATATTTAAGTTTTTTGGTTTGGCAACGGCGTGAATGCGCATGCGCATTTATGCCATTTCATCGAAGCACTCTCGTAGTCGTATTTACACGTGCAACTGGGATATTCTTTGGTGATACTGCCGTACTCGAGTTAGTTGATTTAATATTTCATCCTTTCTTTTTTTTTTTTTTTTTTTTGTGATTCAAGATCATCTGAAAGTAAGTAATTCTTTTGATTAGTAATATTTTTTAATTCTGCAAAGCATTTTATAAAATTTAAGTAGGTGTCTGCGTTGCTGTATTAGTATATTATACCAGCATGTTTTTTTTTTTACTTGAAGCTGAGAAATTTCATATTGGTAGGTATTTAGAGAAATGAAGAATTTGATTTTCATTCTTCATTACGCTGAAATATAGTCTATTCCACATGTACAATAAAAAATTCGACACCCTCATTTGGGACTGATTTTTATTTCTTTTATATAAACGCCACCACTGTTCCTAATGGACAGCGGACTGCGTTGAACCTGTGAAAAAGTAAACAACTCGTAATACGAATGTTGTTGCTTTTGAAACAGCTGCCGAGTGTAATATTTTTTTATTGTAATTTTACAAAGTTTATTAAAACCATAATGTTCAACGTAGTAAATACGTAACAGTAATATGATGATGCCGCAAATGCCGTTCTGGGTGGCGCAGTGGTTAGCATACCTGGGCGTTTTCTGGGAGACGCGGGTTCGAGTCCCGCTCCAGGACGATGAAAATTTTCAAGTTTTCGGATATTATCTGACTTACCATCCTTGTCACATTTACGCCAAAAGTCGAATTGTCATCTTCAAAATTTGTATTACATGGCGTAATCCCGTATTTCTTTCATGATTTATCTGCTTCTCCGGGCAAACACGGGATAAGATTCTTAACCTCCAGATTCGCTAAATATGAATGCCGGTTGCTTCGACTAGCGAACCCTGTGATGGTTAAATTCAAATTGATCGGAAACTTGAAACTTGGTCGTTCTGGGTGGTGTAGTGGTTAGCATACCTGGGCGTTTTCTGGGAGACGCGGGTTCGAGTCCCGCTCCAGGACGATGAAAATTTTCAAGTTTTCGGATATTATCTGACTTACCATCCTTGTCACATTTACGCCAAAAATCGGATTGTCATCTTCAAAATTTGTATTATATAGCGTAATCCCGTATTTCTTTCATGATTTATCTGCTTCTCCGGGCAAACACGGGATAAGATTCTTAACCACCAGATTCGCCAAACATCAATGCCGGTTGCTTCGACTAGCGAACCCTGTGATGGTTAAATTCAAATTGATCGGAAACTTGAAACTTGGTCGTTCTGGGTGGTGTAGTGGTTAGCATACCTGGGCGTTTTCTGGGAGACGCGGGTTCGAGTCCCGCTCCAGGACGATGAAAATTTTCAAGTTTTCGGATATTATCTGACTTACCATCCTTGTCACATTTACGCCAAAAAACGGATTGTCATCTTCAAAATTTGTATTATATGGCGTAATCCCGTATTTCTTTCATGATTTATCTGCTTCTCCGGGCAAACACGGGATAAGATTCTTAACCTCCAGATTCGCCAAACATGAATGCCGGTTGCTTCGACTAGCGAACCCTGTGATGGTTAAATTCAAATTGATCGGAGATTTGAAACTTGGTCGTTCTGGGTGATGTAGTAGTGGTTAGCATACCTGGGCGTTTTCTGGGAGACGCGGGTTCGAGTTCCGCTCCAGGAAGATGAAAATTTTCAAGTTTTCGGGTATTATCTGACTTACCATCCTTGTCACATTTACGCCAAAAATCGGATTGTCATCTTCAAAATTTGTAATGTAACGAAGTTACAAATATTTTGCAAAGACGTAAGAGTAATGTAACGAAGTTAAAAATATATTTAAAATACGTAACAGTAATGTAACGAAGTTACAAATAGTTTTCAGATACGTAACAGTAATGTAACGAAGGTAAAAATATCTTTCAAGTACGTAACAGTAAGATGAAGTTGGTATGTTGAAGTTACAAAGACCATTCACTGTAACGTATCGGTTATGTTTCAAAGTTATGTAACGTTTGAGGACATCAAAAATTCTCATTGGCCGCCACCGGGAGTCGAACCCAGGGTCTTCCAGTTACGAGGACATTTTGACGTAACCGTAAGGTTTCTGAAACATTACTGTTACATTGCGCAACGTATCTGAAAAGTGTCAATGTTTCAGTGCTACGTACCTGTAACATATACGAAATATTCTGTGCTGTGTGGGAATAAACATTGCAACCTATTCAAATTAATATATGAGACGAATTTAACAATACGTAGCTTAATAAAGATTCGATACTCTACCTTCTCCGATATTTTCATTGTTGCAAAGGACAACCATGACTTGCCGAGCTCCCCAGAGGTTTCTTTGAAAAGCTTTACGTTGCTTGAGTTCTAGACATCGCGAAGCGTAATCGTCAATGCAAACCATTCCTTTAGTAAACACACTAAAACAAATATAATAACATCAAAAAATTGGTCAAAGAAAATAAACTTCATAAAGAAAATATTTAAAGGATTTTGAGAACACACTGAAAATTTATAAACTGATATTTCATGATTCAAGAACTTCAAAAAGCTTGTGATAATACAAGGAGTGTTCAAATGAAAAGGTACGAAACGACACTGTGGGTATAAATGAAGACTTTATTCAAAATATGCACCATAGGCCGTAGCACAACGATTCCATTGATTAACGAGCCGAAGGATTCCTTGTTCCCAGAATTCCTGTGGCCGTGACGAGACCCAGTCCTGCACAGCGTCCTTGAGTTCGTCGTCCAAGTGGAAGCGCTTCCCTTTCAGATGTTTTTTCAGGGGACCAAACACATGGAAATCGCAGGGCGACATGTCCAGGCTGTAGGGCGGATGGTCAAGCTGCTCCCACTGGAACTTGGCCAGTTCCGCGTGAGTGACCCTGGAGACGTGTGGACGCGCGTTATCATGGAGCAGAACCACACCCTCCGCGATGAATAGCGGCCGGTTTAACACCTTCCGCTGTCAGAAATCGGATAACGCCTCGCTGCTCCTCAATCGTCGAATTTTGCAATGTGAACGCCATCCTGTCCTCACACGCCCTGCTGCGTAAATTGGACGACGCTCTTTATAAGAGCCTCTTCTCTCTCCTGCGCATGCGGGCGCCCGCGCATGCTCCGATCCACGCCGGCGACTCCAATCGCATCCCTAGATGTGTCGCTACGTTCTCCCATAGCGGCATAGGCAAATATGTTAACGGTTACGTTCTTATGACGTTTCGTACCTTTTCATTTGAACACCCCTAGTGTATCTAGTGCGTTTTTTCTCTGAAGAAAGGAAACAAGCGCAGTCTTCGCCTTGAACTAACAACCCATCCTTTACTCCGTTGTGGCGTGCTTGCCCCCGCAGGACGTACATGAGATAAAGACAGATAGCAGTGAAAGCACTTGGAGCTGGGAGTTGTGAGTTCGAATCGCACCCCTGGCATAAAATGATGGAGAAATGTACTTCGCCATAGCGTTCACATTAAATTTGTCCGTATTGAACCACTTTCCCACAAGGTAAAAATGAATTTGCTGGAAAATTGTTTCGCTTCATGCCTCTTGGATTTTCAATTTAATGAGGAAATGTTTCGTGATTAGCACTAAGTCCAGCAGAAAAAATTTACACAGAATAGTAACAAAGGAAAATGTAAATCAGTACATGGTTATACAAATTTAAAATACACCAAACCATGCATGTTTGAAAACTCATTTATAGCCTAGTACAAATACGTTTACTTAGTGGTGTAATATGGTGTATATACAAATAGCCAATCTTAGCTCTCCACTTGAGCCTTTCTCAAGTGCGAAGTTAGACGTTTTACGTCTTCAGAAAGCTTCGAAATTTGTGTATTCCGTATTACACTACTAATAAATGGATTTACATTGCGCTATATGGGATTTTAATGAGCACGAATTTCTTTGAAAAAAGTCCTGAAAATACACTGCCTCACAAGGAAATGCCGCACCACGAAGAAATGAACGCAGCGCTATGCGCATTGTAGGGTGAGTGCACACGTACAAGTTATGAAACTATTGAATTTGCAGGCCAATCTCACGAACGGCGTGCGGGTTATAAGTGGACAACCATCTCGTGAGGCCATCAGTCGAGACGTTGTCACGGCCGCGAGAAGTGAGTGGTTCTGCTGTAACCCTGTCTGGAGAAAGAAAAAGGGCTGCCAGTTTCGTTAAGACGCCGTCGTACAGGATTTCGTCTAACGGAAGTGTTCACGAGAGGTGTCATCGTAGGCCTTCGTACCGCCGGATGGTCTTTGCGTCGTATTTCGGAAGAAACGCAACGTTATGCCACAACCGCCAGTCGCATTTGGAGAGAGTGGTCCCAGGAAGAATCTGTGCATCCTTCCTGGGACCACTCTCTTCAAATGGGAGACTGAAGCCCGAGCGCACCGATCGTCGCATCCAGCGTCTTGACGTAGCGGACAACAAGCCACAATGGGCGACATTTTGCGGAGTGTACAGGGAGGCTTGGAAGCGCCGATTGGCTGCGTCTAGTTTGCTCTCCAGCCGTCTGTTGGAAAGGCTACCCTTAACATAGACGTCACCGCTTGGCGTAGTGTCTCTCTAGAGCTGCGTGTAGTGCCGAATGGTTCAGTGTGGCGTTCAGCTACGAATCGCGGTTCTGTCTCACCACTAATGATCGTCATGTGATAGTCTGGAGGCGAAGTGGCGAAAGGGCGGATTCCTCCACCATTGTGGAGCGCCACAAGGCCCGGCAACGTGGAATCATGGTGTGGGATGCTATCTGCACCAACACCTGCTCATCGCTGGTACGCATTACGGGCATATTGGCGGTACGCAGCTATGATGACGAGATGCTGCGGCCCTTGGCACTACCCTATCTTCAGGGCATCGCAAACGCCGTTTTTAAACAGGATAACGCCCGGCCGCATACCGCTTGGATCAGCCTAAATGCTTTACATGGTGTGCGGATGCTTACGTGGCCAGCGCGATCCCCCGACCTCTTGCCCATCGAGCATATGTGGGACACAATTGGACGCCGGTTGAGTACCCTTCCAGCCCCGTAAAATGGAGATGAACTGTGGACTCGGATCAATACCACATGGTCCACGATATCCCAAGACTCTATTCGGACTCTCATTGCTTCGATGCTACGTCGGATTCAACGCTGTATCTCCCAGAATGGGGGCCACACTCCTCATTGATCCTCCTGTATTTTCAGCTACTGGTCTGTATGTGACAAATTATTTGTTCAGGACCTTCTTGGCTATCTGTGCAGGCAGTTTGGTCTATTTTCAAACATTATTTCATGGTGTCCCATTTTCTCTGTCAGGCAGTGTATTTACGGTAAAAGTATCTACTGTAAGGCAATTTAAAACATGAGATCATCTTAAACTATACACACCGGCTACACTCAATTATGTAGATATATTATGTAGATATACGTAAACATCACTATAAGCAAATTACTTTTTCATGTGCGTCACCACGTGATTTAGGCAAATATTTAAGACTGCTGCTCGTCAGTAGTATTGATCACTGTAGGAAAAAACAAAAGGATATTTCGGAGTTCAATAAAGGGCTTATCGTGGGTGCCCATCTGGCCAGAGGGTCGATATAGAAACCAGTAGAGCTGACTGGTTTCTTAAAAACTTCTTTAATCAGTGGAAAATAACCAACGTTGGCTGTCTAAGAAGCCTAACTCTGACGCTACGACAATGTGTCGGGAACGATATCACCGTGCTCTGAGAAGGTCTGCACGAAGAAACAGGGTTTCCTGTGTGCAGCAGTTCACCAAATTATTCGATGAAGGCTATTCGAAACCCATATGCGCACGGAAATGAAGATGATCGCTATTGGTGGTCGCATGCCTATACGGGAACCACAGATTTCTGTAAGGAACCGGAGTGTTAGTCAACAAGAACACTATGACTGGACAGTGGAAAAAAATCATGTGGTCTAACGAGATGCTGCACCCCTTTTTCTGTACCGACGGTAGGCAGAGAGTTTGGCAGAAACCTAATGAAACAGTGGATCCAGCTTGCCTTGTTAACACATCTCAAGGTCCTTTAGGTCGTGTCATGGCGCGGGGCACGTTATGTTTTTATGGAACGGGTCTCCTGATATTGCTGCAAGGTCGGATGCTGTCCAAGATTTGCCTGCACATTGTTGCCAATCGAGTCCATCATGCAATGTTGAGTTTTATCCAGTTTCATGGATGACAATGCGACTGTCCATCACACAGGATACAAGGGCTAGAGAGAAAAATGTGAACACCAAGCTCAGAGATGTGACTTTTACTGAAACTTCGTACGTCGCAATACGCAAAGATATCCACCACTTTTTATTGTAATAGCTTTAGTTAGAACCCCAGTGTTCTGTTTAAGTGCTTTTCAAGTGTCTTGTTGAAAAATTTCTTTCAGGGTGACGAGGAAATGAGCTACCTAACTGACTTCGAAAGAGGGTTAATTTGCTAGTGTCAGGCTAGTTGCTGCCTCTGTAGTAATAGTCGCCAGGGTAGTGAAGGTATCGAGAGATACTGTGTCTAGCGTCATGACAGCATACCGTGTTCGTGGCAAAACCTCGTCGGCGGAACACCAGAGGGGCCGGAAAACGTCCCGGACTGATTGAGACAGGAGAGTATGAAAGAGGATTTTTACCCTTAATAAGAAAACCACAGCGCCGCAAAATTAGTGCGGAGCTCAGTGTGCATCTCCAGATTGCAGTTTCAACGAGAACAGTGAGCAGGAAACTGCATGAACAAAATATTCATGGCAGGGCTGCTATTGCAAAACCTCCGGTCACCTAGGTGACTGCACAACGGTGACAGCAGTGGTGCCAGGAGCATGCAGCGTGGACTGCCAATCCATGAAAGCGTGTAATGTGGTCGGATGAATGAATATTCTCAATATTCCTCACCGCAGTACGTGTTTACGTGTGGAGAATACCGTCAGAAGCGAATTACCCAAACTGTCAGCTCCCAACAGCAGTGAGGTATGGTGGTGGTTCTGCCAAGCTCTAGAAGGTCTTATCGGGGTTTTCAGCAGGTTCCCTGATCTCCTTGAAAAGACGGGTGACTAGCAGGGCGTATGAAACCATTTTGGCCGACCAAGTCCATCCTCTGGCTCAGGCATTGTTTCCTGCACGGGATGCCACCTATCAAGATTATAAGGCCCCAATTCACAGAGCTCGGAACATCCAATCATAATTTGAGGAACATAAGGACGAACTTTCACACCTTCCTTGGCCTTCCCAATCACCAGACGTAAACATCATTGAGCTGTGTTGGAAAACGGAGTAAGATCCCGTTACCATCCTCCTCTGCATATCACAAAGACCTGGAGCAGTTTCTGCATGAAGAATGGTATAACATCCCACTAACCACCGTCCAGGACTTGTATGCATCCATTCCAAGGAGGATTTAGGAGTTTTTGAATGCTAGAGGTGGTCCCACACCCTATTAGGGACGTAAAGCATTCTTTTACTAGGTGTTCACATCATTCTGTCTAACCCCTGTATGCTCAGCTGTGGTTCAGCGAGCATGAAAGCGACTTCCACCATCTTCCCTTCCCACTACAAAACCCGGATCTTCAACTTCAATGAGAATGTATGGAACATGTTCAAAAACATTCGTTGACCACTAATGACTAGTCCCCCTTGTCCACTAGTGGTCCGCTGTCTGATGGACGCTCAGCAGTGGCTATTTCGAGCAGATGCTCTTCCGCCCAGCTCACCCTCTGCGAGGGTTGACCCTTTAAAAATGTATTTGGCCCTAACTGTCACCCTGTTTCGGAGTTCTATTATCAGACCATTCCCAAATACCTTTATAAATCTTTAAGTATGCTCGAATGCACGTGCGCCCTTCTGAGCTCTGTTCCTCGACACAGAGAATGGGTGACAGTTATTACATACGTTTTACCTTCTGACTAGATTTAAGCAGAGTTTCTATGGCGTACTCGCGCCGTACAGCCGCTGCTGGCCTTTTGTTAGCTGAGGCTGTAGTGTGAAATTCCTACACACGCTGCCGTGCTTTGTTCTTTGCAAATGCCTGGCAATAAAAATACCTTTCATTTCGTTTTCGGAATTTTGCACCTGGCCTGGCGTGCCCTAGAACTGAAATCACGTGATCGCCGACAGCTCTTGAATGGAGCTTTCGAAGTCAGAATTAATAAACAACTTTCTCTTTTCTTTGTATGACAACAACGTGTGCAACTGCTGAGAGACGTACTTATGACTATTTTCAACAGCTGCAGGTGACGAAATCCCAATTGGGGAAAAACAAATACATTTAGTTTTCTGATTGAGCCGTCAGTTTATAAAGTATAACTACGACTTGCAGATCGGAGAGTTGAAATGAGATAGTCGAGTATGATTTCAAAGCGCTTATTTATTTTTTTAAAGCCAACACATGTCTATAAAATGAAAAGTAGCTTACACAATTTTTACAAACAGTGCTGGATACATTTCGAACACAAAGCAGATCGATACACGAATTACTAAAGGTGGTGCACTGTGTGGGATCGGTTATAACATCCATGCCGAGATATCGGGATACACACTCTTTGAATCTCTCATAAGTGACCATGTCTTTGAGGTTCAGTTGAAATCGTCCAGCATAATGATCGGTATGTTGCCGTATCATTTTCTGGCCAGTTGCGGGAAGGCTTCGGAAAAGTTTGGTGTTTATAATACAAGATTACTGAGTATGAACGTTTCTAGGTCGTCGAAGGAGGTGCCAGGATTGATGTAAACGGACACGAGAAACGTTTTTACATTGTTGATGGTAACTTCTGCTGCGCACATTTCACCATAGGTGTCGGCATATTTGAATATTTGATCGAACTTGTAGTCGACTTTCTTCAGTATGTGCTGTGTGGCCAATGTTACTACGCGATTCTTCTCGTATGTCGCCACACCTCCGCCGACTCTCACGTCAGATATGTTGACTCTCACGTCAGATCTGTTGACTCTCACGTCATATCTGTTGACTCTCACTTCATATCTGTTGACTCTCACGTCAGATCTGTTGCCTCTCACGTCAGATCTGTTGACTCTCACTTCATATCTGTTGACTCTCACGTCAGATGTGTTGCCTCTCACGTAAGATCTGTTGACTCTCACTTCATATCTGTTGACTCTCACGTCAGATCTGTTGCCTCTCACGTCAGATCTGTTGACTCTCACTTCATATCTGTTGACTCTCACGTCAGATGTGTTGCCTCTCACGTAAGATCTGTTGACTCTAACGTCATATCTGTTGACTCTCACGTCATATCTGTTGACTCTCCCGTCAGATCTGTTGCCTCTCACGTCAGATCTGTTGACTCTAACGTCATATCTGTTGACTCTCACGTCATATCTGTTGACTCTCACGTCAGATCTGTTGCCTCTCACGTCATATCTGTTGACTCTCACGTCATATCTGTTGACTCTCACGTCAGATCTGTTGACTCTCACGTCATATCTGTTGACTCTCATGTCATATCTGTTGACTCTCACGTCAGATCTGTTGCCTCTCACGTCAGATCTGTTGACTCTAACGTCAGATCTGTTGACTCTCACGTCAGATCTGTTGACTCTCACGTCAGATCTGTTGACTCTCACGTCAGACCTGTTGTACTGTTGGATTTTTGTTTGGCGGCGGCTGCTTTCACGCGTTCTCGATACTCTCTAGTTCATTTGGCTGCAGTCTTCTTGGGCTTCTTACATTCCTCATCACTTGCTCTTGCCTCTCGTTTTGATTTTCTCCACTTTTGCTGGCGTTCATTCTGCGACTTCCGCGGCATTCTCGAAAACTGTTTAACCCTTTATCATGAAAACAATTTTTTAAAATTTTAGTTTAAACCATTGAGATATGTTCTTTATATATGCGAATAGATCGATCTCGTCCATATCTTTAAGACGATACCACGCACAGTTGTTTTACACTCACGGTTGTCCAGGTAAACTGCGATATTGCCAAAAGCGTTCACCGGTTCACAAGAAAACAATTTAAAAAATGTTCAGTTCAAATCACCACGAAATGTTCTTCACATATTAGAATAGATCTCGTCGAGAGCTTTAAAACGATACCACGCACAGTCGTGTTGCGCTCACGTTTGCCGAGACAGACTGAGTCAAACGTCGCGATACACCCAGAAATATTACATCACCTCCCCCGCGCACAGAGAGCGTCGCGCGCACTATGTATTGCACAGTACGCGAATCGTACTCCATGCTGTTTACGAATATGCTATCACGATTAGTGTGCGGCATGTATGTGTAACGCTATAAGGATTTCAATCGGGACCTATTTTTGTCACAGGCGGTCAGCCGTAAGTCTCCCCATACTATCCGCGAAGTTAGACCTAGTCCTACGTAAACAAAACACACAAAATATACGAAATTTATTGTATGGATTGTTAGGCAGTCAGACGTAGGAAAAATACTTGAATGACGAGACCCCTGAACTTGGATTATATTAAGTCCAAAAACGTCTCTTCGACAAAATGTCTATGTAAAACTGTTGTTCAAGAAAGGGGAAATTATTGCTACATCGCGAAATCATTGATTTTCGTATTTATGGATTTTATTTCATTAAACTATCTCCCCAAAAAAGGCAATTCGGCTTTGTTTGAACCAAGTTCTACAAACACTAATTTACTGAAATCTGTGTGTGTATGTAAAACTGGCATTCATAAAGACTGCTACGCTTCGAATAAACATCTTCATAAACACAACGCAGAAGCGAAATAGCCCACGGCGGCATTGTGTATAAATGGGGAATACTTAAGTGTTTAAATTGAATTTTATCCCATTTGGTCCCCATTTTAATGCGTCAGTATAGCGCAGTCCACGTTGCCCAGTAATATCTTAAACGTTGCCTGCAGAATCTCCGTGTGACTATAATAAGATTTGCAGAAATGTTTCGGCAGTAAGAGTTGGAAGACTGCAGAAATATTTCCCTTGATATCATTTGTATGGATTCCTGTTTCCACGAAACATCTGGCATCGCCTTTGAATAGCTAGCTTTAATGCGAAATACTATTTTGCGAATTTGATATTTCCGTTGAAATGAACAATACATTCACAAATATTCAGCAAAAAGAAAAAAAAATTGGCGGGTGTAAGATGTGACTCGAGCAACTTATTGCTCTTGGCGCGATTGTTAGCGGGAGGAATGTTTTGTGTGCAGAAAAGTTGGGCTCTTCGCCTCCTCGTCGATGATGACCTCTTCTATCTTTCGATAGATGAGACGATATCTTAAACAGATATCTTACGTGCTTCAGTTAACGTCCCTGGGATATATCTCTTTCACCTAGGAAACGGAAAGAAGTTCCTTTTTGTTTTGTTTTCGATGTTATGAAAATAAAATCTAGAAAATTTAATCCCCTGAGTTTACTCAAAAAGGCTTTTTTTTTTTGTTGCTAGGGTACCGCATCATGTATTTTAAACGCCTTTTACTTTTCAAATTGAGCATCGATAGAACTACATCTTCAAAAATGGAAGTGTATGTTTCGAAGACGGTAGTTGCTCGGGTAAAGCCGAAAAGAGCTCCTATTTAAGAAAAAGATCGCTTTTCCTAAAGACGTTCACCCCTTCAAACGTAACAACGCTAGCAACGAATTCATATTCAATATTGAAAGGAAAGTGAAAACTTTCAGTAAACTGAAATGAAAAGCTGATGTAGGATTTCCCATATAATCTAAAGTCTTCATGCTCTCAAAAATGTGCTGAGTTTTCATGAAACATAAAAACTTCTGCATTTCTTATTTTTAAACCAGAATGAAGAGCTGCATGATTTACGTTTCTCATCGTATAAAATTTCCTGTTCTATTGTTCTTGGCACGGTTGTATATGAGAGGAAACAAGAGATGTACTACATATATACAATCGGACCTACACATATCGAATTTTCGTGTATCAAAATTCTTTAAACGTCGAAGTTTTGTGAACCTATGTAATCATTACATCGAAAAATTGTTTCTACATATCGAAAACAAATTTATATATATCGATTTTTTTAAGACAAATAGGGATTTTCCCACCGTAATGACAATGCTATAAGAAAAAACAAGTGAGAAAAAATAGGACAGAGATGTCGCCAAAGGAAAAAGAAAAGTGTGGTCAAGGGCACTGCTAGCGGGGGAAGGGGGATTGTCTCCTTTCACCCCTCTCCTGAAGTAACCTTCCTTCTCTATAAAACAGGTTCAGTTTGTTTCAGTTTCTGTAACAGACAACGTATGTTTGCGATGTCAAAAAGAAAATCTCTCAGTGAAGGTGGGGTTGTTGAAGAACGTGGACTGTGAAATATACAAAAAAAGGTATTGCGGTTAAATTTGGTGTTTCCCCAAGTGCAGTGTCGAAAGTTATAAAAAACCTGGAGTTCTTTATGAAAACCTTTGAATATGTCGGACCTGACAGGAAACGCTCTAAAACGTGCCAGTTTGAAAAAGTGGACGATGAAGTTCTAAAGTGGAATAAAATTATTCCTAACAAAAACTTGCAAATCTCAGGTCCTCTTATAAAAGAAAAGGCATTAGAGTTTGCCAATCGTTTGGGGCAAGTGGATTTCCAAGCTTGTTCCGGTTGGTTGGATAAATCGAATAAGCGACATGGCATAAAAGAAAAGATTGTTGCGGGGGTAAGTTGAAGCGTATGTAACACCGACTGCAACCAATGGAAAAACACGATTTTGAAGAAGATTCTAGAAGAATGTACTCCTGAGATTACGTTTTTAATGTCCACGAAACAGGACCTTTCTTTAAATATTTGCCAAAGAAGACTCTTAGCTTTAAGGGCGACGTTTGTCTTTTATATAAAAATAGTAAAGAGAGGATAACAATTTTGGTGGGCGCTAACAAGGACGACAAAGAAAAACTTAGATTACTGGTGGTAGGAAAAAGTAAGCAACCTAAATGATTCAAAGGCGTGATCTTTAGAAGTTGACTACCGTTATAATAGAAAGGTATGCATGACAAGTGATATTTTTGAGGAGTGTACTTCAAATTTCCATAAGAAATTGTTAAGAAGAAAAGAAAAATGTTCCATCCTAATGTAGCATCAGAACTATCAAATGCGAATTTGATTTTCCTTTCTCCCAAACACAGATTCAAAAAGGCAGCCAATGGACCATGGAGTTGTCAAAAACATGAAATTCATTATCGGAAACACATTCCCAGAATACTTCTCTGGACCTTAGAAAATGAGCAATCTGCAGAAAAGGTGATTGATCTGAAGATTTATATAGATGAATTAGCTAAGATATAACAAAACGATGTTTTAGAATCGACAGTAAAAAATTGCTTTACGAAAGCGGGCTTCATGAAATCATCTCAAATGAAAGAAGAAAATGTAGTGCTGCAAGTCGAGCAATGTTAGAAAGACTTACAGACTAAAGGTCTTTTCAGGGAAGGAATTCCCCTTGATGTGGTACTTGACATCGACGAAGACGTAATTCGTTCAGAATAACCGACGACGGACGACGATATAGTAAGCTCAATCTCCAGACAGAACAGACTGATATCGAAGAGACTGAAGAGAATGACGCAGAAGAACCCCTTAAGCTTTCTAAAGGCGAAATGTTTGCCGCGTTAGATACAATACATCGCAGTCTTCAGTTCGCCGGAAAAGTTTCTGACGATGTATTTCACGGACTTAATAAGTGCGAACATTTCTATTATGAATCATCATCGAAATTTGTTCTGCAGAAAGATATTAGAAAGTTTCTTTACACAAATGTTAATGCGTATGAATACTACTCAAGTGCTATTTATTCAAGGTATGTGAAACAATTTTTTTTCTTGTAAATTCTTGTTTTTAATTACTTATATGAACAAAACTTTGAATTCATATTTTCTTAAGTTATTTAGAGAGTGCATTGATTAGGAAATGTGTTCCTGAAAACATTATGCTACACAATACATATGTATAAAAAAGCTCTTTTCCATACATTGAGTTTTTTTTATAGAATCATCGACTTCGATATATGGAGGTCTGGCTATATGTATATTTTTGAGCGTGAGAGAGGAGTTGGCCTGTGGAAGGCATCGTGATCAGGAAATGAAAAGAGTGGAAATCATCATGATCAGAGCAAAGTCTCTTTGATTTTACTCTGATCATGACACATGGTATTTTGTCTTTCGTATAAACCAACATAAACTTATATTAAAACTTTGCTATACAATAGATGCACATTTAGCAAATGCAGAACTGAAGGAACAAAAATTTAAAGTTCCCGTCATTTCATCTTCGCATATTAATGCCCTGGTATTCCTAAAAAATTATTACGAAAACATTAATCCTTAAAATTAATCAGTTTTTTTTTATTTTGTCTTAATGAAAAGTAACAAACGTATCGAAAATGGATGAAAGTCACTATTACAGACATGACACATCCATTTTTTGACTGAATCAACGGATGACCCTTGCTGTTGATGGAATAAGTTGACCCTGCACCTCCGGACTGCTATTTTCCTCAAACAATCTATGAAAGATCTACTCCTCGCTCTCAAGTGAACTGGTGAATATATGTTCCACGGCACTGCTGTCGTTCAATCAACAGACAAGCCATCTGCTCGGTGGGGCTACTCCAGGGCACTACTGTCGTTCGGTCAAGAGACAAACCATATGCTCAATGGGGATGCTCTAGGCGACTACTGTCGTTCGGTCAAGAGAGCAAGTCTTGCGACTTTGACAGTTTGTGAGTGAGAGAGAGCACAGTAGTGCTGTGCTCTCTCTCTCTCTCTCACAAACAATTTTCATGCAGGACTTCCGTCCACAGAGAAGGTTTAGGCCCAAACCATCTACAGCGGGACCGCCTCTTGGGAAGGGCACAGAAACAGAAGGAGTGAGAGCAAGTCTTGTGACTTTGACAGTTTGTGAGTGACAGAGAGCACAGTAGAGCTGCGCTTTCTCTCACTCACAAACAATTTTCATGCAGGACTTCCATCCACAGAGAAGGTTTAGGCCCAAACCATCGACAGCGGGACCGCCTTTTGGGCAGGGCACAAAAACAATGAGAGCAAGTCCTGCGACTTTGACAGTTTGTGAGTGAGAGAGAGCACAGTAGATGGCGTCACCGTACAAATAGGATGTTGCTCATAGAGGGGTGAGAGAGAGAGTCAAGGGGGGGCGACAGGATAGATACGCAACGTAAATGAGCGGTCCAAACCCGGGGTCCCTCATTTAACGTACTCGTCCGATGCACGTCGGATATTCAGCTATTGTTCTGGAACATCAGCCCCGTCTTGAACCTAGGGACCCTCTATTGGTAGTTTGACTTGCTAACCACTAAGCCGTCCGCGGCTTGTTCTTGATCTGGCTTGAGAGTCACGTGTTTCGTACCGCAAGGAATGAAATATCAGTTTTAGGGTTTTAGCTTTTTGAAAACGTGTAAAATAAAGAAGTTAAGATTGGTAAAGAACGATGAGTAGCAATAAAAGAAAAAGGGGATTTCCAAAATCTGAAGTACGTTGATGCTTGGACATAAAATACTGTTTCGTTAATAATGATGACGCAAAAACGTGTATTTTGTGCAATTCTACAGTAGCTGTAGCGAAGGAATATAACGTGAGACGGCATTATGAAAAAAAGCACATCGCATTCTCATCAGTTGAAGGAGATGAACGTTCTTGAAAAATTAAGCGCCCGAAGAAGTCTCTGAACAACCAAACCGGTTATTTTCAAAAAATGACAGCTGAGTTGGATTCTTGCGTTGAAGTACGTTCAAGCGTTGCCCAACTAATTGTAAAATGTGGGCGACAGTTTACTGACGGCGATTTTATGAAAGACTGCTTACTGATTGCATCAGAAAAACTATGTCCTGAAGCAAAACACAAATTCCAGAAATTAAGTTTAAATAAGATGACTATTCAAAGAAGAGTGAAACAGTTAAATCAAGATATTGATGACTAATTGAAGCAGGCAGCTACGCAATTTGTACATTTCTAAACTTCTTTCGGTAGTTGCAGTTGTTGATGGAAACTTTAATAATCAATCTGCTGACATGTACAACTCACTAAACACTGTCCAATTTTTTCAAATTTATGTAACAAGTAATGTCTCTTACTGATTTGTTTGTGTATTCATCAAAGGAATAAAACCCCTTCAGTTCATTTTCTATTCGAACTGTATCAAAATTTGAAGCATAGAGTTCTTTAAATTCTGACAGATGTTCAGGGAAGCCTTCACAAAATTTATCAAAACAGTTCGAATCCAACAAAGCCACGGATTTTAGATATACTATCACTGATTTTAATTCATTGACACTTTATACAAACTGAAACAACTCTCGCAAAACACGTGCTGTTATATGCGGAAGCATGCGTGTGACTGATGTTGTTGGTCTTCTCTTTTCAGAGCGAACCGTTGCCCAAAGCAATGGCCCATTCCCCTGTGCCAGCTCATTAATGTTGTAATGAAAACGCTAGGAGGCGATCGTATGGAAGGTCTTCGAATCAGAACAGCGAAGACTCTGGAAGAGATGCTTGCGTTATGCCGCTGGTCTTTGCTCGCCAGAGTGTGTCAAAGAAGCAAATCCGAGTGTGTCTTTTTCGCAGAGAAAGCATGGACATATCTTAATACCGTTGATTATTGACTTTTATTTGTGTATATTTAATTGAACTGTATTTGTGCATTTTCTGGGCTTCGCTGCTAGCCTAGCTAGCCTTGAATATACGCCACTAAACAGGATATTTCTTCTCCTCTTCCCTATTTTGTGCACCAGGTGTTATACATTGTGTTACCGTAAGAAACTAGGCACTCAATTCATGGTGCAGGTGATTGTTCGATGTTTATGTATCATTCTGTGGATTCCTTAAGACAAACGCTATATAGCTGACAAGAGCAAGTTTTATACAGGATGATTGTGAACTCCTTCAACAAAACAAGAGGGGTGATAGTATACATCAAGACGAACAATATTTGCTATGGAACCTAGGGCCGCATTCAACTCCTAGTACCAGAAAAGGGCACGTTTGAAAAATGTCCAGCAGACACACAGAGTTCCAAATAGTACATGAGAAGCACAAGATGCAAATCAGGTGCGCTGAACACGTGCGTAGATGAGAAACAAACATTTAAAAGCGCAGCCGAACACGTTCAGAGATATTACAGTGCGAACATCATATGAGAATTGACGTATACGTCTGAGCGGAGCAGCGTACCGTGTGCTCCTGGAGCAAGTGCTTTCCGTTCTGTTGCAAGATGTTCCGCTCACCACACGGAGGAACTATGGTTTATGCATGATGGGGCCCCAGCACACTTTGCCACCGAGGTCCGATACTTCCTAAATGCGACATATCCCTGGCAGTGGATTGGACGCGGTGAACCAGTGGTTTGGCGTCCACACTACCCGCACCTTAATCCACTAGACCTCTTCTTCTGGGGGCACATGAAAACATTGGTGTACGAGACACCTGTAAACTACCTGGAAAATCTTGTCGCGCGAATCGCTGTTGCTGCGGAGAAGATCAACACCACACCGGGAGTCTACGAGACTGTGCGACAGTCCTACATTTGCCGGTGTGGGCTGTGCAACGACGCCCTTGGACGCCAGTTTGAGCAGCTCCTTTGAGTCTTTCTCTGATGCGATTGGAATTGTGCAACTCATAAATTAGGTATGTCTCTTTGTTTTCACTGCTGAAGGCTCAACGTGGATATGTAACTTTACTCTTTTTCTGGCACTACGAGTGGAATGCGGCCCTAGGTTACATTGCAAATATCATTATTCTTGATATGTATTATCACCCCTCTTGTTTTGTTGAAGGAGTTTACAATCACCCTGCATTAAGAAGTTTGGTGATATAATTTTATAAAAAATACATTGCACTTTCTCTTAAAGATAATTGAAAGTTATTGTCAGTTGAAAAAAGATCTCAAGCTCCAAGTCATTCTGTTGCTTCGAAAACATAACGATGAAAAAACTACGTAATTTGTAATAAGACCTCTTACAGAAAAAAATAAAATTATTAAAATCGTATTCAAAAAATAGACTAAAATGAAAAAAAAACCCTATTCCTCATCTCCCAAATAATTTTACTTTGAACGTAAGTTTGAATCACGTGACTTTCTGGCTTAGTGGTTATTGCGCGCAGCTTCAGCAGAAACAGCCTGGGATTCGATCCCCACTACCGACGCAAAAAGGTTCTCTTGCGTAAGGGCTGAAATGTTCATCACGTTGGATTTTGCGAAATGTCTGTCTAAATACAGAAAAATGTGAAACAGACTTTTTGAAATTAAAGGAATTACTGACTACAAAAAATCTGTGAAAATACGGAAGTTGAAAAAAAAGAACTGTTACTTTTGAAAACGGAAATCCCGTTAAAGGATGGACACTTACCGGGAACTCTGAAGCACGTTATTTTTTCGAAATTTTACGTGAATTCACAACGACTTATTTCTTACAGCGTATGCTCTGCCAAACTGCGTAAATGTTCTGCACGTAAAACGTGTAAAATTGCACACTGGTGAAGACCTTTGTTCCTATTTCGCATAGATCAACTAGAAAAACAATATTTCTAAATAATGCGTGCAAGAATCTGCACTGTTCCATAATTAGCTACCAAGGAATTAATAAGTAGGAACTGTACACCAATTATACTCAAAATAGTATAACTATACTAATGATCCAAGTTTCTTGGCGTAGAGTACAAATAAAACTTTCCAAGGTTTCGCACATCAATCAGATGGCTTTTTCAAGGAAGTTTTAGCTGTCTGCCTTCCTTGAGAAAGCCAGCTGGTTGATGTGTGAAAGCTTGGAAAGTTTTATTTGTACTCTACGCCAACAAATTGGGATCATTAGTACAGTTATACTATATTGAGTTACCAAGAAATTTGTCATCAATACTTTCTTTGATTTCAGCTACGTTTTCGGGCATTTGTAACTTTGTCAACATAAGTTTCTGAGTTCACAGATAGTTGCAGGCAGAAATAAATAAATAATGAATGGAAAGCTCTTCACTTCGACGCGCACACGCGCGCGCACACACACACACACACACACACACACACAATCAGAGCAACTAGAGTTTCGAACAAATTTCCTTTAAAGCAAACGTTTCAAAGACAGAATGAATAACTAAAATTAGGTACTAAAATTTTATTCCTCACCATCGAGGGGAAAGTATGTTCTTTATCGTCGTCATACTACCTTATTTTTATGACTCTGTTTTCTGCAAGGAGCATCAGGAAATGAAAATAAAAGAAAAAAATGAATTCTGAGCAACCTTAGGAAACAACCATTTATTCGAAGCAAGTGACTTGTGACTTCGCGAAACGATCCAACTGACACACAGAAAATATAAAAGGGACAATAAGTTGCATTCCCTTGACAGCAGGGGAAATATAACGTCAGCATTTGTGTTTTAGAAAGGAAGTTACAATATTAAGTTCGACATATGAGCCAGACGGTATACAAGAAAGAAAAAAGAAGCAAGCATACAGTACGGAATATTTGTGCGCATAAATGCATTTTAGGCACAAGATGGTGTTACAAGAAATTGCGCATCATCAATTTTCCTTCTACGAGAATCTCTCACTCTACTCTCTCTCTCTCTCTCTCTCTCTCTCTCTCTTTCTTTCCCTTGTTTATCCTTCCGCTGCAATTTGATTTCATTTTTCGCAGAAACTGGTAATATAGGAAATATATTGCAAGATATTCCTATCTCAGGAAAGTTTCGGCTCCCGAAACCGTGTATATTTCGCCTTTTTCTGAGAGAAATACTGCCATTTTGTTTGATTTATCGTGAAATGCCAGATTATTAGGTACACCTATATAGCAGCAAGTTGCGCCGCCCATGGTCAGCAGAACAGTCAGAATTCGTCGGTGCGTGGAACATGGTAGATGCTGGAAACACTGAGTCGGGAAGATGTACAATGCAAAAATTTCTAAGTCTAATAGTTGCTAAAAATTGGACCGTAGCAATCTCATGCCGCGAAGAGCCCATTTCACCTCATCCTAAATATCCTCGATGGGGTTTAAATCCGGGGACTGTGCTGGCCACAAGGAAAACTCGTCGGCAGGTCATGATGTTTTTTCGTGATATATTTTTGTCATTTGTCTATTTACAGAATTCGCCTATAATGTGTTTCACCAGTTTCAGCAAACTTGGCAAAGTAAAATCAGCATTTCTTTCTCAAAATGTTCAGAGGATATTAGTTGCTCACACTCAAAAATGAAGGCTAGGTTGTACTTATGTTGCAAGAGGAGAATGTTGTTCACATGTTGAAGCTTCACTGGAGGTAAAACCTTCAATATATGAACAACATTCTTCTCTTGTAAGAGAAGAATGTTGTTCACATGTACGTTGCAAGAGAAGAATGTTGTTCACATGTTGAAGGTTCACTGGGGGTATTTGAACATTACTACGAATGCGAACAGTGACTTCCAGCTGCATTCGGACTTTCTTAGATAGTACCAAAGTCCGAAGCAGCCAGACAGAGCTGTATAAATAATCAGTATGATTGTGCCCCCCCCCCCATGTAGAAAACATTGGGATGTGACGTTAATTTTGTTGAACAGCATGTACTCATATTGTGGATGTACACACTCAGATCAGAATAATATGACAATCCCCAGAATCACAGTGTACTCGCTCAAGCAAGTCACGGTGTGCACGTGACAAGGTCGACCACACGGAGATATAAGTGGCCGACCAAGACTGATGAGCCATAGTGCGCAACGTTAGTCCAATGGGCTGAGTTAGTGATTTGACCGACGTTCAAAAAGCAATGATCATCGGCTACCGCGCTAAAGGTGGAAGCATCTCAGAAACAGCAGATTTCGTGGGCTGTTTGCGAGGTGCTGTAGTAAGGGTGTACGAAGAATGGACCGCTGGTGCACAGAGTACTTCATGACGTCATAACTGTGGAGCCCCAAAGGCCATCGACGCCAGAGGAGAAGGTTGCCTCCGTTGATTGGCAAAGGGCTATCGACGAGCAACAGTGCAGCAATTGACCACGCAAATGAACCCTGGCGCACCCAGGTACGTGTCTCCTATAACAGTAGAGCGAACCCTGTTACGCATGGGGTCTCCGGAGTCGACGCTGCATCAAGGCGCCGATGTTAACCCAGGTTCATTGGCAACGACACCTGCAGTTCTCATGGGACTACCGTTATTGGACAGTGAAAGAGTGTTCAAATGGTTGCTTCGTACGACGAATCGAGGTTTTTACTCTACAGGAGTAACGGGCGTTGGCGGATATGACGTCAGACACACGAGAACCAACACCCGGACATGCTTGTCGGTCAGGTTCGGCCCGGTGGTGGAAGTTCATACCAGGAATATTTTCCTGGTATGAGCTGTGCGCCAATGGCTTCGTATCCATCCTCGCTGACCACATGCATCCCTTCATGTTGGACGTTTGCCCTAGTGGTGATGGTGTTTACGAACGGGAGAATGCGCCCTGCCATAGTCGCTGACGGAGTACGTGAGTGCATCTCGAAACACGACAGGAATGTCTCTGGTCACCCTTGGGCGCTGATATCGCCCGACCTCAATCCCATAGAGCACTTATGTGATTATTTCGATCAACATATTCGACGTGCCGACCGACAACCACGTCATTTCCGGAACCTCCGTGCTCTGCTGCAGTCCGAATGGGCACGTGTGCCTTGGGCAACTTTCCAGGCATCATTGCGTCCAGGCCACGCCGTATCGCCAGTGCCGTCCGTGCCAAGGGTGGTTATTCCCATTATTAGGTCATGCTATTCTGATACGACCGTGTATACACTTTTTTGCACTACAAAAATTTGTTGCATATATATGTATATCATCATCATCATCACTATCATTCCACTGCTGAACGAAGGTCTCCCCAAGTTTCTTCCTCAACTGTCTGTCTTGTGCCAGTCTCCTCCATGTTACTCCCACATACTTTCAAATTCCATCCATCCATCTCCCATGTGGTCTTCTTCTGGGTCTTTTCCTGTCTCTTGGAATCCAGTCTAAAATTTCAGCTGTCCATCGATGGTCTGTCCTTCTGGCAATATGTCCAGCCCATTGCCATTTCAGGGATTTAACTCTGACCGTGATGTCTTCCACTCTTGTAATTTTTCGGATTCACGAGTTCCTCTTCTTATCTCTCCTGGGTACACCAAGCATGCATCTCTCCATGCTTTTTGAGTTGCTGCAGTTTTTGTATGTCTCTTTTAGTTAAGGTCCAGGTCTCTGCACCATATGTAAGCACAGGAAGGATGCATTGATCAAACACTTTTCTTTTAAGACATAATGGCATATTGCTCTTGAAAATTACACTGTCCCTTCCAAAAGCTCTCCAGGCAAGTTTTATACGCCGATTAATTTCTTTATGAATGTGACCCTCACTTGATATCTGCTGTCCAAGATAAATGTAGGTATTGGTTATCTCCAGCTTTTGCCCAGCAATAGATCAATTTTCATTTCTTGTAAAAGCATTGTACATCACTTTTGTCTTCTGAAAATTCATTGTTAATCCCACTTCTTTACTCTTGTCAGCAAGTTCCTGGATCATACTCTGCTGCTCTGAGGGGGTAGTTGCAAAAACGACTACGCCATCAGCAAAACGAAGGTGAGTTAGATAATCTTCATTAATCTTTATCCCTATGTTTTCCCAGTTCAGTGATTGACAGACATTTTCCAATGTGGCATTAAAGAGTTTGGGAGATATGTGTCACCTTGTCTCACTCCCTTTCCAATTTTTATGGATGCTGTATTCTCAAATAGCCGAATCTTTGCACTTGCATTTTATACATAGATGTTATTAGTAACATCTATGTATATAAATATATATATATATATATATTTAAGAGCAAAACTGAAGACTAAGGAAAAAATTTTAGAATTTAAAACGAAGGGTGCAAAATAACCTGAAAATCAAAACGCGCAACGCAGCAGTTTTGAAAATTCAGAATTCACATTCTATAAAGAAGATACCTAAGCAAAAAAAAAAAAAAAAAAAAAAAAAAAAAAAGATACCTAAGCAAAAAATACATATATAATTTTGACTCACACCTAGTACAACATAGAAAAGGTTATGTATCTACCTGTGTGAGTAAAAGGAGAAAAGATAAAAAAATAAAATAAAACAACTGAATGTAGAAGGTGTCGAGAATACTTAGCCTTGGCTTTATCAAGGACCAGCAAAAACTCTGCATTTTCTCACTTCCACAAAGACCTAGTTGGAAATGGGTTTCTGCAAGGCCATAGATGCAAGTAACATTCCCACCTAAAATAGTTTAAAAAATATATATATAAGTCATGTCCTCCGTAGAGTAGCATGACCTAGCACTAGTTAACAATTTCGCTTGCATCCATAAACCTTCCTGGCCCGACCCATGCTCTTCATCTGTTACTATTAAACAGAGAGAAGAAGATTAAGGAGAACTCAAGCTGTGAGAGTGACATAATAATTAGAAATGATTTTCAGCTATAACGAAATTCCAAGTTCGTTTGAGAGAGAATTTAAACCTGAAAAACAATGCAAAAGAAATCCAAATTTTACATTGCAATTAAAAAAGGAAATGTTAAATTATAACGAACAGAGTAGGGGTTTTAGACTCAAGTTTTCTTTCAAAAATCTGTTCGTTATAATTTAACATTTCCTTTTTAATTGCAATGTAAAATTTGGATTTCTTTTGCATTGTTTTTCAGGTTTAAATTCTCTCTCAAACGAACTTGGAATTTCGTTATAGCTGAAAATCATTTCTAATTATTATGTCACTCTCACAGCTTGAGTTCTCTTTAATCTTCTTCTCTCTGTTTAATAGTAACAGATGAAGAGCATGGGTCGGGCCAGGAAGGTTTATGGATGCAAGCGAAATTGTTAACTAGTGCTAGGTCATGCTACTCTACGGAGGACATGACTTATATATATATTTTTTAAACTATTTTAGGTGGGAATGTTACTTGCATCTATGGCCTTGCAGAAACCCATTTCCAACTAGGTCTTTGTGGAAGTGAGAAAATGCAGAGTTTTTGCTGGTCCTTGATAAAGCCAAGGCTAAGTATTCTCGACACCTTCTACATTCAGTTGTTTTATTTTATTTTTTTATCTTTTCTCCTTTTACTCACACAGGTAGATACATAACCTTTTCTATGTTGTACTAGGTGTGAGTCAAAATTATATATGTATTTTTTTGCTTAGGTATCTTTTTTTTTTTTTTTTTTTTTTTTTTTGCTTAGGTATCTTCTTTATAGAATATATATATGATGATAGGAAGATATATGAGAGGCGTAATATCTTCCAGTTTATCCCCCCCCCCACAGAAATGCATAGTAACGCCTCTGTGAACAAGAGCATAAAAAAATCAGACTTACATAGCGGCGACTATCGGAAATGGAAAGAAGGAAAGAACGCCGTTGTGAAGTGACGTCACACGTTTCGGCATCTGCGTGTGGAAAGAGTGTGGCACAATTTTGCTACGCAGTTTATTCGTTAACGGTCGTTTGAATAAACTTCGTAGCAAAAATTGACAGATTTTAAGAGAATACACAATTTACGTGAAATGGTGTCAAGTCAAACATCAAAAAATAGTCCATTACTTATCTCGGAGAGCACAGAATGAGTTCCTTTCTTTGTTTGGTGAAAAGATATTAAAGAAACTCCTAGAAGAAATGCAGAAAACTCTGTACTTCTCATTCATTTGCTACTCCAGATGTATCAAAGACGTAACAAACTATTCTGATTTTGAGATACGTTTTCTTTAGCGAAGAAGAGAATGAATGGCAAATTCATGAGAGGTTTCTGGAGTATTTGATTTCCAGAAGAAGACAGGTGATACAATTTCCAAAGCTATGATAGATGTATTTAAAAAGCATGGAATTGATTTACAGCACTGTCGTAGTCAGCGCTTTGATAATGGATCAAATATGGCTGGTAAAATCAAAGGTGTACAAGCAAAAATTAGAGAAAAATCCAGTGGCAGCATTTTCACCTTGTGCAGCTCAGTCTGAATTTTAGAAGGCTTATATGCTACAAAACGTAATGCAGTAATATGCACATTCTGCAAATGTGTGAACCTGCTATACAATTTCTTCAGTGCAAGCCCACAGAAATGGAAAGTGTTGTTAAAACACACTGATGGGAGGCCTCTTCATGGTCTTTCTGAAACGATTTGGAGTGCCAGAATTGAAGCATTGAAGCCCATAACAGAAAAGCTACCACAGGTAATACGTAAAAGCGCTACAAGATACACAAAAAGAATGTAATATATCCACTGACGGGAGGGCAGAAGTAGATGGACTGATAAATTATTTCTCCATGTATGAAACATTAATTCTTTTGAATGTTTGGAGGGATATATTAGACTATATTAATGAAAGACGTTTGATTCTGCAGCCGAAAGATATATCCCTCGACATTGAAGTGAAAAATATGAAAGTGCTGAAGGTTACCATAGCCAAGGATGTAAGAGATCTCTGGAATGACTACTTAAGAAAAGCTAAAAAAAAAGCTTCCGACATTGGAATTGAGGCACAGTTTGTGAAAAAGAGGGGAAGAAAAAGGATGGTTTTATTTGATGAATCTGACTACGGTTTTATTTGGCGAATAAAACGCACTGTTCCGAGAGCTTCCAATTTTGAGAAACGCTGCAGGAACTGCGCCATATTTGGTGCAGCACTTGCAGTGTTTCTCGAAATTGGAAGCTCTTGGAACAGTGCGTTTTATATAGGAACAAGTTAGTAAAATCATGCAATGCATTGATTATGATACGCTTTCCAACATACTAGAAATCATTACTCAAGTTATGAGGATAATGACTGTGGAATACATCTCGCTCCTGTGTCCTGACCTTTGACCTCATTTCGATTATCCTCAATAGAACCGGTTCCGTATATCTCCGGAATAATATACTAAAGTTTTGTCGCAATAGAAGCATTTTAGTCAAGTTATGACGATAACAGCTGTGGAATAAACCTCGCTCTTTTGTCCTGACGTTTGACCCCATTTCGATTACATTAAACAGAACCGGTTCAGTGTACCACCGGAACAACATGACGAAGATTTGTCGCAATCGAAGCATTTTTACGCAAGTTATGAGGAAGAAGGGCAATGGAATGGATCCCGCTCCTATGTACTGACCTTTGAGAACATTTCGCCCATTTTCAATAGGGTTCATCCCCAGATGGTCTCCTACTACATACTAAACTTTCAACGAAATCGAACCATTTTTACGCGCGTCATTGTGCGGACGGATAGACGGACAAAGCTGGAGCATACACGCTTCTTCAACCTACAGTTGGAAAGCGTAAAAAACAGTTGAATTCAACTGAAATCCATCGTGAAATGTCGGCTGTTTATGGAGAACAGGCGATGTCTCGCCAGGCAATTGGAAAATGGTGTAAGCTGTTCGAAGAAGGACGTACAGATTTGAGAGATGAACCGGGCAGAGACAGACCTTCGACTTCGACCGCCGTTAATCGCATTTCGCGCGTCGAGGAGTTGATTAGGGATAACCCTCGCGTTAAAATTTATGAAATGAGTCGTATGCAATATTCCCTCTAAACGGCGATGGTCATTGCGCGCCTAACCCAATGAGCTGGGCAGGCATCAAAACCACTTGGGCCAAAAATTTTATTTTCTCAGCTTCTCTTACAAATGCAGTTGAAGTTGGAACTTGGATTGGAACCCTTTTTTTCTAATCTTCCATTTTTATCACCGTTCTTTACACAATTGGTTTTAAATAAAAAAAGAATCTTAGAAACATTTCATTAATTAAAATTTTTGTTTTATAAAAAGTGAGCAGATCAAACTTACTTCTGGAATGCTTACGATTTAACTGACCGGAATGGCTTTCCCCCTCCAACTACCATGGGTGCATTATTAGTACAATGAACTTGGTTACGGTTTGCTCTGATTGTCTGGCGCTGATGTGTTGTTTTGAGAAAAGACTCAACACCTGCCTCCTTCTCGGGCTGGGATTATCACTAATCCGCATTCTCGTGAATGAAGAGGACAATGAGACGAACTTAGGAGGAGGCGAACGGCATTCAAGAAAAGTATTGTTTTGACTTTTGAGAGCCCGAAATATTATTATTATTATTTTTGCAGGTAATTTATTTTCGATTTATGAAAATTAATTAGAGATTTGGGAATTCTAATCAAAAATGCTTACTGCGCGGAAGAAGTTAATTCGCCACGAGGCCTCGCGCGCGCGCATGGCTTAGAGGGAACATTGGTCGTATGGTAGTGCATACGCTATCATTCACGACCATTTCAGAAAAGTGTGCGCAAGACTGGCTACAGAATTTTTAACGGAACAGCACAAAAATCAGCGATTTGCGTCCAGTCTCTCGTTCCTGGAATGTTTCTCTAAAGAATGCGTAGACATTTTGCAGCACGTCGTCATAGGTGATGAGACGTGGATGCATCACTTTGCACCAGAAAGCAAGTCGGCATCCATGGTGTAAAAATACCCCAGCTTACCAACTGGAAAAAAAATTTACATCGTGCTGTCAAGCCGAAAAGTTGTGGTGACGGTCTTTTTTTGACAGCAAAGCGCCGGTGCACTCAGAGTTTATGCCAAAAGGGAGATGATAAACGTAGCAATTTGGAATGAAGACGAGGAAATTTGTCAAAAGGAATAATTTAATACAAGTTTGAAGTTGTGATTCCACCTGCTGGTGTAAATTATGACAAGAGTGGCAAGTCAAATAATATCCCCAAAATTAAAAATTTTAATCGTTCTGGAGCAGGAATCGAACACGCGTCTCCCGGTTTGTGCCCGATATGCTAATCACTACACCATCCAAAACGACCAAGTCTCAAATTTTCCAAGTAATGTGAATAAAAAAATTGTACAGTAATATAGTAATATAGTAATTTGAATTCAAATTAGTCAGCAATTTGAGACTTGGTGGTTCTGGCTGGCGTAGTGGTTAGCGCATAATCGGGCGCAACCCAGAAAATGCTGGTTCGATTCCCGCATCAAAGCGATTAAATTTTCAAGTTTTCGGATATTATTTGACTGACCACTCTTGTCATAATTTACACCAGCAGACGGATTTACAACTTCAAGTTGTATTGCATACTGGTGTAATCCCGTATTTCAAGGAGGAATAATTTAGTTGCATGACGACGCAACCCTGCACAAAGCTGCCGCCACACAGGGCTTTTTCACAATTTCAAGTGGGGAGTATGTTCTGATTTAGCTCCCTGTGATTACCACTCGCTCCCCAAAATGAAGAAGGACATTGGGGGCAAACATGTCGCAAATGGTAATAAGGGCACGGAAGCTACGAAAGTATGCGAACGCTTACTTTCTCGGTATTGAAAAACTGGTTTCTCGTTCCGACAAGAAAACTTGGTGATTACGTGGAAAAATAAAGGAAATAGATACACTATATTGACAAAAGTCACCGGACACCTAGAAGAGAAAGACAACATAGAATTTATTGACATACATTAGTACGGTGTTGGTCCATCATTGGCGTTAATGCATGCAGTGACTCTTCGAGGCATGCTTTCGACAAGGTTTTAGAACACAGCGATTGGTATGCGCTTCCATTCAGTACATAATGTTTCCGCTAACTGTTGCTTAGTAGTAGGCCTTGGTTCCAAATTTCTTATGCGGCGCTCTAATTCATTCCATAGGTGCTCTATGGAATTAAGATCAGGGCTCTGTGCTGGCCAGTCCACACACGATACGGAATTATCATCAGACCACGCCGTAACAGTCCTTGCTTTATGGCTCTGTGCACTATCCTGCATGTAGCAACAAAGCCAGGTTCCATAGTATTGCCACAGAGTTGGTAGGGCATAATTGTCCAGAATATCGAGGTAGACGTGCTGGTTAACAGGTTTGTCCACGGTAAGCAATGGGCCTGGACCATACCACGAAAAACACCCCCACACGAGTACACTGCCAGCTCCAAACTTGACCGTAGGAAGAGTACACTGTCGTAAATAGCGTTCCCCCGACTAGCGCCATACCCACACACGGCCATCAGACTGATGGATCTTGTATCTGGATTCATCATTCCATAGGACTAGTTTCCATTGATCTACGGTCTACGATAAATGTTCTTTACACGATGCTAAACGACGAGTAGCATTCCGAGTGGAGATGAAAGGCTTATGAGCAACCGTACGACCATGATAACACACGGAATGAAGTTCTCTGTGAATGGTACGGGTACATACCGAGCTTCTAGTATTTTTATTCACCTGTACACTGAAGTCTTGTGCAGTACTCCATCAATTAGCTGTAACAATTCTTCTGAGGTTTCGACTTCATCTTTCACTTATTTTCTTTGGCCTTCTGGTACGTTTTGCTACTTCAGGCACGCCATGTGTCTTCCACTTGTTTAGTACATCCAAAAACGTTGACTTGGATATGTTTAAACGCCTCTCGGTTTTTCTTTTCTACATCACACTAATATAACACCCAACAATCTTTTCTTTCTCAAAGTTAGTTCCCTCCAGCCGCGAGATTTTCACTCAACCTCACAGTGTGATATGATCGCGGTTAGCTGCAAGCTTGGTTTTATACCGTTTGCAGATGTACTGCGCATCTTAACAACGCAGCCGATCCGTACATTTGCTTTTGAAGGGGTTTCCGGTGACTTTTGTCAATATAGTGTATGTTCCAGAAATTATACTTTCTTGGTTTCTCATTGTTAAACAGAAGTTATGCTAAACATGTGAAGCTTATTTTTTGATACGCCTACGTATATATGTATTTTCTGCTATATGTGCTCCTGGAAGACTCATTGGTAAATATATTTTGTCATAAACGATGATAACCTCCCCAAAAAAAGACACCATATAGTATTTGCTTTCGTGGTGTAGAATTTTCCTTCTAAGTTTCTCTAGTGTAATACGTATTTGATTTTATTTTTTACTTTTTTTGTTAGGAAAAGAGATTTGAAGATTTCTGGCGGAAAAATCACCCTCCTAAGAAATGCTAAAGGGAAAGTTGCTTTAAAATCACCAGATATGAAAATCAATTACGTGATTAAGAAAATTTCTTTGTTTCCTCAGCTCAGTAGAATTCATCTTTAGAGTGACAAAACAGCAAATGTTCGTTCCGGCGGCGCAGTCGTCTAAGCGATGGCGTCTGATCACTCGTCCGAAAAGGGTCCGGGTTCGAATCCCGGTTGGGCATGGATGTTGTGTTTGTCTTACGGCACTGGCTCTCTCCCTTACCTGGAACCAGTGACCCTAAATTAAGGACGGGCGACTGCTTATATCCCATTGAGTTGCTCACGGTAGTCGTTAAACCTCCAATCAAAAAAAAAAACTTTTACTAAGCCTAAACGAAATAAGATAGCAAAATTCTGTTTTTTGTACATGTAACACCAACGCATAAAGTTCTATTGGAACGTAAAATATTTTTGTTTACTTTCAGGTACAACCCTGAACTTGCGATGGCTACTCCACAGGAAAAGGCCCAGTGTGTGGCATGGTTCATAGAGACAAGGTCAGATACACAAGGCCAAAGGAATTTCCGCACCAAATACCGACGTATTTCACCATACAGACCAGCAGTACGCGAGTGGCACAATACGTTTTGTGCAGACTGGTAGTGTGCTTCATAAAAAGGGCGCTGGCCGGCCAAGCAGCACAAGTGAAAGAGATACGGAACGTGTTCGGCAGAGTTTCCTACGAAGTCCAGAGAAGTCAATTCGTATGGTCTACAGGCAGTTGGGGTTACCACCTGCAACGATACACAGGATGATGCACAAACGCTTGCACCAGACTGCCAACAAGGTGCATTTGACAAAGTCACTGCAACCCTGGGATAAATCGAAACGTTCTGATTTTGCTGTTGATATGCTGCACAGGATTGATAATGAGGAACACTTTCTGAAACCTGTTTTATTCAGCGATGAGACAACGTTTCATACCTGTGGTGTTATCAACACCACAGGTATGAAAGACAATGTATATTAAGACAAAGTCCTCTGTAGTACTGTTACACACGTTGTAGTATATGAGTTCAGAAAAGACATGTTGGCTTCAATGATAATGGAATATTTATACCTGAATTTAGGAATATTTCTACATGTACAGTATATTTACATTGAAATGTTGAAAGCTCATATAGGTTATATCCATTGAGACATAAAAATCAGCAATGAAGTATATGGAGCAACACATATTGCGCTCACCTTACTCCGGCTTCAGTCCCTCTGGTTTGCAATCATGCTTCTTGTCCGGTGTCCACTCTTGTGCCACATCATTAAAGGTATTCCACGTTCAAACACGAACATCAGCCCAATTCTTACTCCGGCTTCGAATGATGTGGTACAAGCGTGGACACCGGACCAGAAGCATGATTGCAAACCAGAGGGACTGAAGCCGGAGTAAGGTGAGCGCAATATGTGTTGCTCCATATACTTCATTGCTGATTTTTATGTCTCAAAGGATATAACCTACATGAGTTTTCAACATTTCAATGTAGATATACTGTACATGTAGAAATATTCACTTTCCGTGCTTGCTAAGTGTCTCTTACGTAAATCTTTGGTTACCTCTCGTTATACACCGAAAAATAAGAACATTACGTCCATCTTCTTAATATGATGTTGATCCTCCATGTTCCGCAAAAAACAGCTCTTACCCGGAGAGGCGTATACACTACGAGATTTCTAAAGGTGTCTTGTGGTATCTGGTATACCAACACGTTATACCAGCAGATCTTTTATCTATTGTAAGTCACGTGGTTGAGACGCCGCTGATAGGAATTGCTGTTCTGACGCAAACCGAATATGGTCGTTTAATTGATGTCTGGGTAATTTGGAAGAGAGGGCAATATCTGAAAGTCTTCCTCATGTTCCGCGAACGATTGCCGACCAGTACAGGAAGTGCGGCATAGAGCAATATCCTTCTGAAGGAAGGCACTACTGGAGGAGAATACCGTTGCCATGAAAAGATGTACCTGGTCTGCAATGATGTTTTGGTAGATGGCAGATGTCAGAGCATCCTGAACATGAATGACTGGCCCGAGAGTTTCCCAGCAGAACGTTGTCAAAAGCATTACACTTCGTCCGCCTTCTTGTTTTCGTCCCGTGGTACCTCCTGAACCCAACACATTCCTGGTAAACCACGCACACGTATCCGGCGTCCTCATGGTGCAACAGGAAACGAGAGCCATCGGACCAGACGACTTTCTTCCAATGATTCAAGGTCCAGTTTTGATGCTCGCATGTCCATGTTAGGCTCTTTCGATGGTACATGCAGGTTAGCATGGGCCTCTGGAGCATCCTGTGGCTACACACCCCCATTTTCAGCAGGATTCCAAGTACTCTGTGTTGAGACACATTACTCCCGTCACCAGCATTCAAATTACCTGTAAGATGCGCCACAGTATTCCTTCTGTTGGCTCGTACCATGCGGGATAACCTTCTGTCACCTCTAGTATCGATCAGCTGTTGTCGGCCCACACTTTGCCAGTAGTTCGTGGATTTTTTCTCCTCGGACAACTTTTTGAAAATTCTAACCGCGGTTTGCCGTGAGCACCACATGAGCCTTGCCGTCTGGGAAATGCTTTGACCCAGTTATCTGGGCGTCACAACTTGGCCTTTGTTAAACCTGTTTAAAATTCCTGCCTTCACCATCTGAAGAACACGAATTACACTGATTAAGAGAGATCAGTATCAGGTGTTTTTATACCCTTTCGTGATCTTCATACGAGCCGTCGTTTATATACAGTTATTTCGATTTTTATAAAAACCCGCCTGTCAAAATGTTTTGGCTCTCCGGTGTACTTTCTGTACTGAACGTCACGTCGGAACTCCTAAGAGTCCATTTCTTCATGGTATCACTGGCGGTCAGACAAGTCAGGAAAACCTGTGCACGGGGGCCATTTTGTAAGTAAGTACCGTTTGCGCATCCCTCCCGCGGAAGTGTTCGCTTCAGAGTCGCGCATACGCAGTTGTGCTGCCTCATGCATTAGCCTCGCCCTGATGTCATTTTGTGATGTTGTGCTTATGTTGAAGGTTTGAGTTAATAATGTTAAGTTCATAGAACGGCCCGCCCACTGCGAAGTCCGGTTTATGATAAAATTTCTGAATGACAGACAAAGTGAGATTCATCGGCAAATTTGCGAAATTTACGGACAAAACGCAATAAGTGCAGTAAAAATGCGGAAGTGGGTTCGAAAGTTTAATGAAGGACGACAGAGTGTTCATGACGAATTGTGAAGTGATAGGCCTTTCTCTGGTCACGGAAGATTTCGTGGAGAGAGCGAATGAAAACATTAGGAAGAGCCGACGTTTCTCACACTTTCTAATTTTTCGGAAGATTTCCCTGAAGTTTCCAAATCATTACTGCCGATATTAATACCGAAATGTTTCAGTACCGCAAAGTGTGTGCATGATGGGTGCTAAAGATGTTGACGGAGGAGCGCAGAATGAAGCGCGTGGGGCCTGCTTTGGAATTTTTTCGGACAGTACGCAGAAGAAGGTTATGATTTTTTAAGCCGCATAGTGACAGGAGACGAGACTTGGGTCTCTCACATCACACCTGAATAGAAATAAAAACAGTCCCTGCAATGAAAACACATAATTCGTCAGACGATGACGCAAAGATGACGGTTGAGTGGCAGCTCAAAACCCAGGCTGCGGACTTCTATGAGCAGGATATCTAGAAACTTGTGCCATGATATGACAAATGACTTAACATCTAGAGAGAACATGTAAAAAAGCAGATTAAAATTAATATATGCATAATGCATCGCGCATTAAAAATTAATTACCAATATTCCTTTTGTTGTTTTATCTTCACACACTGTAGTTACTTTCTGGATGGCCATGGTATATATACAGGGTGATTCACTCTGGACTGAACACTTATTTTTTTTATTAACTCACGATTGCAAAGTCACATTTGAATGAAAGTAATGTAAAATATACCTGGATCCATGTAAAACAAACACTGATTCTTTAAAAAAGATTGGTCCAATGATACGGCTTCTGGACACCGCGCACTAGACACCGATTTTCACTGGATGCAATGGCTCTTCATGGATGGCGTGGGGATTATCATTCGCCCACATACGTGTAATTCGAGAGTTTACATAGAAGATAAATGGAACCATACTTCGTCAGTAAAACATTATAACGTACAATTCGTCAGCGCCGGGCATCGAAACCGGGTCCCCTCACTCCGGAGTAAGTCGCTGTCCCAACTGAGCTACGCGGACATGTGCTTTCACTGCTATCTGCCTTTGTCTCGTGCGTCCTGCGGTGCAGAAACGTCACACCATGTTAAGTCCAATGGAGCAGAGTTTTCGGCGAAAAATTTAGCAAACCATAGACAATATGCCAATCGCTTTGCAAAATCCGGTGGCTGTAACGCGTTCATAGCCGTAATACGGTACGACGCAATATTCTCCTGTTTGGCTGCTCTTTAACATGTCGAATATGATGGTCCAGTCTCTTGAGATAGCCGACCAATAGATTTTCGTAGGGATGCCAATAACTGCTGTTTCATATCCTCTATTGTGTCCTCGGCCGTCGCCGGTCGTCCGCCCGCATCCGGATCCACCAAGCTTCCAGTTCTCTGCAGCTTCTTCGCCAATTTCAAAATGGTGGCTCTGGTGGATGGTTTACGCCTTATAAATTTCTTCAGAAACTCCTTCTGACATTATTTAAAGAAACCAGTTACCCAGTACTGACGCACAATGAACACACGCTCTTCAATTGAGTACCCCATCTTCAGTCGACCTCCTCGCTTAAACAGTCTGCGGAGACACGCTATTCCCCCACCAGTACTAGACAGATGGCGCGTCAGTGCGGTACCACCCAGCTGCCGGGGAGACATTTTATTCACATGTAACGCATGCCGCCTGCTTCGTCAGGGAATAAAAACCGCTCCGTTCAGGTTTCCCGATCATCGTATATTCCCCATCTCATATATTCCACAGTGTTCAGTCCTGAGTGTATCACCTTGTACATTCATCATATCTAGCATCAGTGCTTATGAATCCACTCCTGAATGAAGGCTTCCCAAGTTTCTTCCACAACTTTCTGTAATGAGCATTTTTCTTCCATGACACTCCATTACGCTTTCGAATTTTATTATCCGGTCTTATTCTAGGTGGTCTTATTGTGCCTTGCAATTCAGTTAAGTATCCCGTTGTTCATCGTTGGTGTGTTCTTAGAAGATATCGAGCGCATTTCCACTTTAGGCATTTTACTTTTTTCGTGATGTCATCAATTATGTCGTTTTCCTGCTCCATGAGATGCTGTTCCTATATGTTTTCTGGTTATACCAAGCATGCACGTCTTCACACTTCTTTTATTAGTTTGCAGCCTCTGAATTGTTTTTAGTTAAGGTCCATATATCTGATAAACACAAAAAAAAAAAAGCTAGAGGGGTGCAACGATTAAACACTTTAATGGTAACGTGGTCTTGAAACTTGTTCTGTCCGCCCCAGTGGCGCAGTGGTCTAAGCGATGGCTTCTTTTTGTTCGTCCGAGATGGTTTCGGGTTCCAATCCCGGTGAGGCATGGATGTTGTGTTTGTCTTGGGCACTGGCCTTTCCTCTTCCTTGGGACCAGTGGCCCCAAATTAGGGACGGGAGAGCGCTTATAGCCAATTGAGTTGCTCAAGGTGGTCGTTAAACATTCAATCAAAAGAAAAAAAAACTCGTTCTGTTTCTTCCATATACTCTCCAACAAATGTTTTATACCCCATCAATTTTGTCTGCGACGTTATTCTCGCTTGACATTTGAATTACTTCCAAATTTGCCCTGTCAACCTCATTCGTGCATGAAACGTTGAAATATTATTCGGAAGAGACTTTCAAAACTTTTCAACCGATACAAAAATGCATTTCGCGATGAAACAAATAGGCCTGTAAGCGTTTTGTTTGGTAATAAAAGCGATGAATTAACTGATCAAATATACATTTTTTCCCTCAAGAAGAGGGGTTTCTAGCTCTTCCCAGAATGGCTGAAGAAACGAGATTTTTAAACAACATTCCGTTCTATTTTAAATAAACTACGTGGAGACAGATGCTTCGCCCATAAGTTTGTTCGCTAACTATTGGCCCACAGCCAAACCCAAACAAGAGGAATTCCACGGAAATAAATCATCAAACATTTCTTATCATATGAAATATATTTTAAATAAGACTTCGTGATAACTATCACAGAAAATGGCGTTCGGTGCAAACGAAATTTCTTTTGCAATCTGCCTTTTACGAATGGAAACATAAGCACAAGTAGAAATGCATATTTGCGACCCCTAGACGAAAATTACTGGGATTAATATATGCACATATTAAACGTTCCTCTCAGTTAAAAAGAACTTTGTCTACATAATTTGTTTTTCAGTTCGATGTTTAGTAGACATGATTGCAAACGGGAATACGCATTTACCAGGGGATGCTGAAAAGTTCTTGGCCTTACTTCCTGTAATTGTAGCATTATTGGCACTGCAGCTCGGAAAAGTGTTCTTTTGTATTGCCAAGTGCCAATTTTCAGACTAATAGCTCCTTTTTTTTGCAGATGTTTGACATCCTGGACTGAATCATGTCATTGCAGGGTATTGAATTTTCGAATGTAGGCTCCGGGCTGTCGTGAAATTTCTGTTCCTGCAGAAGAAAACTGCAAAGGAAATCTATGAGTGTATGACGCAAACATTAAGTGGCAAGTGCTCTTCATATTCCACTGTGGAGAAATGGTGTGCCAACTTTCTGCGTGGAGACTTTGAGACCGAAGATGCAGCAAGATCTGAGAGTCCTTCAACAGTGACAACACCCGAAATGGTTGATCGTGTTCATGACTTGATTTTGTCAGATCGGAGAGTCTCGGCTTAAGCAATAGTTGAGACACTGGAGATATCCAAGGAACGTGTTGAGTTCATAATTCATGATCACTTGGATATGCAGAAGATGTCAGCTTAGTGGGTGTCCAAATGTTTGAACGCCGATGAGAAACGAAAACGGGTGGAGACTTCCAAATCGGTTTTTCAGCATTTTGAGAGATCTGGTGATAATTTTTTGCAGCCACTTGTCACTGTTGATGAAACGTGATTACATCACTGCGAATCAGAGACGAAACAACAGTCCCTGCAATGGACTCGGGTTTTCCACGACCAAAGAAATTCAAGACTCAAAGGTATGCAGGAAAGTTCATGCCAATGGTATTTTGGGATTCGGAAGGCGTTTTGATGATTGACTATCTCCCGAAGGGCACAACAATAAACGCTGAATACTATTCCAACTTGCTGTGCCGATTGAAGCTGGCGTTAAAGGAAAAAAGGAAAGGAAAACTGCGTAAAGGTGTTCCATTTTTGCAGGACAAAGCGCCTGCTCGCAAGGCTGGCAAGACAATGGATGTTTTGAGGGATCTGGAATTTAAGTGCACAGACCATCCACCCTACTCACCAGACCTTCTTGCTCCATTGGGCTATTTCCTTATCCCAAACCTTCAAAAAGTTTGAAAGGGAAGCATTTTCCGAATGATTCGGAGGTGATAGCAGCAGCAGAGCAGGATTTGAGTGATCAGACATCAGAATTTTTTTGGAAGTTTTAAAGAAACTCCAGAAATACTGTGCCAAGTGTTTTGAACTCCGGGGTCAATATGTCGAATAGTCAAGAAGTTAGTTCTAGCCCATTTTCTTCTTATTAGCATCCCCTCGTATCTCCCAGCTAGACTAAACAACTGGATCATCAGATCTATAGAGTGAATGCAAGCCTTTGTAATAGTGATCGGAATCCCAACTGGAAATAATATTTTGATCGGCATTTTAACCTTTTTAAACGGCCGATGTACCTGAACCAAGTGGTGCTCAAAACTTTCTGCGCTCTCTAAACAAACAAATACACCAAAAACGAATCTCTTTATCCCCTTTCATCTCATCAGTTCCGATCATAAGCCTGACACAAGTGATAAGCACTCCCTTCTAGTCCATTATTCTCTGCTGAATGACCCAACGCGTGAGGGGCAGGGATAGTGCCCCTGGTAAGAAACAAGTGACTCAAGCTGCTCCCCTTTGCTATTATGAGACCGTTTTAAAAGGCAATCAGTCACCAGACTTGGCCACTTCGAATAACAAAGCTAAGCGGAAAGCAACGCTTTCCGATGAATACCTAGCAAAAACACAAGTGTTGAATACCTAGCAAGTGATGAATACCTAGCAAAAACACAAGAAACTGCTGGCGCCACCAGCTGGCAGTGATGGGTCACTGCTGGCTGAAATCTGCCGCTCACGGCTCGGTGGCGGTCCGTTGGTGGCAGCGCCATTAGTTGGCAGCTATTGATGGCCCTGCAGCCCCGCCGTGAACTACGGGCCACCAAGAAAGTGCCATTAGTGGCCTGTAGCTGGCAACCGATGAAACTCCAACACCAGGTAGAAGCAACGGAACTGCGCATGCGCAGAAGCAACACGTGCTGTGTCTCTCCTGGAACCAGTTAGTTGAAAACGACGCTATCGCCATCCTGTTATTTTAGTGGATGTTAAGAAAAAAAATCATATGTAGAGAGGCGAATTAATTTCCTAATGAAGTGCCACGACGACGAAGATATCAGATTAAGCCATGAAATACTAGATTACAGCCATAAAATATACCCACTCCATTACCACGAATCACAAGAAATAATTTCTGCGTAATCTTTCGTTTTAACGTTACTAAACTGCTTGAAACAAAAGTCCTCGAAAAACATTAAAAAAGCGTTATGTTGAAAAAAATAGAAGAAATATACGCGTTCAAAATTTATCAATTATTTGAAAAAAAAAGAAAAGCAACGCTCTGTGGATATAATGTACTCATCCATGGGTTGAATACACAAGACTGGAGGAATTCATTTCTAAAAATAACGAGAAGTAAAATAAAATATATTTCCTCTTAAAAACAAATGTAGCTTCGGACAGCGGAAAGGAAAGATACAACGTTAAAAATGTAACAGAATGTGACACGAACGGGTAAATATATTAATTCGACAGTCGCCCTTCAGGACGTCAAGGGCAGCTCGAAACTTTGGAGAGCACCTTTAAGTTGGCACACTCGTTAAAAAAGTGAAGTGCCATTAAGGTAAAAAAAAACAAAAAAACAATCGTACGTTGAAAAAATAAATTTATGAATTATATGGAACTGACATTTATGAAAAATACCTAGCAATATTGTAAAATTAAATAGAAAACCATTCGTTAAACATTCCGCAAAAAAGAAGCTCAGCTTCAAGTCATGTTCGTGCATACCAAATCAGTCCAGTTGGTAGAGCGCCCGCTTCCCACGCAGACAGCCCTCGGTTCGTTGCCAACAAGACCCAAATGGGCGTTTTTCCGGGCCTGTTGAGAAAATTTACCCGAACAGTGCTGCAATTCGGAAGTTTCGTAAGGAGAAAAAAAAAGTAGTTGTAGCTTTGGGAAACTGCGGTTATAATTTTTTATGGCTACTGTTGGAAAATTGACGGACCAGATTCGGCAAGCCATCAGTTACGTCACGTGATTGCCGGCGTATTAGGCTAGCCATCATTTATAGCACGTGTTTGCAGGGCCACTGAAGGGCCACTTGTGGCAGCTACAGCCTGTGATGGATAACTGATGACCCTATTGTGGCATATGGCAACTGATGCGGGTGGCAACTATTGGCCAGCTGCTGGCCGTTCTGTTGGCCGCCCGGATATTTTATTGACGGTTCGGCAGCGGCAACATAGTGCTGGGCCAGCAATACTGTTTTTGCTGGGTAGTCTCACTCGTTCTGTTCGCGTTCTTTCCCCGTTAAAAATCACCTCTAACGAATAAATTCGTTAGAGGTGATTTCAACCCATTTGCTAACTCAGAGTTAATTCGCAATAGTCGTTTAAAGTGTTTAAAGCGAAGGTACTGCTTATTTGTTTTTTAAATTTGCTGTCGTAATGGTGATACTTTAGCACTGACTTAGCGCAGTTGGTTAAGTCGCTATGCACTGTGTGGGAGGTGAACGGTTCTGACGAATGTTCGAATCTCGGTCCTGCCGACCATTCAATGTATACACTGAGATAAAAGTTGTAACGTACCAGGAGATGTGACGTACCTGCCAGAAGGACGCACACAACATAAAGGCAGATAGGAATCAGAATAAAATGTTCGCGTAGCTCAATTGGTAGAGTGACTTATTCCGGAATGAGGGGATCCGGGTTCGAATCCTGGCGTGGACAGAAATGACGGAGAAATTTACTTCGTTATAATGGCGCGCTCAACTATACCAAGTAAGCTTCGTTTTATGTGATAGGTTCTTCTTAATTATTGTTATGCGATTCTACGAAAGTTCGGATATTCAGTAGTAGTGTGATTTGTTGAGAGTGTGTTGGATAATACCGGGAGTTCTCCAATAAAAGGTTTAAAGTGAGTACGTTTTTCTCAGTTCATATTATTGTCAGACCTCTGTCTGGCCGTTAAGTCTCTTTCATTAAGTATCTCCATTAAGTTCAGGGTATATTGTGTTTACCGCTCTAATAAGGAGCCTTCAAGGTACTAATGTACTAAAACCGAAGTTATAGTACTGATAGTCAAGATAATGAGGAACGCTGAGTAAAAAGAAGTTCCATATTCAATGAATTTATTGCACGTGCGAGTCTTACCCAAACAAACTCTAGCACTTTGAAGATTAGGTTCACTTTAGCTACGTCAAGTAACCTTCCAAAAACCCTAACGTGACTTAACGTAAACTTCCCTGCACTACACGTCCAGCGGAGAACTTTATTCATTATAAAGTCTGCGGGTTTTCCGTGGTTTTCTTCAGACTCTGTGTGTTTGGAGACGCGAATGCGTGGACGTTTCACTGTGAAGTCGGCTACCGGACGCACTTTGTCCCTTGGTCCTCCAGGTTGGGGTTAAGAGTCGGAATAACAATTCCACCTCGTCAAAAATCTCTCGTTACGAAATCTAACAAACATTTTTTTGAGACGGCCTGGGCTAACACAGATCTGTTGAGTCATTGAAGAAGGAAAAGGAGAAGCAGAAAGGTCGTACTTTTCCCAAGGGCACAGGATTTACACTGAGATGAAAGTTTATTCGGATACACCTTATCTCGTCACAAAAATAGCTAATTCCAACACATGATGTAATGTGAGCAAGCTGTGAGGTATAAATCAGGGAGACCATTTTGTCGAGCATCAGTTGGCGTTTGATTGAAGGTTAGAAGAGGCAAAAAGAGTGAAGAGTGATCCCAGAAACTTTCAAATAGGGTGTTATTTGACGTCATATACGGTTGGTGTTTTTCTCAAATGACTATCTTCATCGCTTTTAACACACAGACGTACCAGGGGTTTACGATAAATGGTGGAGCACGTATAAAACTTCCAGCTATCGGCAATCTTAGGAGTATGAAAACAGCAGATGGATCAGAGTGGGTCAAGTGTGATTGGCGAGAATCGTTCAGGTGAACAGACGGGATATATCACTACAGAATTCAATATTGGTGTGCTGAGGGTCATTTTCGAACACACCAAGGATCTGACGATGTCACGAATGGGCTACAACTAAGGCGACCAGCTATTCGATGTTGTCGTTGGTGTTGAGGCTTTAACGACCGCCGTGTGGTGCAACTCGAAGGATATAAGTAGTCGCCGGTACCTAATTTAGATCCACTGGCTCCAGGGAAGCGAGAGAGCCAGTGTCGTAAGGTAAACACAACATACATCTCGGACAAAGGCTCAGAAGCCAGCGGCTGTGCCACCGGGGCTGCACCAGATATTCAAACACTGATTTGAAGACAAAATAGTGCGATGTGCCCAAAATCAGCAGGTTGTTGGAGTCACAGACTAATTATGCAACTATTTTGTCACAAATGCGTATTGTTTCTAAACGTGTGATATTACACATGAAACTTTTTATCTTAAGAAGCTATATGCTGGAGAACGTTTGTAATTCGCACCGACAAAGCAGCGCTGTGTCAGAGATGACATACCCAGCAAACAGAAATACACTGAAGAGCAACTGAATTAGAGACAGCTGGCGTTATGCAAATATGAAGCAGTGGGCCGCCCTGTAAACGGAAACGACATGACGTATGCAGCGATCCGACAATATAAGGAGTGATGCGACGGGAATCAGTAAGAGTCGGATGCAGTATGGGTAAGACGAAGGATCTAAGTGCATTTGATCGTCGGCAAATTGTGGGAGCCGGAGAAATGGGTCACTCCATCTCGGAAATCGTGCAGGCACTGGGATTTTCACGAGCCACTGTGTCACGGGTGCACCCTGAGTACCTCAAATCCGGTAAAACCATCCCTGCAAGGCCAACTGCCGTGGACAACAGCGTGTGGATGAGCGGGGTCATCATCGGCTAGCTCGCATTGTAACAGCGGATAGACGGGCCACAGTGCAAGAAATCACTCGGCAATTTAACGCTGGTGCACAAAAACGTGTAAGCAGTCACACCATCCAAAACCATCTCCTCGCTATGGGGTACAGAAGCCATCGTCCCACGAGGGTACCGCTGTTGACCTCACATCACAGGGTGCAAAGATTAGCATGGGCGCGGGAACATCGCCAATGGACCCTAGACATGTGGGAAAGTGTTGCCTGGACTGATGAGTCGAGATTCACGTTGGTACATGCGGATGGCAAGATACGAGTACGGCGCAAACCACCTGAAGCGATGGATCCTTCTTTTCAGCAGGGTAGTCTTCAAGCTGGTGGGGGTGGCATTCTCGTCTGAGGACTGTTTACGTGGACTGAAACGGGACCCCTGGTACGTGTGGCATCTTCCCTCACAGGTCAACCTTACCGGGATATCCTGGACGACCATTTGCACCCGTTTGTGCGTCTTCAACATCCCATTGGGGACCTCATCTTGCAACAAGACAATGCACCGTGCCATCGCTCCCGAATTGTATCCGAATGGTTGGATGAGCACTCCACCGATGTGACCTCGCTTCCTTGGCCCGCTAGGTCACCTGATCTCAATCCCATCGAGCACATCTGGGATGCCATCGAGAGAGATGTTCGAGGCTCTGACCCCCTCCATCAAATCTTCGTCGGGAACTTTGGGAGCTTATTCAGGTGTCGTGGATCCGTATCGCTTCCCAACGCTTCCGGTGTCTTGTCGAGTCCATGCCGAGACGAATCGCTGCCGTCATCAGGGTGAAAGGTGGTGCTACACGTTATCAGACAGGTATCTCTAATTCAATTGCTCTTCAGTGTACTTTGCCTTAGGTACAAGTGCTGAATTAAGAGCAAGCTGCATAATTCTCATACTTTTTTGTCGAACGAATTGCGTCAAGAATTTTCTCATTTTGGAAAAGCTTTTGGTAGAATGCAGAACATGTATATTCAAAAGTACTCCAGCCCAGTAGCGCAGAGGTATAAACGCTCACCTTTCGTCCAAGTGGTGCTAGGTTCGAGTCCCAGCATGGATGGTGTGCTGGTCCTATGGCAGTGGCTCTTCTCTTTCCTTGAAGCACCAGCGCTAAATTAAGGACAGGCGACTGCTTGTTACCCTTAGAGTTGCTCAGAGGGCTAATTAAACCCTGGGAAAAAACAGTCAAAATGTGTTTTTGCAATCAATGAGTGCATTAGAAAGTAGGTGCAACGAAGAGAATCTTTCAGAACATTTTTCATTTTTTTTATTGTGGGTTTAACAACCACTGTGAGCAACTCAATGGGCTATAAACAGCCACCCACCGCTAATTTAGGGACACTAGTTCCAGGGAAGGGAGAAAGCCTCGGACGTAATACAAACACAACATCAATGCTCCACAGCATTCGAACCCGGAGCCATCTCAGACGAATAGTCAGAAGCCAGAACTTAGACAACTGCGCCACCGGGGCGGCCATTTTTTTCATAAAGAACGACGAGCTCGTGATGATGGGTTAATTTGTGGATGTTTGAAGATAAACATCAAAATTCGAGGACAGTTTGCGTCGCCAAAGACATCAGGTGTTTTGCGGGATAGCAAACTATATTTGAGGACAGTCCTCGAGAATTCAGGACATCTGATTAGTATAACTACAACAGTAGTCGACGGTGTCGAGTGTCAGCGCAGAACACGAAAGCCATTCGGAGGCGCCATGCTCTAAGCGCTGCCTCATACCGTTCGTCGAATTGGGTCCGGGTTCGAATCCCGCTGAGGAATCGATGTTGTGTTTGCCTTACGTCACTAAATCTCCCCCTTCCCTGGAACTAGTGTCCCAAAATTGGGGACGGGAGACTGCTCATAGCCCGTTGAATTGCTCACGTGTAATTTTACTTTTGTAAGCCCATTGTTTCTCCTTGCTGGGCGTTTCGATCTGTTTTCGTTCACAAGCCACTCGTCGTCAACTGCTGTTGTTGAGATATGTAAACACGAGTCACGCTGCTTCTGTTTGAGGCATTCGCACTGACCACGAAATTTTAACAAGCAGAAATTCTGCTGCACACGCTAACTCTTCTCTCTCTCTCTCTCTCTCTCTCTCTCTCTGCCGTTTAAGAAAGATTTTGTGCTTTCCTATGGGAGGTGTGAGAATTACAAATTATAATTATTGCATTTGTTATTGTTCTCAATAAACTTATGCGTGCACATATAAAAATGACTTTTGCAGTGCATCGTGATATTTTTGTTCCGCTTTGAATCAATGTTTTCGCGCTTTGCTAATATGTTTTTTGTTAGATAAAGCAAAAATATGTCTTCTTTCCGCATCGTCTTGTACCTGACTCTAATATTTGTAAAATTTGATTTTAGGTGCCTCAAAAATACCTTATATTATTGTGTATCATTTTTCAAGTATTCGTGAGATTTTTTAAATGTAATTCTTGGACAATTAGAGAGAAAATGTTACAAATACCCTCTTGGCACAAGACTTTCAGTGAATCGATGTCAATATTTGTAAAACTCTCACAAACGCTGTTTTAGGGTAAGAATTTATGTCTGTAAATACAGAGAAGTAAAAATATATAAAAATGCATATCAGCGGCACCCCCCCCCCCCCAGTGGTCTCAAGTGCTGGGTTCAGGCCATTCTTTAAAGATAGGTTCGGTTTCGATCTAGAGAGTATCGTTCTCACATTGATACCGTTGGCTCTGTCCCTCCCCTAGACACAATGTTCCCTCTAATATGCGCGTACGTGCGGCAGTGCAGCGATTTAATTTCCTCCGCGCAGTGAGCATTTTAGATTAAAATTCCAAAATCGGTTGACACTATAATTCGTGCATGAATACTAGTATTAAAATCCCTAATAAAGTTTCATAAATCTAAAATGAATTACTTGCAAAAATAATAATAAATAAATAAAATTTGGGCTCTCCAAAGTCAAAACAAGACTTTTCTTAAATGCCGTTCGCCTCCTTCTAAGTTCGTCTCATTGTCCTCTTTATTTTTGAAATCTTCTTGAAAAGTAGCCTCGTGCTAGCAGATAGCGAACGCGAGAATGCGTATTAGTGATTTTCTCACGCCGAGAAAGAGGAAGCTATTGAGTCTTTCCTCAAAACAACACATCAGGGTCAGCCAATCACAGCAAACCGTAACCAAGTTTATTGTGCTAACTAATGCACCCATGCTAGTTGGCGGGGGAAAGGCATTCAGGTCAGTAAAATTGTAAGCATTCCAGAAGTAAGTTTGAGCTTCTCTCTTTTTATAAAATAAAAATTTTAGTTAATGAAATGTTTTTAATATTTTATTTTATTTAAAATCAATTGGAAAGAACGGTGATAAAAATGGGAAAGGGCGGGGGTAGAAAAAATCAGGGTTCCAATCTAAGTTCCAACATGTACTGCATTAGTAAGAGAAGCTGAGAAAGTTATTTTTTTTTTTTTTTTTTTTGCCCAAGTCGTTTTGATGCCTGCCCAGCTCATTGGGTTACGCACGCATTGCCCATGTCCGTTTAGAGGGAATCTTGCCTGGGACCAGTGTCTTCAAATTACCGATTATTATTATTATTTTTGAGTTTTGACGACCACCGTGAGAAACTCAATGTGATATAAGCTGTCGCCAGTTCTTAATTTAGGGCCAGTGGTTCCAGGAAAGAGAGAGAGAGAGAGAGAGAGAGAGAGAGTCAGTGCCGTAAGACAAACACAACATCCATGCCTCACCTGAATTCGAACAGGCACCCATCTCATGCAAATGGCCAGCAGCCAGCAATCACACCCTTGCGCCCTCAGGGTGGCACCAATTTAGGGTTGAGATAATGCTGATAGCCTTTAGAAATTCAATAGTGGTCGTTAAAGCCCGAACCTACAAAAAAAAAAAAAAAAACAAAAAAAAACGCAGCAACAACGACTACTCATACCATCATATTTATCATTGTATGTAAACACCTGTGCAACGATATGCTCATCTATACATTGTGCCAGTTAAGTAACGACATTTAAATTATTATACACTCATGGACAATGAAATTTGCTCACCAAGAAGGAAGCATCGGATTGAACTGAAATTGTATTGACGCAATGATATATATGAATGATACACATGATGGAAAAAACAGAGCTGCAGGACAATTACAGAGGGATGTGTGGCACTCAGTCCGGTCATCTTAAATAGCACGTCCTTCCGCCTCGTGCGGCGATACATCCTGCAATACGGTCCGGCATGGAAGCGAACAGACGCCTGATGTTGTCCTGCGGCAGACTGACCCACAGTGTTGGACGGCGTGCTCCAGATACAGGATAGTGCGGCACGGCGGCAGCGGGCGTTTCAACTGGTCCCACATATGCTCGATAGGGGACATGTCCGAGGAGCGGGAAGGCCATGGAAGTGTCTGGACATGACGTAGGCAGCCCTGGACAACTCCAGCCGTGTGCGGGCGGGCATTATCCTGCTGGCATAGCGCACCTGAAATCCCGGCCAGGAATGGGAGCACATGTGGCCGTAGGATCACATCCATTTACCGCTGGCCCGTCAATGATCCACGTACCACTACTAGAGCTGATCGGCTATCGTAGGCAATGGCTCTCCAGACCATAATGCCTGCAGTGGAGGAGGGGTGGCGCTCGATTGCGAGGTTGGGATTGTGCCGTTGATCAGGGGACACCCGGACACGATGATCATCTGTCCCCAAAACTAAGCGGCGCTCATTGCTAAACACCACACGTCGCTCTGGCCGGGCACTCCTGCACACGGAGCCGGCTATGTTCCGGTGTTAATGGCAGCACATGTTCCGGTGTTAATGGCAGCACATGTTCCGGTGTTAATGGCAGCAACCATTTCCCGCGAGGCATCGGGAAATGGTTCGTGGACACACAGGAGCCGCTACAGCTGCCTGTATAGTGGACCTGCTCCCCGTGGTATCCGTCCGCGCATGGCGCACGATTCGTCGAACCTCTCTACCGGTGGTCTTCCTGGTCCGTCCGGAGCCGCTCCGCCGTGTGGCAGTGCCGTCACGTGTCTACTGCTTCCAATACAGTCGGACGGTATCGTCAGAATGATCCACGTGGCGGGCTATACGGCGCGCTGACCACCCTACGGTTTTCAGCCCGATGATCATGCCTCTCTCAAAGTCCGCAGGCTGTGTAAATCGACGTCTCTGGAGTTCACCGGGCATTCTTGTCACTCTGTGCTCTTGCATGCGTCGGCGAGTGCTTTTCGCTTTCATGGGGCGTCGACTACACGCCAGTATATAAGGCTGCTGCTTCGTGCTTGCAGCGCGAACACAGTGTGTGCAGTCCTCAGCAATCGCACCAAACGTGGATCATTTTGCATAGCAGCCCATGCAGCATGATTTCTTCTAGGTGTGCAAATTTCACTGTCCGTGAGTGTATCAAAACAACAAACTATGTTTTGATTTTTACACTTATGCAGATTCAAAATTATCTCCCTCTAACTCCATATCGAACAGTGAGGTCTTTCATACAGGTGCTCGAAGACGGGGTGCAAGTCCTGAACCGGAACCTCCCTCAGTCTGTTGGTCACACCACTTTGGATATCCTCATTGTCGCTGAAGCGCTCTCCTTTCAAGGCACACTTTATCTTTTGGATGAGCAAAATAGTCTGCTGGAGCTAAATCTGGCGAGTAGGGTGGATGTTCAATCACACAGATCGACTTCGAAGCCGGAAACCTCTTAATAGGCAGATCACAGCGTGCGGCCGCGTTGTCGTGCGAAATGAAATTCTGGTGTCGAAATGGTATTTGTAACACTTACTCTGTAATTGTTGAAGAATTAAATCAAAAAGACAGAGTACCTATTTGAAAAAGTTTGAGTGAAATACTATAATGCGAGGCATTTTTGAGGGGGTTCTTGTTGTGTAACATTGTTTTTGTGGAACAGTCCGTTTGTTGTTTTTATTCAAAAGGCTGTCCCGTAAAGCAAGCAGTCTCATTATTTAACGAGTACACTGTGTATAATATCTGATTTACTTCAGTAGATACCATTAAAATATGTTGGTAAATCGCTAAGCATTAATGATTTCGTTTGAAAAATACACACAACATATTAATCTGAGCTTTAAAATGATAGCTATGCATCTCAATGAAAAACTGGACAATGACAGCTAAAGTGATCGTGAGGGACAGAATTTTCTCCAACTTTTTTGTAATGAATATGGAGCTTTGTGGATTGCTAGACCATCAACATCACAAGTTATTCTTCATCAGCTGCGGTCTCCTCAAGTTTTTTCCAAAATTATCTATCTTCAGCAATTACGAGGGTTGTACCGAAAGTAATGGAAAAGTGGGCATAACCTTTTATTAACTGACAGAGGTCGTTTGAATTGCACATGTTGGTAGAGTAACTCTTCCTCTTGTGACGTACCTGCCAGCAGGACGCACACGACATAAAGGCAGATAGGAATCAGAACAAATGTCTGCGTAGCTCAGTTGGTAGAGCGACTTGTTCCCGAATAAGCGGCCTCGGGTTCGAATCCCGGCGTAGACCAAAAATGACGGAGAAATTTACTTCGTTATAATGGCGCCCGAACTACCCGGATGACCCGGCCGTTCAAAATCTTGCATTGGTGTGATGTTATTTCCACACCGCGAGACAGGAAAAATCAGAGAATTCCTTCTCCAGCGCTTCGAAAAATAAAAAAAATGTGTGATGTTGCATTCCTCACAGGAGATTGACTGGGAGTTCTCAAGTGCACGTTCTACAGTGGATGGCTGCCTGAAACGATTCATTGTCACGGCTGACCCGTGGGCCATGCCCCCGGCCCTCTTTCGGGGGGAGATGTGACGTACCTGCCAGCAGGACGCACACGACATAAAGGCAGATAGGAATCAGAACAAATGTCTGCGTAGCTCAGTTGGTAGAGCGACTTGTTCCGTAATAAGCGGCCTCGGGTTCGAATCCCGGCGTAGACCAAAAATGACGGAGAAATTTACTTCGTTATACTCTATAGTAACCCTTCTTCTTCATTACAGGTAAATAATGGATTCCAAGGTGAATCAACGTGCCGTCATTGAATCTTGACGAAGGTAGGGTGCAGGCTGTCCGACATCCACAGAAGGCTACAGAATGTTTACGGCGATGACACCATTGCAATGTACATAGATGCATGAAGAAGTCTAAAGAAAGAAAAAAAAAGCAGCATTGAGGACAAACCACGCAGTGGGAGACCATCAACTGCGACCACTGACACGAATCGTCAGCGAGAGAATGAATTGATTCGCGCGGAGAGACGAGTCATAATCCGTGAGCTTGTTGCACAAATGGACTGTGGTCACAATGCCATACAGAAGATGGTGGAAGACTTAGGATATCGGAAAGTGTGGGTATTTTGGCAGTTGACACCCGATTTGAAGGAAATAAGGGTGGGAGTCTGCTCTGATCTGCTGGAAACATTTGAAGCCAGACACGTTTTTTTACGATCTGCTGACAGGGGATGAAACGTGAGCGTATCTTTCCGATCCAGGGACAACGATAGTCTTCGAGGACTCTGGGACAACGATTTGATGACACAGACGAGGTGAAAGTGGCTGTGAAAAAGTGGGTGCAACAATACACCCCTGAATTTTTTCAAAGAGGATACGAGAGTTGGGTTCAACGATGGCGCAAATGCATCGCTTGTGATGGAGACTATGTTGAGTGATGCCTTTCTATAAAGAAAGAGTTACTCCAACAATATGTGCAATTTGAACGACCTCGGTCAGTTAATAAAAAAGTTATACCCACTTTGGCATTACTTTTGGTACAACCCTCGTATTATCTTTGACGGCATGCTTTCGAATTGCACCCGTCCATCTGCTAGGTGGTCTTCTTCTGTATAATTTCCTGTATTCAATGTAGTATTTCAATTGGACAACGGTGGTCAGTTCTTCTAGAAATGTGTGCATCTCATTGCCGCTCGAGTGTCTTTACTTTGATCATAATGTCATGAACTTTTCTCATTTTCCTCATCACAAGTTCCTTTTCTTATCGACTTTGGTTACACCCAGCGAAATTGCGGGTTATCATGTTATTAACGCGCTTGAGGTAATCAAGCCTGAAGTACCTTACATCACTGATCTACAAATGATCTGGCTCTTTTCACCGGAATCTTATGAAACGATCTGACATCTCGAAGCTTCGCTTCCTCCTTCGTAATAAGTCGGAGAAGGAAACTACTTCTGTAAATACGTAACGGAAGTTTCTCTCTGTGGCAAAACGTCTGGCAACGATCTAGTACCGCCTGCTCCAATCTTATTCAGGAATTTATGATATTCAAAATGTCATGTTGTTATTTATGGTTGCCTCGTAAAAGACGGTTGAGATAATCAATGTTTTATTTCTGACTCTGACAAGATCTTTAAAAATTCAGAAAAGCGAAATACGATACAGGTACTTAAACGGTGTAGATATTCCACGGTATCTTTTTGATACAAAAATTCACCTTCACTTTTCTTCCTCACGATGATTTGCTGCTCCGCAATCTCCTATTGCTTACAAAACAGCATAGTAAAATATTGAGAAATATATATATATCTTCCCTCAGCCGTAAGGTCTCTGTCGCCAGAGATAGCACTACACAGAATTTTAGAAATCCTAAAAGTGCATAAATTACTTCGATACGTAAGCCCCATGGGGTATAAGCCCCTAGCGTATATATCTGCTTTCATGTATATCATCATCATCATCATCATTGTCAACCATTATCAATCCACTGCTGAACGAAGGTATCCCCAAGTTTCCTCCAGAACGGCCTGTCTTGTGCCAGTCTCCTCCATGTCACTCCCGCATACTTTCGAATTTCATCCGCCCATCTCCCATGTGGTCTTCTTCTGGGTCTTTTCCTGTCCCTTGGAATCCAATCTAAAATTTCGGCTGTCCATCGATGGTCTGTCCTTCTGGCAGTATGCCCAGCTCATTGCCATTTCAGGGATTTAACTCTGATCATGATGTCTTCCACTCTTGTCATTTTTCGGATCCACGAGTTCCTCTTCTTATCTCTCCTGGTTACACCAAGCATGCATCACTCCATGCTTCTTTCAGTTGTCTGCAGCCTTTGTATGTCTCTTTTAGTTAAGGTCCACGTCTCTGCACCATACGTAAGCACTGGAAGGATGCATTGATCAAACACTTTTCTTTTAATACATAATGACATATTGCTCTTGAAAATTATGCTGTTTCTTCCAAAAGTACTCCAGGTAAGTTTCGTACGCCGATTCATTTCTTCATCAATGTGACCCTCACTTGATATCTGCTGTCCAAGATAAACGTACCTGTCTGTTAGCTCCAGCTTTTCTCCATCAATCGATAAATCTTCATTTTGTGTAAAAGCATTGAACATCACTTTTGTCTTCTGAAAGTTCATTTTTAATCCCACTTCTTTACTCTTGTCAGCAAGTTCCTAGATCATACTCTGCAACTCTGATGGGGTAGTTGCAAAAATGACTACGTTATCAGCAAAACGAAGGTGGGTTAGATAATCTCCATTAATCTCTATCCCATTGTTTTCCCAGTTCGGTGATTGAAAGACATTTTCCAATGTGGCGTTAAAGAGCTTCGGAGATATGGTGTCACCTTGTCTCACTCCCTTTCCAATTTTTATGTGTGTTGTATTTTCAAACAGCCGAATTTTTGCACTTGCATTTTCATATATGTTATTAATAATATTAATGTATGCATCTTCAATACCGCAGGATTTCAGAGCCATTGTAACTGCTGATGGTTTCACCGATTCATGTATATGCAATACGATATTGATGTGAATTCATGCAATAAAGGTAAAATCACAGAAATGTGACACTGTCGGAATTTTTTTATACCAAACGTTGGTGATTGAGATATGACATATTTTGGATAAGAAAAGATCGAAATAACGTTTCTTTTTCTTCTGACGGTATGCACTTCTAAAATAAATGGTTGCTGCGTTTATACATATTTTATTTTTAGCTGTCTCTGAAGGAGATATCGCAGCTCAATATTTTCTGCAAAAAGAAGAAAATTGCGTAAATACCGTTCGTTGTTGTTTACTCAAAAGTATACTTTCTTCGGTTGAACAGAAAGCCGGCTTAAAGTAATTTTAAATGCAAAACTAATAAAAATAAGGTTTATTTAAAAATTTACGATACAAGGCAGGGCTATTTTCGGTACATAACTAACTTTATTTACGAATTACAGCTCAAACATAATTTGATATCTATTTGCCACTGTTTCACGTTGTGTCAATTGAATAAATCCTTGAATGAAATACATCAACAAGTTTTTATTTTCGCCCTGAAATTTTAGCAGCATATTTGGCGAATTATATTTATCTTTTTCATTACTGTTACAGCGATGCACGAAAGTTTAATGATTTTTTGGAGAACTTGATAGCTAGGAACCTATCCAGTCATCCTAGAAGGAGTTTTAGTAAATGTATATAATCTCAGAGGAAATATGTATTAGCTATCCAAGAATAAATGAATAATCCCAACAGAAATCCCGAGAAAATCTTAAGAAAAAAATGATCCTAGAAACAATCCTTGGGAAAGTTGTAATCCTAGTAAAATTCCTAGATCACATATATAACATACACGGCAGATTTCAGCCATCAGTGACCCATCACTGCCAGCTGGTGGCCAGCAGTTTCCCAACACTTGTGTTTTTGCTGGGACAGTCGAGTAGTATTATTGTAACCACTTCCTACTTTTGACGTCAACAGCGCGTAGCCAATGAAAGAAGGCACGTGTCGTGAGCTGGTTTGGAGGGTATATAAGGTGTGCTGTAGGCAATCTGAAAACATATCACTCGTTGCTGTCATGCATAAAAGGAGCGATTTATCAGATTTGCAAAAAGGGATGATTATCAGCTTTCGGGCCAATAGTGGCAGTATTTCTGAAACAGCGTAGTTTTTGAACTGTTCGCGTGCTGCTGTGGTTAAAGTGTATCGTGACTGGAAAAATGTGACCATTGCGAATAAGCGACGTGGAACTGCGGAGCATCACATACCATTGATGTGAGACGTGAATGTAGGCTTCTAAGGTGCGTGAGGGCCTATCGACACGCTACATTGGAGCAACGCACTGTACGAATGAACCAGGGGATACCGGAAGTGGGTCTAAAACGATAGTTCAGCGAACCCTGCTGCGTATGGGGCTCTCGTACAGACGGATGGTCACTGAAGCTATGATAACAAAGGTGTATCGGGAAGAAAAGGCTTACATTTGCACAGCAGTATCGGAGATGGACCTTCGCTGATCGGCAAAGGGTTGCCTTCTCCAACGAGTCACGTTTTCTGCTTCATCAAACGGATCGACGTAGGCGTATAAGGCGAGAAACATCGGAGAACAGACACTCTTCAATCATTGCTGGCAGAACACAAGCTGGTTGGGGCAGCATTATGGTCTGGGGAATGTTTTCGTGGTATTCTGTGGGTCCACGCATAGCTTTGGACAGCACTAATTCGTTTTGAATCCATCTTTGCAGACCACGTATACACATACATTCTGATTGTCTTCCCTGGGGCAGATGGGATCTTCCAGAACGACAATGCAACGTGTCACACAGCTAGAAATATCCGACAGTAGTTGGAAGAGCACGATGAGGACTTCAAAGTACTTTCCTGGTTCCCTAATTCCCCAGACTTAAACCCAATCGAGCATCTGTAGGACCACCTCGATCGTGTTGTTCACTCTATGGATCCCCCACCACGCATTCTCCAGCAGTTGTCAGATGCACTGCAGTCAGCATGACTCCACATACCTGTGAACACCTTCCAGTACCTTTTTGAGTCACTCGCAGCCCGTCAAGCTGCTGTCACCGCTGCACACGGCGGTTACTCTGGATATTAGCTGGTGGTCACAATAATGTGACTCGACAGTGTATTTGTAATGCTGTAGGAATCCCTCTGTAGTGTAAGATATTCTTTAAACTTACGATGTAATGTAGAGAAGCTTTTCGGAAAACTAGAATCCACTATATGACTGGAAAGACGCCGAAATGGAACAAAAAAGAAAGATAAGGAACAAGGAGGAAGGAAAATAAAAACGTGACAAGTCCTTCCGAAACTCCAGAAAACAGAATTCCTGTCAGCTAAAATGGCTTGTATTAAAGGGGATAGCATGATGTAGTTCCTGAAAAGCAGAAAAACGTCATTCTGGACAGAATGCACTTCAGCGGAACAACAAGACTTCAGAATTTGAATTCGTGCAAATGCATTGCGATGCAGAAATAAATTCAAAGAAAAACGGGGCAAAAAGGGAAGCATGAAATATGAGAATGCGCTTTATGTCAGTAACGACATGACATCCTAGAAATAAAGAGAATATCATAGGCCGTCTTTTTTTTTAACCGGGAGGACGAGCAATGCATGGATACGTTGCTGAGTTTTCCAAATTCTGAGAGCCCTACGAAAAGCAAAAGAGTTCATTCTTTCAACTGTCCTTAACGGGGGAAAAATATTCGGTGTAACAGCGACAACTGAAACATTCTCAAAAACAAATGCATTTCGTTTCAAAAGAAATCTAGCGTTGTCATGTAGGAACGTACAAACTGTAGAAGAAAAGAAAAGACGGTATGTAATGTTCATCTCAAGTTGTACCGCAGTCACAATGTATATTTTATTTTATTTTCAATTTGCTTGGTACTTAACGGGTTTGATGCTGTGTGAGCCATTTTTAAATCGAATAAAGTAGAAATTCTGCTCAACACGGGAGATATTTGAAATTTCTCCCGCGGCAAGAACTGCAAAAATCTTCATCAGCAAAAATGAAAAAAAATACCGGCAGCAAAAATAAAGTAGAAACAAAAGGGGAGAAAAACAAATTCATTCTTATTGACGGAGAGAGAGAAAGAGAGAGAGCAGCTATGTTCTAGCTAGCGACCGTATATTTCTTCAAATTCAATTTCTTTTGCATTTTGTCGTTCTTTGCGACTCTGACGTCTCGTTAGTGCAATGGTATAATCGCTGGCTTGTGACCATTCGTCCGGGTTCGAATCCGGGTGAGGCATGGAGGTTGTGTGTCTGTCTTACTGCACTGGTTTCTCTCTCTCTCTTCCGTGGAACCAGCCCTAAATTATAGACGGGCGAATGCTCATAGCCCATCAATTTACTCACGGTGGTTAAACCTGATCTTCAGCAGATCAATCTTTGAAACCCTACTACACTTTAAAATTTTTTTCCAGGCACAAAATTCTGAAATGAAGGTTTGCATATCCGAATATTTTCTAAAATATAGTAATATAGGTTTCCACTCGGATACTGGGGGCTTTGCAATAATTATATGCAATAATTGTTACAAAGACCCCAGGTATCCGAGTGGTCTGTGGCGTTGCCTTCTGATCGTTTGTGTTATATGTGCTTGGGTTCAAATTCGGCTGAGGCATTTTTTATTGGTGGTTTAGCAACCGCCCTGAGCAACTCGATGGGCTATAAGCAGTCTCCGTCCCTAATTTAGGGCCATTGGCTTCTGGGATAGAACCAGTGCAGTAAGAAGAACACAACGTCCATGACTCCTCGAGGTTCGAACCCACCTCGGATAATAATCAGATCAGATCATATGTAGAGATTTTAGGAAGGGAGTGTCTGACCCCAGGTCTTAAACAACCCTTGAAATAGGAAGCTAGGAGACTTGGGCTAGAGCAGTGGTCTCAAACTCGCGGCCCGATGACAATTGTTTTGCGGCCCGCATGAATGATTACAAAATAGAAATAAAACACCCTTCTTTCAAGCATGTTAAAATATATTAAATATAACATAAGCATGGAAATACTTGGCAAAGCCATCCTCTTTATAAGTATCACGTTTATTTAGGAAGAATATAACTACATTAAGCACGCGTATTGTTACGTCAAAAGTAATGCGAAAACGGTACCGATGTTTACCACCGACGTATTGTTTACAAATCCAAGAGCGCTGGCCGTCGTGTCGCTGTACAGAATTGACGTCATTTGAAAAGGGAATATTATTTGCGCAGAATTGAAATCAAGCGCTGGCAACACTGATCAAACTTGAAAAGCTCCCTCCAGCTCAGCTGGTGTCTAGTTTGTTTCGTCCGGCTGCATCGGTTGCTTCACACGCAAGACGAAATCGGCTTTGTTGAATTTTCTACGGAGATAGGTATGTTAACAGAGGACTTCAACAGGCAGTTTGAATGTTTCAAAGACATGGAAAATATTTTCTAAATATTGTTACGACCGGGCAGCGAATTGGTTGCACTTTGGGTTCTTTTATGGATACTGCAGGTGAGAGAACTGAATAAATGACTCAGGCCAGTCCAAAGAAAATCGGTAGCGTTTAAAACAAGCACAGGCTTTTAATACAGATAATTATTCAAATAAGCTCATTGGTAGAAGGTAAAATAATTAATACAAATTTTAAATAGCGTTAGGCTGGACTTTCTGCTATATAGCATTACCTAATTGGATTCACAAGCCAATCGCTAACTCATGCGAATTAAGAGTTCCTGAACTGTCAACCCTGCATTCAAAAAAGTTCAAGATGACAAACAGGACTTACTTGGACTCTTGTAATTGGTAATAAATCCAACGTTTTGTGTTTTTAGCGTTATCCTGAGGAGAGCAGGCTTTTAAAAACACTCTTTTCCGCTGCTCCTCCAGGTAACACAATCTTTGTGAGCACACCACTGATGATAATCAGCAATAAGCTGATCTTCCAGACGTCACCACTTCGCCGTGATCAAACCTTTCGGTCTCCCCACCGCTCCTCGGTAGGGGTAAGCGGAGAGAACGGAGGCCACTCTGTGAAGAAGATGCAAGATGCCGTCAGGTCCGAAAGCAATAGTAGGATGGAATCAGCTGAAAACGAGCAGCCACGCTGTGGTCAGGTGACAGCTACTTCCTTGGCAAAGTCAGAGGGGGAAGGTGAATCCTGCCCTCTTTGTTCCCCCTTTCACAGCAGCAATGCCCAGGCGGGTAACTGGGCGCTTCTGGAGCACTTGCGATGAATTTGGGAGACTCCGGCAGTAGTTACTCGCATACCTTCGAGGGGTGTCGTCTCAGAGATTCGGGCAAAATCCCCTTTCTTTGATAACTGAACTTCCCTTGTTCCTTCTATAGTTTTCTTTCGCTCCCTAATTTTTAGTCACCATCAGCTCGATACGACTATGATTCCAGACTCGGCATGTTTTCTGTGTTATGTAGGGGAACCAGCTCTCGTCCGAGTAATTTCAGCAAGCTCCCTCTCTTTTCTTGGACGCCTGCCTCTGTCCGACGGTACCCAGCCACTACTTCTTTTCTTCTCTTGCTTTTACGCTAGTTTCCCTGAAACCGTCAAAACAAACCACTTGAGAATTTGTTTATTAGCGTCTTCCCGCATGACGTGCCATCTAGAGACAGAGTTTCAGACGCATTTTTGTCTGGGTGAATGGGTGAAAATTGGGGACTTCGTTTGCAGGATGGGTTTCTTTGCGTTAACTCCGCGCTCTTAAAAAGCGTCCCAAAAATACAGCTTTGGCAATAATATTTTTGTGACAATATATTCAAGTCTCCGTTTTCCTATAATGCTGAAAACGCGCTTGAAGAACTTTAGCTTGAATTAATAGACTTTCAGTGTGATTCTTTCCTAGAAGAAAAATTCAACAGCTGCAATCTGAGTTTTACCAGTTAATTTCAAAGGACAAGTACGTGAACATTGATAACCTAGCTGCACGGGTTCTGTCTGTGTTCGAAAGAACATGCTGACGTGAACAATTGTTTTCAGGAATGAACCAAGTAAAATGTCTTGAAAGGAATAGGTTAAGTGACAGTCACTTATGCGCACTTTTAAAAGTAGCATGTTCAAAGGATATTATTCCACATATCAATAAGTTAGTGATAGAAAAGTGAGCCCAAGTTTCTGGTCAGAATACATAATATTTTCTGTACCAAGTACCGTGGTCAGTAGGTAAAAGGTTATTCTTTTAAGTTTTAAGTGAAAATAATAGTTACGAAAAGGGATTGTTCTCAGTGATCGATGAAGCATTTGTTTTTATTATTTACCGATAATTAGAAACATTATTCCACTGTAGTGCCAAGCCATTGGTGTAGTTTTGTAAAGTTGATATTTATTCATAAGAAATGTATTAATATTCATACTGCCCTCTAAATTCCTTCAAACTAGAAAGTGGCCCTTCCAAGGGTCTCAGTTTGAGACCACTGGGCTAGAGTGCCGGATAGGAAAGTGACACGGAAACGAGGTAGAAAGGGGAGGAAGACGCCCTTATTTATTACCAGTGGGCCAGTACCCGGGGCCCGACGGCTTAACGTGCCCATCCGACGCACGACGGATATTTAGTGGTTCGAGCGTTCGTACCTGCCTGGGATCGAACCCGAGGTCTTCTCCGTGGCAGTCACGAGCGTTGACCACTAGGCCACCAGCGGCCCCTCCTCGAATGAATGGGCAGAAGCCAGAGCTCAGACCTCTGCGCCACCGAGCCGGGACTGCAGATGCATGTGTGGTGTGTTTATCTGATGTCTTACTTGCGCTGTTCATTTCCTAAAACCAGTGTCCCTAAATTAGGGACAGACGTCTGCTTATGGGTCTATGAGTTACTCATAGTCCCGGATGAGGCATAGGTGGTGGGATTGCCGGATAGTGCGGCTCTGTCTCTTTCCTAGAATATCTGTGGCCCTAAATTAAGGGCGGGTAACTGCTTGCAGACCTGTGAGGTGATTACGGTGGTCGTTAAACTCCCGGAACAAAATAATTATAAAAATATTAATAATGAAAGAAAGAAAAAATCAAATCTGTCTCGCACATCGGCTTGTCTTCTAGTTTTCCTTGTTTCTATTTCTGTTGTGGTTATGATCTCATACTTTCATTGAAAGAGTGACACTAAATTCGGTGCTGGAAGTTCCGCCTAGATTCTGTTGCATGAAATCGGTTAACTCAGAAGAGCAAAAAAGGTGAACATGTAAACCTTAGTACGTCAGCTGAGTGTGTTTATCAAAATAAGCCCTGAAGAAATGTCGTCGTGCACGGAAACTAAAGCTCAAAGAATTTAAAGTTTAAGAAAACTCTGATTGGCGACCAAGGTTTAGAAAAGTCTTAATATGCACAATAACATAATGATATTTAAGAGAAAAAGTAATGACTTTTTTTTTGGCATTTACGCTAAAATCTACATAGTCCAGTCACGTTATTGTGACCATCTCCTACTTTTGAGGTCTACAGCGTGTAGCCAATGAAAGAAGGCCCGTGTCGTGAGCTGGCTTGGAGGGTATATAAGGTGTGCTGTAGGCAAAACATGTCACTCGTTGCTGCCATGGATAAAAGGAGCGATTTATTAGATTTGCAAAAAAAAGGATGATTATCGGCTTTCGGGACAAGGGTGGCAGTATTTCTGAAACAGGGCAGTTCGTGAACTGTTAGCGTGCTGCTGTGGTTAAAGTGTATCGTCATTGGATAAATGACACCATTGTGAACAAAGGGCGTGGAAACTGCGGAGCAACACGTGCCACTGATGTGAGAGGTGAACATCGGCTGCGAAGGTGCGTGAGGGCCGATCGACGCGCTACAGTGGAGTAACTCACTGGCCGAGTGAACCACGGGACTAACGGAAGTGTGTCTAAAACGACAGGTCAGCGAACCCTAATGCGTATGGGGCTCCGATGCAGATGGATGTTTACTTCACCTATGCTAACGAAGGTGCATCGGCAGAAAAGGCTTACATTTGCACGGCAGTATCGGAATTGGACCTCCGCTGATTGGCAAAGGATTGCCTTCTCAGATGAGTCGCGTTTTCTGCTTCATCGAACGGATGGACGTTGGCGTACAAGGCGAGAAACGTCGGAGAACAGACACTCTTCAACCATTGTTGGAAGAACACAAACTGGTGTTGCCAACGTTATGGTCTGGTGAATGTTTTCATGGCATTCTCTGGGTCCACTTATACCTGTCGAAGGCACTATGGACCGAATACGTTATGAATCCATCCTTCCAGACCACGTGCACCCATACATGCTGAATGTCTTCCCTGGGGCGGATGGGATCTTTCAGAACGACAATGTGACGTGTCGTACAGCTAGAAATATGCGAGAGTGGTTGGAAGAGCACGATGAAGACTTCAAAGTACTTCCCTGGCCCCCTAATTCACTAGAGTTAAATCCAATTAAGCATTTGTTGAACCACCTCGATCGTATTGTTAAGTCTTGGATCCCTCACCACGCACCCTCCAGCAGCTGTCAGATGCACTGCAGTCAGCATGGCTCCACATACCTGTGAACACCTTCTAGCACCTTATTGGGTAACTCCCAGCCGTCTAGCTGTTGTCCGCGCTGCACATAGTGGTTACTCTGGATATTAGCTGGTGGTCACAATAATGTGACTTGACCGTGTATACAGGGTGATTCAGCTAAGCGTGTACAAACTTCTGGAAGGGGTAGGTTGCACAAAGCCAAATCGGAGTCACATAGCAAGGCAGGGTCTGAAACGCCATCGTCATATGCTAGTGAAAAAAGAGGACGAGAAATGAAAGAGCAGCACGTAAGAGAACGAAATGCTTTTTATTACTCACAAGACATTTGCAAAATTCATTGAGGTTACAGAAGGTGTTCAAAGTTGCGACCATGAGCTGTAACACGCGCTTGACATCGTCGGTGCATGGAATCACGTACATTTTGGAAAATTCCTGGCGTGTCTGGGACTTCCGAAGCAGCTACAGAGATGCGCGCTACAAGGAATTCGTCACTTTCAACGGGGGCGTCGTACACCAGCCCTTTGATGTAACCCCAGAAGAAGTAATCAAGGCATGTTAAGTCCGGTAATTTTGCAGGCCAATGAACGGGACCACCACGCCCGATCCACTGATGTCCAAATGTCATGTTTAAGTCATTGCTGAAATTGGCGGGGGCCTTATCGTGCTGGAACTACATTGCATTGCCAGCGCCTGAGGGACCTGTTGTTCGTTCAATAGCTCTGGCAAGACGTCCTCCTGAAATATCCGGTTACTCCTTCCGTCCAGACAAGGGGGCATGAGCCAATTAAGTGGTCCCCGACAATGCTGGCCCAAACGGTAACAGCAAAACGGTTTTCTGCTGCACGTAGTCGTACAGCATGGGGGTTCTCCACTGTCCATACATGCGCGTTATGTGCATTGAAGCAACCTTCCCGTGTAAAGCACGCTTCGTCCGTGAACAGCACAGAAGCAGGATATTGGGGTTCTGCCGCACTCTTCTGAAGGTACCATTGCACAAATGCAATGCTCTGAGGGTAATCCTCAGGGCTTAGTGTCGGAATGCGCTGCACATGATATGGATGCAATTGGTTTTCGTGGAGAACCCGCCATACGATGGACTGGGACAGACCAAACCGATGGGTAATTGCTCGTGTGCTGGCACTTGGAATGTCTGCTGCATGACTTAACACATTCTCTGCGATGGCAGGAGTGCGTACTCATCGTTCCCGACACCTGGAAGGCTCCTGGAAAGGACCAGTGTTGCATAACCTCTGACGCAGCCCTGCAAACACTTGGTGGTTTGGCACTCGTCTCATCGAGTATCCGCTCTTAGTACAGTCGCACGGCTGCTCGTCCGTTGCTCCGTATGCGAGGTGCATATCAGCGATTTCCGCGTTTGTGAACTAAGCCATTCTACTACCTCTTCGGGCGGTTTACAAGTGACAGTATCCTGAAAGAAAGTATGAGCAGTCTCGCGGCCGAACAGCGCCATCTATCGCATGAAGATGGCGTTTCAGATCCTGCATTGCTATGTGATTCCGATTTGTCTTTGTGCAACCTACCCCCTCTCAGAAGTTTGTACGCGCTTAGCTGAATCACCATGTATGATAACCGATTTGTACATATGAACTATTGTATGATGATTAAACTGAAATTATCGATACAGGTATCTTTGAATCGTATGACTGAACTCTTGGGTGTTCAGAGCGTCTTTTGACGAAATAAATAAGAAAGTAAAAATAACGTCAGAATTAATTCCATAAATTTCACGGTGCGAATATCTGTTTGTAGTTGTCCGAGGTAAAAAAAAAAAAATTTTTATTTCTCCCTATGTAGGAGTCAAGATATCTGAAAAATACAAATATGCAACTTCGCCTTTTTGTAGGAAATTCTGAATTCCGAATATCTGGGAACTGTAGGATGATGGATGATCTTCCATAAAGAGCGCCCTACTGCAAAAAGAAATCTTCAAACGGATTTCTCGTGACGTAGTTATCGTACAAAATACTGATGAACAGCTCTGAACATAGAAAATGCCTCATCATGAAGGAATGCACGAAATGAAAGGAAATGAAACACAAGTACAAAGCTAGGTTAAAAAAAAAGTGATTTAATTTTTGAGGTATTAGATGAATGTGATGGGCGAGGAGATGGTATAGAGTGACCTTAGAATATTAGAAGCAAACAGATAATTAATTCTGAATTTGCTTGCAACTCATAGTGGTCATTCACGTAACACCTCTCAGGGAATTTCAAAATTTCATCGCCTTGGAGCAAGAATCGAACCCGCACCTGCCAATTTCCGTTCCAGGGCAATAAAATTTTCAGGTTTTTTTGAGAGGTGTTACGTGAACGACCAGTATGCGTTACAAGCAAAATTTATTATCTGTTTGCTTCGAATATTTTACCGATTTCCCATGTATTATGGAGAATATTTCTTCCTTCACTGATTTAGAGTGACCTTAGTCAGCAAGTCGTATGACTCCCATGCTGGGCTATATATTCGGCAACAAGGCCTAGCATCGAATAGAACAGTTCCCGGATGATGTTCTGAGGTAACGATGACCATGTGTCGTTGAGATATCTCACAATTAACCGAAATTGTGGGGGTAGTCGTGGAGAGGCGTTTTGTCGCCTGCCAATGACGTCTTACAAGTTTTCTGTTGGGAAGATGCCTGAGGATCGCGCTGGCGTGTGCAGAACCTAACACCTTAGTTGTTGTTTTTTTTTTGTTTTTTATTAGATTGATTGGATTGGATTGAAGGTTTAACGACCACCGTGAGCAACTAAGTGGGCTATAAGCAGTCGCCCTTCCCTAATTTACGGCCACTGGTTTCAGGGAAGGAAGAGACCTAGTGCCGTAAGAGAAACACAACATCCATACCTCACTGGGATTCGAACCCGGACCCCTTTCGGATGAATGATCAGAAGCCATCGCGTAGACCACTGCGCCAACGGAGCGGAACCTATCGCCTTGTAGACACTGTCTTCTGAAGTTGGGAGTGTGCGAGCAGGCATTATCTTGTTGAAACTGGGTCTCAGGGATAGTACGCAAGTTTTGATGCATGAGGGCAATGGAATGGATCCCGCTCCTATATCCTGACCTTTGACCCCATTTCGTCCATTTTCAATAGGGTTCCTTCCTATGTTGTCCTCAATCACATACTAAAACTTCCTCGAAATCGAACCATTTTTTCGTAAATTATCGTGCGGACAGATGGACAGAGCTGGAGCATATACGCTTCTTCAACCTATGGTTGGAAAGCCTAAAAAAGAGGAAAAGAAAAACGTATTGATCACAGACATAAAAGAAAACACTCAGCGGTTAGCTTGAGATTAACAACAACCTAATCGTCAAAACTGAAGAAATTTTTGTATATCTAATGAAAAATTGCGATTCTAATGAAATGATGTAATACGCAGACGCACAATGAAATATAACACACGGAAAAACCAACAGCAATATAACAGGAGATGAACTGTGTCACGTAAACCCCTATGTCAATACTCGCCATAACAAAGGTAATTTTACATCACTTTAAAAGAAGTCCCGCTGATGATAAAAGAAATCATCACTTTAAAAAGAAGTCCCGCTCCTGTCCAGCGGAAATGCATACGAGTAATATTGGGCCACCCCGGTGGCGCAGTGGTCTAAGCGATGGCCTCTGATCATTCGTCCAAACGAGGTCCGGGTTCGAATCCCGGTGAGGCATGGATGTTGTGTTTGTCTTACGGCACTGGCTCTCTCCCTTCCCTGGAACCAGTGACCCTAAATTAGGGACGGGCGACTGCTTATAGCCCATTGAGTTGCTCACGGTGGTCGCTAAACCTCCAATAAAAAAAAATAAAAAATAATAATAAAAAATATTGGAAGTTTATCGATTTTTGGAATGGAGCCTGCGATAAAGACGTACGAAATCTTACGATTCTAATGGAAATGTCCAAACGTGTAATGGTTGTAAGGTTGTCTCTTACCTTACAGCTATGGAAAGATAAACACTGCGAAAAGTGTCATGAGACGAACGACCTTAAAGCTAAAGTGGTGGTGAGAAGAATGCCTTCTAAATTCTTATTCTGGACTGTAGTTATTATAAATTATTATCGACGACACTATAGTCTACATTCGTGAAGCTGTTCAGTGCTTAAACGATAAGTGAAGAACAGATTAACCTTACAAAAATACATTAATATTTTCAAGATCAAACAGAAGTCGATGATCTTTCCACGTTTATAAGTGAGTCACGGAAAAAATTCTCATCGGCCGCCACCGGGAATCGAACCCAGGATCTTCCAGTTACTCGCCGGACATGCTACCACTGCACCAGAGTGGCCTCGAATTCACCAGGCTCACATACGACTAACTGCTAAACCACATGGTTGGTTTCCTTTTAAAATATCTTTTCCCCAAGAAGCAACCTGCCATGTGGTTTGGCAGTTAGTCGTACGTTAGTCTTCTGTATTCGAGGTCGCTCTGGTGCAGTGGTAGCATGTCCGGCGCGTAACTGAAAGACTCTGGGTTCGATTCCTGGTGGCGGCCGATGATAGTTTTTTCGTGGCTGAGTTATAAACGTGGAAACAGCGATGACTTCTGTTTGATATTCCTAATCCACGTCAATTGTGTGTATTAATATTTTCAAAGCATTTAATTTATTTTACTTCGGAAAACCAGTTTTTATTCTGTTGGGTTCGTAACTGTTTTTTATTCAATGAAACGTTTTTGAAGTCACAGATCATTTCAATGTGTAGAGAACAGGAATTGAGCGTTTCTTCCTCCGTGGAAATACTCAAGATACAGAGGATCATACGGGTAATGATACTCTTGATCTGGGTGAAACCAATGCAGTCTAGAAAGTAGATGGACATGGCATTAGAGAGATGAGTTTCCTCCATTGGTGACGCCACTCCATGTTACATGGCCTGATACGTCGGTGTCATGTCTGACCTCATACACGATGGTGCTTGAAACCAATGGGAAGCTTTGGTTTCCTCGTGATGTCACTAAAAGAGGGAACTCATCTCTCTAATGTCACATGACCACAAGGTCATGTGACATTAGAGAAACACCGAAACAAAAACAAAAAGAGAAGATACCGTGTTCCATTTCGCATTCTGGAAATACGTCGAGATAAAAAAGTTTGACGTTTTACCTATGGCAATAATCCTAAAACACGAAGGGCAATTGCAAGATGCACAGGGGTGTCACACTCTATCGTTTACCCAATCATTCATGATGATTAGGGATCATAATTTATAGGTAAAAATTATTCTCACCTAAAAACATATATTTTTGGAAATGTTGTATGTAATTATATATTTTCCAAAATTCCGTAATAAATACATAAATTCGAATGTTTCTTCCATTTCTTTATTTCTCAGTGTAAATAAACACCAAGTAAAAATTCAGCGCAAGAATAAATAAAAAAAAAAAACAAAAAAAAAAGGAAAAAAAAAACAGTATTGCAACGAGCACGTGGTATTTACGCCCGTTTTTTCCCCATAAAAACTCGTTTTATTTGCGCCAGCGCGTTGCCGAATGACGTCTTGTATTCCTACTTGCCGCCCTGATAGCGCAGTGGTCTAAGCGCTGGCTTATGACCGTTCGTCCGAGAAGGGTCTAGGTTCGAATCCCGGTGAGGCATGGATGCTGTGTTTGTCTTACGGCACTGGCTCTATCCTTTTCCGAGAAGCAGTGACCCTAAATTAGTGACGGGCGACTGCTAATAGCCCGTTGATTTACTCACGGTGCTCGTTAAACCTTCAATGAAAAAAAAAATCCCACTCGAAGAAGCGAAACACATGAATATATGCCTCAAAGTCTAATGAATATGTCTCAACGTCTAACACGAAGAGTATATGTATATGCCGTTCGCGTTATTGTCGTTGCTTTTGATGCGGAGAAAGCAGCATAACAGCGGAACGAGCAGGCAGAACAGACCGAAAGACAACTCAAGAAATAGACTAGAGTCCGGTACGGTAAGGCATGCACATATATGCAGCATTACGTGTGGGGGGGGGCAGTGTCGGAAGGGTATAAAGTACACGGGCGGTGTTCGCTCAGTAATTCGGTGAAAGCTATTGCACGGTGTACATTGATTTGAACGACGTCAAATTGCTGCCACCGTGTGATATGGCCAACACGCAATCCAGTATATGACATCTGGATGACTTTACCCGATGTCGCGTCATTGGGAAGTTGGAAGCAAGTCTAAGTGTGACTAGTGTGGCCGAGCACTTCGGGATCACTCACAGCATCGTTTCACGAGCTTGGAGAGCATTTCAAACGACAGGAGCAGCTGTCCAAGAGTTTAGCAGTGGTCGTCCACGAGCAACAACGGCGGCGGACGACCGGTATATTGCCCTACAGGCGAGAAGAGACAGACGGCGGACAGCGGGAAAAATCGCAAGGCACATGCAACAGACAACTGGAAGTCCGTTATCGCATTTTACCATGGCCAGGAGGCTGCACAAAGGTGGTCTATTTGCACGACGACCAGTACGGTGTGTGCCATTAACCCCTGCTCATCGGAGACGGCGGTTTCTGTGGTGCCAGGAACACGTGAACTGGACACATCAGCAATGGGGTCGAATTCTCTTTACGGATGAGAGACTATTTAGTCTGACGAGCGATTCTGGACGTATACACATCTGGAGGGAGCAGGGAACACGCAATCACACCTCCAACATCATCGAAAGGGACCGGTTTGGAGGTGGCGGAGTTCTCGTTTGGGGCGGTATCATGCTTGGTAGCCGTACTGACGTCCACATCTTCCAAGGAGGTTCAGTCACTGGTGTCCGCTATTGTACCGAGGTTCTCCTGGCTCACGTGCGTCTGTTTAGAGGTGCTGTGGGTCCTGAGTTCTTCTTCATGGACGACAACGCTACACCTCATCGTACAGTGGCTGTCGCAGAGCTGTTGGTGAGTGAAGATATTCAACGCATGGATTGGCACGCAAGGTCGCCGGACCTAAAGCCAATCGAACTCGTATGGGACCTTCTCGGGAGACGCTTGGCTGCACGTCACCAGCCGCTAGCAACGATTCCGCAGCTGCGATTGGCGCTACAAGAGGAATGGGCCGCGATGCCTCAACAGCTCCTTGACAACCGCGTCCTCAGCATGGACAGACGTTGTAAATCCTGCAACGCAGTCAGGGGTGAGCATATACCCTACTAAAGACTGGATTTTTCATGGCAGCCTCCTGTCACATGGACGTTTCTGTCTTCTGTCCAGTTGTGCTCGAAGCTACCTTTTCAATAAAGTGCATTTGTATCCTTTTGGATTCCTTGTTTGGACGGTTTTGCTCACTTGTCCCATATTCTTACATCTTGGGGATCTTATGGTATGATTTGAGTCGATGTGGAGCACTTCTGCACGACGTTACATTCGAAAAACCGTCTCGTCCTTAATTTTTGCACTCCAGTGTATGTACACATATTCTCTTTTATATCGTAATCACTTTTTTCCTTGCATACTTTGCTTTTTTTTTTATTTTTTTTGACAAACACTTATCATGAAATCTGTTGAAAATAAATCCATATGAGCATTGGTCCGGGTTCGAATCCCAGTTAGGTACTGATATTATGGTTGTCTTACGACACTGGTTCTCTTTCTTTCTTGGAACGAGTGGCCATAAATTAGGGACGGGTGACTGCTTATAGCCCATTGAGTGGGTCACTGTGGTTGTTAAACCTGCAATCAAAATAAAAAACCCATCTCGTCAGTCTTATCTATCTCAAACATTATCTGGAATTGACAACTGTTCTCCGAAAAACACCAAAAATTTTATTATGCAACATCATACTGACGCTGAAATTTTAAGTGTTAGCGTAACATTGCGATGTACTGCATTACCCTTATTTTGCTATAACCGGAATTAAGAAGCACTCTGTATAAGATTAATCCTAATTTCTACAAAGGAGGATTGAATATTTTAGTGGAAGACAGTTTTCTTTAGTAGTAAGTAACCCGTATTCCCTTTTCATACATATTGCTTTCTTTTGCGAAACCATATTTCATTATGAAATAAAGGCATTTAAACTTTGTTTTATTTGATCTTTACCGTTAAGAAAAGAACGAAGCATATATCCAAGTTGAAGTAAAAGGAAAGATGCATAAAATATGCAAAACTAATACCTGCAGGCGAGACTTCTCTCTTCTTTGTCCGCAGAGAGGCCCGACAACGACTCGTTCTTCATAAAAGGATAAACGCTTTGGAGACATTCGTCAACTTCCGAGCTTTGACATGATTTATTAGAATCCTTCCCGGAAGATCCTTTATCTTCGGGCGAATCTGTAATGAAGGAAGATGAAAACAATCAGACTTTTTTTCTCGTGAGGCAGTTCAATACATAGACAAAATATCTTGCCACCCGCGTTTATTTAACCGAAAAAGAGCTTTTTGCGTTAACCTCAATGAAATCTAACAGCGCTATTGTTATTTCGAAAAATAAAATAAGCATAAATTTAAAACTGCCAATTCAACGCATGTGTATAAATATTATTCATGTAACGAGTACATACACCGTAAAATTTAAGTGGTGTGAATTAACGGAACATTTCTAAAAATAACGTGCAGCAAAGTGGCCGGTAGGTGTCCGTTTTTGAACGAAATTTTGGTTTCTAAAACTTTCCGTTTCTTTTAACTTCCGTGTCTTGACCGATTTCAGAAAAGTTTTTCCGTATTGATACGGAAAGTTCGCAAAAACGGAAACTGAATATTTCACTTCTTTCACCAGAAACGGATATTCAGTGGTTCGAACGTGGTGCTATGGCATTACTTTTCGTGGTCCAGCTTGGGACCATCAGTCGCTTTGGACAAAATTATTACTGCTGAAATATACTTAGATATACTGGACAATTATGCACTACTGACGTTGGGACAGTACTTTGGAGAAGGCCCGTACCTCTTTCAGAAGCACAAGGCACTATGTCATACTATCAGAACAAAACCATGGATGTTGAGCTCTACTTAGACGTCCTGGACAATTATGAACTACCTACTTTGTGACAGTACTTTGGGAAAGGCCCATACTTCTATCAGAAGGACAACGCACCACGTGATACTATAAGGACGAAACCATGAATGTTGAGCTCTACCTAGATATACTGGACAATTATGAACTACCTACTTTGTGACAGTACTTTGGGAAAGGCCCATACTTTTATCAGAAGGACAACGCACCACGTGATACTATAAGGACGAAACCATGAATGTTGAGCTCTACCTAGATATACTGGACAATTATGAACTACCTACGTTGTGGCAGTACTTTGGGAAAGGCCCATACTTCTATCAGAAGGACAACGCACCACGTAATACTATAAGGACGAAACCATGAATGTTGAGCTCTACCTAGATATACTGGACAATTATGAACTACCTACGTTGTGGCAGTACTTTGGGAAAGGCCCATACTTCTATCAAAAGGACAACACACCACGTGATACTATAAGGACGAAACCATGAATGTTGAGCTCTACTTAGACGTCCTGGACAATTATGAACTACCTACTTTGTGACAGTACTTTGGGAAAGGCCCATACTTCTATCAGAAGGACAACGCACCACGTGATACTATAAGGACGAAACCATGAATGTTGAGCTCTACCTAGATATACTGGACAATTATGAACTACCTACGTTGTGGCAGTACTTTGGGAAAGGCCCATACTTCTATCAGAAGGACAACGCACCACGTGATACTATAAGGACGAAACCATGAATGTTGAGCTCTACCTAGATATACTGGACAATTATGAACTACCTACTTTGTGACAGTACTTTGGGAAAGGCCCATACTTTTATCAGAAGGACAACGCACCACGTGATACTATAAGGACGAAACCATGAATGTTGAGCTCTACCTAGATATACTGGACAATTATGAACTACCTACTTTGTGACAGTACTTTGGGAAAGGCCCATACTTCTATCAGAAGGACAACGCACCACGTGATACTATAAGGACGAAACCATGAATGTTGAGCTCTACCTAGATATACTGGACAATTATGAACTACCTACTTTGTGACAGTACTTTGGGAAAGGCTCATACTTCTATCAGAAGGACAACGCACCACGTGATACTATAAGGACGAAATCATGAATGTTGAGCTCTACCTAGATATACTGGACAATTATGAACTACCTACGTTGTGGCAGTACTTTGGGAAAGGCCCATACTTCTATCAGAAGGACAACGCACCACGTGATACTATAAGGACGAAACCATGAATGTTGAGCTCTACCTAGATATACTGGACAATTATGAACTACCTACGTTGTGGCAGTACTTTAGGGAAGGTCCGTACCTCTACCAGCTGGACAAAGCACCATGTCATTCTAGTCTCGTTGTTACAGATTGGTTTTCAGATGTGGACTCCGACATTTTGGGATGGCCAGCCCAGGGTGTTGACCTGAACTCTATACAGAATCTCTAGAACCAATTGAATCTTCGGGAACATGGAAGAAACGATATCTTAACAAAAGAAGCTGAACTGGTCACCGCTTTGTAGGCCGACTGATAGAACATTTCGGAGGGCACTTACAAAATAGTGGTGGTGAGTATCCTCCGAATACTGGAGGCCGTCAAAAAGGGTTAAGTTTCCAGCAGACAATTCCAGCAGACAATAATAAATCTCCTGTAGCTAAAGATATTTGTAGAGATGCAGATGTCCTTATATTAATGGAAGGGCAGAGTATACGTTTCATTGAATCTTTCCGTCTAGCGAAATTCATTTTGTTTAACTGTTACAAAATATATTCTAACTTTGGAAATTGCAGAACAGAATGCAAAAAGCAAACGAAATAGCGTTAGTATTCTATCGTAATGGAAAAATTGCAGACATTCTTTCGCTGGATGTGGAATTGATTTCTTCAGTTTCCCAAATTTATTGAAATGTGTTTACTTTTATGGAACTGTAACATGTGGGTAATACAACGCGTCTAACAAAATCAAGTTTCGGCTTTGAACATTATTCGTTTAAACATGCACTATGTTGTCAAAAGTCACCGGAGACCTAGAAGAGAAACACTCCATAGCATTTATTGACATACATTAGTGCGGTTTCGGTCCACCATTGGCCTTAATGCATGCACTGACTTTTCGAGACAGGCTTTCGACAAGGTTTTGGAACACAGCTTTAGGTATGTGCTCCCATTCAGTACATAATGCTGCGGCTAACCGTTGCTTAGTAGTAGGCTTTGGTTCCAAACCTCATATGCGGCGCTTTAATTCATCCTATAGGTGCTCTGTGGGATTAAGATCAGGGCTCTGTGCTGGCCAGTCCACACACGATACGGAATTATCGTCAAACCACGCCGTAACAGTCCTTGCTTTATGACTCAGAGCATCATCCTTCTGGTACCAATAAGGCTCGGTTCCATAGTATTGCCACAGAGCTGGTAGGGCATAATGATCCAGAATATCGAGGTAGACGTGCTGGTTAACAGGTTTGTCCACGACAATCAATGGGCTGGGACCATACCACGAAAAACTCTCCCTCACGAGTACACTGCTAGCTCCAAACTTGACCGTAGGAACAGTACACTGTGGGAAATAGCGTTTCCTCGGCTGCCGCCATACCGACCCAAGGCAATCAGACTGATGGATCGTGTATATGGATTCATCAGTCCCTAAGACCTGCTTACATTGATCTACGGTTCACGATAAATGCCCTTCACACTATGCTAAAAGAGGAGTAGCATTCCGAATGGAGATGAATTGTTAATGAGCAGCCGCACGACCACGGTAACCCATGGAATGAAGTTCTGTGCGAATGGTGCGTGTACTTACCGAGGTTCCAGTATTTTTACTCATTTGTACACTGAGGTCTTGTGCAGCACTCCGTCGATTAGCTGTGGTGACTTTCCTAAGGTTTCGACGTCCTCTATCACTGATTTTCTTTCGTCTGCCGGTACGTTTTGCTGCTTCAGTTCAGTACATCCGTACGTGAATTGATCTCCATGCTGTTTACGAGTATGCTAACACGATTAGTGTGCGGCACGAATTTTTAACGCTACAATGATTTCAATCCGGACCTTTTTTTTTGTCACAGGCGGTCGGCCGTAAGTCGCCCCATACTATCCGCGGAGTTAGACGTAGTCCTACGTCAAAATAATGTGGTCCGATGATCCGCGGTACACATTTTTCTATATCGAGAGTAGGCAGAGAATTTGGCGGGAGCCCATGAAGCAGTGGACGCAGCTTGCCGTGTAAACACAACTCAAGCTCCTGGAGGTAGGGCAATGGTGTGGGGTACGCTATGTTGGTACGGAACGGGTCTGCTGGTATTTTCTGGAAGGTCGGGTGACCTCCAAAGGTTATCTGAACATTGATACCGATAAACTCCATCTTGCAATGTTGATTTCTACCAATCAGGTGACGGAGCTTTCATAGACAACAATGCTACTCTCTTTCGCACCAGAACTTGTCGATAGTGGCTTAGAGAGCATGACAGCGACTTCCAATATGTTCCCTGGCCAGACCAATGACCGGATCTGAATGCCGTTGAGAATGAATGAGACACGTTAGAAAAACAGATCCGGGAACAAAAAACAGCTTCCATGAAATCTAAGCCGGTTAAAGAACTGTCTGCTGAACTCCTAGTATGCTATATACGTAGATGCGCCTCAACACATTGTGGAATCTATGCCAACCCGCATACGAGCTGAAATTCAGGCTAAAGTAAGTCCAACCTGGTATCGAATAAAAGTTTGTACTTCAGTGCCGGGTATTTGTAGTTGTCCCTAATAATTTGTTGTGTCAGTGTGTATGTAATGTTTGACCTTCACCATCGCTCATGTCGTCAAATTTGATGGATTGCAAATATGCATTTCTCCAGATGATTATTTTGGGGTACGCGTACAATAAAAGTGACTTTGGATAATGATTACTGTGCTTATAATACGTTGAAATGTGCGCATGTGCGTTTAAATAAATTGCGCACCAGTCGGTCAATTTTATGAACGTTTAGATCTGTTTCCGGAACGAAGCATCTCCTACGAAAGTATCAGTACTGATAAGAGCAGTAAAATCAACGGGTGTGTGCTTTGTTTCTGTAATGAAACTAACTTGTATGACTGAAAGAAAAAATTTAAAAAGACTGGAAAAAACCTGCAACGTAGAAATACGTCAACTGCCACTATTTCATGGCATTATCTCACTAGTTCTACGTCCTTAAAGTATTCATCGAAATACAGTTGACATAGCCGTAGGTTGTAGGTTGCGCCACAGTTGCTGCTGTTCCCCTTTGATTTTTTCCAGATATGAAATTTTTAAGAAATATAACGAAATAAATGTTTTGCTTTATTTACTTAAAAGCAACTTATACTACAAGATGAGTCAAAGGTCGCAATACACCCTTGTATTTCAAAAACGATGGGAGAAACGAAATATCTGAATACCCCAGCAAAGAATCTGTGATAGGGCCTATCTTTCAGGCTGTTTGCGGAACATGGCGGCCATCTTGAAATCTGCCATATAGGATCAAGCTGAAATTTTTCAAATGGCAAGGGCTATATATGATCAAGCTCAATTTTTTCAAATGTTGCATATCAAACAAGAGCAAACTTTTCTCAGAAATTGATTGCCATAATCAGATTTGACATATGTGTTGTGGTTCACAAGTTATCAAAAGAGAAAGTTGAAACAACCATTGTTTGTTGCAGGTAACTGAAGATGGCATCAGCGAACGAGGAAAGGATTGAATTTTTTTTTATCATACATTTGCGTGCAAAAATTAAGGACGAGACGGTTTTTCCAATGTAACGTCGTGCAGAAGTGCTCCACATCGACTCAAATCTCCCCAAGATGTAAGAATATGGGACAACTGAGCAAAACCGTCCAAATAAGGAATCCAAAGGATACAAATGCACTTTATTGAAAAGGTAGCTTCGAGCAAAACTGGACATAAGACAGAAACGTCCGTGTGACAGGCTGCTGCTAAGAAAAATCCAGTCTTTAGTGAAGGAAACGATCACCTCTGACTGCATTGCAGGATTTACAACGTCTGTCCATGCTCTGAGGACGAGGTTGTCAAGGAGCTGTTGAGCCATCGCGGCCCATTTCTCTTGTAGCGCCAATCGCACCTGCTGAATCGTTGCTGGCGGCTGGTGACGTGCTGCCAAGCGTCTCCCGAGAAGGTCCCACTCGTGTTCGATTGGATTTAGGTCCGGGGACCTTGTTGGCCAATCCATGCGTTGAATATCTTCACTCTTCAACAGCTCTGCGACAGCCACTGTACGATGAGGTGTAGCGTTGTCGTCCATGAAAAGGAACTCAGGACCCACAGCACCTCTAAACAGACACACGTGGGGCAGGTGAATCTCGGTACAATAGCGGACACCAGTGACTGAACCTCCTTGGAAGATGTGGAGATCAGTGTGGCTACCAAGCATGATACCGCCCAAACGAGAACTCCGCCACCTCCAAACCGGTTCCTTTCGAAGATGTTAGAAGTGTGATTGCGTGTCCCCTGCTCTCTCCAGATGTGTATACGTTCAAAATCGCTCGTCAGACTAAATCAGCTCTCATCCGTAAAGAGAACTCGACCCTATTGCTGATGTGTCCAGTTCTTGTGTTTCTGGCACCACAGAAACCGCCGTCTCCGATGAGCAGGGGTTAATGGCACACACCGGACTGGTAGTCGTGCAAATAGACCACCTTTGTGCAGCCTCCTGGCCACGGTAAAACGCGATAGCGGACGTCCAGTTGTCTGTTGCATGTGCCTTGTGATTTCTTCCGCTGTCCACCGTCTGTCTCTTCTCGCCTGTAGGACAATATACCGGTCGTCAGCCACCGTGGTTGCTCTTGGACGACCTCTGCTAAACTCTCGAACAGCTGTTCCTGTCGTTTGAAATGCTCTCCAAGCTCGTGAAACGACGCTGTGAGCGATCCCGGAGTCCTCGGTTACACTAGGGACACTTCGACTTTCTTTCAACTTCCCAATGACGCGACCTCGGGTAAAGTCATCCAGATGTCGTCTACTGGATTGCCTGTTGGTCATATCATACTGTGGCAGCAACTCGACGTCGTTCAAACCGATGTACACCGTGCAATAGCTTTCACTGAATTGCTGAGCGTACACCGCCCGTGTGCTTTATAATCTTCCGACACTGTCCCCCTCCCCTACGTCATGCTGCATATATGCGCATGCACTACCGTACCGGACCCTACTCTATCTCCTGAGTGGTCTTTCGGTCCGTTCTGCCAGCTCGTTTCGCTGTTATGCTAATTTTTTTTGATTGGAGAATTAGCGACCACCGTGAGCAACTCAATGGGCTATAAGCAGTCGCCCGTCCCTAATTTAGGGTCACTGGTTCCAGGGAAGGGAGAGAGCCAGTGCCGTAAGACAAACACAACATCCATGCCTCATCGGGATTTTAACCCGGACCCCGTTCGGACGAATGATCAGAGGCCATCGCTTTGACCACTGCGCCACCGGGGTGGCTTGCTAATTTCTCCACTTCGTCCTTAAGTTTTGCACACCAGCGTAGGTTTAACGACCTCCGTGAGCTACTCAATGGGCTATAAGCAGTCGCCCGTCCCTAATTTAGGGTTGCTGGTTCCAGGGAAGGGAGAGAGTCCGTGCTGTAAGACAAACACAACATCCATACAGGGATTCGAATCCGAACTCGAAAAGAGTCCGGGTTCGAGTCCCGGTATGGATGTTGTGTTGGTCACAAGCCAGCGATTAGACCACTGCGCCACCGAGGCTGCAGGATTTAAATGATCCCATTGTCTGCGGAACGCAGCTGCCGTATCATAGCCGCAGACCTCAATGGGGCTCCGCTACACTACGGAGGAACCGTTCGCCAACGGCTGGATGTTCAATTCCCAGGTCGTTGGATTGGCCGGCGTGGTTCTGTAGAATGGCCAGCTTGATCCCCCGACCTCACACCACTCGACTTTTATCTGTGAGGTCATGTGAAACACCTCTGGTGTATGCTGAGTAAATCCGCGACAAACACCACCTTCAGCAGCGCATCCTGAAAGGCCTGTAACGGCCTTTCCCCCGATATTCTCGTGCGGATGCATAACGACTAGATCAAGCTTTTTCAGCTCTGTGTTCAGCAACATAGGCAACACATTGAACACATCAAATAGTACATCAAATAGCAGTGCATCACAGAGTAGTTTAGAGGTTGTTGTCTGAACTTTCTGTGTTGATATCTTGTGAACCACAACACATACTATGTCAAATCAGATTACGGCACTAAATTTTTGGGAAAATTCTAGTCTTGTTTGATATGCGACATGATCCCCTTACCATTTGAAAACTTTGACCTTGATACAATATGACGAATTTCAAGATGGCGGCCATGTTCCGGAAATAGCCTAAAAGATAGTTCCGCTCACCGATTCTTTGGTGGGGTCTTCAGATATTTCATTTTTTCTCTCATTTGAAAACAAGAATATTCTGAGTCTTTTGACTCACTATGTATATACAATTCATAGTAACTTATGCTCATTATAAATTAATGTTAGTAGCGGTAGAAGGCGTAGTGTCATCGTTATTTGTAGTTATTGCTAAAAATGTTTCTTAAGAAATCGTTCTTCGGAAACAATTTTTCAAATTCCTTAGTTGCCTTGTTTTAAATTTGCCGATACGTCTTGGGACTAATGTACTCTTGTTGTTGCTCTTGTTCTTCTCTAGATTCAGAATGCATCGGCTGGTGTACAGGTTTGAAACCTAATATATTCATTCCCCAGCGAAGTTGTGAAGACTGGCGATGTATTAATACATTGGTATTACATGCTCCGTGTGAAATTTTGAAAATGTGGATAGATGACATCCATCTCTATCTATTCTTGCTGTGCAGGATCAATTTGTGCAGTCGAAGTGGAAGGTTGTGGCTTTAGAGTCGAATTTGGTTGAAAAGCATCCTAGCGAGCGGACATTTGACTCTCCCTAAATTCCCAAGAACTTTCGGTTGGTGACTTAGTCTGCCTTTTCGGATAACTCTCGTTCTCCTCTAGCTGTTTCCTCAACTTTCGTCGGTTCTTATAGTAATTTTCCCTGGATTTTCGCGGCATTTCTAAATTTTTGTGACCAAATTTTTTTATCTTAAAAATAAATAAATTTCAAATCTACTTTATGTCGGTTTATCACATTCATCCGTTAGCTCCGGCAGTCAGCTACGGTATGCGGGACAGAGGTAATCGCTATTACTCTCTGTTTACTACCAAAGAGAAGTCGTTTCTCTTTCCACGTTAATAAGTGTGTCACAGAAAAATTCTCATCTTCCCCCATCGGGAATCGAATCCGGAGTCTTCCAATTACGCGCCGGACATACTACCACTGCATCACGGCGGCTTCGAATTCTCCAGACTCACATGTGATTTAACTGCCAAAACACATTGAAGGTTATTTCATGGAGCCCCGCACAATGCTGGGGATTCACCAAAGGCGGAAAGCAGCAACCGAACAAATAACTAGGAGGCGAATAAGTAATTAATTTATGCACTCGACGTGAATCAGGAACACCAAACAGAAGTTAGATCAGATCATATCATATGTATAGGATTTTAAGGAAAGAAGTGTCTGACCCCAGGTCTTAAACAACCCTTAGAAATAGGAAGCTAGGAGATTTGGGCTAGAGTGCCCTATAGGAAAGTGACACGGAAGCGAGGTAGAAAGGGGGAGGAAGATGCCTTTATTTATTACCTGGCGGCCAGTACCCGGGATCCGACGGCCCAACGTGCCCATCCGACGCACGTGGTGGGTATTTAGTGGTTCGAACGTTCGCACCTCTCCAGGATCGAACATGAGGTTATCTCCATGGCAGTCACGAACGCTTACTACTATGCCACCCGCGGCCCCCAAACAGAAGTCATCGCTCTTTCCACGTTAATAAGTGAGTCACGGAAAAATTCTCATCGGCCGCTACCGGGAATCGAACCCGGAGTCTTCCAGTTACGCTCCGGACATGCTACCACTGCACCACAGCGGCCTCGAATTCTCCAGACTCAAATGTGATTTAACTGCCAAACCACATGGCACGTTGCTTCATGGAGCGCCGCACAATGCTAGGAACTCACCAAAGGTTGAAAGCAGCAACTGAGCAAATAACCAGGAAGCAAATAAGTAATTAATTCATATACTTGACGTGGATCAGGAACACCCAAAAGAAGTCATCGCTCTTTCCACGTTGTTAAGTAAGTCACGGAAAATTTCTCATGAATTGATCTGTTTATGAATTAATCTGTTCATGAATTAATCTGTTTATGAATTAATCTGTTTACTAGTTATCAACCTCAAAACGGCTTGCAGCGAAACATAATCACGCGAAATTCAGCTTAAGCTTCTAATGCTACTGCGTCGAAGGGTTAAGGGATGGTGGGTTAAAACTTGTTTTGTTATAAATGTTAAATTATAAACTACCTAATGATGTATTATTTATTACTCTACGAATATTAGTTTCGAAGATATTAGCGTTTAGAGTTTGACATGTTTTCGTTTCATCCGTGCTCCGGATGTTAACCCCTATCCAGCTGGTAGAAAGACGTAGTTCTGCGTCAAAATTTATGGCTATTTAACTATGAGAGTGATATCCCATACAGACTTATGTACAATTGCTGTTTGCTGAGCAGTTGCTTTAATAAAAATTCGGAGTAAGCGCCTCATCAGCAAAAAGTGCGGGAAAACCGCACTTTTTCTTTACCGTAAGAGTAGCAGTTCTTACCCCGAAAATCACGGCACTCTTCGTAAAGGGGGAATATACAGGGTGTGTCTCAAATGTTGCAGGGCACCCTTGCATTTCAGAAACAGGGGGATAAATAAAATACCTGAATAACCCCAGCAAAAAATCGGTGAGGGGGCCTATCTTTTAGGCTATTTCCGGAACATGGCCGCCATCTTGAAATCAACCATATTGGATCAAGGTCAAATTTTACGAATGGTAAGGGGGGGGGGGGGGCATGCCGCATATCATACAAGACCAGAATTTTCTCAGAAACAGATTCCCGTAATCAGATTTGACATATGTGGTGTGGTTCACAAGTTATCAACTTGAGTTGATCTTAATATCTGGGGTACGCAGCTCACGTATCATACCCGCAGACTTCAACAATCGACAGCTAGCAAGTCCAGCAATCTCATAAAGCACCAATTTCACACATCGACAATAACCTAAATGCTCAGTGCTACTTGGAAATACTACAGGAAACAGTGTTCCCTTCTGAATGACGATGGTAGTTTTCCCCCTGTTATTTCCAACACGTTGGGGGGCAACTGTTCGCCAATGGCTGGATGTTCAATTCCCAGGTCATTGGATTGGCAGGGGTGGTCCTGTGGAATGGCCATCTAGATCCCCCGACATCACGCCACTCGACTTTTGTCAGTGGGGTAATCTGAAACACCTGGTGTATGCTGAGAAAATCCGCGACAAGCACCACATTTAGCAACGCATCCTGGAGACCTGTAACGGCATTTCCCCCGATATTCTCGTGCGGGCGAATAACGACTGGATAAAGTGTTTTCAGCTCTGTGTTCATCAACGGGGATAACACATTGAACACATCAAATAGTTGCGAATCACAGGGTAGTTTAGAGGTTGTTATTTCAGCTTTATGTGTTGATAACTTGTGGCCGCCCCGGTAACGCAGTGGTCTAAGCGATGGCCTCTGATCATTCGTCCGAACGGGGTCCGGGTTCGAATCCCGGTGAGGCATGGATGTTGTGTTTGTCTTACGGCACTGGCTCTCTCCCTTCCCTGGAACCAGTGACCCTAAATTAGGAACGGGCGACTGCTTATAGCCCATTGAGTTGCTCACGGTGGACGTTAAACCTCCAATCAAAAAAAAAAAAAAAATAACTTGTGAGCCACAACACATATATCAAATCTGATCACGGCAATTAATTTCTGGAAAAATTCTAGTCTGGTTTGATATGCAACATGACTCCCTTACCATTTGAAAAAATTGACCTTGATCAAATATCGCGGATTTCAAGATGGCGGTTATGTTCCGGAAATGGCCTAAAAGATAGTCCCCCTCAGCTACCTCATCGGTTCTTTGCTGGGGTATTCAGATATTTTATTTCTTCAGCCGTTTCTGAAAGACAAGGGAGTCCTGCGACTTTTGATTCACCCTGTACTAAAAAACTTACTGATTGGACATTTTATAAAAAGGAAAGTATTTTATACATTCAAATTTTTCTTTCTTCTCTCTGTTTTCGTTTGGCTCAGCTCGTTAGCTTTGCAGTACACTCTCAAAGTTGGTTCGTTATTTCGCTCATCGTTTGATGTTACACGAGTTCAGTAAAAGCATAATCTTATTATTCAAGCTACGGGAAGGAACCCTAGAAAGAGGAATTTCTATGTTACGTTTTCAAAGAAAGATGAGTAAACAAAGTATTTAGGTTACGGAAAAATAAGAGAAACAAGCCATTAATGATAAGGATAAACATCAACAGAAGTTTGTTGAAAACCGAGACAAAACATGGAAACAGAATCTTCTATCTCCATTCGGAATCCAAGAACAAATTCATTGCCGATCCGAGCAGTACGTTTTCTTGCATATTAATTATGGCACGTGCAGCTAGAGGACATCAAATAAAATATCATATTACTATGATACTTTTGCCATGGGGATTGTTCTGCTGCTCTCAGTGCCCTAGACGTCTTCCTTAATTTCAGTTTTGTCCGATCACAAACAGTAGTAGAAATCCATACAGGAATAAAAATAGAAATAACAAATACGGAAATACGAGCTATTCCCGTAAGATGTTCCGTTATGTGACACATCCTGCTTGCTTCGTAAAAATCAAAATGATTAAATGTATAAAATACTTTCCTCTTTATAAAATGTCCAGTCAATACGTTTCATTATTCTAAATACAGTAAAGTAGTTTCTTCTTGTGCATATAACCTGATACATTTATTTCGACGCAAGGGAAATAAACATACCAGGTTATTATGTACGCAGGGGCAAATATCGACATTTTTTCGGAGGGGAGGGGGCAACCAAAACGATGTTTTTTTTTAATCCGAATGAACGGAATAAAAGTTAATGAAAACTAGAAGCAAAAATTAAAGCATTATTTTCTATTGTAAGTAGCTGCATTGTTATTAAGTAAAAGCATTTTTTCTAATATAAGTCGCAATTTAACCAAGAAATAAAACACTTTGGCAGGGCCAAGGCCCCCTTGCCCTCCTCCTTTAGATACGTCCCTGTTTCGACGTGTTCTAGAGTCATAGCTAGCTATTGTACCTACATAGAAACTTTTAGTACTCTGGCGTGCAAAAATTAAGGACGAGACGGTTTTTCGAATGTAACATCGTGCAGAAGTGCTCCACATTGACTCAAATCATACCATAAGATCCCCAAGATGTAAGAATATGGGACAAGTGAGCAAAACCGTCCAAACAAGGAATCCAAAGTACACAAAGGCACTTTATTGAAAAGGTAGCTTCGAGCACAACTGGACAGAAGACAGAAACGTCCATGTAACAGGCGGCGGCGAAGAAAAATCCAGTGTTTAGTAGGGGATTCTATTTCCGAAAACATCAGTTAACAACGGCATGGAGACGTGAGCTGTATGGGACGTAGCGGAATTCTGCTGGAAATAGTCATTAACAATTTCCTCCTCGGTTAAATGACCGACGAATGGGTACAAGATATTGTCCAATCCCTTACCGCTTTTATGGTCCCCTCGAAGAATATGGGCCGAGTGATACGTCTCAGACCAATCCTCTGATCATGTAATGGCATTTCGTGTATCAGATGTGGATTTTTGGAAGATCCCATGCGATGGTTTTGGCTGTTCACATGTCCCTATGAGTGGAACAGCGCATCTTTGGAGAAAAATGTGACGTCCAGAATATCTCCTCTGTTGTCATTAATGAAGACCATGGACCATCTGCGATATTCCACACGCTTGTCGTAGGCTGTGTGTTTCAGTTTGTGCACTGTTCTGATTTTGTACGGGTAGAGCTACTCTCACGTCTACAGTGTCCTACGGGTGCTGCTGTACGAACCGATTTCTTAGGATTTTTAGTGACGCGAACGGAAATATTCTGCACCTTTTCCCCTTTTAACATTCGCGGCCTACCGCTTTTCGGAGCATTTCTCACTAATTCGGTTTTACGAAACTTTTCAATTAACCTCCTCGCTGCATTGAGATGGGGTGCTTCAGTATCGGGAAACTGTTGCATGTACTTAATTTTCAATTCGTCCGTATATTCACCTCGTCTACAAAACACATGTTTAATCAGAAACACTCCACCCTCAAGCGACAACTCCATGTTCAACCGGCCACTGTGATGCATCGCTACTGATTGATTCAATCACGGCGAGACGCTGGAAATACTGGCTGCGCGTAACCTCGCCCCAAGCGCATGAACAGCCTCCATTCACAATATTGCATGTACGTGCTCGATAACTACACTTTACAGATTTCTCCTTATTATTTCTTATCACAGTATGTTAGGTACACAGGAACTTTCGGCGCTCCCTGTACATTCTTCAAAAAAGTAGCTCGCTACATCAACAACTACTTTTTGTGAAAAGCAACCATCTGCACTATTCTTTCTGAAAAGTAGTTACACATAGCGGCCACTGAATTTGAAACTTATGTTCCATACCAGGTTGGACGAATTACAGCCTGTATGCGGTTTGGCGTAGAGTCCATAAGGTGTTGGAATGCATCTACGTCTACAGCATTCCAGGCGTTCACGAGGCAGTCCTTTAACTGAATCAGATTTGATGAAAGTGGATTTTTGCTCCTGGATCTGTTTTTCTAACGTGTTTCAAATACTGTATTCCAAAATGCTTTGATATAGTGTACTTAAAAAATGGTTTATTTCACTTATAAAATCCAAAGTAGTGTATTTTAAACGCCGTGTTTAAAAATAGTCATTTTTTATTTTTACTGAAAAATGTAAGAATCAAAATTTACTGTACTTAAATATCAAAAAATAGTGTACTTAAAAAAATAGTGCACCCAAAATCAGATGATACGGATGAAGCTACAAAGAAATAGTGTACTAAAAATCAGATGGTACTAATGAAGCTATAAAGAAATAATGTACTTAAAAATCAGATGGTACGGACGAAGCTATAAAGAAATAGTGTACTTAAAATCAGATGGTACTGATGAAGCTATAAAGAAATAATGTACTTAAAAATCAGATGGTACGGATGAAGCTATAAAGAAATAATGTACTTAAAAATCAGATGGTACGGATGAAGCTATAAAGAAATAATGCACTTAAAAATCAGATGGTGCTTATGAAGCTATAAAGAAATAGTGTACTTAAAATCAGATGGTACTGATGAAGCTATAAAGAAATAATGTACTTAAAAATCAGATGGTGCTCATGAAGCTATAAAGAAATAGTGTACTTAAAATCAGATGGTACGGATGAAGCTACAAAGAAATAGTGTAATAAAAATCAGATGGTACTGATGAAGCTATAAAGAAATAATGTACTTAAAAATCAGATGGTGCTCATGAAGCTATAAAGAAATAGTGTACTTAAAATCAGATGGTACGGATTAAGCTACAAAGAAATAGTGTACTAAAAATTAGATGGTACTAATGAAGCTATAAAGAAATAATGTACCTAAAAATCAGATGGTACGGACGAAGCTATAAAGAAATAGTGTACTTAAAATCAGATGGTACTGATGAAGCTATAAAGAAATAATGTACTTAAAAATCAGATGGTACGGATGAAGCTATAAAGAAATAATGTACTTAAAAATCAGATGGTGCTCATGAAGCTATAAAGAAATAGTGTACTTAAAATCAGATGGTACGGATGAAGCTACAAAGAAATAGTGTAATAAAAATCAGATGGTACTGATGAAGCTATAAAGAAATAATGTACTTAAAAATCAGATGGTGCTCATGAAGCTATAGAGAAATAGTGTACTTAAAATCAGATGGTACGGATTAAGCTACAAAGAAATAGTGTACTAAAAATTAGATGGTACTAATGAAGCTATAAAGAAATAATGTACCTAAAAATCAGATGGTGCTCATGAAGCTATAAAGAAATAGTGTACTTAAAATCAGATGGTACGGATGAAGCTATAAATAAACAGTGTACTTAAAAACCAGATGGTACGGATGAAGCTATAAAAAATTGTGTACTTAAAAATTAGATGGTACTGATGAAGCTATAAAGAAATAGTGTACTTAAAAATCAGATGGTACGGATGAAGCTATAAAGAGATAGTGTATTTAAAAACCAGATGGTACGGATCAAGCTGTAAAAAATAATGTACTTAAAAACAGATGGTACGGTAGAAGCTAAAATTAAATAATGTGCTTAAAATCAGATGGCACTGATGAAGCTATAAAGAAATGGTGTACTTAAAAAGCTGATGGTACGCTGAAAAAAAAATCCGATAGTAGGAATGAAGCTTTATAAAAAATCAGATGGTACGGATGAAGCTATACAGCGATAATAACATTTTTTCAATCACGCGGTATGAGATGTATCGTTGCGCCAAAAACGTAGATCTATGGACTTTAGAGGAAGATGTTTCTGTCAGAAGCGGTTCACAGAAATACGAAAACGTTTGGAATAGATTTGAATTGCTGAATGCAAAAGGAATGTTCGAGGCTGTTAGAAGCAAGGTTCCAAACGCTCCATTTTCGTCACTTCGCCGAAATACGCGTATCCGCCACCTAAATTTTGATCATAGTTGCAAAGGAAGAAATACATGAAACATTTTGCGCTACTAGTTTTTTTGCCCTTCATTCACATTCCCGTTAATTTTTCTTGGCACAAAATTTTGAAACGAAGAAAACAAAAGCAATGGGATTTGGTCTTACCGGAGAGTGTCCTGAAAGCGGGACATACAAGTTCCACTCTTCGTCTTGCTACTGATGTCTTATGTGATATGATTGTGTGATACTGCTCTTCCAGTTGGCACTGAGATAAGCGATCCTCCCAGCACTGAAGTTCACGCATTAAGACACTGAAGAAAAATAGAGAGACATTAGTAGTATATTACCAACCTATTAATTAATTATTTTTTATCTTCTTTTCAGTAAACATCACACTGGCCCTAATGAATAGCCCATTTAGCCTTACACGCTAAATGGGCTATTCATTAGGGCCAGTAGACCATTTTATGTAAATTGGCTGATATGACAACCGTTGTGCTTACCTCACTATGGCTATATGTAATCAAATGAACGTGAATAAGTTACAGAATTGTTTGGAATAAGTTACAGAACGTCTAATGGTAAGGCGTTATGCAGTGTTATCTCTGGCAAGATTATTATTATTTTAATATTTTATTTAATTTTCTCATTACAGCAATGACATTTGTAGCATGGTCCACTTGTCAGTACGGACATGAAGTCAAGTAAAGACATAGTCACTCATGATTAAAAAATCGTCTTACGATGTGACACGTATCAAGAATTACTGCTTCTTGTATTTTGGGCCTTAGATGTAAAGCATCGAGCTGAGTTATAAGAGTCTCGGGAATTATACCAGTTACAAATTTTGAAGATGGGAATCCGGTTAATGGTGTAAATATGACATGGATGTTAAGTCAGATAATATCCGAAAACTTGAACATTTGGTCATCCTGGTGCGAAATTCGAACCCGTATCTCCCGGATAACGCCCGGATATGCTAACCACTACACCACTCAGAACGAACAAGTTTCAAGCTTCCGATTAATTTGAATATAACCATCACTATTTACACTAAGGGATGTAAGGTCAGGTGATGCGTAACATCACAGCCTCTCCTTGACAAATGTCAACCCCGCCTTCTCGTGGTGCATCCTGTTCCCACTAAAGGGGCTCTGACGACCGCCAATAGCGGTATAACTATACCATCGGGATCAGAGGAAATGCTATCCCACACTCACCAACCCGCTTGGCCAGCGTGGTGAGTTATGGCCAAACACCTCCAAAATGACTCTACAACTTAAATCTTGGCCCTCAGTCTCCGGCAGCTGGAATGTACCTGGCCAAGGCAGCGGCCAGTGCGACATGAAGGCAGAGGGTGCTAAGAATCCCCGGAGGACCGGACTAGGCTGCCATTTGATGCTGACCTTGGCTACCTATAACGGACGCTCCCTCTCTTCTGATTCAAGGCTTCTTGAATTGGAAGAGGAACTACAAAGGATCAAGTGGGACATCGTCGGGCTAAGTGAGGTAAGGAGAAAAGGAGAAGATCTCATTGAACTGAAAAGTGGACATCTCTTCTATTATCGTGGGACAGATACTGGCAGAACTAGTGGTGTTGGATTTATAATAAACAAGAAACTGAAGGATAAAGTGGTAGAAGTTGAAAGTTCCTCTGACAGAGCTGCACGACTCGTTATCCAACTATCGAGAAGATACCAGGCTCAGATTATTCAAACTTATGCACCCACCACAAGTCATCCTGAAGAAGAAATTGAAGAATTTTATGAGGAAATTCGTGATCTAAATAATAAAGGTAAGCAGCACTTGAAGATAATTATGGGAGATTTCAATGCAAAAATAGGGCAACGGCAACAGAATGAAACTTCAGTAGGTAAATTCGGTCACGGCAACAGAAACCAGCGTGGAAATACTCTCGTTGAGTTTGCAGAGGCAGAAGGATTTTTCATCTTGAACTCCTTTTTCAAGAAAAAGCCACACAGGAAATGGACATGGAGACATCCAATTGGGACGACAAGTGAAATTGATTTTATTATGTGTAACAAAAAATTCGTCATCGAAGACTGCAGTGTGCTGAACAAGTTCAACACAGGTAGTGACCATAGATTGGTGAGATGTAGATGCACCTCAACATAAACTGGAACGTGGCAAGCTCATAAGACAAACAAAATCTATTGACATAACCAACCTTAAAAAACACCATAATACTTTCAAGTTGGAACTGAAGAACAGATTCTCTGCTTTAGAAGGCCTAACATCGGAAGAAGTGGATATTTCGGAAGTTAACAGAAAAGTAACCAAAGCTCTAATGGAAACAGCAACAAAATTAGCTGGGTCTAAGAACAAGTTACATGTGAACAAATTATCAGGAAAAACCAAAATGTTGATGCAAAAAGAAGAGAGATGAGGACAACTAAAGAAGATGTGACTTCCAAAGTGGAATATATAGAGCTATGCAAGACAACACGAAAAAGTATCACTGAAGACGTAAGGAAATTCAACTGTGAGCTAGTGAGGAAAGCAATTGAAAACAACCAAAGCCTTAAGATAGCAAAGGGACATCTCAGTAAGGGAAGAAAACAGATTATGGCTCTGAGAAAAGAAGATGGTTCTATAACAAGAAATACAGGCGAAATTTTGACAAGAGTGAAAGATTTCTACTCCAAATTATATGAAAGGGATGATACATGTACTCCAGACATCATGAAAGGTACCAGAGTTCTTCCAGTCCTCCCAGCAGAAGTTGCTCATGCAATCAAGAACATGAAGCGGGGGAAAGCTCCAGGAGAAGATGGAATTACTATAGACATCATACAAGAAGCAAGTGAAGAAATTGAAACAGTACTCGCCCAAATTTTCACTCGATGCCTTAATGAAGGGAAGATTCCTGAGGATTGGAACAATGCTACAATGATCCTGCTACATAAAAGGTGACATTGAGGATCTCAGGAACTACAGACCTATCAGCCTCCTATCAGTGGTTTATAAAATCTTCACTAAAGTTCTTTCACACCGCTTGAAGGTAACACTGGACATGGCTCAACCGAGAGAACAAGCTGGATTCAGGAGTGGCTACAGCACAATAGATCATATCCACGTACTGAGAGAACTAATTGAAAGAGCGAGGGAATATGAACTTCCATTGTGCATTGCTTTTATCGATTATGAAAAAGCCTTTGATTCGGTAAAACCATCAGCAGTTACCACGGCTCTGAAATCCTGCGGTATTGAAGATGCATACATTAATATTATTAATAACATCTATGAAAATGCAAGTGCAAAGATTCGGCTGTTTGAAAATACAACACACATAAAAATTGGAAAGGGAGTGAGACAAGGTGACACCATATCTCCGAAGCTCTTTAATGCCACATTGGAAAATGTCTTTCAATCACTGAACTGGGAAAACAAAGGGATAAAAATTAATGGAGATTATCTAACCCACCTTCGTTTTGCTGATGACGTAGTCATTTTTGCAACTACCCCATCAGAGCTGCAGAGTATGATCCAGGAACTTGCTGACAAGAGTAAAGAAGTGGGATTAAAAATGAACTTTCAGAAGACAAAAGTGTTGTTCAATGCTTTTACAAGAAATGAAGATTTATCGATTGATGGAGAAAAACTGGAGATAACAGATACGTATGTTTATCTTGGACAGCAGATATCAAGTGAGGGTCACATTGATGAAGAAATTAATCGGCGTACAAAACTTGCCTGGAGAGCTTTTGGAAGAAACAGCATAATTTTCAAGAGCAATATGCCATTATGTCTTAAAAGAAAAGTGTTTGATCAATGCATCCTTCCAGTGCTTACGTATGGTGCAGAGACGTGGACCTTAACTAAAAGAGACATACAAAGGCTGCAGACAACTCAAAGAAGCATGGAGAGGTGCATGCTTGGTATAACCAGGAGAGATAAGAAGAGGAACTCGTGGATCCGAAAAATGACGAGAGTGGAAGACATCATGATCAGAGTTAAATCCCTGAAATGGCAATGGGCTGGACATACTGCCAGAAGGACAGACCATAGATGGACAGCCGAAATTTTAGACTGGATTCCAAGGGACAGGAAAAGACCCAGAAAAAGACCACATGGGAGATGGGTGGATGAAATTCGTAAATATGCGGGAGTGACATGGAGGAGACTGGCACAAGACAGACCGTTGTGGAGGAAACTTGGGGAGACCTTCGTCCAGCAGTGGATTGATAATGGTTGACAATGATGATGATGATGATGATTTACACTAAAAATCGGATTCCCATCTTCCAAATTTGTATTGTACAATGGTGTAATCTCGTATTGCATTCAAAATGGAAGATATAAATGTCACTAGTCATGCCTTCTTCCCTTCTGGCTTTCGGTCGCTAATGAGGAAGTTCAACTTTTTTTTTTTTTTTTTTTTTTTTTGATTGAGGGTTTAGCGATCACCTTGAGCAACTCAATGGGCTATAAGCAGTCGCCTGTTTGCAATTTAAGGACACTGACTATAGGGAAGAGAAAGAGCCAGTGTCGTAACACAAATCCATCCATATCTCACCGGGATTCGAACCCTGACGCATCTGGGGCGAATGATCAGTAACCATCGCTTAGACCAATGCGCCAACGGGGTGGCATCTTTTTTAATAATGCACTAAATGTAAATTCGTTTTAAACCTCTTTACACGGCTCTGTCGTTCTTTTTTTTTTTTTTTTTCGTGTTTTAGCCGCCCATCAAACTCTTAATACTATCAGTATGCGTTAGACCTCGTTTTGTTCGTCCTTTCCGTCTTAGTGTGTTTTTTAATTGGTGGTTTAACGACCACCGTGAGCAACTCAGGGGGTTATAAGCAGTCGCCCGTCCCTAATTTAGGGCCACTGGTTCCAAGGAAGGGAGAGAGCCAGGGCCGTAAGACAAACATAACATCCATATTTCACGGGATTCGAACCAGGACCCCTTTTGGACGAGTGATCAGAGGCCATCGCTTATACCACTGCGCCACGGCCGTCTTAGTGTTGTTCCAGCACTTATAACATTTTCAAATTTTCAAGATGGAGGCTGACTTTCCCTTGTACATAATGCATATAGTTTTTCTTTCTTTGTTATGTTAGTTTACTTTGTCTTCTGTATCTGTCTGGATTTGTATAAAAGGTTATACTCTAAAAGAAAATCAATCAAACAACAACGCACCAAAATCTAGTGTTAAACTTTGCCACCAGAGTGGAGGCTGTAGTCTCTACTCTCCCGGTAAGGTTTTCCATGTCCACAACCTCCACTCTGCTGCAAGGATGGACCAATTCAATATTAATTCCTTTTATTTTACAGGGAGTTTGTGGACAGGCATATGACCGGATACCTTTGATCAGAGAGTGTATTTATTAGAGGTTTGCGAAAGTTAAAAAAGAAATGAAAGATATTTTTTTTGTTTAATGTAAGAAACTTTCATTCCTCGCTCAATATCAGAGCTGTGCTCCAGCTGCAGACATTATGCCAGATGAAAGCATCGTGAAGGTAACCACCGGATATTTTCTGTGCACAAATTTAAATTTCGATGGCCTACCGTAAGGCTGAAATTCTGCAGACCACAACAGGGAGTTGACATTTTTCACGAACGACGTCGTTTCCAATAAATATCAAGTACAACCAACACAGTTTCTTCGGCGAGCTGCGGATGGCTTAGTGATTAGCGAGTCAGACTATCAATGCAGGGTCCTCAAGTTTGAACCTGGGCTGATCTTTCAGAGATGGTGTGATTTACTAACAATCGCTGAATATCCGCCGTGCATCGAACGAGCACGTTAAGTGACGGCCCCCAGGCTGGACCCACTGGTTAACTAGGTATCCTTTCCTAAGCCCCCCACCCCTTGAAATTCTCTCACCCCTCGGTGTGTAACATCGTGCTTGTACGGTGGCGCCATTTACTGTACTCTAATATCACTACAAACTGTTCTGTCAAAGTCGCTAAACTTGCTCTCATTCCTTCCGTTTCTGTGTCCTGCCCAAAAGGCGCTCTCGCTGTAAGTGGCTGGGACCTAAACTCTACTCACTGTGGACGGAAGCCTTACAAGAAAATGACAAATACTGTGGCGGTTCGCGGGGGCTGTGACGTTACTGTGAGGACAGTCGCCTTTCGGGGCTTTTCTCCACAGTTTCTTCGTGTATTCGAATCAATGGTAGGTTTAAATGAAGGCAATATGTCAAGTGCAAACATCGTGAAGGTAATCGCGAGTTTTTTCTGTACACAAATTTAAATTTTGATATCTTACCGAAAGACTGAAATTCTCCAGACCACAACAGGGAGTTGACGTTTTCCACGGACGAAGTCATTTCCATGAAGTATCAAGTGTAGAGTGTGCCATATAAAAGAGGTCCGAGTATAATGAACGACAACAGTCAGGCAATGTTACTATACATGGTAAAGAATAGTTGAAATGACAGAAAATAGGAGTAATTTACCTGCGTTTACAACATTTGCTGAAAGTGATGTCCTCCGTCATCAAGACACAGCTGCACGTGACGGAACATGTTTTTCGTAACGCGCCACAACTCACCGGCAGTAATCCGTGCCGGTTTCACGAAATTTCCACACCGACTTCTGAACCCGATTTTGCCAGTGCTGCACAATGTGGAAATTTTTCTGTAAAGAACTCATTTAAAACCTTGTATGAGTTATTTCTGAAATACTGTTCCACAATAAAAATCTGCTGTTCTGTACTTAAAACCATTTCCATTGCCTTTGTTCTCTCTTCACTTACACTTACGACCGTGTATATTCACTGCTCTGGCTGTGACTAACCACTTCGGAGAATTCCTTTGCAGCTGCACACGCAGAAACCGGTTAGAAGTGGAACAAAGAGGACTTACAACCTCTTTGTTCCACTTTTAACCGGTTTCTTTAACCCGCCTTACAACGTCTGGCCACAGGGCCTCTTTTACATGGCGCACCCGGTATAACCAACATTGTTTCTCCCTGGATTGGGATCAATGGAATTTCTTAATTTTTGCGATGCCATCTGACGTTGACCAAATATAATAATAATAATAATAATAGAGTCATTCAAGTCAGCGAACAGCGACTAGCGGATCAGGGACAGATGATTGTCGCGAAGAATTTGGTACCACCTGCCGTCCTAGAAGCCACCAAGCAGGAACTAGGTTATCAACCACAGGGTAGCGAGCAGCACGCTGCCGAAAGGAATACAATGTCTGATGACAAACATGAGACAGAGTCAGAAGACCGGACCGAACAAAGCCAGAAAGTGTCATCAGCGGTTGCCAACGAATTCAGGACAGCCGTCCTTGAATTCGAAGGAATGGACCCTTCCATGAGACATAGAATACTGAAGCAAAGACTTAACAGAGATCTAAGGTAAATAACAGAACATCTCAACAATTCTGTGATACCTGCCTACCTAGATGAAAATGGCACCACGTTAGAATCCATCCACACCGCTGTGCACTGTGCCGCAGTTGCTGCCACAAGACAAAACGGGAAAAACATCATCCATCAGAAGGAACAAAAAAGAACCAGGTAAGCCATCCTACCAGCATGGCAAAGAAAACTGCAGGGCCGAATTGATGAACTGCAGAAGAAAATGGGCCAACTCACACAGTACATAAAGGGAAATAGGTCCAAGAAGCTGGTAAGAAAAGTAAAGCTCATCCTGAAAAGCGCCAAAGTCCACCAGGTTCGAAGAATACTTAGACACGCTGAAACAAAGTCTACTAGCTATCAGCAAGAGTCTAAGACAATACAAAAAGAACACACAGCGACATATGGACAATAACACATTCGAAAGCGATGAAAAAAAGCTTCTATCGTAACATTACCAAGAAAGACATCAAAGGCGAAGAACCACAAGAATGTGAAGCGGTAAAAAAATTCTGGAGTTACCTCTGGGTGAGGAATACGAACCACAACAGCGAAGCCTCATGGCTACATAAAGAAAAAAAGGACAGCGAATCAATATCAGGAAATGACCGACTGGAAGAGCACAGCACAGGACCTACAGCAAGCCATACCTAAGACACACAGCTGGAAAGCACCAGGTGCTGATAACATCCACAACTACTGGTACAAGAGGTTCACCTGCATAAACAAATATCTGGCAGGTCAACTAACCACAACTTGATACAAACTCCAGCCCTAATTACAGATTTCGACACCTAGGGAGTAACGATACTAAAGGCTAAAGATGAGGACACAAAAAATCCAGCCAACTATCGACCAATAGCGTGTCTACCTACACTGTATAAGATTCTAACAGCATGCATCGCCAATCAGATAATGAGGCACATAAAAGGGCAAGCAATTATGGAAAAACAGCAAAAGGAATACCAATTGGACTGTAGAGGATCAAGAAACAGCTTACCATCGACGCTGTTGTAATTGAGCAAGCTTTCAAGATACACCGCAACATGTATACAGCATGCATTGATTACCGTAAGGCTTACGATTCCGTACTCTGCAGCTGACTGATAGTGGTCCTTGAGATATGCAGAGTAAGTCCTATAGTCATCAACTTTCTGAAGGTTGTCATTACAGGGTGGAAGACAACAATCAAAGTCGAGAACATAACGACCAATCCCATTCACATAAGGAGAGGCATCCTCCAGGGATATTCACTTAGCTCACTATTGGTCTGTCTACCACTCAACCCGCTGTCGACCATGCTCAACGAGAGCAAGTATGGGTTTACTACTATCAAGTGCAACAAAACCAACAAGTACAAACTCTCCCATCTCAAGTACAATTGTACATGGATGATTTCAAGTTGTACGCATCGTCGCAGAACCAACTCCAGCAACTATTCCGGATCATCGATGACTTTAGCAATCACATCGGAATGGTATTCGGCTTACAGGAATGCAAGACACAAGGTATAAACCAAGGAAATCATGATGAACGTAGCTACCTATTGAAGACCGGAGAACAGATAGCAGTTATAGAGGAAGGAGAAGTCTATAAGTACCTTGGTATGCTTCAAGCACAACGCCTAGAATACAAAGAAATCAAGAACAATCTAACCGCCAGATACAACCAAAGGCTGAGCTGACTAATGAAGACCAAGCTTAACGCTCGCAACATCACTAGGGCTATAAACGCATATGCAGTTCCAGTCCTCACGTATTCCTTCGGAATCATCAAGTACATAACAACAGAACTTGAGGAAATAGTGCGCAATGCCAGGACAACCCTCACTAAACATCGCCAGCACAACCCGAAGCCAGCAGTAGAAAGGCTGACCATTGGACGGGCATAAGGAGGACGGGGAATGATTAATCTCTTAGAACACCGAGACAAAGAAATCAGCAGCCTAAGAAACTACTTCCATCAGAGCAAGGGGCTCCATCACCAAGCAATAAACCAGAGTGACGAAAAGGACACATCCCTAGACCTCTCTACTCAGAACATCGGGATTGGAACGAGGGAGATAAAAGAAGAAGCTTGGGACAAGAAAGTCCGACACGGAATTAACTACAACGATCTACAATCGGACAATGTGGATAAGACTGCCTCCAATGCATGGCTAACAAACGGGCACAGGATGATGCCCAGATGATACCAGCAAGAAAACTCCCGCCCGCACATGGCTCAGGTTGCCCAGGACTGTCTACATCATGTCCAGATACCTTCAATGGCCTGCCTGCTCCCCGGACATGTTCCCTATCGAGCATGTGTGGGACCAGTTGAAACACCGGGTGCCACTGTGCCGCACTACCCTAGATTTGGAGCACACCGTCTAACACGTGTAGACCAGTCTGCCGCAGGACATCACACGTCTGTTCGCCTCCATGCCAGACCGTATTGCAGCATGTATCGCCGCACGAGGCAGTGCGACACGCTATTGAAGATCACCGGACTGTGTACAACAGATCCCTCTGTAATTGTCCAGCAGCTCTGTAACGTATACTCTAGATTCAGTTTCCTTTTGATTTTACTATCTCTCGTTATTTTATTTTCCTATGTAAATTATCTTCTTACTTAACGAGATGTTATTTCTCCCGCTGAATGATATGTGGCAACGAGTATAGTCATGACGTGGTGGTAGGCAGTATAAATAGGCGCGTTCAACGATACCTAGGAGAGCTTTTGTTTATATGAGGAGAGCTTTTGTTTATATGAGGAGAGCTTTTGTTTATGTGCGTAGAGAGCTTTGTTTTATGTGTAAAGAGATCTTCGTTTGGTGTAAAGAGAGCTTCGTTTATGTGAGAGGAACTTCGTTATATGTGAGAGCCAGATATCGAGTAGTTGTGTGACCTATGAAGTGTGTGTGGACAATACCAGGAGTTTCCCTAATAAAAGGTTTTCTTAGTAAGTACGTTTTTCTCAGTTCATAGTTTTGTCAGACCTCTTTCATTAAGTGTTACTATTAACAACCAGCATAAGACTTTACTCATCTTAATTACTACTACAACATTACTAGCAGTTAACGTTATTCATATAATAATTACTACAACATAACTACTAGCAGTAAAACCCTAATTCATTATAGCTCTGTTTTTGCCATCATGTGTATCATTACGTCCATAAAATTTCAGTTCAATCGGATGCTTCCTTCTTGGTGCGCAAATTTCGTTGTCAGTGAGTGTAGTTCCACAGATATTCAATGGGATCGATGTATAACGCGTACAGTGGAAAACATAGTAAGCTAAAGTTACTGGAACGCTCCTCAGACCATTCTTGCACACGCATGGTAACATGACAATCTTGCTGCAAGCAACCCAATCGAGGTAGACAGTCATCATGAAAGAAAGCACCTGATTCGCCACAATAGATAGGTAGCCTGAAAGGTTCATCGTGTGATCGAATGAGATTACTGCTCTCAATGATTCCCAGGAAAACATGGTTCCACACGAGCATACTGCCATCTACTGTCTATTTCTCCTCGAGCATCGTGTCGGGATGATTTCTCTCAGCAGTGCTTCGTCTTACTCTTCAACGACCATTCATACGACCAAGCAGAACACGTGATTCGTCTAAAAAGGATATTCTCTTCCAGTGTTCGATGGTCCAATGCCTATTCTCAGATGCAAATTCACCGCGCAATCGTCGATGTCTAGCTGTCCGTATGGGGTACCTTGAGTGGACGGCGGCTCGGAAAACCCATACAGAACAGAGTTCCTGGGCCTGTAGACTGCGATACACTTTTCGATGTGCCTGCATTAAATGCTCCGGGCAGTTGTTCTACTCTGGTCCGTCCGTTGGATCGTACTAGTCGAGATATCCTTCGTTCCCCACGGTCGTCAAACCTCTGTAGCCGTACACTATGACCCCGGTTACTGCAGGTCTTACCGGTTTCCTTCCATTCCTAGAACATTTTAATAACTGCACCACGTGAACAGCCCAAAATATCGGCCACTTCTGTAATGCTACCACCCTTCAGCCGGCAGCCAACAATCATTTCTTTTTCCAACTCTGTTAGGTCACGTCCTCTTTCTGTTTTCATACGAAACTGCATACCGTCCGGAGTTCGTGTCCTTTTAAATGCTTTACATCGTTTGCATATGTTGCTACGCACGCCATCTGGCTGCTGGTTACGATTCCTCCTTACATCAGGGGTGGACATAATATTTTGACTGGGCTGTGTATATATGTTAGGAGCCCAAGGGTGTGCATACCCTACCTCTCATTATAAATGAAAAGGTCTCAACTGTTGTCGTACTCATATAAAATGAACATATGATCAATGGACTTTTGTGCTCTTTACGGATGAGTCCAGCTTTGGTTTCCAAAGTGACTTCAGATGAAGACTAATCTGGAGATAACCAATGACATGCCATCATTGATTAAGCGTCTTGGAAAGAGGCACTTATGCTGTTGATAGTGTTATAGTGTGGACAGACTTATCTTTGGACTACCGCACACACTTCTAACTGCTTCAAACCGATACTGTGAATGCTCTGGTTTGTAGGGATGTGATCCTAAAATGCTTTATTGGTCCTTATAGAGACTATTAGCGACGATTTTATCCTACAGTACGATAATGCTCGTCCTCGTCAAGCCAGAACTGTTGACCAATACCACGAATCAATTGTATAGAGTGGCAAGCTCGTTTTCCTGACCTAAATCCCATTGAGCATGCTTGGGATGCCTTAGGCGGACGTGTTGCAGCTTTTCAAACACTTCCACAAAATGTGGACAAACTTCGACGCGGCTTGGGGCAGCAATTGATCGTCATTGTCAGGACAACTTCTGGAAACTCTCAATGTGAGCAGGATACGTCGTTGTAAAACATGCATTGCTGTGAGCAGTGATCGCACTCCATATTGACTCACTTTGTTTATCTATTAGAAGTTTTTTTTTTTTTGGTTGGAGGTTTAACGACCGCCGTGAGCAACTCAATGGGCTATAAGCAGTCGCCCGTCCCTAATTTTAGGGCACTGGTTCCAGGGAAGGGAGAGAGCCAGTGCCGTAAGACAAACACAACACCCATGCCTCACCGGGATTCGAACCCGGACCCCTTCTGGACGAATGATCAGAGGCCATCGCTTAGACCACTGCGCCACCCGGCTATATTAGAAGTGTGCAAAAGTTCTATCCGTTTTTCTTTTTTTTTTTTAGTAGAGCTGCAAAACGAACAAATAACATCTTTATTGTTTTACATAATTGCCATTATTATCTACTAGGGCAAGCGTCCAACGGTAACCGATAACGCGGGTACAGTTGGCAAATTTTGAGCAAAGCTATTGCAAAATCTAAGCTCATTAAGGCGTCTATTATAACAAATTCTAAAAAACGAACGCGTTAGACTTTTAACTTCCAGAACAAAAGTACGAAACATTCTAAAAAACAAAATGCCTAAAATTTATCATGAACTACTTTCCTTCACGCCTTCACGTTGGTTGTGATCACGTTGCGTGTAAACAAAGAGGAAAGGCACACTCTGATCAGAAGCAACGTTTGTCATTTTGTATCGCGAAAGACACACACACACACACACACACAAACGTTCCTTTATTATTATAGATTAAGCAAGTGCTGAGCTAACAGTCTTTCGATTTCTGCGTTTTTCAATTCAAGCGATTTTGTTAAATTAATGTTTGTGAGCCGATTTTCGTGAAACGATATAAGTAAATGGTCATTTTGTTTTAATTGAAATTACTCAATGACACGGATTTTTTTCTTGATTGGAGGTTTAACGACCACCGTGAGCAACTCAATGCCCTATAAGCAGTCGCCCGTCCCTAATTTAAGGTCCCTGGTTCCAGGGAAGGGAGAAAGCCAGTGCCGTAAGACAAACACAGCAACCATGCCTCACCGGGATTCGAACCCGTACCCCCATTCGGACGAATGATCAGAGGCCATCGCTTAGACCACTGCGCCACCGGTGCGGCACACGGAATTTCAGGAATCGGAAGATGTAAAAACCTGAGCATTGACGATGTTCAATCTCATGCCAAAAACCACGGTGATTGGGTGTGTCAAGTCGTAGCTATGCCTGAACAACTAATTGCCCCGAATCTCGTATGGAGAGCTGACTTTTTCAATTATTATTAAAATTGGTCAGGATTTCAATGGTCATTATTTTTATACGACACGACCAATCACCATGATACCAACCCCATGTCACTCACAATGTCCTTCCCTTTCTCTGTGGCAAGTGTCATTGCAGTCGGCTGAAGATCTTTGGAGGAGATAGGTAACACACGACCCCTTCTCAAAATTCGGAAAAACCCTTAAAACTTCAAGTTTTTGGAGTAATATTCCTCAATGGCACAGAATTTTGGGAATGGAAGGCGTCAAAACCTGACAATGGACGGTGTCCAGCGGCATGCAAACAATCACGGTGATCGGATGTTTCATCTCGTACCTGTGCCCGAACAATTGTTTGCCTCGAGTCTCGTAAAGAGAGCTTCGCTTGGCCTTAGCCCTCGCTTCGCTCAATAACCTCTAGCCATTTCTGTGGTAGTATAATTAATTGCATTATCCTTCTGTAGAACTTGTCCTTTTCAAAAAAACTCTTGTAAAGTAGTTTCGATATTTTCGACTTTCTCGAAGGCTTTTCCAGCAAACGTGTTCAGAAGAGATCAAATAAGATGGTAATCCGTAGGCACAAGATCTGGGGAAAACGGGAGATGAGGTAACACTTTCCATTCGATGTTCAGTAATTTCTCTCAGTGGCCAAAACTGTATGTGGGCCACCCCGGTGACGCAGTGGTCTAAGCGATGGACTCTGATCATTTGTCCGAAAGGGGTCCGGATATTGTGTTTGTCTTACGGTACTGGCTCTCTCCCTTCCCTGGAACCAGTGACACAAACGTTAAACTTCCAATTAGGGACTGGCGATTACTTATAGCCCATTGAATTGCACACGGTGGTCGTAAAACCTCCAATAAAAAAAACTGTTTCTGGGGTCTTGCCTTAGCCTTGCGTTGCAAGATACTGCCTTTGCGCTTAACCAGTGTTGGACTCTTAGATTTCAGTTCTTCCTTCAGCCTTTGCAACTGTTGGCCGTACAGATCAGCATTAATCGTTTGGTTAAGTGCAAAAAGCTCGCAGTCGACCCCCCCCTTGACATCCCACAATACATCCATACAGCACAAAACGTTTCAGATATGTATCAATAATGTTACAATCTCTCATTTTCGTTGCACTTTCAGAGATATCTTACAATTACGTTTCAGCAACATCTATTTCGGAACATAACTCTTTATACATTACGGTTACGTTAAAAATAGCATTCACCGATAGTACTGTTTTATACGTAGTTTCCATTGCACATAATTGCTACCTTGATGTTACATTCCAGCAATACTTAAGATTTTTGGTTTGGCAACGGCGTGGATGCACATGCGCATTTAGGCCATTTCACCGAAACACTCTCGTAGTCGTATTTCCACTTGCTACTGGGATATTCTTTGGTGATGCTGTCGTACTCGAGTTAGGTAGTTAGTTGATTTAATATTTCATCCGTTCTTTTTTTTTTTTATGTGATTCAAGATCATCTCAAAGTAAGTAATTGTTTTTATTATTATAATTTTTAAATTCTAAATTTTTTTTATAAAATCTAAGTAGATGGCTGTGTTGTATTAGTATACTGTACCAGTATGCTTTTTTTTACTTGAAGCTGAGAAATTTCATATCGGTAGGTATTTAGAGAAATGATGAATTTGATTTTCTTTCGTTTTTCACTTAAATATAGTCTATTCCAGATGTATAAAAGAAATTCGACACCCTCATTAGGGACTGATTTTTATTTCTTTGGTCATCAATATATAAACGCCGCCACTGTTCCCTATGGACAGCGAACTGCGTTGAACCTGTGAATACGTAAACAACTCGTAATACGACTGTTGTTGCTTTTGAAACAGCTGTCGAGTGTATTATTTGTGATTGTGATTTTAGAAAGTTTATTAAAACTATAATGTTCAACGTAGTAAATACGTAACAGTAATATGATGACGTCACAAATATCTTTCAAATACGTAACAGTAATGTAACGAAGTTACAAATATCTTTCAAATACGTAACAGTAACATAACAGGCTCTCCAACTCGGCATACAGTTTATTAAAACTATAATGTTCAACGTAGTAAATACGTAACAGTAATATGATGACGTCACAAATATCTTTCAAATACGTAACAGTAATGTAACGAAGTTACAAATATCTTTCAAATACGTAACAGTAACATGAAGTTGGTATGTTGAAGTTACAAAGATCTTTCACTGTAACGTATCGGTTATGTTTCAAAGTTATATAACGTTTGAGGAACATGTTCCGTAACCCTAAGGTTTCTTAAACATCACTGTTGCATTGCGCAACGTATCTGAAAAGTCTCAATGTTTCAGTGCTACGTACTTGTAACATATACAAAATATTCTGTGCTGTGTGGGCACTTAAAAGACCTTTCTCGGATGCAGTCCTCCTCTTGAAGCGTACGGAGCAGGCTCTCCAACTCGGCATACAGTCCTTTGACGCTTTGAAGTTCTGTAAAGGACCCACGTTTCATCGCCCGTAACTAATTGTTCCAAGAAAGGTTCATTTCTGTGACGCGCAAGCAAAGAAAAACAGATTGACAGGGGCGGATTGGCCCACCGGGACACCGGGATATTTCCAGGTGGACCACTGGAAAAAATGGCCCAAGTTCTCGCATTCTTTTTTGTCTGAATTTTTTTTTTGGAACGAATGAATAATAATTTTGGTACGCTATTTCCCTAAAAAGAAAAGTTTCTTTCTATTTATATGTTGGGAGTTTTTACTGAAATAGCATAGCAAAATTGTCTATCAACGGTTAGATGTAGGTCTTTGGACTTGGAGCCCATGGTCATTGATATGCCCTACCCTCTCTTTGCAATCTTGAAGGATATACTACGTAGTAGCCACAATCCCCACATTCTTATCCACTGACTGACAAAGAGCACAAAGCAGTTCCCCCGTCGAGATTTTCCGAAATTTGTATATTACGCACATTTATCTTTAAAAAACAACAACGGTTTACCAGTACTCATTCATGGGTAAAATAATGAGTAGACTTAAAAAGGCGTCTACTCAAGAGAAATATACTAATTCTATTGCATAATAGGCTATCAGTAACCAAATGAATATAAAAGTTTATTCCGTAGGAAATTTGCTATGTATCATCTGCACACATTTCAACTTTCACAATAATCTTTATGGGGATATATTTGGAAATGGGGTCTTCAAGAGCCTTGGGGGTTTTTTTTTGTTAAAACCAAATTTTTCGAAGGAAATTAATGACCTGGTAACAACACCCCATTTTCAGTGAGGTTTCATGCTACATCAATCATGAGCGGATTTTTAAAATTATTTCACTGTTAAATTGTTATTAAATTATGTTCACGACTAAACCAGCAATTGCAAGGCCTATTTCACCAGTTCTCTTCCATCTAGGATTTAACAGAACTTTTTCATGAGGGAACGTATGATTTATTCCCCTGTAGATAGGTGTGGTATGAAAGTGAACCACAAGACAATTACCATACCATACCTATCTCCCCACCTGGTTTGGTCGTCCCATTCCGCCCCTGCAGATGAGCATTCTGTCCGATCAATTTCTTGAGGATAGGTCATGTGGTATCCACTGGTCGAATTTTGTGATAAACCCAAATGCATGCATCCTTCTTTCTATTGTTGTTGTGCGTACAGAAAACCTTTCTGATAATTCTTCAATGGTTAGACATTGGTCATTCGACATGGTTTGGTTAAGATCCTCTTCAAAAACCTCGGATGGACATCCAGAACGTGGTTGATCTCTGCAGGTTCTGTTTCCTTCATGGAATTCCCGGCACCAAGAGCGGCATGTCCTTTTGTCTACAGCATCCTCTCCATGTAGCTCACAGATGTTGCGTCAGGCTTCAGCTGCATTGTTGCCTTTGTCGAACTCATAAAGGAAAAGGTAATAAACTGTGTTTCGCACGACACCGTGGTTTTGAACTCTAAAGTAACAAGGGGAAATGTTTTCCTCTCAGAGAGCCTTTATATCCATTCATACGGGCCTTTATACTGTAACTCAGAACTTCCGTCATTCATTCCTCACATATGGAAAAAACTAATTCCCATCGATATGCCGAGCATCACTATGGACAATATTGTATAACTTTTCACATCTTTGAACATTTGATCGTTTTGATTTGCTATGTTGACCGAAGTCAACGCCCATTGCGTTGCATCATGGGTCAAACCTGATTGCGTATAAGTGCGCCACTTGTTATTCTTTATGGCCTTAAGCTTGAAGATGGGATCTAGAGATCCCGAAAGATCTCGCTTTTAACTTTGGTTTTACTTGTGAATAAAGTTTTTTAAACTAGTCTATAGTATCAGCGGGGATAATTTTTAATCGTACGTAGACAGCTTTTATGACTTACATCATAAAGAAAAAAATGCCCAATGTGATCTTTATTGCTTGACATGTTAACCGCCGTGTGACGTGTTTACGAGTGAGATGCATCTGCGTACTTGGTGCCATTTCCTAGCTCGACGAAGTTTTGCAATCACACGCGTCATCTCTATAAATTGCACTTGTTATTTCAATTTTTTACTTGAAATTTTCATCATGAAAAACAAGTAGAACTTTTGCACACACCCAACAGTTTTAAGTGTGTCTTGTAACCAAGTATGCTTACTTGCAGTTTGTTATTTAATTAATATTTAGTTTTTAACAGAAAAACTTAAGTATCCTTAGCGACAACTCAAGTATGTGTGCTTCACCTATATGATGTTCTAAGTTTCCAAAAACATGCTGAAATGCCATTTTTGACGAATAAAATGGGCCCTTCCCAAGAAAGTTGTCTCTGTTTGTAATAAAAACTTTCTGCATGTTGTCTCCAGGTCTCTGTGTATGGTATAAGGAGGAAACTCATCGATAACTTTAAAATCTCAATATATAAAAACTTTACTCTAGAATCCTTAAAAATACTGTAGTTCCTACAAAAATGAAATATGATACAGCAAAAATGAATTGGGAGAACATAAAAACGAATAGAAACGAATTTAAGCGAATTCGTAAAAAAAATTAAAACGAATTTAAACGTATTATAGGTATTTTTTTTTATTTAATGCATTGTATTTTTTTCTCCAATTCTTTTAAATTTGTTCCAGTTCGTTTAAATTCGTTTTAATTTTTTTCCAATTTGTTTCAATTCGTCTGTATGTTCGCCCAATTCGTTTTTGCTGTATCGTATTTCATTTTTGTATAGGAACTATAGTATTCCTAAATATTATAGAGTAAAGTTTTTATATATTGGGATTTTAAAGTTATCGATGATTTTCCTCCTTATACCATACACAGAGACCTGGAGACAACATGCGGAAAGTTTTATCACAAACAGAGAGAACTTTCTTGTGAAGGACTCACGTTTTTCGTCAAAAATCCAGTTCTTCTATGTTGTACATATTGTTAAACCTCGTATATTACACCTTTTCCTAAATTTCGTACACAAACTTTACATAATTTTCGAAACTTTCAAAATTCCACTTTGTTCCTTCATTAATGGAAAACACTATGTTTCTAGTACGCTGTTTTCTGCGGTAAAATAGATTGTTATGAAGATTTTTACGGCTTGTATCAGAATTTCCAAAAGTGGAACTGAATGCAACACGTTACTTTCTTTCCTCAGTGTGACGACAAACACATCAGATTATCAGGATTACAGCGAAGAGAGGGGGTATGTAGAGAGCGTAGCTTTCCTCCCTAACTGTAGTCAAAATAATGAGATTAAGCTTCTCTCATCTTCCCGAAAAAAGACAAGTTTCTTCGAAACCTTGTTCAGAAAAACAAGTTTGGTAATTCCTGTTGCTCTTTTAGTTTCGAAGCTATCTCTTTTTTCACTTCTTTCACTAATTAAAGCGCACTTCTCGGAACTCTTGCTTCCTCTGGGGAACATATCAGTCCTACTTCATTTGTTTACCAATTAAAGCAGACTATATATTTTTTGAGGTTTAATACTTGCTGGCATTTAACTGAAAATTGAACATCACGTGACGCAGAAATATTTTCAGATAAGTGCAACGAAGTTGAGTTATATGTAGTTGTAGTCAACCAAAAGTAATTTGGAATGAGGAGATTACTTTATAAATTACACGTTTACGTGGGTATAAATAGCAAGTCTTTCCTCAAGGATTACAATGTAAATCGAACTTTGTGACATGTAGTATTTATTTGGTTTGAAACATACTGTAACCTAAGCATCAATGCTTTTCAGGTGTGAAGTTATTTTTTTTTTTTTTTTTTTTGATTGGAGGTTTAACGACCACCGTGAGCAACTCAATGGGCTATAAGCAGTCGCCCGTCCCTAATTTAGGGTCACTGGTTCCAGGGAAGGGAAAGAACCAGTGCCGTAAGACAAACACAACATCCATGCCTCACCGGGATTCGAACCCGGACCCCGTTCGGACGAATGATCAGGGTGTGAAGTTAGGTACCATTTTAATGGTAATGATTTTTTTTATTGAAGTTTTAACGACCACCGTGAGCAACTTAATTAGCTATAAGCAGTCGCCCATCCCTAATTTAGGGCCACTGGTTCCAGGGAAGGGAGAGAGCCAGGGCCGTAAGACAATCACAACATCCATGCCTCACCGGGATTCGAACCCGGACCCATCTAGGACGAATATTCAAAAGCCATCGCTTAGACCTCTGCGCCACCGGGGCGGAGATAGTGAATTGTAATCATCTTCCTTCTCATTAGCACCCTCCAATTTTGATACAGCTGCGTGAATGGGGCTTGTTCTCTTTTCTCAGCGTCCCATCAGAAGGAAAATTAGATTTATGGTTTTCGTAGTTGTGCGCGGGAAGTAAAGAGATAATGATATAGAGAGGGTCACTGAGGAAGGAAAAGAAGGAGCATATGTGCCTTCTAAGAAGGGGAGGCTCTTTAGGTGTTTCTCAGCTGTCAACTGGACTTTTCTGTTGGAAGGGGAGTCGTTTAGAAGTGAGTGGAGAGCGAGGTGGGAGAATCTCACGGGTCGGGGTGAACCGAGATAAGGGAAAAAAGGTGTGGACGGTGATACTTACAAAAAGCGAATACTGGCCTCAACGGAAAGGAAATCAACGTGTTAATAGCAATAATATAGAGAATGAATGGAAATGACGGACAATGCTTGTGACTTTCCTCATGTCAATTGAATAAACACTTTCCTCACTGCAAGAGCGAATCATAGCTTTAGTCGATATTTTATTTTTCTTCTTAAATCGGGCAAATTACGAGTTCAACTCCCGACACAAAAACTCTCTGCAAGCGAAGCATCAACGAACCCTAATCACAGGGCACTGAAATATAACTCAGCACCAAGACCTGTAACAATACACTGAAGAGACAATCATTCTTATGACCAGCGTGTCTTTAAGAAAATGGTAGCAACTGCAAGTAAAAGACGCCGCGTGTAAAGGGCATGAAACGGTATAAATAACACCTGATACTAAGCTCTGTTAATCAGCGTGATTCACGTTCTTCAGATGGGAAAGCAGCGGTCTTAACGAGTTCGACGAAGGTTGAATTGTAATGGCTGTGACGTACCTACCTCATAGGTGACGCACATTTCAAGACGACAAATCGAATCGAAAAGCCCTCGTTGGTGTTGCTTAATTATGGAAGCGTTCGTCTCCGGAGCAGAAGGATGAGGATTTAAGAACAGCCACCGACAGAGAGAGGGTTTGGGAATCACACTGGCACCCGAACCTAAAAACAAATATATCAACTGGCCATTGGGTTTTTCGAAAAATGTGTGATGCTCCTTCCACACATCCTCTGGAATTAATGAGAATCCCTTCTTTTACAGAGTTACTTCAAGCATCGTTTGGGGTGGTCCCGAAACTTGCGAATTGGTGCCCCCGTCTTTCTCGATGGAGTAGGGGGCATATGTGACGTACTACAATGGTGACGTACATGCCGAGACAACAAGTAGCAGTGATAGGCCCTTGCCGGCGTAGCGTAATTGGGAAAGTATTCGGTTCCGGAGCAGAAGGACGTGGATTGTAAGTCCGCAAGCGGGAAATTTGGGTTTTGCATAGCCAGACAACAGGATCAGAGGTTTTCCCAGACGGCCAGGCTTGTGGAATGCTCACAGTAAGCTGTGGTTATTACTTTGAAAAAGTGGTCCGAGGAGATAACCCCAACAAATCGCCGGTAAGGTGTGGGCTGACCACAGCGCATGACGCTAGAGGTTAGTGAAGGTTATCCCGTATGGAGTGAGCCAACAGGAGGAATACTTTGGCGCAACTCGCCAGTAACATGAGTGCTGGTGGCGGTAGTAATGCGTCAAAACACACGACATGCTGAAAATGGAGCTGTATAACCTCAGGCTGCTCCAAGTTCCCATTCTAACCTCAGTTCACCATCGAAAGTGCCTTCAATACGCATGCGAGCATCAGAACTGGACCTCCAATGATTGGAAGAAGATGGTTTAGTCTGATGAATCTCGCTTCCTGTTGCACCATGTGGACAGCCGGGTAGGTGTACGTCGTTTAACCAGGGGAAGTGTTGGCATCAGAATGCAGAGTGGCACGAAAACAAGTTGGTGGGCGAAGTGTAATGCGTTGTGCAATGTTCTGCTTGGAAACCCTTTGTCCAGTCATTCATGAGCAGGAGAGTATGACGTCTACCACCTACCTAAACGTCATCGCAGACTAGGTACATTCTTTCATGGCAACGACATCCCCCTCTGGTAGTGCCTTCTTTCTGCAGCACAATGAGCCAAGCCACACTGCCTAGATTGTTCGCGAATGGTTTGCGGAACACGAGGAAGACTTCCAGGTATTATCGTGGCCTCCAATTCCCCAGATGGCAATACAATCGAGCATCCGTGGTTAGTGATGGAACAGGAAATCCGATCTGCAGCGGCGCAATCCCGTAACTTATAAGAGTTAATATATCTGCTGGTAACGTGTTGGTGCAAGATAATACCACAAGACACCTTTCGAAATCAATACCGTGCCGGTCATGAGGTTTTCTGGCTGCACGTGAGGGACCAGCGTTATACAGGGTGATTATAAACTCCTTAAAAAAACAAGAGGGGTGATAGTACACGTCAAGATGAAAAATATTTGCAGTGAAACCTAGGGCCGCATTCCACTCCTAGTGCCAGAAAAGAGTAAAGTTACATATCCACGTTGAGCCTTCCACAGGGAAAAGAAAGAGACATACCTAATGAGTTGCACAATTTCAATCGCATCAGAGGAAGACCCAAAGGAACTGCTCAAACTGATTGCATCGTTGCACCGCCCACACCGGCGAATGAAGGAACTGTCTAACCCTCTCGTAGACTACCGGTGTGGTGTTGAGCTTGTCCGCAGCAACAGCGATTCGCGAGACGAGATCTTCCAGGGAGTCCATGGGTGTCTCGTACACCAATGTTTTCATGTGCCTCCAGAAGAAGAAGTCTATTGGATTAAGGTCCGGGGAGCGTGAACGCCAACCACAGGTCCATAACGTTCAATCTAATGCCCGGGATATGTCCCATTTAGAAAGTATCGGACCTCGGTGGCAAAGTGCGCTGCTGGGGCCCAACCATGCATAAACCAAATGTCCCTCCGTGTAGTGAGTGGAACATCCTGCAACAGACCCCGGAAATCACTTGCTCCAGGAACGCACGGTATGCTGCGCCAGCCAGACGTATACGTCAATTCTCATGTGATGTTCGCACGGTGATATCGCTGAATGGGATCGGCTGCGTTTTTAAATGTTTGCTCCTCATCGTCTACGTACGTGTTCAGTTCACCTGATTTCCGTCTTGTGCTTCTCAGGCAGTGCTTGGAATTCCGTGTGCCTGCTGGGCGTTTTTCGAACGTGATCTTTTCTGGCACTAGAAGTGGAATGCAGCCCTAGGTTCCATTGCAAATATTGTTCGTCTTGATGGGTACTATCACCTCTCTTGTTTTCTTAAAGGAGTTTACAATCACCCTGTATTAGACAGATGGTCATAATGTTTGGCTCTCTGGTGTAAGTGTTTTTCCTGTTATTGGCTACCATGCTGAGGTGCATATTCTATTAATGCTTCAAGAACCGGAGAACTTGTGGCAGAGCGTCCCGTCATTTTACTTGGCTTCATTTCCAATTTTTTCTTACCCTTCAGAGACACACAAAATAATTATTGCCAGGTCACCACAGGAAGCTGCAGATCTCTGATTTTGGTCAGTACAGATAGCTAGAGCACGTCTTACGTCTGCTCAACTGATACAACCCCCCTTGGTTGTATCAGTTGAGCAGACGTACGACGTGCTCTGAAGTAATCAATTATTGTCAGGACACACTTGACCTTCAAAAAAGCTTCCATTCGGTGTGGCATGGATTCAACAAAGTGCTGACATCGTTCTACAGGCATATAGCTAGAGCTTGAAAAATGCTGTTGTCTGATCGTCTGTGACGACTGAAAGGTTTTAGTTAACGAGTAAAAAATTCGGTAGAGCAACTGAAATTCAATCGGCAATTATCTATTGGTTATTATGCCTATTGTTGGATACGTAAAACTATCAGTTTCTTAATAAAGCTTATTTTCACAGAAGTGATGCGTGATTGTGCGCCAGTATGGAAAATCGTTTTTTTCGTAAAAGAAATTGAACGGCGTATGCCTTGAGACAAAATATCTGAACACTATGCGCTTAACAAGGAACACGTGGCAAGAAGCCGCAAGCCCGGTAGAATGATTTCCCCAAACGCAGTGTGAAACGACAGAGAGCTTAAGAGTCACATGCGCCTCGCGAGCTGTCACTTGGCCAACTGCTGTTGTAAATTAAAGGGCATTCACGGAATCCGTGTTTACGCGGAGCTATTGGGAAAGTTCTAAAACATTGAAGGATTCTTGCATCATCTTCTCTATGGGGGGAAAACGGAGTTGGGTTGTTATACAATAGTTAATCGTTTAAATTAGGTCAGCGACAAAATATTATTCAGGAGAGTGTATAAATTTTCAACAAATCAAATTTTTAAACACGAAACAAAATCGACAGCCCGGAGGGGCTCTCAATTTGTCAAACTTTAAAACACAAAACAAAATCTGCAACACTGCGGGGCTGTCGATTTTCAGCTGGCGAGTGAGCTATTTGCCTATCTGGCGGACAAGCATGGAGATTTTCAAGCCCTGTATATAGCCAAGCGGATGTGATGACGTCCGTGAATTGCCGAATGTTCGCTGGAGGAGTATCTCTGTTACGAATGCCTTTCTGAATCTCATTCCACAAGTGTTCAAGCGGATGAAGCTCTGTTAAATGTGGAGCCCAATTTAACCCTTCGGTGTCCTTGTCGTGCTCGAGGAAACACTGTGTGTGGATCCGACCCTTGTGGCACAAAGCATTATCTAGTAGCTCTCTCCATCAGGAACCATGTACGGGTGGGCCAGTTCCTAAATGCTGGTAAGATTCCTCGCTGCATCCAAATACTGTTCCAGAGGTATTAAGGGACCCAATGCCAGTCAACAGACTTCATACCATTACACCACCTCCACCAGTTTGTACACTTAACGCTAAGTAGCTGGGATTGATCGATTCACTGTTGATGCCATATTATTACCCGTCCGTCAGCGAGTACAAACAGGAAGCGTGATTCATTGAACCGGATGACAGTTTTCCCCTCATCAGGGATCCAGTTTCAGTGACACGTGGCCACTGTAGACAAATTTGTTGGTTTTTAGCATAGACGAGTTAGACACGAAGGGGAAGTTTGCTGTTATAGCCCATTCGCTCCAGTGCATGGAGGGCTGTATATGTTGAAATTCTCCCCTCGATACCGCTAATGTACTGCTCAGTAACTTGACACAATGGAGGGAGTCTGTTACCTTGCACAATCCTCCACAGCCGCCGTTGCCCTCAAACATCCACCAGTCGTTTCCGCTTACAGAAAGACCGCTGTGTGCTTGTTTTATTGTTTGTGAACCACTCATCACCCTCGCCACAGTTCTTCTCGCCTAACTGCAGTTTGCCGTTTCTGAAATGCTTGCACCGTCTCGATTACCAGCGCCCACTATCTCGCCTCTTAGAAAGTCGCTTAAATCGCGTAACTTCTCCATATTGCCGCTATTTACGCTTCGCGTACACGTGACTCCACGTGACTGTGTTGTAGTGAACCATTTGTACGCCATGGGTGCTTACATAAGTGGGATGACACGTGTTTGATTGCTGTTGAGAATAATAAATGTAAACACCCAAATTCGTCTGTCTCTCAGGAACGATTGACGTCACAGCAACGTTTGCAATTTTGCACCATCACTTATCGAAAAATTCGAGTAAGCTCTCCCGATGTCAAAATGATTACCTGCTATATAATACCACGCGATCACTTCTAGATGTCAAGGTGATCACGTGCTAATTTAAAAATGTTGGATTATCAATGTTTTTCATTTATCCGATCTGCAAAATTCGAATTAAAATCTTAATATCACGGCAAATTGCATTTGTATATTAATTTAATTGAGCACAATTCGAATATTAATGTGTACGCTTTAATTATTTTTTACTTTTCTAAGTTAACTAACTTTCCCAGTTCAGTGCTTATTTTATTATACACTTTGACAAATATCGATCTACCTAAACGCTCTAACTTACAATGAAAACTGAAATCTTGAGAGGTCAAAGTGAACAAGACTGCATCTAAAAGCAAATATCGCCCCAATAGCACCTTGTCGAGAATTTAGATAGTTCCGATTAGTAATACCAGATGGCGCATTATTTTGTAGAAAAAGCTTTGTTATGAAGTTTCAAACTTACCGTCGAATTGGAAAGTCTAAACCAAGCCGTGAAGGGAATAAAAAGTGTTCCCCCAAAAAAGTCATTTAACGATAAAGGTCAAAGGAAAAGTTATTGAGGTAAGTTTACACGAAAGCAAATTTTCCGAGTTTAGTGCTGATTTTATTACATATTTTGCAAAATATCGATCTATCTAAACGCTCTGATCTATAATTGTTAAACAACAAATATTTTACACAGAATGTTATTTATCACGAGGTCTTTTTAAAAACGAAAATAAATATAACACGATTTTTAGTTCTAACATGAGTAAATTCCTACTAGATTAGTTTTTGCTATGTTTCCTTATCGAAATCCGGCATCTATTTGATTTGTTTTCAATCTGCTTCAATTAAAAATTTCCCTCGTCACAGGGCGGGCAACATCCCCTATATATTAATATTTATTTAAAACATAATGACAACCGACCTAGGACGGGCTATACACTAGTTTTGTAATACTTTTCCAAATTAAACGCTTACTTAAACATTACTCTTCCTAGTAGCGGTGGTTCATGTAACACTGGAGCTTCTTAATATTATGCTCCGTATAACTAGCATAAAATCCTTAATCATAGAATGAGCAATATTAGGTTTTCTAATATTGCTGTTCACCTTAAAAGGACGGATGACTGGCAGGGCGTATGAAACCATTTTGGCCAACCAAGTCCATCCAATGCCCAAGCATTGTTTCCTGCAGGGGATACCATCTATCAAGATGATAACGACCCAATTCACAGAGCTCGGAATGTCCAATCATGGTTTGAGGAACATGAGGACGAAATTTCACACCTTCATTAATCTCTCCAATCACCAGACATAAACATCATCGAGCCACTGTGGTCCGTGTTGGGAAATAGGGTTAGATCCCGTTATCCTCCTCCTGCATTTCTCAAAGACTTGGAGCAGTTTCTGCATTAAGAATGGTGTAACATCTCACTAACCATCATCCGGGATTTGTATGCTACTTCTGCATCTGTCAAGGACCTGGACCAGTTTCTGCATGAAGAGTGGTGTAACATACCACTGACCGTCATCCAGGATTTGCATGCTCCTCCTGCATCTCTCAAGGACCTGGAACAGTTTCTGCATGAATAATTTTGTAACATCCCACTAACCAGCATCTAGGATTTGTATGCTACTTCTGCATCTGTCAAGGACCTAGATCAGTTTCTGCATGAAGAGTGGTGTAACATCCGACTAACTACCATCCAGGATTTGTATGCTCCTCCTGCATCTGTCCAAGGCCCTGGAGCAGTTTCTGCATGAAGAATGGTGTAACATCACACTAACCACCATCCAGGATTTGCATGCTCCTCCTGCTTCTGTCAAGAACCTGGAGCAGGTTCTGCATGAGGAATGGTGTAAAATACCACTAACCATCATCCAGGATTTGTATGCTCTTCCTGCATCTGTCAAGGACCTAGAGCAGTTTCTGCATGAAGAATGATGTAACATCCCACTAACTATCATCCAGGATTTGTATGCGTCCATTACAAGGGGGATTTAGGCGGTTTTGAATTCCAAAGGTGGTCCTACATCCTATTAGGTACCTAAAACCTTCTTTCCTAGGTATTCACATTATTCTGCCCAAACCCTGTATGTATGTCTGCAAGGTAGAACGCAACGCTACACTTACCTACCTACACCTTAGGCTGCTAGCTCCACACCTTATACAGTGTGTTTCAAAACCAATGGAACAAATTTTAAGGGGTGACAGAACACACCGAAACAAACACTTTTCGTCATAGAATGCATGGTCGCAAGTTACGCGGTTAGGCGCTGGAGGGCGCTTTCCGTTTCCCCATACACGCTGTCTTTCGCAACGCAAAAACCCATATGTTTTACCGGAACGTCTGGATGGGAGGACGTACCTTATTCTCCTTCAACAAGTCTTGCCTGAATTGATCCAGCATGTAACAGCAGCCGTCCGCCGTAAAATGTTGTTCCTGCATGTTGAAGCGCCAGCTCAATTCAGCACTCAGGTGCGGGATTACTTTAACGCCACATTTCCAGGCCAATGGATTGGCCGAGGTGGACCCATCGCTTGGCCCCCGCGATCGCCGGATCTATCCCCTCTGGATTTCTTTTTATGGGGACATCTTAAGTCCGTAATGCACGACACTCCCATTGATTCCAATGAGGAACTAGTCACTAGGCTTTGAGTCTCTGCTGCAGCTGTCCGGGAAATGCCTGGTATTTTCCACAACATACGAACATCTTTACGTCGACGATGCGAAGCGTGTATCAGGAGTGGCTGTTGCCCTTTTGAGCAGCTTTTGTAAGTGTAATTAATTTCGGGCTTTACTTATTAATGTTTGCAAATTTGATATAATTTTGTGATGTCACGTTTTGTTTTTTATTTTGTCTGCAATAAAGCTTTGTTTTGATTTGTTGTGCCATTTCTGTCTTTGCAGTGCGAACGATGGCGTGTGTGGGAAAACGGGAACCGCCCTCCAGCGCCTAACCGCGTAACTTGCGATCATGCATTCTACGACAAAAAGTGCTTGTTTTGGTGTGTTCTATCACCCCTTAAAGTTTGTTCCATTAGTTTTGAAACACCCTGTACACATAATCTTCTTAAAACAAACACACGCCATTCAACAAGACCTCAAGGCTGTTTCCAAGTAACATTCAGTGAGTGAGAAAATATAACGTTAAGCTTGAAACGCTTAAAGAGAACAAACTGAAAATTTACATAGGAAAGGAAACTAAAAACGAAAATTAAATTAGAATATACCTTATAGTATTGCTAATGATATTCAGTGCACGTATAATGTAAAAGTCTATAATGGAGACAGTGCGCAACTTCCGCTAAATCCATAAAATTCCCAGAAGTCTTGGGGTATGAAATCTTTTCGATTCCTCATGTAAGATTACTGCGGGCCAGTGTTAGATTACTGCAAGATTACTGCTGTTTGTGATATATAATCTAGAAATGGGGGTCACGCTGATATAGAAAGACCAAACACACACAGCACAGAATATTTCGTATATGTTACAAATACGTAGCGCTGAAACATTGAGACTTTTCAGATACGTTGCGCAATGTAACACTAATGTTTCAGAAACCTTACGGTTATTGTGTTATCATCATATTACTTTTACGTAATTGAAAGATATTTGTGACATCATCATATTACTGTTACCTAAGTGAAAGATATTTGCGACACTTCCATATTACTGTTACGTAATTGAAAGATATTTGTGTAATCATCATATTCATCATCATCATCATCATCATCAACCATTATCAATCCACTGCTGGACGAAGGTCTCCCAAGTTTCCTCCACAACGGTCTGTCTTGTGCCAGTCTCCTCCATGTCACTCCCGCATACTTTCGAACTTAATCCACCCATCTTCCATGTGGTCTTTTTTCCAGGTCTTTTCCTGTCCCTTGGAACCCAATCTAAAATTTCGGCTGTCCATCGATGGTCTGTCCTTCTGGCAGTATGTCCAGCCCATTGCCATTTCAGGGATTTAACTCTGATCGTGATATCTTCCACTCTTGTCATTTTTCGGATCCACGAGTTCCTCTTCTTATCTCTCCTGGTTACACCAAGCATGGACCTCTCCATGCTGCTTTGAGTAGTCTGCAGCCTTTGTATGTCTCTTTTAGTTAAGGTCCACGTCACTGCACCATACGTAAGCACTGGAAGGATGCATTGATCAAACACTTTTCTTTTAAGACATAATGGCATATTGCTCTTGAAAATTATGCTGTTTCTTCCAAAAGCTCTCCAGGCAAGTTTTGTACGCCGATTAATTTCTTCATCAATGTGACCCTCACTTGATATCTGCTGTCCAAGATAAACGTACGTGTCTGTTATCTCCAGCTTTTCTCCATCAATCGATAAATCCTCATTTCTTGTAAAAGCATTGAACATCACTTTTGTCTTCTGAAAGTTCATTTTTAATCCCACTTCTTTACTCTTGTCAGCAAGTTCCTGGATCATACTCTGCAGCTCTGATGGGGTAGTTGCAAAATTGACTACGTCAGCAGCAAAACGAAGGTGGGTTAGATAATCTCCATTAATATATATCCCCTTGTTTTCCCAGTTCAGTGATTGAAAGACATTTTCCAATGTGGCATTAAGGAGCTTTGGAGATATTATGTCACCTTGTCTCACTCCTTTTAAAATTTTTATGTGTGTTGTATTTTCAAACAGCTGAATCTTTACACTTGCATTTTCATAGATGTTATTAATAATATTAATGTATCAATACCGCAGGATTTCAGAGCCATTGTAACTGCTGATGGTTTTACTGAATCGAAGGCTTTTTCATAATCGATAAAAGCCATGCACAATGGAAATTCATATTCCCTCGCTCTTTCAATTGGTTCTCTCAGTACGTGGATGTGATCTATTGTGCTGTAGCCACTCCTGAATCCAGCTTGTTCTCTTGGTTGAGCCATGTCCAGTGTCACCTTCAAGCGGTGTGAAAGAACTTTAGTGAAGATTTTATAAACCACTGATAGGAGGCTGATAGGTCTGTAGTTTCCCGAGATCCTCAATGTCACCTTTCTTATGTAGCAGGATCATTGTAGCGGTGTTCCAATCCTCAGGAATCTTTCCTTCATTAAGGCATCGAGTGAAAATTTGGGCGAGTACTGTTTCAATTTCTCCACTTGCTTCTTGTATGATGTCTACAGTAATTCGATCTTCTCATGGAGCTTTTCCCCGCTTCATGTTCTTGATTGCATGTGCATCTTCTGCTGGGAGGACTGGAAGAACTCTCGTACTGGTACCTTTCATGATGTCTGGAGTACATGTATCATCCCTTTCATATAATTTGGAGTAGAAATCTTTCACTCTTGTCAAAATTTCGTCTCTATTTCTTGTTACAGAACCATCTTCTTTTCTCAGTGCCATAATCTGTTTTCTTCCCTTACTGAGATGTCCCTTTGCTATCTTTAGGCTTTGGTTGTTTTCAATTGCTTTCCTTACTAGTTCACAGTTGAATTTCCTTACGTCTTCAGTGATACTTTTTCGTACTGTCTTGCATAGCTCTATATGTTTCCACTTTAGAAGTCACATCTTCTTTAGTTGTCCTTATCTCTCTTCTTTTTTGCATCATTATTTTGGTTTTTCCTGATAATTTGTTCACATGCAACTTGTTCTTAAACCCAGCTGATTTTGTTGCTGTTTCCATAAGAGCTTTGGCTACTTTTCTGTTAACTTCAGAAATATCCACGTCTTCCGATGTTAGGCCTTCTAAAGCAGAGAATCTGTTCTTCAGTTCCAACTTGAAGGTATTATGGTGTTTTTTAAGGTTGGTTATGTCAATACATTTTGTTTGTCTTATGAGCTTGCTACGTTCGAGTTTAGTGTTGAGGTGCATCATACATCTCACCAATCTATGGTCACTACCTGTGTTGAGCTTGTTTAGCACACTGCAGTCTTCTATGACGAATTTTTTGTTACACATAATAAAATCAATTTCACTTGTCGTCCCATTTGGATGTTTCCATGTCCATTTAATGTGTGTCTTTTTCTTGAAAAAGGAGTTCATGATGAAAAACCCTTCTGCCTCTGCAAACTCTACGAGAGTATTTCCACGCTGGTTTCTGTTGCCGTGACCGAATTTACCTACTGAAGTTTCATTCTGTTGCCGTTGCCCTATTTTTGAATTGAAATCTCCTATAATTATCTTTAAGTGCATATTACTGTTACGTAATTGAAAGATATTTGTGACATCATCATATTACTGTTACGTAATTGAAAAATATTTGTGACATCATCATATTACTGTTACGTAATTGAAAGATATGTGTGACATCATCATATTACTGTTACGTAATTGAAAGATATTTCTGACATTATCATATTACTGTTACGTAATTGAAAGATATTTGTGACATCATTATATTATTGTTACGTATTTACTACGTTGAACATTATAGTTTTAATAAACTTTGTAAAATCACAATAAAAAACATTACACTCGACAGCTATTTCAAAAGCAACAACAGTTGTATTACGAGTTGTTTACGTTTTAAGATGTTCAACGGAGTCCGCTGTTAATTTGGAACAATGGCGGGGTTTATATTTTGATAACAAAAGAAATATAAATCGGTCCCAAATGAGGGTGTCGAATATCTATTATTCATGTGAATTTGATTTTCTATCTTTTTTCGCTGAAATATAATCTAGACTATATTTCAGCGAAAAAAAGAAAGAAAATCTAATTCGTTATTTCTCTAAATACCTACCAATATGAAAGTTTTCAGCTTCAAGTAAAGAAAAAAAAACATGCTCGTATAGTATAATAACACAGCAACACAGCCATCTACGTAGATTTTATAAAATGCTTTTTAGAATTTAGAAATTATAATAATCAAAACAATTACTTGCTTTCAGATGATCCTGAATCACCAAAAAAAGGTGTGAACTAAGCTAACTAGCTTACTCGAGTACGACAGTATTACCAAAGAATATTTCAGTAGTACGTGGAAATACGACTACGAGAGTGCTTCGGTGAAATGGCATAAATGCCCGTGCGCATCCACGCCGTTGCTAAACCAAAAATCTTAAATATCGCCAGAATGTAACATTAAGGTAGCAATTATGTACAATGGAAACTATAAAACAGTAGCATCGGTGAATGCTATTTTTAACGTAATAGATGTTGCTGAAACGTGATTATAAGATATCTCTGAAAGTATAACGAAAATGAGAGATGGTAACATTATTTATACATATCTGAAACGTTTTGTACTGTATGGGAACGAGCAATGGTTATATGGGAGAGTTTGATTGCTGACGGAAGGGGAATTTTGGCAACTTCGCAGATTAACTGAATACTGTGTTTCGAAAACCGATAGAAAATGCTTACTCTTGCACAACTCAGGAGGAATGCCTGGGTTTGCAGCTCAACTCAGGAGGAATGCCTGGGTTTGTTCACTAAAACCTCTAATCAACAGTATGGTGGGCAATAACAGCACCCTAATCTATCTGGATTTAAGAAAAACAAGTTAGTAAAATCATGCAATGCATTGATTATGATACGCTTTCCAAAATACCAGAAATTATTACTCAAGTTATGTGGATAATGGCTGTGGAATAAATCTTGCTCCTGTGTCCTGACCTTTGACCCCATTTCGATGATATTCAAAAGAACCGGTTCACTGTACCTCCGGAACAACATGGTAAAGTTTTGTTGCAATAGAAGCAGTTTTACGCAAGTTATGAGAATAATGGCTGTGGAATAAATCTGGCTGTTGTGCAATGACCTTTGACCCCATTTCATTGATATTCAACAGAACCGGTTCACTATACCTCCGGAACAAAATGATAAAGTTTTGTCGCAATCCAAGCATTTTAGGTAAGTTACGATGCACAAGGGCAATGGAATGGATCCCACTCCAGTGTCCTGACCTTTGACCCCATTTCGCCCATTCTCAATAGTGTTCGTCCCCAGTGGGTCTCTACCACATACTAAAATTTCATCGAAATCGAACCATTTTTACGCAAGTTATGACGCATAAGGAAAATGGAATATATCCCGCTCTTATGCCCTGCCTGACCTATCACCTCATTTCGTCTATTTTCAATAGGGTTCGTGTTCCGGTGGTTCCCTACGACATACTAAAATTTCTTCGAAATCGAACAATTTTTACGCAAGTTATGACGCCTAAAGACTATGGAATGGATCCCGATTTTATGTCCTGACCCTTGACCCCATTCCGCCCATTTTCAATAGCATTCGTCCCCAGGTGGCTCCTTACCACATACTAAAATTTGATCGAAATCGAACCATTTTTACGCAAGTTATGACGCATAAGGGCAATGGAATATATCCCGCTCTTATGCCCTGCCTGACCTTGGACCCCATTTCGCCCATTTTCAATAGGTTTCGTACCCAGGTGGTTCCCTACCACATACTAAAATTTCATTGAAATCGAACCATATTTACGCATGTTATGACTCATAAAGGCAATGGAATGGATCCTGCTTTTATGTCCTGACCTTTGACCCCATTCCGCCCATTTCCAATAGGGGTCGTCCCCAGGTGGTTCCCTACCACATACTAAAATTTCATCGAAATCGAACAATTTTTACGCAAGTTATGACGCATAAGAGCAATGGAATGGATCCCGCTCCTGTGTCCTGACCTTTGACCCTGCTTCGCCCATTTTCAATAGGGTTCGTTCCCAGGTGGTCCCCTACCACATACTAAAATTTCGTCGAAATCGAACCATTTTCACGTGAGTTATCGTGCGGACGGGCGGACAAAGCTGGAGCATATACGCTTCTTCAACCTACGGTTGAAAAGCGTAAAAAAGAAGGGACAATGCTCTCTAGTCTGATGTATGTGCGAAACTATAATATAAGTAATGCAGCCTGTACGAGAGATTTTTTCCCGGAGAATATTTTAAATGTTATCCAAACAAAACAAAACATTTCTTTAATTACAACGAATGCTACGAAAAATACTTTTTTTGAGTGATATCCAGTGTATAAGCCTGCACGGGCGAGGCTTTTTTCCCCTTAAGTGAAAAATTCCGGTCTTGGGCAGGTGTGAGCCTGTGCTGGAAAGTTTCGCATTTCGCTCATTTATTAAAAAAAGAATTTCTTCTCACAAAACGAAGACTGACTCGTTAAAAAAATAAAAGGGCGAAGTTCACTGAGTTTTTCCACCGGATGCATTCATTGATTTCTGCTGGAAACGACAAGTTTAAGATGAGAGAGTCTGAAATGGAACGGCTTGTTTCTTTAAAATTTGAAATGAAATTCCACTTCCATTCGTTGACTTTAGTGACAAAACCACGCGGCGTCTTTTCATTTCCGGGAAAAGTTTGCATAAATAGTTTTTAGCTTCACAAAACCAAAACAAACTTCTGGCGCGATCGTTGCTACAACGTAGATGAGGAGGTTCGAAGCATTTGTTTACATATTTAAGGAAAGAGGTCCAGTTTGTTTATACGTAATACTTACGACGAGCGTTTACACATGTAACAGAACCATGTGGTCACGTCTAAACCTCATATGAGGACCGAATTTCTACGAAAAATGGCACATCTGTCTGCGTTATATTACTTTGATTTGTGACGTGCCTGCCCCGCAGGACGCACACGACACAAAGGCAGATAGCAGCAAGAACGAACGTCCGCGTAGCTCAGTTGGTAGAGCGATTTCTTCCGGAATAAGTGGACTCGGGTTCGATCCCCGGCGTGGACCAAAAATTACGGAGAAATTTATTTCGTTATATACTACAAAGTTAAGTCAGTTCAATAGAGCAGCTTTGTTTCTACAAAGCAGGTAGTCTTCTGTCTTTTCTGAATTGTGAACAATATGGTAAAATGGAATAAGACTCACGGACCACATGAAAAAGAAGATTATTTATTATGGATAGACGCTCTTAGAACGGGTTTTCTTTAAGCTTTAATTTCACATGATCATCTTTGGTTATGTGATGGGTTATCTGCAGTTCATACTGGTGTATTTCCAATCTCTGTCGTAACACTCTGTGCATTAAATAAATACTAGTCCGTAACCAGTGCTATGCACGGTTGAAAAAGCCGTGACTGAAATGTTTTTTTTGTCATATAACACGAATCACAATAAATGCATAACCAGAATAAACGGTTGAATTATTATAAAAGGGTAGTGTATGAGATGGGTCACCAACAACAAAATTTTCCTAATATTCTCATTAATTTTTAATTTTTCCAAATACTCGTATACGAATTTAACGATGGCGTTCCTCATTATTGTATAAACATGTGCTTACCTGTCTTTGAGCGACTTAAATTGGAGTATCAAGGTATTCTTTAAGCGAACCAATCACCCGAAATGATATCGTGTCTAGATAACTACACAATGGGGTTCAAAATGTGTTTTATTTTACCAGTTTGGTTTTAACAAATCTTCTTTTTTTTTGGTACCACTATATATTCTATACTGAAGATAATCTGTAAAGAGAGAAACTTTATTTGTATGTTTGAGGTAATCTGGAAAACTACTGAGCCTATTTGGATAATTTTTTCACAGTTGGGAAGCTTATTTCTTTCCGTTACACATAAGCTATATCTTTTATTTATTTATTTTTATTATTTTTGGTTGTACTATGGAATCAGATCGCTCTCAAGTAGTTTCCGATTTCCCGTGTATCGCTCCGCTTTGTTTACATACAACCTGATCACACCCACCGCGAAAGAAAGTAGGTTACGATAATATACGGATTTTTTTTTAATAATCTCGAAACTACTGAACCGATTCGGATAATTATTTCACCGTTTGGAAGATTACTTCCTTCCGATGGACACAAGCTATTTCGTTTTTCTATACTAATATTTAATAATATATAAAAAGAGAAACTTTATATGTTTGAGGTAATCTCCAAGACTACGGAAACCGATTTAGATAATTCTTTCACCGTTGGGAAGCTTATTTCTTTTCGGTGGATATAGCCATTTCGATATTTTTTTATTATTTTTTTATTACTTTTTTATCATTTTAGCTGTATTACCGAATCAGATCGCTTTCCAGTAGTTCCCAGATCTTGGCGAATCTTTGTGCTTATTACACCACAAAACTAAACGGATTTAATATGCAAATAGACGATGTCATCTCTCTGTCCACGTTGTAAACATTCTTTCAGTTGCTATGCAGAGCGATGACATCGTCTATTTACATTATCTCCACGTGTTTGAAATATATTCCCTATTTCTATCGCCCTTTAGATTTAATATGCTATATGCGTTTCTTGAGAAATGATGCAGTTAACAAGATACGTATCTATGTTACAAAGAAGTCCGAAGTAGTTACCTGATATGCCTACATTTTTTAGAACGCTTTGAAACTTTCAATTATTTACGATTTTCAACCGTAGGTTGAAGAAAAGTATATGCTCTAGCTTTGTCCGTCTGCCTGTCCGCCCAATAACTCGCGTAAAAAATGGTTCGATTTCGATGAAATTTTAGTACGTGGTAAGGGACATCCTGGGGACGAACCCTGTTGAAAATAGACAGAATAGGGTCATAGGTCAGGACATAGGAGAGGGATTCATTCCATCGCCCTTATGCGTCATAACTTACGTAAAAATGCTTTGATTGCGACAAAACTTTATCATGTTGTTCCGGAGGTATATTGAACTACACTGACGGAAGAAAAAATCCCAACACCACAAACAAATGGTTGTAGAGGAATGAAATGGCGGCAATACATTTGTATAGGTAACATATTTAATCGATTAAGGTTTCAAGATCGCAGCTTGTTGTAAGCGCGAGAAGAGCCATTTTAAATGTGAAATGCTGGTACATTAATAACCGGTGTAACCGCCAGAATGTTGAATACAAGCACGCAAACGTTCATGCATTGTGTCGTACAGGTGCTGGATGTTAGCTTGTGGGATGGAGTTCCATGCCTGTTGCACTTGGTCGGTCAATAAAGGGACGGTTAATGCTGGTTGGGGGTGACGCTGGAGTTGTCGTCCCACACGTGCTCGATTGGTGAAAGGTCTGGCGATCTAGCAGGCCACGGCAACATGTCGACACTCTGTACACCATGTTGGGTTACAACAGCGGTATGCGAACGAGCGTAATCCTGTTGGAAAACACCCCTGGGATTCTGTTCATGAATGGCAGCACAACAGGTTGAATCACCAGACCGACGTACAGCTGTGCCGTCAGGGTGCGTGGGATAACCACGAGAGTGCTCCTGCTGTCATAGGAAATTGCTCCCCAGACCATAACTCCAGGTGTAGGTCCAGTGTGTCTCAGCCGCAGACAGGTTGGTTGAAGGCGCTCACCTGGCCTCCTTCTAACCAACACACGGCCATCACTGGCATCCAGGCAGAACCGGCTTTCATCAGAAAACACAACAGATCTCCACTCCGTCCTCCAGTGAGCTCTAGCTTGACACCACTGACGTCGCAAACGGCAATGGTTTGGAGTAAGTGGAATGCACGCTACAGGGCGTCTGGCTCGGAGCTGCCCTTCAAGTAACCGATTTGTAACAGTTCGTTGTGTCTCTGTGGTGGCAACTACAGCTCGAATTGATACCGCAGACGCGGTACGATGCGCCACGGCCATACGCCGTACACGGCGGTCTTCCCTCACAGTAGTGCCAGGTGGCCGGCCGGAACGCGGTCTTCTTGAGGCAGTACCTTCCCTTGACCACCGCTGCCAACAATCATGCACAGTGGCTACAATCCTGCCAAGTCGTTCTGCAATATTGCGGAAAGAAAATCCACTTTCTCGTAGCCCTATTACACGACCTCGTTCAAACTCCGTGAGCTGTTGATAATGGCTTCTTCGTCTTCTTAAAGGCATTCTTGACTAACATCAACACCCTACGTCGAATCCCAACGATAACTAACGCTCACGAACGTCACAGCGTGTATTTACAGCAAACGTGCTTTGCATGTTCCGAGGGGCGCTACTAGCCGCCACACGTATGCGCCGAGCGTGAAATTTGCATAGATGTCATCTTACAGATGTACTCTCACCGCCTACTAACTGTCGTTTATCTAACACAACCCCTTCTTGGTGTTGGGATTTTTTTTCCGTCAGTGTAGTTCTGTTGAATATAATCGAAATGGAGTCAAAGGTCAGAGCACAGGGGCGAGATTTATTCCACAGCCGTTATCCGCATATCTTGAGTAATGATTTCTGATATGTTGAAAAGCGTATAATAATCAATGCATTGCATGAATTTACTAACTTGTATAATTTATGGAAGCATACCTCTTAGCAGATTTGGGAATTCAAAATCCATGTACCCAAGCTGAGGCGCACCCAGGACTTTGGAAGTGGAAGGAGGGGTAGGCCCAGAAAATATCGTAATTGATTTCAGTATATATCACTACGTTCAAAAAGTTCCGGAACTTTTTACATTAAAAAAGAATGAGTACAGATAGTACCTGTTTGTGCGGTGCTTCCTTCGAAGCAGTTACCCTGTGAAACTACGCATTTTTGCCAGCACTCATACAAATATTTAAATGCAGATTGCAAGCCTTCTTTTGCCACATCTTTTAGTGCCTCCGTCGCAGCTCGTTGCAATCTTTCGGCACTTGAAGAGCGTCGCCCCTTAAGAAAATTATTCATCCGGGCAAAAAAGAAAAAGTCACACGGAGCGAGATCAGGGGAATAAGCTGGTTGTAGAAGAACGTGAATGTGATGTTTGGACAGGTAATCGGACACCAGGAGGGATCTGTGAGCCGGTGCATTATCGTGATGGAGCACCCACGAGTTGGTCTTTCAAAGATCGGGTCGCTTACGTCTAACTGATTCTCGGAGACGTTTCAGGACGTTGACGTACTCTTCTTTAGTGGCTGTACGACCATGTTGAAGGAATTCCTTGTGTACGACCCCCTTGCAATAGAAGACAACTGTTAACAAGACCTTTCCTTTGGAGCGGTCAGCCTTAAACGTTTTCAAAAACCTCGATACACTGTCGCCCGTTTTCGAATCGTCGATGCCACTCATAAACTCTAGTTCGACTCATTGCACTCCCACCGTACGCCGACTTAATCATTTGAAAAGTCTCAGCGATAGATTTTCCGAGCAGAACACACAATTTTACACTTGAACGCTGTTCAAAATTCGACATCGTTGTCCTCGCCACGGAAAGCCTCGAATGCCTGTAATCGCGAACTACGCACATGCGCTGTACGTGTTGGATCTGGATCAAATCGGTTCTGGATGGTCGGTCACATGATGCTCTTCGCTTGCTCAGCGGGTTAATGACGTAATTCACTGACATTTGGCAAATGTTCAAAAAGTTCCGGAACTTTTTGAACGTAGTATATGTGCACACACGCATACATCGATTCATTGCCCTCGTATTAGATAGACGGTGCTACAAGGGGGTAAGTCAAAAGTTTTGCAATATTTGCATAAACGCATCTGCTGCGGCGGGTATGTCACGTGTTTAAACTAGTTCAAGTCGCGCACTGCAGTCAGTTGAAAGGTACATAAAGTGGTAGTCGTTGCTGTAAACAGCATTGCCTGTCGTCGTTATATCTGTGCTTGGGACGCCTAAAAGATGAACAGCCACAACCGGCTAATAGGGAACTTTTGCAAAAGGGGAAGGTACCGTGGACCACATCACCGCAACAAGGAGGTTCAAGAAATTTCGCTCAGGTGACAGAAACCTCGAAAGTCAGCCAAAGCCAGAGAGGCCGCGAACCGTGGATTCGGAGGCTGTGCATCAGATCGTAGAGGCAAATCCGAGAACCAGCACTCCGAGATTATCAGGCGAGCTGGGCCTATCACAGACTACCGTTGTTCGTTACCTTCAGGACCGCGGCAAGGTCTACAGGAGCTGCCGCATTGTCCCTCACGAGCAGATGCCAGCTGAAGCAAACCGCATAGTGGAAGTGTGAACGAAACTCCTAGAAAACCTGCGCGATGTACATTTCATCAAAGGAATTGTTACGTGAGATAAAAAGTGGGTCTATTTCCGTAATCCTAACACAGAACCGCTGTGGTTGAGCCCGGAACAGCTTCCTGAACCTGTTGCCGAACGTGGGCGCTTTGAGCACAAGGTGTTGCTCTTCATCTGGTGGAATTTCAAGGGCATAATCCGTGACGAATTTGTTCCAGACGGTCAGACCATCAACGCGATAGTCAATGGAGAATTTGTTCCAGACGGTCAGACCATCAACGCGATAATCCATGACGAATTTGTTCCAGACGGTCAGACCATCAACGCGATAATCCATGACGAATTTGTTCCAGACGGTCAGACCATCAACGCGATAATCAATGACGAATTTGTTCCAGACGGTCAGGCCATCAACGCGATAATCCATGACGAATTTGTTCCCGACGGTCAGACCATCAACGCGATAATCCATGACGAATTTGTTCCAGACGGTCAGACCATCAACGCGATAATCCATAACGAATTTGTTCCAGACGGTCCGACCATCAACGCGATAGTCAATGGAGAATTTGTTCCAGACGGTCAGACCATCAACGCGATAATCAATGACGAATTTGTTCCAGACGGTCAGACCATCAACGCGATAATCCATGACGAATTTGTTCCCGACGGTCAGACCATCAACGCGATAATCCATGACGAATTTTTTCCAGACGGTCCAACCATCAACGCGATAATCAATGACGAATTTGTTCCAGACGATGAACGCGATAATCAATGACGAATTTGTTCCCGACGGTCAGACCATCAACGCGATAATCCATGACGAATTTGTTCCAGACGGTCAGACCATCAACGCGATAATCCATGACGAATTTGTTCCAGACGGTCCGACCATCAACGCGATAATCAATGACGAATTTGTTCCAGACGGTCAGACCATCAACGCGATAATCCATCACGAATTTGTTCCAGACGGTCAGACCATCAACGCGATAATCCATGACGAATTTGTTCCAGACGGTCAGACCATCAACGCGATAATCAATGACGAATTTGTTCCAGACGGTCCGACCATCAACGCGATAGTCAATGGAGAATTTGTTCCAGACGGTCAGACCATCAACGCGATAATCAATGACAAATTTGTTCCAGACGGTCAGACCATCAACGCGATAATCCATGACGAATTTGTTCCCGACGGTCAGACCATCAACGCGATAATCCATGACGAATTTGTTCCAGACGGTCCAGACCATCAACGCGATAATCAATGACGAATTTGTTCCAGACGGTCAGACCATCAACGCGATAATCAATGACGAATTTGTTCCCGACGGTCAGACCATCAACGCGATAATCCATGACGAATTTGTTCCAGACGGTCAGACCATCAACGCGATAATCCATGACGAATTTGTTCCAGACGGTCAGACCATCAACGCGATAATCAATGACGAATTTGTTCCAGACGGTCAGACCATCAACGCGATAATCCATCACGAATTTGTTCCAGACGGTCAGACCATCAACGCGATAATCAATGACGAATTTGTTCCAGACGATCAACGCGATAATCAATGACGAATTTGTTCCAGACGGTCAGACCATCAACGCGATAATCCATGACAAATTTCTTCCAGACGGTCAGACCATCAACGCGATAATCCATGACGAATTTGTTCTAGACGGTCAGACGATCAACGCGATAATCAATGACGAATTTGTTCCAGACGGTTAGACCATCAACGCGATAATCAATGACGAATTTGTTCCAGACGGTCAGACCATCAACGCGATAATCCATGACGAATTTGTTCTAGACGGTCAGACCATCAACGCGATAATCCATGAAGAATTTGTTCCAGACGGTCAGACGATCAACGCGATAATCAATGACGAATTTGTTCCAGACGGTCAGACCATCAGCGCGATAATCAATGACAAATTTGTTCCAGACGGTCCAACCATCAACACCAACATCTACTCTGAACAGCTGGAGCGGATGTATGCCGTTTTGGAGGAGAAGTACCCAGCACTGGTGAACAGAAAGCGCGCTCTTCTACAGCAAGACCACGCTGGGCTACAAACAGCGCAAAAGACCTGGGCAAAACTCCAGAAACGTGAGGGTATCGTACTGATGCCATACCCAGCATATAGTCCAGATCTTGCTCGGTCGGATTATTACCTGTTCTGGTCCATGACCCACTTCCTTCGCAGGCGGCACTTCAACAACCAGGAGGAGGTGGCAGCTGGGGTGAAAGAGTTCTTCGCCTCGAAGGACAAGATCTGGTACCACCGCTGAATCGAAAAAATGGGAGACTCGGTATGTAGACGTACCATTCGCAGAAAACTTCATTCCATGGGTTACCGTGGCCGTGCGGCTGCTCATAAGCCTTTCATCTCCACTCGAAATGCTACTTGTCGTTTAGCATGGTGTAAAGAACATTTATCTTAGACCGTAGATCAATGAAACGGGTCCTATGGATTGATGAATCCAGATACACGATCCATCAGTCTGATGGCTGTGTGTAGGTATGGCTGTAGCAGGAGGAACGCTATTTACCACAGTGTACTGTTCCTACGGTCAAGTTTGGAGCAGGCAGTGCACTCGTGTGGGGGTGTTTTTTGTGGTATGTTCCAGGCCCATTGGTTATCGTGGACAAACCTGTTAACCAGCACGTCTACCTCGATATTCTGGACAATTATGCCCTACCAACTGTGTGGCAATACTATGGAACCGAGACTTGTTGTTACCAGAAGGATAATGCACCGTGCCATAAAGCAAGGACTGTTACGGAGTGGTTTGACGGTAATTCCGTATCGTGTGTGGACTGACCAGCACAGAGCGCTGATCTTAATTCCATAGAGCATCTAAGGGATGAATTAGAGCGCCAAATAAAAAGTTTCGAACCGAGGCCTACTACTAAGCAACAGTTAGCGGCAGCATTTTGTACTGAAGGAAGCGCATACTTATCGCTGTGTTTCGAAACCTCGTCGAAAGCATGTCTCGAAGGGTCAGTGCATGCATTAAGGCCAGAGATGTACCGACACCGTTCTAATTAATGTATGTCAATAAATGATATGTTGTGTTACTCTTTTAGGTGCTCGGTGACTTTTATCAATATAGTATGTTTCAGGTGGAGCATGTTCATAACAAAGTACATAAAATTTCTGGATTTTTTTCGCATTCCGTTCAACACTTTATAACACACACCTCCAACCTTCGCGTTATTATTTTAAAGGGGGTCGCCGGACCCGTTAAAACCCCCAACTGTTGGTGCGCCACTATATCCAAGGGTTACCTGGATACTAATTTTTCCGTTTAGAAAATGTATTTTATTTTTCATTTTAGAATTTTCTTTCTGGACAACTTCCGGGGGAGAGGGGGGGGGGGCATTACAAAGTGCTCCGCAGGCCACGAGTTGAAGAGTCGTCAACGTTTTTGCATTCTCGGACCGGCTAAACGTTGGGGAAACTTTTGCATTCTCGGACCGGATAAACTTTGGGAAACTTTTGCATTCTCGGACCGGCTAAACTTTGGAGAAACTTTTGCGGACCGGCGATTACGAAACAAAACCTACAGACTAATTTTCAGCATTTAATCTCGTAATATTATAATGACTATTTTTGAGCATTTCTACTCGTATATTATAATGAGCACTGCGTAAAGTTCATAATTTATGCACTAGATTGTTCCATATCACCTACTTACAGCTAATATCATTTAACCTGTTAAAATTCTTTAATGATTAATATAAGTGCAATCCATAGTCAATGTACCACAATATTCTGCTTACCGTTAATATCATTAGCACGTCTTTTGTAAAAAAAGATCGTGCTTTTTGTAATCGGTTTGTCCCTGCGTCTGCAGACACCATATCTCTGCAAATATTTGTCCGATTTAAAAAATTCTCTTTGCATTAGGAAACTTGAAATGTGCGAATTTTGATCTTTTCTCTCGTTTTTTGTACGATGCACAATTTTGCCACTAGAGGGAGTAAATGCACATGATATCGAATTCAAAATATATTTTATTCCATATCTTTACTTCTAAACATCCGATTGAAAAATTCTTTTACCTTTGATTTCCATTTATGTCGAGGAGTATTTTAACTGCAGTCGCTGTTTCAAGTTACACATAGATTTTCCGCTCGGCGGCGTAGAAGAAAATTGCGTTTTCTCTGATATTTCTACTTTTAAAATTCCGCTTTCAAGAAACAATTTCTTTAGCCGATATAGATCCTGATGGGAAATCTTTTGCATATAATTTCTGATTTTTAGTAAAAAACGGTTTGGCCACCAGGGTATGTAAGTGTTAATTTCTGCTTCTGATGTATTTGCCACAAAGTCTGAGCTTCTAAAATCTCGATTGAAAAAATTCGTTCGTGGACCGATGCCACTCACGTCGATAAACCTTTTCGGGATATTTTCTTCTTCAAATAATGTATGGTTCCTCCGCCAGGGGGCGTAGATGTATATCTTATTTTTGTCAATATCTCTGCTTCTAAGAGTCCGATTTCAAGAATTCTTTCTTTGTTGGAGAGCGTTTCTACTGTGAAATGTTTCTCATATACTTTCACATTTTTCTTAACGCACGAGTCTGAAACTAGAAGGTGTAAGTTCACGGTTCCGTACACAGCAATATCTGTGGGATTAAAAGCTTAACTGAAAAACTTCTTTCTTTGGTCAGATACTATATACTGTTTTCCGTACCGATTTCTTTGACTTTGAATAGATTTGGCAAATTTAATACGCGTCAGAACGGATTCAAAAGACGTGTTCATTATACACGAAAATTAGGTGTCATCTTTCTTCTTGTTTGTTTGTTTGTTTGTGTGTGTGTGTCTGCGTGTGTGTGTCAATGTGACATCTGTTGGTGCTGCTTCGCGATAATCTTCTTGAGATCGAGTTCCAGCGTTGTTTCTGCTGGGCTCAGTGCAGCGTTAATGTCCATTATGTTCCTGTGTTTTGTTTTGATTGCCGAAACAGCTGAAAACGTTTTCTCGCAGTAAATACGTATCCCAGAAATTTACCAATAATTTTAGAGCTTTGTCTCTGAGACTCCGATATTTTTTCTCCATAATACCCAAAAACTGAGTCAGATATTTAGATCTGAATATCGATACCAGACTGGCATCAGAAGGAAGTTCAATAAAGCTTTCCTTTTCCTGATGAGTTAGCCTGCAGGTACCAGACTGGCATCAGAAGGAAGTTCAATGAAGCTTTCCTTTTCCTGGTAAGTTAGCCTGCAGGAGTTCAGATACCAGACTGGCATCTGAAAGGAATTTCAACAAAGCTTTCCTTTTCCTGGTGAGTTAGCCTGCAGGAGTTCAGATACCAGACTGGCATCAGAAAGAAGTTCAACAAAGCTTTCCTTTTCCTGGTGAGTTAGGCTGCAGGAGTTCAGATACCAGATTGGCATCAGAAAGAAGTTCAACGAAGCTTTCCTTTTCCTGGTGAGTTAGCCTGCAGGAGTTCAGATACCAGACTGGCATCAGAAAGAAGTTCAACGAAGCTTTCCTTTTCCTGGTAAGTTAGCCTGCAGGAGTTCAGATACCAGACTGGCATCAGAAAGAAGTTCAACGAAGCTTTCCTTTTCCTGGTAAGTTAGCCTGCAGGAGTTCAGATACCAGACTGGCATCTGAAAGAATTTCAACAAAGCTTTCCTTTTCCTGGTGAGTTAGGCTGCAGGAGTTCAGATACCAGACTGGCATCAGAAAGAAGTTCAACGAAGCTTTCCTTTTCCTGGTGAGTTAGGCTGCAGGAGTTCAGATACCAGACTGGAATCAGAAGGAGGTTCAACAAAGCTTTCCTTTTCCTGGTGAGTTAGGCTGCAGGAGTTCAGATACCAGATTGGCATCAGAAGGAAGTTCAACAAAGCTTTCCTTTTCCTGGTGAGTTAGCCTGCAGGAGTTCAGATACCAGACTGGCATCAGAAAGAAGTTCAACAAAGCTTTTCTTTTCCTGGTGAGTTAGGCGGCAGGAGTTCAGATACCAGATTGGCATCAGAAGGAAGTTCAACAAAGCTTTCCTTTTCCTGGTGAGTTAGGCGGCAGGAGTTCAGTTACCAGACTGGAATCAGAAGGAAGTTCAACAAAGCTTTCCTTTTCCTGGTGAGTTAGGCTGCAGGAGTTCAGATACCAGACTGGCATCAGGAGGAAGTTCAACAAAGCTTTCCTTTTCCTAGTGAGTTAGGCTGCAGGAGTTCAGATACCAGACTGGAATCAGAAGGAAGTTCAACAAAGCTTTCCTTTTCCTGGTGAGTTAGCATGCAGGAGTTCAGATCTTATGTGAGGAGATTAGCGTTCCAAGCTTCCTTAAATCTTCCGCGACAGGTGTTAAAAGAAATCTAGAACTACATTTCCCTTATTTTGACTCTATTTCGATTCAAAAGGAAAATAAATAAATTCACTGGTTTCTGGCGGACGGGCAGAATAAGCCTCGCGAATCGGCGGTTGGGAAACACTGCTCCAGATGAAGACTTGCGTTATTTGCAATAAGCAGCAGAGAACGCTTCAAAAAACCTAAAATGGGTCGCGCCGGTCAGCAAATAGGAAACTCTGACCCGCCTAAAGTACAGGCCTGACCTCAACCGAGCTTTCCAAATGAAGGCCTGTGCAGACCTCTAAAAGTACTATTTTGCTGGAACTGCCCACCGCTGCGGTAACAGCCAACTGTAACGTCTGGCAGTGAGTGGTAGTGCATGCCATTGAAACTGCCCTCCGTAGCGGCAGACCGCTTTCGTTCTAGAGGGCAAGTAATCAGTTGGATTTGTGACGTGCTACAAAGATGAAAACATGTGTCAAGTAGACAAACCTGCAGCGAGATATTCTGTCCGCGTAGCTTAGTTGGGAAAGCCACTTACTCCGGAGTGAGGGGGTGCGGACAAACTTGTGTTTTCACATTGGCCCCTGATTGTCGAAAATGGATCGACTGGCCGTTGGGTTCTTCGAAAAATGTGTGATGTTTGTTCCACACATTGTTTGGAATTAATGACAAATTCCTACATCTTTTCAAAAAAAAATAATTAGAGGGAGATGATGTGACGTATTACAAAGGTGAAAACATGTGTCAAGACGACAAATCTGCAGCAAGACATTCTGTCAGCATAGCTGAGTTGGGAGAGCGACTTATTTCGGAGTGAGGGGGCCCAGATTCGAAACCTGGGGCGGAAAAACTTGCGTTGTCATAGATTTTAGTTTCGGGAGGTTACAAACCTCTTGCGATTTGTTCGAAGATGGATTTAGATACTATTACAGCGTTCTTATTAGAGGAGGAAGAAGAGGATGATGAAATTGTACGCCTATCGTCAAGAACTGTCTGAAATGAAATATTTAAAAGTCCGGAAAACGACTTTAAAAAAAATATAAATACTGTATCTTTTTTTTTTTTTTTTACGAAAATCTTTGTGTTCATGATCGTACGGCACTCGATAATTTCTCACATACTCAACAATTTGTTCATCGTCATGATTACCGAATCCTTTTCTCGCCATTATAAAAGAATCAGTCATAATTTCACAAACACGAAGAGTCAGTCAGAATTTCACAAACACGAAGAATCAGTCACAATTTCACAAACACATAGAATCAGTCGCAATTTCACAAACTCAAATAATCAATCACGATTTCACAGACACGAAGAATCAGTCACAATTTGACAAACACGAAGAATCAGTCACAATTTCACAAACACAATCAATCAGTCGCAATTTCACAAACACAATGAATCAGTCACAATTTCGCAAACACAAAGAATCAGTCAATATTTCATTAACATTGGTAAATAAATCATTCACGCCTTCCTCTTGGCTGTCGCGAGTTCACTGCTTAACTGGTTACATAGCGGTCGAAGCTCGACAATGGGGATCGGAATATCATGACGTCACGGCCGCCGAGTGCCGAGCAGTTCCAGCGAAATAGTTCCCGTTTAACATCTGAAAATCAATTGGAGGCTGCTACCCGTTACTTCCAACGGCCAAGGTGGGTAGTTCCAGAAAAGTATTACCTCAATTGAGAGCCCTGTGGTTCTGGGCAGGACATGGTCCCTGGGAAAGCGCGTACGTTGTGTCTGTAAGATTATTAGCAACTCAGAGTGTGTGGAATATTAAAAGTAACTTAGGATAACAGCAAGCCACCATACCTATTACGGGGTATACTACTCATTAATGTTTGCAGGACCTGAAATACACTGAAGAGCAATTGAATAAGAGACAGCTGGCGTTCTGCAAATATGGCGCTGTGGGCAGCCCTGTAAACGGAAACGACATGACGTATGCGCCGATCCGGCAATATAAGGAGTGATGCGACGGAAATCAGTATGAGTCGGAGGCAGTATGGGTAAGACGAAGGATCTAAGCGCATTTGATCGTGGGCAAATTGTCGGAGCCCGACGAATGGGTCACTCCATCTCGGAAGTCGTGCAGGCACTGGGATTTTCACGAGCCACTGTGTCACGGGTGCACCGTGAGTACATCGAATCCGGTAAAACAATCCCTGCAAGGGCCAACTGCCGTGGACAACAGCGTGTGGATGAGCCGGGTTATCGTCGGCTAGCTCTCATTGTAACAGCAGATAGACGAGCCACAGTGCAAGAAATAACTCGGAAATTTAACGCTGGTGCACAAAAACGTGTAAGCAGCCACACCATCCAGAATCATCTCCTCGCTATGGGGTACAGAAGCCATCATACCAAGAGGCTACCGCTGCTGACCGCACATCACAGGGTGCAAAGATTAGCATGGGTGCGGGAACATCGCCACTGGACCCTAGACATGTGGGAAAATGTTACCTGGACTGATGAGTCGAAATTCACGTTAGTACATGCGGATAGCAGGATGCGAGTACGGCGCAAACCACATGAAGCGATGGATCCTTCTTGCCAGCAGGGTACTCTTCAAGCTGGTGGGGGTGGCATTCTCGTCTGGGGACTGTTTATGTGGACTGAAATGGGAGCCCTGGTACGTGTGACATCGTCCCTCACATGTCAACGTTACCGGGATATGCTGGACAACCATTTGCTCCCCTTTGTGCGTCTTCAACATCCCACTGGGGACCTCATCCTGCAACAAGACAATGCAGCTCCCGAATTGTATCCGAATGGTTGGATGAACACTCCACCGACGTGACCTCGTTTCCTTGGCCAGCTAGGTCACCTGACCTCAATCCCATCGAGCACATCTGGGATGCCATCGAGAGAGATGTTCGAGGCTCTGACCACCCTCCATCAAATCTTCGTGATCTGTGGGAGCATGTTCAGGGATCGTGGATCCGTATGGCTTCCCAATGCTTCCGGTTTCTTGTTGAGTCCATGCCGAGACGAATCGCCGCCGTCATCAAGGCGAAAGGTGGTGCCATACGTTACTAGACAGGTATTTCTAATTCAATTGCTCTTCAGTGTATTAATAAGTGAAATGCGTTTATAAAAAAGATTCAAACTGTAAATCCGGAGCAAAGGTTTTATAATAATCCAGTTAGGAAGTAATTCTAAGAAATGAAAACGCTTCTTGAATAATTCTAAATTCCAGAATAGATTACACTTGTGCATTCGCCCTAAAATTAGGAAGAGTCAATGTATAAAGTTCCATGTATTCATTAACACTGATCCAGATTAAAACTCAGAGTTTGATCGCCGAGATGGAAACCTTCTGTGATTCCAACATTCGTGGCGGTTAAGGAAGTCAAATATTACGAGATGAACAAAACTCAGTGAAGTTCAAGCATTAGCATGTATCTGTGTTTGACTTTATACACAAGGAATATTCCTTCCAGTACGTTCCAGTGCCTACATCTGTGACCTCATTACGCTTAAATGAGGGAATATCTTGTTGAGTGGAATGACTAGTAATAAATGTTTCATCTAAACCGCGTCTCCTTTCGTCATCACGGCTTCAGGAATTCTCTATAAAGTGCGCTTACTCCTCAAAATTTGAAATCCTTCAAATGGTTTCGGAAATTAAATATGCAGTTCACGAGTTTTCTCCACAACAACAGCATTTAGAATAAAATGTCAAAAGGAAATTTTGATGATATATTGAGTTTGACAAATACAGGAGTTGGACAAAACAATGTGAACATCTGGTCTTTATTAATATGGTGTTGAAACACCATTTGCCTTTAACATATCTTCTTGGAATAGATTCATACAGCTTTTGAAAAGTCTCCAATGGAATGTTGTACTACTCGTCGATCAGAACATCAGCCAATTGCTTCAGTGATATTGGAGGAGGCAGGGGTGCGCCAAGGGCATTTGCAGCCCGGGTGCAAGTCCAGATTTGCCATCTCCTTGTACGAGAATATTTTCAATTTTTATTCATCTTTACATGAAATAAATATCTTTAGCAACATTATTTCTATTTCCCGGAAATTAAGAGTTTTCATAAAACACAATTGTCTCATATGAAACTGAAGGGAAAAAAACCCCTGTCAAACCCTGCTTCTGATGACGCTGCGAATAATCCATGAGGTCAGGATCCACTCTCTCTCTCTCTCTTTCTCTATCAATTTAGGCGAAAATCCGGTTTACCGGTAAAAAATGTTATATGCATGAAATGTTCAAAATCAGAAGAGAGGTGTTTGCGTCGCTATTTACGACCAGATGTAAAATATGAGCACCTCAAAGTACATAAAATGCAAAAGGGTATGTTTTTTATTATGTTTTTTGAAGTCCATTGTGTTTTTCTTTCATATTGTCCCCATTGTTATAGTACTGGCCACGCATGTCATGAATGCTGAAATCTTCAAAATTTAAAGAAAATTTAGAAAAATAATTTTTAATCCTTTGCACGCGGTATCTGTTACTGAAAAAAAAAGAATAAAAATTATTTTCTGATTTCAGGACGTTTTCTATTGAATTATATGTGAATTATTTTTTCTAAAAAAAATAAACATTACTATTTCTCACAGTAAAACGTTTTATCAACTTCTTCCACTTACTGATATTCATTTATCAACTGTAAAATTTGATTGAGGCGTCCATTTTTTTTTAAAGAAAATTTGAAAAAGAATTTGGGGCCGCCCCTGGAATCGGACTCCTAGGTGCTTTGCACCCGTTGAACCCCTGCTCGACGCGTCCCTGGGAGGAGGGTATCTGTTCTCAACCTGCTCTCCAAAACTACCTACAGTGGTTCGATGATATGCAAGTCAGGGGATTGAGCTGGCCAAATAAAATATCGAAGTTCATCTTATTGCTCCTCAAACCAAGATTGAACTCTTTTGACAGTGTGTATTATAATCTTGAAAAACTAGCATCATTGTTGAGAAACAACATTTGGACCATACACTTTAAAAATCAGTCTACTTAAAAATGAGAACCTGAACCTACTCGCTTTTTTTAAGTGCAATCGTGTCGTAAACGAATATATGACATGCTCAAATATCAGTAACCGCATACGTACTTACAAATTACTGCGTCAATAAATATAAATAAAATCGTATTACTTCATTTTTAGATATTATAGATTCAAGAGAAACTGTTTAATAAATGTGTAAAGTGACACACATAAATAATTAGTACAACAAAGTCACTGATCACAAGTAATTTAATTATGCATAAAGTATATTTGTGTACGTTTTTACATTAACTATATTTGTGTCAATCTCATAAATAATACATTGTCCCTTCATCACTGTATTTGTTATAAAATTGTGCGGTCCATTTGCCCAGCATGTGACAACGAGTATATCTATTATCCAAGATGTGCCATCGAATAATATACTTACAGTTGATTCTATGAATAAATGAGTATGTATGGAGTACACGTATTCCAAACTCGAAATCGAGCCGGTGATGGCTTAGTGGTTAGAAATTCAGACTGATGATGAAGGGACCCCAGGTTCAAACCTTGACTGGTAGTGTGAATTTCTAACAATCGCTGAATATTGGACGAGCAGGTTAAGTGACTGTCCGCGGGTAGGAATCTCCCAGTTGAAACTCCTAAGCCCCCCCCCCCAATTTTGCTATGCTTTCTATGTGCAAAATCGTACGGTGACTCCATCTAGTGTGCTTTCTCTCACTTACTAAATATCCTGCTAGATTCGGTCTAACTTTTTTCAGTTTCTGTGCCCTGTCCGAAAGAGCACACAAACTGAATGAAGTTAGAGCACATACGCACTGAGAAAAAAGTTTTGTTAATTCAGCAGAAAAATTGTTGAACCAACCAAAATCTTTGTCGATATGCAGTCAACAAAAATGTTTGTTGAATTTACAAAAGTATTTTGCTGAAAATTATTGTTGTTGATTCTACAAAATTTATTGTTACCATGACAAAACGTTTTGTTCATTTAACAAAATGCCTGGGTTGATTTTTGGAAATTTGTTTGATCCAACAATATGTATTGGTATCGTGATAAAACGTTTTGTTGCTGAAAACAAACATATTGTTATCGTGACACAGTAATTTCTTGCTCTAACAATATTTAGAGTTGTGTAGCTTGGCCACTTTGTTCCTAAACTTTTTCTCGATGGCAACACTTTGCCAGTGCAGTAATTTTAGGCGGTGCCCTTCGACCCTGGGTGTCCGCCATTTTACATTAGAAATACCAGATATTTTAATTTTAGGCAGTGACCTTCGGCCATTTCACATTAGAAAAGCCATTTCACATTAGAAATACCAGATATTTTAATTTTAGGCAGTGACCTTCGACCCTGGGTGTACGCCATTTCACATTAGAAATACCAGATATTTTAATTTTAGGCAGTGACCTTCGACCCTGGGTGTACGCCATTTTACATTAGAAATACCAGTTATTTTAATTTTAGGCAGTGACCTTCGACCTTGGGTGTACGCCATTTCACATTAGAAATATCCGATATTTTAATTTTAGGCAGTGACCTTCGACCCTGGGTGTACGCCATTTCACATTAGAAATACCAGATATTTTAATTTTAGGCAGTGACTTTCGACCCTTGGTGTACGCCATTTCCCATTAGAAATACCAGATATACTGACAATTGATTCCCTGCATGTACAATATATCTGGTTTATATGTGGTATTTCAAATTAGAAATGCCAGATATACTCACAATTGATTCCCTGTATGTACTCAAAAATGCGTACGTGTATTTTTTCAAAAATGAGGCACAAGTACTCAGAGCTATTATAAGCCCACAATGTACTCGAAAACGAGTACATTTTGCTTATTCCTAAGTACCAATTTTTAACAGTATTGTGAATGGTAGCCTATCCTACTTCGCTTCATTTCTCTCTCTGTTCTGTCCTGATCATCTAGAACAGGGATGGCGAAACTTTGAAGAACCAAGATCTACCTTAAGCTATCATTCCCTACTGTGATCTACCATGGTTTATCGCAGTGATATCATCATCATTGTCAACCATTATCAATCCACAGCTGGACGAAGGTCTCTCCAAGCCTCTTCCACAACGGTATGTCTTGTGCCAGTCTCCTCCGGGTTACTCCCGCATACCTTCGAATTTCATCCACCCATATCCCATGTGGTTTTCTTCTTCTGGGTCTTTTCCTGTCCCTTGGAATCCAATCTAAAATTTCGGCTGTCCATCGATGGTCTGTCCTCCTGGCAGTATGTCCTGCCCATTGCCAATTCAGGGATTTTACTCTGATCATGATGTTTTCCACTCTTGTCATTTTTCGGATCCACGAGTTCCTTTTCGTATCTCTCATGGTTACACCAAGTATGCACCTCTCCATGCTACTTTGAGTTGTCTGCAGCCTTTGTATGTCTCTTTTCATTAAGGTCCACATTTCTTCACCATACGTAAGCACTGGAAGGATGCATTGATCAAACAGTTTTCTTGTAAGACATAATGGCATATTGCTCTTGAAAATTATGCTGTTTCTTCCAAAAGCTCTCCAGGCAAGTTTTATACGCCGATTAATTTTTTCATCAGTGTGACTTTCACTTGATATCTGCTGTCCAAGATAAACGTGTGTATCTGTTATCTACAGCTTTTCTACATCAATCGATAAATCTTCATTTCTTGTAAAAGCATTGTACATCACTTTTGTTTTCCGAAAGTTCATTTTTAATCCCACTTGTTTACTCTTGTCAGCAAGTTCCTGGATCATACTCTGCAGCTCTGATGGAGTTGTCGCAAAAAATTACTACGTCATCAGGAAAACGAAGGTGAGTTAAGTAATCTCCATTTTCAAACAAATTATGTAATTTCACCTATAGAGTCTTTATTTACAGTATTTAGTTCTTAGATGTTGATGCATGACATTTCATGTCCTCACAAAGTTTAGAATAATCAGGCACATATTCAGTGAGGCACAGTCGAAGTCAGGTTTCTAAACGAACATTAGTCAGGCAGCTCCAGTATTTCGACTTCATTATTTTCATTTCCGAAAAAGCTACTTCCAAGTGATATGCGGATCCAACAGAAAACAGTAAGTCGCAAAGCAACAGATCTCAAGCAGGTATATTTTTGTTCTGACAATAGAGTCTAAAATGTGTTATCTGATGCTCTTGCCTTCAGTATCATGTCGAACCGAAGTTTCAAAATTTCTTATTCTAAATCTGAAGAATCGAATAGGAAAGTAGACGAAATGTTTGATGAAATTTCCTCGATATCACATTCGCCAAAAGGGGTGTTACAATGAAGCTCAAAATGGGCTGAACGACATATTAAACACAAACACTTGTCACGAAACATTGTGAAGAAATACGTTTCCTCCCATGGAAATGATAAATTTTCGGTTTCTTAGCTCCACTCGTTTTCAATATGTAAACAAAGCTTGATAACTTAACTTACATCTGCACTCTAATTTTTATGCACAAATAAGAATGTTGGAAGATCGGCCTTCCTGTAAGTGTAGGCGTTGCGTTTGTCGACTAGCAGAGCAGGAGATAATAACATGTTTCATGCGACAGACTGCTGATGCACGATGACTATGCGCAGCAGTTAGGGTTGGAGAGGGAGTCTGTCTGATTCATTCCATCATCTGGTCTCAGGTAGTTCGTATGGAACAACATACGCCAGCGCGATAAAACAGACGATCGACCGTACGAGAGCTAGCGGTCAACTGTTTGATCTAGAATGTCCAAGTACTCGCAGGCAGTAACTCGACCATGTAGGATAATGATGGGGGCCAGCTGAACAACGAGATATGGCCGCCCAAATCATCACAGATACACCTTATGTTTGACAGTTGGAACCAGACATTCTGAATTGTGCGCTTCCTTGGGGGTTCTCCCTATATAAACCCAACTCACTGCTGCAAATTATGTAAATGAGGATTCACCGGACCATATCACACATTTTCAGACATCATCTATCCAGGTTTAATGCATCATGCCACCATCTTTTTCGCATTGTAACTTTGGTTTCTCTGAGGAAAGGTTTAGCAATTGCAGCTCTCCTACGGATGTTGGCTTTATGAAGTCCTCTGCGGACTGTTTTTGTAGAAACACGGTGTTCTGGATAGATATTTAGTTCTGCTGTCACTTTTGCTGCAGTAGTTATGTGTTATTTGGACACAACCCTTGTTAGCGTTCGAAGGTCCCTGTCATTTAGTCTCGGTTTTCACCCGCTATTCTATTTTGCCGATGAAGTCTTGCGATGCTTTGTGTACGCAGTCATAACCGTGGGGACTGTTGCTCTAGAGACACCAAACAATTTGGCTGTTAATGTTACAGACGCTCCAGCTGAACGATTTCCTACGATTTGCCATTCTTTACGCTTTTCAACCGTAGGTTGAAGAAGCGTATATGCTCCAGCTTTGTCCGTCTGTCTGTTCGTCCGCACGATAACTCGCGTAAAAATGGTTCGATTTCGATGAAATTTTAGTATGCGTACGGGACCACCTGGGAACGAACCCTATTGAAACTGGAAGAAATGTGGTCAAAGTTCAGGACATAGGAGCGGTATCCATTCCATTGCCCTTATGCGTCATAACGTGCGTAAAAATGCGTCTATTGCGACACAACTTTATCATGTTTTTCCGGAGGTATATTTAACCGGTTCTTTGGAATATCATCGAAATTAAGCCAAAGGTCAAGGCACAGGAGCTAGATTTATTCCACAGCCATTATCCTCACAACTTGATTAAAAATGCATCTATTGCGGCAAAACTTCAGTTTGTTGTTCCAGAGGTACACGGAACCGGTCCTGTTGAATATCATCAAAATGGGTTCAAAGGTCAAGGGCACAGGAGCTAAATTTATTCCACAGCCATTATCCTCATAACTTGACTAAAAGTGCTTCTATTGCGACAAAACTTTAGTATGTTGTTCTGGAGGTATACTGAACTAATTTTGTTTAATATCATAGGAAAGGGGCTAAAGGTCATGAGCGAGATTTATTCGACAGTCATTATCCACATAGCCTGAGTAATAACTTGAGTAATAATTTCTGGTATGTTGGAATGCGTATCATAATCAACGCATTGCATGATTTTACTAACTTTTTAGAAGTCTAACAGGCCATTCATTTCAGTGACTGCTAGTACGACTCGCTGCTGAAATCAACTAATACTACACTGGCATGCAATCTAGAGAATATGTACAAAGAAAATATGCACAAAAATAATTACAACGTTTTTTTGTTTTTTCAGTGTTGCCTACAAGAATAACATTTACCCGTATAATCGTGGTGCTCACATTATTTTGTTCAACATCTGTACGTGTGATTGATCAGAATATTTCATCTCTTCATTCAGGCACGCATTTCTGCTTGGGTGGGGCTTCCAGAAAAATTGCATATATACGCATATGAGTGTGTATGTGCAATATATTGTTTTTCTAATACTATGAATCCATAGAGAGAAAAAGAGCTATTTATTCACGCCTTATAAGAGTTGTTTAAGATTTTACAAACCGCCTTCTTGCCTTTAATAGTAACTAACCATTACGCACAAATTTTGTGCGGTGCTTATCTACTTAAATGTATATCAGAAATTTAGAAGATGTGACTCCGTTTCTTGGTGTAAATATGACATGGATGACAAGTCGGGTATTATCCGAAAACAAAATTTCATCGTCCTGGAGCGGGAAGCAAACCAGCGTCGCCTGGATAGAGCCCAAGTATGCTAACCACTACACCACCCAGAACGACCAAGTTTCAAGTTTCCGATTAATTTGAATATAAGCAGGACGACGATATTTTCAAATTTTCGGATATTATCTGACTTGTCATCCATGTCATATTTGCACCAAGAAACGGATTCACATCTCCCAAATTCGTAATGTACAATGGTGTATCCCGTATTTCATTCATTGATACTTAAATGTAATTCAATTAATGTTAATAATTTTTGTACAAGGTTTTCATGAAGAACTAAAGTGCATACGTTAAACTATCCAGCCTGATCAGTGCAGACTTCAACATCAAAATATAAATACTGTCACGGTGTCTTGCCGAGCAAAGGCTAGAAATTCCACTGATTGACAGCAGTTGTTAAGTCAACTAATTCTGAGTGGTTATACTTCAAAATAATAGGATAAGGTGGGTTTTCTCGCGAAGACTACTGTAATAGAGCGTTCACTTACTTAAACTTACTTTTACTATTACAGGAGCATCCACAAATCAACTGCTTGGATTGTCGCCACGTAAAGACACGTTCATTTAGACACTCATATTTACATAATTGATATATGCTGATGAATTGCGCCGAATCATGGATATTGACAGGACGCTACGACCAAACTTGGCAAATTTTTAATAGGTTGCACTGTTCAACGAGCGTTTACGAGACAGTCACTCAAACGGCCTGTTACGGGTCTACTGATCTTGTTAGAACAAAGTTCCTCAAGACAAATAAGCGGCGCTTAAAAACCTAACTGTGACTTATTAGTATCCTTCTGATAATAATCCAAAGCACGTTTGTGCCGGCTAATTTAATAGCCGGCACCATATATTTGACGGTATAAGGCCGTTTCCGAACTGAGTAGGAAACGGCCTTATGCCTTCTTTAAACACATATAACGAAGTAAATTTTTCCGTTATTTTTGGTCCACGCCGGGGATCGAACCCGAGTCCTCTTAATCCATAACAAGTCGCTCTACCAACTGAGCTACGCAGACGTTCGTCACATCTCCCTCCCCCGAAACAGTGCCGGGGGTATGGCAAACGGGTCAGCCATGGCCATGAATCGCCGTAGGCAGTCATCCGCTGAAGAGCGTGCGCTTGACAACTCCCAGTCAGTCTGGTGTGTATAATGCAACGTCACACACATTTATTTTTCGAAGCGCTGAAGAAGGGATTCTCTTATTTTTTTATCTCGCGGTGTGGAAAGAACATCACACCATTGCGAGATCTTTAACGGCCGGGTCATCCAGGGTTCGAGTCCCTGTTCGGACGCCATTATAACGAAGTAAATTTCTCAGTAATTTTCGGTCCACGCCGGGATTCGAACCCGAGTCCTCTTATTCCGTAACAAGTCGCTCTACCAACTGAGCTACGCAGACGTTCGTCACATCTCCCTCCCCCGAAACAGTGAAGGGGGTATGGCAAACGGGTCAGACATGGCCATGAATCGCCGTAGGCAGTCATCCGCTGAAGAGCGTGCACTTGAGAACTCCCAGTCAATCTGGTGTGTGGAATACACCAGATTGACTGGGAGTTCACGCATTTATTTTTCGAAGCGCTGAAGAAGGGATTCTCTTATTTTTTTATCTCGCGGTGTGGAAAGAACATCACACCATTGCGAGATCTTTAACGGCCGGGTCATCCAGGGATCGAGTCCCTGTTCGGACGCCATTATAACGAAGTAAATTTCTCCGTCATTTTTGGTCCACGCCGGGGATCGAACCCAAGTCCACTTATTCCGGAACAAGTTGCTCTACCAACTGAGCTACGCAGACGTTCGTTCTCGCTGCTATCTGCCTTTATGTCGTGTGCGTCCTGCGGGGCAGGCACGTCCCACACACAACGACGCACACGCACTTTTACTGGTTCGGCTGCTGAACAGTGAAATTCCATTTGCGGGATTCTAAGCTAATCGTCAGAATTGTTCTTTCGTTCGCGTCCTTGATGAGATATGATGTCTATGTGTTTGTTCTATGGTGATGATTCTGCCACTTCCCTACAGCCAGTGGTCTTAAATTCAGGAAAGACCGCTCCTTTCGATTTTAGACGCTCAAGGCAGAGATACTCCCAGATCATCTGTGTCTAGATTTTCTTTTGCGTCTAAACCTGCTGTTACACTTTGGACCCAACTTTTGAGGGTGGAGGTGAGGGCAGTGTGTATTTTTATCACTTTAGGGAAAAATGAAAAATCCCTGCATAATTTCATGTATAATATTTTTTCAGGTGACGTTTCTCGACGACATTGTGAGTCCGTGAGTATGCGGCCGGGCATTATCTTGTTGGAAAACGGCGTTTGAGATGCCCTGCTGTTACGGAAGTGCCACGGGCTGCTGAAAATCGTTAACATAGCTGCGTAACGTTAGATTTCCCGTAATACGTACCAGCGGTGAGCGGCGGTTGGCGCTGATAGCCCCCAAACCATGATTTCACGTTGACGGGCCGTGTGACGCTCCACAATGGCGGAGGAATCCGCCCGTTGTCCACGTCACATCCAGACTCTCACATGGCGATCATACGTGGTGAGACAGAACCGCGATTCATCGCTGAACACCACACTGTTTCATTCGGGACCTCAGGCAGCTCTGGAGCGACACCACGCCAAGCGGTGACTAGGATGGCTCGCTGTTAAGGGTAGCCTTCGCAACGGACGGCTGGACAGCAAACCACACGCAGCTAATCGGCGCGACACTATCCGCGTCGATATCGGATCATCCAAGCCTCCCGGTACACCTCGCAAAATCTCCTCCGTTGTGGCCTGTGGGTCCGCTACGGAACGACGTCATATGCGACGATCGGTTTGCTCGGTTGTGCCGTCACGTTTCGTATCTTCCGCAATACGACGCAAGGACCATCCGGCGGTACGAAGGCCTACGATGACACATCTCGTGAACTCACCCGTTTGATGAACTCGCCTACGACGACGCCATAACGGCATTGGCAGCTCTTGTTTGTTCTTCAGACACGGTTACAGCAAAGCCACTCACTTCTTGCGGCAGTGAAGACGTCTCGACTGATGACCTCACGGGTTGTTTGTCCGCTTATAACCAGCGCGCGGTTCGTGAGGCTGGCCTGCAAATGCAATCATTTGCATAACTTGTACGTGTGCAGCCCCCCCCTGCGATTTCCATGGCGCTGCATTCAGGTCTTCATTTTGTGGCATATTCTCTGTCAGGCAGTGTAATAGTACAGATCAATTTTTTGGCAGAAGGCGCTAGGAATTGATACAAACATATTTCTTTTTTCGAGTAGCATAGTAGCGATTTAACCTGGGGGATATGGTGGGTTTACACAATATGATTTTCCAAAATAATCCCCAAAAGACACCAGAACCAATTTGAGCGCCAATGACTTAGTTTTCAATAGGGGGCAAACAAAAACTTTAATTACATATGAATAACATATACAAACACCTTATGCAAATTTTTACTGTACCTTCTTGTCATCTAATTGATTTTACCAAACTCTTAATACTTTAATTTAATTGGAAACTGGAGGACTAAAAACCTACACTCACGGAAAATGAAATTTGCGCACCTAGAAGAAAACACGCTACAACCGCGAAACTTTGCAAATAGATAGGATGCGTGCTGGTATGCAAATGAACCCTGTTTGGAACGAGTGCGCATGACCGTACACCCTGTGGTGGCGCTGCAAGCACGAACCTGCAGCCTTATCAACGGGAGTGTAATCGATGCCCCATGAAAGCGAAAAGCACCGACCAACGCAAGCAAAAGTGCAGAGCGAAAAAAATGCCGGATACATGCCAGAGACGTCGATTTACGCAAAGTACTGTCTTTAAGAGAGACCGGATAATCGGAAGAAAATCGCGGGGTGGTCGGAGCGCCGTATAGCCCACCACGTGCGTCGTTCTGACCATACCGTCAGACTGTGATCGTAGCAGGAGACACGTGACGGCACTACAACACGGCGGAGCGCCTTCGAACGGACCAGGACGACCACTGGTAGAGAAGATCGACGGATCGTGTGCCGGGGAAGCGGATCCCATGGGGATCCGGTCCACCATACACGCAAATGTAGCGGCTTCTGTGTGCCCACGAACCATTTTCCAAGGTCTCGCGAAAGCGAATCTGCAATCCTAGCGCCCCATACGTGTTCTGCCATTAACACTGGAACATCGCCAGCTCCGTGTGCACTGGTGACAGTCGAGAGCGAAGTGGAACCCCACAGACTAGCAATGTGTGTTGTTTAACGATGAGTGCCGCTTCGTTTTGGGGACAGATGATCATCGTGTCCGAGTGTGAAGGTCCCGGGGTCAACGACAAAATCATAACGTTGGTATCGAGCGCCACACTTTTCTCACTGCAGTCATTATGGTTTGGGGAGCCATTGCCTACGATATCCAATCATCTCTAGTATTGGTACGCGGATCATTAACCGGCCAGCCGTATGTGGATGAGATCCTACTACCCCATGTGCTCCTATTTCTCGCCGGGATTCGAGGTGCGCTATGCCAGCAGCGTAATGCCCGCCCTCACACGGCTCGGGTTGCCCAGGACTGCCAACGTCATGTCCAGACACTTTCATGGCTTGCCAGCTGCACGGATATATCCCCTATCGAGCATGTGTGAAACGGTTGAAACGGTGGCTGCCGCCGTGCCGCACTATCCGGGATTTGGAGCACACCGTCCAACACGTGTGGGCCAGTCTGCCGTAGGACAACATCAGGCGTCTGTTCGCCTCCATGCCGGACCGTAATGCAGCATATATCGCCGCACGGAGTGGTGCGACGCGCTATTGAAGATGACCGGACTGCGTGCCACAGATCCCTCTGTAATTGTCCTGTAGTTCTGTTTTTGCCATCATGTGTATCATTCATCTGTATCATTACGTCCATAAAATCTCAGTTCAATCCGATGCTTCCTTCTTGGTGCGCAAATTTCATTGTCCGTGAGTGTATATAAAATACAAAGATAAATGAAATTAGATGGCACGCTAGGGCAAGATAGAAATTTCTTTGTTGTTCATTTGATCTTTAAGTGCCACGAAACCCGAGAGATCACTCAGTTGGATATCAAGAATAAAAAAAGACGACACATTTCTCTGAAAAATTTCGAGAGATCTCAGTCAATAGCTGCTGCAGATGATGATATGTTTTTCATTTCTTCGCCTTTCATATACACTGGCGGAAAGTGAAAAAAGAACACCAAGAAGACGTCTGATGCCAACGAAATTTATACAGCATAATAACGGAATACAGAGGATAACGTGATCAAAACATCATGGCAAAATACAGCTGTATTTGCTGGTAAACTGAAAAATAACATTTCCATGTAACATGGTTAGTACGAGGTTGAACCGCCATGAACTGCGTCACACTGTGCAATTCTGGCATGGAGTCTGTAGTACAGATGTTGGGTGTAAGTTTGGGGTATTGAGTTCCAAGCATCCTCAACCTGGACGCGTAAATCGGGGATGGTCGTGACTGGCCGTGGAGACCGTATAAGTCGTTGTCTCATAAAATCCCACACGTACTCAATGGGGGACATATCCGGTGAACGTGCAGGCCATGGAAGTTATCTCACACCCTGAAGTGCATGTTGCGTTGCACGTGCCGTATGTGGGCGTGCGTTATCTTGCTGGAAAACACACGATGGACCTACCTTACAAATGGTACAACAACGGGCTGAATGATGTTGTTGATGTCGGAGATGCTGTTTAACGTACTCGGTACAAACACTAGTTGCGTACGGGAGTGATAGCTGATCGCTCCCCACACCAGGAGACCAGGTGTAGGCCCTGTGTGTCGCTGGAGGATGTAAGAAATGTGGAGACGTTCTCCTGTGCGTCTGCGAACACGCATATTGCCATCGGAGGCTCCCAAGCAGAATCTGCTTTCATCGCTGAACACGACAGATCGCCATTGCGTTCTCCAGTGCAGACGTTGGCGACACCACTGCAGCCGTTCCTGACGGTGGGCTGGAGTCAGAGGTACACATGCCAGAGGCATACGTGCACGTAGTCCTGCATCCAGTAGACGGTTGCGGATTGTTCACACAGTGACCTCAAGTGCAACGGCAGCTCGGATTTGCGTCGCAGTGGATGTTCTTCTTGACAACGCGGCCCTTCTTATGCGTCAATCAGTCCGCTCATCAGTCCGTCTGAGACTCCCGGTTCCACGTCTTCTTGTGTGGGAATGTTCCTCGGACCATCTACGCCACCATCGTACCACCACCGATACGTCCCGTCCAAGTCCGACTAGACGACCTCGCTCAAAGTCCGATAACTGCTGAAATCGTACACGTCTTCCACGTCCAGGTATTGCAGCTTCTTTAGGGTCTTCGCACGGGTCCGTACGCCGACGACTGATTATATTCACTTCGCCGTACTCCTTAAATACCACCGACCATAATTTGCATATTATGCCATGCTGTGGCGTAAGCGCTCACCGGTTGGTCTTGAAATTAACATCACACCTACGTAAACTCGACCCCATTAACATATGTAAATTACATAATCGTCCGCCAATTCCTTCTTGGTGTTCTTTTTTCACTTTCCGCCAGTGTATTTCCATACTGTACTTATGTACTCTGTTCTCCAACATGCAATTGGAAATTCCATTATTACTTTCGACTGTAAATTTTCGCCTTTTGTAATGGAAATTCCCAGCGCTTTTTCTGTTTTTACGGCATATGCATTCAGAATGGCTGATATCGTTAAAATCTCTGTAGAACTTTCCAAGAACAGAAAGGACATGATCTGATTTCTAGGCGAGAGCAAATGCCCCCTCTTGATATGATATGCCTATGGGGGAATTTTGAGGTTTCCATTTATTGGAAATTAATTCCAGATGACCGAGGCATTAGTGCACAGTTGTACTATGGCCAGTTGGAGCCCAAGTATGCCACTTTAAGCCGAAAGTACCCTGCTCTGATGAACCGTAAACAAGTTATCGTCCAACAGGATAATGGTCCTGTTTATCGTGCACGGTCAACAAAGGAAAATATATAGGAACTCAGGGTATTAAGCTAATGTCCCACCCTAGTTACAGTCCGGATCTTGCGCCTTTTGACTAGCATTTGCTTTTGTATATGTCACACTTTCTACGTGAAAAACACTTCCAAAACATCCACGATGTTGAACTTGGGGTTAAGGATTTTTCCCCTCGAAACCAAAAGAATTCTTTCGCAAAGGCATTGAAACAAGGCATCACGATGGACTCTATTTCGAAGAAGAACAATTAAAATGTGAGCATGTGACAGTTCTCGCTTTTCAAACTCAATCATGTAGATATGAGCTGTTGATTTTCTCAAAACACTGAACTGTCTGATCTTCCATGGGTGATTTCAACTTCAACTTTTAAATAAGCCCGTTACGAAGTGCCAAATGTATGATAATGTGGCGTATTTGACTGCGTTTCCTCTGAGCGTCAAGAAATGGCGCGACAATGCAGACGTTGCTCTGACGTCAAGCGCTCCAGACACAGAGAGAGAGAGAGAGAGAATGAGAGAGAGAACGACAGAGAGATCCTGCTGTTTATATGTATAATAGGATTTGTTTTAGGCGCCGCAATGAAATTATGCTCAGGGCTCAACAAATAAATTTTGCGCTGAGACCTGCAAATATACCATCCAGCCCAGGTTGTAACCGTACCTAAAATTATTTATATATTTGCCGATTTTCTTTAATCCTTCTTTCCTACTTTATGACGAAAACTTGCATGCAGGTAAATCACGCATAAGCGCAATTTATTTAATAAAACATTTAAAAGACGTGTTCGAAAAGAAGTGCCGACGATTTGCATTATGACTTCAAAATGGTTCGGAAGGGGTGGGGCTGGGGGGGGTTCACTTTGAACATTTGATTTAAAGTGAAAGGTAAGGGCCGACATGCTATAAAATTACCTGCAGTTTTGGTAACTATCCGAACTTGTGAGTAATGATTCATTCTTGAAATCCTGGTCACAAACAGACGTAATTCCTGAATCACAAAGGCTAACGGTCTCGTTACCTGTGCCTGCAAGAAAATGAAGCAAAAAAAAAGAATTGTTGCAAAGCAATCCACACAATTGAATTATCACTCTAAAGATAATTTTCCAGATTTGAAACAATATGCAGAGATTATTATTACTTTTATATTTTGAAATATTTTTTGTAATTACAGATAAACATTGAGAAATATAATAATGTTTTTCTTAAACTAAACACACCAATTAAATACACATTCTATTACAATACTTAAAATGTGTTCACATAGTCACATAGCATAAATAAATTTGCAACATAAAGAAAAAATAAAGAAAGCATGCAAAATTTTTTTCTCCAGCATTGCATTCATTAAATACCAAACACAAAACGGCTAAAGGCATTAAACTTTGTCTTAAGGAACGCAATTAGTAATTTTCTAAAGAATAACATCATATTTTGCTGCACCTAGCTAGAATCTTTTGCAACACAAATGCTGGAAATTCTCCGTCGTGGTCAAAATAAACGGATGCTTTCAAATTAGAGTTTAGAAGTGCATATATCGTCACAAATAAGAATATTTCGGGACGCTGCTTAGCAAGGTAAAAGCAGGAACGCGCCCCCAAGGGGATGCGAAGCGCACCCTGAAATTTGTCTGGCCCACTCTGCCGCCCACCAAGTTCAGAATGTGCCATTTTCAATATATTTAACTTTAAAATATAATCTGGACTTTGCCAAATTTAGCTTCATGTAGCCCAACGTATTTCCCCCTAGGAAATACACTGGCGGAAAGTGAAAAAAGAACACCAAGAAGGAGACGTCTGATACCAACGAAATTTATACAGCATAATAACGGAATACAGAGGATAACGTGATCAAAACCTTATGGCAAAATACAGCTGTATTTGCTGGTGAACTAAAAAATAATATTTCCATGTAACATGGTTAGTACGAGGTTGAACCGCCATGAACTGCGTCACACTGTGCAATTCTGGCATGGAGTCTGTCGTACAGATGTTGGATGTAAGTTTGGGGTATTGAGTTTCAAGCATCCTCAACCTGGACGCGTAAATCGGGGATGGTCGTGGCTGGTCGTGGAGACCGTATAAGTCGTTGTCCCATAAAATTCCACACGTGCTCAATGAGGGAAAAATCCGGTGAACGTGCAGGCCATGGAAGTTGTCTCACACCCTGGAGTGCATGTTGCTTAGCACGTGCCGTGTGTGGGCGTGCGTTATCTTGCCGCAAAACACCACGATGGACCGACCTTACAAATGGCACAACAACGGGCTGAATGATGTTTTTGATGTAGGAGGTGCTGTTTAACGTACCCGGTACAAACAAGTTGTGTACAGGAGTGCCCTGTGTGTCGCTGGCGGATGCAAGAAGGGTGGAGACGCTCTCCTGTGTGTCCGCGAACACGCATACGGCTATCGGAGGCTCCCAAGCAGAATCTGTTTTCATCGCTGAACACAACAGATCGCCATTGCGTTCTCCAGTGAAGACGTTAACGACACCACTGCAGCCGTTCCTGACGGTGGGCTGGAGTCAGGGGTACACATGCCAGAGGCACACGTGCACGTAGTCTTGCATCCAGTAGACGGTTGCGGATTGTTTGCACAGTCACCTCAGGTGCAACGGCAGCTCGGATTTGAGTCGCAGTGGATGTTCTGCTTGACAACGCCGCTCTTCTTATGCGTCGATCGGTCCTCTCATCAGTCCGTCTGTGACTCCCGGTTCCACGTCTTCTCGTGTGGGAATGTTCCTCGGACCATCTACGCCACCATCGTACCACCACCGATACGTCGCGTCCAAATTCACTCCGCAATACGACGATACGACCACCCGGACTCGCGGAGTCCGACTAGACGACCTCGCTCAAAGTCCGATAACTGCTGAAATCGTACACGTCTTCCATGTTCAGGCATTGCAGCTTCTTTAGGGTCTTCGCACGTGTCCGTACGCCGACGACTGATTACATTCACTTCGCCGTACTCTTTAAATACCATCGACGATAATTTGCACATATTATGCCGTGCTATGGCGTAAGCGCTCACCGGTTGGTCCCGAAATTAACATCACACCTACGTAAACTCGACCCCATTAACATATGTAAATTTCATGATCATCCATGATTTGGTGTTCTTTTTTTACTTTCCGGCAGTGTACATCCGTAGGGCCATGAATATTTAGTTTTGTTTACCACTCTTCCAATTTCTTAGTTTAAGCCTCTCATGTTTGTGTGGCCGGCGGGAGATTTGGGGGTGGGGTGGGGGGTGGATAGGAATCAACTGAGAAAGCTCATTGCTAATTGCTCTGATGTTCGTTTTCTTTACAAAATATGGGATTCCAACACGGATAGTGGAGTCAAAGCTGCATTAGCGCTCTTAAAACAGCTCCGGAACAGTGACAGTGCAGTAAGCAGCTAACGACTGCTTGGTAGTAGAGGAGTGCAAGGCAAAGTTGCTGGCTTGAAGGAAGGGAGTTAAGGTGAAGGGAGATATTGTGTCTGCCCAGCCAGGACATTAAAATGTCATTTAGATGAACAAAAATGACAGTTTCTTTTAGATAAATTGTTCAAGTACAGTACTATTTTCGTAAGCAAAAATGCAAACTTTTGAAAAGCATTTAAAGCAATCATTCGGAGCAAAGCAAAAAGTTAAAGGCGATATTTTAGTAACTTGTATATCACACCAGTGGCATAGCTAGTCAGATTCGTGTATGTGTGCATGTGTCAAGGTGGAAAGGCTGGGGATTGCACGCATTCCTTTGTTGGCGGTAGTGAAAAGCATTAAAAATTCTTTGAGTGTTTCGTAAAAAAAAAAAAAAAAAAAAGTTACTATGAAACTTGCCCCACCAAAAATAATGCTCTCCCACCCGCCGCCCATCCTGATTTCGAAGTCTCGCAACGTAACTGGGTAAAAGGGGCATCTCTTTAATAACAGTTGTCTGTGTGTGTGTGTTTCATGATTTAACGACCCTGTGAGTTTCTAAGGCCGTGAATAGACGCATATTCCTAATAAAGAATGGTTGCTTCCAGAAAAGGAACAGATCGGCGTCCTGGAATATTAACCCAGATCGGATGTTTAGCCGGAAGCACCCGTCTATGACAGTTAGCCCACCGGAGTGACTTAATAAAACACTTTGTAGATCATACTGATCCTGATCAAAAAACCTTCGTATTATCCGAAAACCCTCAAATTCAGGAAAAGAAAAACATTCCTTTCGTGTAGTCCTCAACGGCTCATAATTCGTAGGCCTTGAAATTATTGGTCATGCCCCCCGCAGGAAAAAATTACTGTATAATCCGCTACCCGCGATGTTGATTCCGAACCGTAAAGTATTAGGGACATGCAAAAGTTTCCGCCGTTTTAAGGAGAAAGGAGACAGGAACAATCAGGAAACCAGTACACATTTACGCAACGAAATATTGGTCGTCAGCATCAATGATCTTGTCTCATTTTTCAGGCAACAAATGAATGCCCCTGTGATAGGACTCGGGTTTTGAGCCCAAGAACGCAGTGACGAAATTTTCCACCTCTGGAACTGTGGTGAAGCGTTGTTGGGCTAAGGCACGTTGCATAGAGCGAAACAGATGAACGTCTGAGGGTGCGATGCCCGGGGAGTAAGCAGGGTGTGGTAAAACCTCCCAGTGTAACTGTTCAAGGGTTGGTTTCGTGGTGGCACTGAGATGTGGTCTAGCATTATCGTGTAACAGGATGACTGGGCGGTATTCTTTACCTGTCCATGAGCGTTTTGGCTCTATTGCTGCGTTCGGTTTCATCAACTGATCGCCATATCGTTGTGCAGTGATTGTTTCTCCTGGTTTTAACAGTTCGAAGTACAGCATTCCACCCATATCCCACCACACACAAAACAGCACCTTTCCCCCTCGGATATCCTGTTTTGCAGTGGATGCTGATGGCTGGCCTGGGTCGACCCAGGATTTCTTGGGTACGGAATTGTCGCAATGCACCCCTTTCTCATCCCCGGTGACAACCTTCCACAAGAAAATTTTCCTTGAAACCCCTTGAGCAACGACATGCAGATGCCCAATCTTTGACCAATATTGCGCTCCGTTAAAGTATGCGAAACCCACTTACCTATCTTCTGGATCTTCCTAAAGGCCTGTAGATACCGTCCCACAGTGGATTGAGCCATTTTCAAACGTTTCGCCAGTTGCGTGATAGATTGTGTGGGATCCTCTTGCAAACAGCGATTCCAGCTCCTCGTCTGCGAGTTCCTGCAGTCACGTGGCGTGTCTTCCAAGCTTAGATCACCTTTCTTAAACCTGGAAAACCATTTTCGACACGACCGCTCACCAATGACCGTTTCGTCATACGCCTGACATATTGAACCGTATGCTTCACTCGCACTTTTCCCTAAATTAAACATGAATAACAAACTGTGCCACAAATAAACTTTATCGACCGCCATGCTTGGCTTCATGTACAAACTGACAGCACGGATCGCCGGTTGGTTAGACCCCTAAAGCCCCAGCTAGCGGGGGCAGCTTAAACTTTTGCATACCCCTAGGAATTTCGCATAGAAAAGTCGTGATTAACGGGATGTCCCAGCAGTCCAAAGAAAAAGGGGCTGGCGACTAATGACTCTCGCGTATCGATTTTGAATCGAGCCCGTTTGTGCTGTTCTTTGATTCTTACGGTGTACGATTTCCGCAGGATCATGATGATCATATGTAGAGATTTTAGGAAGGGAGTGTCTGACTGACTCCAGGTCTTAAACAACCCTTAGAAATAGGAAACTAGGAGATTTTGTCTACAGCGCCTGATAGGAAAGTGACACGGAATCGAAGTAGAAAGGGGGTGGAAGACGCTCTTATATATTACGGGGGGTAGTACCCGGGGTCTGACAGCTTAACGTGCCCATCCGACGCACGGCGGATATTTAGTAGATCGAGCGTTCGTACCTGCCTGGGATCAAACCTGAGGCCCCTTCCGTGGCAGTCACGAACGTTGCCCACTAGGCCACCTCGGCCACCTATTTCCGCAGGGAATGACTATCAGGAATTGATTTTGATCCGAGTCCATTTGTGTCGTTTGTTGATTCTTACGGTGAATTATTTCCGCAGGAATTGACTCGCGAATCGATTTTGAGTCGAATACGTTAGTGTCGTTCATTGACTATTAAGGCGGACGAATTCCGCAGCGATATACTCTCGCGAATCTATTTTGATTCCAGTCCGTTTCTGCCATTCGTCGACTCTTACTATGGGACGGTTTCTCCTGGGAATTGCTTTTGCGAATCAATTTTGAGTCGAATCCGTTAGTGTCGTTTGTTTACCCTTGCGGTGGATGATTTCCGCAGGAAATGAGTCAAGAACCGATTTTGAGTCCAGTTCGTTTGGGTCCTTCGGGTTTAGTGAACATTTTTCAGTTTAAATTAATTTTTTAAATCTTGCGGAAATTTAGTCTTTTCTTAGTTTTTAGATAAGTTGATTTCAAAACGTTCATGGAATTTACCTTATCTTTTTTTTACACTTCTAAATAAGGTTACATTTTCTGACAGGAACATGAATGTCGCTAATGTATTCTGGTGAACATTTGATGCCTAGAAAAAAGTAATTCTCACCGCCTATTTGAGGGAATCAGCTTTTTCGTAGAATTATATCTTTACATTAAAAACTCCTGTGCGAACGATTCCGTCTGCTGGTTGCTTGTTGTCGGACAAACCACACGGAAATTATTTTACTCTCTTGAAAAATAAATGGACTTTGTGCTTAGAGTTGATTCCATTGCTATTTATGGGCACTCCAGTATATTATCAGACGTCTTTGGACACATCAGTGGAGAGATAATTTCATCAAGAATGTAATGCAATATTTTCACCATGTCAGTTAATATTTAGTTGGGTAACCTTTAGCGTTAATTACGGCCTTACAACGCCTTCCCATGGAGTGAACCAAGTTTTTTAGTTCTGCAGCTGTTATAATGTGAAACCAAGATTGAATTATTGCTTCTGTTAATTGGGTTTTATTGCTGAGTTGCATCTAAGTAACACGTTTCTTTAGTCGGCTCCATAGATTTTCGATGGGGTTAAGGTCTGGGCTATTCCCAGGCCATTCCAGCAGTGGAATATGATTATCTTGAAACTACTTTTTGCCCACCAGCAACAACATGACATGGAGCTGAATCCTATTGAAATATAAATGCTTCGTTATCATGGAAAAGATCACGTGCGGAAGGCTTCAGATTGGGGTTAAGTATTTTATTAATGTATTTTTGGCCATTTAGATTCCCATCAATCAAGCAAATTCTACCCACACCATTTGATGTCATACGACCCGAGATCAAAACACTAACTGGCTGTTTGACGGTACATGTAATGCAATCAGGATGCAAATCTTCTCCGAGTCTTCTCCTTACGTATTTTATGCCATCACTACCAAACAGGGAGATTTTGGTATCATCACTCCAAATAACACTGTCCCACTGTTCCGCTGTCCAGTTAACATGGGTTTTAGCCCAATTTAATCTTTCCAACCTTTGCTTGAGAGATAAAAATGGCTTCCTTTGTGGAATTCTAGTGTTTAGACCAAATTCCTGCAGTCTGCGCCGAACAGTCCTTGCACCCAACTTCACATTGCATTGCGCCATTTCATCTTGTATACACCCAGATGATTTTCTTCTGTCACCTAGGCACAGTCTCTTAATTTTTCTATCATCACTTGCTGTTTTGTACTTTTTCCTGCTTTACCAGTCGGGTTTTGTAGTGACTGAGTCTCTATATACCTCTTCAAAAATTTAGAAATGCTACTCTTGGTTAAGTTTCCACTAATTTTTCTTCTAATTTCTTCATAACTGAAGTCTTGTTCATTTAATAGCACTATTTAACATGGTGACCAGTCAACTCTTTGCGCCATTTCTTTAATTTTATTACGTTTTACAAGCTCACTAAGTGAAAGTACACAAAACAAACCCAACCAACTTGATAGCAATCACATAACACACTGACAAATGTCCTCCTCTCAGTTCCAAAACATGACATCAATAGCTGAACCACACTGTGACCTGATTGGTTCATTGCCAAAACAAGATGACACCTGATTGGCTCTCTAAACACTCATGACCATTGGCTACATTCAAATGAAAGAAAGCTACTTCATATCAACCTAATAAAGTTGTGCTTCCTTTTTCTGTTTATGTGACTATAACTGTTCATAGAATACAGATAATGAAACAAACTCTGTTGCATTACATTCTTGATGAAATTATCGTTCCACTGATATATAAGTTTATGGTATTACTCCAAACAAAAGTGGTGTTATGAGCCATCAAACCGCAAGAATACATTTTTCCGAAAAAGGTTTCCACAATTTTGGCCACTACTGTGAGTGTAAAGAACGGTTGCGCAGGAAGGTGTGCTGTGATTGGGATGTACGTATATAAAGCTGAGATGTTCTGTCGTGTTATCAATAACTTTGAAGCGGATATGCCGCGTGAACGTTAACTTCCCCAGTTCGAGCGTGGGCTGGATAGGATGCCATTTAAGTAACGTTTCCACACGAAGCATTGCAGCTAAACTAAACATACTAATATAGACTGTAAGTGATGTCGTGAAGAGATGGAAGGAGAACGATGCAACTATGTAACTACAGTAAAAAAATATATTCAGGAAGGCCGCATAAACTGACGGAACGTGGCAGAAGAGCAGTGGTAAGGAATGTTAAGAAATCCCGTTCTTCCTCTGTCGTTTCCATCACGCCTGATGTCAGAAATGCTTGTAATGGCTCGGTTAGTACCGTAACTATCCGCAGAGAGTTGCACAGTGTGGGTTATTATGGTAGAGCGTCGGCACACAAGCCACACATCACTACCGTGAATACGAAGCGCTGTTTTGGAGTTGTGTGTCTCCCACCATTCCTGGACTGTGGGCGACTGGAAAGCTGTTCTTTGGAGTGATGAGCCACGCTTTTCACTCCTGGAGTGGTGTGTCTACCGGCGTTCCTGGACTGTGGACGACTGGAAAGCTGTTCTTTGGCGTGATGAGTCACGTTTTTCACTCTTAGAGTGACGTGTCTCCCGCTGTTCCTGGACTGTGGGCGACTGGAAAGCTGTTCTTTGGAGTGACGAATCACGCTTTTCACCCTTCCAATCTGATGGGCGTGTGTTTGGATTTGGCGATAACTCGGCGAATGATTGTCGTCGTACTGTGTTCTTCCAACTGTTAAGTTCGGCGGAGGCTCCATCATGTTATGGAGTTGGTTTTCGTTGATGAGAGTCGGCCTGTAAACCATAAACTCTGAAACTCTGAAGTATACCTCAACGTTCTGGATAATTCTGGCTTACCAACAATGTGGCAGTGTTATGGAAATGATCAAATTTTGAAAATGTGATTCCGTTATTTGGGGTAAATATGACAAGGATGGTATTATAAGTCAAATAATAACCGAAAACTTGAAAATTTCGTCATCTTCGAGTTGGAATCGAACCCGCGTCTCAAAGTTTCAAAGTTTGTATTGTATGGTGTAATCTCGTATTCCATTCTATGACGTATGTAATTAGCTTTCCTTTGTAACTTAGTCCTTGCGTCAGTAATTACATTATGTATGCTAACTCAAAGCAATATTAGAAGGTACCCATACATCTTACAAAAAGGAGGTCAAGTGGTACTTACAAATACTTTTGTTTGCTTGCATGGGTTGACTCCACACTCACACATTATTTATTGGCGTACTCAATACAGTATCAGTGATCTATCATCAATATTCAGTCATAATATAATAGCACGTCTCTCGTCAATAACATCAATCAATTCTCCTAAACAACCTCTGCATTGCCTTTTTTACGCTTTCGAACCATAGGTTGAAGAAGCGTATATGCTCCAGCTTTGTCCGTCTGTCTATCTGCCCGTTCGCACGACAACTAGCGTAAAAATGGTTCGATTTTGATGACATTTTAGTATGTGGTAGGGGACTATCTGGGGACGAACATTATTGAAAATGGACTTTATGGGGTCAAAGGTCAGGACATAGTAGCGGGATCCATTCTATTGCCCTTATGCGTCATAACTTACGTAAAATACTTACATTGCGACAAAACTTTAGTATGCTGTTCCGGAGATACACTGAACCGGTTCTGTTGAATATCATTGGAATGAGATCAAAGGTCAGGGCACAGGAGCGATATTCATTCCAGAGCCATTATCCTCATAACTTGACTAAAATGCTTCTATTGCGACAAAACTTTTGTATGCTATTCCGGTGGTATACTAAACCAATTCTATTTAATATAATCGAAATGGGGTCAAAGGTCTGAGCACAGAAGCGAGATTTATTCCACAGCCATTATCCTCATAACGTGTGTAATAACTTGAGCAATGATTTCTGGTGTGTTGGAAAGCGTATCATAATCAATGCATTGCATGATTATACTATCTTGTTATCTATCGTTGGTATCCGTTCACACATACGTCACACTTGTTCAGACCTCAGTGTGTTGCCAACATTATTCTCGTTTGAGGGAAAAGACATAACGTTATGGTTTGAAAATGTCTAAGAGAAAAAACTCAACTTTACAGAGAAAAAGAAACTCAAAAGGATATACGTTACAATTCATGGAAGTGATCGTTGTCTCTTCCAACACGATCGAGCTCCTTGCCACACTGCACAGCTTGTGCTGAACAGGTTTCTTTAAAATTAGTGGAATTGTTAGTGTGGCTTGCTCAGAGTCTTGATCTTAATCCCATAGAACATCTCCGGGATGAACTGCAGCGACGGATACGAAATCAACCACAACGACCGTCTTCGCTCTCCGCTTTGGCAGCAGTTTTGCAGGACGAATAAAGACTCATTGCTCTTGAGACTTACTGAAAATTGGTTAATAGCAGGCCTCGACATGTTGCCGCTCTTAGACAAGCAAAAGATGGACCTCCTAACCACTAATTGCAATAATAAAGCCATTTGTTCTAAACCATTGCGGTACCCGAATGCTTTTGATATATAATGTAGATTTACTGTTTGTAAATACTCCAGAAACTGTAAAAAGAGAAGATCCCAGCCACTTCCGGCCCTAAGCATTTTGGATAAAAGATGATCAACCTGTTTACCAAAGCATTTCTCGTAACATTAATCGGTTGTTTGAAAGCAATTAACTACCCACTTTATTTACTTAAACAATTTGTAGCAGTTCCACTGGGAAAGCGGAAAGCATGGCAAATATTACTATGAAGCTGAAAGAATAAGATTAATCGAGAGACAAACAAAAGTTGTCTAATAAGATTTTAGCAAAGGTTTTCTGAAATAGCAAGAATAAATAGTGAATTTAGATACACACTGATACTTATTAGAAACTTTCATTAAACCTTCGGAATTAAAAAAAAAATTTCTTTGCCGTCGATATTTACTTTCTGAGTATAAATATCTACGAGAATTTTTACTTTGTTCTTCAATGCTTCGGAAACACGAAACTGCGTTCGAAGTGTTGCGTAATGAATTAGTACTTAATTTTTTGTTTTGTTTAATTTTCCTGAAATCACCTAGAGTTTCAGTAATCGCAAACTGCTGTTCAAACAGCGATTTAATTAAAAACCGCTGGTGCGGATTGAAAATATTTAATTTCGCAAGTCGCGTGGGAGATCGCATCCCGCAGATGGAAGTTGTCCCTTATTAAAAGTGACATCTTACTCTAGCGAAATATAAACAGCGCCGAAGTAAATCCATCAAGGGCAAGTCCCACGGTATCGAGAAAAAGATGAATTTCTTGTCCTTAAATTTGTTACAAGCATCTTCTTCCTTGCTTTCTGAAATATACGCTTGAGCAAAAGGCATTCTTAAATATTATTAATCAGCAACAAATTCGAGAAGCTATCTGTTTTTTTCGCTCACGAGTTACTGACATATTTGCATCACCTGCCTCGGCTGGAGCTCAGAATCGACAATTTGTATACATTTTGTTTACTTTCGCATGATAATTGATCTCCAGTGTTAAGAAAAATGCATCTCTCAATCCAATTTATTCAGCATTTCAGGATACAGCCACCACCATACACACAAAAAGGGAAAAAATGTTAGAATGAAAAACGAATTTTACAACAGTTTCCTTGAAAACAATTGATTTACAAATTGACTTTTACAAGACTTTCTATTCATAAATTTGAAATTTTGTTTTCGTGCTCTTTATTTTTCAGAAGAAAACGTGCTTAAAAAAAGGAATAACCTGTCTTAATAAGGGACAGAAAAACTTTTCTTTAGAGTTTTTGATAAAGAATTAAAAGACAAACCATCAGATTTAAATGAAAAGCAGTTTTATGATTTACTTGCCTGAGAGAAAAACAATTCTTTTCGCTTTTTCGGCAGGTGAATGATAAAAGAAACCATGAGGTTTAAATAAAAAAAAATATGATTTAGTTGCCTAAGAGCAAAATATTTTCCATTCCCATGTTTTTTTTAAGGTGATGGGCTGAAAGTGAATGTTCTAAACAAAAGATTTAAGTGGAAAGCGAATTGTTTCCGGCAGATTTGAAATCAACATGCATCACTAATTGCAATTACATCTGAGGGTTTAAATTAGAAATTTAAAACGAAAAACGGTCTGCGAGTTCTTTCTTTCTTTTTTCCTTCTTTTTCTTTAATTCAAAGGGTCAGCGCAGATGAATATGACATCGCAAAATGAAATTTTGGAGTCTTCGGATTTTTAGGAGAAAAACAAAATTGTAGCTGGTTCTTCTTCAAAATCAAAGCCCTAAAGGAAAAATGAATGATTTAGAAAACAAATCGGTAGCTGTGTGTGCTTTTTTTTTTTTTTTTTTTTGCATCCCGCATCCTGCTGAACTGATACCATGAGTTGCTCCGGAAGACAGCGTCACCTACTACAGCGAAATCTCCGAATAACGGTCAATGCTCGGACCAGGAAACTACACTGAAAAAATTTGAATAACGGTCAATGCTCGGACTAGGAGACTACAATGGAAACCTCTGAAAAACGGCCACTTATCGGAGCAGGAGACTACAGTGAAAACCTCTAAATAACGGTCACTGCTCTGACCATGAGACTACAGTGAAAACTTCTGAATAACGGTCACTGCTCAGACCAGGAGACTACAGTGAAAACCTCTGAATAACGGTCACTGCTTGGACCAGGAGACTACAATGAAACCGTCTGAATAACAGTCACTGCTGGGACCAGGGGACTACAGTGTAAACCTCCGAATAACGGTCACTGCTCGGACCCAAGAGACTATAGTGAAAACATCCGAATAACGGTGAAACGTCCGAATAGTGGTGACTGCTCGGACCAGGAGCTACAAAGAAGACCTCCGAATAACCGTTACTGCTCGGACCAGTGAAAACCTCCGAATAATGGTGAAATCTCCGAATAATGGTAACTGCTCGGACCAGGAGACTACAACGAAATCCGTCGAATAACCGTTACTGCTCGGACCAGTGAAAACCTCCGAATAATGGTGAAATCTCCGAATAATGGTCACTGCTCGGACCAGGAGACTACAACGAAATCCGTCGAATAACCGTCAATGTTCAGACCAGCAGAAAGTGACCGATGTTGGGAGGTGACCGTTGTACTGAGGTTAGGCCTAAATTAACGTTCCTAGGCCGTTGCCTTTGTGCAAAAGCAGAATAAATATATGAAGCTTATGGACAATACAGAAAACGTTCCAGTGTTTTTTCCAAATCCTGACTGCTGAACAAAACGTAACGTAATATCAACATCAACATCATTATCATTGTCAAACATTATCAATCCACTGCTGGGTGAAGGTCGCTCCAATTTTCTTTCACAACGGTCTGTCTTGAGCACGTCCGCTCCACGTGACTCTTACATGTTTTCGATTTTCATTTACCCATCACCTACGTGATCTTCTTATGGGTCTTTTCCTGTGCAATACGTTCCACTGTAAAATTTCGGTTGTCCATCGGAGGTCCGTTCTCCTGGCAATATGTCCAGCCTATCGCCATTTCAGGGATTTTACTCTGATCATGATGTCTTCCACTCTTGTCATTTTCCTTATCCACGAGTTCCTCTTCTTATCTTTCCTGGTTACAATAAGCATACACCGCGTATCTGCATGCTTTTTTCAGTTTTCTGAAGTCTTTGTATGTCTTTTTTTAGTTAGGGTCCACGCATCTGCACCATACGTAACCACTGGAAGAATGCAATCATCAAACACTTTTCTTTTAAGACATAATGCCATATTGCTGTTAAAAATTCACGTTTCTTCCAAAAGCTCTCCATTCAAGTTTTATACGCCGATTAATTATTTCATCAGCGTGAACCTCGCTTGATGTACTCATCTTACACTGTAAAAAAATCCGTAATCCTGTTCTGTACCAATTTCCTACAAAAAGTGTTTTGTTCATAAAAAGATTCACATTTTTGAAAACATCGGAGCATTCTGATGTTTATAAAAAAATGTTTCATTTCGATGTTTACAACACTTTCATGAAACCGTAATCCTCGTCGAATCGTATCAAATAAATTCTTTTAGCATTTCTTCATGAAGGTTTTTTGACAAACCCTTCATCATTTAATGTAGTTTCCTCACTACATTTTATAACAATTTCCAAGATGTCATTCTCTGTAGGATAATCAGCGATCACAACGTTAAGAGAATCAAAGCGTTTTACACCTCCTTCAACACTTTTCTTTGTCTTTCAGCTGCTGCCATTTTAATACTTTATAGCGACAGCTTTCTTTATCCTAGATCAACATCATCTTAAAGTTTCACTTTAGCCCTCCGAGATATCCATTCAAGGGTATAAAGAGCTGCTTCAAACGAGATGTTACAAAACTGAAAATCCTACATTGAGTCGAACGGGTGTTTCTTGTATCTCACTATGACATGCCCCGTCGCCGAAGAAAGTTGCATTATGAACACCTGGCGGACTTTGTGCGAGGAAGGATCGTTCGGAAGAGAGATGCTGGTTTTTTCTTACGCGAAATCGCCACCCGTACGGGTGGAAACAACTATACAGTTACACGAGCTTGGCGTCAATGGACAGATGAGACTCGGGCGCACAGAAATCCGGGAAATGAACTGCGAGATCGTGCGACTGCACTGGATGACATACACCTCTACCGCATGGCAATGACCGATCGCGCAGCAACATCCACGATGTTAGCGCAACAGCGAAGCATTGACACAGTCAGGCTTTGTCCTCCAGGACAGTTCGACGTCGTCTTCTTATCAGAGGATAGCATTCCATTGATGCGCATTCCTTTGACCTTCAACGGTAGACTCTTCAGATTGCGATAGGGTCTCGAATATAGGTAAAGGCGCGCTGGTTGGCAACCGGCCATATTTTATGACGAGTTACGATTCATCTTGATACACCATGTTGGTCGCATGCGTGTTCGAAGATATCTGGCGAACTGCGCATTGCAACGTACATTTTCCAGTGTCATACTGGCCCAAACCCCAAGCGTCATGATTTGGGGCACCATTGGGTTTAATTCGCGATCTCGTCTGAGATGAATTGAGACAACCCACAGCATCCAGCGATACATCAGTGATTTTTCAGAGGCAGAAGTGATGTCTTTTCCTGCACGTTCGCCGGATACGACGTTCCTGATCGACATGTATGGGCCCTGGTAGCTGAGGGACTGGCCCATCAAGCTCATCTGCCAGTCAGAAAAAATGAACTCTCGTCTGGCTATTGCGCAGTACGATATCAAAAAACTTCTTCCATTCAATGCCATGCCGTGTGGACACTGTTATTGTTGTTCTAGGTGGCTTCACACAATGCTGAGTCTTGAAACGAAAAAAATCTTGTAAAGCTCTACAAATGTGAACAGTTATCACCTGCAGCATGAAAAATCCGTGACATGAATTTCATCTAAATAGGGCGATTCTTTCTTGGTGTTGCAATTTTCACAAATAGGAGTGTGCGTGTGTGTGTGTTTAGATCATGAATTTGGAGCAACGCTGACTCTGAGCGTATTCGAATAAATAGGAAACTCATTTGTAGATTTGAGCAACATGTTGAACTGAGTAATTGGAATCAAATGATTATTGCTCGGCATCTCATAATTCCGCTAATTCAAAAAAAAAATAATCGTTTGTATTCGGACGTTGATTGACGGCAAAGATTAGAAACAAACCCTTTTTCGCATAAATCAATGCTTAATTTAATTATCGGTGGAGACGAAATTTCTTCATATTTATAGCTATCGTGAGATAATTGTTTCATTTGTTATCGATATAAAGACGCAGAACATCACTTTTTCTGATTCAGTTTGGAGAAGAAACTTTTGAAATACGTTTAGCTCACCTTTGATTTGCTAGATGCAACTAAAGTTCGATTTTTAATTTATTTAATCAGTAGAATTTCCTTTTCCTCGAATCAAGAACCTCTTCTTTTATTGTTGTCGGACTGAAGAAGCTCTTAGACGAAGAATTCTTATTCAAACGTAATTTAATTTTGCGGAATAGAAATTTCTACATAGCGCTGCAGCAGTTCTTTTCTGTACTTTCATGGAGAGAAAATAGGAATTAAAAAATTTATTCAAGGAAAGGTTTTCAAATCCTCCAAAGACAAAGATTTAGCAGGAACGAAGTGAGCTGAAGACAATGGATGACAGAGCTAATTGTAAATGAAAAGGTAGAAATAAATCATCAAAATTCACTTTTTTCAATTTAATACATTCCTTTCGAAAACACAAAAGATGAAAATCTAAACCTTTGTGTTTTCAAGAAATATGTCTAAATATATTTGATTAATTAGCGTTAGGATTTTGTTTGAAAAATTCTTTCATCGTGTATGATCTTAAAAAAAATGCATTCAGAACTTTTTAAATTTAGATTATCCTTTTTCTCTTAGAACAGCTGTAAACTGGGAGAAGTCAGCCAGAATGTCGCTAAAAGATTGTTTAGCGTTTGACAAACATTCGTTCAAGGCTTTAAGAATCATTCTTCGGTAATTCTATAGCTTAGTAGGCGTGTATTTTTTTCGTCCTTCGAGAACCTTACGTAGGCTAATTTTATTCCTAATGTGCAGTACAGCAGGTTTTAAGGGGGCGGTCAGTAATTTTTTTTTCAGAGCACAATGGTTCATTTTTATTAGATAAAAAGAAATACAACGGCCGTTTCATAAAAACTGAGAGTAAAATCACACAAAATGAAAAAATATTGGTACAGAAAAAATATATGTTATTCTTTTTCAAAGTATCTTCCCTCTTTTCAAAGCATGTGGCGAAGGCATTTTGTGGAAGCTGCTTTAGTGACCCCCCTACAGCTTGAATAACGTCAGCATCTGTGTTGAATGTTGCGCCACGGAACTTCTTTTCTTCTTGAAGGAACTTCTCCTTCATTGGTGGAAAGAACCAGAAATCGCACGGGGCGAGATCAGGATTGTAGGCAGGCTGTGGCATGATTTCAATACTGCATTTCGTAAGAAACTGTAGAACACAAGCAGCCACATATGGGCGGGCGTTATCATGGTGAGGGTTCCTCTTGCCCACCAGTTTCGGTTGCTTAATCGATATATGTTGTCGCAGACGCTTCAAGACTGAAATGTAATACTCAGAATTGACAGAAATTTGTGAAGCAACGGCATGCTAGCAGATTACACCTTTATGATCACAGAAAATTATCATCATCTCCTTCTCAGCTGATATGGTTTGGCGGATTTTTTTCGAAAGAGGCGAGCCTGTGTTTTTCCAGACACTCGTGAGCGCTTCGTGAAAGGGTGGAAATAGTGGACCCATATTTCATCGGCAGTTATTACTGTGTTTAGAAAGTTTGGATCTTTTGCAATCATTTGTTTCCACTCATGACACACGTAAACTCTAGCTAACAACTGTTCTCTCGTCAGCTGACGAAGTACCCATCTGGAACACACACGATGCAGCAGTAATTTGTCGCGTAGAATGCGGAATGCCAACGTTTTTTACGCTTTCCAACCGTAGGTTGAAGAAGCGTATCTGCTCCAGCTTTGTCCGTCTGTCTGTCGGCACGATAACTCGCGTAAAAATGGTTCGATTTCGATGAAATTTTAGTATGTGGTAGGGGACCACCTGGGGACGAATCCTATTGAATATGGACGAAATGGGGTCAAAGGTCACGGCATAGGAGCGGAATCCATTCCATTGCTCTTATTCGTCATAACTTGCGTAAATATGATTCGATGTCGATGAAAGTTTTATATGTAGTGGGGGACCACATGGGAAGAAACCCTATTCAAAATGGTTCAAGTGAGATTAAAGGTCAAGACATTGGAGCGGGATGCATTCCATTGCTCTTATGCGTCATAACTTGGGTAAATATGTTTCGATTTCGATGAAATTGTAGTATGTCGTAGGGGACCACCTGGGAATGAACCCTATTGAAAATGGACGAAATGGGATCAAAGGTTAGGACATAGGATCGGGATCCATATCATCGCCCTTATCCCATACTATTAAAGGAGCACTTCTTGCATGTATGTAAATTTTATTTTGAAAATGGCTCTAAGGATTTTGATAAAAGTCGTTAACCTACCGTTTTCTGGTACTAGAAATTGATTTAGCTTGATCTCGACTTTAGGAAAATTTGTTCAGTGGGTTAAATAACCACCCCAAATTACCACATTTTTAGTGTCATGGCGTCGTCCCATTAACGTAACGCATGCTTAGAAATCTTATGACGTCACAATCTCGCGATTAAGAATGTTGGCGCGCGGTCACGCCATCTGTCTCATTACGTCACGCGTTGTGTGTGGATCCTATTAAAGTTTTAGGACGTCACAGTCTTGCGAGCAGATGGTCGCGATTCCCATCTGCCTCATTACGTCACGCGTTGTGTGAGTATGCCCGTCCGCACGACAAACTCGCGTAAAAATCGTTGGATTTCGATTAAATTTTAGTATGTGGTAGGGCAACACCTGGAAGGTAACCTAATGAAAGGGAACGAAATGGAGTCGAAGGTCAAGATATAAGAGCGGGATCAACTCCACTCCTTTTATGCGTCATAACTAACGTAAAAAAGGTTCGAGTTCGATAAAATTTTAGTATGTAGTAGGGGAAAACCCGGTAACAAATCCTATTGAAAATGGGCGAAATGAGGTCAAAGGTCAGGACATAGGAGCGAAATCACTTCCATCGCCATTATGCGTCATAACTTACGTAAAAATACTTTGATTTGGATGGAATGTTAGTATGTTGTAGGGGCTGGCCTGGGGACGAATCCTGTTGAAAATGGGCGAAATGGGGTCAAAGGTCAGGACATAGGAGCGAAATCACTTCCATCGCCATTATGCGTCCTAACTTACGTAAAAATACTTCGATTTTGGATGGAATCTTAGTATGTTGTAGGGGCTTGCCTGGGGACGAATCCTGTTGAAAATGGGCGAAATGGGGTCAAAGGTCAGGACATAGGAGCGAAATCACTTCCATCGCCATTATGCGTCCTAACTTACGTAAAAATACTTCGATTTTGGATGGAATGTTAGTATGTTGTAGGGGCTTGCCTGGGGACGAATCCTATTGAAAATGGGCGAAATGGGGTCAAAGGTTAAGACACAGGAGCGGGATCTATTCCATAGACCTTATGCATCATAACTTAGGTAAAAATGCTTCAATTGCGACAAAACTTTATCATGTTTTTTCGGAGGTATACAGAACCGGTTCTGTTGAATATAATCAAAATGGGATCAAAGGTCAGGGCACATGAGCGAGATTTATTCCACAGCTATTATCCTCATAAATTGAGTAATGATTTCTGGTATGTTGGAAAGCGTATTATAATCAATGCATTGCATGATTTCACTAACTTGTTGAAATATTAATTGACGCCGCTATGTCTGCACACATCATTCGTCGATCTCACAGGATTTCCCAAACAGTGTTAACAATACGCTCCGAAGCAACACTTTCAGGTCAACCAAGCCTATGAGCGAGTTGTGCCGACAAACACCCTTTTTGAAATCATTGTGCATCTAAAAATTGTTGACTAACCCAAACATTTATCTTTGTAAGCTTTTTTTATTAAATTAACTGTTTCTGGAGCTTTTAAACAAAACGATAGCAAGATTTTATCGCACAACGCATTTCACTTCTTAACTTTGAATCACTCACCTCCATAGTTGGATGGCGAAATGCAGACGTACTTTAAACTACTGCGCAATAACTAAACCATAATCATCAGCCACGGCTAATAACTGTTGCCATAGATACTTCCTTAATTCAGTTAGCCATCTGCGAGGTTATTTTCCCCCTTCGCACTGTTTCCAACTCAAAACAAATTACTCTCAGTTTTTATGGAATGGCCTTTGTATTTTTCCTATGCGTGTTTGCTAACGTCTCACGATTAATAGACACTCGCTAGTAGTCATTCTTCCAGGCATTTGTGAGGATTACTTTTGTTTTTAAAATGTGGAAAAGCACTTTTAAAGTGTCAGTAATTTTTAACATTTCATGTACATTAGGATATATTGCAATATTGCATTGTTTCAAAACGTCAGTTGCATTGCATAACTCCGCATTTTCTATAATGCTACTTAGGCGTCTTCTCCATAGCTGTATTTCGGCTTTCACAGTTTTACTGTCATCCAGTTCACTTGAATAAAAATGCAGTATTTCTTCTAAGTCGTTCTCGTTCATAAATAAGAAATTGTCAAAAGGCAGTAAACACTGAAAACCTTTAAAAACTTTTATTAAAGGTTTTATGTATTAGAAATCTTCGATCGATTTCTTGTAAGAAGGATTCTAACAACGGCAAGAATACAGAGATTCTGTAGTCTCTGAGAGATTATGTATCTTCAGCAGAATCTGTTTCTACGTTTAAACTATTTATTTGTATGTTACATAAACGAGGTAGTTTGATGTCAAAATCTAGTAATTTCGATTTTTCAATTAATTCTTTAAATATTTTTTTTTAAATTTGTAACATGATTTTTTCTCATTGATTGTATTTCATGTTGTAAATCTTCTGCAAGATTCATATCTTCAACTAAATCTATGTTTTCTTTCTGTAATGCTTTTCACAGTAAAAATGAGTACCGAAAAATCACATCAATGACAAGAACGCTAATGTTGAATTCTACATCTTTTATCGCCAACGAAATCTGCATGGCTTTTGATGTTAATTCCGTGTCATTCCGGGAACTCAGTTCTTCTAAAGCATTTGACACTGCCGGCTGAAGCTACAAAAGAGTGCTAACGGAATCATATCTATCTACACATCTTGTTGGTGATGAACGCTTTAGTTTCTCCTTTCTGGAATCTGAAAGTATACTTTTTACCTTTGTTTGTAAGAATGACTGACGTTTAGGGGTATTGAAAAATCCATAAACGTTTTCTATTGTACCCATGGCATTGCGAATGCCTTGAACCTCACATGCCCCAGAAATGGCTAAATTTAAGCTGTTTGAGCAACAATGCACAAACATAGCAGGCGGGAATATTTCTTTCATGACTGCTTGAGCACCAATAAATTTTCCTGCCAATGCTGATGCTCCATCATAGAGCTGACGCCGGAGGTACTTGGTTTCCACACCAAATTTATCTAATGTGGTTATTATTGTTTGAGCTAATTCTTTCCCTGAGGTATTATCACTCACTGGCACAAACTGAAAATTTTTTCGTTTCGTCGTTAACGTAGCGAAGGCTTAAAGAAAATTGTTCAGTTCCCCCAATGTCAGCAGTTTCATCCGCTAAACGTGAGAAGCATTTTGATGCATTGACCATGTTGACAACTTTTTTTGTAAGTAATTTATTGCAACTTTCATCTTTCAATTATCTCGTTCTGAATTGTAGGACTTATATACTGAGAATATTTCCCGGTGTGTTCACGGATAGTCACAAAATCACTCGTGCCAGTCTCTTTCGCAGCCATTTTAAGTCCAAAACGGAGAATTCACACACAATTTCCTTCATTCTCAGTAGGTTCTTGATCTAATTTGAAAGTTACCAATCCGCAAAGCCAGTCCTTGTTTGCCGCACAAAAGTACTGTTTCAATAACAGGAGCAATGAGCTTACGATTTCTTTGCACTTCGGCTTTATCAGCAGCATTTCGCCTATGATCAATATGCTCACTTCTTTTCAAAACAACATCTTCTACATCTTGGGCAGCCTTCAAACAATGCTTATTGTAATTCGTGGTTTGATGATAGTTATATTGCTCCACAGCATACACAGTGCGTCAAAGAATTTTTAAAACTGGCCCTAGATTTCAGCCTACGGTGGCGCCACCAGTGTAATCGCGAATGAGTTGTAAACCGTGACCATCTGCTTGCTTTCTGCCAAAGGTACTGCGCAGTTGTTAAAGTAACTCAAACGAAACGGCCGTTCATTAGAGAAGTAAAATTTTTTGCATGTTGAATTATTAAGATGGAACTGTTATTAAATTTAACGCAAAACTTGGTAAAAGTACCTCAGAAACGTATCAAATGATGAGACAAGTTTACGGTGAGTTTTGTTTAAGTAGATCACATGTTTTCCTGTGGCACTAATGTTTTTTGGACGGAAGAGAGACGCTAGAAGATGATAAGCATACCGGAAGACCAAGTTCATCTAGGACACCTGAGATTATTGAAAAAGTGCATGATTTCGTGGAAAACAATCGATGTGCGTCACTACGAATGATGGAAGAGTCTTTAAACATCAACAAAGAATCGATTCTAACCATTCTGCATGAAGATTTGGGCAAAACAAAAGTCTGTGCTAAATTTGTTCCACACACGTTAACCAATGAACAAAAATCAAGAAGAAGTGCACATTGCAGAGACATCATTTCAGCCGCTGAAAATGATCCAAACTTCTTAAAAACGATTGTTACTGGTGATGAAACATGGTGTTTTCAATATGATCCTAAAACAAAGCGACAAAGTACGGAATGGAAGTCAAAAAAACTTGCCACAAGCCAAAAAAAAAACAAGAAAAGTTCCATCGAAAATCAAAACAATGCTCATTACATTCTTCGATAGTAAGGGTATTGTCCACAAAGAATTTGTTCCAAGTGGGGAAACAAATACTGGTGAGTTTTATTTAAAGGTTTTGAGGCTTTTGATGGGCAGAATTTGTCGCATTTGTCCAGAATACGAGATGAAAACAGTTGTTGTCTGTTGCACAATAATGCACCCAGTCACACCTCACTTTTTGTTCGCAGATTTTTGGCGAAAAATAACGTCTGTGTGTTGAATCATCTACCGTATTCGCCTGATTTAGCACCCTGCGACTTTTCTTTGTTCCCAAAACTTAAAATGACGTTAAAAAGGGGTTACTTTGATGATATTTCGACCATACAAAGAGCTTCGACGCGTGCTTTGGAGGCAATTCCGCAAAATGAACTGGAACAGGCATTCGAATCATTATTAAATCGCTGTAACAAGTGTATTGAAGCCGGAGGGACTTATTTTGAATAACAAACCAAAACAAATTATAATTTCTTGTTTCTATTTCATTTTACAGACCCAGTCTTAAATATTCTTTGACACACTGTGTATTTTCCATTTTTAAACGGTTTCTTGCATAGCTGTCCTAGTGGCTGGGATGCAGTTCCTGCTCCACTCAAGGAAAAAAGGACACAGTATTTACAATAAGCTTAGTCTTCCAATTGGGTGTAGGATAACTATTTTCATCTTTCCAGACACTTAATCTGGAATCTGATTTTTTCCCCCGACAACAGTCGCAGGAAAATCAAAGCTACTTTCTGGCACCCAAATGTCTTGTAACGCGTTAAATCTCTCGTACTTGTTCACATTTTTACTTACTAGTAATGCAACGACATTTGGACTTGATTTTATTTCATTTTTTGGGACTTCTTTAACTTCAGATGATTCTAGGTCCGAGGTCTCTCGCACAGCGGCTGCTTCATTTGCAACCGATTCTGAGGGAATTTCCTCAGTCCTAATTTTCTTCGAAAAGTAATCATGTAAGGTACACAAACGTTTAGACATCGTAAATGATGAAGAAGTCAAAAGAAACAACCTAAAGGTTTGCAAAACCGAAGGCGACTGTGGGTCCGTACTGTAAGAACGCAAGCGCCTTGATCACGAAACCGGTTTTTTCTCCCCTCCCCGTCTCTAAAACAATAAATTCATCTTAACTCGCGAGCCGGTGTCGTTTTCACACTGCGGTTTATTCCAGAATCAACTAGGGTTACTTATGCGCCCTACATCTCAGCGCATGAGTCTGGTGAAATTCGTTCCGGAAAGGGTCTTTCCTAGTGAAAAAGCAGCACAGCTTCAGCAGTTAGTCGCCTTGGCAAGTCTCGAAGGGAGAGATAATGTGGGTGGGTGGGAGGGATAATAAAGGAAGTGGCCGAACAGGATTACACTAGCAGGCGCGTCTTGTGAAAAAGCAGTCACCTGTTTGTGGGACGCTTCCGGTCATCGTTTGAAGTGTATTCCATAAAGGAAGGATATATAGAGAACACACTGGCTGTATTAAGCTGAAACTCATGACGTCATGAAGTCGATTGCAGCGCACCCGCGACCTAAAACAGAACTACAGTTGATGGACAGCTGGGCTTCCCAGGAATCACCGCGAACCACATGACTTTGTCCATTTGAGCTTTGACCTCCATGCTGCCGTACAGAGTAGACAACGACGTTTACGACATGTACCTAACATTTTCCGGATTCTTTTTAGTTTGCATCTTCCAGTTTCCTGTAGCATTCTAATAAGTGACATTATTCTTGCTTATTCGTCATTAATCGTTAACTTTTCCTTTGTAAATTCCATTACTTAGGTTTCTACGTATTTTTGTTGCACATTTCATTCACGCATACTTTGTCATTGTTTTCTTGGCAATATAGCTTTACGTTCAATTCTCATTTGTATTCCGTTGTCATCTGTTTTGATATATACGTCTTTGGCTTCAATATCTATGGATATTTCGTTATTGCCATCTTTCCGAAGCGTCACTTGGCTTAAATTGGGACAGCAGTTGAGGACAAAGGTCGTGTGTGTGGGGGGTGGGCACGGAAGGGTGGCGCAGAGCAGCTGCACCTCACCACCGCAGCACTGGGGTGGGGTTTCTATAGCAACCATTGCCGACGGGATGGAGTACGTCACAGTTTGGTTCTGTTTTAGGTCCGTGGGGGTGCCACTTTCTATGGGAGGAGTTTCAATGTCTGTTTCACTCTATAGATCCTTCATTTATTGTGTATTCGTAATCATCATCTAGGCTCGTGGGGTGGGGGGTGGGGGGTACATAAAACCCCAGGATCCTCTTCCTTACGCCTCTGATATACTAAAAACGGCCACCAGATTTTTCAGTCTCGAGTTGATGCTAGATGGAGGCAGGTATCTACGCTGACGCGAATGGAAGGACTTCTGCTTTCATCCAATGAGATTTGATTCTGAGATTGCCTTGAGAGCTTCCGAGGTGAAACTCTGTTACCAAAAAATAGCAATTTATAGAATGGACATGTGGGGTTTTTCATGAAACTCTGTTACCAAAAAATAGCAATTTATAGAATGGAGATCTGGGATTTTTCATGAAACTCTGACCTCACAAAGCAAATGCAGGGCTTAACCGGTCTAGGACAAAAGTAGCGTGAGAGGCGACAGCTGAGGATTCCCATGGAACCTACGAGGTCAATGCGCTTTGTGATGGTCTTCCATTTGATTTGAAATTCGGCATTGTCAAATTGAATTTTCATTAATAATTGGCCATGTTAATAATTCTCGAAAGTAATATATTTTTTTTATCTTTCATTTAAGTCTGAATACTTCGATAGCAAGAAACGACATTTTCGTATCTAGCTATTAAAACTTTGTTAAAATCAAATAACTTAACTTGAACTTATGATATTAATAAGCGTATTAAAATTAATTTCTGTGATAAAATTGATACATTTGTTATAATTAGTCAATGCAGTGAAATGCTCCTATACAGAGCGCTAACAATAACACCTTACCAGTGCGCTTAGTAAGGCATTTGTTTCACACTCGGAAGACACAATGTAGAGTCTACAGCATTGTTCCCTCTCTATGACTACATGACGCGCAATTCTCGTTCCAGTTCGATGGAACTACTACGCTCTATGGGTCCAGTCAATTGAGCAGTTTTGATGAACTCGTACGCGAGTTCTCTCTCTGTATGTCTACGTTGTTCCCTGTTAGTGTGGTGTCTGGAGCGTGTGGCATCTGGAATTTTAAGAGAGCTTTCTGATATGTTTGCGTCAGGGAAACCACCTGCGTTCTCTGATGCGAATATAATTGATCGTTGTCTCTTACCAGTTTTACCTGAAACCATGAGATAAAACTGCAGCAAGTGCTCGCACGAGACTTAGGGCGATTCAGATACGATGTAACTCATGCATCGGAGAAATATGATCAGCCTGCTAACAGCGAGGTAACGTGGTTAGATAAAACACACCCTTCTGTCGATGCAGTGATAACTTCAGTTGATCAGAAGATGCTACATGCTTTCGTCTGAACACCATTTCGAAGCATTAGCTCGCATCGTTCAGCATTTCTTATGTGGGAGGTAATTCTTGCGTTCATGCGTCTAGACTTGGCCAAAAGTTGGAAGAAAGAAAATGGTTGTTTCAGGATTAAACCAAATACATTTCAAGCAATTCTCTCTCTCTCTCTCTCTCTCTCTTTATTTGTATTTCGCTATCTATCTATCTATCTATCTATCTACACACACCGATAGACCAATTATATTTTATACACTAAGATAGCGTGATAACGATAGGTCACGTGCAGCTGTAGCCTTCTGTAACATATCTACTCCTTTTGATTTTAACACAGTTACACCTAACCGTGACCATTTACTACTTCCAAATCATGGCTTGTGTTTTTCATTTTCTGTTGCGACTTGGTGTTCGTTTCTCACTGCCTTTGGCTTCTGATTGTCATTGTTTGTGATCGCCTTAGAAACACTCCGGCGGGTTTTTGGTTTGTTCCAGCCCTTGCCGTGATTTGAAAGACCAATCGCTAAGCCCGTGTTCTCCTGATGATGATGGCTGGCTTTAGTACGTTTGAGGTTGGCATTCTGATACTTTGTTTTCTTTTACTTCTTCCATTTTAGGGCTTTCTATTTGCTTCATCCTATGGCATTTTGACTTTTTTAACTTTTATGTTTTAGGTTTTGCCTTTACTACCTTACTTGTTGTTTTCATACTGTTTTTTACACGTATGTTCTGCTGTTCTGTTGGCCTGAGCGTTAATTGCTTGATTTTAATCTGTTTTTTTTTTTTTTTTGCTTTTTTTGAGTGAGTGTTTTTGTGTAGAATGGGTTGCCTAATATTATTGTGATTTGTTTGAACTTTTCTTTTAGTGGTCATAATTTGCATGGTGTTGGGTTTTCCTTTGAGATTTAGGCTTACGCTGTCATAGTGTATACGATATTTTGGTCTATATCAGGGGAGGCCATAACGGTCGATCGCGATCGACCAGTAAATTGCGAGTTCTCGTACGGTTAATCGTTAGTTTTATCAAGCAGGCGTATGTTATTCCATACGAACTGCCTCAGACCAGATAATAGAAAGAATTAACCAGACCTCCCTCCCCCAACCCTAACCAACTCGGGGTCAATATACAGTATTTTTAATATATTTACGGAATTCGCCCAAAAAATACATCTGCCATTATGGAAGCTTGTTTGTATCACTGCTAACGGATACCTTCGATGGTATGCCAAACCATTGGGTCCTTTGCACTTTGTAGGTAACATGGCGATTTTCCAGACTTTACCACTTTTGACCGCATTATCCACCAAAGTGCAGTATGCACCAAAGTTCCAAATGTGAAAGAAATTATCGACATAAATGCCAAAACGGCAAATTCAATTCAAGCACGAAGTTTACGTAGGAGGCTTTATCTAAGCCAACTACACTTCTGGCCACCCAAATTGCAACACCAAGAAGGAAGCATCCGATTGGCCTGAAATTCGCAGCATGCGTCGCCCGCGAGATGAAATGCAAACGATTAGCTTTGCAGGGCATATGCAAATCATGTACGCCCGGCACGCCACTGAGAAGCACTATAAGTAGGGTGCACAGAAAGTGGGGTGTATCTAGTGGAAGTGTGTTGTGCTACCGAACCTGTGCGTGGGAAGCTTCCTGATGCCTCGTCGCAGAATACCGCAGTCATTCCAGCAAGTTTCGGAGTTCGGCAGAGAACGAATAGTGGCTTATCGTGACAGCGGTTTATCGTACCGAGACATCGGCGCCCGTGTGGGACGACATCCAGCCACAGTGAGGCGAGTATGGATTCGGTGGGTGCAGGAGGGACGGACGGACTGACGTGAGCGATTGCCGCGGCAGCGTCACACCGCCGAACGGGAGGACCGAGATGTTGTGCGGCGGAAATTGACGGCTCGCACCGCCATACCGGTCCGTCGCCTGGCTTTCATGGTTTGAGGCTCAATTGGATATGACACCCGCAACCCTCTGGTACGCATCGCCGGGACACTCAACAGACACCGCTACATCTCCGACGTTTTGGAGCCTGTAGTCCTCCCTTACCTGCAGGACCTTCTAGTGGCCACGTTTCAACAGGACAGTGCGCGCCCGCAGGTTGCACGTATCGTGCAACCATTCTTCACGGCCCAGCAGGTGTCACTGCTGCCGTGGCCTGCCTGTTCTCCCGATATGTCGCCCATCGAACACGTCTGGTAGCTGATCGGCAACCGAGTGGTCCGGCAACCGAGTGGTAGAAGCAGCCTGGACCGACATACCCCAAGCCCACATCCAAAACCTCTTTCGTTCGATGCCGCGGCATAAAGCGGCCGTTATTGCCAGCCACGGCGGCCACACGAACTATTGATGTCTGCGTGTTCCGCAAGTCGCACGGGCCTGTAAGCTCAATCGTTTCATCTTTGTATCTGTTGTTATGTGTCCAGTAAATCTGGCTTTGCTATCTCGTGTCCTTCTTGGTGTTGCATTTTGGGTGGCCAGCAGTGTAGAAGAAAATGAAGCTGAATACGAAGGCCTGCTTGTTTTTCGTGAAAAAAAAACAGACCTTCGTATTCGGCTTCATTTGTGGCTTGGTAAAGAAAAGTTTCCTTAAATATTTTTGAATATCTTGCCAGAATTAATCGAAATCCTAGAAGCAATGGGAGAAAAGCATGATGAGCTACAAGACGCTACTTGGCTACAAAATTTGTCTTCTGTAACTGATCTCACAGGCCACACTACAACACGTTCAGCCTCGAGCTGCATGGGTAAGGGAAAAGTGTTATAGATTTAGTGAGCTCGCTGAGTACTTTCGATTCAAAACTAGGTCCGCTAAAATGTCAACTTGGTAAACGAAATTTGAAAAACTTTCCCAATCTGGAAAAACACACAACACGTCAAACTGATGGCAATTTTGATGAATATGCCACTGAGATAGACGTTCTGATAACAGAATTTGGCCGAGGATTCTATGACGTAGTAAATTTTTCCATCATTTTTACGTCAGGGACGGAACTATCCATTATACTACACTGGCATGTGCTCTCACTGCTATCTGGCTTCATCTCATGTGCGTAATTCGGGGCAAATACGTCATAACACACAGACCTGAAAAACTTTCAGCACATTTTGAGCTTCATGTCATACCCTTTTGGCAAATGTTATATCGATGAAGTTTCATCACAAACATTTCATCTACTTTCCTCTTCGATTCTTCAGATTTAGTATCAGAAATTGTGTAACTTGAATCGGACATAGTACTGAGGGCAGGAGCGTCAGATAATACATTTTGGACTCTATCGTCAGAAGAAAAATATCCCTGCTTGAGATCTGTTGCTTCGCGGCTGACTGCTTTCTTTTGGATCCGCTTATCTCTGTGAAGCAGCATTTTCAGAAACGAAAATGAGGAAGTCCAAATACAGGAGCTGCCGGACTTGTTGCTCATTTAGAAGCGTGTTTCCGACTGTGCATCACTGAATATGTGCCTGGTTATTCTAAACTTTGAGAGGACATACAGCGTCATGCATCAACATCTAAGAACTAAATACTGTAAATAAAGAATCTATAAGTAAAATTATATAATTTGTTTGAAAAATAGTGTTTCAGAAATAAAAAATGATTTAAATATTATTTTTCTGTATTTGTTTCCAAACTTACAAAACCACACGCACTAACAAAACACTCGTGATATAGGCTTATTCCTATTTAAATATGCCTATATCACTGCGATAAACCATAGTATGTGGGTTCTACAAAATGTAATCTAGGATTACGAATTAAAGAACATAAATACAATATTAAAACAGGCATGTATTGTACATCCCTAACAAAATCTGTTATCCACGATGATCTGAATCCCGACTGGAGTAATGCAAGAATAATTAATACTCCTAGTAAACTTGGTGACCTTTTAATTGCAGAAATTGTATTATATAGAGGCTTCCGGAGTGCAATGTTGTAATGAACATGCCCCCTATGAGTTACATAACGTTTGGAAGTCACTTATTAAAACAGTAAATTATAAATTGTAATATAAACTTAAAATTGAATTTTCACCCACCCTACACCATTTATTATTTCTATAATACATTACCATGATTTCTTCACAGACCATTGGATCAACAGTATACGCAAAAGTTTGGCGCATGTAGATTACTATTAGCTATTAACTTACCATGCTTCCCACAATGCTTTGATCTATATTATACACTGCTGGTCACCCAAAATTCAACACCAAGAAGAACACGAGATAGCAAAGCCAGATTTACTGGACACATGACAACAGATACAAAGATTTAACGATTGAGCTTACAGGTACGTGCGACTTGCGGAACACGCAGACATCAATAGTTCGTGTGGCCCCCATGGCTGGCAATAACGGTAGCTACACGCCGCGGCATCGAACGAAAGAGGCTTTGGATGTGGGCTTGGGGGATGTCGGTCCAGGCTGCTTCCACACGTTGCCACAGTTAATCAGGCGTAGCCGCTGGAGGTGCTAGCCGGGCCACTCGGTTGCCGATCAGCGACCAGACGTGTTCGATGGGTGATATATTGAGAGAACAGACGGGCCACGGCAGCATTGACACCTGGTGGGCCGTGAAGAATTGTTGCAGGATGCGTGCCACGTGCAGGCACGCATTATCCTGTTGAAACGTGGCCGCTGGCAGGTCCTGCAGGTAAGGGAGGACTACAGGCTCCAAAACGTCGGAGATGTAGCGGTGGCAGTTGAGTGTACCGGCGATTCGTACCAGAGGGGTGCGGTGTCATATCCAATTGCGCCCCAAACCATAACGCCAGGCGACGGACCGGTATGGCGATGCATAATGCAGGCGTCATACAGTCTCTCTCCGCGGTGCCGCCACACGCAGATCCGACCATCGTGGTGTTGCAGGTAGAAGCGGGATTCGTCGGAGAAGACAATGTCGTGCCATTCCATAGTCGAGGTGCAGCGTTCAACGGCCCACTGCCGCCGCACTCGTCGATGGTGTAACGTCATTGGTAATCGGAGCAATGGGCGCCGTGCGACAAGTTTCCGCTTCTGCAGACGACGTCGAACGGTACGTGCTGCACAGGTTGTTGCACAACACACCTTAATTCCTGCGCTAACGTTCGTGATGTGGCGTTGCGAGTCGTGAATGCCCGCCGCACAACATGCCGGTCCTCTCGTTCGGTGGTGTGCCGCGGCTGCGGCGATCGCTCACGTCGGTCCGTCCGTCCCTCCTGCACCCAACGAATCCATACTCGCCTCACTGTGGCTGGATGTCGTACCCAGGGTTGTGCAATAACGTGTAAAAAAAGGTTTTCTACGTGACACATAAATTACGCGTAAAAAACGCATAAAATACGTAGAAAACGTAAAATACGTAAAAAACGCATAAAATACGTGGAAAACGTAAAATACGTAAAGAACGCGTAAAATAGGTAACAAAATTAAAAAAAAACACATGGCTTTGTGCTGTTAATTAACTCGCTGTGTAATCTTCGTGCTGTTAATTAACTTGCTATCAGTATCGAGGAAAATCTGGAAAGGTTGGATCGCTTATGAAGAAGGGTTTTAAATCACCGCAGGCATTCTGGTACTTCGCCAGTCGGCACCATAAGAAGATATCAGCAGTTGCTTTGAAGTTAATCAACATCCCAGCATCTTCAGCCCAACATGAAATACTTTTCTGTAATTAGTCTTTTGTCCATAATACTACAAGAAACCGGCTCAGCTGCGAACGTTCGAAGAAATTGGTTCAAATATACTATACTCTTAAGTTACAAGATCATAACAGTGAGGAATAGTACTGAAATTAAGGGTGTGTGAGAACTGAGAGTGACAATTATAAACATTTAAAGAGTTACATTTAAAACAAGTAGTTTAATGTTCTGTCAAATCTACAGTTTTTTCATCAATATGAAAAAGTTTAGAGTTTTAAAAGGGTGAAATTATAATTTTGAAATGTACACCTCGATAACATGTCAAACACAAATATTATTAAATGAAATGTTCATATTTTGCATTATAGACATGCCATTGACATTCATGTCAAAATATTATCTTTGGTAAACAAAATGAACATTAAATTGTTTATTCTATAGAATTACATAAATATGAAAATACACTCGACGAATTTGAAGCTGTTAATACAATCTTGAATTCTATTCAATATACATTGTGATTTTAATCGATGCTAGTGCAAGAGGTAGATTATTTTCTTCATTTTTAATATACAAGAAAGTACAGATACATTATAATTTCTAAAAAGAAATCTGTTAATTGGTGGCTGAGCTGTATGAACAATCTTAAGAGAATAATGATTTTGTAGTGAAATATACAAGAAGTTTTAAGTTTAAAATGTAATATAATTAAAGTGGTTTTTATATTATATTATTTATACACACACATGAAAGAAAATTAGTTTTTTACGTCCACGTAAAAAGCTGGTTTTCTACGCCAAGTAAATTACATGTATATTACGCGTAATTTACGTAAAATACGTAACGATTAAATTACCTTGCCAACCCTGGTCGTACCACATGGGCGCCGATGTCTCTTTACGATAAACCGCTGCTGCGATAAGCCACTATTCGTTCTCTGCGGAACTCCGAAACGTGCTGGAATGACTGCCGTATTCTACGACGAGGCATCAGGAAGCTTCCCACGCACAGGTCCGGCAGCACAACACACTTCCACTACTTACACCCCGCCTTCTGTGCACCCTTGTTATAGTGCTTCTCCGTGGCGTGCCGGGCGCACATGATTTGCATATGCCCTGCAAAGCTAATCGTTTGCATTTCATCTCGCGGACGACGCATGCTGCGAATTTCAGGCCAATCGGATGCTTTCTTCTCTGTGTTGCAGCATTTTGAGTGGCCAGCAGTGTATATAGATTAAATGTGTCTTTATTTATTACATCTGAGGATGAGGCAGCCGCTGCCTCAGAAGTGCTCATGGTTTTAATTGTATATATTCTCATCTTTTATCATTAAATCGTGCTAAAGACGGAAAACTTTCACCGTTTCAGTGATTTATGTCGCACGAGTCTTCAATTTTTGTTGACCATGGTAGATCACAGTAGGTAATGATAGCTTAAGGTAGATTTTGGTTCCTCCAAGTTTGGCCACCCCTGGTCTACATTGAGACATGTTTTGGTGTGCGGCTATTGCGCAGATGGGCATTGATCTTTTGTTTCCCAGCTTCATGAGCTAACTACTTATGTGGTTAATTATTCGTTAAGCTGCATGACAAGATGGAAGCTCTAAAATACAATATAAATAGATACAAGTTACAAATATAAAATGCAATTCCAAGAATTCATCATTAAAGGGACCAGACCCTTTTTAGGCTTCCCATGTTAACCTTATGGGAGGTCTCGATGTACTTAGGTACCTGTTTCTCACGATAGATTTGGCCTATCAATTGCAAACTTGGCATTCATTTTCCTAAGGATATTATACAACACCTGAACAAGAATTATCGCAATCGGGTCAATTAATTAATTTTGTATTAATCTAATCAAAATTGCTGTCGATTTTGCTGACGTTTTCATTAGCAATTGTATTTATTATTTTAATTGTGTACATTATTTAGTCATGATTCTAGTTCAGGTGGTTGTTGGTATATACAGTAAGGTATAAAAAAATTTCAAGCCATTATCTTCAGTGGTTTATGAGAAAAATGTTCCTAAATGTATAACGAAGTAAATTTCTCCGTCATTTCTATCCGCGCCGGGATTCGAACCCGGAATCCCTTCATTCCGGAATAAGTCACTCTACCAATTGAGCTACGCGGACGTTTTAATCTGATTCCTATCTGCCTTTATGTCGTGTGCGTCCTTCGGGCACGTACGTCACATCTTCTGGTACGTTACATCATCTCCCCCTTATTTTTATTTTTTTTTTTTTTCGAAGTGCTGGAGAAAGGATTCTCTTATTTTTTCCTATCTCGCGGTGTGGAAATAACATCACACCAATGCGAGATTTTGAACGGTCGGGTCATCCGGATAGTTCGGGCGCCATTATAACGAAGTAAATTTCTCCGTCATTTCTATCCGCGCCAGGATTCGAACCCGGATCCCCTCATTCCGGAATAAGTCACTCTACCAATTGAGCTACGCGGACGTTTTAATCTGATTCCTATCTGCCTTTATGTCGTGTGCGTCCTTCGGGCAGGTACGTCACATCTCCTGGTACGTTACATCATCTCCCCCTTATTTTTATTTTTTTTTTATTTTTTCGAAGTGCTGGAGAAAGGATTCTCTTATTTTTCCTATCTCGCGGTGTGGAAATAACATCACACCAATGCGAGATTTTGAACGGTCGGGTCATCCGGATAGTTCGGGCGCCATTATAACGAAGTAAATTTCTCCGTCATTTTTATCCGCGCCAGGATTCGAACCCGGATCCCCTCATTCCGGAATAAGTCACTCTACCAATTGAGCTACGCGGACGTTTTAATCTGATTCCTATCTGCCTTTATGTCGTGTGCGTCCTTCGGGCAGGTACGTCACATCTCCTGGTACGTTACATCATCTCCCCCTTATTTTTATTTTTTTTTATTTTTTCGAAGTGCTGGAGAAAGGATTCTCTTATTTTTTCCTATCTCGCGGTGTGGAAATAACATCACACCAATGCGAGATTTTGAACGGTCGAGTCATCCGGATAGTTCGGGCGCCATTATAACGAAGTAAATTTCTCCGTCATTTCTGTCCGCGCCAGGATTCGAAACCGGATCCCCTCATTCCGGAATAAGTCACTCTACCAATTGAGCTACGCGGACGTTTTAATCTGATTCCTATCTGCCTTTATGTCGTGTGCGTCCTTCGGGCAGGTACGTCACATCTCCTGGTACGTTACAAATGTACAAAACCACAACTTTTCAGGGGAGGAAAAATCGAAGAAGACCTGTGAGTAGAAGCCTACCGCGTCATACTCCTTTTCCACTGCTTTGCTGAACTACGAATATCATTCTCACAGTCAACTAATTTCTCCAATTTAATTTGCTTTGACGATGCAGATCTTCTCTCTGCATGATGGGGATTGGGATTCCGAGCAGAATCATCCGACTGGCAGTGCGTTGTGGTGGTGACTGAGGTGTGTCTGTTTCCGTGAAACTTCCTTTTTTTTTTTTTTTTTTTGCACTTCTCCTGGGCATACACATGTGTATTCATACCTTTTCACAGACTCTAAATGCCAAAGTTCAGATTCTCCTCCAGAATAAAAACAAGTCCAAATTAGGTGTCTGAACAATCACTGAACACAAAACAACGTCAAAGGGTAGTTAAGGCTGTCAATGCACGATCAGATTCGTCTTAATATAGAGCACAAACACCACACCTCCCAATCACTATCTAAAAACGTAGGTTAAAAAGTCTTTATTTACAATAAAAAGGGTGAGTTTTAAAAGCTCTAGCGAGCACTTTCGCGAACCACTATGGTCGCATCATCAGGCTAAGGAGTGAAATCACTATGAAACGATACATGACTTATATAGTAACAGAGATGAGCACAATTTTACAAATATGTAAATGAGATGAGTAAAAGATATTAAATGTCAATCACTACAAACTATTTACAAAATTACCTAAATTATATTAATGGTTCCTCGTTTGGATATTCCAACATGGAATCTCTCTAGGCATTAGGAACATAAGCAGGTATATCCTCATTGCAGAACTTAGGTCCCAGTTTTGTAATGTGAAGACTCTCAGTAAACAAAATAGAACTATTTGTCAAGGCTGTTGTTAGCAAGTTTGCATTGTCCCAATCTGGTTTTAGGTCTCCCTCAATGACAGTTCTTGACAAAGTCGAAGTAACTGCTCCTTTACGAATTGCATATTTATGTTCAGCCCATCTGATTCCCAGGCTTCTGTAGGTGGAACCCACATAGCAGAGATTTGCAGTTTGTCCAATTAATGTCCAACAGTGGGATACTGTAAACACCATTCTTAATATAGAGCACAAACACCACACCTCCCAATCACTATTTATAGTGATTGGGAGGTGTGGTGTTTGTGCTCTATATTAAGATAGTGATTGGGAGGTGTGGTGTTTGTGCTCTATATTAAGATAGTGATTGGGAGGTGTGGTGTTTGTGCTCCATATTAAGATAGTGATTGGGAGGTGTGGTGTTTGTGCTCTATATTAAGACGAATCTGATCGTGCATTGACAGCCTTAACTACCCTTTGACTTGTTGCACGAAAGTACAACCTCTGGTTTTTTAAACAAAGCAACGTAAACAAGGTACCAACTCTCCAACACACACCAAAAACACTTTCACAACAACCTACATCACAGCAAACGTTCTCTATTACCTGCTCTAAACATTGACAAACAGTGCTGCCACCAAAATCACAAGAAAAACAGCTGTTGAGAACCCAGGATGACGACAGCTATTCGACCGTCTCACGCTTGCTCAGATATGGCTGGGCACGCCTACTTGTGCAACTTGTATGTCTAACTTCGAATACTTTTTTCACCTACAAATTATTTTCTGTTTATCATACCATTCGATTCAGCAAACTATATAGAAAAAAAAATTAAATAAAAAAATTTACATGAACTTTTTTTTCAGGACTGGTCCCCTTAAAGATCCTACTATAAGACCAGAAAGTATCAAACCCATTAAACATAGAACAAATCAACACGACCATGATTTAGGAACAACGCATTGTGGACACTTTATCATAGTTTCCGAATGCCATACCCACCTCTTAAACTAAGCGTACATATAGACCATTCTCATCAGGGGAACACAAGCCTTTGGTAACCTTTCAAAACAAGCAATAGAGATAACTCAGTAAAAGCCACCTGTGTGTTCCCTAGGTTATCTGGAGGAATCCAAAAAAAAAAAAAAAAATAAACATGTCCCTCAAATACATTCTCAAAACAAGCCGCCTCGACACACAGGCGAATAGAGTCAAAGAACTGTCAGACAGATGGCTAAAGACGGTTCAATACGATGGCCCATTCTTTGAATGCTATTTATCTTTCGTCGTAAAGGTACGTATCAAGACATAAAGTGATCCAAATATTGCAAAACTTTCGACTCACCCTCTGTAATAAGGTGAAGACCATGCCAACCGCCCGTAAATCGATTGTATGAAGTTCAACGAACCCCCAAAATATGATTCCATGTTGCAAAGATTTTAAAGCGTGTTAAACGATGCATTCATTTAATCACTGATTATATTCTTAAAATAAATATTGTTTTGCGAACAAGAAAACACGAAAAAATATTTTCCTAAAATAATTTGTATTTTACGAAAATAATGAGCAAATAGTTCACTCAGTATTTTTTTAAATTGCTATATTTGTGGAAATTTACTAAGTAAACATTCAATTCAATATGGTAATCGAATTCCATTACAGTCTTAATAGCATAAAGGAATCTTTTAACTTAACCGTTAGCACTTTTTTTCTGATTGTATAAGATTGAAAAAAAATATTGCGTATGTGCTGATATCACTCATTTTTATGATCAGACTCACAAAAAATTAGCAGATGTGAAACTCCTGTACATGAGATACACTTTTTGGTAAAGATGACAACTTTATTCTTGCGTATACGGTATGTCCAATGGATCCCTAGGATGAACTTCGGGAGCGGAGTTCACAGTTTGCATGGCAGGGTGATAGTCCAGGAGAACGGGACTAAGATGAGAAGATTAATTAATATTGGGGAGTTGACAAAAAACATCTCGTCCCATTTCAGGTATTTCTTCTTAGCGTGGTATCTTTTATGTCAAGCAGTGTATTTTGCAAACGGCAATAAAATATGAATGTTCATGATTTTTTTTGAAATCCCATTAATCCCCCCGCCCCCCTTTTCATCAGTCCTCTTAATCGAATGTAGACTCTGTTTTGTAACTTATTTTAATCCTTCGACTCCGCCGCTAGCTTAGATAGCCAACAATTCGTTCCACTGCTCTGCTGCTAATCTGTAGAGATCATTCATCTGTGTGCAGCTGGAAACCCGAATTTTGGCTCAAGGCAAAACTTTTCAAATACAGAAACTACGTCGAGATGATTCATTTCTCATTTTTACTCTGCATTTTCAATAAAACGCAATATCCACAAACAAAAGTCTTGAATAATATTCAGGCGTTTTGAACCCACACATTCTGGATAGTTGGAGACGATAAATTCGTTTATTTAGCACTTCGACATGGAATCGTGATTTTAAGGATTTATCTACATTTAATTCATATTGAGTTTTCCAAGAACATATGGGTTGCGTGAATTTTATTTATCAATTCATATCAAAGCGAATTTCTCCTGAGGATGGATATTTTAAACTATTTTCAGAAGCTCGCTAAGACTTTGACTAGACGTCTGGTTTACAAAACATAACCCTTCCTGGGACTCCAAAAAGTAAACGATCTATAACGACGAAAAATAAAAGTGAAGGTCACATTATCTACACTTGAAAAATCGTGTATTTTAACAGCGCCAGTTCTGCTTGCTGGAAAACTTAGGTATAAATGAAATTTTCTGGAAAGTTTCGGCCTCTTACAAAACTTCCAAGAGAGTTATCTAAAATAAGAAAATGATATCAGTATTTCTTACGTAAAGGTATTGCAATTCGCTCTTCAACCAAGAGTCCATTAGGAAAATTTTAACGCTGTGTTTTCCTAGGGAGGAAATATAGATGTTTGCTAAGAACTCAATTTCAGTTACTAGAAAAAGCATTGTTGCTCGTGGCTAAGTAAAATACTTGAACTAAAATCGGAAGAGGCTAGTCCAGATCCAGATTCATACGGTTTTTAAGCTTTGTAAAGAATGACTGTATGAAGAACCGTTAACCGCCCCACTTTAATAGGCAAAAATAATCCGCTTACTTGGCTACCATGCGATCTGGGGATTCATTCTTCAACCAGCAGGGACAAATAAACTCGAGAAAAGCCAAATTTACTGATAACAGCTCGAGCTAATTATACACAGTCGTATCAGAATAATATGACCACCTACCTAATAATGGGAATAAACACCCTTTGTCCGGATGACAGCGGCGAGACGGCGTGGCATGGACGCAACGAGGCCCTGAAGGTTTCCCGGGGCACACGCATGCCCATTTAGACTGCAGCAGAGCCTGAAGGTCCCGCGGATGGCGTGGTTCTGCATCGGCAACTCGAATCTGTCGATCCAAATGGTCCCACACGTGCTCTATGGGATTGGGGTCGGGAGATTTCGCCGGCCAAAAAGGGAAAACGGAGACATCGCTGTGGTGTCCCTGGAACCAGTCACTCACACCCCTTACCGATGTGGCACGGCCCATTGTCCTGCTGGTAGACACCATTACCACCAGGATAAACGTCCAACATGAAGGAATGCATGTGATCAGCGAGGATGGACAGGTAGCCATTGGCGTTCAGCGGCCCATCCAGTGGTACCACCGGTCGCAGGTCATACAAGGAAAACATCCTCCAGACATGCACACTGCCGGCCTGTAGTTGACCTATAAGCGTGTCCGGCTGTTGGTTATCCTGCGTCTGACGCCATATCCACCACCGCCTTCTTCTGTGGAGCAGAAACCATGATTCTTCGTTGAAGGCAACCTTTTCCCACTCTTCCACTGTCCAATGACAGTAGTCCCATACGAACTGTGGGCGTCGTTGCCGATGGACTAGAGTTAACATTGACACCTTGCCACAGCGTCGACTCCAGAGACCCATGCGTAACAGGGTTCGCTCTACTGTTATCAGGGACACGTAGCTGGGTGCCCCAGTGTTCATTTGCGTGTTCAACTGCTACACAGTCGCGAGTCGATTGCCCTTTACCAGTCGACGGAGGCGAAGTTATCCTCTGGGATCGATGGCCTTTAATGTTTCACAGTTAGGATCTCGGGATGTACTAGATGTGCCAGCGGTCCGTTCTTGGTACACTTTGAATATAGCACCTCCGCGAACAGCCCACGAAATCTGCTGTTTGTGAGATGCTTTCACCCAGGACGCGGCAGGCGATGATCATTCCATTTTTGAACGTTCGTCAAATCACTACCTCTGCCCATTGTGACTACGGCTCATCTGTCCTGGCCGGCCGCCTATATCTCCGTGTGGTCGACATTGTCACGTGCATTCTGTGACGTGCCTGTGCGGGTACGCTGTGATTCTGGGGGTGGTTACATAATTCTCATACGTCCATGTATACGCTATTTAAAAAGCGGGCCGAACGCCGCTGGAAGTAGTGAACGTACACATCAGAAAGCATTGCTTTCCCCTTAACTTTGATATATTGCCCGGTGGCGCAGTGGTCTAAGGCGCTGGCCTCTGATCATTCGTCCGTAAGGGGTCCGGGTTCGAATCCCGGTCAGGCATGGATGTTGTGTTTGTCTTACGGCACTGGCTCTCTCCCTTCCCTGGAACCAGTGGCCCTAAATTAGGGACGGGCGACTGCTTATAGCCCGTTGAGTTGCTCACGGTGGTCGTTAAACCTCCAACTAAAAAAAAAAAAAACTTTGTTATTTGAACTCGTCCTTAAGAGGAATGGTTGACAAAAAAAGGTCTCATTGATTATCCGCTGAAAGGGCTATAACAATGGCTACAAACCTATTTTGAGTCAGTGGTTTCTACCCAGTGGTAGGGTGTCCATGTAACAGGACAAGCCCTTCTACATCATGCTTTCGGTCATCATATCGTGGAGTCAGGAATTCAGAACTTGTAGCAAGTACTCATTAGGTTTATGGTATGTAATGATGAGGTGAGGTCAGAAAAGGGTCGTTTTGCAGTAGATTTTGTAAAACCCGGCCGCTATGTGAACATTCCTGTTTAGAGAGCGCCGAAAATTTAAAAATCCGTTTGGTTCAGGTGAATCCGACGCTTAAACGGTTAACTTGTAAATTATGCATACCACTATGTCTCATCCGGGACTCGAACCAGGTCCCAAGTCGGACGACTATCCCCAAACCAGCGCTCTGAGCACTCCACCAGTGAGGCGGCAAATATGACTTCCTTCGCAGCCCAACGGAAAAATGCGTTGGGAAATGCAAAGAAGCAAGGACAACCCATAAAAATACTAAAACCTCAGTTGGTGGTCATTTCAATAAAAATATATTTATATTTCTTTAATGTTTGTTATTTTGTTTTAGAAAAGACCGGTCGCAACTTGACCGCAATTTTTAAACTCTTCTCGATGTTAAGAAAACCGATTTAGAAATTCTGCAGTTTCCGAACAAATGCGTGACATGCGAATGTGCGTTAAATAACCAAATAAAAAAGGACAGCGATAATGGTTTCATCTCGTCCATTAGTCTCTCGGCATGATAACTTCGCATTATAGAATTTGAGTCGATATTTCCCTCGATCCGTAGACAGGAACTCAATTATACCGAACGGCCATGAGATTTCACTTACCGGAGACGACGCTAGATGGCAACACTTTCCTAAGTGCTTGCGAGCCGTGATTGCACAGAAAGGTGGACCAACGCGATATTAGGTAAGAGGTCCTAATGCATGCATATACGTATATACATATAATTGTATCTATTACACACTGACGGAAAGTGAAAAAAGAACACCAAGAAGGAGACGTCTGATACCAACGAAATTTATACGGCATAATAACGGAATACAGAGGATAACGTGATCAAAACATTATGGCAAAATACAGCTGTATTTGCTGGTGAACTGAAAAATAACATTTCCATGTAACATGGTTGGTACGAGGTTGAACAGCCATGAACTGCGTCTCACTGTGCAATTCTGGCATGGAGTCTGTCGTACAGATGTTGGATGTAAGTTTGGGGTGTTGAGTTCCAAGCATCCTCAACCTAGACGCGTAAATCGGGGATGGTTGTGGCTGGCCGTGGAGACCGGATAAGTCGTTGCCCCATAAAATCCCACACGTGCTCAATGGGGGACAAATCCGGTGAACGTGCAGGCCATGGAAGTTGTCTCACACCCTGAAGTGCATGTTGCGTTGCACGTTCCGTGTGTGGGCGTGCGTTATCTTGCTGGAAATCACCACGATGAACCGACCTTACAAATGGCACAACAACGGGCTGAATGATGTTGTTGATGTAGGAGGTGCTGTTTAACGCACCCGGTACAAACACTAGTTGTGTACTGGAGTGACAGCTGATCGCTCCCCACACCAGGAGACCAGGTGTAGCCCTGTGTGTCGCTGGCGGATGCAAGAAGGATGGAGACGCTCCCCTGTGCGTCTACGAACACGCATACGGCCATCGGTGGCTCTCAAGCCGTATCTGCTTTCATCGCTGAACACGACAGATCGCCATTGCGTTCTCCAGTGCAGACGTTGACGACACCACTGCAGCCGTTCTTGACGGTGGGCTGGAGTCAGAGGTACACATGCCAGAGGCACACGTGTACGTAGTCCTGCATCCAGTAGACGGTTGCGGATTGTTCGCACAGTCACCTCAGGTGCAACGGCAGCTCGGATTTGCGTCGCAGTGGATGTTCTGCTTGACATCGCCGCTCTTCTTATGCGTCAATCGGTCCGCTCATCTGTCCGTCTGTGACTCCCGGATCTACGTCTTCTCGTGTGGGAATGTTCCTCGGACCATCTACGCCACCATCTTACCACCACCGATACTTCCCGTCCAATTCGCTCCGCAATACGACGATACGACTGCCCGGCCTCGCGGAGTCTGATTAGACGACCTCCCTCAAAGTCCGATAACTGCTGAAATCGTACACGTCTTCCATGTCCAGGCATTCCAGCTTCTTCAGGGTCTTCGCACGTGTCCGTACGCCGACGACTGATTACATTCACTTCGCCGTACTCCTTAAATACCACCGACGATAATTTACATATTATGCCGTGCTGTGTAGTAAGCGCTCGCCGGTTGGTCCCGAAATTAACATCACTCCTACGTAAATTTGACCCCATTAACATATAAAATTTTCATGATCATCCGCCAATTCCTTCTTGGTGTTCTTTTTCACTTTCCTCCAGTGTATATCTATATATATATTTTAATATTTTTCCTTTGATAGGTGACAGTAGGTGCCTGGTAGCTCAGTGTGGCACAACATAGCGAAAATGGCGACGCCACAGGAAAAAGCTGCTTGCGTGATGTGGTTTGTGGAGTCCAAATCGCTGACCCAATTCCAGAGAAATTTCAGGAGGGAGTACAAAAGGAAACCACCAACACAGAGGAGTATTCAGCAGTATGTAGACAAATTCAAAGCTACCGGTATTGTGTTGAAAGGGACGAGCAGCGGCCGACCATCTGTGTCAGAAGAATCAGTGGAGGCTGTGTATCAGGCGTACCAACGGGACGAATCGACGTCCATTCTTTCAGCTAGTCGCGAACTGGAGATACATGCCACAACAGTTCACACAGTGCTACACAAACGACATCGTCTTTACGCCTACAGAATGCAGCTGAAGCAAAGGGTGCAGCCCAATGACCCAGGCGGTACCAGTTCTTGTCTTTTGAGGCGAAGAACTCCTTCGCCCTAGCTGCAACGTCTTCCCGGTTGTTGAAGTGCGGCCGGCGAAGGAAGTGGGACCTGAACCGGAAAAAGAAACAATCCGACGGGGCAAGGTCCGGATTATATGCTGCTGTGGCATCAGTTCGATGCCCTCAAGTTCCTGGAGTTCTGCCCGAGTCGTTCGCGCGGTGTGAGGTCGAGCGTTGACCTGCTGTAGGAGAACGTGTTTTCTGTTCACAAGTGCCGGCTACTTCTTCTTCAAAACAGCATACATCTTCTTCAGCTGTTCAGAGTAGAGGTTGGCCCTGATGGTTCGACCGTCTTGAACAAATTCGTAATGGAATATCCTCCCGAAATTCAACCAGACCAGCGCATCACCTTGTGCTCGGAGCGCCCATGTTTCACAACAGGTCCAGGATGCTGGCCCGGGCTTAGCCACTTCCGTTAGGTGTTAGGATTAGGAAAATAGACACACTTTTCATCGCACGTAACAATTCTCCGGTCACGATCAGCGTTGAGAATGGTTCAGATCGTCCTCGGGGATCTTAGACCTACATACAGCTTCAGCCTACGCAGAGTATTCTTGAGTTGGTAAGAAAATCCCGGGATATATGGTATGGATCTGACAAAACTTGCTCTTTCCGGAGGTGACCTTTGTGCTCGCCCTGTTCCTTTCAAAGATGCTTTATGTATTATCCTTTCGATACGCTCAGTGTTGTAACCAGCTGCAGTAGCAAACTCTTTTAGGTTGTGGATTTCTGCTAGAAGATCCTCATTATCTGAAGAGATAATCCTTTATTTCGCTTTTTTTTACAATGTACAATTTCGCTGCTAGTAAGTAAATGCAGATGATGTCGAATTCAAAAATACGTTTTATTCCACATATTTTCTTCTAAACATCCGATTGATAAAATTCTTTTATCTTTCGATTCCACTTATGTCGAAGAGTATTTTAGATACGGTTACTTTTTAAAATTACGCATAGGTTTTCCGCTAGGGGGCGTAAAAGTAAATTACATTTTCCCCGAAAACTCTTCTTCTAAAACTCCAATTTGAATTTTTTTCTCTTCAGCGGATACACCTCCTGATGGAAAATCTTTTGCATACAATTTCAAATTTTTGGTAAACAATACTTTGGCCACCAGGGGGTGTAAGTGTTAATATTTGCTTCTGATGTATTTGCCATAAAATCAGAGCATCTAAAATATCGATTGAAAAAATTCGCTCGTGGACTGATGCCACTCACATCGATAAACCTTTTCCGTATATTTTTTTCTTAAAATATTCCACAGTTTCTCCGCCAGGGGGCGTAGATGTTCATCTTATTTTTGTCAATATCTCTACTTCTAGGAGTTCGATTTGAAAAATTCCTCTTTTGTTGAATAGTGTTTTCAGTGTGACATGTTTTTCATATAATTTCAAAATTTTCAAATAATTCATAAACTTTCCGCTAGGAGGCGTAGTGGTAAATTGCGCTTCCCCCTATATCTCTGCTTCTAAATCTCCGATTTAAAAAACTTCTTTCTGCACCGGATACAGCTGCTGACGGGAAATCGTTTGCACATAATTTCTATTTTTTGTAAAAAAATAGTTTGGCCACCAGGGGACGTAAATCTTAATTTCCGCTTCTGATGATTTGCAGCAAAATATGCTTCTGAATTCACGATTGAAAAAAACGTCGTTTGTAGACCAATACTACTCATGTCGACAAACCTTTTAGAAACATTTTCTTCTTTGAAATAATGCATGGTTTCTACGCCAGGCGTCGTAGATGTATATCTTATTTTTGTCAATATCTCTACTTCTAGCAGTCCGATTTGAAAAATTCCTTCTTTGTTGGATAGTGTTTCCGATGCAAAGTGTTTTTCTTATAATTTCAAAATTTTCAAGTAAATCATAGACTTTCCGCTAGAGCGCACAAAGGTAAATTGCGTTTTCTGTGTTATTTCTGCTTCTAAAACTCCGACTTGAAAAATTCTTCCTGTATCGCATACAAGACCTGATAGAAAATATTTATTCACATAATTTCAAATGTTTGGTAAAGAATGTTTTGGCCACCAGGGGGCATAAGTGTTAATTTCTGCTTCTGATGTTTTTGCAGCAAAATGTGGGCTCCTGAAAACTCTTTTTTCCTTGGACTGATACTGCTCATATGGAAGAACCTTTTGAGAATACTTTCTTCCTAAAGTACATCATGGTTTTCCCACCAGGAGACGTAAAGTCACATCTTATTTTTGTTGATATCTCTGTTTCTAAGAGACCGATTTGAAAAATTCTTTCGGTGTTGGAGAGCGTTTCCGATGCGAAATGTTTCTCATATAAATTCATGTTTTTTTAAACGCACAAGTATGCAACCAGAGGGCGTAAGCTCACGATTCCGTTTACAGCAGTATCTGAGGGATTAAAAACGCGATTGAAAATCTTCTTTCTTCCGTCAGATACTCTTGTTTTCCATCCCGGTCTCATTGACTTTGAATAGCTTTGATACATTTAATTGGCGTCAGAATGGATTCAAAAGACGTGCTTATTACACCCGAAAATTCGGTGTCATCTTTCTTGTTTACTTTTAGAAGTGATATTTATTCTTAAGCAAGTTTGCCAAAGTAGATCCTATTTTCTTGTTTAAGAACGTATTTCAATGTGTTCATATTCAGCTTCCACGGAAATTTATTTTACATTTATTTTATATTTACTAGAGGCTGCGCCTCTAGGTTCGCTACGCTCGTTTCCAGAGTAGCGCTCGGGCCCTGCAGCCCGATCTCCAAGTATATCACATGAAATAAAAACTGGAAAATTCATATAAATTTAAATTTTTATTGCATGTCAGCAAATAAGGCTTGTTATTCCGAAATTTCAGTTGTTTTTTTTACTGTCGTTAATTTTTGGAAGGTCGTACTTTTGTCGTTTGAACTTATAGCACTTACTAAATTTACCACTAAGGAAAACAAAAGCGGTCCAAGAAGCATTTCCGTAAACCGTAAACCGTTAAGGTGGACGTCAAATAATTTTGCTTCATGTACTTCCAATGCAAAAACTTTTGTGCACATTTCCTTCACAATTATTGTGTTCCCAAGAATGAAAATTTGAACATCGGTTAAAATAACTTCATATTATAACTTGGAATACTCAATATTTTCTAAAACATAACTACAATTATATAAAAAAATCAATAACTTTTCCTTTCGTGGTGTTGGAACCAGAAAAAAGATGGCGCGATCTGTACTTTGATGACGTCAGTAGACAAACAAATGTTGGATTGCGCAATTATGGTTATATTTTAGAAGATATTAAGTATTCCAATTTATAAAATGAAGCTATTTTAATCGATGTTCAAATTTTCATCCTTGGGAACGCATTAATTGTCCAGAAAAAAGATGGCGCGACCTGTATTTTGATGACGTCATTAAACAAACAAATGTTGGATTGAATAATTATGGTTATGTTTTAGAAAATATTAAGTATTCCAAGTTATAAAATGAAGCTATTTTAATCGATGTTGAAAGTTTTATCCTTGGGAAAGCATTTTGTGAAGAAAATGTGTACAGAAGTTTTTCCATTGGAAGTATAGGAAACAACTGAGATAGCTTTACCAACAAAACATATGCATAACAAATTCTCTGCGTCACCATGGCAGCAGGTCACGGGACCAGAACGTTTCTCTGTGGTTACCGTGAAGACAGACAAGCCGTTCGTTTCTTTCCTTTGCGTCTGTAAAAAATGTTTTTTTCCTGTGAATTTATCGTCTGCGTTAGTGGTTCGTGTTGACTGCGTTGTGGTTTCACCGTTTTGCCTCACTTGAAGTGAGTGTGAGTGCCTTCTGTTTCGTTATTTTGTGTTTCTTCTGTGTGACGCAGTTGCAGCACACAGTGTTGTGTTGTTCGGCTTAGCGGCCATGATGGCTGCTTCCCAAGATTCGTCTGTTGATTTTATCTCTGCTGGATTTTCTTTAGCTACATCGACCGCTTGTGAGACAACTATGACCTCTTTAAGTGTGGATTTGTCTACTTCTAATTGTGTTTCTGCTTCTAATGTGCTTCGTCCTAATGTTTCTGCATCGAATGTTCTTCGTCCTAATTTGCATATCCTGGGTGCCGAGTCACGTTCTGCTGCCATGGCTGCTACTCCTCCACGTTCGTATGCTGCGACTGCTCGTCCAAACCAATCTCATGCACCTCTTTCTATGCAACCAGAATTTTCTAGAGAAGATAAAGTTCTCAAGATTCGGATTTCTGACGACTCACCAGCAGGTAAAGAACTTTCTTCAGCTTTGTTATTAAGTGTGTATTTTCCGTCTCTTCGTGACACCCCCTCCCCCTCTATTTGGAGGCCTTGGTTAAAGTTGTTCCCAAGGAAAGCATCGTTTCAATTATTCGCATTGGAGGGTGTTGTCGTTCATTTTGTTCACCAAAAAGCCACCGACACCGTTCTTGCTACAGGCATTGATATTGGCTCCTTTCACTTGCAACCTGTTGCTTCTGCACAGCGCCCGGTCACAGTGACATTATCTCCTGTGCCTACTGCTATTCCTGACAACTTACTTGTTGCTGCACTCGGCACTCTTGGTCGAGTAGTGGGAGAGACAAAATTTCTTCCAGCTGCTGCCAGAGACTCTCCTTTCAACTTTGTGCAAGGAGGTCGTCGCCAATATCGTGTTATTTTCCCCACTGACCAAGCCATTTCTTACCGCCCCACAACTCTGCAACTTGTTACGGACACACGAACATACGTTTTCAACTTATTTGCTGGTGTCCAGTGCTTCCGGTGCCGAGCTGAGGGACACCTGGTTTCTGAGTGCCCTCACCGCACACCTGCACCTGGTGCTGTCCCTTCGACGAAGGTTCCCGATGCACCTCCATCTTCCACTTCTTCCTCCCTTACTACTGAACAAACTGTTGCTCCTATTTCAAACACGTCACCATCTCTGCTGATTGCTCCTTCCATGACTGCAGATATTTCGTTGTCTTTGCCTGTTTCAGAACTGCCATTACCATTCAACTCCGAGAAGGCGCTTTCTTTCAAACCAACTACGCAGTTATTGCCAAACACTGAACCGTCTTTACCATTCAATTCCGAACAGCTGCTTTCTTTCAAAACTCCTGCGTCTTCATTGCCCAGCACTCAAGCGCCACCACCGTGCAAAAAATTGGCACCCGTTTTACAGCAAATTCAAACGTCTGCTTCTGAACTGTTCAAATCTGCTGTCATTGATGACATCTCATTTCCACCTCTTCCTTCTTCTGAGGGCTCCTCTGGACCCAAAACTTCCGGGAAACGCCCAAATTCTGCGGAGTCTTCTCCAAAGCGTTCGCGACGCTCAAGGCGTTGTCGGACCAAATCTTCTGCCACTTCCTCTGGAACCTCACCTGACGTGGAGAATTTTTCTTCTCCACTTCGTACAACAAACAGATTCGCATGCCTCCCTACTGAAGATGATATGGATGTTGCTGCTGATTTAAGTGAATCAGCATCGGTTGCTTCGGATGTTGAAGATGATTCTTCTTTTCCCACCATAACCAAACTTTCAACTCTTTTCAAAGATTGTTCTGTTCCAGTGCAACCGCTCACATACACCGAACTTCTTGAACTAATTCAACACCCTAAAAACGTAAATTGCTAACAATCCCGTGTATTCAATCCAAGTTAAATAGGTTACCTGAAATGCTTCAACAACTTCAATTACTTGATGAATTTTTGAGAAATATAACTCTTCCTCCTGATGCTGCCCAGTTTCAGCGGCGTCTTTCATACCTGTTGAAGACGCTCTCAGCTGAACTCGAAAACCATCTACAGCCTGTTCATGATATCCCAACTGATTTGTGTTAGTTTCAACTGCCGAAGCTTTGCTACGTCGGCAACTAATGCTCTTGTCTTCGAAGATATTCGTTATCTTAAAGCTAACATCATTCTCCTGCAGGAAACAAACTGTTCTCCTTTGACAGACATTTCCCGCTGGCGACGCTGGCCTTTTGTCTTTTTTCACAATTTCCGTGCCCATTTGGGGTCCGGCACCGCAATTGGCATTCATAATCGTTTTCTTCCGTTTCTGTCTGACGTTGTTGAGTCACAGAGCCTGCTTGGGATTTTTCAATACCTTTCTTTTTGCTTCCTTTCTACCCGTTTTCATTTGTTAAATTTGCACGTTCCTCGAAGTGATTCAGAAGCTACATCCCTCTGTCTTCATGTTACTACAATTCTCGCTGAGATTCCGTCTTCTGAAATTGTGATCATGGCTGGTGACTTTAACTGTACGCTGCAACCTCTTTACGATCGTGATGGGTCTCAAGATTTCCGCTCTTCTCTGGTTTCGCAACTCACTCAACTGGTCTTTAATTTTGATCTCCAAGATGCATTTCGCCTTCTCCATCCTGTGACCCGTGATTTCACTTGGTTTCCTCCTGCAGGATCCTCCAACGCTGCTGCACGTTTGGACCGATTTTATGTTTCCAGTTTTTTGCGTTCTTCCCTTGTTTCTGTTTCACATGCTCCAGCTGTTTCCTCCGACCATCGTCCAGTCGTTCTACAATTTCATCTTCCCTCCACTGGTGTCCCTCACCCAATGGTTTGGACCCTTGATGATTTCTGCCTGCAAGATCCAACTTTTATTTCTCATGTCACTTCCATTATTGCGCAATCAGTCAATCAACTTTCCTCCACTGTTGACCCGGCAGCTCTGTGGCTCTCCACCAAGCATTCCATTACTGCGTTTGCTAAGCGCTTTTGTTTTTCTGTTCGCACCAATCGTCTTATGGACATAGATTCAATCCGCCGTTCTCTTCAGTCTACCTCGCACACCGATCCTAACTTTGAAATCCTGCAAGCCCGACTTCATCATCGCCTCCAATCATCGGCTAAATCTGCTCTGACTCGCTTGAAGTTCACCCTTCTTCACTTTCATGATGATCCCCTTCAGAGTCTTCGTCATCTTGAAGAACATCGAACTAAATACAATACCATCGCTTATCTTTCCCTTCCGGATGGATCTACCACGGCAGACCCCTCCCTCATCTGCCAACATACTCATTCATACTTTTCTGGTCGTTTTCAACCTACTCAGATGCTTTCAGCTGATTCCTCTCCACTTCTTCACGGTCTTCCTCAAGTCCCTCAATGTTTCTTTTCTTCGCTCAGTGCTCCAATCTCACCAGCCGAAATTCGTTCTTCTGTTTTCAGTCTTAATGATCGTTCCTCACCAGGTGAAGACGGTCTTCCTCTTTCCTTTTATAAGGCTTTTCTTCCAACTCTTCTTCCTCTTCTTGTTGCCTGCTTTAACTTCGTTTTTTCTTCGTCTTCCTTTTCTTCATCAGCTTTTTCCTTTGCTCTACTTCGCCTTATTCCAAAATCTGGCAACCTTGGACTCTTGACTAACTGGCGGCCTATTTCCATTCTAAATACCGATTACAAAATCTTTGCCAAAGTTCTTGCTCTTCGCCTTAATCCAGTTCTTTCGCACATCATCCATCCTGATCAGACCTACACTGTTCCTTCTCGCTCAATCGCTTCTAACATCACTGTCATTCGTAACTTATACGCTCTTGCTTCTCGACTCTCTGAACCTCTCGCAATTTTCAATATCGACCAGCGTCAAGCTTTTGATTCAATTAACCACTCATATCTCTTCACTGTTCTTCGCCAGTTTGGTTTTCCTTCCTCCTTCCGTTTGGCGCTTTCCAATCTTTACTCTCACTCCTTCTTTCGTGTTCGTACTTCAGCATTTCTCACCTCTGCTATTCCTTTCGCTAGTGGGATCCGGCAGGGCTGCACCCTGTCGGGTCAACTCTTTGCTCTCTCTTTTGAGCCTCTTTTGATTTGTCTCCGTTCTCGTTTGTTCTCCTCAGTTCCGCGAGGAGTTGCGTGCACCCGTCACCACCACACAGTTCTTTCGGCATACGCAGATGACTTAACAGTCTTCATCCGTTCTGAGGGAGCATTCGGAACTCTTCGAAATACCTATCTTGAATATGCTGCGATTTCTGGTTCTTCACTCAACATGGATAAATGCTCTGGATTATGGGCTGGGTCGTGGACGATCCGCGCTGACCGCCCATGGGGTGCCCGCTGGTCTTCAAGTGTTGCCAAATTCCTCGGAGTCTACATTGGAGACCCCTCTGCGGTCGCCGCTGCTACCTGGACTCCCCTGGTTCAAAGGGTCAATCGCCGCCTAGCACCTTTTTACCGTCACAAGCCTTTTCTGTCGTTTCTCAGCCGTGCCTACCTCCTCAACACCTTTCTCCAACCATCTTTTTTTCATGTTTGGATTGCGCACCTTCCTCCGCAGTTTTTGCTTCGCGAACTTCAACGTACCTTCACTAATTTCGTCTGGAATGTCATTCATTGGGTGCAGCACTCCACTCTCGTTCTTCCTATTTCTTTTGGTGGTCTCTCTCTCTCCGATATCTCTCTGAAGTTCAAAGCTTTCCACCTTCAAAATTTCCTTCGGAATTTCTTTCTCCAACCTTCTTCTTCTCAAACCATTGTCGACACGCTTCTCTTTCCCCGAAGTCCCCACCTCACTGTCTCAACTTTTCTCCGCATGGACCTCTTTCCTCTCGTTCCGAGCCATTTCCCTGAGTTTTACAGATCCGCTCTTACCCTCTGGCGTTCCTTATATCCTATTCGCCTTCCCCCTGCCTCTACTAACGATCTCCTTGCGGAACCTCTCTTCTTTTCTTCTGCTATCCGTTCCACTGCTTCTTCATATTTGCACTTCTCCACCTGGTTCACCAGTGGCGTGGTGCGAGTCTCTCAACTCGTGGATTCCAACCTTCGCTGGAAATCGCTCTCCCAGATCACTCCTCCTCTTTCGGATTCGCCCATTCATCGTTCTCAGCTTCGATTACTTCAAGTCAGTATTCGTCGACTCTATCCTCTCCTCGCAGATCAACATGGACTTATCTCGCAACCCTCAGCGCCTCATAGCCTTTCTTTTCTTGTGTATCTCAATGATATTCCTTTCCTTCCTCATCAGGTTACTGTCAAGCTTCTTTATCAGCATTTTTTAACACATTTTCTTGAACCAATGCCTATTCCCAATGTTCCATCTTCAGATTTGCCAGCCATCTGGACAGACTCTCATACTTCTCTCGCCTCTCCAAAAGCTTGTGACATTCATTGGTTACATCTTCATCGCCGCCTACTGACTCCTCGAACTCTTCACCGTTTCTGTCATCTGACTTCACCTCTTTGTTTTTTTGTTCAACCCTCGGAGATGTTCATCATGCATACTTTTTGTGTCTGATGTTACAGCCCTTGTTCTCACTGATGTTCTCTCTCTTTCAAAAAGTTTGTGCTCACCTTCACACTATGTCACATTATCTTGTGTTACGTCACCACTTTCCGTCGGCTCCCACGCACAATCATGTATGCTCCTTCCTAATTCTACAAGCGAAGTATACAATCTATCTGTACTATCATCGCAGCGTCGATCAACCTTCCCTCCGCCGTTATCACACAGCTCGTCGTTTCCTCTGCCGCAGATATCGTCACTCCGTTACAGATAGACTACAACTCGAATTTGACATTGCACAAGCCAATAACCCTGTTCCAAACTTCTTGTCTATATGGTCACCACATCAGCCTTGGTTCCAAGTAGTCGAAAATGTCGTGGAACTGCTGGCTTAACTTTCGGCTCTCCACTACAGTGTTTTATTCCATCATCAGTGTTCTTCATTAGTGTTCTGTGTCTACTTTTCTGCCCAAGTGCGAGACTTACTTTTACTACTGAATTCGCGTTTTGTTTTGAAATTGTTTACCTTTGAACTCTTACTGCTTTACCGTATGTTTTTTTTTTCGGTGAACTCACAGACACATTTTTTTTCTATTGTCACCAATGGACTCATTGACTGATATTTTTTACTACTGTTAAACTGGGCAGCCTGCGAGCGCCCGCTTTTTCACACCATTTATATTGTATTTATTTGTTTTTTAATGCTGGCGATCACCTTGTTCTCTCCCATTTCTTGTTACTATATATTTTTTGTACTTGTATATATTTTGTTCGGGGTTCTTTTCCCAACATTTCGAGCAATAAAGACCTTATGAAGACAAGAAGTTCGTTTCTTTCCTTTGCGTCTTTAATAAATGCTTAAAAATCAGAAAATGACTTTTTCTTAATTTTTTTGTAAAAAAAGGACGATAGTTGTGAGTTTATGCTGTAAAAATTGCAATGCGTTATGATTTATAGTTTGCCATATATCCATTTGTTTTAATGGATCCCATCGCAAAACAGAGAATTTTGTGAAATTTAGAAATTTAATTTCTGGTAAACTAAATCAAAATTAAAAAAAATGGCTACTAGGTGCAAACATTCGGCCATGGCACTAATGCCTACCAAGTTTCGTGGTTCTGTTGCTGTTAGTGTGTCCGGAACGCGACCTGATAGCACGTTTTTGCTTACCTTAATTTTAAAATACAATAGCTCTTGAAGTATCGCTAGAATCGAGAAACATTTATTTCAGTGTGTTCTCTAAACAATTCTCAACAAACGATGTAAATTTCATATTTTTGTGTTTAATACGTTTTGCGCTGCGAGCTAGGAAAGCAAGAGTGTCGCGAAATTTCTAAAACAGCAGCAGCAGCGGCGGCATTTACTTTTTTTTAGAATAGAGAGATAATTTGTAAGGTACTTTCCGTGTAAATATCTTTTTACATTTACCATTGTGGGAAACCTTACCGCTGTCCAGGACTGCTAACATTCTGTGCTCACAAAAGGCAACACTTTCATGTTTCATCGCGGAAGAGTAAGAATCCGACAAATCCTGCCTCATGTCTTTAGCATGGGAGAAACAGGGGACAAATCTCCTCTAAACTTCTTCTTTCATGGCTAAACGGGTGCATCAAATTAAATGATCAAACTTAAAGCGATAAGGCGTCTGGAAGCTATCTGTATCAAACATTAAAAATAAACCTGAAGATCTTTCTGAGGAAATTAAGTGAATTGAAAACGGAAAAGTTATTTAAAATGTCAGTGACCGCGAATGAGTTCGCGCTAGAGGCTTTGTTTAGAATGAGGTCTGCTACAGGAAACCTTCAAAAGTATCATTCAATAGGCACATTCTTGTGGCCTCTAGGGAATTTGTTTCCATAGCGACTAGGGAAAAGCTAGCTGAAGATAATTGTACTGTTCCGTTAAGGTTGACGTAGCACGTAAGAAATTTGGTTATAAACGCAGACGTTGAAGAAACGTTAGGACTTCCTTACTTCGCTCCACATTAAGACGCGTCTAATGATATTGGAAACTATTCTGCTTTAATTAACTGTATGACACGTGTGATTTTGCCAATGTACTTGATATTTCTGCGCAACTAATTCTCGATGTGTGTTGCAGAAAAGTAGGCAATGTGAAAACATCAATAACGAAAAAAATCATATCGAATTCTAATACTTCTTTTCTCGGAAATCTCAAAGCTAGAACACAAAAGAAGTTCCTTTTTAGCACGTCTTTTGAAAACAGATATACAATGTAATCCGCCCATTATTAGCGAGATCCTGGATTTAGTGAACAAAACAGGGGCTTTTGTATGGTAAAATGTAAGTCAAAAGCAAACTTGATCATTTTAACGTACATAATTTAATTAAATATCGGATTTAATAAGGCAGAGAGAAGCTAAGGTTATCACTTTCAACAAGCAAAGTAATAAAACTTAATGAAACTACATATTTGACGAGGCAGAGAAAATCAGCTGGGCACTGTCGTGGAATGGAGGAATAGAAATATTGGCCTACAAATGTAAATGCAAAATATCAGGTATGCATTCTTTTACATTGAGGGATTTTTCACCCGAAAACGGATTTAGCGAGGATTTCCGTCAGACCCGAGCTCCTCGTTATAAGCCGGTTTTACTGTAATGTTTATATGGTATCACTATGTACGTCCGTCCGTCCGTCCGCCTGAGGATACCATATCTCTGCATCTAGTTGTCCGATTTGAAAAATTCTTCCTGCAGCCAAACGCCTGAATTGTTAGATCGCCTGAATTGCAACACAAGGAAATTTACACCAACTATACTTAAAATAGTATAACTGTACTAGTAGTTAGAATTTATTGGCGTAGAATCGAAAAGTTTTCAAGCTTCCGCACATCAATCAGATGGCTTTTTCAAGGAAGTTTGTTGTCTACCTTCCTTGAAAACCTACCTGGTTGATGCCGAATTTATTGGCGTAGAATAGAAGTCAAAGTTTCCAAGCTTTCGCACATCAGCCAAATGATTTTTGAAGGAAGGTGGATAGCAAGCTGCTGTCACCATCCTTGAAAAAGCCGTCTTTTTCAAAGAAGTTTGCTGTCTACATTTTCTTGAAAAAGCCATCTGATTGATGCCGAATTTATTGTCGTAGAATAGAAGTTTCCAAGCTTTCGCACATCAACCAGATGGATTTTTCAAGAAAGGTGGACAGTAAACTGCTGTCACTTTCCTTGAAAAAGCCGTCTTTTTCAAAGATGTTTGCTGTCTACCTTCCTTGAAAAAGCCACCTGGTTGATGTGCGAAATCTTGGAAACTTTGATTTCTATTCTATGCCAATAAATTCCGCATCAACCAGATGGCTTTTTCAAGGAAAGTAGACAACAAACTTCTTTGAAACAGACGTCTTTTTCAAAGACGTTTGCTGTTTACCTTCCTAGAGAACACCATCTGGTTGATGCCGAATTCATTGGCGCAGAATAGAAATCAAAGTTTAGAAATTTTCGCACATCAACCAGATAGCTCTTTCAAGAAAGGTAGACAGCAAACTGCAAACTGGATAATAGAAGCGCTTCAACAATTTGAACGTGGTGACTTGACTTGACAATAAACTAAGAGATGCAAATGTAATTAATCAAATGAAGATGATACCTCGTGTCTAATTAAATAATTACACTTACATCTTTTCCTTTATTGTCAAGTCACCGCTTTCAAAGTGTTTCAGCGTTCTATTATCCAGTTTGCAGTTTGCTGTCTACCTTCCTTGAAAATGCCATCTGGTTGACGTGCGAAAACTTGGAAAATTTTATTTCTATTCTACGCCAATAAATTCGGATTACTGGTATATAGTTATACCATGTTAGGTCGTCTATTAGAGCTGCATCATGTTGCGCAACAAAAAATACATTTCCAGTTCTGACACCGAAAGAATATGACCTTATCTACAAAGACATCATCATTTTCTGAAGCACGCATTGTCACAGAAATAAATTGGTTTTCATCGGTTAAAATCCGTGCTATACAGATTTGCGCCTGAACGAAATTTCAAAGGACTGCCGTCTGAAGAAAAGTGAGTCTTTTTTTTAAGCGATTTCACGCAAACTATTCCAGTTACATGAAGAAGAATTCGGACGCATGTTATAGAGTCTTTCTTGAAAGCAACTGCATTATGGACAAATTTCTGTCAAACACACCTAATGAAAAGCAAGAAGACCGACGGACATATTTAGTTTATTGAACGGCTCATGCAAGTAACTTGAAGCAAAATATATGAAGAGGCTGCTTTCCGGGGAATTCTCCAATTCGGATCCGTTGTGAGCGTCACTTAAACCAGAAAGATGACACCGAATTCTCGGTTGTAATGAGCACGTCGTTTGAATCTTTTCTGACTCGAATTAATTTTAACAAAATTACTCAAAGCCAATGGAATCGGTCAGGAAAATAATCAACCGGGTTTCTGCGATTGATAAAACATCCAGAAATAGAAACAACTACTTACTTCCACCAGCGGCAGAAAAGTATGTCACGAAAATTAACAAATGGCGCACAAAAAGTTCCTCATAGCACAAGGAAGTACCCGAGACAAAGATGTTTTTTTTTATTGGTGGTTCAACGACCCCCGTGAGAAACCCAGTGGGCTATAATCAGTCGCCCGTCCCTAACTTAGGGCTACTGGTTCCAGGGAAGGGAGAGAGTCAGTGCCGTAAGACAAACACAACACCCATGCCTCACCGGGATTCGAAACCGTACCCTTCACGGACGAATGGTCAGAAGCCAGCGCTTAGACCACTGCGCCACCGGGGCGGCCGAAGTGATTTTCAAACCGAGCAGTTAAAAGAAGAAATTTACACGCAGAAGGAAACATGATATAATGACGCCGCGGTGGCGCAGTGGTCTAAGAAATGGCCTCTGATCATTCGTCCGAAAGGGGTCCGGATTCGAATCCCGGTTCTGCATGGATGTTGTGTTTGTCTTACGGCACTAGCTCTCTCCCTTCCCTGGAACCAGTGACCCTAAATTAGGAACAGGCGACTGCTTATAGCCCATTGAGTTGCTCACGGTGGTCGTTAAACCTCCAATAAAAAAAAAGTGATGTAAATCTATGCCTTCTAGCGAAAGAATTTTGCATAATGGAATAGATGAACATGGTGTACCGTCAAAATAACCAGGGTCGTAATAGCCCAGTCATAACACCTCAGCTTCTAAATAACCTAGTGTTACAATAACCCAGAGTAAAACAAAACGGTGAAAAATAACCCTGCGTCATAATAACCCACGCCATAACCCAGCAATCTCACTTCCCGAGTCGAAAAGGAGCGGGGAATAGTCATCTCTCCAAAATCGAAGTAGCTCGTACTGAGTAGATTTCAGTAGATCTCTAGTGACGTGCCTTCCCCGCAGGACGCAAATGAGATAAAGGCGGATAGCAGTGAGAGAACATTCCAGTGTAGTATAGTGGGTAGGACTCGGAGCTGCGGAGCCGAGAGTTGTGTGTTCGAATCCCACCATTAGCTTAAAAGTGATGGAGAAATTTACTTCGTTATACTCGTCGAAGTAGGTCGGAATATGGAGATAAAGGCAGGTTATTTTGACATGTAACCGAATGATCGAAAATATCTTTGTTCGAGCCCTCTTAGTTTTCAAATTATTTAAAAAAAACATCATACCTTGGGGTGCTGGGGAAACGATAGTACCCCTTTTAGGAAAAATTCAAAATTTCGTGACACCATTTGTTTGTATCATGTCTCAGTCCCCTCAGGATTAAGACTGCATGCAGTATTCTGGACCAGAATTTGCAGGTAGGTTAAAGTATCCGGTCCCAAATTTATATGCTTACTTAAACTGATAAAATTTACGATTAACTTCCTCCTCTCCCACATAAACAGATAAAGAAAGAAACTGCAAACACGTGTGACTGTGTTGTGTGCCTTAGTAGTATCTGTAGCTCTAACTGGAATTCCGATACGAAATTTTGTGTCAAATATGAATTTTTTTTTTAATTTCAGATACACTTCTTCCCTTATTTTACTTTTGCTGGATACCATCCTCGTGGCAAACTAAATTACTAATAACATAAAAAATAACAGACAAATGGAATCAGGAGAGGTCCATTAGCGAAGTGCAGTGCAAACCGTTTTTCAAGAGTTCGCGCAAGACGTAGTTATCGAGGGAAATGATGTTTGTCTGAATCCATTTATATACTGTCAGCGCATGTGATAACAATTCGTGACAATTATAATCTTGGTTATTTTTAAGTGCATCTAACCTGATCAGGTATCGTTTAGTTATTGAGTGTGCTTTTATTGTGCTCGGTAAAAGGACTTTTGAAAGCGCATCTAACTAATCTCTTTGAAAGCTTTATTCATTAGTCAAAAGTATCTGAAATTAAATCTTTAGTAATTTGAAACTGATAATTTCAATTGAGCATTTTTTATTTCATTTGCTTAAGAATATTATGAATGCATATAATTTCAGTATCGCAAAATTTGTATTTATATTGCTATCAGCAAGATTGGATGCACGAATCTGCTTTTGCGCGTGAAATAATATAGCTGTTATTTGGGCGTAAATGTGGCGTTAATTGGCATATCTTAGTTGCGCTTATTAGAAAAAAAAAAAAAGACTGATGCAAACATGTACATTTCAGATATGGATTCTTCATTTGTAAGCGTAAGAGCCTCATGCCCTCCTCGCCATTATTTAAGAATTCAATGCGATTACAAGGTTTCGGAAAACGTGCGACAACGACGAGTCCAACTCTTTTCTGTTAACCCTTTCGTGACCACAACGCCCTACGCGCACGTACGTTCAGACAACCAACCTTCCTGTCTATTAACCTTGCTTGTGGTTCAGACAACCACAAGCAAGGTTAATAGACAGGAAGGTTTGCTCCAAGGTGGTTATATTACTGGAGACACCACTCCTATCTACGCAGCATTAGCCGCCATAAGCAAAGAATATCTAACTGATAAGAAGGTAAGGCTCAGCGAGACGTAACTAGTGCCACTATATTATGCGGCAAAGAATTACTACACAGAAGCCAACATTACAGGCTGATGCCGCAGGATGCCGAGCAGACTGAGTTAGACTGAGCATGCGTGTTTGTGTTCAAAGAATATAAACGCTTGTTTGTGTTGGCGTTTTGTTCAAAGGTTTTGTTGTTCTCATCTAGATCTGCGTTTATATTACAGCCATGAAATACACCCACTCCATTCCGATGAATAACAATTCATGGAATGGAGTGGATGAATAACAAGAACAAATTTGAAACCGTTTGAAACAAATATCCTGGAAAACCATTAAAACAACGTTTGCTGAAAAAAAAAAAGAATTATACGCGTACAAAATTCATTAATTATTAGAAAAGAAGAAAAAAAGCAACGCTATGTGGTGTACTCATCCATGGGTTGAATACACAAGACTGGGAGGAATTCGCTTCTAAAAATAACGAGAAGTAAAATAAAATATATTTTACTCTTTAAAACAAATGTAGCTTCGGACAACGGAAAGGAAAGACACAACGTTAAAAATGTAACAGAATGTGACATGAACCCGTGTAAATATATATTTATTCAACAATCTCTTTTCAAGACGGCAAGACAGTACAAAACTTCGGAAAGCGACTCTAAGTATGTACACGCCTTGAAAATGAGTGAAGTTCCCTTAAGGTAAAAAAAGAACTATCGTGACGTTGAAAAAATTAATTTATCAATTATATGAAACTGACTTTTATGAAAAATACCTCTCAATATTGTAAAATGAAAGAGGGAAGCATTCGATTACACATTGCATACCAAAGAGACAGCTTTAAGCATGCACTCGAACGTGAGGAGTTAGTCCGGTCGGTAGACAACTCAGCTATCACGTCAACGGCCCAGGTTCGAACCTACTCAGATACGAACGAATGTTTTTCAGATCTGTTGAGAAAATTTCCCCAGCGCAGTGCGTTTAATTTACAAACTTCGGAAGGGTAGAAAAAAAAATTGTAGCTTTGGGAAACTGCGGTTGTCTTTGCTTTTTTTTTTTTTACTTTTTTTATTATTATGGCTACTACTGGGAAATTGGCGGACAGTGCTGGCCCAGCAAGACTGTTTTTGCTGGGTACCAAATGTTTACGTTTTGTGGGAACCCATTCCTTTGTTTTGCTACTGAAAATTCCATGCAAACAATTTTTAATACGAAGTACCACGAATCCCATGGAAATTCAAAACCAGCCTCAGCATTTTTGACATTTAAGGTATATTGTAAATATGAAATTCATGCCAAGCAACCTGGTATTACTACGGTGCTTAAAGTGAGAATAAAACTGCTAAAATTTCCTTAAAATAATATTAATTGCTAATGTATATATTTGTTTCACCAAAAGAAGGGACAGGAGGGATACTCAGAAAAGAACAAAAAAAAAATGCTTTAGTAGACCCAATGAGACCGAAGGAAACAGTCGCAGATCAAAGCTTCGTTTCCTTTCCGTGAAATAGGCTTCCCGTCCCGTGTCTCCTACGCTTTTTGCGCCTGAATGTTAACTTTCCCGCAGAGCATCTACGGCCGCATTATATGGTGGCGCTGCTGTCGCCTGTTTTACATTATCTCTACGAGAGTTGAGCTTCTTCACGCGAAGCGTTTATATTCTTTGCCATAAGTCACCATCTGTGAGGCAAATGACGTCATGAGCAGGCACGACGCAGCCGCAGAAGAGAAGCTGCTTGGAAACCAATGGAACAAAAGCTTCGAAGCATATAAACAGATAAAATGAGCAATTCAATAATCTTTATCAATGATACACAAGCTTACTGTTTCATCAACGGTATAATTTAGTTCGTTTTTGCCTGCTTGTGACGTCACACCACAGATTAGCTGTGACCTATGGCGGCAGAGCCAGTGGTGTCTCCAGTAATATAACCTCCTTGGTTTGCTCATCCCACCTAACTCGCAGCGGAAGTATCGGTCTCTGACATAGTGACGTCACTGTACAGGACGGGAAGACCGTTGGTACTTGGCCGATACAACTGAAGCACTTGCGGGAGAAGTGTTGTCAACAATTTTAAATTCAAATACGCTTTGAATTTGAAAACTCACAACCAAGATGAAATGGAAAAAGAAAAAAAAAGCGCCTACAATACACGTAGGAAAAACTGACATCCATGTGAATATTTTATTTAGAGTAAACCGAGATTTTAAAGAAAATACGTATACATTTCTTTTTCAAATCTATTTAATCTCAATAGGATATTGACTGGCATTAAGAAAAAGTGCAAGATTAGTGATCATAGCGTTTTAGTTTAATTATATGCAACTGCAGCGTTGTCTTCTTTAAATAAATTCGAGAGAAAGTAAAAAAACAACAACATTATATTGTTACTAGCCCCTCATAAAGAAATCCCTTTATGCCGAACAAATCAAAACTTCAACAACATTCCAGGAGCTCGCTTAATTAAAATGCTGCAAATTAATTGCATTAAATAATCCGTTATTATTTCCAATTAATCGCTTAATAGAAAAGTTAAAATTATATATTTTCATTTTTTTCTTTCTTTTCATCATATTTTAATCGCTAAATGTTGAGAACTTTAAAAATCGGGACCTTATTTAATGCAAAGAAATGCTTTTTTCACTCATCTTTGCCTCGTTCCTTAAGAAACTATTTTAACCGGTATTCTCTTGGGTTGGTAAGACATTTTTTCCTGTTGATTTGGAATTTAGTCGAATTCTAAAGAAAACCAACTGGTGTTAAAGTGGTCAAGCATGGTGAGGATTTGCAATTCTCCCTTAAGATCGCCTCAAGTGGAAAACAAATTAATTTTGCTTTTATTTGCTATTAGGAGAAACACAAATACGCGAGTTTTCCAGATTTTTACTATGGGTTATTTTGACGCCGGGTTATAAGTTATTTTGACGCCAGGTTATTTTGACTGGGATATTTTTACGCGGGTTATTCTTTCCGGGTTATTTTGATAAGTAATCATGAAAATAGGCGAAAAATATTCCTCATGGAAAACGAATTTTACACATACGTTTCCCGGAAGCAGAGGTAGCAAGAAAAAAGTTTACGACCTTTACGCCTCCTAGCGGGAAATCTGTTCATTATATAAAGAGGATAATGCTCCAAATCTCTATTGTAGCAGATGGCATAGAGTAAAGAAGAAATTTCTCAATAGTTTTTAGAAGCGGAGATACAGCCACAAACTGGAAAACGAAAACACCATCTACCGACAGAACTGTTAGCTAAAAACTCCTCATATACTAACATAAAATATTCTGCAAGGTAAATGGCACCCGGTGTTGAAAGAATTTTTTAAATCGCACATGTCGAAGCAGAGATATTGATAAATACAGATTAGCAATTTGCGCCACCTAGCGGCAAAATTTACTGTACAGAAAATAGTCTTCGTTATAAATGGAATCGAAAGGTAAAATAATTTTTTCAATCGGATATTTAGAAGCTAGTATATGCAATAACTAGCTGCAGACAACTCAAAGTAGCATGGAGAGGTGCATACTTGGTGTAACCAGGAGAGATGAGAAGAGGAACTCGTGGATCCGAAAAATGACAAGAGTGGAAGACATCATGATCAGAGTTAAATCCCTGAAATGGCAATGGGCTGGACATACTGCCAGAAGGACAGATCATCGATGGACAGCCGAAATTTTAGATTGGATTCCAAGGGACAGAAAAAGACCCAGAAGAAGACCACATGGGAGATGGGTGGATGAAATTCGAAAGTATGCAGGGGTGACATGGAGGAGACTGGCACAAGACAGACCGTTGTGGAGGAAACTTGGGGAGACCTTCGTCCAGCAGTGGATTGATAATGGTTGACAATGATGATGATGATGATATGCAATAAAATGTATTTTGAATTCGATATCATCTGCTTTTACGCCCTCTAGCGGCGAAATTGTGCATCGTAAGAAAAACTGAATGCAAGGATCATGATTTTCTCATTTGAAGCTTTTCTAATGCAAAAACAATTTTCCAAATTGGATGAAGCACCCAGTTGGTCCCAACCTAACGGGATTTTTCATGTTGCATGTAAAATCCCCTGTGGTCCCGAAGGTCTTTCGATTGCTCGGTTGTACCACAGCAGTTCAGAGATTTGTGAAAGCGGCCTGGGGAAGGCGTTGCAAGCCCCCCCCCACCCCGCGCGCCCATACCTTCCAACGATTTTTCCAATTCCCATCCCAGGAAATCTCAAAGTAGGCCTCGTAGGGGATCACCTTCTTACTCCTCTGATGAAGAGCTAGACCCAGGAACGATTCGAAAGCTCAGAAAAAACAACAACAAAGAAACCTCTTAGCTCCACAGCAAGGAGATATTAATCTTCTCTTATGTCCACTGCTTCTGTGATGTTCCGGCCCAAGGATGAGGAGCATGGACGTCGCTGGCAAATGGGAATTGGGGTGGGGAATGGGGGGGGGGAGGAAGCAAGTGTGTAGTGATAATTGCAAATATCTTTGTTTTTTGAAAAGTTTTTCAAAATGTACTGGGATCAGCAAATTTTTTAAGTGTATTGAATAAATGCATTGCAATAATTTTTAGACACGTATCGCAAGTATTTTGCAAATTTAAAAAATCGGAAATATGGGGGTCGGATATATTGGAGGTGAAATATCCAGCCTGTCGTCTCAGCCAGCGACACCCTTGGCCGGAGGGTCCCGTTAGTGTTTAAAAAAACAACACTGTCTTTTGGCTTTATATTTCTCCTCGTTTGAAATTAGTTAGGCTGACTTTTTGCACTTTCTAGGCTTTCCCACTATATTTGAGGCATTCTGGACTCATCCTAAATTTTCTGTTTCCTGTGCAAAGAACTCTATTCTATAGCACAGTCTTGGTCCGCTAACTTAAATTTTATTCATTTATGGGGAGTAGTAGGGCGCGTTTTGAGGGGTTTTTTTATACTGTTTACTAATTTTAATTATTTAATTTTGTGATGTCTAATTCGTTATTCGTTCGTTTTTGTAAAATTGAAAGCATCAAAAGTGATATTGTCAAGCACTGGGAGGTTAATTAGTTTTATGATCAGCCTTATCAACTACATCTGCTAATGGCAGACACGAAAATCTCCGTTTCAGCTGACAGCTGCAGAATTTCATTCGACCTTAAAATCATTTCACTTCTGGGCATCGATGGACTTCGTTATTTCACGTGACTGTTATTAAATCCTCGTCAGTGGCTAACACACTCAATCCTACTCCTTTGATGCACGGAATCATTACAGCATCGCGACGCGTTGTTGCACAATGTTGTCTACCCATACGGTCTCCAGACATTAATAATGTTTGCGAGCTTTTCTGTCATCAGCTCAGACAGCCATTACATTAACGGACATTAATTATTAAGTGAGAAATAAATTAACGAAAGTTACTTATTCTATAAGCGATGGAGGAAACATTCATCAACAAGTATTTAAAAAAATAGATAGCAGCGGGGAGTTCGACACTGTTTAAAAGCAAAAGAAAAATTGCAGAGGTAAAAACGCTCAATTTAAATTAGATTTAATTCTTCAGAAACGAATTCGGAGAAAAAAGATCACGAAAAAGAATCTTGGCTTAAGAAGAACGACTTTGGGCAATAATAATAAAAAAAAAAACAGTTGATAGCATGAACTTTCCAAGAACGACCTGTCAAGAAATTTGTCATAATTACTAATTACTGCACGAGCATTCTCAAAGAAATTACGAACGCTTGGGCAGCAAAATTAAATTGTATTGCTGAAACTCTCTCCAGCTGGAAGAATTTAAAGCGTGCTTGTGCTAAGGTTTCCGGTAACGATGATATATGACACTAAAAAAATTAAATTATCAAAATGAATAGGAGGACTTAAAAAATCTACATTTACTTACAGGCACAACACCTTTCCTCCTCTCAAAAGTAAATTTTATGGAAGCGTGTCAGCACAAGGCTTCCTGTACAAGAAATTGAAAGTTTAGAGGTGAACCCAGAACGTTTCAAACGAATAAACAAGAAAGTCGACACTGAATTTTCGGGTGTAATAAGCACGTCTTTTGAATCCGTTCTGACGCAAGTTAAATTTATTAAAGCTATTCAAAGTCAATAGAACCGGTATGGAAAACAATAGTATCTGACGGAAGAAAGAAGTTTTTCAATCGGGATTTTAATCCCTCAGATATTGCTGTAAACGGAATCGTGAGCTTATGCCCTGTGGTTGCACTTGTGATTTAAGAAAAACATGAATTTATATGAGAAACATTTCGTACCGGAAACGCTCTCCAACACAGAAATAATTTTTCAAATCGGACTCTTAGAAACAGAGATATGGACAAAAATAACATGTGACTTTACATCCCCTGGTGGGAAAACCATGCATTATTTTAGGAAGAAAGTATTCTCAAAAGGTTTTCCCATATGAGCGGTATCAGTCCAAAAAATAAAAAAAATTAGTCGAGTGTTCAGGAGTCCAGATTTTGCTATAAATACATCAAAAGCACAAATTAACACTTACGCCACCTGGTTGCCAAACCATTTTTTACAATAATAAGAAATTATGTGAAAAATATTTTTCATCAGGTCTTGTATGCGATACAGGAAGAACTTTTCAAATCGAAGATTTAGAAGCAGATATACAGGGGAAGCAATTTACCTTTACGAACCCTAGCGGAAAGTCTATGAATTACTTGAAAATTTTGAAATTATATGAAAAACATGTCGCACTGGAGACACTATCCCACAAAGAAGAACATTTTCAAATCGGACTCCTAGAAGTACAGATATTGACGAAAATATGATACACATCTACGCCCCCTGGCGTAGAAACCATGCATGGTTTGAAGAAGAAAATGTTTCTAAAAGGTTTGTCGACATGAGTACTATCGGTCTACAAACGACGAAATTTTTCAATCGATAATTTAGAAGCTTATATTTTACTGTAAGTACATCAGAAGCGGAAATAAAGATTTACACCTGCTGGTGGCTAAACCATTTTTTTTTTACAAAAAATTATTAATTATGTGCAAACGATTTCCCATCAGAAGATGTATCCGGTGCAGAAAGAATTTTTCAAATCGGAGATTTAGAAGCAGAGATATAGGGGGAAACGCAATTTAACTCTACGCCCCCTAGTGAAAAGTCTATGAATTACTTGAAAATTCTGAAATTATACAAAAAACATGTCACACTGGAAACACTATCCAGCAAAGAAGGAATTTTTCAAATCGGGCTCCTAGAAGTAGAGATATTGGCAAAAATAAGATATATGTCTACGCCCCCTGGCGTAGAAACCATGCATTATTTTAAGAAGAAATTATTCCGAAAAGGTTTATCGGTGTGAGTGGCATCAGTACACGAAATAATTTGTTCGATCGGTATTTTAGATGCTCAGATTTTATGGCAAATATAACCGAAGAAATATTAACGCTTACGCCCACTGGTGGACAAAGTATTCTTTACCAAAAATTTGAAATTATATGCAAACGATTTTCCATCAGGATGTGTATCCGCTCAAGAAATATTTTTTCAAATCGGAGTTTTAGAAGAAGAGTTATCGGGGAAAATGTAATTTACTTTTACGCCTCCTAGCGGAAAATTTATGCGTAATTTGAAAAGTAACTATATCTAAAATACTCTTCGACATAAATGGAATCGAAAAATAAACGCTTGTTTTCAATCGGATGTTTAGAAGCAAATATATGGATTAAAACGTATTTTTGAATTTGGCATCACCTGCATTTTCGTCCTGTAGCGGCGAAATTGTACATCGAAAAAAAAAAAACGAAATAAAGATCATCATTCGCATGTTTCAATCTTTCCAATGCAAAAATAATTTTTCAAATCGGATTAAGAGTTGCAGAGATATCGTGGGTACAGACGGACGGACAAACCGATAACAAAAACACGATCTTTTTTTACAAAAGGCGTGCTAAAAAGATAGCTTGAAAAACGTACAGAAATATTGAGAGAGTACCCTAGTACTCTTTGTAGATAATTCTTGCTGTACTTTAAATATCACTTTTATTCTGACGATTAAGATCTTACGTCAAGACATGCGCTCCTCAAAAAGTGTCAATTGTACACACTGTCATAACAACAACCCTCTCTGTACTCCAAAGTCCTCACTAATGGAGATAAAAGGAAAAACCTAAATTCGCATAAATGAGACTAGTAGCACACGCACCATCTCTCAGTGTTAAAAAAGAGAAAATATATGTATTAAGAGAGAAATAAATCATGATCCCTTTTTTCGTCTTTTTCAGCCAGCAGTGAGAACACATTTCCAAACTCTGCATACCTGTCTAGCTTTGCGAAATATAAGCATCTTTCTTAGGAGGTGAAAAAAAAAATCCGAAAAGAAACTGAATAAGATTCATCTTAAGCATAAAAATATATATATAAAATTCGTTTTTATGTATATTATTGGGGTGTCTGGGGAAGCACTGCGTTTTTGATAAAACAGTTTTACTTACCTAGAACCTCGGAAGAATCCTTCAAATACAACAGCCGTTCTATAAAAACGAAGAGTAAAATCACACAAAATGAAGAAATATAGGTACAGAAAAATATATGTTATTCTTTCTCAAAGTATCTTCCTCGGATGATATACAACGGTCCCATTCTTCAGTCCACTTTTCAAAGCATGTGGCGAAGGCATTTTGTGGAAGCTGCTTTAGCGACCCCCGTACAGCTTGAATAACGTTAGCATCTGTGTTGAATGTTGCGCCACGGAACTTCTCCATTGTTAGACACAACCAGAAATCGTAATGGGCAAAGTAAGGACTGAAGGCAGGATGTTGCATGATTTCAACGACTGCATTTCGTAAGAAACTGTTGAACACAAGCAGCCACATGTAGGCGGGCATTATCGTGGTGTAGGGTCAACTTGCCCACCAGGTCTGGCCGCGTATTCGATATGTGTCGTCGCAGACGCTTCAAGACTGAAATGTAATACTCAGCATTGACACTAACTTGTGGAGGAACGACATGCCAGTAGACTACACCTTCATGATCAAAGAAAATTATCATCTTCACCTTCCCAGCTGATTTGGTCTGGCGGACGTTTTTCGGAGGAGGCGAGCCTGTGTGTTTCCGGACACTCGTTGCGCGCTTCGTGAGGGGGTCAAAATAGTAAACCCATGTTTCATCGGCATTTATTACTGTGTTTAGAAAGTTAGGATCCTTTGCAATCATTTGTTTCCACTCATGACACACCTGAACTTTGGCTAGCTCTCGTTAGTTGATGAGGTACTCATCTGGAATACACACGATGCAGCAGCAATTTGTCGCGTAGAATGCGGAATGCCGACGTTTTTAAAATATTAGTTGACGCAGCTGTGTCTTCACATATCATTCGTCGATCTCCTTGCAGGATTTCCCAAACAGTGTTAACAATATGCTCTCTAACAACACTTTTAGGTCGACCAGGCCTAGGAGCGAGTTCTGCCAACAAACTCCCTTTTCTGAAATCATGGTACCATCTAAAAATCGTTGATGCACCCAAACATTTATTTTTGTAAACTCTTTTCATAAAATCAACTGTTTCTGGTGTCGTTTTACCCAAACGACAGAAAATTTTATCCCACATCGTATTTCAGTTCTTTACTCTGAATCAATCACCTTCATAGCTATATGGCGAAATGCAGATGTACCTAAAACAACTGCGCAACAACTAAACCAGAATCGTCTACCACGGCTAATAACTGTTGCCATTGATACTTCCTTAATTCAAAAAGGAATTTGCACTGTTGCCAACTCAAAAAAAGTTACTTTCAGATATTATGGAACGGCCTTTGTACATGTCATCATGTTCACTAATTTGAACCATTCTGTTTGCCAGTTGTTCAATTCCTGCACGGTAGGAATTGAACAACTGGCAAACAGATGGATTTAAACTATAGAAAGATCGTTTAAAGGCAAACAGCTCTTGGCACTCGTGTTCGACATCGTCTAAAATAGTCAACAGCTTGCCAAGAAAAAAATGCGCCATCACCCGAGACAAGTGGTAGCCTGAATGCGCTAAGTCGGGGCTGTATGGTGGATAAGGCACCAGCTCGATCCCATGTAGCTCTTGAAGTTTAACTTGGGTCCGACTAGCGGGGTGAGGTTTTGCATTCTCTTGTTGCAGCAGTGCTTACTTTCAGGTGACTAAGACAAGATACTTCTGCTGAAGTTTGTTATACGTCCTGTCCAATTCCTGAGAATACAGTTCGGCATTGATAGACCAACCATTCGAAATGAGCTCAAAGTGGATTATAACTTCATAATTCCACAGCATTAACTTTTTCCCAAAACGTCAACGTTTGCGGGTAGGTAAAACTGGTTCGGCTCTATTCAAACACTACTGTGAAGAATATGGATTACGCTGATATATCCCCTTTTCATTCCTATTCGTTTAATAAGCCGAGTATTGCGTGGATTTCTGAGCTCTTGCATACCTCGATACGTTGATGAGCTTAACGGTGCAGTGCGGAGCTCATGAGGCACCACACGACATCGTCTGTAAACTTTTCTGATCTCGTGCAGGTGCTCAGCATGATAGACTTAGAAGCTCCCAGTTCTTTCAACATATGCGAGTTATTATTCGTGGATTGTCTTCTACAGCCGCCTGCAGGGCGTCCGAATCAACAGCAGAGAGCCTACCCGAAACTTCCCTTTGTGTTCAAACTCCTAGCTGCAAATTACTTGAACCATGTTTGCACATTCCAAATAACCGCCAGGCCTTCACCTTCAACCTCGTTAATTTTTCGAACTGCTTCAGCAGCTTTAAACCCCTGTTTCCAGTAATGTCGTAAACAGAACCAATTTTAAACTATGTAACCATTGCAACTGACCGTGGTATAAGTTCAACACATGAGTCGCGACATGTGTTTCATGCCTCGTTTTGATTCCCGAAATACGAGCTTTCAGACGTCTGCAGCACAGTGAAACTGCCCCGCAGAAAATATGCGTATTTACGTCGTGCAAGTGTCCTATGCAAAAGAGCCTTTTTGTTCCAGACACCTCAGTACTATCGTACAATTTCTGATGTACTGCTTCGTATTGGGGAAGGGAGTGGTTATACCAGTGGCAGGTTTAATGTCGATATTGCTGAAATGCGAGGAAAAAAGGAACTATTTTGCTATAGTTTTTCGCAAAACCCGGAATGCTGTTTAAGAAACGCAGACATTTTGGACACCGTTTGTGTTAGGTACAATTTATATACGTAGTACTTTACCCTCAAAGAGGTAATACTACGTATATAAATTGTGAAAACACAAATCTGTTCGTGACGGAGATCGAATCAGCGCCACCTCACTCCAGAGTAAGTTGCTCTCCCAACTAAGCTACACGGATGGAATGCATCGCTACAGATTTGTCGTTTAGCCCAGCGATGGAAATGGGTCACAGGTCAGCGGGTCAACGCATCGACAATTTCTTGTGGGTCAAACGTGTCGGGTCAAGGCGTTTCTGACCAGATTTCGACCCAGTTTATTTCCGTTATATTTTTGAAAAAAAAAAAAAAAAAAACATTTTTCTCGAAGAAAAACGTGCACTATTGATTGTGCTCGACACTGGTGTCCGAGGACTGAAACATTATTTGTTATGCAAATTAAAGGAAGATTGTCCTTTCTTTTTGAAAGACAATGATGAAAACGACATTCACATTTTGGAAACTTTCAACTCATTATAAGCTGGTGAAAATGGGTGTTCCTGTGAAACATATTTTGAAGCTTGATATGGTATCAACAAAACAACAAAAACAGAAATTAAACATACAACAAATTACGTAATTCAAACATTTTGACTGTAGCAGCATCAAAATTAGCTGGAACAACTTTAATATCACTGCGGAGGAACTTTTTGATGCCCGCAGATTAATTTGAAAACGTGATATGTAAAACAATTAGGTTAATGCTGCAAATGAAGAACGACAGTTTCAATGCTTCCTGTAAGTTAATGAGTAAATTATACGTTCCCATAATAAGTTTTTTTATTTCCGTATAACCTACGCAAGATACCCCCTGAGGAGAGACTTTTCAAACTCCTTGTATATATATATCATCATCATCATCATTGTTAACCATTATCAATCCACTGCTGGACGAAGGTCTCTCCAAACCTCTTCCACAACGGTCTGTCTTGTGCCAGTCTCCTCCATGTTACTCCCGCATACTTTCAAATTTCATCAACCAATCTCTCATGTGGTCTTCTTCTGGGTCTTTTTCTGTCATTTGGAATCCAATATAAAATTTCTGTTGTCCATCGATGGTCTGTCCTTCTGGCAGTATGTCCAGCCCATTGCCATTTCAGGGATTTAACTCTGATCATGATTGGAAACGGAGTGAGACAAGGTGACACCGTATCACCCAAGCTCTTTAATGCCACATTGGAAAATGTTTTTCAATCACTGAACTGAGAAAACAAAGGGATAAAGATTAATGGAGATTATTTAACTCACCTTCGTTTTGCTGATGACGTAGTCATTTTCGCAACTACTCCATCAGAGCTGCAGAGTATGATCCAGGAATTTGCTGACAAGAGTAAAGAAGTGGGATTAAAAATGAACTTTCAGAAGACAAAAGTGATGTACAATGCTTTTACAAGAAATGAGGATTTATCTATTGATGGAGAAAAGCTGGAGATAACAGATACGTACGTTTATCTTGAACAGCAGATATCATGTGAGGGTCACATTGATGAAGAAATTAATCGGCGTATAAAACCTGCCTGGAGAGCTTTTAGAAGGAACAGCACAATTTTCAAGAGCAATATGCCATTATGTCTTAAAAGAAAAGTGTTTGATCAATGCATCTTTCCAGGGCTTACGCATGGTGCAGAGACGTGGACCTTAACTAAAAGAGACATACTGTACAAAGGCTGCAGACAACTCAAAGAAGCATGGAGAGGTGCATGCTTGGTGTAACCAGGAGAGATGAGAAGAGGAATTCGTGGGTCAGAAAAAAATATATATTACAGATATTAGAACTCAAATCAGAATTTTTCGGGTCAGGTCCGGGTCAGTTACAGATCCGGGTAGGGTCCAAACTTTTTGACCTGTTTCCAACTCTACCTCTGTAATACGTCACATCATTTCCCTCTTATTATTATTAATTTATTTATTTTTTGAAGCGAAGAACGAATTTTCCTAAATTCTAGACGATGTGTGGAACAAACATCACACATTTTTCGAACAACCCAACGGTCAGTACACCCATTTTTACGTTTGGGCGCCAATGTGAAAACACAAATCTATTCGCGCCCTCTCACTCCGGAGTAAGTTGCCCTCCCAACTAAGCTACACGGACGGAATGTATCGCTGCAGATTTGATGTCTTGACACGATTCTTTACCTCTGTAGTACGTCGCAAAATTACGTCAAAAGTAATTAGAAACTTTTTTGAATATTTCACGCCTTACTGAAACTGTTTATCAGGAATATAGTTATTGAACGTGATAACTAATTACACACGCCAGGCTGAGTGGAAAGAATAAAGTATTAAAAAGCAAAACCACCATCTGTTTTCCGTACAACTGTTTCTTCTCGAAAATTCCTTGATGTATTCTTATTGGAAAAGTGGCGCACGCTTTCCTGGGGCCTCACTCTGCTGCCAACATGAAAATTATGATCAAAATAAACCGATTTTTCATCAACATTGCATGGCACGCGTTAATCACATGAGGAGATGCATCTTATGAAACGGAAGAGAGCCCGTTGCCAGGATCGTTGTAGGGAAATTTTTATTGGAATAATGTCTGTCAAATATTTCAAAAATCTAATGCCATAGAGACATCTTATTTTATCTTTCGATGTGTTAGAGGAACATATGATTTATTGCCAAAAGTTCGGAAAGTAAAAATCATGAGACAGCAGGAAAAACACAAAAAGATACTTTTGTGCTTTCTTCTCTGCTCTGAGTCAAAGCTTTGCTTTGTATCTGGTGTTACTTTAAAAATGAAAAATGTTCTGAAAAGAGAGTTGAACTGAGTTGTGAAGCTTCGTTATGAATAAGCGCGTATGTTGGTCTTAGTTTTGATTTAAATGTATCAAATATATTTCTTAAGTTGATAAAAAGAACACACTCAGATATTGCTTCACAATTTTTGGAACAACTTGAACTGTTATGTGAAAATAATTATAAACTTAAAATTGGATCTCCTTCTGATTTTGCATTTTTCTTTTTCAATCATCTATCTCGATATTTATTTTGCTTTATATCTTATTTTTACTTGCTCCTTATTTCCGGCTGTCATCCTGTCTCTTTTTACTTTTCCTGTTTCCTTTTTTTTTATTTTCCCTGGTTTCTCAATAACTATTTGTCTCCCTGTTTTCATTTTTGTTCTAACATTCTGTGTCTTCATCTAGTTTTATATCTGCACGAATCTGTCTTTATTTCTCTTTCATCCATATGCCTTGACGTCCCTGTTTTACATTTGTACTTTTTTCTTCTGTCTCAATATTTGCTACCTCTATCAGTTATTACATCCCGATTGCTGTATCTGTTTCTATTTCTCTGTGTCAAATATTTCTCAAACATTCCTTCTATTCCTTTAACTTTATCTATTCTCTCTTTTGTGTTTCATAGCTCTAATTATCGCTGTTGGCTTCTCAATTTGTTTCATCGCCTTTCCACTCTAATTTTGTTTTTTTCTCTCTTTCTTTTTATCAATTAACTTTTTTACATAACAAAACCCAATGCTTGGACAAAAAAGGAAATAAAAGTGTGATGTGCTAGCGGGTCTGTGGGCTACGGGGATTCCTCCTGGCAGGCCCTACTTAGCTTTGTTCGGGAAGGACACTGTCGACTGCGCCAGTGTGATGTGTTAGCGGGCCTGTGGGTTTCAGGAATTCCTCCTGGCAGGCCCTACTTATCTTTGTTCAGGAAGGACACTGTCGACTGCGCCAGTGTGATGTGCTAGCGGGCCTGTGGGTTTCAGGAATTCCTATTGGCAGGCCCTACTTATCTTTGTTCGGGAAGGACACTGTCGACTGCGCCAGTGTGATGTGTTAGCGGGCCTGTGGGTTTCAGGAATTCCTCCTGGCAGGCCCTACTTATCTTTGTTCGGGAAGGACACTGTCGACTACGCCAGTGTGGTGTGTTAGCGGGCCTGTGGGTTTCAGGAATTCCTCCTGGAAAGCCCTACTTATCTTTGTTCAGGAAGGACACTGTCGACTGCGCCAGTGTGATGTGTTGGCGGGCCTGTGGTTTTCAGAAATTCCTCCTGGCAGGCCCTACTTATCTTTGTTCGGGAAGGACACTGTCGACTACGCCAGTGTGATGTGTTAGCGGGCCTGTGGGTTTCAGTAATTCCTCCTGGCAGGCTCTACTTATCTTTGTTCGGGAAGGACACTGTCGACTGCGCCAGTGTGATGTGTTAGCGGGCCTGTGGGTTTCAGTAATTCCTCCTGTCAGGCCCTACTTATCTTTGTTCGGGAAGGACACTGTCGACTGCGCAAGTGTGATGTGCTAGCGGGCCTGTGGTTTTCAGGAATTCCTCCTGGAAAGCCCTACTTATCTTTGTTCAGGAAGGACACTGTCGACTGCGCCAGTGTGATGTGTTGGCGGGCCTGTGGTTTTCAGAAATTCCTCCTGGCAGGCCCTACTTATCTTTGTTCGGGAAGGACACTGTCGACTGCACCAGTGTGATGTGCTAGCGGGCCTGTGGTTTTCAGGATTTCCTCCTGGCAGGCTCTACTTATCTTTGTTCGGGAAGGACACTGTCGACTGCGCCAGTGTGATGTGTTAGCGGGCCTGTGGGTTTCAGGAATTCCTCCTGGAAAGACCTACTTATCTTTGTTCGGGAAGGACACTGTCGACTGCGCCAGTGTGATGTGTTAGCGGGCCTGTGGTTTTCAGGAATTCCTCCTGGAAAGCCCTACTTATCTTTGTTCGGGAAGGACACTGTCGACTGCGCCAGTGTGATGTGTTAGCGGGCCTGTGGGTTTCAGGAATTCCTCCTGGAAAGCCCTACTTATCTTTGTTCGGGAAGGACACTGTCGACTGCGCCAGTGTGATGTGTTAGCGGGCCTGTGGGTTTCAGGAATTCCTCCTGGAAAGCCCTACTTATCTTTGTTCGGAAAGGACAGTGTCGACTGCGCCAGTGTGATGTGTTAGCGGGCCTGTGGGTTTCAGGAATTCCTCCTGGAAAGCCCTATTATTTTTGTTCGGGAAGGACACTGTCGACTGCGCCAGTGTGATGTGTTAGCGGGCCTGTGGTTTTCAGGAATTCCTCCTGGAAAGCCCTACTTATCATTGTTCGGGAAGGACACTGTCGACTGCGCCAGTGTGATGTGTTAGCGGGCCTGTGGGTTTCAGGAATTCCTCCTGGCAGGCCCTACTTATCTTTGTTCGGGAAGGACACTGTCGACTGCGCCAGTGTGATGTGTTAGCTGGCCTGTGGGTTTCAGGAATTCCTCCTGGAGAGCATTACTTATCTTTGTTCGGGAAGGACACTGTCGACTGCGCCAGTGTGATGTGTTAGCGGGCCTGTGGGTTTCAGGAATTCCTCCTGGAAAGCCCTACTTATCTTTGTTCGGGAAGGACACTGTCGACTGCGCCAGTGTGATGTGTTAGCGGGCCTGTGGGTTTCAGGAATTCCTCCTGGAAAGCCCTACTTATCTTTGTTCGGGAAGGACACTGTCGACTGCGCCAGTGTGATGTGTTAGCGGGCCTGTGGGTTTCGGGAATTCCTCCTGGAAAGCCCTACTTATCTTTGTTCGCGAAGGACACTGTCGACTGCGCCAGTGTGATGTGTTAGCGGGCCTGTGGGTTTCAGGAATTCCTCCTGGAAAGCCCTACTTATCTTTGTTCGGGAAGGACACTGTCGACTGCGCCAGTGTGATGTGTTAGCGGGCCTGTGGGTTTCAGGAATTCCTCCTGGCAGGCCCTACTTATCTTTGTTCGGGAAGGACACTGTCGACTGCGCCAGTGTGATGTGTTAGCGGGCCTGTGGGTTTCAGGAATTCCTCCTGGCAGGCCCAACTTAACTTTGTTCGGGAACGACACTGTCGACTGCGCCAGTGTGATGTGTTAGCGGGCCTGTGGGTTTCAGGAATTCCTCCTGGCAGGCCCTACTTATCTTTGTTCAGGAAGGACACTGTCGACTGCGCCAGTGTGATGTGCTAGCGGGCCTGTGGGTTTCAGGAATTCCTATTGGCAGGCCCTACTTATCTTTGTTCGGGAAGGACACTGTCGACTGCGCCAGTGTGATGTGTTAGCGGGCCTGTGGGTTTCAGGAATTCCTCCTGGCAGGCCCTACTTATCTTTGTTCGGGAAGGACACTGTCGACTACGCCAGTGTGGTGTGTTAGCGGGCCTGTGGGTTTCAGGAATTCCTCCTGGAAAGCCCTACTTATCTTTGTTCAGGAAGGACACTGTCGACTGCGCCAGTGTGATGTGTTAGCGGGCCGGTGGTTTTCAGGAATTCCTCCTGGCAGGCCCTACTTATCTTTGTTCGGGAAAGACACTGTCGACTACGCCAGTGTGATGTGTTAGCGGGCCTGTGGGTTTCCAGTAATTCCTCCTGGCAGGCTCTACTTATCTTTGTTCGGGAAGGACACTGTCCACTGCGCCAGTGTGATGTGTTGGCGGGCCTGTGGGTTTCAGTAATTCCTCCTGGCAGGCTCTACTTATCTTTGTTCGGGAAGGACACTGTCGACTGCGCCAGTGTGATGTGTTAGCGGGCCTGTGGGTTTCAGTAATTCCTCCTGGCAGGCCCTACTTATCTTTGTTCGGGAAGGACACTGTCGACTGCGCAAGTGTGATGTGCTAGCGGGCCTGTGGTTTTCAGGAATTCCTCCTGGAAAGCCCTACTTATCTTTGTTCAGGAAGGACAATGTCGACTGCGCCAGTGTGATGTGTTGGCGGGCCTGTGGTTTTCAGAAATTCCTCCTGGCAGGCCCTACTTATCTTTGTTCGGGAAGGACACTGTCGACTGCACCAGTGTGATGTGCTAGCGGGCCTGTGGTTTTCAGGATTTCCTCCTGGCAGACTCTACTTATCTTTGTTCGGGAAGGACACTGTCGACTGCGCCAGTGTAATGTGTTAGCGGGCCTGTGGGTTTCAGGAATTCCTCCTGGAAAGACCTACTTATCTTTGTTCGGGAAGGACACTGTCGACTGCGCCAGTGTGATGTGTTAGCGGGCCTGTGGTTTTCAGGAATTCCTCCTGGAAAGCCCTACTTATCTTTGTTCGGGAAGGACACTGTCGACTGCGCCAGTGTGATGTGTTAGCGGGCCTGTGGGTTTCAGGAATTCCTCCTGGAAAGCCCTACTTATCTTTGTTCGGGAAGGACACTGTCGACTGCGCCAGTGTGATGTGTTAGCGGGCCTGTGGGTTTCAGGAATTCCTCCTGGAAAGCCCTACTTATCTTTGTTCGGGAAGGACACTGTCGACTGCGCCAGTGTGATGTGTTAGCGGGCCTGTGGTTTTCAGGAATTCCTTCTGGAAAGCCCTACTTATCTTTGTTCGGGAAGGACACTGTCGACTGCGCCAGTGTGATGTGTTAGCGGGCCTGTGGTTTTCAGGAATTCCTCCTGGCAGGCCCTACTTATATTTGTTCGGGAAGGACACTGTCGACTGCGCCAGTGTGATCTGTTAGCGGGCCTGTGGGTTTCAGGAATTCCTCCTGGAAAGCCTTACTTATCTTTGTTCGGGAAGGACAGTGTCGACTGCGCCAGTGTGATGTGTTAGCGGGCCTGTGGGTTTCAGGAATTCCTCCTGGCAGGCCCTACTTATCTTTGTTCGGGAAGGACACTGTCGACTGCGCCAGTGTGATCTGTTAGCGGGCCTGTGGGTTTCAGGAATTCCTCCTGGAAAGCCCTACTTATCTTTGTTCGGGAAGGACAGTGTCGACTGCGCCAGTGTGATGTGTTAGCGGGCCTGTGGGTTTCAGGAATTCCTCCTGGCAGGCCCTACTTATCTTTGTTCGGTAAGGACACTGTCGACTGCGCCAGTGTGATGTTTTAGCGGGCCTGTGGGTTTCAGGAATTCCTCCTGGCAGGCCCTACTTATCTTTGTTCGGGAAGGACACTGTCGACTGCGCCAGTGTGATGTGTTAGCGGGCCTGTGGGTTTCAGGAATTCCTCCTGGAAAGCCCTACTTATCTTTGTTCGGGAAGGACACTGTCGACTGCGCCAGTGTGATGTGTTAGCGGGCCTGTGGGTTTCAGGAATTCCTCCTGGCAGGCCCTACTTATCTTTGTTCAGGAAGGACACTGTCGACTGCGCCAGTGTGATGTGCTAGCGGGCCTGTGGGTTTCAGGAATTCCTATTGGCAGGCCCTACTTATCTTTGTTCGGGAAGGACACTGTCGACTGCGCCAGTGTGATGTGTTAGCGGGCCTGTGGGTTTCAGGAATTCCTCCTGGCAGGCCCTACTTATCTTTGTTCGGGAAGGACACTGTCGACTACGCCAGTGTGGTGTGTTAGCGGGCCTGTGGGTTTCAGGAATTCCTCCTGGAAAGCCCTACTTATCTTTGTTCAGGAAGGACACTGTCGACTGCGCCAGTGTGATGTGTTAGCGGGCCGGTGGTTTTCAGGAATTCCTCCTGGCAGGCCCTACTTATCTTTGTTCGGGAAAGACACTATCGACTACGCCAGTGTGATGTGTTAGCGGGCCTGTGGGTTTCAGTAATTCCTCCTGGCAGGCTCTACTTATCTTTGTTCGGGAAGGACACTGTCCACTGCGCCAGTGTGATGTGTTGGCGGGCCTGTGGGTTTCAGTAATTCCTCCTGGCAGGCTCTACTTATCTTTGTTCGGGAAGGACACTGTCGACTGCGCCAGTGTGATGTGTTAGCGGGCCTGTGGGTTTCAGTAATTCCTCCTGGCAGGCCCTACTTATCTTTGTTCGGGAAGGACACTGTCGACTGCGCAAGTGTGATGTGCTAGCGGGCCTGTGGTTTTCAGGAATTCCTCCTGGAAAGCCCTACTTATCTTTGTTCAGGAGGGACACTGTCGACTGCGCCAGTGTGATGTGTTGGCGGGCCTGTGGTTTTCAGAAATTCCTCCTGGCAGGCCCTACTTATCTTTGTTCGGGAAGGACACTGTCGACTGCACCAGTGTGATGTGCTAGAGGGCCTGTGGTTTTCAGGATTTCCTCCTGGCAGACTCTACTTATCTTTGTTCGGGAAGGACACTGTCGACTGCGCCAGTGTGATGTGTTAGCGGGCCTGTGGGTTTCAGGAATTCCTCCTGGAAAGACCTACTTATCTTTGTTCGGGAAGGACACTGTCGACTGCGCCAGTGTGATGTGTTAGCGGACCTGTGGTTTTCAGGAATTCCTCCTGGAAAGCCCTACTTATCTTTGTTCGGGAAGGACACTGTCGACTGCGCCAGTGTGATGTGTTAGCGGGCCTGTGGGTTTCAGGAATTCCTCCTGGAAAGCCCTACTTATCTTTGTTCGGGAAGGACACTGTCGACTGCGCCAGTGTGATGTGTTAGCGGGCCTGTGGTTTTCAGGAATTCCTTCTGGAAAGCCCTACTTATCTTTGTTCGGGAAGGACACTGTCGACTGCGCCAGTGTGATGTGTTAGCAGGCCTGTGGTTTTCTGGAATTCCTCCTGGCAGGCCCTACTTATCTTTGTTCGGGAAGGACACTGTCGACTGCGCCAGTGTGATCTGTTAGCGGGCCTGTGGGTTTCAGGAATTCCTCCTGGAAAGCCCTACTTATCTTTGTTCGGGAAGGACAGTGTCGACTGCGCCAGTGTGATGTGTTAGCGGGCCTGTGGGTTTCAGGAATTCCTCCTGGCAGGCCCTACTTATCTTTGTTCGGTAAGGACACTGTCGACTGCGCCAGTGTGATGTTTTAGCGGGCCTGTGGGTTTCAGGAATTCCTCCTGGCAGGCCCTACTTATCTTTGTTCGGGAAGGACACTGTCGACTGCGCCAGTGTGATGTGTTAGCGGGCCTGTGGGTTTCAGGAATTCCTCCTGGAAAGCCCTACTTATCTTTGTTCGGGAAGGACACTGTCGACTGCGCCAGTGTGATGTGTTAGCGGGCCTGTGGGTTTCAGGAATTCCTCCTGGAAAGCCCTATTATTTTTGTTCGGGAAGGACACTGTCGACTGCGCCAGTGTGATGTGTTGGCGGGCCTGTGGTTTTCAGAAATTCCTCCTGGAAAGCCCTACTTATCTTTGTTCGGGAAGGACACTGTCGACTGCGCCAGTGTGATGTGCTAGCGGGCCTGTGGTTTTCAGAAATTCCTCCTGGCAGGCCCTACTTATCTTTGTTCGGGAAGGACACTGTCGACTGCACCAGTGTGATGTGCTAGCGGGCCTGTGGGTTTCAGGAATTCCTCCTGGCAGACTCTACTTATCTTTGTTCGGGAAGGACACTGTCGACTGCGCCAGTGTGATGTGTTAGCGGGCCTGTGGTTTTCAGGAATTCCTCCTGGAAAGACCTACTTATCTTTGTTCGGGAAGGACACTGTCGACTGCGCCAGTGTGATGTGTTAGCGGGCCTGTGGTTTTCAGGAATTCCTCCTGGAAAGCCCTACTTATCTTTGTTCGGGAAGGACACTGTCGACTGCGCCAGTGTGATGTGTTAGCGGGCCTGTGGGTTTCAGGAATTCCTCCTGGAAAGCCCTACTTATCTTTGTTCGGGAAGGACACTGTCGACTGCGCCAGTGTGATGTGTTAGCAGGCCTGTGGGTTTCAGGAATTCCTCCTGGAAAGCCCTACTTATCTTTGTTCGGGAAGGACACTGTCGACTGCGCCAGTGTGATGTGTTAGCGGGCCTGTGGTTTTCAGGAATTCCTTCTGGAAAGCCCTACTTATCTTTGTTCGGGAAGGACACTGTCGACTGCGCCAGTGTGATGTGTTAGCGGGCCTGTGGTTTTCAGGAATTCCTCCTGGCAGGCCCTACTTATCTTTGTTCGGGAAGGACACTGTCGACTGCGCCAGTGTGATCTGTTAGCGGGCCTGTGGGTTTCAGGAATTCCTCCTGGAAAGCCCTACTTATCTTTGTTCGGGACGGACAGTGTCGACTGCGCCAGTGTGATGTGTTAGCGGGCCTGTGGGTTTCAGGAATTCCTCCTGGCAGGCCCTACTTATCTTTGTTCGGGAAGGACACTGTCGACTGCGCCAGTGTGATGTGTTAGCTGGCCTGTGGGTTTCAGGAATTCCTCCTGGAGAGCATTACTTATCTTTGTTCGGGAAGGACACTGTCGACTGCGCCAGTGTGATGTGTTAGCGGGCCTGTGGGTTTCAGGAATTCCTCCTGGAAAGCCCTACTTATCTTTGTTCGGGAAGGACACTGTCGACTGCGCCAGTGTGATGTGTTAGCGGGCCTGTGGGTTTCGGGAATTCCTCCTGGAAAGCCCTACTTATCTTTGTTCGGGAAGGACACTGTCGACTGCGCCAGTGTGATGTGTTAGCGGGCCTGTGGGTTTCCAGGAATTCCTCCTGGAAAGCCCTACTTATCTTTGTTCGGGAAGGACACTGTCGACTGCGCCAGTGTGATGTGTTAGCGGGCCTGTGGGTTTCAGGAATTCCTCCTGGAAAGCCCTACTTATCTTTGTTCGGGAAGGACACTGTCGACTGCGCCAGTGTGATGTGTTAGCGGGCCTGTGGGTTTCGGGAATTCCTCCTGGAAAGCCCTACTTATCTTTGTTCGCGAAGGACACTGTCGACTGCGCCAGTGTGATGTGTTAGCGGGCCTGTGGGTTTCAGGAATTCCTCCTGGCAGGCCCTACTTATCTTTGTTCATGAAGGACACTGTCGACTGCGCCAGTGTGATGTGTTAGCGGGCCTGTGGGTTTCAGGAATTCCTCCTGGCAGGCCCTACTTATCTTTGTTCAGGAAGGACACTGTCGACTGCGCCAGTGTGATGTGCTAGCGGGCCTGTGGGTTTCAGGAATTCCTATTGGCAGGCCCTACTTATCTTTGTTCGGGAAGGACACTGTCGACTGCGCCAGTGTGATGTGTTAGCGGGCCTGTGGGTTTCAGGAATTCCTCCTGGCAGGCCCTACTTATCTTTGTTCGGGAAGGACACTGTCGACTACGCCAGTGTGGTGTGTTAGCGGGCCTGTGGGTTTCAGGAATTTCTCCTGGAAAGCCCTACTTATCTTTGTTCAGGAAGGACACTGTCGACTGCGCCAGTGTGATGTGTTAGCGGGCCGGTGGTTTTCAGGAATTCCTCCTGGCAGGCCCTACTTATCTTTGTTCGGGAAAGACACTGTCGACTACGCCAGTGTGATGTGTTAGCGGGCCTGTATGTTTCAGTAATTCCTCCTGGCAGGCTCTACTTATCTTTGTTCGGGAAGGACACTGTCCACTGCGCCAGTGTGATGTGTTGGCGGGCCTGTGGGTTTCAGTAATTCCTCCTGGCAGGCTCTACTTATCTTTGTTCGGGAAGGACACTGTCGACTGCGCCAGTGTGATGTGTTAGCGGGCCTGTGGGTTTCGGTAATTCCTCCTGGCAGGCCCTACTTATCTTTGTTCGGGAAGGACATTGTCGACTGCGCAAGTGTGATGTGCTAGCGGGCCTGTGGTTTTCAGGAATTCCTCCTGGAAAGCCCTACTTATCTTTGTTCAGGAAGGACACTGTCGACTGCGCCAGTGTGATGTGTTGGCGGGCCTGTGGTTTTCAGAAATTCCTCCTGGCAGGCCCTACTTATCTTTGTTCGGGAAGGACACTGTCGACTGCACCAGTGTGATGTGCTAGCGGGCCTGTGGTTTTCAGGATTTCCTCCTGGCAGACTCTACTTATCTTTGTTCGGGAAGGACACTGTCGACTGCGCCAGTGTGATGTGTTAGCGGGCCTGTGGGTTTCAGGAATTCCTCCTGGAAAGACCTACTTATCTTTGTTCGGGAAGGACACTGTCGACTGCGCCAGTGTGATGTGTTAGCGGGCCTGTGGGTTTCAGGAATTCCTCCTGGAAAGACCTACTTATCTTTGTTCGGGAAGGACACTGTCGACTGCGCCAGTGTGATGTGTTAGCGGGCCTGTGGTTTTCAGGAATTCCTCCTGGAAAGCCCTACTTATCTTTGTTCGGGAAGGACACTGTCGACTGCGCCAGTGTGATGTGTTAGCGGGCCTGTGGGTTTCAGGAATTCCTCCTGGAAAGCCCTACTTATCTTTGTTCGGGAAGGACACTGTCGACTGCGCCAGTGTGATGTGTTAGCGGGCCTGTGGGTTTCAGGAATTCCTCCTGGAAAGCCCTACTTATCTTTGTTCGGGAAGGACACTGTCGACTGCGCCAGTGTGATGTGTTAGCGGGCCTGTGGTTTTCAGGAATTCCTTCTGGAAAGCCCTACTTATCTTTGTTCGGGAAGGACACTGTCGACTGCGCCAGTGTGATGTGTTAGCGGGCCTGTGGTTTTCAGGAATTCCTCCTGGCAGGCCCTACTTATCTTTGTTCGGGAAGGACACTGTCGACTGCGCCAGTGTGATGTGTTAGCGGGCCTGTGGGTTTCAGGAATTCCTCCTGGAAAGCCCTACTTATCTTTGTTCGGGAAGGACACTGTCGACTGCGCCAGTGTGATGTGTTAGCGGGCCTGTGGGTTTCAGGAATTCCTCCTGGCAGGCCCTACTTATCTTTGTTCGGGAAGGACACTGTCGACTGCGCCAGTGTGATGTGTTAGCGGGCCTGTGGGTTTCAGGAATTCCTCCTGGCAGGCCCTACTTATCTTTGTTCGGGAAGGACACTGTCGACTGCGCCAGTGTGATGTGTTAGCGGGCCTGTGGGTTTCAGGAATTCCTCCTGGAAAGCCCTACTTATCTTTGTTCGGGAAGGACACTGTCGACTGCCAGCGATGTATGTGTTAGCGGGCCTGTGGGTTTCAGGAATTCCTTCTGGAAAGCCCTACTTATCTTTGTTCGGGAAGGACACTGTCGACTGCGCCAGTGTGATGTGTTAGCGGGCCTGTGGTTTTCAGGAATTCCTCCTGGCAGGCCCTACTTATCTTTGTTCGGGAAGGACACTGTCGACTGCGCCAGTGTGATCTGTTAGCGGGCCTGTGGGTTTCAGGAATTCCTCCTGGAAAGCCCTACTTATCTTTGTTCGGGAAGGACAGTGTCGACTGCGCCAGTGTGATGTGTTAGCGGGCCTGTGGGTTTCAGGAATTCCTCCTGGCAGGCCCTACTTATCTTTGTTCGGGAAGGACACTGTCGACTGCGCCAGTGTGATGTGTTAGCGGGCCTGTGGGTTTCAGGAATTCCTCCTGGCAGGCCCTACTTATCTTTGTTCGGGAAGGACACTGTCGACTGCGCCAGTGTGATGTGTTAGCGGGCCTGTGGGTTTCAGGAATTCCTCCTGGAAAGCCCTACTTATCTTTGTTCGGGAAGGACACTGTCGACTGCGCCAGTGTGATGTGTTAGCGGGCCTGTGGGTTTCAGGAATTCCTCCTGGAAAGCCCTACTTATCTTTGTTCGGGAAGGACACTGTCGACTGCGCCAGTGTGATGTGCTAGCGGGCCTGTGGTTTTCAGGAATTCCTCCTGGAAAGCCCTACTTATCTTTGTTCAGGAAGGACACTGTCGACTGCGCCAGTGTGATGTGTTGGCGGGCCTGTGGTTTTCAGAAATTTTCCTGGCAGGCCCTACTTATCTTTGTTCGGGAAGGACACTGTCGACTGCACCAGTGTGATGTGCTAGCGGGCCTGTGGTTTTCAGGATTTCCTCCTGGCAGACTCTACTTATCTTTGTTCGGGAAGGACACTGTCGACTGCGCCAGTGTGATGTGTTAGCGGGCCTGTGGGTTTCAGGAATTCCTCCTGGAAAGACCTACTTATCTTTGTTCGGGAAGGACACTGTCGACTGCGCCAGTGTGATGTGTTAGCGGGCCTGTGGTTTTCAGGAATTCCTCCTGGAAAGACCTACTTATCTTTGTTCGGGAAGGACACTGTCGACTGCGCCAGTGTGATGTGTTAGCGGGCCTGTGGTTTTCAGGAATTCCTCCTGGCAGGCCCTACTTATCTTTGTTCGGGAAGGACACTGTCGACTGCGCCAGTGTGATGTGTTAGCGGGCCTGTGGGTTTCAGGAATTCCTCCTGGAAAGCCCTACTTATCTTTGTTCGGGAAGGACACTGTCGACTGCGCCAGTGTGATGTGTTAGCGGGCCTGTGGGTTTCAGGAATTCCTCCTGGCAGGCCCTACTTATCTTTGTTCGGGAAGGACACTGTCGACTGCGCCAGTGTGATGTGTTAGCAGGCCTGTGGGTTTCAGGAATTCCTCCTGGAGAGCCCTACTTATCTTTGTTCGGGAAGGACACTGTCGACTGCGCCAGTGTGATGTGTTAGCGGGCCTGTGGGTTTCAGGAATTCCTCCTGGAAAGCCCTACTTATCTTTGTTCGGGAAGGACACTGTCGACTGCGCCAGTGTGATGTGTTAGCGGGCCTGTGGGTTTCAGGAATTCCTCCTGGCAGGCCCTACTTATCTTTGTTCAGGAAGGACACTGTCGACTGCGCCAGTGTGATGTGTTAGCGGGCCTGTGGGTTTCAGGAATTCCTCCTGGAAAGCCCTACTTATCTTTGTTCGCGAAGGACACTGTCGACTGCGCCAGTGTGATGTGTTAGCGGGCCTGTGGGTTTCAGGAATTCCTCCTGGAAAGGCCCTACTTATCTTTGTTCGGGAAGGACACTGTCGACTGCGCCAGTGTGATGTGTTAGCGGGCCTGTGGGTTTCAGGAATTCCTCCTGGCAGGCCCTACTTATCTTTGTTCGGAAGGACACTGTCGACTGCGCCAGTGTGATGTGTTAGCGGGCCTGTGGGTTTCAGGAATTCCTCCTGGCAGGCCCTACTTATCTTTGTTCGGGAAGGACACTGTCGACTGCGCCAGTGTGATGTGTTAGCGGGCCTGTGGGTTTCAGGAATTCCTCCTGGCAGGCCCTACTTATCTTTGTTCAGGAAGGACACTGTCGACTGCGCCAGTGTGATGTGTTAGCGGGCCTGTGGGTTTCAGGAATTCCTCCTGGAAAGGCCCTACTTATCTTTGTTCGGGAAGGACACTGTCGACTGCGCCAGTGTGATGTGTTAGCGGGCCTGTGGGTTTCAGGAATTCCTCCTGGCAGGCCCTACTTATCTTTGTTCGGGAAGGACACTGTCGACTACGCCAGTGTGATGTGTTAGCGGGCCTGTGGGTTTCAGGAATTTCCTCCTGGAAAGCCCTACTTATCTTTGTTCAGGAAGGACACTGTCGACTGCGCCAGTGTGATGTCGATTGTACGCCAGTGTGATGTGTTAGCGGGCCTGTATGTTTCAGTAATTCCTCCTGGCAGGCTCTACTTATCTTTGTTCGGGAAGGACACTGTCCACTGCGCCAGTGTGATGTGTTGTCAGGCCTACTTAAGGACACTGGAAGACTGTCGACTCTGTGATGTGAGCGGGCCTGTGGCGGCCAGGCTGTGGTTTTCAGAAATTCCTCCTGGCAGGCCCTACTTATCTTTGTTCGGGAAGGACACTGTCGACTGCACCAGTGTGATGTGCTAGCGGGCCAGGATCGGGAAGGACACTGTCGACTGCGCCAGTGTGATGTGTTAGCGGGCCTGTGGGTTTCAGGAATTCCTCCTGACCTACTTATCTTTGTTCAGGAAGGACACTGTCGACTGCGCCAGTGTGATGTGTTAGCGGGCCTGTGGTTTTCAGGAATTCCTCCTGGAAAGCCCTACTTATCTTTGTTCGGGAAGGACACTGTCGACTGCGCCAGTGTGATGTGTTAGCGGGCCTGTGGGTTTCAGGAATTCCTCCTGGAAAGCCCTACTTATCTTTGTTCGGGAAGGACACTGTCGACTGCGCCAGTGTGATGTGTTAGCGGGCCTGTGGGTTTCAGGAATTCCTCCTGGAAAGCCCTACTTATCTTTGTTCGGGAAGGACACTGTCGACTGCGCCAGTGTGATGTGTTAGCGGGCCTGTGGTTTCAGGAATTCCTTCTGGAAAGCCCTACTTATCTTTGTTCGGGAAGGACACTGTCGACTGCGCCAGTGTGATGTGTTAGCGGGCCTGTGGGTTTCAGGAATTCCTCCTGGAAAGCCCTACTTATCTTTGTTCGGGAAGGACACTGTGTCGCCAGTGTGATGTGTTAGCGGGCCTGTGGGTTTCAGGAATTCCTTCCTGGAAAGCCCTACTTATCTTTGTTCGGGAAGGACACTGTCGACTGCGCCAGTGTGATGTGTTAGCGGGCCTGTGGGTTTCAGGAATTCCTCCTGGCAGGCCCTACTTATCTTTGTTCGGGAAGGACACTGTCGACTGCGCCAGTGTGATGTGTTAGCGGGCCTGTGGGTTTCAGGAATTCCTCCTGGAAAGCCCTACTTATCTTTGTTCGGGAAGGACACTGTCGACTGCGCCAGTGTGATGTGTTAGCGGGCCTGTGGGTTTCAGGAATTCCTCCTGGAAAGCCCTACTTATCTTTGTTCGGGAAGGACACTGTCGACTGCGCCAGTGTGATGTGTTAGCGGGCCTGTGGTTTTCAGGAATTCCTCCTGGAAAGCCCTACTTATCTTTGTTCGGGAAGGACACTGTCGACTGCGCCAGTGTGATGTGTTAGCGGGCCTGTGGTGTGGTTCTGTTAGCGTGTTAGCCTGTGGGTTTCAATAATTCCTCCTGGAAAGCCCTACTTATCTTTGTTCGGGAAGGACAGTGTCGACTGCGCCAGTGTGATGTGTTAGCGGGCCTGTGGGTTTCAGGAATTCCTCCTGGCAGGCCCTACTTATCTTTGTTCGGAAGGACACTGTCGACTGCGCCAGTGTGATGTGTTAGCGGGCCTGTGGGTTTCAGGAATTCCTCCTGGCAGGCCCTACTTATCTTTGTTCGGGAAGGACACTGTCGACTGCGCCAGTGTGATGTGTTAGCGGGCCTGTGGGTTTCAGGAATTCCTCCTGGAAAGCCCTACTTATCTTTGTTCAGGAAGGACACTGTCGACTGCGCCAGTGTGATGTGTTAGCGGGCCTGTGGGTTTCAGGAATTCCTCCTGGAAAGCCCTACTTATCTTTGTTCGGGAAGGACACTGTCGACTGCGCCAGTGTGATGTGTTAGCGGGCCTGTGGTTTCAGGAATTCCTCCTGGAAAGCCCTACTTATCTTTGTTCGGGAAGGACACTGTCGACTGCGCCAGTGTGATGTGTTAGCGGGCCTGTGGTTTCAGAAATTCCTCCTGGCAGGCCCTACTTATCTTTGTTCAGGACACTGTCGACTGCACCAGTGTGATGTGCTAGCGGGCCTGTGGTTTCAGGAGGCAGACCTACTTATCTTTGTTCGGGAAGGACACTGTCGACTGCGCCAGTGTGATGTGTTAGCGGGCCTGTGGGTTTTCAGGAATTCCTCCTGGAAAGCCCTACTTATCTTTGTTCGGGAAGGACACTGTCGACTGCGCCAGTGTGATGTGTTAGCGGGCCTGTGGTTTTCAGGAATTCCTCCTGGAAAGCCCTACTTATCTTTGTTCAGGAAGGACACTGTCGACTGCGCCAGTGTGATGTGTTAGCGGGCCTGTGGGTTTCAGGAATTCCTCCTGGCAGGCCCTACTTATCTTTGTTCGGGAAGGACACTGTCGACTGCGCCAGTGTGATGTGTTAGCGGGCCTGTGGGTTTCAGGAATTCCTCCTGGAAAGCCCTACTTATCTTTGTTCGGGAAGGACACTGTCGACTGCGCCAGTGTGATGTGTTAGCGGGCCTGTGGGTTTCAGGAATTCCTCCTGGAAAGCCCTACTTATCTTTGTTCGGGAAGGACACTGTCGACTGCGCCAGTGTGATGTGTTAGCGGGCCTGTGGGTTTCAGGAATTCCTCCTGGCAAAGCCCTACTTATCTTTGTTCGGGAAGGACACTGTCGACTGCGCCAGTGTGATGTGTTAGCGGGCCTGTGGGTTTCAGGAATTCCTCCTGGAAAGCCCTACTTATCTTTGTTCGGGAAGGACACTGTCGACTGCGCCAGTGTGATGTGTTAGCGGGCCTGTGGGTTTCAGGAATTCCTCCTGGAAAGCCCTACTTATCTTTGTTCGGGAAGGACACTGTCGACTGCGCCAGTGTGATGTGTTAGCGGGCCTGTGGGTTTCAGGAATTCCTCCTGGCAGGCCCTACTTATCTTTGTTCGGAAGGACACTGTCGACTGCGCCAGTGTGATGTGTTAGCGGGCCTGTGGGTTTCAGGAATTCCTCCTGGCAGGCCCTACTTATCTTTGTTCAGGAAGGACACTGTCGACTGCGCCAGTGTGATGTGTTAGCGGGCCTGTGGGTTTTCAGGAATTCCTCTGGCAGGCCCTACTTATCTTTGTTCAGGAAGGACACTGTCGACTGCGCCAGTGTGATGTGTTAGCGGGCCTGTGGGTTTCAGGAATTCCTGGCAGGCCCTACTTATCTTTGTTCGACACTGTCGACTACGCCAGTGCAGGTAGATCTTTGTTCAGGAAGGACACCCGACTGCGCCAGTGTGATGTGTTAGCGGGCCGGTGCGGGCACTGTCGACTACGCCAGTGTGATGTGTTCAGCGACTGGCAGGCTCTACTTATCGCATGTGTTGGCGGGCCTGTGGGTTTCAGTAATTCCTCCTGGCAGGCTCTACTTATCTTTGTTCGGGAAGGACACTGTCGACTGCGCCAGTGTGATGTGTTAGCGGGCCTGTGGGTTTCGGTAATTCCTCCTGGCAGGCCCTACTTATCTTTGTTCGGGAAGGACATTGTCGACTGCGCAAGTGTGATGTGCTAGCGGGCCTGTGGTTTTCAGGAATTCCTCCTGGAAAGCCCTACTTATCTTTGTTCAGGAAGGACACTGTCGACTGCGCCAGTGTGATGTGTTGGCGGGCCTGTGGTTTTCAGAAATTCCTCCTGGCAGGCCCTACTTATCTTTGTTCGGGAAGGACACTGTCGACTGCACCAGTGTGATGTGCTAGCGGGCCTGTGGTTTTCAGGATTTCCTCCTGGCAGACTCTACTTATCTTTGTTCGGGAAGGACACTGTCGACTGCGCCAGTGTGATGTGTTAGCGGGCCTGTGGGTTTCAGGAATTCCTCCTGGAAAGACCTACTTATCTTTGTTCGGGAAGGACACTGTCGACTGCGCCAGTGTGATGTGTTAGCGGGCCTGTGGGTTTCAGGAATTCCTCCTGGAAAGACCTACTTATCTTTGTTCGGGAAGGACACTGTCGACTGCGCCAGTGTGATGTGTTAGCGGGCCTGTGGTTTTCAGGAATTCCTCCTGGAAAGCCCTACTTATCTTTGTTCGGGAAGGACACTGTCGACTGCGCCAGTGTGATGTGTTAGCGGGCCTGTGGGTTTCAGGAATTCCTCCTGGAAAGCCCTACTTATCTTTGTTCGGGAAGGACACTGTCGACTGCGCCAGTGTGATGTGTTAGCGGGCCTGTGGGTTTCAGGAATTCTTCCTGGAAAGCCCTACTTATCTTTGTTCGGGAAGGACACTGTCGACTGCGCCAGTGTGATGTGTTAGCGGGCCTGTGGTTTTCAGGAATTCCTTCTGGAAAGCCCTACTTATCTTTGTTCGGGAAGGACACTGTCGACTGCGCCAGTGTGATGTGTTAGCGGGCCTGTTTTTTCAGGAATTCCTCCTGGCAGGCCCTACTTATCTTTGTTCGGGAAGGACACTGTCGACTGCGCCAGTGTGATGTGTTAGCGGGCCTGTGGGTTTCAGGAATTCCTCCTGGAAAGCCCTACTTATCTTTGTTCGGGAAGGACACTGTCGACTGCGCCAGTGTGATGTGTTAGCGGGCCTGTGGTTTTCAGGAATTCCTTCTGGAAAGCCCTACTTATCTTTGTTCGGGAAGGACACTGTCGACTGCGCCAGTGTGATGTGTTAGCGGGCCTGTGGTTTTCTGGAATTCCTCCTGGCAGGCCCTACTTATCTTTGTTCGGGAAGGACACTGTCGACTGCGCCAGTGTGATCTGTTAGCGGGCCTGTGGGTTTCAATAATTCCTCCTGGAAAGCCCTACTTATCTTTGTTCGGGAAGGACAGTGTCGACTGCGCCAGTGTGATGTGTTAGCGGGCCTGTGGGTTTCAGGAATTCCTCCTGGCAGGCCCTACTTATCTTTGTTCGGTAAGGACACTGTCGACTGCGCCAGTGTGATGTTTTAGCGGGCCTGTGGGTTTCAGGAATTCCTCCTGGCAGGCCCTACTTATCTTTGTTCGGGAAGGACACTGTCGACTGCGCCAGTGTGATGTGTTAGCGGGCCTGTGGGTTTCAGGAATTCCTCCTGGAAAGCCCTACTTATCTTTGTTCGGGAAGGACACTGTCGACTGCGCCAGTGTGATGTGTTAGCGGGCCTGTGGGTTTCAGGAATTCCTCCTGGAAAGCCCTATTATTTTTGTTCGGGAAGGACACTGTCGACTGCGCCAGTGTGATGTGCTAGCGGGCCTGTGGTTTTCAGGAATTCCTCCTGGAAAGCCCTACTTATCTTTGTTCAGGAAGGACACTGTCGACTGCGCCAGTGTGATGTGTTGGCGGGCCTGTGGTTTCAGAAATTCCTCCTGGCAGGCCCTACTTATCTTTGTTCGGGAAGGACACTGTCGACTGCACCAGTGTGATGTGCTAGCGGGCCTGTGGTTTTCAGGATTTCCTCCTGGCAGACTCTACTTATCTTTGTTCGGGAAGGACACTGTCGACTGCGCCAGTGTGATGTGTTAGCGGGCCTGTGGGTTTCAGGAATTCCTCCTGGAAAGACCTACTTATCTTTGTTCGGGAAGGACACTGTCGACTGCGCCAGTGTGATGTGTTAGCGGGCCTGTGGTTTTCAGGAATTCCTCCTGGAAAGCCCTACTTATCTTTGTTCGGGAAGGACACTGTCGACTGCGCCAGTGTGATGTGTTAGCGGGCCTGTGGGTTTTCAGGAATTCCTCCTGGCAGGCCCTACTTATCTTTGTTCGGGAAGGACACTGTCGACTGCGCCAGTGTGATCTGTTAGCGGGCCTGTGGGTTTCAGGAATTCCTCCTGGAAAGCCCTACTTATCTTTGTTCGGGACGGACAGTGTCGACTGCGCCAGTGTGATGTGTTAGCGGGCCTGTGGGTTTCAGGAATTCCTCCTGGCAGGCCCTACTTATCTTTGTTCGGGAAGGACACTGTCGACTGCGCCAGTGTGATGTGTTAGCTGGCCTGTGGGTTTCAGGAATTCCTCCTGGAGAGCATTACTTATCTTTGTTCGGGAAGGACACTGTCGACTGCGCCAGTGTGATGTGTTAGCGGGCCTGTGGGTTTCAGGAATTCCTCCTGGAAAGCCCTACTTATCTTTGTTCGGGAAGGACACTGTCGACTGCGCCAGTGTGATGTGTTAGCGGGCCTGTGGGTTTCAGGAATTCCTCCTGGAAAGCCCTACTTATCTTTGTTCGGGAAGGACACTGTCGACTGCGCCAGTGTGATGTGTTAGCGGGCCTGTGGGTTTCGGGAATTCCTCCTGGAAAGCCCTACTTATCTTTGTTCGCGAAGGACACTGTCGACTGCGCCAGTGTGATGTGTTAGCGGGCCTGTGGGTTTCAGGAATTCCTCCTGGAAAGCCCTACTTATCTTTGTTCGGGAAGGACACTGTCGACTGCGCCAGTGTGATGTGTTAGCGGGCCTGTGGGTTTCGGGAATTCCTCCTGGAAAGCCCTACTTATCTTTGTTCGCGAAGGACACTGTCGACTGCGCCAGTGTGATGTGTTAGCGGGCCTGTGGGTTTCAGGAATTCCTCCTGGCAGGCCCTACTTATCTTTGTTCATGAAGGACACTGTCGACTGCGCCAGTGTGATGTGTTAGCGGGCCTGTGGGTTTCAGGAATTCCTCCTGGCAGGCCCTACTTATCTTTGTTCAGGAAGGACACTGTCGACTGCGCCAGTGTGATGTGCTAGCGGGCCTGTGGGTTTCAGGAATTCCTATTGGCAGGCCCTACTTATCTTTGTTCGGGAAGGACACTGTCGACTGCGCCAGTGTGATGTGTTAGCGGGCCTGTGGGTTTCAGGAATTCCTCCTGGCAGGCCCTACTTATCTTTGTTCGGGAAGGACACTGTCGACTACGCCAGTGTGGTGTGTTAGCGGGCCTGTGGGTTTCAGGAATTTCTCCTGGAAAGCCCTACTTATCTTTGTTCAGGAAGGACACTGTCGACTGCGCCAGTGTGATGTGTTAGCGGGCCGGTGGTTTTCAGGAATTCCTCCTGGCAGGCCCTACTTATCTTTGTTCGGGAAAGACACTGTCGACTACGCCAGTGTGATGTGTTAGCGGGCCTGTATGTTTCAGTAATTCCTCCTGGCAGGCTCTACTTATCTTTGTTCGGGAAGGACACTGTCCACTGCGCCAGTGTGATGTGTTGGCGGGCCTGTGGGTTTCAGTAATTCCTCCTGGCAGGCTCTACTTATCTTTGTTCGGGAAGGACACTGTCGACTGCGCCAGTGTGATGTGTTAGCGGGCCTGTGGGTTTCGGTAATTCCTCCTGGCAGGCCCTACTTATCTTTGTTCGGGAAGGACATTGTCGACTGCGCAAGTGTGATGTGCTAGCGGGCCTGTGGTTTTCAGGAATTCCTCCTGGAAAGCCCTACTTATCTTTGTTCAGGAAGGACACTGTCGACTGCGCCAGTGTGATGTGTTGGCGGGCCTGTGGTTTTCAGAAATTCCTCCTGGCAGGCCCTACTTATCTTTGTTCGGGAAGGACACTGTCGACTGCACCAGTGTGATGTGCTAGCGGGCCTGTGGTTTTCAGGATTTCCTCCTGGCAGACTCTACTTATCTTTGTTCGGGAAGGACACTGTCGACTGCGCCAGTGTGATGTGTTAGCGGGCCTGTGGGTTTCAGGAATTCCTCCTGGAAAGACCTACTTATCTTTGTTCGGGAAGGACACTGTCGACTGCGCCAGTGTGATGTGTTAGCGGGCCTGTGGGTTTCAGGAATTCCTCCTGGAAAGACCTACTTATCTTTGTTCGGGAAGGACACTGTCGACTGCGCCAGTGTGATGTGTTAGCGGGCCTGTGGTTTTCAGGAATTCCTCCTGGAAAGCCCTACTTATCTTTGTTCGGGAAGGACACTGTCGACTGCGCCAGTGTGATGTGTTAGCGGGCCTGTGGGTTTCAGGAATTCCTCCTGGAAAGCCCTACTTATCTTTGTTCGGGAAGGACACTGTCGACTGCGCCAGTGTGATGTGTTAGCGGGCCTGTGGGTTTCAGGAATTCTTCCTGGAAAGCCCTACTTATCTTTGTTCGGGAAGGACACTGTCGACTGCGCCAGTGTGATGTGTTAGCGGGCCTGTGGTTTTCAGGAATTCCTTCTGGAAAGCCCTACTTATCTTTGTTCGGGAAGGACACTGTCGACTGCGCCAGTGTGATGTGTTAGCGGGCCTGTTTTTTTCAGGAATTCCTCCTGGCAGGCCCTACTTATCTTTGTTCGGGAAGGACACTGTCGACTGTGCCAGTGTGATCTGTTAGCGGGCCTGTGGGTTTCAGGAATTCCTCCTGGAAAGCCCTACTTATCTTTGTTCGGGAAGGACAGTGTCGACTGCGCCAGTGTGATGTGTTAGCGGGCCTGTGGGTTTCAGGAATTCCTCCTGGCAGGCCCTACTTATCTTTGTTCGGTAAGGACACTGTCGACTGCGCCAGTGTGATGTTTTAGCGGGCCTGTGGGTTTCAGGAATTCCTCCTGGCAGGCCCTACTTATCTTTGTTCGGGAAGGACACTGTCGACTGCGCCAGTGTGATGTGTTAGCGGGCCTGTGGTTTTCAGGAATTCCTCCTGGAAAGCCCTACTTATCATTGTTCGGGAAGGACACTGTCGACTGCGCCAGTGTGATGTGTTAGCGGGCCTGTGGGTTTCAGGAATTCCTCCTGGCAGGCTCTACTTATCTTTGTTCGGGAAGGACACTGTCGACTGCGCCAGTGTGATGTGTTAGCTGGCCTGTGGGTTTCAGGAATCCCTCCTGGAGAGCATTACTTATCTTTGTTCGGGAAGGACACTGTCGACTGCGCCAGTGTGATGTGTTAGCGGGCCTGTGGGTTTCAGGAATTCCTCCTGGAAAGCCCTACTTATCTTTGTTCGGGAAGGACACTGTCGACTGCGCCAGTGTGATGTGTTAGCGGGCCTGTGGGTTTCAGGAATTCTTCCTGGAAAGCCCTACTTATCTTTGTTCGGGAAGGACACTGTCGACTGCGCCAGTGTGATGTGTTAGCGGGCCTGTGGTTTTCAGGAATTCCTTCTGGAAAGCCCTACTTATCTTTGTTCGGGAAGGACACTGTCGACTGCGCCAGTGTGATGTGTTAGCGGGCCTGTTTTTTCAGGAATTCCTCCTGGCAGGCCCTACTTATCTTTGTTCGGGAAGGACACTGTCGACTGCGCCAGTGTGATGTGTTAGCGGGCCTGTGGGTTTCAGGAATTCCTCCTGGAAAGCCCTACTTATCTTTGTTCGGGAAGGACACTGTCGACTGCGCCAGTGTGATGTGTTAGCGGGCCTGTGGTTTTCAGGAATTCCTTCTGGAAAGCCCTACTTATCTTTGTTCGGGAAGGACACTGTCGACTGCGCCAGTGTGATGTGTTAGCGGGCCTGTGGTTTTCTGGAATTCCTCCTGGCAGGCCCTACTTATCTTTGTTCGGGAAGGACACTGTCGACTGCGCCAGTGTGATCTGTTAGCGGGCCTGTGGGTTTCAGGAATTCCTCCTGGAAAGCCCTACTTATCTTTGTTCGGGAAGGACAGTGTCGACTGCGCCAGTGTGATGTGTTAGCGGGCCTGTGGGTTTCAGGAATTCCTCCTGGTAGGCCCTACTTATCTTTGTTCGGTAAGGACACTGTCGACTGCGCCAGTGTGATGTTTTAGCGGGCCTGTGGGTTTCAGGAATTCCTCCTGGCAGGCCCTACTTATCTTTGTTCGGGAAGGACACTGTCGACTGCGCCAGTGTGATGTGTTAGCGGGCCTGTGGGTTTCAGGAATTCCTCCTGGAAAGCCCTACTTATCTTTGTTCGGGAAGGACACTGTCGACTGCGCCAGTGTGATGTGTTAGCGGGCCTGTGGGTTTCAGGAATTCCTCCTGGAAAGCCCTACTTATTTTTGTTCGGGAAGGACACTGTCGACTGCGCCAGTGTGATGTGCTAGCGGGCCTGTGGTTTTCAGGAATTCCTCCTGGAAAGCCCTACTTATCTTTGTTCAGGAAGGACACTGTCGACTGCGCCAGTGTGATGTGTTGGCGGGCCTGTGGTTTTCAGGAAATTCCTCCTGGCAGGCCCTACTTATCTTTGTTCGGGAAGGACACTGTCGACTGCACCAGTGTGATGTGCTAGCGGGCCTGTGGTTTTCAGGATTTCCTCCTGGCAGACTCTACTTATCTTTGTTCGGGAAGGACACTGTCGACTGCGCCAGTGTGATGTGTTAGCGGGCCTGTGGGTTTCAGGAATTCCTCCTGGAAAGACCTACTTATCTTTGTTCGGGAAGGACACTGTCGACTGCGCCAGTGTGATGTGTTAGCGGGCCTGTGGTTTTCAGGAATTCCTCCTGGAAAGCCCTACTTATCTTTGTTCGGGAAGGACACTGTCGACTGCGCCAGTGTGATGTGTTAGCGGGCCTGTGGTTTTCAGGAATTCCTCCTGGCAGGCCCTACTTATCTTTGTTCGGGAAGGACACTGTCGACTGCGCCAGTGTGATCTGTTAGCGGGCCTGTGGGTTTCAGGAATTCCTCCTGGAAAGCCCTACTTATCTTTGTTCGGGACGGACAGTGTCGACTGCGCCAGTGTGATGTGTTAGCGGGCCTGTGGGTTTCAGGAATTCCTCCTGGCATTCCCTACTTATCTTTGTTCGGGAAGGACACTGTCGACTGCGCCAGTGTGATGTGTTAGCTGGCCTGTGGGTTTCAGGAATTCCTCCTGGAGAGCATTACTTATCTTTGTTCGGGAAGGACACTGTCGACTGCGCCAGTGTGATGTGTTAGCGGGCCTGTGGGTTTCAGGAATTCCTCCTGGAAAGCCCTACTTATCTTTGTTCGGGAAGGACACTGTCGACTGCGCCAGTGTGATGTGTTAGCGGGCCTGTGGGTTTCAGGAATTCCTCCTGGAAAGCCCTACTTATCTTTGTTCGGGAAGGACACTGTCGACTGCGCCAGTGTGATGTGTTAGCGGGCCTGTGGGTTTCGGGAATTCCTCCTGGAAAGCCCTACTTATCTTTGTTCGCGAAGGACACTGTCGACTGCGCCAGTGTGATGTGTTAGCGGGCCTGTGGGTTTCAGGAATTCCTCCTGGCAGGCCCTACTTATCTTTGTTCATGAAGGACACTGTCGACTGCGCCAGTGTGATGTGTTAGCGGGCCTGTGGGTTTCAGGAATTCCTCCTGGCAGGCCCTACTTATCTTTGTTCAGGAAGGACACTGTCGACTGCGCCAGTGTGATGTGCTAGCGGGCCTGTGGGTTTCAGGAATTCCTATTGGCAGGCCCTACTTATCTTTGTTCGGGAAGGACACTGTCGACTGCGCCAGTGTGATGTGTTAGCGGGCCTGTGGGTTTCAGGAATTCCTCCTGGCAGGCCCTACTTATCTTTGTTCGGGAAGGACACTGTCGACTACGCCAGTGTGGTGTGTTAGCGGGCCTGTGGGTTTCAGGAATTTCTCCTGGAAAGCCCTACTTATCTTTGTTCAGGAAGGACACTGTCGACTGCGCCAGTGTGATGTGTTAGCGGGCCGGTGGTTTTCAGGAATTCCTCCTGGCAGGCCCTACTTATCTTTGTTCGGGAAAGACACTGTCGACTACGCCAGTGTGATGTGTTAGCGGGCCTGTATGTTTCAGTAATTCCTCCTGGCAGGCTCTACTTATCTTTGTTCGGGAAGGACACTGTCCACTGCGCCAGTGTGATGTGTTGGCGGGCCTGTGGGTTTCAGTAATTCCTCCTGGCAGGCTCTACTTATCTTTGTTCGGGAAGGACACTGTCGACTGCGCCAGTGTGATGTGTTAGCGGGCCTGTGGGTTTCGGTAATTCCTCCTGGCAGGCCCTACTTATCTTTGTTCGGGAAGGACATTGTCGACTGCGCAAGTGTGATGTGCTAGCGGGCCTGTGGTTTTCAGGAATTCCTCCTGGAAAGCCCTACTTATCTTTGTTCAGGAAGGACACTGTCGACTGCGCCAGTGTGATGTGTTGGCGGGCCTGTGGTTTTCAGAAATTCCTCCTGGCAGGCCCTACTTATCTTTGTTCGGGAAGGACACTGTCGACTGCACCAGTGTGATGTGCTAGCGGGCCTGTGGTTTTCAGGATTTCCTCCTGGCAGACTCTACTTATCTTTGTTCGGGAAGGACACTGTCGACTGCGCCAGTGTGATGTGTTAGCGGGCCTGTGGGTTTCAGGAATTCCTCCTGGAAAGACCTACTTATCTTTGTTCGGGAAGGACACTGTCGACTGCGCCAGTGTGATGTGTTAGCGGGCCTGTGGGTTTCAGGAATTCCTCCTGGAAAGACCTACTTATCTTTGTTCGGGAAGGACACTGTCGACTGCGCCAGTGTGATGTGTTAGCGGGCCTGTGGTTTTCAGGAATTCCTCCTGGAAAGCCCTACTTATCTTTGTTCGGGAAGGACACTGTCGACTGCGCCAGTGTGATGTGTTAGCGGGCCTGTGGGTTTCAGGAATTCCTCCTGGAAAGCCCTACTTATCTTTGTTCGGGAAGGACACTGTCGACTGCGCCAGTGTGATGTGTTAGCGGGCCTGTGGGTTTCCAGGAATTCTTCCTGGAAAGCCCTACTTATCTTTGTTCGGGAAGGACACTGTCGACTGCGCCAGTGTGATGTGTTAGCGGGCCTGTGGTTTTCAGGAATTCCTTCTGGAAAGCCCTACTTATCTTTGTTCGGGAAGGACACTGTCGACTGCGCCAGTGTGATGTGTTAGCGGGCCTGTTTTTTTCAAGAATTCCTCCTGGCAGGCCCTACTTATCTTTGTTCGGGAAGGACACTGTCGACTGCGCCAGTGTGATCTGTTAGCGGGCCTGTGGGTTTCAGGAATTCCTCCTGGAAAGCCCTACTTATCTTTGTTCGGGAAGGACAGTGTCGACTGCGCCAGTGTGATGTGTTAGCGGGCCTGTGGGTTTCAGGAATTCCTCCTGGCAGGCCCTACTTATCTTTGTTCGGTAAGGACACTGTCGACTGCGCCAGTGTGATGTTTTAGCGGGCCTGTGGGTTTCAGGAATTCCTCCTGGCAGGCCCTACTTATCTTTGTTCGGGAAGGACACTGTCGACTGCGCCAGTGTGATGTGTTAGCGGGCCTGTGGTTTTCAGGAATTCCTCCTGGAAAGCCCTACTTATCATTGTTCGGGAAGGACACTGTCGACTGCGCCAGTGTGATGTGTTAGCGGGCCTGTGGGTTTCAGGAATTCCTCCTGGCAGGCTCTACTTATCTTTGTTCGGGAAGGACACTGTCGACTGCGCCAGTGTGATGTGTTAGCTGGCCTGTGGGTTTCAGGAATCCCTCCTGGAGAGCATTACTTATCTTTCTTCGGGAAGGACACTGTCGACTGCGCCAGTGTGATGTGTTAGCGGGCCTGTGGGTTTCAGGAATTCCTCCTGGAAAGCCCTACTTATCTTTGTTCGGGAAGGACACTGTCGACTGCGCCAGTGTGATGTGTTAGCGGGCCTGTGGGTTTCAGGAATTCCTCCTGGAAAGCCCTACTTATCTTTGTTCGGGAAGGACACTGTCGACTGCGCCAGTGTGATGTGTTAGCGGGCCTGTGGGTTTCGGGAATTCCTCCTGGAAAGCTCTACTTATCTTTGTTCGCGAAGGACACTGTCGACTGCGCCAGTGTGATGTGTTAGCGGGCCTGTGGGTTTCAGGAATTCCTCCTGGAAAGCCCTACTTATCTTTGTTCGGGAAGGACACTGTCGACTGCGCCAGTGTGATGTGTTAGCGGGCCTGTGGGTTTCAGGAATTCCTCCTGGCAGGCCCTACTTATCTTTGTTCGGGAAGGACACTGTCGACTGCGCCAGTGTGATGTGTTAGCGGGCCTGTGGGTTTCAGGAATTCCTCCTGGCAGGCCCTACTTATCTTTGTTCGGGAAGGACACTGTCGACTGCGCCAGTGTGATGTGTTAGCGGGCCTGTGGGTTTCAGGAATTCCTCCTGGCAGGCCCTACTTATCTTTGTTCTGGAAGGACACTGTCGACTGCGCCAGTGTGATGTGTTAGCGGGCCTGTGGGTTTCAGGAATTCCTCCTGGAAAGCCCTACTTATCTTTGTTCGGGAAGGACACTGTCGACTGCGCCAGTGTGATGTGTTAGCGGGCCTGTGGGTTTCAGGAATTCCTCCTGGAAAGCCCTACTTATCTTTGTTCGGGAAGGACACTGTCGACTGCGCCAGTGTGATGTGTTAGCGGGCCTGTGGGTTTCAGGAATTCCTCCTGGCAGGCCCTACTTATCTTTGTTCGGGAAGGACACTGTCGACTGCGCCAGTGTGATGGGCTAGCGGGATGTGGGTTCCAGCGATTCCTCCTGGCAGGTCCTTATTTTTGTCAGTTAGTTTTGTCCATTACATTAGACTACATGAAGCCGGCCCTTAGGGAAAATACCAGATGAGATTGCAAACATCTATTAAATTGACCATCCGCCGAACAACAAAAAAGCTCTTTTCCTTCTAGTAGTAACTTACAATCTCCTTCTCGTATTCCCCCTCGCGAGCTCCCCCAAACGTTTTGCTGGTCGCATCGTTGACACCTCGTAACGAATGTCACTTAAGTTCCATCTCCAAGCATATAAGAAGGTCTACAGAACATCAGCATGTACAGAACATTGGCATGTACTTGATGAATCCTCTTACCAGTCCGAACAACATGGTGTATTTTAGTAGAAGTTTCACAAAATGTCCAGCAGTTGGTTTGTAAGAATACATTGTCCGTTCTCATACAAGATTTCTTTCACTACCGTTACTTGAACACATACATATACACACATACAAAAACAAAATCATATTTATCACTGTAAGGCAAATTTGAATAATGCATCAATTGAATATTTAAATCATATTTAAATATTTACAGGTGCCTCTCGTCCTCAGAGATCCTCACAAAAAGTAAGAATTTTTTTTTTTTATCATACGTTAAAATGCAAGTTCTGGCAAAGAATATACCTGACATACATTGACCCTCCTCCAAACTTAACTGTACACCTAATACTAAACGAACACCCAATAGCAATCAGTCTCCTGCTATCCTCATTTACATACGCAATTATGATGTTGAGGCGACTTTATGAACAGCTCACTGCATAGGACATCAGAACTGTACCAAACGTATGTAGCAGCAAAATGGGGGAAATGCTCGTGATTTAAGTGACTTTGAAAGAGGCATGATAGTGCGGGCTAGGACGACAGGCGCAAGTATCTCAGAAACGGCAAACCTTCTCGGCTATGTAAGAACCGTATCGAAGATATACAACGATTGGTTAACAGATAACAAAACAAAAAGTTAGCGGTGTTCCTATGGTTGGAAACAACTGGTCGATATTCGAGGGCAACGACGATTGAGGAGGATGGTATGAGGTAACAGACGAGCTCCATTCCATCAAACAACCGCACAAAATAACAGCGGTGTCGAGAGAATTTCATCACAGCCAGCCAGCCGCACATTGGTGCAAATAGGCTATAATAGTTGGCATCCATTTCGTGTACCACTGCAAAATTCGTCTGCAATGAACACGGGGACACCAAACGTTGATCATGATCCAATGAATCAGGTTTTTAAGTAAAGTACGCGACTCAACGGCCCAGAATAACGCGTCCGCAACACAAATCGATGTATCCCAGCTTTCTAGCGTTAACTGCACAAGCTGGAGGAGGCGGTGTAATGGCCTGATGTCGGTTTTCATGGCGCGCATTAGCTTCCTGAACAGCATTTCAATGCAACGAGAAGACTTAACATCATTGCGGATCAAACACACTACTATAGGCGGAAGGGTTTGTTTTTTATTGTTTGGGTTATTTTTAGCAAGATTATAAGCTATGTCACAAGGCTCGGATCGTCATTTACTGTAGGTTCCCTATCACTTTGTCCGTGTTCATTTTGTCCACGGTCATTTGTTCATTTGATCGAGTTCATTTTGTCCACGGTCCACTTTGCCCACCGTTCCCTTTGTCCACATTCATTGTGTCTTCAGAATGGATGGAATACCGTGGAAAAATTCCGTCTGATGGAATTTTTGTTGCTAGGCAGAAAGAAAAGGTGAACGGACATTACTTACATGCGATTTCATGTTTAAGATTTTTGATTAAAACGATTTTAAATGTTACTTAAAGTCAAACGATGAACTGAACTTTGAAGAGCTTTTTAACTATTCTGTGTTGCACGATGTCAAACACTATGACATAAATCAAAGTTTTACAAGAATCTTCGGAAATACGTCTTGTACTGTATATTGTTTTCATATGCTTTTCAGTATATTTATTTTTTATTTTGACAAATTTTTCATAAGTTTCGTACGAATGGGATATCATCATCATCATCATCATTGTCAACCATTATCAATCCACTGCTGGACGAAGGTCTCCCCAAGTTTCCTCCACAACGGTCTGTCTTGTGCCAGTCTCCTCCATGTCACCCCTGCATACTTTCGAATTTCATCCACCCATCTCCCATGTGGTCTTCTTCTGGGTCTTTTCCTGTCCCTTGGAATCCAATCTAAAATTTCGGCTGTCCATCGATGGTCTGTTCTTCTGGCAGTATGTCCAGCCCATTGCCATTTCAGGGATTTAACTCTGATCATGATGTCTTCCACTCTTGTCATTTTTCGGATCCACGAGTTCCTCTTCTTATCTCCCCTGGTTACACCAAGTATGCACCTCTCCATGCTTCTTTGAGTTGTCTGCAGCCTTTGTATGTCTCTTTTAGTTAAGGTCCACGTCTCTGCACCATACGTAAGCACTGGAAGGATGCATTGATCAAACACTTTTCTTTTAAGACATAATGGCATATTGCTCAGCTATTTAACGTAAGAAAAAAATCCGTAAAAGTGTAATGGTGAAAAAAGTTTAGATTGATTCTTACTATGAATTTGGGGTATGAGAAAAAGAAAAAAGCAACTTTTTACATGAAGGAGACAGAAAACTTTGATTTATGTCACTGTGATAGACATCGCATACCACACAAAAGAGTTAAAAAGCTCTTCAAAGTTCAGTTACTCGTTTTACTTTAAATAGCATTTAAGATCGTTATGAGAACAAGATAAGAACGAACTCCGTTTATTAGGCGTATAAATGATGAGAAACAAAGAGATGCTAGCTTTCGCTACCTCCGGGTAGCTTCATCAGGCATTTAGTAGCTAAGATCGCAGAATCAACGGGGGAAAAACATCTCTAAGAATATAAGTAAATTCAAAATAATCAAAATAAGCAAGACAATTGCACGATGACCACAACCAACTTGCACAATGACTTTTTGACAGCTTGGGTCCATGGCTTCATAAAGTCTGCTCCACACCCGAACCCCACCATCACCTCGTAACAACTGATAGTCTAACTCATCGGACCACGCCACATGTTGCTAGTTTTCCAGGGTCCAATTACCATGTTCACGAGCCCAGATGAGACGTTGTGTTTCATATCGTGGGGCTAACAAAGGCACTCTGGTGGATCTCCTGCTCCCATACCCCATGAACTCTAAATTGCGCTGCACTGATCCGATGGATATGTTCATGGTTTCCTCTGCATTGAATGTGGATGTTATTTGAGCCAGTGGCGCTTCTCTGTTAGCATGGACATTCCTGGTCAAGCGCCGCTGGTCACAGTCATTCAGTACCCGTGGTCGGCCACTGTGCTGTCTATGGTAGATGGAAATGCCTTCCATGAGATATTCCCGGTTCACACGCGACACCATGGATCCAGGAATATTGAATGTTCGCACAACTTCAGGAATTGAATGTCCCATCCGTCTGGCTCCTACTACACTGGCGTGCAAAAATTAAGGACGAGACGGTTTTTCGAATGTAACGTCGTGCAAAAATGCTCCACATCGACTCAAATCATACCATAAGACCCCCAAGATGTAAGAATATGGGACAAGTGAGCAAAACCGTTCAAACAAGGAATCCAAAGGATACAAAGGCACTTTATTGAAAAGGTAGCTTCGAGCACAACTGGACAGAAGACAGAAACTTCCAAGTGACAGGGGGCTGCCAAGAAAATTCCAGTCTTTAATATGGGATATGATCACCCTTACTGTGTTGCATGCTTTTTACAACGTCTGTCCATGCTGAAGACGAGGTTGTCAAGGAGCTGTTTAGGCATCGCTGCCCATTCCTCTTGTAGCGCCAATCGCAGATGCGGAATCGTTGCTGGCGGCTAGTGACGTGCGGCCAAGCGTCTCCCTAGAAGGTCCCACTCGTGTTCGATTGGATTTAGGTCCGAGACCTTGCGGGCCAATCCATGTGTTGAATATCTTCACACTCCAACAGCTCTGCGACAGCCACTGTACGGTGAGATGTGGAGTTTGTCCATGAAGTGGAACTCAGGGCCCACAGCACCTCTAAACTGACGCACGTGAGGCAGGAGAACCTCGCTACAATAACGGACACCAGTGACTGAACCTCCTTGGAAGTTCTGGAGGTCAATACGGCTACCAAGCATGATACCGCCCCAAACGAGAACTCCGCTACCTCCAAACCTGTCCCTTTCGATTATGTTGGAGGTGTGATTGCGTGTTCCCTGCTCTCTCCAGATGTGTAAACGTCCAGAATCGCTCGTCAGACTAAATCGGCTCTCATCCGTAAAGAGAACTCGACCCAATTGCTGACGTGTCCAGTTCTTGTGTTTCTGGCACCACAGAAACCGCCGTCTCCGATGAGCAGGCGTTAATGCCACACACCGTTCTGGTCGTCGTGCAAACTGACCACCTTTGTACAGCTTCCTGGCCACGGTAAAACGCGATAACGGACGTCCAGTTGTCTGTTGCATGTGCCTAGCGATTTCTCCCGCTGTCTGCCGTCTGTCTCTTCTCGCCTGTAGGACAATATACCGGTCGTCCGCCGCCGTGGTTGCTCGTGAACGACCACTGCTAAACCCTCGGACAGCTGTTCCTGTCGTTTGAAATGCTCTCCAAGCTCGTGAAACGTTGCTGTGAGTGATCCCGAACTCCTTGGCCACACAAGTCACAATTCGACCTTCTTCCAACTTTCCAATGACGAGGCCTCGGGTAGAGTCATCCAGATATCGTCTACTGGATTGCCTGTTGGCCATATCACACGGTGGCAGCAACTCGACGTCGTTCAAACCGATGTACACCGTGCAATAGCTTTCACCGAATTGCTGAGCGTACACCGCCCGTGTGCTTTGTACCCTTCCGACACTCCCCCCTACGTCATGCTGCATATATGCGCATGCCCTACCGTACCGGACCCTAGTCTATCTCCTGATTGGTCTTTCGGTCCGTTCTGCCTGCTCTTTCCGCTGTTATGCTAATTTCTCCTCTTCGTCCTTACTTTTTGCACGCACACCGGTGTACCATGCCTCGTTTAAACTCTGGTATCACGTCGGCTTGCCATACCCCTGCTGGCGGTTGTTTAGTCTGACTCACGAGATTACAAAGCGCAACTGATAAAATCGTGGCGTGCGTCGTAGGCTTTATACGACGGAAGCGCCAGTTAATAATTTGCATACTGCTATCACATGACCTTTGTCATTACAGCGTCGAATGATATCAGCACCCTGTCGAATGTCGAATAAAGGCTGTTTTGAAGGCCAAGTGCGATCTAACACAAATCACTTACTCACTTTTGAACACGCGCGCATGAAAGAGCTTTTTTTCGTGTGTGTGTGTTTATTACACGTAGTACTGTCAAGGGCCGAGAATACAAGCAGAAATTTCTTCAGAGATGATAAAAGATTGTACTTGAGACAAAATAATCAATCTGTTTAAATTCCAAATAGGGTGAAATGTTAGAGCCCGTGTATACGAATCTTCGTTGCGTGTAACTAAAGATTTATTGAATGTATCAAGAGCAACTGTATCCACAGTTATTACTGCATTCATTAAGCAGGGAAAGGCGACATCCTGTAAGAATAATTGCGTCAATAAATCGGAGCTACCTGAAAGAGACCAATGACACGGATTGTAGCCCAAACATACGAAACTACTGCTGTACACATAGCTGTATAAATTAACATGACTCTCAGCAATCCAGTATCTAGCAAAATAATTCGCCAGAAATTTCACAGAACTGAAAGTTATTGAAGAGCCGCTATTGCTAAGACGCTGGTTACTGATGCGAATGATAACAGGAGAATGCAGTGGTGTTCAAGAGCACAATATTAAGACTGGTTCATTAGTAATGAATTGATCCTTAATACATCTAAAACTAAAGCAATGTTTTTTACTGGTCCAATTTTGAACCAAAACAATCAGCTAGATTCAATCATTTCCTTTGATGATGTACCAATATCTACAGGTGATCATTATACTTACATGGGGTAGTTATTCAGAATACCTTGAAATGGGACTTACACACAATTTAAATAGCTCGTGAGGTGTCTAGAAATATAGGAATTATTGGCAGTGTGTTTAATACTCTTACTATGAAAACCTTTAAATTACTAAACTATTCTTTAGTGCACTCTCATTTAATTTACTGTCTCTCTTGTTGGGAATCCATTACTAAGCGTAACCTTGGGAAACTTCAGGTGCTTAAGAATAAAATAATTCGATTTTTAGAACTGAAATTAAATCCACTTTTAATTGATATTACAGGTTCACAAAATTATGGTCGAATCAGTCTTGATCCTAATACACATAATATTTTGAATATTAACCAGTTATATTTAAGCTCTCTGGGTATGTTTAAATGAATTAAATTGGGTTTTATTGATGATATCATTGACATTCGTAACGAAATTCATGATTATGATACGAGATATAGACATATGCTAGAACCATGCTTTCCGAAAAATCAACAAATAGAACTCAGCATTGGATATCAAGGGCCAAAAGTTTGGAATGACTTGCTCAAGGAAATTCATAATATTAATAACTACAGCTTATTTAAGAAAAGAATCACTATTTACTTACGTACTCAATAACATTGTATTAAAAAAACAACAAGGGATTGGTTGGACCAGAGAGGCGGGAATGAAAGTAAGACGGGATGGGCAGAAATTACTCATAAGACAGAATAGATGAAATATGGCTATACCATTTCGACTACGTACGATAGGCTTTTATCGAATTAAAAGTTGATGAAGATGTCCACATTACTTAAAAAATACGAAATGCAAATGTATGTTTTTTTTTTAATATAATTTCACACCACTAATCGTTCCATATAAATATTGATCTCAACACACTGGAGCATCGTCACCATGCATTTACTACTAACCACTAATATAACTAACAATATGCTCACATGATATTACGTATTTTATTTCTTGACTTGTGCTTTCTACGAAGGGAGATCGGGACTTGTCAAGTCATTTTGGCCTTTTTCTAATCTCTCTAGCTGTTATATGTATATTAATTTGTTACTTCTCATGAGCATTTTGTTTGTCTATAATAACAGCTAAACTAAAAATTGAATTGAACTGGATCATAGAAAACATAGAACAGGTAGGACTCGGTTTACGCCTCTGCAATTTACTCCCATTTCACTGTTGCCCTTCTCTTAGGTCACGATAGGAGAGGGTAAAGAGACATCTCCCTGCTCGACTTCCTGGACAAAGATGGTCCTGATATTGTAATAAAACATTACTACTAAATGATTAAACTGTGGCCTAATGTCAAGATTGTCTTTCTTCCACAAAGCGCAACCTTACTTTTTCAACCCACGGATCAAGAAGCAACATTTATCTTCAAGGCTTATTACTTAGATGCCACACAGAGATAATTTCTGAGGCTATTCGAGCGTCTGATAAAGCCACATTGAAAGACTACTGGAAGTCATACGACATCATAAAAGGGATCTCCAACATTTCAGCGCCATGAAGTGAAGAGTCAAAATCATATATGAATGGCGTTAGTTTTGGCCTGATAGCCTTCCGGAGTCGCGAGAGCGCAACACTATCCTTGCGTCAATAACAGAGAATGTGACAGAGATTCCAAAGAAAATAAGATTAGATGATGTAGAAGTTGGTGACATCAATGAGAGCCACGGTGAAGAGCTTTCACAGGAAGATTAACAAGAGCTAACTGAACAACTGTCCAAAGAAGACACAGAGGAAAGTGAAGCTGACTCTACAATGCCGATTGGGACACTAACAGTGAAATCAATGTAAGATTTTATTGCTCTTATTAAAAAGGGATGCGACATCTTCTGTAGCAACAACCCCAACTGGGAGCTGAACAACTGTCCAAAAAAGACACAGAGAAAAGAAAACAGAGAAAAGTAAAGCTGATTCTGCAGAATACCTTCACGCCAAGAAATTAATTTGCAATACGTGTGGGGCAGATTAGTTTAGAAAAAGTGACTGAAAATTTTAAAATCGAACTCTTTGGAAACTCCAGAAATTTCTTATATATCAAAACGGAAAAACCTGTAACTGTAATAAGACCCTAATTTCTTAAACAAAAAGTGCAATTAGTGAAAACAAAAAATCTGATAAAATACGGAGGTTTCCGCTTAAACGTTAAGAAACGTAAATTTTATCAAAAGTGGGAGACCTACCGACAACTTTTCTACACGCTCTTTTCAGGGATTTTTTCACGAATTTACAACCCGTATTGTTCTACAGTGCATATGAAAGTATATATATATACTATATTGACAAAAGTCACCGGACACATCTTCAAATGCAAATGAACGGATCCACTGCGTTGTTAAGATGCGCGGTACAGTTGCAAACGGTATAAAAACAAGCTTGCTGCTGATCGCGGCACTGTCAGGTTGAGTGAAAATGTCGCGGCGGGAGAGAACTGACTTTGAGAAACGAAGGGTTGTTGGGTGTTATTTTAGTGGGTTGTCCATAAGAGAACCCGAGATGCGTTTAAACATACCCAAGTCAACTGTTTTGGATGTACTCAATAAGTGGAAGACACATGGCGTGCCTGAAGCAGCAAAACGTACCGGCAGAGCAAAGAAAATCAGTGATAGAGGACGTCGAAGCCTCAGGAGAGTCGTTACCGCTAATGGACGGAGTACTGCACAATACCTCAATGTACAGATGAGGAGTAAAATTGCTCGAACCTCAGTATGTACACGTACCATTCACAGAGAACTTCATTCCATGGATTACCGTGGTCGTGCGGCTGCTCATAAGCCTTTCATCTCCACTCGGAATGCTACTCGTCGCTTAGCATGGTGTAAAGAACATTCTCCGTGGTCCGTAGACCAATGGAAACGGTCCTATGGCTTGATGAATCCACATACACGATCCATTAATCTGACGGCCGTGTGTGTGTATGGCAGCAGCCTGGCGAACGCTATTTACCACAGTGTACTCTTCCTACGGTCAAGTTTGGAGCTGGCAGTGTACTCGTGTGGAGGTGTTTTTTGTGGTATGGTCCCAGCCCATTGCTTATCGTGGACAAACCTGTTAATCAGCACGTCTACCTCGATATTCTGGACAATTATGTCCTACGAACTCTGTGGCAATACTATGCAACCGAGTCTTGTTGGTACCAGCAGGATAATGCACCAAGCCATAAAGCAAGAACTGTTACGGCGTGGTTTGACGGTAATTCCGTATCGTGTGTGGACTGGCTAGCACTGAGCCCTGATCTTAATCCCATAGAGAACCTATGGGATGAATTAGAGTGCCGATAAGAAGTCTGGAACCAAGGCCTACTGCAAAGCAACAGTTAGCGGCAGCAATATGTATTGAATGGAAGCGCATACCTATCGATATGTTCCAAAATCGAAAGCATGTCTCGAAGGCTTAGTGCATGCATTAAGGCCAAAGGTGGGCCGACACCGTACTAATGTATGTAAATAAATACTATGTTGTGTTTCTCTTCTAGGTATCCGGTGACTTTTGTCAATATAGTGTATATATGTAAAACATTAAAACTATGCAAGTAATCCAAATTTATGGGCATAAAATAGGACCAAAAATTTCCAAGCCTTTGTTCATCAACTAAATGGCTTTTTAATGGAAGGTAGACAGCAACTGCAAACTGAATAATAGAACCTTCACAAATTTGAAAGTGGTGATTTAACAATAAACGAATAGATGCGAAAGGAATTTTTTTTTTATTCAAAGACACGAGGCGTCATGTTGGTTTCGCACGCGGCATCTTAGAAGAAAATCAAAAGGCATCTATTATTAGAAGAACTGGTTCCATATTCGTGGCAACTCTAGCAAGTCGCTATCATTGCAGGACTCAATGTTGGTAATGGTCTCCAAGGTTTCACGAATGGCAGTAGATTTAGTGGTGAAGTAGAAAACTAATTTCTTCAAATCATCCCACATATGTGCAGCGGACTAGAATTTTACTTCTCTGGATAGAAAAGTGAAATTCAAGTCGGCTTTACTTTTTTGGCGTCTCTTTTATGCTCGTTGATTCTGATTCTAAAATAACGCCTGGTCATTCCAATGTAGTATCGCTTGGAGACGTCCGGATATTGTAGAGGGATTGCATAAACACTTACTTCCTTGGAAAAAGAAGGACTTGTCAGTTTTCAGATCAGATCAGATCTTATGTACAGGATTTTAGGAAGGGAGTGTCTGACTCCAGGTCTTAAACAATCCTTAGAAATAGGAACCTAGGAGATTTGGTCTAGAGTACCCGATAGGAAAGTAACACGGAAGCGAGGTAGAAAGGGGGAGAAGACGCCATTATTTATTACCGGTGGGCCAATACTCGGGGTCCGATGGCTTAACGTTCCAATGCGACGCATGGCGGATACTTAGTGGTTCGAGCGCTCGTACCTTTCCTCGGATCGAACCTGGGGTTTCTTCGTGTCAGTCACGAACGTTGACCACTAGGCCATCCGTGGCCCCACTTGTCAGTATTTTTCTTAAATATGACATATAAAGATGTCGGAGACCTTATAAAGGCACCGAGGTTCATCCACAGTGAGTTCTTGAGGTGATAGGAAATCTTTGGTATGTAGGGAATTGTGTCCAGGTAGCCTAACTGCGGCATAGAAAGATTAACAGGACTGATTCCGTTTATTTCTTTATAGCTATGTACCAGGTTTCATGTGCATCCTGCCCCATTGACTTATTGGATAAGTTTTTTAATTAGCATTAGGAACATCTAAGGAGACGGCGAAGGCTCTGCTACTTTGAGCACGGAGGAAAGCTGTGTGGTAATCAGCGGGGCAGAATGAGCTCCAAAGCATCAGGTTGGGGACGGATGTTGGTTTATAATAGGCTTGTGTACGAAGACGAATGCCCGAGTTGCCTGAGACCCTGGCTGACCATTCGATTGTGGTGGTCCGCGGCTCGTGTCCCGGATGAGGAGTGGATGGTATGTTTGTCTTACGGCAATGGCTCTCTCCCTTCTCTGGAGCCAGTAGTCTTAAATTAAGTTCGGACGATTGCTTATAGCTCTGCGGATGTCTCGTGGTGGTCGTTAAACTCCACAACGAAAGAAAAATCAGAAGTTTTGAGGAATAAGATCTAATTCTACATTGCTTTAAATTTTGTGGTCTCATGATGATAAAGAACTGTAAGTGCAGCCCGCTGATGCCGCCCCGGTGGCGCAGTGGTCAAAGGCGCTGGCCTCTGATCATTCGTCCGTAAGGGGTCCGGGTTCGAATCCCGGTCAGGCATGGATGTTGTGTTTGTCTTACGGCACTGGCTCTCTCCCTTCCCTGGAACCAGTGACCCTAAATTAGGGACGGGCGACTGCTTATAGCCCATTGAGTTGCTCACGGTGGTCGTTAAACCTCCAATCAAAAAAAAAAAAAAAAAAAAAAAAAAAAAAAGCCCGCTGACCTTTTTGTACAGATATACTTCCTTTATGACCTAAAGGCAATCAGTCTGCTCTTCGATTGATTAACACTCATAATTGCCGTCGACGTCGGTTTGACGCATACATCTTCGATTTTATTAACACACTACTCGCACGCACGTGAACGTTAGCGGTGAAAGAATCACGTACTATATCGTGCTAGAGTATCGTAAAGCGTCGAGTTGGTTCCCTGGTTGTGAGTTCATGTCATGTTATCTGGTGGCTGTTTATTTAGCCCAATGGGCTGGGACAGACGAAATGCAGCCCGTGGGAAGGGAGATCAATCTGTCTGCAACGCCCAGTACGTCTTCGGACATTAATGAGGGTGCCACAAGTCCGGATCCACTAATCACCGCAGACACGTGAATCGATTTGCAACCACACAAAGCACAGATCCTTTCGCTGTCTGCGTTCAGCGAATTAGAATTGGTCTCGCAGAAAAAAAGATTCTGGAAATATGTCTTCCGTTATTACAGACACTTGCAGAAACACAACGGATTCAGGGCGTTTTAAATGCTGCGGCCGTAATGACAAAATTATTGGATACACTTTTAATGTCCCGTCGCCATTTCTTTTTAAGTTATTTTTTTTATTTTTCCTGGAATTGGAAATCTATTGCTGAAATGAATTGTAGATGCAGGGCAACGTCCTCTGTTAATGGTTCATACGAAATCTTTTATTCCATGTATGACTCGAGATCCGCCCGAGACAGTAGCGGATCCTGAAGGAGGAGACTGGGACGACCCCCCTCCCTCTCAAGAAAAAATGTTTTTTCTTTTTAAACGGCCATGATCGTTAACGTGTTTATCTTTGTGAAACTATAGTAATAAATGCAGAGATTTTCGTAAAAGTTTTTATAACTCTTAAAATTTCCTGTGAAATTAAAGATTAAATGTTCTGTTCTAGATTCAGAGAAAAAGAGAGAGAGAAAGAGGAAGAGAGAGAAAGAGGAAGAGAGCGAGAGAGAAAGAAGGAGAGAGGGAGAGTGGGAAAGAGGGAACAAGAGAGGGAGAGAGAATGACGGAACGAGTGAAAGGGAGTGAGAAGAGAGAGAGAAAGAAGGAGCGAGGGAGAGGGGGAAAAGAGGGAACAAAAGAGAGACGGAACGAGGGAGAGACAGAGAGAACGAAAGAGAGGGAAATATATATAGAGAGAGAGGGAGAGAGAGAGACAAAACGAGGGAGAGGGAGAGGGAAGAGAGAGGGCAGAGAAAGAGAGAGAGAGAAAGAGAGAGGGGAGAGATAGAGATAGAAAGAGGGAGAGAAAGAACGAGAGAGAGAGTGCGAAAGTAAAGGAGAGAGAAACGGAGCGATGGAGAGAGAGAGAGAGAGAGAGAGAGAGAGAGGAGAAAGAGTGGGGACAGAGAGATAGAGAGGGAGAGGGAGGAGAAGAGATGGAGAAAGACAGAAAGAGGAAAGGACAGAGAGAACCAGAACTGAAAGAAAAAGCACTAGATTTGTAGAAAGAGACAAGGCGGGATGGTATTTTTGCGGGGTCCGGGGATGAAATTTAATTACGGAGCCTCGGATCAAATTTCATTGCAAGCTACTTTGTGTGTGTATAACACTTCCACAAAATGTGTCTGTCAATCTCTTCCTTTTTTTTTTTCTTTAGACCAGAGCAACCGCCCTCTGTAAGATAAACTTTTGGATCCACTCCTGGTCCGAGTTACTACTGTAATATACGAAGTGGGATCCAAAAGTTCCCAGACTGGTTCTCTGTGTAAGTCCATAGATATTTAGAGTTAAAAAGATGAAGCACATCATCTTTCAAAATAAGACAGTTTTACAGCAACACACTTCTGCCAGCAGCTGTAGATTCCGTCGAAGAGCTTCTGGAATCCATTCTTTGCAATGTTATTCAGTGCAACCAACAATACGTTTTTCACTTCTCTTGCGCTCGGAAACCGACGACCCTGAAGTCAACGTGTCAGCTTAGGGAGGGGGTGGATGTCGCAAGGGGTGGGGGCAGGCGAGCGCGGTGGGTGTGGGTGGACAACAGTTCTTGTTTTGGCGAGAAACTCGCAAACGGAGAGTGATCTGTGTGTCAGTGCATTGGTGTGCACTGACACACAGATCACTCTCAAGAAATGGCCTCAACTGTGATCGCCCCACAGTTGAGGCCTCTTCTTGTGGATTGACTCACGTAGACGTCGCATGATGTGCACATAGATCTCCTTGATGACAGTGCGTCCTCCGGGGATAAATTCAAGCTGAACAATACCGTGGATGGCGAAGAAGACCTTTAGCATGATCTTGCCTGTGCTGCGATCTAAGCGAAATTTCTGTTTGCGTGGAGACGATGGCGATTTCCACGTTCTGATGCCAACTTAGTCTGCGGGAAGAAGAGAAAGTACCATTTTTCATTCCCCATTATGATTCTCCTAAAAAAATGTGGGTCTTGGTCGGCAGCAGTTGCGAGATCGTCCGCCATTTCCCTCCGCTTAGACCACTGCGCCACCGGGGCGGTGGTCTAAGCGGAGGGAAATGGGGACGATCTCTGAGAAGTTGTTACATGGACGACCAGTGAACCACAGACAAATCAGTACATACACAGCCGAGTCACATTATTGTGACCACCTCCTACTTTTGACACACCCGATGCATCTCCAGATTGTCTATTAGTAGCCGTTGACTCGTAGTCTCCGATATTCCAGTAGCCTCTGCTGTTTATTTGCTCGATCATCTGTTGCTTGTTGGCGCGTACAATGGCAACAACCTTCGAAATGTCTTCACCCGAGCAAGCTTTCACTGATCGCCCGCTTTGTTTGTCGTCTTCGACCTTCTGTCTGCCTTCTCTGAAGCCTCGATGCCAATAGAATGCTTGTTACCACAACAGGGTGTTTTTACCATAAATTTGGTTCAACACCATGTAAGTTTCTGTTGGTTTTTTGTTCAAACGAACGCAAAACTTAATGTCAACTCGCTGCTCAAAAAAACGCTTTTTTTCATCAATCGCCGAACACTGCGTAAGTTGCTCACAATACCCGGAAGTACCGCAGCAAGCGCGTGACGTAGATGGACCAAACTAATTTCCCTGTGAGGGGGATAACGTAACGTAATCCAATAATCACCGTGTTTATGCTAAACACGTACTTTTCTGCACAGTCGTAGTCCGGGAACCTTTGTATCCTACTCCGTCTGAACATTTCACGCTTATTTCACATGCTGAGGTTTCTTCCAAAATATCCTCGAAACAATTCGTAAATATTGGGTCTTTCGCGAAGTGAACATTTTCAAGTAACCATAATCACCAGTAATAGCAAAGCAATGATCACGGTATTAGAGGATAATTATTAGTTGTTCCCCTCATTATGAATACCTTCAGAAACTGTGGGTAGCTCACGAACGCCATTAAAGGTACTACAGTGAAATCTCTCTCTTAGCGACCATCCCTCATTATGACCATTTGTCTGTGGAACCGAGGATAATTATTAGAAGTTCCCCTCCTTATGAATACCTTCTCAAATTGTGGGTAGCTCACAGATACCATTAAAGCTATTACAGTGAAATCTCTCTTAGCGACCATCCCTCATTACGATTGTTTTTCTGTGAAACCGAGGACAATGATTGATAGTTCCCCTTATTATGAATACCTTCCCAAACTGTGGATAGCTCACGAACGCCATTAAAGGTACTACAGTGAAAGCTCTCTTAGCGACCACCCCTCATTACGACCGTTTTTCTATGGAACCGAGGATAATATTTAATAGTTTCCCTCATTATGAATACCTTCCCAAACTGTGGGTAGCTCACGAACGCGATTAAAAGTACTACAGTGAAACCTCTTTTAGCAACCACCACTACCCAGCAAAAACACAAGTGCTGGGAAACTGCTGGCCACCAGCTGGCAGTGATGGGTCACTGCTAGCTGAAATCTGCCGCTCACGGCCCGGTAGTGGTCCGTTGGTGGCAGCGCTATTAGTTGGCAAGCCATTGATGGCCCTGCAGCATCGCCGTGAATTGTGGGCCTCCAAGCAAGTGCCACTAGTGGCCCGTTGCTGGCAACCAATGCAACCCTCAACAGCAGGTGGAAGCATCGGGACTGCGCATGCACAGAAGCAACACTTTCTGTGTCTCTCATGTTACGAGTTAGTTGAAGACGACGCTATTACCATCATGTTATTTTAGTGGATGTTAAGAAAAAAATCCATATGTGGAGAGGCGAATTAATTTCCTAATGAAATTTTACGTCGACGAAGATATCAGATTAAGCCGTTAAATACTAGATTACAGCCATGAAATACACCCACTCCATTCCCATGAATAACAATTCATGGAATGGAGTGGATGAATGACAAGAAAAAATTTGAAACCGCTTGAAACACATATCCTGGAAAACCATTAAAACAGCGTTTGTTGGGAAAAAAAGAATCATACTCGTACAAAATTTATTAATTATTTGAAAGAAAAAAAAAGCAACGCTATGTGGTGTACTCATCCATGGGTTGAATACACAAGACTGGGAGGAATTCGCTTCTAAAAATAACGAGAAGTAAAATAAAATATATTTTACTCTTTAAAACAAATGTAGCTTCGGACAACGGAAAGGAAAGACACAACGTTAAAAATGTAACAGAATGTGACATGAACCCGGGTAAATATATATTTATTCAATAATCTCTTTTCAAGACGGAAAGGACAGTACAAAACTTTGGAAAGCGACTCTAAGTATGTGCACGCCTTGAAAATGAGTGAAGTTCCCTTAAGGTAAAAAAAACTATCGTGACGTTGAAAAAATTAATTTATCAATTATATGAAACTGACGTTTATGAAAAATACCTCTCAATATTGTAAAATGAAAGAGGGAAGCATTCGATTACAAATTGCATACCAAACAGATAGCTTCCAGCACATGTCCGAACGTAGTGAATTAGTCCGGTCGGTATCCAGCGCGGCTTCTACGCAAACGGCCCAGGATAAAATCTAGTCAGATGCAAACGGGCGTTTTTCCGGTCTGTTGAGAAAATTTCCCCAACGCAGTGTGTTAATTCACAGGATGCATAAGATTAGAAAAAATTGTAGCTGTAGGAAACAGCGGTTATCCTTGGTTTTTTTTTTTTTATTGTTATGGCTACTACTGGGAAATTGGCGGACAAGATTCAGCAAGCCACCAGTTACGTCACGTGGTTGCTGGCTGCCACTAACAGCCTACTAGCGGACCACCTTAGGCTAGCCATCATTTCTTGCACGTGTTTGCAGGGCCACTGAAGTGCCACTTGTGGCAGCTACTGCCTGTGATGGACCACTGATGGCCCTGTTGTGGCATATGACAACTGATGGGGTGCCAACTGTTGGCCAGCTGTTGGCCTGAACTGCTGGCCCTTCTGTTGGCCGCCCGGGCATTTTATTGACGGTTCGGCAGCGGCAACATAGTGCTGGGCCATTGCTGGCCCAGCAAGACTGGTTTTGCTGGGTAATTACGACCGTTTTTCTGTGGAACCGATTTCAAAACCTATATTGCTAATACTAACCTTCTCTCTATTAAAAGATCGTTCACACAATTTTAACGACCATCTTTGCGTAAGGACCACTGTACAAAAACTACATTGTCCAGATTACTATTCCCGTTGAAAATTTTCTCTATACCCTGGAACCGTGAAACAGTAAATTAAACAAATATGTATTAGTATGGCGAGGTCGCTTTAAATGACTAGGAAGTATCCTCCTGCACGGAAGTGAGTGAGGGGAGGAGTTCTCGGCCATGATGGGATATCCTAATGGTTTACGTAGAAACGTAAATAAACACAGAGATGTCTCCACGCTTCCTTCAAAGAGAGTGACAGTTAAAACTTATCTTTACTTCACTCCCCTTTTTGGCCGGTCAGAGGACACTTAAGGTATCCCACTACGATAGGGACACTTTTTTTGAAAAAATGCAAGAATGTGTAATTTTTGTTGTAAGAAGGCTAACACATAAAACACCTAAACGTTGAAAATAAATGATATCAATATAAATTTTCAAGAAATTGGGAAATTTGTGAAATAATTTAAGGAAATATGTCGTTTACGGTAAAAAGCTCTAAATAAAAAAGTTACAGATATATGATGGCATTTTTTGCACGAGTATATGCGCATGACTATTATCTATGCATTGAACTAAAAGGTAAGTGATGTTCCTAAACACTGCTGAGATACACTCATTTCTACATCCATTAGTATGAATTTTCGTTTCGACAAATTTCTTCACTATGTTGAATGTAAATAGCTATAACCTAACTGTGAACTGACAAACAGTAAAACTTTTAGTTCCTTGCATGCACAATATTGTAAGAAAGATGTATACCAAGTTTCATCAATCTATTTACATAACTTTTGCAGCTATCAGGTTTTCCGGAAAGAGAATCTCATCCTGCAGAAAACGCGTTTCAAGTGTCACTTCCCGTTTGCTTGACACCTGGGTTTAGATATTCCGATTGCTAATAACTCTGTATCTATTCATCGCAGACCTGAATAAAAGGCAGTTTTGGAATCATAAAGAATGGGGCTTTAAAATGAACGCATTTTTACAAAATGGGAAATATGGCCCAAAACGGCCTTTTCAACGTAGTGGGGTACCTTAAGAGAGATGAACTGTCTTTAAGAGGGAAAATTAAGAAACTATTCTCTGAGCTGAAAGAAAACTTATTAAAAATCGCGCTGAAAGAAAATTCTGATAAACTTAAGCAGACGACATTACATTCATTTTTCAAATGAATTTTTTTAGATTACCACTATAGGTACCTTCCAAATGTCTAACTGTAGTACATATGCTGTAGTATTTCTTTATTATTTATACACATACATACTTACTGTTCAGTAAATAAACTGGAAGGTATCATGTTTGGAATGTAGCAATTCAGAGTACGTAATTTATAAAAGTTATGTAGTAGTAGTTTACAAAGGTTTAATGTCGAAACTCTTCATTGGATATGCCATTAAAACCTTCCCCTATTTAAGGGACCATTCCTCTGAAGAACCGTTTCTTAGAAGAACCAGCAGTGGTCACCTTAGAGAGCTTTCACTGTAATATATGGAAAATGTCTGTAATTTGCACATCTCGCAGATGGCAAATGAATATTTCGGAATATCAGACAAGAGCTTAGTGATATCTATCTCCGGTGCTTTTTTTTTCCAACTGAATGCGCCGGAATAGCATTCCGACACTTTGTTTAGCGGGAAAATTCTTATTTCTAATAGTAATTCAATTAAAATAACATAACAACCGTGATATGTAAATAATGTCTAAAATTAAAATAACGTTAATAAGCGTACCGTGAAATAAGTGAGAGAGAAAGATGGCAGGAGTAAGTTCGTGATGCACCGCCCGGAGGGCATCATAGGGACTAATCAAACACAATTTGGATGAAAATAAGAGTCCTAACAAAAGTTCTGCACACGTTAATCTAAAATGGAAGTAGATGATGCAATCGAGAAAACAATTGTATGATGTCAAAGTCAGACTCTCAGCAACGCAGTTGTTTCAGAACGACGCGCTATCAATTGCTGTGTGGACGTGTGAGGGTTTTAAAATAGTGGCGTGCAGCTCCTCAGGTCGAGTCACAGCGTTAGACCAGCGCTCGAACGTGAAAATAGAAACTCTGCGGGGGAAAACTCCGACACGGATCCGCACTGCCTTGCAAGAAATTTTTGGGGAAGGAACTCTTGATCAAAGCACATTTCTATTCTGAGGACAAAGTTGAGACCGAAAATTCGCCAATATCACCCCAACTTGTTGGAAGCGGGAGCGATCTTGCTGCATGACAACGCACCGTATCATGGTGTAGCGTCGGCATGGGGACTTTTGTCGAAATATGGCTGTGAAACTTTATCCCATCCACCATACAGCCCTGATCTCACTCCACCTTACTTTGACCTTTTCCCAAAGTTAGAAAATCGGCTCCGTGGCATCCGCTACGAATCGCTGGACAAACTGTCATTGGACGTGAACCGAGTAATACGACAGCTGAAAAAAGGTGACGTACTACGGAGCGTCTAGGATCTACCTCATCGCTGGCAAGCTGTCATTAGCAGCGAAGGGAAGTACATTGAACGACAATAAGGTAAGTTTTCTCCGTTACTTCACACTTTTCTCAAAAATGGACAGTGGGCAGAACTTTTGTTATGACCTCCGTAGGGGAATTACCACAGCAATTACTACTCAGCGGAAGAATCCCAGACCCGGGCAAGGCAGCGAGGCAAGAACACCCCATCGAGACCCAGCCCCCACTAGGAGATCTGTTCCTACACTATCTTGGGATCAACTCGATCCTTTAGTAATTCTTAGTAATTAACAATACAAACAAAGAAATCATTTACACAACTATAGTTTACAAACACATATATCAATTAGCAAAGGAAACAATGGTTTAAACAACGTTCCAAAACTACAATAGCTTGCATAGTAATAACATTATGATGAATATCCATCTATGCAATAGTAAAGAAACCCCGATATGTTACACAGTAGAAATGTAAATAATTTACAAGGTAATAATGCATTCCCGCACGAATACCTAAAAGTTTTAAGTAACACCAAAAAGTATCAAGCATCTAAAAGTATCAAGTAACACCAAATGAAGAACAAAATGAATGATCTAAAAGTACAAGGCCGCCCCGGTGGTGCAGTGGTCTAAGCGATGGTCTCTGAACATTCGTCCGAAAGGGGTCCGGGTTCGAAACCCGGCGAGGCATGGATGTTGTGTTTGTCTTACGGCAGTGCCTCTCTCCCTTCTCTTATACCAGTGGCTCTAAATTAGGGACGGGCGACTGCTTGTAGGTCACTGAGTTGCTCACGGTGGTCGCTAATCCTCCAATCAAAAAAAAAATGTAGAAGATCTAAAGTACTATCTGAAAGTATCAAGTGACACCAAATAAAGAAAAACATTCCTGATAACGATAGACAAGTATGCAGCAAAGAAAATAAACATCAATCTCTCACATGCAATCAGTTCAGTGCTACGAATTTAAATAATAAGACAAGGAATGCAAGCAACCACAAGATTTAAATTAAAATGGATTTTTCATGCTATCAAAAAATATTTACACACATTATCATCAGCATCAATGTCAACCATTATCAATGAACTGCTGGATGAAGGTCTGCCCAAGATGTTTAGACAACCCGGCAAAAACACAAGTCCTGGGAAACTGCTTGCCATCAGCTAGCAGTGATGGGTCACTGCTGGCTGAAATCTGCCGCTCACGGCCCGCTAGCGGTCCGTTGGTGGTAGCGCTATTAGTTGGTGAGCAGCATGGCCGTTAATTGTGGACCTCCAAGCAAGTGCCACTAGTGGCCCGTTGCGGGCAACCAATGCAACCCCAACAGCACGTGGAAGCAACGGGAGTGCGCATGCGCCGAAACAACACTTGATATGTCTCTCATGGTACCAGTTAGTTGAAGACGACGTTATCGTCATCGTGTTATCTTAGTGGATGTTAAGAAAAAATCCATATGTGGAGAGGCAAATTAATTTCCTATTGAAACTCCACGTCGACGAAGATATCAGATTAAGCCGTGAAATACTAGATTACAGCCATGAAATACGCCCACTCCATTCCCATGAATAACAATTCATGGAATAGAGTGGATGAATAACAAGAAAAAATTTGAAACCGCTTGAAACAACAATCCTGAAAAACATTAAAAAAACGTTTGTTGGAAAAAAAAATAATTACACGCTTACAAAATTATTAATTATTTAAAAGAAAACAAAAGCAACGCTATGTGGATATAATGTACTCATCCATGGGTTGAATACATAAGACTGGGAGGAATTCGCTTCTAAAAATAACGAGAAGTAAAATAAAATATATTTTACTCTTTAAAACAAATGTAGCTTCGGACAACGAAAAGGAAAGATACAACGTTAAAAATGTAACAGAATGTGACATGAACCCGGGTAAATGTATATTAATTCAACAATCTCCTTTCAAGATGACAAGGGCTGTACAAAACTTTGGAAAGCGACTCTAAGTTGGTACACTCCTTGAAAATGAGTGAAGTTCCCTTAAGGTAAATGAAAAATTATCGTTACATTGAAAAAAATAAATTTATGAATTAAATGAAACTGACTTTTATGAAAAATACCTCGCAGTATTGTAAAATGAAAGAGAACCATTCGATTACACATTCCGCACGAAACAGACAGCTTCAAGCACACGCTCGTGCGTGGCAAATTAGTCCGGTCGGTAGATAGCTCAGCTCCCACGCCGACAAACCTGGTTCTTATCCACCCAGATCCAAACAGGCGTTTTCCCGATCTGTTGAGAAAATTTCTCCAGCGTAGAGCTATAATTCACAAGTTTCGTAAGGGAGGGAAAAAAGTTACAGCTTTAGGAAACTGCGGTTATCCTTGATTTTTTTTATGGCTACTACTGAGAAATTGGCGGACAAGATTCGGCAAGCCATCAGTTACGTCACGTGGTTGCCGGCTGCCACTGCCGGCAAACTAGCGGACCACATTAGGCTAGCCATCATTTCTGGCAGGTGCTCGCAGGGCCGCTGAAGGGCCACTTGTGGCAGCTACTCCTTGTGATGGATAACTGATGGCCCTGTTGTGGCATATGACAACTGATGGGGTGCCAACTGTTGGCCAGCTGTTGGCCTGAACTTCTGGCCCTTCTGTTGGCCGCCCGGACATTTTATTGACGGTTCGGCAGTTGCAACATAGTGCTGGGCCAATGCTGGAAGTTCTGGCTACCAGCGATGGTCCAGTGCAGGCCCACCAAGACTGTTTTGCTGGGAACTGTCTGTCTTGAGCCTGTCTCCTCCATGTCCCGCCCGCATGCTTTCGAATTTCATCCACCCATCTCTCATGTGGTCTTCTTCTGGGCTTTTTCTGCCCTTTGGAATCCAGTCTAGAATTTCGGTTGTCCATCGGTGATCATTTCTTCTGGCAACATATCCAGCCCATTGCCATTTTAGGAATTTTACTCTGATCATGATGTCTTCTACTCTTGTCATTTTCCTTATCCACGAGTTCCTTCTTATCTTTCCTGGTTACACCAAGTATGCATCTCTCAATGTTGCTTTCAGTTGTCTGCAACCTTTGTAGGTCTTTTTTAGTTAAGGTCCATTTAACTGCTCCATACGTAAGAATTGGAAGGATGCATTGATTAAACACTTTTCTTTTAAGACATAACGGCATATTTCTCTTAAAAAATAAACTGTTTTTTCTAAAATCTCCCCAGCCAAGTTTTATACTCCGATTAATTCCCTCATCATTGTGACGCTTGCTGGATATCTGTTGTCTAAGGTAAATATATGTATCGGTTACCTCAAGCTTTTCCCCATCAATCGCAAAATCTTCATTTCTTGAAAAAGTATTGTAAATCAATTTTGTCTTCTGAAAGTTCAGTTTTAATACCACTTCTTTACTTTTTTCAGCAAGTTCCTGGATCATACTCTACAGCTCAGAACAGGTAGTTGCAAAAATTATTACGTCATCAGCAAAACGAAGGTGAGTTAAATAATTTCCATTAATCTTTATCCGCTTGTTTTCCAAGTTCAATGATTGAAAGATACTCTGCAATGTGGCATTGAACGTTTGGGAGATATGGTATCACTTTGTCTTGTTCCCTTTTCAATTTTTATTGATGCTGTATCCTCAAGCAATTGAACCTTCGCATTTGCAGTTCCATAGATGTTATTAATAATGCTAATGTAAGCATCTTCAATACCGTGGGATTTCAAGCCATTGTAACTGTTGGTGGTTTCACGGAATCAAAGGCCTTTTCATAATCAATAAAAGACATACATAATAGGAGTTTACATTTCGCCGTTCATTCAGTTAGTTCTCTCAGTACATGAATACGACATACTGTGCTGTAGCCACTCCTAAATGCAGCTTGTGCACTCGGTGGGGCCACACGTGTATACATATATACACTATACTGACAGAAGTCACCAGACATCCCTCCAAAAGCAAATGAACGGATCCACTGCGTTGTTAAAATGCGCGGTACAGCTGCAAGCGGTATAAAAACAAGCCTGTAGCTGACCGCGATCATATCACACTGTGAGGTTGAGTGAAAATGTCGCGGCGGGAGAGAACTGACTGTGACAAAGGAAATATTGTTGGGGTTATATAAGTGGGTTGTCCATAAGAGAAACCGAGAGGCGTTTATATATACCAAGTCAACTGCTTTGGATGTACTGAATAAGTGGAAGACACTTGGCGTTCGTGAAGCAGCAAAACGTACCGGCAGACCAAAGAAAATCAGTGATAAAGGATGTCACGTCAAAGCCTCAGTTGAGTCGTTACAGCTAATCGACGGAGTACTGCACAAGACCTCAGTGTACGGGTGAGTAAAAATGCTGGAACATCGGTATGTACACGTACCACTCGCAGATAACTTTATTTCATGGGTTACTGTGATCGTGCGGCTGCTCATAAGCCTTTCATCTCCACTCGGAATGCTGCTCGTCGTTTAGCATGGTGTAAAGAACATTTATCGTGGACCGTAGATCAATGGAAACAAGTTCTATGGACTGATGAATCCCGTTACACGATAAATCAGTCTGCTAGCCGTGTGTGGGTATGCAGGCAGCCGGGGAAACGCTATTTACCACAGTGTACTGTTCTGTTCCTGCGGTCAAGTTTGGAGTTGGCAGTGTTCTCGTGTGGAGGAGTTTTCGTGGTATGGTACCAGCCCATTGGCTGTTGTGGACAACCCTGTTAACCAGCACGTTTACCTCGATATTCTGTACAATTATGCCCTACCAACTCTTTGGAAATACTATGGAATCGACCCTTATTGGTAACAGCAGGATATTGCACCCAGCTATAAAGCAAGGACTGTTACGGCGTGGTTTGACGATTATTCCGTATCGTGTGTTGACTGGTCAGCACAGAGCCCTGATCTTAATCCCATAGAGCACCTATGAGATGAATTCGAGCGCCGCATGAGAAGTTTGGAACCAAGGCGTACTATTATACTAATCAACAGTTAGCGGCAGCATTATGTACTGAATGGAAGCGCATACCTATCGCTGGGTTCCAAAACCTTGTCGAAAGCATGTCTCGAAGGGTCACTGCATGCATTAAGGCCACAGGAGGACTGACACCGTACTAATGTATGTCAATAAATGCTGTCTTATGTTTCTTTTCTAGGTGTCCGGTAACTTTGGTCAGTATAGTGTATATATATATATATATATACACATTTACAAATGTGCTTCTCGCACCAGAGAAGTATAAACCAAAGGAAAAAACATTTCAAATAAATATTGGTAGGATAATCTAGTGTCATTCAATAGATAAGGAATCCGAAATAATTTCTGCTGTCCCCTGATTTTTTTAAACAACAGAATACTCTGAAACTTTAGTTCCTTTTAAACTGAAAATGATTTTCCATAATCTATAAGAAAGGGTCGGACGTACTGCTCCATTGAATTATTTCACAAAACTTTTAAATATAAAATTTTCTATGGGTAGCTATACTAGTTTTTCTCTTAAGGGATTTACAAACTGAGCATGGACATCATGCAATCAATATGATAGTTAATCAAGCCTCAAGTATTCCCGCGAACCATTCATATTATCGAAATGTTTTCGTCATATGGTTTCGGAAAAAAGTGAGAACAGAATTTTCCGTTATTATGCAAAAGCAATTGCGGAAAAGTTTCTGAAAATTCAGAATAACAGCTCTCAGAAACGGCAATTTGCCGTTAATACGTAGATCGTTCAAAAAGTTACGAGACTGACGTCATAGCACCAAAACCAACCCATGCGGAAAAAAGCAGCTGCCTGTGACAGAACGCTTGCAAGGTCAGTCACGTGATATAGTGTCGTTACAGCGCTCCGCCTGTTCATTTTTGTAGTAGACGGTGTAGAGTTCAGACGTGTTTCTGTAAGTCAGTATGGATTTAAAACTGCAAGCAAAAAGCAGCAAGAAAAGTTTGCGTGCGTTTGCATAAAACCGCCACAAAAACGCGCGAAATAAGAGATATAAGGGATTTGACGCATATTGACCGTTGTTGTTCAAACGCAAAGTTGAAAGGGAAAGAATCAATTGACGAACTTACAGATTTCAGTATGTCTTCCCGACATCACCTAGATGATTTTACGCGTGGCCGTATTATTGACAAGATTAAAGAAGGGCGAAAAACAACAGATGTTGCCAGGGAGTTCGACGTCAGCCACAGTGTTGTTTCAAGGCTTTGGAAATCATTTCAAACAAATGGAGAGTGTAGCAAACGTCACGGGGGAGGTCGTGTTCGCAGTACGACACCTGCGAAGATCGGTACATAGTGATATCAACAAAAAGACACCGGCGCAGCACAGCTAGTGAGGTAGCAAATCAGTTTATGGCTGCTACTGGCAAGCGGATCTCCCAAAAAACTGTCGCCAGACGTTTGCATGAAGGAGGACTATACGCCCACCGTCCTGTTATGTGCATCCCATTGTCCAGACGTCACCGTACCGCCCGTTTGCAATGGTGCCATCAACATCGCAAATGGACTGATAACGACTGGTCTGCTGTCCTCTTCTCAGATGAGAGTAGATACAGTCTATCGTCTGATTGTCGACGACAACTGATCTGGCGTGATAGTGGTACTGCATATTGTCCAGCAAACATACAGGAAAGGGACCGATATCCGACATGTAGTGTCATGGTATGAGCTGGCATCATGATCAATGGCCGTACGTCCCTCTATGTACTTCCAACTAGGACTATGACTGGCCAACGATACATTAATGATGTTCTGCTACCTCATGTTCGCATGTTCCGTGGGGCTGTCGGTGATAGATTCATTTTCATGGACGACAACGCAACATGTCATCGAACAGTCGCTGTCCAGGAGTGTCTTGAGAGCGAGGATATTCAACGCCTCGTACGGCCAGCACGTTCTCCAGATCTGAATCCCATTGAAAATGTGTGGGATGCTTTGGGGAGGAGTCTTGCTGGTCGCCAATGCCCTCCAATAAACAAGGACACCCTCATCCGTGCACTGACAGAGGAATGGGATAAATTACCCCAACAGCTGCTTGATAATGTTGTGCAAAGCATGACACGACGTGTGGAATCTTGCATCGCCCTCCATGGTAGCTATATCCCGTATTGACATCTTACGCCAGAACGCTTGCGGACGGTAATTGCATTTTTTTAACGTTTACGTATTCTGCACAAAATGGCCCGTTTGTCCCTTGAACACGTTCCAAAGCCTTCTTGATTTCAGAGCACAATAAATTGTCTTTCTTGTAATGTCCTGGCATTCTGACATTAATTTTTTTCACTTGGCATCCAACCACACTTACTTTTTTATGCGCTATATAGCCGTTTATGATCCGTCCTTAGCAATTGTCCAGCAGTGTATATTAACAGATTAAATGGTATTAGCTGTAAGTAGGTGACATGGAATAATCTGTTACATAAATTATGGACTGTACGCAGTGATCATTATAATATAGAATATTACAAGATTAAATGCCCGAAAATAGCGTAGAAATTTTCTTTTGGCGTTGCCCGTCCGCTCAAGTTTCACCAACGTTTCGAGGTCCGTAAATGTGCAAAAGTTGGGGACCACTGTTCTAGTGGGTTCCCATGTATTTCTGAGGAATATTTCTTCCTTAAATTCGAAAAATGAAGATCTCCATCTTCATTTAAGAAAAACAGAGAGCATACCAGCTGAGAATTATTTAGAAGGATGAACACATTTTTCGACAAATAGCACCGGTGGCGCAGTGGTTTCTGACCTTTCAACCGTTTCACACATGCTCGATAGGGGATATATCCGTGCAGCTGGCAGGCCATGAAAGTGTCTTGACATAACGTAGGTAGTCCTGGGCAACTCGAGCCGTGTGCGGGCGGGCATTATCCTGCTGACATAGCGCACTTGGATACCAGACCAGGAATGGGAGCACATGGAGCCGTAGGATCTCATCCACATACCGCTGGCCCATCAATGATCCACGTACCACTACTAGAGCTGATCGGATATCGTAGGCAATGGCTCCCCAGATCATAATGCCTGCAGAGAGGATGTGTGGCCCTCGATAGCGAGGTTGAGATTGTGCCGTTGACCCGGGAACATCCACGCCCGGACACGATGATCATCGGTCCCCAAAACGAAGGGGAACTCATCGCTAAACACTACACGTCACCAGTCTGTGGCGTTCCACGTCGCTATGGCCTGGCACCACTGGACACGGAGCCGGCGATGTTCCGGCGTTACTGGCAGCACACGTAAGGAGCGCTGGAATTGCAGATTCGCTTCCGCGAGTTGGTGGCAGCAGGGGTGCAGGAGTTCTTCCAAGAGGAGGTGACAGCTGGGGTGCAGGAGTTCTTCCAGGAGGAGATGACAGCTGAGGTGCAGGAGTTCTTCCAGGAGGAGGTGGCAGCTGGGGTACAGGAGTTCTTCCAGGAGGAGGTAGCAGTTGGGGTGCAGGAGTTCTTCCAGGAGGAGGTGGCAGCTGGGTGCAGGAGTTCTTCCAGGAGGAGGTGGCAGCTGGGGTGCAGGAGTTCTTCCAGGAGGAGGTGGCAGCTGGGGTGCAGGAGTTCTTCCAGGAGGAGGTGGCAGCTGGGGTGCAGGAGTTCTTTACGTCGAAGCACAAGAATTGGTACCGCCGCGGAATCAGAGAACTGACAGACACATGCTCTGTTAAAAATTGGAACTTAGAAATAAACAAAATGTACTCGATTTTGAGTACTATCACGAAGTAAATTTCTCCGTCATTTTTGTCCACGCCGGAGATCGAACAAGAGTCCGCTTATTCCGGAATAAGTCGCTCTACCAACTGAGCTACGCAGACGTTCGTTCTTGCTGCTATCTGCCTTCATGTCGTGTGCGTCCAGCGAGGCAGGCACAATCACATCTCCTCTCCACCCCACCCCCGAAAGAGGGCCGGGGGCATGGCCCACGGGTAAGCCATGACCATGAATTGTCTCAGGCAGCCATCCGCTGTAGAACGTGCACTTGAGAACTCCCAGTCAATCTAGTGTGTGGAATGCAACGTCACACACATTTTATTTTTCGACGCGCTGAAGAAGGGATTCTCTTATTTTTCGTATCTCGCGGTGTGGAAAGAACATCACACCATTGGGAGATCTTTAACGGCCGAGTCATCCGGGAAGTTCGGGCGTCATTATAACGAAGTAAATTTCTCCGTCATTCTTGTCCACGCCGGGGATCGAACCCGAGTACACTTATTCCGGAACAAGTCGCTCTACCAACTGAGCTACGCAGACGTTCGTTCTTGCTGCTATGTGCCTTTATGTCGTGTGCGTCCTGCGAAGCAGGCACGTCACAGTACATTTTGGGCTTATAATAGCTTCCAGTACTTGTATCTCATTTTTGAAAATGACACGTACTCGTTTTTGAGTACGTACAGGGAATCAATTGTGAGTATATCTGGTATTTCTAATTTGAAATATATGTACTCATTTTTGAGTACATATATTTCAAATATATTTACTCAAAAAATCCATATGTTTCAAACATATGTGCTCTAACTCCATTCAGTTTCTTTGCCCTTTCGGACAGGGCACACAAACTGAAGGAAGTTAGAGCGAAATCTGGCGATTCTGACAGGATTGTTTGTAAGTGAGAGAGACCACACTAGATGGCGCCGTCGTATAAGCGTACGATTTTGCGCATAGAAGGCAGAGAGAAATTAGATCGGGGTGGGGGGTGTCTTAGAAATAAACACCTTTATATGCAAGTTGAAAATACTCCAAATACGTGGCGACAGTAAATAAATAAATACATCGCTCTTAACCACGTTCTAGAAACACACAGCAACCGAAAAATTGTTTTTCAGCCGCCGCTGTGGAATTGAACCAACAGAACTCTCGATATCTAGCCGAGTGGTTCAATTCCACAGCGTCGGCTGAAAAGCAATTTTTCGGTTGCTGGGTGTTTCTAGATCGTGGTTAAGAGCGATGTATTTATTTATTTACCTTTATATGCAACCGGGCGCCGTCACTTAACGTACTCGTCCGATCCACGGCGGGTATTCAGCGATTATTAGAAATTCACTCCACCACGGAGAGCCCCCAGATCCAAGCATATCAGGCTAGGTTTGAACTTGGGTTCCCTCCATCAGTGCTCTGAATCCCTAACCACTAAGCCATCCGCGTCACTCGATTTCAAATATGGAATACGTGTACTCCATACATACTCATTTATTCATAGAATCAACTGGAAGTATATTATTCGATAGCACATGTGGGATAATAGATATACTCGTTTTCACATTCTGGGCAAATGGATCGCACAATTTTGTGACAAATATAGGGATGAAGCGATAATATATTATTTATGAGATTGACACAAATATAGTTAATGTTAAAACGTACACAAATATACTTTATGCATAATTTAATTACTTGTGATCTGTGACTTTGTTGTACTAATAGCTCTGAGTACTTAAACAATTTCTCTTGAAATCTATAATATCTAAAATGAAGTAATACGAGATTATATTTATATTTATTGATGTAGTTATTTGTAAGTACGTATGGTTACTTATATTTGAGCATGTCATGTACTCGTTTACGATACGATTGTACTTTAAAAAAAGCGAGTAGGTTCAGGTTCTCATTTTTAAATAGATGGTTTTCAGCAGTGTAGGTAAAGCCGGTGCTTATGCTTTGAATGCTATAGTGAGCTTTCATCGTAAAGGTACATAGACATAAAATGATCCAAATACTGCAAAACTTTCGACTCATCGTCTGTACATTTGGATTTTATCAAAGTTTAAGGAATAGGTTCTCTCCTTCTTTCCGGAGATCAATTCTGGAGGAATATCTTAATCTTCGCAAGTTCTATTCGTGTAGGTCTAAAAAAAAGCAATCTGTACATTAATATTCAACTGGAAGCATCACAATTCGTTCTCCTGTGTCACCTTATATTTGGTAGTTGAATGTTTTTTCCGCTCGGCTGTAATACGAGAGTATGGATCTTAGACTTTAACCCATCCACTATTTATCTGTTGGCAAACGGAAGTTCCACGTAGCAAACAAACCTGTGCCGTGAAAACAACTTTACGTGCTTTTGCAAATGGCGGTTGTGGGAGCGTCGCAATGGTTAGGCACAGATTTTCAAATTTCATTTTGACGAATTTAAACAGCAAAAGTACGTGCTCTGTCGAATGATATAGCATCACAAGGCTACAAATAACTAGAAAATGTGGGTTTTATGAAGAAACTCGAGTTAACTATATGAAGCCGTTATTGGAAACTAGTACAGTTCTCTCGAGAACATCCATATAAAAGTTCTTTCCTGACACTTTTAAGGTGTATTTTTCGAGATATAAGACCTCATAATTTTAACGTCATTCCCCTTTGCGTGCCTCTATTTCTGGCCTCCAATAAAACCCGAGTGTTCTGCAAGGAAATATTGGATGCAAAGAAGAAAATGCACGCGCTGACTTATGTTGACGATGTAACCAACAAACAAACAAACAAAAAAAAACCCGATAAAGTTCGTTTCAAATGTGCAAAGCTGAAAAGAATGTTAGCTTTGGTTTTTCTTGAATACAGAATTATTTTTAGTTGATGATTACATGTATCCAATATTTAGACACATAAATGTAGCTCTTGCATTATCACTTTGTGATTATATCCACTGGGAGATCCGTACGCACACATATTTAAAAAATAATCTTTCAGTATTAAAATAATCCTTCATATTTAAAAAACAATCCTTCAGTATTAAAATAATCCTTCATATTTAAAAAACAATCCTTCATATTTTAAAAATAATCCTTCATATTTCAAAAATAATCCAACACTGACGTCCACATCAGCTTGAAAAGGAACCAAAAACGAGTTTTTACTCTCCGGGCAAAGAGCTCACTACCACAAGCAGGGGCGTATTTAAAGAAAGGAGGGCTTAGTCCCCGAAAGTGTTTCGTTTTTTTCTTGAAATGCGACTTACATTAGAAAAAGGTGTTTTAATATATTAAACAAGTTAGTAAAATCATGCAATGCATTGATTATGATACGCTTTCCAACATACTAGAAATCACTACTCAAGTTATTACTCATGTTATGAGGATAATGGCTGTAGAATAAATCTCACTCCTATGACCTGACCTTTGACCCCATTTAGATGATATTCAACAGAACTGGTAAATTATACTTCCGGAACAACATGATAAAATTTTGTCTCAAGCGAAGTATTTTTAAGTAAGTTGTGTCGGATAAGGGCGATGAAATGGATCCCGCTCCTATGTGCTGACCTTTGACCCCATTTCGCCCATTTTCAATAGGGTTTGTTCCCAGGTTGTCCCGTACCACATACTAAAATTTCATCGAAATTGAACCTTATTTACTCACGTTATGACGCATAAGGGCAATAGAATGCATTCCACTCCTATGTCCTGACCTTTGACATTATTTCGCCCATTTTCAATAGGGTTCGTTCTCAAGTGGTTCCCTATCACATACTTAAATGTCATCGAAATCGAACCATTTTTACGCCAGTTATCGTGCGGACAGGGATAAAGCTGGAGCATATACGCTTCTTCCACCTACGGTTGGAAACGTAAAAAAGCATCAACTTACAATAAAAAATAACACTTAAATGTAATAATTATACTAGTAATCCAAGATTCCTTGGTGTAGAATAGAAATCAAAGTTTCCAAGCTTTCGAACATTAACCAGATGTCTTTTTCAAGGAAGGTAGACAGCAAACCGCAAACTGAATAATAAAACGCTTCAACAATTTGAACGCGTTGACTTGACTTGACAATAAACGAAGAGATGCGAACGTGATCTGGTATTCAAAAACACGAGGCGTTATGCTCGTTTAGCATGCAAAATCATGGAAGGAAAAAAAGACGCATTCACTATTTGAAGAACTGGTTCCAAATTCGTGGCAACTCCAGCGAGACGCTATCATTGCACGACTCGCTGTCGGGCAAAGTTTCGCGAATGGCAATACATTTTGGGGTGGAGTAGGGAACTAATTTCTTTACGTCATCCCACATAGGAGCAGTTGACTTGAACTTGACTTCTCTGGATAGGGCCGTGGTTAGTTTGCCGTTCTTTATGTCCCTTTGTGTTCGTTGGCTCTAATTCTAAATGAACATTTAGTCATTCCAATGTAGTATCGCCTGGAGCCGTCCGGATACTGTAGAGGAATAGCATAAACACCTGCTTCATTGGAAGGTGAGGTCTTGTCAATGTTTTCCTAAAGCATGGTATATGAAGACGTCGGAGACCTGATGCCAACACCGAGGTTCGTCATCTTGAGCGCGTTCTTGAGCTGATAGAACATATTTGGTATATATGGAATTGAGCCCAGGTAGCGTAGCTGCGGCATAGGAAGATTAATATGACTGGTTCTGGTTTTCTCGATATAGTGATGTACCAGTCTCAGTGCGTATCTTGCCTCAGTGGCCAACCCGACAACGTTTTTCAATTTACATTGCCTAGAAGGAGCATCTGAGGAGACTGTAAAGGCTCTTCGAATTCGAGAACGGAAGAAAGCTGTCTTGTAATCAGCAGGGCTAAATGAGCTGCGGAGCTGCTCATTTAGCAAAATGAGCTGCTTAATGACGTAGCGACGCTTTTGAAGTACGACGTTTTCTGCCGACATACGTGAATATGGAAATACAGGCTTTCGCCTCGTATATAAAATGCAAAGAGGGAAAATGCGAGTGTGTTTGTCCGCGAATTGTTCGACCACTTCTAAATTACATAGAGATCTGAAAATTGGCATGCTGATAGGTCTTAAGGTCCGTATACCTAGAAAAGTACGGAAGCAAAAGAAATCAAAATGGCGGCTTTGGAACATCGTCTGCTTGAATGTTTCACAAATTGTTTGACAACTTCTAAATGACCTAGAGATCTGAAAATTGGCATGCACATAGTAGGTCTTAAGAAAAGTACGAAACCTTAAGAAAAGTCGTACCTAGAAAAGTACGAAAAACAAAATGGCGGCGTTGGACATTGTCTGCTTGAACTTTTCGCGAATTGTTAGACGGCTTCTAAATAACCTAGAGATCTAAAAATTGGCGTCCATTTTTCTAAAGAATATAAGTAATTATCTGTGGTGTCACTTTTTCAAATATCTCTAACTAGTAATTAATTGTTTCTTTGAAAATCTTAATTTGCAATATATTGACACGTGGTCTTAAACTTTTGCAAATGACTGCATTTATTAGTTGTACAAATAAGTTTTAAAGCGTTTTAAGACAACGCAACATGCAGTTTGAGAGAAAACAACAATACCTTCATGAACCAAAATATGCGCAGTCATTATCTATCACCTTCCGCAATCGGTCGGGCAGCTGACGGATTCCAGCCATGAAGAATACTTCGTCGTGGGACGCGATGAAGTCGTCAACCTATTTTTGCACTTCGTCACGTGTCTGGAACCGTACAGCAGACAAACCGTGTTGCAACGATCGGAACAAATGATAGTCTGAAGGGCCTATGTCGGGACTATATGTCCGGATACCTACAAATTCAAAAAAACAAAAAAAAAACCCAAAAAAAAACAGCGCTTTGAAACATTATCTTCTTGAATTTTTCTACCACTTCTACTCCTAGAAAAATGTCTGAAAACCAAAAAATTCAAAGGGTGGCTTAGTGTTTCAAAATGCTGATAGGTTTAAAGATAATTTTGTCAGAATCTCTGAAACGCTATGAAAAATTCAAATTTTGATTAAAAATTAAGGGGAGCTAAAGCCTGTTTCGTTTTACGTCAAACCGCGTGCATTGACGTCACGATGCTGTTCTAAATAGCAAAACAGTTACGGATTTTAAATTACTTTTCTTTCCCTTAATTACTTTTCCCTTTCTTTAATTTTATGTTGAAAAAGGGATTTCATAAATTCACCGTTTGGAGAACGGGTACGATTGCTAATATGTGAAAAAAAATAACGACCAATCACTAAATATAGTGCATGGAACAGAAGTCATCGCTCTTTCCACTTTATAAGCGAGTTACGGAAAAATTCTCATCTGCCGCCACCGGGAATCGAACCCAGTGTCTTCCAGTTACGCGCAGGACATGCTACCACTTCACCACAGTGGCCTAGAAATATCCAGACTTACTTACGGCTAACTGCCAAACCACATGGCAGGTTGCTTCTTGGAGCCCCCGCAAAATGCTGGGGATTCACTAAAGATGCTAAGCAGCAACTGAACAAATAACTAGGAGGCGAATGAATAATTAATACGCACAATTGGCATGGACTAAGGACATCAAACAGAAGTCATTGCTCTTTCCACGTTTATAAGTGAGTCACGGAAAAATTCTCATCGGCCGCCACAGAGAATCGAACCTAGGGTCATCCAGTTACGCACTGGACATGCTGGTTACAAAGTTCGCGTCCCGGTGGCGGCCGATGAGAATTTTTCCGTGACTCACTTATAAACGTGGAAAGAGCGATGATTTCTTTTAATGTTCCTAGTGCACGTCAATTGTGTGTCATCATCATCATCATCATTGTCAACCATTATCAATCCACTGCTGGACGAAGGTCTCCCCAAGTTTCCTCCACAACGGTCTGTCTTGTGCCAGTTTCCTCCATGTCACTCCAACATACTTTCGAATTGCATCCACCCATCTCCCATGTGCTCTTCTTCTGGGTCTTTTCCTGGCTCTTGGAATCCAATCTAAAATTTCGGCTGTCCATCGATGGTCTGTCCTTCTGGCAGTATGTCCAGCCCATTGCCATTTTAGGGATTTAACTCTGATCATGATGTCTTCCACTCTTGTCATTTTTCTTCTTATCTCTCCTGGTTACACCAAGCATCCACCTCTCATTACTTCTTTGATTTGTCTGCAGCCTTTGTATGTCTCTTTTAGTTAAGGTCCACATCTCTGCACCATAAGTAAGCACTGGAAGGATGCATTGATCAAACACTTTTCTTTTAAGACATAATGGCATATTGCTCTTGAAAATTATGCTGTTTCTTCCAAAAGCTCTCCAGGCAAGTTTTGTACGCCGATTAATTTCTTCATAAATGTGACCCTCACTTGATATCTGCTGTCCAAGATAAACGTACGTGTCTGTTATCTCCAACTTTTCTACATCAATCGATAAATCTTCATTTCTTGTAAAAGCATTGAACATCACTTCTGTCTTCTGAAAGTTCATTTTTAATCCCACTTCTTTACTCTTGTCAGCAAGTTCCTGGATCATACTCTGCAGCTCTGATGGGGTAGCTGCAAAAATGACTATGTCATCAGCAAAATGAATATGGGTTAGATAATCGCCATTAAACTTTATCCATTTGTTTTTCCACTTCAGTGATTGAAAGACATTTTCCAATGTGGCATTAAAGAGCTTGGGAGATATGGTGTCACCTTGTCTCACTCCCTTTCCAATTTTTACGTGTGTTGTATTTTCAAACAGCTGAACCCTTGCACTTGCATTTTTATAGATGTTATTAATAATATTATAGTATGCATCTTCAATACCGCAGGATTTCAGAGCCATTGTAAGTGCTGATGGTTTCACCGAATCAAAGGCTTTTTCATAATCGATAAAAGCCATTCACAATGGAAGTTCATATTCCCTCGCTCTTTCATTTAGTTCTCTCAGTACGTGGATATTATCTATTGTGCTGTAGCCACTCCTGATTCCAGCTTGTTCTCTCAGTTGAGCCATGTCCAGTGTTACCTTCAAACGGTGTGAAAGAACTTTAGTGAAGATTTTATAAACCACTGATAGGAGGCTGATAGGTCTGTAGTTCCGGAGATCCTCAATGTCACCTTTTTTATGTAGCAAGATCATTGTAGCGTTGTTCCAATCCTCAGGAATCTTCCCTTCATTAAGGCATCGAGTGAAAATTTGGGCGAGTACTGTTTCGATTTCTCCACTTGCTTCTTGTATGATGTCTACAGTAATTCCATCTTCTCCTGGAGCTTTTCCCCGCTTCATGTTCTTGATTGCATGTGCAACTTCTGCTGGGAGGACTGGAACAACTCTGGTACTGATACCTTTCATGATGTCTGGAGTACATGTATCATCCCTTTCCTATAATTTGGAGTAGAAATCTTTCACTCTTGTCGAAATTTCGCCTCTATTTCTTGTTACAGAACCATCTTCTTTTCTTTGTGCCATAATCTGTTTTCTTCAATTACTGAGATGTGCCTTTGCTATCTTTAGGCTTTGGTTGTTTTCAATTGCTTTCCTCACTGGTTCACAGTTGAATTTCCTTACGTCTTCAGTGATACTTTTTCGTACTGTCTTGCATAGCTCTATATATTCCACTTTGGAAGTAACATCTTCTTTATTTGTCCTCATCTCTCTTCTTTTTTGCATCAACATTTTGGTTTTTCCTGATAATTTGTTACACGCAACTTGTTCTTAGATCCAGCTAATTTTGTTGCTGTTTCTATAAGAGCTTTGGTTCTTTTCTGTTAACTTCAGAAATATCCACTTTTTCGGATGTTAGGCCTTCTAAAGCAGAGAATCTGTTCTTCAGTTCCAACTCGAAGGTATTATGGTGTTTTTTTAAGTTTCCTATGTCAATACATTTTGTTTGTCTGATGAGCTTGCTACGTTAGAGTTTAGTGTTGAGGTGCATCTTACATCTCACCAATCTATGGTCACTACCTGTGTTGAACTTGTTTAGCACACTGCAGTCTTCTATGACGAATTTTTTGTTACACATAATAAAATCAATTTCACTTGTCGTCCCATTTGGATGTCTCCATGTCCATTTCCAGTGTGGTTTTTTCTTGAAAAAAGAGTTCAAGATGAAAAACCCTTCTGCCTCTGCAAACTCAACGAGAGTATTTCCACGCTGGTTTCTGTTGCCGTGACCGTATTTACCTACTGAAGTTTCTTTCTGTTGACGTTGCTTTATTTTTGCATTGAAATCTCCCGTAATTATCTTCAAGTGCTGGTTACCTTTATTATTTAGATGACGAATTTCCTCATAAAATTCTTCAATTTCTTCTTCAGGATGACTTGTGGTGGGCGCATAAGTTTGAATAATCTGAGCCTTGTATCTTCTCGAGAGTTGGATAACGAGTCGTGCAGCTCTGTCAGAGAAACTTTCAACTTCTACAACTTTATCCTTCAGTTTCTTGTTTATTATAAATCCAACACCACTAGTTCTGCCAGTATCTGTCCCACGATAGTAGAAGAGATGTCCACTTTTCAGTTCAATGAGATCTTCTCCTTTTCTGCTTACCTTACTTAGCCCGACGATGTCCCAATTGATCCTTTGTAGTTCCTCTTCCAATTCAAGAAGCCTTGAATCAGAAGATAGGGAGCGTCCATTATACGTAGGCAAGGTCAGCATCAGATAGCAGCCTAGTCCGGTCCTCCAGGAACTTGCTGACAAGGATTCTTAGCCCCCTCTGCCTTTATGTCGCACTGGCCGCTGCCTTAGCCAGGTACATTCCAGCTGCCGGAGACTGAGGGCCAAGATTTAAGTTGTGGAGTCATTTTGAAGGGGTTTGGCCATAACTCACCACGCTGGCCAAGCGGGTTGGTGAGTGTGGGATAGAATTTCCTCTAATCCCGATGGTATAGTTATACCGCTCTTGGCTGTAGTCAGAGCCCCTTTAGTAGGAACACGTTGCACCATTAGAAGGCGGGGTTGACATTTGTCAAGGAGAGGCTGTGAGGTTACGCATCACTTGACCTTACATCCCTTGTGAGGGGACCGCGCATCGGAGGTTATATCAAGTGCAAAGGACGCACGTTGGGACAATTACGACAGCCTATTGCGGTTGTTTTAACCTCCACGGACTATGAGGATGCCTCGACGTCGGATCTACGCACATTACGAGCAGTTGAGCGAATTTGAGCGAAAACGTTCGAAAATAGATAAAATGTTTTTAAATGTCATTGCCTGAAAATCTCAATTATTTGTAGACCTGTGTTTAAAAAATGTTCAAACAGTAAGCGGTGGTGCTGACATAACGGTTTTTAAGGAGCCGGGGCGGGAGGGGATCGTGTGCTTTGATAAATTTCCCCAAAAGTGGGGCTCTTAAAATCAACTTCACCGGCCGTTTATGAATCGCCAGTCCGCCACTACCTTTAGAGTCTCTCAAGTTCTTAGAATTTTGTTTGCAGACGGTGTGGTTTTCTGTTAACGATGATACGCATCTTCAATTTTTAATTGCTCTAATGAGGCCCATGAAGTTTGTTTCCCTTGTCCCACTGAGCCAGGTCTTCTCACATAGCAATCGTGTTGTTTGAGCAGGTTTAGGGTGATTCCACCTAAAATCTCTGCCTTATGTTTTCAATGGTAAAACTTCTTCACCTATTTTCTTCGCAATTAATGCATTCCCAAGGATGAAAATTTGCACATCGATAAAATTAACTTTAAGTTACAGCATGGGATACTTAATACGTGCTAAAATATAACCATAATTATATCAAAAATCAGTCATTTTTCTTTGAGTAATGTTCAGACCTGTTAATAGATGGCGTGACCTGTACATATATGACAAACAAATGTTGGATTGCTTAATTATGGTTATGTTTTAGCAAGCATTAAGTATCCCGTGCTATAACTTAAAGTTAGTTTTATCGATGTGCAAATTTTCTTCCTTGTGAATACATTAATTGCAAAGAAAATATGTAAAGAAGTTTTACCATTGGAAACCTAGGGCAGATATTTTAGGTGGAACCACTTTAATAGCAAAAACGGACATCCGTGACTTTGAGGGAAAGGAAGAAGGGTGAGGGTGGAAGTGCCTTCAACTTGAAAGCTCAATGGCAGTAGTGATGCTATTACGTTCAGAATCTCGTTACCTTCCATTCCCTGTGGAGAGCATGTGCCATGAATGCCCTATATTGCGACCAGCGGTGTATGTTATGAGCACCTAACACCATTCTTCAGTCTTATTATGTCTCTTAGTGAGGGATTTAATGACTAACTTTCCAAAATAACACGACAGCAGGAAAGAAAAATATAAGAACGAACAAGCACTTCACAGCAGGCTGAGTTACAAATATGTAAGTCCGTTTTATATTATTTCAAAGTGTGGAGGGAGATATTGTGGCAAATTGAGCCACTCTCTTTGGTGGTCACGTGTCAAGATGGCCATATTTGTACAGATCCGGGGATGACCTTGCCAGAAAGGTTCCACGGTACATTGAAAACAGATTGGAAAAGGAATATTTTGTTTAGGTTTGACATTAGGCAAAATTCTTGACTAGCTTTAATGAAAATTACCCCACACCCAAATTTCTTGCGGTTACTTGATCAAGAAAGTTTATAGTCCTTAGATTTAGTAATCATGTAATAAATAAGTTCGTATTTTAGATATTTTCTGCTCTTCAGAACAGTGTTAGAATTAGATATACGTCTTCTACTGGTCTACTAGTTTATTACTGGTCTACATCTTCTACTGTTTTTTTTTCTCTATAAAAAACTGAAAGACATTTACAATATATGTAGAAATTTATGTATCGATTGCAATTATCTTCAATATTAGTTTTTAAACCTATCATTAGTTTGCAGCCTAAAAAAAACCATACAGCAAGGTAAAAGAAACAAAAATTCATTTTTAATTTGTGGCAAATTAGAAAAACAACAACAACCAAAATAAAAAAAAAACTTACTAACCATCCAGGCCAGTAAAATCAATAGTTCAGTGGTCCGCCGGAAGTTTTACTGACCAATGTACCACTAGGTAATTCAGATCAGATCAGATGTAGAGGATTTTAGGAAAGGAGTGCTGACCCCAGGTCTTAAACAACTCTTAGAAATAGAAAGCTAGGAAATTTGGGCTAGAGTGCCCGATAGGAAAGTGACATGGAAGCGAATTAGAAAGGGGGAGGAAGACGCCCTTATTTATTACCGGGGGGTCAGTACCCGGGGTCCGACGGCTTAACGTGCCCATCCAACGCGCGGCGGATATTTAGTGGATCGAGCGTTCGTACCGGCCTGGGATCGAACCTGAGGTCCTTTCCGTGGCAGTGACGAACGTTGCCCACTAGGCCACCCGAGGCCCCATTAGGTAATTCGAAGGCTGCAGAGTATTAGTACTGATTTTTTTCTAAGTAAAAATTCCTTACATTATTGGAACTTTGTAGGAATTCATATTAGTTTTAAAACTTGTAAAAATAATCGGAATGCAGTATTTCATGTCTTTATCTAATTACAGCAGAAAGGTGCGTATTATCTTATTAGTATAATAAAAAACGCAGGTTGTCTTTTGTTCCTAATTTTGTTTTTTTACAAGCTTTGCGAAAAATTATGTGGCTTCATGGTGAAGGCGAGATTTTTTTCTTTTTCTTTTCGAAACAGTAACTTATCATTCCTTGTATCTCTTAATCCCATATGCGCGATCTCTTTAAATAACATAATCAACACGGGTCTTGTCTTTTGTCGGTGCTCATAAAATAGTGAAATCGCAGCAGTTTCTCTAGCGTAGTTCATGAATACATTAGCGAAATTGAATCTTCGTTTCTGAGTGCATATCCCCAGAAGCAATGAATGTTATTCGCAACATCGTTGAAAGCTAAATAGGTCCTCACAAAGAGTGCTATCTATCCGAGATGAAAGCTTAGCTTTTATTGTTTTATGATTTTTTTATCTTTGCGTCATCCGTTGATCAAGAAATGAAAGTCTAATAATAATAACAATATATAATAACGTTTGCTATTTTTACATGCGCATTATGTTCGTGATTGTCGCCATCGATCGCAAAGTGTTGCAAACAGCGTAGGAGTCCCGTCGATTCCAATCCTCCTAAGCGAAGCACGTTAAGAATTCATCTCACGCATCCTTTTCTTTTCGTTCATTTGCATATCAATAATTCAAAATATTGCCTTTTGTTAAATTGGTACATTCTTTCTCGTGCTGTAAGGAGAAAAGACAGCAACCATTTTAGGATGGGAAGTCCCTCTTTTTCTTTAATAGCTTGCCATCATCAAAAGCGAGTTGGAAAGAAAAAATCTGTCACTCAACTTCATGCAAAATATTTGAAAACTTTAGAAGCTGTTGAACTCTCTGTCTCTCTGTCATCGTCTTCTGAATCTCTTCTGAGGAGGTACTTCAACCGTTGGTCACGTGTAATATACAGTCATTTGCAAAAGTTTAAGACCATCTGTTGGTAGATTTCTTTCGATTGCGTCAGCTATTGTGTGCTTTACAGAGCTGAGACGGGCTCAGCCCGAAGCAGAGCCTGGGTCCGAATCGGGCTCGGGCTGTAGAATATTTACTGCGGTTCGGGCTCTGGTGGGCTCGGGCTCTTAGAGAGAGGGAGACCGAGAGAATTTTTTTTTTTTAAAATATGAATGTGAATTTATATCATTTAGCAAATGAGACACTTTATAGTTGGTAAAGGGAATTCTTCGGCAACTGGTTCTGGTTGGGGAGCATATATTCGAGATGGCTATTTCTTCTAGACTTGCGCAGAAAATGCCATAGGCCGCGTATTAGTGTGTTTCTGCAGAGAAGATAAAGCTTTTCTAAGAACTATAGATATTAGATAGTTGATCATGATCATATGTAGATGATTTTAGGAAGGGAGTGTCTGACCCCAGGTCTTAAACAACCCTTAGAAATAGAAAGCTAGGAGGTTTGGGCTAGAGTGCCTGATAGGAAAGTGACGCGGAAGCGAAGTAGTAAGAGGGAGGAAGACGCCCTTATTTATTACCGGGGAGCCAGTACCAGGGTAAGATAGTTGATAACTTGCCGACGATAATTTACCCCCTATCTCCACGCAGTAGCTCCCTGATAATTCTATTTAGCAACGTACATATTGCAGCGCATTATGGTGCGATACTATTAGCATTATTTGAGCAACATACAATTGCAGCACCGCCCGATCATTTTGGATGCCCGGCCGCCCGAAGCACTTCAGGTGGAAACGAATGGTCAAAGAAAATCGTATAGTTACACTGTAAAAATAGACAGAGGTCCCTTCCCGATTCTCCATTTGAGAAATAATTGCAAGAGAGCGTGTAAGTGTTTTTTTTTCTTCTTTTTTGATTGGAGGTTTAACGACCACCGTGAGCAACTCAATGGGCTATAAGCAGTCACCCGTCTCTAATTTAGGGTCACTGGTTCCAGGGAAGGGAGAGAACCAGTGCCGTAAGACAAACACGACATCCATGCCTCACCGGGATTCGAACCCGGACCCATGATCAGAGTCCATCGCTTAGACCACTGCGCCACCGGGGCAGCAGAGTGTAAGTGTGGAAAAGGAGATTTTTTTATTAATGGTTGAACAGGTTAGTCTGTTTTCGGGTTCGTTGGGGCACAGGCTCCATCTTTCAATTTAAAATTCGGACTCGGGTTGACATACCACGAGCTCGGACGGGCTCGGGCTTCGAAAATTGAGCCAGAACTCAGCTCTGGTGCATTACACAGCTTCCTGTCGGTGTTGCATTATCCTACAGCGGCAGCTGTTGATAGAGTTGGGGGAAACGTGCGGGCGTCAGGTTGCTTCTGGTTTTCATGCTGAGAGGTTTTGTACGTATTTTCTATATAGCGAAAAATTGGCAAAAAAAGCGTCATTAAGTGTTACTCATAGAGAACAAATGGTGACTTTATATCATGAAGGACACTCTAAACGTGACATAAGCAGAAAGGTAAATGTGAGCAAGGATGCTATTCATAATACAATCGTGAAATATCGAGGTATAGGTGAATTTAGCGACCGAAAGAGAAGTGGACGTCCAAGGAAAACAACTCCGCGTGATGACAATACCACAAGGCGAATAGGTATGCGTCCTCCAAGAAGTTCGTGCAAGAAAGTCAAGGCCTTTCTACATTCAAAAGGGTCTGATACATGTATTAGTATTAACTTACTGGTATACAACTATCTTTACTGTCTTAAGCACGAAGAACAAGACGCAACCGACTTCAACACAATATAAACCGAGCCGAATCATCGCAAGCCGTGAAAACCCCTTTGCTTATGAAAATTAAAACTTGTTTAAAAGGTTAAAATGATTAAAACAATGTGCGAGATCTTTCGGGTCGGTCTCTACAGACCCATTCTCAGGCACAACGAGAAACTCACACGGGACACTCTTCTGGCTTATATACAGCACTGTTTCCCGAAGTCTTAACAAAGTAACAGCACTGTTTCCCGAAGTCTTAACAAAGTATCAGCACTGTTTCCCGAAGTCTTAACAAAGTATCAGCACTGTTTCCCGAAGTCTTAACAAAGATTTTGTATTAAAGTCGTATAAACCTGCACATATACCTAGACTAATCTCTGTCATGAAAAAGAAAGGACTCCAGTTTGCGAAGCGTCATCAATCGTGGACTGCTGAAAATTGGAGCCAAGTTCATTTTTCCGATGAATCAAGTGTGCATCAATTTGAATCACGTGAAGCACATGTTCGACAACCAAAGGAAAAAACGTTTTGATGAAAAATTCACCGTTAGCAGCGTGTACACTTGAAAAACTTGGCTGTTTTATTCAATAGAGGAAAACATTCTTTTTATTTTCATTTACATTGCATTTATTTGTTTTGTCGAGCATTTCCAATCTTATATATAAAACACAAAACGTCTGTTTGTCTGAAGCAGCAAAAACTCTCGAACGCCGAACTGTGGCATCGTGAAATTTGCATAGCTTATTAATACTGGAATTTCTAGGTCAAAGCAACTATTATAAGATCTTAACGTTGTTCCGTTAGCGAGTTATGAGATAATTAATAACTTAATCAATAAATTCCGTGTAGTTTGCAACGTCATCGTTTTGCTGTTCCAAATCTAAAAGCACGTGACTGCATTCACTGCCGCGGCACATCCACAGGTGTTTCTATTCTTTGAGAACTGTGCATAAAAAAAATGCAAAAACGAACTTTGCGAAACGGGCTGAAATTTTTTTCAACACCGTGATTTGTTAATAAGAGGAGTCCCTCAAAATGTCACCGGAATCCGTTCAAAACTTTTTAAAATAGGCATGGAATTTTTAATTCATCGGTAAACAGAAACATATACGCAGAAACGGTTAATAAAATGTTGACGGCTAATAAAAAGTTATTTAGCGATTCACGCGAAATTTGGCAGTCATGTTCCTATTAACGATTTATGGTGTTCATTAAAATTTCAGCCAGTTTCATAAAATATTCGCAAAGATTCGTTTTTAACTTTTTTATCCCCGAGATTCGCACATCAAATACGTCTGAAACTGAAAGCACGTGATGCATTTGATCGTCGATAACAAATTGTTAACGAATTTTGTTCAGTCAGTGTTCTAATGGCGTGTCTCCTGGACGCGTGTTATATAATTCGTAAAGCTTTTGGTCAGTTTGATTCTACAGATTCCATACATTCTGTACCGAGCAAAGCCGGGTAGTAAAGCTAGTAATACATAAAAGAGAAAAAAAGAGTTATATAAAACAGAGCACAAAAGGAAGAAAAGGGAAAATGCCAAACAGTGCCTGACAAAGCTCCAAGCTCATTATACAGCGGTATTAAACAAGAGAGAAAAAAAGATACATTAAAGGGACTAATCCAGCCATAGAATCAAACATGATCAGTGGTGTATATAGAAATGAGAGCGAACATGGGTGATTCAAGCGAACCCTTGAAAAACGTGTCTTGAGATAGCGGCAGAGGTAGGTATCCAATACACGGCAGTTGTTCGGCGTCTGGCTGCTCTGGGTAAGGTCAAAAAGCTGGACATGTGGCTGCCGCATGAGTTGACAACTGCCAACAAGACTACGCGTTTGGAAGTCTGCACGTCGCTGCTTGCCAGGAATGAACAGGAACCTCTACTGCATCGAATCGTCACCTGCGACAAGAAGTGAATCGTTTATGATAATCGGAAACGATCTGCACAGTGGTTAAGCAAGGCACAGCCTGCTGGATAGTGGGCGCGTCGCTGCTTGCCAGGAATAGACAGGAACCTCTACTGCATCGAATCGTCACCTGCGACGAGAAGTGAGTCATTTATGATAATCGGAAACGATCTGCACAATGGTTAAGCAAGGCACAGCCTGCTGGATAGTGGGCGCGTCGCTGCTGGCCAGGAATAGACAGGAACCTCTACTGCATCGAATCGTCACCTGCGACGAGAAATGAGTCATTTATGATAATCGGAAACGATCTGCACAAGGGTTAAGCAAGGCACAGTCACATGGACGTCATCCTAAGCCACCCCTACACACCAAGAAGATGATGCTCCTTGTCTGGTGGTCCACAGGCGGGATAATTCATCGGATTTTCTTGGCAAGAGGCCAAACCATCAATGCAGAACGTTATTGTGCTGAATTACACCACAACACCTGAAATTCCTGCAGAAACAAAAGCCGGTTTGGTCAACAGACATTGTGTTCTTCTGCTCCAGGAAATCACCCGCCCTCATGTCACACAAGGAACGATGCTGACACTAAGTGCCCTGGGCCGTGAAACAGTGTCTCATCCTGCGTATTGCTATGGCTTATCGCCGACAGAATGTCATTCGTTTCGTCGCCTGTATCACTTCCTGTTTGGGAAACAGTTCACGACAGACAACGAAGCTCAATGCGCAGTTGATAATTTCTTAGGGTCCCAGCCACAAGACTTTTTTCGTTCCGGGATCCAATAAGGCCATGATCCCGGAACGAAAAAAGTCAGAACACCATGTCTATATGGAGTTTATATGTGTTTGGAACATCGTGGAAATATGAAAAAGTACACGGAAGAAACTTTTTATAAGAACGGGACACTCAAGTTCACATAAAAGGAAACGTGAGAGTCCATGTACAGAAAAAGTATTCAGAAGATAAAGTGTTAAAATCCTAATCCTCATAAATATTTGGTGTTATAAATAACACCAAATATTTACGAGGATTAGGATTTTAACACTTTGTAATGCTTTTTTTGTTAAACTGCAAAAAAAAAAAAATTCGCAGTTTAAAAAAAAACATTACTGGGGGGGGGGGGGCTGCGGAAGAGGGGGGTGAGATTGCCCAGGTCTCGGACCCAAGATACGCTACTGCCAGAAACGTGTGGAAGACTTGCTAAGTAAATGCAAAATGCTACTTGAAACTACCGCATGAAAACGTGATGCAGTGTTGGAGTGTTCATAAGGACAAAATCTACTGCACACAGTTCTGTTTACTCAGGATGGTGCGCCAGCTCATGAATGTCCAGAACAGAACTCCTGTTATCATCATATATGGTGCAGAAAGACTAATCAGCAGGCACTTCAGTTTCCCATTGCAACCTCCATCTCCAGGTCTGACAGTCGTAGATTTCTGATTGTGGGGTTATTTAAAGTCCGGAGTACATCGAAAAAGACATTCTACAGTGCCACAACTGAAGGAAGCCATTCGTCGTTAAAACGATTGCATTCACCTGTCCGAGCATGTTTGGTCCTTCTTGCACTGAAGTTGCCACACATTTTAATATTGTAATAGCTTTTGTTGGAAGGCATGTTTTACAATTACTGTTGTGATACGTAATGTCACCAAATCAATAAAACGTATGCATTTTCACCGTATTTACAAACTCTTCAGCCGTCATTGCCCTCTGTCGGTGACTATTTGAACTAAAAGTTTTTCCGTTGCCAAAGAAAATCCCTCTACTACCTGACAAGTATTTGTCCTTTTGTTTTGAAATTTTGAAATTTAAACGGACTTTTGAACCATCGGGTAGTTCAGAAATAGAATAATTCTCTACGATATGTTGAATTATCAATGAGCACTGCGCTTATTGGCGCATATCTCTTTTCTTTTCTTCCACATAGATTGCCGAAGGAAATATTTGCCATATTTTGTCTTATTCAATCTCTATGCCCAGATAATTTGGGAATGGTTCCAGATTTTTTAATACGAATGCGTTATCAATATTCAACACTCTCCGTATAATCTTTAAATTTTTATGTAAAATAGAAAGAGAAAGATACCTTTTACGTGTATTAGAGTTTCCAGATGTGTGTGTAACTCAAAGACTAGGTATTATTCCGTACTCAGGTAGATTATAAGTAATGGCAAAGACGGAATTCCAATCCAGACGAAATGCAACACGGTTATAGCTTTCGCATTTTTTCCCTTTCTTCTTTATCAGGACTCATGCTTCTACTTTTTTTTTCTTTTTTTTTTTGTTATGAAGGAGCAAGTTTCTATCTTCCTTTTTTTTTTTTTTTTTTTTGCAGCCATCAATCCATTCCAAGAAATAAAAAGGCTGAAACTCCTTTTTTCCCCGAAATGCCACCAGTAAAAAACGTGAGTGCTTTCCAGGAGTTATTAACAATGAAAAAGAAAGCTCTTTCTTGCTTTTCCTTTGCGCAAAACAACAGGCACATTACAAGATGGATATCACCCGACTCTCTGTCGCTATCTCTTCGGATAGCCGGAATAAAAATAGCTCTTGAAATGTTCCAGAAAAAGATTTCCTGAAAAGCTCATAAGTCATCAGACGCTGAAAAGGTGTAATGTATTTTAAAAAAGACATTGTTTTGTGTACAGTTCTAATATTTTTATTTGATACTTTAACGGTTCAAAAATCGAAGGGAAATACGCTGCTGCGAAGGAATTTCCAAAATCCCTTGCCGACGAATTTCCAAAATGAGAGCACCACCTGCAAATGTTCATAACAATAGGCAGCACCTACCCCACAGTCAACGTAGTTTCGCCCTGTTGGGCCGCGGATGGCCTAGTGGTCAACGTTAGTGATTGCCACCGATAAACCTCAGGTTCAATCACAGACAGGTTCAAACGCTCGAACCACTAAATATCCGCCGTGCGTCGGATGGGCGCGTTAAACCGTCGGACCCAGGGTGCTGGCCCCCGGAAGTAAATAAGGGCGTCTTACCCCCCTATCTACCTTGCTTCCGTGCCACTTTCCTATAGGGCTATTCCTAAGGGTTGCCCAAATCTCCTAGCTTCCTATTCTTGAGGGTTGTTTAAGACCTTGGTCAGACACTCCCTTCCTAAAATCTTCTGCACATTACATGAGTTTCGCTCTGCATCGACACATTACAACTCTCATATATACACCGAAGGGCAGAAATATTATGACCACCTGTTTATATGATACTGTTCCTCCACGTGCCTCGAAAACAGCTTTATCTAGCGAAGCATGGAAGTTACAAGACTTTTTTAAAGGTGTCTTGTGGTATCTGGTACCAATATGTTACCAGCAGACCCTTTAACTTTTGTGGTTGAGCCGCCGCAGATCGGATTTGCTGTTCCGACACAAACACAGAGGCTCGATTTGATTGATATTGCCAAGAGAATTTGGAAGTCTTCCTGACGTTCTGCGAACAATTCTCGAACAATCTTGGTAGTGTGACATGGGGCATTATGAACGCATTACTAGAGAGGAATGCTGCTACCATGAAAGGATGTTCGTAGTCTGCAGTGATGTATTGGTAAGTAGTGGTATTCATTATACTTTATGACGAAGTAAATTTCTCCATCATTTTTATGCCAGGGAAGGGATTCGAAGCCCCAACTCTTGGCTCCGGAGCTCCGTGTGCTATCCACTATACAACACTTGCACGTACTCTCACTGCTATCTGCCTTTATCTCATGGGCATCTTGCGGGGTAGGCACGTCACAACTTCTTCCACCAGCTTGTTTTCGTCCCGTGGCGCATCCTGTTCACAACACCAAACTTGGTAAACGACGCAGCACCAGGACATTCCCATGGCGCAACAGGAAACGAGATTCATCGAGCCAGACGATCTTCTTCCAATCAGTCCACGTCCAGTTTTGATGCAATCAGTCCACGTCCATTGTAGGCACTTTCGATGGTGAACCGAGGTTAACATGGGCAATCCAAGTGCCCAAGCAGCCCCATTTTCATCAAGGTTCGATGTACTGTGTGTTGTGACAAATAAAACAGCATTAAAATTACCGGAGAGTTGGGCCACAGTTTTCCTTCTATTGGCTTGTGACATATTACTCCCGTCACCAGCATTCGAATTACCGGCGAGTTGCGCCACGTTGTCCATTCTATTGGCTTGTGACACATTACTCCCGAGTCACAGGCGAGTTGCGCCACAGTGTCCCTTGTATTGGCTTGTGACACATTACTCCCGTCACCAGCATTCAAATTACCGGCGAGTTGCGCCACATTGTCCATTCTATTGGCTTGTGACACATTACTCCCGTCACCAACATTCAAATCACTGGCGAGTTGCGCCACATTGTCCATTCTATTGGCTTGTGATACATTACTCCCGTCACCAGCATTCAAATTACAGGCGAGTTGCACCATATTGTCCATTCTATTGGCTTGTGACACATCACTCCCGTCTCCAATATTCAAATTACCAGCGAGTTGCGCCACGGTTTCCCTTCTATTGGCTTGTGACACATTGCGACTGTCACCAGCATAAAAATTACTGGCGAGTTGATCCACAGTGTCCCTTCTATTGGCTTGTAACGCATTACTCCCGTCACCAGCATTGAAATTACCGGCAAGTTGCGCATAAGTGTCCCTTCTATTGGCTTGTGACACATTACTCCCGTCACCAGCATTCAACCAACCGGCACGTTGCGCAACAGTATCCGTTCTACAGGATCACGAGGGCTGTGCTGGAATCATAAGGCGTGGATGCCAGGATAATTTGGCTTCTGAAAGAAATAAACATGAATGCACAAGCAACTGTCAGTATAGGAGACAGATGTGGAGCTTGGTTTACAACCAGCAGAGGTACAAGACAAGGAGATCCAATATTGCTAAGCATTTTCATCTCACATGTGGAGAGAATGTTGGACAAAATCAGGTACGAGGACACGGGAATTTCTATTGGAGGACAAGGATGCAACCATCTGTGTTTTGCAGATGACATTGTACTGATTGAAGAAGATGAAACGAAACTGGATCAAATATCATAAGCACTGAATACAGAGGGTAAAAGATGTGGACTAAATATGAACATAGAGAAGACAAAAACAATGGTATTTTGCGCAAAATGGAACAGGAAAAAGATCATTCTGGAAGGCAAAAAACTTGAAATTGTGGAAAAATTCACTTATCTCGGAAGTTGTACATCATATGACTTAAACAACTAAAAAAGAAATTTTAATTAGAATTGCAAAGGCTATAACACTGTTAGAAGCCATGGATAAAATTTGGAAGAGCAGAGCCATTAGCCACAGAACTAAGTTAAATATTCTCGAGACATGCATCTTCAGCAGCATGCTATGTTGATGTGAGATTTGGGCATTGACAAAGGAATCAGAGAGAAGAACACTTGTTTTCGAAAGAAAGTGCTATCGTAAAATCTTACGAATCGGATGGACACAGCGGATAAGAAAGCGAGAAGTGTACAGAAGAAAACAACTAAAAGAGACCCTGTACCAAAATATCATACAGAGAAAACTAAGACTCTTTGGACACATCTGCAGAATGAAACATGACAGAAAAAATGAAAACATTGGTGTTTGGCTTAGTGAACGGAAGAAATGCAAGAGGATATCCTCACCGTATGTGGGCTGATGATACTAAAGACTGGTGCGGTGCAACTCTTCAAGAACTGGTCCACTCTGCCATGAACAGACTTCAATGGGACAATATAGTTAAAATGGCAACAGATACCTACGGGAATTGTACCCATGGTTGAAAATAATCATGATGATCCCTTCTACTGGATCGTACTATACAGGATAGACATCAATGACCTCTAGCATCGATGAGCCGTGATCGGTCCAAACATAGCCAGCGGTTCGTGTTTTTCTCCTCCACGGACCACTTTTTAAAGGTACTAATAACCACGGCTGATCGCAAGCACCCCACAAGCCTTGCCGTCTTGGAAATGCCCTGAGTCGGCCGTCTGGCCCATAACCATGGTTGATCGTGAGCACCCCACAAGGCCTGCCGTCTTAGAAATTCTCTGACTCGGTCGTCTGGCCATAAGCACGGCTGATCAGGAGCATCACACAAGCCTTGCCGTCTTGGAAATGCTCTGACTCAGTCGTCTGGCCATAACCACGGCTGATCGTGAGCGCCCCACAAGCTTTGCAGTCTTGAAAAGGCTCTGTCTCAGTCGTCTGGTCATAACCACGGCTGATCGTGAGCACCTCACAAGCCTTGCCGTCTAGGAAATGCTCTGTTTCAGTCATCTGGCCATAACCACGGCTGATTGTGAGCGCCCCACAAGCCTTGCCGTCTTGGAAATGCTATGTCTCAGTCGTTTGGCCATAACCACGGCTATCGTGAACACCCCACAAGCCTTGTCGCCTTGGAAATGCTCTGACTCAGTCGTCTGGAAAAAACCACGGCTGATCATGAGCACCCCACAAGCCTTGCCGTCTTAGAAATGCTCTGCCTCAGTCATCTGTCCATAACCACGGCTGATCGTGAGCGCCCCACAAGACTTGCCGTTTTGGAAATGCTGTGTCTCAGTCGTCTGGCCGTAACCACGGCTGATCGTAAGCACTCCACAAGCCTTGCCGTCTTGGAAATGCTCTGACTCAGTCGTCTGGCCATAACCACGGCTGATCGTGAGCACTCAATACGCCTTGCCGTCTTGGAAATGCTCTGACTCAGTTGTCTGGCCATAACCACGGCTGATCGTGAGCGCCCACAAGCCTTGCCGTCTTGGAAAAGCTCTGACCTTTTCGTTCTTACTCATATTCGCTTCAGTTTCCCTTGTGAAGAACCAGAATAACGCTGATTAACAGAGCCCAGTATCAGGTGTTAATTATAACGTTTCATGACCTTCACACGTGCCGTTTTTACCTACAGGTTCTTCGATTTGCGTAAAGACGCGCTAGTTCTAATATCATTGTATCCATTTTCAACGGGATTTATTTTTGCCGCCAAATGTGTTATATTCCGTACACTGGAAATATTGTGCATACCACGAGCCTCAATAAGTTTCGGCATTCAATCAATAAAACCTATATAATAGGCTACGTCTGTCCGTAACGCTCTGACGTCATTCAGTATATGCAGCGAAATTTGCTTTTATCTGGTCGCCGAAATCGAAATTAAGCTCACCACTACCGCACCATACGTAAAATCAAGAAATATGGGAAAATAAAATAAAGTTAGATACACAAACGACTTCATCTCTGGCAACAAGCACGTGCTCGAACAACTGTCTGTGATGTTCGTCCTGTTACGGAGGTTTTATGTCTTGTTTTATTTCATTTTCTTCGTATTGCAGAGTTATTTCATAAAAAGGAATAACTTTCTGTCGTCACAGAGTGCTTACTGCTCTTATTCGATGGCCTAAATCGGAACTAAGCTCACTGCTATCGCACGATACGTAAAATCAAGGATAAATGAACCTGTCTGGGACGTTTATTCTGTTACGTAGGTGCTATGTCGTGTTTTATTTCATTTTCTTCTCATTGCAGAGGAATTTCATAAAAAGGAATCAGCGTTATTTTATTTCATAACAAGTTAGTAAAATTATGCAATGCATTGATTATGATACGCTTTCCAATATACCAGAAATTATTACTACAATTATTACTCAAGTTATGAGGATAATGGCTGTAGAATAAATCTCTCTCCTATGATCTGACCTTTGACCCCATTTCGATGATATTCAACAGAACCGGTAAAGTATACTTCCGGAACAACATGATAAGGTTTTGTCTCAATTGAAGCATTCTTACGTAAGTTATAACGCATAAAGGCAATGGAATGCATCCCGCTCCTATGTCCTGACCTTTGATCTCACTTCTACCATTTTCAATAGGGTTCGTCCCCAGGTGGTCCATTACCACATACTAAAATGTCATTGAAATTGACAAATATTTACCGATATTATGACGCATAAGGGCAATGGAATGGATCCTGCTTCTATGTTGTGATCTTTGACCCCATTAACCCCATTTTCAATAGGATTTGTCTCCAGGTGGTCCTCTACCATATACTAAAATTTCATCGAAATCGAACCATTTTTACGTGAGTTATCGTACGGACAGGCGGACGGACGGAAAAAGCTTGAGCATATATGCTTTTTCAACATACGGTTGGAAAGCGTGAAAAAGGAACAAGTAAAATTGTAAGAAAGTAAGTGCAGTCATAGTTTTGTTACACTGTGATGGAAATTTAAAGAATTATTGGTTCCGTGGAGTTTTTTCTTTGTAGTACAAATGGTAGAAGATAAAACTGACGGTTCGTGTTATAAAAATCCAGTCACCGTTTTTTCACCCGTGCATCGCACGGGCTATGAGCTAGTAGTTAATAAAGCTCTCGGAGGATAAAATGACACTTCAGTCACAATAATCTCTATGTCCGTTATCACAGTTAAGCATTTTCGTTTAGCAGTTTTTGTCGTAACATTGGTTATCCCTTTTTTCCGCAATCTTCCCTTAAACAATTTATAAAACTGTCGCTCGTTCGCCTGTGTCATCGATTTTCCCTCAAGCTGCTTCTCAGCAACTAGAGACAGACATTGAAGTGCGTGTAAAGATCACAATTCGCACATTCTTTTCTCGTCTTTATTCCCTCAGGATAAAACAGATGCACTCGAAAGATTTCCAATTATGTTCCATTTATCTAATTAACAGCAGCTGTGAGAGCTGCATAAGTATACCTTTGGCGATTATATTATAGTGGTAGTACGTGTTATAACATTTCCATCCACATTACACAGTGCGTCAAAGAATTTTTAAGTCTGGCGTTAGATTTCAACCTACGGTAGCACCACCAGTGTAATCGCGAATGCGTTATAAACCATGACCATCTGCTTGCTTTCTGCCAAAAGTACTGCGCAGTTGTTAAAGTAAGTCAAACGAAACGGCCGTTCATTAGAGAAGTAAAATTTTTTGCATGTTGAATTATTAACATGGAAACAAAGTGCTGTTATTAAATTTAACGCAAAAAAACTTAGTAAAAGTGCCTCGGAAACGTACCAAATGGTGAAACAAGTTTACTGTGAGTTTTTTTAAGTAGATCAAATATTTTCCTGTGGCACAAGCGTTTTTTGGACGGAAGAAATACGCTTGAAGATGATAAGCATACCGGAAGACCAAGTTCATCTAGGACACCTGAGATTATTGAAAAAGTGCGTGATTTCGTGGCAAACAATCGATGTGCGTCACTAAGAATGGTGGAAGAGTCTTTAAACATCAACAAAGAAACGATTCGAACCATCCTGCATGAAGATTTGGGCAAAACAAAAGTCTGTGCTAAATTTGTTCCACACACGTTAACCACTGAACAAAAATCTAGGAGAAGTGCACATTGCACAGACATCATTTCAGCCGCAGAAAATGATCCAAACTTCTTAAAATCGATTGTTACAGGTGATGAAACATGGTGTTTTCAATATGATCCTAAAACAAAGCGACAACGTGCGGAATGGAAGTTAAAAAACTCACCACAAGCCAAAAAAACAAGTAAAGTTCCATCGAAAATCAAAACAATGCTCATTACGTTCTTCGATAGTAAGGGTATTATCCACAAAGAATTTGTTCCAAGTGGACAAACAATTACTGGTGAGATTTATTTAAATGTTTTGAGGCGTTTGATGGGCAGAATTCGTCGCATTCGTCCAGAATATCGAGATGAAAACAGTTGGTATTTGTTGCACGATAATGCACCCAGTCACACCTCACTTCTTGTTCGTAGATTTTTGGCGAAAAATAACGTCTGTGTGTTGAATCATTCACCGTATCCGCCTGATTTAGCACCCTGCGACTTTTCTTTATTCCCAAAACTTAAAATGACGTTAAAAGGGTGTTAATTTGATGATATTTCGACCCTACAAACACCTTCAACGCGTGCTTTGGAGGCAATTTCGCAAATTGAACTGGAACAGGCATTCGAATTATTATTAAATTGCTGTAACAAGTGTATTGAAGCCGGAGGGACTTATTTTGAATAACAAACCAAAAGAAATTATAATTTCTTGTTTCTATTTCATTTTACAGACCCAGTCTTAAAAATTCTTTGCCACACTGTGTAATCCGCCCCAGTGGCGCAGTGATCTAAGCGATGGCTTCTGACCATTCGTCCGAGAAAGGTCTGGGTTCGAATCCCGGTGAGGCATGGATGTCGTGTTTGTCTTTTGACACTGGCTCTCTCCCTTCCCTGGAGCCAGTTTCCCTAAATTAGGGACGGGCGACTGCTTATAACCCACTGAGTTGTTCATGGTGATCGGTAAACCCCCAATCAAATTAATAAACTAATCCACATTAAAAGTATGAAAAAGAATATTGTGAGATTTCTAGTGTTTTAGTTGAACTTCGCGTCTAATGGCAGTTAAATAATGGCTTGCTGATTAATGAATAAAACTAATATGATTAATTAACATCTTGAGCATATACACTCAGTAGACAAAAAAATAAGAGACAGGAATGATGGGGAGTTGACGCGAACAGTCGAGCAGACACAAACCGAACGCAAGCGATAAAAAGGTGGACAGCAAGGCTTCCGAACAGTGTATCGCAGTTGACAAACATGGGTAAACCTGGTGATCTGAGAAACTTTGATCGTGGATGCATCGTCATTGCAAGAGCGATGGGTCATTCTATTCCCCAAATGGTAAGAACCCTAGATTTTCCGACGGATACCGTATCAAGGGTCCAGAAACAAGATGTCCAGCGACAGATGTACGAGGGCCCATACAGCACGCGATGGGCGGCCACACGCCATCGATGATCGGGGTCGGCGTAGACTATTCACTCTCGTTAAATCTACAGACCGACTTCTTGGCAACGGACACGCACATTACATCCAGGTAAATTTCCAGAGACCCAAGCAGCGTCACTGAGCGAAAGGTACGACGCACGCGGCATGCCCGATAGCTGAAACCCTACTCGTTTTCCACTGTTGATTTCTCGTCATCTGACAATACGCCTCGCTTGGTGCCGAGATCATTAAAACACGACCTCTGCAAAATGGCGTCGGGTCGTGCGGTCAGATGAATCCCGCTTTCAGCTGTACCAAGCTGATGGGAGGGTACGGGTGTAGCGTCGACAGCATGAGGTCATGTCTCCGTCGTGCCAAGTCCCCTCTGTTCAAGGCGGTGGTGGCTCTGTGATGGCTAGAAGAGTGTTTTGATGGGGACACACTATGTCCTTTAGTATTTCTGGAGATGTTCTTAACCGCTGCACGCTACCTTCATGTGCTGGCTCACCACGTGCACGATTTCATGGCCTTCGCCGTGACCTCCGGAAAGAGAAGGCCATCGCACAGGTTTGTGACGTCACTGGCGGTGGATCGTCGCAGCCCATGAAAGAGAGAGAGAGAGAGAGAGAACCTGGGCGCATCAGAGCATATTCCCGATGGTCACGATCGTTGTTTTATAATTTTGGTATTACAGTGAAAAATTGCATCACAAATGCAACATATCGCTGCAAATGCTTAACGTATTTACGATTTTGTAGCTCCCGTTTCTTAAATCTAAATATCAATTTGCGGATTCTGTATGTTTTTTGGTTGTTGTTGTCAATCAATAACTTTAGTAACAGGAATGGACGATCGTGGGAGAATGTTTTCAAAGACTAAGTCATTGTTTTTAGGTGTTATAAAAAATGCTCGCACTAATTGTAATGAAAACTATATATATATATATATATATATATATCCAGATGAATATGAAACAAGAAATGTTCATTGTTACCATAATGGGAAGCAGGCATGTAAAAATTTATTTCAGTTTTAAAGTAGACCTCAACAATATCCATTTGCTAAAATGCTTTTTTTTTCAAATGCTTGACCAAACTAATTAACTAAGATCTTGTGTTATTAACTAAGGTGTTGTATTTCAATTCGATTAAAAAAATGTTCTATGTACATACTGTACTATGTGGTGTAACTGTAAAATTATCCCTTTTAATAACACGAAACCACTTAGAACACAAATGTTGGTCTTTTGGAAATTCATACACACGAACTTTGGGTCCTGTTTCATAATTTCCACGGCAGGCGGAAGCACAACATGGATGTGGCATAACCAAATACCTGTCTCATTCATTTACCGGTATATAAAAACTGTAATTAAAATGTTAGTTGAAGCAAACCATAGGAAAGGAACACTATTAATTACACGCAAGCATGGGCAACCATAAAAATCACAAGTCACACGGTTAGGCGAAGCACAACCTTGTGACTTGTGATTTATATGGTTGCCCATGCAACATTCAGTGCAGACCACAGACACTGACTGTTTGATCAGTAGATCCACGACGTGTGACGTCACTGAAAATGACGTCACGACTTGATAGGCCTTCAAGATCTCGGAGGTAACGCCTTCGCGCGTCCTACGGCTGGTAGTCAGTAGAAGCTGCAGCTCCACCGGGCCACAGCCACCTAGACATGGGTTTGTTCGTCCGCCTGTGGACAGACACCATATCTCTGCAACTATTAGTCCGATTTAAAAAAATATTTTTGCGTTGGGAAGCCTGAAAGGTTCGAATGGCCGCCCCGGTGGCGCAGTGGTCTAAGGCACTGGCCTCTGATCATTCGCCCGTAAGGGGTCCGGGTTCGAATCCCGTGAGGCATGGATATTGTGTTTGTTTTACGGCACTGGCTTTCTCCCTTCCCTGGAACCAGTGACCCTAAATTAGGGACGGGCGACTGCTTATAGCCCATTGAGTTGCTCACGGTGGTCGTTAAACCTCCAAAAAAAAAAAAAAAAAGGTCCGAATGATGATCCTTTCATTATGATGCACAATTTCGCCGCTAGAGGGCGTAAATGCAGACGATATCGAATTCAAGATACATTTTTTTCCATATATTTGCTTTTAAACATCCGATTGAAAAAAATGTGTTACCATTCGATTCCGTTTATGTCGAAGACTGTTTTAGGTATAGTCACTTTTTCAAGTTGCGCATTAATTCTCCGCTAGGGGACGTAAAAACCAATTTAGTTTTTCCGATACCTCTAATTCTAACTGTCCGATTTGGAAAATTCTTTCTGCACCGACAACTTCTGAAGGGAAATATTTTGCATATAATTTCTAATTTTTAGTAAAAAATGGTTTTGCCACCAGGGCGCGTTAGCCTTAATTTCCCCTTCTGATGAATTTGTAGCAAAATCTGAGCTTCTAAAATCTCACTTGACAAAAAAATTCGCTTGTGGACACATACTACTCACATCGATAAACCTTTTCGGAATATCTTCTACTTAAAATAATGCATGGTTTCTCTGCCAGAGGGCTTAGATGTATATCTTATTTTTGTCGATATCTCTACTTCTAAGAGTCCGATTTGAAAAATTCCTTCTTTGTTAGATAGCGTTTCCGGTGCGAAATGTTTTTCATATAATTTCAAAATTTTCAAGTAACTCGTAGATTTTCCGCCAAGGGCGTTGAAGTAAATAGCGTCCCCCCCTGTATTTCTGCTTCTAAAACTCCGATTTGTAAAATTGTTCCTGTATTAAATGATAGGAAATGTTTTACATATAATTTCTAATATTTGGTAAATAATGGTTTGGCCACCAGGTGGCGTAAGCCATAATTTCTGCTTCTGATGTATTTGCAGAGCTCCTGAAAACTCAACTGAAAATATTCTTTCCTGCACAGATACCACTCACATCGAAAAATCTATTGAGAATACTTTCTTCTTAAAATAATGCATGTTTTTCGCGCCAGGAGGAGTAGATGCATATCTTATCTTTGTCGATATATCTGCTTCTAAGTGTCCGTTTTGAAAAATGATTTCTTTGTTGTTTCATGCATTTCCAGGCGTTCCCTTTGCGAAATGTTTCTGATATAATTTCAAATTTTTCTTAACGCACAAGTCTGCTGCCAGAGGGCATAAGTTCACGATTCTGTTAACATTAATATCTGCGGGATTAAAAACCCGATTGAAAAACTTCTTTCTGCAGTCAGATACTACTGTTTTCGATACCGGTTCTATCTATATATTAATTCTATAAGGTTTTTTACTCAAAGGCCAGTTGTGAGAGAACGGCTGAACGTAAACATATGATTGAGGTATCAAAATAAAGGTCTTACCATGTTGATGTGCCAGTTGAAGAGACAAAATGAGATTGGGGTAACGGTTCGGGCGTTGTGGGGCGGCAAATTCCCCATGTAAAGTCAATGGGAGAAGCGTGCGGTTGACATCCGAACGCCTGCCGTTGACATCCGATCACCTGCGGTTGACTCACGCGCTGTTGAAGCTGGAAGCACGGAATGACTCAGATAGTCAAAAGCCCGAAGTCTCTCTTCTCAGCGAACCGGTGTGCAAAACAACGCTCGCAGAAATTTGTTTGAAAGTTCTTATCGGAACAGCAAGCACACGAAGGCCTGAATGCGTTGTGCCATTGGACTGTGTGATGTATATATACAATTAAACATTCATTCGATCCAGTTTATTGACGTAGGTAAGACGTTTCCCATTATATAAAGATGTTAATAAACGTTTCATATGAGTTTATTCCTTTCAAAAAAAAAATTATCGTCGATTCCGACGGGTTTTGTCTTCCGGGGAAAAAAAACTATGCGTCGATTAAGAAAGGTTTCGTCTACCGGGTTCGCATCCCGGCTAGGCATAATTCGATGCAGTTTACTCACGTAGGCAAGGCGTTTCTCATTGTGTAAATATTTAAGTAAACGTTTCATATGAGTTTATTCTTTCGTCTACCGGGGAAAAGAAAAACCTATTCGTCGATAGGTTTCGTCTACCGGGTTGGAATCCCGGTGATGCATGGATGTTGTGTTTGTCTTACAGCACAGGCTCTCTCCCTTTGCTGAAACCAGTGACCCTAAATTAGGGACGGGCGACTGCTTAAAGCCCAAGCGTTGGCTTATGATCATTCGTTCGTGAAGGGTCCGGGTTCGAATCCCGGTGAGGCATGGATATTGTGTTTGTCTTACGCCACTGGCTCTCTCCCTTCCCTGGAACCAGTGACCCTAAATTAGGGACGGGCGACTGCTTATATCCCATTGAGATGCTTACGGTGGTCGTTAAATATTCAGTCACAAAAAAAAAATCACGAACCTGGAGTTTTGTTTTTACTGAAGTGGTTGAATGAATTTGTCAATCAAACGAAAGTTTACAATTAATGTTTCATATCAGTTTATTATTTAAAAAAAAAAAAACTTCCCATCAATTCCGACGGGTTTCGTCTAATTTACTTGAATTACTTTGATAAACTTATTTCGCGCCACAACGGATTCAAAAAACGTGCTAATTACACCCGAAAAATCCGGAGTCATGTTTCGTGTTTTTCGCATAGTGATCAACACAACTGACGAGCAACCGTCTTAAATATAATATTTGCCTAAATCTTCTGGTGATGATACGTGTCACCACGTTTTTTGGATATATACTGCCTAAGTGACGTTCACACACATCTACATGATCATCATCATCATTGTCAACCATTATCAATCCACTGCTGGACGAAGGTCTCGCCAAGTTTCTTCCATAACGGTCTGCCTTGTGCCAGTTTCCTCCATGTTACTCCCACATACTTTCCAATTTTATCAAATCATCTCCCATATTGTCTTATTCTGGGTCTTTTTCTGTCCCTTGGAATCCAGTCTAAAATTTCGGCTGTCCATCGGTAGTCTGTCCTTCTGGCAATATGCCCAGCCCATTGCCATTTAAGGGATTTTACTCTGATCATGATGACATCCACTCTTGTCATTTTTCTGATCCACGAGTTCCTCTTCTTATCTCTCTTGGTTACACCAAGCATGCAACTCTCCATACCTCTTTGAGTTGTCTGCAGTCTTTGTATGTCTCTTTTAGTTAAGGTCCATGTCTCTGCTCCATACGTAAGCACTGGCAGGATGCATTGATCAAAAACTTTTTTTTTTAAGACATAATGGCATATCGATCTTGAAAATTATACTATTTCTTCCAAAAGCTCTCCAGGCAAGTTTTATACGGCGATTAATTTCTTTATAAATGTGACACTCACTTGATATCTGTTGTCCAAGATAAATGTAGGTTTCGGTTATCTCCAGCTTTTCCCCATCAATCGATAAACCTTCATTTCTTATAAAACCATTGTACATCACTTTTGTCTTCCAAAAGTTCATTTTTAATCCCACTTCTTTACTCTTGTCAGCACGTTCTTGGATCATACTCTGCAGCTCTGATAGAGTAGTTGCAAAAATGACTACGTCATCAGCAAAACGAAGGTGAGTTAGATAATCTCCATGAATTTTATCCCTTTGTTTTCCCAGTTCAGTGATTGAAAGACATTTTCCAATAGGCATTAAAGAGATTGGGCGATATAGTGTAATCTTGTCTCACTCCCTTTCCAATTTTTCTGGGTACTGAATTCTCAAATAGCCGAATCGTTGCACTTTCATTTTCATAGATGTTATTAAGAATATTAATGTATGCGTCTTCAATACCGCAGAATTTCAAAGCCATTGTATTTGCTGATGGTTTCACCGAATCATAGGCCTTTTCATAATAGATAAAAGACATGCATAACAGAAATTCATATTCCCTCACTCTTTCAATTAGTTCTCTCAGTACGGGGATATGATTTATAGTGCTGTAGCCACTACTGAGTCCAGCTTGTTCTCTCTGTTGAGCCATGTCCAGTGTTACCTTCAAGCGGTGTGAAAGAACTTTAGTGAAGATTTGATAAACCACTGATAGGAGGCTGATAGGTCTGTAGTTCCTGAGTTCCTCAATGCCATCTTTTATACGTAGCAGTATCATTGTAGCATTGTTCCAATACTCAGAAATCTTCCCTTCATTAATGCATCGAGGGCAAATTTGGGCGAGTACTGTTTCAATTTCTCTACTTGCTTCTTGTATGACGTCTGCTGTAATTCCATCTTCTCCTGGAGCTTTTCCCCGTTTCATGTTCTTGATTGCATGTGCAACTTCTGCTGGGAGGACTGGAAGAACTCTGGCACTGGTACCTTTCAAAATATGGGTTTCTAATTCATTGACCGATATGTGTATATTCTTCTTTGTCCATTACAACGCAACATACCAAATATCAAAGGTTGGCACTGATTTTTGGTTTTACTCTGTAGAAAGCAACGGTTTCTCCTATTATGCAGTCACCGCTGTTTGAACAAGCTGGTTTGAAAATGTTTGCCGTGATGTCAATGTATTTTCTGACACTGCTATTCAAGCTATGGGAAAAACAGGACAACAACGCTGTCTGGAAATGGTGTTTCCAAAAGAGCAGAACATTTTCAGTTTGTTGGAAATCTTGTTCAGGAGGCGATTCTCCAATTTCAGTTTTCCTGTCCTCGAAGCTGTGTTTGCACTTGTTGTCGTAGATCAGCACAAAAGCAACGGAAAAACATTGCTCAAAACGAAACAGGAGGAGACAGGAAGGGAAAAACATCCCTGGAAACTCCTTTTCTACTGAATTGAAAAAAATATCTACGATTTTTCTTATTACTGCTTCGCTTTTGCGAATACGTGAATGTGAAGGTATTTGCTGTGCTTGAAAGCGGAAGTGCCTGTAAAATATATTTTTGGTTTTTTATTTCTTCCTTTTTTTCTTTGCTTGAGTTTTATAAAGTCAACAAAGACTCCCGACGACACGGTCTTGGCACAATCCACTTACTTTTCATTCCTTTTAATGCCGATAAGACGTGTATGTATACTATAGATCTTGCTGCTTCTCTTTTTCCATTTATTTGAGACTGACTGTACGTAAAAACCTCATCTGTCATTTCTCAGCGAAGTTGAAAGGGCAAGAAAACTGGACGCCCTAAAAGGATATATCACGGTGCGTAAAACATGTAAATTTATATCAAATGTATTTATTCAGGGACACTGCTTAAATATTTTAGTTTAAACGCTGTATCGAGAAGAATATATTTTCATCCATAAGAAATTATCTTCGTGCCCTTTTTCGCTTTTATTTTTCCGAAATTTGGTATTCTTTGGGGGAGGGGGGCGTTTGTTTAGGATTTAGAGCAATCGTGGCTGACTACTGGTGCATAATACAAATTTTGAAGATGTGATTCCGCTCTTTGGTATAAATAAGACATATATGGTAAGTCAGATAACACCCGAAAACTTCAAACTTTCGTCGTCCTGGGAGCGGGAATCGAGCCCGCGTCTCCCAGACAGCGCCCGGGTATGCTAACCACTGCACCGCCCAGAACGACCAAGTCTCAAGTTTCCGATTAATTTGAAAAAAACCCATCACAGGATTCGCTAGTTGAAGCAACCGGCATTCATTTTCAGCGAATCTGGAAGTTAAGAATCCTATCCTGTGATTGCTCCTCCGGGCAAATGAAGGGGTAGGATTCTTAATAAAAATCGAATCTTAACCTTCAGATTCGCTAAACATGAATGCCGGTTGTTTCGACTAGCGAATCGTGTGATGGTTATATTCAAATTAATCGGAAACTTGTGAGAGGCGAATTAATTTCCTAATGAAATGCCACGTCGACGAAACTATCAGATTAAGCCATGAAATCCTAGATTACAGCCGTGAAAAACAAGAAATAATTTGAAACCGCTTGAAACAACAGACCTGCAAAAACTTAAAAAAAATAAAACGTTTGTTGAAAAAAAAAATATTATACGTGTACAAAATTTATCAATTATATTATTTAAAAAAAAAAAAAAAAAAAAAAGCAACGCTTTGTGGATATAATGTACTCATCCATGGGTTGAATGCACAAGACTGGAGGAATTCGTTTTTAAAAATAACGAGAAGTAAAATAAAATATCTTTCCTCTTTAAAACAAATGTAAATTCGGACAACGGTAAAGAAAGATAAAACGTTAAAAATGTAACAGAATGTGACATGAATGGGTAAATATATTAATTCAACAATCGCCTTTCAAGACGACAAAAACAGAACGAAACTTTGGAAAGCGCCTCTAAGTTGGTACACTCCTTGAAAATGAGTGAAGTTCCCTTAAGGTAAAAAAAACTATCATTACGTTGAAAAAATAAATTTATGAGTTATATGAAACTGACATTTATGAAAAAAAAACCGCAATATTGTAAAATTAAAGTGAGGACCATTCGATTACACATCCTGCAGGGAAGAAACTCAGCTTCAAACATACACTTTTGCGTGTTAAATTAGTATCGTCAGCAGAGAGCTCGCCTCCCACGCCGACAGCCCTGGTTCGTTTACATCCAGATCCAAACGGGCATATTTGCCGATCCCCAGCGCAGTGCTATAATTCAGAAGTTCCGTTCGAGATGGGAAAAAAAGTTGTAGCTTTGAGAAAGTGCGGTTGTCCTTGATTTTTTTTTATGGCTACTACTGGGAAATTGGTGGACGAGATTCAACAAACCATCAGTTACTTTACGTGATTGCCTCCTGCCACTGCCGGGAAACTAGCGTACCACATTAGGCTAGCCATCATTTATAGCACGTGCTTGCAAGGCTGCTGAAGGGCCACTTGTGGCAGCTACTGCTTGTGATGGATAACTCATGGCCCTGTTATGGCATATGACAAATGATGAGGGTGCCAATTGTTGGCAAGCTGTTGGCCTGAACTGCTGGCCCTTCTGTTGGCCGCCCGGTCTTTTTATTGACGGTTCGGCAGCGGCAACATAGTGCTAGGCCAGCAAGACTGTTTTTGCTGGGTTACAGTGTTTTTACCATCTGTAAGCATTAAGATGGCAAAAAAACTTTGGAGCTTGTTGACAACAAAAAGATTCGATCCCGAGAGAGTGTGTGTGTTGTGTGGGGCCCACCCTACACAACTGTAGTGATGTGGGGTGTCTTTTTTTTTTTTTTTTCTGGTTGGAGGTTTAACGACCACTGTGAGCAACTCAAGGGGCTATAAGCAATCGCCCGTCCCTAATTTAGGGTCACTGGTTCCAGGGAAGGGAGAGAACCTGTGCCACAAGGATGTGGGGTGTCCGCGTGTGTGTTTGTATGAGAGAGTGGGACGACATCAATTGTTTCTCCTATCCCTAATCTGTATGGGGATTGACTTTTGTAGCATTATTACTTGCTAGTCAAGAGAGAAAAGAGACTTTGAACCAGCTTAATTATCATTTTTGTTTCTCTTTAAAGGTTTTATTCTTTGATAATTGTTAAAGTATAGTTAATATTTTTAGGCTTACATCCACCTAAATATTTTCAATAATTTATCATTTCATTATTTAATTTTCACATGTTAATAAAATACAATAGAAAGAAAAAATAATACCAAAAAGCACATCTCGGGCCGGGCAGGGCCTAAATAAGAGATGCAACTGACGGGCCCGAGCCGGACTGGGCCGAGTGTCTAATATTTGAAACGGGCCTGGCCGGGCTCACCAAATAAGGCCCGTGCAAAATCGAGACATATACAACCTGGGTATAAAAAAAAAATAGATGACATTATTCAGCCACAAAATGGACTAGAAGACCCCCCCCCCCCCAGATTATGAATTGAACGTCTACTGTTTCGCTATTAAGATCCGGATGGAAAGGACGGCCGATGCGAATGCTTTGCCATACACTTAACTGGAGATGTCAACCACGCTTTTCATAAAGCCAGTGCCCAACAGTAGCTCATGGTGAACAGAAGAATGTGATCCCGTTCGGAGGTCACCTATCATGCCAATAGAACAGGAAGAGTAAGAATCTCAAAGAGCCATTGATCGGCAGCTGATGCTTGTAAAACAGGGGAGAACGAAAGGTGCTTTCCGACATCCACAGGTATGCAGGTAACACTGTCTCCGTTCAATAGTTCGCATTTTTTTTTAAGTTTAGCTGTGACCCGACAACAAGTGTACAGTGAAGAGAAAAGCAGTCTTCTACAGAGCCTTGAACGGGAGAAAACTGGGGAGATAGTCTTGGAGTGATCCTGCGGAGATTTGATTGCGAAGACTCAGTAGCGGGTCTTGGAGTGATCCGGCGAAGATTTGATTCCCAAGACTCGGGAGCGGGTCTTGGAGTGATCCTGCGGAGATTTGATTCCGAAGACTCAGTAGCGGGTCTTGGAGTGATCCGACGAAGATTTGATTCCCAAGACTCGGGAGCGGGTCATGGAGTGATCCGGCGGAGATTTGATTCCTAAGACTCGGGAGCGGGTCTTGGAGTGATTCTGCGGAGATTTGATGCACAAGACTTGGAAGCAGGTCTTGAAGTGATCCTGAGGAGATTTAATACAGAAGACTCAGGAGCGGGTCTTAGATTGATCCAGCGGAGATTTGATTCCTAAGACTCAGGAGCGGGTCTCGGAGAGATCCTGAGGAGATCTGATTGCGAAGACTCGGGAGCTAGTCTTGGAGTGATCCTGCGGAGATTTGATTCCTAAGACTCGGGAGCGGGTCTTGGAGTGATCCTGCGCAGATCGGATTCCGAAGACTCGGGAGTGGGTCTTGGAGTGATCTTGCGGAGATTTGATTCCGAAGACTCGGGAGCGGGTCTTGGAGTGATCCTGCGGAGATTTTATTCCTAGGACTCAGTAGCGGGTCTTGGATTGATCCTGCGGAGATTTGATTCCTAAGACTCAGGAGCGGGTCTCTGAGTGATCCTGCGGAGATCTGATTCCTAAGACTCGGGAGCGGGTCATGGAGTGATCCGGCGGAGATTTGATTCCTAAGACTCGGGAGCGGGTCTTGGAGTGATTCTGCGGAGATTTGATGCACAAGACTTCGAAGCAGGTCTTGGAGTGATCCTGAGGAGATTTGATGCATAAAACTCAGGAGCGGGTCTTGGAGTGATATTGCGGAGATTTGATGCATAAGACTCGGGAGCGGGTCTTGGAGTGATCCTGTGGAGATTTGATTGCGAAGACTCGAGAGCGGGTCTTGGAGTGATCCTGCGGATATTTGATTCCGAAGACTCATCAGCGGGTCTTGGAGTGATCCTGCAGAGATTTGACTGCAGAAGACTCGGAAGCGGGTGTTGGAGTGATCCTGCAAAGATTTGATTCCCAAGACTCGGGAGCGGGTCTTGGAGTGATCCTGCAGAGATTTGATGCAGAAGACTCGGAAGCGGGTCCTGGAGTGATCTTGCGGAGATTTGATGCAGAAGATTCGGGAACGGGTCTTGGAGTGATCTTGCGGAATTTTGATGCAGAATAGTTCTGACGTAGGATTCTGACAGGTTCGGCGAAGATGCAGGCATAGATAACCTGTGAATATACGTTATTCCGCTGAAATGAAGATTAGAGAACACTTCGGTAAAGAATTGAACGTCTGGTGACTTTTTATTAACAACCGTAGATAGAGAACCGCAGAAGCGAACTTCTTGCGGTATAAGTTACTTGAGCTATACAGTGGTGGCAAAAATTGTGAACACTTTTTGAATTTTTCATGTTTCGCAACTTTCCGGGCTTATACGAAATGTTATTTTGTACCAGATTAAGATGTTTATATGTCAATTAAATAATTATTTAATGCTGAATTTAATGCAAAAACAGAATGCAGATACACTATATCGACAAAAATCATCGGACACCCCTTCAAAGGAAAATGAATGGATCAGCTGAGTTGTGAAGATGCGCGGTATAGATGCAAACGGTATAAAAACAAGCCTGCAGCTGACCGCAATAACATCGCACTGTGAGGTTGAGTGAAAAAGTCGCGGCGGGAGAGAACTGATTTTCAGAAAGGAAAGATTGTTCGATGTTATATTAGTGGGTTGTCCATAAGAGAAACCGAGAGGCGTTTAAACATACCCAAGTCAACTGTTTTGGATAGTACTGAATAAGTGGAAGACACATGGCGTGCCTGAAGCAGCAAAACGTACCGGCAGACCAAAGAAAATCAGTGATAGAGGACGTCGAAGCCTCAGGAGAGTCGTTACAGCTAACCGACGGAGTACTGCGCAAGACCACAGTATACAGGTGAGTAAAAATGTTGAAACCTCGGTATGTACACGTACGATTCGTAGAGAACTTCATTTCATGGGTTATCGTGGTCGTGCGGCTGCTCATAAGCCTTTCATCTCCACTCGGAATGCTACTCGTCGTTTAGCATGGTGCAAAGAACATTTATCATGGACCGTAGATCAACGGAAATGGGTCCTATGGACTGATGAATTCAGATATCTGATCCATCAGTCTGATGGCAGTGTGTGGGTATGGCGGCAGCCTGGGGAACACTATTTACACAGTGTACTGTTTCTACGGTCACGTATGGAGCTGGCAGTGTACTCGTGTGGGGGTGTTTGTTGTGGCATGGTCCCGGCCGCTTGGTTATCGTGGACAAACCTGCTAACCAGCAAGCCTACCTAGATATTCCGAACAATTATTCCCAGCCAACTCTGTGGCCATACTATGGAACCGAGCCTTGTTGGTACCAGCAGGATAATTCACCGAGCCAAAAAGCAATGACTGTTGCGTCGTGGTTTGACGATAAATCCGTATCATGTGAGGACTGGCCAGCACAGAGCCCTGATCTTAATCCCATAGAGCACTTATGGGAGGAATTACAGCGCCGCATAAGAAGTTTGGAACCAAAGTCAACTACTCAGCAACAGTTAGCGGCAGCATTACGTACTGAATGGAAGCGCATACCTGTCGGTGAGTTCCAAAACTTGTCGAAAGCATGTCGTGAAGGGTCAGTGCATGCATCAAGGCCAAAGATGAACCGACACCGTACGAATATACAATGGTGTTCAAAATTAAGAGAATTTGCACATTTTGTCGATTTTCACAAAAAGTTCGGAATCAAAGATACAAATTATGCCGCCGAATAAGAATGTAAATTTGCAGTGCCGAATACGTAAGCGTACACGTACGTGTGGGCGGAGCTGTGACAGCGGAGGTCATGAAAAGCACACGTGGCATTTTCCGCGATTAGTTCGCTCGTACTCCTCGGCGACATTCGTTGTGTTTCTTGCAGGAGCTGGTTCAATTTCATATGCAATCAGGTAAAATGAGTTGCCACGAACGTATTGATGACGGATTGAGGTGGAGAATCGTCGGTAGATTGGAGGCAGGGCAATCACAAGTGCAGATTGCTACAGAGCCCAATGTAACGCCCAGTGTCTCCTGCAATTTGTAGAAACAGTTTAAGGACACCCGATACATATCGAGAAGGCCTGAGCAAGGTCCTCCAAGAGCCACGATGGCCAATGAAGATCGTTATTTGGAACTTTCAGCGAGGGCACCACAGGATTGCTACATCTGCACAGCTATCTCGTGAGCTGCATGCCGCCACTGGAACCCGAGTTTCAAGGGTTACTGTTTCCCTAAGGCTTCATGAGAGAGGGTGTTTTAACAGAATACCCGCTGTTTGCGTACCGCTCACTTCAGCACACAGGAGAGCGCGTTTAGCATGGTGCAGACAACATCAGCCTTGGGCCAGACTTCAGTGGGGTAACGTTCTCTTCACAGACGAGTAGCGATTCAGCCTGGACACTGATTCTTGACGTACCGTCATCTGCAGAGAACCTGGAACCCCATACCTTTCCTCCAAAATCCGAGAAAGGAACCGCTATGGCAGCGGAGGTGTCATGGTCTGGGCAGGCATCATGTTGGGTGGCCACACACCTCTCCGTGTGTTTGAAAGAGGCCCCCTGATTGTTGAGATGTATAGGGATGAGATCTTACAGCCCTATGTTTGACTTTTCGGGGGCGCAGTTGGCCTTCGCTTCCTTTATATGGACGACAATGCTCGTCCACATAGGGCTCACCTGGTCGGCGATTATCTTGAAAGCGAGGATATGCGCCGGATGGATTGGCCAGCAAGATCGCCAGACCTAATCCGTATCGAACACGTCTGGGACGCTCTTGGGAGGACAATTGCAGCTCGCCATCCTCCTCCGAGTACCAACCAGGAGCTGAAAACTGCGTTGCTGTAGGAGTGGGACCGACTGCCTTAGGGACTCATCAACTGCCTCGTTTCCAGTATGACGTCGCGCTGTGAGAGCTGTATGACTGTGAGACGGGACCATACCCCATATTAGAGTCACTTTATGTTCGATCTTGCAACGTGGGTTTTGGACATTCCTGCGCTGGTGAGCCTTACTGACGATCATGAGTGCGTACCATGACTGTTGTATGGTATAATTTGTTTCTCTTATGTAGCCGTGTATCCATACCGAATTTCACTAGAATGTGTCCATTAGTTTTTCAGAAATTCGACAAAATGTGTAAATTCTCTTAATTTTGAACATCAGTGTATATGTCAATAAATGCTATGTTGTGTTTCTCTTCTAGGTGTCCGGTAATTTTTGTGAATACAGTGTATAGGCAGTACAAAATTGTTTTTGCTTACTTTTGTCTAAAAAAGATACATAAGTGTGATTCAGTTTAGAAGCGGATTGTAAGTGCAAACTCTCCTGGCCAATCACAGTCCTTGTTCTGGGCACCAATCAAATGGCAGTAGCTGTAATACATCTTGGGAGAAGTTGAGGAAAGTCAGTTTTGCTGTTTGTTCTGTAGAAGAAAGACTATGAGGGGTGTAAGTGAAGCGTAATTGTATATTGTGTAAATATTTTTAGTATTTCTTTGAATTTAACTTGTAGATAATAAGTACAGCAATGGCACCAAAGAAAAGAATTGATTGGTCACACATGAAAAGGACCAGGATTATTTTATTACGTGAATCGGCTCTTTCTTATGCTGAAACTGCAAGGCAAGTAGGTGGGTCAGTGACAACATCAGGTGTACGAAAGTGCTGTTTAAGTTATTAGGAAACAAAGTCACTAGAAAACAAATCAGGAAAAGACAGAAAATACTGCACAAAAGCTGTTGATGACAGAAGAATAAAAAGACTGTGTCTGAAACACAGAAAAGTTTCATCTGAGGTTATCAGAGCGGAATTGTGTTCGCTATACAGAAATAAAAAATATTTTGCATTGATGAGTTGGATCTCTGAGAACGAAGATCCATACCCTTCAACCGGCTGGAACGAATTAACTCGGGGTCAGCAAAATGGACTGAAATCAGCTCAAACGAATATATTCGCTGTCTAAGAACACGTGGGTCGAACGAGTGAATCTCCTCGTCAGAAGGCGTTGCTTTCCCCTTAGATTTATTTTTCAAAGTGGTCGTTCATTGGGGTTGATTAACACTAATCCTTACTGCCCGATTACTTCCAAAATTGGCTATAACAATGGCGATGAATCTGAGAAAGGAGAGAGAAAATATTTGAGTCACTTTTTTGTACCCAGTGGCATGATGTCTATGTCAGGAGACATCATCCTTCCCCTTTGTAACCTGGGTAACGGTGCAGAGAATGAAGAACTAGAAGGGAGGGCTTATCACTTGTTGCAGGTTTATTAGCCATACTAATGAGATGAGAAGGAGTTATAAATTGTTTAGTTGTAGATATCGGCAAAATAAACCATTTGACGTGCCGTTCAGAAAGAAAAATCCGGCTGTTATATGAATATTTCTGTTTACAGAGTGCAGCAAATTTTGAGTACCATTTGGTTAAGATACATTGGCCGCTTAAACGGTTAATTTTGAATGTCTTCAAATGCATTTTCTTGCAGCTAGGGAGAGTAATTTCAGATGCTATTGAATCAATATACATTTGGTCCCAATCTTTTTTTATATTTAGAAAATTACATTGAAACCCGTCAAAGAGGGAATCCACGGGGAAGGAAATATTTTCCGTTTTAGACAGATTACCGTTTTTTACAGGCGCGTCCATGGAAGCCAGTAAAAAGTAAACATAATTTTTATCATGCTAATAACAGACTGAATATATCTGTAATTAGCAATTAAGTGGCAAAAACAACGCACTAACCAGATGGTCATACTAATTTGGCCACTCAGTATATATCTACAATTTTTAAGGACACAACAAGCAATTCTGCTCTGATGTTTCATTTTATAGGAATTTCGAAGTCTGGATAAGCATAGTTCTTTTCTAATTCAGATGCAGGAGTTTCCGAAATGGTTAAAATGGAGATAATGGTTGAGCAGCCCTTATACGAAAATACCAAAACCTCCGAAATCCGAAACTTTTTTTTTTCTTTCACAAATGAAAGTTCCAGAAGGCACAAGCAGTGCCATCTGAACACTTTTGGGGTCCCTGATGTTATATATGCAGAACCAGTGGAGGTTCTAAGCGGGGGCCCAGGCCCTCCCAAATATAGCCATTACAGAACCAGTGGTGGTGTTTTGTAATGGTTATATAATTATACAGAACCAGTGGTGGTTATATTTGGGGCGCCGTATAAAAAAATTTGTAATATTTGGGGGTATCAGGCGCCCAAATATAACAGTATATAAAAAAATATATATAAAATACGGGGTGTATGGTCAGGGGATGCATAACACCACAGCCTCTCCTTGACAAATGTCAACCCCGCCTTCTCGTGGTACATCCTGTTCCCACTAAAGGGGCTCTGACGACCGCCAATAGCGGTATAACTATACCATCGGGATTAGAGGAAATGCTATCCCACACTCACCAACCCGCTTGGCCAGCGTGGTAAGTTATGGCCAAACCCCCCAAAATGACTCCACAACTTAAATCTTGGCCCTCAGTCTCCGGCAGCTGGAATGTACCTGGCCAAGGCAGCGGCCAGTGCGACATGAAGGCAGAGGGTGCTAAGAATCCCCGGAGGACCGGACTAGGCTGCCATCTGATGCTGACCTTGGCTACATACAACGGACGCTCCCTATCTTCTGATTCAAGGCTTCTTGAATTGGAAGAGGAGCTACAAAGGATCAAGTGGGACATCGTCGGGCTAAGTGAGGTAAGGAGAAGATGAGAAGATCTCATTGAACTGAAAAGTGGACATCTCTTCTACTATCGTGGGACAGATACTGGCAGAACTAGTGGTGTTGGATTTATAATAAACAAGAAACTGAAGGATAAAAATGTAGAAGTTGAAAGTTCCTCTGACAGAGCTGCACGACTCGTTATCCAACTCTCGAGAAGATACCAGGCTCAGATTATTCAAACTTATGCACCCACCACAAGTCATGCTGAAGAAGAAATTGAAGAATTTTATGAGGAAATTCGTCATCTAAATAATAAAGGTAAGCAACACTTGAAGATAATTATGGGAGATTTCAATGCAAAAATAGGGCAACGGCAACGGAATGAAACTTCAGTAGGTAAATTCGGTCACGGCAACAGAAACCAGCGTGGAAATACTCTCGTAGAGTTTGCAGAGGCAGAAGGGTTTTTCATCTTGAACTCCTTTTTCAAGAAAAAGGCACAACGGAAATGGACATGGAGACATCCAATTGGGACGACAAGTGAAATTGATTTTATTATGTGTAACAAAAAATTCGTCATAGAAGACTGCAGTGTGCTAAACAAGTTCAACACAGGCAGTGACCATAGATTGGTGAGATGTAAGATGCACCTCAACACTAAACTCGAACGTAGCAAGCTCATAAGAAAAACAAAATGTATTGATATAACCAACCTTAAAAAACACCATAATACCTTCAAGTTGGAACTGAAGAACAGATTCTCTGCTTTAGAAGGCCTAACATCGGAAGAAGTGGATATTTCTAAAGTTAACAGAAAAGTAACCAAAGCTCTTATGGAAACAGCAACAAAATTAGCTGGGTCTAAGAACAAATTGCATGTGAACAAATTATCAGGAAAAACCAAAATGTTGATGCAAAAAAGAAGAGTGATGAGGACAACTAAAGAAGATGTGACTTCCAAAGTGGAATATATAGAGCTATGCAAGACAGTACGAAAAAGTATCACTGAAGACGTAAGAAAATTCAACTGTGAACTAGTGAGGAAAGCAATTGAAAACAACCAAAGCCTAAAGATAGCAAAGGGACATCTCAGTAAGGGGAAAAACAGATTATGGCACTGAGAAAAGAAGATGGTTCTGTAACAAGAAATAGAGGCGAAATTTTGACAAGAGTGAAAGATTCTACTCCAAATTATATGAAAGGGATGATACATGTACTCCAGACATCATGAAAGGTACCAGTACCAGAGTTCTTCCAGTCCTTCCAGCAGAAGTTGCACATGCAATCAAGAACATGAAGCGGGGAAAAGCTCCAGGAGAAGATGGAATTACTGTAGACATCATACAAGAAGCAAGTGGAGAAATCGAAACAGTACTCGCCCAAATTTTCACTCGATGCCTTAATGAAGGAAAGATTCCTGACGATTGGAACACCGCTACAATGACCTTGCTACATAAAAAAGGTGACATTGGGGATCTCAGGAACTACAGACCTATCAGCCTCCTATCAGTGGTTTATAAAATTTTCACTAAAGTTCTTTCACACCGCTTGAAGGTGACACTGGACATGGCTCAACCGAGAGAACAAGCTGGATTCAGGAGTGGCTACAACACAATAGATCATATCCACGTACTAAGAGAACTAATTGAAAGAGCGAGGGAATATGAGCTTCCATTGTGCATGGCTTTTATCGATTATGAAAAAGCCTTTGATTCGGTGAAACCATGAGCAGTTGCAATGGCTCTGAAATCCTGCTGTATTGAAGATGCATACATTAATACTATTAATAACATCTATGAAAATGCAAGTGCAAAGATTCAGCTGTTTGAAAATACAAAACACATAAAAAATTGGAAAAGGAGTGAGACAAGGTGACACCATAGAAGCTCTTTAATGCCACATTGGAAAATGTCTTTCAATCACTGAACTGGGAAAACAAAAGGATAAAGATTAATGGTGATTATCTAACCCACCTTCGTTTTGCTGATGACATAGTCATTTTTGCAACTACCCCATCAGAGCTGCAGGGTATGATCCACGAACTTGCTGACAAGAGTAAAGAAGTGGGATTAAAAATGAACTTTCAGAAGACAAAAGTGATGTTCAATGCTTTTACAAGAAATGAAGATTTATCGATTGATGGAGAATAGCTGGAGATAACAGACACGTACGTTTATCTTGGACAGCAGATATCAAGTGAGGGTCACATTGGTGGTGTCACGTCAATTCGTCGCGTGCGTCAATTCGTCGCGCGTCAATTCGTCGACTACGACAATTCGTCGCGCGTCAATTCGTCGACCACGACGATTCGTCGCGGACAAATTCGTCGACTACGTCAATTCGTCGCGTTTACAGATTTTGGTTACATACAAAACGAATGCAGGAAAACGTACGATTTCGAACGTCTTGCTCCCTGATCAAATTTATAAAGTTTGGACACGCAGACAGGACAGGAATATTACGTTTTTCTTTGGCACTAAAAATATTAGACGGTAAACGGTTTTTGGAAAGGGGCGGGGCCCGGTTGGTCAGAGCCCCCCATATACAAAATTTTCGTAAAATCTAGAGTTTTCAATTCAGAACCACCAAATCTGGTATACTATCTCGTGGTATTCTATCTTAGACTGTAGACGGTTTTGGGAAGCGGTTGGAGAGGGGGAGGGGGGTCCCCCTACAGAATTGCCGTAAAATATAGTTTTCAATTTAGAACTACCAAATTTTGTATATTATCTCATGGTACTCTAACTTAGACGGTAGACGGTTTTTGGAACGGGTCAGGGGCCCGGTTGGTCAGAAACCCCCATACACAAAATATTCGTAAGATCTGCATTTCAAAATTGCCTTTATTCTTCAGTAAAATAACATTTCTATGTACAGATCTACAGTTTTCAATTCAGAACCACCAAATCAGGTATCCTATCTCATGGTACTCTAGCTTAGACGGTTGTCAGTTTTTGGAACGGGTCAAGGCCCGAGTCAAACCCCCCCCCCCCTACATAAAATTTTTTCGTAAAATCTAGTTTTCATTTCAGAACCATCAAATTTGGTATCATGGTACTCTAACTTAGACGCTAGACGGTGTTTGGAAGGGTTGGAGCCCGCAGGGTCGCCCCCCCCCTCATAAAAAATTTCGTACAGTTTCAATTTAGAACCACCAAATTTGGTGTACTATCTCATGGTACTCTAACTTAGACGCTAGACGGTTTTTTGAAGGGGTTGCAGCCCGGGGGGTCAGCCCCCCTCATAAAAATTCCGTAAAATCTACAGTTTTCATCTTAGATCCACCAAATTTGGTATACTATCTTATGGTACTCTAACTTAGTCGGCAGACCGTTTTTGGAACGGGTCCAGGCCCGGGGGGTCAGAGCCCCCACATACAAAATTTTCTTAAAAACTACAGTTTTTCAATTCAGAACCACATAATCTGGTATACTATCTCATGGTACTCTAACTTAGACGCTAGACGGTTTTTGGAACGGTTTTGGAGCCCGGGGTGTCAGACCCCCCCCCCCCGAATAAAAACGTTTTCGTAAAATCTACAGTTTTCAATTTAGAACCACCAAATTTGGTATACTATATCATGGTACTCTAACTTAGACGCTAGACGGTTTTTGGAAGGGTTTGGAGCCCGCGGGGTCGGGCACCCCCCTCATAACAAATTTCGTAAAATCTACAGTTTTTATCTTAGAACCACCAAATTTGGTATACTATCTTATGGTACTCTAACTTAGTCGGCAGACCGCTTTTGGAACGGGTCAAGGCCCGGGGGTCAGAGCCCCCCACATACAAAATGTTCTTAAAAACTACAGTTTTCAATTCAGAACCACCGTTTTCAATTTAGAATCACCAAATTTGGCATACTCTCTCACGGTACTCTAACTTAGACGGTAAATGGTTTTTGGAACGGGTCGGGCACGGGGTCAGAGTCCCTCCGCCCATAAATATTTTTCGTAAAAACTAAAGCTTTCAATTTAGAGCTACCAAATTTGGTATACTATATAATGGTGTTCTAAATTAAACAGTAGACGGTTTCAGAACGGGTCGGGGCAAAGGGTGGTTACCCCCCTCCCCTACACACAAATTTTCGTAAAATCTATAGCTTTCAATTTAGAACCACCAAATTTTGTATATTATCTCATGGTACTCTAACTTAGACGGTAGACGGTTTTTGGAACGGATCAAGGCCCGGGGGTAAGACCCCCCACCACATACAAAATTTTCTTAAATTCTTTATTTTCAATTCAGAACCACCACATTTTGTGTCATGAAACTCTAACTTATCGGGAGACGGTAAGTGAAAGCGCAACATTATTAACTTGATTTGTTATGCAAACCTTATAAATACGACCACAGCGATTAAAAGTTACTTAAGAGTCCTTGTAAGTAATATTTTTTGACCGAGTGCAAGTACAATTTACGAAATGTCAACAGGTCAAAATATCTAAAGTAACAATGAAATTTGGAATATTTCCTTTTTCTTTCTTTTTATTTCAGTTTTGACACTTGTATTAAGTTTTAAAAACATATATTTCTCCTAACGTATACCTTCATTGTGCTTTAAACAGAATTTCTTACCATGTTTTGGGTATTTTGTTTCGTGTGGTTGCAGTTTTTTTAATGTTTCGGGCATTTCATTTTGTGTGGTTACTTCTTTTTATGTTTTGGGCATTTTACTTTGTATGGGTGTTTTTGTTATGTTTTGTTCTTTTTCTTTTCTGTGGTGGTTGTAATGTCGACAGGATGAAAAGGGGAAACTGTGGACAGTCACGATGCCTACTTGCTTCTAATTTTTTTCAAATACAGCACATGATTTTATATTGAGTTATACCACTTACTCATTAAGCGACTACAGGTTTCTTTAAATATGAACGTTGTCTTAGAGCCTTTTGTTTCCTCTACCTAGCTTTTTCGGTTCCGCAATTTCATTTTTTGGTTTTAGAATATTTTCCTTATTATTAATCTATTTTCTCATGCAAACTCTTTATGTAAGGTATGTTTATTCTATCGAAGTATTTTGCAATTATACGTGAAGCCCTGTTGCTGAAGTAAAAAAATATTTCCAACTGAAACAACGCAGTTCAGATATTTTCCCGCTGTTAACTCAAAGAATGAAAACAAAAACAACAAATCTGTGCAAGGGTTGAGGCATGAGACAGTACTTACTGGTAACCAGGCAAAGTTTTAAGGAAGAATGAGCTTAAGAATTTCTAACTGCAACAAAAAAGAGCATCCGCACTATATCACTCCCCATCCCCTAGTGCCGGCCTTTGGACGTCTTGAAAGAAGTCTTAAGGACACGTCTGTATCGTAATTGAATGAGCATTCGCGACAATCTTCTGGTGTCGTAGTAGAAAAACACACTTCCTACTTCGTCTAAATTGCTTGGATGTAATGCCAACGAACAAAGTTTTGCTCTCGCATTGGATTTCTGTTGCTTTTGATGGAATACTTTTCCCCTGGGGTTCATCGCTTTCACTATAGTCTTCAGGACAGGCGGCAATACACCCCAACGTAAAACACCAATTTCACGGCAATTAACTGCAATTAGCGAAAGAGAGGGGCGGTACAGGAAATAAGTCGAACGAGACAGATCTGAACTTAGAAAGTCGGGGGAAGGTGTTGCATGAAAAACTGTGTTTGGCTTACAGATCATTTGGCACGTAGGGACGTAGGTTTCGTTTAATATGTTACGGGGTAAACAAATTGTCTTTTCAGTATAACAATTTTTTCTTTCATACGCATGGTGCAACACAAAAAATTTGAATTTATTTTTGAGAATTAGCATGACGCCTACAGGCCCAGAGTACAGCTGCCCAGTCCGCGCCTGTTGCCACCCCGGAACCTGGCTCCCGGGTTCTTCGCATCTGTTGATCCCCCGCCTGGAGCGTCCCAGCTGTAAAACACATGTACCTCTGCGTTTTGGAAAAACAAAAGATAAGTTGCCGATCCTTAAAATTAACCACTTCTTGTGACCGCAGGTACGAAAATCTTGAACTTCGCTTAAACCCTAACTGGAGGAACAATCTTCACGTGATTGTCTGTATTCTGAGTGTTTTATTGAATGGTTGCTCATTAGTTCGTAGTTGACTGGAGAACAGAGAACGTGCTTGTTGAAACCTTTGTTGTGCGTTGTCAAGTGATAATAGTGGAAATATATCATTCTAAATGCATTGTTTTCCGAAGGCACTATGCAGATGAAGAATGCAACATAAATAGTTAACTCACAAAAAGAAAATGATTTGCTGAAATGGAAAGGGTATTTATTTTGCCATAACAGAGTGCGAGGTGATTTACGGTATTGTCACTGTATTGAAAGAAATTATGGAAATTGTACTGGCTTTGCTAGTACTATTCTTGTGGAGATGAACACAGGATGCACAATAAGAAACCACATAATCATGCTCCAAGACCGGAGAAAAGTGATTTTGCTGTTGCAAGAGCGCAAATAAAAGAACGAGCGAAAATACGGACGAAGTCCCTGCACAAATTATTCAAACCGTGACAACGTCAATGGCTACAGTAAATGCAGCTTACATGCCTAATATGGATGCACTAAGGCAAGTTGTAAAAAAGAAGACATGCCAAGACATGCCTGCGGAACCTACGACTTCAGAACGGATCGATGCCCCAATAAATTTACAGGAGAAGATGGTGCAAAATTTCTTGGCAGAGGTAGCGCATTTGGACATCAAAGAATTATTTTATTTTTAACAGAGAATAATTTACGAAAGCTTAAAGAACCACCCTTCTGGATTATGGATGGGACATTTGAAACTTGTCCAACCCTTTTTAGGCAATTATGTTCCATTCATGCTATGGTTGAAACGAATCCAGAGATGCACAGACTTGTCCCACTAGTTTATGGGTTACTTTCCAGCAAGTATAAATAATATAATACTATTATAAAATATTTTTGTAGGATTTACAAGACTATGCATCAGACTATGATATTCTGCTTGCACCACAATATACGCATAATAATAGATTTTGAAATAGCTACCGTTATAATGCTGCTAAAAAGGAATTTGGAAGTAGCACACACAAATGTTGTTGGTTTCATCTCGGAAAAAAATGTCCTGAGGAATATCCATCCTCTGGGCATAGCCTTAGAATATAAGGAAAACAGTGAGTTTGCTCTCAAAGTCAGACATTTGCAAGCACTCGCATTTTTTTCATCTGATGAAATTCCAGCTGCTTTTGAAGAAGTGAAATCAATTTTACTAGAATATGCAGATTCTGTAGTTCAGTGGTTTGAGGAAAATTATGTTCTTGGAAAATTTCGTGGAAGCAGAAGAAACAATCCAAGCAGAAGCCCTCCGCTGTTCCCGCCAACAATTTGGTCAGTTAGTGAAAACAATTTATTTGGCTTTCCCAGAACATAAAACGAACTTGAAAGATTAGACAGACGCTGGAATACAATTCTGGGAGAGAAAAAACTGTGACTGTACGAAATAATCAGTGAAATTGCGAAAGAGCAGAGAACAACTATGGCTAAAATCGAAAGAGTGATAGCAAAGATTCCAACAAATCCACCCAGAAGAGAAACGCTGGCAAGATAAAGGAATTCGAACTTCTTTGGTGCACAGAGACAATGTTAACATGCTGGACATTTTAAGAGGAATTTCATATAATTCTACCCTTTACTAAAATGTGCTGGTATTTCTCACTAATTGAATTATACCTTTTACTAACTTGTATTTGAATTTTTCAAGAATGTAATTCCGCCGAAGATGCAAGAATGTAAAACACAACGCAAAATTAAAAAACTCAAAATTTTCAAAATAGCATGTCAAAAACATAAAATGTCAAAAAGTAATCCAAAATGTGAATCATATAAAAATTCAAAATCCAATCCAAAATGTGAAACAAATAAAAATTCAAAATGCAATCACAAGTCACAAGCATTACAAAAATGCGAAACGCTATGTAACAAGTACAACATAAAATAAAACAAATGCCAAAAAAAAAATGCATACGCTTTGTATAATGTACAAAATAAAATAAATGCCATATTCACAAGGATTTCATGACGAATCAAGTTAAAAATGAGCTTTTACTTAGACTTCAAATAATAATTACTAGCCTCTACACCTTTTTAAGTCTTTAATAAGTGCAACATCATTAACCTGACTTGTCATCAAACATTATCAATATGACCATAGCATACAATCACTTAAAAGACTTGTTAATGGATGAATTGAGGAATCACCAAGTTCAGCGGGTGAAAGTTAATGGCTGTTTATAGTTTTGTACTCGAGTAAATGCGCACCACAGTAAACTAGACTTTCTCTGAAAATTTTATGTATATGAGCACGGTTGATTGAAAACTGCTAAAAAGGCTTAAGGCCTGTTTATTAATTTTTGTGCCTCAGTCAAAACGCAGTACCATAACCTTGGCATGTTATCGAAACCTTATGAATACGTCGGACTAAAAATTCCTAAAAAAGTTTACGCCTAAGGTCTTGTAACTAAAGTTTTGTGACAGGGTAAAACTGCAACATTAATAACTTGACATGTCATGTTAACGTTGTGAATATGAGCACGGCGGATTAAAGATTTCAACAAATAGCCTTTGGGATTAATGTGTTGTAGCTGAGTAAAATTGTAACATTATCTTGATTTTCTATATAAACCAAACTACGTGCTGAAATGGCCCAACTATGTATACGTATACTTCAACCATATACCGAAGCGCTGACAAGGTGAAAACAAAAGTGCAATTTTGTACGGTCCCCTAACATTTTATGGCCAGCCTACATGGAAGTGGACACCTTAATATCAAAAACATACTTTTTGTACGGTCCACAACAAATAGCAATGGACACGTCGCAACCTTTTTTTGGGGGGGGGGGAGGGGGGGTTAACGACCACCGTGATCAATTCAGTGGGCTATAAGCAGTCGGACATTCCCAATTTTTGGGCCACTGGTTCCTGGGAAGGGGGACAGCCAGAGCCAGAAGTCAAGCACAACGTCCATGATTCACCGGGAATTGAACCAGGATCCTTCTCGACAAGTGGTCAGAAGCCAGCGCCTAGATCACTCCGCCGCCGTAGCGGCACACGTTGAAATGTATTTTTCATACGGCCCCAAACGCTCTTATGGACATACTAGATTAAACTGGACGCAAATAAATCATTAATATAATTTGTACTAGCAGGGATACCAGTTATTTGCCAGGTACATATTACTATTTGTGGAAACACCAAGTTCAGCAGGTGAAAGTTAATGAATGAAAAAGATATTCCTGCAATTTTCCAGTATACTTATTTTAAATTTTTTGATTTAGTTAATTTAATTTTGCGAAACAAAAAAGAAAGAAAAAGGAATGGGAATACTTACCTTCTAGGAGACATCTATAGAACTGCCGTACATCTGGCGTGTGCTTCTGTGAATATCGCGACACAGAAATGCAATGTACCTATGTGATGTCGCATGCATACGACTTCACATTGGCATTGATCATCTTTTTTCTTACCGTTTTGAATTTTGAATATCTGGAACTCTCTGTTTACATTACATTATATTTCTTTCTGATAAGCCGTTCGTTGGTAGTGAAAGCTAAACTATATAGATTTGTGTTTTTAATACACCATTAAATGCATATTTTTGCACTTTATTGTTATCTACAGTCCCTAACTTAGATCGTAGGTTGGTTAGTTGGATGGTTGGTTAGTTGGTTGGTTGGTTGATGGTTTATAGTGCAAGGCCCTCAAAGGGCCAAAGAGCGCCTTAGAACGTAAATAGGGTATTCTTAAGAGTAAAAAACGGAACTTTTTACGAAAATTTTGCATGGGGCTACCTTGACCCGGGCCCCGACCCCTTCCAAAAACCGTCTACCGTCTAAGTTAGATAACCATAAGTAGTATACCAAATCTGGTTGTCCTAAATTGAAAACTGTAGATTTTACGAAATTTTTATGAGGAGGGGGAGGGGCTCTCACCCCGGGGTTCCAGCCCCTTTCCAAAAATCGTCTAGCGTCTAAGTTAGAGTTTCATGATACCAAATTTGGTGGTTCTGAATTGAAAACTGTAGTTTTTAAGAAAATGTTGCACGTCTGTTTGTGTGTGCGGGGCGGGGGGGGGGGGGGCTCCGACACCCAGGGCCTTGACTCGTCCCAAAAACCGTGGACCGTCTAAGTTAAAGTACCATGAGATAGTATACCAAATTTGGTGGTTCTAAATTGAAAAACGTAGATTTTACGCGGCATTTTTATGGGGGGGGGGCTCTTACCCCCGGGCTCCAACCCCTTCTAAAAAAACGTCTAGCGTCTAAGTTAGAGTACCATGAGATAGTATACCAAATTTGGCGGTTCTAAATTGAAAACTGTAGATTTTGCGAATTTTTATATGAGGGGGCCTTTACCCCCCTGGCTGCAACCCCTTCAAAAAATCGTCAAGCGTCTATGTTAGAGTACCATGCGATAGTATACCAGATTTGGTGGTTCTGAATTGAAAACTGCAGTTTTAAAGAAAATTTTGTATGTGGGGGCTCTGACCCCCGGGCCTTGATCCCTTCCAAAGACGGTCTACTGTCTAAGTTAGAGTACCATGAGATAGTATACCAAAGTTGGTGGTTCTAAATTGAAAACTATAGATTTTACAAAAAAAAATTTATTCGGGGGGTGTCTGACCCCCGGGCTCCAACCCCTTTCAAACGTCTAAGTTAGAGTACCATGAGATAGAATACCAGATTAGGTGGTTCTGAATTGAAAACTGTGGTTTTTAAGAAAATTTTGTATGTGGGGGCTCTAACCCCCCCGGGCCTTAACCAGTTCCAAAAACGGTCTGCCGTCTAAGTTAGAGTACCATGAGATAGTATACCAAATTTGGTGGTTCTAAGATGAAAACTGTCGATTTTACGAAATTTTTTATGGGGGGGGGCTCCGACCCCGCGGGCTCAACCCCTTCCGAAAACCGTCTAGCGACTAAGTTAGAGTTTCATGATACCAAATTTGATGGTTCTGAAATGAAAACTAGATTTTACGAAAATTTTGTATGTAGGGGGGTGGGAGCTCTGACTCCCCGGGCCTTGTCCCGTTCCAAAAACCGACAACCGTCTAAGTTAGAGTACTATGAGATAGGATACCTGATTTGGTGGTTCTGAATTGAAAACTGTAGATCTTACGAATATTTTGTGTGTGTGTGGGGGGGGGGGGGCTCTGACCAACCGGGCCCCTGACCCGTTCCAAAAACCGTCTAATTAGAGTACCATGAGATAATATACAAAATTTGGTAGTTCTAAATTGAAAACTATATTTTACGGCAATTCTGTAGGGGGGGACCCCCCTCCCCCTCTCCAACCGCTTCCCAAAACCGTCTACAGTCTAAGTTAGAATACCACGAGATAGTATACCAGATTTGGTGGTTCTGAATTGAAAACTGTAGATTTTACGAAAATTTTGTATATGGGGGGCTGTGACCAACCGGGCCGCCCCTTTCCAAAAACCGTTTACCGTCTAATATTTTTAGTGCCAAAGAAAATCGTAATATTCCTATCCTGTCTGCGTGTCCAAACTTTATAAATTTGGTCAGGGAGCAAGACGTTCGAAATCGTACGTTTTCCTGCATTCGTTTTGTATGTAACCAAAATCTGTAAACGCGACGAATTGACGTAGTCGACGAATTTGTCCGCGACGAATTGACGCAGTCGATGAATTGACGCGCGACGAATTAACGCGTGACGAATTGACGCAGTCGACGAATTGACGCGCGACGAATTGACGTAGGCGACGAATTGACGCGCGACAAATCGTCGCAGTCGACGAATTGACGCACGCGACGAATTGACGTAGAACCCACATTGGTGAAGAAATTAATCGGCGTACAAAACTTGCCTGGAGAGCTTTTGGAAGAAACAGCATAATTTTCAAGAGCAATATGCCATTATGTCTTAAAAGAAAAGTGTTTGATCAATGCATCCTTCCAGTGCTTACGTATGGTGCAGAGACGTGGACCTTAACCAAAGAGACATACAAAGGCTGCAGACAACTCAATGCAGCATGGAGAGGTGTATGCTTGGTGTAACCAGGAGAGATAGGAAGAGGAACTCGTGGATCCGAAAAATGACAAGAGTGGAAGACATCATGAACAGAGTTTAATCCCTGAAATGGCAATGGGCTGGACATACTGCCAGAAGGACAGACCATCGATGGACAGCCGAAATTTTAGATTGGATTCCAAGGGACAGGAAAAGACCCAGAAGAAGACCACATGGAAGATGGGTGGATGAAATTCGAAAGTATGCGGGAGTGACATGGAGGAGACTGGCACAAGACAGACCGTTGTGGAGGAAACTTGGGGAGACCTTCGTCCAGCAGTGGATTGATAATGGTTGACAATGATGATGATGATGATATAAAATACATATATAAATATACATATAAAACAATATATATATATATAAATATACATATACATATTTTGGAGGCCAATGCCCCCCAAATATAACCATTTTTTTCGCAATTATACATTCATTTGATTAATGACGGCCCATGCAGGAATTGTGCCGTCCCCCTCTCAATTTTTTTTGTCTAGAACCGCCATTGTAACAGAACATATACATATACAATATGGTATTATTACAATATGTGGTTGTTGTTTTTCTGTTCACATATGGCATTATTACATTATGTACAACATATGGATGTACATACACTGAAGTGCCAGAAAAACTGGTACACCAGTCTGATACTTGGTAGGTCCCCCACGGGAGCGCAGGCCTGCAGAAATACGACGGGGCATAAACTCCACTAGCTTCTGGAAATATGCTGTAGGCAATGCACACCATACTTCCTGCAGATCGTTCCACAATTCGGGTGTATTCCGAGGTCTCGGATTCCTGTGTTCAATAGCGCGTTGCATGGCATTCCAAATGTGTTTTATCACGTTCATATCTGGGGACTTGGGTAGGAATGGCAACACCCCAAACTCAGATGAATGCTCCTCTAACCATAATGTGGCGTCCAGACATTTGTGTGGAGGTGCTTTGCCCTGTTGGAACAGGTCCAACCCACATGAATGCAGGACATGAACGGGTGTACCTCGTCAGAAGGGTTGCGCACATAGCTTTGGCCGGTCACAGACGTTTGTAGACGTACCAGGGGTCCCAGTGAAGTCCAGCTAAACACCCCTCATACCATTACAGACCACCCACCAGCCGGTACAGTTCGCTGTTGACAGGCGGGATCCATGGCTTCATGGGGTTTGTGCCACGCACGAATCCTTCCATCTGCTCGATAAAGTGGGAAACGCGACTCGTCAGACCAGGGTACTTGTTTCCAGTCATCAAGTGTCCAGTGGCTGTGTTACCCTGCCCAAGCGAGGCGCATTGCTCTGTGTCGTGCACCCATCAAGGGGAGTCGAGTTGGGCGTCGGCTCCCAGAGCCCATATCGTGCAGTGTACGTTGCACAGTGCGGACGCTGATGCTTGTTGAGGCTCCAGCATTGAATTCCGATGATACCTGCGAGAGTGTTGCACACCTATCGCGTGAAACGATTCTTGACAGCCGGCGATGGTTACGTTCTCCCAATGTCTTTTTACGGCCACACTGGTATCGTAAGTTGGAGTTTTGCCGGAATTCTTGTAGTCACGGTACACCCTTGCAGTGGTCGTCCGTGAAAATCCGAACTTCGTTTATATCTCCGAAATACTATGGCCCATCTCACGAGCGCCAACTATGACACCGCGTTGAAAATCGCTTAAATCGTTATTACTTGTCATTCTCATGCCAAAAACAGCTCTGACAGCTGGCAAGGATGTCTATCGCTTTATATACGCACTGGCGGACGCAACCGAGTACGCGCATAGGTGACGTTGCTATGTATTTTGCATAATCTCGTCTGTACCAGTTTTTCTGGCACTTCAGTGTACAACGTATGATAATTATTATATACAGCACTATCATCATGTTATCCTATGAGAAGAAACATTCAATATCCAGTAACGTTTTAAATACCACTTGAATGAGAAGTAGTACATGGCAGAAATTGTAGAACTCAATGAAGTGTAGGAAATGCATTCACATTTTGTTGCTTAGCAAGAAAATGAGTGATGAAAGAAATAATGTTTTTTCCCCATTCTACAAATTATTCAAAGAAAATAAATTAAAACAGAATAAAGAAATAAACCAACCAGCGCCGTTTCTAGACAATATGACGTATCGGTAAGAAATGCCGATATGGGACCCCCGTCATTGTTATTGGTTTAAACAGCGATGAATGAAAGAATTTATGTATAAGTAGCCCAGGTGGGCAAACCCCAGTGATACACATACGTGCACTTCCTCGTGTCGACAACACAAATGACTGTTTAAAAGGAAAAAATGAGATTTGTCCGTGGCCGTCATGGCCCTCGAGGCTCAAGCCTCCCTCACACTCGGGATCGGGAGGGAGGTTGGCTTTCTTTGTTTCTTATTTTGTCACAAAATATCCACCCAAACACCTCACTTTCCTCCTGCCTCCTTGGAAAATCGAAGCTATGAGCAAGGTTAAAAAAATGGCAAAAAAACTTTCAGCTTTCTGTATTGGTGTTTTTTCTTTTCTTTAAATAAGAAAAAACCTGCTGGTGAGTGGTCAAAGAGTTTGACTCTTTGTAAACCCATAAGACTCTTGGAGCGTTGGGGGCCCCCGTTCAAGTGGGGGCCCTAGGCACTAACTCCATTGGCACATCCCTTAAGACGGCCATGGGCACAAAGAACGTTGTCAAGAGTTGCGCAGGTTTCTGCGAACCCAGAATGTTACTACAAATGAACTCAAATACCCTGGGTGAGGCTTTGTTCTGTTATAGCGATGGGCAAATCGATTCCTCTGGTTCTTCCGATTCGACTCACTAAAACAACTCGTTCGCTGACAATTCCGGTGAATTGGTTTTGAGTCGGATTCCTTTGAGTCGTTTGTTGACACTTCCGGTGAATGATTTCCGCAGGAATGACTGTCGCGAATCGGTTCTGAGTTGGATCCGATCTAGTCGTTCGTTGATTTCCTCAGGGAATGAGTGTCGCAAATGGGTTCTGAGTTTCATCCGATTGAGTCGTTCGTTTTCCCTTCGGGTGAATTATCTCACGGAACGAGTTTCGCAAATGGGTTCTGAGTTGGGTCCCATTGAATCTTTCGTTGTCCCTTCCAGTGAATGAGTGTCGAAAATCATTTTTGATTCGGATCCTATTAAATCATTCGCTGACCCTTTCGCTGAACGATTTCCGCAAAGAATGACTTTCGCGAATCGGTTCCGAGTCGGATCCATTTGAGTCGCTTGTTGACCCTTCCGATGGATGACTTTCGCAGGGAATGACTCTCCCGAGACGGATCCGTTTCTGTCGCTCGTTGACCCTCTCGGTTTAGTGAAAAAAATTCAGTTTAAATTTATATTTTAATTTTACGAGAAAATACTTTTTTTTTTAGTTTTTGCTAATTTGTTTTTTAAACGTTCATGAGATTTAATGCAATTTTTACACTACTGAACAAAGTTGGGTAGTCTGACCCGAACGTGAATCTCACGAGACTCTTTGATGAATATTTGCTGCGCAGTGGAAAGTAAATTTGATCGATTATTTGAAGCAATCGCCTCTTCTGCAGAATCGATACTATTTAGGAAAGAATTGTAAGCGGAAGTCTTAGTTTCATGATTCGTTCGAATCGTTCGCGAACGATTCTTCTCTATTCCGTTGGGTCCGGTTTGATGTCAACACAAAAAAAACCTCGAAATCCGAGAGACATCCTGTTCTGACCAGGATTGCCACCTTTCCCGGACTTCCGGGATTCTATCGAAATCGGGCACTAAAAATCAAGTGCTCATGCATCACGGAAGTAATCGAAATTCTTGGAATTTCAAAAATATTGAGACAAACGACATGTGAAGCGTGCGAGTGAGTGTCACGAGACGTGGTGGCGGCGCTTTTGATGACTCTCGCACTCCCCGCGCTCAGTTTTCCACCCTCCCGCTTGTTGCAATGTTGCCAGTCGCCAGTCCACCTACAAGGTCTCGCCGCTTTTTTTGATTGGAGGTTTAAATTAATTTTCATTTTTTTTTTTTTTTTTTTTTGATTGGAGGTTTAACGACCACCGTGAGCAACTCAATGGGCTATAAGCAGTCGCCCGTCCCTAATTTAGGGTCACTGGTTCCAGGGAAGGGAGAGAGCCAGTGCCGTAAGACAAACACAACATCCATGCCTCACCGGGATTCGAACCCGGACCCCTTTCGGACGAATGATCAGAGGCCAACGCCTTAGACCACTGCGCCACCGGGGCGGCAATTTTCATTTTGATTGAAGGTTTAACGACCACCGTGAGCACCTCAATGGGCTATAAGCAGTTGCCCTCCCCAATTTAGAGTCACTGGTTCCAGGGAAGGGAGAGAGCCAGTGCTATAAGACAAAGACAACATCCATTGCTTCACCGAGATTCGAACCCGGTGAGGCAATGGATGTTCCGGACAAATGGTCATAAGCCATCGATTAGAACACTGCGCAACCGGGGCGGCAAATTAAATGATTTATTGGACTTCGTTGACACATATACTGAAGAGAAATTCAATTAGAGATACCTGTCTAGAAACGTGTAGCACCACCTTTCGCCCTGATGATGGCGGCGATTCGTCTTGGAATGGACTCGACAAGACACCGGAAGCGTTGGGAAGCCATACGGATCTACGACCCCTGAACAAGCTCACGAAGATTTGATGGGGGAAGGGGGGTCAAAGCCTCGAACATCTCTCTCGATGGCATCCCAGATGTGCTCGATGGGATTGAGGTCAGGTGACCTAGCTGGCCAACGAAGCGAGGTCACGTCGGTGGAGTGTTCATCCAACCATTCGGATACAATTCGAGAGCTGCATTGTCTTGTTGCAGGATGAGATCCGCAGTGGCATGTTGAAGACGCACAAACGGGAGCAAACGGTCGTCCATGATATCCCGCTAACGTTGACCTGTAAGGGACGATGTCACACGTACCAGGGGTCCCATTTCAGTCCTCGTAAACAGTCCCCAGACGAGAATGCCACCCCTACCAGCTTGAAGAGTACCCTGCTGGCAAGAAGGATCCATCGCTTCATGTGGCGTGCGCCGTATTCGTATCCTGCCATCCGCATGTACCAACGTGAATCTCGACTCATCAGTCCAGGTAACATTTTTTCCACATGTCTAGGGTCCAATGGCGATGTTTCCGCGCCCATGCTAATCTTTGCACCCTGTGATGTGCAGTCAGCAGCGGTACCTTCGTGGGACGATGGCTTCTGTACCCTATAGCGAGGAGATGGTTCTGGATGGTGTGGCTGCTATAACGAAGTAAATTTCCCTATCATTTTTATCCACGCCGGGGCCCGAAACCGGGTCCCTTCATTCCGGAATAAGTCACTCTACCAATTGAGCTACACGGACGTTCGTTCTGACTGCTATCTGCCTTTATGTCGTGTGCGTCCTGCTGGCAGGAACGTCACATCTCCCCCCTACGAAAGAGGGCCGGGGTCATGACCCACGGGTCAGCCGTGACCATGAATCGTTGCAGGCAGCCATCCGCTATAGAATGTGCACTCGAGAACTCCCAGTCAATCTGGTGTGTGGAATGCAACGTCACACATTTTTATTTTTCGAAGCGCTGGAGAAGGGATTCTCTTATTTTTCCTATCTCGCGGTGTTTAAATAACATCACACCATTGCGAAATTTTGAACGGGTGGGTCATCAGGAAAGTTCGGGCGCCTCATAACGAAGTAAATTTCTCCGTCATATTTGTCCACGCCGGGGCACGAACCCGGGTCCCCTCATTGTGGCATAAGTCGCTCTACTAATTGAGCTGAGCGGACGTTCGTTCTTGCTGCTATCTGCCTTTATGTCGTGTGCGTCCTGCGAGGCAGGTACGTCACACTGCTTACACGTCTTTGTGCACTAGCGTTAAATTGCCAAGTGATTTCTTGCACTGAGTCCCGTGTATCCACTGTTATAATGCGAGCTAGCCGACGATGACCCCGCTCATCCACACGCTGTTGTCTACGGCAGTTGGCCCTTGCAGGGATGGTTTTACCGGATTCGATGTACTCACGGTGCACCCGTGACACCGTGGCTCGTTAAAATCCCAGTACCTGCACGACTTCCGAGATGGAGTGACCGATTCGCTGGGCCCCGACAGTTTGCCCAGATCAAATGCGCTTAGATCCTTCGTCTTACCCATACTGCGCCCGACTCTTACTGATTCCTGTCGCATCACTCCTTATATTGTCGGATCGCTGCATACGTCATGTCGTTTTGGTTTACAGGGCCGCCCACAGCGCCACATTTGCATAACGCCAGCTGTTTCTAATTCAGTTGCTCTTGAGTGTATAATACAATGTCTGTCGGGGATGGTATTGACGATTTGCCTCCACGAGAAAAGAAGGGAAAATATTCAACGTCATTCAGGGACACATGGTTGAGTAAATTCAATTGGCTTGTGAAAAAAGACGACTTCCACGGAGAATGTAAACTTTGTCGATCTACGATCACTATCAAGTCGCAAGGCAGGAGAGGGCTTACTATACATGCTGAAAGTAGGAAACACAAACTATCTGCTTTAAATAAAAATAATTCGCAATCGATTTTAAACTTTTTTTCCAAAGAAGAACTCAAAAGAAGAGGACATGGTTGTGCAGTATTTTAGCAAAGAACGTGGTGTAAAGCAAGGACTTCTAGACTTTTACAGAGACCCAGATGAAAAAAAGTATTAACATTAAGCAGTGGCGGCTCTGGCACTTGCGAGGCCCCGGGCGATGGCTCTTCAAAGGGCCATTCGTAATCGCAATAACCCAAAACCCTTTTTGAAAAATATATTTTTTCTCACGCAAACACTCACTTGGAACGAATGTGATCCGAAAGCAAATTTTCTTTTTTTTTTTTTTTTTTTTATCGGGAATCGTGGTATTGATTTATATGAAACAAGCACGATGTAATACAATACATTGTTTATCAGTATAATTAGGAATCCAAAATATTATCTTTCCAAAATGATCTGTCACTAAATAAACAAAGGTAGCTGTCTAATTATAAGATAAGTTTATTATTTAAAGAAGAATTCTGTGACTTTTCTTTTGGCTGAAGTCTTCAATCAAATCACTATAGTCCAGAGTAGATGTTATTTCGTTTTCTATAGACAGAAGAGCGAGTACGTTACAACTCACTACTTGTACCCAAAATTGCGGCAAAACTCCTATGGAAAATATCTTGAAAAAAAATATTAAATTTACACATTTCTCTACAACTTTCCCGCTGCAAAAATGTCTCTGACCAAAAAATGAAAAACATTTCTAACAGTAACTTTTGGATGTCACTAATTCAAAGCAGTAAACAAATATTAAAATTGGTTATGTATTTGTGTATGATGAAGTACAACTACAATATTTTAAGTGACACCAGCGAAAAACTACTAATTAATTGGCGGTGGTGAGGGCCCTGGGCGGTTGCCAGGTATGCCCGTACCTGGATCCGCCACTGACATTATGGAACAACTTTATCGAGTTCTTCCCGAAAACAATTTAAGTATCACAAATGTTTCCTCACTTTCTGCGGATAACGCTTCGGTCAATAGTGGTGTACACAATTCCGTATGCCAAAAACTTAAATTTAAAAATGACAAAATTTTGAAAGCAAACTGTAAATGTCACATTCCGCACAATTGCTCAAAATTTGCACTTAAAGGCATTAAATCTGATGTCGAATCAATTAATCTTGAAAGTTTACAGTGAATTTTCTGCATATGTCAAACGAACAGAAAATTTGAAAAAATGTCACTGCTTCCTTAAATATTGAATATCAAAAAATTTTGCATCGTGTTCCAACTAGATGGTTGACTTTGTTGCCGGCAATAGAGCGTTTTCTCGCGAATTGGCCAGCTTTGAGGGCATATTTCCTGGAAGAAGGCGAAGAAAGTAGAGTGCAGTACCACTGTTTGGCTGGGAAGCATTCAAAAATGAAAACTTGCTGCCATTGTGCTACTATTACTTTTTGCGCAATGCTACTCAGGTTTTCAATAACGATATCAAACTCCTTGAGAGTAATTTTGTAACATGCATAGAACTACACGATGTCATGCTTGACATACGTCAGAAAATTACTAACAGAAAGAGAGACAATTTTTTTGGCAGATCGATAAGTTCTATTTTAAACAAATTGAACGCAACGGACAAGGTAACTTTTTACCGGGAGGCAGACATTTAGATAGGTGTCTAGTTTACCTCAATAAATGGTACGATTTTGAAAATTCGGAGTTCAAGAAAATGAGCATACCATCTATGAAAAATCCAATCTCATGGAATGATTTAAAAGATTTTACAACAGACTTGAAACTTTATATACACTATATTGACAAAAGTCACCGGACACCTAGAAGAGAAATACAACATAGTATTTATTGACATACAGTTGTACGATGTCGGTCCACCTTTGGCCTTAACGCATGCACTGACCCTTCGAGACATCCTTACGACAAGGTTTTGGAACACAGCGATAGGTATGCACTTCCACTCAGTACATAATGCTGCCGCTAACTGTTGTGTAGTAGTAAGTCTTGGTTCCAAATTTCTTATGCGGAGCTGTAATTCATGCCATAGGTGCTCTATGGGATTAAAATCAGGGCTCTGTGCTAACCAGTCTACGCACGATACGGGGTTATCGTAACAGTCTTTGTTTTATGGCTCGGTGCATTACCTTGCAGGTACCAACAAGGCTTGGTTCCATAGTATTGCCACAGGGTTGGTAGGGCATAATTGTCCGTAGCATCAAGGTAGACGTGCTGGTTAACAGGTTTGTCCACGATAACCAATGGGCCGGAACCACACCACGAAAAACACCCCCAACGAGTACACTACCAGTTCCAAACTTGACCGTAGGAATATTACACTGTGGTAAATAGCGTTCCCCGGCTGCCGCCATACCCACACACGGCCATCAGACTGATGGATCGTGTATCTGGATTCATCAGTCCATAGAACCCGTTTCCATTGATCTACGTTCCACAATAAATGTTCTTTACACCATGCTAAACGACGAGTAGCAATGCTTATCAGCAGCTGCACGATCTCGGTAACCCATGGAATTAAGTTCTCTACGAATGGTACGCGTACATACCGAGGTTCCAGCAATTTTACTCACCTGTACACTGAGGTCTTGCGCACTGTTCCGTCAATTAGCTGTAACGAGTTTCCAGAGGCTTCGACGTGCTCTGTCACTGAGTTTCTTTGGTCTGCCGGTACGTTTTGCTACTTCTGGCACGCCATGTGTTTTCCGCTTATTCATTACATCCAAAGCAGTTGACTTGGGTATGTTTAAACGCCTCTCAGTTTCTTTTATGGACAACCCACTAATATAACACCCAACAATCTTTCCTTTCTCAAAGTTAGTTCTCTAACGCCGTGACATTTTTACTCAACCTCACAGTGCGATATGATCGCGGTTCGCTGCAGGCTTGTTTTTATACCGTTTGCAGCTGTACCGCGCATCTTAACAACGCAGCAGATCCGTTAATTTGCTTTTTCAAATGGTGTCTGGTGGCTTTTGTCAATATAGTGTAGATGAAGTCGAACTTTACGAAGATACTTGTGTTTTGAGAGAAGTTGAGGAAACTATTACAATTTCAATTGAAAGATTGAATTTAAGGTCAGCGCATTTTTTTTCAAAATTTCAAGAGGGAGTAGGTAAAGAAATCATAAAAATTGTACCTTTTGTTCTCTGCGTACTGGTTTGAAATGCTGCTTGCGTGAGCGTTTACAGCACGTCTTTTGTAAAAAAAATCGTGCTTATGTTATCGGTTTGTCCGCCCGTCTGTAGACACAATATCTCTGCAACTATTTATCCGATTTGAAAAATTGTTTTTGCATGGGAGAGGTTGAAATATGTGAATGATGTTCCTTCATTTTGTTGTTTTTTTGTACAATTTTCGCCGCTAGAAGGCGTAAATGCAGATGACGTCGAATTCAAATTACATTTTATTCCATATATTTGCTTCTAAACATCCGATTGAAAAAAAAAATCTTTTACCTTTCGATTCCTTTTTTTATTTTTTATTGGAGGTTTAACGACCACCGTGAGCAACTCAATGGGCTATAAGCAGTCGCCCGTCCTTAATTTAGTGCCACTGGTTCCAGGGAAGGGAGAGAGCCAGTGCCGTAAGACAAACACAACATCCATGCCTCACCGGTATTCGAACCCGGACCCCTTTCGGACGAATGATGAGAAGCCATGGCTTAGACCACTGCGCCACCGGGCTACCTTTCGATTCCAGTCATGTCGATGAATATTTTAGGTGTAGTTACTTTTCAAGTTACGCATAGATTTTCCGCTACGGTGCGCAAAAGTAAATTACGTTTTCCCCGATATCTCTGCTTCTAAAAGTACGATTTGAAAAATTCTTCCTGCACCGGATACAGCTCCTGATGGAAAATCATTTGCATATAATTTCTAATTTTGTTAAAAAATAGGTTGGCCACCAGGGGGAGTAAGTCTTAATTTCCGCTTCTGGTGTATTTGCAGCAAAATCTAAGTATCTAAAATCTCGATTGAAAGAAATTCGTTTGTAGACAGATACTACTCACGTCGACAAATATTTTAGGAACATTTTCTTCTTAAAATAATGCATGATTTCTACGCCAGGGTACGTAGATATATATCTTATTATTGTCAATATCCCTCCTTCTAGGAGTACGATTTGAAAAATCCCTTTTTTGTTGGATAGTGTTTCTGATGCAAAATGCTTTTCATGTAAATTCAAAAATTTTCCAGTAAATCATAGACTTTCTGCTAGGGGGCGCAAAGGTTAATTGTGTTTTCTGCGTTATTTCTGCTTCTAAAACTCCGATTTGAAAAATTGTTCTTGTATCGCATACAGCTCCTGATGGAACATGTTTTCATTTAATTTCTAATATTTGGGAAAGAATGGTTTGGCCACCAGGGGGCATAAGTGTTAATTTCTGCTTCTGATGTATTTGCAGCAAAATCTGAGATCGTGAAAACTCGACTAAATTTTTTTTTTCTTGGACTGATACCTCTCACATCGAAAAACCTTTTGAGAATACCTTCTTTCTTAAATAATGCATGGTTTTCCCGCCAGGAGGCGTAGATGCATATTTCATATTTGTCCATATCTCTACTTCGAAGAGTCCGATTTGAAAAATTCTTTCTTTCTTTGGAGAGCGTTTCCGATGCGAAATGTTTCTCATATAATTTCAAATTTTTCTTAACGCCCAAGTCTGCAACCAGAGGGCGTAAGTTCACGATTCCATTTAGAGCAATATCTGCGGGAATAAAAGCCCGAGTGAAAACTTCCTTCTTCCGTCAGATACTATTGTTTTCCATACAGGTTCCATTGATTTAAAAGAGCTTTGATAAATTTAATTTGGGTCAGAACGGATTCGAAAGACGTGATTACACCCGAAAATTCAGTGTCATCTTTCTTCTAAAAATGACGCCGGATCTCTAGGAGATTAACTATCTACAATGGTAAACGAAATATGGACTAAAGGAAGAAATCGTCTCAACGAAGAGCACGTAAAAACATAGGTTCAGAGTTTTGCGAACTTTAAAATGGACTGCAAAACATTTCACACCTTTGTTTGTTCCAGGCCAAACGTATTAAAGTCTGTAAGATCAAACGAAAAGTACAAATTTAGAAAGTAAGATTGTAATAATTGTATGATTAATACAAATAAATGTCTCACAAAATTACTTGTTTCATTTATCAGATTACCGTGGCATGGGGTGTGGGGGGGGGGGGGAGGCATTTTCCCGGAATCGAATATACAATATAGGTGACAACCCTAGCTCTGATCGATTCGGATAAGAGATATCCAACCTGTAGTGTGATTCAGAAACAAAGAGACGCACAAACCTCATTTCCGGTCTTCAATGGAGGTTTCTCCGGAAGTCTTACGAAGTGATGCGTCTCAGTTGCTTTCACGTTTTTTGTTGTGTTATTTTATTCCCGCACAATAGTGTAACCTTAGCGAAGTCCCACCGTGAAGATTACAAGAAACCTGTTCCTATTCGTAATTTCTTTCTCCTAACCTTGTAGAAAGTTAATCTCCTAGAGATCATGCGTCATTTTTTTTTGTGAGAGAAGTGTTGCAAAAGCTCCCAACCAGACTGAGGCAAGATTAAACAGATTGTTTAAGATCGGAGTGAAAGTTGCACACACACACACACACACACACACACACACACACACACACGAGATTCTTATTCCCTTAAAAAAAAGAACTTTCTAAAAATCTGACATTCAGTAGCTAATCTTCCTTCGATGTCTGACGGTAGTTCATTTCTGCGAAACATAAACAAGAAAGCAGTAATTTATTTACTACGAGATGAAATTTCACAGAAAAGTTGAAAAACATATTTCATCTTCATTTTCCACTCATACATGATTGGGATGTGCTTCTGTAAAATAGCGAAAATTTTCTTGTCGTATTACTGTTTTTCTTCAGGATCCTCAGAAAGAAACAACGGCTAATTTATGAGTTCCATATGGAAACACTGGCCTGAGATTCTTATTTGTGAAGATTTCACTTAATTTGGTGTGTGCATAAGTTCTACCCGTTTTTGTAGGCTACAATAAAAGGAGAACACAACAAATAACGTAGCTAGGATTTCACATAATTGCCATCATTCTGTATCACATCTTGCCATCTGTCTATGAGTAGGTGAATCCCACACAGGGAAACCCTCCTGTGCTTTAGAGTAAAAAAAGACCTTTAATGCCGTTTTCACGTCGTCCACATTATGCAAGGTTCGGAGAGCGTTCTGTAGATAAAAAATTTCAAACAAGGCAGAACGTCCTCCAATCTGTTACTAATGAACGTTACACGCCTATATATCTGAGCGAATATTGCTTACGATACTTCATTGAAAGGCTATGTGGAGTAGAGTGGCAAGATTGAAAACCAGTGTTAACTTCTGCTCACAAAACGGCTCGATTAGCTTGGGTCAAAGTTCACATGACATGAACTGTTGATCAGTGGAAGCCTGCCATACGTTTTGATAAATCCAAATTTTACCTATAGTCATATGACGCAAGGTGTACGGTCAATAGGAAGTCTAAAGAAACATTCAATCCTGATTGTGTTCAAAGAGTTCTTGACAAACAAAGGAGGTGGAATTGTAATGCTGTGGGGTTGTTTTAATAATTGTGAATCAGACCCATTTGTAGAGGTGAAGAATGCGATGAATCAGCATCCTTACAGAGAAATTTTAGACAATGATATGTTTCCTTTTGCACGACAGCTGCATGATTCTCATCAAGTAAATTATCCGATATACCAGGATAACAACTCTAGGATTCATGGAGGTAAAACCATTATGGATTGGTGTGAAGAGCAGGATACTACATTTTGACACCTGGAATGGCCCAGCTAAATCGCCAGATTTAAATCTCATCGAGAATTTATGGTACCACCTTGAACGGAGTGAAAAACACAAACTTCAGCATTCTCGGAATCACAATGAATTGCGAGATAAACTTTTCTTAGAATGGTCAAAAATTGACTACTAATTCACCTTGTTGAATCTCTTCCAGCAAAATTAAATGATGTGATTTCTACACATGGTGATGTAACTAAGTATTAAAAGGTTTTTGGAGGTGACTAAATTTTTTGTCAGTGTCTGCATGTTTACATGGCAAGAAACGTTTCTTGACTGCGACTTTACAGTCACTGATGAAACAATGTACATGCTGAGATTCATTGACTGTTACAAAAGCAAGTTCTCCATACTGTGCCAGACATTCTATGCAGTACAAGAGCATATAATAAGCACGCTGTAGCAAACCAGATGTCGCAAGAGCTTCCATAGGTTACTAGAAAAATAATAGTGAAACCCATAGCTTTGCTTGTTGGGCAATCTTTTGATAGCTGAATGATGACCACAACGTGACTCGCACACATATCTGTATTATATCTCGTGCAAAATACGTGTAATAATATTCGTGTAATTTTTAGCACGTCTTTTGTAAAAAAAGATAGTGCTTATGTTATCGGTTTGTCCGTCTCTACAACTAATAGTCCAATTTGAAAAATTCTTTTTGCATTAGGAAGCCTGAAATGTGCGAATGATGACACTTTATTTCGTTTTTTTTTTACGATGCACAATTTCGCCGCTACGCGGCGTAAATGCAGATGTTATCGAATTCAAAATATAGTTTGTTCCATATATTTGCTTCTGGACATCCATTTGAAAAAATTATTTTACCTTTCGATTCCATTCATGTCGAAGACTGTTTTAGGTACAGTCACTTTTTTCAAGTTACGCATAGATTCTCCACTAGGGGTCGTAAAGGTAAACTACGTTTTCCCCGATATCTCTGCTTCTAAAGCTCCGATTGGAAATTTTGTTTCTGCAGCCGATATAGCTCCTGATGGGAAATATTTTCCATATAAATTCTAATTTTTGCTGAAAAACGGTTGGGTCACCAGGGGAGTAAGTGTTGATTTCTGCTTCTGATGTATTTGCAGCAAAATCTGAGTTTCGAAAATCTCGATTCAAAAAATTCTTCCGTGGACCGATACTAGTCACGTCGACAAACCTTCTTCGAATATTTTCTTCTTAAAATAATGCATGGTTTCTCCGCCAGGGGCGTAGACGTATATGTTATTTCTGTCAATATATCTGCCTCCAAAGGTCGGATTTGAAAAATTCCTTCTTTGTTAGATCGCGTTTCCAGGGGGAAATGTTTCTCGTACAATTTCAAAATTTTCAAGTAATGCATAGACTTTCCGCTAGGGGCGTAAATGTAAATTGCGTTTTCCTCGATATCTCTTCTTCTAAAACTCCGATCTGAAAAATTCTTTCTATACCGGATACGGCTCCTGACAGGAAATGCTTTGCAATTTCTAATATTTGATAAAGAATGGTTTGGCCATCAGGGGGCGTAAGAGTTAATTTCTGTGTCTGATGTATTAGCAGCAAAATCAGATCTCCTGAAAACTCCATTGAAAAAATTATTTCGTGGACCGGTACCATTCACATCGAAAAATCTTTCAGCAATACTTTTTTTTTAAATAATGCATAGTTTCTCCACCAGGGCGTGTGAAGTCATATCTTATTTTTGTCGATATATCTGCTTCTAAGAGACCGATTTGATTTTTTTCTTTGTGGAGAGCGTTTCCGTGTGGAATGTCTCTCACATAGTTTCAAACTTTTCTTAGCGCACAAGTCTGCCACCCGAGGGCGTAAGCTCGCGTTTTCGTTTACAGAAATATCTGCGGGACTAAAATCCCGATTGAAAAACTTCTTTTTCGGTCAAATACCACTAACTATGCAAACTCTGTGTGTGTATTTTCTTTCCAAAATAGGGCACACTTTTGCCGCTAGGGGCCCAAATACTTATTCTGTTTTTCTCAATGGCACTGCTTTTGCATGAACGATTTCAAAAATTCTTTCAACACCGAACTCCATTTCCTTTGTCGAACACTTCAGAATTTTGTAGTTCACAGTTCTGTCGGTAGGTTGTGTTTCGGCAGTTTGCAGCTGTATCTTCGCTTCTAAAAACGCTATTGAGAAATTTCTTCCTTACTTTATGCCATTCGCTACAACAGAGATGTGGAACATTATCCTCTTTAAATAAAGCAAAGAATTCCAGCTGGCTGCGTGAAGGTCGAACCCTTTTTTTCGCTATATATGCTTCCGGGGGACGTATTTGAAAAGTTGTTTTCCCTTAGCATAGCTTTTTCCATGACGAATATTTTTCGCCTATTTTCAATTTTTTCTGCTTTTAACTATTCGATTTGAAAATATCTTTGTCTGTGGTACATTCCTTGTAGTATGTGTAATTTTTGTTCGCAATTTGTGAATTTTCGCAGCATGCTTTTTAGCCGCTGGTAGAACTAAGTAGACATCTACAAATTTCGTATTTCTGGATGTTTTATCGATTGTTGGAACAAGTTGATGGTTTTCGAAACCGGTTCCACTGACTTTGAATATCTTTGATAAATTTAATTCGCGTCAGAACGGATTCAAAAGACGTGCCCATTACATCCGAAAATTCGGTGTCATATTTCTTGTTAAGTATTATTACAGATGCCAAAGCCAAAATGTAATTGACATTAATTTTCAAGAAAACACATGCAGTGTATGCTCCCTTAGCGGACACCTCCGAACGACGGAACTTCTTAACGGAAAAAGTCACTAATTTATCAGTTATTCCGCTTTGCGTAAAAAAATAAATCACCAAAACGTGTACCAGGATATATACGGATTTATTTAAGAGGGATTCTTATAATTCGCTACGAAAAATTGTTTGCTCTGGAAAATTATTCGTTACGCAGATCAGTTAAAGTTATCTTTCTATCATTTTGTAAGAAAGTTTTTATAAAAATCACAACGCAACCTAAACCCCTTCTTCCCGGAAAGAAAACCGTAGATTTTAGCACTTGTTGTGTTCTCTCTCTCCCTCTCTCTCTCTCTCTCTCTGTCTGTCTTACTTTTACGCTAACTTAAAATCTTGTCTTACTTTTACGCTAACTTAAAATATCAACATACTAATAAATTAGTTCCTAAATGAAAGAAACCTTAACGGCCAGACGAAACATGTAAACAGAAGTCAACTTACGGAAAATGTCCTTTATTCACGATGGAATGCACTACACTCTCCACACATTTATCACACCACTCTTTTCAATCAACATCCGTTTATAAAACAACAGTCTCAATGCTCGCTCTCAATAATCGCTCTCTTGGAATAGATCAGCCGTCGTTTTTATCTCTTGCTCTTATCTTATACCAGACATACATCACGTGCATTCAACCTCAATTGCGTTGCCAAACGTATTCATTTGAAGGAAAAGATATTTCATTAAGCGTGAAGAATACTGAGAATAAACTCAAGATTTACATAGGGAAAGAAACTAAAAAAGGAAAGTTAATCTAGAATATACGTCACACTGCTTTCCTGCGTGTGTGTCTGTCTCTGTCTTGTTATCTGCCTCTTTCTCTCTGTGCCCGTCTCTGTCTCTTTCTGTCTGCCTTTTTGTCTCTTTCTCTGTCTTTTTCTCTCTGTCCTCCCCTCAGTGTGCCTCTTCCTCTGTGTCTGTCTCTTTCTCTTCTATCTCTATCTCTGTCTCGGTTTGTATGTCTCTCTCTCTCTCTCTCTCTGTGCCTGTCTGTCTCTTTCTGTGTGTGTGCGCGGGTACGCGCGCGCGCGTGTCTTTCTCTCTGTTTCTCTCAGTCTCTTTCTTTCTCTGTCACTTTCTCTCTCTCCCTCTCTCTCTCTCTCTCTCTCTCTCTCTGAACTTTCAGTCCATTTATGGCCTTTTTCTTAAGCTCCCAGTAATTTGAGATAGTTTTTTTTTCTTTATGATAGTTTTCATGTGTTTTCATTTTTCACGTAACGATTTTATTAAACTATGAGATTTATTTTCGAGGGGCTGCAATGAAAACCGCACAGTGCCTCGCGCTGGTAGATAAATAAGATAAAATAAAGCAAAAGAGAGAAAGAAAGAGAAATATAACATTAAGTACACAGACAAAAAAAAATAAAAAAAAAATCCGGCAGTTCAAGACATATGGATTACCATCCCAGTTCTCCGTAGTCCGCATACACAAACATACCAGTGATGTCATATATACACTCAGGTGTTCTTGTTTAGAAGTCCCGCGACACTGGAAAAGCCGTGTAGAAAGTGTTAAACACCGTTAGATACCAAACAAAAGAAGTAAGGGACGCACTTCTTGAAGTTGCAGACACAGTAAAATATCCTAAAATCAAATCTGAAGCTCGCTCATTGGCAGTACATGAACTTCAGAGTTATGAATTCTTATTGGGCATTGTTATATGGTATGACATACTCTTTTCTGTAAACAGTGTGAACAAACCACTTCAATCAGAGAGCCTGCAGCATGACACGGCAGAAAATATGTTTCAGGGGTTTATTAAATTTTTGAACCAATTTCAAAATGAAGGCTTCAATTCAGCAATTCTGGCCGCTCGTGAGGTTTGTGAACAGTTAGGTGTTGAACCAAAATTATCTGAGCATAGAGTTGCTTAAAAAAAAGAATCTTTGATTACAAAGAAGCCCTTGAGAAATACAAAATCTGCAGAGGAAGTCTTCAAAATACAGTATTTTTATCATATTATAGACACTGCTTTACAGTCTCTGAAATCTCGTTTTGAACAATATAAGGAGTTCAATGACAAGTTTGGATTTTTGAATTCTCTACCGAAAATGAAACAAATGAATGACGAAGATCTAATGAAATATTGCAAAAACCTAGTTTGACTCTTCGTTAGGGAAATTCCCGCGATATATGTGGAAAGGAGCGATCCACAGAATTAAAAATAGTCAGGGAGCTAGGGAGCTAGTTCCGGACGATGTCAATACTGCCATTCAAGTATTGCAATTTTTAAACGGAATACAAAATCCCTTCTCTAACGTAGTTGTCGCGTACAGAATCATGTTAACTGTGCCGATAACAGTTGCGAGTGCGGAAAGCAAGTTTCACTAGCTTGAAATTAATCAAATCGTATCTGAGGACAAGCATGTCTCAATAAAGGTTAACTACACTCGCTACATTGTCAACAGAACTCGATGTGGCATCAAAAGTAAATTACGATGATATTATTGAAGATTTTGCTGGACAAAAGGCGAGAAATGTCTCCTTTGCGTGACAGGTAAAACGTGAAGATTTCCTTTTACGTACATGCCAATACACTGAAGAGCAATTGAATTAGAGACAGCTGGCGTTATGCAAATATGGCGCTGTGGGCGGCCCTGTAAACGGAAACGACATGACGTATGCAGCGATCAGACAATATAAGGAGTGATGCGACGGGAATCAGTAAGAGTCGGACGCAGTATGGGTAAGACGAAGGATCTAAGCGCATTTAACGTGGGCAAATTGTCGGGGCCCGAAGAATGGGTCACTCCATCTCGGAAACCGTGCAGGCACTGGAATTTTCACGAGCCACTGTGTCACGGGTCCACCGTGAGTACATCGAATCCGGTAAAACCAGCCCTGCGAGGGCCAACTGCCGAGGACAACAGCGTTTGGATGAGCGGGGTCATCGTCGGCTAGCTCGCATTGTAACAGCGGATAGACGGGCCACAGTCAAAAAAACGCTCGGCAATTTAACGCTGGTGCACAAAAGCCTGTAAGCAACCACACCGTCCAGAACCATCTCCTCGCTATTGGGTACAGAAGCCATCGTTCCACGAGAGTACCGCTGCTGACCGCACATCACAGGGTGCAAAGATTAGCATGGGCGCGGGAACATCGCTACTGGATCCTAGACATGTGGGAAAATGTTGCCTGGACTGATGAGTCGAGATTCACGTTGGTACATGCGGATAGCAGGATACGAGTACGGCGCAAACCACATGAAGCGATGGGTTCTTCTTGCCAGCAGGGTACTCTTCATGCTGGTGGGGGTGGCATTCTCGTCTCGGAACTGTTTACGTGGACTGAAATGGCACCCCTGGTACGTGTGACATCGTCCCTCACAGGTCAACGTTACCGGGATTTCCTGGACAACCATTTGCTCCCGTTTGTGCGTCTTCAACATGCTACAGGGGACCTCATCCTGCAACAAGGAAGTGCACCGTGCCATCGCTCCCGAATTGTATCGAATTGTTGGATGAACACTCCGCCGACGTGACCTCACTTCCTTAGCCAGCTAGGTCACCTGACCTCAATCCCATCGAGCACATCTGAGATGCCATCGAGAGAGATATTCAAGGCTCTGACCCCTCTCCATCAAATCTTCGTGAACTGTGGGAGTTTGAACAGGGGTCGTGGATCCGTATGGCTTCCGATGTCGTGTCGAGTCCCTGCCGAGACGAATCAGTCGCCTTCATCAGGGCGAAAGGTGGTGCTACACGTTACTAGACAGGTATCTCTAATTCAATTGCTCTTCAGTGTGTATTCATGAAATACGATGACTCTTTTTCTAAATTTTAAAGGACATTTTTTTTAATGTGTTACAATTCACTAGGAAATTGATGTACCTATTTAAAACATTTTTCTTTTTGTTCCGCATAGGTTTCATTTTTTAAACTTCACAGCTATACAAAAGCATATTTAAAAAATTCCTAGTTCATAGTATTGCGAACATTTACTTTCTTTTTTTTTTTATTTTGCAAAGGAGAACGAAGGTTGAGCTTAATAATAACAGCAGTTACAGTTACAAGTTTAAGAAAAATATCAGTTCCTTCTATAACAAATAAATGAGTGAAAAACTTATCATCACCTTATCAGAAAATAAAAATATTCTATTGCGTACGTGCGCAAAATACCGTTAGCCAGGATAATTTAGCAAAAATTATTAGTTAGCAAGGGAGCCTCGCAGGGAGAGTTCGGACAGCGCCCTCGCATAAGCTTGCGGTGGCACTGATTTATATCTACGAATTTTATTCCTAATTTGTGCAATGTTTTTATGTTTGAAAAATTGCTCTCTGTGATTCTTTAAGTTTTTAGAGCTTTCGAACCAAGACAATAAATTTTATCCTTCGGACTCAAATCTAAAAACTCGTGAAGGGTGCACGCTTTCGACTACTTTGGTTACGTATCATCTCGTATGTTATCCCGCGGGACACAATCTTGAAGTACTAACAATGCTGCAGGACAGGTTTAGAATACCGAAATCAAATTCATTCACGGCAACAATTCGATGCATAGCAGATGAACAAAGCCGCACTGGCTTTCGGCGAAGACATCATCCTCTGTTTGTTTGAAGTGGTGTCAAACAGCAACGGTGTCTTTGGTAATTTAAACTTTCAAAGGAACATCCACTGAGGTGTTCCATTGTAAGTTTAAATTACCGGGGTTGTAGTTCTTGTCGTTTTCATGCGGGAATAATACCAGTCGAGTCACATTATTGCGACCACTTCCTACTTTTGACGTCAACAGCGCGTAGCCAATGAAAGAAAGCACGTGTCGTGAGCTGGCTTGGAGGGTATATAAGGGGTACTGTAGGCAATCTGAAAACATACCAATCTATAACGAAGTGAATTTCTCCGTCATTTCTGTCCACGCCAGGATTCGAACCCGAGTCCGCTTATTCCGGAATAAGTCACTCTACCAATTGAGCTACGCGGACGTTTTATTCTGATTCCCATCTGCCTTTATGTCGTGTGCGTCCTTCTGGCAGGTACGTCACATCTCCTGGTACGTTACAAATCGTTGCTGTCATGGATAAAAGAATCGATTCATCCGATTTGCAAAAAAAAGGATGATTATCGACTTTCGTGTCAAGAGTGGCAGTATTTCTGAAACAGCGCAGTTTGTGAACTGTTCGCGTACTTCTTTGGTTAAAGTGTATCGTGATTAGAGAAATGGCACCATTGCGAATAAACGAAGTGGAAACTGCGGAGCACCACGCGCCATTGATGTGAGAGGTGAAGGTCGACTGCGAAGGTGCGTGAGGGCCGATCGGCACGGTAGACTGAAAAATTCACTGGCCGCATGAACAAGGGGGTGCCGCCCCGGTGGCGCAGTGGTCTAAGAGCTGGCTTCTTATCATTCGTCCGAGATGGGTCCTGGTTCGTATTCCGGTGAGGCATGGATGTTGTGCTTGTCTTACGGCGCTGGTTCTCTCCCCTGGAACCAGTGACCCTAAATTACGGACGGGAGACTGCTTATAGCCCACTGAGTCGCTCACGGGTGTTCGTTAAATCTCTAGTAATAAATAAAATAAGAACCAGAGGGCTACCGTAAGTGTATCTAAAACGACAGTTCAGCGAACCCTCCTGCGTATGGGTCTCCGACGCAGACGGATGGTCACTGCACCTATGCAATCGAAGGTGCATCGGTAGAAAAGGCCTACATTTACACGGCAGTATCGGAATTGGACCTACGCTGACTGGAAAAGTATTGTCTTCTCCGATGAGTCATATTTCCTGCTTCATCGAACGGATAGACGTTGGCGTATAAAGCGAGAAACATTGGAGGACAAAAACCCTTCAACCATTCCTGGAAGAACACAAGCTGGTGGGGCAGCGTTATGGTCTGGGGAATGTTTTATTGGCATTCCTGGGTCCTCTCGTACCTGTGGAAGGCACGATGGACTGAATTCGTTATGAATCCATCCTTGCAGACCACATACACCCATACATGCTAATTGTCTTCCTTGGCGCGAATGGGATCTTCCAGCACGACAATGCGACGTGTCACACAGCTAGAAATGTCCGAGAGTGGTTGAAAGAGCACGATGAAGACTTCAAAGTACTTCCTTAGCCCCCTGATTTCCCGGACCCAAACCCAATTGAGCACCTGTGGGACCACCTTGACCGTGTTGTTCTCTCTATGGATCCTCCACCACACACGCTCCAGCATCTGCCAGATGCACTGCAGTCAGCATGGCTCCACAGTGCAGTCAGCATGGCTCCACATTGCAGTCAGCATGGCTCCACTGCAGTCAGCATGGCTTCCAGCACCCTGTTGAGTCACTCCCAGCCCATCTAGCTGCTGTCCGCGTTGCGCACTGCAGTTACTCTGGATATTAGCTGGTGGTCATTTTAATGTTGCTAGACCGTGTATGTCGAGGAACTGAATAATTACTGAGTACATTTAGGAAGGAATGTTTTCACTGTTTCTCATCTACGTAATTCAGAAAAGGTAAACTCCTTGAGCTGGCGCGTAACCTTTGCTTTTTATACGCATTTTCAGGTGATCTTCAAATTTATTAGTGTTATTTTTTCATTCATTACAATAATTTTTATTTTTATTTTTCTGGTTATACGTACTGTACATAAGAACACAGACACACAGATGTAAGAAAGATGCGTGCGTATGTGTTTGCGTAAAATTGCCGAGCCTTGTAACGCCGAAAACACTACGACCCCCCCCAAAACAGATTTGGGTGTGCGGAAACGTTCTACCAGTTTTTGTAATAGATGCAAATTGCGATCGGAGTAGTTACGTCACAGATGCTGCTGCGATGTCGAATTTTCAGCCAATAAAGCGTGGAGCAGTAGAGCATATAAAGGCACTAGGTTTGTCCGAGTAAGTCATTCGCAACGGAAATCGCAGACGGTGTAACATGGCATGCGGTAAGGAGCACATTAGACATTGTTTACTGTACTAGCTCGATAAAGGCAGTACTGCAGCCGCGTCTTATCGCAACTGTCGGGGGTGCCAGCTGCTGGCCTGAGCTGCTGGCCCATGGGGTGGCCGCCGGGACATTTTATTGACGGTTGGGCAGCGGCAACATAGTGCTGGGCCACTGTTGGTTTGCGTGTTGGGCCCAGAAACACTATTTCTCCTGGGAACTATCACTTTCATTGATGTTTTCGGGGAGATACCTAGTGCCTACCTTACCCAGAATTAGCTGATGTCCAGAATCGCTAGAGAGACTAAATATGCTCTGATCAGTAAAGAGTACCGTACCTCGCTGGTCACGTGTCCAGCCCTTATGTTATCTGGACCACTGTAAACGATGTCTCCGGTGAGCAATTTTTAATAGAATGCAGCGTATTGGTCGTCGATCAAACAGCCAACCTTTGAGTAGTCGCCTGGCCACTGAAAACCGCGTTACTGTGCATCCGGATTTCTTTCTTTTTTGATTGGAGGTTTAACGACCACCGTGAGCAAATCAATGGGCTATAAGCAGTCGCACGTCCCTAATTTAGGGTCACTGGTTCCAGAGAAGGGAGAGAGGCAGTACCGTAAGACAAACACAACATCCGTGCCTCACAGGGATTCGAACCCGAACCCCTTTCGGACGAATGATCAGAGGCCATCGCTTAGACCACTGCGCCACCGCGGCGGCCATCCTGATTTCTTGTTCAGTTGTTGTGCAAGGTTACTTGCTGTCTGGTGTCGATTTTTCGTGGCCTGCAGGAGCAGATAGTGGTCCTCACTGGGAGCAGGGCCTGATTTCTGCACGTGCACAGTGCCTCAGAATTTGGGGGGCCTCCAAACTATACTTTGAAAATAGTTGATAAAAAAAAATCAAAAGGTTTCTTTTTTAAGTCATCAAATTGAATATATATACACATTTACAGTACAGTGAGTACAATTCATTGACTGATTATGAAGTACTTTGCAACATAGCAAAAGCCACCTTCATAGAATACTTTGCTTCTGAGTGAAAGGCAGGAGGTTCTCCCATGTGGACAGAATCCAGAGAGATGGGCAAAGCCAGAGCGTAAATGGGTCTTCATCCTCTAGTTAGAAAGCATAATAAAAGACCCTCTACTCTGGGGTCACTACTTGGGCAAAAAAAGGTGCTGTCTTAATCCAAATATTTTGATCAAACAGAGGTAATCGCTCTTTCCACGTTTATAAGTGAGTCACGGAAAAATTCTCACTGGCCGCTACCGGGAATCGAACCCAGGGTCTTCCAGCTACGCGCCGGATATGCTTCCACTACACCACAGCGGCCTCGAATTTCTCCAGACTCACAGTGGAAGCATATCCGGCGCGTAGCTGGAAGACCCTGGGTTCGATTCCCGGTGGCGGCCAATGATAATTTTTCCGTGACTCACTTATAAACGTGTAAAGAGCGATTACCTCTGTTTGATGTTCCTGGTCCACGTTGGGTGTCTGTATTAAATATTTTGATTTGAACCTCGGTTTCCTACAGTCCAAAATTTTCATAAAACTGAAGTATGATCTGCAATTCCGATATTCAGATTTTGAGTAGTAAATATCTGAATTTCAAAAAATTGCAAAATTGCCATAAACAAACCTCAATATTTTGAAATTTGATTCTGTTCTTTATAAACATGTAAATTCCAAAACAAACCGGACAATAAAATAGTGGCCGTCCGGGCCAGTAGCATAAATATTTCACTGGCCTGATGAAATTTTTACTGGCCAGTGGCCAGTGAACCAGGTAATTCGAACGCTGCTGTTGTGATAATTTACATGGACTGTTGCAATAATTTATCCCACAGTGTGTGTGGTCAGCTGTAACACTTTGTGAGGGATTACTTCTTACAGCTTAAACTACTATCAGTTCATAATTTTTATTAAATTTATAGTAAACTAGAGGTTTTAAGTTATAACTCTGGGAGGACAGTTATTTGTTTCCGTAAATGATGCTATTAAACGAAAAAAAATTCCTGAGCAATTAATGTTACAGCTGTAAGCTATGCGGATGCGGGGAAGTACAATTGGTGTGAATGCTCGTGTATTACAAGACACATTGACTGTAAAGTTGACTAGCATGTGTGATGTGTTTTAATGCTTTTACTACCACTCGTAGAAAAACTGCTTCCAACAAAATATTTACCAGAAAATATTCTTTTCAACTGTTAACCGAAAAGTTTTGATCGAGGGGACCTCGGACATAGGATGTGCTCAGGGCCTCGACTGACCAAAGTCGGGCCCTGACTGACCAACGTCGGGCCCTGACTGGGGGTGGTTTTTGGTGAACAACCATCACCCATCTTTTGCACAGTTGAACCTGTAATTCTGAAGACTGGCCACGCACGCAACACGACGCTATGACCGATACGAAGCTCTTGGGCCACACTCATCACGGTTTATCCCTCCTCGAACCTCCCAATTATTCGACCACAGGTAAAATTATCAAGATTTTCTCTACGGGCCGTTTCGTTGTCTCTAGCACACAACAAACCCAGTCAAACGTCTGTAACACTTATTCACACCGTCCGGTGACTTCCGTTCGACTGATTTTTCTTTTATTTTTTTTTATTGGAGGTTTAATGACCATCGTGAGCAACTCAATGGGCTATAAGCAGTCGCCCGTCCCTAATTTCGGGTCACTGGTTCCAGGGAGGGGAAAGAGCCAGTGCCGTAAGACAAACACAACATCCATGCCTCACCGGGATTCGAACCCGAACCCCGTTCGGACGAATTATCACAGGCCATCGCTTAGACCACTGCGCCACCGGGGTGGCCTGATGTTGTTGGACTACGTATAACGAAGTAAATTTCTCCGTCATTTCTGGTCTACGCCGGGATTCGAACCCGAGTCAGCTTATTCCGGAACAAGTCGCTCTACCAACTGAGCTACGCAGACGTTCATTCTGACTGCTATCTGCCTTTATGTCGCGTGCGTCCTACTGGCAGGTACGTCACACCTCCCCCCCCAAAAGAGGGCCGGGGGCATGGCTCACGGTTCAGCCGGGACCATGAGTCGTTGCAGGCAGCTATCCGCTGTAAAACCTGCACTTGAGAACTCCCAGTCAATCCGGTGTGTGGAATGCAACGTCACACACATTCATATTTCGAAGCGCTGGAGAAGAGATTCTCTGATTTTTCCTATCTCGCGGTGTGGAAATAACATCACACCATTGCAAGATTTTGAACGGTCGGGTCATCCGGATAATTCGGGCGCCATTATAACGAAGTAAATTTATTCGTCATTTCTGGTCTACGCCGGGATTCGAACCTGAGTCCGCTTATTCCGGAACAAGTCGCTCTACCAACTGAGCTACGCAGACGTTCATTCTGATTGCTATCTGCCTTTATGTCGTGTGCGTTCTGCTGGCATGTACGTCACATACGTGAGGTCATTTTGTTCTCAGATCACGCAAACCACACGTCATGCTCTATTATTACGCATGCGCTGTTATTCCTGTTCCAAGACAAGGTCCTGAGTTAATTTGTGTTTGGTTGCGCCGCGGGTGGCATAGTGGGCAACGTTCGTGACTGCCGCGGAAAAGACCTCAGGTTCGATCCCAGGCAGGTACGAACGCTCGATCCACTAAATATCAGCCTTGCGTAGGATGGGCACGTTAAGTCGTCGGACCCAGTGTGCTGGCCCCCGGTAATAAATAAGGGCGTCTTTCTCTCCCTTTCTACCTCGCTTCCGTGTCATTTTCCTAACCGGCACTCTAGCCCAAATATCCTAGCTTCCTATTTCTAAGGGTTGTTGAAGACCTGGGGTCAGACACTTCCTTCCTAAAATCCTCTACGTATGATCATGTGTTTGGTTGCTGCTGAAATTTACTTCGTTATTTAACTTTCTGCACATCGTCCTAGTTTTGCACACCAGTGTATTACTGCATTACTTAATACACAATGTTTATTTTATGTGGTACAAAGCTGTCGATACAAAATATTTATTTTTTTCTGTAGACACGATTCTTTGACGTTATATAGAACGTTAAGAATCAGATGCTTTTTTGTAGGGATGGAACATTCGAATCCTCAAATCCCGCGAATTTTCGCGCTTTTTTCGCCATTCGAATCTTTTGAATCTTAACCTAAAAAAACTTGGCGTTTGGTGTTTGTTGTAGAGCGATATTTGTTTGAATTTTTTGTCAGCATGAAATCTCCATTAAAAGTTACTGATTTTTTTTTTTTTTGCATTGCCGTAAAGGAGTTCAGTGTTTTGTGTTTTTATTAACTCTTATAACAAACATGTTTTTGATTTTTCTTAATTTTCTCGAAAGGATTTACTCAATTTAGTGTTCCATGTTTAGCGTTTATCTGCATTAACACTTGAAATAATCCTCCCCCACCTCTACACTTTTTTTATTTTTAATTGGAGGTTTAACGACCACCGTGTGCAACTCAATGGGCTATAAGCAGTCGCCCGTCCCTGATTTAGGGTCACTGGTTCCAGGGAAAGGAGAGAGCCAGTGCCGTGAGACAAACACAACATCCATGCCTCACCGGCATTCGAACCCGGACCCCTTTCGGACAAATGATCAGAGGCGATCGCTTAGACCACTGCGCCACCGGGGCGGCCCTCTACACTTGCTTTGATTTAAAAAGGTTTAGGAACTTTTGTTATTAAAGAAAAATGTCAAAAACGTGAATCGTTACTCAAATATTTTTTTTCTCAAATTATGTTCAGAAAACGGAAATGAAACTCAAGACTCAAGAGTTATGTACTTCATATAGTTAACGCAAATTATAAATTTCATTTGTATCTTCTTAATAAGTATGGGTATATTTTTTAATAACTGTATTCTTTAATTTGTTTCTCATTGAACACAGACTTCAAATTTCGATTCAATTCAAAACTTTTAATTTTAAGTAGAAGTCTTTTCTTTCCCTTTTTTACGCTTTCCAACCGTACAATAGGTTGCAGAAGCGTTTATGCTCCAGCTTTGTCCGGCTGTCTGTCCGTTTGCACGATAACTGACGCAAAAATGGTTCGATATCGATGAAAGTTTAGTTTGTGGTAGGGGACCATCAACTGGTGACGCACTCTATTGGATATGGGCCAAATGGGTTCAAAGGTCAGGCAGGACATAGAAGCGGGATCCATTCCATTGATCTTATGCGTGATACCTTGCGTAAAAATGGTTAGATTTCGATGAAATTTTAGTATGTGGTAGGGGACAACCTGAGAACGCACCCTATTGAAAATGGGTGAAATGGAGTTAAAGGTCAGGATATAGAAGCGGGAATCATTCCATTGCTCTTATGCATCATAACTTACGTAAAAAGGCTTCGATCGCGACAAAACTTTATGATGTTATTCCGGAGATATTCTGAACCAGTTCTGTTGAATTTCATCGAAATGAGGTCGGACAGGAGCGAGATTTATTCCACAGCCATTATCATCACTTGACTAAAAATGCTTCTATTGCGACAAAACGTTAGTATGTTGTTCCGGAGGTATACTGAACCAATTCTGTTTAATATAATCGAAGCTGGGTCAAAGGTCAGGGCACAGGAGCGAGATTTATTCCACACCCATTATCCTCATAACTTGAGTAATGATTTCTGGTATGTTGGAAAGAATATCATAATCAATGCATTGCGTGATTTTACTAACTTGTTTTCTCATAATTATTCTTATATGAAGGATTCGAGATTCGCACGAGGGATTCGAGAACCTTTTAGGATTCGGATTCGAGAAAATTTAGCATTCCTCCCACCTCTACTTTTTTGTATAGATGAGCTCATTATCTTAAGAGCTTGGAGGTAATACTTTTCTTAACGACTGCTTCGTTGGTAAAAAAAAAGTTCCTGAGGTTTTCTTAGAATTATATTTACCGATTAAAAGTTTTTTTAACATTTCAGTTTTTCTGTAGATCTAATCTTCCGATTAGGATTACTTCATTATTAAGGACATAACATGGACATTCCCCTACGTTTCCTCATTTCTTTGGCATGACGCATTCTTGTGGAAATAAGATCAATATTAAACTCTTCCTTAATGCCCTTCCTTTGACTAATAAAAGGTTATCAAGTTAAAATCTGGAGTGATGAATTTTTACTGGCTAAAAGCATCATCAATTAGCTACTTAATTCAGAAACATGACTCAGAATGGCATTAAAAGCTTTATAAATTTCAGTCGTTGTACGTGTTAAATATTTCTTCTAGTTTTTATTTTTTATTAATTATTTCGTTCTCAATTTGTCCGTGCACATAATTTAGAGAGACTAACTAATGGGAAAAAAACGAGTCTAGTGCTCAAACTCTCCTTTTTTTAAGCCAAAGTTTATTCCCCAAACACATTTAAAATGAGAGATCATTAAGTTGCGTCGTATACTAATGATTCCTTCGGGCGTTAAGATTGCTTTAGGAATGAATAAAATCCCTAGTGTGAAATACAAAGCTTGGAAACTGACTTTATTTCCTAAAACTGCAGTACTTAACGGGGAAACAAAAAAAAAATTAAGTAAACGCGATTTCTCTTTTTAAGCCTTCATTTCTCGGTGCAATAATTTCAGTGATTAAATCAAAGCTAACGGGACATAAGATCTAAATCTCTTAAATACTGCTATGGTTTGCTCAATAATAACCACAGAATGTATCATTATTATTGAAGTAATACGTAATCGTCGTAGTAGTTATTAAAAAGATTTTGAATTTTGAAGGTAAGAAACGCCATTCGACTGCGATTTGACGCTTCTTACTGTACAAAAAAGTATAACGATTTAAAATGTCGGTCCTTTGAAGTAACACTTAAATCTGAGACATTCATTTTTATGTGATCAAATACTTTATTACTAATACTAGGTGAAAGTCCGTCAATAATAAAGGGAAAGAATGAGATATATAGAATAATGTTTTAATAACCAAGTATTATTTCCTTGCGATGTCCAAATGTGAAAGTATATTTCATGAACATTACAACAATAAAAAAAGTACATTGATTGAGGCAGAGATTCGACAATTAAAATAGGCCAGAGATCTCTCTTTAAATTGGGCCACCAAAGTGAGACAAACGTTTAAACGTTCAGACAAAGGAAATAATTATAGTTTTAGATTTTGTGCAATACAAAACATTTACTTTTTTTTTTATCGATCTTTACTGTCTGTTCGTCCACACTTTCGCTGCAATGGGCGTCGGAAGTTGGAGGAGGGGGAATGTTACCCCGTACAAGATGTCTTGCTGCAATGGGCGTCGGAAGTTAGAGGAGCGGAAAGTTGCCCCTAGAAGTTGTCTTGCTGCAGTCGGCGTCAGAAGTTGGAGGAGATGGGAAAATTACTCCCTACAAGGTGTCTTGCTGCAATTGGTGTCGGAAGTTGGAGGAGGGGTAAAGTTACCCCCTACAAGGTGTCTTGCTGCAACTGGTGTAGGAAATTGCAGAAGGGGCAATTTTACTCACTACAAGGTGTCTTGCTGCAATCAGCGTCGGAAGTTGGAGGAGGGAGGAAGTTACCCCCTACAAAGTAATTTGCTGGAATAAGCGTCGGAAAATGGATTAGAGAAAAGTTACCCCCTACAAGGTGTCTTGCTACAATGGGTGTCGGAAGTTCGAGGAGGGATAAAGTTACACCTACAAGGTTCTGCAATCAGCTTCGGAAGTTGGAGGAAGGAAAAAGTCACCACCTACAAGGTGTCTTGCTGTAATTAGTGTCGGAATTTGGAGGAGAGGTAAAGTTACCCTCTACGAGGTGTCTTACTGCAATCAGCATCGGAAGTTGGAGGAGAGAGAAAGTTACCCTCTACGAGGTGTCTTACTGCAATCAGCATCGGAAGTTGGAGGAGAGAGAAAGTTACCCCCTGCAAGTTGTCTTGCAGCAATGGGCGTCGAAAGTTGGAGGAGAGGGAAAGTTACCACTACAATGTGTTTTGCTGCAATGGGGGTCAAAAGTTGGAGGACGGGGGAATAACCTCCTACCAGTTGTCTTGCTGCAATACGTGTCGAAAGTTGGATGGGGAAGATACCCCGTACAAGGTGGCTTGCTGGAACGGGCGTCGGAAGTTGGAAGAGAGCGAAAAGTCTTATAAGTAAAAGCTCGAATATTCAAGCATTGAACTTCCAAAATAAGCAAGCATTTACGTACTAAAAAATCAAGAATCATGCGCTAAAGTATAAAAAATACGTATTCAACATACCTGAATGTTTTTCTGTTTGTATTCCCATTTTACACGATGTAGCTGTGCATACACTGAAAAGCAATTGAATTGGAGATACCTGTCTAGTAACGTGTAGCATCACCTTTCGTACTGATGACGGCGGCGATTCGTCTCCGCATGGACTCGACAAGACACCGGAAGCGTTGGGAAGCCATACGGATCCACGACCCCTGAACAAGCTCCCACAATTCACGAAGATTTGATGGAGGGGGTCAGAGCCTCGAACATCTCTCAGGATAGCATCCCAGATGTGCTCGATGGGATTGAGGTCAGGTGACCTAGCTGGCCAAGGAAGCGAGGTCACGTCGGTGGAGTGTTCATCGAGCCATTCGGATACAATTCGGGAGCGATGGCACGGTGCATTTTCTTGTTGCTGGATGAGGTCCCCAGTGGGATGTTAAAGACACACAAATGGGAGCAAATGGTCGTCTAGGATATCCCGGTAGCGTTGACCTGTGAGGGACGATGTCACACGTACCAGGGGCCCCATTTCAGTCCACGTAAACAGTCCCCAAACGAAAATGCCACCCCCACCAGCTTGAAGAGTACCCTGCTGGCAAGAAGGACCCATCGCTTCATGTGGTTTGCGCCGTACTCGTATCCTGCCATCCGCATGTACCAACGTGAATCTCGACTCGTCAGTCCAGGCAACATTTTTCCACATGTCTAGGGTCCAGTGGTGATGTTCCCGCTCCCATGCTAATATTTGCAGCCTGTGATGTGGGGTCAGCAGCGGTACCCTCGTGTGACGATGGCTTCTGTACCCCATAGCGAGGAGATGGTTCTGGATGGTGTGGCTGTTTACACGTTTTTGTGCACCAGCGTTAAATTTCAGAGTGATTTCTTGCACTGTGGGCCGTCTATCCGCTGCTACAATGCGAGCTAGCAGACGATGACCCCGCTCATCCACACGCTGTTGTCTACGGCAGTTGGCTATTGCAGGAATGTTTTTACCGGATTCGAGGTACTCATGGTGCACCCGTGACACAGTGGCTCGTGAAAATCCCAGTGCCTGCACGACTTCCGAGATGGAGTGACCCATTCGTCGAGCCCCGACAATTTTTCCCTACGATCAAATGCGCTTAGATCCTTCGTCTTACCCATACTGCGTCCGACTCTTACTAATTCCTATCGCATCACTTCTTATATTATCGGATCGCTGCATACGTCATGTCGTTTCCGTTTACAGGGCCGCCCGCAGCGCCACATTTGCATAACGCCCACAGCGCCACATTTCTCTAATTCAATTGCTCTTAAGTGTACATTTTATGCCTAATTATTTTCATGATTGCACATAACTAAATGTTTTTTTTTTTTTTTGTATTTCCGAAATTAAAAGCATGTCTTCTGTCATTCAGAAAATGCTTATGCAGAGGAAATGTCTTTTGTACATCCACAGAGGTTATAGGTGCGTATAAAGCACAAGTGGGGAGCATATTTTCATAATCAATATTCATTCTTAAAGATTATTATTTTTTTTTTTTTTCAAAGCACCATTACTAGAGATCATCTTGGAATATTTTTTGTATAGCTTGTAATTGTATTCCACGTGTATTTTCAGCATCTTTTTTGATGTCTTCTATCACTTTGAAAGAGTTTAGTAAAGTGACATCCCTTTTTCCCAGAGAAGATCTAGCTGACGAAACTTTGGAAAAATAAGCATTTATAAATGTCAGTTCACTGATGATAGGTGGTTGGTTTTCTTAAGAGTTATTTGGCTCTAACGATTACAGAGGAATAATCATTCTGAAGGGCATTCATGATATGTGAAAATCGTTCCATGTGTGAAGCATTATAAACTGCAGTAGAAATCCTTGTTGCCCACCTCGTCAAAACTGGCTGTGGTGGGAAATTTGATTCTGGAGCTATTACTTTTAATAGTTGAATTTGAGATATTATGAAAATTTTGTTCACACTTGATATCAATCGTTCAACGTGAGGAAATAATATCCTCACTTCTTCTAAAACTCTGCGTAAACTTGTAACGTATACTCTAGATTCAGTTTCTTTTTGATTTTACTATCTCTTGTTATTTTATTTTCCTATGCAAATTATCTTCTCACTTAACGAGATGTTGTTTCTCCCGCTGAATTATATGTGGCAACGAGTGTAAGTCATGACGTGGTGGTATGCAGTATATATATATATAGGCACGCTCAAGTATACCGAAGAGCTTCGTTTTATATGTGATAGGTTCTTCCTGATTATTGATATGCGATTTACCTACTTTTCTACGATATTACGATAGTACGAAAGTTCGGGCTATCAGTAGTTGTGTTATTTTGGAGTGTGTATTTGAGTAATACCAGGAGCTCCCCAATAAAAGGTTAAAAGTGAGTACGTTTACTTAGTTCATTTTATTGTCAGACCTCTGTCTGGCCGTTAAGTCTATTTCATTGAGTGTTTACGTTAAGTTCAGGGTATATTGTGTTTACCGCTCTAATAAGGAGCCTTCAAGGTACTAATGTACTAAAACCGAAGTTATATTACTGATATTCAAGATAATGAGGAACGCTGAGTAACAATAAATTCCATATTCTTGGAATTTATTGCACGTGCGTGTCTTACCTAAACAAACTCTAGCACTTTGAAGATTAAACACACTTTAGCTACGTCAAGTAAGCTTTCAATAACCCTAACGTGACTTAACGTAAGCTTTCCTGCACTACACGTCCAGCCGAAGAATTTTATTCATTATAAACTAAGAGTCCATCACATTGAGATGAATCATATTTGGAAACCAAACTTGTAAAGCTTTACCCGACTTTTTCATATAACTAGAAGTCTCTGAAATGAAAAGTAATACATCGTCATATTTTATTGCCTCTGGCCAAAAGATGTTTGAAGTTTTAGCAAACAGCTGTGTTATAGAATTACTGCTACTTTTTCCCGATCCTTCGACACATATCAGAAATGCTTGAGATGGTTTATTTGGGTCCATAATTTCTATAATGACGTTTTCTACACATTTACCTGCAGCATATACAGTTTCATCAATAGATATCGATATATTTTTCTCATGAACTTCACTGATCTTTTGAACAGTACAAACGTGACACTTTTCTAAATACTGTTTTCTCAAAGTTGATTCGTTTGGAACAATATCTGTAGTTTCTTTTCCAGGAAATGTTTTAAGGGGGAATTATCTAACTTTCCCAATGGAATTGGATTCCTGCTTCGATAAAGGCCTTGCAGATTTCCATAGAAACCTTCGACTCGCCTGTGGATGTAGATGCATAATTCGAAATTAGGCATAATTTCCCTTTTCAGCTAGTTTAAGACTTTTTAGCTAGTTTGCCCGTCCCGAGATGTTGCGAAACGCTAATTTTTTTCTATTGGAAACAAGCTTACCGTATATCTTACAGAACCATATCGTACCATCCGTTGAAAATACATCTCGACCAAAATCCGTCACAAATTTATTCAGTCCCTAACTCTCGCACACTTGTACTTTAGGCATATTAAACAGTACCGTCCAGTGGGAGTCTGGGCAAAAAGCTCGATTATTATATATATATATATATATATATTTTTTTTATTGGAGTTTAACGACCACCGTGAGCAACTCAATGGGCTATAAGCAGTCGCCCGTCCCTACTTTAGGGTCGCTGGTTCCAGGGAAGGGAGAGAGCCAGTGCCGTAAGACAAACACAACATCCATGCCTCACCGGGATTCGAACCCGGACCCCTTACAGACTAATGATCAGAGGCCATCGCTTAGACCACTGCGCCACCGGGGCGGCGATTATTATATATATATACAGGGTGATTCAGAATAACTGTCCAATAATTTGCAGGAAAGTCAGGAACACAAAACCAAGCAATAATAACATAGTAACATGGTGTCGTAAATGTAAAACAGAGACGCTACACGGTCACAAAGACAGAGACAGTTATCACAACGTTGGATGAACAAAATGATTTAATTCTAAGGCTACAAAAATGAGACATGATTTTAACAGACTTTTGGACAGCAGTTAACATTTCACAATACCTTTACAGGAAGTGTTAGAAGTTGCGGCCTTGCGCAGTAACACACGCTCACAGCGACGGCGCATCGACCGGCGGACGTGGGCGAACATGCCTGGTGCATCACTAACAACTCCAGCTGCTGCAACGATTCGTGCCACCAGGTCCATGTCTGAATCAACAGGAGTATCATACACCATACCTTTCAAATAACCCCACAAAAAATTCAATGGGGGACAGATCAGGTGAACGGGGTGGCCATGGAACGGGTCCACCGCGACCAATCCTTTGCCCCGGAAATGTTACGACCAGATACTGGCGAACATTGCTGGAGAAATGCGCAGGATCCTCGTCGTGTTTAAACCACATGCGCTGTCGCACTTGGACTGGTACATCACTCAGCAATTCCGGCAGGATGATAAGGTAATTGTATCCACCCAGTCTCGATGGCAATTCGTAGGGCCCGATCAGACAGTCGGCAACCATACCTGCCCATATGTTGACGCTGCAGCGACGTTGCACGGCATGCGGCGGTATGGTTCGGGGATTTTCATGTGCCCACACGTGCACATTGTACAAATTACAGATGCCCTCCAGTGTGAAAGTCGCTTCATCAGAGAAGATGACGCAGGACGCGAAGTTTGGCTCACCTGCAGTCTGCAGTGAAAACCAACGTGCGAAAGCCAAACGCTGCGGTAATCACTGGATTCAGAGACTGCACACTTTGTACATGGAATGGGTGTAAATTATTCTCGTGTGCGACGCGCCATACGGTGGATTGCGACTCATGTACGCGAGAAGAAATAGCACGGGTACTGGTCCCCTGATTGCGTGCGATTTCAACCAAGACGGCTTCTTCCAAGTTATTTGTCCGCGTCGTTTAGTCAGCTCCAGCATCGCGCCTTCGCACGTTGAAACTTCCCGTTTCACACCATCGGGTATGCAGCCGTCCGAACATCGTATCAGCCTGAATGTGTCTGTTGGGAAATCTTTCCTGATACAATTGCCTGGCAGCGGGTCCACTGCAGTTTTCTGCGCCATATATGAGATGCATATCCGCCATCTCTGTTTATCTTTCTTCACAATTTTGACACAACTGACAACCTCCGCTGATTCCTCCTGCCCAAAGCACCGGCCCACACACAGAGCACTCCTGTGACTCTGTTTGGATACACCAGTCATGTTTGCCCACGTCCGCCGGTCGATGCGCCGTCGCTGTGAAGCGTGTGTTACTGCGCAAGGTAGCAACTTCGAACACTTCCTGTAAAGGTACTGTGAAATGTTAATTGCTGTCCAAAAGTCTGTTAAATACATGTCTCATTTTTTGTAGCCTCAGAATTAAATCATTTTGCTCATCGAACGTTGTGATAACTGTCTCTGTCTTTGTGACCGTGTAACGCCTCTGTTTTGCATTTGTGACTCCATGTTCCTATGTTATTATTGCTTGGCTTTATGTTCCTGACTTTCCTGCAAATTATTGAACAGTTATTCTGAATCACCCTGTATATACACCGTTGAGCCATTTCATTATGACCACCCTCAGCCTAGAGAAATCAGCGCGTCTGGAGACTGAACAGTAGCGCAGGCGTAGTTCACAGAGCAGTATATATACAACCCGAGGACCGGCTTTCGGTTAGTAGAGTGTTCGGAGTCAGAATGGGAAAAGCTGCCGATTTATCTGAGTTTGATAAAAGACAAATTGTGATGGCACTTCGCCTTGGAACTACGATCTCGGAAACGGCCCGGCTTGTGGATTGTTCACATGCTCGTGTAGTGAGTACGTATCAAAAGTGGTGCACAGCACATTGATGCCAGAGGGGAGTAGAAAATGTCGCGTATTGTTCACAGCGACTGCAGGGCCACAGTGCGACAAATCACCCGCAGCTGCAACACTGGTGATCAATGCAATGTGTCACAGCACAAAGTTCATCGCAGCCTTCTGCGCATGGGCCTACGTAGCCGAAGACCCAGTCGGATTCCCATGCTGACTGCACGTCATCGCCGACAAGGCATGAAATGTGCCCGAGATCATCGAGATTGGAAAGTGGATGCTTGGAAGAAAGCGGCCTCGCTTGACGATTGATGATTCCTGGTGCATCACGTAGACGGCCGAGCGCGGATACGCCGATTACCAACAGAGGCTATGGACTCTGTATGCACTGTTGAGTGGAAACAGGCCGGCGGCGTTGGTGCTACGTTGTGGGTGGTGTTTTCTTTGGACACTTTAGGCCCCCATTACCCCATAAAAGCACAATCCCTGAACGCGGTCAGGTATCAGAACATCGTTGCGGACCAAGTTCACTCATTCATGGCAACTGTGTACCCTGCTGCTGGTGACCATTAGCAACTGGATAATGCGCCATGCCGCACTACCAGAATCGTCAAGGAGTGGTTCGAGGAACATGCTGGTGACTTTCTGTTAATGCCCTTGCCTCCACATTCACCCGACCTAAACCCAATCGAACATTTGTGGTTCGACTTTGAAGAATGGGTTTGGGCTAAATCACCACCACCCCGAAATGTACGGGAACTGGAGGACCTGTTGTTGACATTATGGTACCAGATACCCCAGGATACCTATCGCCACCTCATGGAATCGATGCCTCGCCGAGTGGCCGCTGTTTTGGGGGTTAAAAGGGGGTCATACAGCTTATTACGTAGGTGGTCATAACGTAATGGCTTATCGGTGTATATACACCCATTACGCGAACCAAGCAGATGAATGTTTTTTTAGCTCTATCACAGAGACTGAAGCAGAAATGTTAAAACCGTTTTTCACCTAGAAATATCCAAACATAAGAGATTTGGGATTAAAAATGATTTCATTGTCTGGAAGTACACTATGTTATCAAAAGTATTCGGACAGCACCAAATATTTTCATAAGTACAAAGAACGGATGCTCAGGGAGGTGTGCTATGAGTGGGGAGGTACACTACGTTCAAAAAGTTCCGGAACTTTTTGAATATTTGCTAAATGTCAGTGAATTACGTCATTCTCAACTGAGCAAGTGAAGAGCATGATGTGACCGACCAGCCAGAACAGGTTTGATCCAGATCCAACAGGTACAGCGTATGTGCGTAGTTCGTGATTACATGCATTCGAGGTTCTCCGTAGCGAGGACAACGATGTCGAATTCTGAACAGCGTTCAAGTGTAAAATTTTGTGTTCTGCTCGGAAAATCTTTCGCTGAGACTTTTCAAATGATTAAGTCAGCGTACGGTAAGAGTGCAATGAGTCGAACTAGAGTTTATGAGTGGCATCGACGATTCGAAAACGGGCGATAGAGTATCGAGGAGGACGAGAGGTCAGGACGACCTTCAACATCCACAACGGATGAACAAATCGCTATTCTCAAAGAAATTGTAAAGAATGACCGTCGAAAAACTGTCGCAGCGATTGCAGTTGTCGGCATCTCAGTTGGAAGTTGCCATGCCATTTCAGCAGAGAAACTGGGCATGCATCACGTGTGCCAACAAATTGTTCCCAAAAACCTGACACAAGAAAAAATGGATGAGCGCATGCAAATTTGCGGGGTTAACAACGATGCAGTGGATTCAGATCCCGATCTCTTGAATCGATTGATCACTGGCGATGAGACGTGGTGCTTTCTGTACGACCCCCAATCTAAGCGACAGTCAAAAGTGTGGAAATCCCCGTCGTCACCACGACCAAAAAAATTCAAGGCTGAAGGCTCCAAAGGAAAGGTCCTGTTAACAGTTTTCTTCAATTGCAAGTGGGTCGTACAAAAAGAATTCCTCCAACATGGTCGTACAGTAACTAAAGAAGAGTACGTCAACGTCCTGAAACGTCTCCGAGAATCAGTGAGACGCAAGCGACCCGATCTTTGAAAGATTAACTCGTGGGTGCTCCATCACCATAACGCACCGGCTCACTGATCCCTCCTGGTGTCCGATTACCTGTCCAAACATAACATTCCCGTTCTTCCACAACCAGCTTATTCGCCTGATCTCGCCCCGTGTGATTTTTTCCTTTCTTTCAGGATGAAGAATTTGCTTAAGGGGCGACGTTTCTCAAGTTCCGAAGAAGTGCAACGAGCTGCGACGAAGGCACTGGAGGATGTGGGAAAAGAAGGCTCGCAATCTGCATTTAAATCTTTGTATGAGCGCTGGCAAAAATGCATTGTTGCACAGGGCAACTACTTCGAAGGAAACACTGCATAAACCGGTATTATCTGTACTCACTCTTTTTTAATATAAAAAGTTCCGGAACTTTTTGAACGTAGTAATATAAAGCTGTGATGTTCTCTCGTGTTATCAGTAACTTTGAACCAGATATGTTGTGTGGACGTGAACTTTCAGAGTTCCAGTGTGGGCTGGTCATAGGATATCATTTGAGTAACGTTTCCATACGGAGCATTGCTGCTAAACTAAACATACCAAAATCGACTGTAAGTTATGTGAAGAAATGGAAGCAGGACGGCACAACTACAGCAAAAATACGATCGGGAAGACTGCACAAACTGACGGAATATGACAGAAGGACCATGGTAAGAAATGTCAAGAAAACCCGTTATCCCTCTGTCGTTTCCATTGCTGCTGAAGTACGAAATGCTTGTAATGGCTCGGTTAGTACCATAAATATCCGCAAAGAGTTGCACAATGTGGGCTATTATGGAAGAGCAGCGGCACACAAAGCACACATTACAACCGTGAATACGAAGGGTTGTTTGGAGTGGTGTGCCTCCCGTCGTTCCTGGACTGTAGGCGAATGGAAAGCTGTTCTTTGGAGCAATGAGTCATGCTTTTCACTCTTCCATTCTGATGGGCTTGTTTAGATTTGGCGAAATCCCGGCGAACAATTTTCGTCGGACTGTGTTTTTCCACCTGTTTAAGTTCGGCGGAGGCTCCATCAGGGTATGTATGGAATTGTTTTTCGTGGAGGGAAATCTCATTATGACTTCTGTCTGTACAACTTCCGTGATGTAGGACCATTCGTTATGAGACCACTGGGATATTTGTGGTCAAGCCCCAACGTCCTTCTTTTTTAAGGACCAATATGGTCCTTTATTACGCGGTTCATGCTTTTATTACATTCCCTATTGTTTTTAAATTGTACTCTTATACGGTTGCAAGCGTGGGATAGTCATGCCGTGTGTGACCGGGCATTATGCTGTTGAAACATTGTGCGATGGGTCTGCGACAGAAGTAACAATACAACAGGTCGTACAATGTCGTCGACTCACCGTTGCGTGACCTCTTTGCTGCTCGCTTTTTCTGGAAGAGTTTTTCTTATTCAGCTACACTCCGGAAAACCCTCTTCACTTCCCTAATCATGTGTATAAGTTCTCGAATGAGCGTGACCAGACTGGTAACAGACAACAGAAGGGCAACAGTGCAGCAAATTACAGACCACGGAGTTGTTTTTTGTGGATGGAAATCAGCCCGTGGGATACTATACCACAAACCATGAATACTGAAATGCATCTCAACGTCCTGGATAATTCTGTCCTACCAACAATTATAACGAAGTGAATTTCTCCGTCATTTTTATCCGCGCCAGGATTCGAACCCGGGTCCACTCATTCCGGAATAAGTTGCTCTACCAATTAAGCTACGCGGACATTTGTTCTGATTCCTATCTGCCTTTATGTCGTGTGCGTCCTGCTGGCAGGTACGTCACATCTCCTCTCCTGGTACGTTACATCATCTCCCCCTTATTTTTTTTTTTTTTTTTTTGAAGTGCTGGAGAAAGGATTCTCTTATTTTTCCTATCTCGCGGTGTGGAAATAACATCACACCAATGCGAGATTTTGAACGGTCGGGTCATCCGGATAGTTCGGGCGCCATTATAATGAAGTGAATTTCTCCGTCATTTTTATCCGCGCCAGGATTCGAACCCGGGTCCACTCATTCCGGAATAAGTTGCTCTACCAATTGAGCTACGCGGACGTTTTATTCTGATTCCTATCTGCCTTTATGTCGTGTGCGTCCTTCGGGCAGGTACGTCACATCTCCTGGTACGTTACACAATGTGGTAGTATTACGGAAATGACCGTTGTCTCTTTCAACATGATCGAGCTCCCTGACAGTCCTGCACGGCATGTGCAGGACTGGTTTCTTGAAAATGAGGTGTAATTTTTAGGCTGACCTTCTCAGGGTCCTGATCTTAGTTCCATAGAACTCCTCTGGGACGAAATTCGGCGACAGATGCGAAATCAATAACAAAAACCGTCTTCGCTCTCGACTCTGGTAACAGCTTTGGAAGATGAATGGCGAAAGTCCTGCAAAGCTGCTCGTCATTCTTCCTGCAGAAGCTCGATACTTACCAGAAATTGGTTGCCTCATCGTGCTGCCACTGTCATACAGCAAAACCTGGAGCGACTACTAATTGTGATAATGAAGCCATTTGTCCCAAAACACTGTAGTGTACGTCGAAGTGGAAAGCTCGATACCTACCAGAAATTAGTTGCCTCGTCGTGCTGCCACTGTCATACAGCAAAACCTGGAGCGACTACCAATTGTGATAATGAAGCCATTTGTCCTAAAACACTGTAGTGTACGTCGAAGTGGAAAGCTCGATACCTACCAGAAATTTTTGGATAGTGTGCTGTAACCGGGGCTTTCATATTTATCAGAAGCGAAATTCTGTAGCCTTTTTTTTTTTTTTTTGTTGGAGGTTTAACGACCACCGTGAGCAACTCAATGGGCTATAAGCAGTCGCCCGTCCCTAATTTAGGGTCACTGGTTCCAGAGAAGGGAGAGAGCCAGTGCCGTAAGACAAACACAACATCCATGCCTGACCGGGATTCGAACCCAGACCCCTTTCGGGCGAATGATCAGAGGCCATCGCTTAGACCACTGCGCCACCGGGGCGGCGTAGCCATTTTTAGAGATAGTGAATTGTAGTCATTTTCTTTCAATTCCCGCCATTTGGATGGAATGGGCAGAGGACAGGCAAAGTACATTTTTCCCACGCGTCGCAGCAGAGGAGGTGTTAGATTTATAGTTTCGTTGATGTGAGAAGAATGAAACGGGACATTATTGCTTTTCTGCTGTCGGAAGGAAAGCGGCGAAGCAAGTAGAGGGCCATTTAAGGAATCTCTCGTTTTTCGGAGAGGAGACATCTTAGGGTGTGGCTGAGAGAACTCTGTGGCAGAAGATCGACGAGGCAGGAGATCTTTAGATGGGGTGCAGTATCTTCGGGACGAATGGAAGGAGGGAGAAATGAGGCCGATGATAGAAGAGACGGAAAGAGATCATGAGAAAGAACCGAGATCAAGACAAGGCTTAAAGACATTCCCCGCAACATCTTAATAAAAGTCTTCCTCACTGCAAAATTTAGCCTCAGTCGATTCACTCTTCTATACTTTGTATTGGATTTATCTGCTCCAGTTGGGAGAGTTACGGATTAAACCACCGATACCGAACTTACTGCAAAGGAAGCATCAAACGAACCCTCCACAATGGGTGCCGTAATAGAACTCAGCACCAAGCCCTGTAACAGTGCCTCAACGTGTTGCCGCTGTTATGCAAGTAAAACCTGGATCGACTAACTACTAATTGTGATAATAAAGGCGTTTGTTCCAAATTATTGTGGTGTCCGAATACTTTTAATAATATGGTATATATTCTATATGGCGGGCGTCGAGGAGCGAGGAATGTGGGCTGCTAGTGAAACACCCCCTTTCACCTTTTTCTCGACGACGGTTACTTTTTTTTTTTTTTTTTTTTTTTTTTTTTTTTTTTTTTTTTGAGGTTTAACGACCACCGTGAGCAACTCAATGGGCTATAAGCAGTCCCCCCGTTCCTAATTTAGGGTCACTGGTTCCAGGGAAGGGAGAGAGCCAGTGCCGTAAGACAAACACAACATCCATGCCTCACCGGGATTCGAACCCGGACCCCTTACGGACACGGTTACTTCCCATTCGATTTCCTTTTTTTTTTTTTTTTTTTTATTGGTGGTTTAACGACCACCGTGAGCAACTCAATGGGCTATATATATTCCAGGGAAGGGAGAGAGTCGCCCATCCCTAATTTAGGGTCACTGGTTCCAGGAAAGGGAGAGAGCCAGTGCCGTAAGACAAACACAACATCCATGTCTCAGCAGGATTCGAACCCGGACCCCTTTCGGACGAATGATCAGAGGCCATCGCTTAGACCACTGCGCCACCCGGGCGGCCGATTTCCTTCAATCTGTTCCCTTTCCCCATTGTATGGGCTTCGTACTGGCAAACCGACACACTCTGCACATGCTGGATGTATATCTTCCTCGCCGATCAGAACGTTATTGTTGCGTGCGGTGTTATGCATCCATTTGAAGACAGGATTGGTCATGAGGAACTGGCTCATAAGTGTATATAGCAAATGATACTGTAAACGCATTTTTTTTTATTTTTGCGAAATATATGCTGAAGATTGGTGGTAAAAGTTTGAAGTTTACTATATGAGCAAACTTTGTCTCCCATTGTTATTGCTTTCCGCCTACCTCGATTTTGGTCATATATAATATCAAGTACATTCTTTTAGCGCAAACATGTTTCTTTCCTGAGAAATACATTCAGCGAGAGGTAGTTATAGAAGATAGCATATCGAGTGGGAGAGGGTGTGGTAACACCATTTCTCATGATTTTCAAGAGTAATAAATGAAATCTAACTCCTTGTCTGAAGTATTTTATTGCTGGAAATTTTATTTACAGTTTTCGTCCTAAAACTCAGCCAAAGTTTGCCTATATTGTACAAAAAAACAACAACAACAACAACAACAAAAAAAAACTATGTGATAGGCAATGCCCTTTAGTCATTCAGTGCTTACAGCGCCATCGGCTTATCTGCTTTTATCAGGTGGCCGAAATCGGAACTAAGCTCACCGCTATCGCACGACACGTAAAATCAAGGAGAAATACCGAAAAATAAAATAAAGTTAGTGAAACAAACGACTTCATCTGTGGCAACACTCACGAGCTCGAACAACTGTCTGTGATGTTTGTTCTGTTACTCAGGTATTATGTATGTTTCATTTCATTTTCTTCCAATTGCAGAGTAATTTCATAAAAAGGAATAAAATTGCAGAGTAATTTCATAAAAAGGAATCAGTGTTACATTATTTCATAGAAAGGAATCAGCGTTACATCATTTCATAAAAAAGAATCAGCGTTATATTATTTCATAAAAAGGAATCAGCGTTATTTTATTTCACAAAAAGGAATTCATAGAAAGGAATCAGTGTTATTTTATTTCATAAAAATGAATCTGCGCTATATTATTTCATAAAAAGGAATCAGCGTTATATTATTTCATAAAAAGGAATCAGCGTTATATTATTTCATAAAAAATGAATTCATAAAAAGGAATCAGCCTTGTTTTATTTCATAAAAAGGAATCAGCGTTATAGTAATTCATAAAAAGGAATCAGCGTTATTTTATTTCATAAAAAAGAATCAGCGTTATATTTTTTCATAACAAGTTAGTAAAATCATGCAATGCATTGATTATGATACGCTTTCCAACATACCGGAAATCATTACTCAAGTTATTACTCAAGTTATGAAGATAATGGCTGTAGAACAAATCTCGCTCCTGTGTCCTCCCTTTAACCCCATTTCGATGATATTCAACAGAACCGGTAAAGTGTACTTATGGAACAACATGATTAAGTTTTGCCTCAATCGAAGCATTTTTACGTAACTTATAACGCATAAGGGCGATGGAATGGATCCAGATCCTATGTCCTGACCTTTGACCCCACTTAACCCATTTTCAATAGGGTTCGTCCCCAGGTGGTTCCCTAAGACATACTAAAATTTCATTGAAATCAAACTATATTTATGCAAGTTATGACGCATAAGGGCAATGGAATGGATCTCGCTCCTATGTCGTGGCCTTTGACTCCATTTCATCCAATTTCAATAGGATTTGTTCGCTGGTGGTCTCCTTCCACATACTAAAATTTAATCGAAATCGAACCATTTTTAAGCACTTTATGACGCATTTATTTCATAAAAAGGAATTTGTAAAAAGGAATCAGCGTTATTTTATTTCATAAAAAGGAACAAGTAAAATTGTAAGAAAGTGACCGCAGGCGTAGTTTTGATTCACTGTGATGGAATTTTAAAAAATCATTGGTTTTGTGGAATTCCTTCTTTGTAGTACAAGATGGAAGAAGATAAAGCTGAAAGAAAGTGTCTCTTAAATAGAGAACGACAACGGCGATGGCCTGCAAACCAATCTTTTAATACTTTGCATAATTTGAACAAAGACAGAGCTAATCGCTGACGAAATGAAACTCTTGAAATTCAACCGTTCGTTATAGTTATAAATATATGTATTTTACGATTCGTGTTATAAAAATTTCAGTCACAGCTTTTGACGCGTGAGGTAGTTAAAATTTTTGGCTGTGAGGTAGTTAAAAATAAAAGAGCTAGTTCATATCTTCCTTTGACGTACTTGGATCTTAGAACCCAGAATAATGTCTTTGCAGGAGAGAAAACCTTAGGCATACTTAATTTCCCGCGAGATCACGAAGCCATTCATTCCCGTGTTACTCGGTTATTGTTTAACTCGGCCTTTAACTTTGGAAATCCCCTTTGGCTTGGATATTTACTTCTGGATAATCTAGTTTTCTTTACGTTCGTTTTTTTTTCTATTAAGAATACTTCAAACAAAACTTGAAAGGAATTACATTATTTTTCTCTTTTCCCAAAATAGAATAAAATTCTTCCTTGACGTAGATGCGATATGACAATAAATCCCTTTTGTTCACTCCTACCGTGGATACTAAAAATACCATAATACCTTTCATATGAGATTAGTTTTCAGTATCTTCAGTTTCCTGACACAAGAACAATAAGTTTATCGAACAAGGAAAATTTATTCGTTTGCAATAAACAGAAGTGGTGCGGCATTTCTGTTCGCTTCATGCAAAATCCTACCACGGATCTTATGTCTGTTCCACTTGAATACCTTCGAGACACTCTGAGCATGCATTGTCGAAATCCCAGATGAAGAACGGAACTAGAGAAGAATGTTGTCAAGCGCATGATGTCAACATCTAGGAACTTTTGACGGGTCAAGTCAAAACTGTTCTTTATTGATGTTTCATTTTCAAAATGAATTAACTCTCAATGGAGAAAAACGAAAAAATATTTAATTTTTAATAACATTCTTCCGTACTGCAGTGAGCGACCAATTTATTATGACAATACGTTATCTGTTGTCACGTGACGTACTACAGAGGTGAAACACATGTCAAGACAACAAGGTTGCAGCAATAATTTCCGTCTGTGTAGCTTTATCGGGAAAGCATTCGACACCGGAGCAGAAGGATACGGGTTCAATTTTCATCGATGGCAAATTTGTGTTTTCACACTGGCGCCGTATTGAGGAAATTGATCTGCTAGTCGTCGGGTTTTTTGAAAAATGTGTCATGTTCTTTCCACACGTCGTCTGGAATTAATAAAAAATCCTTCTTCAACGCTTTAAAAATGTGTGAGGCTTCTTCCATAAATCGTCTGGAATTATTGAAAATTCCTTCTTCAACGCTTCAAAAATGTTTGAGGCATCTTCCATAAATCGTCTCGAATTAATGAGAAATCCTTCTTCAACGCTTCAAAAATCTGTGAGGCTTCTTCCTTACATCGTGCAGAATTAATGAGAAATCCTTCTTCAAGCTTCAAAAATGTGTGAAGTTTCTTCCATACATCGTCTGGAATTAATGATAAATCTTTCAAGTCTTCAAAAATGTGTAAGGCTTCTTCCATACATCGTCTGGAATGAATGAGGAATCCTTCTTCAAGCTTCAAAAATGTGTGAGGCTTCTTTCATACATCATCTGGAATTAATGAGAAGTTCTTCTTCAGAGCTTCAAAAATGTGTGGGGTTTCTTTCATACATCATCTGAAATTTATATATAATTCAAGACTACACACTTGTGATGCTCATTTAGAATAAGTTATCAACGTTTTTTCACAATTAAATGTTTTATTAACATCGAATATAGTTTCGCAGAGCGTTTGGCTCGACATCATCAGTACGAATAGAGCGTAAACATTCAAATCATTGTGACATCTCAGAGTTCTGACGGTCACGGTTTTTAGTAAGTTGTTTCCACGCGCTTGAAAGAAATGGCGTAGACGTCATGTCATTGACAAGTCGTGAAGAATTCCGGTATATGTGGAAAGCTTCTAATACATTAAGCTTGTTAGTCGAATCAGGTTTAGCAATAAGAATAGCGTTTCCAAACAAAAATTTATGGTTATTTTCGTGACAATGTTGGGCTATTGATGACTTCTTCAGTTCATAGTTCCGTACGTAAGTCTTGTGTTCCTTCACACGGAAACTTAAAGCCCTGCGGGTCTGTCCTATATATGAAAGTCCACATTCGCAAGGTATCTGATAAATTCCCCAGGAATTTATGTCTTGGACGTAGTCTTTTGATCCGTAAAAATTCATCTTGTTTATGGGTTTGAAAATCACTTTTAAATAAAAACTTTTGAGAATTTTTGAAATTCTGAAGCAAATCTGAGGAGCAAATGGGATAACCGCCCAATTCGTTCGTACTGGGAGGTCTACTGGCGTGAGCGAGCAGACGGGCTTCGGTTTCCTAAATTTTTGGACTGCTTTTTCTATCACGGAAGGGCTATATCCTCTGTGTACTGCAGTTCGTTTAAGAAAATCAAGCTCTTTCTGTAAGGAATCCTCAGTTGAGCATATATGTACTGCACGATATACGTATGTGTAGAAAGCAGACATTTTTTGTTTCCATGGGTGATTTGATTTTGCATATGGAGGTAAGGAAACAGCAAATGGCTTTCGATAAACTGTTGTACTAAAGGATCCTTCAGAGCGGACATCTAGGAATGGTAAGCAGCCATTATTTTCAGTCTCACATGTGAACTGTATATGAGGATCAATTGAATTGATAATTTCAACTAATTCAGGTAGTTTAGAATTCCTGCCTTTCCAGAGGACAAAGGTATCATCTACATATCGAATCCACAGGTCGAATGTAACGAGCTGAAAGAGTTTGTCCTCGAAGTGACGCATGTAGACTTCGCATAAAACAGGCAACAGCGGGATACCCATTGCAAGGCCTTCCGTCTGTTGAAAACATCTTCCACGAAATAAGAAACTATTTTGTTTGATACATTCTGTCTTTATAATTTTGATTTGCTACTTGCTTTGTTTTAAATATGGATGAATATTGCGTTGGGTAAATTAGAGTTTCGAAGAGCAAAACAAAATTGTGCTACATTTGGATTTTGGGAGTTATATCCTAACCCTGAAGAATTAAAATCAAAGACGTCGGGCCAACAGAACGGAATCCTATTCTGCACACGAGAGTTTGTTGCGTAAACTATTAACCATTAAGCATGTTATTGTGTGTGCGTGTGTGTAACTGAGCATCAATTTATATTATGTTCTGGGCAAAAGTGTCAAAGAAGACAGCACTTGACTCGTATAAACAGTGATCTGACCCTACGAAGGGTACGATTATGAAATGACGATAATTTACTTAAGTTCACGGAATACTATTTATTGGATTTGCCGTATTTCTGGTTACTGGTGGGTTAGTTAACTTACTTATGCCCTCTTTTTACACGAGTTTCGAGTTAGTCCAAAAAGTTACAGTACAAATACCGTCTGTGTTAAAGCAAGTGAAAGTTACGCAAATAAAAATTATGCCGGACCTGAATGGCCGGGCCTTATATTAATTGAGTGGGAACGGGTCGGGCCTGGCATTAACTTCGTGGGCCCGGGACGGGCTCGGGCCTAAAAATATTGCGTCTACAAGGATCTAAATTAGATTAATGTTCCACTTTAGCGCTGGCTAAGCACAAATGCATTGACACGAGCACATGATTATAATTGATTTGCACGAGATAATCATGCAAAGTTATACAGGGTGTCCATAAAGTCTTTCCAACATTACAAAACTTAATATCAAAAATGTATTACAGGTACAAGAGAGGGACTGCACGACAATGATGGTGCACAAGTAAAGTTTTTGTTTTTTCCAGTGTTAGTACACCTCCACACGGGCGCCATTTGTGGCCTGTAGAACATCTAAACGATGAAAGAAAAACGGGATTACGCCATATAATAAAAATTTTGAAGATGACAATCCGATTTTTGGCGTAAATGTGACAAGGATGGTAAGTCAGATAATATCCGAAAACTTGAACATTTTTATCGTCCTAGAGCGGGACTCGAACCCGTGTCTCCCAGAAAACGCCTGGGTATGCTAACCACTACACCACCCAGAACGACCAAGTTTCAAGTTTCCGGTCAATTTGAATAAAACCATCACAGGATTCGCTAGTCGAAGCAACCGGTATTCATGTTTAGCGAATCTGGAGGTTAAGAATTTTATCCCGTGTTTGCCCGGAGAAGCAGATAAATCATGAAAGAAATACGGGATTACGTTATATAATACAAATTTTGAAGATGACAATCCGATTTTTGGCGTAAATGTGACAAGGATGACAAGTCAGATAATATCCGAAAAAAAGGTTCGAGTCCCGCTCCAGGACGATGAAAATTTTCAAGTTTTCGGATATTATCTGATTTACCATCCTTGTCACATGTACGCCAAAAATCGGATTGTCAACTTCAAACTTTGCATCTAAACGATATTAGATTTCACGCCATGTTTCGTTTAACATCTGAGCAGAGGAAGAACCAATGACGTCGTTATTCTGCTTTTCAACTTTTCGACATCCGGGACACTGCTAGAGTAAACTTGGTCTTTCGCATAACCCACAGCAGAAAGTCCAGAGGAGTTTTTTTGGGCGATCGAGGTGGTCATGTCATGGGACGGTTCGGGACAATCCATCTGTCCATAAATGTGGCACTCAGGATCTCGCGAACCATTATTTACCAATGTGGTGAGGCACCGTCTTGTTGGAAAATGGAAAATAGCCGAAGGTTGGAGTGCATGCAACTAAGGTATTGCAAAAAGTTCCAGCATGCCCAGGTACACGTTACATGTTACCGTGTGCTCGGTAAAAGAGAAGGGTCCGATTATTCTGTCATGCAACAGGCCGCACCATACGTTCACTTTCGGGCTAACCCTCTGTTGTTTGATGACATAATGGGAATTTTCTGATCCCCAGATTCGCACATGGTGCTTATTTACTGCATCAAAGACGTAGTATGTGGCTTCATCTGAGAAACAGACACGTTGCAGATAATCACTACCATGAGCTATGCGTTGCAACATCTCCGTCGCAAATGAAGCACGGCGAGACCGGTCATCAGGCCGAAGTGCTTGAACGATCTGTACCTTATAAGCATACAAATGAAGACGTTTGTGTAAAATTTTGTGAACCGTGGGACGGGGAATCCCAGTTTCCAGTGAAGCACGACGAATGGATTTCCTGGAGCTTAGCAGAAATATCTCCTGAACAGTTACAGCTGTCTCTTGTGTAACCGGTGGTCAGCCCGATCGGGGACAATCACCAACACTACCCGTCGCTTTCAACTTTTCATACCAAGCTTTTATGCATTTTGGGTCCGGTGGTGATTTTCTGTACTCTTTTCTGAAATGACGCCGGAGGGTAATCGCCGATTTGATCTCATGGACCAAACAACACGCACGCCGCTTTTTTCTTGCATGGAAGCCATTATCGATTAAATGCTCCTCTTATTCAGTAGTATGCCGTGTTGGAGCAAAGCTATAGCTTTGTTCCAACACCGCATTTAATGAAGAAAACAGCACAGAGCGAGTCACAGTCCAAATAATCACGAAAACACAAAAATTTGGCTGGAACGAATGTGTTGATTGTGTTAGAGCAAAGCTATAGCTTTGCTCCAACACGGCATAAAACTGTATATTTTACGGTTTTGTGTTGGTACCCTGGAAAACGGTTTAAAACCGTAAAATCTACAGTAATATTTTTACAGTGTACTCGTATCCTGCCATCCGCATGTGCCAACGTGAATCTCGACTCATCAGTCCAGGCAACATTTTTCCTCGTGTCTAAGGTCCAGTGGCGATGATCCCGCGCCCATGCTAATCTTTGCACCATGTGATGCGCGTTCAGCAGCGGTACCCTCGTAGGACGATGGCTTCTGTACCCCATAGCGAGGAGATGGTTTTGGATGGTGTGGCTGCTTATACGTTTTTGTGCACCAGCGTTAAATTTCCGAGTTATTTCTTACACTGTGGCTCGTCTATCCGCTGTTACAATGCGAGCTAGCCGACGGTGACCCCGCTCATCCACACGCTGTTGTCCACGGCAGTTGGCTCTTGCAGGGATGGTTTTACCGGATTCGATATACTCGTTGTGCACCCGTGACACAGTGGCTCGTGAAAATCCCAGTGCCTGCACGACTTTCGAGATGGAGTGACCCATTCGTCGGGCCCCGACAATTTGCCCACGATCAAATGCGCTTAGATCCTTCGTCTTACCCATACTGCGTCCGACTCTTACTGATTCCCGTCACATCTCTCCTTATACTGTCGTATCGCTGCATACATCATGTTGTTTCCGTTTACAGGGCCACCCACAGCGCCACATTTGCATAACGCCAGCTGTCTCTAATTCAATTGCTCTTCAGTGTAGGGCAGCAGAAATCAAGAATGACCTGAGCCAACAAATAATAGCACACCCCGCAGACTACCAAGAACAAAATGAATTTGTAGAAAGATAGATTCGATGTTTCTACAAGAATTAAAAAGAGCAAATACAACAGCGGCATTAAAAACAAGCGTGGTGCTGCAACAGAGTAAACATAATACAAAGACTTCCGGCACCATCAACTCAAGCCACTAAGGAAATCCACTTGAAATATTAGCTTATTTTGCAAAAACGCAAGAGCCGCAAAACTGGAGAGCACAAATCCCTGAGAAATACCTTGGAGATATGAATGATTTTAGTTCGCTAAAGAAAAGTAGAAAAACAGTGGCGTTTTGGAGTCAAGTGGATCTTTCAAAAGAAAATAATAAGATCCGAAACAAATATACGTCAGAAACGAGATAAGAAGAAGTTTCAAATATTGACTTTTATCCTCCACATAGTTTTATTTGTACAATCTATGCCACTATTCTACTACAATTTATAATTCTGGTTTAAATTTACATTACATTTGCTTTACACAGAGCAAGAACAACGAAGAAACGTTTTGAATTCACAGTAACTAGGTCTTACTACTAAACGCATTCTTATGAGCTTTTCGTCCAATTATGTAAATTAGCCAGCAGGACGAAACACTTCTTTTATATATGCAATCTTTAATTTTGTAGAATATTGAAAGTAATTAAAAGGGTAATGAGAGAAAAGAGTAGTTGGCTACTGGGAAATACAGGAGCGAAGTTTCTTCCTTTCCTGAAGAGCATCTGGACCACTCGGAGAAAGGCATGGGAAGACACGAGAAAGTGATTGGTGCGCGAAAGACCAAAACGCGCTTGTACATACACAGTGCGTCAAAGAATTTTTAAGACTAGCGCTAGATTTCAGCCTACGGTGGCGCCACCAGTGTAATCGCGAATGCGTTATAAACCGTGACCATCTGCTTGCTTTCTGCCAAAAGTACTGCGCAGTTGTTAAAGTAACTCAAACGAAACGGCCGTTCATTAGAAAAGTAAAATTTTTTTCATGTTGAATTATTAAGATAGAACAAAGGGCTGTTATTAAATTTAATGCAAAACTTGGTAAAAGTGCCTCGGAAACGTACCAAATGATGAAACAAGTTTACGGTGAGTTTTGTTTAAGTAGATCAAATGTTTTCCTGTGGCACAAACGTTTTTTGGACGGAAGAGATACGCTAGAAGATGATAAGCATACCGGAAGACCAAGTTCATCTAGGACACCTGAGATTATTGAAAAAGTGCGAGATTTCGTGACAAACAATCGATGTGCGTCACTAAGAATGATGGAAGAGTCTTTAAACATCAACAAAGAAACGATTCGAACCATCCTGCATGAAGATTTGGGCAAAACAAAAGTCTGTGCTAAATTTGTTCCACACACGTTAACCAATGAACAAAAATCAAGGAGAAATGCACATTGCAAAGACATCATTTCAGCCGCTGAAAATTATCCAAACTTCTTAAAATCGATTGTTACTGGTGATGAAACATGGTGTTTTCAATATGATCTTAAAAAAAGCGACAACGTGCGGAATGGAAGTTAAAAAAACTCACCACAAGCCAAATAAAAGACAAGTAAAGTTCCATCGAAAATCAAAACAATGCTCATTACATTCTTCGATAGTAAGGGTATTATCCACAAAGAATTTTTTCCAAGTGGACAAACAATTACTGGTGAGTTTTATTTAAATGTTTTGAGGCGTTTGATGGGCAGAATTCGTCTCTTTCGTCCAGAATATCGGGATGGAAACAGTTGGTGTTTGTTGCACGATAATGCACCCAGTCACGCCTCACTTCTTGTTCGTAGATTTTTCGCGAAAAATAACGTCTGTGTGTGTTGAATCATCCACCGTATTCGCCTGATTTAGCACCCTGCGACTTTTCTTTATTCCCAAAAACTTAAAATGACGTTAAAAAGGTTGTTATTTTGATGATATTTCGACCATACAAACAGCTTCGACGCGTGCTTTGGAGGCAATTCCGCAAAGTGAACTGAAACAAGCATTCGAATTATTATTAAATCGCTGTAACAAGTGTATTGAAGCCGGAGGGACTTATTTTGAATAACAAACCAAAACAAGTTATAATTTCTTGTTTCTATTTCATTTTACAGACACAGTCTTAAAAATTATTTGCCACACTGTGTATGTCGTCTGGCACAGGGCGCTAATAGCTGAGGGTAAATTCTAGGGAAGACTAAAACAGTTTGTGTTACTTCGGTATTTTAATATGCAGGGTGTTTAAAAAGGAGTATAGAACTTTGCAAAACAATAGAAACGAAATGTTAACAGATAAACAATTAATTTTACTGTACAAATGTAGAGTAACACTTGAAGTTTCAACACAGAGAGCCAAATTTCGATGTGACTGCCTCCAGTAATTATACAGACGTCCCATCCATAGTCAGCTTCCTGCCACACGCGGTATAGCATATCAGGTATAACAGCAGCAATAGCGACAGTAATTCTTGTACGCAGCTCATCGGTATTGGCTGTTGGTGGTGGTACACAGACACGATCTTTAGAAAAGCCCCACAAGAAAAAAATAGCGGTGTGAGGAATCAGCGTTATTTTATTTCATAGAAAAAAATTCATAAAAGGGAATCAGAGTTATTTTATTTCATTAAAAGGAGCAAGCAAAATTGTGAGAAAGGAACTTCAGTCGTGGTGTTGATTCATTGTGATGGAAATTTAAGAAATTATTGATTCCGTGGAATATCATTTTTATAACCTAAATTTTCACATTATATGTTTTTTAACGTACTGCGACCGTCATATGGTGGGTTAAAATCTATTAAACCATATAATAGGCTCTTGTTATGGATATATTGAATGGGAATATTACGAAAATTTTGTTGTTGGTGACCTATCTTATAGACTGCGCATTAATAATTCAACCGTTTATTACAGTTATGTAATATATTTATTTTACGATTCGTGTTATAAAAATTTCAGTCACCGCTTTTTCACCCGTGCGTGGCACGGGCTATATGAGCTAGTATTTCCGTAAATGCCAAGTAATTATTTCCTGCTTTGTTCAACTGATAGAAAAAATACAATGAAGTGCCAGAATAACTGGAACACCAATCTACTACTTGGTAGGTCCCCCATGGGAGGGCAGGACTGCAGAAATACGACGGGGCATGGACTCCACTAGCTTCTGGAAATATGCTGTAGGCAATGCACACCATACGTCCTGCAGAGCGTTCCACAATTCGGGTGTAATGCGAGGTCTCGGATTTCTGTGTTCGATAGCGTGTTGCATGGCATCCTAAATATGTTCTATCACGTTCAGATCTGGGGAACTGGGTGGGAATGGCAACACCCCAAACTCAGATGAATGCTCCTGTAACCATAATGTGGCGACCCGATACTTCTGTGGAGGTGCATTGTCCTGTTGGAACAGGCCCAACCCATCAGCATGAATGCTGGACATGAACGGGTGTACCTCGTCAGAAATGATGCGCACATAGCGTTAGCCGGTGGTCACAGACGTTTGTAGACGTACCAGGGGTCCCAGTGAAGTCCAGATAAGCACACCCCATACCATTACGGAACCCCCACCAGCCGGTACAGTTCCCTGTTAACAGGCGGGATACATGGCTTCATGGGGTTTGTGCCACACACGAATCCTTCCATCTGCCCGATACAGTTGGAAACGCGACTCGTCAGACCAGGCTATTTTTTTTTCAGTCATCAAGAATCCAGTGGCGGTGTTGCCGTGCCCAAGCGAGGCGCATAGCTCTGTGTCGTGCACCGATCAAGGGGACTCGAGTTAGGCGTCGGCTCCCAAAGCCCATATCGTGCAGGGTACGTTGCACAGTCCGGACGCTGATGCCTGTTGAGGGTACAGCATTGAGTTCCGCTGACACAGTGTCGCGTGAAACGGAACTTGACAGCCGACGATGGTCCCGTTCACCCAATGTCTTTTTACGGCCACACTGGTATCTTAGGTTGGAGGTTTTGCCGGAATTCTTGTAGTCACGGTACACCCTTGCAGTGGTCGTCCGTGGAAATTCGAACTTCGTTTCTATCACCGAAATTCTATGGCCCATCTCATGAGCGCCAACAATGACACCGCGTTGAAAATAGCTTAAATCGTTATTACTTGTCATTCTCATGCCAAAAACAGCTCTGATAGCTGGCAAGGATTTTTATCGCTTTACATACGCACTGGCGGACGCAACCGAGTACGAGCATAGGCGACGTTGCTGTGTATTTTGCATAAGCTCGTCTGTACCAGTTTTTCTGGCACTTCAGAGAACTTCAGAATATTACAGTTAATTCAGAAAGAAAGTATTAATCGGCATTTTTGTGTGTTCGCGTGTAACAGGAATCCGTTGCTGAAATGACTTTTCATTGTTTCAAGAAAGGTAAATATACAATTTAAATTTATTCCGCATTCGACCACATTCGATGATTTTTTATTGTGCGAAGCAAGGCCGAATGCCGAGCGGAGCTCTCTTTACGAGACTCGAGACAATTAGTTGTTGGGACATAGGTACGACATGACACATCCGATCACCGTGATTTTTTGCATGCGATTGGACATCGTCCATGGTCAAGTTTTGACGCCTTTCGATTCCCGAAATTCCGTGTCACTGAGGAATAATCGTCCAAAAACTTGCATTTTTAGGGGGCTTTCCGTGTTTTGAGAAGGGGTCGTTTGTTACCTATCTCCTCCAAAGATCTTCAGCCGATCGCGGTGACACTTGTCACAGAGAAAAGGAAGAACATGCTGAGTGACATGGGGTTGGTATCATAGTGATTGTTTGTGTCGTATATAAAGAATGACCATTCAAAAACTAACCAGTTTTAATAATAATTGAAAAAATCCGTTCTCTATACGAGACTCCGGACAATTAGTTTTTCGGGCATAGCTATAACATGACACATCCGGTCACCGTGATTTTTTGCATGCAATTGGACATCGTCCATGGTAAGATTTTGATGCCTTCCGATTTCCGAAATTTCGTGTCATTGAGAAATTTCAATTAAAACTAGGTGTTTTTTTTTACTTGAACCGTTTCACGAAAGTCCGCTCACTAACATTAATTAAAAAAATCGTTTGAATTGAAAAACGAGGAAATAGAATGACTCCGTCTGTTAGTTTAAGACCTGCACTTAATCTATAATAATAAAAAGAAGTTTGTGTATGTGGTGTGTGTGTCTGTCTTTTGCGATACAAATTGAAAAACGTGGTTCATGTTCTGAGTGTGTCTTTCCGCTTTGTTTACATGCAACTTGATCACAACCAACGTGAAGTCGTCAAGGAAAGTAGTTCATGATAAATTTTAGGTATTTCTTTTTTAGAATGTTTCGTACTTTTGTTCTGGAAGTCATAAATTTTACGAGTTCGTTTTTTAGAATTTTTTATAATAGACGCCTTAATGAGCTTACATTTTGTAATAGCTTCGCTCAAAATTTGCCTACTGTACCCGAGTTATCGGTTACCGTTGGCGACTTGCCCTAGTTTGTGAATTTGCAACAGGCTGCTTACGCTATACGTTTTTTTACTGTTAACTTTCTTTCAATTTAAGCTCGGAATGCGTTACAATAAACAGCTGCTTTTGAAACAACAATAATAAAAAACAAGTTAGTAAAATCATGCAAAGCATTGATTATGATACGCTTTCCAACATACCAGAAATTATTACTCAAGTTATGTGGATAATGGCTGTGGAACAAATCTCGCTCCTGTTTCCTGACCTTTAACCCCATTTCGATTACATTCAACAGAACCTGTTCACTATACCTCCGGAACAACATGATAAAGTTTTGTCGCAATCCAAGCATTTTAGGTACGTTATGATGCACAAGGGCAATGGAATGGGTCCCACTCCAGTGTCCTGACCTTTGACCCCATTTCGCCCATTTTCCATAGGTTTCGTCCCCAGTGGCTCCCTACCACATACTAAAATTTCATCGAAATCGAACCGTTTTTACGCAAGTTATGACGCATAAGGGCAATGGAATATATCCCGCTCTTATGCCCTGCCTCACCTTTGACCCCATTTTGCCTATTTTCAATAGGGTTCGTGCCCAGGTGGTTCCCTACCAGATACTAAAATTTCATCGAAACCGAATTATATTTACGCATGTTATGACGCATAAAAGCATTGGAATGGATCCCGCTTTTATGTCCTGACCATTGACCCCATTCCGCCCATTTTCAACAAGGTTCGTCCCCAGGTGGTTCCTTACCACATACTAAAATTTGATCGAAATCGAACCATTTTTACGCAAGTTATGACGCATAAGGGCAATGGAATATATCCCGCTCTTATGCCCTGCCTGACCTTTGACCCCATTTCGCCCATTTTCAATAGGGTTCGTGCCCAGGTGGTTCCCTACCACATACTAAAATTTCATTGAAATCGAACCATATTTACGCATGTTATGACGCATAAAGGCAAGGGAATGGATCGGGCTTTTATGTCCTAACCTTTGACCCTGCTTCGCCCATTTTCAATACGGTTCGTCCCCAGGTGGTCCCCTATCACATACTAAACTTTCGTCGAAATCGAGCCATTTTCACGTGAGTTATCGTGCGGACGGACGGACGAACAAAGCTGGAGCATATACTCTTCTTCAACCTACGGTTGGAAAGCGTAAAAAAAGGAACGAAAACAGAATATCCGAAGAGAATAAGGTTGCCGTTCGTTCCATCGCTGTTCTTAAAAGCAAAAAAAAAAAAAAAAAAAAGGCTAAATAGCATAACGCCCGAATTTTTTTTGGCAATAGCAGTTGAACGAACGTCTTCTTTCTCCGGAGTCGACTGTTCTACCAAATGAAGTACACCGATGAAGCTTATCGCTGCAATTTGCCTTTTGACTTGTGCGTCACTTCTGAGGTAGTAGGTGTGTCCCAACTAAAAGTTAAAAAGGAAAGTAAAAAAAAAAAAAAAAAAAAAAAGGAAAATTGATCGCCATACTTATGTTAAAAGAGTAAAAGAGTAGAATAAATTCATTATCAATGAATGAAATACGGGATACACTATTGTACAATACAAATTTGGAAGATGTGAATCCTTTTATTGGTGTAAATATGACATGAATGGCAAGTCAGATAATATCCGAAAACTTGAAAATCTCCTCGTACTGGAGCGGAAACCGAACCAGCGTCTCGCTAGAGTGTGCTAACCACTACACCACCCGGAAATACCAAGTTTCAATTTTCCGAGTAATTTGAATATAACCATCACAGGATTCGGTAGTCGAAGCAACCGGCATCAATATATAGCAAAACTGGAGATTTTATTTCCTTCCCGTGATTGCCCGAAAGCACAGAATATCAATGAATGAAATATGGGATTACACCATTGTATTTACAATACGAATTTGGAAGATGTGAATCCGTTTATTGGTGTAAATATGACATGGGTGTTAAATAAAATAAAGTCAGATTCGTGGGAATGAATTCTAAACCTCCAGATTCGCTATATATGAATGCCGGTTGCTTCGACTAGAGAATTCTCTGATGGTTATATTCAAATCAATCGGCAACTTAGAACTTGGTCGTTTTGGGTGGTGTAGTGGTTAGCATACTTAGGCACTTTCCGGGAGAGGTGGGTTCGATTCCCGCTCCAAAAGCGACGATATTTTCAAGTTTTCGGATATTATCTGACTTAACATCCATGTTATATACACACACCAATAAACGAATTCACAAATTCATTTTCAGTAATTTTCTCCATGGTGTATCTGATGATGAAATGCTCTGCATTTTCGAAAGATCTTGTACGATATATATGTGCACTTAGTATTAAATTATGCTTTGTTATAATTGAGTACAGATATGTGTTCAATGCTACTGATCATCGTGTAAAAAGACGGCTTCTTTATCTACACTAATTCATTATCAATTAGTAAATTTTTAGCTTCCTGCAACAACAGAAAATACCCTATAGCATCCTGTAAAAACATTAATTGTTCAAATCACTAATTAGTGTAAATCAGAAGTAACAATTCAAATAACTTCTACCATTTCATCACAGTAAAGAAAGAAATACTGGGTAATTATACGTATTAGTGAAACGCTATACAAAGAAACGTGAACTCCCGATAGAACAGCATCGCGATCCTATACCAAACCAGAGGCATCCAGCTGTAAAAAAAAAAAAAAAAAAAAAAAAAAGAATTTATCTCTCCTGTTTACTCTACGAGATGTGATTAAACTTCGCGTTCCTCTGTTTTGTCGAAGGATCCTCAGAAACGATATCCTCTCTGTCCCTGAATGGCAGTGGAACAATATTGTTTCAGAGAATTCTCCCACAAGTTCAATTACTACAGCAGTTTATAAAGGAAACGTTCTGTTTCCAACTCCGAAAATCTTATTTTCTTTTACGGCAGAAACTGCAGAAAATGGTAGTGCTCATTCTTTCGGAAATAACAGAAAGATTCAGCCTCTTTTAAACGCTAGAAGGACAAATTACGAAATGATAATGAAAATATTCGATTTCACTAAGTGAAAACCTTCAATTACTTATACCAAAATTCGCTTTCATGCTTTTTTAAAAACTTATTTCTTTTTACTCTTTCTCGGATCGTACTTACCAATGCGCTATAGCAGGCGCAGCATAATTTTGGGGGTGCACATTGCGACAAGTGAAAGCATATCTACGTTTTATGATATTAGAACGTCTTCTAAACTCCTTAGCTATCCTTCACTTTGTGTCTGGGCTCTTGAAAGTTTTGTATTACGTCCCTGTTAGAATTCACCACAGCGCAACTGTCGCGGCAAAAACGTCTTTGAGAATTGGGTTTGCTGCAGCTAACAACGGACTTCAATAGAGACAACTTCACCATAGTGTTTCTGAAAAGAAATGCCATGGAATATTGAGCTTCAACTGTTATTCTGTCTGGCAAACGGGACGTATACCTCTTTTTGTGTTTCTGTATTCTTATGTAAACTTGTTTCTTCTCTTTAGATTTTCTAAGCTTCACGGCACCGATTCCTTCGCAATGAATTTGGCGTTGGCAACACCTAACAGCAGGTTAAGCTGGAATACGTAGCATGAGCAACACTACAGAGGGGCAAGAGAGGGCATTTTCAGTCTCCTGGAATTCGGAGGATGCCCTTTTTGCCCTTGGAAAGCACTACAGATATTTCCCTAACACAAATTCTGATTGCTAAATTTCTGGATGTGTACTTATGCAGGACAAATGGGAAAATCATTGGGGTTTTACAGTAGAAAAGACGGGAATTTACAGTAGAAAGTGATAATGAAATTTCCCATTGCATATTGGAGAACAGCGTACATACGTACAGGGTGAAAAAGTTTGAGAGGAGAAGAAATGAAGAATATGTCACCTTCCTGCAGCAGCTATTCAGTACTGGGTAACGATCTCTCGAGAATTTCCCAGAAATTTGTGAATATATTTCAAATACGTGGAGATAATGTCAATATACGATGTCATCGCTCAGTCTACGTTATTTCATAAACAACGCATAGCAACTGGAAAATTGTTCATCAGGCACCGCTGGGATCGAACCCCAGATCTCTGAGTTCGCTTTACGCTACGGTGCCAGCAACTCACAGCGCTGTGCGTGGTTTATCAATCAGCATCTGACTACACAAATCCATATTGATAAGCTCAGCTACTGATGTGTCGCCATCTAGTGGCATTCAACAGAGCAAGCTGTTTAATTACAGATGATAAATCCAAAGGGCGATAGAAATGGTGAATATATTTCAAGTACGTGGAGATAATGTAAAAAGACGATGTCATCGTCTTTTTACTATACCGTGCAAATTAATTGGGAAAAGCTATTTTCTTCTCAGAATTGTAATGTGATCGCCAGTTGATGTCGGAAACCCACGTAAACCGGTTTTATCAGCTGTGAGGTGGTGTGACTGTTAGAACTTGATAGTAAGAATGTGGTTTAACCGGTTTTAAACAGGAAATAGGCACTTCAGCTTCAGTTGTGAGCTTTCGTGTGTGACAGGTGGATGTTAGTTTTTGCTCTCTGTGAGTACGTGTTGCTCTCGTGTATTGAAAAATGGATATTTCCCCAAGGAAGCGTGCAAAAATAATTGCTCTGAAGAATCACACTTCTTTGACACTGAGAAATATCGCTTCTGCAGTTGGTGTAGGCAAATCAAGTGTATCAAGACTACTTACGCGATACAATGCATCTGGATCATCGTCTCCAAAAAGAAGATGTATATGTGGAGGAAAACGAAAAACAACTCCTCGAACTGATAAGTATCTAATCAGAAATAGTAAAATGAATCCAAAAAAACCCCAAAAAAGCTCCGACCTTCAAAGAGATTTCTTGGCTAGTGGTTGTGATGTTAGTGATTCAACTGTACGCCGTAGGCTTCTAGAATTTAGCCGGAAGGCAAGAAGACCAACGAAAAAACAATATTTGAATGCGAAAATGAAGATAAAACGTTTAGCATGGGCCAAAAAATATAAATCATGGACTGCTGACGACTGGAAAAAGGTCATTTTCAGTGATGAAACTCATTTATTTGTGCAGGGTTAGCAAGCAAATGTCGTTAGACGAAGCAAATGTTAACACTTAAGACCTGAGCATGTCAAGCAAACTGTAAAACACCCTCTGAAACAGATGTTTTTGGGTTTTTTCACATCAAATGGCACTGGAAGCTTAGTTCCTGTTCAAGGTATGATGAATTCCGCCAAGTACGTAGAAATATTACAACGTAGGATTGTTCCATTCTTGCAAACTTTTGACGGGACATTTCAACATGACTTGGCCCCATATCACAATTCGAAATTGGTCAAGAATTTCATGCTGGAAAATAAAATTCATTTGCTTGATTGGCCTGGAAATTCACCAGACTTAAATGCCATAGAAAACTTGTGGAATATTTTGAAGAGACGTTTAGGTAAAATGGACTGTACAACCAAAGAACGCATGATAACGAATGCTATAAAAGTGTGATTCCACGATTATGAAGTTAAAAATATGTGCACTCAATTAGTGGAGTCAATGCCAAATCGAATTCAATAGGTCATTTCTGCTAAAGGAGGACATACTTCATACTAATACAGGTATTTATCAGTGTATATCAAGCCAAAGAATGAGATAATGGCATAGTTTTGGAAAAAAGAGTGATTTTTTACTTTGTCCCAATTAATTTGCACAGTATAGTACATTATCTCCTGGGTTCGATTCCTGCGGTGTCGGATGAACATTTTTTATTTGCTATGCATTGTTTATAAAACAACGTGAATGGAGCGATGACATCGTCTGTTTCCAGAAATTTGTCTTGAGGATATTTTTTCGTTTTGACCCCAATTGGTCTCCAGGGTTTCGTGGTGCATGTGACACAAGTGGGCAAAAGGATCAAAGGAACGTCAAAGAAATTTCCTTATTGTCCGAAAATGTCTCTCATTTCATTTAACCATCTTTTTTTCTAGTTAGTTTTAGGGTCTTCTCGTTTTCAATTAAATTTACATGTTGGGTGTAGGGGCGAAGAATTATTCGCTTGCATAAACTATGTAATGGACGCTAATTTGCATAATTTATAGAGACTGAAATATTACGGAATTATGTGATGGACATTAAATTATATACTTTCATGGAAATGTAAATATTCCAATCAAGTTCATGTGTGTTGAAGATCACCTGTGAAAAACTATTAACGATCGCCATTTTGTGCGAAGACACGCACGAAAAACGATGTTGAAATAACAAGACGCTAAACGTCTGAGGAATGCAGTGTTTCTACGACATTCCAATGTACACCGTTGTTATTCTTTGTATTCACAGAGGTCACAGCTATTGTTCCTAGCCGGGGCGATCTCAGGTTTGCAGGGAACGCAGGAAGCAGGAACGGCTCAAGGACACTTTGGGGTCACGCAAGAGAAGGTCAAAGATCCGGTTAGAAGTTGGAAGACACGGAAGGGTGTGGGGGCTGCAAAGAGGTGTGAGACAACCATCTTTGAGCGCGCGCCACACCGGGGAAGCACGTGACCACCGAAAAGAGGGAGGAAAGCAGGAGCCAATGGGGAGCGAGGAAGTTGTATCTTCGAGAATTTTACGTCGGAGAGGGGAATTGGCGTTGAGTGCTCGTAGGAGCAGGACGTGTTTTTCGTGAGGCGTAGAGTCCGAGAGATGGACTCTGTGAAGTCCACGTGTGCTGCGATGAGGCATTAAGCCTTTTCTTTTTCGTCGCAGAGAAGAAAAGAGTGCGGCATGTACGAAACGATTTATGCCGGCAAGGGCTGTCGTTTACGAGTGAGGACCACGTGCGCGGAAAGGAATCATCATTAAGCCTTTCTTTTATTGTTAGAGAGAGAGAGAAAAGAGTGTAACGCGTACGAAACGAAGCAGGTCGGTGAAGGCTCTCGTTTACGTGATAGGATAAGCGTTTAGGGAACGAACTGACTTTTGAGTAGGGCTCTGAAGCGGAAGACGAATTTCCGAAGTACTGAGTAGGTAGCAGCTGAAGTAGCCCAGGCTAGAGAACAATAGCGACTTAACCCCAAGTCAATAAAGTTGTTAAGTTTAGTACTTGGGCCTAATTAATATTTTATGCCACAATGTTTGTGTACTATTCTACCCTCCCCTCTCTTGAATAGCAGATACATTTATAAAAAGCTGAGAGAGAAAGAACGCCTGGCTATCATCAGCATTTGCTGATAAATAGTTCTATTTGTAAAAAGAACCTTATTTTATTTTGCCTGCTGTGGGACAATCTTCTCAATACGTGGGAGCAAGGTAGGCATAAAGCATATGCTAATTAATATACGAGCTCCGTCCCTACATTGGGAGTATGGTTAAAACGGTTAGATAACAAAAAGGTAAAGCGGAAATTTGCATATGGTGGTTCTATATGTTATATGTATTTGCGATTTCTGTCTGCCCCGTCCTGAAAACTAAGCTATGGGTGCCCATCGTACGTAGTAAGACTTGACAGATTACAGCTGATAAATCTAAAGGGCGATAGAAATGGTGAATATATTTAAAAGACGTGGGAACAATGTAAATAGACGATGTCCTCGTCTATTTACATTATCGTACTGAAATGTTCAGTAGGCATGGGTGTGAAATGTTCAGCAGGCAGTGTTGATTAGATGATTTTCATACAATGCTGATTGGACTAGGCAGTGAAAATTTAATCCACTCAATTCACAAAAAATTCCTGAAAATAACATGCAACAAAGTTACGGGAAGGTGTCCTCTTTTGACGAAATTTTCATTTTTAAAAAGTCCGATTCTTCAAACTTCAGTATTTTGGCAGAATTTCTGCAGCCAGTAACTCCTTTTATTTCAGAATAGTCCGTTTTGTGTTTTTCAATATTTATACAGCAATTTCGCGAAATCTTTGATCTTGACTTATATAGCCCTCTTGAAAAAGAAATTGTTTTCTTTTTGCTCCCGAATGCGTTTCGAACTTGCGACGTTTACAACAGCAGACGCACGTTAAATACCAGAACGACCAAGAAAGCTCCATCGCGTATGAGGTTTAACTCTAACCACTCGATGGGGCAATTCTTTTCGTTATTAAGTGCGTGAATCAGTCATTTTGTTTTCTGTTGAAACTTATTATTTTTTGGAATAGGTTTGTAATAATTTTATTTTTTCTGTACTAGATATAATCTTGATAGATATAATAGCTTTTGCCTTAAGGCGTCGCCAGACTGATTTCTCCGTTACTATATACACTATCTACCAACAAGTAAGTGGACACCTGTGATATCAATGGAAAACGAAGTTTATTCACCTTCAATAGTTGGTGGAGCCTCCACGAGCGGCGATTACAGCTGCGGCCCTCCGGGGCATAACCCTCACCCAGGCGTTGTACGACGGCTAGCGGTATTTCCTTCCACTAGGATTCGAGAAGACAGGTCAGTTCCTTCACCGATTTCGGACGGTGGGGGCACCCCTTAAGTCGACGCTCCAACTCGTCCCAGAGGTGCTCGATAGGGTTAAGGTCCGGTCTCTGCGCAGGCCAGTCCATTCCATTAACCCCATTGTCACCATACCAAGCCATGGTGGACCTCGCAACATGACAGGTGGCATTGTCATCCTGAAAGTAACATGGGTCCACCCCGTAAAACTGCCACAACGTAGGAAGCGCATGGTCATCCAAAATGGTGCAATAGGTCTCGGCGTTGAGTCTACCAGGTAATGCTACCAAGGGTCCCGTGCCATACCAGGAGAAACACCCCCATAGCATAATTCCACGGCCGCCGAACTTCACAGTTGGCTCGATATATTCCGGCAGGAGGCGTTTTCCAGGCAGACGCCAAACCCAGACCCTGCCATTCGAACGGTAGAGGGTGAACCTTGATTCGTCGCTCCAGAGAACCTGTTTCCACTGTTCAACGGTCCGTTGTCGACGTTCTTTGCACCGCGTTAGCAGAGCAGCGCTATTGGACTTGGTGATCAAAGGCTTGTGGGCGGCAGCACGTCCATAATAACCGAACAGATGGGCTTCCTTACGGATGGTATTCATTGAAAGAACACTCCTGGATGCCTGTTGAAACTCCTTGTGGATGTGGCTCATCGATATGGTGCAGTTTTACCGAATTTCTCTGGCCAGCACCCGTCGGTCTCTAACTCCCAGTTTTGTAGGTCTTCCAGGTCGGGCCACATTCCGACTGTCACCTCTCATTTTCCACTTGCCAATCACGTAGGCCATTGTCGATTTTGGGAACTTCAACTCGCTGGATATGTCACGTATGGATCGGCCATTTCTGTGATACCCGTCGATTACACCTTTGTCGAAATCATAGAGCTCCGAACTACGTGGCATCTTGCATGCGACTGGTTGCGTTGTTGTTTCCCACACGATATAGAACGGCGCCGGCCGTGACGTGTGTCAGGACCGCAGATATCGTCGATTGCAGGGGTGTCCAATTACTTGTTGGTAGATAGTGTATATCATCATCATTGTCAACCATTATCAATTCAAGCTGGACGAAAGTCTCCCCAAGTTTCTTAAACAACGATCTGCCTTGTGCCAGTCTCCTTCATGTCACTCCCGCATACTTTCGAATTTCATCCACCCATCTCCCATGTGGTCTTCTTCTGGGTCTCTTCCTGTCCCTTGGAATCCAATCTAAAATTTCGGCTGTCCATCAATGGTCTGTCTTTCTGGCAGTATGTCCAGCCCGTTGCCATTTCAAGGATTTCACTCTGATCATGATGTCTTCCACTCGTGTCATTTTTCTGATCCACGAGTTCCTCTTCGTATCTCTCCTGGTTAAAACAAGCATGCACCTCAACATGCTGCCTTGAGTTGTCTGCAGCCTTTGTCTGTCTCTTTTGGTTAAGGTCCACGTCTATGCACCATACGTAAGAACTGGAAGGATGCATTGATCAAAAACTTATCTTGTAAGACATAATGGCATATTGCTCTTGAATATTATGCTGTTTCTTCCAAAAACTCCAGGCAAGTTTTATACGCCGATTAATTTCTTCATCAATGCGACCCTCACTTGATATCTGCTGTCCAAGATAAACGTACGTATCTGTTATCTCCAGCTGTTCTCCATCAATCGACAAATCTTCATTTCTTGTAAAAGCATTGCACATCACTTTTGTTTTCTGAAAGTTCATTTTTAATCCCACTTCTTTACTCTTGTCAGCAAGTTCCTGGATCATACTCTGTAGCTCTGATGGGGTAGTTGCAAAAATGACTACGTCATCAGCAAAATGAAGGTGAGTTAGATAATCTCCATTTATCTTTATCCCTTTGTTTTCACAGTTCAGAGATTGAAAGACATTTTCCAATGTGGCATTAAAGGGCTTGGGAGATATGGTGCCACCTTGTCTCACTCACTTTCCAATTCTTATGTGTGTTGTACTTTTAAACAGCCAAATCTTTGCACTTACATTTTCATAGATGTTATTAATAATATTAATGCATGTATCATCAATACCGCAGGATTTCAAAGCCATTGTAACTGCTGATGCTTTCACCGAATCAAAGGCCTTTTCATAATCGATAAAAGCCATGCACAACGGAAGTTCATATTCTCTCGCTCTTTCAATTAGTTCTCTCAGTATGCGGATATGATCTATTGTGCTGTAGCCACTCCTGAATCCAGCTTGTTCTCTCGGTTGAGCCATGTCCAGTGTTACCTTCAAACGGTGTGAAAGAACTTTAGTGAAGATTTTATAAACCACTGATAGGAGGCTGATAGGTCTGTAGTTCCTGAGATCCTCAATGTCACCTTTTTTATGTAGCAGGATCATTGTAGCGTTGTTCCAATCCTCAGGAATCTTCCCTTCATTAAGGCATCGAGTGAAAATTTGGGCGAGTACTGTTTCAATTTCACCACTTGCTTCTTGTATGATGTCTACAGTAATTCCATGTTCTCCTGGAACTTTTCCGCGCTTCATGTTCTTGATTGCATGTGCAACTTCTGCTGGGAGGACTGGAAGAACTCTGGTACTGGTACCTTTCATGATGTCTGAAGTACATGTATCATCCCTTGCATATAATTTGGAGTAGAAATACTTCACTCTTGTCAAAATTTCGCCTCTATTTCGTGTTACAGAACCATCTTCTTTTCTCAGTGCCATAATCTCTTTTCTTCCCTTACTGAGATGTCCCTTTGCTATTTTTAGGCTTTGGTTTTTTCAATTGCTTTCCTCACTAGTTCACAGTTGAATTCCCTTACGTCTTCAGTAATACTTTTTCGTACTGTCTTGCATGGCTCTATATATTCCACTTTGGAAGTCACATCTTCTTTAGTTGTCCTCATCTCTCTTCTTTTTTGCATCAACATTTTGGTTTTTCCTGATAATTTGTTCACATGCAACTTGTTCTTAGACCCAGCTAATTTTGTTGCTGTTTCCATAAGAGCTTTGGTTACTTTTCTGTTAACTTCAGAGATGTTCACTTCTTCCGACGTTAGACCTTCTAGATCAGAGAATCTGTTCCTCAGTTCCAATTTGAAGGTATTTATGGTGTTTTTTAAGGTTGGTTATGTCAATACATTTTGTATTTACATAACCAGCTATTGTACTATGTATATATATGTATATATCAGGTCCTCCGACTGACGATTGGAATTTAAGAGTTAATCAAACATCAAGCACATTCCCGCGAATCGCTCCTATTACCGGAAATTTTCTGTCATATGGATACGAAAAAAGTGTGAACATAATATTTCCGTTAATATACGAAAGGAATTCCAGAAAGTTTTCTGAAAATTTAGAATTGTCATGCCGTTCGAAAAACCGATGAAAGTCCGATTTTTTCCCGTCGTTTCACGGAAAAGGTTGTGTCAGGAATATTCTTCGTTAATTTACAAATGGAATCGCGTAAAGTGGATCATGAATTTTAGAAAATGGTTTACAGTGTAGTTTATTTTGGGTGTTTTAGGATTGCATCAATATTCCGACATTTTATCTGAAACAACCTAATATATATTCCATACTGCACCACTAAATAAGCAGATTTATACTACGCTTTGCACTTGCACAATTTGGTGTACTAATAAGCATATGCTTTTCTTGTGTGCGGGTATTTGAAACGAATATTGCACCTGAAAAAATCCTTTTCGGAGTAAAATTCATCAGCTTTAATGCGGTGTTCCTTAATATTTTGCCTGATTATTATTTTTTTTCTTGTTATAAGTCTGCAAATAATTTTTTTGAGTCTTCATTAAGAGAAGGAAGAACTTCCATACGAGTCCGAATTCTATCTGTCCTCGGGAGATTGATTGTTCTACAAATTGCTGTGTATACCAAAGAAAACAGAGATATATCCTTAATTGTGTTTCAAATAAGGCAACTTTTCCCCCATTTTTCATGCTCCGAGGAATTTTGCCGAGGTAAGCAATAAAATTAACAGCAAAAACACACTTGTTTATAAGGTGAGATATGATTTCTGTTTGCTTACAAAACGCTGGACTGCTTTCGTGTGGGTTTTTAATTACGAACTTTCATTTAATTTATACAGAGGGCGAACATGCAGATGCGGACAGTTCCTACACCAGCATCCTTCACTTGCGTTTTTTAGAGAATTCAAATAAGACGTACTTCTACCAACATCACGGAAGAGTTAATTAAAATAAAATATGTCGAGCGTTCGTGTATTCCTTCTCAAATATTGATACAACCAAATGCCCTCGCAGTATTTTTCCTTTTTTTTTTTTTTTGTGAATTGGAAGGAAAATAATCTGAAATATGCCCTCCAATAAATATTTGATTGCCTCACTTTATTAACAACATCGGAATTATTCCGGTCTAATGAATTAGGATTTGCTTATTAAAAAAACTCTTTCTCCGATACACAAAACGCGGAAGGCGTTATTACATGGAGACTTAGCTTTTTGTTTTCGCGTTCATGGTGCAGGTATTATTAGAGAGTAGGGAAAATTTCTGAAACTGGATCAAACTCATGTGACGCTTATGACGTACTACAGAGGTAAATCACTTGTCAAGACTGTCCGTGTAACTTAGTTGGGAGAGCAACTTACTCCGGAGTGAGGAGACGTGGGTTCGATTTCGTAAAGGACAAATTTGTGTTTTCACAGAACATACATGTTGAATGATGTCAGTACGTCGTTGTTCTAATCAACTAAACTGCACCAACGGAATGTATCGCTGCACATATATCGTCTTGACACGGGCTTCACCTCTGTAGTACATCACAAAATACGCGATTAACTGTTATTTTTCAAAAAATGAGACTTCGTTTTAATTTGTTGTTGTTGTTGTTTGGAAGTTTCACGACCACCGTGGTCAACCCAATGGGTTGATGATCTTGATGATCATATGTAGAGGATTTTAGGAAGGGAGTGTCTGACCTAAACAACCCTTAGAAATAGGAAGCTAGGAGATTTGGGCTAGACGGCCCGATAGGAAAGTGACACGGAAGCGAAGTAGAAAAGGGGAGGAAGACGCCCTTATTTATTACCGGGGGGCCAGTACCCGGGGTCCGACGGCTTAACGTGCCCATCCGACGCACGGTGGATATTTAGTGGATCGAACCTGAGGTCCTTTCTGTGGCAGTCACGAACGTTGCCCACTAGGCCACCCGCGGCCCAACTCAACGGGTTATAAGCCGGTCCCTAATTTAGGGCAGTTGGTTCCAGGGAAAGGAGAGAGACATTATCATAACACAAACGCAACATCCATGCCTAGCGAGATTCGAAACCAGACCCACTTGAACGAACAGTGTATGTGTGTGTACGTGTTGGGGGGGAGGGGGGATAACGAGAAACTCGATGGGCTATCAGCAGTCGTCCCGTCCCTTATTCAGGGGCGCTAAATAATAGGGAGTGCTGTAAGACAAACACAACATCCATACCTCACAGGATTCGAACCCGTGCCCATCTCGGGAAAATGGTCAGAGTCTAACGCGTTGAACATTGCGCCACAGGGGCCAAATTTTGATGACTTTTTAAAAGAATTTTGATACAGCGAGAAGAGATGACTTGAATGTTTTAAATGTCCAGGTATAAAAAAAGTCTCTTTCAGTTTAAATGTAGAAACAAAAACCTTTTTAGTGGAGAAAGCAAATTGAAGCAGCTTCCAATCTTGTGCTTTCTGATAATTTGTATTGTATGACTGGTTATATTCAAATATTTCGCAAATAACATCGCCGAGAGAGTATATTTTTGTCAACATATGTCTATGAAGAAAAATATTTTTCTAATGACGGAGGTGATTTAAATGATTCTGCTTGAATGTGAATAAATATACTTTTCGGATGAAAATTCCTTTAGGGGTAATAAAATAATACGTTTGTCTCAAATGACTTGTGCTCTTTTTTTGTGTGTGTGTGCTTAAAAGCTCTGTAAAGAGCAAAAAATATATATATATATGTAGAATAAATGTTTGGATTAATAGAAACGATGTCACTGATTAGTCAGTTAACGGTAAGATTAATTAAAAAAAAGTAAACGCAGTGTTTTTAATTCCAAAAAAAAAATGCTCTGCGTGTACTTAAAAATGAAATTAAGACCGTTCTTTGAAAGGGAAAAACCCCGACTAAGTACTTTGAAATATCTTTAATTTGACTTTTAAGCTTTAGAAAAAAAAAATTGTTATCGCGATTCAGCTCATAATCACACAAAAAAATTCCTTCCTGAAATAAAAAAAATGAAGACAATTTTTTAAACACATACTGGGAAAGAAAATCAAATATTTTTTTTTATTTTAACGACTTCATATGGCAGAACAAATATCCGTTTATCAGCAGTAATTTACTCGTTACGTATTTTACGTAAATTACGCGTAATATAAAGGTAATTTACCTGGCGTAGAAAACCAGTTTTTTACGCAGACGTAAAAAACTAATTTTCTTTCATGTGTGTGTATAAATACTATAATATAAAAACCACTTTAATTATGTTACATTTTAAACTTAAAATTTCTTGTACATTTCACTACGAAATCATTATTCTCTTAAGATTGTTCATACAGCTCAGCCACCTATTAACAGATTTCTTTTTAGAAATTATAATGTATCTGTTCTTTCTTGTATATTAAAAGTGGAGAAAATAATCTACCCCTTGCGCTAGCATCGATAAAAATCACAATGTATATCGAATAGAATTCAAGATTATGAAGAGGATGACCGATGCAATTCATAATGGGAAGAGTCTTCAATAAGAATGTTGAGCCTTCTTCAATGACTAGTGAGGATGGAAAAAAAAACTGTGTTTATCGAGAACGCTCTCAGCTTTGAACTGAAGCCAACACTAAAACCTCCCGCATTTAAATAACAGAAAAAATTTGTAGTTCGCATAGTTATAGTTTTACCGCCGAGTCAACGAGAAGTTGACAACGTTGTTGAACTTCTGCGTCTGCCAAGCAGTGAATCCGTGTTGAGACGGAAGCCGCCAGCCGGCAGCACGCGCATAGATATCAAAGGCGAGCCGCGAGGCAACATCTCATTTTGATTGTTCCTATCGTTTCGTTTCACTGTAAACTACACCGCGGCGTGGTTTCTGGCTTCCTATGCCGAACATAATATTTTAAAGTGGGCCCCACACCAATTATCATAAAGAAAAGGACTTCCCCGTGTGAATATGAAGGTTAGGAAAAAAAAATATGACGTGATACTGATGTGTATGTGGTATCCTGGTGGTATGTCACGTGGACGTGACAGTTTGTACTGTTCCAATAAGATCCTATATAAATACCGAAGGGTATGCTGGTTTTTAAAGGATCACCGTTTTTTGTGGTATTCGTATATAGCAAGTTAATTAACAGCACAAAGCCATGTTGTTTTTTTAATTTTTTTTACGTATTTTACGCGTAATTTACGTGTCACGTAGAAAACCTTTTTTTACACGCAATTGCACAACCCTGCTTACAGGATATGTAGAACAGGTTGGGACATGTGTGACGTGCCTGGCCAGCAGGACGCACGCGAGATAAAGGCAGATAGCAGCGATAACGAACGTCCGCGTAGCTCAATCGGTAGAGCGACTTATTCCGGAATGAGGGGAACCGGGTTCGAGCCCCGACGTGGGCAAAAATTGACGGAGAAATTTACTACGTTACAATGGCGCCCGAACTTTTCCGGATGACCCGGCCGTTCAAGATCTCGCAATGGTGTGATGCTATTTTCACACCGCGAGATAGGAAAAATAAGAGAATCCCTTCTCCAGCGCTTCGAAAACAAAAAGTATGTGATGTTGCATTCCACACACTAGATTGACTTGGAGTACTCAAGAGTACATGCTTCAGCGGATGGCTGCCTACGATGATTCATGGTCACGGCTGACCCGTGGGCCATGCCACCGGCCCTCTTTCGGGGGAAAGGAGATGTGACGTGCCTGCCCAGCAACACGCACACAACATAAAGACAGATAGCAGCGATAACTAACGTCCGCGTACCGCGTACCTCAACTTATTCCGGAATGAGGGGACCCGGGCTCGAGTCCCGGCGTAGACAAAAAATGACGGAAAACTTTACTTCGTTATACATGCAAATGATCAATATATCAGTGAAAATGCCCATGCTCTTTCGGAGCAGCGCTCTCTGAACTGTCCGGTCTTGGGTATAAAAAAGCTGGCTCAAAAGAGATGTTGCAATCAGTGAAGAGCCAACATTGAGTCGAAAGGGGGTTTCTTTTGTCTCACTACCGAAGAAGGTCGCATTATGAACACCTGACGGATTTTGAGAGAGGAAGGATTGTTGGGATGAGAGAAACAGGATTTTCCTACCGCGAAATCGCCGCCCGTAGGGGATGAAACGTCTGTACAGTGATGAGAACGTGGACAGACGAGGCTCGGACATACAGAAAGCTGGGAAACGGACCGCAAAATCGCACGATGACAGACACTTATACCGCATGGCAGTTACTGATCGCACAGGGACATCCACCACGTTGGTTCAGCATTATAGCACTCTCGCAGGTTAGGCTTTGTCCTCCAACACAGTTCGACGTCGCCTGCTTAACGGAGGACTGACTAGTCGCTAGATGTACATTGCTGCGCATTCCTTTGAACTTCAACCACGGACGCCTCAGGCTAGCAATGGGGTCTTGGTGACATTGGCGAGCTCAGGTCGTGTTTACCGACGAGTCACGATTCATCTTGATGCACCATGATCGTCCCATATGTGTTCGAACACATCGTGGTGAACTGCACCTTGCGTCGTCATACCATCCCAATCCTATGCGTCATGGGTTGGGGAGTCATCGTCAGCTCACCTGATACGAATTACCCCTTTAACTGGCTGGAACGAATTAACTCGGGGTTAGAATAATGAGCTGATATCAGCTGTAAGGAATGTATTTGCTGTCTAAGAAGTGGGTAGAATGTGGTTGGAAAGAGTGAACCCGAGAATCAGAGAGCGGTGCTTTCCCATTAGCTTTGTTGTTCAAAGTAGCCATTTAGGGCAACGATTGGCACTAATTCTTTCTGACTGATTACCTGTTAAAAGGGCTATAACAATGGCGACAAACCTACGAATCTGAGAAAGGAGACAGAACATATTTGAGAAACTTGTTTCAGCCTAGTGGCATGATGTCCGTGCCAGGGGGACTAGACACAGACACCATGACACTGGAAAGAAACAAGCCATTTCCGTTCCTTCGTTAGTCCATACAGCAGACTAGAAGAGAACACTAGAATAAAGGACTAGAAGAGATCTCTCATCACCAGTGACAGGTATGTGATCGGTACTATTGAGATCAGAAGGAGAAAGGAACTATTTTGTCGTAGCTTACGTTAAACCCCATCGCTATGTGGACGTTTCTATTTGGGAATCTCAGGAAATTTTGGGCACCATTTCGTTTACGTACTTTGGCCGCTTAAAGGTTTAAGGAGAAACCTCAACAGCCAGCGGTACATCAGGGATGTTTCAGATGCAGAGGTGATCCCTTCCTTCACAGTTGTCCTGGCGCTAAATTCCATCAAGGCAATGCTCGGTCGCCCAGAATGTCCAAGACCTCGTCTATGCACGGGATGCCACTTCTTCGCTGGCCTGCACGCTCACCGGATATGTCCCCGATCGAGCATAATTGGGGCATGCTATCTAAGCGACTGGTCAATCAAGCGCCTCCACCAGTCACCACAAATGAACTCTGGTCTCACATAGAAGCAGTCTGGCAGGCTATCTCCAGGACGATGTCAAAAACCTCTCCCATTCAATGCCATACCGTACAGATACTGTTATTGTTGCTCGAGGTGGTTTCACACGATACTGTTAGAGGTGACATCCTCTTAAGGAGCAAAACACCAGAAACCCACAAAACAAGACAGGAGTTTATATTATACAAATACTACATGAAGAGGGAACAACATCTGCAAAACACTATGTCGGCAGCACAAAAAATCAACTCAGATTCCGGATTAAACAACATATGGACAATTAGAGAAATCTAGGGGGAAAGGCAGCTTTAGTTGAATATTATATCGAAAGTAAATGTATTCCAGATTTTGAACATGCCAAAATTATTACAGACCAGAATTCGGAACAAATAATAAAAGTTTCTGAGGCCTTGATGACTGGAAAGACATGGGAGAATAATTCCAATAAATTAACCCTATCGACATCCCATATCCCTGGAAAGAAGAAGTAGATTGTAACTACAGAGAAAGATATAAATCTGGCCAACAAAATATTCGATTTGGCAACCTCCGTTTGATAAATCGGATCTGGATCTACATGTCGGCTTACAGCAATTCGCTAACGAAATGCTTGATGGTACGAGTTCAACATGTGACCCCAATGACGACGTAGACAGTAGCATGACGGCCATAAATTGGCAGTTTCCAGGTATATCTACTCTCTTCACCAGTGAAACAACCAAATTACAGCTTGATGATGGTATGAACATATACCGAAATGCAAAGCGTGTGCCTGAATATCGCACAGATGTTTGCTGTACTTTGTGAAGAAGCGGAGTTCCGAAGTTTTTAACCAAGTAAAGAATTCTTCTTTTTATATTTCATCTATTTTATGCTATGTGTACAAGTTACGACATCAAACCTGTAATGAAGACTTCCCCGTGCGTTATTGCGGAACCATGGAAACGGTTGTTGGGCAACGAAAGGCCACTTGCTTAACCTATTGTTCTTCACAAATGTTTTAACACATGCGCAAATGCGTAAACCTAAATCATTGTAATACCCTGTGTACATAAAGATTGCAGCATTTATGTGAACCACGTCTGAAGAAGGGCCTAAAGTAGGCCTGAAAGGTCTAACGTTGTATTTTTAACTGTGAGAGAGTGCTTTTAATTAGTAATGTAATGAAGTACTTTTAGCCTGTAAGTATTTTAATTAAAGTTTTTAACCTATCGTGCATAAGACGGCAAATTTATTTCCTTAATATTTTATACTGCTGCTCTAAATATTTTTAGGCGTGATCTTTTAAACATTTTAACTATCAAACTATCTGCCTATTTCAATTTGCATTTGCCGAGTCCTCGGCTTTTTTTTTTTTTTTTGATTGGAGGTTTAACGACTACCGTGAGCAACTCAATGGGCTATAAGCAGTTGCCCGTCCCTAATTTAAGGTCACTGGTTCCAGGGAAGGGAGAGAGCCAGTGCCGTAAGACAAACACAACATCCAATCCTCACCTGGATTCGAACCCGGACCCCGTTCGGACGAATGATCAGAGGCCATCGCTTAGACCACTGCGCCACCGGGGCGGCCCCTGGCTTTGGAGTGATATTAAACAGTGTTGGGCAACGGAGCTGTGTTGGGCTGTGCTAAATTTATACAGAACTGTGTTACCTTCATGACTTGTGTTACTATTCTAGCACGTATACTGTTCGTCTTTTGCAAAGTGTTTCCATTTCATAACTTTCACCCCCCTTTCTCAAAGTTAATTTAACATTATTTGATTCTTGTGGTTTGGTTACTATCATCAGAATGGAACTTTATTCCTTACGTGTGAATAAAATGTGCATAGAGTTTATAATCCCAGTAATGTATGAATAATGCATCTCATTTGTTTAACAATACTGAGTTTTGAAGAGAAGAAATTTTAAATAGTTCTACAAACGTAATCGGTTATCTCTTGTAACGGGAGGAACCTGGGACATAAATTTCATTTGAATAGCGCGATCGATTCTCTCTTAGTGATGCAATTTTCACAAGCAGTAGAATTAGTGTTGAACGATAGAAGTAATTTTACACTAATTTCGGTTCACGAACTCCAGGATAGGGGGAAAACCAGAGCCACAGAATATAGAGATTGTTGATATCTCAGGGTTCAAACACCTCCTTTTACATCGTAACTCCTCCTGCTAGCTGGGCAGAGTATTTGAACAAGGAAATTATTATTACATTTGTACTTACGTTCAGTCCAAGTAAAATTGTTATGTAAGGGCGAATCGCGATCTAATATTTTTGCAGGGAACCCCCAGAGTCGAACGTTTTTTTGTTTTTTTTTATTTGATTGCAAGTTTAACGACCACAGTGATCAACTAAATGGGCTATAAGCAATCGCCTGTCCCTAATTTAGGGTCACTGGTTCTAGGGAAGGGAGAGAGCCAGTGCTGTGAGAGAAACACAACATCCACGCCTCACCGGGTATTTGAACCCGGATCCCTTTCGGACGAATGATCAGACGCCATCGCTTAGACCACTACGACGCCGGGGCAGCGCAGCTGAACGTTAAATTCAGAAAATCGTTAAACGGCGATTTAAAATATCACGTGATTGTGGCAATCGTAATTTTTTTTTCAATTGTACGTGCTCAGGCGAAAAAATAAAAAGAATGAATCAGAAGGAAAAACTATTTTGCCGATATCCACAGGAAGATATGTACCTAGTAATATTAGCACAAAAAATTTTAAAAATATATTTTGTGTATGTACATGTGAATCCTACTACCCGGTTAAGAGACGGTAGGAAGTATTGCACTAATACTTGAAAAAGGGAAGCGACTGTTGTGTGTTGGCTTCGAACTGAAAGCAGTTCTTTTTCAATCTCGGCACGTGTTCCTTCCAAGGCTTTGTTCGGAGACGCCTTTGAATTATTTCAGTTAGATCATGATAAATAAGCCAGGCTTTTCAACAGCAAAGATGAACGGATCTCGATTTCCTATGATCGTGTTTAAAGTAGAAGCAGCAAATTCCAATCTTTTTACAAGTTCAACACGTGTAACTTTTTATTTCTGTCTGCTTCCGAAATGGTCTTTTCCTCCAGGAATGTTTACATGGTGGCACTCAAAATTCTTGCGAAACCTTGAATAGCATATTTTGATGAAAAATTCCGAAATCTACTTTTGTAATGAAAACAACATAAGAATTATGTGTTTATGAGGCTATAGCTATAGAGGAGCATAGTGAAATGTGAACTTTTGAAAAAAATTGGCAGTTTCTCCTGGCACAAATTGTATAGACACAATGAAAAAAAACTAATGAACGAAGAATTGCAAAAGCTGGAAAGGTGATTCAAGAAATTGAAAAAAAAATGTGACGCCAAAAAGCCAGCCTAGCCTAAAAGAAGCTAGACGACATGTTCCAAGAGCAAGAGGACCAAGAATATCCTTCATATGGAGCTGGGATGTGTTAAGGTAAGATTAGCTGCATTAATTACCTCAGTTATAGCTTTCAGTGCTTTTCGTGAAAAAAATATATACTTACACTTTTCTCAATATATACTTACACTGAGAAAAGTGTAAGTAAATATTTTTTCAATATATACTTACACTTTTCTCAGGAACCATAGCAGATATTTGCATGATTTTTTTTGTTTTGTTCCTCATATATAGCTCTACATTTTTAACACGGGGCTTTTTAAAATTCCTATTAATTTTGAACATGTTATATATTACTTTACAATTTATTTCTTGCAGTCTTTTTAGAGCAATGTTTAAACAAACATAAAAATTTTATCTAAACTTTCTTTAAAAAATCCTCAGCTTAAAATATTACTTACATTGTGTATTTTGCAATAAAAATAATTAAACATATACACTATATTGAAACCAGTCACCGGACACCTAGAAGAGAAACACAACATACCATTTACTGACATACATCAGTACGGTGTCGGTCCATCTTTGGGCATAATGCATGCACTGACCCTTCGAGACATGCTTTCGACAAAGTTTTGGAACACAGCAATAGGTATGCGCTTCTATTCAGTACATAATGCTACCGCTAACTGTTGCGTAGTAGTAAGTCTTGGTTCCAAACTTCTTATGCGGAGCTCTAATTCATCCCATAGGTGCTCTATGGGATTAAAATCAGGGCTGTGTGTTGGTCAGTCCATACACGATACGGAATTATAGTCAAACCACGCCGTTGTCAGTGATGTTTGCTTTTCCGGTGCATTATCCTGCTGGTACCAACAAGGCTCAGTTCCACAGTATTGCCACAGAGCTGGTAGAGCGTAATTGTCCAAAATATCGAGAAAGACGTGCTAGTTAACAGGACTGTCCACGATAACCAAAGGCCCGGGACCATACCACGAAGAACACCAGCACACGAGTACACTGCAACCTCCAAACTTGACCGTAGGAACAGTACACTGTGGTAAATAAACTGGCGGAAAGTGAAAAAAGAACACCAAGAAGGAAATGGCGGACGATCATGAAATTTGCATATGTTAATGGGGTCGAGTTTACGTAGGTGTGATATTAATTTCGGGACCAACCGGTGAGCGCTTACGCCACAGCACGGCATAATATGCAAATTATCGTCGGTGGTATTTAAGGAGTACGGCGAAGTGAATGTATTCCGTCGTCGGCGTACGGACACGTGCGAAGACCCTGAAGAAGCTGCAATGCCGGGACATGGAAGACGTGTACGATTTCAGCAGTTATCGGACTTTGAGCGAGGTCGTCTAGTCGGACTCCGCGAGGCCGGGTGGTCGTATCGTCGTATTGCGGAGTGAATTGGATGGGAAGTATCGGTGGTGGTACGATGGCGGCGTAGATGGTCCGAGGAACATTCCCACACGAGAAGACGTGGAACCGGGAGTCACAGACGGACTGATGAGCGAACAGATCGACGCATAAGAAGAGCGGCATTGTCAAGCAGAACATCCACTGCGACGCAAATCTGAGCTGCCGTTGCACCTGAGATGACAGTGCGAACAATCCGCAACTGTCTACTGGATGCAGGACTCCGTGCACGTGTGCCTCTGGCATGTGTACCTCTGACTCCAGCCCACCGTCAGGAACGGCTGCAGTGGTGTCGCCAACGTCTGCACTGGATAACGCAATGGCGATCTGTCGTGTTCAGCGATGAAGCAGATTCTGCTTGGGTGCCTCCGATGGCCGTATGCGTGTTCGCAAACGCACTAGGGAGCGTCTTCACCGTTCTTGCATCCGCCAGCGACACAAAGGGCCTACACCTGGTCTCCTGGTGTGGGGAGCGATCAGCTATCACT